>CM057382.1:99530000-102445000 GCA_030015415.1 Cynopterus sphinx | reverse complement strand
TTGAATTGTTTGTTTTTTAGTGTTCAGTTGTATGTATGAGTTCTTTATAAATTTTGGACATTAACACCTTATCAGATGTAACAATGATGAATATCTTCTCCCTTTCAGTAGGTTGTCTTTTTATTTTGTTGATCATTTCCTTTGCTGTGCAAAAACTTATTAGTTTAATGTAGTCCCATTTGTTTATTTTTTCTTTTGCTTCACTTGCCCAAGGACATATATTACAAAAACAAGAAATATTACTAAAAGTATGTCAGAAGTTTTACTGACTATATTTTCTTCTAGAAGTTTTATGGTTTCAGGTTTTACATTTAAGTCTTTAATCCATTTGAGTTTATTCATGTATATGGTATAAAAAGGTGGTCCAGTTTCATTTTTTTTGTATTTATCTGCAATGTTTTCTCAATGCCATTTATTGAATAGACTGTCAACCCCATGTACATTCTTGACTCCTTTATCATAGACTATAAGACTAGGTGTAGGTTTATTTCTAGGCTTTCTATTCTATTCCATTGATCTATGTGTCTATTTTTATACCAGTACCCTACTGTTATAATTACTATAGCCTTGTAGTACAGTTTAATATCAGATAGCATATTATTTTCAACTTTATTCTTCTTTCACATGATTATTTGGCTATTTGGGATCTTTTGTGGTTCCATATAAATTTCAGAATTATTTATTCCAGTTTTGTGAAAAATGCCATTGATGTTTAATAAGAATTTCACTGAATCTATCAATTGCCTTAGGTAGTATGGACATGTTAACTGTGTTAACTTTTCCTATCCATAAGCATGATTTATGCTTTCATTTATTTGTATCTTTTTCAATTTCTTTCTTTAATGTCTTAAAATTTTTGAGTACAGGACTTTTACTTACTGCTTTGGTTAAATTTATTTCCAGGTATTCTTAATGCAATTGTAAATAAGATTCTTTTCTTAGTTTCTCTTTCTGATAGTTTGTTATTAATGTATAAAAATGTGACTGATTTCTGAATATTAATTTTGTATCCTACTACATTACTGAATTCATTTATCTGTTCTAATAGTTTTTGGGTTGAATCCTTGGGGTTCTCTATATATACATTATTATATGATCTATAGAAAATGACAGTTTTACTTCTTCATTTCCAATTTGGATGCTTTTTATTTCATTTTCTTGTCTTATTGCTGTTTCTAGGACTTCAATATTATGTTGAATAAAAGTGGTGAAAATGAAAATCCTTGTCTCATTCATGATCTTAAGAAAAACTTTCAGCTTTTTCTCATTGAGTATGATGGTAGTTTTGGGTTTGTTATGATTTTTATCTTTCAATTTGTTGATGTGGTGTATCACATTATTGATTTCCAGATATTGAATCAACCTTACATCCCAGAAATAAATTCCACTTGATCATAATATATGTACTTTTTAATATCTTGCTGAATTCAGTTTGTTAATATTTTGTTGAAAGATTTTGCATCTATTTCTTCTCTCATGCATTGTTTTTTTGTTTTTGTTTTTGTTTTTGTTTTGTTTTGTTTTGTTTGTAATGTCTTTATCTAGTTTTGAAATCAGGGTAATGGTGGCTTGTAAAATGAACTTAAGAGTTGTCTCTTCTCTGGAGATTTCTTTTAATAGTTTGAGAAAAATAGGGGTTAGTTCTTTTTTGAATGTTTGGCAAAATTCACCTGTGAAACCATCTGGTCCGGGACTTTTTCTTTTTGGGGAATTTTTGAATTCTGATTTATTTTCATTAGTAGTAATCAGTCAGTTCAAATTTTCTGTTTCTTCTTGACTCCATTTTGGAAGATTATGTGTTTCCAGGAATGTATTTCTTCCAGATTGTCCAATTTGTTGGCGTATATTTGCTCATAGTATTTTCTTATAATGCTTTGTATTTCTGTGGTGTCAGTTGTCACTTCTCCTCTTTCATTTCCAATTGTATTTATTGGGGTCTTCCCTCATTTTTCTTAATAAATCTGGTTAACGGTTTATCAATTTTGTTTATCCTTTCAAATGACCAGATCTTGATTTCATTAATTTTAAAATTTTTTAGACTGGTTTATTACTGCTCCAGTCTCAATTATTTCCTTCCTTCTACTTCCTATTCGGACTTGCTGTTCTTTTTTCTAGTTTCTTTAAGTGTAAGGTTAGATAGTTTGAGATTTTTTTCTTGAGGTAGACATGTAATGCAAAGAATTTCACTCTCAGAAGTGCTTTCACTGTGTCCCACAGATTTTGCATTTATTTTCATTTGTCTCAAGATATATTTTTACTTCTTTCTTGATCTCATTGTTTACCCATTCGTTGTTTAGTAACATGTTATTTAGCTCCTATGTGTTTGTGTGTTTTTCACTTTTTCTTTTAATTGATTTCTAGTTTCATACCACTGTGATCAGAGAAGAGGCTTGGTATGATTTCAATGTTCTTAAATTTGTGGAGACTTGTTTTGTGGCCTAAATGTGGGCTATCTTGAAAAATGTTCCATGTGCACTTGAGAAGAGTGTATATTCTCCTGCTTTAGGATGAAATGCTCTAAAAATATCAATTAAATTCCTCTGGTCTAGAGTATCATTTAAGGGCATTGTTTCTTATTGACTTTCTGTTTGAAAGATCTGTCCATTGTGTCAATGTGTTGTTAAATTTTCCTACTCAACTGTATTATTCTCTATTCTTTTATGTCGGTCAATATTTGCTTTATATATTTAGGGTGCTCTTATGTTGGGTGCATAGATGCTTTCCAGTGTTACATTCTTTGACGGATTAGTTTGTTTGCAATTATGTAATGTCCTTTTTTTATCTCTTATTATAGCCTTCATTTTAAAGTCTACATAATCTGATATAAATATTGTTACCCCAGATTTTTTTCTCATTTCCATTTGCATTAAATATCTTTTTACAACCCTTTACTTTCAGTCTCTGTGTGTCTTTTGATCTGAAGTGAGTCTCTTATTGACAGCATATGTATGGGTCTTATTTTCTTATCCATTCAGCTAACCTATATCTTTTGATTGGAGCATTTAATCCTTTTACATTTAAAGGGACTACTGATAAGTACAAAGTTATTACCATTTTATTATTCATATTTACATTCTACTTTCCATCAGTTCTTCTTTTTAAAGAAGTCTCTAACATTTTTTGTAATACTGGCTTGGTGGTGATGAACTCCTTTAGATTTTTCTTCTCTAGAATGCTTTTTACTGATCAGTTTTAAATCATAGCTTTGCTGGATAGAGTAGTCTTAATTTTAGGTCCTTTCTTTTCATCACGTTGAATATTTCATACAATCATTTCTGGCCTACAAACTCTCTGTCGAGGAACAATCTGTCAGTATTATGGAAGTTCCCTTGTAAGTAACTAACTACCTTTCTCTTTCTGCTTTTAGGATTCTCTCTTTGTTGTCAAGCTTTGCCATTTTAATTATGGTGTGTCTTGGTGTGGTTCTAGGTTCTTCTTCTATGGGACTCTCTGGGCTTCCTGTGTATTTTTTTTTTTTTTACCAAGTTAGGAATGTTTTCAATCATTATTTTTCAAATAGGTTCTCAATCGCTTGTTCTCTCTCGCTCTCTACCTTCTGGTACCCCTATTATGTGAATGTTGGTATGCTTGATGTTGTTCCAGAGCTACCTTAAAGTATCTTCATTCTTTTTTGGATTATTTTTTCTTATCTATTTAGGCATTCTCTGCTAAGATGTCTTCCAAATTGTCAATTGACACTCTGTTTCATTTAATCTGCCATTGATTTCTCTTAGTATAGTCTTCATTTCAGTTATTGTATTCTTCATTGTTCACTGTTTTTTTTTAATAGTTTCTGTCTTTTTTTTATGCTTACTGTCTCTTTGTTGAAGTTCTTACAAAGTTCCTTGAGCACCCTTATAACCAGTGTTTTGAACACTGTATATGGTACATTTCTTGCCTCCATTTTTTTAAATTAAATTTATTGGGGTGACATTGGTCAATAAAATCAAATGTTCAAGTGTACAAGTCCATAATACATCACATGTGTATTGCATTATGTGTTCACCACCCAAAGTTAAATTTCCTTCCATCACCATATATCTGGACCCATTTACTTTTATGTACCTCTCCTTCCTGATCTTCCTTCTGGCAACCACGAAACTGTTGTCTATGTCCATGAATCTCTGTTTGGTCATCTCATGCATTTGTTGCTTTCAGTTTTATATCCCACATAAGTAAAATCATATGGTTCTCAACCTTTTCTGTCTGATTTATTTCTCTTAGCATGATAATCTCAAGATCCATTCATGTTGTCATGAATTACAGAATTTCATTTTTTCTTATAACTGAGTAATGTTTCACTGTATGTACTACATCTTCTTTATTTAATCATCTATTAAAGTGTGCTTTGTTTTTTTCCATGTCTTGGCCACCATGAATAATGCTGCTGTGCACATCTGAGTGTATATATCTTTACAGATAAATGTTTTCAATTTTGGGGGTAAATACACAGAAAAGGAATTGCTGGGTCATATGGTAACTCCATTTTTAATTTTTTGATGAACCTCCATACTGTTTTCCATAGTGGCTGTGCCAATTTACATTTCCACCAGCACTGTATAAGTGTTTATTTTCCCCCACAACCTCTCCAAAACTTATTATTACTTGTCCTGTCGAGGACAGTCATTCTAAAAGGTAGGAAATGATATATCATGATGGTTTTGATTTGTATTTCCCTAATAGCTCATAAAGTTGGGCATCTTTTCCTATGTCTGTTGCCTCTCATATGTCTTCTTGGGAGAATATTATGTTCAAGTCCTCTGCCATTTTTTAAATTGGGTTATTTGTTAATTTGATTCTGAAATTATATGAGTTTTTTTTATATTTTTTATAATAGCCTCAGAGATGTTTTTTTGCAGATATCTTCTTACATTTACATGGGTGCTTTTTTGTCTTGTTAATGGTATTTCTTGATGTGCGGAAGTTTAATATAAACTTTTTCATTTACTTTTGCTATTACTTCCCTTGCCTTTGAAGTCAAATTCTTAAAATCCTCTCTAAATCAAAGGTCCATGAGTTTAGTATCTATGTTTTTTTTTTCAATTAAATTTATTGCTTCAGATCTTATATTTAGATCTTTAATCCATTTTCAATTAATTTTGGTTTGTGATGAGAGATAGCAGTCTAATTTAATGTCTTTGCATGTGGCTTTCCAATTTTCCCAGCACCATTTATTAAAGAGAATTTACTTTGTC
Source organism: Cynopterus sphinx (assembly GCA_030015415.1). Classification (NCBI taxonomy): domain Eukaryota; kingdom Metazoa; phylum Chordata; class Mammalia; order Chiroptera; family Pteropodidae; genus Cynopterus; species Cynopterus sphinx. The sequence continues at coordinate 102,439,805 of CM057382.1, read as the reverse complement.
TATTTTCTGTTTTAGAAAATTATTTGCCCCTATATACAGGGTTTATTTCTGGACTCTCAATTTAGTTTTGTTGGTTTATGTGCCTGTTTTTTTGTTTTGTTAGGTTTTTTTTTTTTTTTTTGCCAATACCATGCTGTTTTGATTATTGTCACTTTGTACTATAATTTGAAGTCAGGCAGAGTGATGCCTCCAGGCTTGTTCTTTTTTCTCAAGATTGCTTTGGCTATTTGGGGTCTTTTGTATTTTTCTACATATCTGATATTTTTGTTCTATTTTTTAAAAATAAATGCCACTGGAATTTTGATGGGGATTGCATTCGATCTGTATATTGCTTTGAGTAATAGTCATTTAAAATATGTTCATTCTTCCAATCCGTGAACACAGAAGATCTTCCATTTCTGTATTCATCAGAGACATTGGTCTGTAGTTCTCTTTTTTTGTGTGTTATCTTTACCAGATTTGGTATCAGGGCAATGTTGGCCTCATAAAATAAGATAGGAAGTATTGCCTCTTTAATTTTTTGGAAAAATTTGCAAAGCAGTGGTATGAAATCATCTTTGAAAGTTTGGTAGAATTCACTAAGGAAACCATCTAGTCCTGGACTTTTATTTTGGGAGAGGTTTTTGATGATTATTTCAATTTTTATTATTGTCAATAGGTCTATTTAGATTTTCCAGTTCTTCATAATTTAGCCTAGGAAGGTTGTATATTTCTTAGAACTTGTCCATTTCTTCTAGGTTATTGAATTCAGTGGCATATAGTCTTTCATAGTATTCTTATACAATATTTATATTTTGCTATCTATAGTAACTTCTCCTGCATTTGTGTTTTTGTATATATGTGTCCTTTCTCGTTTTTCCTTAGTGAGTCTAGCAAAGGGTTTGTCAATTTTATTGATCTTTCAAAGAAACAGCACTTCTTGGCATTATTTTTTTCTATTTTCTTTTTTCATTTCTCAATTTCACTTAATTCTGCCCTAATTTTGATTATTTCCTCCCTTGTGCTGACTTTGTGGTTCATTTGTTCTTTTTTTAAAGTTTTTAAGATGTAATATTAGGTTACTTGGAATCTTTTTGTTTCTTCAGATAGGTCTGTAATGATATGACCTTTCTGCTTATTACTGCTTTTATTGTATCCCCAAAATTTCATTATGTTGTATTTTTATTCTCATTTTTTTTCTATGGATCTCTTGATCTCTTCTTTTGTTTCTTCTTTGACCCAGTCATTTTTTAGTAACATGTCATTTAATCTCCACATATTTGTGTTTTTTCCTACTTTCTTTTTGAGGTTGATCTTTAGTTTTAAAGCATTCTGGTCAAAGAATATGTTTGGTTTAATTTCAAGCTTCTTAAATTTGTTGAGGCTAGTTTTTTTCCAAACACGTGGTCTATCCTTGAGGATGTTTCTAGAGAAGACTGTGCACTACAGAAGAATGTGTAATCTGGTGTTTTGAAACACTCTGTAAATGTCAATTATGTCCAATTGGTCTCATATGTCTTTTAAGGGTGATATTTCCTTATTGATTTTTCTGTTTGAATGATCTTTCCATAGCTGACAGTGGGGTATTTAGGTCCCCTATTATAATTGTGTTTTTTTCAGTTTCTCCCTCTACTTCTGTTAGTAGTTGCTTTATGTATTTTGGTACTCCCTGATTGGGAGCATGTATATTAATGTGTTATGTCTTCTTGATGTAATGTCTCTTTTAGCATTATAAAGTGTCCATCTTTGTCTCTTATGACCTTTTTTATCTTGAAGTTTATTTTGTCACATATAAATATAACTATGCCCTCTTTTCTCTGGATGTCTTTTGCCTGGCGTATCATCTTCTATCTTTTCACTTTGAGTAGATATTTGCTCTTGCAGCTGAGATGTGTCTCTTAAAGGCAGCCTATGGTTGCATTTTGATTTTTGTTCCAATCTGCGACACTGTGACTTTTTATTGGTTAGTTTAGTTCATTGACACTTAGGGCAATTATTGAAATCTGAATTTTTCTAAAGCCATTTTAACTTTTATTTTTTGGAATCTTGGTGTCTCCATTGTTTCTTTGCCTTTGTGTTTCTGTCTATTATTTTACTTATGTGATAAGCTATAATTTTTCAAGGAGAGAGATCAAGGTGCCTCCTCATGCCACCATCTATTTTATTTAGTTCTATTTCCAGAGTTTTCCCTTATTCTTTCATTTAGGACATGCTTCCTTGTTTCCTTGTTTTGGTTGCCTCTCTTTTTGTCTCTATGTATTACGTTTCTACATCTACCAGTCTTGACCAGTGTGACCTTATGTAGTAGGTGCCCTATATGGCCCAGTGGTACAGTTTTATTGATCACCTGTGCTGGCTGCTCCAGAATGTTCCTTGTGTGAGTTGTATGTGCCCACCTGTTGTAGTTGAGCCTTGATTGCTGTTGGCACGTGAGTGGGTTGGATTGACTCTCAGGTTGACTGGCTGTGAGCCCTGACCATGCCCACAGAGTATGAGCTGCTGTGTGGGGGTAACACCATGGAGTTACCTCAGCATGCCTGTGTGATTGTTGATACCACTCTTTGGGTGTGACACTTTTGGGGCTAATCATGTAGTGTTCTGTTGTGGTCTAAAACTGGCCTTCAGGTGTATTGGTTCTGGAAACTCTTGGTAGGGTCTCTCTCACAGCCACTGCTTGTAACCTGCCTGGGGAGGCATGGTAGGAGCTACAAAAGAAACTATGGATCCTGGGGCAGTTCAGCAAAAGGCCTAGGGCATCCAGAAGCCTGAAGCCGCCTGCCACTGCTTGTAAAACTTAGCCACTAAAATAGCCTCAGCCATACTAGAGTTGGGCAAGGTGAGATCCCAGGGATCACCAGAGTAGGGTAAGTGGTGTCAGTGTGTAGCTTGCTGCTACTTGCAAAAGTCTCAAAGCACACCAAGGCCCGCCACTACTCTCCTCAACCCACAGACCTACCCCCAAGAGCTTTCTGAGAAAGACTGCAATGTGGGTTGGGGCTGGTTGCCCACCACCAAAACTGCTTCTAATGATACACAACGCAAGGCTGGCTGTTTGCTGCTTAAAGAGTCTCCTGTGTCGCTTGTGGTAGGTCTGGTTACCTGGTGCAAAAAGTGCCTCCCGCTGTCTGAGAGTTTGGATGGGGCAGTGTTTGAGGAAGTCACCAGAGTGCAGCAAGCAGAATCTATCAGGCCAATGCAGATTCAGATTTTGCTCTGTGGAGGAAGGTTTCAACACAAGAAGGATGGTGCCTGCCCTCAGGCCGAATGGAAAGAGGGCTCAACTCAAAAATAATGGCAGCTGTTCCTACAGCCTTTGCTTTAAATCAACACAACTCAGTCTTTTACTGTGTGTCTTTGGTATCTTCCAAGTCACCGTCCTTCTGCTGGAACTCAAGATGAGTGCCCATGAGTGAGTGAATCTGTATGCCTTTAACAGGATGTCTGGGTTTTCAGCAGTGTTCTATCTCACCTTGACTGACAAAATCCCTGCTGATTTTCACAGCCAGATGTTAAAGGGACTCCTCTTCCCAGCACTGGAACCCTGCATTGAGGTGCTCAGTGTGAGGTTGGGACCCCTTGTTTTTCCAGGGAAACCTAGACTGCCAAAATATCTCTCCCAATACTCCACCGTCACATACTGGTGTGGGGCCAACCTGTTTCACATCTCTGCCCCTCATACCAGTCTTGATGTGGCCTCTTCTTTGTATCCTTAGTTATAGAAATTCTATTCAACTAGTCCTGAGATGATTATCCATGTCAATCACTCTACAATTTAGTTGTAATTTCAATGTGGTTATGGAAGGAGTAAGCACAATGTTTATCTACTCCATCGTCTTGCCCAGAAATCCCACGTCTCCTCCTACAAAATCTTTAAGTATTTTTTATCTCTTCCTGAACAAGTATCATAAAGTACTGTGTCCAGGCAACAGCAGTAAAAACATTCTCTTCATATAAGTTTCATTTACTAGCTCCAGAAATTAATTTTTAACTAATCTGAACTGCCAGTTCACTCTGTGCCCAGAAAATATTCAACCTCTGCAGCAGTGTGTGAAAGAACTCTGTGATGGTATTTGAAAAATGGATTTCAGTAATTCTTCTGCTGCAGCTCTGCTACACTGGCTGTGGATTCTGTGGGAAGATCCTGGTATGGTCCTGTGACATGAGCCATTGGCTCAATCTAAAGATTATTCTAGAGAAACTCACAAAAAAAGGCCATGAGGTGACTGTGTTGGTTTCTCCAAACTCTTTTATAATTGACTAAAGCAAGCCTTCCACACTGAACTTTGAGGTGGTCCCTATGCCTCATGACAGAAAGAATGCTGCAAACATACTAAATGACTTTTTAGGCACAGCGACTAACATCATGCACACATTGTCATGCTGGCAGGCAGCAATAAAACTGCAAGAATTTTTTTTTTCAAATAAGTGGAAATTTAAAACTTTTGTGTGAGAGCATAGTCTATAACCATCATTTCAATCATAAAGAAACTCCAGGCAAACTCCAGATCCAAATACAGTACACTTGACAACACCAAATTCTGGCGACTTCCAAAACATAAAACTCTCATTTATTGCAATTGGAAATGTAAAATGGTATAACCACTGTAGAAAATATTTTGTAGGTATCTTACAAAAGTAAGCATACTCTTACCAATATCGTGTTCCTTGGTATTTGCCAAAAACAGTTGAAAAGTTAAGTCCACACAAAAACTTGCATGTGGATGATTATAACAACTTCATGTACAATTGCCAAAATAAGATATATAAGAAATATCTCAAACTTCACCTCAATTTTGCTGTGATCTAAAAATAGCTCTAAAAAAGTACACTTATTTATAATTTTATTACAAATAACTAAATATAAATATATTGAAAAGTATTAATTTTTAAATAGTAATTCAACAATTATACAGATTAATGTTCTCTTAAGCCTTTGGAAAGAAATTAATAACTTAGAAAGCCTAGAAAAGCTTTTGTTAGATATTAACCCAGCTAACATGATTTATCTTTGGGAAATTGGTAATTGTCTCTCACTGAAATTCCCACCTATCTCACCTACATTAAGGCATTTTGCCATAAATTTAGGCTACCTCTAAAAATTTCTTAACATTAAAAGCTACCTCAGTAGTAGACTTAGGATGTACAATTAAAATAATAGATTCAAACAATAACAATATTGACATGGTAACTCAAATTTAATAGCCAATTTATTAATGATATATTATTTACATCATTCTCTACTTTGTTTGTAATTCATTTTGAATAATAATATAGATATGGAGAAGAAATTGGTGGTAATTTTGATTATTGTTTTATTTAATTTTTTAAATCAATTAATTATTTAAAATTTTATGGTGACATTAGTTAACAAAATCCAATGTTTCATCTGTACACTTTAACAATAAGACATATGTATATGTTTACACTGTATGTTCACCTCCCATAGTTAGATTTCTTTTGCCACCACATATTTGACCCCCTTTACCCTATTTCCCTCCCTTCTCCCCGCTGCCCTCTGGTAACCACTAGAGTATTGTCCATGACCATGAGTCTCTGTTTGTTTGTCCTGATCATTGGTTGCTTTTAGATTTATATCCACATATAAGTGATATGAGATTTTCAACTTTTTCTGTCTGGCTTGTTTAGCTTAACATGAATATCTCGAGGTCCGTCCATGTTGTTGCAAATCGCAGTATTTCATCTCTTATGGCTGACTAATATTTTTGATTTGTAATTTCTCAGTACGACATTGAAAATGTCTTATGAAATTATTTACCAACTTTTACATAATTTGATCAATGTCATTCTCTTCGATTTTGTTTTGCTTTATATTTTTTACTGTGCATCACCCCTTAAAATGTAGAATTTTCATGAATACTTTAAGCTAGGTCTTTCTGAAAATGTGATCTAAAATGTTATGCACAATAATTTCACCTAGGGAGTTGATATCAAGGCAGGATGTCACACAAATGGAACAAGATATCTGAAGGACATAAGCATATTGGCATGGAAGCTGTGAGGTGGGCGTTCTCATTCAATCTTTGGCAATTTACGCATGAATGTCTTTATGGAATGCTTCTTCATTATCAAATTAAGGCACTTGGATAGATAACCTCAAACATATACTCAAAAATTACAAAATAAGGACTAAAAAGAAGATTTCTAATCTGGGTTATATATGATCACCAATTTTGATTAGATCCTTAATAAAGAAGGATTGTGTCTGGGTGTTTCTTTACTTAGATACAAAACATGTCTTCTGTGTGTAAAAATGGTTGACTTGGTCATTTGCCAACATTCATTTTTCTCCACCATTTTCTAAAATTAACGTGTAGGATCTGTTCCTTTTCAAACACATCATTTAAAGGTAACAATAAAATAAGTGTGTGATATGGGTAACGCAGAATGTATACTTCACTTTCGAAAGTGGGTCGCACTGAATATGAATTATTCAGGGATTTTCTACTGAGAAAATAATGGCAAAAAAGTTGGAAGGGACTGGATTTGACTCAGGAAGATAAGGTAAACTGATTTGGTAAGATTCTTCAACAATAATAGTGAGCCAGAATCTATAACAAGCTGAAAGGCAGATAAACATTCCTGACTGGAAATTAGAAAACTTTTAAGAGGTGATTTGGGGCTGATATGATGGGGCTAATTTATCATGTGCCAATTCATTGAAAGGAAACAATGAGTACTAAATTCATCAGCACTTAGAGTTGTGGTTAAATTTTTGTTGAAATTGTTTTTGTGAATTTACTTTTATTCATTTCTATTTGATGTTGTAGAATTTATTTTATTAAAAGTAGTTTTATCTTACACATTACTGTTCTTTCACCACCAAAATATTCTCTCCCTTCCTACTTCTTATCTCCCTTCTTGCTTCCCCCTTCTACCCATTTTTCTTTTCCTCCTTCTATTCTTTCTTCCTTATTACTTGTAATTCCCCTTTCTTTTAACATCTAGACGTAAGTAGTCTAGAAGACCTAGATATATTTTTTACTAATAGCACATCAGAAAATTAGTGGCACATTTTTTTCCTGAGCAAAGATATATGCTAATAACCTCCACCCAACTTTATTTTTTTTAGGAAGACCCACTACATTATGTGAGACTATGGGGAAAGCAGAAATTTGGCTAATGCGTACATATTGGGATTTTGAATTTCCTCGTCCATACTTACCTAATTTTGAGTTTGTAGGAGGATTGCATTGTAAACCTGCCAAACCATTACCTAAGGTAAGTCTCATAATGCAGGATTTTTGTATCTTATGATAAAAAATCCAATTTTCCTTTAAGGTTTACAGCCTACATGATAGACATGTGCCATTGGATATCTTCAGTGTGCTACTCTAAATCAGTTTTCTAAGTTATAGGTGTCTCTTATGAGTGATATTACTGTTTGGGGGACTTTAATTTTTAAGATGAAGAATTAAGTGCTTTAAGCAGCATGTTTCAACATTTTAGTGTGTCTATATAGTATGAGTACTAAATAGAAGGGACAGGAAACTAGAGCCTTAGAAGTCACGAAGGAGACTGCTGTAGTCATCCTAAGATGCATGATGGAGTTATGAATAAAGACATTTACTATGATTGAGCATTAAAGGGGCTTTCATGAGAACTCTCAGACTCCACAGGATTCAGTAAGAAGAGGTTAAGTGTTGTCAGAAGACAGGGAATCTCATATGGCTTCTAGATAGCAGTTACCTTTATGGAAATAAGAAACAATTAGTGAAAAAATTTTTGAGATGACAATTATGAGTTCAATTTCAAATTCACTTTTAGGAGCCAAAGGAATTGTCATGTGGAGATTTCTAAAAATCATCTGGATAATACAAGATTTCTGTTTAAGCAGTGAACATTAGAAGTAGATTGAAAATCATCAACATAAAGTAGAAGTCAGAACTGAGAGATACACATGCTAAATTTTTTTTTAAGACTACTGTGCCAGGTTTTTTTTGGGGGGGAGGGGAAGTTGGGAGGAGGATGAAAAGAAAATTGTATAACACATTCCTAAGTTTTAAAGAATTAGGATAGACTGCCAAAAATGTTGGGAAAAAAAAAACAATATTGAGAGCAAAACAGAATAATAAGTAAATATAAAAATAATATATAACTATATCAATAAGGAGTGAGAAAACTGATACACATTTGCTAGGGTTATAGATAAACAAAAATAATCTCTGTAGAAGATTGCAGGTGTTATAATTTATGGCATCATCTTTTCTCTAGTAATTTTACTAGCCTTAAACTGAGAACATCGGTGATTGCAGGGCAATCACAAATAGTTACAAAAGGAATGCATGACACATCTGTAGAGGGTGATATTCACATACAATATGATGTGAAAGACCCTAATTCCAGATTTTACAGTGCTCCACTTGCACAACTGTGAGCAATCTACAAATGATTTTTACTTTGCAGAGAAATTTGTATTTTACTTCTGTGCCAAGGCTCAAATTACGGGCATGCAGTTAGACTCACATTTTTTGGAAGGCAAAAAATCGCTATATTATAAATGTTATGTTATAACAAGAGGTTGACTGTGCTGTCACCTGTTAAACATATCACTCTCTCTCTCTCTCTCTCTCTCTCTCTCTCTCTCTCTCTCTATTCTAATATATAATAGAATATATATATTCTATTTTTAAAAATTTATTTTTTAGCCCTATGAATACATACAAAAATAAGTGTAAGATAATATCCTAAATACCTAACAGAAAGACCAATTTATTAATAATTTATTAGCTGTAAACTAGCATGCTAAAAACTTTTTATGCCTAGTTCAAAATCTTTTTTTGGGTTCCCCTCCAAGGAATATTTTTATGAGTTTGCAAACAACTCCATTTGTTTATAAATTAAACCTTGGGAGTATAGTTCCTTATACCATGAGGAGATCTGTTTCTTATCATCTATTCATTTGGTACAATAGTTTGACTCCATGACTCTATTTGTAATCACTCATTATATATTTAAGCCATACTTTTCAGAAACATATTTCTCTTATAGAAGCTATAGGGTTCTAAAGGCAGAAGAAAACCAGTCTAACAATGTCTCTGTTACTTTTCTTGACTCTGAATATTTAGAAGGGTATGGTATCTTTTGTTCTCTGTAATTCTATATTTTTATAAAGGAAAATTTTATCTCTGCAGGAAATGGAAGAATTTGTCCAAAGTTCAGGTGAATATGGTATTGTGGTGTTTTCTCTGGGGTCAATGGTTAAAAATCTCACAGAAGAAAAAGCCAATCTCATTGCCTCAGCTCTTGCCCAGATTCCACAGAAGGTCAGTACAACCTTTAATCCTAGTGAGCAGCCACTTCGCCAATTAGAGAGTGGGGTATTGGTACTCTTTCTAAGTGAAAATTAAAACTTGCTATACCCTGAGCATAACTGGCACCACCTTTAAGCAATAATTTCTCAAAACGTTAAAATGTTGTATTTGGTCATTTGCCTATTGAGCCTTTGCATTGCTATGGAACTATGTATTTTTATGCAGTCATTTATTTTCAAGTGAATGGAGATAAAAATGCTAAGACTCTAATAACTTCTTACTATGTGAGATCTTATGATCTGCACAGACTACTCCCAAAAGTTCTCAAGTTCATGAGGTCCAAGGTCCAGGAAAAGTGAGAAAGTATACATAAAGAGAAATCATGCTTAGGTATATACTTTATATCTCTAGGTGTTATTAGAACTTTTTCAAAATGTAGCTGATTTAGGAGAAGCCTAATCTTAATTAAATGTTTTACAGTTAAACACATTTTAAAATCCTCAATTATTGTCAAGCCATATACATTTTCTAATTTATGATATTCAGTTAACTTTAATTTTCTTGTCCTTACAATTACACATTTCTACTCTTTACGTACTCTATTAACATAAAAAAATAAAAGGCCAAAGTGGTAGGCACAAGAAATTGAGATAAAAAAAATAACTGCAATCCTAGGAAGCACAGATTCAGGCAGAAACCCAAATACTATTCAAATTAGAAGGTGAAGGCAAGGAGTATTTATGAGGGGGAAAAAAAAAGGAAATCAGTAACATAAATAGAAGAAAAAAAAATTCTGTTGATGTGAATAAGCCAAAGACGACATTTCCATAGGTGCAAATAAGCTGTGATTCTATAGCTTTACATGGTGGTGCTAATTCTAAAGAATGTCTTTCATTTTCAGTCCAGCAGTCATGGTATCTGTTTTCCTGTTAACTCTGCAAAGAGCTGTTTGTAATACAAGGCTGCTCTTGGCCCAGTCTAAAGGTTATTTAGTCCAGTTCAAACCTTCAAAGTGTGTGAAGAGTAAGACATTCAAGGCAATTCCTATGGAATGGCAGTTTTGGCTCCATTTTGAAGTGGCTCAATTTACGTAATTTTTCACAACTCTTACCTAAGGACTTTCTACATTTGTATATTAACTATAGTACATAAAACTCTGTAATGGTCTGTCTAAGTAGGCCTATTAAAACTTTCAATTTCTATTTCTAAAAACTTTATTCTTATTTGTGGCAAGCTATAATATAATCTGAAATTTGTCCCCCAGAAGAAAAAAAATATGGAAAAAAGGTTAAAATACTAGCAAGATAGTTCATTAAATAATAAATGAAAGGACACCTCCTATTTAACTTCCCTCCAAAACCAAAGAAAGATAGATAGGAGGAAAGAAAAAAAAAGGAAGGAAGGAAAGAAGGAAGGAAGGAAGAAAGGAAGGAAGGAAGGAAGGAAGGAAAGAAGGAAGGAAGGAAGAAAGGAAGGAAAGAAAAGAGAGAGAGAGAGAGAGAGAGAGAGAGAGAGAGAGAGAGAGAGAGAGAAAGGGAGAGAGAAGTGAAAGAGAAATACAGAGGAAAAAAAGACAATACATTGAAAAATCAGACAATAAAAATTTAAAACTAATTATATTTTTGGAAAACATTATATTTGAACTTTGAGAGTTAATGGATGGCCTCCTGACATAACTAAGTCACACAGTATTCTTATTTATTTTAATGTTTTCAGTCTCCACCTCTGGTTGCCTAAATGAGTCCTGATTGTTTTCTATTTCTTCACTTACAATCTTACTTACAAAGTTTTTAATTGATAAATATCACTTCTATGTGATAATACTATACTTAATTGACTATTAGTACAAGCCCTTTCAAAAAAGGTTGATGTCAACGTCCTACTCTCTCAATGTTTGCAAACTATCCCTTTTGTACATTCCTCTCAACTATCACATAAAGCAGGGTGGAGCTACATGATTTTAAAATTACTCTAGAGCCTAAAAATTCTTTAGAAGTTCATGTTCCCTTTTGAATGAAGACTGTATATCCCAAGCTGGAGCTGAAACACCAAAGAAAAAATTCCAAAAACATCTTGCCAGAACAAAGCAGGAAAAGCAGAGCAAGGCAGAGCAGGGCAGAGTAGGGCAGAGCAGAGCAGAGATGAGCTGTCTAGACAGAAGGACCATACCCCAGGGCTGCCTCACATTGATGTTTCACAGCCATGCCACTTCATAATTGAGTGTAACACTTTGAGCTGTTGCACAGCTGTGGTGTACTCACAGTGGGCTATATCACAGCTGAGCTGTTTGCACTGAACAAAGTTTCCTTCAGTGCACCCAAGATCGGGGATTCCTGTTGAAGGTGAATTGGCACCATCAACCATCAGTTGACACACTGAACTGCCAGCCTACACTGTTCCTACCATCTGAGCTAACCTTCTTGTAGGAGTTCCTGGAATCATATTTCAACCTTAAGATAGAGACTTTCCCTGACCATTTGGAGCTGTGCAGCTGTATCCTCATTAACATCTTCACTGACCACTCAGAGCAGCTCTACCCCAACCAATCAGGAAAGCGTTTTGTGGACCAATCAAACTGTTGGGATGTGGAGTCCTTATTTTCATGAGTATTGGTCAATCAGGACCAGGAGCAGAAACATCTCTCTAAATAAGACAGGCCCTCTCTGGTTCAGAGAGTGAACTTCCTTTTCCACTGAATATTGAGGACTGCGTTTTCCCAGCTGGAGCTAGAACACCAAAGATAGCTTTGCAGAGCCAGCTTAGCTGTCTAGCCAGAGGGGGGTCATGCCTCAGGCTGCCTGACCCTGGGGTTCCTTTGCAGCCACCAGCCATGCTGTCCCATAATTGAGCTGTTCATACTGAATAGTTTCTTTACCACACACACACAAAGTAAAAATTCTTAACTGTAAGTTTTTATTTGCAAAATGAAAGCATTATCTTTCACAGATTTTATGGAGATACAAAGGAAAGACACCAGCTACATTAGGAGCCAATACTCGGCTCTATGACTGGATACCACAGAATGATCTTCTTGGTAAGACTGAGGGGGAAAAGCTGTTTAGTTTGATCATGGGCAAATCGAGTAACTGTTTAACAGCAAATATTTTAAATAGATGTTTAATAATATAAAATTTTTACATTTTATTGCCAATTTAAGGCAGGTATAATTTTTAAATTGGCCTTTGTTTATAGATTCCTGCTTCCTCTGGTTAACAAAAGAGCATGTTCATTTAAAACTTTCATCACTTTTCAAATTTCAGTCTCAGTTTGAATATCACTTTCTCAGTAGTCTTTCCAGACAATGTAGAGGGAGTCAATTCCACTTTTTCCTGGGATTGCAATTTTCGGAAATAGCAATAACCCCTGTGCTCAGCTTCTGTAGAAACTATTGCCTTTTTCATTGTGTTATCTTTCAACTTTTCTCCATTACCCTCTGAAATTCTGTTAAATATTGTAATAAAAATTCTAACCAACTTCTTACCCAACCCCCAAACTAGGTCATCCCAAAGCAAAAGCTTTTATCACTCACGGTGGAACCAATGGGATCTATGAAGCTATTTATCATGGGATCCCTATGGTGGGCGTCCCCATGTTTGCTGATCAGCCTGATAACATTGCTCACATGAAGGCGAAAGGAGCGGCTGTGGAGGTGAACATAAACACAATGACAAGTGCAGATTTGCTCAATGCCTTGAGAACAGTCCTTGAGGAACCTTCGTAAGTACTACTGCTTTTGAAAGGCTTACCTTTGATTATGTTACCCATCATACCTGAGAAGGTTCAGTGTTTCCTGCATTTGTAATTGGTGTACTTTTTTAAATTTTTATTTATTTCAATTAGTTTCAAGTATATAGTATATTGTTAGACATCTATATAGTTCATAAAACAATCCCCGCCAATTGCTTTCTCCCTCCCCTGACCCTCCACCTAGCCAACTTATTAATGCCAACTATATTCCCTCTGTTGTGCTCTTCATCCTTGTGACCATCCATCAGCTACTAATTTGTATTTCTTTAGCCCTTCTTCTCATTCTTCCAGCCCCCTAAACCCCACTCTCCTCTGTCTATCACCAAATTGTCCATTGTATTTGTGAGTCTGTTTTTGATTAGTTTGTTCTTTTTATTCCTTTGATTCCTCATATAAGTGAAAGTATATAGTTTATCTTTTTCTGTCTGACTTAATTACCTTCTTGGTCCATCAAAGCAATATCTCTTTCCATCCCCTTTCTTTAAGTCTGTGTATATCTTTTAATCTGAAGTGTCTTTTAATATTTTAATCTCTTGTAGGCAGCATGTAGGGGTCTTATTTTCTAATCCATTCAGCCACTCTATTTTTTTTGGGGGGGAAACACTTAATTCTTTTCCATTGAGGTGCTTATTGATAGGAATATAGTTGTTACCATTCTTTATTCCTGTTTATGATACACATTTTTTTTTTCTTAAAGAAGTCCCTCCAACATTTCTTGTAATACTGGCTTGGTGATGATAAATTCCTTTAGCTTATTTTTGTCTGGGAAGCTCTTTATCTGTCCTTCAATTCTAAATGATAGCTTTGCTAGATAAAGTATTCTTGGTTGTAGATCCTGGGTCTTCATTCTGTTGAATATTTTGTGTCAAGCCCTTGGATCCTGAATAGTTTCTTTTGAGAAATCAGCCTCCAGTCTTATAGATATTCCTTTGTATGTAACTATCTGTTTTTCTCTTGCTGCTTTTAATATTCTTCCTTTGTATTTAAACTTTGTCATTTTAATTATGATGTGTCTTGGTGTGGGCCTCTTTGGATCCCTGGTTTTTGGGACTCTATGAGCTTCCTGGAGGCTTATGTCCATTTTCTTCACCGGGTTAGGGAAGTTTTTCATCTTTTCCATCATTATTTCTTCAAGCAGCTGTTCAACATCTTGAGTTTTTTTCAATTATGCCTATCAGATGAATATTTGAAGCTTTAATAGTGTCCCATATGCTCCTTAAATTATTTTTATAGTCTTGGCATCTTTTTTCTTGCCATTCTGATTGAGTGTTCTGATTGGCTTTCCTGTCTTTTAGAGAAGGAAATTGATCCTCTTCTTTATTCACTTTGCTTATTCCTTTGTATGTTCCATTTAATATACTTTTCATCTCAGATAATGTGTTCTTCATTTCAGACTGCTTCCCTTTTATAATTTCCATTTCCATTTTTATGTTTTTTTATCTCTTTGTTGAAGTTCTTACTGGATTTATCTACACTTCCCAAAAGTTTACTGAGCACCTTTATAACCAATGTTTTGAACTCTGCATCTGTTAGATTAATTGACTCCATTATATTCTGGATCTCTGTTCTGTTCTCTCATATAGTTTCTACTTCTTTGTCTGCCTTTTTGTGTCTGTTTCTATGTACTAAGCAAAGCTCCTAAGTCTCCCAGTCTTATTAGTGTGAATTTGTGAAGTAGGTGTTCAGTGGCACAGTCCTGAGAGGAGTTCAGCTGCAGACCAAACTTAGCCCAAGCCTCTGCCTCTCCAGGGCCACGTGGTGATTCAGCAAACAATCCACATGTGCCATGCTTACAGGCCACACTAGAAACTGAGGCCAGCTGCTTCCAGTGTGAGTCTAGGTGCTGCTCAGCAAGGAGCACCTAACAGTGCCCTTGGAAGGGGAAGGCTCAACAGGAAACAATGAATACCACTAGCATGTCTGTATCCCTAACTCTGACAATGTCTCCCTGTAAGTCCTTAGTGCCCCCTGCACACAGCCAAGTGGGCAGTGATACTCAGAGTGAGCAGGTCTGTCACCGCGAAAATCCATTCACGAATGCGGCCCCTTTACGAGGTATCTGCTGCTGCCACAGCTGCCATCTCAACCAGCCACTTGAGACCCAGCAGCCCCATGTCCTCTTCCATTCTTTCCTTCTGCTGTTACAGTGTGAATTCTTGGATTTCTCCCTCATTGTATGGCTTGTTCATCAAGATCCCAGGTGATTTTTCCTTGCTGCTTACTCCTTGTTTCTGTCACAACTTTGATTTGGTCACCAGAGGTATAAACAAAGCTTCTATCATCTACATTATTTTTTTCCCTCCCTAATTGGTATACTTTTAAATAAAACCGTTAAATAACTACATTAAAACCACTTTATTATTTCATTTCACAAATTTATTTGTGAAAATTGCAAAAATACTCAGATTTCAAATGCCTACCAATGTCTTATTAAAATAAGGTTAATGATTACACTCAGATATTTCTTCTGGTTTATCTGTTTTATTTTATAATGTACGTATGCTTCTTTAAATATTATAAGCATTCAGTAAGTACAAAAAGTGGAAGTGATAATTAACCCAAAATTAATCATTCAAAAATAACCATCCTTAATACTGAGAGCATACTAATTCATTACATTTGCATATATACAGTGAGGAGAGAAAGGATAATTAATAACTTTATAAATATCAGTTGTGTAAATTTTTAAGAAAAATCTTAAATTTTATCTAATTCAGCTAAAGACAAATTGAAATAAATTTTAAACTGTATTGAACTTTAGATATATCTAATTATATCTTAATTTTTTCTCTGAAATATCTCACCAAGGTTCAGAATTAATATATGTATATATATTTTTGAGTAGATTTATTTTTTGGTCTGGTTTTTGTTGTTTGTTCTTCTGAGTGTTAATTTTAAACTATGTGTTTTAATTTCAGCCATTATCAGTTGAACTCAACACTGGAAGTTATTTTATTTCCTGTGTATTACTTAAAACTTTGATTGGTCAATATTTATGGCACTTACCTACTTCACATTTATTTAGTCTTTTTGTTATATTTTAAGGGAATTAAATTTCAACATTTAAAAAGAGATTCTTTATTCTGAAATATATTCGATTAATTCTAATTAGATATATAAAATTTTAATTCAATAAAAATTTGTAGATATTGAATTCATTATTGTTTACTGCCCCAATATGAGAATAACAACTATCTGAATATAACATCCTTAGCTCTCACTTTCTTTTCTTCAGAACTGTGTAAACATACTCATGGTCTTCTATTTATTTATTTATTTTGTTTAAATTTATTTATTTATTTTTTTATGGTGACATTGGTTGATGAAATTTAATAAGTTTCAGCTGTACACTTTAACCGTAAGGCATATATGTATTTACACTGTGTGTTCACCTCCCATAGTTAAATTTCTTTTGTCACCACATATTTCACCCCCTTTACCACATCTACCTTGCCCCTCATCATGCACCCCTTACCCTATGGTAACCACTAGTCTCTAGTCCATGTCCATGAGTCTCTGTTTGTTTGACCTGTTCATTTGTTGCTTTTAGGTTTATGTCCCACGTGTAAGTGATGTCATGTGATTTTCAACTTTTCTTTTTTTTTTTTTTTGTGGAGGCTACAGCTGCACTTTGAATGGAATAAGAACTATCAACATTAACAGACTTGTAATGGAAAGGAACTGAGATTCATCTGACTTAATAGTTTAAATATTTGATTCCATTCCTTTCTGGCTTGTAAGGTTTGCGCTGAGAAGTTCAAGGATAATCTAATGAGTTTTCCTTTATAAGTTACCGTTCTTTTCCCTGGCCTCCATGAGAATTCTCTTTGTCATTGATTTTTGATAACTTTAATACAAGGTGTCTTGGTGAAGGCCTTTTTGGGTTGAGATAGTTGGGTGTTCTGTTGACTTCTTGAATTCCAAGCTCCAGCTCATTCCTTAGATTTGAGAAATTCTCATCCACTATTTGTCTGAAAAGGCTTTCTAGTCCCTGCCCCTTTTCCTCACCTTCGGTAATGCCCATTATTCCTATGTGTCCTCTCCTGATGGTATCAGCTAGTTCTTGTATTTCTCTTTCATTATTTTTCATTCTTCGGTTTCTCTCTTCTTTCTTCTGATTTATTTCTAGATTTCTGTCTTTGATATTGCTGATCCTTTCCTCCATTTGGTCGATTCTACTTCCCAAGCTTGCTATTTTACTTTTTAACTCTTGCAGTGTGTGTGTGTGTGTGTGTGTGTGTGTGTATTATGTCCAGAAGACCCATGCTGTTCTTTTTGAGAGTTTTAATCTTATTTCTCTGCTCATCTAGTTGTTTTTTTCAATTTCTGAAATCGTTGATTTGTGTTGTCTTGGATCTCATTGAGTTTTTTTTTTTTTTTTTTTTCAAAAGTACCATCCTGAACTCTCTGTCATTTAAGTTGCATATATCTATGTCTGTAAGCTTGTTTTCTGGAGATTTTTTTTCTTTCTTTCTGAAATGCTTTGTCACCGTGGTAGTTCATGGTGTTTAATGGCCTATTTCTGCTCCTGGGCATTAATAGAAGTGTATTCTGTTGTTCCATAAAAAGGATTTATCATATAAAGGTCTGTCTTTAGCCTGCTGCAAAGAAGGTGCTTTTCTGTTGGTTTCCAGTAGGTGTCATCTATGCCTCCTGGATCCCTGCTTTACATAAAGCCTTAATAATGCCTTTTTTTCTTATAGATGTTTAATCACACTCACTACCCTCAGTCTCAACCCCTGGCAATGATAGCAATATTTTTGTCATGTTTGCTCAGATTCCCCTGGGCCTTCGCAGTGTTTGGTCTCGAAGGATATGGAGGGAAGTACACTCTGAGATGGGGGATGGGTTTTGAGACTCAGTCTTGTGTTTTGCAACTGGGTCTGGTAAAAATCAACTGTTGTTTCCTGCCATCCACACTTCTCTGCTGTCCTCACTTCTCTGCTTTCTGCTCTCATGCCTGGGCACTGCTGCTGGCCACATGGACCTCACAGATCTCCCAGGTAGAGCTGTTTATAGAACTCACTGCACCTTTTCTACTCCCCCCACCGCCTGGTGGCTGCAAGAGGCAGCTTCTTTATTTCTTCCAGTCCACCACCCAACACCTGGGGCTCTGACATAGTATTTCTTATGTGCAGATCCCACACTCAATGTGCTGGTGTGCAGTTTGGGTATTTTGTTGTTGTTGTTGTTGTTGTTGTTGTTGTTTGTTGTTGTTTGTTGTTGTTGTTGTTGCTGAATTTTAGATGTTCAACTTATTGTTGTTTCAAGGGGAGAGATCTGAGACGTCTCTCACTCTGCCATGTTTCTCCAAACCTGGGTCATCTAACTTTAAATGCTGCATAGATTATGAGAACCATCTCATCATTTTCTTTTTAAATGTTCTATTTTTTCCAGCATGGAAAAAATAAACATTATTTTTTTTATTGAGTAACAAAATTATTTTCAACATTTTCCTGGGTTGTAGTGAGTCCTTTCAACACTGTTGATATAAAATAATTTATTTAATTTTTTCTTTCAAAAATAAAATTTTTATATGCTATTTATAAGAATTTCTTTTCATTTCATTTTTATCTCTATTTTAGGGACATCAGATTTCAATGTTTTCTATGTTAAAATATTTTGTTTTTTTTTCTCTATTATTTTCTAAATGTTCTAACTAATTTTTATTTTCTTAATTCACAGAAATTGCCCCAAATACTACATTAGTTAGTAAATTTCGTTTGTTAACATGAGCATTGCTTGCTGTTTCTGATTTCTTTAATTCTTTACAATGCTATTTTACAATGTATTTCAACAGCTCACCTATATCCTTTAACAGTGCTTATTTTATAATTCAGTTGTTGAAATCTTTCTAAGCCTCACATTCTTATTACACTTCAAATCTCTGTTTTGAATTACATATCATGCTTAATGATATTCTAAGTCTGTCATTTTTGAGGGTTTTACCCCAATATTGCATAAGTTTTTATCAAGACTTCTTTTTCACCTTGCCCTTTCTAAATTTGCATAGGTGCATTATATTTAAATTGGTTCTAAGTTAGCTCTGATACAATTATTTTTATTCAGAGGCACAAACTGAAGGCTACTTATAACATTTTATTCACATGACTGAAAACTGAAATTCAGGAGGAAGGAGAAAAGGTAAACTCAGAATTATAAGCAGCTCTTTTTAGTAGAAATATTTTGAGTAACACTATCTGTTCAAAGCCTTTCTATCAGGGTTTTCTAGATAAAAGGAGCAGTGTATTCATTTCCAGAAAAAGATACTAATTATTTCCCTTGAGTCCAAGCTAAAAAGTCGGCTCTCTTTTCCACTATTCTCTCTCACATTCCAAACAAATGACTTTTATTAGTATGTATGTTTAAGTCATAATTTTTGAAATATTATATATATTAATTCAAGAGCTGAGCATGACGTTAGGAGGTTCAGTAAGGCTTACTGTGATTTTTTTCTCTCATAAATGGAGACCGTGCTATCTAATCTACTTGACTGTTGCCAGATTGTTAATTGCTGATAATTTGGTTCATTTTACTAAACATCAAAATAGGCAAATTTGGTAATTTTTGAAAACTATACTTCATTCTATAGAATGATCATTAAATTTTATTGATGACTTTAAAACTATTGATGTAATACATACCACAGAATCATAAAAACTCTTATAACATTCCAAGAAAATACTTAACATTATTTTAAAATACTTTAACATTGACTTGAAACCTAACATTAACTCTAAACTTATCTAGGAACAAAAGAATCTAGTGCAAATTGAACATATGCATGTATTGGTATTACAGTTTTATATTTCTTAAAGGAATTAAAAACACAAAAAATACATTTAAATACATAAATTATAGTAATTTCGCCATTCATAACTTTTTAAGATAACAGAAATAAAACATTGGTGTAGAATAAAATATGGAATTATAATTTTAAATATGAGCATAATTATTTCTTATCCCATCTCATTTATAAGAAAGGATACTATATTTTTATTTATATCCACAAATACAAGTTTATCAGGTGTGTGTGTATTTCAAATATTAAATCTTTATAAATAGTGAAAACTTGAACAAAAGAACAGTTTGGATAAATAGACTGCTATTAGCACTGAAGTTTGCCTCAAATGTATTGGGAAGAATCATGTGAAACTATTGTTTTGACCCTATCACTATTTTTATTGAATTAAAAGATTCTTCTTTCTCACTGTGCATAAAAGGAACACATCTCTTGCTGCTGGATCTACTCTACCACATTCACTAGAGAATGATGACCATATTTCTCTTTCCCCAATCTCAACAATGTCCTGCTCACTCTAGGACATCTCATCAAAACTGACTTACTTTCTGTCAACTTCATGTCTCCAGGTTGGAAATTTTATTTATACCAAAAATCCAGAAAAGCATGCTAATTCTGTTTCAGCCACCAAGAAATGTCAAGTGAAAACATAACTAGCCTTTCAAATACATACCTATAACCGTTGTTTGAGAGACCATTAGCAATATTAACTTTATGACTACCATGTTTCCACAATATCTAGGTGCTCAAATTCTAGTGAGATATTTCTATTTACCTTCAAAACTCAAATTTCATCTCTTTGTCATTTCTAAAATTACCCTAGAACCTTCACCCAGTTTTGACATTACCAATATAGACAATGTCTTTTGTATCACAAATACATAAGAGTGTGCAATGAGGGAATCTCAAACACTACGAAAACATGACTCATCGATGTTGACTACTAGTTTACAGTGTCTGTCAGACATGAGGGTTCATGCTTATGGACCTCTTCTTAGTAGATATTTTCCAACAATATGCGTTAGCTACAGTCTTGGTCTTAGGAAGATCCTTGAAATCATACTTCATATAATATTAATATTCTTTCTTGAAAAATTTAAGCTTATTCCTTTTTTATGTGTTTACATTTGGCCATATTCTGTTAAAAACATATTTCTTCCATACACACCATTTACAACTCCTAAAATGCTTTGCAACCAGCAAAGGTCATGTCACAAGGATTAAATGTTTCTCCAACACATCTGTGACATTTGGGTGGCATAACACATAATAGGTTTTGCAAAGGTGTCATATACTTACCTTTAATGAAAAAAAATAAAACCTCTAATTTCTGCCTGTGTCTTTGTCTACCAGTTATAAAGAGAATGCTATGAGGCTATCGAGGATTCACCATGATCAACCCGTCAAGCCCCTGGATCGAGCAGTCTTCTGGATTGAATTTGTCATGCGCCACAAAGGAGCCAAACACCTTCGACCGGCCGCACACAACCTCACCTGGTTCCAGTACCACTCTTTGGATGTGATTGGGTTTCTGCTGGCCTGTGTAGCAACTGCTATATTTTTGGTCACAAAATGTTGTTTATTTTTTTGTCGAAAATTTGGTAAAACAGGAAAGAAAAAAAAAAGGGATTAGATCTTTCTAAGTGTGGTAAAGGCCTGAATGGTCAGTCCTGTTTAGGTTAGCCACAATTACCTTAATGAAAACATATCATCTTCATTGTGTTTTCAAAATTCCTATGCTTCTACCTTAGCCTACAGATAAAGCTTAGAATTTGACAACACCATTAACTAGTGAGCATGTCCCATTCTTCCTTTGTCTTTTCCCAGGTGACTTTACCTTCCTGACACAGGGAAACTAATCATTTTATGTATATTCTATACATAATATTAAATACTTAATTTTCAACCTTAAGTGATATGCAGACTGACAATATGCTAAATCCTGAGAGCATACAAAATGTGAGCTGAATTTGATGTAGGGACCATTGAAGAATAAAATTTACATGTTCCCCTAGAACGTACAGATTAGGGAAACGTAGAAGATTAGTATGTTATAAGAATAGTATTGATTGCTTTTTAAATAAAAATAAGCCCTCTACTCGCCCAATGTTGCTAGACTCAGAGCATGCATGGTTAATTACTGTGATGGCACATCACACTGGGATATGTCCACAAATTTCTACTGAACATATAGACAATCATGACTTATTATCCACCTTTAGTCAACAAGTGCTCTCGGGTACCCTTTAGTTGAAGGGTCTGGATAATGCCTTCAAACAGAAGAGATCACTTGAGTCATATTGTTTTCTCAAGAACAGAGAATGTGGCATTATTTTAAAGGTAAACAGATCATTTTGAGAGAAAATAACAAGAAATATAGATAATAATATAGTAACTTAAAATGCCATTTCATTATATTTAAAAATCACTAAAAATATAATAGAACATAATTAAAAGTTTTTAAATAAATAAAAAATAAAAATTACTAATGCTGATAATCTGTAATCACTATTTATAATCATTTAGTTTTCAGTCAGAAAAACAAATATTTACCTGAAATGTAAGATTGTTACATTATTTTACAGTCTCTATCTTCTAGAAATTTAAACTCATCAATTAGTTGTTATGCCAAGAACATAAGAGAGTAGCAGGCTTCCTTGAACAAAAACATGTTAGAGAAAATATTTATCAGTGCAAAAAATTAATTAAAGGCAAACATTCATAATTCAAATCAGCTTTGCATTAATTTAACAAATAGATTAAAGATTGAATTTCTTTACTTTTATAAATTTAATGACACATCTAACAAGGAATCAATTTTAGTATTTTTTACACAATTGAGGAGATAAATGACATCCACTGGCTTACTGACAATTTTGAAATTCTTATTCATTTGTATACAGTATATTAAAAATTATTTTCAATTAAAAATAATTGTATCATGAAACATATGAGTATTTTTTCTTGAATACGTCCATTACTGAAAATGCAAATAAATTCTAAAAAATTTTTTTCTGAAGGCTGAAAATGTATTTATTATGTTAATATTTTTAAAGCGTGATATATATTGATATATTTTGACTTTTACAAGTTTCTTGTTTTGAGAACTCTATTTTTGCTCTAGGCCCAGTGTATTCTCTGCAAATAGAATTCAGTGAATGGCAATGATCCAGTGAGATGTAGGTCAGCCATTCATAGTGCTGAGCACTACTCTAATCCAGAAATCCATTTAGTTTCTGATACAGACCACTATTGCATAGAAGTCTTGTTTCTACTCTCTGATTATGTGCAGATTTCTTCCTTTTCCTTGAATATCATCAGAGGCTACCTGGCAAAAATTCCAGATGATACCATCTGCATTAGTGTAACTGCAACATACACTTGGATTGCAGAAAATGTCTGATAATGGACTTTCCTTAAGAGCTTCATAAAACAACTCAGATGAGGAAATTCTCACCTTTAAAAAGTGGAAACCAAGTCCCATCAATCAGAGTACTTTGCACAAGTCTTACATTCCCAGAACTTAGACATGTTCAGGAGGCTGGACTCCATACTTTTACTTATTTTGTTCTTATACGTTTCTTGTGCCCCTTATCTTATGGCAGCATCTCCTCTAGTCATGAAGGGTTCTTTACTCTCCAAATCAGTATGATAATATATCCTATATGAATGATTTATCACAACTTTTCATTTGATCTTTTCGATGGACATCAGAATATTAAGATGGATTCTAATAATCTGCTGGATATTAGACATAATTTTGCCTACACTTATCATGAGTCAGTGACCTAGTTAATCTTTGATATTTTGTATGTGTGCTGCCAAAGCAAGCACAATCTTTTGTATTTTGGATCAATCACCACAGCCACGAGAACACTTTCTTCAACCCAATTCTAAAGCAGAGGATCTCAAAAAAATATTAAGTAGAGCTCAGAGCTTCCAATCTAAGTAAATTATGACCATATCCCAAGATAGAATGCTTCCTCTCTTGAAAAATGAAACCTCCAAACTGCCTGACTCTAAATTGTAATAATGAAAAACAAACTTGTCTAAGAGAAATGATGAAGTATACTTGATTGAGGTTATCTTTTCACTTTTAATCACTTGAGTTCTGAACCCATGTATTCAAACTAAAATATATAAGGGCATCATATATCAAGTCACTATTTCAAGCATACAATGCATTTTTTAAGTCAGTACCTGAAATACATAGGGTATTGTCTCAGATAAAACCTTGAAAAGCTTTCACTAGCTCATGGAGAACTTGGTAAAATCAGAAAATTACATGAATATTGGACTTGGCTGTGTTCCCTTAGCTATAAATATGTTGTCTAGTCATATACAATGTCCATAGCAACACTATGATTTTTACTAAGACTCATGCCCATGGTTTGTGATGCCAGCAAATATACTACTGAGAGTGGGGGGTAGGAAGATATTTGTTATTTAGAAATTATAATTACTTCTATGGAGAAAATGAATGCATCCTCTAGCATAGAAGGTGACCGATGCAATCTTCTACCTTCTGTCTGGCTAGAAGCCTAAGGAGTGATGTCATATTGAGAAGGAGATGGGGCAGTATCTTCTATTAACAGGTTGAGTACATAAACAGCTGAAGTAGCCAGATGAGCCTTGATGAGCTAAATTCCATTCTGTGTGTTCATGCATCATTTTCATCGCATTCTCCAGTGCTCCTCTGTACATGAGCTTTATAACCAAATTTTAGAAGGCCTAGAAAATGACAGTGGCATACACAGGACTGCTCATTCAGAACACCTTATTATTGAAATACTTGACTGAAGCACTTGATTGATCTGAAGGAAACCCCATGGAATATGAAGATCTGCATAATCTATGCAAATTCAAAAAAGGTTTATCTACATAATTCTACTCCACATCTTCTTGCCTTTAATCTTTTCTCTGATGTTCCCAAGTCTTTGATCAACCAAGCAATCTATTAGTCACTGCCGTTGAGTCTGTAGATGTGCAAAGCCGGCCATTCTCTTTATAATTTTGTCAATTTTTGCTATATAGATTTTAAGGTGGTGATAGCTTATTTACATAAAATTATATAACTTCTAATGAATGAAAAAGTTTATTATTTTTCATTGACTTCCATTTTTGGTAATGGTTTGTGAGTTAAAATCACTTATTGTCTAATATCAATATAACAATATCTGCATTCTTGTGTCCAGTGTTTATGTGACATAGTTTTCATGTTTTTTTAAATGTTTATATGTTTAAATGTTGTACATGTGGTCTTTTTAGTCAGAATATGAATAGACTTTTATAAATTGACTGTTTATGTGTATTTTCTAAATACAAATTTTGTGTCTACTTTTCTTTATTTGGAAACTACTATATTTCATTTTCAATATGTTTTCAGAAGTTCTGTTTTTCTGATTATATTTCACCATCTTTATTTTGATCCTTGTAACTGATGGAGTGGGTTTTTTGTTTGTTTGTTTGCTTGTTTTGCTGGCTTTTCAATTTTTTATCAATTTATTTGGAAGTTATGCACTGTATAAATGTTTATGTGCACCCTTTTAACCAGCACATAACTGAATTTTTATAATCTAACATGTTTTACATCTTTTACCTGGGAATTTTTATCCAGTTATGTTTGCTAGAATAACTTATGTATTTTATTTTTATGATCACTTTATATATTTCTATCTCTATGACTTCTTCAATTCTTTTTGTTGTTCTTTAATATGTTCTTAAGAACCAGTTGAAGTTTTTTATTTTTTGTGAAGTTCTTTCATTTCATTTATTTTCCTTAATTGTAAGACATTTGAGCAGTTGTGTACATTATGTTGTGGCAATTTTTAAAAATCAAAATGATCATTCATTTCTTTACCAAATTACTTAATAACATAGAATGTTCAAATGTATTAGGACCATGACACATTTAAATTTATGTACCACCAGCTTGAATTGGCCCAGTTATCATTTTCGGTTTTGACTCTTTATGGTTTTAATCTTACTCTTTTGACAATATCATCCATGTAAATTATTTGAATACCAGTAACTATGAAACTGAGATTTCTTATGATTTATCTATTCTGTACCGCAGGCTAATAAATCCAACTGCCATCTCCTCATAGAGACTGGGACATTCACATATATTTTAAACATTTGCTATTTAAAACTCAGCACTTGTTCTTACCTTACTCAAAACAAGTTTTTCTGAAATCATCTCTATTTTGATTATAAATCAAGTCAGTCCTTCCCGGTACTCAGATGAAAATTATTGATCTCACTATTTATCTTTTTTTCTCTCACATTGTCTAATAATATCTGTCAGCATTACTTTACAGCTTGTTTAGAATTTGCACACTAATCACCACCTCCATGAGCTTTCACTGGTGAAAGTAACTTTATCTCCAACTTGATTAAAATAATAGACTCAGTAGTATAAACTTTAGTAGAATGAGAAGTAAAATATCATACTTCATGTTGTATAGATGTTTATTTCTAATATAAATGTTTTAAGAAAAAAAAATCTTCAGAAGAATTTATCCTGTAGTAAAGGCACTGAATATCTTATTGTTTTTGTGTTCCTTCAACACTTAGGATATTGTTCTTGCCCATTTACTTAGATAAGAACACCTATAATCTAATTCAGGATATTAAGAAAGTTAAGAGCAAGCATTATCCTGTTTAAATATGTGACCAAGAAAGAATGTGAGGCACATAAAACAAGGTATCTAGAGAGTATAAACAAGTTGGTTCTGAAGTTGCAAGATGGGTTTTTCATCAATCACTGGCAATTTTATGCTGAGTGTTTTCAGAAAAACTTCTTCATTGTCAAGTTCAAAGTGTTTAACTGTGTGACCTCAGACGTAACTTTAAATACTAAAATGTGATGACTCTAAAAGGAGACTTTCTACCCTGGGGTGTATTTCATCAACAACTTTGATTAAAATCTTAAAAAGAAAAAGATTCTCATGTGAGTTTTTCTCTTTAGTTCAGTTGAAAAGCAGAAATTTTTTTGTTTTTAGTGCATGCTAAATGGTTGTTTTGGTAATTTGCAAATGGTTAATCTTAAAATTAATTCCTAATATGTGTTTCCCTTCAAACAACATCAATTAAAGGCAACAGTAAAGTAAACATGTAGTAGTTGTTACATGTACACATGTCTCTCACAACACAAAAGAGTGGTAGTCATGGGTGTGAAATACTCCTAGAATTCTTGCTACAAATAGAGTGGCCCATTAAGAGACAGGGAGAGATTGGATTTAAGGGGATCAGATGGACCAATACTCAAAATCCTTTAAGCATATGAGTTGGCCAGAGATTATAACAAGATGAGGATGGGGATACAATCCTGACATCACTGGAAAGTCATTGATAAAGGTTTGTTGCAGATATAGTGGAACTAATTTATCATTTTCAATTTAATGGGGGAGGTGGGTAAATGAGCTTAAAATTTATCAGTAGTTGGGAGTAGTAATTAAATATATGTTTTTACTTTCTTGTAGTGAAAGTACACTAACATATTTTTTCTCTTCCTATTCTCTTCTCTACCTTACTCTATTTTCCTTTCTTTTTCTCTCTCCTTCACTCCTTCCTTGATTCCTTCCTTCCTTCCTTCTTTTCTTCCTTCCTTCCTTCCTTCCTTCCTTCCTTCCTTCCTTCCTTCCTTCCTTCTTTCCTTCCTTCCTCTTCGATTATTATTTAATGCCCACTTTCTATTTATGTCTATAAGTTATAATTATTTTAAGGGATTTAAATTTATTTTTTTAATAGTTTTATCAGTAAGTTAGTGGTACAATTTCCCTATTTAACATATGATAATCGGTTCACTTAACTCTTCTTAATTGAATTCTTCATCCATCCTAAACTACTTTTTAGTTTGTTGTAAAATTGTACTACAAATCCAACAAAAATTTCCTTAAGGTAACCTATTACAATGGAGTTTTTAGAGCCCTTTTACTTTTGACACCTGATGTTCCTTTACAGACTCAATAGCATTGACACGCTGCTGCCATTTTTGTTTGCAACTTCATAACCATTTTCTATATCACAGAGGATCTTCAAAGTGATGTTAGCTAATATTGACATAGCATTGAGAATTTTGGGTGTAGTATGACATGATTGAAGTGGCATCATAAAACTCCATTGGGATTAAAGTGTAGGTAATGGATTGTATGCATAGAAAAGTAGAATTACACAGATCTCTGGGGAGACTGCTTTAGTAATCCCGAGCATAACTAAGATCAAAAAAAAAAAAGGTATTTTTCATTGTGGTACAGATAAAGAGACTTTCATGACACACCTTGGGGTAAAAAGGTTTGGTAAGTGAAAGGAGTTAAGTGCTGAGGAAAAAAAAGAATTAAGCAGACTCTAGCATTTCTATGTGGTGTGTTTATGTCCATGCTGGTGGCTTTTACCGAAATAGGAAATAATTGGAAGAACAGGACATATTTTTTTTAAGATGAATGTGTTGTGTTTTCTTCTGGATTTAATTACTTCAAGGAGCCAAAGCAATACTTAGGTGGAGATTTTTAGAAGTCATTTGAAATATAGTCAATGACGATAGGGCAAGGAAACATGGCAGAGTGAGAGACATCCTTAGATCTCTTTCCCTGAAACAACAATAAGCTGAACATCTAAAATTCAACAAAAAACATCCAAACTACACACCAGCACAACTCAGCATGGGATCTGTGACGTCAGAACTACCATAGGTCAGAATCCCAGGTGTCGGGCAGTGGACTTGGAGAAATAAAAAAGCTGCTTCTCTCTTCCTCCAGAGCTCCTTGCAGGTGGATGGGGAGGGGTGAAAGTGCAGTGACTTCCCTAATCAACCTTCCTGGAAGTGCCAGAACTTCTAGCAACCGGCAGCAGGACCCAGTCAACAGGACAGAAAGCAAAGAAGTGGGATGGGACAGCAGAGAAACAACAGTTGATTTTTACTGGCCCTGGTTCTAAAACCAAGGCTGAGCTGCCAGCCCCAACCCCCAATCCAGAAGGCTCCTCCCCCCATACCCTCCAAAAGTGATCACTGTGGAGCTCCAGGTGAATCTGAGCAAATGCTACCAAAACTTGCTAACACTGACAAGGACTGAAATTAAAAGTAGCAAGAGTGATTAAATATCTGCAAGAAAATAAAAAAGATACTTAGGCTTTATATAAAGCAGAGATCCAAGAGGCATAGACACAACCTACTGGAAACCAACAGAAAAGCACCTTCTTTGCAGCAGGCTAAAGACAGACCTTTATATGATAAATCCTTTTTATGGAACAACAGAATACACTTCTATTAATGCCCAGGAGCAGAAATAGGCCATTAAACACCATGAACTACCAAGGTGACAAAGTATTTCAGAAAGAAAGAAAAAAAAATCTCCAGAAAACAAGCTTACAGTCATAGATAAATGCAACTTAAATGACAGAGAGTTCAGGATGGTACTTTTGAAAAAAAAAAAAACTCAATGAGCTCCAAGACAACACAAATCAACAATTTCAGAAATTGAAAAAAAAACAACTAGATGAGCAGAGAAAGAAGATTAAAACTCTCAAAAAGAACAGCATGGGTCTTCTGGACATAATACACACACACACACACACACACACACACACACACACACACACACACACTGCAAGAGTTAAAAAGTAAAATAGCAAGCTTGGGAAGTAGAATCGACCAAATGGAGGAAAGGATCAGCAATATCAAAGACAGAAATCTAGAAATAAATCAGAAGAAAGAAGAGAGAAACCGAAGAATGAAAAATAATGAAAGAGAAATACAAGAACTAGCTGATACCATCAGGAGAGGACACATAGGAATAATGGGCATTACCGAAGGTGAGGAAAAGGGGCAGGGACGAGAAAGCCTTTTCAGACAAATAGTGGATGAGAATTTCTCAAATCTAAGGAATGAGCTGGAGCTTGGAATTCAAGAAGTCAACAGAACACCCAACTATCTCAACCCAAAAAGGCCTTCACCAAGACACCTTGTATTAAAGTTATCAAAAATCAATGACAAAGAGAATTCTCATGGAGGCCAGGGAAAAGAACGGTAACTTATAAAGGAAAACTCATTAGATTATCCTTGAACTTCTCAGTGCAAACCTTACAAGCCAGAAAGGAATGGAATCAAATATTTAAACTATTAAGTCAGATGAATCTCAGTTCCTTTCCATTACAAGTCTGTTAATGTTGATAGTTCTTATTCCATTCAAAGTGCAGCTGTAGCCTCCACAAAAAAAAAAAGAAAGAAAAGTTGAAAATCACATGACATCACTTACATGTGGGACATAAACAAATGTTGGAGAAGATATGGAGAAAAAGGAACCCTCATACACTGCTGGTGGAACTGCAAATTTGTGCAGCCACTATGGAAAACAGTGTGGAGGTTCCTCAAAAAACTGAGAATTGATCTACCATATGATTCGGTAATTTCTCTACTGAGTATTTACTCCCAAAACTTGAAAAACAATATCCAAAAAGGTACTGGCACATTGATATTCATAGCAGCATTTTTCACAGTGGCCAGGACATGGAAGCAACTGAAGTGTTCCACAATAGATGATTGACTAAAGAAGCTATGGTGCATATATACAATGGAATATTACGCGAGTTGTAAGAATATGAGCAAAATCTCTTTAGGAAGTTTTCAAGGTAAGTAGAGTTCCCAGGAGAGCTCTTGATTTTTGTTCATGGTAAATGTGTACTAATATTTAAAATTTCTTTCAAGATTCTGAATATCCTTTCTTTTTCCAGGCAAGTTAGAGTTACAATCCAATCTCCATTGAGAGATGCTACTATAGGTGATAATAAATTAATATTTTTTAGACCCACAGAATAAGATATGATATTTTTCTTGGCTATCTAGACAATCTCCTAATCTATCGTATTTATTCTTCTACTCCTATTTTTCACAGATAAACACAGACATGTGCATGTGCACAGGCATGTACCTCACAATGAACCATAGTTGTTCACAAAGTCATCTTGCATAAGTGCTGCAAGATGAAAAAAAATTGTTTTTTTTCAAAAATGTTTATATAAATATAAAAGTTTGTGCAATGTGAGTACCCATATTGGGAGGTACAGCTCTTTTAAAAAACCTTGGATATAGTATGAGGGATAAACTCTTCATTGAGTATGTTTTTGTAAGTTAATTACATTAGTGTACATTAATTATTAATGTAGAGAGATAGAAAGATGAGTAGATGAATGAATGATTACCTATTTCATAGCTTAAAACATTATGACATGTGTAAATATCCAAGCAGCATAAATCATTTCCATAAAGTAGTCTTAGTAAATCTGTCACTTCAAGGAAAAAAAATCTGATCATATTGATTTCTAAATTGCTGTTAATTTCATGTATAATATTTTAACTAATGATATTATCAGTGTTTTGGTCTCTCAGGCATAATACTATTTCTTTACATTTGTACAAAACCACACTTTTACTCTTATACTTTGTTTTCAGTCTCAGATTTAAATACTAATCATAAATTTCAACTGTATTTCTCATATTTCAATTTTCAGTTCATATTTCAGGCTATCATGATTCCATGTTTGTTAATAATACACATTTTTAATCATTTCTCCTTTTTTTTACCTGGGAATTTTTAGCTCTTGTTTTTAAACTCTTGCTTTAGTAAGCTGATCTTTGTTTTACCTGCCAGAATCATTTGCTAAGGAAACATTTGACCTTATGACTGCCCTTCTTTACAATTTGACTAAATATATTTGCCTGTATGTTTAATCCCAAAACTTTAGTATATCTATCAAGACTATCTAATGTCTCTTATTTCAATATACCTGTCTTCTATCAACTACTGCCCACATCTTTCTCTGTGATCCATACTCACTGGAATGCTTTCCCAATATCCTAAACTTTTCTCATTCTCCTGTTCATGTGATACCTGTCATTTGTCGCTCTCTGCCAAGATTCTACCAAGATATTTATCTCACCTCATATGTCATCTGCCTTACTAGAACTGTCCCCAATAAATCCATAGAGAAGTAATTCTGTTTTTTTCTCTAGAATTCTGAACACCCTATACTATCCCTATGACTCTTATCAGAATATTCCCCCATTGATATCTATGTTTATTTAAGCAAATTATTTGGCTGTCCTACATAGGTAAAAGGATGTGGAATGTGTGTTCACCTAAACCTTCTGGCATCTTTGAGCAGAGTGGAATGGGTGTTGCCAAGTGTTTCTGTGTGTGTTTCTGTGTGTGAAATGTTAACTTTAGGAGGTTCCTATTTGTTATCCTTTTTTTTGTTGCCAATCTAGAGATTAATTTTTAAGTGCTGAAGATGAAAGAGTTTCTCCCAAATATATTTACATTTCCATTTTATTCCTTCAGTAACTTGCAACCAACAACAAAAAAAAACCCTTTCCCTTTAAACGTTAATTTTTAACTTATTACATGTCTTAATTGCCATTCATCCCCTGTGGTCAGCAGAAACACATTAAAACCACTGTAGAGCAAAGTGCAAGGGAGCTGCTGCCATGGTGTCTGAGAAGTGTGCTTTGGTGATTCTTCTGCTGCAGCTCTGTGGTGTTGGTTGTGGATTCTGTGGGAAAGTTCTGGTGTGGCCTTGTGACATGAGCCATTGGCTTAATATAAAGATCATTCTGGATGAGCTCACAGCAAGAGGACATGAGGTAACAGTGTTGACGCCTTCACATACTTGGCTCATTGACTACGAGAAACCTTCTCAACTGAACTTCGAGGTATTGCTTCCAGGATATGACAAAGAATTAATGAAAAAAACAAATGATAAATTTTTAGACCTAATTATTAATGTCTTGCCAAATGTAACACTCTTGGAATCAACAATAAAACTGAAAGAATTTTTTATTGAAATAACTAAATATTTAAAAATTCTGTGTGAGAGTGTAGTCTACAATCAGACACTCATGAAGAAGCTTCAGGAAACCAACTATAATGTAATGATTATAGACCCTGTGATGCCCTGTGGAGAGCTGGTTGCTGAGCTACTAGAAGTCCCTTTTGTGCTCACATTAAGAACCTCTTTAGGAGGCTTTAAGGAGAAACATTGTGGGAAAATTCCAAGTCCACCTTCCTATGTACCTGTTCCGATGATGGGCCTAACAGACCGAATGACCTTTTTGGAAAGAGTTAAAAATATAATGCTTTCAGCTTTATTTGACTTCTGGATCCAGGATTACGACACTCATTTTTGGGACCAGTTTTATAGTGAGGCATTAGGTAAGATACTCCGCTTTTTATTTAAAACATGTTATCAAAAGAAACTAAGAAAGATTGAAGTGAACTCTAAGTAAGTGAAAGAAATAAAATTTAAAATATCTGACTTCCATTTAAACTATAAGTGACAGCAAACAAAACTAATTGAAAATGGAAGCAAGAAATCACTTGCCATGATTCCTCTTTCTTTACAGTTATAAAACCATTTCTCTTAAGATAGTTTGATACTTGTTAGGTTCATGCCAAAAACAATACAAAACACAAAAATAGTTGTTAATCTTAATGATAGATTGTTTGCTCTATTTATATAGTATATATAATTCTGGTGCATTGAGTTTTTATATTAGAGGATTTATAGCTATTCTTGGTAAAGAGAGAATAATGTTTCTCTAAGAGTAAGATAACCTACTTGTCCAACACCTGTAATACTGAAATATGATCATTATTAACAAAGAGATTGTGTTTAATTCACCTGAATCTGTTCCAACAATTTTGATAATTAATGATGGTTACCCTTAAGCTTACACCATTTTTGCTGGAACAGCGTGCCCACCATTCTTATCTCTCTCATTAACTTCAAGTGAAACTTTAGAAAGTCCCATTTGGACAAGTTTATCAAGGCTGGTAATGGAAAATATTTCTATGATTCTTTATATTTTTTAGGAGAATCCCATACAAAAACCTGAAAAAGAATTAGGAAACTCTAAAAGACTTTATATCCTAAGCAGTAAAAGAGAATAGATTTCTATTTTTCTTTTACTTCACTGATATACACTTGTTCTACTTATTTTTAATCTCTTGTCTTTTCAGCATAAAAATGCTTTACTTTGCAATTTTATACACTCAGCTGTGATCTGAATTGGCCAATTCAGATGGGCTTCCACTTCAACTATCTTTGAGAAGCACAAATATGAACTAACAAAGGATCATATCTGACACTAATTTATTTCACTGAATATCTAATTGTTTTATAGAGCTAATGTTCATAAGAACCCACTTCAAAATTTCTTTGATTTAAACATTATTTGTACTAAAATACATTGATTTCTTATAGTTATTTATTAACTTAATAATCAGCATGCATTGCTTGAGTAAAGATTACATGCTAGGCTCTATAGATCCAGGTAAAAAGTACAAGGATATTGGCTCAAGACTACCCTCAGAGGTAACTGAGAACTATAATAGGTCACTGCCACATTTTGGTGTAAAAGAATTATGAGTAATGACCTCTGAAAAGACTCAAGTTGAGATCAAGAGAACAGAAGCATATCAATGGAGAAGGAGAAAAAATAGCATCTTCTATTATGCAAAAGTTGTACTGGCCATGCATTCAGGAACATTTAAGTAGTCTTTAAAATTAAAAACAATCCCAGTTGACTCATTTGATGATGATATCTACTTGGTAGCTAAAATTCAATAACCAATTAATTATAAATCTTTTTTAGAATTATCCAACTTTATATAAATAATATAACAAAAGGAAAAGATGTATTGGTCAATTTTTTTCACTGTTTTATGTCCATAATTCTTGATGTAGAACTTTTCAAATATAACTTATAAAATTATTTATAACTATTTTATACTTCAATTTACTCTCATTCTCCTTTCTTTTATCTCCTCTATACTCATTATTGTGAATTATCGCCTTAAATATGGAATTTTCCTAATTGCTTTAAATGCTGTCTTTCTAAAATAAAATCTAAGGTCATGTAAACTAAATCACCTAGGGAGAAAAATGATTATGAGAACTATAAGAATAACTAATGAAAATATCAAGTAGGGGTTTGTAATCAAAGCAGAATTTGAGTTATAGAAAAGTAGGCTTTTGGAAAGCAGAAACACATTAACACAGAAGCTAAGTCATAGAATTCTAGCCTAATCTCTGTCAATTTCAAACAAAGGCCTAATTTCAAAGGGTTCTTTGGCAAAGCTTTTTTATTATCAAATTGTAGACTTTGGACTGTATAACCTTGGATATAATTTCAAACATTAAAAAGTGATGACTCTAAAATGACTTTGATTAGATCCCATCTCAGTTTTTTTTCACTTTTTTTGTTATAAAACATTTGTTTTTTTGTAAATATAAACAATTGGTTTTTGCAATTAGTCATTTTTCTGCATAAAAATCTAAAGAGCGATACTTTAAATGTGTTCCCTTTAAAATACATCATTTAAGACAGCAATAAAGTAAGTGCATGATCATCATAGTATGGACCTGTGCATCTCAGTTCCCCCAAACAGGATCATCATGAGTATGAATTACTCAGGGAGTTCTTACTAATAAAACAGTGACCCATCAGTTGAAGTATAAGATGTAACTCAGAAAGATAACGTTGACTGATATTGATCCTATAACAGTATGAATAATCCTGATATTAAAACATATTCCTAACTGGGTGACTAGAAACCATTAAGTGATTTAGTGCAGATAATGTGGAGCTAACCTATCATTCAATGAGAGAGAAAAATTAGTATTAAATTAATTTGTAGTTTGGAGTTGTGATTAAACGTTTGCTCTATTTTATGTTGTAAAAATAATCTTGCATATAACCCTATGTTTTTCTTCTCTCTCTCTCACTTAATTTTTTTTCTTTATCTTTACTACTTTTTCTCTTTCTTTTATTCAATATTATTTTGTTAACATCCCTCTTCATTTCACATCTAGAAGCCACATCATTCTAGAAGACTTAAATTTGTTTCCTTTGACTGTTTATTATTAAATTAGTGGTAAAATTGTCCCATTGAATTTATGGGCTAATTGCTTTCACCCAACTATTTGTTGTTCCCTCCAGGAAGACCCACTACATTATGTGAGACTCTAGGGAAGGCTGAAATTTGGCTAATTCGAACATATTGGGATTTTGAATTTCCTCATCCATACTTACCTAATTTTGAATTTGTTGGAGGATTGCACTGCAAACCTGCCAAACCTTTACCTAAGGTAAGAGTATTAACAATAAAGGACTTTATGTATCTTATGATATGATACCTGAATTTTCTTTAAAGATGATGATCTTAATAATAGAGACATGAAGGGAAACATCTTCGATTGGCCACTCTATTTCCATTTTCCATGTCAAAGGAGATGTTGTGAGTCTTTTAGGTATTATATTGAGAAATTAGGTGAAAATGACACAATTAAAGTGTGTCTTGAAATATCATTGATAGGAGTAACAGGAAACTAGAGCCATGAAAATCTCTATGAAGATTGTTATAGTTTTCCTCACAGCATAATGGAGTTATGAACAAGGACATTTATTATGGAGGTAGAGAGATAAGCATGATACACTTTGGGTTAAGTCACACACTATTTAGTGGGTGAGAGGAAGTAAGTGTTGAGGGAAAAGCAGGAAATAAGAAAGACTCTTGTATTTCCATTTTGTAAGCTTATTTGGTGGTGATGGCTTCTACTGAAATAGAATACATGTAGGAATAAAATTTGTTAAAAATTAATACAGTCTGTTTCCTGACTATTCACTTAAAGGAGCCAGTAAGATTTTGAGGTAGAATTTTCTAAAAGTCATTGGGTAGTACAAGGTCTAAATTTCAGCATACAGAAAAAAAAAAAAGATTTGGGGACATCAGAATAAAATAGAGTTTATGAAAGTGAGAGATGCATTTGGAGTGGATATTTACCCAACTGATGACAGGGTTATGTTTTTTGGTTTGGGGGGTGGTTCTTTTTTAAGAATGAAAGAAGAAATATATACCAGATTCCTAAGTCTTCAACAAATATATATTGAGTGCTTAGAATATTGAATTTAATTATCACGAGCGAGTGAGGAGGAAAACCATTTATTTGTATTGTGGGAAAATTAACAAAATTCCTTTATGAGGGTTGCAAAGAAATGGTATTCCCCAGGAGAAATATTGATTTGTTTTATGGTAAGATGTATATTGTTGAATGATATTTCATTTTAAGATTATTAATATCTATTTTCTTACTAATCAAAATATAGTTGCAACTCAAACTCTATAAAAACTTGGTATAATGAACTAGAGAAACCAAAAAAGGTGACAATTTCTATGACGCTCTGGATAAACTCCCATGCCAAACTATTTCTTACACACACACACACACACACACACACACACACACACACACACACACACAAGTCACATAATTTCACAAAATGATGTAAGAGGAAAAAATTTGTCCCATTCTAAATTCAACATACCTATTGATAAGAAATTTGCACTGTATGAACAATCTCAGCTTACAATTGTTATGTAAAAATTATTCCAGTCACTGGATCACAGATCAAAAGCAATGAGGGAAACTGATGTAAGCATCATGGCAGAGTGTGAAAACCTCTTCATATTGCTCCTTATACTTACAAGTTGGACAACTATAATTTAGCAAAGGTCTTCTGCCCAATATACAAACATGCCTGAGAGATCAGTACATCTGAAGGTGGGAGCAGTGGAATGAGCAGGGTAGGTGAGACAAGTGGAAGAAAAAGCATGGTGCCTGCAGAAACAGTTGAGAGCAAGCAATAGTGATGAACCAGTCAGTTGACACTCTTACACTGAAACCCTGCAGATGAGGCAAAACAACATATCTGTCTAAAAAGATGGCTTCCATTACTGCAAAATCTGTTGGTGGTGAGGGTGGGGTGGATATGTGACAAACGTACAGTGATCTTTCTGGCAGACAAGCACAGCTATTACAAGCATAGAGGCAACGCTTTTTTCTTGTGATAGCCATTGCTAATATAGAGGTGAAGCTAAAAAATCATGATCTCACCTCCCCATGCTCACACCTTTGCAGCAGAATCTGGTAGAGGTAGAAATTGGTTGAGGAAACAGAGATACCTCTGATAACACAGCACCCCTGGTAGCCGCTGGTTACAAAATGGCAACACCCAGACCTCACATGCCCAGAGCCTCAGTGTGTGCAATATCCTACCACAGGAGTGGTGCCCCAAGACCAAGGTAACCTAGACACAAATGGGATGCCCACCACCTCAGGAAATGTGTGGCATCTTTCATGACAAGGTGACATCAACCCACTGAGATTCTGGAGGTGCTAAGTGCAAAACAAAACATGAGCTATATCACCATCTATTAGAAAACAAAAGAAAGGCCTCTACTTGGCAGCCTGATGAATTGTTAAGAGCAAAACTATACTTAAAAAGGAAAAGAGTTCATATCTTCACATGCGCAGGCAAAGAAACAATCTGTCAGTACCATAAATAACCAAGGTATCATGGTAGCACAGAAAGAGATTTAAAAATCTCCAAAAACCAAACTCAAAGACATGGAAGACTGTGACTTAAATGACAGTTATGAAAAAATTCAATGAGATACAGAAACTCAAAAAGACAGTTCAGTGAACTCAGGAATAAAAGTAATAAGCAAAAAGAATACCTTACCAAAGCTATTGAAACTATAAAAAGAACCAAACAGAAATTCTGGAGCTGAAGAACTCAATAAATGAGAAGAATGCTTTAGAGGGTATTGGAAAAACAGCAGACCAGATGAAAGAGAGAATTAGAGAGTTTAAAAATAGAAACCTAGAAATGACCCAGGAAGAAATAGAGATATAATCAATAATTTTTTAAAAAGTGAAAGAATTCAATGAGAACTATTTGACTCCATTAAAAAGAGCAACATAAGAATAATACATATACCAGAAGGAGGTGTGAGAGAGAAGGCAACAAAGAGTCTATTCAGAGAAAAAATTGATGAGAACCTCCGAAACCTATGAGATAGACATTTGTAAACAATAAGCTATTTGAACACCTAACTATCTCAACCAAAAAAAGCCTTATCCAAGACATATTTTATTAAAACTGTCAAAAAGTAATGACAAAAAAAGAATTCTCAAGGCATCCAGGGAAAAAAAGACTGTAATCTACAAAGGAAACACTATTCAATTATCATCATTCTTTAATAGAAAATTTCCAAACCTAGAATAAATAAAAGAAAATATTGAAAGAGATAATTCACTAGCAAAAAATAATATATCCAGCAAAGTTATCCTTCAGATATGGTGGAGAAATAAAGGTTTTTCCCAGATAAACAAAAGTTAAAGATTTACCACCACAAGATCTGCTTTGAATGGCATGTTGAAAGTAACTATTCTACTGAAAACAAAAAGACAAAAGTATACAAACTGAATAAAATGACAGACAGAAGCAGTAACACAAATTTACTTAAGATTTAAATAGTGAACAATTATAACAAAGGTTAAAGAGGTAGAAAGCATTAATAATAATAACTATAACTACTGTCATGCAGTAATAAACACAGTAAGTAAAAGGTGATAATTTGTGACAATAAAAATATAGAAAGGGAAGAGGAATAGGACTGAATATGTACCGGTGAATGAAGATAAAATGCAAGCAGAAGAAAAAGGACTATTGAATCTATGAGACATTTTACACAAACTTAATGGTATCCACAAAACAAAAACCCAGAGCTGCAATACTAATCTTAATAAAAATTAGAAACAGAAGATAAAAATAAAAAACTAGCAGACTGAAAAAACATAAATGCAAAAGAGAGAAAAAAGAGCAATGAAGATATAGAGCAACCAGAAAACAAAAAATATTTTTGTACAACAAAGGTAACCATCAACAAGATAAAAAGACAACCTATTGAATGAGAAATATATTTGCCAATAATACATCTGATAAAATATTAATATCCATAATTTATAAAGAATTCATATAACTCAACACCAAACGAACAATCTGATTAAAAAATGGGCAGAGGAACTAAATAGACATTTCTCCAAAGAGGACATACAGATGGCCAATAGACATATGAAACTATGCTCACCACTAATCATCAGGAAAATGAACATTAAACCACAATGAGATGTCACTGCACACTTGTCAGAATGGCTATCATAAAAAATTCAACAAACAAGTGCTGGTGAGGATGTGGAGAAACAAGAACTTTCATACACTGTTAGTGCAACTATAAATTAGTGAAGCCACTATGGAAAACAGTATGGAGATTCTTCAAAAAATTAAAATTTGAAAAGGTATCTGAACATTTATAATCATTGCAGCATTACCAGTAATAGAAAAATGGAAGCAACCATGATGTCCATCAATAGATGAAGGGATAAAGAAGATGATTATATATATATAAAATGAAATATTATTCAGAAATAAAAAATTGAATTCTTGCCATTGATGACAATGTGGATAGTATTATGCAAAGTGAAATAAGTCAGACAGAGAACAGCAAATACTATATGACAGCAATCCCAAACCTTTTTGGCACCGGGGACAGGTGTTCCTACAAGAATCCAATGCCTGATGACCTGAGGCAGTGATGCTAGCACTGGGGAGTGCCTGCAACTACAGACGAAGTTTTGCTGGCTTGTCCACCATTCACCTCCTGCTGTGTGGCCCAATTCCTAACAGGCCACTGACCACTGCCTATGTGACTAGGAGACCCATGCTATATGATTTCCTTAAATATGGACTCTAACTAAACAAAAAAAATTAATAAATGAAACAAAACAGAAACAAATCTATAAATATAAGAACAAGTTGATGGTTGCCAACGCTGAAGAATAGATGAGAATAAAAAATTAATTTAAAAATAAAACAAAAAATTTACATGGTTTACAACAATAATGCATCTACATTTTGTACTTCATTTAAACATGACACTACAGCTGTATATTTATGTCTGTAATTTTTTTGTTGACAAGATTGACTAAAATACTAATTGCTATAGTAATATATACTAATTTTATAATACAAAGAATTAAAATATTTTTACCTATCTCCAGCAGTATCTATTCCTAAAAGGTAACAATACACACACACACACACACACACACACACACATTATTAGATTAAAGTAGATTAATTTAAACAGGAACTTCAAACATGGATTTTCTAAAAGAACTGATATAGAAATAAAATATTCTCTACCACAAATGTGAGCCAAACCCATATTTCATTTCTTTCAAATATGTGAATGCTCTGACTTCTGGATCACCCAGCCCCTCAGAAATTTTTTATTTAGGGGGCACAAAGTCTTCTCCACAGCTCTCTGGAAGCAAACCATTCCCATTAGCTATGGCTCATGAAGAAAAAAAAAAGAAGAAAGAAAACAAAAATAAAAGGGCTATAGCAATCCTAATCTATCAATAATCATCTTAAATGTAAATGAACTGAACTCACTAATCAAAATGCACACTGTAGCAGGATGGATTTAAAAATGAAACCCAACTATGTATTGCCTCCAGGAGACACAGTTCCAAAGACAAAAATTAAGTGGTGGAAGAGGATACTTCAAGCAAATTGTATCCATAGAAAAGCAGGTGTAACCATACTTACATCACACAAAACAGATTTCAAAACAAAAAAGGTAATAAGAGACAAAAATGGATATTTTATAATGATTAAAGTAACTTTTTATCAATAAGACATAATACTTATCTATTTATATGTACCAAACTTGCAAACATCAAAATGGGCAATTATTTCAAGATTTAGAGCCAAAAATTGACATGAATACAATTACAGTAGAGGACTTAAATATGCCAGTTACAGCCATGGATAGATCATCCAGACAGAAAGTCAATAAGAAAATATCAGTTTAAATGAAACATTAGATCAAATGCACTTAATTGGTGTTTATAGAACTCCCATTCCAAAACAACAGATATGCATTTCTTTCAAGTGTACCAGAAACATTCTCAGTGATAGACCACATGTTAAAATACAAAATTAGTCTCAACAAATTAAAGAGGATTGAAATCATAGCAAGTATAATTTCAACTACAGTGTATGAACTACAAAAAAAGCTGGAAAAGCCATAAATATGTGGAGATTGAACAACACACTACTAAACTACTAAATCAAAAGAAAATTTTTTAAGGGATCAAAAGATACATAGAAATCAATAGAAATAAAATATGATATACCAAAATTTGGGAGACATAGCAAATGGTACTAAGGCAGAAGTTTACATCAATATAGGCCTACCTCAAGAAACAAGAAAAGGACCAAATAATCTAAAATTACACCTTAAAAATGAGGGAAAAAAACACATGAAATCCAATGTCAGTAGAATGAAAATAATAAATGAGAACAAAAAAGTAATTTTAAAAGTTAAAGAAAAGAAGAACTTGTTCTTTGAAAAGATAAAATTTTCAAACCTTTAACTTGATTCACTAAGGAATAAAAAAAGAAAATACAAATAAATAAAATCGGAAATGAAAGAGAAGTTACTAAGACACCACAGAAACACAAAGGATTATGCAATAAGAAGAAAGGCTCTATGCTGCAAAATTGGATAATCTAGAAAATGAACTTTATTTATTTTAATTTTTATTTTATTATTATTTATGCCTATAGCACCTGGTCTTCCTAGTCAGTCTCACATCCAAGTACTAACCAGGCCCGATCCTGATTAGCTTCCGAGATCAGACATCGGACTTGTTCAGGGTGACATGGCTGTAGACCATAGACTGTGGCTCCACTGGGGAGTTAAGCCAAGACCTTTTGCGTGTAAAGCAGATGTGTCAACCACTACACTATGGAACCATGTCCAGGACAATTTTTTTAAAGCATACAACCTTGCTAGACTGAATTATAATGAATTGTAAAACCTAAAAAGACTCACCACTAGTAAAGAAATTAAAACAGTAATCAAAATCCACCCAATAAAGCAAGGCCCAGAACCAGATGGATTCACTGGTAAATTCTAAATTCTTCTGAAGGGAGTGTTTCTTAACTCATTTGAGATCAAAATTACCCTGACACCAACACCAGACCAAGACATGACAAAAAAATAAAAAAGAAAAAAAAAAGTAGAAGAAAAAGAAGAAAATTATAGGCCAATCTCTTTAACAAACATAGATGCAAAAATTCTAAACAATGTACTAGCAAATGTAATACAACAAAACATTAAAAGGACCATACATCACAATCAAAAAGGGTCATTCCAGGAGGAATGCAAGGATAACTGAGCATATACAAATCAACTATACCACATTAACATAGTAAAAGATAAAAATCATACAATTATCTCAATAGATGCAGAAAATCTTGTACAAGATATAATCTTCTTTTGTGAAAAAAACAATAAAATAGTATAGAATGCCTCATAATAAAGGCCATATATGAAAAGCCTCAGCTAGTATCATACTCAACAGTGAAAAACTCAAGCTCTTCCTTGAAGATCAAGATCAGGAACAAGGATACTTAACTCTCGCCAGTTATTCAACATAGTATTGGAAGTCCTAGCCAGAGCAATCAGACAAGAAAAAGAAAGAAAAGGCATCCCAAATGGAAATGCATCAGTAAAACTATCTCTACTTACAGAT
Organism: Cynopterus sphinx; assembly: GCA_030015415.1. Taxonomy (NCBI): domain Eukaryota; kingdom Metazoa; phylum Chordata; class Mammalia; order Chiroptera; family Pteropodidae; genus Cynopterus; species Cynopterus sphinx. The sequence goes on along the minus strand of CM057382.1, from coordinate 102,396,497 downwards.
GACATGATTCTGTATATAGAACACCCTAAAGACTCCACCCAAAAATTATTAGAAACAATAAACAAATGAGGTAAAATTGCAGAATATAAAATCAATATACAAAAATCTGTTGCATTTGTATATATTAAGAGCAAAATATCTTAAAGAGAAATGAAAATATACCATGTACAATTTCAATAAAACATATAAAACATTTAGGAATAAACTTAAGTGGTGAAGAAACTACACTGGAAAGTACAAGACATTGTTGAGAGTAATTGAAGAAGACAAAAGGAAATGAAAAGGTATTTTATGTCCATTGATTGGAAGGAGTAACACTGTTAAAATGTCCATATTACCTAAAGAAATATATAGAAATGCAATTTCTATCACAATTCTAATGGCATTTTTCACAGAAATAAAACAAAAATTTTTTTAATTTGTATGAAAACAGAAAATACCCCCCCCAAATAACCAAAATAATCCTGAGCAGAAAAGAATATAGCTTGAGGTACACACCCCATAACTTAAAACTATACTACCAAGCTACAGTAATCAAGTAGCTTTGTTTTGGCAGAAAAACAGACACACAGAACAGAAGTAAGAGCCCATAAATAAACCTACACATATATGGGCAACTAATTTAACACAAAGGAGTCAAAAGATTATACCATAGAAAAAAGGAAAGGCTCTTAAATGGTGTTGAAATAAATTGGACAGCCACATAAAAATGAATAAAACTAGACTAGGAACTTGTACCATATATAAATATTAATTCAAAACAGATTTAAAATTTGAATGTATTGTCTGAAAAATAAAATACATAGAAGAAAACAGAGGCACTAAACTTATGGACCTTGGTCTCAGGTGGGTTTTAGTGAACTTGGCCTAAAAAGCAAGGGAAGCAAAAGTAAAAATAATGAGTGAAACCACATCAAACTAAAAAGCTTTTGCACAGTAGAAGAAACAATCAATAGAACAAAAAGGCAACCAACCGAATGAGAGAACATGTTTAAACAAAACCTCTGGCAAAGGGCTAATATCCAAAATACATAAATAACTCACACAAATCAATAATTTTTAAAAATTCAATTAAGAAATGAGCAGAAGACCTAAATAGACATTTTTCTAAAGACATACAGATGGCCAATTGTCAGCTGTCTAATTTAGGTCCATTTGCGGGCTTTCTTTTGAGGAATATTTTTATCAATTTGCAAACCACCCAATTTTTAATAAAATTAAGACTCATTCCATGGCTATTCATTGATCAATGATTAGGTTAAAGGCAAAGTTTTGAGAAACATACTTCCCCCTAAGGAGACTGGGTGGTTATAGGTACCAAAGATAAAAATCATCTAACCATGCTTCTGACAATTTCCTTGAATCTTCATGTCAGAAGTGTAAATGAACTTTATTTTATTCCCCATTATGCTGAACCTTTGTAATACGAAGAATTTTTTCTCTACAGGAAATAGAAGAATTTGTCCAGAGCTCAGGTGAAGACGGTGTTGTGGTGTTTTCTCTGGGTTCAATAATCCAAAATCTCACAGAAGATAAAGCCAATCTAATTGCCTCAGCCCTCGCCCAGATTCCACAGAAGGTTAGTATAACCTTTGATCCTTCTGGGCAGTTGTTTACCAATTGGAGGCAGAGTGTGCCTGATAGTATCTTTCCAGGTAAAAGTTAAATCTCATTTTATAGATAACATAAAAGGTACCAATAGTAAGTCAAAAATTTTAAAACATTACAATAATGTGTTTATGCACATTTGGGCCTTGCATACTGAGATTTGCTGTTACTGTGGAAACACAGCTTTTAAGAATCATTTGTTTTTAGTGAAATAGAGATGAAAACATTTAGTCTATTGCTCACTTTTTAGTATTTGAAATCTTAAGCCCTATTCTGAACACTTTCAAAATAGTTCTAAAGTATAATCACTCTAAGGATCAGGAAAAGGGAGAACAAAAATGACAGAGATAAAACATGCTCAAGAACATCCTCCAAATCTTTGATTTTATCGGGACTTGATTGATTGCAGTTGAGCATGGAAGTAGAAGCCCAGATTCATTTAGTCTTTTTAATTAGAGTTTTCTAGAATTAAAAGGCCATGGAAATATTAATATCAATCTGCATGTTCTAATTTATAATATTCAATTAATTTTAATGTCATTGCCATGATTCTAGATTTCCATTCTTTATATATTACTATTTATGAAATATCTAAGAGCTCTTTTTCTTTTTATATTTGGTTAAATTTCATAAAACTATATAGAAATTCTATACAGAGGCAAAAATGCTAATTACAAAAACCAAAGCAAATATATTTCATTGAACAATGGAATAAAAGTAAACATATAATCTCATTCTACTTTAGAAAAAAAGTTTGGAGAGAAAAAAGTAAGTAGGAATAAAAGTAAGATGAAAAGATAACTAATCGTACCAAAAAATGTAGGTAATATCTAAAGAAGTTTATTTTTGTAAACACTAATTTGAAGATAAAACTACGATGGCCAGGGACATAAATTTATACAGAAGTAATTGTGGCCATAAAATTTTTTAACTTCTGCATTCTGATTGAATAAACTAGTACAGCCTTATTTCTTAATTCTTCACTTACAATCTCACTCCCAGGAGCTTTTAAGTATAATAGAAAAAAAATAGTATACTTAATAGGCAACTTCAACAAGCTCTTTAAAAAAAGTGATTGTAAACATTTCCACTATTTCTTTCAGTGTTTACAAAGTATACTCATATACTCCTTTTTCAACTATCACCTAGAGTAGAGTGGATGAATAATTTATAAATAACTCTACAACCTGAAAATGCCATTATCCTGTGGTTGTACTTGTGTAATATATATACATTGTCTTCCATAGGTTTTATGGAGATACAAAGGAAAGAAACCAGCCACATTAGGAGCCAATACTCAGCTCTATGATTGGATACCCCAGAACGATCTTCTTGGTAAGACTGTGAAGAAGAAAAGCTGTATAGTTGTTGATGTACAAGTTATTTCATCCTTCAACAGCTAACATTAACATAATAATGTCAACAAATACTTAACAATTATAAATATTTCTCATTTACCACCAATTTTAGAAGATATAAAGATTTGACCATTAATTTTATAGATTCATATTTGCTATGATTCAGAGGAGTTTTTGTCAACCCAGAGGAAATTAATGCCTCCTTTTCCTGGCATAGCAATTTTCTGTGGTAGCAATGTCCCATGTGCTCAGCTTCTGTAGAACATATTGCCTTCTTTCATGACTTATCCCATAGATCTTTCCCTACTGTCTCTGAAATTCTGCTAATGTGTTACAATAAAATTTTTATCTGCTTCTCATTCTATCCCCAAAATAGGTCATCCCAAAACCAAAGCTTTTCTCACTCATGGTGGAATGAATGGGATGTATGAAGCTATTTATCATGGGGTTCCCATAGTAGGAATTTCCATATTTGGTGATCAGCATGATAACATTGCTCACATGAAGACCAAAGGAGCAGCTGTGGAGGTGAATATGAACACAATGACCAGTGCAGATTTGCTCAGAGCTTTGAGAACAGTCATAAATGATCCTTCGTAAGTACTACTGCTTTCTAAAGAATTACCACTGATTGTATTGTGTACCGTAAAAGAAAATGTTAGAGATCATGCCTATAAACCTTTTAATGGGTCTTTTCCCATAATATTGAGTCATTCACCAACTTATTCTTGGAAATCTCCAGGAAATTATAGTTCATACAATGTCACACTTACTTCTTGGAAAAATCAGGCTCCAATTAACAACTGGTTTATTCTATTTTCCTATGTCTTCTTTGAACCACATTCTGTTGAGAATACATTTTTTTTCAATCTTTTCATTATATCTATTAAAATCCTATACAAGAGTAGAGTTCATATAACAATTTCTATGGTCCTTTGATTGATTTTTATAACATTATCACATAACTTAAAAAAATAAAATTTTATCAATTTCTTTCTTTGTATTTGCCTTCTAGTTATAAAGAGAATGTGATGAAGTTATCAAGGATTCATCATGATCAACCTATAAACCCTCTGGATCGAGCTGTCTTCTGGATTGAGTTTGTCATGCGCCACAAAGGAGCCAAGCACCTGAGGCCAGCTATTCATGACCTCACCTGGATTCAGTACCACTCTTTGGATGTGATTGGATTTCTGATGGCCTGTGTGGCATCTGCTATATTCTTGGTCACCAAATGTTGTTTATTTTCTTATCAAAAATTTGGTAAAACAGGAAGGAAGGAAAAGAGTAAATAGATTCATCCAATTTTGGCTGATGCCTGAGTGGATAATTCTATCCATTCTAGCCACGAAGAGTTAAATGAGAACACAGTACCTCTTCCTTATTTTCAAATTTCCCATCTCTCAATTTTAGTCTAAACAGAAAGCCAAGAATTCACAAGGCCATTAACTAGTGAGTACGTCCCATTCTTTCTTTTTCTAGTCTCAGGTGTTCCTCTTTACCCACTTTCTGACACAAAACATTTAGAACTCTGAAAGTTCTATTCATGACAACACTATTTTAATTGTGTGTCCTTAAGTGACATGGCAATTGCTGGAGAACAAAAATTATAAGCTGAATTCCATGGATATAGAAAGCTCAGAATAGTATAGTTCATAAGTTATATATATAGTTCAGATTATATGAAACAGGAAAATAACTTCAAAAATTAGTTTTGTTATGAAATATATGATTTTCTCTTTTAATAAACGTATGTCTCTCCACTTGCCCAAAGCTACTGGGATTAGACCAAAATTGAAAATAATGATGATAAAATATTCTGCTTTGGAAGGTTTACAAAATTTCCATTGAGCTCAGTTTTAGTCTACTCAGGCATTGCAATAAGATATCATAAACTCAATGACATAAACAACAAAAATTTACTTTTTTGCAATTATGGAGCCTAGAAGTTCAAGATCAAGATGTTGGCAGGATTGGTTTCTTATGAGATCTCCCTTTCTGATTTGCACATGGCCAACTTTGCCCTTTGTCTTCTCATGCCCTTTCCTCTGTGCTCCCATGGTCAGAAAGGATGCCTTATGTCTCTTACTTTTCTTACAAGGACACAAATCTTGTGGGATTAGATTCCTACCTTCATAATCTGATTTAAGCTTAAATACCTTGTTAAAGGCCTTGTCTTCAAATATAGTCACATTGGGAAGTTAAGACTTCAACATATAAATTTCAGAGGATAGGAACACAATTCAGTCCATAACGAATTTGACCAAACAATGATGGCTTATTTCTGTCTTTAATCAACTATTTCTTGTGTTACTTTAATGTACAAAGGAAAATTCTGAGTATTTCCTTAAAACAATAAAGATAATCAATGAAATAACTTTGTTTTTCAACAAATGAGGACATCAGTAATGTTTTAAAAGTAAACATGTTATTTCATAAGAAATAAATTAAAAATGACTGAAAAATTATTTTACTAATTTTAATTAGATTTTTAAAGACCAGCATAATCAATAACCTTAAATGTCTATTCATTATATTTAATCACTAGTATTCATAATTTAAATAATAATTTTATATAATGAAAAAATTTTCTACAGAAAAGACATACTTGGAATGTAAAATCTTTGTAATTTTTTCCAGTCTCCATGTTCTACAAATGTAAATTCATCAGTTAATTGTTAAAGAATATAAGCAAGTAAAAGATCTACTTCACTAAGATGTGGTATATTAAATATTTATCAACGAAGTACTCTAATGTAAGGTCAATATTCATATTTTAATCAGTTACACATTGCTTTAACATGTATTAAACATTTCACTAAGTTTGGCATCTCATCATGTTAATAGCATATCTACTTAATGTTTTATTTTCCATTTTTGATATATTAAGGAAAGAAAAATGAACTCCATGGACTTACTAAATATTTTGAAATTCATATACATCTTACTATAGTATATTTATAAACTACTTTCCAATTTAAAATAACTATGTAATGAGAAAATATAAGTATTACCTCTTGAATGTCAGATGACTAAAAGTACCAATAGATTGCTGCAAAATTTTTCGAATACTGAGAATTACTTATATAATGTTAAAAATATTTTTTAAGTACTTAATACTTGCATGTTTTGACTTTTACAGCTTTATTATATCCTAGAAAGCTATTTATATTTGCTTTAGGGTAAGTCTGTTCTCTATAAATAGAATGCAACAAATGACTAAGATCCAGTAAGAGGTGGCCTGCCATCCCTGAGGCTGTGCCCTGCGTACACTCAGGCATCCTCCATGGACTCTGAGACTGGCCATTTTGGCATAGAACATTTGCTGTCCCTCAGTAGCTGCTTTTTATATTCCTCCTCTTTTGAATTTAGTTAAAATCAGACTTTATTTGGCCTTCTATTTTCTTTTCTTGCCAACAAATTAATAGTCTGCCACAGAAGATATAAAAAGAGCTTTTCACTATGCACTAACTTTCATGCTTATTAGAAGTCCAAGCAGATAGAGCAAGTCTGAAATTTAGAGAGGTATTCTATTCTAGAAATATGAAATTGGTTATCCATAATATATAGCTTTGATATATTCTGCCATGGGTCTGAATGAGATCCTATGTTAAGAGAAATTAAGGTCTGCATATTGATTATTGTCCCAATAAGAAACAGTATTTACTCAAGATAATTCAATTGTAAAGACATTAGAATGTGACTATTCCCAGAAATTTTGGCAAAGCTGAGGGAATAAATAAGAGATGATTAGTGCCCAGAAGAAATTATCAATCTCAGTGTGGAAAGAACAAGGAGAAATATTATTATTAAACTCCAGGAAAACTAGTTGCATTGCTGACACAGGGTCATAAATCAATAGTTACTACCAGGGAAGTGAGGCCAAACCAGAGAAGAAGCAAGAAAAATATCTGACTTCTTTCCTCCTGCTCTGATTTCTATAGGCCTGAACCCCTTTAGACGCAGCTGGTAAAACTCTTAAGTGATACAAATGGCATTATCCAGAGTCCCTGGAGTAAACGTTGAGATGGAAAAGAGCAAGAATAGACTTCCGTAAGCAGTCATTCTTATAGTTGTTCAGATGAGGAAACTGTTCTCTAACACAGCAGAGCCTATCAGCCAAGTACTTTTGCACAGCCTTTGTAGTCTCAAATCCTAGAGCTGCTCAACAGCCTGAAGATGATAATTTAACATTTTTTCCATAACATTACATTTGTCCTTTGTCCTTGGCAGTGCCTCCACTGCTCAGGGTTCTTTAATTGTTGATATGATCTAAACCTTTGTTCATTCAGAATCAACATGAAGATTTGTTTTTACTGGTTTGTTATACCTTTACACCGACTTATTATTGGACATCAAAGTGTTAAGTGGCGCCCTAGTGATCTTCATCTCATTCATTCAATGTCTATCAGAGCTCCATAAAAACACAGAAGCTGTCTCTCAAATGCACAAGACTAATCAAGGAAATACAACGTGCTTTTGTTCCAAAGTCCTAAGTTTCCTCTATTAGGATTTTTCAAGGATTTATTTAATATTTTAACTTTTTGATTGAAGTAATATTGGTTAATAACATTATAAAAATTCCAGGTGTACAACATTATAATTTGAAATCTGTGACCTCTACTACATGCTCACTACCAAAAGTCTAGTTTCTAAATATTGGTAAAATCCATTTATTAACACATATTTTACCCCTTTTACCATTCCACCCTCCCCTTACCCTTTTTCCCTCTGGTAATCACCATTTTGTTGTTCACATCTATAAGGGATGTTTTGTTTTTTTATACTTGCTATTTGTTACCTTTTGTCTTAATATACATGTTTAACAGATAAGAAAATTGAAGTACACAAAGATTAAATAATTTTCTCAATGTCATATGACTGGATTGACTAATAGTTGGAGAATTTTACCATAAACAGAGCCCAGAGTAAAAATTGTTAACAATTACATATATACACCTTATTTATGAATATATACCTCTGACTGTAAAAGAGCCAGTAAAGAAAAGAGGTTAAAGATATAGAAGAGAAGAAGGATAACAAAAAATTGAGGGCCTCAGGGTGTTTGGTATTAACGGGGGGTAAAGGATAGCATGCTTTATTCATGTAAATGAGGAGAAGAAAGAAAATAGTTATATTTATAGGAAAGTTTATAACATTTAAGGAAGCAAATAGTTCAATTCCTTGCAAAAATAGAATATAAAGGTTTTTTTTTTCCTTTCATTATTCATTCAAGTTTTATGTAGATTAAAATGTTTTCAAAGTCAAGCTATGCACTACATATGCTTTACCTAAGCTGAAATCAGTTTGTTCATCATATCTTGTCTCAAATTCTAACCAGCAGCACTTTAAAACTTTCCAGAGTCCTTGGTGAACTCTGTGCTTTTTCCCTGCTCTTGGCAGAAACCACCCCTCCTGTTTTACTAGGAGAGTATCCAGTAAACGATTACATATTCCCTCTTCATCTGTTGTCACACTGTTCATCCTCCACATTAAACCATCCTCACTGGTGATGGGAGAAGCTAGTTTTCAGTAGTGATCACTGACTGCTCACAGTATATGAGAAGCCTTAATAAACAGGGACATTAATTTTGTTTTATAACTTCAGTTATGAGTATTAAGTGACATATCAAAGTACAGAAAGGCAAACCTTCCCTCCTAATTCTACATTTTCCCATTGGTCCACTAAAGTGTCAGTGCAATTCCGTGTCTCCTCAGGATAATTCTAAGAACGTTAGCCAAAAACTGAACTCATTTTCAAAACTCATCAACTCATCACACTTTCTTTTTTCCATCTTCCTAACTGCAATTCATACTGAGATTTTGTTTATTTCTCCTTAGATTTTAACTATCTGCTTCCTACAGCTCAACCATTAGAAAATCAAATAAAGTACTTACATGAGCCACGCAATGACAACTACCACTACACCAAAGACTATAAAGTGGAAATCTTTTTAGCTTGCTTTGAAGTTACTCATTTGGTGAATAAGTAGCACATATTACACAAGAAGCAGAGATATGAGCCCTGATCCCTTCTCTCATCTCTGACTAGTGAGCGGAAGTGTGTGACTTTGCACCTGTGGCAGTTGAGCAATTTGATATAAAAAAGCCAATGTCCAACTTTCTCAATATGCTTTCTGTTACATATAATGAATTTATTTCAAATACAGGAGTCACACCAACTCTTGTATCTCCTAAATTACCTCCAATTTAAAACTAGGAGGTCTTGAAGAAAATGAAAATGGACTCTTTGGAATCCAGCCCTTCCGAGAGTCCACAGTATACAGTAGCTCTAATCTTTTTATTCTGTCTTAAAGATATACATGTTCCTCTTAGTTTTAAATAAGAATGATTACCAAAAAGATTCTTTTATTTTTCTGTTAAAAAAAATCAGTTGATCAAAGAATTTTTTTTCTTTCAATGAATAATATATTCTTTTGAATACAATTTTTATATAGAATCCAGTACTTTGAAAATAGCATGAAAAAATATTTTCAGAAAGGATGTGCAGTCTTCCATGCTGTACTCACTAGTAGCCTACTCCCACAATTGTTCACATGGCTTCTCACAATAACATTTGAAATGTTCAGTAAAGTTGCTAATAAATCTATCTTGGAAATAGGTAAAGTACAGACCTCTTTCTACAAATTATAAAGGTAGATTCAGCATTGCATAAAATACAGAAATCTGGAAGTCCCATGTGTTTTTACCCTTTTCTTTTCACTCTCCTGATACAGGACACCATAACTAAAATGTTCCATTAATGATATCATTATTTTAATTTTCTAACCTTAAGTGGTATTAACCAAAAAATTGGTTAATTGTCTTACCTTTGAGATATTGGTAATTGTCTCTTACTGAAATTCCCACCTATCTTACCTACATTAAGGCATTTTGCCATAAAATCAGGCTACCTCTAAGAATTCAGCCAATTTATTAATTATATTTTATTCACATCATACTCTACTGTGGGTGGTAAATTTTAATTTCATATTTTTGTTTCATAATTTCTCAGTATGGCATTTAAAATGTTTTATTGAATGAAATGATTTACCTACTTTTGAGGAATTTGCTCAATGTCATTCTCTTCACTTTTGATTTGCTTTGTACTTTTTATTATGCATCACCACTTTGAACATAAAAATTTAGTGAATATTTTAAGCTAGGTCTTTCTGAAAATGTGATACAAACGTTATGCACAATAATTTCACTTAGGGAGTTGATAATCAAGGCAGGATGTCACACAAATGAATATCTGAAGGACAAACATTGACGTGGAAGCTGTGAGGTGGGCGTTCTCATTCAATCTTTGGCAATTTACGCATGAATGTCTTTATGGAATGCTTCTTCATTATCAAATTAAGGCACTTGGATAGATAACCTCAAACATATACTCAAAAATTACAAAATAAGGACTAAAAAGAAGCTTTCTAATCTGGGTTATATATGATCACCAATTTTGATTAGTTCCTTAATAAAGGAGGATTGTGTCTGGGTGTTTCTTTACTCAGATACAAAATATGTCTTCTGTGTGTAAAAATGGTTGACTTGGTCATTTGCCAGCATTCATTTTTCTCCACAATTTTCTAAAATTAATGTGTAGGATCTGTCCCTTTCCAAACACATCATTTAAAGGTAACACTAAAATAAGTGTGTGATATGGGTAACGCAGAATGTATACTTCACTTTCGAAAGTGGGTCGCACTGAATATGAATTATTCAGGGACTTTCTACTGAGAAAATAATGGCAAAAAAGTTGGAAGGGACTGGATTTGACTCAGGAAGATAAGGTAAACTGATTTGGTAAGGTTCTTCAACAATAATAGTGAGCCAGAATCTATAACAAGCTGGAAGGCAGATAAACATTCCTGACTGGAAATTAGAAAACTTTTAAGAGGTGATTTGGGGCTGATATGATGGGGCTAATTTATCATGTGCCAATTCATTGAAAGGAAACAATGAGTATTGAATTCATCAGCACTTGGAGTTGTGGTTAAATTTTTTATTGAAATTGTTTTTGTGAATTTACTTTTATTCATTTCTATTTGATGTTGTAGAATTTATTTTATTAAAAGTAGTTTTATCTTACACATTACTGTTCTTTCACCACCCAAATATTCTCTCCCTCCCTCCTTCTTATCTCTCTTCTTGCTTCCCCAATGTTATCAAAGAACTAATGTGGACTGCAAGAAATATTGGAAGAAAATAAAATTGAGAAGCAAACGAGAATAATAGATAAACATAGAATAATATTTAACTATCTTTATCTGTAGGAAGTGAGGAAACAGATATTCATTTACTTGGGTTGTAGATAAACAGGAATAATTTCTGAAGAAGGTTGCATGCTAAATGGTGTTTCCAGGAGAGTTCTTGATTTCTATTTAGGGTAATATGCATATTTAAGTTTAAAATTTCATTTCAGGTCTCTGAATATGCATTTCTTACCAGCCAAGTTATACCTGCAGGAAAGTGCTAGAGGGTTATTGCAGGAGATAATGAACCAATATCTAAATAAATGTACAGTAAGAGACATGACATATTCCATGGCTCACTAGGTAATAAATATCTTGCCATGTTTTTATGTTTATCTTCCTACTCCCATGTTCACACACAGGTAATTTCACAAAAAACAACTTAGATATGTTTTGAAGAGGGTAAGATCATTCTATTTCAAACTCAATTATTAATATAGACATTTTGGCAACATGCATACAAATCATGGCTTATATCTCTGATGAAAAAAAAAATTATGCCAGTTACTGAATACACAGAACAAAATGAAATGAAAGGCAGTCAACTCAGGAATCCAAATCCAACAGGTAGGTACATAAGTTTTAATGTGTGTTTATGTGTGTTTGTGTGTGTGCATCAGTGTTTTTATACTATATATGTACTTCTTTGTATTCAAATATTATCTGTTTAGGAAAATAAATCAAAATAGTAAAACTCCAATTTCTGAGACTTCAGAGATATTTTATGAACATTGATGAAGCTAAAAAATAACAGGCTGCTTTTACTTATGGCATCATCTTTCCCCTAGTAATTTTCTTAGCCTTAAACTGAGAAAAATCAGTGATTACAGGGCAACCACAAGTGGTTACAAAGAGAATGCATGAGACGTCTGTGGAGGATGACATTCACATAAAGTATAATGCGAAAGACCCCAATCCCAGATTTTACAGTGCTCCACTTGCACAACTGTGAGCAATCTACAAAAGAATTTTACTTTGCAGAGAAATTTATATTTTATTTCTGTACCAAGGCTTAAATTAAGGACATACATTAGTGTTACACTATTGTGGGAAGGCAGAGAATCATTGTCTTATAAATATTACTGTGATTCTAACAATAGTTTAATTGTGTTGTAACCTTTTAAACATATTACTATACTTATCCTATTTTTTAAAATTCCTTTTTAGCCTTATGAACATAAGAAAGGATAAATATGAGAAAAAATATCCAAAATACCTAACAGAAAGTTAGATTAATTTATTAATAATTTATTGGCTGTAAACTAGCATGCTGAAAAATTTTAAAGCCTACTCGAAAATCCTTTTTTGGGCTTCCCTCCAAGGAATATATTTTTTAATTAAGTTTATTGGGGTAACATTGGTGAATATAATTATATAATCTTTAGGCTTACATTATAATTTGACATCGGAATATTCTATTGTATGCTTATCACCTAAAATTCAGTTTCCTTCAGCGACCATATATTTGATCCCCTTTACCCACTTCACCCACCCTCTACACCCTATATTTGATCTCTTTACCCTGTCTACTTTCTCTCTCCTCTCCTATACCCTACCCTCTGGTAACCACTAGTCTATAGTCCATGTTCATGAGTCTCTGTTTGTCCTGTTCCTTTGTTGCATTTAGGTTTATATCCCACATATAAATGATATCATGTGATTTTCAACTTTTTCTGTCTGGCTTATTTCACTTAACATGATTATCTCGAGGTCTATCCATGTTGTCACAAATGGCAGTATTTCATCTCTTCTTATGGCTGAATAATATTCCATTGTACATATGTACTGCAGCTTCTTTAGGCAATCATCTATCATAGGCACTTTGGTTGCTTCCATGTCCTGACCACTGTAAATAATGCTGCTATGAACATCGGTGTGCAAATATCTTTATGTATATGAGTTTTCAATTCTTTGGGGTATATACTCAGTAGAAGGATTGTTGAATCATATGGTAGATCAATTCTTAGTTTTTTGAGGAAGCTCCATATTGTTTTTCACAGTGGCTACACCAATTTGCAGTCCCACCAGCAGTTTATAAGAGTTTCTATTTCTCCACATCCTCTCCACCATTTATTACTTGTCCTATTGATTATAGCCATTCTAACAGGTGTGAGATGCTATCTCTTTGTGGTTTTGATTTGCACTTCCCTAATAGCTAGCATGGTTGAGCATCTTTTCATATATTTGTTGGCTAATTATATGTCCCCTGGGGAGAAATGTCTGTTCAGATCCTCTGCCCATTTTTTGATTGGATCATTTGGGGTTTTTTTTGTTGTTGTTACTGAGTCATATGAGTTCTTTGTATATTTTGGATATTAGGCCCTTATTGGAGGTGTTGCTTGCAGATATATTTTCCCATTCGGATGATTGTCACTTTACCTTGTTGACAATTTCTTTTGCTGAGCAGAAGCTTTTTAGTTTGATGTAGTTCCATTTATTTATTTTTACTTTTATTTCTCTTGCCTTTGAGGTCAAATTCATAAAATCCTTTTTAAGTCCAAGTCCTTGAGTTTCATTCCTCTGATTTCTTCTATACATTTTATTGTTTTGGATCTTATATTCAGGTCCTTATTCCATTTGGAGTTAATTTTGGTGTGTGGTGATAGACAACAGACTAATTTCATTCTTTTGCAGGTGACTTTCCAGTTTTCTCTGCACCATTTATTGAAGATGTTTTTCTTTCTCCACTGTATGCTTTTGTCTCTTTTGTCAAAAGTTATTTGCCCTTATAAATATGGGTTTACTTTTGGACTCTCAATGCTGTTCCCCCGGTCTGTGTGTCTTTTTTTTCTGCCAATACCATGCTGTTTTGATTACTGTCACTTTGTAGTTTTATTTGAAGTTGGGCAGAGTGATACCTCTAGCTTCATTCTTTTTTCTCAGGATGGCTTTGGCAATTTGAATCTTTTGTGCTTTCATACAAATCTGACAATTTTTGTTCTATTTCTGTAAAAATGCCAGTGGTATTTTGATGGAGATCACATTAAATCTTTCTCTTGTCTGACTGCACTCACTAGGCCCTTCAAAGTTGTATTAAATAACAGTGGCAACAGTGGACAGCCTTCTCTTGTTCCTGATCTTACAAGAAAGTTTTTTAATTTTTCACCATTTAGTATAATGTTGGCCAAGGGTTTATCATGAATGGCCTTTATTATGTTGAGGTACTTTCCTTCTGTACCTATTTTGTTGAGTGTTTTGATTACAAATGGATGCTGTATCTTGTCAAAGGCTTTTTCTACATCAACTGATAAGATCATATAATTCTTATTTTTTAATTTGTTTATGTGGTGTATCACATTAATCATTTTGTGTATTTTGAACCATTCCTGTGCCACTGGGATGAAGCCCACTTGATCGTGGTGTATAGACTTTTTAATATGTTGCTGTATTCGATTCACTATTATCTTATTTAGGATTTTTGTATCTGTGTTCATGAGAAATAGTGGTCTGTAGTTGTGTGTGTGTGTGTGTGTGTGTGTGTGTGTGTGTGTGTGTGTGTGTGTGTGTGTGTGTGTATGTGTTATCTTTACCAGATTTTAGTATCAAGGGAATATTGACCTCATAAAATGAGTTGGAAAGTATTGCTGCCTCTTCAATTTTTTGGAAGTGTTTGAGAAGAATAAGTATTAAATCTTTGAATGTTTGGTAGAATTTACTGATGAAGCCATCTAGTACTGGACTTTTAAATTTTGGTAAGTTTTTAATCATTGTTTCAATTTCCATACCTCTGATAAATCTATTTAGATTTTCCAATTCTTCTTGATTCAGTCTAGAAAGATTGCATTTTTCTAAATATTGATCCATTTCTTCTAGGATATTAAATTTGGTGTTATATACTTTTCCATAGCATTCTTATATGATCCTTTGTATTTCTGCAGTGTCTGTTGTAATTTCTCCTCTTTCATCTCTGATTTTGTTTATTTGTGTCCTTCCTCTTCTTTCTTTAATGAGTCTAGCCAGGAGGTGGTCGATTTTATTAAAATTCTCAAAGAACCAGCTCTTTGTTGCATTTATTTTTTCTATTGTTTTTTGTTTTCAATTTTATTTATTTCTGCTCCAATTTCTATTATTTCTTTCCTTCTGCTGACTTTAGGCTTCATTTGCTCTTCCTTTTCTAGTTTTTTAAGATGAAGTGTTGGATTGTTTATTTGGGCTCATTCTTGTTTTTGGAGATAGGCCTGTAATAATATGAACTTTCCTCTTATGACCAAATTTGCTATGTCTCAAATTTGCTATGTCCTGTTGTACTATCATTATCATTTGTTTCCATGTATCTCTTGATCTCTCTTTTTAATTCTTTCCTGACCCAGCTATTCTTCAGTAGCATGTTGTTTAATCTCCATGTATTTGTGATTCTTCCTGATTTTTTTTTTGCAGTTAATCTCTTGTTTCAGAGCATTATGATCAGAGAATATGGTTGGTATGATTTCAACCCTCTTATATTTGTTGTGGCTATCTCTGTGTCCCAGTATGTGGTCAATCCTTGAGAATGTCCCATGTGCACTAGAGAAGAATGTATAAGCAGCTGTTTTGGGATGAAAAGCTCTGTAAATGTCAATTATGTCCAGTTGTTCTAATGTATCATTTAAGAATGTTATTTCCTTATTGATTGTCTGTTTGAATGATCTGTCCATATCTGACAGTGGGGTATTAGGTCCCCAACTACAATAGTGTTTTGGTCTGTTTCTCCCTTTAGTTCTGTTAGTAATAGCTTTACATATTTGGGGGCTCCATGATTGGTAGCATAGATATTAATAAGTTTTATATCTTCTTGGTGCATGATTCCCTTTATCATTATGAAATGTCCCTCAGTATCTTTCTTTACTTTTTTTATTTTGAAGTCTATTTTGTCTGATATTAGTACTGCTACTCCCACTTTTCTCTGAATGCCATTTATTTGAAATATTATTTTCCACTCTTTCACTTTGAATCTATATTTGTCTTTGGAACTGAGATGTGTCTCCTGGAGGCAGCATGTAGTTGGGTTTTGTTTTTTGATCCAATCTGCAACTCTGTGCTTTTATTGGTGAATTGATTTATATAGGGTGATTATTGAAATATGACATCTTCTTATAGCCATTTTATCTTTTGCTTTCTGGTAGTTGCATGTTTCCATTGCTTCCTTGTCC
This sequence comes from Cynopterus sphinx, assembly GCA_030015415.1. Taxonomy (NCBI): domain Eukaryota; kingdom Metazoa; phylum Chordata; class Mammalia; order Chiroptera; family Pteropodidae; genus Cynopterus; species Cynopterus sphinx. The sequence goes on along the minus strand of CM057382.1, from coordinate 102,380,150 downwards.
TTGTGTTTCTGTTTTTTTTTTGGTTGGCTTTTGTGGGTTTTCCCTCTGGTCCTTCTTGTTTTATATTATATTACCATTACAAATATGAAAAGAATAGTTGTGTATATACCATTGTCCATTTTCTTCTGCATGTGCCTTATCTCTATTCCTCTTTGCAAATTTGGATCTTTGAATCCTGTTGTTCAGTCATTGTTGTCTCAATTTGCCCCTATATATGCTAAACGTTCATTACTATCTTGCTATAGGAAATAATCTCTTCTTATTGTAAGCTTATAATGCCCTTTTTGTTGTAAAGATTGTACTCCTCTGCTTTTATCAGTCTGCTATTCAACTTACTTATAATTATGCATTTTTTTTATTTTGTTTTAGGTGAGTTTACCTCTTTCAGTATTTCCTATAGTTCAGGCCTTGTAGTGGAGAATTCCCTCAATTTTTGTATGTCTGTAAAGGTCTTTATTTCTCTTTCATATCTTAGGAGAGCTTAGCTGGATACATTATTCTTGGCTGGTAGTTCCTTTCAGTTAAGAATTTAAACATTTGATTCCACTCCTTTCTGTCTTGTAGGGTTTGTGCTAAGAAGTCTGACGATGATTTAATTCATTTTTTTTATAGGTTACCATCTTCTTTTTCCTTGCTGCCCTGAGAATTCTCTTTGTCATTGACTTTTGATAATGTTAATATGATGTGTTTTGGTGAAGACTTTTTTGTGTTGAGATAATTGATGTTCTATTGACTTCTTGAATTCCAAGTTCCAGCTCATTCTTTAGATTTGTAAAATTCTTGACTGTCTGAAACTGCTTTCTAATCCTTGCTCTTTTTCTTCACCTTCAAGTATTCCCATTATTCTTATGTTTCCTTTCCTGATGATATCAGCCAGTTCTTGTATTTCTCTTTCATTTTTTCATTCTTTGGTTTCCTTCTTATTCCTTCTGATTTATTTCTGAATTACTGTCTTTGATATCACTGATCCTTTCCTCCATTTGGTCAACTCTATTTCCCAAGCTTGTTATTTTATTTTTAAACTCTGGCAGTGTGTTTTTTATCTCCATAAGGTCTATTTGGTTCTTTTTGAGGGTTTCAATCTCCTTGCTAAATAACTCATTCTGTTCATCTAGTTGTTTTTTCAATTCCTGAAATTGTTGATATGATTTGTTTCAGATCTCACTGAGTTTTTTCAGAAGTACCATCCTGAATTCTCCATCATTTAAATAGCATATTTCTATTTCTGTAAGCTTATTTTCTGAATATTTTTTTTCTTTCTTTCTGAGATGCCTTGTAACCTTACTTGTTCATGGTGTTTAATGGACTATTTCTCCACCTGGACTTTAATGGAAGTGTGCTCTGCCTTTCTTTCTTTCTTTCTTTCTTTCTTTCTTTCTTTCTTTCTTTCTTTCTTTCTTTCTTCTTTCTTTCTTTCTTTCTTTCTTTCTTTCTTTCTTTCTTTCTTTCTTTCTTTCTTTCTTTCTTTATTTATTTTTCTTTCTTTCTTCTTTTTTTTCCAGAAAGAAGATTTATTATATAGTGGTTCCTAGCCTTTTGCAAATAAGGTGTTTTTTTTTTGGTTTCCAGTAGATGGCATCTAAGCCTCTTGGCTTTCTGCTTTATATAAAGTCTTCATAAAGTCTTTTTTCCCTTATAGATGTTTAATCATGATCACTACCCTTAGTGTCAGCTCATGTTAGTGTTAGTGGCAGTTTTGGTAACATTTGCTCAGATACCCCTGGGGCTCCATGGAGTTCCATCTCAGAGGTTATCGGGGGAGGTTTCCTCTGGGTTGGGGGTTGGAGGCTGCCGCTCAGCCTTGGTTTTGCAACTGCAGCTGTTAAAAATCAACAGTTGTTTCTCTGCTGTCCCTGTCCTGTTTCTCTGCCTTCTGCCCTGATCATTGGGCACTGCCGCTGGCCACAAGGAGCTCACAGCACTCTCAGGCAGAGCTGTTCAGGGAACTCACCACTCTTTCTCCCTTCCTCCTCCTCCTTCAGGAAGTTCTGGCTGTGAGAGATAGTTTCTTTGTTTCTCCCAGTCCACCACCTGAAATCCAGGGTTCTGACCTGTGGTAGTTCTTATGTGCAGATCCTACACTCAGATATGTTGGTGTGCAGTTTGGGTATTTTTTGTTGAGTCTTAGGCTATCAGCTTATTGTTGTTTCAAGGGAAGAGATTTGGGAACATCACTCACACTGCCATGTTTAATCCAGTCTCTACTCCGCAATATTAGTTGTGTGTTTAATTGGATAATGATGGCCTTTACTAAACTAGGAAACAATTGGAAGGACAGCTTTTTTTTTTTTTAAGATAAATGAGTTGTATTCTGTTTTGAATTTATTCACTTCAAGGAACCAAAGCAATACTTAGGTGAAGATTTTTAGAAGTCATCTGAAATATAGTCATCATTACTGTAATAACTATGTATGATGTTAGATGGTGTACTAGATTTATTGGGGTGAACACTTTATAAGTTATGTAAATGTCTAATCACTATGTTGAACACCTGGAACTAATAATATTGTACAAGTGTAATTGAAAAATTTTAAAGTGATTTTTGAAAAAGTAGTCATTTGGATAACACAAGATCTCAATCTCAACAAACAGGAAAAGAAATAGATTAAGGGTCAACAGCATAAAGGGGAGTATAGAAACTAGTGACTCAAATGTTGGGTTCTTCACCAGCATGACGGTAGACTTTATTCCGTCTTTATTGAAATATAATAAACAATTAGTTGCTTATATTTACATTGTACAATTCAATGAAGTTTTTTTTTCAATTATAGGTCGCATACAATAATATACCAGTTTCGGTTGTATAGCATAGTGATTCATATAACTTGCAGTAATCACCCCACTAAATCCAGTACCCCTCTTCTCCCTCACATATTTATTACATTATTAACCATCTTCCTCATGCTACACTCTTCATCTCCATGTCTATTCTGCAACTATCCATTTGTACCTCTTAATTCCTTTGCTTATTTTTGTACCCCCCCAACACTCTCTTACCTATTATCCATCTAAATAATCTGTATCTATGAGTTTATTTCTGCTTTGGTTGCTGTTGTTGTTGTTTATTTTGTTCTTTAGATTTCATATGTACGTGAATTCATACTGCATTTGTCTTTCTCTATCCAACCCATTTCATTCAATGCAATATCCTCCAGGTCCATCAAAGCAATATCTTTTTCCATCCCCTTCCTTTTACTGTGTCTTATAATCTGAAGTGAGTCTCTTGTAGAAAGTATATATAGGGGTCTTGTTTTCTTGTCTATTCAGCCACTCTATCTTTTGGTTGCAGCACTTCATTTTTTTCCATTTGAGGTACTTGTTGATAAGAATGTAATTATTACCATTTTTTATTCCTGTTTTTAATACATGTTTTTTCTTCTTAAAGAATTCTCTCCAACATTTCCAGTAATACTGGCTTGGTGTTAAATTCCCTTAGCTTATTTTTGTCTGGAAAGCTCTTTATCTGTCCTTCAACTCTAAATAATACTTTTACTGAATAAAGTTATCTTGGTTGTAGATCCTGGGTTTTCATCACACCAAATATTTTGTGCCAAGCCCTTCTGTCCTTCACAGTTTTTTTTTTTTTTTTTTTTTGAGAAATCAGCTACCAGTCTTATGTGTGCTCCCTTTTAGGTAACTAACTGCTTTTCTTTTGCTGCTTTTAAGATTCTCTTTTTGTATTTAATCTTTGATATTTTAATTATAATGTCTTCATGTGGGCCTCTTTGGGTTCCTGATTTGGGGACCTCTCTGAGCTTCTTGGAGTTTTATGTCTATTTCCTTCAACAGGTTAGGGAAGTTTTTCATCATTATATTTTTAAATAGCTCTTCAATGTGTTGTTTTCTTTATGGACCCCATGACATGAATGTTTTTACATTTGATAGTGTCCCATAGGCTCCTTAAATTATTATTATAATCGTGGCTTCTTTTTTCTTGCCATTTTTATTGAGTGCTCTTGGCTTTACCATCCTCTGTGTAGGTCACTTGATCCTCTTCTTTATTTATTCTGTTTATTTCATATAATATACTTCTCATTTCAGCTGTGTTCTTCATTTCTGACTGGTTCCCTTTAATAATTTCCATTTCCATTTTTATGTTTTGTATCTCTTTGTTGAAGTTCTCACTGAATTTATCTACACTTTCTCTAAGTTCATTGAGCATCTTCATAACCAGTGTTTTGAACTCTGCATCTGTTAGATTGCTTGACTCCATTATTTCTGGATCTCTGTTCTTTTCTCTCATATGGTTTCTGCTTCTTTGTCTTCCCATTTTGATTACCTTTCTGTGTCTGCTTCGATGCACTATGCAAAGCTCTTAAGTCTCTGGTCTTATTAGTGAGGCTTTGTCTAGTAGGTGTCTAGTAGCACAAACCTAAGAGCGGTTTGGCTGCAGGCTAAATTTAGCCCCAATCTGTGCCCCTCCAAGGCCACCAGTTAAGATTCAGCAAGCAATCCACAGATGTTGTGCTCATATTTGCCTCAAAAGGCCCCACCAGAAATTGAGGCCAGCTGCTGCCAGTGTGTACTGTTCAGCAAGGGGCACTTGTCTAAGCGAGGACACTCCTGAGTGTTTTTTGAGTGGGGTTGTGAGTTGGTAGAAGCGGAGTTTCAGGGAACCCTCTGGGCAGAGTGACCTCTATTTTCCAGTGTGATGATGTCTCAGCTATGGAGGCACTGAGTTCAAACACTGGGAGGTGGGAGGGCTCACCAGAGGAACATTAAATACCTCCAGCACTTGTCTACAGAGCAAGTCTCCCCTCAGCTCTCACTCCAACAACTCAGTGTCTCCCTGAAAGTCTTTGGAGCCCCTCGCACAGCTGAACTGGCACTGGTGCTCAGAGCAAGTAGGTCTGTCACCATGAAAGTCTCTTAAAGGGGCTGTGTCTGCCCCTTTAAGAGAGATCTGCAGCTGCTGCTAAAAATACTTTTAGCTTTTCCTTGTTGAGTATGATGCTAGCTGTAGATGTGTCATATATGACCTTTATTAAATTAAAGTATGTGCCCTCTATTCTCACTTTGCTTAGTGTTTTTACTATAAATGGATGCTGGACTTTTTCAAACAATTTTTCTGCATCTACTGATATGATTATATGATTTTTATCTTTCTATTTGTTTATGTGGTTTATCACATTATTTACTTTGTGGATAATAAACCATCCTTGAATCTCAGGAATAAATCCCATTTGATCATAGTGTATGATCTTTGTAATGTATTGCTGAATTCAGTTTGCTAATATTTCGTGGAGAATTTTTGCAACTATGTTGATCAGGGATAGTGCCCTATAATTTTATGTTTTTCTAATGTCTTTGTCTGGTTTAGGAATCAAGGTAATGGAGCCCTATAAAATGCACTTGGAAGCTTTCCCTCCTCTTGAATTTTTTAGAATATGTTGAGAATAGGTGTTAATTCTTCTTTGAATGTTGGGTAAAATTCACCCATGAAGCCATGCAATCCTGGATTTTTGTTTGTTGTGAGTTTTTTGATTACTGGTTTTATTTCATTAATAGTAAACAAGTAAAAATTTTCTGCTTCTTCTTGACTCAATATTGGAAGATTGTATGTTTCCAAGAATGTATCCATTTCTTCCAGATTGTCTAATCGGTTGACATATAATTGCTCGTAGCACTTCCTTTTGATGCTTTGTTTTTCTGTGATGTCAATTGACATTTCTCTTTCATTTCTGATTTTATTTATTTGTCTTCTCTCTTTTTTTTTCCTGATGGGTCTGATTAAAGGTTTATCAATTTTGTTTATCTTTAAAAAAAATCAGCTCTTGCATTTACTTATCATGTGCATTTGTTTTACACTATTTTGTTTATTTCTGCTCTCGTTTTATCACTTATTTCTTCTACTCTCTTTGGGCTTAGTTTCCTGTTGCTTTTTCTTCTACTTTCTTTAAGCATAAGTTTAGATTGTTTGAGATTTTTCTTGTTTCTTTAGGTAAGCCTGTATTGCTATGAATTTCACTCTCGGGACTATTTTTGCTGTGTCCCACAGATTCTGAGCTATTGAGCTTTCATTTTCATTTGTCTCAAGATATATTTTGATTTCTTCCTTGAACTCATTGTTCACACATTCATTATTAAGCAGCATGTTATTTAGCCTTCACATATCTGTGTATTTTTCCACTTTTTCTTGTAATTGATTTCTAGTTTGATACCATTGTAATTAGAGAAGATGTTTGGTATGATTTCAGTTCTTAAAGTTGTGGAGACTTGTTTTGTGGCCTAACATTTGGGTTATCTAGAAAAAAATTTCACATGCACATGAGAGGAATGAATGTATATTCTGCTGCTTTAGGGTGAAATGCTCTAAAAATATCAATTAAATCCATCTGGTCTAGTGTGTCCTTTAAAGTCACTGTTTCCTTGTTCATTTTCTGTCTGGAAGATATTACCATTGGTGATAATGATGTATTAAAAATCCCTACTATGACTATATTACTGTTGTCTTCCTTTCTGTCCATCAATATTTGGTTTATACAGATAGTGCTCCTATGTTGGGTATATAAATGGTTATTGCAATTATATCTTCATGTTGGATAGATCCTTTATCAGTATGTAGTGTCTTTCTTTGTCTTATTATAGCCTTTGTTTTAAAGTCTATCTTGTCTGATATAAACATTGCTACCCAGATTTTTTTCATTTTTATTTGCACAAAATACCTTTTTTCATCTCTTTACTTTCAGTTTATGTGTGTCGTTTGATCTGAAAAGGGTCTTTTGTGAACGGCATATGTATGAGTCTTGTTTTCTTATTCATTCAGCTATCCTATGTATTTTGATTACAGCATTTAATCCATTTACTTTTAAAGTGATTATTGATAAGTACATAGTTATTGCCATCTTATTATTCACATCTATGTTTTCTTCCTCTCTTCTTTTTATAGAAGTCCCCTTAACATTTTTTGTAATACTGGCTTGCTAGTGATGAATTTCTTTAGCTTTTTATTGTCTAGGAACCTCTTTATCTCACCTTCCATTTTAATTGATAGCCTTACTAGGTAGAGTAGTCTTGGTTATGGGTCCTTTCTTTTCATCACTTTAAATATTTCTTGCCAGTCTCTTCTGGACTGCAAATTTCTGTTGAAAAATCAGCCGACCTTTTCATAGGAGTTACCTGGTAAGTTAGGTGCCTTTCTCTAGCTGCTCTTAGAATTCTCTATGTCTTTAGCCTTTGCCTTTTTAATTATGATTTATCTTGGTGTGAGTTCATTTTGGGTCACTCTTGTTTGGGACTCTGCACTTTTTGAACTTGCATGTCTATTTTCTTTGCCAGGTTAAAAAAAGTTTTCTATCATTATTTCTTTAAATATGTTCTCAATCCCTTGCTCTCTCTTTTCCTCTGCTACCCCTATGATGCCGATGTTAGTATGCTTGATATTGTTCCAGAAGTGTCTTAAACTGTCTTTATTTCATTTGTTTGTTTGTTTGTTTGTTTGTTTGTTTGTTTTTCTGTTCCAGTGGGGTGCTTTCTGTTACCATATCTTCCAAATAGTCGAATCAATCCTCTGCTTCATCTAATCAGTTGTTTCTTTCTAGTGTAGTCTTTATTTGAGTTATTGTAGTCTTCACTTCTGTTGCTGTAGTCTTTTTCTTATAGTTTCTATGTCCTTTCTTATGCTTGTTAAAGTTCTCCCTAAGTTTCTTGAGCATCCCTGAGCAGTGCTTTAAACTCTGTAGCTGGTAGGTCGCTTGCCTATATTTCATTTAGTTCTTTTCTGAAGTTTTCTCTCATTTTTTTTCCCTTGGGACACGTTTCTTTGTTTCCTCATTTTGGCTGCCTCTCTGTATTCATTTCTATGTATTAGGTAGAGCTACTACATCTCTTAGTCTTGGCCAGGTGGCCTTATGTAATAGGTGTTCTCTGCCCCAGTGACACAGTCTCCCTAGTCATCTGTGCTGGGTTCTTGAGGAGTGTTCCTTGTGTAGGCTGTGTGTGCCCTCCTGCTGTTATTGAGATTTGATTGTTAGAATTGACTCTCAAAGTTATGGGCTCTGAGGCTTGGCCACACCTACAGGATATGAGCATCTGTGTGTGGGCTGACCCTATGAAGTAGAATTTGCCCCAGCAGCCTCATGTGCCTGTTAAGACCACCCTTTGGATGTACCACTTGTGGGGCTAATCAGGTAGTGCTCTCCTGTGGTATAAAGCTGACCCCTGGGTGTGTTGGGTCAGAGACAGTCTGGAAGGAGCTCTCATGCAAGCCAAGGTTAGTCTCTGTCTGTGACCAGGTAAGGGATACCTAATAGGAGCCACCTGCAGTTAGTCACTGACTGAGTTGAATCTGGAGGTGCATGAGCAAGCCACTTTATGAACAAAAGCTGACTGTCACCATTACCAAACCTGGGGCAGCTCAGCAAGAGATTCAGAGTATCCCTAGACCTGAGGTCACCTACTAGCTCCCCAAAAGGCTCAGTAGTTAAAAGAGACTACGGCTGTAGGTGAGTTAGGTGAGGCAGAGACCAGTGAGTCACCAGGATAGGGTGAGTAGTGTTCACCAGGTTAATGCAGATTCAGGTTTTGTACCAGGGCTGAAACTGTCTCAGAGTACACCAAGGCCACCCATTTTATGCCTCTGGTGCACAGATTCCTAAGACTTGCCCAGAAAACACTGCTGTTTGGGCCAGGGCTGGTTGCCCACTTCTGAAAGTATATTTGAAGGTATACAAGCTGAAGTTAGCTTTTTGCTTTGAAAAAGCTTTCAGTGGTGTTCAGAGCAGGACTGATTGCCTAGCTGTGGTAAGTGACTTTAGCAGTAAATGAGTTTGGTGGGGTGAGATCCCAGGGAGGTACCAGGGTAGAGCAAGCAGAGCTCATCAGGCTAAAGCATATGCAGATTTGGCCATGTGGGAGGAGGGTTTAACAGGGATAAATTGCAGCTGTCTCTCCAGCCCTCATCCTGAAGCCACACAACTCAGTCTTTTCCTGTATATCCCTTGTGTTTCCCCATTCTCCATCCCTCTGCCAGAGCCCACTGTGAGTGCTTGAAAGTGAGAGTTTGTGCTCAGGCTCTTTAAGAGGACAATGGGTTTCCAGGAACCTTTCATCTCACCCCAACAGATGGAATCTTCATGAATTTTCACAGCCAGATATTGTGGGGACTCCTCTTTCTGGTACTGGAACTCTGGGCTGGGAAGTTTGTTGTGGATCTAGGGCTCTTTGCTCTTCAGGGAGATATCCCTCCCACTGCCCTACTTCCACATGTAGGTGTGGGACCAGCCCATTTTGCAGCTCTGTCCCCCCTACCAGTCTCAATGTGTCCTCTTCTTTAAATCCTTAGTTATAAGGGTTCTGCTCAGCTAGTCTTCAGATTGTTCTTTACATTGATTGATCTATAATTTAGTTGTAATTTTAATGTGGTCATGGGAGAAGGCAAGCACAACATTTACTTACTCACATATTTTGCCCAGAAGTACTGCCTGAATAGACATTTCTCCAAGGAAGATACATAAATGGTCAACAAGAATATGTTGAAGTACTTAATATCATCAAGGCATCAAAACCACAGTGAGATATGACTTCATCTTTAATAGCTTGGCTATAATCAAAGAGGCAAATAATATGTGTTGGCAGAGATATAAAAAAAATTGAAACCATCATATAGTGAAAAAAATGAAAAATGGTGCAGCCACTATGGAAAATTTGACAATTTCTCAATGATCAGAGTCATCATATGATGAAGTAGTTCTACTTTTAGGTATATACCCAAGAGAAAGGAAAGTATGTTCACTTACAATTTGCACATGAATATTAAAAAAAATATTCATAATAGCCAAAAATTTATGGAAAACTGTTTATCAAATGATGTGTGAATAAACAAAATGTGGTATGTTCATATAGTGTAATATATGGCAACAAAAAATAATAAAGTTTGATATATGCTACAATATGGATGTCTCTTTAAAGTATTATGCTAATTGAAAGAAACTAGTCATGAAAGACCACATATTCCATAATTCCATTTACAGGAAATGCTCTATTTCTAAAGAGATACAAACTAGATTAATGATTGAATAGGGCTTGAAAAGTCAGAGGTTAGAGAGTTCCATATAAAGGGTAAATTTTTCTATTGGGGTATAAAAATCCTCTTCATATGAGCATAACAGTGGCAGCACAATCCTGTGACAATACTATGAACCATTGATTTGTACATTTTAAACTAAACTCATCAATTGAATAGTGTGTGAATTATAGGTTAACAGTTTTTTTTAATAAAATATTTTAAACCATCCAGGAAATTGCAAGTCAGTTGTATAAGAGCTTCTTCTCTATTGCTTCAGGAAAAGAGAATATGATAGTACTTACTGACATTTAACATGTTTGTATAAAAAAAAAAAGGTCATCTACTTTGTTTTTTCTACATGTCATAAAAATACTCTGACGACTCATATATTTACTTTGAGAGTTATATTTTAACTTTCTGATTGATTTCTCCTTGAATATAAGCATAAATTTTGAAAGAAATAACAATTTGAAAAGAAGCTTTGCAATCCACCAGGATGTCTAAGAAATGGATTTCAGTTCTTCTGCTGCTACAGCTGAGTTGTTATTTTAGCCCAAGTAGTTGTGGAAAGGTGCTGGTGTGGCCCACAGAATATAGCCATTGGATCAACATAAAGGTAATCCTGGATGAACTTGTCCAGAGAGGTCATGAAGTGGTTGTTCTGAAATCTTCAGTTTCCATTTTTATTGACCCCAATGAATCATCTGCTATTAAATTTGAGATTTATCCTACATCTTTAGAAAAAGATGATTTTTTGAATCTTTTTAAGAATGCTATCAATAAATGGACATATGATCTGCCAAAAGAGACATTTTGGACATATTTTTCACAATTGCAAGAATTTTTAATGGCATATTTTGAGTCTATTAGAAAGCTCTGTGAAGATGTCATTTTGAACAAGAAACTTATGACAAAACTACAAGAATCAAGATTTGATGTCATTCTTGCAGATGCCATTGGACCCTGTGGTGAGCTATTGGCTGAGGTGCTTAAAGTACCTTTAGTGTACAGTCTCCGCTTCTCTTTTGGCTCTGAATTTGAAAGGTATATTGGAGAAGTTCCACTCCCTCCATCCTATGTACCTGTTATCATGTCACAATTAAGAGATAAAATGACATTCATGGAGAGAGTTAAAAATATGTTATATGTGGTTTATTTTGACTTCTGGTTTCAACCATTTGATGAGAAGTGGGATGAGTTTTACAGCAAAGTACTAGGTAAGTCATGTTTTTAGGTATTAGCATGAAGTTGCTACTTTCCTAGTGCCTTGGAAGGCAAGTCTGTATAAATATTAATTCAGAGAAATTTGTCTTTTATAAATGAAATGAAGTAAAATTATAAAATGATTCCTCAGTCTCATATATTATGGAAATGCTCAAATTATAGGGTCATTGAGGAATTGTTTCTTCTTGTGTAGTTTAGTTTTTAAATAAAACCATTTTGCTATAATACCTGAGGGATTTCTTCACATTAGAGAGATATGGTGACTCGATTTCAGACTCAAGAACCTATAATTTAAACTTTCTATTTCACATTCCTTCACTAAGTACAAATAATCTGTTTAAAGACCCAAGATTTTATCATAGAGTGGATATATAAGCAATTAAAGTATATTTTATAAAACCTGTTCCTTTATTAGAGACAAAATGACCAAAATTAAGAGGGAGCACATATATCGCCATACTTTATGAAAAATTTCCAGCTGTTATTTGCAAACATTTTATTATGTACAAATATTATTAAGCTGCTAACATGAACCAAATGCAGTAATAACATAAGGAATTGAGCCAGTCTCAAAATCTCAGTTTACTTTGAAAATCTAGGATCAAGAGAATAGCTTACTAAATTATGGAATTTAAACTAAGTACTCTAGAGAAAACTATTTCCATGGGTATGGTAGCATTAATTAATTGAGGAGTTGAAATCTTTGTTTACATTTGCATCTGTTAGTTTTATAGCTTATAGAGTAAACAAATGCATGTTTAATTCTAGAATGTATTAGTTTTAATTTTTTAAAATTACAAATGTACTGAAGTGATTTTAGAAAGACTTACATTTTGTATACGTATGTGGTTTATATATGTGTGAAATATATATATATATACCATGTACATTGACTACATATATTTGTATTATCAAACACAGACACTTTAAACATCTTTGACTACATTATTGCAAGCTCCTTTCAGAAAATTATCTGGTAAATACTCATTACAACATTTTCATTTTCTCTGCCTTTTATTTGTTTTCTTTCCCTTCAGGAAGACCCACTACATTGTATAAAACAATGAAGAAAGCTGAAATTTGGCTCATTCGAACTTATTGGGATTTGGAATATCCACACCCACTCTTGCCACATTTTGAATTTGTTGGAGGACTTCATTGCAAACCTGCTAAACCCCTGCCTAAGGTAAACCTATTCATGGTTGTTTTTGCTTTGTTTGCTTTGCATTTTCAATAGGAACAATTCTGTGTTATTCATTTAGAATTTCTGGTCACACTGATAGAGAAGGGTAAAGTGACCTGACAACTAGATAATTATATATTTCTATCTATTACAAGAACCCAAATTTCAATATCATTACAGAATATAAAGTTCTATACTTGGGAGACTTTGGAAATAGCATCAGTTAAATTAAGACCTTTATTATTCAATGCATAAGGATGTATTAGCAGTTAATGCAAAGAATAATTAAGTAACTAGCATATTTCAGGGTATCTAGAGAAGCAGAATAGACATAGTTTTTGCCCACACACCAGATGTTCTACTTGCAAAATTAGGATATAAGCAAGTAATAAAAACCATGTTAAAAGTATCACAATAAAGAAAAAGCATAATACTACTATAATGCTAGAGAACATCCCATGGGAGTGAATCATAATACCTCAGGAGTGATGACTCAATCAGGCATAAGTAAGCATAAGCATCCTTATTTTTGTCTCTCTTCAACAACAAAAATTTGGCATCTATTCATGAACAAAAGTACCTTTGTGAAAGTTTGGGAATCCAGTATCATATGCCAAGGGACCCAGGAAAAGTTTATCCCACCTGTGCACTAGGTAATAGGCAGAAAGACTTCAGTATTGGTTGTGATACTTACAGGAGATGATGAACTGTTTCTTGCCCCTCATGGCTGCAGTCTAGGAGCACCTACAGTACTCTGACTTTGGCAGTCACCTATGGATCAGAGAGCCTTTGTGGAAGTCCAGGTTTTCAGAGGAGAAGTGTAAATGCATTCTTGTGGGTGAGATGAAAGCTTGACTTTGTCAGCATCATGCCTCCTCTAAGGCAGCACCATTTAGGGGTAAGAGACCTGATTTCTCCTGCAGGAGAAAGGGAAAGCCAGAGAGGAGATGCCCAGCTTCCCCAGCTATACAGGATGCTTCCAAAAGGCTCATTCTCTCACACAGCATTCAAATACTAAATTAAGAGCTCTGTGACTGGTGGAAGGGGGCAGATTAAAAGAGTGGAATATAAGATTCCCAGGGCAGGCATTAAAGTGACATGGTTTTTCCCAGCTGCATCTGCAGATCTTCCCAACTGGCCCGTGGGCACCAACAGTGCACTGTGTTTCAAACCACACACTTCTTTCCCTCTGTTGCCAGCTCTCTGTACATGCCGCCAAGGACAGCAGAAAGAGCCAGATTTGATAGAAGTCTAGGGAGCATGAGCAGAAAGCAGGCAAGTGTTTGCCAGCAGGAAACCTGAGCTGTAGCACCACCTTCAGGAAAACAAAAAGGAGGCTGTCAGCATATAGCTTGGTGTTTTGTAGGATGGAAAAAAGATACACAGGCTAAAGAATTCTGTAAGAAGGAATAAAAAACATGGAACAGATATGTTCATACAAGGTCTGAGAAAACCTTATCTATAGCAGGACTGACAAAAGGCATTTTGACCCTGAAAGTAGTTAGTAGAGATTGAAGTAGGTGACTGCTCATTCAAATGCAAAAAAAGCAACACAAAACTCCAAAGAACATGAAAATGCAAGCAATTGTGAATTCAGTAAATTTTACAACAATCCTCCAGTAACCTAATACAGACATAGAGATGATTTACCTGATTAAAAAAAAATCAAAGTAGCTGCTTTAAGAAAGTTCAATGACCTACAAGAATCCTGTGCAATGTTGGTAGGAGTGTAAATTTGGTGCAGCTATTATGGAAATCAGTATGAACGTTCTTCAAGAAATTAAAAATAGAGCTACCATATGATCCAATAATCTCACTTTTGGGTCTCTATCCAAAAGTAAGAAAAATAGGATATCAAAAATATATACACAGTACCATGTTTATTGCAGCATTATTCACAATTGCCAATAAGTAGAAACAACTTGTCTGTCAAGAGGTGAATGTTAAATAAGATGTGAAGTACACCACACACACACACACACACACACACACACACACACACATACACACACGAGAATATTATTCAACAATGAGAAAGAGAAGAATCTTGCCATTTGGGACAATATAGATGGACCTTTACAGCATATGCTAAGTGAGATAAGTAACAATGAAAGACAAATAATATATGATATCACTTATATGTGGAAACTAAAAAAGACAAACTCAGAAACAGAGGGTAGAATTGTGGTTCCTGTGGTCTTGTAAAAGGGGGTTGAGGAGATTAAGAAAATGTTAGTCAAAGAATACAAACTTGCAATGTGAAAATGATTACCTTCTAGAGATAAAATCCATAGCATAGTGATTATAGTCAATAATATTATATACTTGAAATTTTCTAGAGACTAGATCTTAAATGTTCTCATAACACACAAACACACACACACACACACACACACATATGAAAAAGATAATTATATGGCCTATTGGAGGTGTTTGCTAATGCTAATAATTTTGTTGCATTATATAAATAAATCAACTCAGCACAAACACCTTAAACTTAAAAATGTCATATGTCAATTATATCTCAATTTTGTTAAAGGAAATAAGCATGAAATTGTTAGGATAAGAAAGTAAACTTTTTTTAGAGGGTTAAGTCATTATTTTCCAGCAAGAAAGAAAAAAAAAGACAATTTAAAACAGAAGGACCAGTCAGGATCGGGGAGACAAATATGAGGTTTGGACCGATATTCATGAAACTTTTGGCTCTTAACATATTTCTTTTTTGGGTGAGGGTTGGTATAGAAAGTACATTGATCAATCAGGAATTTTTCTAGTACAGAAAGTAAAAAAATTTAAAAACTGACAAGGATCAGGGACCACGAGTCAAAATAATTCTGAAACAATTCCAGGTGAACATGACTTCACCAGGAACTTTATATAGTTTGAACGAAGCTACTCAAGAGGGTGACCAGATCTTTGCTACAGAAAGCCCAGCTATAACTCACTATGGATCTGGTGCTCCCTGGGGGACTCAGTGAAGTGATGATGAGGGCCTCTCAGAGCCAGTTATACAGTTATTCTACTAGGACATGTATTTTGTAATATAATTTTACAGCAAAAGGTGACACATATAAACTAACCAGAAATATGGTCAAGTAACTAGATAAGTACATTTCTGGATTATAAATAAGAATCTTGAGGCTAGTTCATAGAAATTCAAGACATTAATACCAAACTCATTAGTTACATTGATTCACCAGCCTATAAAGAAATTTAGGGAGAGGGATCTAAGATGTTGGCATAAGATCCTGAATTCACACCTTCCTATGAACACATCAACTATACACCTACATATAGAGCAATTTCTCCTTCAGAACAACTAAGGGTTGATTGAACAGTTTCTGCACAACAAATAAGATAGAGAGTGATTGCATAGAAAAGGTTGGGGAACCACGAGAACTCTCCAGACTGTGGGAATTTTTTGGCACTGGAGGTGCCAGCGAGCCCCATTTTGTATGTTCCCTCTCCACATAGACAACATGGGCAGGAATGTGGTTCAAGTGCTCTAGTCAACCTCCAAGGCCACTACAGTATGCCCCAGGCCACCTGCCCCATACCTACTCCAGGTTCAGGCAGCCAAGCTGCCATGGCATCACTGTAGCCACATGCCCCTGGCTGCTCCAAACCTCACCAGCCAGCCTAATAAAGTAAGTGTCCTGGAACTGTGCACTCTGGGAAACCTGGCCCATGTCGGCCCCAACTCTGACTAGCCTGCCTGTTAGAGCACCCCTAGTGTCTCAAGCAACTGCTTTGGCTCTAACCAGCCTGCCAAAGCTACCCAGAACATGTAGCTTTCACAGAGGTTGTTCCTATTTAAGGCCACTCTGTCAAGTTTGGGAGAGGTTACTGTTTCACTTAATTTATAGAAACAAATTCAGAAAGTAAAACAAATGAGGAGACAAAGGAATATGTTCCAGATGAAAGTACAAATAAAACCCCGAGTAGGTGTGTGTGTGTGTGTGTGTGTGTGGAGGGGGGTGGGGGGGGATACTAAAGAAACAAAGATAAGTAATTTGCCTGATAAAATATTCAGTATAATGGTCATAAGAATGCTCACTAAATATGGCAGAAGAGTAGAGGAATACCGTGAAAACATTAACAAAGAGGAAATACAAAAAAAAAGTATCAATCAGAACTGAAGAATACAATAATTGAAGTAAAAAATATATACTGAAGGGAGTCTACAGAAGATTAAATAGAAGGAAAGAATGGATTAGTGACTTGGAAGAAAAATAGTAAAAATTGCAAAATCAGAAGAGAAAAAAAACAGAACTTAAAAAAACAAGAATAGTTTGAGTTCTCTGGAACATTAGATGAACTAACATTTGCTTCACAGCAGTCCTAGAAGGAAAAGAGAGTGAGAAAAGGGCAAAAACCTATTTGAAGATATAACGGCTGAAAATTTTTCTAACCTGAGGAAGGAAACAGATATCTAGATCTAGGAAGAGAGCTCCAAACAAGATGAACTGAAATATCCACACCAAGATGTAATTAAAAGAGCAAAAAATAAAGATAAAGAGAAAATCTTGGAAGCAGCAAGAAGAAAACAACCAATCACATACAAGAACAACATCATAAAGCTATCAGCTAATTTCTCAGAAGAAATGTTACAGGCCAGAAGGTAATAAAGAATATATTCAAAGGGCTAAAAGGATAGAACCTACAACCTAGAATACTCTATCAGGCAAGGTTCATTCAGAACTAAAGGAGAGATAATTTTCCAAACAAGCAAAATTGAAGGAGTTCATTACCAATAAACCAGCTTTATAAGAAATATTAAAAGGACTTCTTTCAGCAGAACAGAAAGGCCATAATCAGAAATAATAAAATATATAAAATTTTAAAATCTCACTGGTAAATCAAATATATAATAAACACATGGATAAGCTATTTAAAAAGATAATATGAAGCTTCAAAAGACAAAGGTAGCAAATTAACTATAACTATGATAAATATTTAGAGGATTCACAACAACAAAAAATGTAAATACAATGCCAAAAACATAAAACATGGAGAAGTAAGTATAAATTCAGCTCTTCTGGATGCTTCCTAACATAAATGTATAACAGCTTAAAATAAACTATTAGAGATATAGATTGGTATATGTGAACCCTGGTAACCACAAAGCACAATCTACAAAAAAATACCTACAAAATAAAGAGAAACAAACAAACAAACAAACAAACAAACAAAAAACATTAAACAAAACCAGAAAACCTAGAGGAGAGATAAAAAAGAAAAGGATTACAGAACTAAAAATAAACAACCAAAAAAACAATTAACAAAATGTCAAAAGTTACATTCTTATCAATAATTAGTTTAAATAAAAATGGACTAACTATTCTAATAAAAATACAGAGTATGACTGAATGGATAAAAAAAATTTTTAAATAAAATAAAATAAAAAGACCTATATATATGCTGCCTACATGAGACTCACCTCAGATCAAAAGGCACACACCGACTGAGAGTGAAGGGATGGAGAAAGATGTACCATGCAAATAAAAATGAGATAGCAATATTCATATCAGACAAAATAGACTTTAAAACAAAGACTGTAAAAAAAGACAAAGAAGGCCATTAAATAATGATAAAGGGATCAATGCAAGAAGAGTATATAACATTTATAAATATCTATGTACTCAATATAGGATCACCTAAATATATAAAGCAAATATTAACAGACATAAAGGGAGAAGTTGACATTTTACAATAATAGTAGATGACTCTTAACACTCAACTTACATTAAAGGATAGATTATCCAAACAGAAAAATCAATAAGGAAACAATGGTCTTAAACATCACTTTGACCAGATGCATTAGAACATTTTATCCAAAAATTGAAGCATGCATATTTCTTTTCAAAGGCACAGAAAACATTCTTTAGAATAGATCACATGTTAGATCACAAAACATGTCTCAATAAATTCAAGAAGATTTAAATGATATCAAACATATTTTCTGACAGCAATGATATGAAATTAGAAATTAATTATAAGAATTAACTAAAAAACCCAAGTGTGTGGAAACTAAAGAAGATTCTACTAAACAATGAATAAGTAAAATTGGAAATCAAACAGAACTACAAAATACTACATGGAGACAAATGAAAATGAAAACACAACTTTCCAAAATTTATGGAATGCAGCAATAGCAGTTCTAAGAGAGAAATTCTCAGTGACACAGGCCTACTTAAAAAAAAGAAATCTCAAATAAATAATCTAACTTTATACCTAAAAAGAAAAAAATAAATAAAATAAAAGCCCCAATAAATGGGAAAAAAGAAATAAGATCAGAGTAAAAATATAGACTAAAACAAAACAAAACAAAACAAAAAAAGACCAATGAAAGTAAGAGCTGCTTTTTGAAAAGATAAAATTGATAAACCTTTAGCTGGACTCGTTGAGAAAAATAAAAAAGAAAGCCCAAATAAATAAAATTATAAATAACAGAGTGGAAGTTATAACCAACATTATAGGAACACAAAGGATCATAAAAGAATATTATGAACAATTTTATGCCAACAAAATAAATAACCTAAAAGAAATAAATTTCAAAAATCATATAACCTTCCAAGACTAAACCAGGAAGAAATAAAGATCTAAACAGGTCAATTCCTAGCAAAAAAAAAAAAAAAAATGAAGCAGTAATGAAAAAAAACAAACAAAACAAACAAAAGTCCAAGACCAGATGATTTTATGGGTTTATTTTATTAATATTTAATTCTACCAAACAATTAACACCTGTCCTTCTCAAATTATTTTTTTAATTGAAGAGGAAATAACACTCATTTTATAAAGCCAGCCAGCATTACCCTGACAGAAAAATCAAAGACACTATAACAACATAAAATTACAAGCTAATATCCCTGCTTAAACATAGATTCAAATATTCTCAACAAAAAAAAAATTAGCATTAGAAGTTTGATAAGGATTACATTGAATCTGTGGATTTTGGGGGGCAGTATAGACATTTTAACAAAGTTAATCCTTCAAATCCATGGACACAGTATATCTTTCCATTTATTTGTGGGACCTAAATGTAAGACCAGAAATCATAAAACTCCCAGAAGAAAACACAGGCAATAAATTTTTGACACTGGTCTTAACGATTTTATTTTGGATATGTCTCCTTGGGCAAAAGAACAAAATCAGAAATAAATAAATGAACTACATTAAAGTAAAAAGCTTCTGCTCAGTGAAGAAAACAATCAACAAAATGAAAAACAATCTACTCTTTGGCAACCAGTTTGCTCTTTGTATTCATGAGTTTCTTCGGCTTTGTTGTTATTGTTGTTGTTGTTTTAGATTATACATATAAATGAAATCATATGATATTTTTCTTTTTCTATTTGATTTATTTAACATAGCATAATATCCTCTAGGTTCATTTATATTATTGCATTTGGCAAGATATCAATTCTTTTGTGAATAATATTTCATTGTATATCTAATCTATGTATATACATACACCTATGTATATCACATCTATTTTATTCATTTTTCTATCAATGGAAACCTAAGTTGCTTCCATCTCTTAGCTATTGTAAACAATGTTGCAGTGAACATTAGGGTGCAGATATCTTTCTGAATGAGTGGTTCTGTTTTCTTCTAGTAAGTACCCAGAAGTGGAATTGCTGTTCTTAATATCTTGAGGAACCTCCATTCTGTTTTCCATGGTGGCTGCACCAATTTACAATCTTGCCCCAGTGCACGAGAGTTCCCTTTACTCCACATTCTTTTTTTTTTAATTATTATTATTATTTTTTAACACCTACAGCACCCAGTCTTCCTAGATGGTCTTCCATTCAAGTGCTAACCAAGCCTGACACTGCTTAGCTTCTGAGATCAGATGCCCTTTACTCCACATTCTTTCCAAAACTTTTTATATGCTGACTTTTTGATAACAGCCATTCTGACAGGAGTGAGGTGATGATATCTCAGTGTGGTTTTAAGTTGCATTTCCCTGATAATTAGTGATGCTGAGCTATTGTAAACAATGATATTGTAGGTACAAACTCTAGTCATAGATAAGTCATGGAATGTAATATGCAGCATACAAAATATAGTTAAAAACACATCTTTGTTTAGTGACATGATTACTAGATTTATCATGGTTATCACATGATGTGATAAATAAATGTCAAATCACTATGTTGTACATTGTATACCTAAAATTAATATATTGTAGTATACCAACTATATTTAATAAATTTTTTAAGTGATTTAGGGGAGAGCTTGGGAAATTCTTGACAAAGGTTAAGGTAAGGTATAAATTATTATAGAGCTGAAAAAAGAAAGATATAAAGTCATCCTAATCATAATAAACTTTTTCTATTACTCATAGTCAAAAAAATAAAATACTAATGACTAAACTAAAATAATTCTCCAGAAAACCTGCTGGAAATAAACACATTTAGTAGAACTATAACAATAAAAAAATTTATGGTGAGTTAAGATCCTGACATGTATGTAGCCTCATTCCAAGAATATTGGCCATTAATAACATAAATGAAGAGTCTGGATATAATATTGTCTAAGAGTATTTCCTGTTCAACACTGTGAACTGGCTCTACTCCTTTCTTGCTTATACACAAACACACACAGATACACACACATTTTCATGAATATACATAATAGAGAAATTCAAGCTCAGATGAATCATATATTCCAAAGGAACGAGGGATTCGGTCTGATAAAAACAGTCACCGATAAAAACAAAATAGAGTTTCCTCAAAAAATTAAAAACAGAATTATCATTTGGTTCAGCCATTCCACTTCTGGGTATATGGCTGAATGACATTAGGATCCTGGTGAAATATTTTCACATCCATCTTTATAGTAATACTATTTACAATAGCCAAAAGATGGAAGCAACCCGTGGGCACATGAATGGATGAATCAATAAACAAAGTATGGTATTTACACACAATGCAATATTGTGTGTTATGTACCTGTGAGTCGCCTCCAACTCCTGACAACCTTATGAATGATGCTCACAAAATCCTAGTCATAGCAGCCCTGTCCAGCTCCTTCAGACTCAAGTCTATGATTTCTTTTATGCAGTCAATCCATCTATATTTGATCTTTCTCTTTCTTGCCGCCTTCTTTTTTTCTCAGCATTAATGTCTTTTCCAAAGACCCCTGCTTCCTCATGATGTGCCTGAAGAATGAGAGCACCAATTTTGTCATTTTTGCCTCCAGCAGTATTTCAGGCTTCATTTGCTCTAGGAAGCACTTGTTTGACTTTCTGGCAATTCAGGGTATTTGTAGAGAACTATTACTCTAACACATGCTATATCATAGCTGAATCTTAAGGACATTTGTTAAGTGAAATAGGTCACTCACAAAAAGACAAATACTGCATGATTCTCCTTATGTAAGGTATGTAGACTAGTTAAATTCATAGAAACAGAAAGTAAAATGATATTTGTAAGGGACTAGTAAATGGGGAAAATGGAAAATTACAATATAATAAATACTGTTCCAATTTGCAAGGTGAAAAAATTCTGGATAAGATTGCACAATAATGAAAATATATATATCCTGAAATGTACACTTAAGAATAGTTATGAGGGTGAATTTTATGTCATGTGTATTTTACCACAATTTAAAAAAAAAATAAGCACTACCCCAATCATCCCTGATAAATACTTGGTTTTCTCTCTAATTTGTAGCAATCCTTTTAATAGTATTTACTGTGTTGTTGTTACATTTTTTGTGATGGAACAAACTCTTTTTTTCCCACAGGAAATGGAAGAATTCACACAGAGCTCTGGAAAAAATGGTATTGTGGTATTTACTTTGGGGTCAATGGTCAAGAACATAACAGAAGAAAGAGCTAATGTGATTGCATCAGCCCTTGCCCAAATTCCACAAAAGGTTAGAGAAGGTGTTTTAGAGTACTATACTATTTAATGAGCATATTAAACTCTGTAAATTTCCTGCATGAAAGCTCAACTATTATGACAATTTATCTCAAATATCAATTTAAAAACCAAAATATACATGTCGGGTGCTAAAGTAATGCAGAGGGTGCTTTTGATTGATAGTAACTTTGGTATCAAAATTGTGAGCACAGAGAAGTACATTTTTAAGAGATACAGTGTGAAGCCTTTACAAAGGTATTGTAGACAGGTATAGACATTACTAAATTCTGTCCAGTCATTTGCTCCTTTTCCTTGCAAGATTCCTGAGGGAATTGTAGACACTAGAAGTTCTCATGCAGTTTAGACTTACTAGGTAATCCAGGCCTCTCTTACTTCCCCCTGAATTTTGAAATAAGCCTATGACATGTGTTATTCAGAGAAAGAAATGTCCAGAGTTTTCCAAGCTGCATCCAGGTACCCAAGCTAGCCACAATGTTTTAGAGAAACAGAAAAACTCCCTGGAGGGCTGGGCCTTGCCAAAATCTGAAGTAAAAAAGCACAAAAGAAAGGGTGAAGGTGGGTTCAGCTTTATAAAAAATAGCCCCTCAAAACTCTCCTCTGACCCATCAAAATAACTGTCCTTGACTGTAGTAGGAGAAGGGAATATAAAAAGGAGTCAACCAGAAGCAAGCCTAGCATGGGACAGTTTCAGATATCTCATTCTCCATACAATATGATAGTAAATTATTTCTAATATATAAAATACACTTGCAGTTTGGGTATTTTTGAACCACTTTTTAATTTCCTAACTGATGAAGCTTTCTCCTATCAGCTATGCCAGTTTGCTGAAACCCTGAAATCACTTTAATATTGACATAGCAAATAGATGTTAACCATTAAGAAACTAGATCCAGCTTGTGAAAATTGCTTAGGAATTCCAAAATCTGGATCTAATTATAGTTTGGGACTTGGAAAAGCCTTGGTTATTAATAATTAATTAACTATATTAATCAATGGTGTCAGTGCACTGTAGCACATCGTGAAGTGTTAACTATCAGTTGAATAAAATTTAGCATCATCACAATATTTAAACATTTTCAATAGCTATACTATTATTTATGAAGTGCCAATGGGCTCTGCTCTTCTACATTTTAAGAATTTTCAAACCTAGATATAGTGATAATCCTGGATTCATGTAAAAACGAACATGTGAAAACTAAAAGAAGTTAAATATACTTATAAAGCAGAAATTATTATTATTAATAAACTATTAAATATCAGAATAATTTAATTCTCACAAATAACTGATTGCATTGATTTTGTAAATCAAAAATGTGAAACTCTAATAAAATAAATTATGGAACTAGTGGATATAAGTGCACAACAAAATAACATTAAATCTGGAAGATAAGAGCTAATATAATAAATAGTCAAAACAAAATAAATGTGCAGATTATTACTAATTTGCTACTGTTTTATGCACTAAAATTATATGACTATCTAAATGGGTATCTAAATATTTTCCATGCTTGAATTGGTCATTGATAATCTAATTTGTCTAACCCTTAAGTGTGAAACATCGTGATTGCATTTATACCAGATTGAATATAAAAATAAGTACACGTAATATGAGTATGCTTCTATATTAGTGTTTTATTGATTCTTATCATCTAACATCTCTTGACCTCATTTTCTTATTTATAATATATTTAATTAGATGCCTCTTAATCTATTAGAATCTAACATGCTATAATTGTGTAATATGACTCCTAAATTGTTTTCTTACCCTAACAGGTTATATGGAGATTTGATAGCAAAAAACCAGACACCTTAGGGACAAATACTCGGGTCTATAAATGGATTCCCCAGAATGATCTTCTTGGTAAGACTCTGGAAAACACTGAAATGAGAGTTAATCTGACAAGAGTGATAAACAGTTCACGAGGAAAAAAAATTATTGAACATTTCTTATTAAAAACCTCAAAAATAAAAATTAACTTCCTTATATATATTTTTCAGGCCTAGAGGATGATAAAACAAATGACATTTTTGTACAGTCACATTCCTTATAGCCAGAGACAAAATATCTTTATTTCATATGTGATTACCTCTCACAGAGACTATTCTAACACTTTCTGGATTGTCACTCGGTCTCTTAATTCTCTCTTTACTTCAATCCTTTCACTCAGCCTGGGAGTGTATCAGGGGTCCCTGAAAAATAACATCTCCTCTTTTATTACTAGTGCCCTCTATTTTCTACAGAAAAAAAATCCCTGATCTTTTTCATTAAGTGATAATACATTTTACGATAGAGTATAGACTATCCTTTTCTCTGATTCCTTGTCATCAACATCATACTTCCTGTTGCCTTGATAGACTACTTATCAGACTCAGAGACTTCAGTATTTCACTAAGAAAATATATTCTAACATGCCCATCAATTTTTTTTTTGCATACACTTTTTTTTAACACAAATTTTCTCTTTCATTCGTCCATTGGCAACTTGTATTCATTTTTCACATCACAAGAAACACATCAATCTTCTATATAGCCTTTACTGTCTCTCCAACAGACTTATGTACCTCTTCCTTTGAGTTCTGAAAAACGTTTTAATGCAGTCTGAAGCATATACTCATCTGTTATCTAAATACACTGTCTCTTTCAGTTCCTTATATTGCCCTACACTCATTTAATTCTAAGATTTATAATTAATAATTTGCTGAATTTCACCCAATCCTAGGTCATCCAAAAACCAAAGCCTTTATAACTCATGGTGGAACCAATGGCATCTATGAGGCGATCTACCATGGAATCCCCATGGTTGGCATTCCTTTGTTTGCGGATCAAGCTGATAATGTCAGTCGCATGAAGGCCAAGGGAGCAGCTGTTGTAGTGGACTTTAACACAATGTCTAGTACAGATTTGCTCAAGGCATTGAAGACAGTCATTAATGACCCCTTGTGAGTATCGCAATTTTTTCATAGGTTCTCTTAATAACAGTGTGATTTTTATCCTATTTTTAGAAGCTAATTTTGAAATTAATATGATTTAACCCATCTTAAGCCCATTTTTATTTTTAATCAGACATTTATTTCAAAGTTTCATTTTAACATCATTGATTTAATAGGTAACCAACTAGTGCAATGATTTTCTACACACACACACACACACACACACACACACACACACACACACACACACAATGTAAAGTTATATAGGTAATTGTAAAAAAAAACCACATTTAAAAAATACAATAGAACCATAGGAAAAAGAACTAGAAGAAATGTCATAAATTAAATCAATTCATGACCCAAAATTTCTGAAATTATCTTTTCACTCAAAATTGACTTTATCATTATTTTAACAATTTTGTAATAAAATATAATTTATGTACCATAAAATTCACCTATTCAAAGCATAAAATTTAAATATATATGGTATGTTTACAGAGCTATGAAACCATCATCATAATATAAATTTAGGATATTTTTATCACCCCAAAATAGAAATGTCATGTCTTAGAATTCACTTCTCATTACATCTCCCCCCCACCACCACACACACACACACACACACACACACACACTCACTCAAGCAACCATTAATCAACTTTCTGTCTCTATGGATTAACCTTTCTGGGCATTGCATATAAATTAAATCATACAATATATGGTCTTTTGCAACTGGCTTAATTCATGTAGCATAATGTTTTGAGTTTCTTCTCTATTGTAGATTTGTATTGCTAAATAATATTTTATGATATGAATGTAGCATGTTTCATTTATTCCTTTATCAGTTTAGAGGCAGTTTAATTGTTTCTACATTTGGCTACTATGAATAATGCATTTTGTTTTTGTGTGAAAATATGTTTTCATTCATTTTGGGTAGATATCTACAAATGAATTCTGGGTTATATAATAACTTTATGATGAACTGTCAAACTGGTGTCTAAAGAGATTGAACCATTTTATACTCCTATCAGCTGTATATGAGGGTTCCACTCTGCACATCATTGTGAATACTTGTTATCATTGTCTTTTTTATTATAGGTATCCTAGCTGGTGTGAAGTAGTCTCTCCTTGTAGTGTTGATTAACATTTCTCTTATAGCCAAAGAAGTCGAGCTTCTATTCTTGCATTTATTGGTCATTCATCTATCTTATTTGGAGAAATGTCTACTTCAATGCTTTGCCAATTTTTAATTGGGTTTTCTTCTCATTACTGGATTGTAAGAATTCTTTATATACTACAGATACAAATACTTTATCAGATATTTAATTTGAAAGTATTTCCTCCATTCTAGTTGGCTGACTTTTACTCTCTTATTGGTGTCATTTTAAGCAGAAAACATTTTAATTTTGATAAAATAAATCTTTAATCATTAAATTTTTTCATACTGAAAAAGAAAATAACATTAGGAAATTTGTAGTACCTAACACAGTAACTATCAATTAAGCATGTATTACTGCTCTCAGCATTATTCTTCTATTAAAAAGGAAACACCTAAGGAATACTTTAAAAATTTATTATCAAGAAGAAAACAACAGAACAATTGAATTAAAAAATACTTTTAAAGGAGGCAAGAAAGAATAAAGAAAGAAAAAGTTTGGATAAGTATATAAACAGAACATTTTAAAAGACATTTCTCAATAATATAGGAAAAATAAAAAATAATAGGTACAAAAAATATTTGTAGTATATGTAACTTTTTAGTCTGTTTAAAATATAACCTTTTAATCTATGTATCTATCTATGTATAAATAAATATAGTCTACAAGCTACCTAGAAGCACCCCATTCCTAGACTCTTTCACTATTCCCTTTCCCACATATAAAATAATGGGAAAATATTTTTCAAGTGCATGTAAATTTATTAATGAAATTAACCATATATGCTATAGCATAAACCAAGATGGAGAATTTGAAAATTTTCATATTATAAAGAGTATATTGTCTGGACAGACTAGAATTGTTAGAAATCATGAAAAAAATAACAAAAAAAACTCCAAATTTTAAAAATTAAGCAATACATTTCTAAATAATTCAGCATCAACCAAGAAATCATAATCATACATGCACCTTCTCATCAAATCCACTTCTAGGTATACATGCAATAGAAATGCATAAATATGTAATGCAAAAAGCATATGTATAAAAGAATGTTTATAACAGCATTAGTAGTAATAGCCAAAAGTTATTAACAATCTAAATGTCCATTAATTATTATATTAAGAGATAATTTGTGGTATTGTCATATAATGAAATACTATATAGTAAAGAAATTAACCAACAAATGCTACAGAAAAGACCAAAACAAATGAGCATATATTATATTACTCCAATATATAAATAAGAGAAACTAATTTATGGTATTAAAGGTCAGGATAGTAGTTAATTTGGGCAACAGAGTAGTGAAAGAGTCCAGAAATAGAATGCCTCTATGTAGCTTATGGAATCTTTTATTAATATCTGGATAGTGGCTGTACTGGTATTTTCATATCATGATAATTTTCTTGCTAATTTTGAAATTTTGAGCTGACCACTTAGTATATATGCATTTTTCTTATATATTTCATACATGAATTAAAAGTATATTTTACCAAATGTATTTATTAATTCTAGGAATCAAATGGTAAATATATATATATATATATATACACATACATACACACATATATATATGTAAATACATATATATATGATAGAAGAGGTTTCCAGGGTGTCTGTCCATGTAAGGTCCTACAGGGCAAAGAATAGATTTGGGTTTTATTCTAAACATGGTGAAAATCCAGATAGAAATTTTGAGCAGGTGAGTGTCATAATTTGATGTTGTTTTTTAAAAAAATTATTCAGACCTGAGTACCAAAAATAAACAGTAGAGTTATGAAGAGAAGAGTAGAAGCATCGAGACAGTGAGGAAGCATTTCTCCTGCCATGACACAATTCTCCTTTAAAACTTTAAGAGCATTATACTAAATATTCATCTCCACTTTCCATAGTAAGTGACTCCTATGATTTCCTCTGCTAAAAAAGATTTACCTTTTCCATCTTATCTTCCATCTTCACTTTTTAAAATATTTGTCAATCAGCAAATTCCACTTTAAAAGTCAAACTTTCTTGAGACCCAAATAAAAATATACTACTACTTCTGTAATTCTAAGGCATGTATTTTAAATTCTTTGACAAAAAAGCCTTTCATGGGTTTAAATTGCTTGGGCAAATTATCTTCCTTTAATTGTTGATATCTTTATGTTTCTCAATTAGCTATAAAGAGAATGCTATGAAATTATCAAGAATTCACCATGATCAGCCAATGAAACCTCTGGATCGAGCAGTCTTCTGGATCGAGTTTGTCATGCGCCACAAAGGAGCCAAACACCTGCGGCCAGCCTCCTACAACCTAAACTGGTTCCAGTACCACTCTTTGGATGTGATTGGGTTCCTGCTGGCCTGTGTGACAATTACTGTATTTGTCATCACAAAATTTTGCCTGTTTTGTTGTAAGTTTGCTAAAACAGGAAGGAAGAAAAAAAGGGAGTAGTTGTATATGAGTCCTGAAGCTGGTATGCCTCATAGATGAGACTCCTCTAGTTTATTCCAGCAAGAAGAAATTGTGATGTAAAGCTCCCTTCCTCCTGTGACACAATTTTTCACAATTTAACTTCTCAGATCAAAATTTGTTTTCAAGTGATTTACTACCTGTTTGAGTTGGAAATATTTCATTCCAAAGAGAAAAAATGGGGGAAAGTTAAAAATTACAAACTGCATAGGTTTAGATTGAAACTTACTATTCTGATTTAAAGCAATATCAAAAAAAAAAGTTATTGAGTGTAAAGTGTTTCACATATTGTGCAAAGATGGATACAAAAACATTAAGAAGTTTACTATCAGCATCCATATTATTTTGCGGATATTCAGAATATTTTAACTTTATTTTGGTGCAGAATTTTGTAGCTTAACTGTTGCAAAGGGAACTATTTAATCGTTAGAATTCTACAGATAGATTCATCCTTCCATTTTACTTTGGGAGACCAGTAATGCGCCTTGGTTTTTACTGTGCATCCAGCCTCAGTATCACTTGTTACCTAAAGACACAACAAGTTATTTGTCTTCATCCAGTTTAACTCATTTTAACTCAGTGGAATGTTTGTTGAATTAGAAATATAACAATTGCTACTTGCTTCCTATTATAAAATTGAGCTATTTATGAGTCTTCGATTTCACTAAATAATTCTTTTTCCCATAACCTTTAAAAATATTCATCTGGGTACTTTCAGTCTCATATCAGCCTTCAATAATGGATGTAAATTCTCAATTGTATATTATGATAATAATAAAACTATTCTAAAGGGACTTATTGAATTTTCATTCTTTCCAAATATATTTGAATATATATAAAGAATTATATTTATTTTTTCAAAACAAGACACAGCATCACTTAGCTACTTACTGATATGGTGTGAGATCCAATGTGTTTGTTGAACATAATTTAAAGTATTTCTATATAGCCATACTAGATCAGCATTTCTCATTCTTTTGTCTCTCTCTTCAGGAAACTATTGCCCCATTCTTCCCAGAACTCTTCTTATAAACACTAAATTTTTGTGTTTAAAATAAAATAAAAGTGATATAACCATCGCGTTCATTAAACCTAGGCACACTATGACTGACATAATCAGAAACAATGAGAATGTGAAAATGACAAAAATATTATGGAAAATGGGTAAATTAAATAAAAAAAATCTAAAGATCCTCCTAGAAACTGCACACCAGCACAACATTGTATGATCAAAATGGTCTAGAATAGGAAAAGAATTTACTGGCCATTATTCGTCAAGAAGATCACTATCAAAGTCTTACAACCAAGATTCTCCAGACTAAGGCATGGAATCTATTTTAAAAACAAATTAAAATTTTGATGCTTGGGGAATTACAGAAAAATATTTACCACAGAATTTTCCATGCAACTTCTCTAGATAATTGCCACATTTAAAAAGAAAAAAATAGAACTAATATAATTTTACAGTATATAATATTATTAAATCATTTATTTAGGTTTAAATAATTTACCTCAAATCTATCCTGCCACACAGGTAACATAAAAAGTATTGGTATAAATTTTATAATGAAAACTACTACAAATCCCCAAGGAAAAGTCAAACAGTCCAAACTCCATCTATGAAAATAGATGAAGAATATAAATTGGAAATTCACAGAAGTAAAAAGGTTGATAACATAAAAGATGACAAAGGTCACTGGTGCTTTGGGAAATGAAAAGTAAGTCATTATTTTCCTACAAGCAATTTGCCAAATAATCCAATAAAACTAATTTTGAGGAAATAGAATGAGGAAATACCCTAGGCCTCAGCTTCCCTACCAGAGAAATGCAGATAAACTAAGTACTATTAACTACCTCATGAGGTTGCTGACAAGATGTAGGTGTCAACATTGTAAAGCAGTAAAAAATAGTTGCTGTATATAGAAAATGTAATTTTTATTATCATTTAAATGAATAAAAAATTTTCTACAATGATTTTAATCTTCACAAGAGTTACTTAATATAGTTTTCCTTTGTAGCCTTAACCAAGAGGACAGTAGTTGCAATGGCTCTAAGGCAAGGGGGTATCCCCAAGCCGCAGTGTCCAGCTGCTGACCATAATATCTTCAGGGTCTGTTTGGGGCTGAACACTCAAAGGGCATTCCCTTCCTTTTAGGAATACCAGGTGCTGTAGGCATTAAAAAAAAAATCCAACCTTTTCATTTACTTGAAAGGTAAAAGACAATCTGATCATTGGGATGCCCAAGAACTGGTGGGTTTATTTAAATCTCCTTTAAAGCTTTAGAGGCTGTCATCCTATTCTTCCCATAAAATTTAGGATTGTCATTCTTTAGCAAAACACTCAGAGGTTTGGCCATGAGAGAAAGATTTGGCGATAGCCAACTAGTCCAAGAAAACCTCCCAACTGATACTTAGTTTTGGACTTTGGGAAACTTGCACCACCATGAAGACTCTGGATTCAAGTGTAGTCCTTGTTTTCATATTAGATGTTTTAAATAATGAACCCAAGTTTGGACAAATTTTTCTTTAGAGAACTTGTTTTTTTAAAGCCAAAGGTTGTAACAGGTAGATGCTTCTTCCAATGTGGAGACCTTGTAAATAGAGCAAAGAAGGAAATCATCCATCTGCTCATTGCAACAAGGTAGAACCTTTAGGGAATGTTATATCATCCAAATCAGTCTTCTGCAAAATTAGAGGGGGTTTCAGTAAAATGCTAGGGCATTAATATCCAGGTAAATTGTTTTCCTTCCCAAGTGAAGGCAAAAAGGTATTGGCTAGCTTCATCAACTAAAATACTAAATAATGCACTGTATAAATCGATTAAAGAATTTACTTTTTTTGGATAGATGCTAGCAGTGTATACTGTCAGGAACAACAGGGTGTCAAGGGATAACAATGTTGCCTATTGTTTGGAGGTTCCAGACAAACTTCTATTCTCATCTTTCCAGCTACCTCACAGATAAAATAGGAGTGTTACCAGGACTAGTGCAAGGATTAATAAAACCCTGTGTTATGTAATTTTCTATTATGGATTTTATACCATGAAAGACCTCTTACAAGACAGTGATTAATTCTAGGAAGAAGTTTTGAAGAACCAATTTAAATTTTCTCGGAGATGTACTGTAGATTCTGCCAATACCAGTTGAAGATTTTACCCATAAAGAAGATGGAAGTTGAGAAGCATTTGAAATCTTGCTCCCTAGCATATTTGGCCAAATAAACTCATAAAAATTCTCTATAGGTTTGGACATTTCTTACATCAACATTTACTTGGTGTTATACAACAGGATTCCAAAGTAGCCCAACCAGGACCACTCAGCAGACCTGAACACTATGCTAAGTACCAGCAAGGGTCCACTGTGTCCCATTGGCTTCTGTGTATTGGGTGATCTTGGGTGAGCTTCTCTTGTAATTTCAGGCCTCTGTGCTTTAAGTAGCAGGCCATGACCTTATTTGAGCTGTTCTTAGAAAACCCTTGATGTGGATAGTGTTGAGATAACCCAGAGGGGGAAAAATGTGTTGCTGCTTTTAATTTGGCATTTTAATTTGATTGCTCAATGAGAGTCTGAACAAAATCTTTGCTGGTTAAATGAGACACTAAACCCTTTCTTTAGCTATCAAAGAGAAAGGACATTTACTTCCCCAACCTGAATAGCCAATGGGGTGATGATAGCTGTTCAGACCCCTGAACTTAGAATGGTGTGGATGGGTGCCAGGAATTGTCCAGTGCAGTAGGGTGGTGAATCTCAAAGAAGCTGATGGGAGCCTGGGAGAGAACAGCAGGGTGCACTCAAATGGGTGCACTCAAAGAAAAGAGCCCAGGCTTTCTCTGGGTCACAATTTTGGTTGCATCTGGTAAGTTCTTGCTGGTCTTTACTCAGATATTCTTAAGCGACTATGAATCTTTGTGGGGTTGCTTAAAAAACAATTTCATCTAGGGCATAAAATGATCCTCCCACAGGGATATCCACATTTGACTGGTCTGGAGACATGCATGTAAGGGCTGGTTTTCTCTAGAGTATGTTCAGACTCTACAGATATCACAATTAACAATGAAAATTGTGCCTCTGAGACCAACAAACCTCACAACAATCAGCCTCCCATTTCTGACTAACACAGCCAAGATGAGGATCCTTCAATACTTCTACATTAATTTTTACAAGCACAATTAGAAAAAGCAGACTATAAAATTAGGCAAAAATCAGTGGGGGAAAAAAAAAACTATTAGAGACTGTCTCAGAATTTTAAAAGGCCTTCCTTAAGCTGCAGTGATACTGTGTAAAAGTATTTACAAAGAAAGAAAAAAAAAAAGAAAATATTTAGATAAATGGATCAACCTGTGATGTTATTTAGCTATCAATCCAGTTCTTTGAGCTATTAAAAGTGACTGTCCCTATTTTAAAAGGGGTAAGGCATTTGGAACTTGACTTGTGAAAGACACATATAAATTATAAAAGGGCTCCAAAACAAAATTTGAATCCAACTGTTCTCTGTTTGTGTATGTTTGTGTCTGTCTATATATGTAAACGTGGGATAATTTCTTACCGTCAGATGGTATTATTAAAATTAATTTAAAGGTAAGCACTTGTAAGAATTGGATATTCTAAAAATATCAGAATATAGAAGCTAATTCATATGCTTTTCAAGTTCACGTGATCTAAGATTAATCTTTAATAAGTAAAAGCTAAAATTTGCTGGTTTAAGTATAATAAACGTCTTTATTTTGCCTGGCTTTTACAAAAATAAGTCTATGATAATAACTGACTTTTATGTTTATGAAAAATATTTCTAGAGGTTATAAAATGTCCGAGCTAATAAAAACTAATTGATTACTTCTTAGTTTTCATTAGACATTGAGGTTTTAAAGGTTAAAATCTCAATATAAGTAGAAATAACTTTGTGGCATTTCAGAAGTGTCGTGAAACATCTCAAAGAATTTGAAATTTCATGGAAAACATTGTCAAAAGAGTGATGACAACTTCTAGGGTATATTGCATGGGTAAGTAATGGTTGTAAATTAAATGAATATTTGAGGCCAAGGAAAACCCAAGACCACTTTGTTCTTCCCTGCTCCTTGGCTTCCCTGGATTTTGGGGGTTTTGTATTACTTCATGCATCACAGTGCATTTAAGTTGGACTTATTGATGAAGGAATTTATAAGCTGGCATTTTTGAAAGATGTCTTACACTATTGCCAATGTTTGATAGTCACTTCGAGATAATGCCAAGTTGGTAGCCACATCCTTTCACAGAAGGCTCTCAGGAGACAGACCTTTGACATTGTTGGTTGGAAAGGACATCAAATAAATGATACTCTCCAGCCTCATTGGAAGAGGCCTTATCAGTCACCTTACCACAAACTCCTGCCTACAAACAGCAAAGACTTCTCAAGGATGAGAAGATGTCAACACTAGAGGAGGATGGCTATCCCAAGTCATCAATAAGACCTATATATTTATGGATTGATAATGAACTCAGAATCTATTTGACTGTTTATCTGTCTGCTTAATGATATTAGTCATAATAATAGTTATACCTGTTCTTTGAGTTTTTCTATTTAGTCAAACTATTTATAATTACTGGACATGTATGAAATAAATATTAAAATTCTTTTCATGGTTTTAATAGTTCACAGGATAGAAATAATTCAAAGTATTATTTTCTGCTCTAAAAGCCATAAGACATGACAGCCTTCCATTTACCTACTCTTCCTGTTTTGGAAAAATTCAGCCTCAACTCAGATCCCATGGTTTCGGTATTACCCCATCCCCATGGTCAACAAGACGATGTCAATACTGAGACTTCCTAGGAGTGAGCCTTCCTAGTACTAGGAGACTACTATCTGACCAAAAGATTTGTCATCAACATACCCTTTGGATTAATTTATGACCAAAAGAGGAAACTGTGGGTGAAAAGGGGGTTCTATAGAAAGTAACTTCACAGGGTGACCTGATCATAAATCCTTAACTGGGCAGGCCATGGTGGGTAGTCATGTCTTATGCCTATAAATTCTTTAGTGAAAGGTTTTGAGCCAGCCTTTTCTATTGTTATTGGGCCTCTAGGTTACCAAACATTTGAAATAAGTAACTAGCCTCCAGAAAACACATTATCCTGTTAACTATTCTGTAATCCAGTTCCTGCTTTGCTTTTTCCCACCTCCATGTAATCTTTCTTATGTTCTCTCCTTCATTTAAAATGCATAAAAGAAACTAAAAAAACTGTCATTCTCTGGAGCATTTAAGATCTTGCTCCCTGGCATATGTCATCAGTTTGGTTCAAATAAGCTCTTACAAAGTTCTCAAAAACAAGAGAGAGATAGCAGTTGATCCAATAAGAACAATTAATCAGTGCCAGATTTAGATACTGTACTATCGAAAATGATTGGCCATTCTGACAGTTACTGTCAAATTCTAAGATTATTTACCCCTTTTAGGAGAAGGAAGTTCTAGCATGATACTTCTCTAGGAAGTCTCAGCCTAATAAATGAACAAGGGCAGAAGAACTAAGGAGAAGACAATGTATATCTCTTAAAGGGCCTAAGCAAAAAGTAATAGGTTCAGAGACATGAACCCATTGAGGTTTATTTGAAAATCCCATTTTCTGAATTGTTCTACTACTCTAGGGCAGGGTCTGTTTTATAACAGAAGAATTAAACCCAGGAATGTAGCACCAGTGTCAATAAGGACAGAGATAGTTTTTTTTTTTTTAACTAATTAAAAGAGAAGTTTTTTCAAGCCAATTAAAAGGAAGGATTGGGAAAAGTCCTTGCTGTTTCCCAGAGCCCCATTACTGAGAATTAAGACGACCTTGGGAAGGCTGCTTACATGGTTGAGAGCATCTGAAGTGCTTAAACTGATGGCAGTTCCCATTTCCAATGTTCTGGCTCTTCGCAATAATGGCAAAGTTGGAGTCTCCCATTTGCCAAGGCTGAAAATTAAAAATCTTGGCAATCTTACTTCTATGTGGCTCATCTAGAGTATGAGCAAACTGATTAGTCAAATTAAACAAATCAGCCCGCATTTAGGTGTTGACCAAGATTCTACCCTTTGAAACAATTACAGGTCTAGGTACACTTTCAACTGCTGGGAACCACTAAAACAAAATGCAGCTTGGACAATCACAGAGATTTGAGAGACAACAAAAAGTGATAGACTGATCAATAAGGTCCTATCTCCTATACAGGATTAATCCATCAATAGTGGAAGAGGTAGCTACATTATCTAATGCACAGAAAACAACTCAGAGAGTCAAGAAAAATGAAGAAACAAAAGAACATGTTTCAAACAAAAGAACAAAACTCCAGAAACATCCCTTATGAAACAGAGATAAGTGATTAACTGGATAAAGAATTCTAAATAACGCCATAAAGATGTTAACTAAGGTCAAATATATGACACATAACAAAATGTAAATTTCAACAGAGATAGAAAATGTAAGAAAGCAGTCAAAAGAATACAGTAATTAAACTAAAAAATTCAACACAGGAGTTCAAGAGCAGACTAAATCAGAAAACGAGATAACTCAAAGAGAGGACAGTGGAACTCATCCAATCAAAGGAGCAAAAAGAAAAAAATAAAAAGAGTGAAGATAGCTTATGGAATTTATGGGACACCTTCACACTGAACAGTATTCACATTATAGGAGACCCAGAAGGAGAAGTGAGGAGAAAAGAAAGCTTATTCAAAGAAAAAAATGACTGAAATCTTCCCTAAAATGGGGAAAGAAACAGACATCCAGATCCAGGAAGGCCATCGAGTTATAATAAGAGAAATCCAATGAGATCCCCAATGAGACACTTTGTAATTGAAATTTCAAAGCTTAAAGACAAGAAAAGAATTAAAAACAGTGAGAGAAAAACAATTTTTTGCATACAAGGGCATCATCATAAGACTATCAGATTTTTCAGCAGAAACTTTGCAGGCCAGAAGGGAGCTGTAAGATAAATTCAAAGTGTTGAAATAATAACAAAAAAAAAAAACTACATGGTAAACTTGTTCTTCAGAATTGAAGAAAATAAAGAGTTTTTCAGAAAAGCAAAAGCTAAAGGAATTCATCAAGACTACACCAACCAACCTCAAAGGAAATGTTAAAGGGAGTTCTTAAAGCTGAAGTGAAAGGATGTTGACTAATTCTGAATTAATTTAAGTAGAATGCAATGTTTATTAAAGAATCATACAAATATGCTGTTTTCTTCTATTTTAAAATGTATTTTAGTATGATTTAGTATAGATATTAAAACCCAAAAATAATCACAAAAATTAAGGAATAATAATAAAAAAGAGTGGGGCTTTTAAAGGGCTGTGTCTCCCATCGCAGAATCACTCCAGTGTTCTCTATTGATGAAGATTAATACTCAGCCAGCTTGCAAAGGAGAGATATTTATGGGGTCCAGATTTAAAATCACAAAGTTGAATTTGGAGCTGAGAAACAATAAATTGAAAACTGGTACAGCAGGCAACAATATTCCAAATTTCTCATTTATTAGCAGCCCAAAGGTTTTTGTACCTTTTGGAGAATGCATCATGGTAAAATTTAGGTGATAAGAGGCATGGCTTTCTAAATAAGTTTGTTAAAGTATAGCAGTCCTGACAAAGGTGAGCTTAGAGTAGGCCTATTTTGTCCCTAGCCACACTGGTGGTTACTTCTCTGATCTCCAAATGTATATTTTAAAAAGACACACTAACAGGCTAGATTCTTGGTTTTAGTAATAGCTAGCTCAGTCTTGATTAGAGAGTGTTTATTCCCATGTAACCTTTGATTTAATTGGCACATTGCTAATTATTAATCTGATTTGCCATCTTTTTGTATGTTTGTCCATTCAGGGTTTTTGTTTGTTTTGCATATACTGCACTCATTTTTGGTTGTAGTGTTTTTCTATTGGCTCTTATTCAGTGTAGAGAAGTTATAAAGAGTAATTTTGTTATTTGTGAAAAATCTAGAATCCTGGGGACATGGATAACAGTGTCTTAGAGTGTAACTGGCAAAGAAATAAGATCAATGAAAGTCAGATAAACCAGTAAAAAATAATCAGGAACCCTGTGTCACAGAAAATGAGCTTTGGAGCTGGGTTGATCAACCATAATGAGGACATGCAGGTTGCAAGGGTCAAGATGGAATGAAATAAATATTCAGGCAAACACATTGATTCAGATCACAAATACTGCAGTGAAGTTCAGGAAAATGATTAGAAACAAGAGAGCTTTAGAAATACAGTAAGTAAATTAGGAAGTAAATACAGGTAATTAGGAGGGCTTAAATGCAAGGTGTTAGCAAATAACACTCATATTTTCATCAGTTTACTGGAAATTCCTAGAGCATTTAGGTCTAAAAGGCTCTTTCAATCAATCAAGGTTAAGTCAAGAAAACAAAAAATTTACTAATTCTTTCTATAGCAATCCTGTTCATTCTTCTACTCACACATTCAGTTCCATTTTATTTCATATAATTACATTCCATATAATCAATAAATGTATTTCTGATTTTTAGAATTTCTAAATGGCTCTTTTTATATTCATTGTTCTCACCCCATTCCATTCTCATGTTAACTACTCTTTAAACTCTGAACATTTTAAACATGCTTATTTTAAAATCTCATTCTGATTTTTGTCTCCATCTACGATCTTCAAGTACAAATCATCCTATTTTGTATAGTTGGTCATTTACTCATTTGGTTTTCATGAATTACTCTTTCATAGGTGCTGATTTCTGTAAACATTCCACATGTCCCCTGTATTGTGAAAGCATCCCTTCAAATTGGGTTTATGATTGCCTCTGCTGCAGCATAGGGGGATCACTGGTTCTATTATAATTTTTTTAGCCTAAAGTAACTGCTCTATATAGAGAAATTTTGGTCCTTACTGTTAAGGGGCCCCCCCCCCCGCCTCCTGCTTTTTTTTTTTTTATTACTCCCCAAAGCTACCTTCTAAATAGGTCCTACAAGCATCTATTCATATTATTTCCTCTTATGCTAACAGTTGGTGGATAACCTTTTGGTTTCACATTTGACTGTATATGTTGTGCTGTCTTTTTTCGAGATGTGTATGTGAATGCGTCAGAAGTGGGAAAGGGTCGAGTCATTTACGATCACCTCAGTCCAATGACCTGAATGAAATTCTTATATACATATGTGTGTGCAGAGGGGTATTTCTTTTTAAATAATGATTTTTTAAATTTATAATGTTTTATAGTAAGAGATGTCTCATATACTTTAGAATTTGTTGAGATTTCATCTGTAACTTTGCCTAAGGTCAACTTTATAAAATATTTCATGTGCTTTTGAAAAACATGTATCTACTCTATTTGGAGCTATAATATTCAATAGATGAATCTTTTTACTTTTGTTGCCAAAATAATCAACTATCAACTTTTGTTAACAAAACAATCAACTCTCATATTAATTTGTATTTGATCAATATCTAAAGTATATTAAAATCTCACAATTTTTCTTATTTGTTAATTCTTAGTGAATGCTATCCATAATGTTTCTCTTCATCATATTTCATACTCTGCATCTTTTGTTCTACTTTGTTTGATATTAATAGTATTATATTAATTTTCATTTTGTTTATATAGGCTACATATATATATATAAAACATTTCTAGGTCATTTTGTATTAGTTATTTCTCTTTTAAATAAAAATAAATGCTGAATTAAAGTATCTGAGAATCTCAATCTCAATGAATTTACTTAATACATATTTAAATTAATGTAAATTACATTATACTAAGTGACAATGAATATATTACATTAAAATATTCGTTTGCACTTATTTGTAACAATTTAAGATTTTATTTACCATGGTTTTGCTTACCACATTCTTCTTTTTCTGTCTTGCTCTTTGTTAGAATAATCAAAATGTTTTTATTCTCTTAAACTGCCAATAAAAATCACACATACATATATTTCCCAACTCTTTCTGCTAAGGGGGACTAGAATCAATGACATCTCAGTAGCAATGAGCATACCTAGCACCCAGATCTTAGTTTCTATATAGTATTTCTCAATAAAAGGAACTATGGCTTCTTAGACAAATGAATGATTTTAATGCTGGGATAAAAAAAAGTACAAGATGAGCATGATACATCTTGTGGCAACAGAAGATAAAGTAGTACACAAAATGATTTTTAAAAAAGTCAAAATAATGTGGGGGGTAACTGAATGAGTCTCAATAAGTCAAATTTGTAATAATTTGAACTAAAAAATTATTAATGATAGTTATAATCCATAGAATAAATAAAATCCATAAATCTATAGTAATAAAAAAATAAAAAAATAAATAAAGAAAGAAAAGGGGATGTTTTTCCTCATGGTAGAATTTCAATAAACTATTATAAAAGAAATTATGGGTATAGAAATCACCATTAGGAAAACATCACAGTAATATTTGTTTCAGGCAAGAATTATCTATCAATAAATACTAAAATTAGAGAACAAAATCATGGTGGCAAACAGGATATTTACACAGTCTCAAAGCCTTTCCTCACAAGATACTTAATTTCAAAAAGAAAAATCATAACTTTATACAGTGCAGAAACCTGCACACATCATCTTAATCAAGTGAACAGTCGATATCACCACTAATAAGACACATTAATAACATGTCTTTGAAAATGACATATTGAAAAGAGCACTTTACCCCTATATTCTTGCCAAAAATGCATAATTTGAATTTAATCAATTGTTAGGAAACATCAGGAAAATCTCAATTAAGAGTCATTGTATAAAATAACTGGCCACTAATTCATCAGTAGTGTCAAAATTAAGACAGACCAAAAGAGAAAAAAAAAAGACCCAGGTTAAAATAGACTGAGGAGTTATGACAACGAAATGCGACATATGATTCTGGCTTAAATCCTGGTGCAGAAAAAAACTAGTGAGAGAATAGAAAAGCCTGAGCTAGACTCTCATATTATGATCCTTATACCATACCTAAACCACAAGGCACTGTCCTCATAAAAAAAAAAAAAAAAAAAAAAAAAAAAATTTGAGTCTTTTCCTAAAGAAATTGAAATAAATTGTCCATAAAGGAACAAAATAACTAGAAATTGATATAACATCCAAGTAAAGCCTTTCTCATTTGACATTTATGGGTCCCCTTAGGTAATGTTTAGTAATAATTACTCAGCTTAAAAGTCAAAAACAGTCAGTTAACAAGTCTTTCACATGTACAAAGATATCTCTTAGAGTCATTCTATTGCCTCATTCTTAAATGAACATCCAAAGGTCAGCAAACATTTGGGAAAAGTTAATAAAAAGGCCAGGTAAGGCCAAAATAAATAAACACACACATCAGAATAAATAGACATAGTGAACAAGAGAATTTTTTAAAATAAAAAGTTTAACCTTATTAGTAACCTCAGAGGTATTAAAAAATATTTCATCCATATAAATAATAATATACTGCAAAATGATGCAAGATTAAAAAAGAGGGAGGGCTTTTATATATTTCACACCTTTTATGTTGCATCTCATAAATTTCCACTCATTTTCCTCCAGTTTTTGCTGTGGCAAGGAGCTTCTTAATAAGTTATAATCTGTCAGCACAGACCTCTCAATTTCTGCTCTGAGGCTTCTGACATCACTGAATGGAACTGCTGAAGGAACTCACGTCATACTCACACATGTGGTATAGCAGAATATTCAATAGAAAGAAGCTTCTCCCATTGCAGGTGATTTGTAGGTATATACAACATGGCTTCTTACTGGGTCCCAGTGGGCCTAACTCTAGGTGCTCACAATGATGATTAGCTTGATTAACAACTTGTATTGGCTTTCCTCCCTTCCTGTTTCACCCATCCCTGATCCCTACACTCTTACAACCTAGGATTTTTCAAAATAAACTATTGCATTCTGATCTTTATCTCAGACTGCTTTCTGAGGAGAACAGAGACTACAATAGTTCATACCAAAACTGACTCTAAAATTAAACCCACAAGATGAGACTTGGGAATTAAATAATTTACTGATAACTGGTAATAACAATCTCACTGCTGATGATGTGTGATGTTGATAAATTCTAGCACTCAGTAAAATCACAATTTATAAGATTCACACAGGGGAGAGAGGAATTGGGGTGAGGTACAGGGTGAAGGTAGGGTATTGACTTATAGACAGTATGGAGAAGAATGATAATTACATAGCTTATAGAGTGAAATGGCTTTTATTTACAGTCTTAGAAGCCTTGAAAAACACTCAGTTTAAAAAACTATCAAATCAAAATATGATGTGAAAGTCAAAAATTTTCTTGGGCAGTGTTTAAAGAGATTTCTATGGCAGCAGTAGAAAACCAGGTTTAGAA
Organism: Cynopterus sphinx; assembly: GCA_030015415.1. NCBI lineage: Eukaryota > Metazoa > Chordata > Mammalia > Chiroptera > Pteropodidae > Cynopterus > Cynopterus sphinx. The sequence continues at coordinate 102,338,014 of CM057382.1, read as the reverse complement.
TTTAATTGCAAAGTAGCAGAGCTACAAAGGAGACTCAAATCACAACCTCAACAGATCTCATGTGGCAAAGTCAGGGCCTGTAGAGAAAAAAAAAAAAAGGGACCCTGAGACCTGGGGTGGGGAAACAAGCCTGAAAATGTTGAATGCCCATATTCTTCTGGGTTGTTTCTAGAGTAGGGTAGTGGAGACATTTCTATCATGGATCACAGTAATGTTTCTACTAAACTTAAAGCTTTCAATATCACATGGTCATTTGGGACTCCTCATATCAGTGGGATAGTAGGCAAAAAAAATCGTTATATCAGTGGAGACAATTGACCTTGACTACATTAAGGAACTAGGATCACAGTTACATGATAAGGAAGGGTCTTCATCAAGACCCAGGAGATGTAGAGGGTGCCTAAAATTCAGAGGGGTGGTAACTCTATGCCTAATGATAACTCTGGGTGTACTTGGAGCAACCAGGACCCAAAAAGAGTAATGTATTTTGGTGGTGAAGGCTCATGTCATCCCATCAGACTGGCAATTTAGAACCTACAAATTGCCAATAAATAGAGAGAAATATGGAATTTGTAGTAGGGAAGCAAAAAGATGATAAATACTAATTACTCCCTCAGGACAAGTTGTAGTAGTAGGGACAAAAGCCTGTTCTTACTAACTCTCCTTTGTATGGACTGAGTCTGGCCACTATATTGAAAACTGACTGAATGGAATGAATAGAAGGCACAAAGAATAAGAGCATTTCAGAAGGTGGACTACATTAATCATTTATTTTGTCCCCTCTAACATTTCACTCCTCTTCCCCCCTCAGCTTTCTAATTTACTTCAGCCATTGCATTGTCAACCAGTTTCCTTGAAGAGATAACCAGACACCATCACTTTTCAGCTGCACTGTACAACCTGCTTTCTGCCTGAGTTTTCTCTGATGTTACTGTACGGGTCATCTGTGAGAAGCTGTGTTGAGTCTCACTACACATACATATCAGTAGTGCAGAGAGGAAGTGCCACATACAACCCTTGACTAACGGGAGATAAAAGCCAGTAAGTACATTCATTCTCTCCTCTATCATTTTTCAAGTGGACTAATCTGAGGAGTATTCTATGAACTATTTCAGGTGGTCCCAGCGGGACAGAGACCAATTACCCACAGTAATGACCAGTTTGATAATGCACCCTGGTACTGGCTAAAAGAGACATTCTTAAAAAATAATATAGTTGCTGAAATTAAAGTATATGAAATCAAAGACATGTTGGAACATAACATAAAGGACATCTCTTAAAATGTGAAATCAGAAGGCAAAGAAATGAAACGGTATAATTTAGGAGTCCAACTAATGCAAACTGAAGAAAAAGAAAACTGAGAAGGTATAAAATTATCAGCAAAACAATGCAATGAAGTTTTCAAGGGTACAGACATGTATATGATCTTCAAAAAAGAAATAACCAATAAAGAGACAAGCTAGATGAAGAAAATATTCATTATTGTGAAATTTCAAATGAGGCTATATACAGGAGATTTGAGGTGGAAAAATTACCCAAAAAGGAATTGCACTGTCATCAGTCTTCTGATCAGTAACAAGGAAAGATGGAAGATATTGGAGCAGTCTTTATAGCTCTAAAGGAAATTTATTTTTAATCTAGAATTTCTTCTTTCTCTAAATTAACTTCCAATTGTCAGAAAATAAGATAATTTCAAATATTATAGGATCAAACTCACATACCTTTCCTATATCAGCTAGGATATACTAGGTTATATAACTCAAAATTCTGCCTAACTTTAAACGTTTATTTCTCCCTCATTAAATGTCCTTTGTAGGTATATTAAAAGTTCTGTATTAAATCATCCTCATCGCAGAAACCAAATTGACAGAACAGCCACTGTCTAAAAAATTTGGTGAGTGTCACATAGGAAAAGCACTTTTACTGAAGAAAGCAAGTTAACTTCAAGACAACAGAAACATACAATTTCCTCACATGCCTGAAAAGTGGGCATAGGAGGTGTGTATAGGGGAGAAAAATATATGGCAAACAGTACTAGTGACTACTAAATTTTCTTAGGAAGTTACATGAAAAATTTACTCCAATAAAACTCTAAACCAAAAATAAAAAAAAAAAAAAAAGGAACCACTTAAACAATGGATTCACAATGGATTTGTTGTACTAAGCTAAAGTGGTTAAGGTTGGAGAAGACATTAGATTAGTTAAAAATGAATGAAAGATGATTGAGATACTAGAAAAAAAGTGAGGAAACAAAAAAATTTACTGGAAGAAGAGAGGAAGACGACAAAGAAGAAAAAATACAGGAAAGAGAAAGGGTAGGAGGGGAAGCAAATTCAATTAAAATTCAGGATCATAGGTATCAGGATATGAAACACATAAAAAAGTAAATAGTATTACAAATGACTCTTCAAGAACACAGATTCTAACAGGTCCACCTCTCCATGTTTTATTTTCAATAAATACTGTAAATGTTTTTTATGATTTTAATGTTTTTTCCTAACTTATTCTACTGTAAGAATATAGTACATAATATAATGTAAAAATTGTGTTGATCAACTATTTATCAAGAAGGCTTCTGGTCAACAGTTTAGTAATTAGGCTTTTGGGAAATCAAAAGTTATACTCAGATTTTTGACTGCACAGGGGCTCAGAACCCATACCTACATTGTTCAGGGTCAACTTTATTTACTTTTCTTCATGCAAAGTAAATATTTACTGACTGTTAAGAATCAATCTAAAGCTTCTACAGAAGCTTGCACTACAGTTACAAAACAATATAAGTGTTATCAACATTGACAATGTAAAAGAAGCATATTTTAGAGTTGTTAGGTGAGGGCAAGTGGTTAGCAGAGGTGGAGAGGACAGAACAAATGTCTTCATCTTACAAAATAGACACAAGTGACACTTTTTCTAAGGAAAAAGACAGTGGTTGCAGTTGCTCAGTGGGGGACTGAGACTAAAAATGAGGCCGACTTAGAAGGAAGCAAAATGTTTTATGAGGGTCAGCTAAAAGAATTAAATATACATAATCTAAACTTGATATATCTAGAAACAGCTACACAAGCATATTATTTAAAGATCAAAAGAAATAAAAACTGAAACAGTTAAATAAGACTCATGGTAAGAAGTTAATTTTTCAATATAAGACCATATATACTATTTGATCTGTTCAACCACATGTATGAATTCTTAAGATTTTTGCTTTCTTTCCCCAGTCAAGTATTATCACAAAAGTCAAGAACTGAACAAAAATGTTTAGTTGTGAATCTTAACTATTTTGTATTATACTAGAAGTCCTGACCAATTCAATAAGAAAAATATGTAAAAATAATAAAATTTGGATCGTGGGAGGAGAATTTGTCATCATTTGTGGATAATATGGTGCCTGCTAAGAAAAATCAAACACAACTGAAACATTATCATAGGTTAATAAGTTCTGTTAGATGGTTAAATATAAGATCAATATTAAAAATCAACAGATTTCCTAAGTGTCAGGAAATCATAAAATATTGTAGAATGTGTCATAATAGCAACAGAAACCATGAAATAAAAATAATCTTAACAAAAAATGTATAATACATATTGGATGAAAAATATGAATATTTAAGAACATAAACATGAGAAAATGAAAAGAACTACTATGTATTGAGATCAGTAACCTCAACATTTAAATTATTTTCTCCAAATAATTATGAGCCCAATGCATTTATCTCAAAATCCTGAATGTCTTTCAAAGTACCACAAAAGGTTATATATACTGTTATTGTGGAAAATTAAATGAACAAAAATAAGAGACTGAAATTGAAGACTATACACTAGAGTGGACCAGATTTATTAAAATACTGTGGTCCTTGTGCAGACATAGCTATATAGTAGATCAATGAACAGACGAGAGTCCAAAGCAGAGCCAAGTCTATAGAAATTCAGTGTGTGATTAAAAGAGGTTTTGAAAATCATTCAGACATAATTACTCAATTATGAAAGGTGTTGGGACAACTGTACAATGAAATTCCCATACCATATTCTCACAAAGACAAATTTCAGATCCGATTACAGAGTTAAACGTAAGGAAAATAAAAAATTTTTACAACGTATCAAAAAATCCTTTTCATAAAGTTGGAATGACAATGGCATAAAATCAAGAATCTATAAAAATTATTTACATGTTTACCTGTATAAAAGATTTAAAATTTACATAAAGATACATAATAAAAGTAAAAACATAAAGTTTTAGTAAAAAACATTGGCGACACATCACAGACCATTAATTTTCATATGTATAAAGTATAATAAAAAGGTAAAATCATAGATGAACAGAGAATAGGAAAAGGTAATTGCCAGGAAAAGAAATAGTTAATTTATGAAAAGATGCTCAATTTTATAATTAAAAAAATGCAAATTAATACAAAAATGAAATACTTTTTCTCCTGTCAGAAGAAACTTATGGGCCCTTTAGTTTTCAGTGCTGGTAAAAATATATAGTAAACAAACAAATCTCATAGACTGTTTTAAGTAAATTGAAGAAATATTTGGAGAATTTGATATTACCAAAATGTAAAATGACCAAACTATATCATTTCGATGTCTCCCTCTTACAAAAAATAATATGTGTCAAAATATATGAGAATATTCATTATAGTACAGTTGCAATAGTAACATTTAGGAGTTTGCTAATTGTCCAAGAATAAGTGAATGGATGAAGACATTTTGGTAAATCCATATATACACTGGAAAAGATGAAGCCATTAAAAAGAAAAAAAAAGAAGTCAATATGCACTAACTCAGAGGTATGTTCATGATACATCAAGTAAAGAAAGTTATCTGCATAAATATGTATATATTATTTTCTAAAATAATTTTAAAACAATGTATAATTATGTAAACAGAAAAATCCTGAACAACAAACTGATATTATGCTACCCATGGAAATTAGATCAAAAAGTGTGACAATCACATTTATTTTTTTTCGCTTTAATATTTGTTCAATAGGGCACACATTACTGTAATAACTTCAATAGATAATTATAGCACTTTTATAATTTTCCAAAATATCTTTTTATATGAAGAAACCCCAGCAAATAATTCTAGGCAATCTGACTCTAACACAGCTTTTGACTTCACTTTCAGTTATACTCCTCTCTCATGTTCCATTACTCCTTTTATCTCTTAATATCTCTAAATCTCATCTGTTTCCCCAATCCTGCTCCATCATCTGAATTCATACTCGCATTCTCCTTTAATGCTTTTTATCTCCACATAAAATTTAATCTCCTTTAAGGCAAAGGTTACCTTTTATATCTATATAACTCTCAAAGTGCATCACTGAAAATTTTTCAGTACACATTGAATTTTACTAATGCAAAATTATTAACATGCTATATGGAACATACTTTCCAAATCTTTATTAGTTCACTTTTTCTACTTTTAATGGAAGCTCCAAAAAAAAAAGTGGATTAAATGTGTTTAAAAAAGGTAGTTCAAGATGGTGACACAGGAAGATTCTGAACTCACCTCCTTCCATAGACACATGGAATCTATAGCTACATAAAAAACAATTTCCTCTTAGGAAAAAAAAAAAAAAAACCTGAAACTAGTTGAGCAACAATTTCACATTCGGCAAATGAGAAAAGCCACATCAAAGCAGGTAGGATAGGCTGAGACCCAATCTCTCCCAAATCGGGAGCAAATTCACAAACCTAGAGCTTCTCCCTCAGTAAAGGATTCATTCCTCAAATCAGGTACCCCAACTTTTAACATCTGCACATAAGAGATGAGCCCCCAAAATATCTGGCTATGAAAACCAATGACAGTTGCTTTTCAATAGACATTTTTTCAAAGCGAACAACAGGTTCATGAAAAAGTGCTGATCACTGATCATCAGAGAAATATCAAAACTAGATATAACCTCACACCTTTTAGAATGGCTATTATCAAAAAGACAAGAAATAACAAGTGGCAGGATGTGAAAAAGGGGGAACACTTATGGACTGTCAATGAGAATGTATATTGGTGCTGCACTATGGAAAACGGCAGAGTTTTCTCAAATAAAAAATAAGACTACCATACAATCCAGCAATTCTACTTCTGGGTATTTAAGAAAATAAAAACACTAGTGCAAAAATATATGTATGCACCCCTGTATTCACTGAAGATTTATAATAGACAAGATATGGAAATACCCTCAGTGACTGGATAAAATATGGTGTATTTATACATGATGGAGTATTAATCGTCCCTAAAATAGAATTAAATATTGCCATTTCCAACATGAATGGAACATGAGGGCAATATGCTAAGTGATGTTAAGTCAAATACTACATGATCTCACTTACGTAAAAACTAAAAACGCTCATAAATAGAGAATGGATTTGTGGTTACCAGGGGTAGATTTGGGGGGGTTGGCAAAATGGGTTAAGGGGGTCAAAAGGTAAAAAACTTCCAGTTATAAAGTGTCAGAGATGTAATGTACAGCATGATGACTATAGTTAATAATACTGTATTGCAAAAATGAAAGTTGCTGAGGAAATTCTGTCATTCCGTCAGGAAAAAATATAATTATGTATGGTGATATTTACTTATTGTGATCATTTCACAATACATATTGAAGTTATGTAGTACACCTGAAACTATTATGTCAATTATGCCTCAATAAAAATTTGATATATTTTCCTTTGTTCTTAATCAACATCCCATCTGAACTATTATTTTGCTACGTTGCACCAGGAAACATTCTCAAGCAGAGGAGAAATAAGCTTTTCCTTCCTCCTCTCAGATCATGGGTTAAAATAATTTGCCTCAAAGGCTGACTTTACTGCATGCTAGCAATCAATAAAGTCCAAAGCACTTACCAGGGAGAGATGAGGTAACATTAAATGTGACATCATAAAAGTTCTGCCCATTTCTCTTTCCTCCCTAATCAAATTACTATACAACTTGACCAGGTTCTGAGAACTTTCCTCCACATCAGCTCTTGGATCCGAGTTCAGCTGCAAACATATTCCTGTGTGACTTCTTGGTAAGCAGAAGTATACTGTTATTGTTTGTCCCTACTGATCCCGCACCCTCATCCTGTTTTATTCAGATCATCTCTTCCCAATGATTTCCCCTTTTCTGTAAATCCTCAACTGTACTTACAGGGTCTTTGTGTCAGTAAAAGTTCCAATACAAAAAGCTCTACCCTATTCTATTATACAAGATGCTTCTGGCTTTCTCATCTTGGATTTATCTTTAAACTAGTTCCCTGAAATTGGTAAAATAGTAATAGCAGCTCTGGGCTTCCCACACAGCTGTGCCCCAAAGTGAAAAATTATCTCTTCCATGGACCATCACCCTAATAAGCCTCTTGGCCAGAAATCCTCAGAAAAACTCCAATGGCATCTCATTGGCCTAGGTATGGTAAACTTCCTAGTTATAAGTCCTAGATGAAAGAATGCCATGCTCTGACTTAGGAATTCCTAAGGCAATGGGATAACCCAGGTCAATCGTCTACTGTCTAAGCATGGGGCCAAAATTCCTGTATCACATATGTTCAGGCTGGTGGGATACTTGAGCAATAATTAAAGAATTCTAAGGATGAATAAATGAAGGCTACACAGGAAATAGCTAACATTCACTATACTATTAAGGCTACAATGAGAGAAATCTGTTCTTAAATTATCTCAAATTGTGTATGTAACCTCATGGCAGTGATGGAAGACAGATGTTATAGTACAGATGTTTCTAAAGATGTCTGCTTACAAAGTATAAGAACCCCAATTCTTGCATGAGTCTTTCTACAAAACAGAACATGGGTTTGTAATTTTGAAATGAGAAATGACACTAATGAGGGATTTATCTTTATCCAAAATCCCAAGTGTGTACACACAAAATACTATATGTACATGTAGTTTAGAAAACACTCAAAAGTGTTCTGAACTTAAAATTAACCCATAATATTCTATCTCCACAAATTTCAGTTAAAAACCCTCAGCAGTTGAGGGGATGGGGTGAATTATTTCCAGAATAAAAGAATTATTCTCTTTAAGATGTTCCCATAAAACCCACTTGTCAATTTTGTACCAATATTCTCCCACCTACTACTGAAAACCACTATATATGAAAAGTTAGCAGTTATGCATTTTATAAGCCAATTATTTGCCACTGACTTAATAGTTACAGCCAAAATCTGGGCCCACATCCCAGAAATCAAGTCCTTTGGAAACCGTGAGGCCAATGACTACTTCTCTTTTCTTCTGGCCACATTAAGTTTCTTTGAATGACCAGTGGAAGCCAAGACCTATTACACCTTGATTATTATTAACATGATAAAAAATAATCTTTCAGATGCCAACAAATTTAGAACAGAGAAATTAAGAGGGAAACACAGAATGTAAGATTTAGAAACAAGGCAAAAATTAGATGACAAATATTACATAGGAGAGAAATACTAAGAATTGCTTAAACTCTTGAGATTTCTGTTCCTACTATGAGGAACTTAAGTCTAAAAGTTTGGGCAAATAGTATCACGTGTTCCTTTAATGTGTGGATCAAACTGCATTAGAAATGTTTTCAATAAAAATCAAAATTTTAAAAATCAGGATAAAATGATCTGTGTCAGTGACCTTTACCTTAAGGTCAGGAAACTATTACAGTCAGCGAAATACTGGCAAAAATTCCCATTTTCTTATCATTCTATCCATCCAACATGCCTTAGGAATCTTAACTGGTATGATAAAGCATGATCTATGTCCTTCAGAAGAGTGAACAAGGCATTTTATAGCAGAATGAGAAAAGATATCCAAGAGCAGAAGGAAGCTATGTCTATGATGATGAAACATTCTGAGTAAAAAGTCAAACATTCCATTCTTCATGAGATCATGCAGTTAAAGGTTAACAGAAATGTTACTTTGTCATTTTCATTTGGGAAATGTCCCTCCTGGTGAAATCTCGATGAGCAGATCCTAAGATCCCTTGCCTCATTCTCCAATCCTGCTGAGAACCCTATTTTACTGGATAGAGGAGATCAGAGATGACTCCATGCTACTAGCATGGCTAGTCACAGCCCTTTTGTGGAACTGATGTGGAAACCTGGTGGAAAAATGATTTCTCTCCTTCTGACACTGAGAACTATATGAATTAACAGAAGCCTGGAGATGGTAGTTAGCCATTTTTAGAACACTTAGATAACTATGCCTGCAAATAAAGCCATGACCAATGCCAAACAATTAATGACATACCTGAATTCAATTTCACTCTTAAACTTTTCACTCTAGCTAATAAAATCCCTAATTTCTAAACTCTGAATAACTGTTTTTGACTTTAACATGTTGATGTACAGATTTTTTAAATTAACACCGTAGAACACATGGAAGAAATTATGCCTCAGAAAGGAAGACTGTCCTGTCTTTCAAATAACTAATCAAAAATTTCCATGTTATATATCTATTGATTCCTCTGCATGAAAAAAAATTATTGTGCCCTCTTTTACACAATGTTTTTTCAGATTTATCACCCAAAAACAAATCAGGAGAGAAACCAGTTACTGTGATAAAATGAGCTAATATAAATGTCTGATCTTAGAACTAAAGCTTTATAGATTAACTGAATGCTAAGCTTCTTAACACCCAAAATACAAAGCATTGGTTAACATCTAAGTGACTGAACACTTTAGGAATATTCTTCTTAGTAAGGAAGCTTGAAGGAAATGTTTAATATTGTTAGTAGAACCTAGCACCATCATTTTAAACATTAATTTCTATTTTATTTTTTTTCCCCAAGAGATACGGTAGCTTCTTCAGAAATACCAAACTGTATAAAAATATGGGTGGAATCTTGGCTCCATCAATTACTACTTCGTAATCTTAGGCACGTTATTAGCCACTCTGGACCTATCTCCCATGTATAAAAATAGGGAGATGTTATGTGAGGATAAAATAAGTCAGTACCTGGAAGCACAAAGTGCCTATATATGCTAAGTGCTCAAAACAATTTACAATTTCTTATTACTATTATTATTTCAGGAAAATGACTTTAATATTACCAGTTTTGTATAACTAATTATCTCACGTAACATTTTTGGTGATTCCCCTACATCTTAGAAATTCTTCAGAGTTTAAAGACTTAAAAAAATTAAACATTAACCTGTATAATTTACTGAATACAAAATGTCAGCAATATGACAACTTATGTCATCGACAGGTTTAATTCAAGGCAATGCTGAAAATAGAACCAAGTTTCCTAACACCTATTTAAATGTCCTTTCCTTTCTATATCGCTGTAAGATTTAGAATAAATTCTTAGGCTTTATTTTTGAAATAGGTATATAAAACTAACAATTATAAATGCAAAGGAAAATATCCTAAATGCCAACTGAGAATATAATGCAGTAAACTTAGTTTTAAATATCTTTTAAGACTGAAGTTCCTGCACTCCCATTTAGACCAGTAGTAAATATTAAATGTAAAACTGATTGTGATTTGATACATAGTGCAATTATAAATGACACTACGAAAACAGAAAAAAATTCATCAAATATTGAAATATCCCAAATGTTTAAATATTCAGCCTAAGAGCCAAAATTTCAGGTATAACACAAGAGACAAATGCAAAAAAAAAAAAATCTTTCATAAACTGTTTTCATAAGTGCTCTCTATTTTATACACCTTGTTACTATTACGTGTTGATGATTAACTTAATATGTAAGAGGACATTTTAAAAGTAAAATAGAAAACATACATAAATTAGTTCACTTATTAAGATGAAAATGACTGAAAACATTAAAACAATCCTGTGACAAAAATCATTAAATTTTTAACCAAAATAGCAACTAAATTCTGTCACATACCATTAGTTCTTACATCAGAAATAGAAGTAAACTTTTAATATAACCAGCCTAGGTCAATAATTTCTGCTAAAATATGCAAAAGCAGGCAAATGGGGTTCTTATAACTCCTAAACACAAAGCATTCTTTTATGTCTACCAATGATTAAGAAAAATAAACTTGCATCTGGACAAAAAATACAACAGATAAGTGTCAATCTTTACCAATTTATTTTATACAAAACAGTAGCAATGTAGAATATGGGAATTATTTTCCGCTGCTACACACGTAAGCCAATGTATAGTTTGGTAGGAAAGGCTAACAATAGCTTCAAACCATGCTACTGAACATAGGAATTTTTTATTGAAAAAGATTAAAAATTAGATAGCAATGCCTTCTTAATATTGCTCTCATTATTGAAGACTGAAGAAAAGTCACTTTTAAAGATTAAAAAAAGGGAAAAGGAGAAACGAAGAGGCTGCTACGACACTGCCATACAGTCAAACCATCATACTTCAATATTTGCATACTTGATAGCAGCATTATCTTTACTGAACCGTGTGCAACTACATTTATAAACACAGCAAAGCAAAATATCATGGCAGTCATCAATCAAGATCCAAAAGAAAACAAACAAACAAAACTCTAGGATAAACACACTATAAGTAGATGAACATTGACGGAGAATGAATCAATATCTACATTCTTGAACTGTTCCATTCTGCCCCAATAAAAGTGTCAACTCAAACTGTCAACTGTGCATTTTTGGAGAATTTGAGTTTTTCCAGTCTTATTATATTGCATGCTTGGAACAAAGAGGATCATAATAAATCCTTCTACACAATGAACTTTAAGTAGACAGCTGAAAATAAATTTACTACTTGTAAACACACACACAAAAAAAAATACAAGATTTTTTTTTTTTTATCTTTAAACAATCAGTGCTTCCAAAGCGCCATTATCTTCTGTATCGACCTCTCTCCCCTCGGTCTCTGTCCCGATCACATAATCGCTCTCTTTCTCTTTCTCTATCACGTCCTCTATCCCGCTCTCTGTCTCTTCTGTTATCCCTAGGGCGGTCTCGCTCTCGTTCCCGATCTCTTTCACGGGGTCTACTTCTCCGACCACTGACAACAGCTTGTGTGCGACGAAGGAAATCATCCACCCTCATATCATAATCATGCTAGAAAAGGTAAGATATTGGTTAGGTATGTCAAAAATTGAATGGAATTTATGAGTTCCTACATTGTAATTATTGTTTGGTAGAAGAATCTAGAGTAATGCACTAATGCATTCAAAGAATGTATTTAACATTATTTTAAAAATAGGATTTTGATGTTTTAGATACCCATAACAGGATTGTTCACATCTGTTCATACTGAAAATCACTTCGGGCAGTTTCCTAACTTTAATGACTCTGTCATCCAATGCCTTTAGTAAGATTTAAGCCAAAGTAATCACCTAGTAACGACCATCAACCACATAATACATACACACTGCCAATTATGCTAAATATCATCAATGTTTTTATGCAACAGGTAAACCCTATTGATTTTCTCCTCTAATTTTACAAACTAACCTGAACCAAGTCTGCCCTCTTAAGGTGAAATTAGGCTTTCCTTTTAAACAAAAGCACTGTTAATGACAATTTATGGAATTTGATAGAATTTTAAGAATATATGTACTTCAGATTAAGACTATAACGGTCTATTCCACACAGAGCTAATAATACACAAAAGGCTGAGGAAGCCAAGGACGGGTAAGATAAACAACTGTCTGAGTAAGGTGCAAGTTATCACTGTGACTAATTCTAAGCTTGACTCTTTTTAGTTCTCAACTCATCTTTACTTATTGAACTTGGTATCTTTCCCAAAGTCAGTGTAAATACATAGAATATTCAAAAACATAATTTCACACTACCTTTCATATATAATGATATATGAATTATTACTTAAGTATTAGATAGGTTTCTCAAACTGTTTTACTGAACATTATAGATCCTAGTATCACTTTGATTTTTAAAGATAAATCTTTATGATGAGGAAATAAATAACAGACCAAAGAATTACGTAAACAAGCGCCAGGAGACAATTTCACTTGTAAAAATAAGGAGAAAAAATTAATGCCATTTATTAAACAAACTCAGCCTGACTAGTATAATGAAAACCCAGACCTCAAACTAGAGATGGTCTTTCATTCATCCTGTTTTGAACGGATGAAAAAGCTTTCTTATCAATCATATCAAGTTATTAGAATCAAATTAATAGAAATTATTAGGATCAAGAGTAAAGTACAATTACTCTTCTGCATTTCTTAACACTTGTCATTTGCCAGCACTAGCATAAAGAATCAGAGCTAGTGGAGGTAAACACTTGGCTACTAGTCTTAACAAAGTTTGGTAGAAACAAATGACTAAATATACATCATTTATTTTACGAAAATTAAAGAAGTCAAAATATACAAAAAGCTCAGAATACGGATGTCTAATCACTGTCGTATACCTGAAACTAATACTGTATATCAACTGTAATTGAAAAATAAGTTATCAATGTCTAATTTAAAAAGCTTAGCAATACCTAATCACATTATTAATTACACAGCTACAATTAAAATGCACAGTACAGAAAGAAAGTATCCTAATTTATTATACCTCTTGGACATTACCTAAGAGTTATATGTAGGAGTTGCCTATACATAAACAGTTTGTATTTGATCAGTGAAAGAAATATAGTCTATTTAAGTAATTCAAAGAGATTAGCCATTTTTAATAAAAACAAATTGTGAGTTACTCCAAAATTGCCTGAAGTCTACTACTAAACATAATTTGGTAACTCCCACACTAAAATTACCTACAGAATTCTAAGTAGTTCCCTCACACTTTTTTTGCCTTCTCCTGAACTTACTACTCGTTTATCTCTGTATCTTGCTTCATGTGGTATGGGATGATGTCCTGAATAAGGGGGATGAGCTTGAGGAGGTGGAGCATGGTGCTGATAATAAGGATGGTGTGGAGGTTGTTCCATTCCAGGATAAGGAGCCTAAAAAAAGAGAACAACTTCCATAAGCATCTCTCAAATCTTTATAAACAAATCATTCTTAAAATTCCCCTACCCGAACAAATAATTTACTCTGTACTCTAGCCATCTTATTTTTTTGATGGCATAAAAGTTCTTCATAATACTCTATTTCCTTGTTGAAAATGTCCTTTAATAACCTAATTACACATCTTTTAAGATTTAACATATGTTGTTACTTTATCTTATTAAAATACTAACAAAAGTAGCAAACACTTACATACTGTTAGACAGGACTGTCCTAAGGACTTTACATATCTCATTTAATTCTCACAGCAACCTTATCAAAGAACCATTATTTCTACTTTACAAAGAGGAAAACTGAAGCACCAAATGGTTAAGCAACTTTCTGAAAGATCACATTGTTATAAAGGGGCAGCGATGGAACACAACATCGTGCATTCTGGCTCTAGAATCAGCCATTTTAACGATTATATAAAAATATATACTTAAAAAACAAAACAAAACAAAACAAAACAAAACCTCCAGGAGCTAATGAACTTTTAAATGGCATAAAATGATTAAGGTAAAATCAAAGTTTACTTTCTTTGCTAGTGCCAAGATATTAAATATTTTTATATCTTTTTAATTTCACAGAATCTCAATGAAAAAATTTTATAATCCATCTACCTGCATACGGTACCTTAAGTAAACAAAAGCCAGATGAATAGGGCACATTACAAGCAGCATTTAAAATTTTAAAAAACAACATCAATAACAACGTAAATTTTCAAATTTTTTATTTCTTGGGAATTAATGCTTCAGCTATCCTCAATATCTTAAAATACTCTGAAAAGAATATCCAGTTTTCCTAGAGAAAAAAATAAAAAATTAGGAACAGTATTTAATTAGCCTTATTTTATATAGAAATTTGCTGCGTATTAGGCTCAGACACTATGCTAAACTTTAAACACATATTTTGGAAATTAAACTGACACTAATCTATCATTTTAAGCCAAATAAAAACAGGCATAATGACCATTTTGTTACCAATGTATTCCCATAGCAAGTGCCTGTAGAGACTAAGTAGCAGTTGATAAGACAAAGAATGAACGAATGCCCACTGAGTTTTATAGACAAAGAAAATTAAGAAAAAAAATGTATTATGAAACTTGCCCAAGGTCAGACCTGAGAAGGTAAGGCATATGAACCCAGGCAGTTTATATTACTAGACACTGTGATAATAAACCATAATACATTTATCATTAAGGCTGTATTACTAACACACATCAAATTACTCATTAGTCTTTAGTTTTTAAAACAGCATGCAATCATTTATCACCAAAGATATACTTAAGTCTCTTACTGAGCAAGTATAACAATCCATATTCCAAGTAAGCACTCAAAATATATGGAAATGGTAATGAAATTAAATGACCTGCAAAAACAGAATAATACAAACCATTCCTTGCCAAGGTGGTGGTGGTCCCATGTTATGAAATTCCCTCACATAATCATTGTAGGACTAAAATAAAAAATAATAATGTCAATAATAGAAAACCCAGAATTACAAAATTAATCAGATTCTAATTTTATGTACATTAAATATATAAAATGCTTACCCCATTTAAAAACACATCTCGGCGAACTCCTGAAAATCGTCTGTTGGGAATAAGATTTGTGAAACTAAATTCAGGTAATTCATAAACTAGTTCCAAGAATGTAATTCAAAACTAAGCAAGAGCGAACCCAACTTACCTGTCTACTTCCTGGTATCGTGGGTCCTTTAAATACCCTGTTCAAACATCAAGGATTTTAATAAATCAAATTTATGTTTTTTTCTTTATTATGGCATTAAAATTAAACCTTCCTTACCACTCATTTCAATTCTTCCCATGAAATATAGTGATGCTATTAAGTGATGCTATTATTGTATTATTCCATTTTCAGATTTTCTTCTTAGATTATAAAATCTAGAAAGTAATTAAATAATTTACTGATATCACAGAATTATAAGCTGCTAGAGAGGTTTTCATATGGATCTTCTAAATCCACAACCCAATTCTCACTACACAGAAAATGTCTTCATTCTGTACCAAAAGAAAGTTAAGGAAGTTGAGGACACTGAGATAGGACTTCCTTAAAACAAATGTTTACCTTCCACCTTGGGTATACACAGTCTTGCTAGGTCAACCAAAAATAGTTTTAAAAAATGCAAACTTAAGAAGAAAAACAAAATTGCAAAACTAAAGATGCATACATTTTAAATGAAAATCATAGTGATAAAAATATTATTTCCCACTTTCTCTTAGTAAGAACTAAGCAAATTAAAAATTAAAAACATTTGAGTAGTCATGTTACTGGGGTAAAACTCTGGAATATCCCATTGTGAAGAATGAGGCTTATCAAACCACTTCTTACATAATAGTGCTGTAACACTAACACCAATTTCCAAATTGCCTAATTTTCATAAGTGTATCATTGACTGTTGTAAAAAAATATATTCTCTTAAATACAGTTTGCCTTTTTTAATTCTGTTAAGGGAAAGGTTAACTGAAAAGCTACTTTAGATTGCAAATATTTCCCTTTCATCTTTAAATACAAAGTCAAAATTTTATTTAGAAAAATATACTGTAATTTCAGTTTTCCAATTAAAGGTATATTCCACATGAAATACTAAGTATCACGGGGAATAAAAAGCATACGGCATATAAAATCACTTCCTCTAACTACATCTAATCTTAAAACGTGCACTATTTGTGCAATCATTTATAACGTTTGTAATTATAAATTATTTTATTTAGTAATAATTTATAAATTAGCAATTTCAAGTAATTAACAGATTTATGAGTCACACTAGAATAATTGATTTTAATAAAAGAGGAAGAATTACTAGATGAATTCTATTAATAATTTCCTAAAGTTTATTATCAGTGTCCTAAAGTTTTCTCACTTTTAAAACTATATAGTTACAAGAGAAGTTTTTGTGGTGGTATTGTTGTTTTAATAATTTTAAGTCAAATATCTGCAGGATTATAAAATATTAACCTGGTCTCTGGTGAAACTCAGGGGCATAGTCAATCCTTGGTTTCTTTCTGCTGTTATGAATATCATAATCTTCTGGTCGACGCCTACACAAATTAGACACATTAGAAATTAAACCAAAAACTGCTGGGAGAACAAACATCAAAGTAAGAGTTTCTGACAAATGAGTACAGAGAATAGCTCATTATTTAAAGCAACATCCAAATTTGTGGTGAGAAAAATCTTAAAATTTCTAAATTTTAGTTCCTCAAATTACTATTAAGTCAATCTTTAAATGTATTGCTGCTGGAAGTAAAATTTGCAATCCTAATACTATGATGAGATAGATACTTGGAAAGAGTAGTCTGCTCAAAATATGTAAATCACATTTCAGTACCCTAAACAAAAGTAAAATTAGCTATCCACAAACTAATATAGATACCCAATTTAACAATTAATATGTATATTTCCCAAATAAAGTCTCCATTCAGGTGAAAAATAAAATAAAAAAAAACTCTATCATCATTACATAATACGTAATTCTAAAATCTACATATTGCAACTTATTAATGTCTTTTAAGGATAAATCTAAACAAAATTAAATATTTCTTTTTCTTCTGCTTTGCACAAAATTATACTTTTCACATCATACAGAAAATTTGATACTTATTAAAAGTGACTTAACAAGAAAGTTTTGAAAATCTCAATAATATAAAAAATGAATTTCCACAGTTAATAACATTTAGGAATTAAAGGAATTTCTTCCAGAGACAATGCCTTGAAATAAAACTAGCAATTGGGCAGAGTTTAACAGAGTTCATAAAATGAGTTCAATGTATAGTCTTCAGAACGTGAAATTTTACTCTGCAGTGTTGTTCTTTACTACTGTCTTCCGTAAATCTTAATCTTGATGGTTAATGTAATACATCATTAAGAATACTTCAATTCACTTAGCATTTAATAAAGAGCTACACATTTTTTTTAATCCAAGGGTAAAATATATCTTTTACCCTTACTGTCAAATAAAAACTACCAAAAAACTGTCAAATAACCTGGCAACAATAGTTTTCCAGCTATTTCTCTAAATACCAACTGCTTTCATTAACTTTTGCAACACAAGCTCACTCAAACTGTTAAATGAAATAACCCCATGCCCCACCCACAACAGCACAAAAACAGTTGCATCTACAATAAGTAAGACTAAGAAAATTAAAAGCTGGTTTAAAAAAATAAACATACCGCTTTCTTGTAGTTTGGGGAGTGCATTTACGACCGGTATAAAACATGATAGTAACAGTTCATACAGTAGTCCAACTACTGACTTTAAGCTGTAAGCCACATACATATATGGAGGCCCTGGCAGGCTTGAGAGAAGGTGTAGTGGTGTAATAAGTATAGTTTGCAGTCCATTGCAAAACTGAGGTAAAACTTCACTTGTATGTACTGTATTGCACTGGAAACCTCTTAGCTTAAAACTTCAAAAGATCTTGGTGCTCAGTCCTTTTAAGCCAAAAATAAGGGGGCTCTGCCAGGTTTCCTCCTACCTACTCGACAGTGTCCTTTTTAAGCTCAAAGAAATGGGGACTCTTGTTGGATTATCTGTACCTACCACAGATGTTTCCACCAAAAGGAAACTTAACCAAAGGTTTCATCCCATCAACCATATATCCAACAGTCTTTAGCAGAATATTTTAGATTTAGCTGTATGCAAATCTATACAGGGAAAGGTGTTGGGTAGAAGGGCTTAAATCAGTCCTTTGCAAAGACTTCTCCAATTCTGTAACAAGTTAAACCCCCTTTTTCCTGGAAAATGCTGTTTAGTTCATAAAGTAGTGATCAATAACCATGGCGATCCTCTAAAACACACTTTAAGTCCACAGGCACTGCCAGCATCTGGAAAAGTTGTTAACAGACACAGCAACAGCCCTTCTTTTTGGTTTGTTGCCGGGTCTCCCAGGGCCACTTGATCCCCTTTGGAAAGGACCTACTGTTTTCAGAAGCTCAGCAAGATGTGTGAATTCACTGGGTACATGTTAGAGAATATTTGGCAATGGGGTTAACACATCACGGTGATAAAATCTGAAACAGTCCCAGTAATGCTCCTCTTGAATATCAAAATAACTTAAAACATTTTATCCTCTAAATAAGGCGTCATCTTCTGAAAAAATATTAGTGATCCTTTATAAAAGTCCCATATCTGATAAGGCTTATCCAGAGACATACCTGAAAGAAAAGGCTTTTTACAAAACATTAACATTTTTTGCGAATAAAGACTTCCTCCTCTTCCTCCTTTCTAGCCTGGTTCTTAGAACAAAGGCCTCCTACCTCGTTTCAAATGTATACATTGTATTATCAGAACATTACTAATCTAAACTGGTTATTACACTTTAGCAAATAATTTTTTCTGCATAAGGAAAGATCCCCATTTTCCTCTTGAAAAATGACTGAGACCAAGGTGACCATGTGAAATCCTCAATGAAGCCACAAACTAGTCCATGCAGCTTGATTTGAGGATTTTCTCTTTCTTCTTTACCGCAGGAAAAACTTTTGACGAATCACATTCCTCCATCATGTTATTCTGATACATGTGCCTATTATCAGTCCAAAGAACGTTTCTAACCTTCCCACATCCCGGACTGGTTCTCGACGGGATGGACGTCCTCTTGATCGGGGCTGAGAATGCATTCTTCTCTTGTGACGCATTTTATGAATGACCTGATACAAGTCAATACTTTCATCAGGGGGAAATAGAAGACAAAGCTGGGTTCCACATTCAAGTTCAATTTCCTAGAATAGGAAAGTAGTAATTTACAAGATGAAAACAGAAGGAACTTTAAATAGACTTGTTGTATTTTCCTGATGTAGAAGAACAAAACCAGACTGTCTTGGAGGCTTCCTTCCCAAAGTTGATGATCATACGGAATTCCAATAAACTTCCTTGAAATGTTTAAACCTTTCGATAGTGTTTTATGTTATTTAGTAATGGTAATACTAAAAGTGTACAATCTCCAAAGTTAAATATACATACAATTCAGTTGCCTAAAACTCTGTGACAATCACTCTCTGCAAAAATTTCTTTGTGCAAAATACAAAAATATCAGGACAAAGTAATTCATCCATCTCAACACAGTGGAGGAAAAACGTGTTAGTGTGTGCCAACAACTTTAATAACTACAAACTGCTAAATGCACTGAAATACATTAGATTAACAACAAAGACATACTAACCTATAGGTTTTTTAAATTGTTTTACTTTCCAATTTTCACTTATGAGCAATCAAAGTATTATTTCTCATCCAAAATTATGCAAAGAATCTGAGGGTCAAAGGTTTCAGTTTATTTTAAATCACTGCACACTTCTCATTTCATTTAGGGACTTGAAAATCTCAGTACAAATACTGATCTCATAAAGCTTACTTCTACTACTCAGAAAATATAAGCAAAGATGCTAAATGGCATCTTTAAAATGTATACAAAGTTCGGAATATGTTAATTAGTAATAATATAATGAAAAGCCATTTAAAGTCAGGTCAATTCTCTTCAAAAAATTTGATTGTACTAATGAAAATACCATATAAAACCTTCAACATTAACAAAGGTCTTATTAATCAGTCATAATCACAGTAATCTTGAACTTTAAATAAGAACACTCTCCCTAAATCCTGCACATAAATTCTTTCAGAAATGGTTTAAAATGTCCTTTAATATAGATCTCAAAAAGAGATTAAATGTTGATTAAATGTTTTTAAAGAATCAATCAAAACAACAAACCTGTCCATCACGTCCAATCTTTACTGGTTTATGTTCATTCCAAGGATTGGTGAGATGAGCCGACTTAGTAAAGGGTAATTCACGCCTAAATACAAAGCAATTATCAATTCTTTTGCAAGATCCTTTAAGGATGTTTTATTATCCTACCTTCAGTAGTGAATTCCTAAGTTAATGATTTAAATGTGACAAATTGAACAAATCAGTTAGATTGGGAGAGCTGATTCCCCAAAGAGGGAGCCCCTTCAGATATGCTCCTTCCACAACCTCCACAGTATACTCTATAATAAAAAATAAATAAAAATAAAAATAAACTAAATAATATAGTGCTTAAGAACATGAGCTTGGACACTAAAACAATTTGGGATTTGAATTCCAGCTCTCAACTTCTCTAAACCCTAGTTTCTTCATCTTATAAACAAAGATATCACCATCTACTTCATATTAGTTTTAAATGGTTTGCAAATGAAATGATATATAAAATATTTAGATTCCATGATTCTGTGTTAAAAAACTGATCAACAAAAACCTGAACCTTGACCAGTTAATATCAAATGAAAACAAATATCTCTTCCATATCCATGGAGCAGGGTTGCTTTACTGGATTCAAATGTTCTTTCAATAAGACATTATTACCCACGATCCATGGAATGGCTTAACAATATAAATGTTTGTTTATAAATCCATATATTTGTTTGTTTATTAATCCATAATTAATGCCCTCTACTTAGACTACAGTGCTGTATTCTATGTATTTTAAATAAACCCTAACTTCTCTGAGCCACAGGTCCCACCAACTTAAAAGATATCTTGTATTTTTGTAGTTCTTTATCAATCTAGCACAATAATGTGAACATAACATGTAATAAGTACTTGTTGTCAAAGAGTTATAAAAAATTAACATTCAATAAGGTTTTATCTGTGCATAAAATGTTTATCTACAATACAAATGAAACTGCTCAGCCAAAAGGCATACAGATAGGGCTGCTTGCATTCCTCTTTTCCACAGCTATCCAAAAAGAATAAACAATCACACACGATTATTTTGAAAGTAAAAGAGTAGGCTGCATAAATAGAATACAGAAGTTTTATTTTGTTTTTAATGTGCATAGTCCTGTCACTTTTGGAGAAGAAAATTGGAAAATACTTCCTGGAAGAACTGGCATATGGAATAAGCCTGAAAGATAAGTGGCTCAGGAAAAGCTGTATGTAGAGAGGTATGACAGTATTACATTTGAAGCACTGAGAAAGGCTTGGAACAAAAGCAAAATGGAAAAAGAAATGCACAAGTAAGCAAGCTGGTCCAGTGGACAAGCTATATAACCATTTATTTTACCTTATATGGATTTTCTTAAACATGAATATTGAATGCTCAAATTTTATGTAACATTTTTAAACCTCAGACAAAATATTGACATTTACAGAGAAAAAAGCACATCTAATGTTTATGTAACAAGGCAACACACTCTAATGGGTAGGACATGAATGCATAGGGGAAGGCAGCAGTGAGTGATGGAAGTGCCCACCAGGTATTACTAAAAGGCTGATATTCTTGGTCTAGTATTCATCTGACTTCACACTTCATGAATGGCACAAAATATTAGTATGCTGAACTATATGCATTTGTACTTCTCTTGCTAACTATATTTCAAACAAGTTCATAAAACAGCCAATAAAAAAAAAAGGAATATGAAAATAACCTATGAATTAAGCCCATCTTCTAAAATTAAGAAATTTACTTATCAATAATTTAAAAATGAAGGTCAAGAGAACTAGTAACATTCTAAACAAAATTCACTGTAACCAATATAAAACTGGATAATTATTTCTTTCTCCTAGTCCTAAGAAAGCATCACCTTCAAATATTTTTCAGTGACATCAATGTTTCTAGTCATAAAACCATAGACTCATATACCTAACCTTTGGTCTTTACAATTATCCATCTAACTAGTAATAATGATGACAATGATGATGATAATGTCTATTTTTGCTAAGAAATAATTGGTATCTTGTTTTCCCTATAAACTGCCAGACTGTAAATTTTATTGATAATTAGGTTATAACTTAATTACAATTTTGATTTCTAAAGAATTATGAATTTATATTTAAAAACTCTAGGAATAGTTGAGTAGCCTAACATCACACTGAAGCATGGACAGTTACTTTTGCATATTACATTTAAGTAACACACCATAATTTACTTAACCAATTTCCTATATGGGAGAATTGATTGCTTCTAATTTTTCCCTACAGAAAGTAATGAGTAATGATAAATTTTTATGCATACAGTCTTTTGCTACTCTATTAACAATCAACCTAATACACTAGTTCCATTATATCACTGCCTACATATTTTTCTAATTCCTCAGTGTCTCATGGTAAAGGTTTAACCTGTAAGGTTGGCCTACATTACTATTTATCTTTGCCTTCACGTCTTCTCTTTATTAACTGCTTCATAAAAAAGGTGGCTCCCTATATCTCACCCACATACCCTCCCCATAATGTTTCCATGTCCTTCCTTGTGCTAGTCTGCCTTCCTGAATATGAATATCATTTGTCCTTCTTATTCTTACCGAGTCCCACCATCGCCATCAAAAGCCAATTTGTAATTTATAAAATATTAGTAGGATTCCTTTCAGGGAACATTTAAAATTAATTTTATAGGTAATAGATTTGTACATGACATATGAAGTTCACTTAATTAGCTTTTTAATGCTGTTCAAATAACATTCTAGACTCAAGATGGAGTGGCTCCTGCCCAGTGCCAAATCAGCAAAATGGAACTCATAACTTTTGTGTTCCTATAAATGTTCTGCTGGACCAGGAAGGCAGTTAACACCATATGTCCAGACAATCCCCAAACACTAAACCAAGTCTAGGTTTTTTCACCACAAACAAGGCTGACAGTGTAGACACAGCCAACCAGGTATTTCCTATCTGTCTCTTCCTTATTCTTTATCCCATAAAAGATTTCTGCCTTCTGCTTCATTTTACAGTTCTCCACAAGACTATTTTATGTAGTGTTAAAAATTTTGTTTGTATAACCTAAACTGACTTCTTTAATCATTTTTCAATCATGTACAATCATTCAGTAAGAACATAATAAGAGCGATAACTCGGTGTTCAAAATAAGTCTATTTTTTCTAATAAACATAATTAAATCTTAACTACTCCAGTTTCAAAAGATCATACTGCCAACTAAACATGGTTTGCTAACTTCCTTAAAAAAACACTACTTGTTCACAACTAAGTTACCCACCTCCAAAATGTTAGCAAAGTCAAAGAGCGAATAATTTCCCATTCCACTAATGACTGACATGATAAATCACTAAAATTACAGGTATATACAGATAACATTCCAAATAATCCATGATAAATTTATTGCTCTATTACTAATACAGAGAAAAAATACATAAAATTCCTGAATAAACTTTTGCCTCTTGTATCCTGTATAAAGGCAGTGAACAAGACAAGCTAAGCATACTAATGTTACTTTTACTTTAACATTGCTAAATTTTATAGATCCATATCAATTTAGGAATGAGACCCCTAAAATGAGAGAATAATAAATTAAAACTAAACTACCGTGGAATTTTAAAATTATTCCCAACTGGTAGCCCATCAATTCAAAACAAAACGAATTATCTACACTTATAATTTACCTGCAAATCCAGTCAATTTTAAAGACACCTCCCAGCATTTTAGCACTCATTCCTGCTGGAAGTACCCAATGTATAGGGGATCCTCCATGATGTGACTCTGAAGAAAGTCTTGCAAATCCTAAGGGAATAAAATCACAACATGATATACAGATGCTAATACAGTATAATCAATATTTTTCCATATCCAAATTATTTTTATTCTTACCTTGAAATTTTCCACTCTCTCTGACAGAAAATATTAAGATAACACTCCTTGCAGATCTGAATGCAAAATTTAATTTCTTCTCATTTACCGGCAGTGTGGACCATACACCCTATACAAATGATATAAAGATCAGATATGGAAATTAGTGCAAATTTTTCATGTTTCCAATTTTATTTACAAAAGACCAATGCTAGAGATACTGTTGTGCTTTATATTCAAGTAAGCCATAATGAAGAGAGGTCTTAATTATCAGCTATCTAAATAACATAATAATTTATTAAAATCTCAGGAAAAATATGGAGACATATTTTTAACAAAATCATTAAAACAACCAGAGTAAATACACAGGAGCTCAAACCTTATGTGCTCGAATACTACATAATAAAAACAATTAGCTACAATTACTTTAACATCATAGATAATTACTGTGGTAAAAACATGCTTGTTTAAAGGTGAATCAGAACATGTACATTTTTCTTCTTGAAAAACTGTGCCTAACAAAATATTTTAAATTATTTCATTAGCAAATATACAAGTGAAGAATCTTTGCCAAGTTTCTAGCACTTCTCACTTTTTCTACTTAAGCTCCAATTTTTATGTACCAACAGTTTGAGGAGGTCTGTGTTCTTCACACAGAGTCTGTGTTCTTCATTAACTTCTGGAGGATTTTAAGCAGTTTTTTGTTCATGAAAGATTATGAGAATAGTAAAGTAAGGCAGAAGCTTTAATTCAGGTTAATCTGCTCAAACTATATCTCTTTCACACTAAGCACTTAAGTACTTATGCCTAACTCCATACCAGCTGAAGAACAGAAACTTCCACTAAATAGCTATTTGGTGTTTGATTCCTTCCATTTATGTAAAATTTAATGGGTAATCCTCAACTTAAGTTACAAATATAAGATATTCAAATTGACAGAAATATAGTTAGAAAAATGTTTAATTTTTAACTTTCTGAAAATCAGTAGAAACTGTAATTACTCATTTTAAAATAAGAACAGAAAAATATATGTTTGTATAAAGAACAGACATATTTTTGTAGCAAAAACCTAAGAAAATTAGTATCTTACAACATCCTATAGTAACTGGACCTATTGTTTTTATAAAGCCTGGGGTGCGCCTTTAAGCTAATTCCTTCTTTTCTTCTAAATCCTAGTGATCTTATTTCTAATAAAAGAAACTCTCCACATAGAAATAATTTCAAGATCTCAAGGTGTAAAACAAGTATCAATATTAAGCAAAAACTGCTTAAAGAAAGTATTAGTACAATAAATTAGCAACTGAAAAAGAAACACAAAACTCAAAAACAATTTTTACAGTATAAATCTATATATATATATATTCTTCAATATCAAAACTCTGGCTTCTAAAATTGTCTTTAAAAGACTTAAAAAAAACTCAAAATATTATTAGGTTGCAGACCCAAAGAGGCAACAGGGCTCTAGACTTTAAAGCTTTTATGAAAAATCACAGAATCTTAATGCTATTGAAGATACTCATGTCAACCTTCCCATTTAAAACTGTCAAAATTAGGATAGTTTTAATAGAACTGATGATAGATAATACCTTAGCTTTGGCAAGGGACACATTCTCATGGTTGTTACTCTTTATGAGAAAAAATCTTGCATCCTGTAGGACATATTTGAGTTTACTTGTTTGATCTGAAAAAAAAAGAAATCCAAATTGATGAATGCCATTATCATTCAAAGGAGTGTAACTTGTACTAACTGAAATTAGCCCTCCACAACCCAGCTAAAATCTTAAAATTCTTAATCATCCATTCGACCTGGAAAGCTAAGTCACAACACATAATAAAGCAAAGCTAAAAACCAACCAGCATTATGCACGGTAAATCTAAACCAGTGATGTTCCGATATATCAGATTTATACTTAAGTACGAAAATGGCTACAAATTTTATAGATTTCTTTCATCAAATTATTCTTATAAAGAATTCACCATTATGCTAATAAAATACATATATACATATACATATAAATATACATATATATATATATATATAAATAACACCACCCACTGAGTCCAAATACTAACATATCCTGAGATGTCTGTTCTAAAAGACAGGCAGCAAGAAGTAAACATGGAGCTCTACTGTTAAGATCATGTTATTTTTTCCTTAATGTAATATATCAGAACATTACTACATTAAAACCAACTATTAATGGAGAACCAATAAGGCAAAATAATGACTTTATGCAGCATGCAATGAAAACAATTTCAAATTTAAATGATACCTTTTCGGACAGCACGAACGGAAGATGATAATTTCTCATGCTTCTTTTCTGAACCTGTATTTAGCCAAAGTACATTTGTTCAGATTGAGCTTTAATAGAGATAAGACAAAATTTCTACAGTCTTGTCACATAAAGTTTTCATTCAAGACAAATTATTCTTCCTGGCGCACCCACACACACAAAAAAAATACTTCTCAATGTGTACGAGTGTTTTGC
This sequence comes from Cynopterus sphinx, assembly GCA_030015415.1. NCBI lineage: Eukaryota > Metazoa > Chordata > Mammalia > Chiroptera > Pteropodidae > Cynopterus > Cynopterus sphinx. The sequence goes on along the minus strand of CM057382.1, from coordinate 102,311,075 downwards.
TTTTTGGGTTGTTCGGATTTTTTTTTTAATATGTATATTTGAACAGTTTCCCACTCAGAAAACTAGTCACTGAATCATCATCTTCCAAGAAAAAAAAAAGTGAAACTCCACTTAAGCAGTAACAGAACAGGATTAAAATAATAAGAAAAAGCTTAATTTCTTCTACAATTATTACACTGAACATGCCAAAAATCAATATTAATAGACATTAACAAGTTCACACTAAACTACAGCCTCCACACTTTCTACAGATCACATTACAGTCAGTCAGATATGATCACAAATAAAGGTAAAATGAGAATACCTGCATATGATTCTGATGCAGAGCTTCCACTTCTATCAAAAACAATTGGAGAGATGCCTCTAGCTCTCTTCCTTTCCTTCTTTTTCTCATCTAAAAAGAATTCAAACAAGATTTTTAAAAACATTACAATATAGGTATAGGTAACAAGAATATAACATATGTATCCTTTTTTGCACACTCTCTGTATGTCATTGCTATTCTCTCTCCCAATCTCTTAATTTCCTCAGAATATTGTATTCCATTTCAAAAACATTTCAAAAACTTAGGACAGACACTATGCTACTTCTCCCGCCAATTTCAATCAAATAAAACCACATGGCTATAATTGACAACTATCTATTCTATATATAAAAGTGATCTTTAATAAAGTTTTCCAAGAGGGAAAATAAAATCTACAAAGCAAACACAACATTTCTTTCAATAAAAATTCCTGCATTCCCTTCTACATCCATCTAAATCCTCTTTTAAAAGTACACTACCATTCTTCATCACAATTCCAACTCTTTCTATCTTAGATGTCTCTAAAGAATTCCAGGTCCAAAGTTTTTCAACTATGGGGGGGGACACAAGTAAATTAAATTAAATGATTCCCTCCTCGTAGCCAATTCCTGCTTTTCTGTCTTCAATTTCACTCTTCTTGACCATCTCCTTCTGGATTACAGTTATTTTCAAATCCAATTTAAACTTTATTCCTAAATCTTAACGATAGCCCATTTATTTCTATAAAAACAATGGGAATCATCAGTAGACAGAAAAGGTTTGCTGTTACCTGTAATATAAAGACCATTTCAATGTTAATTTGGAATTTATTAGCATGTAAATGAGAACCTAAAATGAAATCAGGCTCTGCTGCCTTTTTACTGTTATTTTAACTATACCATTCTAAACTCCTTTACTTTTCAGCTAAGAGGTAAGAATATAGAGAAAATTCATATACATATTTTCATTAAAAAGTAACAGGAAACTGAAATATAATTAATGATCTTGCATACAACCCTTATGACTACAGAATTAACAATTTGAAATGCTTTAAATAATTTTTAATCCTCATAATAAGTTCATGAGATACATATGCCATGAATCTGATTTACAGAAAAGAATATCTCAATTTAGAGGGGTGGTAGAGACAACTTGGCCATGCATGGACCCAGTTTCTGGGTGGCAGAACCTAGTTTCAAATGCAAGTACTGTAACCTGAAAGTACAAACTGAGCTCTGTTCTTATTGCGCAAATAGAAAAGATATTACTATTCTTAAAAGACAGAAAACTTCAAGGATATCATAGATTCTTTTTATTTTAGTTTAAGCATCTTTCCCTTTGTAATTGACTAAGTACTGCTTCTCCAAATAGATGTAAGCTTGTAAAAGATGCTAATTTTCCTAATTTAGGGATGAAAGGGAGGAGCAAAGAAGTATTTAATGGCACAATAACAATGTAAAGCCCATTTAAAGCCAGCAACCATGGGGCATAACAGTATTTCAAATAAACAGCTATAGAGAAAAGCATTTATTTCCAGGGAAGCTTGCTTTGAATGATACATAACTTTCAAGTTTTAACATCCTTTCCCTCCGGGCAAACTATTAAGACCTCAATTGAATAGACTGAAGCCTTTTAGTATGACTGAGAGCCTCACCCAAATAGAAAAACAGGAAGTTTTATCAAATTCCAAATCTCTCAGGCATGTCTTTTTCATTCACTAACTACACATTCCTATAGTCCTTGGCACATAAGTAGAAAACGGATTCACTGACTCAATGAATATGACACATACATGAAAGATTTTTTTAAAAAGCCTTGTTTAAATTGTTTATTATTTCCTACATGTTTAATTTTTCCTCTGAATATTTAGAAGTCCAAGCCTTAAGAATTGGTCACTAAGGATCAATTTTGCTATTTAAAAAGAATACTTTATGGAGCCAAATATATGGTGATGAAAGAAAACTAGACTTTGGATAGTGAGTACACAGATGCTGTATTATAAAGTTGCACACTTGAAATTTTTATGTTACTAACCAATCTTGTTAGGTAATCAGGCATCAATCTAGGACTGTAGTGAAGGCTCAGCTCTGTAACCACAGAAATTTTCCTCAAAGGCCTTCCTAAAGCACCTCCCAGAAACATCTCCCCGTTTTTAGGGTTATGAATTACCCCAAATCCTAGAGCACCAAGGCCATAAAAGCTGCTGGCTAAACCAGCTACAAACACATGTGCAGAAAGTATTGCCCATAATTTCAGCCTCATTATGCCATCATAATACTATGTTTATGCCTGAAGTTCAGCAATCTATTAACACGTGCAGAGTAGGCATTACTTCCAATAAATTTAGCAATAAAAAAAAGACTTTGTTTCAAAGTGTTAAAAGGACCTTTCACTAATACAGAAAAAATAATTGGAGAAGAAAGATCATGCCCAACTGTTTTTATGTAATGTTAAATCTAGGATTACAATGAGATATCTCCAAGGATTTTTCATGGTTTTTTTTTTTTTTTTCTGGTATAAATAATTCACTGCTCTTAAGTTTTTGATCCCCTTTCCCAGATAATATTCTCAGGTCAAAAGAACAATGGAAGAAATCTAACAACCACCTTTAACAACCAGGGGTGTGACTTTTCTAAGGAAGTTACTGAAAATTCTGAGAAAAAGCAATGTAAAATAAACTGAAACCAAAAAAATTCATGGTACAAAAACTAAACTCTAATCTCTTGTATTTAAAAATTGACATCTCCTAATCAGAGCCCCAAAATCCACCTTTTTTATATACGTTATTATAAAGAGAAACTACACTATGATAAAAATAATTTCCTGAATACTAAACAGTCTCTAAAACACGTTCCCCATAAGGGATCTTCTAAAGAAAATCCTCCAAGTTTCCTTAATGAGGAAAATAGAGTTCCAGGTATTTTTTAAAACAATGTATCTCTCTTCTAACAAATTTGGATATCAACATTTAACAAAACTATTGGCTAGCATTCGATTTGAAATGTCTTATCTGCAAAAATATAGAAGTATTATTAAATAGCTTAATACAGTATCAGCATCATTTAGAAGCTTATTAAAATTGAAATTTATTTTAGGCCCTACCCATTTAAATAAGTCTTCCTTGTTTGACTTAAACAAGACAAATATTCAAGTCTATGAAACAGTTTCTAACATGGATTCCAAAATGAAGACTCTTATTATGAAATGTTCCTAACCCCATTGGTGTTATATACAATGAACAATCATTCATATTACCAATACAATTTTTGTTCTCTATTATTATAAATCATAAATAACATAATCCAGTTTTCAAAAAGTATGACAGAAGGGTAGAATTAAAGATTTCACAAGTTTTTATATTAAACCCAATTACTCACCTAATCAACCCCCTTCAAACACCTGTCTAAACTCTCTCTCAAATTTACAACTCTAGTGAACAAAAGGTTGAAAACACTTCAGTTGCCAATCACTAAAAAAATAGCTGGCCATTTACTCTACCATCTGTGCTATGTCAAAAATATGATTTACTAACAATGTACTAAAATGATAAAAATTCTATAATAATGAATTTGTAACTAACTTATATATCAAAAAATAAGATTTTTCTTGCATTCCAAATTTAGTATATTTTGCTTAAGTCACAGATCTGGCTCCATCTTTACATAAGATAGCCATGAGAGAATCATCATCATACAGTGATCAAAGATCTTTATGTACTCTGACCTCTCTTTGTTGTACTCCCTGAATTTGCCTCCCTAAAGAGCCTGGGAACTGCCAACTACCTATGATTCCTACATTTACATCTCACAGATCAGATAGGATAAAGTGGCAGGACACATAATGAAGGAATGCCCCAAGATGGCTTTTACCTAATCTCTCCAAAAGATTTTCATATGCTCTTATTTTCCATCTTGTACCTTTAAACGCAGCCCTTTGGAGACCCTGCCCCAGTCAGTTAATACACAGAGAACTGAAAGCTACCACACAAACTGCTTTCAGTTCTCTGTGTATTAAGTGACTGGGGCAGGGTCTCCAAAGGGCTGGGTTTAAAGGTAATAGCTGTTTTGATTTCTACTGCCACATGATGGAAATCTAGATGCATTTAACATGTAAGTATTTTAATATCTAGTGGACAGGTTCCATATAAATACACTTCAACTACATTCATTTTTAAATAAGCTGTTAATATTAAAATCTAAGAATTTATAATATTAAGACTCAAAATACATTTCCTTATAAACAACTGGATTTGTGTTCATTTATAATACAATCAGTCTGTAGGTGTTAAATGCCTTCACGCAGGTATGCAAATCTTATTCAAATGTACTTAAAACATTCAAAAGCATATAACTATATATAAAAAAAAGATAACCTTATCATATCTGCCCCATCTCAAAAATTTTATAATTTAAACATGTTTAAGAAAAAAATCAATCGGATCTATTTTTCTTTAAAGACAAACTTTTATATATAAATACCTGATCCATCTGTGCCTGAACCAGATCTAACAGACCCATCTGTGAAGGAAACAGATTCGGAATCAGAGTCGCTAGCCTCACTTCGAGTGTCATAATCATTGCCCTCTTCCTTCTGATCTCTCTCATCCTGTTCATACTCTTCTTCGTCTTCTTCCTCCTCTTCTTCCTCTTCCTCTTCCTCCTCTTCTTCCTCCTCCTCCTCCTCCTCTTCTCCATCTTCGTCCACCTCTTCATCTTCCTCTGCATCGTCTTCTACCTCTTCATCTTCCTCCACATCTTCCACTCCTTCCTCCTCATTCTCAGTATTGTTGCCTTGCTCATCAGAAGAACCACTGCTGCCAGTCTCATGGTCAGAGCCATATTCTTCAGAATTCACTTCTTCCTTAGAAGATTGGCTGGATCTGCTTGCATGTCTATCCACGTCAAGCCCAATTCGCTGATGTTTAAAAAAAAAAAGAGGGAATCAGCAGTAATATAACAGTGAATAAACAACAGTTCTAAAGCCTCAAAAAGAATTGCTTTGTTTTATATCTGCAATAATATTTACTACCTCAGAACCTTCTGGTGTAGGGGATTTGGCCCTCCTTTCAGGATCCCTTTTCCGGAGACAAGTTTTGTCAGGGTGATTCTTATAAGGTTCTCTGGAGGTACTGCTTGATAAACGAATTTTCCGATCAGCTTCTAGACGCTTGTTTCTTTCAGATCTTTGATATTCCTCATTTTTATACTCTGTGACTGACTTTCCTTTTGTACTAACTATTCTTTTGTTATTGCTAACTGATGAACTCAATGGCTTAGAAATCAACTGTCTGGAATGAACAGAAGGCTTTTGTCGCTTGGTGTCAGTAGATTCCATTCGGTCATTTTTCCTTTTTGATCCTGAAAACACAATTTAAAAACGGATATAATAAAGGTATTTGGGTATTCCATTTATTTCGTCAAAAACTAACAGACACTATGTATCAAAGGAAAAAGCCTCATTTATTTAAAATAGCGCCTAAAATATTTTTAACTCCAAAGTTAATCATAAAGATAACATAGGTTTCAAACCTTGGAATAAATTCATCTGAGTTATTTCACACATTTGAAAAGTAACAGATTACTTTTATTCATATGGAATTAGGTACCAAAGTTTATGATCATGCTTTTGCTATCAACTACCTCAAGAAACAAACACAAAAGCAAATTCACTTTCTTAAGAAATTAAGTCTCTACAGTGTTTTTTTAACAAAAATAAAATTCTTACATACCCTTTTTCTCATTTTTATCTTGTTCACTCTCTGGATTATACAGTTCGTCATCCTGTTCCGGTACTTCAGTCAAAATATCATCTAATACATTAAGTTCTCCATCTGAAAGAAAATTAAAAATAAAGAAAAATCACTGTAATTAAGAATTTATTTTTGAGTACTTAATATGTTGAGGCTTCAAAAGTTATATAAGAACATAACCCTCAAGCAGCTTTTATTTCAGAATCAAGACATAACAATAATTCCTATAAAATCACACAATGTAAAGGGCATGATACAAAGCTCTGTTCTATAAAGCCAGGAGTACCCCATAAGATATAAAAGGATATACTGGGGTAGAGAAACAAAATGTGAGAACTTCTATTTATCAAGGATTGTGTACTCTCTGTGAGATACTGATCATCAAGAGAAAAAGCGGCAAACTCCAGTGTAACCAAGTAATCAAAGTTAACATCATCAACAGAAGTTCAAATCGACATCAGAATAGAACTATTCTGTGATATTCCTATGAAAAATACAAAATCTGAAACTACACCTGGGGAAACATCAAACAAACCCAAATTAAGGGGCATCCAAAAATGTAAATGTCATGAAATCTGAACAATAAGTACACCAGAGTAAAGGAAGCTAAAATGACATGAATAACTGAATACAGCACTTGACTGAAACATAACTGGGAAAACTAGTGAAATCTAATTGGTCTGTATATAATAGTATCAACGTTAATTTCCTGATTTTGATAGTATGTACTGTAGTTAAGTAAAAGTCCTAATTTTTAGGATATACATACTTAAGTATTTAAGGGGAAAGAAGAACCATGCCTTCAAATAACAAACGATTCAGAAAAAAAGTGCATCTATATACATCTATCCACATTATCTGTACTGAGAGCACATGGAGGGTGGAGAGCAAATATGAATGAGAAAGACAAATGTGGTAAAATGTTAACATATGTGGAATGCAGTTGAAAAGTAAATTATTTGTACCATTCTTATAGCTATTGTTTGTCTGAAATAACGTCAATATAAATTTAAAAGAAAAAAATTACTAATGTGCTACACAATCCAAAATTTTGAGACTGCTAGTATATAGACTATAAAATTGTAACTTGTTCAGACAAGGAAAACTATTGACTATAACTGACATACTATTCAATGACCATGAAAACATAGAACTGTTTTTGTCATCCCATGCCCACCTTTATCCTGTCCAACAGGACAAAATAAATCTTAAACATACAGGTAAATGTTTAGTGCTTTGAACTCATTTTTAATAATACACTAAAGCTAATGGCAAACATTTTCAAAACTAATTATTCCAGTATCAAACATGTCTTTCAAAATTTAAGGTGTGGCAAAGAGAAGTTATAAAGTCACAAAATTGATGAGATAAAAAGCAAAGCCCATTCAAAGTATAACAAGTGTTACTAACAAGTTAGATGGGATTCACATTTCCCCAAAAGGTGACTGAAATCAATGACTGAAGAGATATAAAACCATTAATGTACAAAAAAAGTAACACTTTCCTTATATTTGGAGTCAGACACAGTTGCTATTTAAAAACATCTGAAAAATTACACGTCCAGAATGGCATAGCAATTGATTTCTTTGGATGGTAACAATGTTTATCTGTACTTTGTTTTTCTAAAATGACTATATACTATATGATTATTTTTGTCTACTTAGTTTAATTGTCATTTAAAATCAAGGTATGCCAACCAAAAGGTTTCTCTCACCTTCTGGATTAGGTTTTAACTAAAGAGGGAATTCTCTCAAGATCTGAATGGTAGCAAACAATTTTATATACTCTATATTATAAATAAAAAATTAAAACATATAATTGAAGAGAAAAAAGTAAAAGTTTTGCTGAAAGCTCTCTAGTCAATACAAAAGTGGGTCTCAACAAATCTTGACAATACATTTGCAGAAACAAAAAGAAAAACTGTAAACTATCACATCAACATAGGAAGTAAATATGCTACACACACCTTTTCATGAAATTGGTTCTTAACTAGAAATATCTACCCAAAAGCTTGAACACTCACATGAAATTACCTGTCATATATGTACTAAACTCTAAACAGAATTAAAAAACTCTGCAGTTTAACTTATTTAAACTTCAGACATGTCTAAATTATGGTTTCTCTATTTTTTAAAGAGTGTAATTGTTTTAAAAAACTTTTAACAATTATTCAAATTCAGTTAGTTGCAGTTTTAAAAGCATCTACAAATTTTTAAGACATCAAAAATTAACCAATGCTTACTTTTTTTAACACTATCAGTTTCATACACGTGTAGATATCATGACATGTATAACGTATGTTTTATCATCCATTACTTTACAGATAAAGAAACAGAAACCCAGAAGGTGAAGTTGACCAAATTTACCTGTCTAGAAACAAATGGATGTGAGTCTAGAGTTCCAGCTTTCTAAATCTGGGGTTAAATTAGATGGAAACAACAAATGCAAATTATGAATAGGCAGTATAAGCGAGATTAGTTTTAAATAAGTGCACTAGAAGGCTCTGTATTGCCAACATTACTACATCTTTAATTTAAAACCAATCATAACACCCTCATTTAATCGTCTACACAGTTTTATCTGTATTATAATACATGATACGTGACATCAATAATCTAACTATGGTTTTATCACAATAATGGCAAACTGAAGCCTTCAGGACAAATTCAACCCACAGCCTGTACTTTTCCGTTTCTGCATTTTTAAGGTTGTGCTTTAAAAAAAAAAAAAATGACATAAACCTTAGATGGCCCACATAACGCCTAAGATATTATTTACTATCTGACCCTTTATAAAAAGTTTACCAACCTTTAATATAAATGACATTTTAAATTACTTTTTCCCCATTACCAAAAACATTTATTTACTGAAATACAGTACACAGAAAGAGAGATTTGGATTTGAAGAAAATACAGTCTATCATTTAAAAGCTAGGTATCCTTGGGAAAATCCCAGTCTGAGCTCATTTCTTTACCCCTGATAAGAGACATTTAGAATGGAATATCAGTGTGTGGGAAAGGAAGGAGAAGGGTAATTATTTGAATCCCCTGATGAGTTTTCAACCTGTAAGCTTTCTCCTATCTCTATCAAATTCTAATAAACCTTGCCTGCCACAACTGTTTGTTAAAGACTAGGGTATATAATATAAATCTGGTCCAAAATACAAAGCAAAATCTTTTTTCAATAAGACAAATATGTACATGCTCTGATTATCTGTTGTTGTATGTAACATGCCACCCCAAAACGTGGTGTTTTAAAATAATACAATCATTTATTACTGCTTTGATTCTGGAGTTCAACTCGTTTCTCTCAAATGGCTGCATTTCTAGATGGTGGCTAGGAATCATCTGAAGGCTTGCTCATTCACCTGTCTGCTTGGCAGCTAGCCTGGATAGACTCAAAACAGCTGTGACTTCTAGGGCATTTCTGCAGTCACTCTTCATCATGACAGCTTCAGAGTAGGCAGACCTCTTTCTTATATGGTGGTTTAGGGCCCTAAAAATGTACAGATCTCAACAGGAAAGGGGCCAGGAGAAGCACAGCAACATCACAACATTTTATTCAGAGGCAATCACAAACTCTACCCAAGGTTCAAAGTGGAGAACAGAGACTTCATCTACTTCTGGGAGAAGTACTAAATACTTGGTAAATGATTTCAAAACTACCATCTATTTAGTTTTGTTTAAACGTAAGCATTTTAATTATCAATATATGGTGTATTTTTAAAACCCCAAATCTGGTTTTCAAAAAATGAAAGTTCATAGTATTGGGTTATAAAGCTAACTTAAACTGCTTCTGCTAACCCCCTTCTTTCACTGGCTAGAAAAAGTACACCTCATATATTTTAATTCATTTTTTCATATTAGAAGGAATTAGTCATAAAGATAATATTAACATTTTCAGAAGCTACTGCTGTTAAGAGACTCATTATCACTGGCATATCCTTTTGGGAAAGAAATACCTGTGAGAGTAACATCCACAAGTTCTCTAAGGTAACTTTCTTTAAATTACCTTAAAATGTTTCAAGTCACTGTCCTGAAATTTAACATTATTCTGTATAGAATTATGCATATATTCAATTATTTCGTAGTAGTTTGGCAGCAGCAACCCAACCTAAAAATATTCATGATTAAATGAACAAAAGTTAGCAAATGCCAGGTTAAGAAGAGTTCTCCGAAAATACAACTTACGTACCATAAAAATAATACAGTATTCCTATGGCAAAACACTTTACACTACATTTTTCTGTTAAGTCCACATAAAGAGCTATAGTCTTTTAAAAAACCCTTTTTAAAAACCTCAAAGGCTGATTTTAAGATGCCACAACAAAATGAAAATAAATTTTTTTCACATGTCAGTACAATGAATTAGCTCAAGCAAAACACAAAATGCTTCATTAGTATTTCTATTTATGGCTAAAATTCAAATCCATCCAAAAGTTATACACGAATAACCTGTAACACGAATCTAGCTCTTAAATGCTTTGTTTTCGAAAACTAAAGGTTTAATGTAAAAATCCAAACACTAATTTTTTAAAGGACTATTTGATCATTAGAGACCCAGATTCTCACCTGAAAACTACCAGCTGGAGCAGTCGTAAGAGTCTTCTGTTAAGACACAGAGAAGAAAATACAAGCCAAGGTTTTACATGCGAAAATCTGGGTTTATGTCTGGTAAATCAGCGTATTTACTAATACTGCCAGAACATGGACCACACTTGCTCTTTTATTTTTTTTAACCTAAAACTCAGCATCACCTATTTCATTAAACAAGTACTTTATCTGACTCTAGTATGCATATTAGCCTGCAACTCCTGAATTACACTGATGTTAAATAAATGCAAATAAATTGAAGGTTCAGTTCAACAAACACTAACGCACAGGGACACAAAACTCCAGTTTTAGTATACATACTTTGTGAAAGAGTAGGAATGCGAAAGCAGACAATCCTACTCAACTCCAGTGGATTAACTGCCTGGAGAGAACACAAGCACCATGAAGTCAAATCTTCCAAATTTTCAAAAGCATCCCCAAATTTTTATTTGGAATTGTCTGACTTCTAAATGTAGCCTCAGTTAAAAACAAAACAAAGCCGGCTGCTGCTAGCTTGAGTGCTCTAAGTGCAGTTATCTGGGAAGGTTTTGCATTCGCAATATATATGGACTTCATTATGATCACTTGTGCAAACTAACAAGATTTGTTTATCTCAAACTATTAAAAAACTGAATTTTGCAATAAAGGTACAGATTCTGGAGTATAAGAGGCAAAACAAGGAAATGAAAAGAATCATTTTTAGAGCCTGTTCAAAAACTGACAAGATGTGAGAATAACAAGGTTTTTTTTTTGCTTGATTGGGGTGATTTCTGTTTTAGATAAACATGGGAACTTAAAAAACCTATCTGGCTTTCAAAGTAGTTTAACCTTTAGAAGGTTATGTCACAAGAATTGCAAAATGAAGCCCAAAGAATAAAGTGACTTGACTACAATCTCACAACTCTGAATCCAAATGCAGTGCTCTTTCTACTAAACAAGAATTAAATCTTAAACTGGAAGGTCCTGGCCCAAGAAGGCCACAAACCTCACCTCCACGGAATTCAGTGTAGAAAATTAACGTTTATCTGAGATACGATTTTTGTAACCCCAGAAGCTTCTGGGTCAGAAGACACAAAGTACTATTTATTTCAGGGTCAAGCATCAGACTAAGTCCCAGAGTTAGCGTATAATGAGAGCTGGGCTGTTAAATACACTATGCATTTTGTTTTCCAACACGGGGCACCAGAATACATTATACTTTTTAATTTGTTTAATATAGTTTTAGTTTGGCAATGGAACAAGATTTCCTGGATCCCTGCCCCTTACATTTCACATTGGACCAGTCTCAGTTACCTTTTTGTTATTCAAAATGAAGTGTAAAGACTAGGATTTCCCACCCTGTGCAAATCTAATGCATTTCAAAAAGCATACAATTGAAATCTAAGGAAAGCATTTTTAATTTCTGATTCTATTTCTATTATGGGTGAAATAAATAAGTTGGAACATCAAATAATCTATACTTTATAGAGCCCTAACTAAAGAGAACCAAGAAAGTCAACCTTATCCTAAGGACTTAACTATAGTTGAGGGCCAGTTTGTACATACGTATGTGCATGTACATACACGTTTGTATACATTACTGTGAGTACACATTTATATGTACTTGCCTGCGTGTGTGCGTACATATATAATTTAAACTCTGAAACCACTGAACAATGATAGCAAATGTCACATAACTAGTCAGTTATTAATGAATTCTAACCATGGGCTAATGATTTACAACCTTATCATTTATGCAAGGCAGTGAGACACAATTACTACACACCAGGAACCTGGTGAACAAGACGTATACTCCTGGCCCTCATGGAGCTTCCAGTTTGGTAATATAAAAATATTAATTATGAAAATGGTTATTCATTCTCCACATTTTGGACACATTCAACTTTTATAATTAACTTTGTAAGAGCTTAGGAAATTAAATTCATACAAGGTGTTTATAATATTAATGTGTATTTCCTCATATAGAAAAATGGCATTTAATATTAGTTAACAGCACCAACATTCCAACATCTTCCAAATCTACATTTTGGACGAATAATCACCACAGGAATCAGATGAAGTTGGCAATCTGACTAGTTATATATGCTTCAGCTCTTAGGTATGGGTACTACAGAAACTTTATAAAACTTTAACTATTTATCACACAACTAATGTACAAAGCCCAATAACCGAAGGGCTCTTGACCAAAACTGTTTTAACTGTTCTGTTATTAATAGCAAATTTCTGCCATTTAAACTTATCAAAATCTTACATCACTTAGGAAATCATTTAGAAGGGACCTAAAGTTGAAATATGTCTAAGATTCTTATAGGACTTAGCATAATTTCCTAATGATTCACAGAAGACAACTGATGACAATAAGTAATCATCTTCCCACTTTTGCTTGTTCAAATATGACACGAGTCAAGTACTGATTCTAATTCTGCCTATTATTCTAGCTGTGTGACAATGATCAAGTGAGACACCCTGGGCCTTGGTTTCTGTATTTGCAACCTGGGTCATTCTAGAAATCTCATTCCAAAATTAAACAAGTAATTCAATTCCAGTAGGTTTGCATTTGCTAGCTTTCCCAGTCAATGAGAAATAACCTTTGATCTTAACTATAAAGATAAGGACTTATATCAGAAGTTTTAAAATAAATTTCTACTATGAAAGTTAAGTTTTTAAAAATTACACAAAGGCGAGGCTTTTCAAAAGCTAAACAATTTACTATAACTATTGCTAAGAGTAGGCATTACTACTTGCCAATTATAAAGTTTATGTATTTGGACTGCATTTTCATCAATAAATTCATTTCCAAAACAAAATATTTAAATCATCACCTTTTTTTTTCTCAACGTACATTACTGTGTCTACCACTGACTTAAAACTACGTTCATCTGAATAGACAATGAATTCTTCAGAGTAATGAGTTTTACTCATTTTGGTTCATTTGACCCACTACAACCACCACATATTCCCATACAGGCAGCTCACAAATTGCACTCTGACACAATCAAATGTTGACTGAATTACTGATCAAAATAATCTAGTTTAATAACTGATTTTACTACTAATTAAAAGCAGTTTTCTTTATTCACTAACACCATACAATGCTATATTCACATTCCTTCTGGATTTCTCAAAAAAGTGGGAATGGGGATTTTTTTAGGATTCATTTAAGTATGGAAAATTAAACTACTATAACTTAATCGAGCTGCTTTATAGGAACAATACGTTAAAGATAGTCCACCCACTCTCCTTCCCAAACTTGTCCCTACCCTTGAGCAGTTTACTGAAGCATGAAGACGGTTCTTTCTCAAATAAAGAAAAATTTAAAAGGCACAGGCCTAATGCGACGACTCTAGAGCCCATTTAACAAATTCCCACCCCAAATTAGAAACACAGAAACATAGATCTGTGAAATACAGGGCAGCTGTGCTGCCATAGTTTCACCAACTATAACTTTTCCCAAATTATGCTAATCTTAGGGTCGTAAAAGAATTTAAGGCAGCATCTAATCTAACTACGCCCCAGACCTGCACGGACCTAGGATTTACATTAACATCTCTAGGGCCTGGGAGGTCGGTATTTCAAAAGACATTACATTCTGACACCATCGGTTCTTCCTACACTTCCCTGTAATTTTTATTCCCACAATTCTCTATATATTATACTTATTTGCTTCTGTTTGTGCCCTCTGCAAGCTACGCAAAATGTGTTTCTATTAAAATAGTGGCCAGGATATTTTTTCTCAGGCCTAAATAATATAATTACCTTTTCAAACATCATGTTTTCCGCAATAAGTATTCGAGGAACCCAAAAGGCAATTCTTGCCACTTTGCCTATTTAACAGGAACAACGGCCAGGAGTTACTTTAAGATATTTCTCGCGAATAATAATCCACCTATACGATTTTTAAAATATGCTCACTTACTAGACTATCAGCTCTGCTCGTACATTAAGAATTTTCAAAATATCACCTAACAGAAAAGGTTGGTCTGGAAATACGCATTGCATCCGCATAATCCTACCAGGAAATAAACCTAAGGGCCTGTAACTCAGAAGGCCTTCTTTCAGCCGCGCCCAGGACAGCTAAACGGAAAGTGAAGGGGGGAATTAGGTTCAAAAATAAAAACAACAACAACAAAAAAAACAAAAACAAAAAACGTAGGCGTGATGAAGTGTTAGGTCATTTGGAGACCGAGAACGGAAGGGCAGGCCTGGTCTCTTCCACGAGTCTCGGAGGGAGGGACCAGCTCCGCGCGGGGCTGGCTAACCTCCCCAACCCCCACCCCGCAACGAAGAACCGCGGTTTCACCGACCCACTGCCGAGCCCCGCCTCCGCCCGTCACCTTTCTCCGCACTAACCTTTCTCCTCCCGGCTGTCGGCCGCCATTGCTCCTCTCCTGTTTCCGATGCCGCCGCCGCCGCCGCCGCCGCTTTGACGCAACCCGAGCAGGGGCCCTAGCCGCGGCAGCACCAGCACGGGAACGTCTGTCCGTCCGCCCGCCGCGCTGCGCGCTCCGCACCTTGGCCTCTACCACTCACTCACCTTTCTCGACTCGCCCTTTTCTCCCCGCTTCTTCCCTTTCTCCCTTCCCTCCTCGCACTCCAGCCTCCGGAGGCCTAGGCCCAGCCTTCCCGTTGGGACTCGGGGACGGGAGGGGGTACAGGGAGGACAGGCAAACAGATGGCAACGGCGGGCGGCGCTAAAATGGAGCCTGCTTCCTGCGTGAAACAATCCCGTTCCCGAAATGCACTGCGCTGTTTACGCTCCTTTCCTCCCTGGTAACGTCACAGTGCGGAGGGAGGCGGAGAAGCACAACGCGCAAGGGAAGCGTGACGTAACGTCAGCACGTCGCCCCGCCCCTGCCGCGCACACGTCCCCGGAAGAAGTCTTTCCGGTTAGGGGGCGATCCGAGTTATGCATGCGCAGTCAGCGGGGCCGACTCCGCTTAGCCGGTTCCGCTGAACCGTCTGTGGGCGGACCATCCAGCCTCAGGGCAACGATTCTCCCTGTCGCTCCGCCGGAGTCCTGATTAAGTTCTGGGTATCGGAGACGTATTTAGGACAAGTCTGGGCTGGTCCTTTGGCTGCCATCAATCACTTTCTTGTCTATGGGTACCAGGAGTGCTTTCTCAGTTGGTGTCCCAGGGTTGCTCAGAGGCAGCGCAGGATGCAAAGAACTCACTTGTCACAAAAGCCTGCTGGTTTTGTTTTCAATCGAGGAAAGGAATTGTTTTTTAATATAGCTGCGTATGTCGTGTAAAAATAAATTTGATTTAAACATTTGAGGCTCTCATTTATTAGACTATGGAGACATTGAAACTACAGAAGTGACCAAAAATTACTTAACTACATTATACAGTAAAAGCTGCAAAGAAACTTGAAACTCATTTTCCAAAGGAATGGAAATGTAATTTTGTTTCACTGCTCCATAACTGCGTTTAGAAAAGAGAGATAATTTGAAGGAAAAAAGGTCACTTTGTTACATACAAACAAACAAGTGGCGTGTTTGGAGAAAGACAGTCTCGAGTGTCTTTGAACTTCACGGCCATTGTAACAAACAGACCAAAATGAAGGCAGTGGAAAGATTTTAAGCAGTGGAAAAGCAAAAATAGGGATTTGTCTAGAGTCAACTGGAGGGTTTGCAGGTAAAAGGACAACAATTCAGTAAATACAGAACCCAGCTATGTTTCAGATGCCTAGGCGTCAAGAATGGAAAGGAGAGTGCTCTGCCTTTTAAGAAATTTTTAGTATAGTATAAGGAAGAGAAAAATTAACAGGAATTATTGTGTAAGAATAATAGCTAGAAATGGTGTGTTATTTACTGAACCCACCTAAAATAGATTTATAAAGACTTAAAGAAGCCTTGATGAGAATCATTAAAAATATTTAAATGTGTACCATTGACCCTTAAAAGACACAAGTTTGAATTGTGCAGGTCCACTTAGATGTGGATTTTTTTTTTCAATAAATATCTGTATTGTTTCGGTCCATGGTTGGGAGTCTGTGCATGTAGACTGTATGCATTGTTCTACATCATTTTATGTAAAAAACTTGAGCCCTTGATAATTTTGGTATCTACGGGGGTCCTGAAACAATCCCCCACAGATACCAAGGAACAACTAAATTTTGGTGGAGAGTCAAAAGTTATATACACATTTTCAACTTTGAATGGGAGTGAGGGAGTTGGTGCACCAAACTCCACATTGTTCAAAGGTCAACTGTATATCACAGTAAACGTTGCTGAACTATTGAGTGTGATGCCCGAGTCCCTGCCTGCACCGTTTAGCTTATTATGTAGTCTTACAATAACTAATATTTGATTAGCACATTTATTAGCCTTTTGTTATCCCAGTGAAGTAGGAGAATTTAATAGGCTATCATTCAGGAAAGCAGCTTCTGCCATATTTTAGGAAGAGAATATCTTCCCACACCCTTGAAACAATCATCTGGTCACTGGGTAACGGGCATAGTCTTCTGTGACTGACATGAAAACTACAAGCCATGTCAGCTTCAGCTCCCAGAGTGCTCCAACTCAAGAATTCATTGAAGAAGGAGTCAGAGTTAAGGAAGGAGGATGAGGGGTGAGGAGGGGCTGGTGAGAAATTGACAATGCTTAGTCTTCTTTCATAGAGAATGATAGAAATCTGTTGACAGGTCTATCTGTCCTGAAACTTATCTCCTTTAATTAAAGAATCATTGTAAGGCCCAGCCCAGAAATGGGAGTCATCTGAATATTGACAGGTTCTAAAAGACCCTCCAAACAAGTGTTACTTTGTACTTTTTGCATCTTATGAAAAAATATTCTTATGTTCTCTGAAATAGAGTCAGTTACTAGTCCTTATTCCTTTATTCATCTTTTTCTTTCTAATTTCATTACCACCACTCCTAATTGTTTGCCTCCTAACTGGTTGATTGACTTCCTACTTGATCCAGGCTATCAGGCCTAAAAACACAAGAATATTCTTCCTAAAATAGTTCAATCGTGTTACTCACCTGTTGAATATATATATATAAGTAACTCTTTGGTCTTCTAGATAAAAGATCAAGCCTTAAAAAGATTTTCTACATTTGATTCCACCTAACTTTTTATTCTTATCCCCGACTTATACCCAACCAAATGACCTTGTTGAATTAAGTTTATATTTCTGTTCTCTACTAAATACACTGCATTATTCTTTATCATATTTACAAATTTGTGTATGCTGCTTCTGCCTAGAGTCTCCTTTCTTCTGTTTCTCGTTAATTACTATTTTCCCTAGGTAGTCTGTACCATGTGCTCATAGTTCCTTTTGAGCTGTAATGTAGATATGACCCATGTTTCTTATATTTTCTGGCTATTCTGGCTATAGCTGAATGGATTAGAGTAAGACTCCTGTCTCAGGAACCTATACCCTGGCCTAGAGTGAGAGCTTTGTTCAGCAGGAATACACTGTTTTGGATGGTTCATAGCCTACCAAATTAGATCCCTTCTCTTGTGGGTGAATCAATAAATACTAAGGTAGGAAAAAACGGGAAGAAACAGAAAAAAGCCAGAGGTCATGAATAAAAAAAAGTCATAGGGTCAAGAACAGACCTCACAACATAAAGAGTAGCTGAAGTAAAAAATGGACCAAGCTAACTCACCATAATGACATATTGATTCCAGGAGAAAGAAAGAACTAAGTAATTCCCACTTCTAAGAGGTATTTGCTAGAGAAGCTATTAAGTCAGCAAAATTCTGTGAACCAATCAGAGCTATTTCTATATCCTAAATTATCTTTTATTTATTTGTTTGTTTGTTTGTTTATTTTGGTGTGACATTTGCCTAAATGATTGTGAATTGCATACCTCACTGTTCCCTATAAGGTGTCCAACCTACTTCTTAAGTATGAAGAAAAGATTTTCTACTTTTCTTTAATTGACTTTAACTTTAATCAATTTTTTAATATATGTACACACTATATTAAATGTCAACTATTTATTTGCATATTTCTTTTTTTTTAAGATATCACCTAGCCTGCTTCAAGTGACTACCTGCCCTGTAGTCCCATGACACTTGCTGTCAGAGACTTTTACCCTACTGACTACTTGTGTTCATGACTATGCAAACTGATTTCTGTCTATCCAAGTTCACATTCATATACTGGGGAGCAATATCTTATCTTTAAAGCCACATTCCTATTTTTCGAACCAAAATTGAGATACATTATAATTAGAGGGCTGAAATGGTACAATTTCCTATAAAGAGAAAAAAAATAGTAAAGAATTTTTAAAATCTTTTAAAAAAAATTCTCCTTTAGTGCTAAACAAGGTGATATTTGTTGATGCAAACATAAAAACTAAAGAAAAAAAAGGCTTTTTTTTTTTTTTGATTAACGTTTGAGATTCTGACTTCAAATTCCAAATTAACTATAGGCTAATTATATTGAGGCTATAAATAATACATGGGTAAGGGTTTTATATATGTATCTGTGTTTGGAGAGAGTTAGAAAAACTAGAGGTAAAGAAAACAAATACATGGACAATAAGGTAGTAAGGTAATTATTCAATATTTACTTAGTAATTACTAAATGCCGAGCACTGTGAAAAGTGCTTTATGTGCACTCTCATTTAACGCTTTTACAGGTTGCTAGATGGAAACTCATGGCTGGTATATTGCAGAATTGGAGTTTGAACTTGCCCTTTCTGATTCTAGGATTGATGCACTTAACCACTATTTTTTATTGCCACTGATGATAAAATTAGAAAAATGTTACAAGTCAATCATTTGAAGAACAAATTCCTCTATAAATAATACATTTGTATGTAGTTACCTTTGAAGTTTCGCAAATAATTAAATTCTAATCATGGTAACCAGAGTACACACTCAGCTTTCTTATGACTTAATTAGAATGTCAAAAATTATAGAAGTAACAAGTGTATTGAAATCAATACTGTTGTAGCTCATTTGAAGGAACATATCTTCTAGAACCATAGAATTAGCAGATGGTAAAAGATATTTTGACTCCTTTAGTTCTCTGGAAGAAAAATCTTTCTTTATAGTGTTAACCAATTTCTGTAGTGTAAATACTCCCACCATGACCTATTTTAAGCTACTTATGTGATATCACATCACTAAGCAGAGAAGAGAAGTATGCAATAACACAATTATACAGTATTTTTATCATATAGATGCAATAGATGTAAATGTATGTAACCTCAATAACATAGATAATATTAAATTTTAGTTGAAAACTTAGGAAGGGGTAAGTTTTAACATTTATTACTTTTGTTTTAATATAATTTACTTAACTATAACTTTATGTAACCTAACATTTAAAAATCCTCCTGCTTAACAACCAGCTTGCAAAATTTTCTGAAAATTTAACAATTGGATCTTATAAGTATATGAGCCAGCTCAAGCATACTATTGCCCTTAACTGTCTATCAGATACACAGTTCCCAGGAGCCACATTTTTCTAATGTTATAGTATTCCTGGCCACCGATGAAGAGAGTAAGTAGGAACAGAGAGAAGTCCTAAGTCATTCCTCCTAGAATTTAGAAATGGAATCAGACCAGGTATCACATTCTCTGTGTGGCTGAAGCTATAACTCACGTGAATATTTGAAGCTAATCACTTTTGACCAAAATGTGAACTAACTATCAGATAAGATTAACCCTGGTACGTCCAGATAATAGACTTTTTTAAAGCATCTTATTTTATTTTACTTTATTTTATTATTAGTTTCAAGTATATAGTACATTGGTTAGACATTTATATATAGTTTATGAAATGATTCCCCCCAATTGCTCTATCCACTCATCTAGCTCTTCACATAGCCATTATTACATTACTGCTGACTACATTCCCTATGCAGTGCTCCCCCATCCTGATGACCATCTCGCAACCATTAATTTATACTTCTTTAACCCTTCATTCCCTTTCCACCAGACCCCCAACCCTCTTCCCTCTGGCAGTCACCAAAACGTCCCCTGTATTTCTGAGTCTGTTTTTGATTAGTTTGTTCTTTTTGTTCCTTGGCTTCTGCATATAAGTGAAATATGGTATTCGTCTTCTCTGTCTGATTTATTTCACTCAGCATAATAACCTCTAGGTCCAGCCATGTCATTGCAAATGATAGGATTTCATTTTTTTTATGGCTGAGTAATATTTTATTGTATATATGAACCATAACTTCTTGATCCAATTGTCTATTGATGGGTATTTAGATTGCTTCTATATCTTGGCCGTTGTGAACATAGGAGTGCATAGATCTTTACAAACTAGTATTTGGGTTTTCTTTGGATAAATGCCCAGAAGTACAATTGCTGGATCAAAAGGTATATACATTTTTAATTTTTTGAGGGACCTCCAGACAATTTTTCACAGTAGCTGTAACAATTTGCAATCTTACCAACAATGTATGAGGGTTCCTTCTCCATATCCTTGCCAATACTGGTTGTTTTTGATACATTGATGATAGCCATTTTGACAGGCCTGAGGTGATATCTCATTGTGTATTTGTATTTAATTTGTATTTCTCTAATGATTAGTGACCTTGGGCATATTTTCATATGTCTATTAGCCATTTGTATTTCCTCTTTGGAGAAATACCTATTCAGGTTCTGCTCATTTTTTAATAGGATTTCTTTTTGTTGTTGAGTTGTATGAGTTCTTTATATATTTTGGATACTAGCCCCTTATTAGATGTATTATAAGCAAATATTAATAGACTATTAATCAGTGTTACAAGAATATAATCTACTAAGGCATGAAAAGACATGGATGAAACATAAGTATGTATTACTAAGTGAAAGAAGCTAATGTGAAAAGGCCACAAACTGTATGTTTTCAAATATATAACATTCTCGAAAAGGTACAGTTATGAAGACAGTAAAAAGATCAAGGTTTAGAGGTGGGGTAAAGATAAACAGATGAAACACAAAGGATATTTAGGGCAGTGAAATTATTCTATATGACACTATAATGACAAATAGCATACCATTATACATTGTCTAAACCCATAGATTATACAACACTAAGAGTAAATTACAGATTTTGAGTGATATGGTGTGTTAATATAAGTTCATCAATTTTAACAAATGCACCACTCTAATGAAGGATATTGATAATGAGGAAGGCTATGTGTGAGGGTAGAGGGGATCTGGGAAAGCTTTGTACCTTCCTCTCAATTTTGCTATGAACCTACAAGTGTTCTAAATCAGGTCTTTAAAAAACATAATTAAGGAGGCTTTTTACTTGAGTGAGTTTGGATTTAAATTCTGCCAAATTCTCTGAAGCAGCTTCTGGGCCAAATTTCCAGGAACACTTTAAAATTTTTGTGGGCTCACTGAAACACATGTGCAGCCACTACATTTGTGCATGTGAAACTGTGATACCTCTGAAGAACCACGATACAAACTGTGCTCCTATAAATTAACAGTTCCATTTAAACTGACTCATTTGACCAGAACAACCAGTCAGTCATTTGCCACTACAAATAGAGAAAGGTGTCATAAAGAAGAAAAGAATGAAAGGCATTTAAAAGCTGAGTAGTTAAATTAACACTTAAGCATTTCATTTGCTTTTCAAAGGCTACCTAACTTTTTAGAGAGAAAAAAAATAAAAAGGTAGAAAACAGACCAAAGTATAGGATTAATATGTGCAGGATTTCCGCAGGGTATTTAGTCTAACCTCCTTATTTCTACCTTAAGCCTTAATTTTATCTAAAACTCAAGTAGCCCGATCTACCTTGCTCACTCCTGTCCTCTCTGTCTTCTCTGCTTTTTGTTTTATTTTTTTTTCCAAAAGTATTTATTGAACATTTATTTCACGGCATGCACAGCCCAAGACTTTAGTCTCTATGCCAAAATAAGGAGTTTGAAACTGATCTTCTTTATATGAAGTTCTCAAACTCATCTCTTGTACTATGTATGAGATTTATAAAGAAAATTTATTGAAAATGCAGATTCCTGACCTTGAACCCAGAGCCAGATTCAAAGGGTTCTTCTAGGTCTGGGAATCTGCCATTTTAACGGGCATTTCAAGGGATCAAGGGAATAACGTGATTGGATTAACATTTTTAAATGATAACTCTGTCCATCTCTATGTATCTAATAATTTGGTTTGTGAGCTGTTAACTCTGCAGATTTTTATTTCTCTTTAAGAACCCTGAAATTGGGCTTTCTGTTCTAATTTAGACTCTGTTGCTTAACTGTTAGTCAAATTAACTTTTATCTATTCTGTGTTATAACCTGTGAGGGTATGTGAGAATCAGAATACCTATCTCAGAGACTCACTGTGCAGATTTAGCAAGTAAAGCATGTGTGGTATTTGATGCATAGAGTAAATGCTCAAAAATTAGAAATTATTATTATTGTTTTTGTTGTTGTTATTGGTAATAGTTTTATCATGACTTCTTTTTAGAGGGAAGAGTAGAAGGATATAGTTTTGCCCATAATAAATGGTCAGGCTATTGGGGCATGACTAGATAAATGATTGCTTCAAAAAAGAGAAGGATTCTCACTGCTCTATTATCTAGAAATAAGGCAGAGATCATTATGTTAAACAGAAAACCACAGGCCCCAAATGGCATCATTCGTTCTAAAAGCCTATGACACCAAACCTAGATTTAATACCTGATCTAATTGCAGTTTCAGCCTCTCCCAGAAATGTAATCTTGATTAACCTGTCTGGAATTTTCTTGTCAAGCACCA
Source organism: Cynopterus sphinx (assembly GCA_030015415.1). Classification (NCBI taxonomy): domain Eukaryota; kingdom Metazoa; phylum Chordata; class Mammalia; order Chiroptera; family Pteropodidae; genus Cynopterus; species Cynopterus sphinx. The sequence continues at coordinate 102,287,784 of CM057382.1, read as the reverse complement.
GTATGGTAACCTGTCACACAGGCCCTCTCCATCCCCCATAGAAAGGAGTAATGTGCATGATAAAAATAATTACCCTCTTATTACCCCTTCTATCACCGGCTCCCCTGCCATGACCCCCCAAAAAGAGATGTCCTGGTTCAAAAATCTTTTTTTTTTTCCTACTAATAGCTACTTGCCCTTTCCTGTTTCCTATAAAAATCATCCATTTTGTAGATGGATGGCCCTTCTAATTGCTAGATAATATGCTGACTGATTCATAAGTTGCTTAATAAAGACAATTAGATCTCTAAATTTATTCAGTTAAATTTTGTTTTTTAACAGTCCTAATTTTATTTTATCCTTTTCATGTGCTTACTTATTAAATCCCTGGGTATGTTCTAGCATTGATGCCTCTCTGAAATTTTCTTCTCATTGCTTATTTAAAAAGAACCAAAAGAAAGAAAGAAAAAACATTGCTTTGGGGTTCAGAAGATCTTTTCTTCGCGGAGAAAAGGATGTGGAAGTATTTTTAATCGTGCAGGTTTTTTCTTCTTTATATAGGAGAGGGCTTATGTGACAGATTACCTTATTGGTGTTTGACCAGAAACTTCTAGACTGGCTGATTAAAATTATGTTTCTGGGAGAGGCTGAAATTGCAGTTAGGTCAATTAGTAAATCTAGTTTGGGGATCTAGTTTTAGCATGAATGATGTTATTTTTAAGCCTCTGGTTTTTGTCTCAAACGAGAGAAAAGGCTAAAGTAAAGAAAGGAAATTATTTGATTAGCTATAGCTTAAATCCTAGTTGGCTATTTGCAGATTGGTTATCTTCAAGTTTTAATTTGGTAACTTTGAGGAGTTTACAGGCTTAGGTTTTGATTTGCTTTCATAGGCCAACAGAGCATTTAAGGTTACCCTGGTCTAATGGCCTTTTTGTTAATTAATCTAACACAGCTGAGGAGAAGTGGAATAATTCATATTAGAGGGAAAGAAATTTCTCTAGTCTTCCCTTCCTTTCTTGTAAAGAATAGGGACAACAAGCAGAAAAACACTAGATTAGTTATTCTTTGGAAAAAAATTGAAAACACCTTCTCATTTTTTCCTTCCAAATTGAAACCAGGAGAAATGTAGAATTCTTACCGTTTACGTGAGTTTGGGCCAAACTTGCTTGAGTGTTAAAGGACAATTATTTTTAGTTGATAACTGCATTATACTTAAAAACAAATGCTTTTGAGGGAAATTAGCAGAAGCAGAAGAGAAATCATTTTGGTGCTCTGTGTTAAAAAAAAAATCAGTTTTAATTTTACCTGTAACTGAAATAGAGTAAAATAATCAGTTTTTCTGATTTCACCTTCTCAAACCTGCCCAGTTCCCATAACATGTTAGTTAGCAATTTTTCCTTAGCCTTACACATAGGTATGCTATTAAAGAAATCTAACTTGTAGCCTGGGAATTGCTGAAACAACCCACCTGCTAAAAACTACCTCCCCCAAAATATAGGAAAGTGTGTACAAATATATGATTGTTTATCAAGAGATTTATAAAAGTCCGTGACTGGGAATACAGCACCTGCAGTTTGTTGACCAAAAGTTAATCCCCCTTGGACACTTGCTGCCATCCAGACGTCTGCATCAATCTCTTCCTGACCTCGAACCCCTCCCATTTTCCATTTTCCACTGACATAAAAGGAAACTGAATTTGTACTTGCTGAAGATGGCACTTTAGAACACTAGCCTGCCATCTTCTTGGTTTGCTGGTTTTCTGAATAAAGTCGCTTTCCTTTCTCCAGCTCCTTGTCACTTGACTTATTGGGTGTCATATGGTGAGCACTTTGAGCTTTCACTCGATGACACAACCATGTTGAATAATCTACATGTGCTTAACTGTTTTCTCTAGTGGACATAGAGGTCCTTTAAGAACAGTTTTTGGTATAAATAATGATTAAGTTATAAATCAGTGAAAAAAATTGTCCAGTAAACAAGTTACAGAATTTACTCCTATATCATTAAATATTAAATATGATCATATTATTTTAAAATGATTATGTTATTTAAAAATATTTCATTGTATGGATGTGCTATTGGATATGGTTCAGTCACAGTCTGTTCTATCTAGTTTAAAGGGAAAGGTTCTGGATGTTTTAAACTCATTTTGAAATTGTAGGAACAGGCTCTAAGCTTCTGGGAATAACTTCCACCCGCCAGATTTACAGGGCTAATCCTGTGACCTTCAGGCAAACTACTACTACTACTAGCAAGTGGTCAAAGAGCAATACTGCAAGGCTGCTTGCAGCAGGACTAAAGATTCTTCCTTTTTCTCCCAAAAAAGTATAGAGAGATTTAGTGAAGGCATTAAGAAGGAGGCTTGTTTTATTCATATTCAGTGATTTAGTGAGGAAAGAACTTATTCTTAATTCACCCTTGAAGCTAGAGTATTTAATTTTTAAATAAGTTAAGACAAGACTCCATACATATGCATTATATTTAAGCAGCTATCTTTAAAGGCTGTTTACAAGACTACAAACTGTCATCAGTCTCCATCTAGTGGCAAGATAGATTAATTAAAATCAAGTCTAAGAAGAAATACTCTGAAACTTGAGTGTTAGAGCCAAATATTTAAAAAGCGAACCGTATTATCATATCAAATAAACTTCACCACTGGTTTGTTAAATTTTAATATATATAAAAAACCCATGTAAAGTAATCCATGATTGTAATTTGATATTATAGCAGGTCATCCAATTTTGAAATTAAAAAAATATGCTTTCTGGATGATAAACAGAATATTTATAACTACAGGCTTTTTCTTGAAAGCATTTTTTCTTAACATGGTACATATTAATGATCTCAAAAATCTTGTTGCTCTTAAGAAAATGCTGAATTATTTTTTAAATGATGCAGGGAGAAGATTTAGAAAAAATATTGTCAATAAATTTAGAGCAAATCAACATCAGAATTGGGTAACTGGGCAGGAGATTTTTGGTACAAAAACATTGTAATCTGTGAATATTAATTAGGATATGATGTACTTATAACTATAAAAGGTAGCTGATAATCTCAAGTTATGTGGCCACTAAGCATTGAGTCTATATCAGAGAGTTATAGTGAGCAAATATTTGTTCCAATGTAGTCAACTTCTTTTAGAATTAGTTAGTGTCTATGCTATCTGATTATTAAATCATTTAGATATTATTCCAGTGCATAAGAGACACAGGAAAAAATAACAAAGTAGGAGAAAAGCAAGTATGAAAAGAAAGTAAGCAAACTGAGAAATCTTTAAAAGAAGAAGCCAAATGAATGGAACATATTGAACAAGAATTTTTGAAAAGTGTAATAAATCACTTTAGAGGACTAAAGCGGGAGATTGGAAACATGAATCAAGAAAATCAGTTATGAAGGACCAACTGGAGATATTGAATATGAGAGATCAAAAAGATGAAATTATGGAGTAAGTATAGTATCAAATATACCTTACTATTCTTTTGTGGATACTGGTTTTCAGAATGAATACACTTGAAAAACAAAGTAGTAGTTGAAAGAGTAGGTTAGTTAACATTTCCAAAAGGAATTAGGAAGGAACAACATAGTACAAAAAAAAAAAAAAAAAACTGAAAGAAAGTTAACAGACAGAATGTCGACATAATGTATATTGACAGAATTTTGCAAGATTAAAAATGATATTAATATCTAGATGGAAATAGCACAGTGTTAAAATAAGAGAATTTTGAAGCTAAAATTTTTATTCAATGAATTATATGTAAGGATGAAATAAGTTACTGTAAGATACCCAAGGCCTCAGAAGGCTGACACAAACGATCCTATTTGTAAACACTGTGGGAGAAAGTGTTTGAGTAAGAAAAGAAATAAAACTAAGAGGTAACCAAACATGGCAAGTGTTAAAGAAACAAAGCTTTGTATTGAGTTTGGATCAGAAACTGCTTGCTGGAGGCATCTTTAATAAAATTGCTTCAGGAACAGATAGGATTCGACTGCCCTCTTTACCCAAGAGATTTCATAGAGTATACACATAGCATATGCATATGTGTATATTTATTGGGGGAAAAAAGGCCAAGAAAAACTCTCATAAGTTTATTTACAATACCAGTTGTACATGTGAAAATGCATAATTTTCTATAATCAGAAGGATGAAGAAGAACAAATTAGTAGTTATAAAAGAGTCATGGGAATGTAGAGTACAGCATAGGGAATATATTGATATTATTGTAATGGCTATATGTAGTGCCACATGAGTATGAAAGTATTTGGAGAGATCACTTCATAAATAATATAAATGTCTAACCATTGTACCATGCACTGGAAACTAACACAAAATAAAGAAAATAAAATATGAAATAATTAATTAATTAATTAAAATATATAACAGTACAGCATGAGGCACTGACCAATCAGAGCAGATACCAGCCAAAGTGCTGGAGCAGGCTCCAAGAGGCTCCTGTTGTATCCTTGACCTGAGGATTATCAGTACACTGGGGGTGTGCTTTGGTAGCAGAAAGGCTCCAATGAGGGCCTCAGGATAGCATTTATTCACTAATGGATATGAAATTATTCAAAATTTTAATATGTATGATCATGTATACTGGCAGTGAAACAACATACTTTCATGTTTGATGACATCATGCAATTTTCTAAAACACACTTTACTTGTTTTTTGGAACAAACCGTGGGTAGATGCTATATTCCTGAGAGATTAAGACAGTCTCGGTATTAAAAAACAATTAGTGTGTTGGAGAAACTTACCTTCCTTTTATTTAAGTCAGGAAATATAAGTAGTGGATATTAAGTTATAGTAAAGGAGAGAGTATAACCTTATTCAAGAAATTTATCTGACAAGTCAGCTTTCAAAGTTTCTCACTAGACTTACTGGATTGTAAATATTCAGTACCATTTTCACTCCTATATTTTAAAGAAAGACAATTTAAAACATGGAAACTATTAAGCTGTTTTTTAAAAAACAACCTCAAGGGTAGTTTTTTCTCATTGTAGGCCTCAACCAAACTGCAGACTGGAGTTAAGCCCAGTAGATCTCAGCAGAGCAACAACTTCCAGCAGACTGATCTGTACATTCATGAGTGAGAAATAAACATTTATTATGTCATTGAGTTGTGCAGTAGTTTGCTACATAGCAAAAATTTTGTATTTATTCATGATTTATTTTATGCACAATGAATTTCTATATATTAAGAATTGCTATAAAAATCCAAACCTTTTTGTAAAAGATCAATTAGATTGATTAGACAAGTTTCTGATAAAATTAATCAGGAAAGAAAGATGATGCAAATAAATAACAGCACCCATAAAGTTTGCATTCTATTGTCAAAACAAAAGAATACACAAATAAATAGGGAAATCCAAATGGTTAGTATGCAAATGAAGACTTACCCTTACAAATAATCAGAGAAATGCAAATTAAAACCCCATTCAGAAAGTCTGATAATATCAAGTAGTGATGAGGATGTTGAGAAATAAAAAACCTCCCATCCAGTTTAAGTGAAGGTAAACTAGTTCAACCATGCTAAAGAGCAATTGGAAGTACTTGGTAAATCAACTATACTTATATTTTCTATAGGATGTAGCAATTACATCATAGGTTTCTTGCACATGTTGCTAAGAATATTTTTCACACAATTGTTTGTGGCAATTAAAATGGAAGAAGCCTAGATGTCTATCAGGAGAGGAATAAGAAGTAAAATAAGAGACAGACTCATAATAAATGTTCTAGATTAATATACACCTAGATGAATCTTATCACGGCAAGTGGAAAAAACAAAACACTATGAGATTTATAAAAGAAGACCTTTCAAAGACATTACATGCACATATCCAGAAAACAATACTACATTTATTTTAAGGATACATGCGTATCTAAATAAACATAGAAATGGCAAAGTAGAGAAGCATATAGTAAATACACAAGTGTAGGAGAGAGAAGATGGTGGATGGATGAAAAAAATAGTAAAATAAAATTATGAAAAAAAAAGGCATTGAACAGATGTTGCTAATGCACCACGAAAAAGAGAGTGTGATTAATTCAATTTTGTACACTCGATAATCTAAAAATAATAATACATACTAGGACCTGGAGTATGGAGTCTAGAGTAAGTTGAGAGAGAATATGAAAGTCAGTGCTGTCTGAGGATGAGGACAGTGAATTCTCATGTTTCTGACAATCCTAGGCTCTTAGAAAAAGATAATAAATATCTTAGTAGTTATATTTTAATATAACAGGATAAGCTATAAAGCTCTTATGGAAATATTTATATGTATTAGTAAACATAAACATAGAAAATATATTTAAAAAGAAAATGATTGTGGGTTCCAGGCCTGGCTGGTCCCAGGACTGGCTGTGATCCAGGATTTAGAATGTTACATTAGTGTCGTAGGGCACCTGCGCCTAAAGTATATGAACATAATTCAGCTTATTGTATCATGCATGTGTGGCAGAATGCCACTATTGTGCTGTGATACATATATAGCCCATGTGGTCCCTGGGGAAGCAGAAGAGAAGCAGAAGCAGAAGCAAGTTCCCTGCAATAGAAGCGTGCTCCCGGCAATAAAGATGGTGCTTGCAGTTTCATTCTCATGTTGGCCCCTTGTGCATTCTTCCAAGACAATGTCTCACCACTGAAAACCTTCTCTTCTCAATCAGCTCAGCACTGACAATGTTCATCCAAAACCTCACTTATCAACATGACGTATATGGGGATTTTTTTCACACAGTGGTTATTTCTTCTGCAGGTAACTTGTTAATTAGTATAAAGTGATGCTTAAATTGCATTCATGGATTTTAATGTGATATCATTAGAAATTACTTCAACTGAAGGTATCATTTTATTTTTCTTTGATTATCATTAATGACCTTGAAAAAGATTTATCTTTAGAGCTCAGCATCTTTCAAAATTGTCTTACACTTTCCCTGCGTTCTATGTACTTAGAAAAAGAAGGCAGTATAGTATATAGTACAGCTTATTAGAAGAAATGGCTAAATTAATATTTTATTAAGTTGAATGTGAATATTAAGAAGGTATTATACTTCCATGTAGAATAGTCAATTATATTCAATGTGTTTTAACATTGTTGGTTGCTGTGTAATTGATGATGTAGTGAATGCTTCTCATGGGAAAAAATGCCAACTTTACATCTCAGGGAATCTAAAGGATATTTTTGACTGCTGATTGCAGTACTTCGAAAGGCTTAAAGAGAAGTGTGTGTGTGTGTGTGTGTGTGTGTGTGTCTGTGTGTTAGGATGAGAAAGGATAAACATGACCATTTGTGAAAGAATAAATCTATATCACTCGGGGTGATGATAACAATCCAGCTGTTATCAGTTTCTTTTATCTTTTAACTAGTAAACAAGATTAGCTTAATTATTTCTTTAATTAGGTGAATTGAGAATAGGTTCTGAAAGATTACCTAAGGAAACTGGTTATTAAAGTAAATTAGTTTATATTCACTCTGTAAATAGAAGGTGATGCTGCTTTTATTTTCATGACATGTTTATTTTTTCTGGTTATTTCATGTGCATTTTATACATATTGCATTTCAAAATGCTTTTACTGTTGCAAAAATGATTATTTTGAAATCCAAAGACAGATGGACAAGTTAATCCTTTGAATTCTCATTGTGTTGGAACTATAAGGTCTTGCTTATTTTTATTAGTATTTGCCTGCTCGTTGTTAATTGTTGTTACCAGTTCTTCGTGATTTATTTCCCAAAGAAATAAGATTTGTGAGACAGTTTCACTTCTGATTTCAATCCATTCCTCTAGATCAGGCTAAGTCACAAACTTCCTAGTTCACTGCTCCAAACTCCCTGCTTCACTGTCACAATAAGCACGATAACTTTCTTTCAGAAGATCAATCATTCAATTCACTGATTTAACTCAATAATTACTAATTACTAATTTAATTACTAATTTTTCACTGGAAGCAAGGCATTTCCTTTGTTATTCTGTGTAGAAAGAAATACTTTTCAGAGATCCACTGTTATTTTACATCATAAGTAGAAAGGTCATGTGTTCTTTTGTGAAACATCTAAAATTTCGAAGTCTCTATTTACAACAAAAAATAAGCAACGTTAATATTTATTATTATTATTATTTTTACCTTTTTCCCTTAAGTTGTTTGACATGACTCAATATGAATACAGGTAGTCCTTTTGCTAGATCAGGAACTATAGCTTCAATAGTTAAGGTGAAATCATAGAAAATCCACATATACTGAATTTTTAGATATTTAGAGTTGCTATCAGCAACCTTCATCAAAAGCTGTTAGTTAAAAGTGGAATTGTACACATGGGGTGAGCTATGCAGGCTCATATCTTTGAATTGGCTAAGGTAATGTTGAAATTAAATGAATATTTTGACATAAATCTGTATAAAAATAATATATCTCAAGAATTTATTAATATAATCTTGATATTCAAATTGTCTTAATAATATCAGTAATTTCAGATTTCAGCTTCTGAAATTACTTTCCAATTCATAAAATACTTTTATACATATCTTTTTAGAGGTGAGAACTATTTTATTGACTTCTAGCCCTTGAAATCCCAAATTGCCAGACAGCACAATATGTGTCTGAAGTCAACATTTACCTTGTTGTACTTTTGCCCAGAGTACAAACTCATTTTCTATATTTGGGGACTTCTCTACCATATGCATCTTTGACAGAAGACTTATGGGCCATATATACTATATTTTATCATCTTTTTCAGCTAGGGAGCAGGAACATGACCTGGGCTGAACTAAATAGCTGCATTCACTTGATTTTGCATTGAGAGCTGTTGATGCAAAGGAACAGAAATAGTGTAGAATCTATTCTGACAGTGAAAGTAGCATGTAAGCAACAATTTGTTCTGGAATACTAGCGGAAATAGAACTAGTGTGGCATATTGTATCTAATGCCAAAGGTGGATGGTTATCCAAGTGGTGGCATCCAGTGTTCAGTGTGATGGGAAAAGTCCCCTCATGCTCCTAGATCCATGGTTCAGTTATGGTCCTGGCTGCTGCCTAGTGTCCTTTGTACCTTCCAATTTCAGAATGTAGTTCTTCAGCTTTAATGGCATTTCTTTTAGCTATATAATAACCTTTCAATAAATTACTTTTTTACTTAAATTTAAAGTTAGCTTCTGTTACTTGCATTAATAACCCTGACTAATAAAAGATAGAACTGATTTACATATCTCTATAACCTTATGAAGATAAATTTTCTAAATATTGTTTACATATCAGGAAACAAAGATTAAGAAACATTAATTAACTAAATGTTTGGCTAAGATCAAACATTTAGTAAGAATGAAGAGCCAATATTCAAGTATAACTACTTTGAATCTAATTTAGGGGCCCTTTTTTCCTTTCATAGAGTGGCAGAGATTGGCTACATGTTAAACATTACTTTTTCATTTTACTAAGCACACAGGAAGCTTGCATTTCACAGCCTCTCATGTCATTACTTTAGGTCCATGTAACTGAATAAAAAGTGATGTTGAGTCCTTCCTGAGCTGGCCAGGAAAATACCTCAACAATCTTGTATATGCTCTCTGTCCAAGTGGTTGGAAGTAAAATGGAAGAGCCTCACTATTGAAGAAATTCAAACCTCTGAGTCATCACTTGTAATAGAGTAACTTGGGCAAGCTACCTGAGCCACATCATGAACTAGAGACTTTTTTTTCTTATGTTAAACGCCTTTAGTGTGAAAGTTTATTATTAAAGCAGGGAGTGACCTTTAACTAATGCAGAAAATGGCAACAGAAGTGAGGTAATCACACAACAAAAACCTAAAATATGTGGCAATGGCTCAACTACCAGCTATATAAAAATAAAATAGTAAAGAAATAGTTACTAGATAACTATGTTATCTGGTGGCATTTTTTTCTTTCTTTTTGGTAAATTTGTTTCCTGCTTTTCCTTACAAGGCAGACCATGTATCAATTGGGCTTGTAGCTCTACAGAAAGAGCTTAGAAACAAATGTTAGCAGCATTTTGGGGGACTCTTGACTCATTGGGCAAATTATAGATAAAAAAAGAAAGATGATACCAGGAGAAAAATTGGCCAATTGTTACATAGAAATGATAAGAAGGAGAGATAGAACAGAAATTCAGGGCCTTCCATAATGAAGAGTCCCAATGTCTAAACTCTAAACAGTAAGAAATAAGCTTACTAAAAGATGTGAATGAAAAAAGTTAAGTATAACTTGATGGTTGGAAAAATGGATTCATGTCAAAGATAAGATTATGAGTATGTCTTTCATTTGCTTAAGATAGACTCAAGGTTGCTGCCATCAAATAAAAAAGGAACTATAGGGTGAAGGAGCAACACAAATCAGTTTGGGGAATCATGTGAAGGAAAAGCTATTGGTGTGGTTACTGGCACATAGATTGCTTGGAAATATAAAAATATTAAATTTTTGAAATAATTTTGCCAATGAAAGTATGAAAATGCAGTAAAAAAACATTTGGGATATTAGGATTTAAAACAACCTGCAGATCCCCAACCTGGAAACAGGAGGCAGGTTTTTAAATCTAAACAGCCTCTACCAAAAGGCAGTGTTACCTAATAACCACTTTAGATGTAATCCAAGAGAATAATGAACAAGAAGGAGCCTTCCAGAGGTGCAGAACACTGGATAATGAAGCTCTCTCCAGGAAACTTAATCAGAGTCTAATCAAGAATTACCCCTGCCTCTAAGAAATGTCTGCCCAGTGGGATTTCAAAACTGGTTCAAACCAGTGACAGCTGTGTATTTATCTTCTAACAAATGGAAATGTTTCTTGTGGCTATCTTATTCCTACTCCACCATTGCAATTAGACATGTGTTTGGGTATAGATCACTTGTCTTTTTTGTTCTTAGGTATTTAAAGCCTGTGGCATCATACCTTAACAAGATGAGGAAGGACTGCATATTCACTGGAGAGCATGGATTTTGAGTTGATTCAATTAGTGGTTAAAGGTTTGAATTAGTGTTTCATGTGTTGGAGGATGAATACAAGGGATGAGTGGCTAGACAGGAGGACTGTAGCAGAGACTAGCTAGATGCTCACTAATCTTATTTCTTTCTCTTGGGCATATGGAAATTATTTCAAAGTGTCTCTTGCACTTAAAAGGAGATGGAAGCCATATGACTAGTAAAGAGGCTGAAGTCATTTGTCTAATTCTAGACCAAGCTCCTTAAACATCCTTCACAATCTTTCATTGATTCTCTCCATTGTCATATTGTTACCATTGGGACACTCCAAATTTCGGTGTTGCCCGGTAATACTGAGGGGCCTTTGGTTCTTTTTGCAAATGCAGTAAAGAATTACAGATCCCTGAGATTTAGAAAACGTAAGATTTATTAAAGTATGTTTCAAGAGAGAAATGGGTTTGATAAAAGTTTGTTCCAAGGGAGGGCTGTCCAGTGAAGAGGGCTGTAACCCCACAGAAGTGGGGAGGTCTATTTATATTAGGGCAGTGATGGGAGGTTACAAGGGTGGTCCTGGATGATTGGCACATGAGGTCATTTTGATTTACATTTGGTTGTTTTATAACTTTCTGCCTACTGTGCATGCAGTTATCCAGAATTCAGTCTGGTATAATTAGATTCATAACCTTCTGGACATAGACATGATATTATAATGATGATATAATAAGGCTGAGGTGAAAAGAAAGTCGAAGTAGTCCTCACTGAGCATTTGTGGCAGGACCAAACTATTTTTGGCCTTTCTTACTCCCTTGTTCCTCAGGATGTAGGGGTGATTTATAACTATAAAATGGATGTTCCAGCGAGGTCTTTGGAAGGTCTTTGGGCTGGGCCTTTGCTCCTTTGTTCCCCTGTTGCCCATGTCTGCCTAACTATCTACACCCTGACTATAAGCAAAGGATTCTGAGAGAGTGGAGCTTCCTTGAGTCAACACACTGGGAAGAGAGCTACCAGAACAACTTTGGACTGCGACTTTATCAAGTCACTAAGATTTAGAGATGGCAAACAGAGTAACTGTCATATTTAAAGATAAGATACAGAAGAAATTATGTGAGCACATTCAATAAATTTGTATATATGATTAATATGTAATCTTTGTACAATCTGAATTTTATCTTAGAATGTTGGAAAAGAAAGGGGACCATATAAAAAGGAATTATTGGATTCCTTGAAATATCGCAGAGTATATTCAAAGCATAAATAGGATCACTAGTGAAGAAATGGAAAAGTAGAGATGAATGATTAGCTCTTCAAAACAGAATGAAAACCAGAAACAAATAAGGGGAAGATAAGAAGTGGTACTAGATAGTGATTCCCAAGCCTGGGAATGGGATGAGAGGAAGAATAGAAGAGTCATGTAAGTGACCTGAAAAATTTTGTGGCTAAGAAGTGGAAAGTTTCAGTGAGTCCTATAAATGGGATTTATGTGTTACCTTCAGTTGTCTTACCCAAGGAACAGCCTGTGTGCCAAGAGGATAAAAAGCTCAGAGGTTGCATATAAGACATGAATGGTTAAGAACTCCTAAGGAAAAAGTATAGTCAGTGCATAAGGTGATGGAAATCTGGTTTTAAGAGAAGTGAATTATTGGAGAGTTTGTAAAGGAGAAAGAAAATTTAATTCTTAAAGAGGAGTCTGATTTGCTGACTTTTTAAACTTTATCAGTTTCTATCTTTAGAAATATATTACATTTATATTATGTTTCACAGAATTTGCTATACTTCCTTTTAAGATTTATCTTTTTCAAAATGATATTTGCACACCAATGTTCATAGCAACATTATTTACAGTGGTCAGGACATAGAAGCAACCGAAGTGTCCTATGATAGATGATTGGCTAATAAAGATCTGGTACATAATGAAATACTACTCAGCCAAAAGAAGAGATGAAATGCTGCCATTTGTAACAATATGTATGGATGGACCTCAAGATAATCATGCTAAGAGAAGTAAGTTAGACAGAAAAAGTTAAAAATCACGTGACATCACTTATATGTGGGATTTAAACCTAAAAGCAACAAATAAACAGTACAAACGAACAGAGACTCATGGACATGCACTATACACTAGCGGTTATCAGAGAACTATAGACTAGTGGTTATTAGTAGGGAGGGAGAGGAGGTAAACAGGGTAAATGGAGTCAAATATAGGGGATAGGGAGAGGGTGAAGTGGGTAAACGGGATTAAATATATTGCAGCTGGAGGAAACTGGACTTTAGGTGGTGAACACACAATAGAATATACAGATGTCAAATGATAATGTACACCTGAAAATTATATGATTGTATTAACCAATGCTACCCCAATAAACTTAATTAAAAAAAGAAAAAGTTATTTAATAAATAAATGCAGCATGTAAGAAAAAGTACCTCGATCTAATTTCCCTTAAAAATAAACCAATAATACAAATACAAAAAAGAAAGATTTATCTCTTGCATAAAGAGATAAATTTACTCCTTTATTTTTGCTTATCATTCCTTGTGTTCAGAGCATTCAATGTGCACTTTATACTATGAGTGTTAGAGATTCTAGTCTTCAAAGAGTTTGTAATTCATTCCAACAAAAAATGGTTAAGCTCTTATACTGTACTCAGAAGTGAGGATATGAAAATTAGTAAATTACAACCTCTACCCTCAAGGAGTGAACAGTTTTGAAAGAGGACTATTATTCTGCATCTAATTCCAATGTGTGGGTCCCCTGTCCCCCCGCCTCCCCCCTGCACTATCAAACAATTTTTGATACCAGCTGAATGTCCTACAATTCAACTTAATTCTGACACTTATCTATCCAGAGATAGCATCAGAATCTACAGGTTAAGAGCTCAGTCCTAGCAGAGACCTGCCCTCCACTTAAGATTCCAATCATGTCTAAATTGTTACCTATCTGGCTTTCAGGAGTTCCCACGACCCCTTATTGGGTTAGATTAATTTGCTTAGAGCAGCACACAGAGCGAGCTCAGGAAACCTGTTAACTCGCTAGATTACCAATTTATTGTAAAGGTTGTTAAAAGTTGTGAATCAAGAGACACAAGAGATACATAGGGTGAGGCTCTGAATAAACTGGCATCTGTCTCCGTGGAGATGGGGCCACATGGAAACTTTCTGATTCAGCAACCTGGAAGCATTCTGAAGCCTAAACTTTGTGTGTGTGTGTGTGTGTGTGTGTGTGTGTGTGTGTGTGTGTGTGTGTGTGTGTGTGTGTGTGTGTGTAGGTTTCATGAAATAGACATGATTGATTAAATCATTGGCCCCTGGCGATTGAACTCAATCTCCGCCCTTCTCCCCTTCCTGGAGGTCAGGAAGGGTTCCAATCTCTAATCACAAGGTGGGTTCCCCTGGCAGCAAGCCTCTAATGACCCTTTAATGACCTACAGGTTTTACAAAAGTCACCATTAACTTAACAAAAGACACCTTTAAGGCTCTCTTCTCTAAGGAAATTCCAAGGGTTTTAAGAACTCTGCCAGAAACAGGGATGAAGACCAAATATATATTTCTCATTATAAATCACAATATCACAAGGATCTAGACATGTAAAAATATTATTATAATTCAGTGAAATAGTTAGCATAGTGGTTAAACACATGGACTTTTACGTACTCTTAAGCCAGGTTGCCTGAATTCAAAATCAGTTATTTAATTTACTGGGTACACGACCCTTGAAGAGGTCCTTAAAATTTATTAGTGCAGTGGGCATAATAATAGAACCTTTCTCACAGAGTTACTTTGCAAATGAGTTGACACATCTAAAACCTAGAGCAGTATCTAGCACATAGTAAACATTGTATGTATTAAATATGATTATAGTGGAACAATCTATAATGTATTTGAGGACAAGAAGGAATAGGCTAATTTAGTCTGCAGGATGGAGAAGAACTTTGGAAGGGCTGGACTTCACAGACAAAGGGAGTGAGATGGGTATTAAGTTATATGAGAATTAATAAAGGAGACCTGAAACAAATTGGGGGACTTGTAGGGTGTGCTGTCAAGTCTTACCACTCATTGGCAGTTGCCCCAAACAGGAAGAGACATGCCTTGCATTTCCAAAGGCCTAACCAGTGGAAAGCTACTGCACTTCAAACTCCCAGTTTCCTCCCATGGACTGTTTGTTTATAACGGCCTCTTTCAACTTCCCCTTTCTTCTATAAAAGAATGTTTCTCTCTGTCTTTTCCGGACTTGCCAATTATTTTGCCATAGCTTGCATGTCCCTAATTGGAATTCTCTGCTATTCCTGAATAAACCCATTTTTGCTGGCAAAATAACTGTTTATTTTTAAGTTCAACAATCACATTAGAGGGGCTTTACAGACTGTGTCAATTTTACGGAGTGTGGTCTGGATGAATCCTGGTCTGGAGGAATTCTCAAGCATGAACTCATCATTCAGAGGATGACACCATGTCAAATGGGTATTTATGCCTATTGGGGTCTTATGTAAATAGTTAGATCTGACTAGAAGCAGCTTGATTACATTCAGCTTAATGCTTAAAACTTGGTCTATAATGCTAGTTTCTCTGTCTTCCCTTTTTTATATAGCACTCATGATAGTTATATAGTTTAATATAGTTTAAGTTGTTATTTTAAGTAGAGGATTAACTCACACTTAAGAAATTTTATTTTCATGCTGCTAGTTTTAAAACTTGCTCAACTTAGTAACAACAACTCCTCACTTGAGGGTTTCATGTGGTTTCTGAGAAATGAAGCAATGACAAAAAGTATGATCACACATCATACTTTCGATTGACTATTTTAGCTAAAAGAGTACAGAAGATCAACTTCTGAGAGGTCTTTTCTAGGTAAGAATGAAACAATTTGCCAATCCACTGAAAAATGACTTCCTCTTCTCTATATAAGATTCTTCAGTTTCTGAAAATGAGAAAACTCTTAACTTCTCAATTTCATTCTCAGAGATTTTAAAAATTTTATGTTTTATTATAAATTAGTTTGTACAGCATTTAGTAGGCTAAAAACAAAAGGAGGAAAGTCAAAGAGAAAAAACACTTTTCAGCATTAGCCTCAGGGCTTTTAAACCAAAGCACCACCCTGCTTCTTTTGAGGTGACTACACCCTCTTTTCTCCAGCCATTAGTCTCTCCAGTAAGTATACAAGCATTTGTCTCTCTAACAAAGTCTCATTGTCAGAGAATTTCAAGATAGAGATCGCTGAGTTAAAATCGCAAATTATATGCATCCACCCACATTAATATTATAATTACTCTCTTGAGGCTTTTAAAAAGTAACTACACACATCAACAGTTTCATAACTACCTCAGTGAGTTGTAAGATTAGTAGGCAAACTCCTAGAGAAAATACGTGACCACAGTTATTAATGTACACATTGTTAAAATGCTCGAATTTTGTTATGATGGAACCAAGGGGCCAAGTTCAAAGATTCTATCAACATGTTTCTGTTGGTTTGGCACTTAAGAATTAAATTAAAAGGGTTTGTAAGACTTGTTGCCTTAGCTGTGTACTTTAGGGTTTTCTTCATAAAGAACACCATGCAGTATTTGGGGGCAACATTAAGAAATTTTTCCCTTTAAGAATCATAGCTAAAGTTATAATCTGGTAGCTGCTTTGTTATGTCTTTATGATAACTAGTCTATCTAGTCATCAACATTTTTTTTCCTTTACTAATTTACTTTGGTCAATATTTCCTAGAATGAAACTAGAAGGCAAGAATTTCCTGCATATATGTAAATTCATTTATTATGAACATTATAGACTATTAGAATTGAGAAAGACCATAAAAATGTTAATTTTACTAATAAATAGACTATTTATTTGGTCCAAGAGGTCAAATGACTTATACATTCTGGTTGTGTAGAGCCTGTAAAGTTTCTTAAGTTATTCCTTGGCCCTTTAGCTCAATTTCTCACTGAAATTAATGTTATTTAAGTGGTGGAACAGTTCATTGAATAGTACTTGATACTGTGAATAAATTGGGCTTGCTCTCTCCATTCCACTCCCCCGCCCCGCTTTTTCTTTCTTTCTTTCTTTTTTTTTTTTATTACTGTCATTTACTCTTACCTAAAAAGATAGGATTTGGTTTAGCAGCTCACTTTAGTGGCAGTGGTGAATTTACTTAAGTCTGAAACAAAGCTTACCCAGCTGGGCCCAGAACATCCTTCTATATTATTGATATAATATCATTTCATTTGTTCATTTATTATTTTTTACAGTGTACTTAAGTCTTTTTATTGTACCGTGTCTTACATTTTATCTTTTTATTGTACCGTGTCTTACATTTTATCTCTATATGCTCCTTAGCACTCAGACTATAAAAATAAGCAATTTCATCACCAAAGTCTTTTTAGAAATAACATAATTATTACTTTTTTCTTATATATTTATTGCAAATGTTTGGAAAAATCAATTAAACAGAAAGAAGAAAAAATCACTTATATATGAGGTAAACATATTTTTCAAGGAAAAAGAAACTTCGTGTTTGTTTTCAATCTAAAATAGTAATAAATATTCTTTGTAGAAACTTCAGATAATAACGATAGTCAAAACTAAGTTAGTAAGGGGTTGCTCCATAGGGTAGTGGTTAGCACATCTGTTTTGCAAGCAGAAGGTCCTGGGTTCACACCCCAGATGGAGCCACGAACCATACCCCAGGGTTGGGGGCCCCAGACCCCAGGGACAGGCAGTGAGCAGCTAAGCTAGCACGTGGGAGGAGACGCCCTGCCTTCAGAGATCCAATTCTTAAGGGGAACTAGCAACATTCATAGATCAGGGGTGGAAGTTAGGGTGGTGGGGGGTATTAAAGAGGAGAGAAAAATAAGTTAATAACTAATCTGAATAAGAAATATATTTTACACCCTTTTTATTTCATTTAATGCTAGGGCATTAACACTTTGTCATGTATTGTAAATATATCTCCTTTTTGTAAGTTGCCTTTTCATCTGGTTTATGAGTTTTTGGGACTAGATTGTGATCATGTAACCTTGTTATGAGAAGATGTTGGACAGAAATAGCTGATTGGTCTGGGAGGAGCAGATAGAGTAAAGAGCATGAACGGTGGTTTTTGGACTGGATTAGAATGATGATGATTGCTTAGTTTTTTGGACAATGATATTACAATTTTTATATCCTCTACTATAGTCATGTGCTACTTAACAATGAGAGTAAATTCTGAGAAATGCAGCGTTAGGTAAATTTCATTGTGTGAATGTCACAGTGTGTACTTTCGCAAACCTATATGGTATAGCTTACTACTGTAATTGTGTGTGCTACGCTTTTATATGATTGGCGGCACGGTAGGTTTGTTTACACCAGCATTAGCATACACATGTGAGTAATACATCTGCTCTGATGTTATGACAGCTACATCGTTAGGTGATAGGAATCTTTCAGCTCCATTGTAATCTTATGGGACCACCGGTTACATATGTTGTCTCTCATTTACAGAAACATCGTTTAGTGGCACATGACTATATTTCTAACTCTCAAATAACCCTTTAAACAGCAACCACCACACTTAAGTGCAGATCTACTAAAGCGGCAGAGGCAGGATTACAAACCAGGTTTGTCCAACTCCAAGGTCAATTTTTATGACTGCACCGCACTGCTTCTAAAAGATTACATAAGTGTTCTATCATCCCAATGCTCCTTCTGTGTGTTTTTAAATGCTTTCCTAGTAGTCCTTACAGTTGATGTTCCATAACTCACCATTATTAAATTTATTATTCAACCACATAGAAAAGACACAAAGGAACAGAAAGAATAAGTATCTTGCTTAGGAGTACTCAGCTAGCAAAACTACTCCAGGAAAAGAGAAGGAGGCCAAGAATACTAAGACTGACTCTATCAATCTTTTCATCCTGTGTTTCTTTGCTTTTCATGCCTAGAAAACCATTCTCTGCCTTGAGATGAGAGGTAATCAGTTGTTTTCTTCTAATTGTTTCTAGTGCTTGTTTGTACATTTATATTTAACTCGTTAATCTGAAATATATTTTGGTGAGAGAAATCAATTAGAGATTTTTTCCGAAGATGAGGATTTGATAAAATGATTCAAAGTTTTATCTGGAAGAATAAATTAAGATAATAGCTGAGAAATATTTGAAAAAAAAAAGAGCATTGGAACAGCAAACTAGTATTGCCAGAAACTAAGAAAATGGTAATTACACAATAATTAGATTAGCATGCACTATTTTAAGAATAGTATCAACTCTGTTCAGTATAAAAAATGATTAAAATAGTTTCCTCAAAGAGCATATTAGTTTATTAATTTGAGATTTGGTAATTTTTCAGATCTAGATAATATCTAAATAAAAATTTAAAAATTCAAATGCCCAAAATAGAAATCCTAGCAAGCTTAGTGCCTGCTTCCACGCACAAAAACTAAAATTGGAACTTTACAGGGAAGGTTAACACGGCCCCTGACAAGGAAGACATGCAAAATTGTGAAGCTTTCCCTATTTTTCAATTATGCAGCATGAATACTATACCTCAATAAAACTGGAAACAAAAATCTAAGCCTAAATTTTCTCACAACAAGCCTGGTTCTTAATGAATGTGACAATGAAATAATTCTGTTCGATATAGTACAATTGCTATAGTTGTAAACATAGGTATCATAGCAGATGTTGACTACATGGCTCCTGAGCTGATAAGCACACACTCATCGGCTTTGTTTCTGTAGGGGAGACGCTTTCTGCATCCTCCACACTCCTGACTTAGGTACATCCGAAGGCAGATGCTGTCTTCGTCTTCCCTCTTGATCTATCTTTCTACTTTTGAATTGCAATAGAGTTAGGTCATTATAGGTTCTGTCTTTTTTTTCCCTTGCTGTCCTTGGTTTTGAATAAGCAGGAACCTCTCCCTGGAATCATAGGATGCTTAAAAAAGGCCTCCAGGTAGAAAGCATTTGCCCTTGACCTCATATAGAAAAGAAAGGAGAGGCTAGAGAAACAATAGTCCTAGAATGGATGAGTTTTAAAAATAGGAGGAAGGATTTTCTCTCAATCTTTTATAATTCTATCAAGACTTATAAATACATATGTGGCTTTCAGAATGAGAAACTCAATACCAGAAATGAAAAACTAAAGGCTGACTATGAGTTTCAAGGTTTAAAGAATTTATTTGCTAACACTTTTTTCCTAAATGACATTTACAGAAGTAGTAAAATGTACTTTTTTCTAAGAAATGCAAACTTGCAAAGATACCAACTTTTCCATAAAAATCAGCCATTTTATTTTTCTGCTTCTAATGGCTGATTCTTAAATAACATATGATTGAGGAACTCTCCAAATAGTAGTCTAGGTTAAGCAGGTTTTGTTTTCTCCATTGAAAACAGAGTGCTGACTAAGTGAAGAATCACACCTTATTTGTGCTGCTCACATAGTTTAAGGTGAGGCTTTCTTCCATCTTCCTTAGATTAGGAATATGAATGTAAAACCATTCTCTGCCTTGAGATGAGAGGTAATCAGTTGTTTTCTTCTAATTGTTTCTAGTGCTTGTTTGTACATTTATATTTAACTCAAGTTAAATATATAAATTTATAAATATATAAATTTATAAAACTCCAACTTTCTAGTTTATGAAGATGGATCTTTATTTGTTTTTGTATTTTCTATTATATCTTTTAGCATAAGGTTTGATGAGTATCATTTTTCAACAGTAAACCCAATATTTATTGAACTGAGAAGTCTAATCAAGGAAAAACTTTTAATTAATTTTGAGATTAGGAGGCAAATAGAAGAAGCATATTACAAAACTTATTGATTATTTCTTCTTTACTTTGACCATAATTTAGTTGAAAGGCAGATATTTATATGTTCAGTATTAAAGAAGGTTATAGAAACATTTCTCTCAAATGTCTTAGCTTTCTCTTTAGGAAGACTGTATAAAGGCTTTATAGAAAGTAGATATTTATTTTTACCTTGTATTATTTATCCCTGTCAATGTGAGAAAAAAACTTTAGGGTTATTGGCTGCTGACATAAGAAAAAATGTTTTAGCAAAAATTTCTAATGCATACTTTACTTTGACATATCTCTTTTGATACGAGCCTCTGCTGTGTGTTATATATGTATATTTTAAAATCACTTTTCAAGAAAAATAGCTAAATAGATGTACCTATAGTACTTTCCTTAAGGCAAAGTTTCTAGTTGCGTTATGTGGATGTACCTATAGTATTTTTCCTACAACAAAGTCCCTAGTTGCATTATATGTCATATTAGGCAAGTTTTTTGTAAGGGCATATGCCACATGATGGGACTTTTGCCAAAGTTAGTTTCTACATGTCATTCAGCATTAGTCATGCCTAATGAGAGCTTGTGTATATACAAATAGATGTGTCAGGACCATTTGGCAATTAATCCATTAAAAACACTGGTATACTACTTTTTAAATAAAAGAAGCAAGGCATAAGTTATTGATGCATATTCCTTTCCAGAGGCAATAAAAGAAATATTTTAAATTATTTTAAAGTCCAAGTAAGAATATAAATTAATAAATAAATAGCAGGAGAATAGGTGAGAGAGTTTGCAGATGAGACAGCTGTGGATTGCTCATTTCTTTTCTTTGGACAGGCTTATTATGTACCTGGCTCCTAACTATAGTTGCCATTGATTGTACTGATCCCCAGTCATCCTATATTTTTTAGTAAGTTGGTACTATTCTGGGATGATTTCCTAGCTCACCTATTTCTTGGCTGTCTTTGCCCTCATGAAGTTTTACCTCGTGTTGTTCCCTCATAATGCCTGTGCCTGAGGCATCAACTCGTACTCAGCTGCCTAAGTAAGTCAGCAGACTACAGTTTGCCGCAGTGTTTCCCTTCCAGGCCCATACACCAGGTCTATATAAGGGTCCAAATGAGCTATTGTGATAACTGATAACTTCTAATTTATCCTGTTTCCTGTTTCTTCAGCTTTTCTACCTTTTTTTTTTTTTGGTATACTTTTTAAAGTTATACATATTAATTGGAAAACAAAAACTGAGAAAATTATAATGTACATCAGTTAAAAAAATAACTCAGACTGTAAAGAAAATAAAAAAATGAAAGCATTTAAAAATGTCATTGGGTTAATGTTACCTCTCCCTTGTTCTCTTTCTTCTTCTTCTCATGTTTTCCTCCTCCCTATCTTTCTTCTTTCTCTTTAAGTAATTTCTAAGCTAATTCAGGAACAAGAATATGCAGTTACAAAATATTTTAGTCTTAAGAGACATATACACATTCTGTTCCTTCCTTCCTTCCTTCCTTCCTTCCTTCCTTCCTTCCTTCCTTCCTTCCTTCCTTCCTTCCTTCCTTCTTTCTTTCTTTCTTTCTTTCTTTCTTTCTTTCTTTCTTTCTTTCTTTCTTCCTTTCTTTCTTCCTTTCTTTCTATCTGTCTCTATTTCTATGATAGGTAGGTAGATCTGTATATACAGACATGCTTGCATGTACATTTCTAGGATATGTGTATCACATACCATAGATTGGGTTAAGTTACATGACCACAGTGTTAGGTTCCTGCATTAGGAAGTATTTCTAGAAATAAATATTTATTGCATGAATAAATAAATGAACAAATATCACACCAGATCCTGTGCAGTTCTTTAAATGGGTAACCTCATTGAGCCCTCATCATGAAAAGGATGGGAAACATAACCAAATAAAGAGATACTTGTTGACCTCTTGGTAGGACCCAGGTCATATATTTCAGAGACTTAGGAGAGATTGTGATGGTCCTTCCTTAAGTGAGCAATATAAGGAAGATAGTATAGAAATATCTAATAGACAATAAAGTGTGTGAGGAAGACAGCCCATACTAACAGATTAACTTAGAATAAGCAAGTCAATAAACTCAGCTAAAATTGGAAAGCTACAATCTGGTATTAAAAAATGGTAACCAGGAGTAAATGATGAATAAAGTGGGAAAGACTAGACAAAGGAATGGAATATAGATGATGACCAGCAGGGAGGAATTGGTCAAGGTAAAATAACGTATGAACAGGAAAGATATCCTTTTTAGGACTGACACCACAGACTCTGACCTACATATTGATATCTATGAACACTGTGGGTCAAAGGCTGAAATTAAAGGCATAGATACAGGCTGACAGACCCACTCTGGGATTTTCTCTAATTTCCACTTAAAGCCCATTCTTTTTAAAAGACCTTTGCACCTCCTCATTAAAGCCAATAGATTCTCTGATACTGTCTTTCAGAAACTGGGGTCTTGCCTTTAGAGCTGGGGTTCCCGCTAGCTGAGAATTCTGCACAATTCTATTACTGAGGTAGTCAGACTGCTGCCTGGATTTCTGCATATTGCCTACTGACAGACTGTCTGATCCATCTTCTGTTACATTTTTCTCAGCTGGGATTCAATTGTTTCCTTGTCACTATTCTTTCCATGTACATAGTGTGTTCTACTTTGCTTCTCTGAGCAGACCCTGTGTGATCCTGGGTCTGTCAATACATGCCTTTGTAGAAGATGGTGCTAGAGCTGTATCTTGAACTGTTACAATGGTCAACAAATCCTGATTCTCATTCATTCCTTCATTCGTCATACACCACTTATACTCCTGCCATGTGTTAGGCATTATGCTAGGTACTTGAGATATAATGACAGAAATAATCATGGATAGACCAATATATAATGCTCACATATTGCTGATGGGAATGTAAATCGCTAAGCTGCATTGGGGAGTAATTTGGCAATATTTTATAAAGAAGTTACACATGGACACTCATTATCTAGTTATTTTCTGTTTCAGTTTGTATTTATAAAAGCTCTTGCTTCTCTGCATTTACTTCATTAGCTTCTCCTTTATTTACAACATACTATATAGATTACATAAAATTGATAATCATTAGAGTATATGTATTGGTTTTCATAATTATGAACTGAATGAAAAATTATTCATATAAATAGAATGGGTATGAATAATTTTTCATTCAGTTCATAATTATGAAAAGTACCTATAGTGATTATCAATTTTATGTAATCTATATAGTATGTTGTAAATAAAGAGTTTTGGTATCTTTCCCTTGTCCTTGTCTGACAGTCTTTGTAGTCTCTATGACATTGCACAGCTTGAGTTCACAAGTGACTCTCTAGTGACTCTCCAGCAAAACTAAAATACCATATCCCCTTGGATGATGATGCTCAGCTGGAGCTTCACCTGTTGCGTTTGTGTGATTCCTTCCAAACGAAAGATACCCATTCCACTTTCACATTATACCCATTCCCAGTATTTCAATTCCTGTCAAAATTCTCAGTCTTGAACTGCAGTGCAGCAGGTTCTTCCAAATGTAAGTACGACAATACAAACTTATATACTATCAATTTTTTAAAGTACGGAATTCTCTTTTATACAATTCTATTATACATATGTGCAAAATATCCATAGGGATTAAATATTCATGACAACGGAGGAAAGTATAAGGTTTAAAATGTGCCTTCTATGAGAAGATGTGATCCACATCTAAATCAGTGTTACTTTATGGCCACTAAAAAACATGTCATTTACATTTTTTTCTATTAACTGCTTCCAAAAGAAAACTGCTTGCTTTATGCTCTATTTAAAGCCAAAGCCTGGTAACATGCCTTCGCATGTAGGGTAAGACCGAGTGAAAAACAAGTGAGAAACTGGCTGTAGGTAAACGTGAAGAGGTGACTGTGAGATGACTCCTTCAGAGCTTGTGCAACACATGTCTCCGGCTTCATCAGCCTATCATTATGAACTGAGAGTACGTTTCATTTTTGTGTCTAGGTAATTATGGATAAAGTCTCTGACTGTAGATATTGGCACCTGTTTGTCTAGCACACAGTTTGGAGAGTTTCCAGGGTGCTGCCTCACAAACTTTGCTGTAGTCAGTTCCCACCCTACTGGCTTCCCATCCTGTCAGCCTACAGGATTGTTGTTATCTTTGCTGCTACTAATGTTGATCAGATAGCTACTCTGCCTCTAACTACCACCGGCATTGCTTGTCCAGTTCTTGCCTGGACACTGTTCTTGTTATTCTCCATAAGATGATTGAGACCTTACTAGGACCTTGGCAAGGCTTGGGAAGCATAGGAGTTCCAAACCCAAATGTCACCAGAGGTCTGGCTGCTAATCGAAATGTGCAAAGGTTGTATGGTATAAGGAAAGTGGCCATGGCATTGGCTTTAATGTCAAGAAATAACAGGCAATGTGAGTGATGGTGAGCTAGCTAGCATATGCCTCATTTAAAGGGAGAAGCTGTTTCCTTAGAGCCAACTGATTGTTGAGCTGTGGGAACGAAATCTTAGTTTTGCCAGATCTGATCTTACAAGATAAGTCTGAAACTCATATTTTTAAGTGAAACCTTAATTTTCAACACTGGTACCTGATTTTTTTTTTTAAATGACACTGCTGTGGCTGAATGAAACATTTCTGTGGGCTTCAATGGGATGTGGGCTACTGGTTTATAGTTATTGACTAATGGCTGTTACTACAAGTAGCTAATCTTAGAACCTATAACTCAACTACACTTTCAAACCCCTGAATAGCAACCATCAGAATACCATGTAGTATGTGCCAACACACACACATACACACACACACACACGCACGCACACGCACATGCACACACACACGCAAGAATTCCATTTTTATCAGGAGAAAGAGCGCATTCTACCATTAATGGGGCCTGGCTCCACCAATTACTCAAAACAGGCACAGTTTTCCCAATTCTGGAAGGGTTACATTATGGTCCAGCTATCACTGTACCAAACATAATACAGTTTGCTATGGGTCTTGCCTTTAGAATGAGGCAAAGAAAAGTTGACACTGCATATATAATATGTTTTTATTTCTTATCCTCCTGGGAGAAAATTCTTGAATAAAAGTTATCAACACAACTTTCAAGAACAAAATAGTAATTTTCCGGTAGAGTACAAACTGAATTCAGATTTAAGAGAAACTGTTTTTTAGCTCTGTGGAAGCAGTCTTGGCTAGATTTACACTACACTTAAATCCAATACCAGGCGTCTGTTTGGGAACTACTTTCCTACATTCCAGAATCTCCTCAAGAATAACAAAAAGCTTCTTGTGTACAAATGTAAAAGGACCACCCAATCTTCCCACCAGAATGCAGAAAAAAGGCGTCCCACCTTCCCGTGGAATTGCTTCGAAATTTAAAGTTCACTCTCCACTAGATAGTCCAGGAAACTTGATTGAAGGCAAAACATTTTTTTTTTTTCAAAGAAGGAGAAAAATTCAGCCACAGAAGCAGAAACAGAGTCCCAAAGTCTACCATGGGAAATAAGAAACAACATTGTGCTCAGGGGAAGGTGAGATGCCGCCTATAGTTTACGGATAACCCAGCAAGTTGATATCAATTGTGAGAAAGGTACGTCAGGTACACTGGGATTACATAACTAATGCCTATCATTCTAATTTCATGCTCGCCAAAAAATATTCTGATAATTTGGTTCTCCCAATAGATTTGCCTACTAGAAGGAAGTGTGCTGGTCAGGCCAAACTGAAAAATATGGCCCATTTAACTAGATTGCCAATATTTCTGGTATGAATACATTGGGAGTTCTTTATGTATTTTACACACACAAATATTTGATAATTTGATTTTAAAAATAGTTTCACAGATGGCAAGATGGGTAAATTAAAATATTACCTTATGCGTTCAACTCATGTTTAACTGTTCTTTATTATGGAATGGAAAAATAAATTCCTATTTTTATTTCTAATTTTTTTTCAAGATTAAATGAATTCACATCTCTCTGCAGAATTTGTACTACTATTAAAAGGGAGGAAGTGAAGAAATTTTACATGTATTGACAGCCTACTCTTGTTTGGCCCTTTAAGTGTATTTATTACATCATTTGATTTGCACGATAACTTAGGGTAAGAAAGAAAGGCACTCTCATTTTATAAAAGTAGGCTTTGGCACATTTAGTAACCTTGCCCGGGGTCACACAATTAGTAAATGCAGGACTGCGATTTAAATTTAAAGAGATAGTTGACTCTTATTTCCTCTGATTTATTACTGACACAGAGCAGTCTAAAATTCTAAAGGAACATATAATCTTGCGTGTTACTAAAAGTTTCAGTCTGTCCTAACCAAGGTTTAAGTGGTGCTTGAGTGAGCTGGATTGGGAGAGGCCATGACTCCAGCCTGGCAGACATGTGGGGTTGTAGAAGGATGAGCCTCAGGCCAGAGAAAGGGGGATCCAAGTAAATTTAAAACCTAGATCATTCTTTGTAAGGCACAGGGGTATGGGTGGAAAACAGCATATTAGCCAAAGGAACAAACTGAGTGGGGCTTCCAAAGAAACAATTTAGTTGCACAGAAACTAATGAATACGTTCACACGTAGTAGGCAATTGGCAGGAGGCCTAAGGATAGGGTCAGGTATATATTACATCTGAAATATGGCTAAAACTTATTTAGATACTTAATATTAAACTACACTTATACAGCAAGAGAAATAAGACCATCAAATTCTCAGTTACTGTATTCTCTGAAAATGTCTTTGTTTACTTAATAATTTGACTAGTATAAAATTTCAGTTTCAAAGTTTTCTTCACTCAGTATTTTGCTCAGGTGTTTTGTTGCAAGCAGTATGCTGATAAAATCTGTTTTTTATCATCCTGTAAGAAATCTGTTCTTTCTCTTCAGTGGCATCAAGATTTTCCTTCTAAATTTGATGTCCTAAAATTTCAGCATCTTGTTTTTAATTTTGCATGGCATTCTCTGGCTCTCTATAAGGTTTTATGTCCTGTGCAGTTCTGGAAAATTCTAGGTGATCACTTTCTGAAATAGTTCTACCATGTTCTCTGTAAATCTATTGAAGGATGTTATACCTGGTGGGTTAATCTGGTGACTGGTCTTTTTGGCTCTGAGTACTCGTAATTTCTCTTAATGTCACCAGTAACTTATGACTCTGACCTATTTCTTTGCAGTGTCCTAATTGCCCATATTTATCTTTCCTGCCTGGAGATAGAAGCTGCTATTTGTCTCACAGGAGAAAGAGGAGAGAGATGTGCAAGTATTGACCTGCCTGGCTCTTTCCTTTGTGACACTCCAACTAATCTTCCTGTCAATTGCTTCTAGGTGTAGTTTCTTCTCCTAGATTTCATCATCTACACCAGCACAGAGCATTTTTGTTGCTGGTCTGACCTCCTAGGTTAAACTTTCCTGAAAGAATCCTAGACTGTTAACCTCTGTCTTGTCTATATTTTTCAAAGATCAATTACTGTTTCTGTAGCTCTTTAATTTCTTGTTTGCTTTTTTCTTTTAATTTTTTAATTTTTTAAATTTTATTATTTATTTATTTATTTTACCATGGCTAGTTTTATTTATTTTAAAAATATAGTTTACTTAATTTTTATGAATTTAGTGTAGGAGAGATTACCATTTTGAAAATGGAAGTCTGTCCTCCACCATTTTATTCACTAATATGTATGTTTTATACTTAATATTATGACTAAATAATTATCCATGGAATTATTTCAAAAATCAAACTTAAAAAAGTTAGATTATTTTCTTATATTCCATATTTATTCCTTGCAAATTTACCTCGGTTCCCATTCTTTAGCTCTGTCCATTTTCTCTCAAAAAAAAAAAAAATATATATATACACGTGTATATGTACACTTAGAATATGAAAATACATATGTTATAGGTGGATTTACTATAGTTTGAAGACCTAATCCTTTATTAAATGATGATGGAAACAATGAGGGAAAAAAGGAAGTGTAGTTAATAGTATTAAAACAATTGACTTTTAATCTTTTTAGTTATTGTTACTGTTGGAGCTATTGGAGTTCCAGGAACACATACACCTCTAGATCCTTCTTATTGCTGAAGAAATGAATTTCAACTCAGTGAATATGAGAAATATTTGTTTATTAAAAGCACATTTTGAGGTAGAAGACAGCTCAAGCTTAAAACTGGATAGCCACGTGGAAATGAGTTTACATATCCCTAAGGAGAGGGCTCAGGTTACAGCCAAGGAAGGTGGGGAGCTGTAACCCTGGGGAAGGGAGAGGTTTGCATATTTGGGGGCTGTGATGAGGTGTTCCTAAAGACATTCTTAGGTGAGTTGCAGGTGAGGTCATCTTGATCGACACCAGGCTGCTCTATGACTTTGCCTAGTGCACTTGTACTTACCCAGAATTCAGTCTGTCATAATTAGAGTCATAAACTTCCAGGCATTGTCATGAGATTATAATGATAAGTATAATGAGGCTGAAGTTAGGGACAGTACTTTCTGTGCATAGTTTGTAGCTGGTTAGGCCAGCAGCTTTCATGGCATTTGTGCTCTAGCATTTGGGGTAATTTATAACCCTAAAAGGGAGGTGTTTCTGGGAGGTCCTTCAGGAAGGTCTTCAAGGGAAGTTTCTATGGTTACAGAGCTGGGCCTCTATTCCTTTGTTTCCTTGTCGCTCATTTTAGACTAGCTACCTAATATCGTGACTATGGAACAGAGATGGGTGAAGCATTTATATAAATTTAAAATTACTTATTTATAGCTTGATAATATTCTCTTTTAATTTTTTCTAATCTGAAGTATTAAGCTTTTAGGGGAAAGAATCTTTTTCTTCAGGCTAAGTAATAGACCTAACAGGCAAAATTATTCTTGTTTCCAAGAATATTGTTTTTAAGGTTATTAACACTTTTTTTAACTGTAGATATTTGGCATGGAGAATTTAGCTGTGCTCAACTCTGTTGATTTGCTCCTGCATTTGCGAATTTTTAAAAAAAATTTCCTTCAGTTCTTAAATATCAAATCAGAAATAGTATCTATATGTTCATGTATTCTGACTTTTTGTTAATCGAATCAGTGTTTGACTGGAAGAGGTTTTTATTTTAAAAAGAAATAATATCTGAACTCATAGCTATTAGTCTACATCTAAGTTACTACTTTATTATAACTCTTATCCTGTAACCTCTCAAAGTAATGAAAAATAAAAATTATTATCATTTAACTACTTTAAATCTTTATGTATATCATTTCTTAGACAAAATGTCAACTATTTGTAAGAAGAATGAGCTTTTCATAGATATGATATCAAGAACTGACTAATAATATAGATTAAGGGAGAACAAACATAGGGAGTTTCCAGAAAAAAAATTCTTTGGATATATATTTCCTGTGCTTTGAATATTTCGATACATAGCCTAAGGAGAGGTTCTTAACTCTCAGGCCGTTTATGAAAAGGACCTCTCATTGTCATTATGGTTCTATGAGCATTCATGGAAAATCCTGTTTGTGGGACTTACCCCTTATTATTACATGCAAATGCAAGTCCAATCATGCTTCTCTTTTACTTTTACTTAGACCTCTTACCCTGGTTCCCCCTGGGTCTCAGGAATGTTGCCCTGCTTCATCCTCAGGCTTTTCTCCATCACTTTAGCTAGTTTCTCTTTTGCTCTCTATCCTCATAACTAATGGAGTGGTTCTACATTTTTGATGTGTTCAGATTTCCTACTTTTGTCCTCAGCATACTCTAATTTCTTCCTCACAGATCTTCTGTATTGAGAGTCACTACTAAGGTATCCTTTGCCTGATCCAGCAATCTCTTTTTGATTCTTCTTATGGACTCAGGTCTAAAGACAGCCTAATTCAGCTGCACTATTTATTAACTGAGATTTTGGTACATTACTTATCTTCCCTAGGCCTTAATTTCATCTATTAAATGGGGCTAACAAGTTTGTTGTCAGGATCACATGAACTAATGCATATAAAGAATTTAGAATAGTGCTCAGTACACAGTAAAGTCTCAGTAAATAGTAGCCATTATTGCTATGGTTATAAACTTTTTCATTCATTTGAGCTCTTACTGCATGCTAGGAACTAGAGCAATAGAGAAAAAGGTCTAGTTCTTGTGTTAAAGAAAGTTATAGTCCAGTTAGGAAAATATACAAGCAAAGAGAAAATAGCAATAATATTGGATGATAAATCCATACAATGAACTATTATGTAACCAAAATTGACATTGGGCCTAGATTTACTGATATGAGAAGATATCCATAAAACATTATTAAAAATAGATGTAAACTTACTTTTGTTACACATTCTATTATTTTTTTCCTGTAAACAGTGCTAAGCACCTGAAATATCTTGAATACATAGTAAGTACTAGGATTATAGAATGAATAAGACAGACATACACAAGTTTACAAATTTGGTGATGAAGGAAACACTACTAAACACATAATTTTTAATGAAATGAATATTATGAAGTAGATGTAAGAAATTCTATAACAGTTTTTCTGGAGCTAAAGTAGATTAGGAGATCTCTGAAATATAAAGTTTAAACTGAGATTTGAATGATAAGCACAAATTAATTTCATGAATAACTGGAGTAAAAGTGTTCACAGAAGAGAGAAGATGAAAAAATTTTAAGATGTCAAAGCATGATATGTACAAAGAATGAAAATTTCAATGTGAGTTGGGGAGGAAGTGATAAGAAGAGTGTCATATTGTAAGTATGAAAATGTAGGTAGGGACCAGATCTTTGCCCTTAAATATTACAGTAAAGATATGAATTTTCCCCCTAAATCCAATAGGAAATTTAAAAAGAATATTAAAGAGAAGAAAGTCTTGAATAATTTATAGTTTTTTAAAAAAACTAAACTGCTTGAATTGTGGAGAATAAGAAGGACAAAAATACACATAAGGAGGAGGACATAGACCAAAATGTGTTGACTTGTGGGTGCAGAACAAATATCTGAAAACAGGCAAATTGGTTAACTTTATTCTCTTTAGACTTCTGTATTTTCTAAAATATTTACAATGGACCAATAAAAAATTTTAAATAATAAAAGTCAATAAAACATATTAAAATTCTAATACAGTATAGTAGTTATTATAGCTAAGGAAAGTAGAGATTAGAAAGAATACCTAATGTAGACTAAAGGAGGACAGCTACCTAGAGAAGGTGAAAGATGAGTTAAATGCTGATGCATAGGTAGTTCAGCCAGACTGAAGAAGGGAGAATAGATCTTCTGAATCAAAGGTAAAGCACTTACAAAGATATGTTGATTAAAGAGGAGATGATTCTGGTGCAAAATATGCCATGACCAATGACATGGCTAAAGAGGTAGGCAGGAGAAGGAGATTTAGATAGCATGCTAATAAATTCCAAATTTTTTCTGAAAGTGGTAAATACTAATTAAAGGATTTTTAGCAAAAAAGTGGCATAGTGAAATTGGCATTTCAGAATAATTATCCTAGCAAGAGGTGGGATAATGTACTGGATGAGAACAAGACTGGATGTAGAAAGAACTCTTAGGAGTCTTATTCATTGAACCAACAGTAATAGTACCAAATGCTTAGTATTAATAACTATTGATCCAGATATTGGAGGAACAGTGGTAAAGAAGAAAGAGGGTAACTGCTATCTTCCAAAAGTTTAAAATCTAGCACACTGATGAAAGAATACAGGTGAGAAATACAGCATTAACCATCATTCCAACCCCCAGAAAATGTTTGTATTTTATGGTATGTATTTCTAGATTTCTGTCTCTTTTTAGATTGTACTAAATTGTTTAATGGTAAGAGTTTTACAAACATTGCTTACATTTGCGGTAATGGTAGAGCTGGAAAATATTGCACCTTCTCCAAGCTGCACGGTGAGAACCGTCAATATTGTGGGTGAAGTTTTCAGCCCTTTCCAAAACCATGGCTCTTGCAGCTTGCAGATGTCAGCCCTTACATCTCCCTGTGCTTGTGGACCAGCTTGGTGAACCAGTGGGTGTCAGGGGTTCATCTGATAGATTTATAGAATGCACTGATGAGTATAACATCTCAAAGAATTTGTACATGGAATCTTCACCAGCCCAGTAACAATTCAGGACTCTCAGACCTCCTACAGTGACATCTAGCTCACTCCTCAACAACAGGCTGATGGCCGGAGCAAACTTTAGTTGGTTTAACACCTTGATGGACAGGCTTGGCATAGGTCACACCCTTAGAAGCTGGGCTTTTGTGGCCACCATAGAGCACACAAATCCAATATGTGTTATAACCTATATCTCAGCCTGGGTGGTTCATTGAACAGAGTGGGGGCGGGGGCCCTGTGGAGCACAGAGAGCTGGTGGTACAGCCAACAGACACCCTGAGAAGAAAGAGCATTACATCGGACTGCATCTTTTTCCATAGATCTTGGACATACTTATAAACACCTGTTTTGGCTTACCTGATGGCTGCGGCCACACAGAAAGGCTAGATTTTTTTCATACTTATGTGTATGTATTGCTTATTCATATGGTTATACAAATAAATCATACTGTATTTAATATATAATCTGTTTTCCTCTTAATGATGTATAGTGATCTTCTCATGTTTATAAATCAACAGTTAATGCCATTTTTCATGAGGACATAATATTCTGTTGCATTTTAGGACATTTTGGGGAGCACTATTCAAACAATGTTGGAGTACATATTGTTGTAGGCAAATTTTTGCGAACTTTCTTATTTCATTAGATTAAATTCTTAGAAGTGAAATAAAAGGAAATGCACATTATAAAGGCCTTTAATAAATAATTGCCCCATGCCCGTCTATATATTTTTTTTCCACTGGCTTCTGTAGCATACTATTAGGTCCTTTTTACATTCAAGCAACTCATACTCAGTGTTCTTCACTATTTTGATGTTACTCGTTGGAATCACTTGGGGATCTTTAAAAAATCTAACTCCTGGTTTCCATTTCTAGACATACAGATTTTACTGATAGGCAGTGAGACCTGACCACCAGTGTTTTAAAAAATGCCTTATAAAAACAAAATTGGAGGTATCACGCCACCTGATATCAAACTATACTACAACACTCTATTAATCAAAACAACATGTTTTTGGCACAAAAACAGATACATAGATGAATGGAACAGAAAAGAAAGCCCAGAAATAAATCCATGCCTATATAATCATTTAATCTATGACAAAGGAGGCAAGAATATACAACGGGGTAAATACAGTCTATTCAATACACAGTGTTGGGAAAACTAGACAGATACAAGCAACACAATGAAACTGGTCTATCTATTTCTTCTCAGGCCCTGATTGATAGAACAATGAAATTCATCGTTTAACCCAAGACTGGTATTTTAAAACTTCATGTTAAAGTCTGATTCAATTTACTTAAAGAAATTACACAGAAAGTTTGAACTTGAAGAACATTGACCTCAGGACATCACCTGTGAAAGTCTAATCGACATGACTTTGTCTAATTTCCCACCAGGAGGAGGATGTTTTGGTGGCATGTGGATTATGCTTGGTGGGGATATTTTTGGAGCTGTAGGCATGTCTTTGGATATGATCTAGGTAATTGAAGAGTAAATTATAGTAACTATCCACTGTGATTTCATTTTATGCCAGTAATTTTTCATTTAACTTTCTGTATGTAAAGCAACCTGGATTAGGACACTTGACAATTTAGTAGCATTGTTTTATTTGAACAAAATGGTATTAAGGGACATAAACCGTCCTGTCTGTGTATGAAATCCAAAATGATATGAGTATTTGAGATTTTGACAAAACATTCACCTTGAATAAAAGCAAAAACCAGGCAAGTGGCACATATGTAGTCAAATTCAGTAGAACATTGATATTTGCAATATTTACGGTATAACCATATTCTTCTTATCATGATATGGTATTTGATATGAGTATTGTAATGAATATTTACATATAAACTATTACTCCTTTTCAAATTTTCTTCACTCATATTGGAGGTTTTGAATAACAGATAGGAATGCTATGTAAAAGAGATATTATTGTACAGTATCTTATTATTATCCTAATATTAATCCCATAATACGATATCCTTTTTTGGGGAAGATTACAGCCAGTCAAAAACTAATTGACATATCAAGGTTAACATGACATATCAAGCTGAAAACTCCCTAAATGGGGTCTTCTCTAGACCAGCCTTTCCCTACTATAACCGGCATTCTTGAGGGGTTATTACTTTCTGATCCTTCTGAATAATGCACGCATATGCTGGGAAAACAGTCATAGCAAATTTTTTTGCTTTTGAGCTTACCTTTGCCTACACGTAGCTCAGTGCAGAGGAATTTTGCAAAGCATCCTACATGAGGTGGCAAAATTGTTATAGTATCAGGTTATAGTAATCTTTTTCCCACTTAAAGGTGGAAAAGAAAACAATACCATGTAAAACTTTTCATGGATTCACAATAAAAAACTGCTATCTTATTTGAACTTAGACAAAATGGTTTTGAACACAGTTGTTATCTTGATATAGTGGTTATTCAATAGAAGGGTAGTCCTGCCTTCAGAAAGGGTACTGAAATTTGGACCATGTCCTTAGTGGACACACTGCTAAAGAACTTTATACATTTGACAGCACAAGATTGCACAATATACTTTGGAGATGTTGGAAAGTGCAGGTGTACAATGGAGAGATTTAAAATGGTGTTGTGGAATTAAATTTATTGACATGAACCGATGTTCATGATATATCATAATATAGACAAAAATACCATAAATTGTATGGTATCAGGGTAGTTATGGCAGCAAGCAAAATTATAATTATGATTTTAGATTTGTTAATCCAATTGATCTAGTTCAGAGATAAGGCAGGCTTCAGGGTTCGTTAATTCAGTGACCCAACTATGTTATCAAGGAACTAGTTTGTTTCTCTATTCTGTTACTCAAAATATCTGTTGCATTCTACAGCTAGTTCCTAAAATAACTGTAAGATAGATACTAGGGGCAGTTGAGTATAACTACTTGATTAGTCATTTATATTTAGATAGAAAAGAGAGAATGACTATCACTTGCTGTAAAGATAAAAAAGGAACATTTCTAAAGTCTCTAGTAACCATCTTCTCACTTATCAATGGCTAGAATTGAAAGGTGCAAAATAATAAGCTTAGTTTGCAAAGGGCTGTAATTCACTTTACACAAGTCAGGATCACTCATTAAGTTAAGATTAGTTTCCCAAACCAGACTGTTGCTAGTCAATGGAGAGTAGGATGGGATATGCTTGGAGAATCAAACAACATTTTAATATCTATCTATCTATCTATCTATCATCTATCATCTATCTATCAACTATCTACCTCATCTCTATTTATGAATAGACTAGAAAATTAATTCTACAATATAATAGTATCTGGGCAATGGAATTACATTTCTTAGTTTTAAAAATTACCAATCTATCTGTATCTATGAATAGTTAGAAAAATAATACTATAAAAGTATGGACTTTAGACAATGGAATTATTTTTATTTTACATTTTCTTCTTTTTGATTACTTGTATGTAATATTTTTGATAAATAAGCATGCATTGCTTTTGTCTTTTAAAACTTTAAGTTAAAAATTTTCAAATAAATTGCCAAATAAAGGGAACAGTATAATGAACCCTCAAGTCCTCATCACAGCTTCAACAGTTATCAACTTTTGACAAATCTTGTTTTATACATCGTTTCATACAAAGTAGAAAAGTTGATTTTAGTTAAAAAAAATTTTGAGATAGTTATCTACTTAACATTTTTCCTAATTCATATAACCCAAGGACAAATCAGATAAATTTATGCAAATCAGACAAATTTATGCAAATCAGATAAATTAAGTTAAAGATAGCCCAGTATTTTTCTTGATAGTTGTCCAAGATCCCTTTTGAATTATGCCAAATTATTTCTTTGAAAGTCTGGTTTTGTTCACCTTCTTACCCTATTGATGCTTCTCAAAAATTTGTACTACAATATCCCCAACATCAGAATGAACTGGCTCACCAAAAGCAGAGTTATTTTGAAATCTCATTTTTATTTTTAAAATCTGTGAAAATTTGCATCTTATTTTATTTATCTTTTTATAGAAATAGAATATTTTTAAATTACTCACCATTGAATTCATTTGACACTGTAAGAAGATGGTCCATGCTGAACTTATGGCTTCTTGTTTTCCAAGGCACCCGGACAAATACACCTGTGAACACAAGGTCTCCAGTTTGAGATGTACAGCCTAAGCTTTTCTCCTTATTTAAGACCCTGCTTCTTCCCTTTTTGTTTCTTTGGCTTTGAAACTCTATTCTCTTAAAAGACTTCAGCTACAATTCAGCATCTTGTTTTCTCCACTGCAGACCAATTCAGGTAGTGTGCCCGACCTACCCTTCAGTTGCCAGCCCAGTGACTCTTGTCCTGGCCAAGCCTGACCCAGTACCCTGCAAGAAGATCTTGGATCTCCAAACCACAAGTGTGAAGAAACTTGTACATTCAATAGATCTTTACTGAGTGCCAACTATGTGTCTGGTACTTAGGTAGGCCTTGGATATACTGTGGTTAAAAAGAAGGGCACAATCTGTCTTTAAGGATTCAACATTGTCATAAAACAAATGTACATACAATTTCAAAACAAAATAAATGTACATACAATTTCTAAATGGGTTAATAAGCCCTATTTTAGGTAAAGTATTATGACCTAGGAAGCACAGAGCAGAGCCCATTAAGTGGCTCAGGAATGTCTTCTAGGAAAGTAATGCAGTGTAATGACAGGAGAGATACGGAAGACCTGTCTTGGTGGTGATCTTCTATATTTGAATGAAAACTTACACTTATTTGACCTCATGCAGAATGGTTTCTTAAAAGTAAAGGGATTGTAAAAATGGTATTCTATATGGAAACTTGTTTGTAGGATTGCTTATACATTGATATATCAAGAAGGGGCTAACACAAAGAATCTGATTGCTTATGAGTATGGGTTCAGAAAAGAACTGCATTCTTTTCAGATTGAACTTTCTTACAAGTGTAAGAAACATCTTACGAGTGTACTGCATATTTTATTCAAGTCTCAGTAGTTGTACTCAGGCTGCTTCTTCTTCCCCAAATGAGCTTTTTTTTTTTTGTTATTCTGGTGAAATCTTAATCACTTGTGGGTCCTTGCCCTTTTGTGAAGTTCCTGACAAGCAGAATCGATAGCTCCATTTGTTACCTTACCACACACGGAGCTTTAGTATTTGCTTCTCCTGCTCTGCCTTCTTGCATATAGAGATCAATTAATCATTCTACCTTATAGCTTAGCAACTCTGTATAGTACTTAAGTAAAGTAGATATTAAAAATATAATTTTATTTTTATATTCAACTGATTATTTTGATTACTTTATCGTTAAAAGACTATATTACCTCAGTATTCAGAAACTCTACTTTTATTTTTTTCTTGTTTCTCTATAAAAGTGGTGGTGATATTGGCATTTGTTCTAAAGCATTCTTTCTTAGGTAAATATGATGTGAGACTTATTTCCCACTGAGTAATTCAGAAACAAACACACCCAATCACTGTGAACTACCCTGCGGTGGAGATAGAGGGATAGGCCTCATCCACACTCTGTTAGTCAGGGCTGAGTAATGGAGTTAGATGAGAAAACAGGTGAGGAAAGGCCTGTGCCTAACCTTTCCTTACCCTCCTATGAATGTATAGCCCTGCATCTCAAGATATTTCAACAAAAAACTATTTTATGTCTGGACCTTTTCTTTCCAACCTTAGACCTACTTTCTCTTCCCTTTCATATATACATCAGGCTTAAAAATGCTATACACAGTGACTTTTGATACTGGATATTCTCTCTTAAATCTTTTCAGACTATGAAGAAATGGCATGTCCATTCTGACAACCTGTTTAGGGGTCCTATTTTAAAAATTTATATCTCATACTTTTAGATATTTCTCACCGAGAGCAGATCTCATTACAATTTATGCATTTGTTATTACTTTATTTGGCCTGAACAAATTAAATCACTAATGCATAGGAAAACATGTTGTAGTAAACTAGGATTCAGGATGGTGACAGGAAGTTGTGGCTTCCAGTGGTCAAAATAGCCTTTTTTGTGATTTTAGTGAAAAAACAAAAGGGTTGCTTACTTAAGTCCAGTTTTAAGTAAGCAGAACATATTTTATAACATTTTGGTAATTCCATAAAGGTTTTGAGTGATTCTGTTGTAATAGTCATTGTACTAGATATTATGAGGAATAAAAAATGAATAAGAGCAAGTTATTTTCTTAAAAGAGACTGCAATATCAATTAGTCTTTCCCTTCACTATAAACAAAATAATTTCATAACTTCCAGAGATATAAATGCCAAATAGAACTTGCTAGGACAATTGCTAAGTTCTGAAGTTCAAGTTTAATACCACCTGATCTCATTTAATTTAGACTTATTATTAGAAAGCATATTTTATATAGTCATCCATCAAATCATTAATTGTGTTAAATATCCCCTCTTATCTCTTTCTTTTTTAGAGTGAGGTGTTACATAAAACCATGGGTAAATACATTTTTAAAAAACCACCTAGACTTTTTATTCTTAACTGAATGTTGAATAGTGAATGCCTCCCCTCAGACAATTTAAATAATTTACATATATTCTCCTGGTTAATCTTATAGAGTCAAAATAGATGTTTGTGTTTTTTAAGTCTTATGTTTAATTACTTATCAAAAATACTTTAAGACTGGAAAATATAGAAGTTAAAAATATACTATTAAAGTATAGTAGCTAACAACTCAGCCTATAAACTAGAACTAGACTGATCAGGCTCAAATTCCTGCTTAGACATTTACCAGTGTGTCATCTAGGTTAAGTGCTGGAAAAATTCATGGGAAGAGAATTCTAAGAAGTAGGAACAGCAAGTAAAAAGGCCATGAGGCAGAACTGAATTCAGGGGATCTAAGAGCAAACAAAAGGCCCACATGATGGAGTGGAGTGACATCTAGTGTTTGGAGATGAGGTTGGAGTAGTCAAATAATTTTAGATTAATAGTCATTCAACGAATCAACAGAAACAATGGAACATCATGATAAAAAAAAATACCATGAGAAGTATAAAATCTTATGTAAATTAGGGTCATAACTAGATACTCTTGTAAACAAGATTTTAGAATGTTGAATATGATTTTTTCTGTTGCTCATAATGGAAAAGAAGAGTAAGTTACCCCTTTCCTATGAGAAACTCCAAAGAGATGCCAAAAATTGGGAACAGATACTGCTCTCTACTAAGGGTAGTAACACTGAGGTGAAATAACTTGCTCTCCTAACAGCAACCATCTTGCAGTTCACAATATGTCCAAAGAGAAAACTAAGGAGAAGAGTGGTGAAAGTTAACAAATTTCTGAAGAGCCCAGTGTTCACAGGAAAAGGTTACACTTTTTTTCAAGGGAAACAGAGAGATTATTCTTTTCTCCTCCTGAAGCCAAATGATGGAAGCCCATTGCAGGAATCGTGTGTAAAGACTTCATGTATATCTGCATGAGGGAGACTGGCCTCTCTTTCCTCAGCTAGATGGCTGGGAGGTACTGAACACACATGTCTATCTGGAGCTGCTTTGGCAGAGCAGCATGGTTGACAGTCTTCTTGGAGGAGTTAAGCATTTGCCACCTAAAGTTTGAGAGACACTTATGAACCAAAGGCAGCTGCTTATGTCTAGACTTCAGATATTTGAAGAACAGGATCTCATCGGAGTAGCTCACATTAACAGGTAAGGAGACTAGAGTTTGTTCTTGAGAGGGAATAAATATCCCCCTTGACCCTATTCTGGTGTCCTGTTCAGATGATGATCTCAGTGGTTACTATGGCCATGTGCAAAGTAGCACGGAGCAAAGGGACAGTATGGTTG
Organism: Cynopterus sphinx; assembly: GCA_030015415.1. Classification (NCBI taxonomy): domain Eukaryota; kingdom Metazoa; phylum Chordata; class Mammalia; order Chiroptera; family Pteropodidae; genus Cynopterus; species Cynopterus sphinx. The sequence continues at coordinate 102,247,288 of CM057382.1, read as the reverse complement.
CTAAGCGAGGGGAAGCTACATCTAGAGTAGTTAGGGGCAGAACTGGTGTCAGAGCCTGAAGTGGACAAGGTTGCTTCCCCGGAGAAATTCTTCAATGATTACAGTGCTAGGGTAAAGCTGAATGCCATCTGAAGAAAACCAAGCACATCAGCAGCATGGAACTCTCAATAGCAGAATCTATTAGCAGCAGACAAAACTAAATTGAACAATGCAAAGACCTGAGACACTTTCCCACATCTACACATGGCTGACCATGTAGAGTTCTCTACCCTTATCTCCTCTCTTGATTCCAAAACCAGAAGGGCTAACGGTGAGGAAGGAGGAGCCAGACCTCCTTCCACCTTCTCTACTCAAAGCAGCCAGCATTGAAGTTTAAGCATGTATTGAGGGGAAAAGAATATGATCCTATTTATATCTGATGCACAAATGAAGTTTTAACATTGACAAAATCTCAAATAGCTGAAGCTAGTGGAAAATGATGGCATCTACCAAGATTTCATTAAGGAATATGAAAAGGAGATTTAATACATCATGGTTGGAAGTTTTGATTGGACTAAAAATAAAACAATTTTGCATTAATGTTTCTGTTGTGATACATTGTACAAGTAACCAAGCAATGAAATATAATAACACAAACCGCACGGGATTTACTGAGTAAAGATACACTAATCTGAAATCATAATCTCATGGGAATTTATTTAAATGTGAAATTTCATCGAGCTCCTCAGTTTTGATAAACTTTTGATTCTGTCAACTGCCTCATTGGTTTAAGAAGGTATGTTGATCTTCCCTCTATCAGCAATGTATAATCTATCTCTCTAGACCTTTGCCAGGGATATGAACTCAGACTATCTCCTATTCTATTCTCAAAAAGGTCTTCTGAGAGAAGTGATAGTTGGGAAAGCTCATCTAAGGAATACAGTAACTCCAGGATACGTGCTCTGAGTTCTATCTTTTTATCAAGTTAAGTCAGTGGAAATGTACATTCATGACCACATAAATACTCCTATAAAAATCTGTCGCCAATTTCAAATTCAAAGTCATGTTTATAGGTTCTTTAAACTTGATTAAGAAAATAGTTTTATAAAATCCTCTTCTAGTTTTTGATGAAAATTTTGCTGATATTATTCAATGCATTGCTCAGTGTAACTATATATGAGAAATTTTTTTATTTACTTGCAGAAAAATTTCTCTCTTGAAGTGTTTCTTTCCTTTTAATAATGAGAACTGTAAACTTTATAAGTTTTCATTGTTATGCTTACTGCTAGAAAGTTCAAAGCCAAATCTGTAGCTCTATCAGAGCAAATATGTTTTTTAAAAAAATACATAGAACCTATTTGCATTTATACTTTTCCTTGAATTTTATCAATTTATTGTGTATTGTGTGTTTATCTATACTTGCAAAGTATAGATAAAAAAATTTACTTCACATCCCAGGAAGAGTCTTTTCAGAAGACTGAAAGTTGATCCCTCAACATGAAATTGATTAATCTTAAAAATGTGTTTCAAAGACTGATGCAAAATTAATGTTTTAAAATTCAAATGGGCCCCCAAATACTATCTTCATATACTGGCTAGTTTAACAATATTAACTGGTCTGTATTGTATATACCAATAAATTATACAATAAAAATATTGTTTTAACATTGTCATTGCCTGATAATTATAAAAACCTTATCTCTGGTTTTTACTTTATCTATTATTATGTACTGTAAAGCTTAGCAGAGCCTCCCAGAAAAATTAACTTCAGCATCACGAAGACAATTATAGTAGATACAGAACATCTTATAGAGGAATAGACAAACCACATTTTGGTTAAGAAATTAAGACCAAGAAAAGGAAAGTTAGTGACACACAGTAATAGCTTGTTCTTCAGCAGCACTTTTACATGGCCTCTTTTTGCTGAGATAGAAGCAAAGGTTAATTATGTTGATGTTCTTTGTTTTCTCAGCTTAAATAAATTAAGGTGCATGGGTAGGAGGAAATGGATCCACAAATGACAGTAACTGTGTTTATCTGATAGCTAGGTCATTCTCTAGTTTATCTACATTGATCAGTCTGTAATGTACAACCCAGTAAATTGACCAATAAAAGGATTGCTTTAACATTAGAGAAAGATAATTTAGGTATAATTTTGAGGGCTTCCATAAATTAATCAGACTACCTTGTATATTATCCATGTGTTATCAGGCATAAAATAACTTATTTCCAACCAGGGGATATTTAAAAAATGATAAAAATCATCTATGACTAGCTGCACTGGCACTATCCTTCTTTAGCATATTCATGCTTACAGCCAGCACATGCCTCATTGCTATCACACTAATAAGTATAGGAAGGACGATAAAATAGTTTGTTGGCTGTTAAAAATGCCTGTGGTTATGTTGTTATTTTACTAGTTATGCAGTGTAACCTATCTACTGTGGGTTTCAAGTCCACAAATGTATTTCTTCTGACTCTGCTTTCACATTGCACAGGGAACAGGGAGGACAGACTGCTCTGATCTTGGACACAAAGAGAATGATAAATCTTTGAATACATTTTCTTCACACCATACTTTAGGGCAAAAGAATTGCAAAATAACATTTATGATTTCATAAAAAGCAACAATACAGAAAATAAATATTTAAACGAAAGACAAGATTTTGCTCTAAGAGCCTTTTTTCTCTTAGAGATTAATTAATTTTAAAAAAATTTACTTTGCTTTTGTATCCTACAACTCTAAAAGTAACCAGCAAATAAAAATCTAAATACACAAAATGCTCTATTCTATGGATAGAATCTAAGGTTTCATTCTTCTTTTTTATTCCCCTGTCATTCTTCAAATTTATACCAAAGTGTAAGTAAAATCATGAAATTGATGACACAGACTGTTAATGCTCTTTGAGTAGCCTGAATGAAGACCAATAATATAGAAAGGATGTAATTATGAAAATCTTTTGATGTCTTTAGGCTGACATCCACTTATTCTCTATTTATATAGCCTTAATCTCTGGTTTTCTGGTTTTGTAAAGTTCTAGTTTATATTCATAGTTTTAAAATATTCATCTTTGGGTGTACGTAAACCCAAGTATATAGGACGATAGGACCACATAAAACAATTTCTTTGAGTGTGAATTTTAGTACAAAAGAAAAAAAGTCATGAAACTCTGTTAAACTGAGTCTGACAAGATTCGGCTCAATGTCACACTGAGAAGAAATCTGTTGTTTTTTTTTTTTTGAAAGCAAGAGTATAATCAATATTTTCATTGAATGAATATAAAATAGAATATAGCATTATTAAGCCAGTATTAACATTTAATTAGTGAAGATTTCACTTTTAAAAGGCTGTATAAACAGAACAGTTTAAACTCATAAAATGAAGGTTTTTACTTCATTATTGTTACCTCTTTATTTTTGGCTAAATTGTCCTTTCAAGTGAGTAGACCGAAAAACTGTTTCTGTATATTGAATAACTTCGAGTAAGTATAAATATTATTCAACAGCATTAAGTGATCTATTGGCCAGAAACAAAGAGTAGATACAATGCTCTGTCTAGGCTCCAGTATAGTGTGCACTAACTTAGAAGTTATGGGGGGTTATTGTTAGAGAGGGATTCAATTCTTTGCAGTGTAAACCCACACTGCGGATCCAAACTTCTACATCTGTTCAGATAAGCCATTGGCTAGATGGATATGTAGTAATAATAAACAGTATCTATTTGCTTTCTTTATGGTGATTTTTAGGACTCGTCACATGTAAACCATTATATCTTCCTTCCATCCTTCCTTTCCACACATATTTTTAAGAACCCATATGTGTTAGGAATGGGGCTACTATCTATTATTTATTCATAATGGAGTTAAGATACAAGCAAACAAAAAATTCTAGTATAATAAGGTAAGTGTTATAGCATGAGAGCACAGAGGATAAACACCTAATCTAGTTTATGGGGATTAGGGAAGGCAATTTAAAGATTATACCTGACACAAATACACAAATATTTGCATATACATGTGTGAACACATTTAAAATATATATATATATTATTTACTTCCCAGAAATGAGAGAGTAATGACTCAGTGTTGGCTGATATACCTGTCTCCAGTATAATGAAGAAAGTACACTGTCTCAATTAGGGGCTAATGTTTGTAAACTACTGGACTTTTCTAGATGAATGATGCCACATAATTTTAAAATATTAATGCTCTTCTAATCTCTACTGTCTTTTTAACAGCTGACTTATTGGAAGGCATGTCAAAAAAAATTTTAAAATATGAGTGTTTGTCCTGGTTTGGTGGTTCATAAACTATGGCTTAATTTTTTGACGAAATCATTTAACTTAATTAAACCTATTGTCTTCATTGGAAACATGAGGAGGCCGAGCAAGATGATTTCAGTTTCTTTCTAGATTTAAACATCTGACTTCTATAAATATTCTGGTTTATGGTAACATGTTTAAAAGTTATAATCTTAAGACAATAGCTTTTAAGTTTCCACTCCTAGAAAGTGCTTATAATTTATGTTCTCTAGCTCCCTATAAAATTTGACTTTGTCTTACTGGTTACACAAATAGTCCCCAACACACTAGCCAAGACCCGTCAGACTGGTTCTGTTTAGATCATCAGTGACTTCTTTCTTCACCTCCATCCAGCCCAGGAAGCAGCTGATAGAGTCCAAATGTACACACTTGACTGCAGACCTCGATCTCAACAGGACTTCTTGCTGGTCAGCAATGTATTCGTGAGTTACCTTTTTCTTTGTCTTAAGTTAGAGTCATTTAAAAATGACATAAATGACACCAAGAAATGTGAAGATCTCTGATTTATTGTTTGTTTGATATAGAAAATTACTTTTAATATTTAACATAAAATTATGTCAAGAAATAGATTTCTATTCTTTCTATTTTAATGTTTCCTGTTGTAAATTCATCTCAAAATGTTTTTCTATAAATTTTTAGAAGAGTTCAATAAAAGGTAAAGGTATATGTTTTTTGGCAGCTGTCTTTTAGTTAGTTTTCTTTGTTTCAAGAAGATGAGAACACTTTTTTAGCTTGAGCTCTGTTTTATTGAAAATATACTCTTATTTTCAAAGTTATACATGATGAAAAATCTGAAATCATATAGATCCAAATTACAGTTATTTATGTAAGTAGTTAAATTTTAAAAAGCACATATTGTGAAAGAATAAGAAATAATTTAAGAAGACAGTATCACTAAATTATAGTTGTATATGGACACAATTAACTTTTTTAGTAGGTAAGTCATAATTATTTTAAGGTTGTTTTCTTTCAAAGTTAGAAAGTAAACAGTAACAAATTCTCAGTGTACTAGATTGGACTGAAAATAATTTTATTTTCGGATTAAAATTTTATTTTCTTCAATTGATATTTTGGCATATTTTTAAAAATTAATTTCTACCTTGAGAAGAAAACATCTTGTAAAACATAAAACTTCCAATGGAATCTTAATAGGAAAAAACAGTTTCTGTAGTTGATAGAAAGTTTTACATACTTGTTATGAGAAGTTTACTACTTTTATGTACATGTTAATGAAGAAATTAAGAGCTACAAGTATTACAAATGTAGTCAGATGTTTCCAGACTCCCTGCTTTTTGCAAGTACTTCTCTTAATCCATGATGGTTTTTTGTCCCACCCTTTTAATCTGCATTATCATTAAGAACACTATCACAGAAAAGAATGTTTTTATTTAAACATATAACCTCTACCAAACTCAAGATATTAAATAGATTTCAGGATTTTCTATGCTAGATCTAAGTGAGTCTGGAATTTGTATAGAGGAGCTATAATGTGGGAGATATTGGAGTGAATTTTTCTGCTTATAGCCTCTAATTTGAAGTAAAAGATTTTTAGTTCTGTTGCAAGGTAGATAAAAGGTGCCTCTCAAGGAAAAATATAAAAAACAAAAAAACACCTTTCTGATCTAAAAATTGTATAAAAAGTGAAGCACATCCATTTTTGAGTTTTAGAAAGTGTGAAGATAGTGAATTAGAGTGGAAAGGAATTAAATTTACTATTCATGTTCGCTGGAGCAAGTGTACCAACAGGAATGCTTCTATGAAAAAGGTACTACTGAGACATCTGAATATATGTAGACAATTTCTTTTTAAGGAAAATAGCTCATAACTGCAAAGGCATATAAAAAACAGGATAGTTTTATCAAATGACATACTTCTTCCTCTTTTGGCAAATTTCTTATAGTCCCTCCCACACTTTATCTGTTCTAAAAGGGAAGCACTATTTTAGAATTTAAGGGTAAGAAGATATTTAACCAGTAAACATTCTTATGCTGTTATTCCTCTCAAACTCTTATTTTGTACTATTCATTGAGCATGAAAAGATCAACACATGAGTTTTATAAACACACACCCACAGTAGAAGGTTAAAAAAATGTTATCAGGAATAAATTTATAAGGAAAAGAGTTGGGAAGAAAATAATATATTTATTGACAATGGGACTATATGCTAACTGTATTCATCAGTAACCACTGATAAAAATTCAAGGTGAGCAGACCAAATTCATATACATTTATATCTATACACATTTAGATAAATGAAGGTGAAATTAGTGATATGCAAATTAAACACAGTGGACAACTTTAATTTTTACTCAGTAGGGTAAGACTTTCTCAATGTGTATCTTGTGGAGCTCCTGCATTAAATTCACTTAATTCATTTAATTAAATTCACAAGGCTTATTAAAAATAGAAAAGTCCAGTTTTCATTCCAGGAATTCTAATGAATCTCTTGTTGAGGCATGGAAAATGTATTTCTAAAAGTTACATGAAGTAATTCTTATTTTCACTAAAGTTTGAGAAAAACTGATACTGTGTAAAGCCATAAAAAAAGAAACTTGTAATATGGAAATAAATTAAAGCAGAAATGAAGTGGGTCAGCTTTTAAAAGAGGCAGCCTTTCGTTTCACTTAAATTGGTATAATTGTGTCTCAATGGGAGGTACCCTTTCTCTGGTCAGCTTTTTCTTCAAGGGAAAGGAATACTAATTTGTGCAACATTATGATGATTAAGGAAGAGAGGGTAATTTCAGAAGGCATTGGAAACTGACATGATTTGCATAGTTCGTGTCAGAGAGGGTGGTCTTTTTGTGGATTAAAAATCTGTTTGCTTACAGGGAAAACATCAACATAAAACTAATCTAGCCAGATCCCTCCTGAAATTAGTCGATAGTGATGCTGAAGGGCCACTCTATTGAGGGGTAGGCCCAGATTTGCTATATAATTGTGCTCCAAGTGCTTGACACTGAGTCTCACTTCTTCAGCTAAGATCAGTCATGGTTCATGTGACAACTTTTAGCAAGTCCTCATTGCGTTCTCATCTAAGAAAACTATCCGTTGAGCATTTATTATGTATTGTACATTTTTCAAATTGCTATTATTTAATTTTGCCAATACCTTGAGAAGCACTTATTGTGATTATTCTTTTAAAAGATGAAATAACTGCGGTTCAGATTGTACATGGTTAGTAAGTGTTGGAGCTAGAATCTGACCTTGGTCTTTTTGGCTCTAAAGTCTACACACATTCTTTTGTAACACATTGTCACATGGGCCCCCCAAAAGAAGAGTCTGTGGAAATTTTTCACTGTAACAGAGAAATGGAAAACATGCACACATGCATATATGTGCATGGAGAAAATGCGTATATATTTGTATATATATATATGCCTATGCAATGTATAGGCAAAGAAACAGATCATAGACAGATTCATATAAAATAATGCACAGATATGCTGAAGGAAGAAAGGTGGTGGTATAATTTTACTTTATTAATAGTTTTTTTAGAAACACTTTAAAAATGCATGAAGTGCCTTTATTTATTTTTTTTAAAACTGTATTTAAATAAGAATGTGACTTAATTTTTTCTGCCCTATCTCAAAGGTGATCAGTGACTGAGAGTATAGCACTCCAATTGCATCATCACTATTTTATAAAAAAGAATTACAACATTTGTTATTGTGTGAAAATCAAATTCATTCTAGTGCAGCATTTCATGGAAAGAATTCATCAGTCTCGAGTAACTATAACTGTCCAATAGACTTTTGTTATCCTTTCATTGTTGTCTACTTTTCTCAAAAAATATGTCATTGCTTTAATATAAATAGGGAATAAATAGACACATTCAATAAAAAAAAGGCAACATTATGTGCTTCAATATTTGCACCGAGTTTCATAAATATACCTGATGGCTTTAATGCTTGAGAATGAGGTGAGTCTGGCAGTTGTGGATCATGTCTTCTAAGAAGGTAATTGGTGAAATGAGTACTCTAACTACATTTCTTGCTTTGTCAGGGTCAGGATTTAAAAGAACTGCACTAAGAATTTCTCAAAACACACTCCTTTGTACATATGCTTATCAAAGATGGTGGATGAGAACTGTGAGGAATGCTTTCACAGTTTCAAGCATAATTTAGTAGGTTTGAAATGAGTGGATTAGAGATCAGGAAAATTTTAAGAGGTTGAGAAAGAAAAAATGTACTGCAGAGACACCAAGTCATGCCAGAACCTGCAAGTTCAACTTTCTCAAACATCACCTGCATGGTTGGGCAATTTCTGAGATTTTTAAAATAATATTTCTGAGATGTTAGAATTAAGCTTCAGGGAATCCAAAGCATCATACAGTCATCATTAAATTCTACCTTGCAACATTTCATCTGAAGTTTGTCAGATTAATGTCTTTTTTTCCATGAAGCTGCAAAAGCAGATATAAGAGGATTTAGCACTATTTAAAGTCAAACTATGAGTCAGTGCAGAAGAAAATAATTGCTATTATTTGTTTCACACTATGTGCCAACTACTTTTCTAACACATCATGTGCATTAATCTTTATAATAACCTAAAGTTATATTATTATGCTCATTTTATAGATGAGGAAACTGAGGCTCAGACAGGTAACATTATTTACCCAGAGGCAATAAATGGCAGAACTGGGAATTAAGCCAGGTCTATTTGACTTTAAATCTATGCTCTTAATCACAATTCTATACCATCATCACATAGTCTCTTTTATCTATTTAGGTGGTTCTACTACTAAAGATATTTAACTGTCTAGTGTGTTAAAGATATAAAAGTTAAATTTGCAGGAAACAATGTTATTATTCAATGGATAATCTTCTAAATGGACCTCTGAGGTTGGTAGACAGGAAGTACTGCTGTCTGCATTCTATAAGGTCAAGGATATAACATTAAAAGATTAGGTAATTTGCATGTGGTCACAGGAATGGGTGTGTCAGTCAATACTAGAGATAGAATCTGTTCTCCCAGTTGACCTGTATACTGAACCCAATGTTATCAAGTAGAAGAGTTAAATTAACATGGGTGTCTATGTGACCAAGGAGATAGTATTGTGACTGTTATTACAATTACTATTTAAACTTGTATAGAAATATATGGTCTTTAAAAAATTAGTCATTGTAAATTAAAACTTGTCAGGTCACATTTAGTAAAATTCAGAAGGGTACATATAGTAAAAATATATATATTCATATATGCATTATATATAATATGTATGTTTTTTATACATAATTTTAACATATTTTCTTATTTGGTATCTATCAACAACCTTGTGAGACAGACTGTTAATATTACCATGACTTTCGAAATAGGGAAACCAAATATTAGGAAGACTGAGACTTCCACATCTCTGAGTAAGCAATTGGTGGAGGTAGAGTTTGAACACACATGCTCTAATTATATTTCTGTACTTTATAGTACTCCCTGTTTCCTCCACCATGTCATGATCCCTGGAATCACAAGTACTCTTTTGGTTAAGAGGAGTTCACGTTTTGTGTTCTTCAAACAATTAGCTTAATCTTAGTGTTTCAACTTTCTTAATCAAGAGAATACCAGAGATAACAAATAATATATCCAAAAGATTTCAAACCAATTTTTCATTCTATACAACACTTTTAAGCCATAATTAAGCACTTGGACATATATTACTGGATTCAACAGCAAAGCTAGATTTAGGCTTCATAAGTAGAGTTCTAAATCTTTGCACTAAACTCTACACTTAATGGCTGACCATTGGCCTGACTTATAGCTTCTTAGAACCAGGCAGGTCCAAAAATGAGTGTTTTTTCACATTTCCTTTACCATTTGATTCCCTTTTGCACAAAAAGCCTAATGCAAAGCCTTGTTGCATGGATCAGAGTTTCTATGGGTGGAGTGGGACTAAATGCTTTGAGGCTCACCTGCTCTATCTTCTCCTTATCTTCTCAGGCACATGTGAGGAACTTGAGGGATTTTCCTACCCACTATAAAAGCAAATTAATTCCACTGTGGTTTTAATTTACATTTCTCTGATGATTAGTGACATTGAGAATCTTTTATATGTCTATTGGTCATTTGTATGATACCTGTCAGAATGTCTAAATCAACAAATAACAAGTATTGGCAAAGATGTGAAGAAAAGAGAACCCTTGTGCAGTGTTGGTGGAATTGAAAATTGGTGTAGCCACTGTGGAAAACAGTACAAAGTTTCATAAAAATAATATTAAAAATAGAGCTACCTGTGACCCAGCCATTCCATTTCTGAGTATTTATTTGAAGAAATCCAAAACACTAATTTAAAAAGACATATGCACCTCTATGTTCATTGCAGCATTATTTACAACAGTCAGGATATGGAAGTAACCTAAGCCCATAAATAGATGGTTGGATAAAGAAGAGATGGTACATATACGCAATGAAATTTTATTCAGTTATAAAAAAGAATAAAATCTTACCATTTGTGATGAACCTAGTGAAATAAGTCAGACAACGATAAATACCATATGGTTTCACTTATATGTAGAATCTAAAGAACAAAATAAATGAACAGACATAACAAAAACAGACTCATAGACATAGAGAGCAAACTGATGGTTGCCAGATGAGATGGCAGTTGGAAGGCTGGGTAAAAAGGGTGAAGGGATTAAGAAGTACAAACTGGTAGTTATTAAATAGTCATGGGGATATAAAATACAGCACAAGGTATATAGTCAATAATATTGTAATAACTATGTATAGTGCCAGGTGGGTACTAAACTTGTTGGGGGGATCACTTCATAAATTATATAAATTTCTAACTCCTATGCTGTGCGCCTAAAACTAATATAAAATAATATCAAATGTCAACTCCAATTGAAAAAGAAAAATTAATATCTCCTTATGAATGAAGAATAATGACAAAACTAACATTAGTTGAGCGTTTACTATATGCCTGGCAGGATGCCAATTGCTCTATAAGTGATTTTTATTTAAGCCCTTAGAAGAGTCCTATAGTTAGGCCCTGTCATTAGTCTCATTAGACTTAGAGAGGGTGAGTAAGTTGCTCAGAGCCGCCTAGCTGGTGAAAGTCAGAACCAAGACTAAAATCAAGTTGTCTGATGGTTAAAGACCAGACCTTCTCCCCCTAAGCAAAAAAATAAAGTCATTTACTTAAAGTCACAGAGCTTGTTACAATGAAATCATTAATGAAAACTTGATCTCCTGATTTATTAGTATTAGACATATTACTTGTATCTCAAAATCATGCTGATAGAAAATATTTAGTAAAAATATTTTTATCATCTTCCTCATATACATAAATTGTAAGAAAATTAGTATATATGTTTTTTGATGTCCTCTTTTTCCAAAGGTTTACCTAAAAATAGCAATTTACCTCAATCATGACTAATCTATTTTGTGTGTTGTAATAGTATCAGATTTAACTGTGAGAGACAGGAAGCCTGCAGTAAAGTGGCTTTAGTGTATAAAATGTAATTTATTTCAGTTTAATGTAAAATAAGTCTGAAAGCAGGCAAGTGAGGACTAATAGGGAGGTTCATAAAGTAATCGAGAATATAAGCTCCTATTATCATGCTGCCTCACCAATATGAACATATATTCTCTGACTCATGGTTCAATATGGTTACCCATGTTCCAACTAGCACATATGTATTCGAACTATGGCATGCACACCATGCTTTTAGCCACCAGAATAGAGACTCCATTGGTCAGAACTTATTCAAATAGAAACTCCTATGGACAAGGGATGTTATTTTATTTTCCAAGTGGCTATGTGCCCAACCCAAATCCTGACCAGTGGAGTCTCTATTCTGGTGGCTAAAATTATGGTGTGTGCGCCATAGGTATATTTAAAACCTCTTTTTTTTTTTAAACAAAGAAAATGAGAGCTGGAATTTGTGTGATGCTGAATATGTTCTCAGATTTCCAATCTGAAAACTCAGGACTTAGATAAAAGCACTTAGTCCTTAAATAAAAATCCTTAGGACTAAGATACTGGTCATTGGTTTTCAAGTTCAGAGATATTTCCACTGTGTTATGGCAACTCTTATAGGATATCTAGACAAAGTCATGAAAAAGGTTTGGTAGAAAGACATCTAACATTGCAGAAAGTTAATGAAAGTCTGTGTTATATATTAGCAGCCTCAAGAGTGTTTGTAGATCAGGTTTTTCAGTCATCTTTCTTCTGATAGACCTGTCATGACATAATCACACATTCTCTATTAATTTTTATTTATATTCTACTTTTTAAAGTGTGTATCATTTTCTATGAAAAGTTGCAATGGCATTCCTTGTTAATATTTCTACAAGAAAATCCTGTTTTCAAAGTAGTTTACTCAGATCATGCCAGTTTATTATCTTGAAGGAAAGAGTTGAGAGGAAAAACAAGTATATTAATGGAAGTAAGGGTTAAAATATCTCATTCTATAAATTCTCTATAAACTCTATACTTAATTAGTTAATAATAACTTTGAACTTTTTGCACCCCATCTATGTGTGATTGTAAATTTCTAGAGGTCAAGCAAAGTGTTAACTTAAATCTCAGTTTGTAATTTTCTATGCTGTACTGTATCTGGTTGGGAACTTATTAAAGACTTTGATGATAGCACAGTAGAGATCAGAGACATTTTTTACTGTTGAGTTGCTATTAATACTTATGTAATGTATCTAGCAAAGTCTGATGTTATCAGAGGCTCTCTTCATAACTTCCTGTTAAAGTAGGTGGGAGGAAAGACATTATCACTAAAGTTTTATGGTTGGTTAAATATAGGAATGATTAAGCTATGGGTTTTGCCTAAGTTAACTGTTAATGAGTGGTAGGGTTTTCTCTCATTCATAATATTTATTCAAAATTTCCTACTGTGCTAATATACATTTGTGAAAAACCACTGTAATAAGCTATGTCTTTTTGTTTATGATTTCAATAATCACTAGATACTTTATACAGTAAAATGCCACACAGAACCACTTCAGTTATACTTAGTGTTGTCAGATGTTTTTAAAAATTATCATAGAGCTTGGTATCTGAATTATTTCGCACTGCTCCCCATGCATCAAATTGCTTTTATGAAATACTAATTAATGGCATTTGTTGGTATTGAGGAACCTTCTAAGAGTATTTATAATACTAATTTTTGTTTCTGTGCTAAGAATATTTTAGAGAATATAGTTAATTCCATTACATAATTTTAAGAAAAATTTAAACAATTGTATTGTTGCTGAACAATTGCTCAGTTTTTGTCTTATGGGTGCTGTGAAGAATGTACCTGAGCAAGATTTACTTGTTTGCATCCTATTGTTTAGTTTTATTTTTGAGATGGCTGCTAGAAAGCTACAAATTTTGTGGGCCTACTTAAGGAAATGTCTAAATGGGAATTATGAAATACAGTTTTAGTAGTATTTCCATGTTTTCACTTATGTTTGGCTTTGTTCTTTCATTTCTAAACTTAATTTAACACCACATATTTTATATACATATCCTTGTAAATCACCTTAATCCAGTGCAGAATGAAGTGGAATATAAAAAGAGAGCAAATATAATATTGAATAAATAAATAATAAATAAATAAAATCTACAAGTGAAAAAAGTAAAATAAAAACATTTATAATAAAAACAATGAATTTCCCACCATTTATCTTGGTGCTATAAAGAAAAAAATGAAAGCAGTTGTCTGGTAATTAGACTACCACCTTATTATAATTATAACTTCTCCATGAGAATAATTTATAGTTATTATTGTAGGGAATGCACACATAATTCAGCCCAAGGACCTGGATGATGCTTTTAGACACTTTATAAGTGTGTTTGTGTAACAGTAGACAGGACAGAATATGTTACTTGCAATTTTATTAAGGAGTTATTTATTTCTACTGTTTTTTCAACAGCAATAAAAACATGTGGTCCATGCACACAAATATAAAATTTTAGTTCCACCATGAATATTTTTATAGTCTTATTCGAGAAAGTGTAAAAAAGATTGCAGATCTTACTAATTCCTGCTGGTATGAGTCTTCCACAAAAGAAAAAGCATCTGAAGTATTTGTGTGGATAAGACAAGGAAGCACAGTCCATTCAGCTAAGAAGTAAGCTAGAGCCAAACACAAAATAAAAACTGAATAAAATTAATTAATTTAAAATTTGAATCTTATGCACTAACAGGAATTAGCAATGTCATGAGGTACTATGCTGTTACTTCATTGTAATACCTTTTTTAATTGAATATTGTAACATGCAGACATTTAATTACCCCCAAAATAATATATTTCTTCTGAAATTAATGTCCCTTTATTTTCATTTGTTACTTTCTCTACTAGGATAGCACTTTACAGTAGGTAGGTCAAATCACAGTTAGAAAATCATATATTTTCAACAGGTGAAATAAAAATGTTAATCATAAAGCTTCATCATTATATAAAGTGTTTATGGAAATTAAGCTTTACTTAAATAGCAATTATTCTTCACAACGTTTGGCCTTTTTGTTATATGTAATATTCCAGTTTTTTTTTTCTTCTAAAACTAGAAGACCAGAAGTGCTTTGAGAGAGATTAAAACCCATATTGAGATACTGAGAAATGGTCAGTTCAGTCTGGCTCAGTAAACATTAATTTTCTCTATGAACATCCCTTGAGTACATGGTCGGAGAATATAGAAATAAGTAAGTCTCAGACCCTATTTCCAAGGAGCTCAAAATGTATGATACTCAGGGGTAAATAGACCTAACTGAGGTGAAGGGGACTTTTTGATCTGGCTCTTAAATACACAGTGGTTTTTATAATGCAGACAAAGAATAGACTTTATTATGTTACTCCACATAGGAGGCAACAGGAGCAGAGACCAAGAACTTGAAGCCTCGTAGGACAGAGGGGGAATACCAGGTTAGCTGAGGCTGACTTGGGGTTCAAGTGGTCTCACCAATTGACTATATCACTTTTAGAAAGACAGCTTACTGTAATGGAGAAAGATTTAGACATTGGGGAGACAGAAGAGAAAACTGTTATGAAGCTATAGGACAAGTTTTGGTAAGAATTGCCAGAACAAGTTTAGTAGCAATGGGATTAGAGATAGACTACATTAACTTTGCCATAAAAATGATGCTAGAAAATGAAAAGGCCTTTATAGCTCCCCAAAACAATTAGCATTGACTTGTAGGCTACTGCTAAGTCAGCCATTAAAAAATTATGGCCCTAAGGCCAAATCTGGCCCACTACTTGTTTTCGTACAGTGCTTGAGCTAAGAATGCCTTTTATACTTTGAAATGATTGAAAACAAATCAAAAGAAGAAAATTATTTTATGATAAGTAAAAATTTTACTAAATTCACATTTCAGTGTACAGAAATAAAGTTTTATTGGACCTACAACCATGCTCATTTGTTTATGTATTGTATGAGGCAGAGTTGAGTAGCTGCAGCAGAGAATGTATGGCCCAGAAAGTCTAAAACAGTAACTAAATTTTTACAGAAAAGTTTCCCAACCCCTGGCTTACATAGCTGATTATAATGCTTTGGCACAACCAGATTTATAGACATAGATATAGATATGGTTAATTCAGAACAGCCCAGTTACCTGACCACGTGAAACATGTGAATTAGAAATATCAGTGCTGCTTACCATTACAGAGACTAAGAAAAGAGTTCACAATCCCCTATCAATAAGTCCATGGCAAATTTTCCCATGAAGGACTGCGAGTCTTATTCTCCAGTGCCTGCCAAGAAGTTTATGTTATTACCATTTTTCCCCTTGCTTTTTTGTTGCTGTCATTGCTTTTTTTTTCTTTTTATTACTATTCTAAAAATGATATATTACAAAGTGATAATGGTAATGTAACTCTGCACATTTAACTTGACTTCTGGCAGTTTGGGGCTTATATAAATGCACCTGTGTTTTAACTGCTCTAGTCACCTGCTATGTTCACTGTCTACTCACACATGTCTGCAAATGGAAAAGGTAAATAATAGAAAGCAATTTGATGCCATACAACCAGTCCATGTGAAGGTGATTTTACATGAGGAGCTTCAGATGAGTTTCAACAGGCTGAAGTGATAATTGGACAAGGGTTTATGTGCAGAGAAGAGTTAATTACATGTGTACATTGATATATAAAATGGTTTTATTCCTCCATTTTACTAATATTTTTGAGTAACTTCTACCACATTAATTTGGAGCAATTCAGTATCGAATAACTTGCTGAGAAAGCAACAAAAGAGTAATTAAGAAACAGAGTGAATCAGTTCAAAAAGCAATGCCATACAGACTGGGAAGAGAAGAGATAATGTTTCAAATGACAAACATCTCAGTAATGTGGTCATTACCATTATTATTAATAATTAAAATAATGATGATAATAATAATAGTCATTGCTAGTTGTATAAAGATTTTCTTTTTGGGAGTTCAATGTAATAAAATACCTTATCATTTTCATCTCTACATAGCTCATCAGATTAGGAGGGGTCTGAGATTATTATCCCTGTTTTTCATGTGGAAACAATATAAGAGAGATAATGGAATCTGCTGGTATAAGACTATGCAATAAATAAATTGGTGAGAGGACTCAGCAACATACTCTCTTGTTTATTCAAAGTGTTTTTGATGGTTTCTCTCTTCTCTTTGTCCTATGCTATTCCTCTTATCTCCTTTAAAGTCACCAAAGAGCATCACTGAAGGAGTTGTAAAGGGTAGGAGTCAGGAAGGAAGGACACACTGGTACCTTGGGCACGATAATAATAGGAACTCCACAAAAATGCACATAATCTTTCTTATTATTTTTCTGTCTTTTGAAATTCAATCTCTCTCTCTATTTCTCTCTCTCTCAATCTCTCTCTTGTTTAATTCAAAAGCCATGATGTTTCTTGTAAGAAAAAATCCAGCAAAACACAAAAAGTACCTTAAAATTAAAGTTTCTCATTCCAAATCCTATTGTTTATAATTTTGTGTCTCTTTATATTTTGCTATGCATATATAGTTTTATTATTTACAGAAATTGGAACACAGAATGAATATTATTCTACAGCGTTTTATTAAAATATATGATTGACCTTGTACATGTTAATACATGTAGCTCTATCATCAATTTAGTGACTGCATTATTTTATTTTTCTGTCTTGATTAAAAATTATTGTAGAACAAATAGAACTTCTATCTTATTTTCACAATTCTACATAGTCATAATATACTTTTGATAATTATATCATATTTCCTACAATTATAAATTCATGTTCTTTATCTGGCATGTTTTGATATTAGTGAGAAGCCCTTCTCTCATATTCCCCCCCCACCCCCAGTTTTGCTTACGTCTGCTCTGTTCATCTCCTTTCTTCTGCAGCAGGCGAATAGCAAGCATTCAGGAATAAAAAAACCAGAGTCAGTTTTTAAGCTTCTTAGGCACATTTACACATTAAAAAATAACCTGTTCCCAAAGAAGTCTTTTTATATTGTAGTAATTGCCATTCTAGGAACAGGTGTTTGGAATCTTACTCAAGGGACAACTGGAGATAAAAGAGATTGGGGAGAGAAAGATGAGGTTTCCTTGACTACAGTCCTGTGGGAAAGTCACAGGAATTGAGGAGACCAAGTAAAATCCCAGGAGCCTCTTCCACTACATCCCAATGCCTTTAGCAGAGGCAGAGTCAAGTAGCGATGCTGATGCTATTGAATTCTGCAACAATGTTCCTACAGAACAGAATATGGAGGCAAAGATAGGATAAGATGATGGTGTGGCAGGGACCAAAATAATATCACTTTCTGGTCATCTTTCACCAGGGAACAGAGTCCCCTTGATTTCTGTAAGCAAGAACTGTTTATTGCAAAATGCTTTGCAGTTTGCAAGAAGTTTTCACATTCATGATCTCATTCTGAGTCCCACAGTCAACTACGTGCTTTAGACAGAAAGTGTATCCTGTTTCTTACTGACAGAAAAACTCAGCTCAGAATCAAATGATTTGTCCAAGCTGGTAAGAAAAGAATGGACTCAGAATTCTCTTTATTCTGATTCAATCCTCAGTGCTCCTTTAGGATAACAACACACTGTCCCCCTGGTTCCCATGTACCAGACAGTGCTCTGGAAGTATGAATACGTGCCACTGATTCTACCAGCATGATAAATACTTCAAGAAATTTAAAATAGCATCATATTCAAATTCTTTAGCCAACAATGACTCATTGTTTTCTCTAGCTTTTGAGTTTGCTTAGCAACTATTATAACACAAGGAAACACCAACTTTACTAATCAGACAAAAACAGGTTGACTAACATTTTTCAGTAACATGGTTTGAAGGCAGAACAAATGGGAGAGGTTGGGGGAGTCTCATGAGGAAGGGATTTCCTCCAGCATCACTGAAGTTTAGAGGTAAATGTTGGCTCGGACATTCAGGTTCTTTAGAAGAGACCCCTCGTTATCTCATATATATCCTTAAAGCTTGTTTAGAAATAAATCAGAAATATAGAAAGAGATCGAATTATCTGGAACCTGGTCTGGTTCAAACTGTAACACATTTAATAGACCTTTAAGATTCTAGAATGGTAGAAACATGCTTTAAACATTTTCATAGCTGCTACAATGCCTAAATCAGTGTCTTGCACATAGCTGACTCAATAAAACCAAGCTAACATATAGCACTTTCTACATTCTAGGCACTGTTGTAGGCACTTTACATGCAATAATTCATTTAATCCCTACAACAATCTTATGAGACAGGTACTGCCATTATTATCTTCATTTTACAGACAAGGAAACTAAAGCACAGAGAAGTCAAATTACTTGGTGAAAGTTCAGGTAGCTAGAGCCAGATTGGTTTCAGCAGCCTGAAACCAGGATGTGTTCTAAGCAAAAATGGTATTCTACCATCTAACTGAGTGTTCTGAATTCCCCCAGAAATATTTGTTTTACTTAAGGAGTAGATGCAGTATACACTGTGATATAATCTATTTACTTTCTTTCGCAGGTCTCCTGTGGTGAGGGCCAGGAAGAGAGCTTGCTTAAAGCCATGGGTTATTGGCCTCATCACCTTTGTATCCCTGATTCTCCTGGCAGTGTGCATTGGACTCATTGTTCATTATGTGAAATACAGTAAGTATGGGCTGCCCTGGCATCATGTGATTTACTCTGAATATTTCCTCATGTACATTGATTAGCCTCAGGATCATTCATTCATTACTACAATTCATTTGCATAGCTGGTACAAAGAACTCTTTACCTGCCTTGTCTTAGGTTTAATCTTCACAGGCCAAGGAGAATTCTTTTTCTATCTTTGATGAAGCAATACTTCCAGCTGGAAACAGCATTTCAGGCTTCAATTTCATTGATGAGCAATAACCAAATGTTAATTAGGAGAAAACCATAGCAGAAGTAGAGTGCAGTGTGTCAGAGTTGTTTGGGGCCTTAGGGCAATCACCTTGATTGAAAAGAATTCCAATTCATTGAAATCCTGACAGTCTAATACATTAATTACACAATCAGAGATCATAGAGAATAAGTAGGCTCTATTTTGTGGTAGTGAGTTGGAAAAATGCTCAGAGATATATTTTTAAATAAATGCTTATTTCTGTTATTTTAAATCTCATAGGATATATCACAATTGATTAAAGAGGATAGGATATACTGAGCAGGTTACTGATAAAAAAGTTCACTCTGCAGTAACCGGGTACCTCACTGCTAGATGAAACATGAACATTGTTGTTATTGGCAAGGTCCCTAGGGTACTTCAGAACTGTTCTTCCAGAGCACAACAACCTTTCTGAAGTTTCCTTCTACTCTGCTCAGGTTTTAATTAGTTGACTCCACTATGACCTATTGGTTTACTCTCTGCCTTAGTAACTAGATAATGCTTTGATGTTCAAGACTCTTAAAACAAAGAAGCTAATTACTTGATTCTAATTTAATTGGGAAGTTGCTTTCCTGTAAAGAGAAATGGTGATCTGTAAATTGGTGATCTTCTGCCAGGAGACACAAATTCAGTTTTAATAATCCAAGCAAGGTAGATAATTTTTGAACAGTTTAAAGAAAAAACATTTAATGTAAAGCATTTTGTTTTTTATTTTGGTAGAATCTGCCATATGCAGGTCTTTGAATTTAGAGTATCTGCATTTTGATAATTTCTCTGGGACATGTTTTTAATAAAAAAAGAATATCTAAAATAACTTTACAATTCTACAGTTCTGTTCTAAATATATTGAGTCCCATGTGTTGTAAGCATCATTATTTCTCTCCATGGATGCCTAGGACTATGTTTTATTCACTTTTGTATTTCTAAAACTTAAGATGATCCTGGCAAATATTAGAAACTTAATTAACGTTTATTAAATAGTTAGTGATAAAAAGTGAATGAGTCATACTTATGACATTCTCTTGGGGCATACTTTAGCTTGTCTGACTTTATAAGGAATTTCTAATAATGCTAGGGGTCTCATTACCTCTGTGACAGAAAACGTTTCTTATACGTCTTTACCTCCTTCCAAGCCAAGTATTTATAAGACTTACAAATCTTATCGTATTCACACAATAAAAACCTGGCAAGATTTTCCAGTAATTCGTTACTGGATCCTAATGTTTAGATGATCCGCTGAGTAATATGGAACACACAGCTTCTACTACCCACACAACACACCTGAATAAACAACAGTTGCTGTGTTATGTGTTATTGTCATATTTGTGACCTGCCCTCTGTTTGGAGATGTAAACTAAAAACAGACTGGATATAGCACATGTGCCATTTAGGAAGTGGCACACCTAGATAACCAAACTAAATCAAACAAATCTATTACAGAAACAGACAGGTAAAGATGGAAGTGATTAGACTTAGAAAAACATTGTTTTGGCATAATGCTCAAGATGGTATAGAATTGTGTGTGGGATTTTTGTCCAGTGGTCTTTGGAGCTACATTTCTGTCCTCTCTGTGATTTGAATTACAGGAAGTGAATCTATTATGAGCAACATCATTGTAGGTTATAGAATCACAAACCTGTCAGAAATTATCAGCAAACTCATATTCATCCCTATTTTTCTTATCTGCTGATACTCTCAATGATATTTTTCAAGAACTACACATGCTGTATAATTCTGGTGACTGAAAATATGTTTTGACAATTAGTGACCTGTTTGAGTATATTGAGTAAAGTAAAATATTAGCTACAGATAAGCCTTTCATTTGGTGTAAGCATATGAAGCATTTGACCATTTTTGAACTATACGAATGACAATTTCAAATGATTCAATATTTAAAATGATTTAATTAAAAAATCCAAATAGGTCTAAGGATATAGAAGAGTATTCTCCTCCCCTTTAGAAACTTAGTATTCAACATGTGATTAGGTGCCAGCAGCATCAGCATCACCTGAGAGTTTGTTAGAAATGCAGAATCATGAGCCAGCTTTAGACCTAAGGTAAAATGTTTCAATAAATTAAAAATTTTATTTAAAATTTTATGTATTGCCAGGGACCTGCCTGAATTTCAGGTCACACTGGCCATTCAGGGGAAGGAGGTAAGAAGGAGAGAGGAAGGCAAAACCTCCCAGGCCCTCTCTTGGGTAGCTAATGCTTAGGATATCCTGACCTTTCAGTGTCTCCAGCCTGCCATCCGACTTCATTATGCATCACTCTAGGCCTTGTCAGACTATGACAAGTGGCTTCCCTCTCTGTCTCACCAAATACTCTGGATAGACAGGATGTTCTTTTGAAATTCACAGGTAGTTTGTTTTTTTTTTTTTTTTGGCATAATGTGTATAACAAGAGATTTTTCTTATAGCCTCAATGAGTAGGTTTGGTTTTTATCCCCCCACCCCCAAAAGCAGTATATAAGCAAAATTTATGCTTTGGGAATTAGACTTTGGCTTGAAGCCCAGTTCTGTCTTTTCTGGCTATGTCATATTAGGGTTAGGCAATTAATTTAAATTTCTGAGACTGTAGCCCTTATCTGATAAATGTGAATAATACTGCATGGGGGTTATTGTAAATAAAATGAAATATGTGAATATGCCGGGACACAGGTGCCCAATGTTTATTTCCTTTCCCTCTGTCATTTAAGTAAAAAAGGGAAATAATGAGAAGCAAGAGAGAAGAGGATAGAAATTGAGATTTGGTAAGGTATGCTCCATTTTCCTATAATAAAAATACACAATAGTTTCTATTACCATTGTATTCCTAACACTCAGCACAGAGTCTCTCTCAGAAAGTTAGTTGGCATTAATATTTGTTGAATGAAGCTTTTGAGAGCTCTGTGTTTGTTTCACGTGAAGGAGGGTAAACAAGAAGCTTTGCTCATTGATTCTTCAGCAGGCCAAAAACATGGCTACTTAAAGCGAGCGTAAAAAGTGGGCAAAAAGTGGAGACAGACAGACCAAGTCCTGCGGCCATTGTATGGAAATAGAGTGACAAGGGAGCCAGCTGAAACTAAGTAGTGTTCCTGGAAAGTTGTGCCAGGTGGGGGCTCTAGTCTCCTAAACTATATACTAAACTCCTAGCATTTTAAACCCTACATTCAACTTCATTCTTTAGCCAAAATAAATTTTCTTACACAAGAGTCCTTGTGGCCAGAATTGATGTGTAGTTTACTGAATTGGAAGAAATCTACTTTTGTAATATAAAATTTACTCTTGGGAAGCTTCTGAATCTATCCCTGTGAGTATGCTCAGATGGCATGACTTGCTGCCTCTTATGGCTTATTTGGGAATGGATAACACATGACTAATTAGCCCACAGGAACACCAAGCATTTCTTATGGCTTTTACACTCTAAAACTCATGATGATGAATGTTGTTGTCTTTCCTTCTGAGATAATCATGAAGCTCAGGGCAGAATGATGGAGATAATAACCAGACTAGGGACATTCTTTCCTGTCTCAGTCTTTCTGGCAACCACCAAATGAGAAAATGATGATACTTTATACACACCTGATTAAGAGTGTGATGATGGGGTTTTATCTCTCTCTCTCTCTCTTTTTTTTGTAGATCAAAGGAAGACCTATAATTACTATGGCACATTATCATTTTCAAGTGACAAATTATATAGTGACTTTGGAAAAGAGGCTTCCAAAAATTTCACAGAAATGAGTCAGAAAATTGAGTCAATGGTAAGCATTTTCTCCTCCATTTCTAAGGCATTTGCTATCACTTTTTACTAAAATTTTTGGTACCCTACCTTCTAAAACATCTATTCAACTGATCTTGTTTATCTTCACAAAATGAGAAGAGGCTACCTAAGAAATATAAAACAAAACTGACAATACATGACTTGGGAGAGCAGAACTGAACCAAGTGACCTTAGCCATTCTTTTATGTTTTTCCTGCTTCCCCTTCCTTAACTAGGCCTATCATCTTAATCAGTAGAATTAAAAAATTCTGGGAATATGAGGGTTGTGGTATCCTAGACTTCCTAAAGAAGAGACCTTGGGCAAAAGGCCATAAGATTAAACTATTTAGACACATACTTGAATAGTATTTTAGCATTTAAAAATATCTAATCTTAAATAAATTTTGGTGTGTAAGTATGTGAAAAATCCATAGATTCTCATTCTATCCTTAGGCATCAATATTCATCCTAAAGGATGAATCAAATATTTTGAAAAATGGGAAAACAACTAATAAAGACCAAAAGAACAAGGGCCTGGGTGATAACTTTTCTTTGTCAGATAACTTAGAAAAAAATTAGGACTTTTCCTGATAATTTGTGAGGTAATTAGTGGCATGATGTCATGGAATGCACCCTAAACTATGAGTTGGGATAACTAGTTCCAATATCATCTACTAGCTTAGACATGTATTATTTGGCTCATCAGTTATCATTCTGGACAAATTTTCTTATGTGAATATTAAGGCATTAGATTAGATAAGTTTCAACAGTCTGAGTAAAAACAGAATAGCAGTGACCCATCTGGAAATTGCTTGGTATACTAAAAGTATGAAGATTTGGACACCTTGCTGGGGAGGAAGTCAAATCTTGGTTGTATTTGTGCTTGTACACACCAGGGAAATACTGGAATAAGTTCTCCTTTAAGGCTAAATACATATGTAAAATAAAGGAAATTAAATGGAGCTATAAAGGTCAAGAAAAGATGCAACTATTTTTTTTGTTCTTTGTGCCATTCACTAAAATAGATTTTATGAGATTCAGACTGATTGAAACATATAGGAATATAAACAGGACTCTTTAAAACTCTTTAAAATTAATAGTGATTTTGAAATTATTTGACTAACAAAACCATTCAATAACAATTTACAAGTGAATGCTGTCATTAGAGGACTCATTTGTACTGTGCTGATTTGTCTCATAATTAAAGTAACTGTTTTTGTACACAGACTCAGTGAAATGTAAGACAGAATAAAAAGGCTAATTGTCAATCACCAGCTTGTAGTAACTGCATTTGGTAAATCTCTACAGATAGAAAACGAAAAACACTTGACAATGTTTACTTTGACTCTTAATTAAAAAATTTAAGATGGCAAGAATTACTATTTATAATAGTAAAAAATATCTCTACAAAATGCATTCTTTCACCTTTTTAGAGTAAACCTCATAGGAAGTGTGTTAGGCTGAATATCTCAGTTTGCATAATCTTTCCAAAGAGCATTTTGAGTGCTGAACTGAGTTCAGAATATGCCAGGATATTAGAAAACTTTTTATAGCTTTGGGAGCATGTGACACTGTTATGCACTCATTTCTATGACCCAACTATCACTTGGCAGAATTATTTAATTTTTTTTGTCTCCCTTTGTCTGTATCTCAGAATGTAAGCACTTATTTTTCAAAAATCAATGTTAATTCTCTTTGGTCCCTTTCTGAGTGTAGCACAAAATATGTCACTCCTTGTCTCCCCTCCCCAGCCCTTCACTATGGTTCCCGGGCTCCTGTAACTCCAAAGGCAGAGTTCAGTGGAAATCACAGAGTAGAATGCCAAAAAAAATTTCGTCAAATTTAGCACATTGTGAAATATTGGTTACTGTGTTTTTTTTTATTTATAAAATGTTTTTAAGCTTCAAATTAACTTGCAGAGTTTCAGAAAATTGTTTTTGCTGACATAATTTGAATATTTTGGAATAGGTGAAAAATACGTTTTATAAATCTTCATTGAGGGAAGAATTCATCAAGTCTCACATTATCAGATTCAGGTATGTAGATCTATAATGATGACTACAATTTAAAGCTAAATTGTAAATTCAGAATACAATTTAAAGCTATAACCTGGTTGGTTATAGATACTTTTTTTTTTGTTTGAAGTTTAAAGTAGTATGATATGATGTAATTGAATTTAAGAAATATTTATTTGGCACCTGTTCTATGTAAGTCATGGTTTACAATGTACTTTGCTCATTCTCTAAATCCAAAAGATAGCATTTGCAAGACGAATGGGAGAGACATATTATTGGTGGCTATGTTATAGAATTTTTTGGTGGGGGAAGAAGTTCTAATTAGCATTAATAGAGATCTAAGCCACATTCTCTGGTTTAATAGCAAATACTGCAGTAAATGAGATTTGTATTTACCACTTAGTTCTCCTTAATAATTTTCTTTATTTTCTTTCATTTTACCCTTTCTGCTCCAAATATTTAAGAAAATCTCAGATCTGATCACCAGCCATTAATAAATAGAAGTTCTGAACATCATATTTGAAGCAAAATACTATATGAGAAAATGAATATATTGCATGAATGCAAATTAATTGTATTTTTCAAAAAACAGGATAAGAACTATTTCCAATATTATTTTAATGACTAAATTTCCAAAAATTACATTTTGGTCTATTACTTCACTGACATATTTGAGATGTTACTTTGATCACTTTCTTCTGAAAATTCTGTACTTTCTGGTATTTGAAATATTGTTCTTTCTTTGATTTCTATCTATTTCTCTATCCCTAAATTTTCACTCTTTCAAGGGGACTTCACCCACCCACATGGCTTCATATGCTATTGAAATCCAAGTTTCCATTTCCAGTCTAAATTGTTTTCCTGGTCTTTAGAACTATATGCCTCCTGAGGCGCATCTTCTCATGGAATTTCCACAGAAAATTTTTGAACTCAAGGAAAACCCAATCACACTAGTGAGAAACCTGGAAGTCATCATGCACTCCTTTCTTTTTTGGGCCCTCATGTTTTATGTGTAATTAAGTTCTATCAATTTTATCTCCCAAACCACTTTGCAATTTATCTCTTTAAACTAGTAATCTTGCTACTCATCATTTTTTCTCCTGTTACTACAATAGGAAGTAGTACAGGTGTGTTAGAAAGATAAAGTCAGTGTTAAAGATATTGAACTGACATATTAAGGAACCATATGAGCCTGAAATATGAGTCTGACTTGGGGGAGGTGGAGAGAACTAAGCTGAGGATACACATTCGTTCATCATTAACTCAATTTACCAGAAAGTATGGCTATAAATGGAATTTCTCAGAGAAAGGTTAATACAAGACAAAAAAAAATTGGTGAAGAAAGCTTGAAAAACACCAACATTTAAGGAGATGAGAAAAAAATTGAAACCTAGAAAATTGACAGAGAAGGAGCAGAAAAAAAGAAAACTCATGAAAGACAAAAAGTTTCAAGAAGAGAGAGGTCAGCATTGACAAATACTCATGAGAGACCAAGTAGTGTGACTGGAAAGAATCCACTGGACATGTCAATGAGGAAGTCTTTCAGTATAGAAAAGAGACTCAGTGAAACGGAAGGGGAGGAAGCAGAGTTCCATAAATTAAATATGAGGCAGAATATAATTTATCTTTTCAGGAAGGTTTTCTTGATAAGAAAGTGAGAGATAAATTGAATAGCTAGGGTAGAGAAACTTTAATTTGTTTTTGTTTCTATTAGACAGTATATGAATAGTTTAAGAAAAAGAAGAAAAAATTGATGTACAGATTAACTGAAGCAGTGAAAGAGAATGAGATATGTAACAACAATCTCTTTAAAGTACTATTTGTTTCTTCAGATAACAAAAGCAATACAAAAACATAAATTTCAATAACAAAGTATTACATAAAACAGAAAATGAAAGATCAGTCTCCAATAATTCCAGTCAGAAATAACGCATCTTCTTAATAATTTATTTTGCATATCTTTTCAATGATTGCGTAAACATTTATTTCATTCTTTAGCTGGCTGTATAGAATTTCGCTACAGGTATGTGTCAGGGTTGATTTAGCCAATGCCTTTTTGATGGATTCTTAGGTTGTTACATATTTTTCTGATTTAAAAACAAATTACAATGAACATATACATACATATCTCCTTGCACACATAAGAGCGTGTTTGAAGATTAAATTGCTAAAGTAGAAACACTGTATCAGAGAAGATGGATAATAAAATTTATAATGGATAAACAAAGCTGACCTCTAAAAATAAGATTCCAATTTATATCTTTATTTGCATTTAAGTGAGTAGGAGTTAATGCAGTTTAGAAGGAGAAATAAGATTGC
Organism: Cynopterus sphinx; assembly: GCA_030015415.1. Classification (NCBI taxonomy): domain Eukaryota; kingdom Metazoa; phylum Chordata; class Mammalia; order Chiroptera; family Pteropodidae; genus Cynopterus; species Cynopterus sphinx. The sequence continues at coordinate 102,219,613 of CM057382.1, read as the reverse complement.
TTGGGAACTGACTGCAGGTGAAAAAGAGGGTATGGAGTAGCTGACAGATGATGAGAAAGAACAGTCAAAGATGAATCCAAGGTAGCGACTCATCCAAATAATACTAAGTCTAATTAATGCTCTATCTCGAAAATATAATCACATGTAGTCAAAATAGTTTGGTCAAGCTTCCTAATATTCTGAGAATTAGGAATTGTTTATAAGAGCCTGAAAGTTGCTTAGGAGAAATGATTGGATTTAAGCCACTGAGAATTTAGCTGAAAACTAAAGCCAGAGTTGATTTCATATTCAGTATGCATTGTATTCGATAATTTTGAGTGGTTGACAAGAGAATTATTCTTTTATGTTAATAACCATGTACTTATCTAGACCCTTTGGTGGTTACAGAGACCATAAGCATACTTGCTTACTATCAGGGAGGCTGAATTGGGAGTTCTACATGTGGTAAATGATAAAAATATAGAAGGAAACAAATTGGATATTTTAAAATTACATTTATGGATTTTTTTGTGTATGTATTTCAAATGAATGATAACGAAAAAGATATGGTATTGCCATAAATTATATTCTAAACTAAATCTTTGAAAATCACATTTTTTTTTTTGGTCCACAGTAAAGAGGAAAATGGAGTGTTAGCTCATATGCTGCTGATTTTTAGATGTCGCTCCACTGAAGATTCTGAAACTATAAATAAAATTATTCAACATATTCTACATGAAAAGCTTCAAGATGCTGTAGAACCCCCTAAACTATATCCTCAATTAGTTGAAATAAAAAGTAAGTTTATTTAGTTTAATTCTCTTACATAGAATAACTCCATGTTAAGTATGATCTTTGGCAATGATTTTTAAAAATGATATTGGACATCTTTTAGTTATGTGATCTTGCCATGAACAAAACATTTCTTTGGGACAAAATTGGTCTAACAAAGTATTTTAATTTTGAATACTACCTGAAACTTATGCTTCCCATGCAAGTCTGTTATTAACTCCTGGGCCTGCATTCTTTTTCTATACTGGGCCTTACACTTTAGCTATGGAATCCATGATTAATGCTGAAAGTGGCTTTGTATATTTATTCCTCTTCTTTTTCTTGTTGCCTGTATTCTATGTACTATATGCTCTGAGAGTATGATGTGTGAAAAGGTTCATTCATCCACATATTTGCTTCAAATGTTGATATACCCTGTTATAGCTTCTTCCTTTAGATAATTTACTAATAAAAATATGATATTTTTGGTATATTTTACAACTAATATAAAAATTTGAGTGGGTTTTTTTTCAGGGCAGGGACAAAATATGCAGTGATAGATCCTCATTACTAGAAAGTAAGAAATGTAGGAGTTCCTTGGTAGAAATAAAAATCTGGTTAAGAGTTAAGAGCTAAGTCATATGCTATAGAACAATACTTATTTATAGAAATACTATGCGGGTCAAATGTATAATCTTAAATTTTCTAGTAGTTATTAAAAAATGAAAGTATTATATCAACAAGTAGTCAATATAAAAATTATTTATGAGATGCTTTATATTTTTTTTATACTAAAGCTTTGAAATCTAACGTATATATTCACAGCACTTTTCAAATTAGATGAGCCACAATTCAAGAGCTTACTAGGCACGTGTGGCTAATGGAAACAATATAGAATATGGCAGCACTGGAAACTAGAGAGTTGGGACAAGGAGAAATACAAAGTGCTACCATCCAAGTTGGCAGACTTAACTAGAGGCCTAACCTGCTGGTTAGCTATCTGACTTGCTTTGAAAGGGAGCCTTTACTAGAGAGGACAAGCTACATAATTTGTTGAACGTAGGGCAAAATGAAAATGTTGGACTCTTCAAAAAGCAATACAAAAGGGCTGTTAAAGGTACTAAAATATGACTTTTTTTTCATGATGCTATTAGACTAGACAGGGTCAATTTGAATCAAGGAGAAAAAAAAAGAGAAAAAGTCATTTTAAAAAGTGAAATTTTTGCATGGCTACATTATCTACACTAAAGTTTAGGAAACATTCTTCACATCTCCCTTTTTCCCAAAGCAGTGAACATACTATTTCTATGAAAAAACTGTATTGCTTTTTTATTTTTCACAATCTAGAGATACTTTTTTAAAATGAAATTAAGCAGCCTTTCTTAAAATGGAATTAAGACTTACTTGAAATAGAGACATGCAGTTCTAATGTGCTGACCCTGTTGACCATTTCTGTGTTTTTCAGAAATCAACAATACAGAAACAGACAACTTTCTGAACAGTTGTAAGTTTAATATATTTAATAAACTTGCTTTACTTGAATGTAAAAAATTAACACTAGATCATTTAGGCTTACTTTGTGTGGTGTTATAGGGTCAGTATAAAGTCTGATTGTTCTGTGCATAGCTCATGGTGCTTTATCTTATCTCTGAGGCACATTTAATACTAAAGAATCACAAAGTTGGAAGAATTTTGGAGTGGATGTATGGGTGTCCATGGCAGGTGTGTAGTAGAAGTGAGTGGTACAATCGTTGAAGAGACAAAAAATATTCACTTCTTAACGTTTTGATTAAAGATATCTATAATATACTCCCACAAAAGTTTTCTAAAGGTTATACAAAAGTAATCTGGATATTAGTATTTTTCAACTAGAGGGAGAAAGTTGTTACTCTATACTAAATAAAATATTCTTGATGCTATTAATCTCAGGATTTGGAATCACAGGCAATTATAGGATTGGAGTATATATTGATGAAATTACCAAAGGCCCAAATAATATCTTTACTCATATTTTTAAAATAGTGAGTCTAGGCTTAGTATTTCTTTTCCCTTATAGCAGAGTACTCCATTCAATGTATTTAGAGAATACATTTGATAGTTGCAAAATTAGTACAGAATGCATTTATCTTAAAAGTTAGAAGAAAGTGTGCTATTCACCAGCTTGAAATGTTGGTTGATTCATAAACTTAACTAAGCATGCAACCAAAGGATAGCCCCATTACCTAAATAGCATATATTCATATAGCATATATTCTTGCCACTAGTATTTATTAGGTACATACTGTGTGCTAGTGCTATGTTAGTCAATAGGAATATAAAAAAGATTAGGTATTATTCCTGCCTAAAGAAACTCATATTCTAATGGGATAAGATGTAGAACTATTGCATGAATACATAATTCTAAAACAATAATTCTCAAACAGGGATAATTCTGACCCACAGGGGATCATGTCCCATGGGGGCATTTTTAGTTATCATGATTGTGCTTGTGTGGGGTGCCACTGGTATCTAGTATGTATAGGCCAGGGATCCTTCTAAACATCCTGTGATGCACAGGATAGCAACTCCTCCTCCCCAACTAAGAACTATTTATCCCAAAAGGTCAATACTGCCAAGGTTAAGAAACCCTGTAATAAATAATTTTAAAGAAAAAAAAATATATTAATAATATATATACATATTAAAATATATATATGCATATGCATATTCATATGCATATACATACATACATACATACATATATGTGTGTGTGTATATATACATATATATATATATATATATATATATATATATATATATATATAGAGAGAGAGAGAGAGAGAGAGAGAGAGAGAGAGAGAGAATAGTTATTATTTTTTAATGGCAGCATCAAGAAAGTCATAACTAGTCCAGGTTGAGGGTGAGGAATGTTAGAGAGGGCATCCTAGAAGAAGTAATGACTGATTTAAATCTTACAAGGTGAGTAGGAGTCAAATAATGAACCACAGCAGTTTAGGGAAAGGTAAGAACAAGAGAAAATATCTGATACCATGGAAGCAAAAAGTACAAAAAATTTGGGACATAGTAAAACAATTTGGTATTTAAAAACAACTGTTGAGTAATGCATCATCTCTTTTGACAGGCTGTGGGACTCGAAGGAGTAAAACTACAGAACAGAGTCTCAGGATTGTTGGTGGGACACAGGTAGAAGAGGGTGAATGGCCATGGCAAGCTAGCCTGCAATGGGATGGGATCCATCGCTGTGGAGCAACTTTAATTAATGGCACGTGGCTTGTGAGTGCTGCTCATTGCTTTAGAGTGTAAGTCCTGAACTTCGAGAGTGACTGGGGTTAAGCAGAATGTATTGGGGCTTGGCAAGAAGGAAATACATTATAAAGTTTAATAGAGATGTGTTTGTTATGTATTAAAGAACATATGTCACAAAGAAAGTGGGACTCATAAACCTTAGTAAGAAGCTTTATAGTCTGGAAATGGAAATGGTATCTAAGTACATGTAGGTGAATTACCCATTGATAAATACACAATCATCTGTTAAAGAAAAAAGAAATTTTAAAATCATGTTCAAACTTAGAGTTTGATAACAAAGAGAAGAGGTAAATCTCTGCCGCATATCTGTCAGTACAGGCTAGGTAGATTGTAGGTTTGACCCCAATGGGAAAATTCCATGTATTGAAACTTAAACATGAAGAAATCTGGTAGTAAGAAATTATACAACTAAATAGGTTGACTAGCCATGTTTTAATGAATGAAAACCTTTCAATACAATGTAAAATTCCCACAGTATTGTGATGCTTTGTAAAATTATTGTGTAGCCTTTTTGGTTTTCAGAGAAATGTATATGTTTTGGGTACTTGATATGGTACACATAGAACACATTTAGTTCTCTCATTCTGTACAAGATATGTTTTCTATATGTCCCTTGGAGTCACTGAGCCCAGAAATGACAAAAGACCTCAGAGTCTGGAGTGCGTGATTCAGCATGCAAAGCAGCATGTATATCCCAAGAAACATACGATTGTGCATGAGCCTGATTCTCAGATTGGAGTTTGTTTTTATAATAGAAACTATAATTTAAAAAAGAAAAACTTATATTGACACCTGCAGACTAAATTGCTTACTAGAAATCATTATATTGGTAGCAAATGGTAAAGTGGAATTTATTCTTCATACTTTCCTCCCCAGGTATAAAGACCCAGCCAGATGGACTGCCTCCTTTGGAGTAACAATAAATCCTCCAAAAATGAAACAAGGCATTAGGAGGATAATTGTCCATGAAAAATATAAATATCCATCACATGACTATGATATTTCAGTTGCAGAGCTTTCTAGACCTGTTCCTTACACAAATGCGGTACACAGAGTTTGTCTCCCTGATGCATCCTATGAGTTTCACCCAGGAGATGAGATGTTTGTGACTGGATTTGGAGCACGGCAAAATGATGGTGAGAATCTGAGGAGAAAATCAAATCACAGTAACCTAAGTTCGTATTCTAAGGCATGTGAAGAATGGAATGTCATTAAGCCAAAATATGTTAGTGAGCTGGTTATATTGACCTGGGCCAAGTCAGACCCTATTTGTGAACTAAGTCATTTAGAAGATACATGAATTCCTTTATGCCTTAGGTTTCTATCAAGTGCATCACTACTACTATAGTGATGGTGCTTGGTAAGATATCTGAAAGAGTAAATATATCTGAACTTTTTACTAGGGAATAAATAACATAAGAGATTTGGGGTCATGAATATATTCAATTGCAAAGATCAGAGAATCCTAAAACCACCATGCTCCCTACTAAAATTACCTGCTAAGCTTAACAACAAAATGAAAATAACTTAAACAAACAACTTGATGTTCTCTTTTAGGCACCTAATTTTTTCATTTAAAATGGGAAAGAATTCTCTCCCAGATATACTATATCTAAAAAAAATACATATCCTAAGATTCTGTCTCACCATCTTGTCCAATAACCATGAAAGACTTTCTTTAGGTCTACAAAATACATGTATATCTACAAAAATGAAGACTATTTTTCCCTTTAGGTAACAGTCAAAATCATCTTTGGCAAGTACAGGTGAATCTCATAGATACTAAAACCTGTAATGAACCTCAAGTTTACAATAATGCCTTAACTCCTAGAATGTTATGTGCTGGCTCCTTGGAAGGAAAAAAAGATGCATGCCAGGTAAGTGGTTTGGCCTGTTAGTATGCTGCATAATTTTTTGTTCACCTTATATTATGAAATAATTATAGATTTACAGAAAGTTGCAAAAGTAATAGAGAGGGGTCTTTTGTACCCTTCACCTAATGTTTGCCAATGATTACAATATAAAATCTAGGAAACTGACATTGGTACAGTGTGTGCTTCTAGTACTATGGCACTTTGTCACATGTGCAGCTTTGTGTAACCACCACTGCATTTGAGAACTATTTCATCACCATGAAGCTCTCCCTTCAGAGTAACACCACTTTCCTCCCTGTCATTCTCTAATCACTAACACCTGGCAATCGTTAATCTGTTTGCCATATCTATAATTTTGTAATTTTGAGAGTATTTATAAATAAAATCATACAGTTTTTTTTAGAATTTCATTTTGTTTTATCTATTAGTGTTTTTGACCAGATTATCTCTACAGAAAAAAAATTTTTGGTTCTTCTAAATTATACACATGTAATTTATCACATTCTACTTGTTTTCAGATTTTACTAGTTTGAGTGGTGTGTACAATAGAAAACTCACCTCCCTTTACATTTCTTTACCCTTCTCACATAATATTAATATCAATAAACATAAATATTTCCTCTACATATATTGAGATTCATATTAGATAATAATTTTGCTTCAAGTGCCAAACAGAAAATTTAAGAGAAGCAAGGTTTGTTTACCATAGTTTTGTTTTTCTTCTTTCTCAGTTTTCTAAAAATTTTTTTTATCATTTTTTTCTGTTTTAGAAACTTCCTTTAGCCATTTTTTAGGGTACATTGGCTGGTGACAAATTTTCTTAGATTTTCTTTGTCTGGCAAAATACTTTATCTCCTATTAATTTCTGAAGCATAATTTTGCCAGGTATAGAATCTGGGATTGATAGTTATTTCCTTTCAGCATTTAAATCGTGGTCTTCTTGATTTCAAATGAGAAATCTGCTGTCAGAATTGTTTTTTCCTTATGGAGGAGGTGTCATTTTCTTACTGTGTTTAAGATTTTTTCTTTGTCTTTAGTGTTCAGAAATTTTTGTGCCTTGGCATGGATTTCTTTAAGTTATCTTGTTTGGGGTTTGCTCAGCTTTTTAGTCTGCATGTATACGTCCTTTGACAAATTTGGGAAATTTCACCCAGTAGTTTTTGAATACTTTTCAGCCTCACCTTTTTTTGTCTCCTTCTGGGATTTTGGCAGGAATGTAATTCTTTTGTTACAGTCTCAGAGGTTCCTAAGCTTCTGTTGTTCATTGTTTCTTTCTTACTTCTTTTTCTCTATGTTGTTCAGATGAATAATTCTATTATTCTATCTTCAGGTTCACTGGTTTTTAATTCTGTCATCTCCATTCTTATGATAAGTTCATTCAGTGAGTTTAAAAAATTTTTATTTTGATTATATTTTTCAGTTATAAGATTTCCATTTGATTCTTCTTTATATCTTCCATTTCTTTGCTGAAACCTATTTTTTTTTTTTTTGTTTTAAGCATGATAGTAATTACTTGTGAAGACAATTTTGCGATGGCTGCTTTAAAATCTTTGTCAGGTAATTCCAACATCTGTGTCATCTCAGTGTTGGTATTTGTTGATTGCCTTCTCTCTCTCAAGATTTTCTTGGTTTTGGGTATGAGAGTGATTTTCAAATATATTCTTGACTTTTTGAGTATTGTTTGAGACTCTGAATCTTATTTAAATCTTCTATTTTAGTGGGCCTCCTCGAACATGACACTGGAGGGAATAGGAAGGGGCTGCCTCATTTCCCACTCATTCTTCATTGATACCTGGGATGGGGAGTAGTGCCTCATTACTGCTGAATGGAGGTGGAATTTCAGGCTCCCCACTAGGCTTCCTCTGATACCACTGTCACTGGAACACCTTGTTAGTGCTCTTGTTGTGGCCTCCACTGACATCATGGGGCTCATTACAGCTTGGCAGTAGTGAGTGTCCTGACACTCCCCCACTGGGTTCCTCTAACATTATCCTAGTGGGAGAGAGAGTTATGCCTCTTTACACTGGGCAGTGATCTATCTTCCAGCTGGTCACCATGAGGGAGATAGAGGAGGCCTTTGTTGTCACCTGGAGGGATGAGAGTCTGACTCCACACTCAGCCTTTTTCTGACATTGGTCAGGTCAGGGGTTGAGCCTCAGTAAGCCTGATAAGAGTAGAATTCCAAGCTCCCCACTTAGCCTATGCTGACGAGGATTAGGATGGGACCACAGATTTTTCTGTGTTTTGTTGGAGTAGAGATGATATTGTCTAAATATGTTCTTAGGTTGCTCCCTTCCTGGTTCTTTGACTAGAGAAAAGATGCTTTTCTTGAGGCTTCATTTTTATTTTCACCTGTTGCCAGGTAGCCAGATTGCTGGTTTCTTCAGCTCCATGCCCAGGATAAGTGAAGAAAAAAATAAAATAATCTAAGGTCCAGAAAGCTCACTGCTGTGTCATTTCTTGAGTTCTGAGGTTCAGGTTCTTAGCTTACCTTCCTTCTTTGCTCTACCTTTTAGAATCTTTGCTCTACCTTTTAGAATCTTTTTATGTTTGTTTTTTTTCTAATGTTCAGGGTTTTTGTTTTTGTTTTTAGATATATCTAGCTTAGGTAAAAGGAATAAGTTGATTCCATCTTGGTCCAGAGCATAGACATTTTTTGGGTCTTGATCTTGGTTTCTGGTACACAGGCCAGCACTGTCAGCTGTGTGCATTTGCCAGACTTGACAACCATGACCTCTATGTCTTCATGCACACTGCTGATAAATATTGGAGGGAATCAATAACTGAGTCTTAGATATGTCCCTAAATACTTTTATATTTTTTACCACATGATTTGACAAGCATTGTATTTAATGCTATTCTGTATCTTTTCCAGTCTGGATTCATAGAGTGGTTATTAGTCATTTCTACAACATTTTTGGGGGGAGGAGTAGCGCCCGAAGCAGAGGAAGAACTGCAACCTGTCGAGATTTAAGAATTAAGCAAAGCTGGGCTCTGCCTGCCCCTGCTCCCCTCTCTCCGTCTCTCTGTTTGGTTTCAGGGTGTGAGGGAGTCCTAGGCATAGGCATTTTTAAAACATTTTGTTAAATAGAGACCCAGAGTCTTCTGCTTGTGAATTTCAGAGTTGATAATTTTTTCTTTTCTTTTAAAGATTATAATTCTCTCATTGTTCTGTCCTTCTTGCATAAAAAAAAAACGCATATAAACCATCATTTCTATCATACTGACATAACGCCCCTATGCAACAATTGTGTGTGACCTAACTAGTGTTAAAGAAATGGGCTATATCTTTATTCAGATACTTCCTGGACATCACCTTATTTTTCATGTTTTACTACTCTTAGATGCATTACTATCTTTTTTTCTTTGATTACTTTTTCTCAGACTCTTTCACTCCTGTTTCATGAACAGATTTAAACTTTGTCATCTCTGACATCTACTATTTTTTTATCCTAATCTGCTCTGCCTGTGCTTGAGTTTCAATTATCAAAATGATTTATTTTCAAATGGCACCATATGGCACATCTTATTTCTATAAATAGACTGTAGACTCCTTGAGGGCAAGGCCCATGTATTTCCACTCTCTTTATATCTCTTACCACACATGTGAGAACATCAGTAAACACTATTGGTAATTCATTTCAAAATTACAAACACTATTTCAAATTCAGCTATTATGATTATTAAATATTTTTACATGGATAGAAGAAAATTCACAAGGAAGTTAGCATAATGTAAGAGCAGAGAATATAGTCTTTGAGTTAGATCACTTTAGATTCACATTAAAGTTCTGTCACTAAATAGGATGGGATAGAAGGTAGATTACTTAAGTTCTGCAAGTTTCAGTTCTTTATTGTTCAATGGAAAAAATGAAACCTAATTTCACGTTTTGTCAGAAATACAGGAGTTAATGAGAGAATATGTTAATTAATTAGGAGAGCTTCATAGAGTGCTGAACACTTAATATATGGTCAGTAACTATAGGTCCCAGGGATTAGAGAAATAATCAGCCAGTACCTTTTTTTAAAAAATAACCTTTTTAAAGAAACATGACCTCTGGAGTTCACTAGATATAAACAATTGGCATTTGTGATTTTGTGTATTTATTTACTAATTTCTGCTTTGTGCCAGGTTCTATGCTAAGCATTTTGCACAGTATTTTACATAATCTTCAAAATAATCATCAGAAGCAGGGATTATCAGGAGTATTGAAATAAGTAAATTAAAAGTCTTAGCCAACTTGGAAGGGCCAGATTTAAGATTTAAACCTGGGTGCCTGACTCTAATATTTGTGCTCTTTACTGGTAATAGACTTATCATCCTTTTGGAAGCTATGTCACACATCACACTGATAAAGAGGCAGCTAGTAAGGAGGATTACTTTGTCAGATGTACCAGACAGGTTAAGAATATTGTTCTCCAAAGAGATGGAGTCTTTAATATTGTACTGAATCCTGAGGCTAAGGCAGTTCTCAAGGTGCTGGAACCCCTCCTTTATGTGAATTACTGACTTAGAGAGAATCACTTGTGCATTTGAACACACTGAAGACTTTTGAAAACTGCCTTCTCATTAAACTCATTAGAAAAATAGTAAATTTCTCTGTATTGAATAAGTTATTAATTACTCATCTTCTTCTTCTCCATTAGGGTGACTCTGGAGGACCACTGGTTAGTCCAGATGCTAGAGATATCTGGTACCTTGCTGGAATAGTGAGCTGGGGAGATGAATGTGGGCAACCCAATAAGCCTGGTGTTTATACAAGAGTGACTGCCTTTCGGGACTGGATCACTTCCCAAACTGGTATCTAAGAGAGAAAAACCTAGCAGAATGGTATGCAGTTTTGTTTATAGGCTATTCTTAGAGATAAACAATTGCAGAAGAAGCCTTGCAGGTCACCTGAATCTGACCAAAAAATGAAACTGCTTGATACATAATTTTCTTCCTAGCTCTGCTTCATATGTGAGCATACTGCTTTTGCCAGATGGATTCTGTCACAATTTACATTCATTTATTTTCTAGAATTTTTTTGTCATTGAAAATTTGCCTTGTTGACATTAATTTCTCATGCATATATACAATTTGCAATGATCCCTTTCTTCTTTTCTCCAACTTCTGTCATCTCAGTAAATTTTCACTTTCAAGGGACAAGACAAAGAATAAAAGGAAATAAAAAAAAGGGAAAACTATATTTTATGTAAAGAAAAATATTTAGTTTTTTTCTTAGCAGAAAGAAGAAAATGATCACATTCATTCATTATTAGAGGTCAATCAGAGTCAGCAGAATATCAAACACTCCATGATGGAGAAAAAATGGGAACTAAGTTAAGGAAATATATAGAAAAATAAAGGTATAGCTTTTTAAAAAAATTTCCAGTTAGACAACTATAGAAATAAATGGGAAAATTCTGCTTTCTTGTGACCCACAATATTTATTTAAATTCTATATAATATACGTGTTCTAATTTAAAGCAAATAATGTTTACTTAACATTGCATTGCTAGGATGTCAATTTATAAAATAAAAAATAATGAGTCTTCCACTTGCTTGACATCATAATATGGTAATCTATGAAGCAGGGAAAGATGAGGAAGTGTCATTAATTAATTTAGTGCAAATCTTTTTAAAAGCTGTGGCTAAAATGAAAACTATTTGACAACCATCATACTGTATGTAGTAAGAGCTTTTTGTGTGGTTGAATGTGAGGGAATAAAGAGTGAATCAGTTCAAACTATTAAATGAAATGGGATTATCACCAAGTACTTGTGTATTTGTGTTTGAATCTTTTCCAAACTGCAAAGCCATAAATAGAAATAAGGTCCAGTGTTAGTATATAGCTCTAGTCATGCAAATGAAGCTAGAGCTCAGACCAACATTCTGAAATAATTGCATGTCTTCCCCTGCTACTGTGGTTTTATTCCATGCTTGCACTCTGGGTTTATTTAGGTTCAGATGGGAAGATCTCATAGAGAAGATATTCTGGAAGCTGACCCCTTGATAAATGTAGTATGGCACTGAATTGCTAACTGCTCAGATATAAAATAGAAAAGTAAAAATCTAATATCAGCTATTTTCATAACTTTAGTTTTAGTAAATTACTACTGAGCTATTAGAGACACAATATTTGAGTGGTCTAAACCAATATGAAATCATGACTGGTGCTGCGACATCTGGCATGTTAATGGAGAGATTCGCTGAATCTTTTGTTACCCTTCCCTCATTCTACAAAGCTACTCATGAAAGTTCTGTATGGTACCACAACCACTTTGAAAATCAACATTAATAGAAACATTTTGACTTTTATTGACCTGAATAACATTGACATACGAATTGATAAAATTTAGTAAATTTGGTTAAAGCAACACATGAAAACTGACAAATTGTTAAATATTTTGCAGAAACTATTTTTGTTCCATATAATAAAATATTTTGATAAAAAACAAAATTAAGGACATAATGAATTTTAAGCAAAAAATTAAGTACGTTTTAAATTAAATTACTCTGCTCTTTTAAAAATTGGTTCCCCTTTTTCAGTATATTCTGCAGTCGTGCCTCTAGGTGGCATCCGCAAGCTACAGGAAGATACAGAGAATGATGTCTGGATCCTCAAAGCAATAATGAAAACTGTAGTAGCAGTTTTGTAAAAGCCAAAAAATACAATTTATCTTTGAAAATGTATTTAAAAATTAACCCATGTAAACTGGCATCATGATTAGTATTTTCCAGATTCCTAGAGATGAATTTCTAAAATAAGATAAAATTTATTAATGAAACATGAAGAATTTCCTCTGTAAACAAACTTGAGATTTAAACTGACAAATTTTAGTTTAGTTTTACAATGCCATCATATTCCTCAGAGAGATAGTTTTTATTTTTATTTTTTACAAAATATTTGAGAAAGGTTGCATACAGTGAAAATATGAGTAAAAGTTCACACTTTTTGTGCACAGAGAAATAGATAATACAGTATCATATTTTTCAAATGGTAACTTGAAAGATAACATATAAATGATTTCAGCGTGCTTGGACATATTTTTTTAACCAATTCATTGGAGAAAGTTGTCATGACAAATAATATTTTTTAATTGTACAAGAGGGCCGGTGGTTCCTCTTTTATATTTTTATGTCTCTTCCCACAGCACCTAGTAAAGTGTTCAATATCTATTAATAGTCTTTATTTAAATGTTATCAAACTCTTTTATTTTAGCACTATGCAGAAAACATAGTTTTATTATTGTTTGCACATTGATTTTAAGGAGTAATGCCAGTTTTTACACTAATTGTGTGACTAAAGCCAATTATTTAAACACTATTATTTACCTCATATGATTGTTTAGGGATTAAGATGAGACAATATTTGAAAGTGCTTAGCAAAGTTCTTGAAAATAGTAGATGCTTGAGAAATGCTACTATTATAACCGTTGTAATGAAACTGCAGGCTTGTTTTGCATAATTTTGCTTGATCATAATAATCTGAATAAATATTTTTGAAATGAAGAGATAATTAGACCAGCAGAATGGACTGATATCTTGTTTAATTTTGCTGCTATAAAAGAACTTTTTTGCGATCATTCTAAAACATATTGTCAAGTTCTTCTCTGACAGTGATTCTAATTTTTTATTTCAATTTTTGAAAGTGACAAACCATATTAATCACTGAGTGATTGGATTATATCAAGATCCATAATCTAGTTCAAATGATGCTTCCTCCATGATGACTTCCTTGACTCCCTCAGGTAGATAAAGTCCAGGAAGACTTTATTTTTTCTGAAATTCGTTACCATTTAAAGAAACTTTTTTATTTTCAGATAATCATAGACTCACATAGAGCTGTAAAATACAATACAGAGAGATCCTGTGTATTCTTTATCTGGTTTCCAGAATAAAGATCTCTCTCTCTTTTTTTTAAATATAAGAGTTTATTTGAGTCAAACTAACGCCATGCTAGGAGCAAGATATCAAATACTCCTTCAACGGTAACATTTTGCTTAGCTATAGTAAAATATCATAACATGGAAGTTGATGTCAAAACAATTCACCAACCTTATTCATATTTTACTAGTTATAAAAACATATAATGCAATTATGTCTGTATGTGTTATTTAGTTCCATGTAATTTTACTACATATGTGGATTTGTGTAACCACCACTAGGTACAGAATAGTTCAATCATAACAACCCCTCACGCTACTCACAGTCATCTGGCTCCCTCCCTGCCTTTTTCCTTAGTCTCTAACCCCTGATAACCACTAATCTATTCTATATCTTTATAATTTTGTCAATTCAAGAATGGTATGTAAAGAAAATCATACAGTATATAACCTTTGTAGGCTGACCTTTCCAAATTGTGTGTGTCAATAGTTCATTCTTTTTTATTGCTGCATTGTATTTCGTGGCATGTATATATCACAGTCTGTTTATACATTCACCCATTGAAATGCATTCAAGTTGTTTAAGCTTTTGCCTATTATGAATAAAATTACTATAACATTTATGGGTATATGTGTACTTTTTGTGTTAATTTCTCTGGGATTAATGGTCTAGAGTACATTAATGGCTGTATGGTAAACACATTGGGTTGTTAAGAAACTGCAATAGTCTCAGATGGCTTCTTACCATTTTTTAACTTTTCTGTAACTATACTCTCTTCCCATTTTTTTGTAGACATGTGTGAATATTTCTGATTGACTGTAAGTGCTGTAGGGGTAGGGACCATGACTGATTCATTTTTAATAACCTTCACAGTCCATAGGAAAGTATATTATTTATAATATGTACTCAATAAAGATTAATTAAATAGTGATGATAGCAATAACAGTAAAATAACATAGCAATATATGTAAAATGAAAAAGAAGAAATTATTTTGGGTAGAAAAAAATTAACAGTATTATGTCCTTCATAAATGTATTATGTACAAATTTCTATAATTCTGGGATCTATGACAGTACCTCTAAGTATCTAATAATGGTAGATATGAAATTTTCACTTTCCCACATGGTACACAATCAAACACACATGGTTTATATGGTGATCCTATTCTCAAGCTTGAATTTATTTCCTGATACACGATATATTTCATGGTTTTCTGATACATCTGTATCAGCTTCTGCATTGTACTTGTGGAATGATTTCCAAGATAGGGATATACTCAATAAATATTTGTTGGTCTTTATTTTTATAATCATAACTTTATAATTTATTTATTCTAATGTAATTTTCATTGTACAGCTTTTAAGGTGAAGTGAAAGATGGATGATGTGAAATGCAGTCTCTCTTAGTTGACACTGATCCATTCACTAAGCAATATATCTGTGGCATAGCTGTATTCAGCTTCAATAAATACCACAGTCAATCCTATAATGGCCTTGCGTACACCCTTGATGGCTGTCCTGCTTCTCTCTTGCTTCACCACTCTGTGACACTTGCTTTTTACCATAACCCTGATTAAACCCAACTCTCCACCTTCTCTTTTCCTATAACATGAAGTTAAACTTGTTTAGAGAAAAATACACAACCACATTGACTGATGTAACTTCAAATTCATGATCAGAAACCTCCAGCATACTCTTAGTGCTTCCCCACCATTATACTAACTTTTTCGTTCACTCTCTCACTCTCCTAGATGTCTTTTTTTGCATCTTTTTTTCTCCTCAACTCCCCTAACATCTGCTTATCTATCCCCATTTTCCACTGATGACCTTGTTTCCATCTGCCTTCACTGAAAATTGAAGCATTGTGAAGAAAACCTTCACCTCTTCTACTCACTTATCAACAGTTACACCCTCACACTTGGCCTTCTTACCGGTTGCTCAGGTGCTCAAATTGAAAACCATTCCCTATCCCTGCTAGGTAGCTCTTACCTTCTCTCACCTACTTAAGGAATTTGCTCCAGCAACTCTTTTCTTTCTTTCTTATATGGTCAACTTTTCTTTTATTATTTCCACATCTTAAAACAAATGTACAAACATGAAAATAAAATATCTTATCCCCACTTTCTCCACCAGGTTCTATGCACAGACTTTGCTGCAGAGAATCTTGGAAAAATTGGTTTATATTTACTATCTCTTACACCACTCCTTCCATTATTTCTTAAGCACATTTTAAACTGTGGTTCCATAATCTCACTAAAACTGCTCTTTGCAAGGACATTTAGAGTCTTCCTGTTGCAAAATCTCATGATGAATTCTCATGTCTGTTTTTTTTTTGTCTTTATTGAAATATAATAGACAATTAGTGGCTTGTATTTACATTGTACAATTCAATGAGCTTTTAAAAAATTATAGTTGGCATACAATAATACACCACTTTTAGCATAGCATAGTGATCAGAAACCGACATAACTTGCAAAGTGATCACTCCACTAAATCTAGTACCCGTCTTCCCCTTAAAATGTTTATTACATTATAAACCTTATCTTCTTCATGCTACACTCTACATCTTCGTGTCTATTCTGCATATATCCTTTTGTATCTTTTAATCTTTTTGCCTTTTTTTTGTCCCCAAACCTTTTCCCATCTAGTATTCCTCTAAATAGTCTCTGTATCAATGAGTTTACTTCTGCTTTTGTTATTGTTTTTTAGATTCCATATGTACATGAAATCATACAAATTTGTCTTTATCTGACCCATTTCATTCAGTGCAATACCCTCGAAGTCCATCAAGGCAATATCTTTTTCCATTCCCTTCTTTTTAGTCTCTGTGTGTCTTTTAATCTCTTTGTTGAAGTTCTCACTGAATTCATCTACACTTCCCATAAGTTCATTGAGTATCTTTATAACTAGTGTTTTGAACTCTGCATCTTTTAGATTGCTTGGCTTCATTATTTCTAGATCTCTGTTCTGTTCTCTCATATGATTTCTGCTTCTTTGTCTTCCCATTTTGGCTGCCTTTCTGTGTGTTTCTATGTACTAAGCAAAGCTCTTAAGTCTCCCGGTCTAATTAGTGTGGCTTTGTGAAGTAGGTGTCCAGTGGCACAGTCCTGAGAGGGGTTCAGTTACAGACCAAATTCAGCTTCAGCCTGTACCCCTCCATGACCACCTATTATGATTCAGCAAGCAATCCACAGATGCTGTGCTTTTAGTTGCCTCAAAAGGCCACTCCAGAAACTGAGGCCAGGTCCATCACCGTGAAAGTTCACTCGCGGATGGGCCCCTTTAAGAGGTCTCCAGCTGCCGCTGCCTCAGCCTCTGTCCCACTCAGCCACTTGGGACCCGGCAGCCTCAGATCTACCTTGCAAAGATACCAGACTTCATCAATTTATTATTGCTTCTGCAGTCCAAATAACCATTTTTCTCACCTAGACAACTACAACAGCCTCCTAACCCCTTTACTCCTGCTCCTACTCAGCCCTGACATCCACTTTCTTGCTTCACACAACCATTGGGAATATAAGTTTGACCACATAATTTTCTGTTTTAAAACTTTACAATGGCTTTCTACCAAATTTAGAACAAAATTCAAAATTCTCATTACATCCTTTAACATCCAATAAAAACTCTTTCTCTGACCATTACTTTTATAACTTCTTATCTTTCTGCTCTTTTTCTAACTATCCAACTACTTTGGTCACTTTGTTGTCCCTCAAGCATCTCACAAATTCTCCTGTTCCCACATTTTTCCTTTTGCTGCTTTTTTGACCTAAAAAGCTATTTCCCTAGATAGTCATGTATTTTTTCCCCCTTCTCATTTCACCCAAGTCTTGATCAAATGTCAATCTCTCAGAAAGGCCTACTTTGACCACCTTACCTCATATAGTATCCTCTGTTATTCATTTTTCTTTTATCCTGCTTTACATTTCTTTATAGCAATTATTTCTGCCTCACACCACACACACAGATACAAAACAAACAAACATACAAATGTATATTTGTTTATTGTCTATTTTTTTACACTAAGATGTGAACTCCATGAAGCAGGGAATATTCTTCTGTTGTTTGTTGTTTTCCCAGTGTTCTAGCACACAGCCATTGTTCAATTGTTACTTATCAGAAGAATAAATGAATGAGATTGTGACTTTAAATCTTGAGATTATCTAAGAATCTGAAAGAAGGAATCTGAAAGAAGTCAATTAGGGCTCAGGATGCTTAACTACGATGAGAGGCATTGTTTCCCTTTGTCTTCAAATATATGGTTTATCATTATTCAAGTACTATTCTAATTGATTAGTTTTCTTAACATCCTTGAGACCAGATGAGAGTACTTCAGTTAGTAGACATAATACAAATATTTTTCTTTTGGTCCACTTTTTAAAAATTAAATTAATTGGGATAACATTGGTTAATAAAATCATATAATTTTCAGGTGTATATTATCATTTAACATCTGTATATTTTACTGTGTAATCACCTCCCAAAGTCCTGTTTCTTTTAGCTACCATATATTTAACCCCCTTTACCCACTTCACCCTCCTTTACCCCCCTATATTTGACCCTATTTAACCTGTTTACCTCCCCCCGCATCCCCCACCTCACTAGTAACCACTACTCTATAGCCTTCTGGTAACTACTAGTCTATAGTCCATGCCCATAGGTCTGTTTGTTTTTCCTGCTCATTTGTTGTTTCTAGGTTTATATCCCACATATAAGTTATATCATGTGATTTTCAATGTTTTCTGTCTGGCTTATTTCATTTAGCATCATTTCTTCAAGGTCCATTTATGTTGTCACAAATGACAGTATTTCATTTCTTCTTATGGCTGAGTAATATTCCATTGTATATATGTACCACTGCTTCTTTAGCCAATCATCTATCGCAAGGCACTTCAGTCACTTTCATGTCCTGGCCACTGTGAATAATGCTGCTATGAACATTGGTATGCACATATCTTTATAGGTATGAGTTTTCAAGTCTTTGGGGATCGCTGGATCATATGGTAATCAATTTGAGGAACCTCCATACTGTTTTCCATAGTGGCTGTACCAATTTTTAGTCCCACCAGCAGTGTATGAGGGTTCCTTTTTCTCTGCATCCTCTCCAGCATTTGTTGTTACTTGTCCTGTTGATAACAGCTATTCTAACAGGTATGAGATGGTATCTCATTGTGGTTTTGAATTGCATTTCTCTAATATCTAGCAAAGTTGAGCATCTTTTCATATACTTGTTGACCATTTGTATGTCCTCTGGGGAGAAGTATCTGTTCAGGTGCTCTGCTTTTCATTTTTTTTTTTAAGTGTTTGAACATATAGTTACATTTGTTCTCTCACCCACACCAGGTATGAGAATGGCTTTGTTGTCAGATGGAGTTCTAGTGGTAGTCTCTTCCATAGACTGGAGTAAGACACTGCTTCCGTCTTTTATGTCAGGCCACAATAGTTCTTGTCTTCACATAGAGATTTACGTTAGTTTTCTAGTATTTGAGGAACAAATTACCCCCAAACTTAGCAACTTAAAACAACCATAACTTATACTATTTGGTAGTTTCTGTGAATCAAGAGTCTAGGTTAGCTTTGCTGGATATCTCTGGCTCAGGATTGCTCATAAAACTTAAAAAGAAAATATTCAGGTTTTGACTTTTTAATAGTAAATTAACTGGGGTGACATTGTTAATAAAAATATATAGATTTCAAGAATGCAATTTGATAATATATCACCTTTATATTGCATTATATGCTCACCACCCAAAGTCAAATCTCCTTCTGTCACCATATATTTGACCCCCCTTACCCTTATCTATCCCCCACCCTCTTTTCTCTAGTAACCACTAAACTGTTGTCTTTGTTTATGAGTTTGTTTTGTTTATTCATTGCTTTCAGTTTTATATAACACATGTGAGTAAAAATCAATTTTTTATGTCTGCTTATTCATTTAGCATGATAATTTTAAGATCCATCCATTTCATCTTTTCATATGGCTGAGTAATATTTCAGTGCATACACATATCACATCTTTATCTAATAGTCTATCCAAGGACACTTTGGTTGTTTCTGTGTCTTGGCCGCCATGCATAATGCTGCAATTAACATCAGGGTGCATATATCTTTACAGATGTTTTAAATTTGGGGGTAGACACCCAGAAGAGGAATTGCTAGGTCATCTGGTAATTCTATTCTTAATATTTTGAGGAACTTCCATACTGTTTTCCATAGCGGCTGTACCAATTTCCATTCCCACCAGCAGTGTATGAGGGTCCTTATTACCCCACAACCTCTGCAACACTGTTTATTACTTGTCCTTTGATGATAACCATTCTAACAGGTGTGTGGAGGTATGTCATTGTGGTTTTAGTTTTCATTTCCCCAATAGCTAGTGACGTTGAGTATCTCTTTACATGTCTGTTGGCCATTTGTATGTCTTATTGGGAGAAGTGTCTGTTCAGGTCCTTTGCTCATTTTTTAAATTGGATTATTTGCTCTTATCACAAACAACCTCTTTACTTGACAGATGAATTATTTTTTGTATCTTATATCTACCCTTACAGCATCTTGACAAGTGTTCTGCAGCATAGTAAGTTTTCAGTATATATTGTTTACGTGCTTTTTATTTTGCTTTCATACTGAAATAATTCTTTTAAAATATCGCTTACATATTAATTTTTTTCCAGAAAATTTGCTGTGAAGCATAACACATACAGAAAAGAACACAGAAGACAAATGTACGGATCAATGAATTGTCAAGTTGTGTTTGACTCTTACGAAAATAAAATCATATGGTATATATTATTTTCTGTCTGATTCTTTCATTTGTGAGATTTATCTATGTTTCTGCATGTATCTGAAGTTCTTTTACTTAAAGCATTGTAGAATATTTTGGTGTATAAAAATACCACATTAACAATAAAATAATATATTACAAAATATTAATATATGTGCATGTGTGTATATACATGTGTATATATGTGTTTGTGTATCTATATATCTATATATCTACATCTATCTATATCTATCTATCATCTATCTATCTATATAATGTAGCCATTCTACTGCTGATGAGCTTTTGGGTTGTTTACACTTCAGGACTATCAGAAATAATGTGGCTGGGATGGTTCTTGAATGTGGCTTTTGATGCACACATGTTTACCATCATCGGTTGATTCAGAATAGTAGTAAAATTGCTAGATAAAGCAGGAGCATATTCTGCTTTAGTAGAAACTGCCAAGAAGCATCTCAAAGTGACTGTAGCAATTCACATTCTCAACAGCAGTGATTTAATTTATTAGCTCCTCTTCTCACCAACTTGGTATTATTACTTTTTTTTAGTTTAAGCCATTTGGTTAATGTGTGCTGATTCCCATTTCCCTGATGAATAATGAGGTCGAACATTGTTTCATATGGTTATGGACATCTGTATATCTTTTTTTTTTTTGAAGTTCTATTAAATTTTTTTTAAATGTCTGCCCTTTATTTTAAAATTTATAGCAGTACTTTTCTATTCTGTAGATAAATCTCTTGTCAGATAAATGTACTGCAGATATCTTTTTCACTTCAAATCTTGCCTTTCACTTTTTTAATGTCTTTTTTGATAAAGATGAATTCTAAATTAGTCCAATTTATCAACCTTTCTTTTTTTTTAGGGTAAATAGTTTTTGTGTATTGTTTGTGTGAAAACTTTGCTTTCTTCTAGATATAAAGATCTTTACCTAAGTTATCTCCTAAAAAATTATTGTTTTGCCTTTTACATTAAGTTCTAAGATTCTTCTAAAGTAGAATACAGTGCAGGGATCCATTATCACTGCTTTTTTCTTTATCATAAAGATATCCAATTTCAGACAGTGAATATATACATACACTTAAGATGCTGCCTTTCAGAAGCTAAACTCAGAGCATGATCATGTTATCAATCACCCACACACATAACAGGTCCTGAATTCCAATTTCTGACCCTGCTATCCTGTTATGGTCAGATGCCCTTTTCTGCTTTTCAGGCTCCCAGAATCCTCTTTCAGAAATGGGAGTTCCAAATGGGAATTTAACTTCTTTGGGTTTATCTTTACTTAGATATTGTTAGCTCTATTTTCACTTCAAAAAAAAAATGTTAAATATACATTTTATCCATTTTTCCTACTATAATCATCTGAAGTATTGGTCTAAATAGCTTAGTTTATCATTACTGGAAATTCCAGTCTCATATAATTTTTAAAAATTAACCTTAATTTTACTACTCCCTATTGATGAGACCTTTAATAAGTAACTGAAACTATCTAAAGCTCAATTCCTTATCTGTAAAGTGAGAGTGACATTTATTTCATAGAATTATTGAAAATATTAATATAAAATAATATACATAAAAACATTGGAAGAGACCATATAAGTCTGCTGATATACCTTCAGTAAATTATAGCTATTATTTTTGTTATATTAGCAAAGATAATAGTTATGAAGATGACAAGGACAGCAGTATTTCTGAATTACTCAGTCTATCACACTGCCTTCACCTTCTACTTAAAAATATATATAAGGTTAATTTGACAATATTTATTTGAAGCGAACCACCATAGGCTTCAAGTAATGATTTCTTTCAAGTTTTAGATTTGTCTAAATCATATTTTTAATAATTTATTCTGGATTTCTTTTACCCAAAATTAATGTCAGACTCAGTGACAAATGATGTTTTCTTCTATGTATTTTATTGTTTCAGGTATTATATTTAGGGCTTTAATCCATTTTGAGTTAATTTTTTTGTGCATGGTAACAAATAGCAATCCAGTTTCATTCTCTTGCATGTGGCTTTTTTTTTTTGCAGAACCATTTTTTGAAGGAGCTTTCTTTTCTCCATTGCATGTTTTTGGCTCCTTAAAAATTATTTTATATATATATATATATATATATATATATATATATATATATATAGGTTTATTTTTGGAGCTTTCGATTCTATTCTATTGGTTTGGTTGTCTGTTTTTTCTAAAAAGGTAAAGGGGTTCAAATACATGGTGAAAGAAAAAGATTTGACTTTGGGTGATGAACAAAAATGCAATAGACAGTTGATGTATTATAGAATTATATACATGAAATCCATATAATTTTATTAACTAATATCACCTCAATAAATTTAATAAAATTAAAAAAATACCAGTTTAAGAAAAGCCAAAGAAAAAAAGGCCTCTGTTAGCTCACCATCCAATCTAATCAAAATATTATTGCCAATGCAAAAGAAAATAGTACTACTAAAAACAAAATACTAATTAGGAATAAACAAGCAATAGAAAGAAGAGTTTCTTACTTCCTGTTTCATGTTGTAAGAATGGGATGATCAAACTGAAAGTGCTTGTTAAAAACGTGGAATATATGAAAAACTAATTTAGAATGAGACATAAATTCTACACTTTGGGACCTTAAAATCTACTAGGGGAAACAAGCATGGCACTAATAGAAAAATAAATAATGAGTTGTTATGAGGTATGTGAAATTTTATCACAGAAAATAATAAAAATAATGTAGACCAGAGTTACTGCAGAAAATTCAGCTGAATGTCTTAAGGTAGTTTTGAAGAATTCTGAGGATTTTGAAAATGAATGAATCTAGATGCAAATACCATAATAAAACTTCTGGGAAAAATATAAACCCAGGATGAGGAAGTGCTGTCATGGGATATATAATTCAGAGGATTTGATTAATTCTTATCCACGCTGACATTAAGACTTCATGGATGAGTTGAAACTGCAACATGCAGTCTGTGGGAGTGTCCTCGGAACTGTACATTCTGTAACTCATTTAAAGTGTGATGAATCAACAGGATCATAAAAATAACAAGATGTAAGTGCTTTTCCTTTGTAATTGACAGAACTTGTGTGGTTATGGGACCAAGAGGAGAAAGATGGCATAAATATTAAAATTTTAAGCTTTGTTCAAATGAAAGTAAGATTCATCCTGAATAACATGAAAGTTGGAGAACTACACCAGTTCATAGTTGTTATTTTTGATATTTAAAGCAAATCAAAAGCAAGAAGATATGCATATGAGATGATTGACATCCAATATAAATACTTTATATATATATATAATATATATATATATAATCAATTTCAAATCTTTAAGTCTTATTTTGAAAAGATAAATTGACTATAAATATTATATAACATCTTTATTGTTACAGATAATATTTATATTAGCTTTTTCAATAGATGAATTTCTGAAACTCAGTGAGTCGGTAAAGTAAAAAGTTGATTTCAAGTTTATGCAAAGTCTAAAATGTAGTATGCATGAAGGGCAGTTAGCAATCCTTATGGTGGTGACTATGTCAGTTTTGGCAACTTTATTTTTTTCTAAGAATGAATTCACTTCATACAAATTTTTAAAGTTATCTGCAAGAAAATTATTATTTCCCAACTTATTTTATAAGTCCCAAATAATTTTGATTACAAAAACTTAAAAATGACATTAAAAAAGAAAAACCAGAAAAATCATGTCATTCTTTCTCAGAAGCAAACAAAATAGAATAAAAACCTAGTGGTATATAAAATGTATAATGAATTGCAATTGAGTTAGGATTATTTCAAACATGCAAGGTTTAGTTTAACATTTAAATATCAATTAATGTGATTTATAATATTGATCAAATAAAGGTAAAAAACATGATTATCTCAATAAATGCAAAAAACCCCACGTTTGATCAAATTCAAAATTCATTTATTATAAAACTTATTAAACTCAAAACAGAAGAGAATTTCCTTAATTTGATAAAGTGACAGGAAGCATCCTATGTAATGACAAAATACTGAAAACTTTTACCTGACATTGGGAACAAGAGAAGTTATCATCATGATATTTGACAGTGACCAGAGTTCTATGACATAAGGCAAAAAAAATCCATCAACCAATCAACCAAAACAAAATAAAAAATATAAGCAATGGAAAAGAAGTAGTTATATCATCCTTATTGACAGATAACTTGATGATATAGGTATATTAGAAAATTCAAAAGTATATCCAATAGAAAAAAATAAAATTAATAATGGAATCAAAAAGTTTTTTGGATACAAGTTCAATATACAAAAATCAATTATTTCTATATTCCAGCCAAAAATTTAACATAAAATTTAAAGAATAACACCATTTAAAATAGGAAAAAAAATAAATCCAATACATAAGACCTAATCTAGGAAAACAAATACACAACTTCTACTCAGATACTTATAAAGTACTATTGAAAGTTTTTTAAAAAATCTAAATGAATAAAACATATGTCAAGTTCATGAATTGGAAACCTCAATAGTTTAAGAAGTCATTCTGTCTTAATTGATCTATAGGTCAAAAGCCATACCAAAAATATTTGAGAAATTTTGTTTTGGAAATTGATCAGATGGTGTTAAAATTTATAAGAAAATACAATGTACTAAAAATAGCCAAGACAATTTTGAAAAAAAAATATAGACTTAAATACCAGATATAAAGGCATTCTATAACTTTAATAATTAAAGTAGTGTGATATGGCACAGCAAGAGAAAAACACATCAAAGAAACAATGAAAAGTTCAGAAACAGGCCCATATTTCTATGTGATTTATAACAGAGGTGGCATTTCAGTGCAGTGGATAAAGGAATGTGTGTATGTACATTTTCAATAAAATATGCAGGGTCAACTAATAGTAATATGAAAAAATGTATCTCTATTCCTACTTTATAATGTACATAAAAATGAATTTCATATGAACTATTGATGTAAGAGCAAACGGTAACATGTTTACATTTCTAGAAGAAAACATGAGAGAATATCTATATTAAAGGCAAAGAATTCTTAAACATACCGAACACATGTAGACATAAAATACTAGAGAGAAAATATTAATAAACTTTAAATTAAAATTAAGAAATTTTATATTTTAAAAGTCACTAATAAGGAGTTCTGCTTACTGCAATGATAAAGTATGTTATACTGAGTCCTCCTAGCATTAATAATCATAAACTTTGAAAAAAATGTGAAAATTATCTATATGAAGGCAGGGGAGCATAACACCAAACCAGCAAACACTGGAGGAGAGTCATCAAAGGAGAGTCAAAGAAAAGAAGTATGCTGGATGAAATTTACATACAGATGATTTCTTGCCAGGGGGCATTCTCCCACTCAGGTGGCAAAGGGCGGCTAAAAAGCTTAGCAGTAAGGCATTGGGACACAGAAATTAGGGCTGCTATGTGGCTAAAGACTACTAAAGAGAAAAATCCTGAAGTGGTACAATATTAACTCTGAGACTATGATAAAGACACACATTTTTAGTTACTAGGATTGTCATATAAAAGGTAATGCAAAAGGGGGAGAGAAAAAAATGGCATAGATGATAGAGACTTTGTTCATCCCTCTTGTGACCAAATCAAAGTTGTTACAGAAACAAAGAGCAAACAGCAAGGAAAATCACCTGGGATCTAGATGAACAAGCTCTATAGTTAGGGAGGGAAATAAGAAATCACCTTACAATGGGAGGAGGTAGGACTGGGCGAGGAGGTGAGGCTGCTTTATCCCTAACAGTTCAGAGCAGTTGAGGGGACCAGAGACTGCGGTGGCAGCAGCAGCTGCAGGTGCTTTTTAGAGTCTGCCAGTGGACTTATGCAGTGACAGATCTGCTAGCTCTGAGCACCACCACTGGAGTCAGCTGTGCAAAGGATACCCAGGACTTACAGGTGGGACACTGAGTTGTCAGAGTTAGGGCTGAAGGTGAGACTTGCACTGCCCAGAAGTGCCGGTAGTATCCATTGTTCCTTCATTGAACCCTCCCCACTCCCAGTGTGCAAAAGCAGCACTGCCATAGCTATGACATCATCAAACTGGATAACAGAGGTTGCTCTGCCCAGAGGATTTCCTGAAACTCACCTCCCCCAACTTGTGGCCCCACCTAAATCACATCCAGATGTGTCCCTGGCAAGTCAGGTGCCCCTTGCTGACAGGGACTAGACTCACACTGGTGGCAACAGACTGTGGTTTCTGGTGTAGCCTCTTGAGGCTACTATAAGCACAGTATCTGTGGATTGCTTGCCGAATCTTAATGGTGGTCCTGGAGGGGCACAGGCTGGGGCTAACTTAAGCTTGCAGCTAAACCCCTCTCAGGACTGCCACTGGACACCTACTTCACAAAACTGCACTAATAGGACTGGGAGACTTAGGAGTTTTGCTTAGTACATGGAAACACACAGAAAGGCAGCCAAAATGGGAAGACAAAGAAGCAGAAATCATATGAGAGAACAGAACAGAGATCCAGAAATAATGAAACCAAGCAATCTAAAAGATGCAGAGTTCAAAACACTAGTTATAAAGATATTCAATGAACTTATGGGAAGTGTAGATGAATTCAGTGAGAACTTCAACAAAGAGATAAAAAACATAAAAATGGAAATGGAAATTATAAAAGGGGACCAGTCAGAAATGAAGAACACATTATCTGAGATGGAAAGTATATTAAATGGAATAAACAAGTGGATAAAGAAGAGGATCAAGTGACCTATATAGAGGATGGGAAAGCCAAGGACACCCAATTATAATGGCAAGAAAAAAGAAGCCAAGACTATAAAAATAATTTCAGGAGCCAATGGGACACTATTAAAGGTAAAAATATCTGCGTCATATGGGTATTGAAAGGAAAATAAGACGTTGAAGAGCTATTTGAATAAATAATGATGGAAAGCTTTCCCAACCTATTAAAGAAAATAGACATACAACACCAGGAAGCTCAGGGAGTCCCAGAAACCAGGAACCCAGAGCAGCCCACACCAAAACAAATCAAAATCAAAATTCCAAAGGTTAAATACAAAGAGAATCTTAAAAATAGCAAGAGAAAAGCAGTTGGTTACCTACAAGGGAGCACCTATAAGACTGGCAACTGATTTCTCAAAAGAAACCATGTAGAACAGAAAGGCTTGGCACAAAATATTCGAAGTGATGAAAACCCAGGATCTACAACCAAGAATGCTTTATTCGGAAAAGCTATCATTTAGAGTTGAAGGACAGATAAAGAGCTTCCCAGACAAAAATAAGCTAAAGGAATTTATCATCACCAAGCCAGTATTACAGGAAATGTTGGAGGGACTTCTTTAAGAAGATAAAACATGTATCAAATACAGAAATGAAGTATGGTAGTAACTATATTTCTATTAACAAATACCTCAAAAGGAAAAAAAGTAAGTGCTCTAACCAAAAAAAAGAGTAACTGAATGAATAAGAAAATAAGACCTTTAAATATACTGCCTAAAAGAGACTTACTTCAGATTAAAAGACACACACCCATTAAAAGGAAGGGGATGGAAAAAGACATTGCCTTGATGGACCTAGAGGGTATTGCGTCTAACGAGATAAGTCAGATAGTGAAAGACAAATATCACATGATTTCATGTATACATAGAATCTAAAGAACAAAGTAAACAACAACAAAAATGGAAACACACTCATAGATACAGAGACTATTTTGAAGGCTACTAAATGGGAAAGTGGTTGCGGGATATGGCAAAAAAAGGCAAAGAAATATGGAAACTATCCATATTAAGAGATATGGATAGTTACAAAATAGACATGGAGATATAATGTGTAGCATAAGGGAAATAGTTAATAATGTTGTAATAAAATTAAAGGGAAAGTGAGGTGATTACTTTAGAAATATATAGATTTCTAATCACTCTGCTGTACAACTGAAATAAATATATTATTGTATGTCAACTATAGTTGAAAAAACTCATTTAATTGTATAATGTGAATACAATCAACTAATTTTGATTATATTTCAATAAAGCCAAAAAAAACTGAAGGAAAAAAAGAATGTAATGCAAAAAGAAAGGTCAAGATATTATTTTTTACCAGTTCTCACGTTAAAATTTATGTAAAATAATAAAAATAAAATATAGAAATATGAAAGCAGGTGAGGGAAAATGTAATTAAAACATTTTAAATGATCTATAAGAAAATCAGAACAGGAGAAAAAGACAAAACTTGTTTTCCAAAATGTGCTCTACCTTAATGGGGAAGGAGTTTTGTAAGAAGCCAGGAGAGTTTGAAAAATTAAAAATGATCAAAACCAATTCAATTTAATTTAAACTTTTTGCTAAATTGAGATAATTACAGTAGTTCTTTTGAAAACAAAAAGAGTTCTAAATTTGTATAGATGTTTTGGAGAAAAAATTAAAAGAAAAAATTGATGTCTGTAATGAAAACTAACACATATATTTTATAAACTAGTGTTTTTTTATCTAACTCTGTGTGTGTTTATATGTGGGTTATACTTTTATAAATCTTTGAAATTGTCTCTGAAGGAATAAGCTTGTGGTATTAATACAAGTTTAGGAATTAAAGATTATAAATTTGGAATCCTAGTGGCAGCTTAAATAAAAAACATATGTTTTTAACATTTAAAATAAGGAAAAAACAATATATAAAATGTGAAGCTTATGATAAAGAAGAGTCATGTTCTAGGTTAAATTCATCTCAATTTGGTTATGTAATAAGCAGATTCTTTCTTTCTTTATTTATTTGTATTAACAAGTATTCTGTATCTGTAACTTGACACAAAGAGAAATGTTTAATAATCAGACCTGAATAACAGCAACAAAACTTAAGTGTGAAAAAATAAAAAAATTAAATTTTAGATGAAAATTCAGGAAAACACTTTGAAGAAATCATGAGGGGAAATGTTTCTTAACATTACAGTTCATAGTTTGATAAATTAGACTATTGAGAACTACAAAAATGTCCTAGCATGAAAAGACCACATTAACGCAATGTCAAATTGCGCCCAAAGAATAGATAATTATTAGAAGGTGAACAGAATTGGTTAATAGCCAGTGTATATATTGAAATGATGATGAAATGACAATGTAATTCTTTTGTAGTTTGTTAATATGATGAATTGCATTACCTGGCCTAAAGTTAAACCAGCCTTGCATACGTGGGACCACTTGGTCATGGTCTATAATCCTTTTTATACTTTTTTTTCAGTTTCTTTAAAACTATTTTTTATTTACTTTCAAGTATACATTACATTTGTTAGACGTCTATGTAGTTCATAATGCGATCCCCGCCAAATGCATCCTCCCTACCCTGACCCTCCACCTTGCCAGTGTACTAATGCTAACTGCATTCCCTATGCTGTGCTTCCCATAGCCGTGACCATCCATTAGGTACTAATTTGTACATTTTTATCCTTCATCTAACTCTCCCAGCCTCCTAAACCCTTCTAGGTCCATCAAAGCAATATCTTTTTCCATCTCCTTCCTTTTCATATGTAAGGGTCTTGTTTTCTTATCCTTTTGACTGCTCTATCTTATTGTTAGAACACTTAATTCTTTTTCATTTAAGGTATTTATTGGTAGGAATGTAGTTGTTAGCATTCTTTATTCCTGTTTTTGTAAATGTTTTTACTTCTTAAAGGAGTCCCTCCAACATTTTCTGTAATACTGACTTGGTGGTGATAAATTCTTTTAGCTTATTTTTGTCTGGGAAGCTCTTTATCTGTCCTTCAACTCTAAATAGTAGCTTTGCTGGATAAAGTATTCTTGGCTGTATACCCTGGGTCTTCGTCCTGTTGAATATTTTTTTGCCGTGCCCTTCTGTCTTGCATAGCTCCTTCTGAGAAATCAGCTGCCAGTCTTATGGGTGCTCCTTTGTAGGTAACTAACTGCTTTTTTCTTGCTGCTTTTTAAGATTCTCTCTTTATATTTAACTTTCGGCATTTTAATTATGATGTGTCTTAGTATAGGCCTCTTTAAATTCCTGGTGTTTGGAATTTCCTGATCTTCGTGAGGTTTATGTCCAGTTCCTTTAGCAAGTTAAGAAAGTTTTCCATCATTAATTCTTCAAACGGCTGTTCAACATCTTGATTTTCTTCAGTTATGCCAATTAGATGAATATTTGGAGCTTTAATAGTGTCCCATATCCTTAAATATAATAAATATAATTAAATAAAATAAATATAATTTTTATAGTCTTGGCATCTTTTCTTGCCATTCTGGTTGAGTGTTCTGATTGGTTTTTCTGTCCATTAGATAGGGCATTTAATCCTCTTCTTTATTCACTTTGTTTTTTCCTTTGTTTATTTCATTTAATATACTTCTCATCTCAGATAATGTGTTCTTCATTTCAGAAGGCTTCCCTTTTATTATTTTCATTTCAATTTTTATGTTTATCTCTTTTTTGAAGTTCGCACTGAATTCATCTCCACTTACCAAAAGTTCATTGAGCATCTTTATAACCAGTGTTTTGAACTCTGCATCTGTTAGATTACTTGACTCTATTATATCTAGATCTCTGTTCTATTCTCTCATATGATTTCTACTTCTTTGGCTGCTTTTACATGTCTGTTTCTATGTGCTAAGCCTAGCTCCTAAGTCTCCCGGTCTTATTAGTGTGGATTTGTGAAGTAGGTGTCCAGAGGCACAGTCCTGAGAGGGGTTCAGATGCAGGCCAAACTTAATTTAAGCTTCTACCCCTCTGGGGCCACCATCAAGAATCAGCAAGCAATTCACAGATGCCGTACTTATAGTTGCCTCAAAAGCCTCTCCAGAAACTGAGGCTGCCTCCAGCGGGTCTCAACAAGGAGCATCTGACTTGTTGAGGATACACCTAAATGTGGCTTGGGGTGGGACTATGAGTTGGTGGAGATGGGGTTTCAGGGAATCCTTTGGGCAGAGCAACTTGTGTGATCCAGTTCTATGACATCACGGCTATGGTGGTGCTATGGCGGTGCTGTGTCTGCACATGGGAGGTGGAATGACTCAACAGGGAACAATGGATACCACTGGCACTTTTGTACCAAGCAAGTCTTACTTGGCCTTCATTCTGACAATGTCTTCTTGAAAGTCCCTGGTGCCCTCAGCGCACAGCGGAATTGACACTAGTGCTCAGATTGCGCATGTCCGTCACCATGAAAATCCACGCACAGATGTGGACCCTTTAAGAGGCTTCTGCCAAGACTCCATCTTACTTGGGAAAGTCAGCCTCGCATTCTTGCCCTGTCCTACCTTCTGCCATTGCAGGGTGATTTCTTGGATTTCTTCCTAGGTGTATGGCTTGCTTTTTTTTTTCTAGATCTTGCTTTTTTTTTCCTTGCTGCAACTCCTTGTTTCTGTCACAACTTTGATTTGGTTGCCGGAAGGATGAACAGAGCCTCTATCATCTATGTCTTTTTCTCTCTCTCTTTTTGTACTTTTTTGATTTAATTTGGTAACAGTTTGTTGAGGATTTTTGCATCTATATTCATGAGATGTTAATCTATAATTTTCTTTTCTAATGCTGACCTCATCGAATGAGTTAGAAAGTATCTCTTCTGCTTCTATCATCTGAAAGAGATTGTAGAAAATTGGTAAAATTTCTTCCTTAAATGTTTGGTAGAATGCACCAGTTTTTAATTATTGGGAGGTTGATAATTTTCTAATTATCAGTTCATTTTCTTTAATTTGTATAGGCTTATTCATACTACCTATTTCTTGTGTAAATTTTGGCATATTGTGCCTTTCAAGGTCCAAATCATCTAGATTATCAAATTTGTGGGCACAGAGTTGTTCATAGTATTTCTTTATTATCTTTTCAATGTCTACAGAAATTGTAGTGATATTCCTTCTTTCATTTCTGATATTAGCTAGGCTAGAGGCTTATTGATTTTATTGCTCTTTCAAAGAACTGTATTTTGATTTAATTGATTTTCTCCATTACCTATTATCAATTACATTGAATTCTGTTCTACTTATTATTTCTTCTCTTCAGATTACTTTGGATTTAATTTGCTCTTTTTTTTTAAATAGTTTCCTAAGGTAGAAATTTAGACTATTGATTTATAATCTTTCTTTTTTCTAATGTATTCATTAATATTATAAATTTTTCTCTGAGCACAACTTTTATTGCATCTCACAAATTTTAAGTCATGTTTTTGTTTTTATTTAGTTAAAAATATTTTAATATTTAACTTGAGACTTCTTTTTCAACTATCTATTATTTAGAAGTATGTTGTTTAATCTCAACATAATTTGAGATTTCCATTTATTTTTCTATTATGAGAGTATTATATGATTTTCATTCTTTGAAGTTTGTCGAGGTGTGTTAGATATCCAAAAATGTAGTCTATTTTGGTGAATGTTCCATGTGATCTTTAGAACAATTTGTATTCTGTTGCTGCTAGAGAAAGTAGTCTATAGATGTCAATTATATCTAGTTGATTGACAATGTCGAGTTCAATCAAAATCCTTACTGATTTCTGCCTGGTGGATCTGTCCATTTCTGATAGTCTCCAGCTATAATAACAGATTCATCTGTTTCTCCTTGCAGTTCTATTAGTTTTGCCTCATATAGTAGAAAACTCTGTTTTTATGTGCATATGCACTGAGGATTTTATGTCCCATCAAAGGCATCTTTGTTGTCATCAGTGTCTTTTATCTCTGGCATTGCCTTCCAGTTCTTTCATAGGATTTCCACCTCTGTTTACATTTCCATCTGTTCTTGCATGCTGCCTACTTTATCTATTAAAGTATTAGTCTATTAATCACAGTTGTTTTAAATTCCTGGTCTCATAATTTTAATATTCCTGGTGTATCTGTTTCTGATGATTGCTCTGTGTCTTCAGATTGTGTTTCTGGCCCTTGGCATGACTTGTAATTTTTTCTTGATAACTGAACATGATGTACCAGGTAAAAGAAACTGCTATAAATAAGCCATTAGCAATGTAGTGGTGAGGTATGGGGAGATGGGAAATGTTCTATAGTTTTCTGATTAAGTGTAGTCTTTTAATGAGCTTATGCCTCTGGATTGTGAACTTTACAAGTGTTTCTCAGTTTTTTACCCTGCTCTCAGATGGAACAGGATGGCAGAAATGGTCTGAGTTGGGTATTTCCCTTCAGCATATCCATGAGGCTCTGATAATACCTCAGCAAGTTAGGCTCTGGTTAACTAGTTATCCCTGATAGCAGGTCTTGTTAAGAAAAATAGAGTAGTCTTTAATATTTCAGAATGGTTTCTTTTTTCCTTTGTTCTGCTAGAAGACCAAAGGAATTTTTCTTCAATACTTTTTCAGGGTACCTGGTTAAGCGTTGTACTTATTATCAGGATAGAAGAGTGACTACTAAGCACCTTACATGCAGAACTAAAATATTTGGTATATATAAAAAACTCACATGTATTCATAAGAAAACGAAAACAATCAATAGAAAAAATAAGCTGAATTTATTAACAGGGGTCAAATATGTGAAATGATGATCATTCTCACTGGTAATTAGAAAAAGTAAATGCAAACTTCAATGAAGTAGAATTTAATTTTCATCAGATTGATGGCAATATTAGTTATCTTGAAACTGATACCTTGTGGAAAGTCATTTGTCATGAACTTCTACTGAGTTATAGCTGGTTTTAGTTGAGGAGGAAGAAGCTAATATAATGAACTTGTTTAAACACAGAGTTAGGACTATCCCAATTTACCACAAAGCTGTTTCTTGGGTGTAACTTTTATGTGACCAATCCAAGACTAAGCTATTATTATTATTTTTTTTTAAATAGCCAAGTCAAGGAAGTTTGTCATTCCCTGGATGACTCTTATCTTGAAACTATAGAAATATGACAGTCCTTAACACTAGCCAGACAAGTTTAATCTAATTTGTTTTGCCCAGCCCATAAAAACAAACCAACTAACACTGGATATAGCACATACTCCTGTGAAACTTCAATCACCTTAAAAGCTACACAAGAAGGTTCTTATTTTTATTATCACCATCATCTCTGTCATCATCATTACCACCACCAACATTTTACCTGACACCACTATGACAATCAGAATATTATGTACAGGTAAATGAAATTTTACTTGGGTAATTGAGTCTGCAAACTTAACAAATTCCTACAGACTATCTTCTAGCTTTTTGCTTGGTTGCTTTCTGTAATTTAGAATTTTATTTCTGGACACAGTCAAGAAGCATGCTATTGTTTCTGAGGTAAAAAGCCTTGTGAAGTCTCTAGGAAAGTTTTAGAAAGTTGGAAAAAAAATCAGATTTCAACTAAATTTTGCTTACTTTTTTTATAACCACCCATAAGAACACTGCCAGTTTTGTTCTCTAGTAATGTAAATGAAATCATATATTCTAATATAAAATGTTTTATAAAAATAATTTAAATATCTAAATATCTTTATAGAATTTTGCACTAATGTACTTTACAACACACATCCTGAATTACTAGCTGGCAAACATGGGGGTCCTCAAAACTTCATAAATATTTAAATGAGTTCCCTTTCTTGGGCATTCTGCTTTTCTAGAGTTGCAAGAGAAAAATGGAAGAGAAGGCTACTAAACTCATTTGATCATTAATTTTTCTGTTCCTTATTCAAAACTCTGTCCCTAGTGATTTAAAGTCCTCTAAGAAAAATAACAGATTTATCTTCACAAAATTTGGGGAAATCTTGCACAGGAATCTTGCTTTAATATTATTCAGTATATAAAAAATTAAGTACGTCTAATTCAAATGGTCTATAAATGAAGATCTAATAAATGAAAACTTCAGTTTGTTATGCTTTGCAGTTTAACTGCTAATGCAGTATCAGAATGTGGTTATAAGAAAACCTAATCTAGGAAATGGTATGTGGTATGGACTGTGGGATAAATTATAGTGAGACTGATGGTTTAAAATTGTGAATAATGTTGTTACCATTATTTTTTAATCAGTGGCATCTATTGCAGTAGCTCTAATCTTCACAACTTATTTACCTTTTATAATTTCCCCAAATAAAAAAGTAGCTAAAAATTTTAAAAGCAGCTAAAATAAAATAAAACCACTACTTCCTTCAATTTTTTGTGATATTACTTTTTTATTATAAAGTATGACTGAAATGACACGTATAATAAAATCAAGACAACTTACAACCAGGTGTGACAAGATGCTATTTTTCTCTCTCCAAAACTTTCTCAGGCAGGTCACATATATTTACTGAGCACCTAGTGTGTGCCAGGAACTTTCAGGTATGGACATGGACACAGAATCTTCTTTCAAGAATGCTGCATTTAGTGGATAAAGATAGGCAGTAAACACAAAAATAAGAGAATTTTGGATTGTGATAAATGTTAAGAAGGAAATAAAAAGTAATATGATAAAAAATAGTGAGACAAATGAGGAGTACTTCAAATTGCACAGTCTGAATAACTTTTCTAAGAGAGTAGCTTTTGAGTTGGACCTAAATGATGAGGAGGCAAAACATACAAAGCATATGAGAGCAGAGCAATACAAAAGAATAAGTATAAAGCCCTTCAGATAGAAACAAGTAAGGTGGATGTATGGGCAGAAACAATTTTTCTGTCATCAACTATTTCTTTTTAGTCTCTTTTCCTGAATTTTCTAATCTTAAACTATAAATGTTAGAGTGCCCCAGGGCTCAGTCTTCAGATTTCTCCTCTTCTCTACCTTCACTTATACCTTAGATGATGTTATCTAGTCCAATACTTTCAATACGCACTATTTGCTGACAACTCCCAAATGATTTAACTCTAGCTCTGAGTTCTCTCTAGATTTCCAGTTGCTTATATCTAAAATTTCTACTTGAAGGTCTAATTGGCAATTTACACTGGTACCTCAAAACAGAATTCTTCATCTTTCCTCAGTCTTCCACATCTCAAAAAAAAATTAGTCCAGTAGTCATAATGAGTCATAATTATTTAAAATATTATTATTTGTTATTTTCATTATTAGATTTTCTATAGCATTTACATCTGAACTGAGAAAACTCTATCTTTATTTTTGAAAATGCCTAAATACTGGGCTTGGACTCTTGGCCCAAATGAGGCCAGTGGAATTTGTATGAGGTTTGAAGTCAGAAACTTTCCTGGCAACCCCTG
The DNA here is from genome assembly GCA_030015415.1 of Cynopterus sphinx. NCBI lineage: Eukaryota > Metazoa > Chordata > Mammalia > Chiroptera > Pteropodidae > Cynopterus > Cynopterus sphinx. The sequence goes on along the minus strand of CM057382.1, from coordinate 102,182,979 downwards.
GGCCAGTTTGTTTACTGATCCAAGATTCTGCTTGGAAATTCTATTTTGAGCTCTCTAGAAGTTAACAGACATTGGTGCTTCGATAGGAGACAAAGGGTGTGTGTGTGTATGTGTGTGTGTGTGTGTGTGTGTGTGTGTGAGAGAGAGAGAGAGAGAGAGAGAGAGAGAGAGAGAGAGAGAGAATAAGAACCGTGGGGAATTTACAGCAGTGTATGCCTTGGTCTCCAAATGCTCACTTACAATCTCTTGATGTCCTGTCTCCTTTGTTTTTAAATAAAAGCTTTAAATAAGTATTCTCTCTGGAATTTTATCAGCCCTTTCAAATATCCAAATTTGAGTGCTCTTTTCAAATTTAACATTTAAAAATGCAATAGTGGTGTGCTGAAGCTGGATTACACTAATATGTACGAGTTGAATGTTAAAACTTCAGGGATTATGTTAACCAGTTGTGAAACACATCATAGTTGAAAATTAAGGATACTAAGTAGCAAAAACTCATCATGTTCTAATTATTTTACTACTTTTACTAGCACTTATGGAATTGAGGCTATTTATATTTATTGTAGTTATATGATAAAGAAGATGAATAGAGTGCTATTGCTCACTCTTTCTCAAATCCATACTTGGCAATGTCATGTAGGTAGCTTGAAACTGGTCATGGTGTGAATATTTACACTGAGGAAGGGAATTGGCCAATGTTTCAAATTAGCTCCTACCCTCTGGCCCTGAGACCTGGTTGTTAAATAGGTCGGTACTCCACAAAATGTATTTCTCATTTATATTTTTCAAAGAAATCTTTACCAAATGATTCACTGAAAGACAATTTTAATTCCATGACATTCCATCCATTAAAATGAGAAGTGTTTACTATTTTTTTTTTAAGTATTAATGGTATCATTTGAATTATCATTCTGGATCCTATATTTTTACTCAATTTTTTTGAAATCTTTCTATATAACTCTACAACTGTATCGGTCCGGGTTTAGAGCAGGAAAGCATTTTAAGCAGAAAAGAATTTGAAGCAAGAATTTCTGTACTTCAAAACTTTTTGGAAGGGCTGGAGGTACAGGCTCTAAGCTAAGCCTCAAGGATGATTCACAGAACACTAGAGAACTGATTCCCAAGAAAAAGACTGCCACTGGCATTATTGAATTAAATAATGGCTATAATTAACAGGACAAGTAATACAACATACTGGAGACGACATGGAGAAATAGGAACTCTCTGCTGGTTGGACTGCAAATTGATATAGCCACTATGAAAAACAGATGGAAATTCCTCAGAAAACTATGACATGATCTATCATATGATGCAGCAATCCCTTTACTGGGTATTTACCCTAAAGACTTAAAAACTCATATCTGAAAACATATTTGCACACCAAAGTTCATAGCAGCATTATTCATGGTAGCCAGGACATGGAAGCAACCAAAATGTCCTATGATAGATGATTGTCTAAAGAAACTGTGGTACATATATACAATGGAATGTTACTCAGCCATAAGAAGAGATGAAATATTGCCATTTGCAACAACATGGATGGACCTTGAGGTATTCGTACTAAGAGAAATAAACCAGACAGAATAAGTTTAAAATCACAATATATCACTTATATGTGAGATATAAGCTTAAAAGCAGCAAATGAACAGGACAAACAGAGACTCATGGACATGGACAATAGACTAGTGGTTACCAGAGGGGAGGGGGAAAATAAAAAATTAAATGTAGAAAAAAAATAATAAAAAAAGAAAAAAATTAATGGCTGAGATTCAGAGATCAAAAAGCCACCACCACCAATGATATTATCACTATAGCCTCCTGACACTTACAAGCTGATCTGGTCTCTGCTTACTTAAAAATTGTTTCTTGGTCCCCAGAAAGCTGGAGAATGGACAGTGGAATGTTGCTTTAGGAAATATCACATTAATGACCTTTTATTAGCGTAAATCCAAAAGTTTCATTTCTGCCTTAGAAGGCATTTGAATTGTTTCTTCCTTTCAAGTTTCATGTGAGTGCATCTAGCTGGCAGATTCTAATTTATAGCCAGAATCCTAGCTGCAAGAGTCTGGGAGATGTCACTTATAACTTTCCAATCCCTTCAGCGTAGAAAGGTGTCTTAGGATGGAGGATGAATGAATCAACTCACCCTATTTACTATAAACTCATTCCTTTTAACATCTGAATAACATTCCATAATATTGATGTACTATAGTTTATTTAACTATTCCTCTACCAATTAATAATGTGTTTCCATTTTTCCTATTGTAAGCATTGTAATAAACATCCTAATATATTCTTATTTAATTACATTTGGGATACACATATGATGTTATTGAATTGTACACTTGAAACCTATATAACTCTATGAACTAATATCATCCTAATAAATTTAATTAAAAAAGGAAAAAACATAATTACATGTGCCAAGATAGATATCTAGAGAGAAATCTAGAAGTGAAACTGGTTATAGGGGAGGTAGTTTTAAAATAGATGCTGTCAAGCTGCCCTCCAAAGTTGTTGCTTCAATTCTAATTCCTGCCATCAACATATGGAAGCCTATTTCTCCACATGCTTATCAAATACTAAAAAAATTTTTTAATTTTAGTAGTGTTTTATTGTTGTTTCAATGTGTATTTCTATAATTACTGTGAATCGAATTAAGCAACTTTTTATATGTTAACAGTACATCTGTATTTCTTCTGTGAATACTCTAAAATTCTATATATAATTAGCATTGAGTTATTAAAACATTTTATTAACTTTTAGGTCTATGTATATTTTGGATGTTAATCACTTATTTCAAACATATATAATTTATTAACTGAACATCTACAGGATACTAGGTTCTCATGATCATTATGAAAAGCAGAAATATAAGGTACAGTCCTTACCTCCAAGTTCAAACAGTTTGTATTTTCATTGGGATGATAAGGCCATCCACAGGACAGATTTAAATAGGAATTAATATAACGTAAAAGATGATTAAATTCAAAATAATGACAGTAAATATTAGATGCCAGGAAAAACAGATCAAGGAACATAATACTTTACAGTGGAGGCTTCATGAAGAAAGTGGCAATTAGGTTGGACCATGAAGCATAAAGAAACATTAGATAAATAGAAATGGTAATCCTGAGAGTATTAAACAGCATTAATTAAAGCACAAAGGAGGAAAGCACTTGCCATTCAAGGAATAGAACTGTAAGAAATGGCTCATCAAGTTTTAGTTAAAGTCATTGTTAAGATAATACAACATCTTGGGCATTGTGTCAAGCACTTGGTATATATAGTCTCTGTTGATGCAACAGTCTTACAAATATAATCTTGTTAATCCTCATTTTCAGTTATGAGAAAGCTGAAGCTCAGAGATACATATCAAACAGCTATTTATTAATGGACCTAGCATTGGGATAGAAGTCATGCTATTTCTGTTACATAAAATTACTATGAAACAGCATAGATAAAAAGAGATGGCATTCTCAAGAGCTTTGAAGGTAAATTGAAGAAGTTTATATTTTATCTGAATTCAGTTTATAGTTTTGAAGATAGAGAATATCTTCACGAATATGTGTTTTAGGAAGATGAGTAATTCCAATTAATATTATCATTAAGGGATTTGTTCAAAAGCATCCTTCTCAGAGATGTCTTTCTTGACCAGCCTAAAGTTAGCTATCCACCTTCCACATATACCACTTTTAACCCAATTATTCTGCTTTAATTTTTATAGCCTGTATAAATATTTCACATTAAATTATATACTTGCTGTTTTCTCAAGTGTTTGTCTTTTCTATTAGAGTGTAAGCTCCATGAAGGCAGGAACTTTATTATATCCGTTGCTATATTTCCATGATTAGGAAAAATGTGTACTCTCAGGAACTACATTACAAATATTTGTTAAATGAATGAATGGAGTGAGTGGGTGTTTAAACATATGAAAGATGAGATATTACTTAGCCACAATAAAGGATGAAATATTGCCATTTGCAACACGGATGGAACTTGAGATTATCATGCTAAGCAAAATAAGTCAGACAAAAAAGTTGAGAACCATATAATTTCTGTCATATCTGGGATATAAAACTGAAAGCAACAAAAGAACAAGACAGACAGAGGCTCATGGACATAGTTAAGTGGTTATCAGATGGAAGCAGGGAGAAGGGAGAGATCAGTGTAGAAGGGGTCAAATATATGGTGACAGAAGGAAATTTAACTTTGGGTGGTGAACACACAATACAATATAAATATGATGTATTGAATTGTATACTTTAAACCTATATGACTTTATTACCCAATATCACCTCAATAAATTCAATTTTTAAAAATCTAGATATTTGTATTCAAAATGTGTAAATAACCTCCTGATTTTTTGTTTTTGTAAAGTTTTGTTACCCAAAAACTTAATTTACATTCACTTAGTAAAACAATTCGTGAGTAAATCGATTATTTACATTTTTATAAAGAATTACCAAAATAGAACTGAATTTCTTATACCAAAACCTACTTCTATCTATAAATTCATAAGCATGTACAGAGTCCCAGTGAGAATTTTTAGATTAAGCATGTTACAAATGAGTAATGCTGTAGCAGAATTATGTATGAAAGAAAACCATAATGTATATTTCAATCATTTGTCAGAGACTGCTCTTGTGGGTACAGTTGGTCCCAATGAGGAGCTCTGTATCACAAAAGGGATGGATAGAATCTGAGTCAGAACATTGATTCACCAATCTGTGGTGGTATTTCTTGGACAGACCTCTTAGGTGACCAATCCAAGTTACGTCCTCTGTCCTTTTCTAAGCAGCCACCTCAAAAAAGAATTTTTAGATCTTCCTTTAAACCACAGATCGACATTTGTCATCAACACTTGTGAAACAAGTTTTCTCTCAATTACCTTCTGCTATTACACCCAGCCCTTAGAATCCCAAGTATCACTGTGGTGAGCACATTTACCTGAGAACCACTGATCAGGACAAAAGGAAGTACAGAAGTTTTCTTTGCCTTTATTGACATTAACAGTCAATATATCAGCACATATGTACAGGTAAGTGGAGATTTGCTTGCCTAAAATTCTGACATAATAGAACCAACATTGTTTCACAAATATGATTCCTAACGAAAAGTTGTAGTAAAATAATTGAGTTTAGGAGAAATTTATAGTTTTTTTCCACAGAATTTTGAATTTCCTGCATTGAGACAATCCTATCATATACATGCATTTGTTTTGTGAATCTGTAGTTTTATGTAATAATTTGGGGAGTGTTTCAAAAAGGTTACATGAAGCTTAACATCTTGTAAATAAAATATTATACTAATGCGCTCAACTGTTGTAAAGTGGAGAGGACGAGGTGGAAATATATTTTTCATTTATAAATCAAATGTTAAATTATTATTGGTGGTGATTATGATTATTGACAACCTTGTATTTTTTAAACAACTTGTGCTTTCTAAGTGCTTTCATAAATATCGTTTTGAAACTCACAGTATCATTGCTTCATAGGTGTTTTCTATAGAATCATATATAAAACAGTGTATTTTTATTTGTAAAATAGTCATGAACTAAAACAGTATAATTATGTATAGATATATGCTGTTTATTTTTAAAGTATCCAATTAAATAATTACGTTAGTAAACAGCGATCAAGATGCCATTTTTAAAATGTACTTTTAGCTCACAAGGCATTTTCATCAAAATATGTGCAAAATAACAAAATTTGGAGAAACTAATTATAAAATATTTAATGTTCAGAGAACTGTGAAATATAAATACATGCTTTATACAAATATTTCTTTAAAAATGTGCATCTTGAATCAATAGTTAAGCACTTAAGACATATATTTATACATTTTTTTTACAATATCAGTCTTCACATAAAAATGTGATTAGAAATTGTTTCATTGTGACAGAATATACTAAAAACATTTTTTTCTTGAGCTAAAGTAAATAACTTATTGTATCATAATTTTTTATTCAAGAACTTATATTATTTATAACCTTGTTTTCCTAGTAACCACATCTCTGATATATCAGTAAAGGAAATAGTAATCATACACCTTTAAAAGTGAAGAGGAAACAGAATGATTTGTTTTCTTTTGTTTTCTTTTGCCTATTAGGTAGTCATTGCCTTTATGCTGGGTGTACGATTTTCTTTTTATTTATAGGCACCATCTCCTTCTTCAACATTTGACATTTGTGTGAAGTCCTAACCTGAAAGATTTCAAAAGATTAATCCATTGTTTATAAGCATCCCTAGTTACCTAGGAAAGGTCTGAGCACTAAATCAGTGATTACCTTCTCAGAAGGAAGCATTAGTCTAATTGCTTAGAAGAGCTTAGAGACCTTAGTTAACCCTATGGTTATACTTGGCTGCCTGAATGAAACGAACAAGCAAAAAAAACAAAAACAAAAACAAAAACAAAAACAAAAACAAAACAAACAAAAAAACAATAGAAGTGAATCAAGACTTTAAAATCACATTTTGTCAATTTTTTTTTTTCTTACATTTAGTCCTTATGAATGGAATGGGAAAAATTTCAAAAGAAAGCTGTGTTTTAGATCCTTGCCAAGGTAGCATTGAGAGTTGACAGACAAAAGTTTGTTTGTTTGTTTGTTTTTTAATGTCAATAAATCAGATGGAGAAAGATAAATTCCATTTGATTTTACTTATATGCAGAATCTAAGGGACAAAAAAAACCAAACTAATCAAAAACAGACTCACAAATATAGTGGACAATTTGGTGATAGACAGAGGAAGGGGTTATGGGGTTGGGAGAATGAGGTGAAGAGTTAAAGAAGTACAGCTTAGTAGTTGATAGTTCATGAGGATGGAAAGCACAGCACGGGGAATGCAGTTAGCACTAATGTAATGGCTAGATAGAGGGCCAGAGTGGGGAGGGAGCAACTGGGGGCGGGGATCATTTTATAAACTATATAAATGTCTAACCAATGTACTGTATACTTGAAACTAATAATAAAATAAAAAATTTTAAAAGATATAATAATATTCTGGATTCTCTTCCAGTAATTTCTTTATGTGATTTTTCAGAAAAAATTGTAGTGTGGACTACCAGAAATATTGGCTGAGGAGCTTAGTGATTTTTCCACCTGAGTAATCTGTCATTTTTAAACACTTATTTAATCTGCATCATGGTTTGTAAGATCTTTAGATTATGAGTTAAAGGTTGCTATAACCGAGAGAAGCATCTGGGCTGATAACAAGCAGTAATCAAAATGGAAAAAGAGGATAGGAAAAGTAAATTTAACATTCTACATTGTTTTCAAAGAAATAAAATCGAAAATAAGAAAGTCATTTTAGTTCTCTACTTTTAAATCATTGTGTCTGGGTAAATTCTAAGATATCTTGTTTGATCAAATTTTAATAGGTTTAGATTTATTTCTGTTCTTATAACAGTACAAGTTCTTAAAACAAGTTGTGGGATTAGGAGAAGAAAATTTGCCCAAATCTATATGAAGTTCTGTTCTGAGACAAAGCTTTAAAAATAAAACTAGTCAAGCAAGAAATGTACAAATATATCTTCAGCTAAGAGACTATTAGGGAAAAAAGTAATTATTAAACGTTCATGGGAGACAGAAAAGTAAAGAAAGGGCGTGGAGTAAAGATTAGAGAACAAAGCAGTGAGCAAAATAGTTTTGGTGGCGTTGAATGTTTATGAGATGAGTAAGTGCTTAGCTATTAATGAAAAGTGAACAATATTTTGAATTTGACAGTTAACATGTGCTGACAATGTAAAGTCTTTTGAGAGGTATCAAGCAGTAAGACTAAGAAATTCAGGAAAGTTATGAAAAACTGAGAAATTAGTCATAATTAGAATGGATATATATGTTTACCTTAAAAAAAGAAATATCAATTCTGTATAATATTTTATATAATATGCACTATAATATATCAACCTAGTTTTAGCTTTGTTTCTTCCCTGTTTTTGGGTGACTCCTAAATTGACATCCCAGCTATATTTTATTAGTTAATTACCAGCCAGATATCTCTAGTCATATACTGAAAATTTAAATGCCTTTCAAACTCAGATATATAATATTTATCATTTTTCTCCTCAAGTTACCTTTTCTAGGCTTCAATTTAGTCTCTTTTACTTGTAGAGGTAAAATCTTGTGTCATCTTTTATATATTACCATCTTTTACCAATATAACTAATTACCAAGCTCTGATAAATATTTTACTGTAACCTTTATTAAATTCATTGCTTGCTTTTATTACTACCACTATCCAGGATCCCATCATGCCATTTCCGTGGATTACAGTTGCCTCTTTCCTCAACGGTCCTCTCCTTTTCTCCCTTCTTTGCACTATCATCATGCAAATTGCTTGCAGATCCATCTTTCTAACACTGCATGTCCTCATGTTGGTCATTTCCACAGGATAAAATAAAAATCTTTTGATTAGCACTGAAAGATTTTTATAATCTGTAGCCCTGTAATCTAGCCATTTTACATATTCTAGTTCTTAATTTTCCTTGATCTCATTCATTCACTCTTTTAACAAGTATTATCTATAATGTGCTATGCCCTGGATATAAAATAACAAATAATAACATGACTCCAGACAGTAACATGGTCACACCTAGGAGTAAAAAGATTTATGTAAAAATAAAAATACTCTCAATGTAGATCCACAATAGGCTGGCCATGGAAGACTTCAATGAAAAGGAGATGATAGAATTGAGTGACAAAATTTGAATAGGAGCTCACTGGGTAGAGGTGGACATTTTAGGCAGAAGGACCAGAGCGTGCAAGGATATGGAGGTGTGAAAGGGTCTAGCGGTCCATAGAACTCTGAGTATTTTAAAATGCCTCCATCATAGGTTAGAAACATAGTTGGAAAGTGAGATGAGATGATGGAGAGTTACCCTAAGATAGGTGCACAGTTTATTTATAAAAACATGAGGAAAAGCAGAGTGTGGATTACAGTTGAAGATGAGTTCACAAACATGATAATGGAGTTGTAAATATTCTGTTCTGATGCCTTCTATTTTCTCAGGAAGTAGGGTTATTAGCTGAGACTGAGGATGAGGCAGAAGGTGCTAGAGATTTGAGGAAAGAGAATTACAAAATAGTTTTAAAAGGGAGTAAAAAATAATCAATGCAGAGCTATGTACAATAGTCAAGATATAGAAGTAACCTATGTGCCCATCAGTAGACGATTGGATAAAGAAGAGGTGGCACATATATTCACTGAAATATTACTCAGCCATATAAAAAGAAATCTCATCATTGGTGACAACATGGATGGACCTAGAGTATATAATGCTAAGTGAAATAAGCTAGACATTGAAAGACAAATGCCATATGATTTTACTTATATGTATCATCTAAAGAATAAAGCAAATAAACAAACAAACAAACCATAACAAAAATACTCATAGATACAGAGATGGATACCAGATGGGAGAGTGGTTGAGGGGTTGGGTGACAAAGGTGAAGGGATTAAAAAGTACAAATTGGTAGTTACAGAATAGTCATGGGGATGAAAAGTATAACATAGAGAATATAGTCAATAACATTGTAATAACTATGTATAGTGCCAGGTGGGTACTAGACTAATTTGAAGATCACTTCATAAATTATATATAAATGTCTATCCACTACACTTGTACCTAAAACTAATATAAAATAATATTGAATGTCAATATTATTTAAAAATAAAAAATATTTAAAAAATATATATTTCAAGTAGAAAAACTGTAGGATGGATTTAAAAAGAAAAATCATGTTCTCATGAAAGCATTAACTCTATTTATTTTTTATCTGAGATCCAATACATCATACTCACTGCCCATAATGCAACTTCTAATATGAAAAACTTGACAATATGCCCTGGTTAGATTAAAGTTTTTCAGTATTTTGCCATTAAGATAGCACATAGTTAAGTGAAAATCTGCATTACCAGCAGTTTAGTGCGAATTATCGGGCTCTTTGAGGAATCTGAATTCACTAGATATGAGGGAGCATATGATAATCTGCATATTTAATCGGAGTTTTCAGGTGATTCTGATTAAGGTTATCCTCCAATCACACTTAAAGGAGATCTGATTTTTAAGACAAAATCTCAATGCCCTTGTGTGTGGCATCAAAAGCTCTTCTTATTGCTACCTCTTTGTAAGACAAGATTCTCCACAGGAACAGAACCAATGAGATCTCTAGATAATAGATTAGATAGATGATAGATAGATAGATAGATAGATAGATAGATAGATAGACAGATAAATAAATAGATGATAGATGATAGATAGGTAGACAGATGATAGATCCTATTGGGTATAGTGTATCTTATATATCTTTATTCCCATACTTTTATACCTATTATCTAGCTATCATCTATCATTATCTATCGATCATCTATCTATCATCTAATCTATCTATCTATCATCTATCTATCTATCTATCTATCTATCTATCTATCATCTAATCTATCTATCTATCTATCTATCTATCTATCTATCTATCTATCAATCATCTATCTATATCTTTACCTATCTGGAGATTAAGAGAGAAATCTTAAGGAATAGCTTCACACAACTGTGATGTTGGCAAGTTTGAAATCCATAGGACAAGTTGGAAAGCTGGAAACTCAATCAGGATTTGTATGTTACACTTCCATGGCAAAACTTTTACTTCTCCCAGAAACCTGTTTTAGCTCTTAAGGCCTTCATCTGATTAGATGAGGTGTATGTACCCACATTATTGAGAGTAATCTCCTTTACTTAAAATCATTGATTGTAAGTGTTTATTATAGCTAAAAATCCCTTCATAGAAACATGTAGACTAGCATTTGACCAAACAACTTGATACCATGGCCTAGCCAAAGTTGACACAAAAATTAACCATCTCAGTCTAACTTCATCTTTGACCAACCTATGACTCTTAATTTGCCCTAAGAAAATTGAATTGCTGGTCATTCTTTGATCACTGAATATTTTTCTCTTTTCCTAGATGTCTTTCCATGTCTCCTTATCTAAACAGTTTCCACAAATCCCTATTTCAACTAAGGCAGAGGCTTTTAACACATAATTGTTGTATAAATGAAACACAATGAAAATACCTAACTTATTGTAGGGTGATCACAGCATGCATGTGATGTTTTTGAACCATAACCATAAATAAGTAGTAAGAGAGATGGACACTACTTTGATCTAATATAGCAATTCATATTTGTGTGTTCTTTGTATATAATAAAAACATAATAAAATAGGATCATGATCATACATTAAAAATTTATGATAGGCTTAGGTATAAAGAATTTCTAAGATATTTCCTTTCTCCACCCATTTTTCCCCCACCCAACCTGGAAAGTTCTTCACTTATTGCTGCTAACTCTGTCACTACCCATTGATCATGGGAGGGAACTAGATGTTAAGTATAGATAACTTGGCACCAACGACCAGACTCCTGAAAATAATCTCATAGCACAGATTCATAGAGGTTTGATTGATCATAAATTCTCAGATAAGTTCATGGGATTTTTTTTCTCCGTTCCCTCTCTTCCTCCATTTTTCCGTTTTTTCTTTCCTTCTTTTTTTCTTTCTTCCTCCCTTCCTTCCATCCTTCTCTCATTCTCTTCCTTCAAATGTCTTCAGCTACTACTGGGCCTAAATTGTGAAGCTTCTAAGCGTGAGCAAGAGGAAAAAAATAAAAACTTGAAATGACCAATTTTTCTGTTATATTTGTCACATTTAAATGCTTTACTTGCAGACCAGTCACAACTTCCCGTACATCTTGGCCACTATGGATGATGATTGCCCTTATTGTGTTTGGAGTGTTGGCAGTCCTGGGAATAACTAGTGGTCTCCTAGTTCATTTTCTGGCAGTAGGTTGGTAAATAAATACATTTCTATTTATTTCAGTTTATTGTAAACTTTATTTTCATTTCTACAAAAGAAAAAGAGACAATTGCAAGCAATGAATTATCTCCCTTTAAAATGCTTAGTTCTGGGATCTGGAGAAATAAGCACTGTTAACATTTATTAAATACTTTATTGCAGACATCATTCTGAACATACATAGGTAAAAGAATATATACCATATAAAGACATGAATGCATAAACAGATAATTTATAGACAGAAAAGAATACTCTACCAAGATAGTATTACATATGTTACTTTATAATTAAAATATTACACCTATTTTTGTGAAGAGAAACCAAAGGATATTGAATTTGACTAATTTTTCTTCATAACAAAACATTCGTTAAAAGTCCCTTTAACAGATTAAAAAAAACTTTGAAAGCATAAGAAAAGTTAGAATTATTTTTTAAAACGTGTTTTAACTTTAGACATTATTGTATTTAAATCTTTGTATAAAAGGCAAGAAAATCAGCATACTTACACATCTCATTTCTCCCCCACACTTCCTTGTGGCTTATTAGCAATACTATTCAGTCTAACAATTGATTATTCTAGACAAAAATCTTATTTATAGTATACGATCTTTCAATTGAGATGTGACTCCCTTTTCTGACCTTCACTGATATATATCTACTTCATTCTTGATCTTAAAAGCAGTTTCCATGATTCCTAAGTTATCGAATCAACCATGCCAGGAAGATTCACAGCATTTATCAATGTCTAATATAAGCACAATACTTGCTAGATGGTATTGCTATGTGATTTATATCTGAATTTGAAATCCATTTCACTTGAGTAATTCTTGGATATTTCTTTATCTCACAGAAAACTCAACCTACAACTATCAAGGTAGCTTTAAAGTGCTGGATATCCCATATAACAGAAATTATGAAAGGGAGACATCACCAGAAAATAACTATCTTAGTGAAATTCTTGAGATGAAGGTAAATTAGTATAACCTATATTTACTTATTAATTCTCTGACATATATTATTGAAATTTGATGTTTGACTCTATCTTCTCTTTAACAGATGGTTGATGCATTTCACAGTTCTAGCATTTACAGACAATATATCAATTCTCAAGTCATCACACTTATGTAAGTAACAATAACAGAAAAGAGATCAACTGTCATACATATTATTATGCTGAAAGTTCCTCCATAAACAGTATATTGATATATTACAGTCATTAGCTAATGAGTTATTTATATTCAGTATTATCCTAAGCTGGTGTCAGGTTAATTGTTGAGTATGAACCTAAAGCAAAGATTGGGCTATATAGTTGAGTTCATCAGGTCTGATGAGATGTATCAATCCTTAAATTACAGATAATGTTTCCCTCTGTTTTCATAAGTTTTAAAGTTTAGCAAGTATTAGGTGGTTCCTAAGACCCATGATTAATGATCTGACATTTTTACTTAGCAATAACATAAATAAAAACCTTTTTTTTAATGTCTTTCTCTTTTCAAGTCAGCTAAACACCTTATAAAACTGCCTTAGAGTTCTTATAAGATAGAAAAGAGTGTATCTACACCAGGCTTTGATGCCAAGGAAATTCTTCTAGTCACCATAATAAAAAAAAATACCTATGCTGTGTTCTCTGCACATGGGTTTGGAGTAGCATGGAATAGCAGAGGGGACCCCACAATGAAAGGTAGACAACCTGAGCCCAGACTTTACCACTTAGTGGCTCTAGAGCCTTGGGTGAGTCACTGTATTACTTTGAGTCTGCTCCCCTAGCTGAGAAATATTGATAATAATGCCTATACTGTTTCCCTCATAAAACTGTACTCTGGAACAAAGTGAAAACATCTGCAAATAAACACTGTTCAAGTGAACGGAATTATTGCTTTTACCTTTACCAATGCCACCAAATTATACCTGCCTTTTCCCCCTCCTTTTGGAACTCAAAAGACTCCTGGATTTATAGAATAGACCAAGATCTCAACTAGCATTAACTGTGGGGGTCGATTTTAGTATCGGAAAGGAGTTGAGACTAAAATTAAAGGGCCTGTGTACCTCTCAGAGAAAAGAGTAACTATCAGTAGTCTCCTTTTTTGTTTTCTTATGCATCTAACTTAGGTATCTATGAGAAGCATGAGCCCACATGAGGTGATGAAGAGGCATTTTTCCTTGTTTATAAAATAAACGTGTAATAATAAACACAGAAGATGCCCAATAAATGCTAGTTATTGCTCTTCAGTTATTCTGGAATACTATTCTTCTTCTTCTCTGACTGATGAAATTTTCTGCTTGATAATAATATATGAAAATACTTTAAAGTTCAATGTGTATATCACCTTTTCCATGAACATTTTTCTATCTCTTAAGTAAAAAATGACCTAGTCTTCCTCTGACTATCTGCAGATAAGAAAATTATCTTACCACTTCTGCCTCATTTATTATAACCATTTGTAAACATGTTTTCTCTCTAAAAATTTGAATATTCCTGGAGAGTAAGAACCATAGCTCAGTCACCCTCAAATCATGCTAGAGCACCTAGCTCAGTTATTTATCTATAGCAGTTGTTCAATAAATGATTGATGAATGCATAAATAAATGAGCCAGTTCTTACTTCTACCCTTTGCTATTTTCAGTTTTGTTGAACAACTTGCCTTCTAAACTGAATAATTTAACTACATGCATACTTTCACCAAGTTAATGTAGGCAGGTGGATATCCTGAGATTAAAGTGAAAGTACTGCACAAATTCATAAAAAAGCAGAAGGATTAAGATGTGAAAAATTGGGGAATGAGGAAGGAAGTTCAATTTTTAGCAACATATGACATCTTTATGTTGTTTTCAGTCCTGAAAACAACAGTGTGACAGCACATATATGGCTACTGTTCAAGGCTCCAAGATCAATGAAGGAAAACACAAGAAGAAGAATTGAAAGCGTCTTATGTCAGATGCTGAAAAACTACTCAGCGCCCTTGACTGTAGATCCTAATTCTCTTAGGCTCATGGGTAAGCTCATGCATTAAATGGCAGCAGTGTGACTTTCGTCTTTTTATCTCTAACACATATTACAAGCACTAGACACAAAGCTGATCCTCAATGTTTTGTGAAAAATGAGTGTCACTGTTTTACATCAGAACAATAATTAGTATTCTTCATTATAAAAAAACATTCAAATTATGATAATGCCACACCTTAAAACTGGTTCTGAGGAGAAAATGTTACCTTTTATTCTAAAGCAGATAGCAAGACTTTGAATAGCTTCTACAAGTAATGGTTTGTCTTGCTATTTTCATAATCACCTATAACTTTCAAAAACAGCATAAGATCTGCCATTATGACAGGTCACTCTTTAAAAATTATTTTGGTATACTGATGGGACTTAGGTTTACTTGTGAAAACTTTCTTTTCTTCTAAAACAAAAAGGCAGTTTTTCATTTTAGATAATGTAGAATACAGTTCCAATGAAATGAAGTCTCTCACATGGAACTGTGAAGGTGGTATTTTCATATCATACGTTCATGTACTATAAAAGAACAATTTAAATAAATCAATGTTTTCTCCTTTTTATCAACATTTTGTCCTGAGATTCCAAATTATTTCTGGATCTTCTTGCTCTGTGGGATCTACCATCTTACACCACTGGCCCCAGGGTCAGTGGATTAATGCTAGGTATTTACCATGTCTTTTTGTTTGTTTGTTTTATTTTAGAAATCAGTAAGGTCAATGCTGAAAAGATTATCAACAGCCGTAAGTTTAGATATTTTTAAATTAAATATATGAGATAATATAAAACATAACAGTCATGATTTATTACTCTTGGCCAGACACAGTTCTGTTTTACATATAACTTACTTAATTCTCACAATCATTGTAAAAATAAGTATTATTATTACCATCCATTTTAGAGATGAGAAAACTGAAGCACAAAGAAGTAAAATAATTTGCCCAAATTTAACTAGCTTGTAAATGGTGGTACCAGAATTAAAACCAGGGAGTCTGGGTGCTGGACTTAACCAAGACTACCTGTCCCCCACAGCTTTCACAATCCCCAAGAGCTGAGATGTCTTGGAGGTACTACACTGGGTATGGAGGTGATTCAGGACCTGCTAGTGATTTCTGTACAGATAATTCTGTTTCTGTCTATGTAAGATATTGTCAGACAGAACTATACAATAATGATTCACTTTACTCTCAGCTTTGTAATTAAACAAACACTGTCTTCCTATTCTCAATGGAACAAAACTGACTCCTCTGACAGGCTGTGGGAGACGAGCAAGGATGTCAGCTACGTATGACAGAGTCAAGGGAGGTTCCAATGCTCTGGAAGGAGAGTGGCCATGGCAAGCAAGTCTCAAAAAGAATGGCCAACACAGCTGTGGGGCATCATTGATCAGTGAAAGATACCTGGTGACTGCAGCTCACTGCTTTCAAAAGTAAGTTCATGCTATCCAAGGCCTGGGAGAGCAAAGGCTCTGGAACAGTTCCATTATACACCTGTTAGCCCAGTTTAATTATCAGTATCATTCCCTTTTATTATCAAAGTGTCTTGGAAGGTTTAGAAGACAAATTATATTGCAAGCCAATCTAAGGTAAGAATGGATAGTCAATTATTTTTCATACAACGTATTTTTCTCACATGATTTTGATCTTACATCACAATATACTCTAGACATCCACAACTATTTGTAGTTGCTAAAAAACTCTTTCTTCCCCACTGTACATGACATGCCTGTCCCCCTCTCCTGTCCCCCTGCAGCTCTATGGTTTCATACAAAACACTACTTACCCTAAGAAATTTTCCATTCCTTAGAGAATACAGATTTAAACCTTTTTTTTTGTGGTCTCACTAATTATATACACAACCATTTAAGCAATTCTAATTGCTTTTGTTTATGCCATTTGTCATTGTATTTAAATTTCTTAAAGGCATGGGTTATTTATTTTTATTTTATATCCTTGTTTCCTTACATAGTGTATGATGTAGGGACTCAAATAAGATTTTTCAAATGAATTTAAAAATCAGGCTGTATCACTGCTAATGGGCTATCAAGAAAGAAAATATTAACGTCATGAAAAGAATATAGTAGATGTGGGCTGTATTTCTATTATTTTAAAATAAATACATGGTTTTTGTTTCTTTAGGACAAAAAATCCAAAAAACTATACTGTCAGCTTTGGCACCAAAGTAAGTCCCCCCTATATGCAACATTATGTTCAACAAATTATAATTCATGAAGACTACATCCAGGGTGAACATCATGATGATATTGCAGTTATACTGCTCACCGAGAAAGTTGTATTTAAGAATGATGTACATCGAGTTTGTCTCCCTGAAGCCACACAGATTTTTCTGCCAGGTGAAGGTGTCGTTGTTACAGGATGGGGAGCATTTTCATATAATGGTAAGTCCAGTGAAAACTTAACATAGTGTGTAAGATATAAAAGAAATAAGAAAAATAAGTAATATAGATAGAGTGAAAGGCATCATTTACCTCTGGATACCCAGTACTCCCTGGCGATCTCTCAGGAAATGGTGCATATGGAGTTATGATTTTGCAAATTGCCTTGGTTTGGAACATTCCAAAGAGACCAATTTTTTTGTGAAACTCCCTAATTTAGAGAATCTACTTGAGAAAATTCTGGTCTAAAGATGTAGAAGAGAGATAAAGACATATAAAGGCAGGATTAAGATGTTTCACATTACTCTTTGAACATTTCTTTTTCATTGGTTTGAGTAAGAAAGCTGAGTGGGATTTTTCATCCTAACAAGTAAGAATCAAATATATGCCTTATGCACAGGGGACAAAACAAAATTTCCATCCTGCTGTTTCAGAGCAGCTCTTTTGCTGATAATATTTATTTCCTTTAGGTAAATATCCAGTGTTACTCCAGAAAGCACCTGTGAAGATTATCGATACAAATACCTGTAACTCTAGGGAAGCATATGATGGTTTGGTGCAGGACACAATGCTATGTGCTGGATACATGCAAGGAAATGTTGATGCCTGTCAGGTAAGTCCAAACATTGTTTATAATGACTACATAACATATAAGTAATTTGTATTATTTTTAGAAAATTTTCAATATGGAAACAATTCTATACTGCAATTAATTTGTACTTTGACAATTCTGTCAAACTCCCTCTCAGCTTTGGCACTAAAGTAATTCTCTCCTATATGCAATACATGTTTATAAGTGTTTAACAAATGCTTACTTTGGACTTATTCTGAGCCAAGCACAGACTGAAGTCCTTGACAGACATTAATATATTTAATCCTCATTGTAACTTTATGATGCAGCTGCTATCATTATCATTTTATAGATGGAAAAACTGAGGTAGAGAAAGTAAAATAATTTGCACAAGGTCACACAGCTAGTAAGTGGGAGAGCTGGCATCCTAAACAAGGTAGTCTAGCATCACAGTCCATACTCTTAATCATATTTCAATAATAGATTAGTCTCAAAAATTTTTCAATTATTTTCAGCCCACTTCTCTTATCTTCTTCACCTCCTTATGGCAAGGGGTCTGGCCACTTTTCTCAGATATATTATACTCCAAATATATCAATAATATAAGTCTCCCAAAGCTTTCTCATAGAACTAGTTCTTGTAACTTTTAGTTCATGCCTTCAGTGTTCACGTCAACCCAAAAGAGCCCCAGGGAATATATTCTGTCTAGTTATAGTTTCAGTTAAGAGTGAAGCAGAGATTTATACTATTTACCTTCCTATGGTCTTTATGAAGCATGAATCACAAACTTCATTTGGGCTTAACGCCTAGTGTAAGTCAAGTACCTGGGAGTAAATTCTCATAATGATAAATATTCTTTCTTTTATTTAGGGTGACTCTGGAGGACCACTAGTTTATCCCAATTCTCGAAATATTTGGTACCTTGTTGGAATAGTGAGCTGGGGAGAAGAATGCGGTAAAATCAATAAGCCAGGTGTCTATATGCGAGTGACTGCCTACCGCAACTGGATTGCCTCCAAGACTGGCATCTAAAAGAAAAGCATCATCTAGAAACTCTCTTGGGTCATGTTTAACTGTTACTCCAGAGCCTTAATTAACATGCATTCTAAATTAGTATGTATAATGGCTGTTTTGAAAGAATTGTGGTCTTGAGGAAATTTTTATGAACTTTAATTTTAAACAGACTCTGCAAGACAAAATAGGAAATGTCAGGTTTAGGGGAGAAAAACCTAAGCAATGTAAGTGCTCCTATCAAAAATTGATTATTATTATTTGTTTTCTATTTCATGACCCCATATTTTGGTTATCTCACCATAGCATAAAGCTCTTGATTTTAGGGATTCAGACTTTATAAATTTATGAAAGTATGTCCTTGTCCATTGCAAGTTACCAGGCAGCACTGTGAGAGACTGGAACGAACACCTTATGAGGGTTAGGTTGGAACATGCTGTATCTGCCTTCATGTCATAGTTTTTGGGGAAGGGATATGCTTGTGAACTAAATCTGGTCAGAATTTAGGCACTGACTCAGAGTCTCTTATTTTGGGTCGTGATCAACTCTTGCAGTCATTGTGAAAGAATTTTCCTATCAGCAAAACTGGGCAAAACAACACATTTTAGATTTACAGATATCAAGTACACTGATTCTTTAGTGTTGATACAGGTTTCTGTAGAAATTCTCTATTTGTAACATATATAAAAAGAATGAATTATGAAAATGTGTAATGTATTTTAATTAAAACAAATTTAAATCAGAACATCTTTATTCAACATGACAATTTTATTTATTTTCTTTTTATTCATTCGTTCTCTTGAGAGTCTTGCAGGTGGCTCTCTCTCTCTCTTTCTCTTTGTTGCTGCTTTCACTTAGTCATTGGCTTGGAAGAGGGCTCCAGAGTGGTTAAAAAGCTACCTCAAGGCAGGAAGGACAGGCTCAGGCAAGCCAGGAGAGTTTGGTGGGTGGGTCCCACAAAGGCCACTAGGTACATGAGAGGTTCCCAGCTCAGCCAGAGTTGGGGCCTGACAGCTTGGGGAGTTTGGTCAGGTGGCCACCCATATTCTGAATGAGTTTCAGCTTTAGATCTGGAAAGCAGTTCTCCAGGAAGCCACAGAGGTAGAGGCCAATGCAGGTAGAGGCCAGGGCATGCCTAGGCTCCCTGGCCAAGGCAGCTTTCATGGTGTGCTGGCTACCGCCCCATTTGTCTTAGTATGGCTTTGAACTTCCTGAAAAGGGTTTGGTTGCTGTGCTGGTTTTGCATCTTCAAGAGATGAAGGGAGCCCTTGCTTCTTTTCAGCTAGCTTCCAGAAGAGTGAGGCATGCTGTCCAGAAGGATGTGGTCCCTTCAGAATGGAGGCTCAGAGAGAGGTAGGTGAGTGAGTCCCACAGATGCCGGCTGACCAGGCTTGGACGGTGTCCTCCGACTCTGAGAAATAATTCAGATTAATCTGGAGGCACATGCTTTGTGAGCCACTAGGAACCAACCATACACACACAAAAAATGGCATTCACAGGTCTTAGAAGTGAATAATGGAACAACCCAGAAGATAGTTCTAGAAGCTGCAGCTGAGGGCTGAGGAGGAAGGAGGATAGTTTGAAGCTGGAGGGCAGGGTAGTTTCATCTTGATAAGAGACAAATGGGCTCACTGTACCTGAAGTTGGCTATTTTGTAGAGGAGAAATATTAATTACTGGCCATATTCTTGGTCTCACTTTGTGGAAAAAAGCATAGAGTCCTGTTTTATGAACCATACAATATCCACAAGTTCAGTGACTTGAGTTTGTAATATTAATTTTTTAAGATTAGATGGTTTTAGTAGTATTTACCAAGAATTTGATTCAGACTTCACAAGTCCTCGTATTTAAACTTTATTTAAGCTTTGATTATCTAGATTGGATATGTAAGCAGAAATGTTTGGCCTACTAAGTTTACTCCTCCCAGAAAATATGGATTTTACTTTATCTACTGATAACTATTTTCTATGTATCAATGATCTGGAATAAATATATTTCATACACAACCATATAATTTTATTGTTCCAGAGTATCATAAATTTGCTTTTAAATGGCCTTTAAAGTTCTTTTCTATTGGTTTCTTAAAAATATTCAAAGACCAAAGAAGTCTTGGCATATTAAATTCAGTTACTAACTTGATATTTAAGCCATTTGGTTATAATGAACATCAAATATTGTATTAATTATCACCATAAACATTAAACGTAAAGCTTAACATTTATCTTGTTCTTACTATGTGTCAGGCACAATTCTCACAACCTTAGAAGAGTATCCCAGTTAATCCTTATGTCTTATGAAGTATACTACCATTATCTTAACATTACAGATGAAGAAACTGAGACAATGAAGTTAACAACCTTGTCCAAGAATGCAGAACAACATTCATCTTACATTAATCTGTCTCTTAGTCCATCACAGAAGTTCATGATAAAGGAATGACTTTAACCAGAAGTGTGAATGGACATTTTTGTGTGTTTTTGTTTGTTTGTTGAGGTTGATTTGTTTGTTTGCTTGCTTATTCTGAAAAGAGTGAAACTCCTATAGTTTGGGGTAATACCTTACATAAGTAAGACGTGCACCCTTGGAAATGACACCAGTAGCATTTTCACTAAACCACTTATATTTGTAGAGTATTCTCACTTGATACTTTATAAAAATGCCGATGAATCATGACCTAGTAAATTTGGTTCCCACTGCCTCTTTCTTCATTCAAAGATTTCCATAAAACTTTCCAAGCATCACTGAACATCTCCTGTCATTTCACCATAACCTCGAGGCCCTTCAGACCTAGAGGAACTAAGTTAAGCATACAGTGAGGACTTAGAAGACAGGCAACAGATAAAAAATTGCAAAACTTAAATATGTGCCCAAGGAAAGATCTCAGATTTCTCAGAACTTATTAAACTTCAGATAAAAGATCTATGAACTTTTGACACATTCCTTATGGCAATCTACTAAAAGAAAACCTAATGTAAAGTTGATATAAATACATAAATAAGTCATCCATAAACCGTCATCCATAAACCCAAAATAACTAAACCCTCAGTTCTATTTGAAATTTGCTATGGTTTCTCTCAACAAAAGTAGTATTTTCTCTTTTTCTTGGTCATCCTACATATATTATTCTACTGCTCCCATACTTCAGGAAGATTTACAGAATATATACACAGGGGTCTTTTCACTATATCACTAGGAAGTAAACTAGAGTCTAATTCACAGAACTCACCCGATATGGTTGCAACCAAATGACTTCCCTTGCTAGAAGAAAAAATAATGTTATGTGTATTCTCTTGAAAAATCTCTTTATTTTGTTACTGTTAATTTCAAAAAACTCTTTAGAATAAACTAATTTTATATATCCTTAGCAATAATTCCTAAAATTAACATAACATATAATAATCAAATTTCCTTACTTCAGTAAAGAACTAATTTACATTTAATTGAGCATTAATTAGAAAGGAGGTATAAATCAAGGGTTCTGGAACGATGGAAGAGAAGCTTAGTTACCCAAATGATCTTATTTTGATTGGGAACTGAGGGCCATGTAATGGAGCAAATGGAGAACACTCAGAAGTTTCAAAAAAGTCCAATTTTCTTTTGCTTTCATTTGTCATAGATAAAAATCTCAGGTAAAAGGATAAATTACTGTTTTTAAAATGTAGGCTAATTGGAATAAAAGTTGTAACTCAAGCACATATGAATAAAAATGAATAATTCAACTTTAGAGAGTATCAAATCATCCAGTTTTGGTCATGGTAACATCAGTATTTTTATCTTAGTATAAATTCTCTGACAACTGCTCCTGTGAGCTGTTCAAGAAAGAAGAATAACAAAAGCAATAAATCTAGTCTTCCAGGAGGGTTAAGAAGGATTCAAATACAGACTGGATACCTACTCATCCAAAAGGATTGACTTGATTTTTAAGGTAGGATTAGAAATGAAAAAGAGTTATACTAATGACCACTGGGATTTTTACTGATCCTCTAATTTCATGTTTCTGAGCCTTCAGATGCAGCTTCCACAATAACTGAACTGTTCAACATGAACCTTTGTTGGGATTTCATCTTGGACTTAGAATCTTCTTGGCTCCTATCTGCTTATGAGGGACAGAGTTCATTAATGTAAAATAATAAACTTTATTTTTGTAAAAATCTATTTATTACAAATAAATGTTTGTGTATTTCTTTTTTTAAATTCAAAATGAAAAACAAAAATCTTTATGAAGCCCAATTGGTAAATTATTTCAACTTCTAAGTATTTATAGTATATTTTGTATTTTATTGAATATGTTTATTAATGACAAACTTTGCAATAAGTATCAATGCAGGGCCAGCTTTTTTATATATAAAATTTTATTGATCATTTTTAAAAATCAAGTACTTCCAATTATTCTCATGTCCACACATACACTATTAAAAACAGATGGATTCTCCTACAGCACTATGGAGTAAATCAGGATTATTACTGGTTTGGTGATTTTTTTCTTATGTAGTTGTCTTAACCATTTTCCATTTGCTCCTTGTTCCTCCTTTGGTCTTTTATATTCATTAGGCCATTGACAATGTTTTCAGTTGGTGATGGAAGATTCTGTAACTAATTTTTTTTTTTCTATAAAACCAGTATCTAAACATAGTTACTTTTCTACTAGACCTTTTTGGAGTCTTGTCTTTTCAATTTTTAGCTGCTCATTTTTTTCTTTAATCACTTGTTCTTAGTCACCCTCAACATGCCTCTCTAGGTCTGTTAAGATTTTTGCTGGGTTTAATAGTTTGCTCTTTTATGATCCTATAATACCTTTTAGGAACTTGGGAAAAATTGTTGACCAAATGGAGAAAAGAATCAGTGATATTGAAGACAGAAATCTAGAAATAAATCAAAAGGAAGAAGAGAAAAACTGAAGAATGAAAAATAATGAAAGAGAAATACAAGAACTAGCAGACACCATCAGGAGAGGAAACATAAGAATAATGGGCATTCTCAAAGGGGAGGAAAAGGAGCAGAGATTGGAAAGGATTTTCAGACAAATAGTTGAAGAGAATTTCCCAAATCTAAGAAATGAACTAGAGCGTGGAATTCAAGAAATCAACAGAACACCCAATTATCTCAAGTCAAAAAGGCCTTATCCAAGACAAATCATATTAAAATTATCAAAAATCAATGAAAAGACAGAATTTTCAAGGCAACCAGAGAAAAGAAAACAGTAACCAAAGAAGAAAACCCATCAGATTATCATCGGACTTCACAGCATAAAACTTACAAGTCAGAAAGAAGTGGCATCAAATATTCAATTTATTAAATGAAAAGAAGTACCAGCCAAAAATAATGTATCCAGCAAAATTCTTTTTTAAATATGAAGGAGAAATAAAGACTTTTTCAGATATACAAAAATTGAGGGAATTCTCCACTATGAGGCCTGCACTACAGAAAATAATGAAAGAGGTCAGCTCACCTAAAACAAAATGACAAAACAAACAAACAAACAAACAAAACAAAACATAATTAGGTATAAGGTGATTATCAGGCAGATAGAAGTAAAAGAGTACAACCCTTACTAAGAACAAGGCATTATAAGCTTAAACAATAAGAAGACATTTGCTATTGCAAGATAGTAATGAGTGTTCAGTATACACAGTGACAAATGGAGACAACAGTAACAGAAAAGGGGAAGATTCGAAGATCCAAATTCACTAAGGGAAAAGATAATAATGCATCCACAGAAGATAATGAATATATATATTTATATGTGTTGTGTGTATGTGTATATATATATACACATACATACATACATTATATATATATCTATTATATGTATTATATGTATTATATGTATATATATACATACATTATATATATATATATATATATATATATATATATAAATATATACACTGACATACATTATCCTTTACACATTTGTAATGGTAATGACATGTCAAAAATTCGGAACTAAAAGTATATAACATAAAACAAGAAGAACCATAGAGAAAACCCACAAAACCCAACCAAAATAAAAAATCAGAAAACAAGGACAAGGAAGCAACGGAAACAATGAGCTATCAGAAAGCAAAAGATACAATGGCTATAGGAAAACCTTATATTTCAATAGTCACCCTAAATGTAAATGTACTGAACTCACCAATAAAAAAGGACATTGTTGCAGAATAGATCAAAAAACAAAACTCAAACATATGTTGCCTCTAGGAGACATATCTCAGTTCCAAAGACAAATATAGACGCAAAGTGAAAGGGTGGAAAGTGATATTTCAAGCAAATGGCATTCAGAGAAAAGCAGGAGCAGCGGTACTAATATTGGACAAAGTATATTTTAAAATAAAAAAGACAAAGAAAGATACTGAGGAACACTTAATAATGATAAAGGGACTCATACACCAAGAATACATAACGTTTATTAATATCTATGCTGCCAATCAAGGAGCTCTGAAATATATAAAGCAACTAACAGAACTAAAAGAGAAACAGACCAAAACACTATCATAGAAGGAGACCTAAATACTCTACTGTCAGATATGGACAAATTATCCAAACAGAAAGTTAATAAGAAAATAACATCCTTAAATGACATATTAGACCAACTGGACATAATGGACATTTACAGAGCATTTATCCCAAAACAGTTGCTTATTACATTCTTCTCTAGTGCATGTAAAATATTCTCAAGGACTGACCGTATAATGGGGCACAGAGATAGCCTCAACAAATATAAGAGGTTGAAATCATAACGACCATATTCTCTGATCATAATACTTTAATGCTGGAAATCAACTGTAAAAAGAAAATGGGAAGAACCACAAATATATGGAGATTAAACAATATGCTATTAAAGAATGACTGGTTCAGAGAAGGAATCAAAAGGGAGATCAAGAGATACATAGAAATGAATGATAAAGATAATACAACATATCAAAACTTTTGGGACGCGGCAAAAGCAGTCATAAGAGGAAAGTTTATATCATTTTAGGCCTATCTCAAAAAGCAAGAATGAGCCCAAATAAACAGCCAACACTTCATCTTAAAAACTAGAAAAGAAAACAAATGAAGCCTAAAGTCAGCAGAAGAAATTACCAAAATTAGAGCAGAATCAAATGAAATTTAAAACAAACAAATAACAACAACAAAAACAAAAACAGTAGAAAAAATAAATGCAACAGAGAGCTGGTTCTTTGAGAAGGTTAATAAAGTTGACAAACACCTGGCTAGTCTCACTAAAGATAAAAGAAAAAGGACACAAATAAAAAAATCAAGGATGAAAGAGGAGAAATTATGAAAGACATTGCAGAAATACAAAGGATCATACGAGAATACTTTGAAAAAATATATAATACCAAATTTAATAACCTTGAAGAAATGGAACAGTACTTAGAAAAATACAACTTTCCTAGACTGAATCAGGAACTGAAAAATCTAAAGAGACCAATCAGCAGTATAGACATTGGAAAAATCATCAAAAACCTACCAAAAGTAAAAGTACAGCACCAGATGGCTTCACCAGTGAATTCTACTAAACATTCAAAGAATATTTAATGCCTATTCTCCTTAAACTCTTCCAAAAAATTGAAGAGGTAATACTTCCCAACTCATTCTATGAGGCCCATATTCCATGATACCAAAACCTGGCAAAGATAACACAAAAAAGAAAACTACAGACCAATATCTCTCATGAACACAGAGGCAAAAATCCTAAATAAGATACCAGCAAACCAAATACAGCAACATATTAAAAAAATTATACACTACGATCAAGTTGGCTTCATCCCAGGGGTACAAGGATGATTCAACATACGCAAATCGATTAGTGTGATACACCACATAAACAAATTAAAAAATAAGAATCATATGATCATGTCAATAGGTGCAGATAAAGCCTTTGACAAGATACAGCATCCATTTATGATCAAAACACTTGACAAAATCGGTATAAAAGGAAAATTTATTAACATAATAAAAGGTGTATATGACAAACCCTTAGCCAACATTATACTTAATGGTGAAAAACTAAAAACATTCCCTCTAAGATCAGGAGTAAGACAAGGCAGTCTACTATCACCACTGTTATTCAATATAACATTAGAGGTCCGAGCAAGTGTAATGAGTCAAGAGAAAGATATAAAAGGCAACCAAATAAGAAACAAAGAAGTCAAACTGTCACTATTTGTGGATGACATGATTCTCTATATAGAAAACCCTAAAGACTCCACAAGAACACTACTAGAAACAATAAGCAAATACAGTAGTTTCTGAATACAAAATCAATGTTCAAGAATTCATAGAGTTCCTATACTCTAATAATAAGGTGTCATGAATAAAAGTGGAAAAATAATTTCTTTTGCAATTGCAAGAAAAAGAATAAAATAACCAGGAATAAATCAAACCAAGCAAGTGAAGGACTGAAATGAAAACTATAAGACTCTATTAAAAGAAATCAAAGAAAATAAAAAGTAATGGAGAGATATTCCATGTTCTTGGATTGGAATAATCAACATAGTTAAAATGATCTTATTACTTAAAGCATATACAGATTTAATGCAATCCCCATCAAAATCTCACTGACATTTTTTAAAGAAATAGAACAAAAAATCATCAGATTTGTATAGAAGCACAAAAGATCCCAAATTGCCAAAGCCATCCTGAAAAAAAAAAAAAAAAAAAAAAAAAAGAACAAGGCTGGAGGCATCATTTTGCCCAACTTCAAATTATACTACAAAGTGACAATATTCAAAACTGTATGGTATTGACAAAAAACGAACAAACAAACAAACAAAACAAACACATAGACCAGTGGAATAGAATCAAGAGTCCAGAATAAACCCATGTTTATATGGGGAAATAATTTTTGTCAAGAGTCAAAAACATACAGTGGAAAAAGGAAAGCCTTTTTAATGGTGCTGAGAAAACTGGAAAGCCACCTGCAAAAGAATGAAAGTAGACTGTTGTCTATCACCACACATCAAAATTCACTCAAAATGAATTAAGGGCCTGTATATAAGACCTGAAACAATAATGTGCATAGATGAAAACATAGAAACTAAACTTATGGACCTTGGACTTAAATAGGATTTTATGAATTTGACCTCAAAAGCAAGGAAAGTAAAAGCTAAAATAAATGAATGAAACTACATTAAACTGAAAAGCTTCTCCACAGCAAAAGAAACCATAAACAAAGTAAACAGACAACCATCCAAATGAGAAAATATATTTGCAAGCAAGGCCTCTGATAAGGGCCTAATATCCAAAATATACAAAGAACTCATACAACTTAGTAACAACAGAAAAACAAACAATCTAATAAAAAAAATGAGCAAAGGACCTGAACAGACACTTCTCCCTAGAGGACATACAAATGGCCTACAAATATTTGCAAAGATGCTCAACATTGCTAGCTATTAGGAAAATGCAAATCAAAACCACTATAAAATACCACCACACACCTGTTAGAATAGTCAATATGACAAGTAATAACAAACGTTAGAGAGGATGCAGAGAAAAAGGAACCCTCATACACTGCTGGTGGGACTGCAAATTGGTACAGCCACTATGGATAACAGTATAGAGGTTCCTCAAAAAACTAAGAATTGATTTACCATATGATCCATCAATCCCTCTACTGGGTATGTACTTCAAAGTCTTGAAAACCTATATCTGAAAAGATATTTGCACACCAAAGTTTATAGCAGCATTATTCATGGTAGCCAGGACATGGAAGCAACCCAAGTGTCCTACAATAGATGATTGGCTAAAGAAGTTGTGATACATATATACAATGGAATATTACTGAGCCATAAGAAGAGATGAAATAGTGCCTTTTGTGACAACATAAATAGACCTTGAAGTGATGATGCCAAACGAAATAAGCCAGACAGAAAAAGTTGAAAACCACATGATATCACTTATGTATGGGATACAAACCTAAAAACAACAAACAAACAGGACAAACAAGCAGAGACTCATGGATATGGACAATAGACTAGAGATTACCAGAGGGTAGTGAGGCAGAGGAAAGGTAGATGGGTCAAATATGAGGTGACAGAAAGAAATCTAACTATGGGCGGTGAGCACATAATGCAGTATATATATATATGCATCACTGTTGAATTGTATACCTGAAATTTACTGGATTTTGTTAACCAATGTGACCATAATAAAAAAAAATGAAGATACCTGGATTCTTATATCTGCTTTTTTATTCAATTGGTAGTTTTGGTTGAAGTATATGAAGAATATCTGCAATTATACAGATATATAATTGAAAAACAGAAGGGTATGTTAATAGCATTTTCAGATATTTATAGATATTTTCTTTTGAAAATATATTAATATGTAACAAGTGGCAGTTTCTGCCAACATGGAATTTAGCCTCATCAATGATTTTTTTTTGTGTTCTGTTATATTAAAATTCACTAGTATATTTTGCAATTTAAACACATCTTTTATGTATTCATGACTTTGTAACAGCATTTATTTGTCATTTTGAGTTAGGCAGATGTTCCAAATGTTGATATCTTTTATTGTATGACATACAAAATATTCATTAATATCGAAACTGATTTCATTAAAAAGTCTTTAGGTATGAGGGGGATGTCATCACTGTGGCATATATAAATTTACCAAAATTCTAATTATCATGATAAATCTCAAATTTTTTCATTAGCAATAAATATAGTCAGTTGTTTCATTTGTGAAAGTTTTCTTTTATTCACTTTTAAGATAATTTCTGGCAAATACTGATTCTAAATAACCATGGTTTGTCATTCTTTTCAAATAAAATGTTTCATTTCAAAAGTGGTGAGGTCAGGGTATAAATCAGACAGTTGTTCAAGTGCTTTTTTTCAAGACAGCCATTTTTATTTAGTATGCAGCAAAAAAATGCTAATTTGTACTTCTCTTCCTCATTCAGAATATTACAAAGGCACATACTCAGTATAAAGATTTTATATAGTCTATAATTTTTAATGTTTCATCCAAGGAATTCTTACATAAAGTTAGATTTTTCCCCCTTTGTGAATGTGTGGCAGTGAATAATACAGTGATAGAATGACTTCTGGTATAGCATGATGTCACTACCTTGATTTGCTAAAGTGCCAGCAGTTTTAGCCACCATTGCTTTTGCACCGTTGATGTGATTTCACAGACCTTCAGAGACTGTCAGGGATATATAGATCAAACTTTTAAAAGCACTAATCTATAACAATTGTTCTAAAAGGAAGTGTACATTACAAATATCTGCAAAATAATTTCATCAACCTATAAATAATGAAGAATCATTCTTAGTTATTTACAATAGAAGCAGATGGAAGAGTCAACTAATTCAGAAAGGAGATGGGGATAATCAAAATTGACATAAGTCTTATGAGATGAACAAAAGGAAACCACAAAAAGACTTCCTGGTAAAGGGGTGGAGGTGTTTGGGAAGGGCATGCAAAGACACATTGTCAAAAACCATAACTGAATATAGCATCATGTATTAGTCAGGTTAGGCTGGATTATATTGTGGTAACATACACCTAAATCTGCTTAGCTTAATACGTCAACATTTATTTATCACTTATAGACTATCGTCATTAGGAAACTCTCCAAGGCAGCTGGATCAGCAATTCAAACTGTTTTTGTCTTGTGGCTATTCATGTGAACATGTGTCCTCCACAATCTCCATGGCAGGGGAAGAGAGAGCTGTTAATGGTTCTATTAACAAAGCTGGAAATATATCCACTAATGCTCCTAGACCATTAGCCAGAATTCCTCAGATGGCCCCTTCTAATTTTAATGGGGCTAAGAAATATGAGAAAGCACTTAGATATTTGGAAAGGCATAAATTCTTTTGGTTCTTAAAACAGACCCCTGGCACAAATTTCCACTGTTGCAAAGAACAGATAGTTTTTATGGAATAACAATAAAGGGCTCAGAATGATGATTAGTGGGCAGGTTCACATTGCAATTTCAGATCAAAGAGGAATAGAAGTAGAGCTGGAGGGCTCAGATAATAAGATATTCTTCATGGTATAGTGATTGAAAGCTCAGTTTAATATTGGAGAGCTATCTTTTTCCTTTAAGTAGGTGGAAGAGGAAAGAGGAAGCAGTTATGTAGAAAGAAGTCTTTAGAATTACACAAATGTATGTCGTAATGCTAAGAGAACAAACTTTTAAAAGCTAGTAAGTAGTTTTTCTCTAATATATAAAATATGCATATAAAGAAGACTAAAAGGAAATACAGAATAATTTTAACAGTTTATTCTGGTGATCTGAATGATTAATCATTCATATAATGATTGTATTTTTCATAATGAGGATGGCTACTTCATAACCAAAGAAAAAACGAAGCTTTCTTTCAAAAACTCCAATTTTAATAATAAATTGTTTTACAAATTATGATTCATATATCTAAATGAGATATTCATGAATATGTCACCTTAAATTGGGACATGCGGCTTGATACAAAATTTGACAAGATTGAAATTTTGCATCTGTCTTAGAAAAGTATGTGTTGCATCTATCCCAAAATTAAAAGGCTATAATTATGTGATAGATTTATCATAACAGAATCTTTGCTCTCCACAAATGTGTAAATAAAATTTAAGCCAATTTTTATAAATGAAAGTACATTTTAAATTCCCCAAATAGCTTGGTATTTAAGTAAATGCATTATTTTAAATTATTTTGTATAAAATATATATACACACATACTTTTGCTTAAAGGATAAGCTTTTAATTTCTACCTCTGAAATAAATCTGGGCTTTTTTAAATTTTATTTTACAAAAAGAAATGTTCTGTCATTTCTCCCAGCAGAGGGCACTACAACCCAAGTATGTGATGCTTCACACTTTTTTTTTTTTAATTATTATTTTTTTTTACCCGATAAGTGTCAAATTTGCATAGTTATTTGACAACTTTTCTGCATGGGCAAAGAATAGCCCCACTAGGAGGCAGGAGAATAGGCAAAGTAAAAACTTCCCTTCCAATCTTTATTTCTAGTAAACAAAGAATATAAACTGAAATGATTTGTGCACATTCTTATCAATTTGTACCAGGCATCAAATGAATGGTGACAGCTAACAGTCTGGAAGGCAAACAGTTTTTATGAAGGTGGCATCACTTCAAAGAGGGGTTAAAAATTAAGTTCCATTTAAAAAACCCCTTGCAAAATCCATTCTTGCAAAGGACGATATCAAGATCCATAATAAAGATATATATATTGAGTAATGGATTCTCTCTAAAAACCACATGACCTAGTGGAGAGAAACCACAGTCAGAAGACTCAAATTTAAGACAGCAGTAATAACTGCCAAATTTAGACCTCTGCACTCCATTTCATATGTTTCATATTTCCAGGTACCTCCTTGACCACTTGAGACAGTTCAAGATTCCTAGACTAAATATCTTCACATTTCATTACCAGACTCACATATATCTTTCTCTTCCTCTGTTCTTCATTCATTTACATAAGGGCGTTATTGTTCTTTAAAATTCATTGTTACCTTTAAATTCACCTTCTCTATCATCTTTCCCCCTAACTCCTGACTCTTAACTAGGTGATTTATTTGTACAGGAAGCATAAATTTTTAAACCTGACTTTTCAAGCCTTTATAATCTGAATTGTACCTAAATTCTGTTTTACCCGTAGGCTCCTCTTTTAGCAACTCAACAAACTAGTCAGAATTCTAGTTTTTTACAATCCCAGCTTCAATTCCACCTTAAAAAGACTTCCTGCTAAAAACTATTATCTCCTCCTATTCTCTGATAGCATACATTTTGAATTTTTGTTAGAACACTAATCAAAATCTGTCTTGTATTAAAGTAATGTATATACGTCCATTAGGCCATTTTCACTGAGTTCTGAGCAAACAGCAAATCGAGCACATTGGAATATGCTAAATCAAAAGGTATACTATAGTACAGGTAGGGTATTTCTTATATTTGTTACTTGCTCATTTGTGCTATGATTGTTTATATCTGCTTCCTTATGAGAGGTGCACTAGAAGAGAGCAATTTTAGATTTAAAAAAAATTTTAAGGATCTACATCTGTATAAATCTTAAGGTTGTCCAGTGAAGGGATATAGAGAGGATAATGTCTTTCAATAATATTTTCCAGATTAAGGTTAGTTAATAAACAGTAAAACATCTGAAGGAGTAAACTCAAAAAAACTTTTTAAAAAGTACTTTTCAAAATTTTCAAAGTTACTTTAGAAACTTTTCCTAGATTTTTTACAAATAGGGTTTTCAGATTATATTTTATATAAAAATAAAATTAAAAGAAAAAAATGTTACAACTCCAAAAGAAACTTTTTCTACTAGGTTCTACTATATTATCCAAGACTAAATGTTGGCTATGAACTAGCATATATTTTTCTGGGACACCTCATGTGAAAAGCTGCTAAGAGTTTCATAGCACAGAAGACAAAATACATTGACGGAACAACTGCTATGGAGTTTATGTGGTTATGTTAAACAATCTTGTAAGCAATACTAAAATGTCATCAGGTCATAAAAATTATACTTAGATTTCTTGCAAGTTTAAATCTTCATGTTTGCTAATACCTTCAGACCACTTCTAATTCACCCATCTTCACTTTTTATACAAACTAACTGCAAAAGCACATTCAGGTATCTGAATCATAGATTTATAAATAATATAAGCAGTTGAAGTCACTGATTCCAACTTCTTATTCAGTTGAGGACTAGTGTCTATAATATTCCTGATAGAATTATCTTTCCTTTACCTGAACTTTAGTAACCATAGGGATTTTCTGACCCCTTGATGCTGTTCATTCCATTTTGGCCAAGAAACATTAATAAAATGTACAAGCATACATATGGTTATTATTTATGTAATTTTTAGTGACAGTTCCTAGTATACTTTCTCTTTACTAGCAATCCTGACACCGATAGGATACACCTATCACCACATTTTTATTTTCAAGAATTAAATATATATGATATATGTATATATACATATATCATACATATACATATATCATATACAAAACATTAGTATTTAAACTGTATTTAAAATAGCTATTGGCGTTTTGATTTTAAAAAAGAAAGTTTGCCACATATACATGCAAAATCTTGAGGTATTATTCTCACATCTTAGACCTCAGGTCTTTTACAGAGCTCTGTTGATTGTGTGCACTTCTGTTTTCACCATAAAACTCCAAATTGATGGGAGTTTTTCTGATGTTTTGCTATAGTTGCTAATTTTCAACACTCTATTCATATTTTTACCAACAAAGACTACTTATTTTGGGTTTTAGTCAACCTATGATTCTACCTTAATAAACATTGTCTAATTCCCCAAAAGAGACCTTGAACTTTCTTATTGGAGATTATTATTGTCTTCTCTCAAGGATTTTTCTCTCTTTGCAGAATCTTTGAGTCTTCTGAGTCTCTCTGCCCCTCTGTCCAACACTCCACTCCACTACTACATCCTGGTATTCAGTTGTTTGCATTATACCTTTTGTGGACTGAGAGCTGCCTTCCACTAACATCCACGTTTGTCCTGGATTCATTCTCAGAAGTGACACAGAACAAGATTAATTCCTCTTCTCTTGGTGGCTCACCAAGAAGTACTCATGTTCCTTTCACATTTTCCTTCCAAACCTTATTCTGTCACCAAGTTCTTGTACAATTTAAGCTCCACACTTTTTACCATCCCAGGGATCCATTTCTATTTGTCAGTGTTCTTCCTTAAATGTGGTTCATAAAAATGATTAGAATTTTCCAGTTGTTATAGAATCATCAGAGAGTACAGTGGAATATTACCTTTTTGATCTGAAGCAATCTTTGGTTGTATCTGAAGCATTTGTAGCAGGCTTGTTAGGCAAAGAAGCCATTAGCTCGTCAAAAGAAAAAACTTTAGTTTATCTAATAGCCATTTTGTCCTCAAGATGCCACAGTCAGTTTTCCTTTCCCACTTTCCCCCAAATTTGTTAATAAACATAGTTCTTAAATTTAAAGACATAGAAACTTTCATAAAAGTAAATGGTCATCTTGTGTAGTATTGCCCTTTACAAAAACAACACATATATTATCTATTGCCCTGGTTTTAGACTCTTCCAGCACTTAGAACTGTTACATTTATGTACTTGGGATAAAACCATGTTTATTACAAACATTTACTAAGGATCACTCTGTGCTAGGTACGATATAGTAGGTTTTACAAAGATAAATAAGAAGTAATCCACATTTTCTTAGTGCTCACATGAAGAAAATAAAGGAATACATAATTTAAAACAAAGTGATATGTTAGCCGGACAGAATGGAAGCCCAAAGAGAGACCCTAATCTGGAGCTCTGGCTACCACTTTCTTGTTTTAACTCATGAGAAGAAATTCAAGAACACAATAAATAACAAGTAAGAAAGCTCAAGTTTTATTAAAATGAAAGTACGCACTTAGAGAAAAGTGTAGGCAACTACACTTTTGAGTTCCGCTGAGCTGTCTGAATTATGGGCTCTTGTTTGCTTGTGAGGAAGGAAGGAGATGTGATGCTTGCAATACGGGTGATATTATAATGATATTGTGATTAGCCAAAGCTGAACAGAGGACCAGGGAAAATCTTTGAAGCCTTATTCTGGAGGGGTGTGGTGGGACGGTGGGTGTGGGTGGAGAGGACTGTCCCAAAGCTATCCATCTTGCCTCTCAGTTTTGATTGGTCTCTCATGCCACCTGAGGGGAAAGGGTGGCCCAAGGTCATCTATCCTGTTCCCTGGCCTTAGCCTGTTTCTCACAGAGTCAAAACTGGGAGAGGGTTGAGTATGAGTCTAAGAAAAAATTCCTGAAGGGGTGGGGAATGTCCCTTGGCTAACTATCCTGTCTCAGTATAATACAGACATTGCTATAGAAGCATATGGGAACCACCTAAAACTTCCAGTAGATCAGACACTTCTAAGTGATTACTTTAGCTAAATTTAAAAGCTAAAAAAAAATAGACACAAAGGATTGGAGAAAGGGAGCATAAAGCCTGTTTGCAGAACTGCAAGTAGTTAGGCCCTTCTTAAGAAGAGAACAATGAAGCAGTTATGGAGGATGAGACAGAAAAGCTAGATGAGGCCTTTGTTAAACTTACTGAGAAAAAATATTGTAAATGGGAGAAACATAATACAATTAGATGTATGTTTAGTGATTAATTGCCAAACATTTTCTGAACCTGCTCAAAACAATAAACACTGTTATTGAGTCTGGTCAACAAGCACAAAATATGGCCCTTGCCTATAAATTTGGAAAGTATAAACTAAAATATATAAAATACTAGTGGACATTGCAAGGCAGGACCAAGCTGGGAAGTATTCTTTCTTTGAGCATTCTAAGAAGGTAAGATCATGTGTAGATGGCGTAATTGTCCCAGCATGGTCTGAGAGGGCACACTAGAGTCGTAGTTTAAATCATCGACACTGGAGTCATGAGCCTTGTGTTGGAATTACGTTTCTTCCACTGTCCAGTTGTATGAATTTAGGCAAATTCTTAAGCTGCCCAAGTTCACATATCCTTGTCTACAAAGTAGCAAGACTTGTATGTAACATAATGAATATAAAGCATTTAACACAATGCTTATCACATAGTAACACCACCCCCTCTTCACCGTCCCCATCCTACCACAGGTGATCTGTTGTTACACAAGCTAGGCCTTAATGGGAAGGGAGAATTTGGAGAGGTAGAGAGTATGGAGAAAGGCTGGCTTTTCAGATGAGAAGAATAATGAACTTGAACAAAGCAGGAACACAGTACATTTGAGTTCACTGGCAAAGAAGTACACTTGAAGGAGTGAAGAGATAGGATTGGGCATATGCAGATGATCTAGAGAAGTGGTTCCCAGTTTTGGTACCCTAAGGAAAGGAGTGGGATGTGTAGTTATAAGGAATCCTCACTTCTGTCAGTGCTTCGAATAATACTTTAAACTGAATATATATTACCTATCACTTTCCAATATGTGTAGTTGCTGTTAAAATTAATAAAATACAAATTTATTTAAAAGAGCTATTAAATTAATAGATATTTAAAAATATATAAAAGAATTACATTCATCAGGTCTCAACTTAATCTCATGTGCTCAGATTTTTCCTCACTTCACTACTTAAAATGGTGCCCATACCCATTTCACTTTCTAGTCTTTCTTCTGCTTTAATTTGCTTCATAGTACCAAATACAACCTGGAGTTATATTATCTATTTCTTTACTCCTTGACTACTCTCTTTGACTGAAAACTATTATGATGGGAAGGATTTTTAAATATTTACTACTGTCACTCTAGCATTTAGACCAGCATCTCTACATGGTGGGCCTTCAGCAAGTATTTGCTGAATACATAATCTACAAAGTACTAGTTTCAAGTGCATACAGTAAATCAAATTAATTAATTATGTTATATGCCACCATTTTCATTTTCTCAATGAATAATTTAAATTAAAAAAGCATCAGAAGACCCTTTATTTCCTATTTATGGCTCTTTGCTGGAAACAAGAATTTCTTTTTAATAAAAGAGGTAACACAGAAGAATTGCCAATTAAGAGACAATAGATGGAAATGAATCATTGTTCTAAAAGGCTTAAACATGTGGAAGAACATTGCTTTTGAGATAGAAGTACGTGGCATAGCTATTCACTTCAGTGTTCAAACGACAAATATGTTAATCAGCACTTCCCGTAAACCCAAACAGGTTAAACCTCTAACACATTATTTAAAATTAGGTAATGTGTGTTGTCACCTGGATACCTCATCATCCAAGTGACAATACATTTTGAACTTCTGTAACCTTGGCCACCAAAAGACAAAGAACACATGTCATGAGATCGCTTAAAGGTATAATAGAAACAAGATATGTTGTATATTAAATAAACAGATCATCAATGAATATACTGAACATTTAATGAGAAACTTGATATGATTCAAAGTATTTAACATATAGTATTATGTCAGAAGACAACTAAATTTTTAATATCAATGTCACATTATTTGAACCTTATCTTTATTTTTGATCTTTGTTATAACATTTGCAGACACGTATCAATTAGATTACCACTAATTATAGGACAATAGATGATAGCTTCAGTAAAGTATTTTATGTCTGAACTTCCCTCTCTCAAGTTGATAGGTTTGTCTTCACTTCATTTTCTTCCTATCAGAAGAATGGAAATTGTGGTCATATTGTACTCTTTCCTTCTCTCCAGTCAGGCTGTTAGTCTTTAAACATAGTACATTAGCAATTTGTTCTGGATATTTTGCAATGGTTGAATACTATGCATGAGTATAAGTCACAAGAGTAAGCAAATAAATAATTACACATGGAATGACCTGTTCATTCATATACTCACCTATTGCTACATAAGAATTTTTCCTGATATGTCTGTATCTAAAAAAATCTCAAACTCCACCTCTTGAAAATCAAGTAAGATATTTTCAGTGCTGATGATTTGAATAGTTGCATGTGTAAATCTCTCCCACCCATCATACCATCTGTTACCTATGAAGCACAGAAGCTAGTCAAGAAATTTGTCATGGTTCTCCTAGTGGGACAACCTCTTCTACTTCCTTGGAGCTCACTAAATATGATTCTCTCTTCAGTTCCTTTTTTGTCTCTCAAACAAGTAACTCTAAGTCCACAAAGATGGTTTCTAAAGTTTAAAATGCTTGCTTATCTTTTTAAATATGGTGAATAAGAATCGACTCTAGAAAGAGAGGTTAATAGTAGGAGATCTTAGAATCAGCACCTATCTTAGTTGGACTTCCTTGAGAAGAGACCCTGAGGCAAAAACCTTACTTTAGGAGGTATACAATTGTGGAGAAGGAGTGAAGGAAGAGGAGTAATGAAGCAAGAAGGGATGGAGAGCAAATGCAAGGGGTAGATTGTCCATCTCTCTAGAGCTTTATATCAAGCTGGTGAGATATCTTCAGAGGTCTGTTGGAACTACTATGTTTCTGAATTGTCTGACCAGGGAAAGAAAGTAAGAATAATTTATTCTATCTTTTCTTGTCTGCCTGTGAACAAAGTTCAGCTTAGGATGAATCAACAGTAATATACTTTTCAGTACTAACACCTGGCTCTTCTAGCAGCCATGAGGAAGCTGCATCCCAAGATAGTGATAGCACCCACAGCAGCAGCGACACAGCATGAGTTGAGCTAGTGAGTAAAAACAAATCAGTGATATTTTCTACTTGCCCATATGTAGTCTTCAGTTTCATAGAATCAGCTGGGCAAGGCAGGGAGCCTAAAGTGTGTCTCAGAAATAAAGGGAGAGCCTAGGTAGGAAACAAGAGGTGTGTGAGACTTGTCAGGTATTTCTAGAGAATCCTATGAGAAACTGGGAGCAGACACCTCAACGGGACTGGCTGGTCAAGCAGGTAGAATCCTATGACCCCATCATGAATATATCAACAAACTTTTCTCCATTAAATCTGAAATCCCTACTCTGTGGTCTATGCTTATGTGATAAGGTGCCAGGAAATCTGGAGGATTACCAAGAGCATCCTGCAGAAAATTACAGTCTAGAATTGAGGGGATGACAAAAATGGAGTTCAGGTTTAACTCAACAGAACTGGAAGGGAATGAGATCATGATAGAGGATGGCAGTCACTGTACAAAAAAATAAATAAATAAAAAAGAAAGCTACTTATGGAAATTACACTTGTAATAGAATCAGGGGAATAAACCATTACTAATAGTTACCTATTTAAACTAACTTCATTAAAGATATCCAACCATTTTGTAGTATTCACCAAAGTGAGTTAACCAAATAAAAAAAAATATTGCCTGCCCCGTGAGAAATGATGTAAAGTATGAAAAGAAAATTACTTAGAAGTAAGAAAAACTGGATTGCAATCCAAAGTCTGTTACTCATATCATGGTTTGAGAAGTTTACTCAACCTCGCTGATATCTCAGCTTTCCGTTTTAACGGGAATAATAGTATACACTTCGTGGCATTATGAGCATTAAAAGAAACAAAGCAGTGAAAGCGCTCAGTACAGCATTCAGTACAGGAAACCAGCAGGTCTTGGTTAAATCAGAAACTGCTCCTGACCTATATTTAGTCACACCATTTTATCTTCTCAAATATTTAATTTAATAGGCAAATATGTATGCCAGTATCTTCCACCAGCTACTTAACACCAATAGGTTGAATCTTAAAGTAATTTTTCTTTGACTTAGTTAAAAATTGAACTGAGGTGTTGTTACAAACATTCTATGAAGAATGATTGTTCTTGGATATCAATATCTGGTCACTGACAAAACTCCTAATAACAATACTATTAAACATTTCCTATGTAGCAGGAGGTAAGCTAAGTGCTTAACAGAGATGGTCTCATTTAACTTCCAAATAGCCTTATGACATAGAAACAGGCCATCTACATAATCTGTTGGGCCTAGTAAAATGTGAAAATACAAGACCCCTTAAGCTTTTTCTCTAAAAACATTGTATTACTTATAAAACATAATAGGGATATTGGTGGTGCATGAGTAATATTATAAACTAGCAAATTGCAGAAGTATAATTTTGATGTCATCATTTTAGAAAATACAATAAATAATGATACTTTATAATGTTATATCTTGATATATTATAATAATTTTGGGCTTGCTTTTATAGAAAGTCGTTTGTTAGGTTATCAAAATTTATTCTTTTATCAACCTACTTTTCAATCAACACAGTTGAAAGTAATATCAGTTGCTCTTGACAATATCACAATTATTATTATTATTATTATTTATTTTGGCTTTTTGAAAGACAAACTTTTTAATTAAAAGTTTATTTTAAAGAAATTTATTTTTATTTTGGATAGTTTTAGAAAAGTTGCAAAGATAGTGCAGAGTTTCTATATTGCACTCCTCACCACCAATTTCCTCTAATGTTAACAATTGCTATGGTACATTTGTTATAATTAATGAAATAATATTGATACATTATTATTAAATAGGGGCCATAATTTATTTACTTATTTTTTAGTTTCTTTTCAATTTTTTTTAATTTTTATTTTTTTGGTTCCAGGATCCTATCCCAGATACCATATGATGTTTAGTTGTCATGCATCCTTAGGCTCATTTAGGCTGTGATGGTGATGACCTTTATAATTTTGAGGAGTACTGGTCAGGTATTTTGAAGAATGTCCCTCAAGTAAAATTTGTCTCATGTTTTTCTTGTGGTTAGATTGGGGTCATAGGTTTTTGGAAGGAAGACCACAGAGGTAAAGTGCCATTTTTATTACATGATTATGTACCATCAACATGATTTATCACTGTTGATTTGACCTTGATCACCTAGCTGGTGTAATGTGTGTGATGTTTCTCCACAGTAAATTTCTCTTTCTCCTTCCCTTCCCACATAGTATTCTTTGGAGGAAAGTCAACTATTTGTAGCCCACACTTAAGGAATAGGGAATTATATTTCACCTTCTTGAGAAATAGTATCTATATAAAAGCTATTTGGAATTCTTTCGTATAAGGAATTTGTCTCATTTATTTATTAAATCATTTACTTATAACAGTATGAATTCACAGCTATTTATTTCATACTTTGAGTTATAATCCAATACTTTGTTGTTGAAATCGTTTCAAGTTTGACCACTGGGGGCTCTTTTAGTGTTTGACATATTACCACCATGTTTTTGGTTTTTTGTTTGTTTGCTTTCAGGTTTTTTTTTTTCACTTAAATTCTGAGACTACAAGATACTATAAGCTCATCTTGTATATCTTCTGCCCCAGTTCTAAAATTAGCTTTTTCTCAAAGGAATCACTCCTTTTATTGGAGAATGGTATTAAAACTAAGATGTGGGAGTTAAGTGCTTGTAGCTAATGAGTTGTCCTTGCTTCTAAGCTCTCTCAGCTAAAAGGGGGAGGAAATATGTTCTTGTATGCATATATGTGTGTATAGACCAAGTATACATATACATGTATATAGTATATACAGAGTAAATACATGTGTGTATATATATGTCCAGTGTATGTGCACGTATCTATAAATATTCTTCTATGTAATAATTTGCATCCATATCAAGATAAACATGAGTTGATACTGATGTCTCCAAATCTAATTCATTACCAAATGAATCATTCTATTTCATTTTTGAGAATTTATAATTTTGAGAAAGCTTTTTTTACTGATGTAACTGTTACTGGACCTCTTAAGAGTATTTTAGAGAATATGACAAGATTTGGATAAATTTCTAATAAATTGTTTAAAATATGTTTTAGTACCTCTATGCTGATGATTCTTACATAATTATTTTTCTAAAAATTAAAAATATTTCTGTTCAGAAAAATCAATTCTGAGTAAGTCTGAAACTTGACTGTCTAAGCCCTATCAAACTCTAGGTGCCTTGCAGCTGGCTTTCCCCCTAGAATCTGAAGGTCTGGCAAGCTAAAGCCCAGTGACTTGGCATTAACCTTAAAGGATCCAGCATTGCAGCAGATCATGCATGGGCTGGAATTCTTTTTGGGCGAGCTAATGCTGAACCTCTAATGAAGTCCAACAACATGCTCAGGTCGTGCATACCCTTGGGCAAAGATATTTGTCAATAACACATGCGAAAAAAGATTAATTTAAAAAAATATATGCATCGCTATGTTCATTGTAGCATTATTTTCAATAGTCAAGATATGGAAGCAACCTAAGTATCCATCATTATATGATTAGAAAAAGTAGAAGTGGTACATATATACAATGGACTATTCCTCAGCCACAAAAAAGAATGAAATCTCATTTGCAACATTTATGGACCTAGAGGGTATTATGCTAAGGGAAATAAGTCAAATAGAAAGACAAATATCATATGATTTCACTTACATATAGAATCTAAAGAATAAAATAAATGAAAAAAAATGAAACAGAAACAGTTCCACAAATACAGAGAATAGATGGTTGCCAGATAAAGGAAAGGTTGGGGAACTGGGTGAAAAAAGCAAAGATATTAAGAAGCACAAATTGGAAGTTATAAAATAGTCATGGGGATACAAAATATGGCATATGGAATATAGCCAATAATATTATAATAACTATGTATGGTGTTAGGAGGGGTACTTGACTAATTGGGGGAATCACTTCATATGTTACATAAATATGTAACCACTATGCTGTACACCTAAAGTTAATATAATATTGAATGTTAACTGTAATTGAAAAAATTAAAAAATTTTAAAAATAAATTGAAAATGTTTTTATGATTTGTACATAATTCAAAGTTCCTGTATAAGGAAAAAAATTTAAAACTACTTTTTGCATTAATAATTCCTTTATTTAAAGTGTCATGTAAAAATAGTGTTATTTTCCATCAAATACAATGATCTTCAAATGTGATTTCTATTTCTAAGCCTGTGGGTATTTATTTCGCAAAGTTGTAGTGATTTTCAAAAACAGAGATTCTAAACTTTTAAATGAATTCTAATACCTTTTAAGTATACTTTAATGAAATGCCCACCTGTATTCCTTTGTTTTGTAATAACTTACTGGCAGAGTTTATTGGCTGAATGCTGATGGTCCTCTGCCAATGCTCAGGCTGAAGAATTAATATTTGTGCATATGCTATACAGATAGCATCTTATGTATTTTCTAAACTTTATATAATTTACATATACTAATATTATTACTATAAAATAAAAATAAATTCTACTTTAGAAACATAAAATAATATTTATTATCCTTACTCTCCATCAAAAATCATTTAAATTTCATCTCTCTTTTTTTTTTCTCTGTACATAC
Source organism: Cynopterus sphinx (assembly GCA_030015415.1). Classification (NCBI taxonomy): domain Eukaryota; kingdom Metazoa; phylum Chordata; class Mammalia; order Chiroptera; family Pteropodidae; genus Cynopterus; species Cynopterus sphinx. The sequence continues at coordinate 102,139,465 of CM057382.1, read as the reverse complement.
ACACACAAATACATACAGACATACAGACAAATACATACATATGACAATACATATGCAGAGAAATGTATTCACACATTAATTATTCACTTTGGGGTAGAATAACAAGATTTAGTAAATAAAACAAAACAAAACAAAATAAAATATACCTATCTAGATTTGAATTTCAGTAAACAAAAAAACATATTTTTTGTATAAGTTACTAAAGATAATAAAAGTTAATAACTTTATTAACTTAAAAAGTTAATCAAGACATTGATTGTTCTAGCAAATAAGTGACCCATTGGATTTTAAACCTAGGCTATGCAGGTATGGAATGCAGAAATATATAAAATTTCACATAGAATAATTTACACTGAAAAGTTATTTATTGTTTATCTGAAATTTAAATATAACTGGGCATATTTCTTGTATTTTATTTGGAAATCTACATTTTAGGACTTGATAGATTAATGCTGATTTCACCCCTATATCTAACCTAGTTTAAATGTAACCAATAGGATATATTTTTCTAACATCTTTTGATCAGAGTTGGTAGCTCAATATTTCTCCATAAAATGAAACAAAATGCTGAAAGATTTAAACAGAAAATTTTCATTCCCCCTGCTACTCTTAGTTTTCTTTCCTTCATTCAAACACACATAAACTACATGCACAAGAACATTTCCCTCATTTTTTACTACACATCCTCACTCTCATCATCATAATGGCCGACTATCTTCATTTTTGTGATCTATAACAGTTTTTTAAAGAAAGTGAAGAAAATGGAACTAAAACATCACACTATGGAAATAAAGTAAAATAATTTGAGTCAGAGTAACGTCCTGTTCTTTTTGTCCCCTGGTGTCTAAGATGTATCTCTCTCATTACTAGATGAGTCATAGTTCTTCTTTTATTTTGTTGAATCACAGATTTGTTTGTTTGTGCTTGTTTGTTCATTTGTTTGTTTATTGTGTAGAGTTAAATTACCTTGAGCTGAGTCCCACATTCCTTTGTTACTTGATTCTTAGCATTTTCATTCATTTCTTTTAGGCTGAGGGTTCAGCCAATTTATGTGAACTGCAACCTACTCCTGCTGTCTAGTATATTTATTTTGGCTGTGTTTCTTTTTAAATTGGTTGACAAATATTTGCCACTTGGGTTTATACCCTGTCTTTTCTGCCTCATCTTTCTATGACTTTTCCTCTTTTTAGATAAGAAAGTCATTTGAATTTTTAAAAATTACTCTTCAGAACATGGTGGCCAGGACAAGAATGAGTTCATTCTTTCCATCAGGAAAATAGCCAGATGAAGCCCATGAGGCCCCATATTCACCCACTGGGATAACACCTGTGGAAGTAGAGGCAGGGGTGAGAGAGATTAGTTGTCATATATACCACCTCTTCATAGTCCTTGCTTAAACTCTGGAAAAGAAGCCTGCAAAAAAACTTTACCACAGAAAAGAGACCAATATCTGTTAACATCTTTTTAGGAATTAGTAGTCAACATAGTACAATGGAAAAAGCAAATCTCTAGAAGTTAAAATCTTGGCTCTACCACTTACTCTGTGGCTTCAAGTTTGTTCATTAACCATTCTGAGCATTGATTTCTTAGCCTTTTAAAGGAGAAAAATAATACTTATCTTTAAGTGCTCTTGTATGTATTAGATATAAAATAATAAAGTACATGGTACATGATTGAAATTCAATAACTATATTTTATCTTGATTATTATGCTCCCCTACTGAAAATTTAAGGTTGAAAGTTGCTAATAAAGTGCTTTTTATAAAAATGCAAATACCATTGCTTCTGTGAATATCAGCTCTCCTCTTGATTTGAATGTGTCTAATATCATTAGTCTATGAGAAAAATGAGAGAGATGATGATATGTTCTTTATTCTCATAGGGTCATAGAAAGATACATTTTCATCACACTCACACACATGCACACACAAGACTCCTAAATGAGCACACTAAAGGATATTTCAGTGTTACATTAGATCCTAGTCAGGAAAAAACCCAAAGTTATTATAAATGTAGGCCTTATTTTGTTTTCTTATACTGATCTTCTCTGTAGCCTAACCAAGGTATAAATTAAGCACATTCATATTGTGGTGGCTGTCTCATACTATAATTATTTAAAATGCATTCTATGTATATGAATTTTGAATGCAAACTTACAATTTTATAAATCTACATTACTGCCTTTAGGGGGTAAAAAAGCATATAAAGCTTCATGATTTAAGAAAAGAGTCCTGTGAGGTCCAGAATGCAAGATCTTTATACTGAAACTTTGTATTTCTAGAATTTTTTTATTGGAATTCTTTATGACTACAGTGATATGTCAAAATATAAATTACACCTGATATTCAAGAAATTCAAAAGAATGTTTCGTTGACGTTCCAGATAGGGTGAAGGATGTAAAATAAAAAGAGAAAAAAGAGGAAAACAAGTGACTAAAAGATATAGTGGTTTCCATACTTTAGGAAAAAATAGGAGGTAGTATTACTCTTCAGAAGATTAAATTTGGTATATTGTAAAAGCGCAGTATTGTGGAAGTCACGGATGGAAAGTATATGTAATAAGATAATATTTTTAAAACTACGATAAATTACATTTCTCTTTTACATTCTTTTGTGTATGTATAACCCCCTATCATGCCAAAGGTACATATCTGTCTTGGGGTTAGAATTTTTATAATGGAAATTTTGTAAAAAGAAAAATATAGATTTTAAAATTCAAAATAAAATTAATTGAGAGAATGCAGTAATTTTAAAAGCTAAACTTTTTCAAGAAAGAAAATTATTTTCCAAATTCTTTTAGCTCCAATAATCATCTTTTGAGCCAGGCCTGAAAAGGATTATGAAATTCCTTCCATAATATAGACAGCATATTACTTCTGTCTTTAAACCAAATTTTGAGGCTTACTGCTTCAAGGAAGGAAGATGTGAAGTAAGGTGTTTATGTTGGAGAAAGTGAGGAAGCAAACCCCCCATTCTTCCCAATTGGATAAATTGTGATAGAAAGAGAGAAACAGAATTGAGGAAGAGAGGTTAGATGCACATGTTAACCTGCTCCCTGTTGAAGTAGAAGTTTAGAGCGAATAAAGAGGCAAGTGAAAACGGGAATAGATGAGTCCAAGAATATTGGGGCTGTGATAGGGGAAGCTATAAAGTTCTAGGAAAAGCCTTGTGTGCAGCCTTGCCAAGCTTGATATAGGAGAGATGTTGCACATATGATGGAGGGAGGTAGATAGATAGATAACTTGAAGTGTATTCTGTGGGTACAAGGGAAAAAGTTATACCCATGTACTCCAGTGACGAAATCGTAAATGCTGAGAGAACGCTGGGACTTCCAGAAACCTGGACTCAAACTAGCTGCAGAAAGAAGGGAGTCTGTGACTAAGAGCAAATGGTCAGGACCAGACTATAGCAGTGGTTGTCATCATGGTATACCAAGGCTAGACAGGAAAAGTAATACCCCATGACTCTGAGGCTCCCGCTCCTCAGCTGCCTTGGTCACAAACATTATTAACTCATATATCAGTATGCTACTTTAGAGAGAAGAAGTGAAAGAGTAAAACTCAAAAAAAAATATAATAAAAATGCACTTTTGTCTTAAGAAAAACTTTTAACCATTTTTAATGGGAAGTTGGTCTTTAAAATCAAGAAAAAAAAATCATCCTAGCTAGGGAGTAAAATGTTGAAAGAATTTAAATGAAAAGACACAGATATTTAAGTCCTACTGCACACCACCCAGGGCAAAGGAGCATCAAGAGAAGAATAACATCTTTAACAGTGAGGGAAAAAAATCACATTTCTTTGCATATATGAGTGTACTAAGTAAATGTGGATCTAGTATGTTTCCTAAAATAGGTAGTGAAGAATAGAGAAAAATACCTAGAGCTTAATCTCAAGCCACAGTCTCTTTCTGCACCTACCATCATTATTCAATCATATTTATGAGATATCTTCAAGATAACTTTGGTATCATGCACTATGTAAAAAGAAATCTAGAAATACGTTTTAAAATACTGGTTATTAGGATGTACAATGAACTTATGGGAAGAATAGATGACTCAGTGAAAACTTCAACAAAGAGATAGTAAACATTAACAATGGACATAGAAACTACAAAAAAAGAACCAGTCAGAAATGAATACAATAACTGAAATGAAGACTACATTAGACGGAATCAACAGTAGATTAGATGAAGCAGAAGAATTAAAATCAGCAATTTGGAAGACAAGGTAGGAGAAAACATCCAACTACAGCAGCAAAAGAAAAAATAAAATCCAAAATAATAAGGATAGTTTAAGGGGCCCCTGGGACAACATCAAGCATGTCAGCATTTGCATCAAAGGGATACCAGAAAGGAAAGAGAGAGGGCAAGTGATTGAAAACCTATTTGAAGAAATAATGATGGAAAACTTTCCATCCTGGCCTAGGAACTAGGCATACAAAATCAGGAAGTACAGAGTCCTAAAAAAGATGACCTCAAAGAGGCCCACACCAAGACACATCATAATTCAAATGTCAAAGCTTAGAGACAAACAGAGAATCTAGAAGCAGCAAGAGAAAAATATCTAGTTACCTACAAGGGAGCGCCCATAAGTCTGTCAGCTGATTTCTCAACAGAAACTTTGCAGGTCAGAAGATATTAGCACAAAACATTCGGGGTAATGAAAATGAAGGACCTACAACCAAGATTAATCCCCACAGCAAAGCTATCATTTGCAATCAAAGAACAAAGATCTTCCCAGACAAGAAAAACTGAAGAAGTTCATCACAACCAAATCAGTATTATAAGAAATGTTAAAGGGACTTTTTAAGAAGAAGAAAAATGATTAAAATATGAATAATAAAATGACAATAACTATATACCTATCAGTAAATGCTCCAATCAAAAATAATAGGGTAGCTGAATAAATAAGAAAAGAAGACTCAGTGTCTATAGATAGATAATTAAATAAAGAGGATGTGGTACATGCATAAAATTAAATATTACTTGGTCATTAAAAAAAAAATGAAATTTTACCATTTGCAACATCATGGATGGACCCGGAGTGTACTATGCTAAATAAAATGAGTCAGACAGAGAAAGACAAATAGTATATTTCGCCTATACATGAAATGTAAAAATGCAAACTCAATGAACAAACAAAATAGAAACAGACTCAAAGATACAGATTACAAAGTGATGGATGCCAGGTGGGAGGAGGGTTGGGGGGCTGGGTGAAAAAATGTGAACAGATTAAGAAGTACAAATTAGCAGTGACAAAACAGTCACAGGGATGAAAAATACAGTACAGGGAATATAGAAAATAATATTATAATAACTATATATGGTTATTACAGGGGGATCACTTCGTAAATTATATAAATGTCTAACCACTAAATTGTACAGCTGAAACTAATATAATATTAAATTTCAACTGTAATTGAAAACATTTTTAAAAATCTAAAATGATAAAAAGAATTTCAAGGACAAATAATAAAAGATCCAAGTAGAATTTAATATTTTATAAACATCATTTCTCAAAGGAGAATTAGTCTAAGTTTTTTGATGATGAATGCAAAAGAAACAAATAACAAGAAAAAATGATTAACAAAGTAAACATCTAAAACATGAATAAAAAATAGTGAATATTTTGACTCATTCCTGATGTTTAATTTACTTTAATTTTACAGAAACATAATATTATCACTTGATCATAAATTATTTTCTTAAACTCAAAAGTCTTGAGGTAGTTATTTTTATAAAACAAATACTATTTCTTAAATAAGGTTTTATACATTTAGAAAAGGCAAAATTAATATCTTTTTTAGACAAATTACCAGGCATTTTAGAATCTTTTCTATAGGTTATAGAACCCAAATTACTAAATAAATGTAGAAAACCAATGATGTAACAATAAGTAAGCAATACTGAAACAAGATCTTAAAATTAGCAGCTACAAGTTCTAGTTTTCTCATGTTAACAGCCTAAAGGGCATACCTAAAGCCCTCCTCCTTTTCCATGACAAAGCTTTCCCCCTGCTCTGACTGTCTTTGAGTCTCTGCCAAACACAAATGATGGCTGCTGACCACCTTGCTATAGCAAACTCTGAATAAATAACCTGAATAAATAAAGGGTTGTTTTTGTTTATTTTTATAATATATATGGAAAATTTATATATGATTATATGGTTTATTTAGTTCCAACATTAATTCCAGTGTTTTATTATTAAATAACTGTTTAAACCTTGGCCACTAGATATAGCTAGTAAAACTGTCTCAAAAATTAGATTTTAGGTAAAATGTTTATGTATAAAGTCCTTATGAATTAGTAATAGATAATTCATTACTTCAATAATATTTACAATGGTTCTAAGTACTAGCGAGGAAGCATTCCATGATTATATTCTTCTAATAAATTGTTAAACATATATATGAGAGAGAGAGAGAGCAAGCTATAAATACCAAAAAAGAAGTTAGAGGTTGAAGGTAGACAGTTATGGATGGGGTCACTCTTTTAGACAGCTTGGTCAGAGAATTCCCTTTGATGAAGTGGCATTAGAGCAAAGATGTGAAAGAAGCACAGGAAAAAGCCTTTGAATATCTTCAGGAAGAATTTCAGAGGAAAGAATATAGAAATTACAAAGACTTAGGGCGATAGAGCTGGAACTGAGTGAAGAAGAGATTGAAAATATCAGAGAAATAGTAGAGTAAGATTATATATGGCCTTATATGCCAAGATAAGACTGATTTTTATTCTAACTGCTAAAAGATTTTTTTTTATGCAAGGCAGGAACATAATGTGACTAATACTTCAATAAGATCACTCTAATTATTGTATGTAAGATAGACCAAATGGGGTAATCATGGAAGCAGTGATGCCAGTAAGGAAGTAATTCAGTATTTCAGGTGACTGATGATCAGATCATTGGTTAAGATGGTATTGGCAAAATGGGAATAAGTGGTCAGACTGAATATATATTGTTAAGGTAGAGCCCCTAGAATTTTCTAATTGTTTGGATGTAGAGAGGAGTCTAGGATGACTGCAAGGTTTTTGTCATGATTAACTGGGTGAAAAATGATGCCACCAAGTTTGAGGAAAGAGAATATGCAGTTATGAGGATTAGGAAGAATTGATAGTTAAGTTTGAGACATGAAGAATAAGTGCTTATATAAAATATAAGTGAGTGTGTTGTGTAGAGAGTTAGATGTGCAAATCTGAAGTTCAGAGAAGAGATTAAGACTGGAAGTGTAAGTTTTGGAATCATGGTCATGTATATAATATATTTGAAACAAATGAAGTGAATCAAAGAGTCAAAGAGTAAATGTGATAGAGAAGATGCTTGAAGACTGAAACTTAAGAACCTGTAAGATTTCGTGATCAGTAAAAAGTAGAGGATTCAAGAAAAAGTTTCTGCGCTGTTGCCCTGGATGAGCAGTTGTTACAGAGTCATATACAGTCATAATGCTTTGTTGATTCATGTTTCAGGTATCAGATTCAATATACTATTGCCAAAGGCACACCAACAGCATAGAATACAGTAGTTTGAACAGCTCTTCTTTGTTAATTAGAAATAAATTAAAGTCAAAATGTAGCCTTTCAAATTTTTTCTTAGGGTAATTACTCAATAACCTTTTGAACATTTAATTAAACTTGTTTAATCAAACAATATGAATAATTTATTTAATAATAATGTCTGCTCAATCTTTGAACTTTTAGTGCCTAAAAGTATGTCTTGCAGTAGTAAGAACTAAATAAATATTTGTTCCATGCTTTAATGTTTCATTGGAAAGATATTTAATAATCACAAAGCCATTTTATGTACTAGCAAAGAACACTCTAAAAATTATTACTGGAGGGGATATTCTCACCCATTTCTTCAGCAATATAAATGAATATGAATGAGAGGGAAAAAGGTATTTCTTAAAATAAGGAAAACATATGTAGTTTCCTTTACCAATATTTTCACTTCTGACTGACTATGAGGCTTTGGTCAAACTGCATTACCCTTGAATGTGAGCGTGTTTTCTTTCTACATGTTGGAAGCTGTAAGACCTGATGGGATGTGTGCTGTTTTCAGAGCTCTCTGGAAGACAGTCAAAGATAATGATAACTGAGATTATAGGTGTGTTAGAAATGTTAATTAACCAGCTGTTGTTTTTTAGTATGGCCTTATGATTGGCTAAAGAAAGATGGCATGTGACTACTTTCAAATTGGAAAGAACCCTTTTGACCCTGTGGTTCGTGCCTGACACATACTTAAGGGGTTAAGTCCTAGGAGAAGGAAGTTAACTCTGCTTTATCTTTCACATATTTTGGATCTCAGAAGAAAGAGTACGAAATTTCATTCTAGGATTATTTCCAACAGCTGCCAGCCAAAGAAGTAGATGCTATCTAATGACAGAACCACTTCAAGACTATAAACTACAAGGTATAGAAAACAATGGTTGAAATTAATGCATATTTGTAAATTCTTTTGTTTTCCTTATTATGCCCTGTTATAGTTTTCTAAAGTATGATATATATATGATATATATTTTTTGTTTACATTTTACACCTGTCTTGTTCAAATTTTTTTCTCTCTACTTGAACCATGAGTAAGTGATTAGGCATGTCAATTTATCTCTTAGAAACATACTTCAAGTTAATTAAAAAATGACTCTGGAGGTTTTTAATGGTATTTGTTTAGTTTGAAAAGTTTAACTCAGTTCTCAAAGTATGAATCATGAACTTCTGTGGAGCCCTGAGATGTCATGGGCTGCTGGCATTAAAACTAAAGTTGCATTTTCTGTTTCACTGTGTTGACATTTGTACTAAAGAAGCAAAAGCAATGCAGTCAAAACTACATTGAATAAAGGCAGTAGCACCAAACTATACCAGGAGTCAATATACTTTTTACTTTCAAGAACTCCAGAAAAAAAGAACTTCAGTTTCACTTAAGAATGTTTTTAATGAAGCAGTAAAAATTACTAATTTTATTAAATCTTGATGGTTAGGTACAGATCTTTTTTAATATGCTAGAAGACAAAATGAAAATCATACATAAACACTTCTGCTGCATACTGAAGTACAATAGTTGTCTTGAAGAAAGTTCCTAGATATTTGAGTTGAAAGCTAAAATAGCTATTTTTTCAAATAGCTACATCACCATTTTTACTTGAAAGAGGGGCTGGCAGGGGCTGGCAAACAAATCATGGTTATATAGACTTAGTTCTGTGGCTGATAGTTTATTAAAAGTTAATAAAATGAGCCTGTCATTTCTAGGAAAACTACTAATAATTTGTGATAAAATTAAAACTCTTAAGTAAAAATAAAATTTTGAAAAACTTCTGATTGTAGAAGCAAAGAATGTCCACAATTATTTGAAAATGCTATCAAAATATTCCTTTTTTTCTATATCTTTGTGTGAGACAGAATTTTTCTAAAATACTTTCATCAAAACAATATATTGCAATATAGTAAATTTAAAAGCTGACAGACATAAATAAGATTCACATTTTTTTGAAAATGTAGTTTTTAAAAAATAAAAATGTTTTTAAATGGCTTATTATTTTTATTTTAAATTAATAAATACATATTTTACATTTCTTATTTCTAATTTTAATAAAGTAAATATTGATAGCTTACATAAACCATAGTTAATTTAGGGTTCTCAATTTTTAATAGTATGAAGTGGTCTTGAAAGCAAAATGTAAAAGTATCTCTGGTTTAATTGTTTGCACAGGAGAAGTCAGCCATAACAGAACAATGTAATTGTAAATGTGGTAATTTATTAGCTTTGAAGCTATATTTTAAAAATACATGAGACCACAAAAAAAGTTATCTGTGTTTTTTATTCAGTGAATCAGCTCATCACACATTTAATATAGTAATTATGCATCTAATGACGGTGCAGATCAGAACCTTTAAAGAGTATATTGCTAGTGAGTGCTCTGGGTGGCATTTTTTTGTTTGTGTCTTACTTAATGTTTATCTCCTGGCCGAAAGCATTTAATACAATCAGTTTCACAATCACATTGAAGATCTCTGACTATATATTTTGATGATCAGAACTTTGTTTGACCCTACTTCAAATAATCTCAGGTTTGTCATAGATCATGTGATTAAAACCCTGGAAGTATAATTATTTTAGAATAGAAAAAGACATTAGAGATAATCTAGTCCAAACTTTTGGCAGAGACAAAAAAAGAGGCCCAGAGAGGGGTAGATAATATACAAGATTAGTAAGTGACTAATTCTAGAACTAGAATCTGGTTTCTTAGCCTAATACTCTTTTCACTATACTACTGTTTATTCTTTCCTGATTTTCACTTTCTGACAATGTGAAATCTTTGTTCTTGAGTGCAAAATGTTGAATTACAAAGTTACAGCTATTCCATAGACCTAAACTGTGACTTTTGAAACTTTCACACATTCTTTCAGTCCGCTAAGAGGGCCCATTTTATTAAGTTAATGTTTTAAGATAGTAAATTAGAGGTGGGAAGATTCAATACTGAAAATCAAATTTGGAAGTTTAGCTTAATTTTCCAGGTAGCACTGTCCTAGTTGCTGTTACCATATTTGTTTTACAAAAAAAAAAAAATTTTTTTTCACTGTGATTATTTGGGTAACAATGCTAAACTGGAGCTTCTGAGAATTTGTAGATTAAAAAAGCATTTGAAGAGCCATGATCTGAGAACATTCTGAAGTTTATACCAGAAGGAACTTTGAGCTTTGTAATTTTAAGAATTTCCTATTTTTCTTCTTTCACTTTTTCTTTTATTTTATTGTTTTATTCCAATTTTTTTCTTTCTCTTTTCTTTCTCCTCCCTTCCCCACCCTCAAACCTAAAATTAATTTTTACATTTTAAAGATATTACATTTATTTAATAATTGTATGTTGCCAGTTTTCACAAATAAATATTATTTTAGCTTTATATAAATGTTTTTTTTGTAATATTTTTGTGCATATATGTGTAGCATTTTTTATTCTTTTTAAAATGTGTATGCCTTTCTCTGCATGGATTCTGAAAATTCCTTAAGCCTATTACTATATATACTGCACACATACTTGCATTTGTGAAAGAAATAATTTTATTATTTTTACAGTTGGCTAATAATAGTAAAATTATTAAGTTTGGTATATTTACTTTTTGAACCAAGTCACTTTGAAATTTCTTATTAGTTTAGCAGTTTCCCTCTTAATTATCTTGGATTTTCTATGTAAAATAGCATTTTTACCTGCCAGCCTTTCATAGTTGTCTTCTTACAATTTTCTGCCATATCATATTATTATGAGCATACAGAAAACTGTTAATAATATCAAAATCCCTTGTTTTTAACAATGAGAAAAAACATGGCTCAGAGGAAAAGATAACCTATGTTAATATTAGCTAGTTAAAAAAGTATTCATATTAATCTGTAATCAATTCCTATAATCCCTGTTTAAACAGGTTTAAGGTCATCATCTCTCTTGATGGAAAATAACTGAGTGGTTATTCATGTAGAACTAAAAATAAATCATCTTCTTTTAAATCTTTACCAAAGTATATTTGATAAAATTTTAGCTGTTTATAATAAATTTCTGGAAATTTTATAATAATAATTAAATCTCTGTTTGCAACTATTCTTTATTCAAAACCAAAATAGATAAGAGAATAACTTGTAATATTTGAGATGTGTCATTAAGCATAAACTTCTCATCTTGCTGTTAATTAGGCATCAAACTATAGCTTTCATGAGGAAATTCTGACTAACCAGCATTGCATCATGGTTTCATTCATGAATACATGCATAAAGAAACTCCTCCAGTGAGAAGTACTTAATTATGCATAAAGAAACTCCTCCAGTGAGAGAGATAATTATGAAATCAGTACAATCATTGGAGATGAATGAAACAAAACACGTGGTTTAAAAAAGGATGGAGAGTAATAAACTCCATTGTAATGTGAATTTGGAATGAAATAAAAAACTGGCCAACAATAATAAATATGTTTTTAGGAGAGGAGTAGGGTTGGGGAAGAAATTGAGAAATGGTGCTCAGGTCAGGTCCAGACTGGGAAAGACATGCTCTAAAGAGCAAAGATGGGGAGCCTTTAGGTGACACCCACCTTCAACTTGGATGTTGGTTTTGAGGTACTATTATCTCTGTTGTCTATGCCTACTAGTGTAGAATTCAAAGAAAGTAAATTAGCTCTTAAATTTCTATTTTCATCACTTAATATCAGAAGTCTATTTTAGTTTCATTTTGTTTATTATTCTATTAGTTTCAAGTACATATTAAGTAGAAATTTATATAGTTTTTCAAACTTTCAATTATATTTAACTCACAGGATCCCTTAATTTATTCTAGAACAGTTTTTTGGTAGTTCTAATTTGGATGGCTAAGGATCGAATTAGAGATATATTTTTAAAATCAGTACCATTACCTGTTGGTAGTAAGGATGACTGTTTTTGAAATGTATATAAATATATATATATATATATATATATATATATATATATATATATGTGTGTATACTGTGCTAGATATAAAATATATTTTTACTGTGGAACATATTAAAAAATTGGGGAGGGGGTGAATTGTTCTTAGATGTGTTAGAATCCCCAATATTGACCATGAAAAATCTAATGCCCACAAGAATAACTTTAGAGTATGATAGAAAAGGTAGGGTGGGAGTGGGGCATTAGTGGGAGTAGTCTACCCCACAACAGGGAGAAGTATTTTATCAATGACGTTTAGAATTGCTGGTCCATGGTGACAATAATAACCACATAACTTTAGTCAGTTTTCTTTTGTTTTTAAATTCTTTACAGACAATGAACATATGCCCTTCCCTGACCCCTTATTTCTTGCATGCCGAATATACTGCTTCTACAACCCCTGACTTCAATCTTGGTTATGCCACTGCTTTACAGAAGCAGTGAAATTCTAAGTTATTACATATCAGAGTCTCTTTTATCATTATCAATAAAGAAAATAGCCATTTATGAATAAAATATATGCCACTGCAAAACCTAAATCAGCCACCAATAAAGGAAGCGAAGTTTTTGGAGGAAATAGCTATACTGACTTTCTCCTAAGTGTAATTTATTAGAAGATTTCTTTTTCTTAGCAGCTAAGAAAGCCAAAACGTTCTTAAAGAGTTCTAGAAAGCTAACAATACAATTTTTATGCATAGAAGTTTTTTCTTTTTTTTTTTTTACTTCTAAGTTCAAAGTTAAAAGAAGAAAAAGATCACAGTTTTTTTGTTGTTGTTTTGATTTTTACTATTCTGTTTGTTTATTTTTTTATAGTTAAGTGGTTTTTGTATGTCCACAGTATTGTGTAACCATTATCACAATCAATTTTAGAATATTTTTATCTCCACAGAAAGAAACCCTATACCCATTCTTTCTCATCTCTCCCAGCCCTAGGTGAATGTTAATTGGCTATCTAGTATATCAGACACTAGAAGACATCTCAGAAGTAGAAAATTCAGTTTTTGTTTGTTGGGGTTTACATGTAGTTGAAGAGACAAAACTAGAATATATAAGACAATAATAAATTACACAAAACTGCATATCATTAAGGGCTAAATTATGTATCATAGGTTATGAGCGCTAAGTGAAGTATATCAGAAGAGAAGCTAGAGTTCTAGACTGATATAACATTACTTCTAAACTATTGATAAAGGTAATGGGGATGATATAATGTTTATTGAGAGATTACTCTTGTTAGATAATTTTCCAGGTTATCTATTCATTACTTCATTTGCTAGTCACAACTATAAATGCTATTTCACCCTTTTTAATATATTAACAAATTGGGGCACAGAGAAATTAAGTGACCTAAAGTTACAAAGTTAGTGGCAGAACAAAAATTTGAATCAAAACAATTGGTACCCAGGAACTGCAGTTTAAATTGCTGTCTTAAACTGTCAGAGATTTCATTAAGGAAGTGATAATTGCACTGGGCTTGTACGACATGTCATATTTAAGTGAGAGAAAAGGATAAGGAGAACAACCCAATAGAAAGGAGGCTTTGATAATAAAGCAGGAATTTCAAAGCCAGAGTGAATATTACATTTTAGGGATGAGAAATCTTGATTATTCATGAGAAATTAAATTGGGATAAATTTGATTTTTAGAAGATTTTGAAATTCATTGAGCACATTCTTGATGGTGTAGTAAATAAGAAGCCATGAAAAGATTTTTTTTTTAATAGTCACATGTTGAAAGCCATGTTAATAGATAGTCCTTAATGAGTCTTCAATAATAAAGGTGAATCAGAAGAAAAAAAAAGAACAAGAGTTATGGAGTTCAGCTGGAAAGCTGTTACAACAGTCTGAACTTGGCTAGGAAGAAAAAGAAATATATGGACCAAGAACGTATTGAGTTGAATTAATTAAGTCAGATAAAGACAAATACCACATAATTTCATGTACACGTGGAATCTAAAGGACAAAATAAACAACAAAAACAGAAACAAACTCATAGGTAAAGAGGATATTTTGAGGGTTACTAGAAAGGAGAAGGGGTTAAGGGTTGGTGGAAAAAGGCAAAGGGATTAAGAAGTATGAATGGATAGATATAAAATAGTCATGGACATATAAAGTGCAACATAAGAAAAATAGTCAACAATGTTGTAAAAATATGTAAGGGGAAGCAGGGGGACCTGATTTAGTGGGATGACCACTTCATGAGTTATACAGATTGCCAATCATGTACAATTGAAATCAATATATTATTATATGCCAACTATAATTGAAAAACAACAACAAAGCCTCATTGATTTGTACAATGTAAATATACTTCTGTATACTTCAATAAAACTGGGGGAAAAAGAAGAAAAATATATGGACCAAAGAAACAATTTGAGGAACAATTTGAGGAAGTAATTATCAAAATCATTGTCTGGATACAGAGAATACAGAGAATGGAATTGAGGACTTAGTCGAGTATTTTGAGTGTAGGTGATTGGGACATTGGGTGTTGCCACTGACAAAAACAGAGAAGCCTGTAAGCACAAAAAGTCACTGAGTTTCAGATACCAGACTAGACTATAAAGTCTGAGAGAAAAAGGTTGTGTCATATTTACCATTTCACACTTAGCAATGTGATAAGCATAGTGCCTGGCACATATTAAGTGGTCAAGAATATATTTTTTAAAATATGACTGAATGTGGTCATGGTAGGATAATGAAACAATGGTAGGCATCTATAGAACTACAATTTCAATGAGGGAGTAAAGTAGGGATACAGATTTAGATGTTGTCTGAATAGAGGAGAGTTCTATAGTCATGAGAATGAATTAATTTGTGGAAGAGAAATTTGTTTTGGAGAAAAAAATCTGGAAGACCTGGTACAGGAATTATCTACTTGAGGTCTTAAAGGAATTCCTTCAATTTAAAAATCATAAAAAAAAAGCAAATGCTTATTTAACCATTGTGTCACAAAATGGTCTCTTTGGATTAAATCCTGCCTGGGGAGCCTATGGTGTATTGATTAGTTTGACACATTTTTTTTTTCAGTCAAAACCAGTTGAGATACAGCTTTCAAGAATGTAAAGTATATTAGTCTGTCTTACACAGATCCAATATTATTTGATAAAAAAGAGAATGTCTCAGTCTGCTTGACTGCAAATGAGAATCACCTAATTATTTATTGAAAGTGTGCATTAGAAAATGTTAATAGATCATATTCGTAGTTTATGCTTCTTCATTGAGGAATGGTATACACCAAAACACTTAAACTAAATTGTTGGCCAAAGGTTACATAGCAAATTTGTAGTGAAGTTACACAAGAAACAAATCTCATGAAAATGTGAATGAGACATGATGGAGTCCTTATATACATCACTTGGAAAATTTTGGAACACATTTAATTCCTATTAGAAAAAACTACTAATTATGGAATCAAATGACAAACAGTTTTATATCTACTTTGTAAAATCAATTGTAAGTGTTTAATTTAGGAGAAATTTCTTAATTCTATATTATTCATTAAAGAGCAAAAAGGATCAAAATGTTCCAATTATTTAAATTTTTAAATTTCTCCTCTGTGTGGACTAAAAATTGCTAACAAATTTCATAGTGACACCTCCTTTCTCCCCAACATAAGATTTTGAGTCAAAAACAAAATCAAATCAAACCTCTTTACCTTAGAGATGAGAAAGTTAAAATTTGAAATTAAAGCAAATTTTCTTTCTATCATAGTTATTGACAGTTACTGAAATTTTTGAGTCTAAGGTATTACAATACCTAAAAGGAAGTCAAATAATCATGAACTGAAAGAATGTTGGGAAACAATGCATAATTTGAAGTAATAAACACAGTTAAATGCTAGACAACTGGATTCTTTTTTCCTGGATTTTCTATAAATTCTTCATTTTTGTACCTAATATAAAAAATGAAGCATTGGGTAAAAATTCCTTTAAACTTCTCTCTCACTCTTTATTCCTAGTCATTTATTGGGGGCTAGGAATGAGTCTGATATATAATGAAAATGAATAAATAGATATAGCTTTAAAATATTCTATAGAGTCATATTTATATGTCTCACAAAGCTTTTACAGAGATTCAAGACTATTTTACTTGGTAAGATATGAAACACAAGGTCAGTAATACTTTAATTCAAATATAGAATGAAATAAAACTGTGTGTTAATATTCACTGACAGAAAATGTTGCTTGTTTTATTTCTCTGGATCCTGGAATCTTCACTGTAGTAGTCAAATATGTTACTGTAGCCCCTTGTACTTCTGCTCTCACAACATACTTTGCTATGATTATTTGCTGAAATTCAGTTTTGCTCAGTTGTAGGGTCTTTGCAGATGGAAATTAATTTTGTTTGCTACAGTGTGCTCAGCAATTGGCACATTTCATACATACTAGATGCTCAATAAATATTATTCAATACAAATGCATAAATAAGCAAAAGTCTACATCCGATTTCTAGGATTCTTAATTTGAAGATTTCTAAAGATGACAAAGGTGGCTTGATTGTTTTGAATGACAACATGTTTTGAAATGAGAACTATACAGATACAACTATTTAATATTAAAAAAAAAATAAAGTACAGCCATGTAAGATTTCTTTGCCAGATGTGTGAACTGAAGCAATCTTTTATAGGAACAAAGCTGAGTCAGTGCTATAGAATCCTTGTGGTTATTTTTCTAGAAGTTATTTTCCTGACTCTCCTAGAGGAAGAGGTTTCAGCTATTTTATTTCCAACTACCTCATCATGTTCTTAAGTAAAAAAATAATCTAGATGACCAAGTCGATAGCAGTTTGCTACTAGTTAAGGCTAAACTAGTTGTACTACTGGTTAAGGTTAAACTTGCTCCAGGGGGGAAAAAGCAGATTATTTGTTCAAAAGATTTTGGTAACGCACAGGATGAAACTTTCAGTTTTGTCCCAGTAATTGTCCCTCTGACAATTAATGATGCACAGGTAGAAAATGACTTGAAATAACATTATAACCTAAGACACGATGAATATCAATAAGAAGAGTGAGAAACAATGATGACTCCTTTAGTTCAAGAAATACATCAATTCTTGGGGAAGAAAATTCCTTGACAACTGAAAGCATCTACTTGGGAGATGAAGCAGAAACATTGATGTGGAGTTCTCAGATTATCAGTTTGATGTAGAAAAATCATTATGAAGGAAATGCAATCTCAGCTATAGTCACGAGCTATGCCTTCATGATTTTGCTTGATGGTGTCAAATATGCCGTTCAGAAAGCTTTCAGTATGGTTTTTGTTATTGTTGTTTCTGTTCATGAGTTTGGCCATTTCTTATTCATCAGCCATTCCTATTATCCTGAGCATTAATTATCTGAACTTCATGATGACGGAGAAGCTCAGACTCTTTGAAGTCCAGAGAAACTCTTCCTTATATAGCTGTTTGGCATGGTATTATTGGTCACCTGTGATTCTATCATTTGATTTTAATGCTATCACCACACACAGAAAATTTTTAAAGACAGGTTCTTTTGGTGAGAGAAGTCTAAGAAGTTTGTGTTATTTTAATTTTTTCCTTGTAGCCTACTCTATCATCTACTATTCAAGCTGTTCATCAAGTTGCAGATCAGGCTCAAGTTTTTTTTTTTTTTTAAAGATGACAAGTGTTAGTCAATTAATGCTACCGTACAATGTCAGGAACATACATTCTTAGACTTCCTCAACCATGTGAAAAAAGTTTACACAGATGTTATTAAGCCCTTTGCCTATAAGGCCTATCCTTTGTGGAGAACCAGTGTTGAAAGTGTCATGGAGGAAGATAATTGATAAACTACAGATATAGCGAAAGTACAATAAAAAAATTTCCAAAAATTTCCGAGTTAAACAATTTATACCTCACATATTTTCCAATAATGTCACCCACAGAATGAAAATAAACAATTACTTGATTAGAAACAGACTTTCAGTGCTGATATTAGTCAATTCATTTCAGTCTAACCACTTGCATATCTACTGTGTTCCCAACATTTAGCTAGATTATAGATAGATCATGAAGTATAGAAAGTAAACTCTACATATAAGAATGCAGAAACATATTTTATAATTATTTGTGAAAAAACTCAAGTAGAAGTATCTTTAAATACAGAGAATTCTTAACCATAAAAGTAAAAACTGAAATTTTGTAAGATTTTTGTGGTTTTGAAAATGTCTAAAATATAAAGAATTGAAATCTTCTTCATGTTTGATCTTTACTTGATTCTACTATTACATAGTTGAAAACAGAAACCTCTACAACCACTAGAAGAACATCTAAAGACCGCTATGTCAGTTTCAAAAGTCTTCACTGTCTGCTTAAAACATAAATTATTTTAACTATCATTACAGGTATTTATCAGCAAGGATGTCATTTATCATTTTAGTACTTTATATTTAAATAATAGTACAATATGCCTACAACTTTGAGGATGGTTATAATAAAGTCATTAATCTACTTATATTGAAATAAAACAATTTCTCTTTTATATGAAATATATATTTTGCTTAAAAGTAAAAGTTTTCCAAAAGAAACAATTAGAATCTGAAAAAAGATTGTCTTGAATTTTGGCTCAAACAACTTTAAGATCTACTCTTTGAGATTTAAAAACGCAAAACAAAAAACATATGTTGATTTTCTCATTTTCATAGTTTAGTGAGCACATGGAAATAATGCATGGAGATGAATTGATCTTATTGTGGATGTCCCCAGTTTTTGTTACTTCCATTTTTTGGACAAATAATTGTTATTAATTATAGTATATTAGAGAAAAGCCACACAACTTGGTTTTCTTTTTTTTAGGTCAGTGATGCATCCATTCTAATCCATGGGCTTCATTGTCTCCATCATGGCAGTGTTCACAAGAGTGAAGGTGTGATCCTTCATTAAATATTCTTATGTTCTTTCCTCAATGGAAAAAAAAAATATGCTCATTTCCTTAATAAGTATAAAGCAAAACATAAGGTCAGCCCTCAAACCTTAGGCTATTAGTAAGTATAACATTGAATTATATCTTTTCCAATAACTATTTAAGTTAACAAACTTAATTAATTATTATCATGTGCAATTATAGGGAAATGTATACAATCCCTTTATAGACTTTAGTTATCTTTTTAGATTCCTTTCTTTTATTTTCAGTGCTGAAGAAACGTGATCAATTTGGGAGTATCTTAACTTTCCCCTTGATGTCTTGGTATAATGTCATTTTATTGTTGACTTTTCCTCATTGATGTTCTGCATCCTACACTTATTGTCTTTGATTGATAATAAGTCAATTAACAACTCAGCAATAAAAACCATTATGGTGCCTGCCCACATATGGCAACATGTGCTGAGGGTGCTAAGAATGAATGAAATAAAATTTACATATAGTAAATTCAGTTCTATAGTACAAATTATTTATTCCTTCCAACCCTCAGAATTAGCTGATAGTTTTTCAGCCTTATAAAAAACATTCATTTAAAAATCTTCATATGCTACATTAGTTAGAACCTAATATATCAATGATTTATGTATTACAAGTAAAGCAAAAAACTTGAGACAATATGTTTCTGAGAAGAGAACCATATAGAGGAAGAAGTTTAGAAAATATCACTTTCGAAATCTGTTGGAAACAATTAGCAATATAGTGCTAATCCTAGGGATGGAAAAATGAGAGCAGAGAGAGAATAAAGTACCTAATATTTTTGAAGGCTTATTATGGACCAAGCAGCATTTTAAGTCTTTTACACTTTGTATCCCATCTAAACTAAATGAGGTACGTATATTATCCTCATTTTACAGAGGGAGCAACTGAGATATAGAAAGGTGAAGAACATTCTCAAATTCACATAGTTAGTTAATGGTAGCATCAGGGACTGAACCCAGACGTCTTCTCCAGGAGCATGTGTACTCCACCTTGCCACTCCACCATGGTCAGGATGTCTTCACAGAAAATAAAGAAAGAGTTATTTTACAAAGTCACTGAAAGCAAAAGGACGGAAGAAAATGAAAACAAAGAAATAGAACTTTTAAAACCAAAGAGGTTAATTTGAGAGAAATGATGTAGCAGAAAAGTTTCCCGTGGGAGACAGTTAAACCTGCATTTTTGAACTTTTAAAAACAAGATAACTTCTCCTGCAATCTTTGTTTAAATATTACTTAAATATTACTGCCACATGTTTTATTCCAGAACCCTCAAAGCTGGTTTTTATATTGAATTTGTACATACTTTTTCTATAGCATAATTTTCTTCACTAAAGCCACATACTATATCTTCTGTCATTGTATTATTTATGAATACAAAATTTGAATATTTTAATGAATTTTTAAATTAATAATTATAAGAATATTAATTAAATAATAAGAAGTATTTTAATATAACCATTAAAGGCATTTTAAAAGCATATTTTCACAATGTTAATTTCAAGTTAGCACAAGTACTATCACATAGAAAATTAAAATAATGGGTTATAATCATATGTTAAAATTACATAACTTTTTAACACTTTTTTTGTTAGATTTTTATAATTTTTTACTTTTGGGAAGCAAACCTCCAAAGAATCAAGTTACTTTAGCTAAATTAAGTTATCATTTTCAATTTAGTTAAAATTATTTGATAAGTTTTGTGAACCATTTCTTCAAAAATATTCATTTTTTTCAAAATCATATTGTCACATCTTTTTGTCATATTGTTGATGCTTATACATACTGACAATCTGCTTCTGTTTTTTCAGTTGCAAAATGTCTTGGGAAACAGTTCATATTAATGCCTTAGCAGAATATTATAATGAAACTTTAAAATTAGATTCATATTGCATAGTATTTTAAATTAATGTATTCTATAAAAACAACAAAGATTCATGTTATAGCTTTTTTCCCCTTTAACATTTCTGGGCTCTGAGCCTTTAAAAGTAACTCTTAAAATTGTAATATTCATCCTACAACTTTACTGATCTTTACTAGAAATTTATTCATTCTGGCCAAAATGTCTGTGGATGAAAATCATTATTTAAAGTGACCATAAATATTGGGAACTTTACATATATTAAGATGGATTTCTCATGATGATAAAGGAAAACAGAGTTTTTTGTTTGTTTGTTTTTTTATTTTGCCTTTAGGAGGTAAACAAATTCTTGTAATAAAATTTTTTCCCTTTATAGCTAAAATAGATACTAATAGAAGAGTGTAACACAGTTCTGCCATTTTACTTAGGAGCAAAATAAGTCCCAAGCAGCTTGCCCACACCACCAAAGTGGCAAAATAAGCACCCTGGCCTGTATGTAGCCCAGGTCTCTTCCACCCCACCAATCCTCATGGCTCTCTTCAAAAGAGAAGAGATATATAATTCTCATGAAGAAGTAAGAAGTGCCATCAATGTACTCTAATTTTTTTTTTTTGAAAACAAATCGGGGCCACATCTCAGTTCTGATCATTCCTCCCCAACCAGAAAAGTGTGGCCTTCGAAATCATCATCAGGTCTGTGCCTCCACTGCCTGTTGCTTCTCTAAGGAACAGCTGTCACAACATTGATTATGTTCTTATCAGGCTATAGCCAGGCCTCAGTCACTAAACCCGTCAGACTCGTCAGATTTGTTTCCTTTCTTGCTGCTAATGACTGTCATTATTTTCTAGCCTCCCAGCCCTGACCTGGCTGATACAGATCAGATGGTGACTATATAGAAGCTGTCCCAGTGCTGGGTCCATGATGTATGCGTAAGTACTCAGCTTTTCTCATTCAGGGTTATCAATGGGGACATAGGTTTACAACTCCTGGGACAGAAAAGATAGAAGTTGGCTAGTGGAGAGTGCTTTAAAAACAAGTTTTTTTATTTGTGTTACTGTATTTTATGTTAAAATTTTATTTTGTTGTTTTTAAATGTAAAAATTTTTTTAAACTAAAGGAGCCAAAGTGGTCCTTTCTGTCTAAATATTAGAAGTAGAAATGATAGGCAGTAATAAATTAACATTATATTTAAACATTTAGAAAAATCTATGCTTCAAAAATAAAGTTTTTAATATTGTTCACTTAATTCTTTAATACGATCAATAGCTTAGTATAAATTTTTGTCTGTTCCTTATTGAAGTATATCCCGGGAAAACTTTAAATATACATGTAGAAGAAGAATTTATTAGAATTTTTACTTCTTAAACTCTAATAGAAAGGATAGTAGCAATAGGATTATTGTATATACCATATGAATGAAATGATGAAAATTAAAATATTTATATCTAAAAAATTATTGAATTGACAAAATCTAAACTATATGGCATTTGTCATAGTTGAACTCTAAAATAATTTGTCAATTAATGAATTTAAAGTAAAGAAATTTAAATACATTTATGTTTAGGTAATTTCAGGTTGCTGTTTAACAGACATAAAGAGGAATAACTGATATTTGATCAGAGTGATTTCATTAAAACTCCTGCTTAGTCTAATTTGCTTCTCAAAAAGTTTCTTGACCTGTCTAGACACCAATTTTCTACATGTTCTGCATGAACTAATGTTTCAAACTTATTCATGATTTTGTGATAATTAAAATTGTATAGTCATTTGATGTTACCTTCAATTTAAATATAATGCTTTAGGCCTGGAGGCTCTGACATTAAATGGTGAGCGTTCTTACTCTCTGTACTTTATTCTCAAATAAGAGCATGAGCCAGAGGAAGTCTCCGTTTCACGAATAAAAACTTTCCCCAAAGATCCTTGTGTGATGGCATGATATAGCATATTTTCTGAACTTTTTACTAAATACAAGAAAGTATATTTTTTAATCTACCAAGATAAGGACAGAGTAAGACAAAATATGCAGTGGAAAAAACTTGCTTTTATATTTAACAAACATTTATACATCATCTCCACTCCACTCATTTTTTCACTCTGAAAATATCATTAAATACATGGAATTTCTATAGTGAAGCCTCATCAGCTTTAATCCAGAGTTTATAGTTTTGAAGGCTTTAAGTCTCCTTTCTAATTGGATTCTAGATCAGTACTTTTTAATTAAATGTATTGGAGTGACATTGATTAATAAAATTATGTTTTAAGTATATAATTCTATAACATTTTAGCATGGATATTGTCAAAAACTTTGGACTGTGCCATAGAGATAAGATAAGAAGTTTACTAGTTGAATTCATTAGTAAAGGTATTTTGCACAAGGGATATAGTCTCAAAGAGTGGATGAATTAGATATGCAACGCTTCCTTGCAGAAGTTCTTTCTCATTGAGGTATAGTGGAGAGTACTAGCACGAGATTTAGATGTATTTAGATCTAGCTTTACGCTTATTTAAATAAGTCCCTTACTTCTCAAGACTACTTATTTTATCTGTAATATGTGGGGAGAATTTACACTAAAATAAATGGGGGAGGTTGTTACCATTAATAGAACTTGAAATAATTTTTATGGATAAGCCTAAAGCTATTTTCGGTTTATTGGTTTATTATTTAGTTTATTTTGGTATTATTTTTTTTTATCTGTTGTGTTAAATGATAATGAAATAATATCTAATATTAATTTTGTTATACTTTTACTATATCATTAGTAGTAAGTGTAAGTATTATATTGTGGAGCTGTTATTTCGTATATGTGATTATGTGTGTGCCCTATGCTGTGATGTAGAACATTTCTAATTGTGGGTCATGGTCAAAAATATTTTGTAACCATTGCATTAGATAGCCTTAAAATCCTTTGGAGTATTTAAATTTGTGATTTGTAGAGGAAACAACTAATTAATGTGGAGAACATTAACTTTCTTAAGGCATTAGAGAATCATTTAAATTCCCAGAGTATAGTTTTTGGTTTCTGTTTTTGTTTTGCTTTGTTTTTTACTAGTTCCTATATATGGAGCCCACCACAAGTGAGACAGAGATAAGAGATATGGTTAACAGCATCTACAGACCTCAGAGGCAAGAAGCAAATCAATAAACCACACTTTCATGGCACACTCTGATAAAAAAAGAAACGAAGTGCTATAGAGGTGCCCACTCAACCTCATAAAACCCTTTTGAATATGTAATGATTGAATTTAGTCTTAAAAAGCAACAGGAATTAGTTCAAAAAGAAAGAAGGAGATACTCTGGAATGTGAGAACATATAGCCCTTGCAAAAGTTAACTGGGATTAGTCAGACTGGGAAGAGATTAATGTCTCTCAACTATATTACGAGAATTGAATAAAAATTAAACAAGAGGAAGAAATAATGAAATTTGCAATTAGAGCCATTAGGGTGAATGAGAGCAGTTTAGTGGTTCAATTACCTTCTGGGTACAGTTGCAGACCTACATGGAGTGGCAGAGAGAACACCTATGCCCATGTTTCCTTTGACTACAATGAATGTTCCTTCTCACATTTGGTGAGACACTATAGTCTTCCTTCAAGATTCTAAGCAACATTGCTGTGCAATTTTTCTCCTACCCTCAAATCTTGCATCTTAATTATTCCGGAAGCACGCCATCCTATTCTAACTTGCATTACACATTGTATATACTTATGCTGGCACTTCACTGTATGGTTAATTTTTGTTTTCAATCATGTCTGCTCAGTTAAGCAGAGAGCTCTTTCTTATTCCCATTGCTAAACCTTTCCTGGCTCAGTGTAGACTCTCAATATTTGTGTGTTGACTTATGATAAAATATATCTGAAGCCAAAGAACAGGTGTTGAGAAAGAGGGAATCTTAGGAGTAAATAAAAACTTTAGGTTTACTTTTCATTATATATCTTTTCAAGAAGGCCTATGGAATATTTGAGATACAGTAATTCTGAAAGCAAACAAAAGCTGAAATGATTTTTGTGGATAAGCATGAAGCTATTTTTGGTTTATTGATTTATCGTTTGGTTTATTTTGGTATTATTTATTTTATTTGGAGAGTGGAGAGAATTCATTCCAAGAAAACATATTGTGGCAATGAGGGAGTTTATTGTAGAAGAGATAAAAGTATCAGATAAATGCTTATAATCTAGATTTTAAAATTTCATTTATTCACTAATTTAACAAATGCTTATCATTCTAGCTATTATGTACTAGTAGCACACTATCCACACATATGTACATACCGACATACATTATATACACATGATATATGTTGTATATATATCATGTGTATATAATGTGTATGCATACCCATATCACATGCACATGAACAAATACATATACAGACACATATGTGAATCAAAAATATTCTCTACTTGTATGATATTTACAGGAGAAGACATAATAAACAACAAAACAAATTGATGTGAATTATAAATATGATAAATATCAGGTAAAAGTTTCTTACTTTTTTCCAAAAATTTTTTTCTAATTCACTTCATTTATTTTATAATTCCTGATTTGATGATAATGTTGGTAAAACTAACTGCAGACTTTTTAAAAAATAGATTTTTAGTTTATATGATTATACTCTATAGTCTACTTTTGCTTTTCTGTAAGGTAAATGAAAGCTAAATTTATAAAATACACTTTTAAAACACTACATACTGAAAAAGTTTCCACCTGTGCTTAAGAAGCCTTGTGAAGATCTAAATAGAACCCCTTAAAACTATTTAACAAATGTAAGAAGACAGCATGGAAACAACTATTTGCCCATAATAAGCCCATGTTGCTATATGCAGTTACTTGCGGTAGTCTTTAAAAAGGATATTGTGTCTTGGAGCACTGTGGGGTTAGGTGTGTTAGGTAGTGGATAGATATTTAGGGACAAATAGCAAGGAAGTTTTCATATTTTTGAATCATATAATCACTATATGGCTTCATAATTTATTACGAAGCATTTGAACCCTTAGCACTTTAGGAACATTCATATTGAAACTTTAGATTTGAAAACCAATAAAAGACAAATCAGAGATGTTTGTATTTGCTTTTTGAGATTCTGTACATTTTCTTCCAGTAGTGTATATGAACAAACTTTAACCCTTAATTGATGTCCTCTAGTTGCAAGTATTTAAAATATATTAACTTGTCTTTAAATTATTTTGCAAAGGTTTTAAGATTTTATAATTAATTGGTTAATGTTGCTCAAAATTTGAAAACAGGTTGCTTGGAGGCATTCAACAATTTATGTAATATTGTCATTGGATGAAGAGTCCAGCCCACTTCTTAGGTAGTTCATATAAAATACAAATGAATTAATTTAAAGTATAACTATAAAAAATACAGTAGCATGATATACTAGTGGGAACCATAGGGAATTGCCTATTTTGTAGGTTAAAAGTGACTGAATACCAGAAATTTCATGGTTCACATTTATCCAGTTTTTTCTAGATCTTTTTTAATTCTAAAATTTAACATATAAAATGACTATTGCAACTTTAAAATTACATAGCTTAAAAAACTATCAATGAAACATTTGAAAAATCTTTTGTACTGTCTAAAAAAAATTACTGGATTGGATACTAGAATGTTAAACAATCTCAAACACACATTGCAACAGGTGAAATAAGACAGAACAAGTTGGCAAGAATTAACTCTCGAAAATAGAAAAAAAAAAACCCAGTGCAAAACAGTGTAGGGTGTGTTCTAGATACTATTGCTAAGCAAAAAGTGGCGGGGAGGGAGAGAGGAATCCAATTAATCGTTTGATCTATAAGATATCAATCAATTGCCTTAACTGTTGTATCTATTACTCTTAGACCATTGACAGATTCTTGTATAATCAGCCAAATAAACCTGAAAAGGCAGAAGGACCTAAAATAAATGAAGCCCTTTGAGTAATACAGTAGTGTCAAATCATAATCTACACAGAGTAAGAATCCACAGTTTCATCTTGATAAAAGTTTCTAAAAATAGATTGACAATCAGGTCAGTTATGTTATTTTCATCATTTACACTGAACTCATGATTTCAGTCATGCATGTAGACCTGAACACATTGTAGAGAACTGTTAAGGACTGAGTTTGACAATCAGCATAGACACCACCTCGAAACTACATCAATGGTGTCATCTTAGCTCTTCTCTCTACTGAGTTCATGAGGCATTTCCTGCTGCATTATGACCATACTATTCATCCTTCCATAATCGTCTTTCTCCTTGGTGGTTATGAGACTCTGATTATACTGTCATTTTCAATCTCAAACTTCAGTTGCTTTAGGTGGTACTGCCACTATCTCTGCTACTGATAAGGTAGAGGAGATCTATTCATTTTTTTCATTGCTTATATATCATATCACTTTTAAGAACATGTTAACTCACAGGATATTATGATTGAGTATTTGGGATATTATCTGATAAAATGGTTGAGACAAGTACCTTCACCTTTTTACATATTTAGCAAAGTTAACTCAAAAAATATGTCCTCTTTAGAGGTAAACACAGATTTAGATCCCTTGCCTTTCATGATTAATCTCTTTTTAAGTGACTATTTTTTGCTTAAGACTTTTCCTGTGTTCTTTACACCATGGCTCAACAAGACCAGCAGTAATTTAGTCAATATTTACTACTTCTTTAAAATTAGGAAAATCATTCATTTCTTCTTGTTTTCATTTATTTAGTTGACTAGCTGTCATCATTCTCTTGCTGAAACAGCTTTTTAAAGAACATAAACACTACTTATAACTAAATTTTGGCAACATGGAAGACATGGCTTATTAGCCAAGAACTTTATTCATAAACTTAGGAACTTTGAATCAATTTTTTAGTAGTGTTGTGTCTATCTATTTGTATTGTGTAGATTTAGTTGTCCTAACTCTCAGGACCTTCTATTAGATGGAAATTTTAATGACTTTAGTAGAGTTGCATTTTATTATTGAGGGACATTGTAAAGCTGAGGTCAGATTTAAATGTCAACCTACATTTTCTTAAAAAAATTTTTTTAAGTATATCAGGAACTCAGAGAACGTATCTCTAAACTAAAGAAGATAAAGGATCTTCGTCTTTGTGATTGTTTTTCTGGAAGTGATTGAATAAATGTTAAATAAGATACATTTTCATTTATAGTCTGTGTATTAGTTGTTCTAGGTGCCTGGGACTAGATGATCTGCTTTATTTAGGTTATCTATATATTAGAATAAATGAAATGAACATTATTTAGAATGTAATTTACTTATTAGAATTGCAATTTTATTTGATTCTTATGCTGATGTTGTATTTATAATGTTTAATTTCTTAATTACAAAGGAGACATACATAAAAATTAGATTCCAAATCCTCCAATAAACTTAATGAGATATGACTACTCTTATAAATATAGTTGTAAGCTTTATTTTTGTAATTCCTTTTTAGAGCTTTATCTGTAGCTAGATGTAATACTATAAGTTGATTGATGGATTATTATGTAAATATAGAAGTAAATTTCTGTTAATCTATTTATGAAAATAAAAGTATATCTAACAGTATAAAATTCACTAATAGAAACTTAGGTATTCTCACAAAGACAAAATTTAATACTTACATTGTTTAAACTATACACACAGTTTGTAAGTTTTCTTTAAAAGCTTAGAAACTAAATTTATATATTCTATGTGATTCTATAGCTACACAGTATGTCTTTTTAAACTTGTGGGAATTAGATTATTTTATTACAGCAATTAAATATCAGTGAATTACTTAATGTGTACTCAGACCTTCAAAAAGTAAAAAATAGCTATTTGAAAAATTATAAAACTATTGAAATAGCATATGGGTTGTATGATATTTTAGTTCACTGATCAATAAATAATAAGGAAACTCAGCATTTGAGGGGAAAATTCCAAGAATGAGAAGCTCTAAATTTTCTTTGTATGCAGCACTGTAACCTACTCATTACTTATTTCATACATGGCCTTTCAGAAATGTGACAAAGATTCTGGGACATGTTAATTTTGTTTATCTAATATGCAGATTATATAAATTGTAAATGAGAACATTGTTGATCTCTTTTATCTAGGACATTAATATCTTAATCATAGCTCCTCCCTTTTAACTAGATTGCAAAATACCACTGAAATGCAAACCCTTAGCACAGGAAGCTAAGAAGAGATCATTGGCTGCATATTGAAAGCAACTGCCTTTTAAAATTTAATTAAAATTTATACATTTGATTACTTTGCCAGGAACTGCATAGTAATAACACTTTCTGTTTGGCATCTATCATATATTTATAGTAGAACTGGTATTTTTGCAAGCTCAAATTTATTATAATTAATAAGACTTTATTTGGTTTTTAAATAATAAACAAAATATTGAAGATTTTTTAGAAATGTAATACCAAAAGTGTTTGAAAAATATACAAAATATTTGTCAGGAGAGTATGTGTTTAACAGTTTATGAATTCTTTTCCAAGTACTAAGATTGTTTTAAGTCTGCCCTCATCTCTAAAATATTCTCCTAAACTCAAGTTGTAATTAGCAAAATTGATTTTCCAAGAAGCATTTTATGTTGTATTGGCTGAGGATGGTTAAAATTATTTTATTTGAAAAAATGAACTTGAGTTATTCAGAGGCAGTTAAAGGACTGACATAAGAGGTATGAATCCCTTCAGCAGGTGTATTATACAGATCTAGAAGGAAAGGTGAAACTTAATATGTATTTTTTGTGAATGCATAATACATAACACATACATTTTTCTTTTCAATTTCTTTTATGTCAATATTTGAAAAGAGAACTCTTGGATCATTTTTGAGTTAAAAAGTAAATGCCCTGCCTTTACTTAATCTGAAGTTCAAATAGCAAATGGAAAAGTCCTATTTTTAGATGACATGTTATTGTTTGTCTACAGCCTAATGGGACAAAATAAAACCTCAGACCAGGGATTCTTGGTTTGATTCTGGGAATTATTTTGGTTGTTCTTAGTTGTTGTTCATCAAAGGTTGATTTACATCTTAGTTGTCCTCAGGAAATGCTGGCAAGTTGTGAATCTGGGGTTCATTGTAATTCATATTCACAGGTGAAATTTTCCAAGTTGACTAGATTTTCTAACTGCTATTCAGGGCCTTTTGAAAACAGAAAAGAAGAAAAAGACAAACTTCTGTCCTTCAGGCACTTAAAATTTTGGAGAAATAAACTTTACACACATAAACAAAAAGTAAACTAACATGCAGTTAAGGACTGAACAGTGTAATAGACCATAAAGTACAGGTGTAAAGGACTAAAAAATGTTAATAATATGCCAAGATATTTATACATAATCATCACAGGTAGTATTTGGATAATTTGTATACCTTTGGTCTGTATCACATCCCTGTTAATACTGTTTTTCCAACAAGTTTTATAATTACTAAATTTAAAGTAATGTAATACAACTATTATATATGTTATTGTTCTCTAATGAACTTTATATTCTATAATATTGGCCAGATTTATAAAACTAATTTTGCACACTCCCATACACAAATTTTTGTGGAATTATTGTACATATTTTTTTGAAGTGACTTTAGGCTCTTCTCTTTTGCACTCTGTTTTCATCTACATTAGTTTTATTTTAGCACATTAACTTCACAAGCTTCTACTCACCTAACATGCAGGCAGCATGTGTTGCCTCCTCTGCCAATGTTGTCCCCTCAACGTTCACCTAATTAGATAATTCTTCAGGTTCTAGTTCAAATGTCTTTAGGAAAACTTTCCCTAATCTCTTACACTAGATAAGATTTCTTATAAGCATAAAAGACAACCTTTCATTTCTCTTAGCTTTACATGGCAATTATACACATATTTCTGTTAACTTTTGAGTTGATCAGAACTCCGGCATTGCTCTATTAACACTCGGGGTACTTGTTTTTTTTGTTTTGTTTTATTTTTGATGTTATTGTGTTTTTGTTGTTGTTGTTGTTTTGTTTTGTTTTGTTTTGTTTTTTACCAGTGCAGAAAGAATTACAGCTCAGCGAGATTTAGGAAAGGTAAGATTTATTAAAGGCACATTTTAAGGTAGAAGCAGGTCACACCTAAACAGGCTATAACCCCACAGAAACAAAAGGTATGATTAAAGTATGTCCCAAGTAAGGGGATGGTTACAGAGAAGGAAGTTGTAACCTTGTGGAAGTAGGGAGGTCTGTATTATACTAGGGATGTAATGGCGGGTGGTTATAAAGGTATTCCTAGATGATTGGCACGTGAGGTCATTCTGATTGACATTTGGCTGTTAAATAATTCCCTGCCTACTGTGCATGAGGTTACCCAGAATTCAGTCTGTTATAATTAATTTCAAAACTTCTGGGCAGAAGGATGATATTAAAATGATGGTATGACAAGGGTGAGGTGAAGCGAGGGTCAGAGTACTCCTTACTTACTGTGCAAGCATCTGTGGCTGGATTAAGTTAGCTATAGGTTTATGGCCCTCCATTCCTTTGTCTCTCAGGATGCAGGAGTGATTTATAACTACAAAATGGGGAAGCCTTTTAAGGAGGTCTTCACGTAGTCTCTGGGCTAGGCCTTTGCTCCTTTGTTCTCCTGTCACTCATGACTAGCTACATAACATTTCTATATTTTTTAATATCTGCATTTCTTCCTTGGCTATAAACTCAATTATTAGTCTGGTTAAAGATTTTATTTCCAATGATTAAAAATTTTCAATAGCTATTTTTTTGTATGAATATATAAATGCTAGATTCTTTTAAACCAAGCACAAAACCAAAGACCTGATATCAAAAAGTTGATGGAAATCTTTGGTAATTAGAATATCAAGCAAATGTAATGGGTGCTTCTAAATTGCATAACAGACCAAAGTTTCTCAGGTTATTTGCCAATGACATCATACTATATAGAGAGAACCCTAAAGATTCCACAAAAAAGCTGTTAGAACCAATCAGTGAATTCAGTAAAATAGCAGGATACAAAATTAATATTTAGAAGTCAGTGGAATTTTTACACTCTAATGATGAACTTTTGGACAGAGAAATTAAAAAAACAATTTCATTTACAATTGCATTGAAAACAATAAAATACCTGGGAATCAAATTAACCAAGGAGGTAAAGGATCTATTACCAGAAAATTATGCCATTGAAAAAAGAAATTGAAGAAGATACAAATAAATGGAAGCATTTACCATGTTCATGGGTAGAAAGAATCAACATCATTAAAATGGCCATTCGACCCAAAGCAATCTATAGATTCAAAGCAATCCCTATAAAACACCAATGACATTTTTCAGAGAGCTAGAACAAATAATTCTAAAACTTATATCAACCATAAAAGACCTCGAATAGCCATGGCAACCTTGAGAAAGAAGAACAAGGTTGGAGGCATCACACTATCTGATATCCAACTATACTACAAGGCTACAGTAATCAAAACAGCATGGTACTGTCATACAAACAGATACATTAATCAGTGAAACAGAACAGAGAGACCAGATATAAATCTATGCCTATATGCTTAATAAATGACAAAGGAGGCAAGAATATGCAATGGGGTAAAGACAGTCTCTTCAATAAATGGTGTTGGAAAATTGGACAGATATAGCAAAAAAAAAGAAAACTCTACCACCTTCTTACATCATATACAAGAACAGACTATACACAATGGAATATTACTCAGCATTAAAAAATGAAATCCTACCACCTACAACGACATGGATGGACCTAGAGGTTATGTTGAGTGAAATAAGTCAAACAGAAAAAGATAAATACTATCTGATTTCATTATATGTGAAATCTAAGGAACAAACAGAACAAACTAATCAAAAATAGACTCACAAATAATAGAGGACAATCTGGGGATTGCCAGAGGGATGGGTATTGGGGGCTGGAATAATGGGGTGAAGGATTAAAGAAGTACAAATTAGTAGTTGATAGATGGTCATGGTGATGGGGACCACGGTATAGGGAATGCAGTTAGCATTAATGTAATGGCTAAATGGAAAGCCAGAGGAATGAAAGAGCAATTAGGGGGATTGTTTTATAAACTATATAAATGTCTACCCAATGTACTGTATACTTAAAACTAATAAAATAAAATAAAAAAAAGTTTCTCAATGGGTTATAATTGTTTCTTTTTGAATGTTATTGTATGCATGTAATACAAAAGCCGTTGTCCAAAGTATCAAAAACTGAGATATAATAGAACGCGAATTAAATATTTTTTGAAGCCTAAGAAAAATAAACTTTTTTAAATATTTTTGGAAGAAGCCTGAGGTTGTGTAATTAAGTACATGTATCATTTTGGGTGTTTTTAATTTAATTAATTAAAAACAACCTCAAACTGGCTTAAGCAATAAGAATAATTATTATTTAAAATAACAGTAAACGCAAAGGTAGGGCAAGTCTCAATGGTGTTTGATATAACAGCTAAAATTTATTATATGAAACTCAAATTCTTTTTATCGCTCTACTTTGCTATCCTTAGTAAGTTTTATCCTCAAGCTGGCTCTTTTCAGAGTTGCAAGATGGCTGCAACAGTGCAGGGATCACATCGACACACAATGTCAAAAGGAAAATAAAATGAGCCATCTCTTTGACTTATTTTCTTTTTAAAAAGATTTTTATTAAAATATAGCTAACATACAATTGTGTATTAGTTTCAGGGTACACTATAGTAGGTTAACATTTATATATCTAAAGAAGTTATTCCCATGATAAGTCCAGCAACCATCAGATTCTGTACAGTGCTATCACAGTATCATTGACTATATTTCCTATGCTGTATGTTATATCCCCATGACTTATTTGCTTTATATGTGGAAATCTGAACCTCTTATTCCTTCACTTCTTTTCCCCATTTAAAAAGTTTTTTCAATTACAGTTGACATTCGATATTATTTTACATTAGTTTCAGTTGTATGATATAGTGGTTAGACATTTATATAATTTATGAAGTAATTCCCCTGATGAGTCTAGCTTATGGTATACAGTCAATAATATGGTAATTTTTGACTCATTTTAAAAGAAAGGAAATCTTTCCTAGCAGTCTCCAACTTACTTCCTCTTACATATCATTTGTCAGAATTGAACGCATGCCCATTCTTGAACAACCGTTGGCCAGGGTAATGGAACTATCAGGATTAACTGATACTAATTACCTAGGGGCAAAATACATGTAGAGATGTGATTTAATAAACTTTTTGCTCATATATACAAAGGATATTAATGATTCTTTTTATAATTCATTGAATTGATGATTGAGAACTCTTAGAGGCAAAACAGCTAGAAAGGTTTTTCAGTGAAGATGCTCAACTTCCTATTTAAGATAACATTAAATAATAATGGGATAATACTTGTATTACATGCTAAGATTTATATTTTGGTATATCTTTCTTTTTTTTATTCCTGCAAATACCTGTTTAAAATTTCAAGAAGTCGTTTTCACCCACCACCATGTTAGGGAATGGATATAAAAAGAGACTTGACTATGTTCAGCTGTGAACATGATCTGACCACTATGTCTTTTCCTCTTAGAGTACTATCTTCCCTTTTGATACTCAAGATAACTGAAAAATAAATATTTGTGATTATAACATTCTTCATTTTGGAAAGCAACAGTTTTCCTCTAGTCTCAAAAACAGACATTTCGATGTAATAAGTATTAAAAAGTTCTCATGCCATAGTACAAAAAAGTATATTTTTATGATTTCATTCTCTTTCTTTGTTACAATTTAGTCTGTGGAAATGGAATAGTTTAAGCCTTGCTGAATCATTCAGCTAGTTACAGCTTTACTAAGAAGGAAGGTACTAGTAGAAGAGAATCTTAACATAAAAAATGGCAAGCAAACATACACAAGATTTTCCAAGAATACTAGCCATAAATGCGTGGACCCCACCAAAAGACTTGTTACAGAAGAAAATTAGCTAGTCTTCTTTTCTTTTATTTATGAAACTTACTTTTGTTGAATGTTATATAAGAAAAATTTTCCTTAGGTAAATCTTTTATAAATTTTGTTAGGTTAATATTTAAGTATTTAAGGTTTTTAATTTAATTTTATATATGGTGCTATTTTTTGTAATTTCAATATCCATTTGCTCAACACTAATATATGGAAATAGTTTGATTTTTATATATAACTTGCTATTCTGTGACCTGTGTAAGCTTACATATTAGTTTCTTTCTGGTAGATACTCAGGATTTTCTAAAGAAAATCCTTAAGCCTAGAAAACACAGTAGGTGACTATTCAATGAAAACAGTTAATAGTAAATGAATACTAATAGAACACTGAGTTAGCACTAAAAATTCAATTACTTGATTACTGGTCAATATTCAAATGTGTGTATGCTTTGTTAAAATTAAATATTAAATTTTTGCTGAGGTTCAAAGATTCCATTGGGCATTCAAAATTGTGTATAAAATAAATATCATATTTGTTTTCTGTTGCTATTTGTCTCCATTGTGTGTGTGTGTTGTTTTAAGAAGGTTGTTAACCTCAGTTAACCCATACCTAATCACAGGCATTCCCAGAAATGAAGGCTTTTTTGGCAAGAAGTAGAAAGAACTATGCCCAAAGAGAATATCAAATGTGTATCTATGCTTCAGGTTGAATACAGATATGTTAAGACATGTGTAAAACATGAAAAAGAATTTCCCCTCAGGGTTGCTGTTGGGACAACACCTGATTAGCACATTAATATTTATGCTGTTTATGGAGGAGTTTACCTCATTTACTCTAGGCTTGGTTATTTGCATTTCTTTAGTACCAAGGTTAGTCACGTATTTAAATTCTCCTATTGATGGCATCAATTATCTGATGGATTCACTTCACCCACTTTAAATAAATTGTACAGCGTTTCCTGTAACATTTTAATGACATTAATAATAAGCACAGAAATATAGCCAATGAGAAAGTCATTGTAAGAATGATCAAAAAGATATAAATAATGTTGGTCACACTTATTAAACAATATTTATAGAGTCTTCACAAAATAATCTCTCTTTTGTATTTTTGTACTTGGTCAAATTATCCTCCTTTCCTTTGTGTTACCGAGTCAAACTAATATGCAACTTTATTCAACACAAACTCTTGGCTTTCTGTTTCTAATTTTGAGAGTCATCACTTAGTCAATTGATTTTAAAACAAAGTCATAGCCTTAAATTATGAGTGAGAAAAGTATATGTATAAAGTTTTCAGGGAACTGTGCTTTCATCATTTATATTCACCTGTTATCTAATGCCTATTAAGATTCCTCAATTCTTGAAAGATATACATGAAATGCTTTCTCAACATGTCCCTAACTGTCTTCCCAAGGCAATAAGGGGATTTGACCAACTGGTGGAAGAAACTGGAAATGTTCTTGTGATTTCTATTTATGTTATAACAGGGACCTAGAATTGTTCATCAGCAAATACACAATGCCTGTAATGGTGCTGGGTATAGAGTAGGTTTTCAAAAAGAACTTTTTGAGTGAATTACATATGACAGAGAATTAGATCCATTTTGTGTGATCCTAAAAAAGTATAACTAGTGTTATGGATATAAAGATTAGGAATGCATTCCTAAAAAAACATCCTTGGGTTACTCAAAGGTGAGAGAAGTTTCCTCAGGAAACTAGGAAGGAAGAGATTTAAGCCTAGGCTGCCTAATGTTGTAGTAATAGTATGGTGAAAAAGATTTTACCATTGTAAATGAAAAGGATTAATTATAATTTAACTATTAATTATAATTTAATTATGAATTTTGAGAATCTATATGGGTTTCTGGGCAAAATCAAGAAAGGAGTCTTCAACTTCCCACTCCCATATTTACAAATACATTTGTATTTGCATCCAGTCTCAGAGGAAGCAGGTGTCTTTGTCAAAGACAAACTTTTCTAGATTCCAGCTTTTCCTATCTGAGGCCCTGGGACAGGGAGAAAATGCATGGCTTATGTTTATATCACTCACTGCCTCTTGATTCCTTGGTCAAAACTTGCCCAGGAGTTTTCTATGTTAAAAAGATTTTATAGAGATGATCCTTGAAAGATGGAAAAGTGCTCCTTGGGTGAATGGCAGGTAAAGGGTAGAGGATGGAGGGGCTGTGTGACTGATCAGGCTGCTGATGTCTCCATCATGAGGGACCTTTGGGATTATGCTAAAGAGTTTGTATGTCAATGAGAAATTCAGCTTAAATCTTGCAAAATTTCCTCAGTGGGGTGATTACATATTGGTAGAGTTCTATACATTCTCTCCAACTAAGAACAGTTCTGTTTTAAATCAGTGTTATGCATTACAGTTCCATATAAACATTGATTTGAAAAAGGGTCTTACCACCTTCAAAAGGTTTCTTTCTCCTGCTCAGGCTAACCATGTTGTAATCCTCCTTATCTCTTCTCTCATCTTTTGCAACAACTTCATCAACAAAGCTCTATCTTAAGATATATTCTGAATCCAATTACATGTTCTGATGTGTGTACTGCTATCATCTCAGTCCAAGCCATCATCTTCTCTCACCTGAACTATTGCAATGTTACCCTAACCAGTTACTTTGCTCTCCACCTTTCATGTTACTCCTAGCCCCTACCACAGTATATTCTCCACAAAATGAGCCTTTTATCAGAATCATTCCATTCCACTAATCAAAACTCTATAATGGCTTCCCTTCTCATGCAGCATAACATAAAGAAGTCATTGTGACCTGATAGGTTTCGAAATGGTACATGTCTCCTTCTTTGACCTCATCTTCTCTTTTCTGCTTACTCACTGAACACTGGCCACATAGATCTCAATCTTTTGTAAACACAGCAAGTCAGCCCCCACTTTAGGAGACTCAGATTTATTGTTTCCTTTATTTGTAATATTTTTCCTTCAAACATCTACATGAGTCAGTTCTTCCCTCTGTTCATATCTCTGCTTAGATGTCACCTTTGTAAAGGCTTCCCCTAATCACCTTAGTTTCACCCTACCCCAAGCACCTGCACTCATTCTCTAACCCCTTATCTGACACTTTACATTTACATATAGTTTTATTTATTGCTCACTGTATGTCTTTCCAAATAGGAGATGTGAAGGCAGAGGACATATCCTCAGTCCTGTTATAGCTCTACTACGCAAAATAGTACCTGAAACAAGTAGATGCTCAATGCACATATATCAAATGAATGAATGAAATTAAAGGTGTCTTGTTAACAATATGCTTGACAGTCATAGTAACCATAAAGTCTTCTTGAGGCAGAAGATTTTGAAGAGCATAGTATATTTTTAAAGGACACAGGGAAACTACAGAACTGTTACTCATATTTGTAAGAATTAAATTACTATATACTGCTGCTCACGTAGCTGCTTTAACTTTGCTGATATTACAGCCTGAAAGGAGGTTGCTTCTGGATACTGACAAGATGGCAATCATGATTTTAATGGGCATCCGTAAAAGGGAGGTAGTTCTTGTTCTAGATCTAGAACTCATAAGTCTAAAAAAAAATTTAAGGTATTTTTGGAAACCATAAAAGATTTATCATGGATATCCTGAAATATCATATGCTTTTGAATATCAGATTGCACTATATAAATAGAATTTATTGGACTAACATTCCCTCCCATCTCCGCATGTAAAGAGATGTTACACATTCCACTAAAGGATGCTATGCAATTTCTGCCCACATTCTGCAACTTTGCTCTTCTCAATTGTCTGCCAAACCAGTCATGTCTAGCTGATAGGGAAGCTAATTTTGATGACTAACACATACTTGAAATTTTCCTCATTACCCACCACTTTACCAGTTTTTTATTCTTTTGTAGTAACTTATCATGACATTTTTATAATATGCCCTTATGTGCCTTTTGGATCAAACCAAAGAAATTTCTTACCAGAGTCATTTGATTTGTGTTTCTACTTTTTGAAATTCTTATCAAGTCCAAAGAAAATTTTACATTATCATGAAAATATCAATGTCATTACTACTTAAATAGATGTATCATTTTAAATATGGTAACAACACAATCAGCTTCTCTATTTTACTACCGACTATTTGCCAATATTTCTGATTCATGTATTCAAGTACTGCTAAGAGTCTTCTCATAAAAAGAGATCTCTCAAAAACAATTGCCCTGCTATTAACTAAACTAAATTTAAACAATTACCATGATTCTCCAGATTCTCTTAAACTCTTATTATTTCTTGTTTTCTATCTAAAATATGTGAATTGTTTTCTTTTGTCAATTTTGTAAATTTTTCTATTCAATGATAGTAAAAAATTCTATTAATCAATAAGTTTTTTTGACTTTTGAATGAATTCATGGTCATATTTCTGTTATAATAATGAGAAGTTGTGCTTGAGAGCAAGAATGATTGGTGTAGGATGTACTTAACTAGTTATATGTGCTGGGGAACTCCCTTTATCCTTCAAGGGCTAGCTCAGCTGTCATATTGTCTAAGTCTTTCCTGTACCCATTTTTGTCCCTTTTCTAAATAACTTTTATTGCTTAATCTTTTATGTTTTCTTATCATAGCACTTGATAAATCTATTCTTTTTCCTATGATACTATGATTGTTTTATTATTTTATCTTTCTACTCTACTATAAGTTCCTTTAATACAAAGTCTATGTCATTTTTGTTCATTTAATAAAATTTTTTGTAATCCTAGTGTTTGGACTTTATTAGGCACATAATAAAAATTTCTTAAATAGAATTGAATTAAGTATAAGTAACAATTTTGCTAACCAAGTCATACATCATGTAGCTCTAGGTATGTTTTGATTTCAGTACCATCTGATCTTTATCTAGAAATG
This sequence comes from Cynopterus sphinx, assembly GCA_030015415.1. NCBI lineage: Eukaryota > Metazoa > Chordata > Mammalia > Chiroptera > Pteropodidae > Cynopterus > Cynopterus sphinx. Next base: position 102,099,518 of record CM057382.1, on the reverse strand, counting down.
ACATATTTTACATGAATATACCTATTGTCTTATTATTAATATGTAGTTTGGAGATGTTTTACTATGAATTCAATATCCACATAGTAAGACAGTAGTAGAAAAAAGTACTAGAGAAACTTCTAATCTATTTAAAGTTCAGAGAAAATAGGTGATACCTGAATTTACAAGACTTAGACCAACCTTTGCCTCTGCATCAAAAAATAAAATACTGTAGTTTTAATGATATTTGTTATTAAATGGCTCTATTATATGTGTATATGTGTGTGTATATTAAGATCAGTAATCTAAAAGATATACCGAGGTTGAGGTCTGAGTGACTGGGATATGTCTATATTATTATGAAGTCTAGAAATGGGAAAAGTAACTTCAATATATTTCAGTAATTAACTGATTCGAACCCCAATTTTATAGTTGAATAAGCTAAAGTCCTGGGAGACTAATTTTATAGTTGAATAAGCTAAAGTCCTGGGAGATTAAGTTTAAAAAGAAGTAGAGTACCAAACTACATGCTAATCAGTGACTTAAGTCATATCAAACAAAAAGGCAGGCATAACATGAATTCTAAATATGAATTTAAAACTTAAACCGTTTGTCGTCTGATTATGCCATCTAGAAAATACCTGGTAGTGATGTTTGGTGATTAAAGAAGTTTTGCTCTAGCCTAGGGATGTCTCTCTCAACATATGAGTATCCTCCTATGATATGTACAATTCATTGGAACCCTATATGCTTACATATATTTCAATTTAACTCATTAAAAATGTTCAAATAGATTAATTTTGAGAATTCTGGAATAAGAATCATTGAGGCAAAAATAGATTATCTTCATTATTACGACTTATTTTTAATTTATTATTCTTTACTTTTAATCTGGTCAAAAATTTTATGACTTTTTTATATACTTTCATATTTCATTGAATTTTTTAACAACTTTGTTCCATGGATTCTCACATTAAGATCAATGCTTTAAAAGATATAGCTAGGTTGAGCTCTGAGGGACTGGGACATGCCTTAATCATATAACAATCTCTCCATTGTGCTAACATAAAAGGTACTCATGCCTTTTAATGCATAAATATATAATAAAGATGGCCTACTTCTGCACACTTCTAGTTAAACTACACTGATTAATACCTCAATTAATTTGTCATAAATGCCTCCATGTTAAGAAAAAGTCTATAAAACAAAGTGGAAAAGCAATTCTATTTCAATTACTTAAACTTCTTAAAAGTTCAAGACTGAACTAGCTGTAGCTTCTCTCTTAGTAATTGTCATATGTCCAAGTGTCAGCCATCTTTGACATACTAATCACAGAGCTCATTACAAATGAAGATATCATAATTGGGAGATGCCAAGCTTTCTCAGCTATTTATTTAGGTATGATTACAGTGTTTATCATCAAAGTAGCTGCCTCTAAAAGAGGACATAACTATCAGGCTTAATTGATAATCCACACAGGTAGCACTTTGGAGCAGGCAGTTTTGTAGGTTATATTTGCTCTCTTGACTGGAATATTTGTATGGCTGGAGAGAGAGGAAGGTGTAAGACAGCTTTTTAAATATATGTCTATGGGTCTGTGATAATGTAGTTAGTCTTCTATATCTTAGTTAAATCGTAAAAATGAAATATCAACTTATAATTAGGAAAACTGTAAGCAGGGTCTACCTCTGTAGAAATCTAGAAAGAATTGTTTTCTGCTAAAGAAACTGAAATGCTTCTCTTACTAACAAAATTTTAAGCCACAGAATATTCATTGGTTTATGGCTGCTTCTCCATAGTAATTTTTCAATGGCCAGTTCATCCAACAGGCCAAGTTATTTTTCAAAATCGCTTCATACATTTTCCATGAGTCAAAAACAGACTGGCAACTGTTCTACACATGGCAGATCTCTTATCTTTAATATTTCAGCAAAAATGTTATTTCACTGAGAGAACTTGCTTACTTTTTCCAGTCTCCTGTCCTCACCCAGTCTATTACCTTTTTATTTTCAATCATAGATATCTTATTCATCTTTTTACTAGCTCTTATTACCACTCATAAGGATCTCTATGTTACTAGTTTTATCTGTCTTCCCTTACAGACTGTAAGCAGAATAACAGCAAAGATCACACATTTGTACTTTATTGATTCTTTACTTGTATTATTTATTTATATTATTTTGGATCCTAACGAAGCTTTAAAAGGTTTCTATTCCTCATTCTAAAGATTAGAAGACTAATTCCAGAATTTAATTAATTTGTCGATAAGGCAAAACCAGGAATAAACCCAGTTGGTCTGCGTTTATTTCCACCATAAAAAAAGCAGTCCACTTCAAGCATGTACCAACATTTTCTATTTAACATTAAATAGGCTGTTTTAGAAGAGAAATAAATTTGAGTTGCATTTTCTGTCTCCATTTATGTTTTCTCATTTTTTATTTTCACTTTATTTTAACAGAAAGAAATTAAAAAGGGCAAATGACCCTTCTCCCCCAAAAATAAACACTGAAGAACAAATTTATGCTTAATTCTCTTCTTTAAACAGATGTAATGATGCAAGGTACAATTAAAAAGTCCCATTGAGATTAGACTCATTCAGATTAAATGAATAAATAATTGTCACATATAAATCAGAAAAAACATATACAAATATATAAAAGCATTTTAAATATCATCAAAAGAAAACAATCTTTTTCATAGTTTGAACATGTTGCAATTTAAAAAATGTCTTTCTACCTGTTAAAGCCAAGTCCTGAAAGTTTATTGCACACTTAGGATTCCTTTGCATTTTGTTTATTTAGGGTAAACATTACTTCCTTTACAATTAGCTGGTGTGCGCATACAGCTCCTGGCAACTGTAATTCAAAACACAGAAATAAGTATTTGGTAAAACTTATTTCAACATGAGACAAAAATTAACATTATAGTACATCAAACTGAGAATAGCTGATCACTTGACAAACTCATTTTCAAATTAAATATGACCATGATAAAAAAAAATCCTGTATTATACAGCATTATTGTGATGTAATATTTGGCTATGACCTCCATAAATTTGACAGAATTTAATTTTTGTCATTTCTTTTGCTTCTTATAGAGTTCAGCCTGCAGCGATTGAATTGACAAAACTTAGGGAAAAAAAGAAGTGAGAACTTTTTAAAAAATTGCAGCAACCAAAATATCCTCACACTAAATAAAAATGAATATTTAATGCCATAGATTTTAGAAATGGAAAATTCAATTATGGGTGAGGAGAAAGTCATGGGAACATTGGAAACTTTTTTTTCTGAATTGTGTGGTATCAGCCTTAAGAGTTTCTTTTATGAGTCATGCAAACAGTTGTTAGTAACACAATTAAAATAAAGTGAGTCAAAGACAAAGTGCATAAAATGGATACTTTCCATTTGGCTCAGACTTCAGGGTAAGGACAGCACATCCTCATTAACAACACTGATGCTACATCCGAAACACTTTCTCTTCATTTAACCTTCATCTTACTTGGAGGCACAATTACTTACCTGGACATTGAAACAAGGGAGCCATTAATCTTTTCCTTGTCCCACAGCTAAGCAGCCAACAAAACTCAAGGGTTGGAGCTAAACCCATTTCTTTTCCACCCCACTGCCTCAGCCTTACTTCAGGCACCCACCTGTAGCCTTTCAAATGACCTCTCACCCAATTTTCCTTGTGCACTTTTGCTCTAATCCTCATTCACACCTCTGTGACTATTCTAAATTCAACACTTAATTAAAACTTTAATTGGCTCCCCCTCTCCTATGGAGTCAGTTTCAAGCTCTTTACTCTGGGTTATGAGACTCCTTTGTGAGCTGTTCCAGACCACCAGCCATAGGATATCATTTTTCTAGTACCATAGTGCTTAGAAAGACTAGTAATTGTGTACATACTTTGGGAGACCATAAATTTTTTGAGAGCAAAAGCCATATATTATGTATAATTTTTATTTTCAGTGCTAATTATTAGTAATGAATGCTATTTCAAGTTGCTAGTTTTGTTGTTGTTGCTTTGGTTTTTGTTTTGTTTTGCTTTTGCACTTTTTTTTTGCTTCTCTTTTTCATCCTTAGAGAACTTTTATTACTCAAAGTTTTAATCATGTTGCCTTTTAGATAAAATCTCCTGACACAGCCCTCCAAAAAGTTATTTTCTTTTGTATAAAGTTTTATTTTGACACATTTCACACTATGTGTTAATTACTTGTTTCCACCTCCATATTTCCTTTTATTGCATGAGTTTCCTAGAGCAGCAATCCCCAACTTTTTTGGCACCAGAGACTGATGCTCCTTTGAGAGTCTAATGTTTGATGATTGGAGGTGGAGCTGAGGCAGTGATGCTAGTGCTGGGGAACCACTGCAAATACAGATGAAGTTATGCTCACTTTCTTGCTGCTCACCTCCTGCTGTGTGGCCCCGTTCCTAACAGGCCATGGACCATTACTGGTCCATAACCTAGGGGTTGGGGATCCCTGTTCTAGAGGCAAAGTGTATATCTTTAAGTTTTTACACCTCTAGGGCTCCAGAACTATTTCTAAAACATAATTATAATGTAGTAGGTACTCTTCTAAGGACTTTCTATTACCTCATTTAATGAATAAAGTTAAATAAATATCTGTTAGATAAAATTAAAAATAAAACATTTACAAACATTAATATCTTATTTGAAGATATTAAATATTAATTCAATTTAGAGATTCAGAAAATAAAGTAAATAAATGCCAACTTTCGAGTTGGAGAAAGAGAATTTAAATGGCTTAAGATGTTTTAAGAGTTTGAGATCTTGCTCCCTGGGATATGGCATCAGTTTGGTTCAAATAAACTCATAAGAGAAAAAAAAAAGATGTTTTAGGTGATCAGGTAGTAGTACATGAATAAGAATAGGTAAGAGTCAAGTGGAAATGAAGAATCTTCATGGGGACTGAAGTTTTATCAGGTACAATTTACAATTTGTGATTTCACTAAGAAGTATTAACAAAATGTGAAGAATTATGATCAGGTCTTCAAAAGTAATGTGGGTACTTTTAAAGACAAGCCATTAAGAAATTTTAAAAAGTATTACATTTAAAAAGTTTTTGTATTTGATATTTTATTCTTAATCAGTTAAACTGATGATTCTTATGTAACTTTGTTGTTAATAACTCCCATATTAAAATATGAAAATGTCATTTAATTACTTTTCCTTTAAATAGGTCTTTGTATTTCATCATCCAAATGTCAAATTGCTGATACATCAGACAGAATGAAGTGGGAAGATATCCTCACTTGAATGTCAGCATTAGTAAAGCTTTAACTAAAAGTTATACTCTGGGGTGTAGGGGATGGGTATACAAATTAAAACCTTGTGTTCTTTTTAAGATCTAAGTATCCTATTATTATTTAGTGGTATAAACTATTTTTGTAGAGTAATGTAGCAAGAAGACATAATGAATGTTTTTTGTCTTACTGTTTATTTTTTCCATTATCACAGACCCGTTGAATTTTCAGAAGTTGATTACCGACAAGTTGAATATCAAAGAAGACAGCCATTTTGGGACCCTATTAGGCTAGCACTTTTCACATTGGCAATTGCAGCAATTATAGGCATCGCAATTGGTATTGTTACTCATTTTGTTGTTGAGGGTAAGTATCCAGGTCACAATTCTATTGCTTAAGTGCTCCATGACTTAATATCTTGAAATTCTCTGTTGTATAAATATACTATGTGCATATTAGCATTTTAATTACTAATCTTTAACTGATGTTAAATTATAGTTTGCTATGATATTGAGCTCTGTGTTACATGTTTCCAGCCAGTGAAGCTTACAATATACACTACTAGATGCATAGACACCTCTAAAATAAATACATATTTAAAAAGAGATGATCTTTAGAATAAGTCAAATCACATCATGTGCTGAGTTTAATATACTTTGTTCAAAATCAATAAATTAATGAGTTGCCCCAAGAAAAGCTGATGATATGAGAAAAGTTACCAAAAAAAAAATCTTTAAAGGACTTAAGATTAAACACTATTTTGAGGAAAAAAGGGATTGTTTCATAACTGGGGGGAAAAAGTTGGAATTAATTCCACATTATATACAAAATGGATAGTTAGTATCATAGTCAAACCAAATGACAATCAACCAAGATTAACTTACTTTTATATTTGGCACGAGTATTTATATATGTGACTGAGACTTTGCCTAAAATTTTACAGAATTATATGACTTGCAACAATAAAACCATACTTGAAAGACTTCCCAGTCAGAGACGAATATTGTCCAACATGCCCAGCTTGTTTTCCTCCCTACTGTATTGTGGGATTGATTAATAGCCATTTCTTAGACTCTTATAAAATAAAAAATAAACCAAGTTACCCTTTGCAATTGTATTTTTCTTGTTAATATCCTCTTTGGTTTAAAAGGCAGTAAAGTAGTTTTCTTTTTAAAGTATGCTCCACCCCCAGTATGACAGGTGCTCAAAAAAGAAAAAGTGAGGGAATAACAAAAATAATGGCAAAAATAGTATTTAAAAAATATCATAGATTATGGTAGGCTGGATAATGCTCCTCCTGCAAGGCATCCATTTCTTAATCCTTACAACCTATGAATGTTACCTCACATGGCTAAAAACATTTTCCCAGTGTAATTAAGTTAAGGATTTTGAGAGGGGGAGATTATTCTGGACTTTCCGATGGGCCCTACATATCACCCCAATGTCTTTATAAGAGAGAGGCAAGAAGGTCAAAGAAGGAAGAGGACCATGTGACAACAGAAGCATGGGGAGAAGCCTGGAAAGTGGTGTATGACCACAGGCCAAGAAATGAGGATATCCTCTAGAAGCAAAAAAAAAAAAAAAAAAAAAAAAAAAAGGCAAGGAAAAAGATTACCTTCTTAGAGCCAAGAATTTGAGAAATCTATTACATGGATTACCCATGCAGTTAATTGAGAGTTGCCTGATTATAGATAAAAATTTAGTAAAACAAAGGAGAAGATAGTCTATGATAAAGGGTAAACAAGTGGAAGGGTGTAAGGCAGAGGTATCTAAGATCACATACATTTCAGAAAAGTAATCTACATATTTTTAAAATATAAGGAAATCAAAACCAAGTCAGTGAAGGAAATTGCATTGCAGTAATCAGGATAATACCATGAATAAGTAAATATATTTTAAAAATATTAAAGAGTGGAAATAAATTGATCTGAAAGGCAGGAGATTAAAAATAATAAAATATGTGAAACAATCAAAACAGAAGTAAGAATTTTAGCAGACTTGATAAAATTTATATCACTGGGATTGAAGTGTATTTGATAGTTATTTTTATCCTAAGAATCTCAAAAATTATCAATGATCAGCTTTTACCATACTATAATACTGACCTTATTTAAAATAAAGATTATAAGTGACTTTTGAATAGGAATGGTTTGTCAATGCCCTCCAACAAGAGACCACTGGGAACATGTAGTAGAACAGGTTTGGTTTATTACATGTTGTTGAGAAGGAGAGTATATGCCATGGGCAATCATGGATCAGCTTAGTCAGAGATTGTTAGAAAGTATGTGTTATGAGATTTTTGATTCATTTAGATTATTTGAGGAAGGGTTTTCTCTCAATTAGATGCTCTCAGGAAGCTAGATTAATGCTGTAATTTTGCATCTTAATGAATCTTATGTAGAAGGCAAAAGCAATAAAGTGAGGCTCTCACTGTTAGAGAAGCAGCAGTCAATCATAATAGCCAGGATAGGAAGATATTCATTTATTCGTTTGTTTGTTTGTTTGTTTGTTTGTTGGGGCAGTACTTTTGTTTGCATTCAAAAATACCTATGGAATGGTCTTCATCTACTTGGTCACAGGGTGGTCTTGTCTAATGATGTTCAATGAAATTGTTTATGTTCAAGAGGAGCATACCAAGGCCTAGATGACAGCAGTAGGTCAGCACCTGAAAGTGGGGGGCTAATTTTTCTCTTTCTCGGGTTTTATATTTATAAGTCCATAAACTCTTGGGTATTAAAAGATAATTTAGTGTTAATAATTAAATATTAAGTGCCAGATAACTTCCCTAACTTTTTTGTTACTTATCAAAATAAAAATACTGGTGAACTTTTTGGGTTCTTTTTATCTTTGGATTTTTCATTTCAATCTTTCTTTTTTATTCAAAGAGAAATAAACTATTTCAAAATAAAATCTTATTTGAAAATAAATAAAGATAACATAGATATTTTCTGATCCTTGTTTCTACTCAACATTTTTGCAGGAGTCATCTACTTTTTTGCAAATAGCTTTAGCCCATTTATTTTCAGTATTGAGTACTAATGTCCTATTGTCTTAAACATACCATAATTATCCTTATCTTCTTTAATATACTTGGATATTTAGGTGGGTCCAGATTTTAAACATTTAAACCAGACTGCTATCAATCTTCTTATACCTATATCTTGGTACATACATGCCAGAGTTTGTCTAGGGAACATATGCAGATGTAGAATTGCCAGGTCACTGGACATGTGCTTTTATACCTTTATGGATAAGACCAAGCTGTTTTCTATCAGCACCTCATAGGAGTTCCCATCGCTCCACAAACTTACCAATATTTTTTTTTGGAATACCTTTATATATTTGCTAATTTTGTGTATACTGTAATATTACCACTGTAATCTAAATTTGTATTTGCTTGACTATCAGTAATGGACACCTATCCATGTCTTAATCGATTATTTAGATTTCCTTTTTTTTTGAAGTGCCTGTTCAAATATTTCCTCCATTTTTTATTGAATCATCTGTCTTCTCATTGATTTGGGCACTTCTTTCTATATTCTGGATATATAGATATCCATTGTCAGTTGTATGTATTGCAAATATGTTCTACCAATGAAAATACCATGGAATCGATAGATAAATAGGTGTATCTATATATATATATATATATATATATATATATATAGATGGATAGATAGATAGATAGATAGATACCTTCAGAATTGTATGAGGATTTTTTATTATAAATGAGAAAAATCACTGCCACCATTCACATGAAATATGGCATTAACTAGAAAAATTCAAACATTGAGTTTTTCAGTTGTCTGGTTTTTGTTCTTTTTTAATTATCTAGAATTATATTGTAAGTCATATTTTTCAACAAATATTTCATGATCCGCTTTAAGTTTTTCAGGATTATTTAGAATTACTTATTATGCCTTTTGTTATGGTTAAGAACAAATCTGTTTTATAAAGAGTTGTACAAATATTTTAAAGAACATAGTCTTTAAAATTGTATTTTCACTAAACCCAATTTTCTAAACCTATTTTTAAAGCTTTACTTTTTTTGAAACCTGCAAGTAAAGTCTGAATTGGCATAGTATCATTTATCTTCCCATTAGCAGAACTGGCTTCATTTTGGGGATGTAGGGAACATGTTCTTTCATGGAGTTTAGAATCAAATGAATCTTGGTTTTAATCTCAGATCCAGCATGTATTAGTTGTGTGATCTTTGGAACATTACTTTTTATTTCACCAAGCATCAGTCAATTAAAACAATATTTTTAGAAAGAGAAAGAGAAGTTAAAATAATAATATTAGTTACCTCTGGATGTTAGGGTCATGGAATTGTTTTTACTCTTTTATACATACTCATCTGTTAATTCCAGAGTTTCTGAAACAGCATTTATAATCTAAAAACAATGTTTTATAATAATTAATTAAATTAAAAATTAGAATGAGCAGTCTGATATAATGCACTTAATAAATATTATAGATTGAAATAATTATTAATTACTTCAGCACTTTATAAAAAGTTTAAAGTACTATTCTCTGTGTTCTTATTACCTGAAATGGTGCATCCTCTTCAAATGCAAAAAAACAACATTTTGAATGCAAACACTGTGCTATAGTTTCAACATAAATCCTAAAGGGAATGTGGTAAAAAATATGCACAAGAAGTAGGCAGGATCAAGGTCAAAGTAAACGTCTTTGTGTCGTAGCAAAGAGTTGAGACTCCTTACCATACACAATGGAAAAAAATTTAAAGTGTTTTAACTGAAGAAGCAATATTATCAACTTTTTTTTTCCTTTTTTAATTTAAAAAGTTTACTTTGCTACTACATGGGGAATAGATCTGAAGAAAAAAAGAACTTGAGTCTGGGTAATAGTTGAAAAGCTGTTACACATTCCAGACAATAAATGATGAGGGAATAAACTACAGCACTAACAGTAGCAGAATTTGTGAATAGAGGACAGATTTTAAAAATTTAGGTGGTAACATTGTCAGAACTTTCAGATTAATTAGGAAGAGATCAAAGGTTATTCCAGGACTTCTAGTCTAAATGATGAAGTAATGGTAGCATTTAAGGTAGATAATCTAGATAGGGGAATTTCTTTTATAGAGAAGTCATTTGTTTTGGATAGACAATAGCTGGGTAGTTGATGAGGACCTGAATTAAAGATGTAGCTTTTCTGAAAGGGATAAAGAATTCAAGATATATCAATAGATTACACTCATAGAACTTAAAGACTGTGCAACTGATTTGCTATGGAAATGAACATAAAGCCAAGCTTGAGTAATTGTGTGGTTGATAGCACTGTTTATGAAGACAGAAAACATAGAATAGAGAAGGTCTGAGTATCGGAAGAGGTAAATGATTATTTCTTTTTTGGAAATACGTTGTCTATTGGGGTCTATTGGGTAACAAGTGAACAGCTCCTGAAGCCAGTTGTTACAGAATTGAAACTCGTGGCAAAGAGCTGGTCTAGAGATAAACATTTAACATCAATTGTTAAAGTAATTAAACAGGGAGGTCATTGGACTGAGGTGATGCTAATGCCTTTGTAGCTTTCATAAGCAAACCAAAACCTAAACCAGAGTCAGTGCACTCATCTGAAAAAACAAAACTTACAACAACCAATTACAAACAGGCTTTCTCACATAAAACAACCACCTAAACTATAGCCAATCAAATAATTATCTTGCTTTGCTTCTGCATCCTCTCTACAAAAATCTCCTCTAGCTCTTATCGGTGGAGTGCTCCTAATCACTTTGGTTGGGCACTGCCCTACTGGAATTGATGTTTGCTCAAACTTGAAAATTTAAGTATGTCTTGAAAAAATTGAAAACAATAAATACAGGCTTCTATTTAAGTAAGTTTATCAGTAGCATAGAAAATAAAATAGCCTGTTCAATGTATCTTCATAATACAGCTTAGCTATGATACACCTAAATTACAGTTCTTTGATGAAATTGATCATTTTATATGACTTTCTGCAGTTATTTTTAATGTTTACTTTTCATTGTATGTTACATATCCAACTGTATAAAAATTTTGATATGCATAAACACTGTTAATGGGTATTCTGAAAGTATACTTTGAGGTCTGAATTGTCTATTTTAACTGGGTACGTCAACAAAATTACTATTTGAAAAATGTTCATAATAATTTTTGTACTAAGAGAAAATAAACTGCATTATAGTAAGCCTGTATTGTGGGGGTAGAGGACAAGAAACTGATTATATTTAAGCATGAATCTTTTGTTTATTTTTACCTTTCAGATGATAAATCATTTTATTACCTTGCCTCTTTTCAAGTCACAAATATAAAATACAAAGAAAATTATGGAGTGAGAAACTCAAGAGAGTTTACACAAAGGAGTCATCAGATTGAGAGGATGGTAAGCCCAGTAGAAATCTTTAAAGTTTATGAATGTGTTTTTCTGCCTTACTTTGAATATGATTGTCATAGAAACTTAGCTTCTCAATGCCTCAATTTCTTCTGTAAAAATGAGCATAATATAACTTGTGTCTATTATAAGAACATTTGATAAACATGTGCCATGTGCCACATATTGCACTGAAGTTTTGCATACAAAACTAATTTAAATATCTCACAGCAAACATATGAGGTAGATGCTCTCATTATCTTAGCTTTTCAAACCAAGTAACAGGTACAAAGATGCATGGCTTTGGTTAATAAGTGGTAGAGCTGGAATTCAAATCTATGTTTTGACCTTATCCATTATTGCATGCCCAGCACATAGAAAGATCTCAATTAATATTTCTTATGCCTCCATATAATCATGAATTGCACTTTGGTCTTTTCAAAGGAAGTGACTAGATTTCATATTTTTCAGTGTTATCAACCTTGAGACCAGTGAAGCAAAGCATCTCTCCAGAGAAGATAAAATAATAGGGAAAAACAATGGGTTTCTAGTTTCTTGGCCAAGGAAACAAGATATTTCTTATCACCAGAAATAAACTAGTATTGAATAATAAAAGAAAGCATAATATAGTATCTATGTCATATGGTTATGAGGATTAAATAACTTAATATATGTAAAATACTTAGAATAATGCCCTGTACCATTAAATGTACATAAATTAGAGTAGGTAACTAATTGACTAGCAGGTAACTAACTGAGGAAACTGTTGAATAAAACAGATGTTTTCCCTATTTTTAACTATTTGATTATCTTTCTTGATTCATTTTTCTTACTCTGTTTTTAACTTAAGAATATAGGATTTCCACATTTGTCTTTATTTTGCTTTTAAAAGTATGTAAAGGGTTACATACAAGGATGCATGTCATTAATTCCTGATATCAATCTCAAATATAGTAATCCCCCTCAAATATTTGGTTTCCCTTGGAAACATGTTTATTAGGCAAGCTAAATCTTTACCTGTCATAGCAGAAAGTCAAATAGAATAATCTTCCATTTTTGATCTCATGACAACCATGTCTATGGACACTATAGATTTGTTTAGCAAAACTGGTGTCTCAGCCTAGCATACTCCTTTAAGCTTATGAGAACTATTGGGGGAAAAGAAAGTAATGTGTCTATAGAATGTGAACTGAATTAATATGATTGTTTATGATTAGCACTCCAACACTTCACTCATTGTACTCACCTTTGGCTGAATTAATAAAATGTAGGGAAGTATTTGCATTTTAGCCAGTTATTTATCTTTATATAAGTTGATTCTAAATGTTGAAAATCAATAAATAGCATTTTCATTTTCATAGCTATTTAATGATTGCCACTTAACTGTGCTTTTTATAATTATGTTGCCAGAATTTTTTCTTGCTTTATTAGTTGGTTAATTTATTCAGAATTATATCCAGATTATTTTATTTTTATTAAAATATAATTGATATATAATATTACTTTAGTTTCAGTGTACAACATAATGATTTGATATTTGTATTTATTGGAAAATATTACTACAATAAGCCTAATTAACATCTATCATCACACACAACTATAATTTTTTTTAATTGTGATGACAATTTTTAAGATCTACTTACTCTCTTGACAACTTTCAAATATACAGCTGGTCCTCAAATAATGTCATTTCATTATAAGATTGATACGATGTCATAGAAACTTAACTTTTCTTTATATCAATTAGCCTATGGTAAAATTGTTTTTGTTACATATCATTTTGCTTAAAGTCACAGAACCTATTAACTATAGTCATCATACTTTAAATTACATCCTCATGTCTTATTTATTTTATAAATGGAAGTTTGTACCTTTTGATTACTTTCACCCATTTTGCCCATTCTCCACCCTCTAAATGATCTCCACTTTCTTTTGGGGGACATTAGGTAGTCAGTATACTCCTAGTAGGATTTCAATCCTGAGGGTCACTGCTTTAAAAACGTTTGTTTATATAAAAATAAAAATAAAAATAAATAGAAGTTCAGATATTTTTCACATCCTCTGTGAAACATTAGCTTCACTTTGGAAATCAATGTCAGAATAATTCAAAAAGCTAATACTATAAATGTTATGACAATTATTGTTGGATAGGAAGATGACTTCCATCCACAGTGCAGAATTTTCAATATGAGAAAGCTACTAATGTTGGCTCTATACCTTTCTAATTTTTTTTAAGTAATAGCTTCCCACCAGAACCTTCTTTAATGTGCTCCATATGGTCTAAAACTACAACTAAGTTTAAATCTTTAAAAAGTCTTTTTTCCTATCTTCTTTCTTTTATTTTTTTTTTTTTTATTTTAAGAAGGAGCACAATGCAAAAACACCTTTGAAGACACATAATATTCTCTCTAAAAACACTTTTCCATTTAAGTTTATTAAATCTTTTTCTGGTTACAAGCTAAAAACCTCATCTGAAAATTGAAGATGTGGGGTCACTGATCTTCCAAAGAATGGACACATTGAAGTAGATGCATAGCAGAGCATTCTCTAGCTCCAGCTAATTTATCCCTGTATTGACTGGTTCCCAAAAAGCAGAGTCTCTGATAAAGGTTCTTGGTTAAGGATTTATTAACGAAAAGCTTTCAGGAAAATCTTGTAAGAAAGGGCAACAGGAAAGAGCAGAGTAAGAAGCTAGACAAACATATAGTTTCAGAAGGGCAGGCTCAGCTTGATTTCTCTGGGAGATCTGGAACCTAAATTATTACAGAGATGGTTGTGTCCAGCGGTAAGAAGTCTGGACTGTTTGTGTTATAACAAGAGCTGACCAGGGAAGGTAAAGCATAAGCGCCCAGACACCACTGGGAAAGGTACTCAGGTACTCAGACAAGGACAGGCTTCTGGAAAAGTGTAAATTTGAGCTGGAGAATGGATATGCCTGTCTGGTAAATGCAGTTTGGGTAGGGAACGGATATTTGCTATAACTCTTTCATCATAATTCGTCATCATTTAAGTGAACTCACTTAAGAAATTTCTTAAGAAAAAAATAAAAACTTTATTTGCTTGTATGTGATTATAGACAGTAAAATTTCCATTTACCTAGGTCTCCAGATCATCCAAGGCACGATTCTGACTTTCCTTCTTTTTCTTTTGTTGCTCTATAAATGGTATCATACTTTCCCGTGATAGATAGGACACTTTAGGTAGAAAATAACAGAAACCAAATTAACGAGTCAATGAAAAAGGATGAATAAAAGAGAGGAAAGCAAAGAGGGATGGAGAGAAACGGAAGGAAAGAGAGAGGAAGTGAGGGAGAAAGAAAGGAAGAAAGACAGGACAATACTGTTGGGAAAAATTTAGAGATTCCTTTGCTTCAGGTATGGCTAGATTCAGAGTGTCAAACAGTGTCCTCAGGCTTTTAATTTTTTAAAAATATTTATTATCCTTGTGGCAGATGAGAAAGCAAATAGCTACTTTACACTCACATTTCCCCAGGTTATTAACTGAAGGAGGAAAAGACAGTTTTCCATAATAGTCCTTGGAGGAAAGTTTAAAAAAACAATCTAGTTGTCCTAATTTGGAACACCTGCTCATCCCTACAATAATTGCTTTAACTGAGAGGATAAAATTGTGCCACTTTTGTGAAAGGTGGGAGAAAGGGGAAATTTAACCTTCATTTGAACCACATAGAATGAGTTCTCTAAAGCAGGGGTCTCCAACCCCTCCACCGCAGACTGGTACTGGTCAACTGGCCTATTAGACATGGGGCCACACAATAGGAAATGAGTGGCAGGTGAGCAAACCAAGCTTCACCTGTATTTGCACCCAGAGCTAGTATCACCTTCTCAGCTCCATCCCAGATCATTAGGCATGAGATTCTCATAGGAACCCTGGTGCCAAAAAGGTTGGGGACTGTTGCTCTATAGAAAAGGGGGGTTCTCTTAAGCAGAAAAAAAGAGAAGAACTGATAGATATGTAATAGCTCTAATTTCAAAATTTTAGTGTCTAACTCAGATGTCTCTGAATCCCACACTTGTACAGTCCATTGTCTATGTGACATTTCTGCTTGGACCTCTCACAGGCATCTCAAAGCTATCTTATCTAAATCCAATTATTAAATGTTGTTTCGCCATCCTATTCTCTTATTCCTATTTTTCCCCCACTCAATAAATGATATCACTATCCATCTAGCTGCTAGAATATCTACAATTTTCTTATCTTTATGTCTAATCCATTCACAAGTCATGTTTCTATTTCTAATTTATAGTCTCTGTCCTGAACCTAATATGTTTCCTCATATAGGCAGCTTACAGTAATCACTGCTTCCACTTCAGGCTTCCTCTAATATCATGTCTCTATAGCAACTAGAATAACCTCTTAAAAACACATTATGTTATTATTTTGCTTAAAATGTCACAAGTGGCTTCTAAATGTGTTTAGAATATCTATGCTCTTCTCAAAGGCCTCCAAGGACCTGAATACTTTCTCTGATTATTCCTCCAACATCTTTACTTTCCTCCTTTCTCACTCTTTACCCATATTGACCTTTTTTGTTGTTTTCCTTTTTGATTCTCTGCACATTTTATTTCTTCTACCTGGAAGATTATGCCATAGTACTGCTCTTTTTGTATCTTACTCCTTTCGATCATTCATATATCACTTAAATGTCACCTCCCTGGAGAACTCTCCCCCATTTTAGGCCCATAGCCATTATTCTATATAACTTTACTATACTAGTTGCCTTTTTATTTATTTCTATCTTTTCAGTCTGTGAATTTAGGCACCACAACATTTTGTTCACTATGCTTTATCCGGTGTTGTCACAGTGCCTGAAATATGAGAGACTCCTAATTAATTGTGCTGAATAAATAAATACGTAAGAAAAAGGAAGGGAGACAGGGTAAAATGTAAGAATTGTGAGGGAGTACAAAAGCCAGGATATTTTTTATTGCACTGTTGTTTAAGATTAACTATAGCTGGAGAATTATTCAATTAATGAAAATGTCATTGTGCAATCCACTTTGTGCTTCTGTGAAACATACCAGGGTCTGTACAGAACAGTTTCTTCCTTATAGAGTCTATAATATGGTTTATGTATGGAAGTTTGTGCATAAAATAATGCAAACTGAAGATTCATATAACAATACAAGAGTTAAAAAGATGATATAACAACATGAACACTGCCATATTACACAGTATAATTGTCAAACATATGACTTGAATGGTCAGTATTTTAGGAGTTCAAAAAAAGAAAAAATTCATTTGAGCTGGCAGGAAACTTTCTTGGAGAAGAAAGGGAAAGGGAATTTGTTTTGTTGGTATATTTGCCCTCTGCTGGTACATGTTCCCCAGATAGTAACAGGAAGTCTGCAGAATTTGCCTGACTTGTTTTCATGGGCTGACCTGGAAAGGGATTCCCTAGGTGGCATCCAGTAACTACTAATCTTTTTTGTGAGAACTTAATCTGCGTGTAATTCCCAGCCAGAGAAGGCACAAGCTCAAGCTTGCTGGAGGCAGTACTGGGTATACTGTTAGTAAATGCCACATGTATTGTTTCAAACATGTTATTTTGCTTTTTATTTTGCTAGAGACCAAAACAAAGACTACAACTGGTATCTGATTTTAAGGTGAACATTTCCATTTTACCATGATCTTAGATATCTTGTTTTAAATGGAATAATCACTAATAAAATGATCTGTTTTTTGGAATGAATCATGAAAAGGGAAAGCTACAATTAATTTTTGTAATTTGGACTAAGTGTAATATTAATGAGTTCTCAGTAAAAAAAAAATATATAAATATGAGTTAAACATCTCCTTAAATAACTTACAATAACGATTACGTTTCTGGAGAGGACCAGTTTCCTTAGCCCTGTTAAACTCAGAAGCAGGAAAAAGCAAGCTCCCAAGAGGTTATTTTTTATGAGGTTTAGAATCAGAAAATACAAGATGTATTGAGGCTTTCTTTAAGGGTTCCTGCCCTGTGACCTCTCTCATCCCACCAACCTGAACACCTGTTGTCAAGTACAGAAGGAATTTAGGGCTGTCAGTGTCACTTAATGTACTTAAGAACACAAGATCTACAGCCAGATTCCTTGAATTCATATGCCAGAATCATTATTGTCTTTTTTTTTTTTTTTTTGGTTGTCGTCGTTGTTGTCTATGCTTTATTTATAACTTTATAACAACTTTACAAGGTAACTGCTGTTTAATTTCACTTTTACAAATGAGGAAACATAGGTACAGAGAAGTCAAATGATATTTCTAAAATCATCTTCTAGTAAGAGATAACTTTAGTAGTTGATAATGTGCTTAACCACCATGCTAAACACTGGAGATACAAAGATGAATCAGACACACTCCCAGCCATCACACAGCTCACCGTCTAGAGTGGGAAAAACACAACTGCAAACTAGTTTGATAACTACTGTAATAGAATCATATGCAAGATGCTGGAGCGTTCACCTTTGTCTGAGTAACTCTGTTGTCACTGGAGTTTCTGAAAAATAACAGAATTGTCAGTGAAGAAATTTTCTGAGGGGAAAAAAGTATTGTTGGAAGAAGGAAATGAATGTGCAAAGTCACAGCGGTGTGAACCTGTCTAGTGGGCTTAGGGAAAGAACAGGTCATTCGTTAGACAGAGAATGGGCTTTGGAGGTGGGACTGGGCAAGGGCCAAGGGAAGGATTTGGACTTTAGAAATATCGTCCTAGTTGCTAACGAAGGGGAGGAAAGATAGACTAGAATGACATACAGCTGTAAGTTAAGGGACTACTCCAAAGGTCTCGGCACAGGTTTTAAGGGAACTGATTTTAGACCATTACAGTGCATTGAGGGAAAGGAGGTAGAATCAATTTTTAGAAGCTAAAATCTACTGAACATTGTTGCTAGTTCAGAAAAGTCAGGGAGAGGGAAGAATTTCATGGGGAAGAAGGCAATATTCCCCCTTTCCAGAGAATGTAGCAACTGAGGGGCAAGATTTACCATGGAAGTGGACCTTGTAAATTTACATGAACCTGTAATTTCTAACTCTCAATCTAGTGCTTTTTTGTCTCTATGGCAGCTCCTCAACAGTCTTTTGAGAATCAGGACCCTTTAGGAAATAAATTTACTGAACATCCAAAATCAATGGTTCAGACTGGAAAAGCTGAGTAATAAATTGCTGACAGTATGGAGCATGGTGAAACTTATTTCTAACCCTAGCACCAGTTGTGAAAACCTGCCTGCCACAGAGAAATGTGACTCTAACAAGTGAGGGTGTTAGAGTCACAGAATAAATATTACACTTATTAAATATATAAATTCATCTAAGAAATCCACAAATTAATATCAATGATGAACTACATGCTATATTTGAGAACAAGGCAAACAGGGTAGACTTTCTTAAAAGTGAGGATGCTGCCTTAAAAAGAAGCGCAGATATTTAAATTCATTTGATGAAAATCAAAATGAACATTATTAATAGCTTACAATATGTCAGGCAAGGTGTGAAATGTATGACATATATTATTTCATTTAATCCTCAAAACAACTCTATGAAATTAATATTGTGATTATTATAGTGATTACAGAGGCTTAGCAAAATCGAACAATTTTGTTGAGGTTGTTCAGTTCTGTAAGAATTAGAATCTGATTTAGTCTTACCACTGTGAACAACCAGTTCACATATCTAAGAATGAATTGAAATCCTTGTTATTGACTCAAGTCTTTAGATAAGACAGGGTAACATTTCTCTTAAGACTAATACTTCTTAAAATTTTTCTAATCAGATGTCTAGGATATTTCAGCGTTCTTCTGGAGCAGGTCGGTTTATCAAATCTCATGTTATCAAAATAAGGTATGTGAACTTGGTTTGTAACTTTAAACTAGTACCATTAACAAGCAACTGCTCTGCTTCCCTGAGCAAATCTTTGCAGGAACACAAAGATTTCATAAATCCTTAGCAGCCCATCTTATACTGCCTAGCCATTTCCCATTACCAATAGAAAGATGTAAAGTACTCTATGAAAAGAGACAATATCAATTATTAGATTGATGGAAAAAAAGGTACTCTCCCAGAGAAAAAGATACAGGAAGAGGAATGGTGCTGCTAACACACCCTGCTCCTTAAGCTAGCAGCTCAGTAGATCTTAGCTCTCTGTTCTTTTTGATTTTCTTAATGAGCCTATGAGTTTCTCTGCAATAAGGCTTTTCTTTAATGTCTTTGCATTTCTATTATTATTTTTAATGCTTTTCATTTTTATCTGCTTATAAAAGGCAATATACATAAATTGAACATACACTTGTCAGAGGCTAAAATAAATTACAAGAATCCATTCCGAATGTGCTCTTTATGTCATTTATATCATCCGAAAGCTTGGCATTTATTAGAATAATATTTTTTCTACCTATTTTGATTAAAGTTTTAAAACTACTGCTGTAGATATAAACATGTAATATATAAACACATGTATATTTATAATATTTATCTATCTGCATTCTTCTTGATAGTAAATACGCATATGTTTAAGGAGCCTTTTCCTTCTCCTCTAACATTCTCCCCCTCCCTAGTTTTGTTTCTCCTTACTTCTTTCTTCTCACTTCTCTCTCTCTCTCTCTCTCTCTCTCTCTCTCTCTCTCTCTCTCTCTCTCTCTCTCCTCTCTCTCTCCCTTTCTTCTTTCTTTATGTTTCAGATCAAGTTGATTCTCCAAAGGTGACAAGAGGCTTTCTAGACCTATACCTTTTAGTATAAATTAATGTATTTGAAAATTATATCAAAATATTTCTTTTTATAATTGCTTTCTCTAATCATCCACTTATCAAACATATTAACTGAGCATCAAACCCCAACATATCAATGGTTTAACACAATAAAGGTTTATTTCACTTCGGTGATTCAGTTTAGCAAGTTAGAAGTGTAAACAGGGGAAGTGCTGGTCGGGAATGTGGAATTGCCCACTGGCCCTTCTCATCTGGTTGGCAAATAAAGGAAGGAGATGATATGAAAGGTTTTCAGGGGTCAGGCCTAGAAGTGGGGTCCCTCATTTCTGTACACATTCTGTTGCCCAGAATTCACTAGAGAGTTTCAATAAACTACAAGGGAAGCTAGAAATGCAGTCTATATCTGTGCTCAGGAGGCATAGGCACTGGGTTTGGTGAAACAAAGCACTGTCTCTGCCACACCACTACTGAAGAATAATGATGTTGATTACAACTTTGGTTCAGAATTCCTTGAAAAGCAAATTATTTAAGTGCACAAAAAGCATTATTTCATGAACATCTCCTCCCACAACCTCCTCTAGACTATAAGTTAAGGGCAGAAAACAATTTTTTTAGCTGTGTTTCTTAGCCAGTATTTCTAGAGAGAATGTAAACCTGATATATACATATGCCATCCATTGTTTCTTTAAAAATTAGTGTGAATGTTAACACAAAAATAATTAATGGTTAGAGAACAAGTTTTCTTATTTCTATGTTTTTCTTTTTTTTTTTTCTTGCCCTTTAGTCCAGATGAGAATGGTGTGAATATTCTTGTGGTGCTCATGTTTCGATACCCATCTACTGGTAGTGCTGAGCGAATCAGGACAAAAATTGAGAATATTTTATATCAAAGTCTAAAGACAAAACAGTTACCTTTGACTATAGACAAACCATCATTAACACTCACATGTAAGTTTTTTTTATCATATTCGTGATTCTCTTCCCTTACAATCCTCTCATAAAAATTTAGGTCAATGTATTCTCTCATTTTAAGAATTCACCACTGATATACATATATCAGTGTGGAATAAAACTAAAATAAAAATTTTTATAAGGTGAAGTTTAGCTTTAATAATATTTGTTTTATATTTGATTTGGGCTTCTGTGTTGGTTTCTTAAAATTTTTCCATGTTTTGTCATATTAGACCATTTCAAAAGCATAATAGAGTAGGTATTATTTTTACCATTTTAAGGAAGCTGAGATTCAAGGAAGATGTAAGACATGGGACTAGCAAGACTTAAGGCCAGATCTGACCCAGGTAATTTAACTCCCAGAGGACTTTACAGGTCACTTCTGGAGATTAGCTTTTACAGTATCAATGCAGTAGATATCTTTATTAAGGTTTACCCCTGTGAAAAGAATCATTGACATAAACTTTGAAGTTCTCTTGCTTATTTACAATTTAAAGTATTTTTTCATTCATATCTTCATGTATTCCTCACAAGACAAAATTAGAAAAAGCTTCTATTTTTTTTCCCCCAAAAGTGAGAGAAAATGAAGTTCAAAAAGTTTATGAAACTTGCATTATCTTAAAGCTAGCTGAGAGATATTTCTGTTTTTATTTTTTATTTTTTAAACCGATACATAATTAGAGAAAGCAAAATAATGTTTTGAATAAGAAGATAGCACCAAGACAGGGGCTTTGTCTTTTAATTTTCTTACCTTTGCCCCCGAACTCTAGCATATGTCTCACACACCATAGGTGTCCCAGCTTTGTTCATTGCTTCAGATTATTTCCAAGTTCAGTTACTCCTAATTAAATACCAAAAATTAAGGCTTGCTCTTTGAACCTGAAAGTATTTACCCTCCCAGCAACCATGAATTTAAGAAACAGAT
Source organism: Cynopterus sphinx (assembly GCA_030015415.1). NCBI lineage: Eukaryota > Metazoa > Chordata > Mammalia > Chiroptera > Pteropodidae > Cynopterus > Cynopterus sphinx. The sequence goes on along the minus strand of CM057382.1, from coordinate 102,077,330 downwards.
TGTCTAAAAATAATTTCTATGCTATTAGAAATTAGAAAACCCCTTTAAATTTATTTTGATATGGAATCACACACACTTTAATGACAACTTTTTAAAGAAATAATTGGAAATATTGAAGAGTATGGTATCTGCTTTTATTATTAATCAATTTTATTTTAAAATAAAACATGGTATTTTCCAGGACTCTATAAATGGCGATCTCAAATTAAACCTCATTTCTGATAATTACCCCAATGTATGATCATATATGTTAATGTAAAATATTTATCATAAAAAAGATGTCAAAGTGTACAATTTCTCATTTTACAATTAAAATTTTTTTTTTTGCTTTCTTGGTCATGTACACTGAATTTTTATTATACAGGTTATTTTAATATCAAAATAACTATTCTATGACTGTACTCAATAATCAAAATTCACTGCATATATTTTTTCTGCCACAAACATATCTCTTCTTAAATAAAGAGAAGTGGAATGTCCAGGAAGTCTCTAGTAGGATTTGGGACTCACATTTCTCTTTTGGGAAAGTCAGGGTTCCCAAGCAACTTATTATATACTTCTCTATTTACTTTCTAACAAAAACAAAACAAACACCAAGCAACCAAAAATCCAATAAAACTGAGTTTAAATAAACGCTTTGAGGGGGAAAAGATGTCACAGAGGAAAACATAAAGTGGAGGAAAAGATTGTGGTATGGGTGAGGTCCCTGTACTGGCTGTATATGAGAGCTTCATGCTTGATCTACAACCTTCCACTTTATTCACCACGAGGAAGATATACTCAGTAGGAGAAGGCCATCAACCAGAACTGACTGAATTCCCACCCTTTGCAGACCAGGGTCTAGAAATTGGGCTGTTAGGAGTTTGTGATGTTTTTTAGCTATCTGGAGTTGCCCTTTCAACAGGACTGCTAGGGCTACTAACATACACAGCGCTACTAACACACTTGATATAGTGAACATCAGTTGTAACGGGAATTGGATATTGTTTCTTTGAGTTACACTAGAACTCCCAAAGAAAACAATCAGAAACATTTATCCTTATCATTCGTTCTAATATCTTAACTTATTTTTCTGACTCCTTGGCAAAAATAAAATACAAAATTCTTTTTTTATTTTAAAGTAGAATTATATATTTTGGATTACATCAGAAGGTTATTTATAACATGGTTATGAAAAATCTCATATCCTCTTAAAATATGGATGCTTTGGATAATAAGCATCTCTTATAGTGATCATTTGAATAAAACTGCATGAATATAAGAACATATTCTTCTACTAACTAGTTCATGTTTTGTTTATTTCAGCTATTGACAGCAAAAAGATGAGAAATCTTCTCAACAGCCGTAAGTTCCAAAACTCACATTTAACTGTCTCTTTCATAGTAAAGATAATAAGTAAAAGCCAAAGAAAAGTTAGAGGTAGAATTTACCAAGGTTTTTTTTTTTTTTTTTTTATTGAGGTATAATTAACACAATATCATAATAGTTTTAGGTATATAACATAATGATTTAATTTTCATATATAATGCAAAATGTTCACCAGAATAATATCAAACTATTTTTGTTTGTTTTGTTTTTGTAAGCCACTTAGTCTTTTTATTATTATTATTTTTTAAACATTTAAATTTATAAACTTTCACCAAATACATTTTAAGTTTTGTGACTTACATAATGTAAAAACATTGCACAGTATTTTTAATATTATAACATATGTAACTATATTTCTAACATTCTAATACTAAATAATTATCTTTTACAATATTCTTTCACAATTCAGAGAGTGTTTTAAAGTAGTAACTAGTTAGGCTTCTTACATTTTTGTTGAAATATTTTGTATGTATTAATTTTGCTTTCCCCTTCCCCATATAGATGAATATTTATGGTCTTTTGTGGACAAATATATGCACATTAAAATGTTGTAAAGACACTGAAAAACAATGATTATTCTCTATGTATAACATGTGACATCTAACATATTTCCAAATATTTTCAGTATTCATATATTTGTTTGTCTCATTTATATTTTCTGGGTTTTGGTACATATTCTCCTCTATTGTACTCTTTCTATAGTATACATTTTGTTTCTGCTTATATCTTCTCGTTTGCTTTATGCTTGTTAAATCCATATATAAACTTTCACTTTTTATTTATCAAACTCAAGAATATACTAAAAACTATACAAAATGAGAAATTTCTAAATTTCTCAACTTAAGTTGACTTTCCAATTTTTTGATAAATAACTTCACGATTGTACTTATAACTAATCTGTACATACTCTAGAAATATTCTTTTTAAAAACATTATGTTCTATTTTGTTCCCTAGTTAAAATTGTTTATTCCCCACCAAAGTTTCCTGTTATACTTTTACTATTTTCCATTCTTGAGTCTTGATTTAGATTTACCTTTTTTTGCCTGCTAAACTATCTTCAAGTCATTTTTGGAAAAAAAATTATACAAATGATATATTTTCTGAGTACTTTCATTTGCAAGAATCTCTTTTCATTTTCTTTATCTTAATGTCTTGTAGAATTAGTGGGTGATAAATAAATAAATTTTTCTAAATTTTTATACCTATTATTCTGTTTTTCTTTAATATTTTCTTTCTTTCTTTCTTTCTTTCTTTCTTTCTTTCTTTCTTTCTTTCTTTCTTTCTTTCTTCTTTCTTTCTTTCTTTCTTCTTTCTTTTTTCTTTTATATTTGTCATAGAAGTCTAAGTCTGGTATGATTTTATTCTTAAGTGCATTCTCTTCTTTGTTCATGGATAAAATTAGAAAATATTTATCCCATAATTTTTTTTTTTTTTTTTTTTTTTGCCCAGAGAACTAGATGTGGTTGTGTTTTGCATTGAATTTTGTCAAGGACACGATGAGCATTTTCAACGTGAGCAATATTATTTTCTTGCTCTGGAAGAACGTTCCTTTGTTATAAATTTAATGATTGATTCTGTTTTGATTATTTTTTTTTCCTTCCTCAGGAGGACAAATGATTTATTATTTGAATGCCCATTTTCTGACCTCCATATCAAGAATTATTTTTAATTCCAGTTCAGGTTCCCTTCCTCTGCATTCTGAAAGATTCTTTTTATCAGATATGCACTACTGAAAATCACTTTTCTGTTGTCTGGTATAACTTTTCCTTACTTCTTCTATGCAGATTTTATACCTGCTATGACATTTTTCTGTGACTCTTTAAAACTTTTATTTAATCAGAAATAGCCCTATTGTTTTATGTACTCTTATCATAGCATGTTTTTCCCCTGTGGTTGTCTGCTTTTAAGGTCTTGTTTTCTTGCATATCTTTGCTGCTATCAAGCGCATGTGTCCAAAATTTTTTTTGTAGATGATAACTTTCAGAGCCATGTTTGTCTTCTGAGTTTATATATCATCTGATTTGGGTGGCCCTAACCGTGCTGTGTAATTAGATGCAGGCTTAAGTTTTGCTCTTACGTGCAGAGTATATAAAAACTATACCAGCCTCCTCCTTTGTGCTAACCAGCTCCATTATTCACTGATGGCAGTGCTCCTCCTTTCTCTGTTTAAATTGCCTTTCATGAGGTATCTGTTTATTCTTGATGCTATAACAATACCACAGATTGGATAGTTTATAAACAGCAGAAATATTTACTCACAGTTCTGAAGGCTAGATGTTCAAGATTAGTGTGCCAGCATGGTCAAGTGAGGGCCCTCTTCTGATTTGTAGACTTCTTGCAATCATCAGATGGCAGAAAAAGCTAGGGATCTCTTTGGAGCCTCTTTGAAAAAATGCTAATCCCATTTGTGAGGGCTCCACCCTCATGATTTAGCATCTCTCAAAGGTCCCATCTACTAATACCACCACCTTTAAGGGTTAGAATTTCAACCTATAAATTTTAGAGATAAACACTCAAACCATTGAATGGAGTAACTACATTTTCATAGAAATTCTCATCTTTTTTACATTCCTAGAAAAGATGGTTCACTGGAAATTGTGGCTTCTGAATACACACATAAAGCAAAAATTTGACAAGTCACAATGGGATTATTCAAACTATGGTTTTTGCTTGGCTGGAGACAGGTGCAGTGCAGCTTTATTTTCTGGGCTGGGAAGTGACAGTAGCAGTGAGCCAATGACTTTGCCAAACTTCTTGCTTTCTACACATTTCTAGTTAACAAGATAGAACTTGTGTAGTCAAAGAAGTTGCTTCTCAAAGCAACATGTTGGACATCACACTTACTGAAAATTACTACTGGAATCTAATGTTTTCTTACCTTTCCTTAATTTTTATGATTTTGATTCCTTTGTTTTTGAACAATACTATAGATTCCAATTTTCATTTGTAATATGAGGATAACAACCCCATACCCTAGAGAGTTATTGTGAAAATTTAAGAAAATATATCTAGTGCTATGTACAAGGCCTGGCTCATAACTAGTAGATATTATTTATATTATTATTAACTTCTTGACTTTAAGGAGAAGTCAGGAGAGAAAGTACGAGGCATAACTATTATGATACCATATTTACACTCACCTTAAGCTAAGGCTATTTAATCCTGGTGCATTATGATGAGTCTGAAAATATAATTTCAGTCAGCAATATTTACCTGTTTCTGAATAAAATTTCTTTTTGAAATAAAAGAAACTTATGTTATTAAAAATATAAATAATTTTAAAAGATACACTAATAAAGCATACTAATATACTTTAAGTCTTATTTAAGGTTGGTTTGAAGCCTCATCAATTGAGGGTTTGTCATCAAGGAATCAGAATTTTTAAAAACTAGACTTGTAAATTTTAGAAAACTAAAAAAGGTCATTATTGTTTAAGACTGTTAAAATTCAGAGCTTTCCAAAGACAATGTATAGATTCATGTCAAGGGAGAATCATGACCTACATTCAGTGCTGGGCTCTCTCTCAGTAGTAAAAATACAAACATTGATGTGGTTTCCCCTAATTTTATATCCAATTCTGTCACTTACCAGTTGGATAACCTCCAGAAATTTATGTTCTCTCTTTAAGGCTGAATTTTTTCATTTGAAAAGTGTTTTACTATAAATATATCTAAAACAATTAGCAGTGGATCAATACATTTTTGATGCTCAATTTATTATCTACCTATTTATTTATTTCTATAAGCTTTATGTAAAGAGATAGAAGTTAATTTCTGGATTGGATGCCTTGAAATGTTAGTAAATATTTCTTCGGAATCTAAGTAGAAACATTAGGACCCATACAGAATAACCTCGGAGACTGAGTGCTAGGGAGGGATTAAAGAGTAGCAGGTGTGATGGATTATCTAAACATCGATACCCAGTGCAAGTCAAGATATGCTTTTCACCTCTTCCTATTCATGAAAACAAATTAACATATATTTCTCCAACAGGCTGTGGAATAAGGATGACATCTTCAAACATGCCATTACCAGCATCTACTTCTACAGAAAGGATTGTCCAAGGAAGGGAAACAGCTATGGAAGGGGAGTGGCCATGGCAGGCCAGCCTCCAGCTCAGAAATGCTGGTCATCAGTGTGGAGCCAGCCTCATCAGTAACACGTGGTTGCTCACAGCAGCTCACTGCTTCCGCAAGTAAGTTCCAGGCCTGTTAGCAGTTGCCATCAACTGATTCAGTGTTTGGGAAGAGTTCAGTCTCACCAGCTTATCCTTTGTGCCATTATCCTTGCTCTGACCCCTAAAATGCATTATACTTATTCACATCATCCCCTCTCCATTCTCAGTATCTGTGATGTTTAGTTTGTATCATTTTCATGGTTCTTCCCATATATTTTTTTGTATTATCATGATACTACCACTATCTTTCCTACTATATTATAAAGTATTTTAGTATAAAGGCTATTACATTGGACTGTTTGTTTATTCGTTGTTGAGTTGCATGTGTTCTTTATAAAATTTGAATATTAACCCCTTGTCAGATGTATTATAGGCAAATATTTTCTGCCACTAAGTATGTTGTCTTTTCATTTTGTCAATGGCATCTTTTGCTGTGCAAAACTTTTTAGTTTGATGTAGTCCTATTTGTTCATTTTTTTTCTTTTGATTCCCTTGCCCAAGGACATATATCAGAAAAAAATTAACAATTGCTATGTCAGAGAGTTTACTGTCATGCTTTCTTCTAGAAGTTTTATGGTTTCAGGTCTTACATTTTTGTTTTTAACCCATTTTGAGTTTATTCGTATTTATGGTGTAAAAGGGTGGTCCAGTTTCATTTCTTGCATGTATCTATCCAGTTTTCCCAACACCATTTATTGAAAAGTCAGTCTTTATTCCACTATGTATTCTTGCCTCCTTTATCATAGATTAATTGACCATATAGACATAGATTTATTTCTTGGCCGTATATTCTGTTCCACTGATCTATGTATCTGTTTTTATTCCAGTACTATGCTGTTTTTATTACTATAGCTTTGTAATATATTTTGATATCAGGTAGTTTGATACCTCCAACTTTGTTCTTTTTTCTAAAGATTGCTGTGGCTACTAGGAATCTTTTATGGTTCCATATACATTTTTGGATTATTTGTTCTAGTTCTCTGATAAAAATATCATTGGTGTTTTGATAGGAATTGCATTGAATCTATAGATTGCTTTGAGTAATATGGTCATTTTAATGATATTGATTCTTCCTACCCATGAGTATGGTATATGCTTCCATTTATTTGTATCTTCTTCAATTTCATTTTTCAATGACTTATAATTTTCTGAAAAGGTCTTTTAACAGCAAAAACCCACAAATAATCCAATTTAAAATATGAGCAGAAGACCTGAACAGATATTTCTCCAAACAGGACACATAGATGGCCAATAGACTTTTGAAAAGATGCTCAAGGGCACTAATCAATAGATAAATGCAAATTAAAACCACAATGAGATATCACCTCACACCTGTAAGGTTGGCTATCAGCAATGAATCAAAAAACAACAAATGTTGGTGAGAATGTGGAGAAAAGGGAACTCTCATACACTGTTAGTGGGATTGCAAATTAAAACAGTCATTATGGAAAACAATTTGGCAGTATCTCAAAAAATTAAAAATCGAATTACCTTTTAACCTAGAAATTGCATTTCTGGATATTTATCCAAAGAAAACCAAAACACTAGTTCATAAAGGTCTATGCATCTCTATGTTAATGGCAGTGCTATTCACAATAGCCAAGATAGAGAAGTAGCCTAAGTGCCTATCAATAGATGATTTGATAAAGAAGTTATGGTACATATATATAATTGAATATTACTCAGCCATTAAAAAATAAAATCTCAATATTCTCTACAATGTGGATTGACCTAGAGGTTAACATGCTGAGTGAAATAAATTAGACAGAGAAAAATAAAGATGCCACATGATTTCACTTATATGCAGAATCAAAGGAACAAAAGAAATGAACAAACTAAATGGAAACAGACTCAAATACAGAGAAAAAACTGGTGACTGCCAGAGGGGAGGAAGGTTGGATGAGGGGGCCTGAGTAAAAAAGGTGAAGAGGTGAAGAAGTACAAATGAGTTAGTTACAAAACACTCACAGGAATTTAGAGTATAACATAGAGTATATAGTCAACATTACTGTAATAGTTGTGTGTAGTGCCAGATGGGTGCTAGAGAAATCAGGAAGTGGAGGGAAAGAAATTGAAAAAAAAAAAAAAAGATGTGTTCAGTGATAAACTAAAACAGAGCAGTAGTAGAAGAATCGTAAAACAGGTTAGCAGAAAGACTGCAGAAGCAAATAGAGAAAAAGACTCATAAATATAACAAGTTTAAATTCTTTCACATAGTCAAGGAGAAAATTCAACTGCTTCTATTTCATTTTGTTTTGATTTGTTTTCAGTTAATCTCTCTATCCTTCCACTCTCAACATCAACTATCATTTTATAAATAAGAAAAAAAAAATCAAAGGTATCACTCTAGAAGCTCTCCCTTCCAATTGCTTTATTTAAGAACCCCAATGGGCTTGTGAGGACCAGAGAGGTGTGTAGATGGTTGGAGAGATTTGCCAACTTGTCTCATTGCCCTCAAAGCATGGAAGACTAGTCATATGCCCTGAGAGGAGCAATCTGCTTGAGAATTCACAGTTGTAGCTCTTAAAACTCAGTTCATGTACACAGATATACACAGGCACCCTATTGCCCCAGGAGATAAGGGCACATCTTCTTTTCTTCCTGAGGTTTCAGCATCAGGATATAGAATTTTCTTTTTTAAAACTCTAAAGCTAAAAATTCTGAATGAAGCCCTGGCCAGTGATACTGTTCACACACCCTTTCTAGGATACTATCTTTAGTGAGTCTAGTAGGCTCTTGACAGTCTTTCTAAGAGTAATATCCAAATAGTTCCAAGTTGCCTACACCTTTATTTATGGGGTAAATGCGTAATAGAAACAACCTAATGAATTTAAGATGATCGTCTATCACTCTCTCATGAGACAAAAGAAGAGGAACTCACTTACATATTTATAACCCCCAAAATAACTGGCGTCTGCCTTAGGTTTCACTTGAGTTTTACTAATTTTTTTTAAGGTTTTCTGATTTTTTGTTCACACAGTGCTCCAGTCTTCACACTTGTTTTTGGGAGTGTCATCCATTTTAGTTTATTACTTAGCCCTGCTTATGTTAAAAATAATAAATTCAGAATATTAATTTATTAACATTTAGTGAAGAATATAAACTAAAGTGATTGAGATACATATTTTGGCAGGTATAGTATAGTCTCTGTATGCTAACAAACTAAATGGGAATTGGCCATTAAGTTTGATAAAATAGAGATCACTGACGACCTTGATAAGAGAAATTGTGGTAATATGATAGTGATATGTAGTGATATGTGGTGATATGATAAGAAATGAAGAGAGAATAGAGAAGAATTGGATTCAGTGAGCTTAGATGCCACTTTAAAGAAGTTTCAAATGAATGGGAACAGAGAAATTTGACAGGTGAATGTGGTTGTGGATTCAAAGGAAGTTCTTAAAATATGAGTGACGTTATAGCATATTTTATGCCAATAATAATAATCTAAAAGAACTGGGAAAGATGATGATCCTAAAAATGGTTCAATTTTGAGATGTTATAATTGTTGCAGTTAACATATCCTGTTGTGAAAGAAAAATACAGGATACTTGAAGACAATACCACAATTATCCAGAGTTTAAAATTTTTGATTCCCAACCCCCCTTATGGAAATAGTGTATTTTTTAAAGACCATGTTTAAGGCAAATTTTAGTACCTTTATGCCTGTAGAAAAGGGTCCGACTCTTTGTGAAACAATGTGGATGGGGAGAAAATTCTTGACAGGAAAGATATCATGAGACTTGAGCCAGCTCTCTCTGATATTAATCAACTGGATATGTCCCTTACCTGAGCAATTCGACTTCTAAGTCTCAGTGTCCCTATTCACAAACAGGTTGGACTAGGCCTATTACATGAGGTTTCCTTTCTGGTTGACAATGCCTGAAGAGGTGGGATGTTTCTGTTTTATGTACTCAATTAGTTTACAAGCTTCTTGAGGACTGAAGGCATGCATATCTTGTATCTTCTAGTATTCAAATGAAAGCATTAGCCCTAAGAATTCAGATTTGAATAACATCTTCCTTTAAAATGTAAATAAGGAAAACAACTGAGAGAAGAGCCCTTCCCATTTCCTGGTTTCTACTTCAGGTCTCTGCCTGCTCATCTCTGGGGCAGTGCCTAGTACTTTGAAAATCACTGATCTTTCAAGTTTTTTTATACTTACACATCTATGATTCATCAACACAGTAATCCTGCATGCACAAGGAAATCCCCTTTTTTGATTCTCCTGTGTGATTTCCTTCTACATTATTTTTCTCTACAAAGAGAATTACAAGTTTCTATGCATTTCTAGTCATTCTTGATGAAGATAATTAGAAGAGAGAACAAGAGGTTACAAGTGAGTCATAAAATAAAAGTGGATGATGTGACTGATACAGATAAGAATGCCCCTTGGTATATACAGTACCAAAGCAAATTAATATCTACACATTTCATTGAAAGTATAGAAAAAAAGATAATCTGACAAGTTTCTAATAAACAAGGAGTTAAATACTGGAAATTAATTGTATAGTACCCATTACTATTATTAATCTAAATAAAGTATGAAAATTTCATTTAGTTGCTTTACTTTTTTTAATTTTAAAGGAGTAAAATATTTTTAGCTTTCCTTTCGTACTCTCACTTATATCATAAGTGTTTTTCACCTCTTTTTAAAATAAGGTTATCAACAGCCAATTTACCATAGGTAATTTTTAGGAGCATAATCCCAATTGTTGGGGAGAAATACAGTCTCAATCTCTTTTAAAGTATAAAGTCAAGCATCATAAATTTTACCCTTTAATGTTTTGCAGAAATAAAGACCCAAGTCAATGGATTGCTACTTTTGGTACAACTATAGCACCACCCGCAGTACAACGAAATGTGGGGAAAATTATCCTTCATGAAAATTACTATAGAGAAACAAATGAAAATGACATTGCTTTGGCTCAGCTCACTACCCGAGTTGAGTTTTCAAATGTAGTCCAGAGAGTTTGCCTCCCAGATGCATCTATAAAGTTGACACCTAAAACAAGCGTGTTTGTAACAGGGTTTGGATCTATTGTAGATGACGGTGAGTATTCAACCTAATTTACTTAGTACTAATATGTCTTAGGCTGTAACAAGCTGTCTTAAGGAATCCCTTTTAAGTGTGTGTATAAAAATAATGTTGATGCTTCCAGTGAGTATGGCCCTGAGCAGAGCAGGGGACTTTGAGTTAAAAAGTTAAAGGAGGAAGGGAAAAGAATGGCATAGGTGATAGAGGCTCTGTTCATCCCTCTGACAACAAAATCAAAGTTGTGATGGAAACAAGGAGCAAGCAGCAAGGAAAAATAAGCTGAGATCTTGATGAACAACTAAGGAGAAATCCAAGAAATCACCCTGCAATGGCAGAAGGTAGGATGGGGTGAGGACGCGGAGCTACCCAGTCTCCAGCGGCTGAGTGAGACAAAGGCCGAGGCAGCGACAGATGCACCTTAAAGGGGCCAGGTCAGGTGAATTTTCATGATGATGGACTTGCTTGTTTTGAGCACCAGTGCTGATTCTGCTGCTTGCAGGGGGCACCAGAGACTTAAAGGGAGACATTGTTGGAGTGGGAGCGAGACTTGATCTGTATGGAAGTGCTGACAGTGTCTAGCGTTCTCTGTTGAGTTCTTCCCACTCCCAGTGCACAGACATAGTGCTGCCATAGCCGTGATGTCATCAAACTGGATAACAGAGATCCCTCCGCCCAGATGATTCCCTGAAACTCTGCCTCCTCCAATTCACAGCCCCACCCAAGCCACATCCAGGTGTATCTTCAGCGAGTTCAAGTGTTCCTTTCTGAGCAGCACCTAGACTCAGACTAGAGGCAGCTATTCTCGGTTTCTGGAGTGGCCTTTTGAGGCAACTATAAGCACAGCATCTGTGGGTTGCTTGCTGAATCTTAACACGTGGCCCCAGAGGGGCAGAGGCTTGGGCAAAATTTGGCCTGTAGCTGAACCCCTCTCAGGGCCTTGCCACAGTATACTTACCACACAAAGACACACTGATGATATTGGGAGACTTAAGAGCTTTGCTTAGTACATAGAAACAGGCACAGAAAGGCAGCCAAAATGGGAAGATAAAGAAGCTGAAACTACATGAGAGAACAGAACAGAGATCCAGAAATAATGGGTCAAGTAATCTAACAGTAGCAGGTTCAAAACGCTATTATAAAGATGCTCAGTGAATTTACAAGAAGTACAGATAAATTCAGTGAGAACTTCAACAAAGAGATAAAAAACATAAGAATGAAAATAAAAATTATAAAAGGGAACCAGTCAGAAATGAAGAACACATGATCTGAGATGAGAAGTATATTAAATGGAATAAACAAAGGAATGAGCAAAGTGAATGAAGAAAAGGATTAAATAATCTATCTAGAGGATGGGAAAGCCAAGGACACCCAATCACAATGGCAAGACAAAAGATGCCAAGACCTAGAAGGTATTTAAGTGAGACAGAAAAAGATAAACATTATATGATTTCACTTATATGTGGAATCTAAGGAAGAAAAAGAACAAATTCATCAAAAACAGACTCACAAATATAGTGGACAATATGGTGACAGAGAGGAGGGGGTTTGGGGGGCTTGGAAAATGGAACAAAGGGTCAAAGAAGTACAAATTAGTAGCTGATGGATGGTCACGGGGATGGGGAGCACGGCATAGGGAATGCAGTTAGAATTAATATGCTTCCTAGGTGGAGAGTCAGGGGAGGGAGAAAGCAATTGGGGAGATTGTTTTATGAACTATATAGATGTCTAACCAATGTACTGTTTACTTGAAACTAATTTAAATAAATAAATAAATAAATAAATAAATAAATAAGAACATATGGGTTTAAAGATGAGGTCGAATAAAGTTGAGAAGAAAGACTTTGCATATCATAAAAGTAAGTTAAAAGAATACGGTTCTTATTCTTGAGGGTTTCAAAATTAATTGAAGCAGTGTTGAGAAAGGAAAAGGCTAATATAGAAGTAAATAGACAGTGTTAGGTGCTGTGAGAAGGTTCAAAATGGCATGGAAGTACAAGGGAGTAAGTAATTCCATATTGTACCTTTCCCATATGTAAACACTCTTGGTTAACATGTTCTTCAAACTATAATCTTATGATAGTCTCTCTCTTTTTTTTTGTCTAAATTCTTCTCTGTCTAATCATAAACATAAAAGTATTTTGTGAATGTTTTGAGAATTTCAATTTTGATTAGTTAATAGAATTCGTATTTCTTCCTCTGTCCTACTTAATATGCGGTTTAAAAGACATCAGTTCTAAAATTTTATAACTGAAGACTAGAACTTATGATTTCTAGTTACTAATATATTTCCTTTAAAGAGGGAGTTTGATTGAATGTTTTAAAATGGGAAATAAAGCAATGATTAAAATTCTATCAAGGATATCCAGAATAAACTAGGAGACCAATGCTAATGTATCATAACCTAATTTTTTTTGGACTGAATTCTATTATATGTAAGATTTCTCAAATGCTCTATGCTTCTCCAACTTGACTTTGTAAGAGGTTGTTATAAGGCTCCTTTAGTGCCCTCTTGCCTTACCGTTAGCTCAGGCATACTCACTGATAGTTTTAATCAGGAGCCCTAAACTACTTCCTTTCCTTCACATTTTCAATTGTGCAGTATCCTCTCCCCCTAACTCCTGGCCCTACTCTGTGCTGGCATCAGATTGCTAGCATATATTAGGCATTTGTTCCATTTCCAATGATGCTTTAAGACACCTTTAAATAACACTACAGCACAGAATAGAGCAAATGGCTCTGTGCAGCTCATAGCCTGGTTTCTACTTAAATAGCTTTTGGAAAATTGGTCAGTTTCCTCAAAACTCAATTTCCTTATACGAAAAAATGTGCCAGTTGGACAAGGTCAGTGTAATGGACCTTTTCTTGAAAAAAAAATGTACACACACACACACACTTTCTTTTTCAGGGCCAGGGGGGATCCGTGATGTACTTTTAAGGATTGCAATAGTTTTTGAAGATCCACAAATATGACATAATATTGGGACCTATATGTTCATGGTTCCTTGCGTGTAGACATTTATGATGCAGAAAATAAAATCAGGGAACAAAATAATAAAATAATATTGTGTTTTTGCTCCTAGGAGTATACTATTTATGTGTCTTCCATGTTTTAGTAACAATTGTATTTGAAGAACCCATTTTTTTTTTGTTTTATTTTATTTTGTGTATGTAATAGGACCTACACAAAATAAACTTCGGCAAGCCAGGGTGGAAACCATAAGCACTGATGTATGTAACAGGAAAGATGTGTATGATGGCCTGATAACTTCAGGAATGTTATGTGCAGGATTCATGGAAGGAAAAGTAGATGCATGTAAGGTAGGTCCAAAGTCAAGGTCAAAACATTAAAAGGAAAGTTTCCATTAGCTGTTTCTAAGTTTGGCATATATTTCACTTGGAAGCAAAAAAGAATGGCATCCATTTTACCAAGGACTCAGTTTACTTAATAATTATAATAAAAACAATTATTATATTGAATATTCCCTATGTACCAAGTACTATGCACTTTTTATTTATTATTATATTTGCTATATTGAGATTAAAGCAGTATTATAATTATCTGTTTTACAAATTAGAAAATTGATGTCTGTTGCATCTATTTCTGGTTCATACAATTACTCTTATGATCTATTGTTATTTTCTTAAACAAAATTGAAAACAAAAGACAAAGAAGCCTCTCCTCTGAAGACCATTTTATCCAGATGTTGTCATCTCTTGTGTATCTTTTTCTATCCCTATCTTAGAGTCTCTCCCTTCTTTTCATTCTCATTCTATAATGATTTTGACATTAAAACAGTTTTCTTTTTCATCTCAAGCCTTGAAGTATTAACACTAACCCATTTGAATGCTGAATTCTTAGTTCCTAGATCTTCGAATCTCCAGTGATCTTCACCTCTCCTCAGCCACCTACTCTAGGCACATGCCTTGAGCCTTGTCAACTCTTTCAAGTTAGGAAAAATAGGAAACACAAGTAACATTTTTTTGACCAATAATGCCTCCAGTTAGCACCCTATCTTCTCTTTACCATCAAATATTTGGAAAAATGTTTGTACCTATTGTCTCAATTTTCTCAACCTCTGCTAACATTTCAAACCACTTCTATATGGTTTCTACCCTATCACTTCATTAAAAAAAGCATTTTCTGAGATTTTTTAATGACTCACCAATGACCTCCAACAAATGATTTTTGATCTTAATTTTTTTAACCTCTTAACAGCATTTAACAATGTTTACTCTCTTGCCTGAAATATTGTATTTTCCGGCTTGTAATAATTTTCATTATACATCTCTGTCTGCTCCTTCTCCATCTCCTTTTCAGGGTCATTCTCTTAATCCTCTTTTTTCTCTACACTTTATTCCTAGAGGATCTAATTCTCTTCCATAGCTTCATTATCATCTATTTTGTAGATGATTATTATCCGCAGTATAAATTCACAAATTTATATTTTTAGCCGAACCACCCCTTTTATCTTCACACATATATATTCTACTCCACTTGGATATTTCAACAGCATCTCATTTAGAATGTTGCACCTGATTCTGCTCTTATCTCCCTCTTCACCTGATCTTCTTCCTATGTTTTATATCTCTGTGAATAGCATGCCCTTTTTCTTCTATTAAACTAGCTAGAAGACTAGAAGCCATTCTAACTTTCTCTCCTTACCCTTACCTAATTGATGATCTAATCAAATGGTTTTACCTCCTTAAATGTCTCTTGATCATCATCATCTCTCTCTCTACCTTTCTCTCTATTTATCTTTCCTACCTTCACCTTCTTTCCTCAACTGCCTCAGGCACATTAGCCATCTACCTTATCTCCTTGTATTCACTCTATGCTCCTTTAGTCTAGAATGGTTTCTAACCAGATGTAATCTGACCATGTCAATGTCAGCACCCTCTTTAAAACACTTCTGTGGCTAACCTTCATTTTTATCTTAAGATTAAAAAAACAAATACTTCTCAAAATAATGCAAAGGGCTCCACTTGGACTAGTCTCTTTCTACCTTTATATCCTCATCACATACCACTTGCTCCCTTACTGTCTTTTCTTCAGTCTCTTTTTTCTTTAAAGGCCCTTGAATGTGCCAGTCATGCTATTCCCTCTACCTAGAACATGTTTTATCTAGATTTTTTTTCATGATTAACTCTTCTTCCTTTAGATTTCAGCTTGATCACATCTCATCAGGGTAAACTTTCCTGGCCTTTCTGACCAGTCAAATTACCCTACTGTACATTTCTATAGCACTTATTACAGTTAAATTTTACATTAATTGGTGGGCTTATTTAATATTGTTTTTTTTTTTTAACCTAAACTTTAAGTTCTATGGGCATATGGACCATTCACTTTTGGTCATTATGATATCTCAATGTCCATCAAAATGCTTGGGACATACAGTAGAAACTCAATAAATAGTTCACAAAAAAATAAATAAATAAAGAATGTGGAAGAAGCACAGAGACATTAAGTTCTTTCCCTAGGTCACACAATTAGTAATTAATAGAGCTGGGCCTGAAACTTGTCAGTTCAACTACTGAGATCACACTTTCAACCTCTATGTTTATATCTGTTTATTTAGTTAATCTTCCATGTTCCAAAAGAAATTTCAGGGGGCTTATATAAAATTCAGCAAGCAAACATAAATTTGAGTTAGGTGAGTAAAAGACCAATAATAGGTCCATGAAACATAAAGTAACAATATCAGAAGAGATCATTGAAAATTTTCACCTATGCACAAATATTAACCTCATACTTTATATACATGCTTACCAAATGATACATAAATATCTAATCAAACCAGCAAAAAAAATTCAAGAATGCTAAACCAGAAATAATATAACTATTTCATATGAATGCTGGTCTTTCTAAAAAACAATGTACTTTAAAGTTTAGTACAAAAATTTAACTCAATTGAGAGAAACATTATATAATCTATATCTAATCTAGTATGTTCTATGTATCGATTTCTTATTTTTCTGTGGAAGAGATAATTGCAATGACTTTCCTACTGAATTAAATTAGAGTTAAAAATTTTGTATATGTTTTTGTTTTTTCTCCAGGGTGATTCTGGTGGACCTCTGGTTTATGATAAGCATGACATCTGGTACCTTGTTGGTATAGTAAGTTGGGGACAATCATGTGCTCTTCCCAAAAAACCTGGGGTCTACACAAGAGTGACTCAGTATCGAGACTGGATTGCTTCAAAGACTGGTATCTAGTGGGAATTGTTTATGAATTACATTTGTGGCACATGGAGCTAAAAACTTCTACATACTGTATGTTATTTATATTAATGTGGTTTGGATCAGTGCTTTTGCTGGATGTCAAGAAATTCTTCAAACTCAGACCAATCTAACATTTGAGGTGTCCTTTGTGACTAAACTCTATTTCTATCCTGAGGGAAGAAGACACAGTAAATGACAGGTAACACTGATTCCTCACTCACAAGGGAAACTGTTTGTGATACTTAATAATCAAATGAATATTTATAAATGTTTTTTCCTAATGGAAGATGGGAAACATCATTTTCCACAGGATATGAAGAGCTTCCAGGACTGCTGAAATCTTACCTCATGTAATACCTGAAGCACTTGAAATTCTTCTAGCGAAAAATCAAACAATATTCTTCCTTGAGGAGTCAGGGCTTCAATATTCTAGCACTAATGACTGGACACACTCAATGGCTAGAATGAAGAAGCATGAGATTTGCAATATAACTTGAACTCTAAACTGGGTTTATAAATAATAACAGCATTATTATTAACCACAAGAATTGCAATTTAAAAGATGTTTAAATGTATTTGAACTTGCCGTTGACATTGCTTTAAATACACAAGCACTAGTTTCAAGACACATGCCATATTTTTAATAGGCAATTCTGATTTATTTTGAATGGCATCATTAGCTGGTGTTAAGCCAGAAATGGGAAAAAGAGACTCTCGGGAGCATTTTCCCTTAGTTAAAAAGAACATAGAAAGAACTAATGAGACCTAGGCCAGCAGAGTTGGTCGCAAATGATTAATAATAAGACAAACACTCTAGATTTTTGGTAGAATAAGCTTCCAATTGTTTATTTAGAAATATCTACATTATTATATGGCAACTGGTGCTTTTATAAGTTCCCAGCTCTGACAGTTCAGATGACTATCAAAATTTCAGGCTGGGAGAGCTGATTTGCATAAAGAACTAAGGACAGTGCCTGCCTGACACATATCATGTACTATATGTGTTTACTATAATGGGTAGGAATGTCTCTGTGAGTTTTAAGATAAATTAACTTAATTTGTCAAGTTAGTTAATGACTTTGGGGCTTAAAACTACACAAAATCTAGTGGAAGAGGGTATAGGCTTTGGAATCAGGCTGCCCAAGCTTGAACATTGGCTGTACCACATATGAGCTATTTGACCTTGAGCAGGTTTCTTAACACCACTGTGCATTAACTCTTTCATCTCTACAATGGGAATAAAAATAGCACCTACCTCATATGGTTGTTATGAGGATTAAAAGTATTAATGCAAATAAAGCACTTGGAACAGTATCTGCACACAGTAGTCTGTCAATATTGACTAGCTACTATTTATTATTTGTGTGCTTTGGACTCGATATTATTCTTTTTAAAAAATGTTCCCTGTTTCTTTAAAGTCATGTAATTAATTTTAGAATACTTTAAATTACACTGTAAAATGTTTAGGTGAACCATTAGATTTTCAAAATCACTTTTTATGTCTCATTAATATATTTTGAATTCTGTCTGCTTGTAGACATGCAGCTATAAAATACATGGCCATCTGGCCTCAGAGTTGTGACTGGAAATGCAACTGAATTCATCTCCATGCCTCTGATGTGAGACTTCAAGTGCTAGATTTCTTGCTTTGATTTATCAGGGGAAAAAATTAGGCTTTCTGTTTCTTTAATGACAGAAAGTTTTGTTATTTTCCATGTATGTGTTTATATGTAACATATGTAAATAATATAACTAAAAAAGCTCTTAGTTATTATTTATATCTCAGTATTAAGATTTAAACAGAAAAGGGTCATCTATATATACTCTCCTTTTTAAAAATGTCACTATATTTCTGAGTTGATAACTACTAATAATAAGAAAAAGCAGAGTGAAAACATAAATCTTTATACTTCTTTTCATAGGCAGAGAAACATCCAAAGCTTTCTGGAGAATATTTAGCATATTTAATTTGTATTTAATTGACAATAGACCTTTTTCATATTAAAAATAAATACAGCCTTTGGTTGAAACAGGAAAACAAATCTGCCTACAAAAGAAAAGCTATTTCCTACTATATAAGTTCTATAACAATGAATATGTGCTTTCGTGTAATTATATTTATATTTCATAAAACTGTGATAACTTTTTGCATATAAGTGTCTGTGAAACTATATATACTGATTTAAATGATTCCATGCTTAGTTTAATTAGATTCAATGACATTTTAACACAAATGAGAGGAATATATCCAAAAGGCCAAAAGTCAATCTAAGAAATGGAAAAGAGGATTTTAAAACAGAATTTATACATATTACTTCTAGTTCAGTGATGTCTAACCTATTGAGTTGTTATAGGAATCATGAAATAGCGTTTCCTCAGGTTTTTTATCTACCAATGAGATGTTGAGTCATCTACATCATGGCATTGTTGTGAGGCTTTCTTGTTGAATAATAAAGTTGAAAAGTTAAAGAATGTTTAAAACCTGCTCAAAAGAGTGCAAAGTTTATTATTGTAAATGTATGTCAATCCAGATGATGCTATAAATGCATTAAGATTGTAAAGAAGTTTTTTTTTACAGTGTTAGCTTTTTTATTTATCAATAGTATTGCTTTGTGAATTTTGCAAATATATTGTGGTTAAAAAAAGCCAAACCTGAGCTTTGCCTCTTATGCTGTGAATGCTATAATAATAGTCACATCTTTTCATAAAAACAAAACAAAGCAAAAACAAAACCCTCTTCTGTTTGTCTGACTCATTGCTTTAAAAGACCGGTCAATTCCAGCAGGCTCACAGTAAATTCTACAGTACATAATCTCTAGGGGGTCTTGATGAAATTTTGGGTGCTCTGACAACTAAGGTGGTCATTTTTAATGCTAGAACAAGATTGGACCAAAATCTTCCCAAATGTTTAACTATTTCCTCTCAGTGAAATCTTCATGATTTAACAACAATAAGAATGAAAGTATATTCATAGGAAACTACCCCGTTGTCTGAATAAGGTCATTGCTATGAGAAGGAGTTTGTAGTCTCCACCATAGAGTCAAAAATGGCCAAGGACATGGCACAAAAAAAAAAAAAAAGAAAGAAAATTAAGAGTCTTTGACCTATAGAGTAAAGACAAAATCCATTTTCTTGATATACAAAAATTTCATGATTCTCTTCTTAATCCCATTTTAATCTCCCACCTTGGGTTCTTCCTTTTTGCCATTCTTCATTTTAGTTTTTAAAAAAGTGCCTTTAGTGCTTTAAACACACTGTGACATTGCATGCACAAATGAATTCTTTTGCACAGAAGCTCTTCCATCCTTATCACTTCAGCAAGTTTGTTTTCTCAAACTGTGCCAACTGGCCATATCCCCAAAGTATGCGAGTATTGAATTTTCACTAAAATCTATTATTATTAAACATGTGATTTAAAGATAGAAAACAATACTTTCTTTTAGTATTGTGGTAGGCAGAATTCTGATTCTCAGTGTGAATATGATGAGATATCATACCCATGATTATGTTACATTACATGACAAAAAGAATTTTGTAAATATCATTAAGGTTACTAATTAGTTGACTTTGAATTCATCAGAGGAGATTTTCCAGGTAGATCTAATCTAGTCCTTTAGAAGTAGAGAGTTTTCTCTTTCTGGTAGCAGAAAAGTCAAAGACAATCTAAGTGTGAGAAGATGCACTATTAATGGCTTGAAGGTGACCATGCATCAAGAAATGCAGGTAGCCTTCAGAAACTGAGGGCAATCCAGGCTGACAGGCCGCAAAGAAACAGGGACCTTAGTCTTTCTGGAAGGAATTTAATTCTGCCAGCAGCCTGAATGAGTTGGGAAGTGATTCTTCATCACAGTCTCCAGAGAGAAACATAGCTGAGCCCACACCTTGCTTTTAGCATTTGAGAAATTGTAAGCAGAGAAAAGAGGTGAATTCTCCTGGACTTCCACTTACAAAATAAAAATACATACTAAATGTTCAGTTTTCTAAGTGGCTAAGTTTGTAGTAATTAGCTAAATGTTAATAGGAAATTAATAAAGATATGGAATTTTTATTTATTAGCTAATTTGAATCCTTTTTCATATGTCCATTTATTAATTATAATTATCATGTGTTCCTGTTTGCCAAAAAACATTTTTTAAAACAAAAGAGGGATTGAAAATATGAATATGAATGTAGTAAAAGAAAGACTCAGTAAGTATTGAATGTCAAAGTGTTTGCACAGATGCTGGTAAGTGCCTTTATTCAAAGACACCACCGTTTCTGGCCTCAAATCTTTCACTCTCTAACAGGAGAAATGGGTCCTTAAAATTGAAAATAAGCAAATTTAAAACTAGATGCCCTTGAAGGGAAAGTATGTATTAAGTGTTGTTCAGGTAGTGTGAAAGCTGAGAAATTAAAGAAAAAGACCCTGGAAGAGTTATCTTTAGAGTCTATGGATGGAGTCTGATTCAATAACTTGAATCTCACAGTAAGGTGGAGAATTGAGACCTGTACTCTAATGAAATGATATTTTAGGCATGTGGGCAAAAATGCAATGGGAAAAAGGATTATATCAACAGAAAAGAAAACTCAAAGTCAAAGAAGGTAAGCACCGCAATAGCTACAAAGGAGAGCACATGGAGAGGAAACCATCAGCAGGAGTAGCCCTTTAAAATAGCAATTGGCACAAATACATTTTCATTTGCTCACCTTAAACCTGAATTACTTTTTAGAGTAGACACAAATGAATTATTGGTTTAGACATAATGAGTACATGTACCATTGCACTAAGAAAAGCAAATGCTTTAAGAAAACCTCTGATCTTGTTTCACTCTTGCCGCTGAAAGAGATGAATGGTGCGGCCTGAAGACCAGACTTGTACTGACTCAGAATGAAGAGTGCTGCCTCTTAAAAGAAAAATACTAAATCATTCAAAGCGTTCAAGATGTTGCTTAGGTTTTGAACACCATATTGTTTCTTACTTAATTAGCCAGAACCAGGAAATTTTTCCTGCAATAAAGACTATTAAAGTGATTCTTCACCTCAAACCATACTATTGGTTAAAGTTAATCCATCTCAACTTGTCAAACTAGTTTACATTAAATCCTTAAGCATTCTTTCTTTAGTCAGTTTACAAGTCTGAAAAAATGCCCAGGATGCTACTCATTTGATGAGAATTCACAAAGCAGCACGGAGGTGAAGGAGTTTGCATTGTCAACAGCATATGATGTATCAGTAAGTTTAACTTTATTTTACATTTGAAAAGATTCATTTTAGGTTGTGGTTTCTATTTCAGACAATTATTCTGAATTTTTGAATTTAGTAGTTTTTTTTTTCCTACTGTTCTTGGGTAAAATCATGACATATAAGGTTAATACTTTTTATTTCAGGAAACTATGATAATAATTTTATATTTAGGATTGAAAAGTTTATCAGGTTGGATTTTAATTGAAAAGGTTAATGTGAAAATAACATTATCACAGAGAAGGAAATAAAACAGAGAGCCTGAGGTAGAATTTGTAGGATTGGAGGAATGAGGCAAGGAAGAAAGTGTTTTCTAATTTATACATTAAAAATAGAGGAAATGCACAGGTTATATAAGAAGTATGGTATTTCAACCCCATTCTGAAATTGATAAATATATTTAAAACTCAAAAAAATGAATCTGAATTTTAATGTCCTTTGAAAACTTCTTTGCCTTTTAAAATAAATTTTAAAAAACAATATAAGAATGATTTGTACATAATACAAAAGTGAGAAGTAAATAAATAATTTTAAGATTTTTATAGTTTAACAGATTTAAAAGGAAGTCTGAAGAAAACAAATGAGAGAGAAATAGAATGACATAAAGGTAGGAAAAATAGACTGAAATAAAAATCTGGGGAAAGTGAAAGACTTACATCTGGTAATACACCAAGAAACCATTTAGGCCTCTCCATTCTTATTACTTTCCATTTTCAAGATTTTCAAAATTGTTCCCCCTCGGTCCTAAATTCTTGAAAATTTTATGATTCCACTCCACATCAAGATAAAAGAGTAGGACTATTTTATAACTTTTTGCTTTGGTTTTTCTTGGCTTAGTGACTCAGAATAATATCAAGGGGTGAGAGTGGAGAGATGGGTGAAGAGGTATTGAAGAGCTGTTTCTATTCTTCCCTTTGATAATCCATGACTCAGTGTAATTAAGTCTCAGAGGGTTTTATCCATTTAAAAAAATAATACTTTATTAGTTTTTGTGACCTGTAAGCTATGTGAATAAAATATACTTTATTCTTTGTTATTGTACATGTCAGTACCTAGTAGAATGCCTGACAGGTATTTGAAACATTTAATTATTTTTCAGATTTATTTGGGACCAATTAATTTCTAATAACTCATCACCTGTTAGTTGTTTTGATCTCTTTGTCACTTAACTAAATTTCATACAACTTTTGCTTTTTAAATTTTATTATTTTTACTTTTCTAGTAAACCACTCTGTATTTAGATAACATGATGTAAATAGATATAATGCATTTATAATATTTAGTTCTTGTTTTTTTTCTAAAATAAATAACTGTGAAATAGATTTCTTGGATTATCACATTCCTGTAATGAGGTTCTGAATAATTTCACAATTCTCTTTGACTCACAAAGAAATATTAGTGTCTCTTTTTTGAGATATAATTTACATTTTAACATTATGTTAGGTTCAGGTATACAATATAATAATTCGTTATTTTTATATAGTGCAAAATGATCACCACAGAAAGTCTAGTTAACATCTGTCATCATACATAGTTTCATTTTTTTTCTTGTGATGAGAACTTTTAAAATCTACTGTCTTAGCAACTTTCATATATACAACAGAGTGTAAACTATAGTCACTATGCTTTACCATACATCTCCATGACATTTCTTTCCATAGTTACAATTTTGTTTTCTTGTGACAAGAACTTTTAAGATCTACACTCCTAACAATTTTCATATATACAATACAGTATTAACTATAGTCACCCTGCTGTACCCTTCACGCCCATGACATCTCTTTCACAACTGGAAGTTTGTACCTGTTAACCACCTTCATGCACTTTTGCCTCACCCCCTGGTTCTGGCAACCTCCAGGAGTCTTTTTTCATGCAATAACACCCATCAGTGAATTTTAAGTTATTTCTTACATTCGTTGTTAAAATCAAGTTTTGGTTTTATAATAAGCATAAAAGAACTCTGTCAAGTGAAAACATAAATATAAAAAAACATGGCCTAATGATTTTAATTTGGAAACCAAAGTTGTCATTAAAATGAGAGGGTCCTGTAATAGTGTCTTGGATTCTAGTAGTTCAGCATTATCAATGTAGGACTAAGACAAAATACAAAAAATGAAAAGATAGCCCCTAAACTGAGTAAGAGTAATCAGTATCACTGAAGTGGTGTAATTCCAAGTTTAAAAATGTAATTTAAGTTCTATCAGAACATATACACATATATTATACATATATAAACAGATTCATATTTTATCATATTTCTTTAAAATAAGACTTAACAAGATACAAACATATCTGTTTTATATGTGGTTAAATATTTTTACAGAAAAATTTTATCATAGATTATCTTTTATTTAAATATCTATTTTTTTCAATCTTGGTAAAATCATAAACAACACTGTTATAATAAACATCCCTGTGGCTAATTTTTACACACATTCAAATTGTTTCCTTGGGATTAAATATCTTTCGCACTTTCTCTGGAATGTCATCCCATTGTCAGCAAACTACAACCTAAACTTTTTTCACTGAATATTCCCTATATTCCTGGAAAATTCAAATATAATTTTTTTTCACCTCAGGGCATAGCATTTTTCACAGCCCTTTCAAGTAAGGATTTATAATTAAAGATATAAGCTTTGCATCTTACTATCTAATGCCACATTGAACCATTACTCTCCACGCCCTCATAAACTGCCTTGTTCCTTTGAACTCACACAATTCTGCTCTCCACCTTCTTTCCTTACTCATCACTGTCCTATGGACCGTTGACTATGAGCCCTGATTAATTAAAGGCTAACGCTTCTTTCCCTATCTCTTTATGCAGTCCAAGTTTATGTAGTCCTATGTTTACCCTAGGTAGCATCAGTGCTCATGTGAATGGGATTTTCAACATCCCATTCATTTATTTTCTTGATCTTCTCATCTCTATAATCTTTTCTTCAAATGTTATTTTCATGTCTACACTTTAGACTTTGTCATAACTTAGAAATAGTCTCTCTGAATCATAATTCTGGACAACTATCACTATACTAATCTTCCTTGTTATAGTCTTAGCTATTTAGCTACTTTTAATGCATCAGATTTTTTAAATTCATTGGCTCTTTTAATCAATCATTTTTTTATATACCTCAGTTGCCACCCCACCAAACATGCACATGCACATGCGCACACAAACACACACACGTCTTTATTTCTCTTGTGAACCATAAATTCATTATTTTAACAAATTTCTTAATGATGTCTTAAACTCCGCTAAATTCTCTTATTTTATATTTCTTTCATGATTCAGACCTGAATAAATTTTAGAGAGAATACAACTTTGTGAACAATGGCTCACTTATGCCCAGACTACTGAAGAATGCTACAGAAAATCTCATAAATGTTCAGGAAGTGCCAGTTCATCTGAGCCCTCAAAATTGACCCACCATTCCTACGACATCACCATAGTTTATACTGCAATTTGCCACTATGGCTATTTTCAACTTCTCTAGCCTCCTCCAAGGTCCAATTTTTACCATCAACCCTCCCAGATTTCAACAACTTTAGAGAGATAAAGTGATTAATCAATTAAATGAGAATTTCTTCAACTTCCTGTCGTGGAACCAACAAACCTATCTATATCCATTCACGCTCTTTAGAGGATGCCTACAGTTTTTCCAGATTCTCCAACCTATTAGATTGAACCATATGAAAATGTCAATATATCACCACCTTTGACATACATTTTTCATATATGTAAACCTAATAGTTTAGAATCCATGATCTTTCAAATATGCTCTCAATGTAATTTTCCTAACCTCAGGCTCTCCACTGGCTAGTTTATATTGCTATAGGTATACTCAATACTGTCACATTCACACACATACACAAAAATCCTCTGTCAACTTCATATGCCTTGATAACTTATCTCTCTTTTTCCATCTATAACCAGATTAATTTTTTAAAATCTATTTTCTCATCTTCTCACTTCTAATTTTTTCTCAAACTCACATTTTGTTTGTTTGGTATTTGGTTTATAATTCAAGTACTCTGTTCCTTTGTCTGTAATGGTCACCAATGACTTGCTATTGCTTAATCCAATGGGTATTTTAAATTTTTATATTTGATTTCTCATCAGCATTTAACACTGTGTGTCAAACCCTTCTTGAATATCCTTTCATTCTTTGTTATCATATCACACTTATTTTCCTTCATCTTTCCTCCTTATTTTCTTCTGCATTTGCAAGAATTCCTCATTTTTGCCAATATCTTAAATGTTAGTCTGCTTCAGGATTTTTCTCTGAATCTTCCCTCTTTTTATTATTTTAATAAAAATATGTTCTTGAGCATCTACCATATTCTAGGTTCTAAAAATACAATGATGAATCTCACACACATCCTAGAATTTATAGATGGCAAAGTAAAACTGTTGGAGTAAAAAAATTCATGTTTAATGGCTTTCTATTTGTATTATCATTTTTCATATTTATAATATATAACTTACACTTTTCACTTGACTTATTTTTGAAATATTTTTTGTTATTCCTTTTTTTATTAAAATTATTGTGGTGACATTGGTTAATAATATCAAATAGGTTTCAAGTGTACAATTCGATAATACACCATATATATCTATTGTATTGTGTTCACCACCAAAAGTTATATTACCTTCTGTTGACAAATATTTGACCTCTTTACCTCTAACTACCAACCCCCTGTACCCCTTCCCTCTGATAACCACTAATAATCCATTGTCTGTGTCCATGAGTCTTTGTTTATCATATTTATTTGTTGCTTTCCATTTTATATCCCACATATGAGTGAAACTGTATGGTTCTTAGCATTTTCTGTTTGACATATTTCACTTAGCTGATAACCTCAAGGTCCATCCATGCTTTTACAAATGGCAGTATTTCATCTCTTCTTATGGCTGAATAATATTACATTGAATATGTGTACCACATGTTCTTTAGCCAATCATCTATCAGTAGTCACATCAGTTGTTTCCATGTCTTGGTCACTGTGAACAATGCTGCAATGAACATAGGGATGTATATATCTTTGAGGATAAATATTTTCAAGCTTTTTTGTGTGCGTAAATACCCAGAAGAGGGATCGCTAGGTCAAATGGTAATTCTATTCTAGCTTTTTGAGGAACCTCCATACTGTTTCCCGTAGTGGCTATACCACTTTACATTCCCACCAATAGTGTATGAGGGTTCCTTTTTTTCCCACAACCTGTCCAACACATGTTATTATTTGTCCTGTTGAAGATAGCCATTCTAACAGGTGTGAGGTGGTATCTTCTTGTGGTCTTGATTTACATTTCCTTAATAGCTAGTGAGATTCAGCATCTTTTCATATTTTTGCTGGCCATTTATATGTCTTCTTGGGAGAAGTGTCTGTTTAGATATTCTGCTCATTTATTAATTGGATTTATTTGATTGTTGAGTTCTATGAGATCTATATATATTTTGGATATTAGGCCCTTATTGGAGGCTTGTTTGAAAATATATTTTTTTCCATTTGGATGATTGCCTCTTATTTTTGAAACTTTTATAAACAGAAGATTTGATGCTATCATTAGATTTTTCCACTCTTTTTTTTAAAGTAGTCCAATTATTTAGTGTTTCCTTTGGTGATTTCTGCCTTTATATGTCAGCTTTAGGAAGTGAATATCTCATTTATAAACATCATGGTAAGTGAAAATAAACCAAGATCACATGGAACTGATTTTTCTAATATCTGGGCTCAAAAAACTTTACAAGCAAAGGCAATAAAACAGCAAAAAAAATATATAACTTATACAAATAAGGTAATTTTTAGGAAAGTTCTCCTCATGTGGTATTTAGGAGTATACAATTTTTTTTTAAGTTTTTTTTTTTTTGGCTAATGTTGACATAATACAATACTTAAATATTTCTATAGGAATAAGTAATAGTTATTTTATATTATAGACTTATAAAAAAGTGGTTTGTAGACTGAAATTACTATTATCTAATTCATACACAGGTAATCTTGTTTCATAAATTCATGGCACAGTTTATATTTTTTCCCTGGTTTATTAATAATCTAAAAGTAAATTTCTTTTAAATTTCCTAAGTATTGACATATTACTGGTTAGAATGCAATTGTGATCCTCAATATGGGTAAATAAATCAGACAGAGAATTTCAGGCGCAGACACAGGGGTCATAGTGAGTAAATACTGAAAATATTTCTTATGCCAACCAAGAATCTAAATAACAATAAGATGAGCTCAATGTTATTTCGTTTCAACAACAACAGCAAAAAGATATTTAATTACTACAAAGGACAAGACTTATAACTGGGCACATGGTAGAAGAAAAAGGAAAACATGGTCTCTGTTAAGGGGAAGAGAGAGAGAGAACAAAAACTAGTAACAAATACAATGTAATTCAGAGTTGAATAAATGTTAAGCCCAAGTATAATAAGTGCACTTTAGCATTTAGACCAGTCCTTATGTCGTTGGCGATATGTGAGATAACTTTAGGTAGAATTTATTTTAATGTATATGAAAGAAAATAAAACTACTATGTCAAACTCATTATTTGGTGTATATTAGTGCTTAGAGAATGACTATATTAAAAATGAGTCTATTTTTTAAAATAAAATAAAAATGAATTTTTTTTAAAATGAAGGAAATTGCTTTAGACATATTAATTTTTATAGCAAAATTGTAATGACTGCACCTGAAAATAAACAAACAAAAAAACCCCAAAAAACTATAACAACTCAAAGCAAGAACAATTCTAAGCAAGACAGAAAATGAAAACTTTTAATAGAGTACTTAACGACGAGTACATTTTTCACAAGTAGGAAAATAGGAGAGAGCAATTCTAGACTAATATTAAACTAACAATGCAGAGTGCCTCCTTAGTTAACATAATAGGTGTTTTGTTTTGTTTTCTTTTTGACCAAGCTGAAACTACAAATTATGAGCCCTTTTTAATAGAACAAATGATCATTTATAGGTTTATTATGGAAGGTACTTATCTGCTACAGCAGCCATAAAAATATGTCATAAATAAGGCAGGGAGAATTCTAGGAATAATTTTATTTTAATTTTTTTAAATTTAAAATTATTATTTTTCATTGCTATTATTGTTGTTTTTTATAATTACTATAATTAAATATTGTTTTGATAGAAACTATATAAATCTGTCAATTCTTTCAAATTTACACAAATGTAGCTCACTATAATTCTTGTGGGAATTTGTGAATGCTCTCCTCTGATCATTTTTATTTTCTTAGTGAAATGGAATCAAGACAATCAGATGAGGGTAAGAATGGAGGAGGAGGTATTAGAGATTTGAGAAGAGAAAGTATAACATAATTGTCTACTTCTCACAGTACCTTAATTAGTATAATGGCCAGGAAACACTGATGGCCAACTTAAGGTTAGTGGTCCAGCATTTAAAATAAGATTCATCAACATTGCTGAGCAATTTTTTCCAGCCACATTTGCATAAATACAAAGTATCTAGAAAGCTGCATTTAACCAGGACTAGAGTTTTACTACATGATTATGACAAAGTGAGAGAGGGTTATATGACTGAGGGTCTGTGCCAGGGAATGAGTTAATGAGAGATCATGTGATTTATGCTGAGAGCAATGCCAACATGAGGGTGATGGGAGATATTGAAACGATGGTAAAATCAGTGGATCATAAGTACCAGTGGGATTGAAGTCAGGGTACAAGAGCGGTGAGCTAGAATGATGAGTGGTGGTAGTTGAAGAGTTACATGAATAAATTTAGATTACGGAGAAATTGAAGCCTTTGGTAATGACAATGTGCAGGGCACCAGTATGAGAGTGGGCAGCTGAAATAGGACAAAGTCATTGGTAAAAACAACCAGTACAGAAAATAGAACATGACTAATGCATCAAAATAGATAATAACAAAGCAATATAGGAAACTTCAAGGGAGCTGCTAACTGGGGTGAGATAGCTGTGAAAGGCACTAGCCCTTAAAAGAGGGAGAAGGAATTAGAGCAGCACATTGAAATGTTTCTAGAAATGGAAATGCCAGCAGCTGGGAAAAGGTTAGGAAAATAGAGAAATGGAAGACATATTAGGTAGAGGGAATGATGTAAGCAAAACAGGAGTGGGTGGATGTAAGGAATAGAATGGCACATGTGAGGGCAAGTATATATATAATAAGAGCCCAAAAGTAATTAAATGTAGCAAACGAAAGACCCTTCTTTTAAAAAATGTAAATTACATAATTTCTTTCCCATATCTGAAGTTGTCCAGTGGGTTCCTAAAACCCATAGAATTAATAACACCTTGTCATGGCCGTCAGGGGCCCCATGATTTGGACTTTGCCTGTCCATCTAACTTAATTTTCTCTACTCTTTCCCAGATCCACCATCATCTAGCCACACTGCCTTCATCTCTTTCCATAAGCTACTCCTGTTCCAGCTCTAGGAACTTGCATGGTTGTTCTTTCCTAGTTTTTCTAGAAGGTGTTTCCTCACAATTCATTTCTTCACTCAATGGCATCTCTTCAGGAATGAGTCCCTGCTACCCACACTAGCTTTTGGTCACTCTCTATTCATTAATATGTTCTACTTTAATGAGCAAAACTTATTCTTTGGTTTATTTTCAGTTTCTTTCCACTAGCCTGCGAACCCCATAAGAGCAGAAACTTGTCTGTTTTGTTCACCACAGTTTTTCTAGCAACAGAATTATTTTTCAGCACATAATGGAATCTCTATAAATATTATTTCTATCAATGAATGAATGAATGCTACACTAAGAATTTATAGTATATGTAATGACAAATATCTGAGGCTTTTTAAACAAAAGAATCACATTTTCATAATTGTATATTTAGAAGATAATTCTGGCAGTAGCATTGTAGAATGTATTGGAGGGGAAATTATCTGGCCATAAAGAGATCTATTAATGGCTATTGTGATTGTCCAGATTAAAACACATTGAATGCCTGAAGTAGAATAGTATTAGTGAAATGCAAAAAAAAGGCAAAAAGGCACAAATAGAAAAGATGATGCAGAAGCAGACTAATCATGTGATGGACTTGTGAAGAGGGAGATATTGTATGATTTGAAGTTTCAAAGAGTGAGTTACCTGGAATATTGTGAATAATTTTATTTTAACTTTTTTTGTGATGTAGTAACAGTAAATGATACATTAGTAATAAGCAGGAAAAGTTACCAATAAAACTGAAGCAATATTGGCCAAAGTAGGTGGGAAGTACTACTCTGGACAATCACCATAGCTTCAACAGTGCGGGTCAATGGCATACACTTTCTTTTTTGGTTCTCATGGGTTCTAATTACCTCAACACTCTAAAGTTTCTTTCAAGGAATACCTTCTTATGAAATTTCACCATGAACATTTGCATTAATGAGCTGACATTTGAAGAGTAACGTTTTCTGACCCTGACTGTTTCCTTTTAAACTCTTAATAATTAAAGCACCAGTTACTTTAATCATGTTTTACTAATGACATCAATTAATTTTTTATTTATGAAACGTTATGTCTTTCTTATTTGCATACATGGGATTATAGAAACAAGATGCATAGCTTGTCAGAATACAAAAGGAAGCACAAATGTTCATTTAATCTTTTGCATAACTTTGAGTATTCCTACTCAGATGACAGATTTCACAAGTCTCATCAACTGGTCAGCATTGTTAAGCCACTGTTATTACAAATAATACCACCACCACCTCCTGATGTTTTAACAACAAAAGCTTTCTTCCAGAGTTCTGTCTTCCCTAGGCAAAGAATTAAAACCCTAGCTATGTAATTCACCACTCTTACCTTGTCTTAAATTGTTCCATACATTATTGTTATCCAGTAATCTTTTCCCAATGGAGGCTCCAAAATGTGTTCACCACCTGATGCCTATTCCTGAACCCTATGAAATTATTCTTGAAGGCTCCAAAATGTGTTCACCACCTGATGCCTATTCCTGAACCCTGTGAAATTATTCTTGAAGGCTCTGATTGTCCCCTATCCCCTAAGCTTGGAATCTCTTAATCTGTTGGAACTCTCTCTTTGGAAATTATCAGGACTTTGCTAAACTCCTAAACTGCTTCCCAATCTGTGTGTAGTTTGTGCCCAGTGTTGCCACCCAGGTTCCAAGGTCCTGGGCATAAGTTCCCTTCTCTTTCTTTCAAGAGCAGTCTATCTACCATGCAGTAGACACTTTCCATCAGCAAATTTCACTCCATCTACATATTCTGTGGTATGCTTTCTCTGATGCTTTGCATAATAAAAATAATAAAATAGCTCAAATTTCTAAGTCTTTACCATGTTTTAGTTATTGTTCTAAGTGCTCTTACACATATTAACTCATTTAATCTTTACAGGAATGTACAACACACACAAAGTGGGTATTATTCCCATTTTATAGATAAGAAAATTGGGGCACAAAGAGGTTGAATAACTGACAAGGTCCTATAGTGGAGAAGCTAGGATAGGAACTCAGATTGGCTGGCTGCAGAACCCACACCCTTAATCACTTTACTAAATATCCTCTTTCAAAGACTCTGAGCTCTTCAAATCATGTGGCTGCTGCTGTGACAGAAAGAAATCCTTTTATTCCTCATCTTTCAGTCACTGAGTGACAACATTTGGTTATATAAAACAATTTTAAAAGCTATAGGAATAATAACAGACATCAGGAGAGCTATCCAGGGGGAAAGGAACTGAAGATGTGCCTTGGTAAAACATCATGACATTGAAATAAAATGTCTGGCATTGAAAAAAGCAAGAAGAGTTTATATTATTTTGTTGAGGTTTTGTCTAAGAAGTACCTCCACATGAGACAGTGTGGATAATGAGAAACTCAGAATTTTGGAGACCAGTGCCTTATTCATTAGGCCATGGGGGCAGACTCAACTCAAAATTTAAACAAAGATAGGGAAGGAAGTAAAAGGAGAACTCTTTTCAAAATGCTTTGACTCTGTGAAAGGTTTTCTGGATTGACCTGCTGAATGGGTAGCTTTCGTCTCTGCTCATCTTTGGTCTGGCATGAATACCTCAAAGGTGAGGTCACTTGTACTTTTCTTTTGTTTGAACGTCAAAGCGTTGTCCAAAGCTGGATTTTCCAGCAGTACGATGAACCAGTTTAGTCATTTTGCTGGGATTGTTTGACCAAAATTATTTGCTTTCAGTTGAAAAGCTTAGGAGGAGGGAGAAGCCAAGAAAGAAAGAGAGGGAAAGAATTGTCTTTTAGCAAATTTTGAGTACAAAATTTGTAACTGTATCTTAATTCCAGGTAATTTATTAATCTCATGCCTCCTCTTGCCATGTGTGAAGTAATTCATCTTTAATTTAGGGCTGCCTACTACCTTATGACACATTCTTCATTTAGTAGACAAATATTTACCAAGTATCTATGAAAGTCCACCAATCTAGAATAACCACTGAAATTAGTCATTGAAATTATTCAGTGTTTCAATTAAAATTATCTTAGTACTAGAAAATTAGAGAGAAAATCTATATAAACCACCTAAAAATAAATATTATAAGGTATGACTTCCTGGTTAAGGATATAAACAAATTTTCTCTGTGACCTAAGAAAGATTCATTTGATGTGAACCTTATGAAGGAATTTATCTGCTGAGATGGGACCCCACCATGGCCAACCAAGGGCCCAAATTTTATGAATAATAAAAGCCTAGTGGCCATTTGCTGACAGGAACTTCTTACGTATCCAGTATACCAGAAACTTATACTGGAATCTCAGCTTCTAGCACTATGCTTCACTTGTTTACTCGGTCTGAGTCAACCCCTTCAGGGAAATCCTGGTTTCTGTCTTTCTGCCATCGAACTGAAACCTGTCTCATCCAGTCAGAACTTTACCATTTGGATGCATCATTTACATAAATTGACCTAATTGAGAACCTCAGCAGGAACTTTTGCTCTAAAAGGCAGCCTCCTCTTTGTCTTGGGAAAACACAATTTAGGTTGCTACCTGAATCTGTGTCTTCTGGGCTGCAGCTCCTTTTGCTCAAATAAATGCTTTTTATTCGTTATTACAATCTAAAAGTTAATTTTGGTTTGCACATACATAAGACTTTAATTTAGTCATAATGGTGTTTCTGGTGTTAGAAGATGAACAGTTCAGTGGGAAGCTGTACCTTTTGAAGATGAACATTTTGTTGCAAACAAGCTCCCTCTTTAGGAATGGTTCTCAATATCTAATTCAGAGAGAAGCTAGTGAGAAGATGAGTCCAGCATTTTCAAGCTTTAAAACAATTATCATTATTTTTCAGCAATTACTTCCTCTAAAGAGAAATCATTAATCTTTCTCTAAAATTCTCTTAGAAATTCTCTGCAACTCTGATATCAATTTGTGTACATTGTACTCCTTCTCTATAAGGCTAAATTTCTTATGAGAAAGATTTTTTTTTTTGTATTCCTCTGTGTTTTGTATATGGTAATGCTCAATAAATGTCTACTGTTAACAAATAAATACACATAGTAAATTCAGATCTATCCTCATTCAGGAACTTTTTCAAGTATGTCCTTGAGAAATCCTTGTCCTTCACTCACATCTCTTTGTCTTTGCTTATGCTGTTTCCTCT
Source organism: Cynopterus sphinx (assembly GCA_030015415.1). NCBI lineage: Eukaryota > Metazoa > Chordata > Mammalia > Chiroptera > Pteropodidae > Cynopterus > Cynopterus sphinx. The sequence goes on along the minus strand of CM057382.1, from coordinate 102,042,740 downwards.
GTTCATGGTCCATGTTATCCTTGCCAATTCCTCCTCCTCAGCCTTTCAAGTCCCAGTTCAAAGGACAAGTTTTCTAAGGCAAAACCATTTGTATCCATTTATCTCTCATAATATATTGGGCATAACTCCATTATGACATTTGTCACTTGTATTATAGTAGTTACTTAATGTGTCTCTAGATTACGTATTTTAGAAGATGGGAGACTGTTTTATTCATTTTTTTGAATCTTGAGCAGAAAGTGTTTGGCACACAGAAGAAATTCAATAAATGTCAATTGAATTAGTTCATAATTGCCGGTGATCTTCATTAATAAAGAGATGAACATGTTCATCAGCTCCTCCCTGTGCCCCAGTGGATCTCAGCTGTTTTAAAGATACTGTACATATTTGCAGATTATTGTAGATACTTTTGTCTTGACACCAACCAAAGAGTAGTAAAGAGTAACTTTAGATTCTTCCAGTAACACAGAACTCAAAATTAATATTACTTGAGGTAGTTATCAGAGCTCAGATTGTAGATTCTGGTGTTGGGAAACTGCCTCTAGATTCTTCGACAAGATACAAGGATATAGGAGCATTATTACCTTTTCCAGATCATTGATGCCAAAGGGCACACCTTAGTTATATTTTCAATTATTTATTTAGGGCTTACTTTCCACTTTAACATTACCAGCTACCAATCCCAGGGAATATAATCCCTTCTCCTTTTCACATGTATAATTTTAACAGAATAAGAACCAGTACCCTTTAACTTTCCGAATCATATTTCTGTCAGTTCTATCATGGATTAGCTATTATTCCTAAACAACCCATGTTGGTCTCACTTTAGCCTGCCTCCACTCAGGTTTGGTTTTGAGACTGTGGGCACAACACACTTGGATGAGGACAAGGCTTTCTCATATTTCCCTGCTTCCTCAAAAGTTTCCCAAATGTCAGTCCTTTAAATACCACTTTTATACTTTTTTCAATATCCTCATGCTATTGATATTGTCTTAATATTTTTCTTTAATTGATTCATTATTTATTCAAATAAATATGCTCTTACCCTATGTAATGTCATCTATAAAAATCACAAGTTTGAAATCTTTTAATACTATGAAATAGATATTCGTCATATAACACCATTGGTTTTCATGCCACTGAGTTTCTGCATCCAGTTCTGAGCTACCACACTTATTTCTTTCTTTATTATATTAATGATCTTTTCTTGGTTTGCTTATTATTTCTTCCTTATCATTCTGTTCTGTTTTCTTTTAGTCAACCTGTCCTATTTTCAATGTACTTCATATATATTACAGACACTTATCTTACAAATGGGGATTATAGATTTAAGTATACATGTGTGAAAAGAGCCCTAACAGCCCAAGCCCTGGTTCTAGATCCCATAGTATACATTTGAAATTTTAGCAATCACTCTGAACCTCTATCTGTTCATGCTAGAATGACAGGAGTGACCCAGATGCCCTCACTCTTTGAGGCAATGATTTGAAACATATGAACCAAATATATGTTATTAATTCATTTACAAAGAAAAAATATTTCAGAACATCTAGTATAATGAACTAGGAAATATAAGAAATAGTCATCAGTTGTAGTATAATTCTGACTTTTTAAAATCAAATATAAAGTCCAATGTCAATGATTTTTGACTGCATTTTTCCAATTTTTTATAGGAAAATATATTCAAATGCTACTCAATGCAATACGAGCCAATCATGAATTCCAGAAAAAAACATTCTGTATCAAAACCATGTGAAGCCAAGATTCTAGTGTTTGATTTCTGTTTGTTTTTAATATACAACTCTCTCTCAAAAGGCCATCAATACTAGGTAGAAGAACAAGTTCTTTGAAAAGATGGATGATTGCCCTTATAGCTGTTGTGCTGGTGGTTCTAGCAATAATCATCGGTCTCCTTGTTTATTTTTTGGCATTTGGTAAGAATCAATCTCGTATTATTATAAAAATTTGAATATCCACTGAATTTATTTTAAAACCTTAATATTTTCTAATGTTTTATAATTCAATTTTCATTTGCAACAAGTTGTATAAATGTACACATACTTTGCATCATGCAATATTAATTTGCATAAATTTATCTGTATTGGGAAAATAATAATTCTTTATGCATAAAATTGCTTCTGGCATTTATAATTTGACTTGATTCATACAATAGTATTTCTTGAGCAATGCAATAGATTTATATCTTATGTTATTTTATGGTTTAACAATACTTAATGTACTGAAAATAAAAAATTACTTTAGGAGCAATTCTAACTTCAAGGTCAACTTATTGTGTCAGGACACAAGTGACTAGCACATGACTATGAGAATGTGTGATCTTAAAAAGGGAAGAAGGCAGTACTGGCAATAACTACTGAATGTTTAATTCTCAGGAGTTCATCAATTATAGAACTTTTTTACATGTCACCTCCTCTATTTCTGATATTTATACAACTTATTTGAACTAAGAAGAAACTATCCATTTTTGTTACCTCTTTCAGATCAGAAATTTCACTATTACCAAATCTCCTTTCGGATCCCCAGTATTGAATATAATCCTGATTTTTCAGTAGAACGCTCAAAAATTAGGACTGACCTGGAACAAAAAATCAAAAATGAGGTAAGTCTAAACTTTACTGGCATCATTCTTACCCTGATAATACTATTAGGAAGAAGGTTCAAAAAAAGTAGGAAGAGAGTTGAGAACACACCAAATTGTATCTATGTGAGTTTGCCAGATAAAATACAGAATTCCATGTTAAATTTTAACTTCAGATCCTCCAGAAAATATACTTATTCAATATTTTAAACATGTTTATACTAAAAAAAATTATGTATCATTTATCTGAAATTAAACATTAACTGTATTTTTATTTGCTAATCCTGGCAACTCTAACAATATTATCTCAGGAAAAATGGGAAAATACATTGGACAAAGGATAATTGCACCAGAGATAGAATAACATAAGCCAAACAAAAAAAATAAATAGCTCAAGTACACATATATATAGGGGGAGGGTGTGAGGGAAGGGGAGAGGCGGGGGGGGGCAGAGAAAATGGGAGAGAGAGGGAGGGAAAGAGGGAGGGAAGGAAGGAGGGGTTGAGGATAGCTCGAAACATGATTCAATCATTTGAAAACAGACAACATTACCAGAAATCCTTTATTAAGCACCTACTGTGTATATGATCCTGATTCTTTTCTCACTAGTCAACTCTACTAAACATTTATTTCTGAAAATGTACCATAGAAACACACAGACTTCCACTGAAGATTTCAGTTGTATAGCTTCTACTAAGCTTAGCATGACCAAAGATGACAGATTATTCTTGCCAGGTTCAGAAATATTTCATTATCTATTTCCCAAATAAAAGCAGAAGATGATGAAGTGAATTGAAAGATGCAAATAAAGTGGGGTTGGCTTATCTTTTCAAAAATACATACTAAAAAATTTTGATTAGAAAAACAATCAGGACAGTTATAGAATATTTTGTTATAGGAAGTGATATATTGAATTAGAAACAGTTTAAGTTCTGAAGTTAAGACACCTAAATTCATATCCTGATTTTACTCTTTGTCAGCTGATTGACTTTGTAAAAGGTACTAACCCCTCAACATTTTAACTATAAAATCGGGATAATCTCAGCCCCCTCTCTGATTTATTTTGAGAATCAGTTAATGTTGTGAATAGAGTGTATGAAAAGTAATATCTAAATAAATATTAGCATCTGTTTCCTGTGCTCTCACAAAACTTTTCATACACCTCTCCTAGAGCACTTACCACCTTGAGACATCATTATTATTTTATATGTCCATGTTCCTCTAGATTTTTGAGGGGCTAAATCTACTTATTTTTATAATCCTGGTGCCTGTCACAGTGTCTGCCAGATAGCAGGACCATAAAAATGCTCATCAAGGAGATGACTAGTATATAAATGGCCAATTTACTAGTATTGCCCCTGTCCTCTAGGCAGTGGTCCCCAACCTTTTTGGTACCAGGGACCGGTGGTTCTATGAGAATCTAATGCCTGATCTGAGGTGGAGCTGAGGCAGTGATGCTAGCACTGGAGAACAGCTGCAAATATAGATGAAACTTTGTTAGCTCACCCGCAGCTCACCTCCTGCTATTTGGCCTGGTTCCTAACAGGCCACAGACCAGTACTGGTCCACATCCAAGGAGTTGGAGACCCCTGTCATATAGGATTTGTATAGTTAACTTTACAAACAAGGAGAGAGACTCAGGTCCACTTTGGGGATCACTGCTCTAGAGCATAAATGATGACAACATAAAGATGTACAGTAATTTAGATGAGAATTTGGCAATTTTTTTCTGTAAAATACTATATAGTAAATATTTTCAGCTTCGCAGGCCATATAGTTTCTCTGCAATCACACAAAACTGTCATTATAGTGCAACTGCAGCCATGGGTGATATGTCAACAAATAAGTGGGGCTATGGTCCAAGAAAACTTTATTATGGACACTTAAAGTTAAATTTTATAAAATTTTTAGATGTCACAAAACATTATTCTTCTTTTGAATTTTTTTCCTGTGAAGATAACATGAAGAACATAGATAATGAGCACACAAAAACAAATGGCTGGCTAGAGTTCTCCCAAAGGCTATACTTTGCTGACCACTGATTTAGACTGTAAGTTACAGTTCTAGCAATCATTTTCCTATCAGAAATGATTAAAACCAGTACCTAAAATAAAATTTAAAGACTTCACGTAGAGATCGATAATATAGACTATATATATGCTCAATTTCTATGAGCAATACATGGTTCATAAAGCTGTGATTTAAAGAAAAAAAAATGAAATTGAAAAGAGAATGGGAGAAGACAGAAAACATAATTATGTAATATTTAAATATTACATATAAATATATGTAAAAAATCTAGAAATACATATAATAAAAAATATAAGTAGCAAGTTCTCTATACAGTGATTTTGAAATTATTTTAATCCTTGTTATTATAGTTTGCTGTATTGCTTACTTTTTATAACTTTTTATAATGGCTATGTATTAGTTTTGTCATATAAATGTACGTGTATGTAAAAAACTATTTCATTAAAAGACAAATTTTTCTTCATATTTAGGTAGTACGAAAACACATGGTCATTTAAAATAGTTTTTAAATAACTATTGATTTCTCAATAAACTTATGCTACCAACCTATCCAATATGCTGTGACATGGCACTTCATCAGAGAAAATTTCACAAATCTAATCAGATGAATGAAAAGCACTGTTTATCATACACCCATTTCACAATTTGGCAGCTCTGGTCTTCTGATTTGTGGAAATAATGAATCAAGACTCAGATTTACTTAAGTTTTGGTATATGATTTTTTTATGAGAAGCCACGTTGATGAATCACTAGTAATAACTAGGTTTATAAAACCACAGATTCTATAACAAGTTGTGGTTTTAGTAAGAAACAATTTCTTCTAGGAATTTATTTATATTCTAGAGAAATTATCCTACATTAGAACTCTAAAATGACACATAAATGGCATATATAGTCTAATTTTATTCTAAGTAATCATTTCATGCATTTTTCTTAATTATATTTATTTAAAGAAATACCCAATAAATATAAATTCTCTCCTCACCTATTTATCATAGGATCAAAATAAAGCCTAAAAACTTTCCCTAAAATCTAAAAAACTGATTCTTTAATCACATTCCTGAGGATGATAACTGAGTTTGCATGATAATGGGTGAAAATTCCACACATATCAAGTTTTCAAAGAAAGTCTCTGTACCTCTAACTTCATGTATATTTTGTACTGGCTATTGGAATATTTAGCTTAATTCAACTCTTCATTTCAGTCATCTTTGACTTTGTGACAAGTTGTTCAAACATCAACATCCAATTGTAGGAATGACTTGTATAACTACAGGATTATGCCCAAATCAACTCTCTGGGGATAGCTGTAAACAAACTTAGAAGCAAATGTTATTTGAATCACTGCAGGTTTTATACAAGCATTTTTGTGATATATTAACATGTGTGAAATTCATATTAACAAAGTTATATATTGTTGATTTTTTTCCTTTCTCAGATAGACATGATATTTCAAAGATCCAGTTTAAATCGTCATTATATCAAGTCTCATGTTGTCAACCTTAGGTAATCACAACTAATCAATTTGTATAATGAAAAAGCAACTTTGTATTATTTATTCTTCAATTATTCACTTTGTACACAGGATCTAAATATCTTAGAAATATCAAGAACAAAAACAATTTGATATTATTACATTTAATTGTTTTTCCTCCTGTACGGAGGACCTACAATAGGGGGAGAGTTTCTTAACTTAGGTAGAGATGAAATACATTCTATGGTTGTCCTTTAAGACTTGCATCTCAGTTAAAGATTCTCACAATCATTAAAAACTCTTCTCAATTTTATGTAAATTTTAAACAACATATTTTATGAATTTTAAAAATATATATACACACATGTAACCACAGAGTTGATGGATTTAACAAGTGCTTCCATTTATTTTTCCAGAAAAAAAAATTCTAGAAATCTCAGTTACTCTCCCCAATCTCTATATGATCGTTTTATAATCAGAGAGTAATTCAAATATTAATACATATAATAAAGGAAAGGGAAAATTTTTATGATAATAAAGTATATAAAATATTTATGCTGTATTTTCTTGAAGATATAACTAATATTTACATAATAAGGTATAAAATAATAATTACTACAGCTAAGACCTCATTCATTCTGGTGTTTTTGTTTTTCAGGTCAAGTAATGATGGTTTGAAAACAGATGTATTGCTTAAATTTCAGTTTGTTTCTGATAATGCAGACACCATAAAAAGGCAAGCTGATAACATTTTAAGTCAGAAACTGATACTAAATAAAAGCTTCTTGAAGAAAGATACATCATTACCTTATTTTAGAGGCAAGAAATATCATTTTTCTTCCCTTGTTCCAGCTCATCACTTTAACAATCTTCTCATCTATAGAGAAAGCATCTTTATTTCACCATAAAATGAAACCTCTTTTCCTTTTTAAGTCTCCTATTTACTTGATAATAAACAGATTTCTACATAATCAGTACCAAAGGTTATCTTCCTTTGGTTAACATGAAAATAATTATGAAATGAGAATTACATGATAATCTAAATAGCATTTCCTTTCTTTTAAGAGATTGTTGTAATTGCTTAAATTAATTCAGCATGCATGTGATAAAAACCTACACGCAGCTACTATACTTAGGATGACTCCTTGTGTTACCTCATTATAGCCACACTCATCCCTGTGTCCATCTATAGCCCCTGGCAAGCCCACTAATCCATTCTCCATTTATATAATTATTTTATTTTATGAATGTTACATAAATGGAATCAAAGGAATTATATCCTTTTGAAATTGGCATTTTTTTATTCAGCACAATTTTCTTAAATTTCATCCATAGTGTGTTCCTTTTCATTGCTGAGTAGTACATCATAGTATTTCACAGTTTGTTTTACCATTCATCCATTGAAGAACATCTGGTTAATTTCAAGATTTTGGCTACTACAGTGAAGATGCTACAAACATTTTTGTACAAGTTCCTATGTTAAAATAACCCACTATTCCTCTAAATGCCCAAGAGCTCAATTTCTGTGTCACATGGTAAATCCATTTTTTTTTTATCTGAAAGGAACTACCAAACCACTTTGCAGAGTGGCTGTACCATTCTGCATCCTTAGCAGCAATGTAGGAGTGACCCAGTTTCTTTGCATCATGACAGAATTTATATTTTAACTATTTTTCATCTTAGCTTTTCTGATAGATGTGTAGTAATATCTCATTGTGGCTTTAATTTACATAGTTATAATAACTAAAACTATTGAACATTTTTTATGTATCTGTCATCTGAATATCCTCCTTGATGAAGTGGCTGTGCTAAGTAATTTTTATAATTGCTTTTTATTTTAAAAATGTTGTTGGACGTTGTTCCATAGTGTAGTGGTTAGTACATCTGCTTTACATGCAGAAAGTCCTGGGTTCATGCCCCAGTGGAGCTGCAGTCCGTGGTTTTTGGCCATGCCACCCTGAACAAGCCCCATCCTATCTTATCTTGGAAGCTAAGCAGGGTTGGGTCTGGTTAGTACTTGGATGAGAGACCACCTAGGAAGGCCAGGTGCTGTAGGCATACATAGTAATAATAATAATAAAATGTTGGAAGTTTAAGAATCCTTTATTATAGATATAAGGCCTTTGTCAGATGTATAATTTGCAAATATTTCATCCTATAAATTTATCTTTGCATCCTATAAACAGCCTTTGACAAGGTAAAAGTTTTTAATTTTGATAAGATCAAATTAATCTATCTCTCTTTTATAGATATGGTCTTTGTAAATAAATTTAACATTTCCCATAGTTTTGGGTCCCCAACAATTTTCTCCTGTTATTTCATATGTTTCACAATTTTATATATTTTATTTAAACTTTTCAGATATTTTATAATTATTTCTATATATTTTATAGTTTTACATAATGATCTATAATATATTTTGAGCTAAGTTTTGTATTGGCTGTGAGGTATAAGTGGAGACTTTTTTAATTTAATTATTCTTATTTCTTTTTGCTAATGGATATCCCATTGCACTGTTTATTGAAAAGTCTATCCATTCTCAATTGAATTCCTTTTGCTCCTTCGTCAAAAATTAATTGGAAATTTTTATGTAGATCTATTTGTGGATTCACCATTCTGTTTCATTGATTTGTCTATTCTCCCAAAATCATTTTCTTATTACTGCAGCTATATAGTAAGACTTCACATAGGGAAGAATGATTTCTCCCACTTTTTATGTCTTTATCAAAATTGTATTGAATACTCTAGGTTATTTCTATATAAATTTTAGAATAATCTTGTCTGTGTCTACAGGAAATTAGCCAAGATTTTGTTAGAAATTTTGCTAAACCTATAGATGAATTTGAGAAGAATTAACATCTTTACTATGCTAAGTATCAGTATTTTTTAAATTTATTATTATTTATGCCTACAGCACCTGATCAATCCTAGGTGGTCTCCCATCTAAGTACTAACCAGGCTCAACCCTACTTAGCTTCTGAGATTAAACATGGAGCTTGTTCAGGGTGGCATGGCTGTAGACCATGGACTGTGGCTCCACTGGGGCATGAACCCAGGATCTTCTGCATGTAAAGCAGATGTACTAAACTCTACACTATAGAACTGTGTCCAAGTATCAGTATTTTCTAACCCTCAGCATTTGAATCCTATACATTTTTGTTATATTTAACTGAATATTTGAGGGGTTTTGGGAGAAATTATAAATATTGTGTTCTTAAATTTCTATTTCCACTTGTTTGTCTTCAGTACATAGAAATGCAATTGATAATTTTGTATTGGTCTTGAATCCTGCAACATTTCTGAACTCGCTTATTAGTTTTAAGAATTTATTTTTATAGATCCCTTGGAGTTTTCTATGGTGACAATTATGTTGTCTACAAATAGAGACAATTTTAATTCCCTGAAATATAAATGCCTTTCATGTGATTTTTTATTTTTTAATGTTTGATTTAATACATACAAAGTCTTTAAACAATAAAAATAATCAGACAGCATCACAATCTGGAAATCTTTTAATATAGAAAACAGGTTTTTAAAAAATGTTATTAAATTTATTGGGGCAACATTTATGTGTTTTTATTACCTTATGTAGTACAATGGGAGATGACAGTGGACATTTTTGCCTTCTCTCCAATCATAAAGAGAAAGCATTCAGTCTTTCATCTTTAAGTGTGATGTTAGATATAGGTTTTTTTGTAAATCCTCTTCAAGAAGTTGAGAAAGTATCCTTTTATTCTTAAACTGTTTTTATCATAAATAAGTGTTGCATTTTTTTTACTGAAGTAAAATTTGCATAACAATATAAACTTTAATGATTTTAAAGTGTTCAATTCAGTGGTATTCAGTAGACAATGTTATGCAACTAACACCTCTTCCTAGTTTTAAGACATCTGTACCCTCTGAAAAGGAAATCCTATACCCATTAAGTGGTCACTCCTCATTTCACCTTCCCCCAGTCCCTAAAAACTACTGATTTTCTGTCTTACGGATTTACCTATTCTGGAGGTTTCATACAAACGGGATCAGATAATATATGACTTTTGTATCTGGCTTCTTTCACTTAACAATAATACTTTCAAAGTTCCTTTATGTTGTAGGATGTATCAGTACTTCATTATTTTCTATGGCTGAATAATATGTCACTATATGAAAACACATTTTGTTTGCCTGTTCATCAGTTGATGAACATTTGGGAAATTGTGAATACTACTTCTATAAATATTAGTGTATAAGTATTTGTTTGAATACCTGTTTTCACTATTGTTGGATATTTATCTAGGAGTAAAAATGCTGAAAAATATGGTAATTCTATGTCTAACTTATCAAGAAATTGTCAAACTGTTTTCCACAGTGGCTGCACTACTTTCATTCCTACTAGCAATGTATGAGGGTACTAATTTCTCCTAATTCTCACCAATACTTGTTATCTTTCAATTTTTAAATTTTGACCAACTTAGGTATCAAATTTTTTTAATTCATTATCTCTGTCAATCTACATCATCATATAAGTTATTTTGTCTGTTGAGGTGGTAGATTACTTGATTTTCAAACATCGAACCAGACTTTCATGCCTGGAAGAAGCCCCCCCCCCATTCATCACTATATATTAATTATTTTTGTACATCATCGAATTCAATTGGCTAAAATTTTGTTGAGAATTTTTCATCTAAATTCATGACAGGTATGTTTCCTTTTCTTGTTGATTTGGTATTAGTGGCATCAAATAAATTAGGAAATACTAGCCTCATCAAATAAATTAAGAAATGTTTCCTTTTCTTCTAATTTCTGGAAGGCATTGTGTAAACTGGTTAATTCTTATGTTTTGCAAAATTCTTGAATGATGCCACCTTGGCCTGAGGATTCCATTTTTGATAGATATTTTTTGTTGTTAATAATTCGATTTCTTTAGTAGTAGGACTATTCAGGTTATCTTCATCATCTCATTTTCATTTTTCTAAGAGTGAAGTTCTTCACAGTATTATTTTATTAACATTTAAGGGCTTTACTCTTTTGTGATAACTCCTCATTTTATTCTTAATATTGGTAATTTATATCTTCTCTATTTTTACATTTTTTGTCATTCTTTTCAAGTTTATCAGTCTCATTAATTTTTTTCATACTGTCAGTAGTTTTTTGTTTTATTAATTTTTCTACATTATTTTTCTGTTTTCAATTTTATTGATCAAAATTTTGACCTTGGTTGATTTTTCTCATCTTTATGTCCTTCCTCTTTACTAAGTTTATTTTGCTCTTATTTTTCCAGTTTCTTTAGGTAAAAACTGAAAGTATTGATTTGAGATCATTTCTTTTTTCTAATATAAGCATTTAATGCTATAAATTATCCTCTCTATAAAGCTTTATCTGCATCTCACAATATTTGCTATATTGTATTTTAATATTTACTCTGTTCTATGTAATTTTTATTTTCTTTCAGACTTCTTCTTGAATCTATAGATAGTTTAGCATTGTATCATTTAATTTACAAGTGTTTGGAGATTTTTCCATTATCTTCATGTTATGGATTCCTAGTTTGACTCCATTATAAACAGAGAACATATTCTGTCTAATTTAATTTCTTTTAAATGTGCAGAAGATTATGACCCAGGATATGGTCTATGCAGTGGGCCTGAGCCCACTTATATCACTGGGTGGACGCAGGTTGATATAACTATGAATGTATCAGTTTTCCAGCTGGTTAGGAAGTGGATACTGGAATGATCAAGGGTTTTCTGCTGTCACTACTGTTGGAAGAATAGATTGCCAGCTCTGGGTTGTGAAGCAGAAGGTTTGAGCTTCCTATTATGCCTTTGCTTTACTTTCTCTTTCCTAGCATTTGGATAGAGAGAAAAGATGTTTCTTGTCTTATTTTCCCTCTATGCTTATTGGTACTTCCAAATTGCAAGACTTTCTCAGCCCGCAGTGCATAGCATATATGAGATAGAGAACACCCAGGAAACTCTCCTCAAATTCTGGTCTCTAGCCATTCTGGATTCTTTCTTTAAGCTTTCAGAGTTATTTTATTATTATCTAACAGATAATTTTCAGAGTATATAGTTGTATTTATTTAAAAAAAAAGGCAGGAAAATGTGAGTCTATTTGTCTAATCTTGTTCTAGAGCTGAAATTATTTAACCTCCTTTATCCTGCAGATAGAATACATCTGTTAGATAATGTTCATATATGAGATGTAGCACCATAACAGTTTATCAATAGTTTCTGCATAAATGGTAATTAACCTAAGTTATGATTAGCTGTGAACTAACCTCCCTCTCTCACTGATCCATAAACTACAGAGGGTGACACTAAACTATAACTGACCTTACAGTGAAATGGTTGCAGTACAAGCTTTTGACTTCAAGAACTATTTAAATCATGTTCTTAATAGTTTGCCTCATAATATTATCGTGATAATATTATAAGTAATGTGAAATGTTTGTTACAATCACTGTTAAATAAAACTCAGCACATTATTAGTTATCATTACTGCCAATTTACTCATTTAGCAAATAGTTATTGAGAATCTATTTGTGCCAGGAACTAAATTCTCTGTCTTGGTAAAGCATTCTAACTGGGGTAAGAAAGATAACGATCCATTAAACAAGACAATATCCAAAGATATGAAATTCTATGAAGAAAATAGAGAGTGAAAAGCTAATCTAGGTTTGGTTGTCATGGAAGACCTCTTTAAGGAGGAAATTTTTAATCTGAGATCTGAATGACAATGGGAAACCAACCATAATAAAAGGCCAGAGGAAGAGCATTCCTGGCAGAAGGAGAAGCTAGAACAAAGAAAAGGCAGGATCACCTTGGCATAGTCAAAAAACAAGAAGGCCAAGGTAGCCATTGAGTTGTGACTAAGAGCAAGAGCAGTTCAGCATGAGAACAAAGACATGACTTGGGACCATGTCACGCAGCTACAGGTAGGAAGTTTGTGTTGATTCTAAAGGCCAGGGAAGCCATTAGGGGGTTGTTATTATTTGCAAAACCTAATTTTAAGAGATTTACTCTAATAAACTACTAAGCATAGTTCCCTGTGATGAATTCTGTTTCTCTATAGAGCCTGACCTACATTAAAGACTCATTAATTTTCAGGCTTACTAAATCTTCACACTAACTTTCATCTTAATGAAATGTGGGTCTAAACTGCTTATTATACTAGCTGGCATAAGAAACAGTTCATGTAATTTTGAGGAACAGCCAATGATAATGCTTTTTTCTGTTACCTTATGAAAAAAATGACTAACATGTTTTGAAAATTTATTAGTACATTGATGGGGTTTGATTTTACAGGGAGTTTCTGTAGACAGGTATCATGGATGGTTTTGAATGCCTTTACTATAACACTACTGTGTGAATGAGAATAGAAGGAAAGGGTATTCACACATGTGGTAGTGCACATGTAAAAGTGGTCCTAAACCCTATTCTGTTTAACTTATATTTTAACAAATTAGTATGGTGTGAATTAATTAGATGCAAACAATATTTTTCTCTATGCAAATGATTTTATAATCATGAACCAGTATTTTCCTGGAGTCCACATACAATAGTTAGAAGAGTGATTTATATTTATATGTAGCCTTCTCCTTTTGTAGAATTTTATTTTATTGCTTTTAATTAAGAATTTTCTGATGAATTTAGTTTATTCAAACTAGAAATACTCATGTCATATGGGTATAGATTTTAAATTATAATTGTTTTATTGTTGAGCAATCATGTTTTTTTTTCCAGATATGAATGAAGCACAAGCAGAGCACATTTTGAATAGCTGTAAGTTCAAGAATGTCACTGAGATGTTTATAAATCAAATAATAAAACTCAAGACACTTTTAGAGTTTCTCTGTGCATATGTTTATATTTCCCAATAGTATGTAATATCTCCAAATGGATACATGATTTAATTTTCCTCAAAGAAAAATAAAATACTACTAATAGTTGGAAATATTGTATAGAGTCCTTGGAAATAACTTGCTCTTCCTTACAGAAAGTTTCACTGATGACTTCTTTTCACATTTCCCTTTCAATTTATCTTATTTATTTTATTTGGCTCGCTTTGTTAAAGTAGAAAATTCTGCTTAGAATTAAATGGCACCCACCAACTTTAATATGTGAATTGTGACATTTCACTATAGTAATGTGATAGTTGTAATATTAGAAAAGTGTTAAAATAGTACAAATGGTATCTTTCTGCAATAGTACAAATGGTATTTTTTTGTACATTTCACACTCAAAATTGCCAAACATTACTGAGACAAAACTGCTGCATATAAGAACATAACTCAAAAAAATATTAAAAAAATAAGTGAAATCGCTTTAAATACATCGGGTTTTAAATATTTTATTTTTAAAATTTAATCTGTTTTAATATGAATAATCATTATTCTATCATATAATTTTGATTATTTTTTAAGGCAAGGCAAACCTAAAGATGTTTTTATCTTTAACTATGTGCCAGTATACCTACACACATTTATAACTGGAAATAACCATCTATTCTCTTGCGACAGGTTGTGGTTTAGGAAGGGAGTCCCCAACCATGGAAAGAATTGCTGATGGATATGTTGCAAGGAAAGCTGAATGGCCATGGCAAGCCAGCCTGCAAATGGATGGCATCCATTTCTGTGGAGCGTCTCTGATAAGTGAGGAGTGGCTCCTGACTGCTGCTCACTGCTTTGACACGTAAGGCCCCAGTCTGTATCAATAAGCTCAGAAATTTCACCTATTTTTCTCACATTCACTTCCCATAATTCTCATCCGTTTGTCATTAGTCATCTTAGGCCCCCCCAGTGGTACTCATGATCATCTGTCAGGCTTAGAAAAAGAAAACAAACAATTACTGAGGAATAGTAGAAAATATTAGAAACTCTCCAGTTCCAATTGAATATATATTCTCCAACAATCTCAACTTTAAGAACAAGCCAACACTGTCAAATTTTAAACAAATACACCAGTTTTCCTGAAATACATGGTGAACTTTTTAAAACTCTACTAATAGAATTTCAACCCACAAATTTACATCTTACTATCCCACATGAATATCTTTGGTGCTGTGCTTTTATTTTTTATATGCTTTTTGAAGATTTAACATACAGGACATCTGGAGACAATAAAGTGACACAGTTACTCTGGCAAAATTCATATAAAATGGGAAAATATTCTGGGTATAATTTTAACCTTAAAGGATGAGAAAACAATATATAAAGCATAGCTCTAACTTTACCACCTCCCTTCTCTCTCTGTCTTTCTCTGTCTCTGTCTCTCCCATCCTCCCTCCCTCCCCTACCTCTCCTTCTTCCTTCCTCCCCTTCTCTCTACATAACTATGCATACCTACATTTATATAACTATATATAAGTGTATATGTGTGTATATATGTGGGTACATCTCTAATTTTTATTTATATTTTCTTCAACTAATATGTATTATTTTTATAATATATTGCTTTCTTGAAAAAAATTATTACTTCTCTCTGGAAGAGAATAATTTAAGCTACATTAGAATAATGCGGGGGAGAGGGGAGGGGTTGTCACCAGCTAAATAAAAGTAAAGCAGCCCTAGAGGAGAAACTTCAAACAAGAATATGGGAGGATCCCAATCAACTATCACCTTAAACAATTTGCCCTTCTCCAGTCCTTATGTCCAATGCTCATCCAAAGTCCTGGACAACTTTAGATCATAAATGAACCAACCATAATCCTTTTAATCTATGATTAGTTACAAAAACCCCAAACTCTGGACGGCTAGTTTTGGAACAACTCTAAATCCTCCACTAATGAGAAGAAAGGTGCAGTTAATTATCGTTCATGAAAACTATGCTGCCCATAAGCATGATGACGACATCGCTGTGGTGAAGCTCTCCACCTCTGTCTTATTTTCTGATGAAGTGCACAGAGTTTGTCTCCCAGATGCTACTTTTGAAGTTTTACCTAAGAGTAAAGTATTTGCCACTGGATGGGGAGCTTTAAAAGCAAATGGTGAGTATCTCTGTAAAAAAATCCAAGCAAAAAAAAATTTGAAAACCTTCATTTGAGTTGAGATATAAAATAAGATACCAAATCAAAATATAGAAAATAAGAGATTAAGAGATAAAATCAATATATTCTATGAAAAATATGGCAAAAACAACAGACAAAACCCAGATATGGTGAATTATGAAAACTTTGGCTATTACTATTATATATTATTATATATATTATACCGTATCTATGTTTATTATTTTCTTTATAAGTTATTTCAGAAACTATAGAGATTCTGCTATGGTTGCATGATTCTTAAAGTATGTGATGTGGAAGCAATAGTAAAGATAATTTTCTGCAATGTCTTATGAAACTAAACAGAAATAACCTTAAGCAAACAATTTGAATGTCGTTTCTGACATTAAATATTAAACAAAGGCCTTCTGATCCAAGTATCTATGAAACAGTTTTTGAGCTAGTGACTTTTACAAAGTTGATAAATATGACATTTCACTATACTTAATAATACACAATAACTACAAATAGACCTTTAGATCCTGATATGAGTCTCCTACATCTCTTGGTGCTACTTTTTACATATGGTTTAATCTGCCCTTTGGATTCTTGTTCCAGGCTCTTACTATGAAGTTGTAGTCTTATTTATGTACTTGTTCAAAGTATAGCTTTTATCTACTGAGTCTTCATCAACTGATTTATATAGAAGTCTACTTTTCTTCAATATGCATTCCAAAATTCTACAATTGGGTCCAGGTTTATAGGCTTTTGTTAAAGTCCAAGAGTTCTTTATTTCTGGGGAATCTGCTTTGTTTTATAGGCAATGGTGCTGAGTATGAAGAGGAATTAAACCCTTTGGGATTAGATAAACCACTTATGTATTGGATAGAAACAGATAACATCAACCACTAGGGCAGCATCATTGTACTTCCTCTAGCACCTAATTAAACTTAATATCACTTCCTCTCAGAGTAGTAGTTTGGTAGTGATTTGAGATATTTTCATGAATTATTTAATGTCCAATAGTGTTTAGATTGCTGAGTATTGGTCTGTCTGCTCTAAGAAGTTGCATGCTTTTCAGGAATAATATCATGAATTATTTAGACATCAGTCCAAGATTAAGTAATAGATATTTGACTATGGTTTTTTCTTTGAAACTAAAACAAGGACTATTGGGCTTTCTCCTTCTACCTCCTAAGATCTATCCCATTATATCTTATTAGAAATCTTATTACCAGACAGCTTGTAAAACAAAAGCATTCTAATCTGGATAGTTTCTTCCTTGAATAGTTTGGAACAGTAAAACAGCTTATTATATTGTTAGCATTTAAACTGACTTTTTAAAAGCTGATATTAAAGAACTAAAAGCATTTGAAATTTAAAATTAAGTATTTTAGACCAATGAGCTAAAAAAAAAAACAAACCAGAAATTAAAAGTAATTGAAATATGGTTGAGTAAAGCTTGGGAATACCTAGACATTTTAACTGCCAATGAAAAACTGCAAAAGAGATAGTATTGAATATTACTGGGCACCTACACAAATAAATAGTTTAGATTGTTTAAAAATATGTTTAAAGAGCAGATGGTGAAGAAATTCTCTCATTGGAAACATTTCAACCAGATTTAAAAATGAAGTGAAGAGAGAATTGTCATACAATGACCCTCCAATGCTTAAAAATGATGACTGAGGTGAAGAAACTCACTAGAAAATTTTCAATGACTATAGAGGAGTCAGGTTTAGTTTTTCAGCAAGATGGTAAATCCTAAGTAAGTTAATTTACTAGCTATAAACAGAAAATTAAATTAATTTATGAAGACCAACAAAATCCCTAGAAGCATAAATGTTCTTTTAAAAGAGTTCTTGCAATCATCATCTATCATTAACACTGAAGTGCAGCTTTTAGACCATGATGGTTTTACATAAAACCCTATTTTTCCAATAGCTTCCACTGACTAAAATCTTTAATGGGGCAAGGTACTGTCATAACTGATTGTTCATTACTTTTTAACCTCCACAATAAATATGAGAGGTATTATTTTATCCTTTTTACAGATGAATAAAGTGGTGCTTAGTGGGATTAAGTAACTTGCCCAAGGCCAAATAGCATATAAATTGTACAAAATGTATAAATTCATATCTGCTGCCTCCAAAACTAGAGTCCCTAGCACAGAATTACCCTGACTTGTTGATCAAATTAAAAACACTGCCCTTCTTCATCATCTCAATTGTCTTTGAACCTGTTACACAGAAGTCATTCAAGAAATATAACTTGAATATGATCATTGTCTTTTAGCCCAGAGTTTTACAACTTCCATACATATGTTTTATCATTGATCTATCCTTTGCAAAATGTAATTGATTATCATAGGCAGAAATGTGTAAATTCTTTATCTCTTTATTTCTTCTTTAGGTCCCTTTCCCAATACTCTGCGACAAGTTGAAATAGAGATCATAAGTAATGATATATGTAATCAAGTTAATGTATATGGTGGTGCTGTGTCATCAGGAATGATTTGTGCTGGATTCCTGTCAGGAAAACGTGATGCCTGTGAGGTAAGGATAGATTCAAATCTACAAAAGTGGATCTGTTGAATAAAGATGAACTTACTAACCATAGACCAATGTCATTTCATGGGACTTTATAAAATTAAGTTTTGAAGGAGAGAGGAGAGTCTAAAAAGAGGAAATGGAAGAATCATAATAAATATTCTTTATTTAATACCCTATTATTATCCAGATCCATATGTAAAAATTATCACCAGCTGCAAGTTAGGATTCTGATTGGAGCTAAAGAGAAAAGCTTTTGGTAAACCAGGGTTTTCACACTCTGTCTACTGAGCACTGAGGTATGCTAAGAAGCATGTGAAAGGAAGAGAGCTAAAGACACAAGACTAGACACCACACTTGCTTCAGACAAGGTTATTTCTCTAGTTTTTTGTAAAGGCTCCCACATAATGCTTCTTTTGCTAAAAGATGAAATTATAGATCAGTTGTCCAAATCTTTGGTTAAATATATCAGGGAAATTCTCCTGATTCACACACTTTCAACCAGCTCACCAGGCCTAGGAATTCCACCTTGATTTGGAGCAAGATCCTCTGAGTGATAAATGATGCATATTGGCTTGGAGTGCCCTTATAATACCTTCTCCTTTCAAACCACCTGCTGCATAATGACACAGCATTCAGGACACCTTATTATCAACAGGTATGAGTAGAACAAGGTGAGAGCCAAACTCAAAGCAAGAGATTATTTTCTACCTAATGGAGTTAGGAGAGGCTTTGTGAAGGAGGTGGCATTTAGTTGAGCCTCAAGTCATCATTTATACAAGAATTGGATGCCTAACTTAGGTTCAGTTTACACTCTCTGTTTATATAAAAGAAAACTAAAAACTATACAAGGATAAAACTGAAACCTTTGCTTTATTCACACTATCTTTTAGGTGAAGATATTAATAGAGATAAGCAGAGAAAATAACAATAAATACAATTATCATATTGGTACTAATAGCAAAAATAAAATTAGTTTTACATGCTGCAATTCAAATATGAATTCATTAGACATTCAAATGCTGATTAACTCTTATTCTGACATCCCTTTATTTATTACATTGACAATATTTTTTCTTCTTCTCCAGGGTGATTCTGGGGGACCTCTGGTTATAGCACGTGATGAAAACATCTGGTATGTTATTGGAATAGTAAGCTGGGGAATGGACTGTGGAAAAGAAAACAAGCCTGGAATTTATACAAAAGTGACTCTTTATCGGGACTGGATTAAATCCAAAACTAACATGTAATGTAACAATCATCTCTACCTCCGAAATGTAAATGTCATGTGTAGTCTCTAGCAAATGTGTCTGGTATGTTTCGCTACGTATATTGATTGTCATTGACTTCAAGATGCAAATAAGTGTGATCTGACAACTCTCCTCTTAAATATGAAAGGCTTTCTTTCACATTATCTAAAGTGTCTTGCTGACCCTGAACATACAAGATATTGTCCACTCCACAAACATCTGCCATTGCTGCTAAATATCTCTGATGATCTCCTGATCACCTTTCTGTCCCTACTACATACTTGCCATTTTAGAATAATCCAGTAGTTTAAGCAGATAAGTACCTACTGGCAAAGCATTCCCTATTTTTACCCCTGACAGACAATGCTGTCCTTCCATGATTCCACAGTTTTTATCTTCCTCATCAAATAATCCTTCTTAAGAATCTGTAAGTCCATGTAGTAGACAAATCAAGGTTCTCGGTTTGGGCCAATGCTAATACAAATGATAAAGGAGCACTAGACATGAAACCGGGACTTAAGAGCTGGCACTACAGTGAATCCTATCCCCTTTGCTCCCAGATAAACATTTAGCTTCTCTATGAAACTTGAAAAAAACTATCATTTACACTTGTACCTAAAAGTGCAGTTTTTAAACAACTGCACTAATATTTACTGTGGACAATGATTAAATCCTTGGACTGAACAGCAGGAGAACTGGAATTTCTTAGCATGGAATTTTGTTCTAAACTATGTAAAAATGCCTTTTGCATTCAGAAAATAAAAGCAAAGTTTCCTGGTCTTTTTATTAGATGAAAATGAGAACCGACAAAGACTGAGTGAGAAGGAGCTACTTTCTGTCTCTAAAAATGGGAGAAGTCACTGTTTAATTATTTCCTAAAACAACCTATTTTCTAAGCAGTTTTATTTTCAAACTACTTCAGAGAAATTAAAGGACCCATAGAATGATAAGCCAACATAAATTAGTTATTCATAAATCACTTACATGGAAAACCAATATAAAATTAAATATTTGTAGACAATTTGATACAAGAAATTTTGGGAAGACTTTACTGTTTAAAGAGGTAGACATTCTTTGAAGTATGGTTTATAGAGAATATTCAAATACTCAAGAAAACAACTTTGTCTATGGCCATGCTATCCTGAAGAAGCCCTATCCCGTCTGATCTTGGAAGCTAAGCAGGGCTGAGCCTGGTTAGTATTTAGATGAGAGACTGCCTAGGAAGAGCAGGTGCAGTAGACATAAAAATTAAAAATTAAGGAATTATAAGTTGACAAGGTCCTTGCAATCTGTGAGGTCAACCAAGGGTTGCCTCACCTAAAAAAAAAAAAAAGAAAAAAAAAAAAAGAAAAAAAAAAGAAAAAAAAAGAAAAGAAGACAACTTTGGAATATTTTAATTATTATGAAAAACTATCATTTTCATATATATTTAAACACATTTTTGTGGCACTGTACATGAGTACATGACATAGCTAGTGTTCAACATCAGTCAAACATTTTCTATTCATCTAAATCTTTGTTTCTCCCTCTCTTTTATGATTCATTTAGTTAATGAAATGACTGCCATGTTGATTTTTTTGGGTTTTATATCAAAAGTCTCTTTTGCCGCACATATTATATTGGATATATTTAAATATATTTATAAGTCAAATTCATTCTCTTTGAATCATCATTGTACTGCAGAATTTTTCGACCTCGATACTATTAACATTTTTGTCAGAGAAAATTTTACGGGGGAATTGGAGGGCCACGGAGGGACAACAGTTATCCTCTGCTTTCTAGAATGTTTAGCAGCATTCCCTCCCTCAATTCTAGATGGCAGTAGTGAGCTCATTAAGTTGTAACAAACAAAAATAAATCTAGACATTGCAACATGTCCCTGAGTAGCAAAATCGCCCTCAGTTGAGAACTATTGCCACGGGATCAATAGTCGAAGGAAAAAGTCACTGTTAAAAATCTTACACCCCAAAGTTTCTTACATGGATTGGGGAATATCTTTCTTTTACTTCTTTTTATAATGCTGATACATTGAGAATGCTAAAAGTCCATCACAATCACATTAATATCTAAGCAATTCTAGACAAATTAAGATCATTTGGAAACTGAACCTGGTTGGATAAAGGAGGCTGTTTGAAGGCTGAGGTGCTACAGGCAAATAATTACTCTTGATAGTTAAATATACACATACGTGCATACATACATACATACATACATACATACATACATACATACATACACACATATCTATATACAAAGATTCACATAGATGTATATCTAGATAGATTTCTCAGATCCCTAAAACCTGCAAAACAGCACCTTGTATACTCAGTATCCTCAGAATGTAAAAATGAATACTACTTGAAAGAGTTATGTATTTAGCTGAGGCAAAATGGCCTAGTACATCATTCACTAACAATGCATAGCAGAAAATAAAAAATTGCAAAAAAAGAAAAATACGCCATACACTTAAAACTTTCTTGTCCAATATGGTAACCACTAACTGAATGAGGCTATTTAGATTTAACTTAAATTAAATACAATAAAAAATGCATTCCCTCAGTCATACCAATTTTATACACAAAATAGCCACCTGTAGCTAGTGGCTACCACACTGGGCAGCACAAATATCCATTATTTCCATCATCACAGAAAGTCTTATTGGACACTACCAACCCTGAGCCTTTTATGCAACTACTCACATACTCACTTATTCACTTAACAAACATTTCTTGAACCTCTATGTGTCAGACATTGGGTATTCTAGACACTGGGTATACAAGTGGATATAAAAAGCAAGTTCTGTTTTTAAAACCATATAAAAAGGTAAAAGTGTTTTTGATAACTGCTGTGGAGAGTAACAGAACCTTGGGGAGTGTGGCTAGCCAGACATAGCACAACTACATTCAGACTCTCCTTCCTCTGTGGCACTGGTCCACTACTGGAGAGGTGAATCTCTGTACAGCGGTCCCACCAGAGACCCACAGGTAAACCAAAGTGGTCAGAAATAGTTTTTTTAACCTTCTAAGATCTCAAAACTTCCTCCAGTTAATGGTATATTAAAGAATCAAAATGAGTTTGTTGTTGCTTTTTAAATCAACAGGGAATTTTTTTTATAACCCCAAAAGATATATTAATTGCAACCAAAGAAAAGCGTAGCATGTAATGGAGAAGGATCTCAGCAAGTGACTTAGTCACAAAGTTGAAAATATCAAGTGATGTTTTAAGCAAGAAGCCAATCCAAATAAAGCAGATTATATTGTGCTGTCTGTCATTTTGGTTTCCAAAGCGGAAAGAGGAAGAGCAAAAAAAATGGTGAATGGGAGTGAGAGACACAAACTTTCAGTTATAAAATAAAATAAGCCATGGATATGTAATGCACAGCATAGAGAATATAGTCAATAATATATAATAACTTTGTACCATGACATTTACTAGATTTGAAGATCACATCAAAAGATATATAAAAGTGAATAACTATCTTTCACACCTAAACTAATATAATATTGTGTCAACTGTATTTAAAAAAAAGAAAGAAAGAAAAATACTGTGAGACAGGTACCAGGAAACTTAGACTAAATGTGATACTATGCTGCCATCTCCTGGAAAATAGATTTTATTACAATCTCATTTTAAGCTATAATGTTAAACAAGTTGTTTTCCAACATAGTAACACGTAGTAGAGTAATACAAAGAAAAATTTGGCAACCTTTCCCCGATTTTCTCTTAAGGTAATTAAAGTTTAAAGTTTTGTATATCTTCACATTTTTCTGTTTATATAAACATAAACAGTCAATTTACTTATAAAGGGTGTATCTACTTTATTTTTCAAAACTGGCATCATTTTCTATGCACACATTTGTATATATATGAATGTGTGTGTGTGTGTATGTGTGTGTGTGTGTGTGTGTGTGTGTGTGTGTGTGTGTATCTGGGCTTTCATTTCTGCAAAATAGCAAACTAGCATAGAATAGTCCTCCAAGTCAACTATAGAAGATAAACTATAGAAGGAAGAGGTAAATAATGGACTCTAGGCCAGGAAATTATAATAAAAGTAAGAGACTAGAAGCTGAGGCTATCCAGAACTGGCATATGCAAGGAGGGCAGGTGGCTGAAGAGGGCAGGTGGCTGAAGTCTGGAGTGGAATGAGAGAACACTTTTTAAGTTTTACTCTCATGTCCCCCATCATGCTGCCTTGCTTTATGTTGCCTTGAGACAATGTCCTCCTACTTTCATACCAGAAACTACTTATAGACAACCACTGATTTTGGAAGTATGAAGGCTGCTGTATACTAAGGTGAGGAGTTTCTAGAAAAATTGGCAACTAATCAGCTACTTTCAGGTATTCTCTCCCTCATTCTCACTCCTCCAGAGCTCCCGGCTGGTGCATCAAAATTTAAGGAGACTGTTTCCTCCCATTGCTGCTTCACTCTAAGAACCGACCTTTGTAGCTGCTTCTCTTATCCTTTCACTCACTGAGCAGAGCCACCATTGAATTTCTTAGTTATGCTCAAACCCCTTTCTTCAGCTCATTTCTAGTGGCTTTGATAGAATGTCCTCTGGGCCTTCCTATGGAACATATCTCCCAATGAATTTTCTGGCTTTACACCACATATCCAATCCAGCATGCCCATTTCTCTCAGGCTCTATATTTCTTCTTCCACTATCTGCCATGGAAAATAGGACATTTCTGCTTCACTCAGCCTTGGCTGTTGCTTTCTTCAGGCCTAGCTGCAAATTTGCCCAATCTCCATGGGTCCTTGCCTAGGTGTTAAATTCCATGTCTCAAGAAAGTCAATGAATTTTACTTATGCAGTTTTCCATTGGGCTCTCCTTCATCAAACACCCTCAAAACCCAATCTCAGGAACAGGAGTACTATACTGTTGGTACATACTGATTCTTATAGCACTGTCAGTGCATAGTGTTCTAACTCCCTTTCCAGACCCACTATATTCCTAGCTCAGTGATTGGCCTGGTTGTGAATTGAGGATGTGGTAATGTCTCTTGAGGAACTTCCTGTTGCCTTGTAAGAGAAAGAGTTCTGTAGCTTCTTCCAGCATGGTAGAAGTGCTGGCTCTTACTAAGGAGTAAGAGACAATTCTGCAAGTTCTGAGGATTCAGGAAATATTCAAAACTAATATTTTCAAGGATATCCATCTACTTGTCTCCATCTTACATCTGCTTATATTTCAAGGTTTTGGGTTTCCCCAACCAGGGTTCTGACCTAAGCATAGCAGAGCTGTTTGACAAAGCTTTCAAACTCTGGAATTCTAACTATTAGATCTTCAGCCTGCTGTTTAGCTGGGTCTACCCTTCCTTTGTAGGAGGTTAGGACCTCTTTGTAATTGGCTTTCACACTTGGCCTTTAATTGATTGTTTCTCCATATCCCAGTGCAGAGAAATAACGTCGTTTCGCAGTAAGCAGCCAACTCCACTATCTTTGTAGGTACTTCTCATTTTTAATTACTTGGACCATCACACCACAGTGGTGTCCATCTATCAAGTTTTCCAATTCACTGCTGGTGAAATCTTTAGCAACATAGCTATCCTTCTTATCAGAGAATATCTGTGCCCTGCATGCAACTCAGGATAGTGTCTTCTTTTCACAATAGAGAGTGGAGTTAGTCAATCCTAAATTTTCTCAGACCACTCAATCAGACCTCAAGGTGGGATTTGAGGTAAAAAAGGTTTATTGGAAGAATCTTATGTAAAGAAAATGGAAAATATGATGGAAGGGTCAAAGAGATCCTTCAGAATACACTACGTCTGACCGTTTTGCAGGAAGGAGGGAGGGAAATAGAGTTATATAGTTAAGAGTCTCACATAGTAAAGCAGTTCCAAGAAAATTTGATGAGGCCTATGGGGAGTCTTCAAGGCAAAGTCACCCAACAGAGGAGTCCCATATCTCCCAGGAATGGGAGTGCCTTAACAACCCTGCTCATCTTGGGATGCATGGCCACAGTTTGAGTGCAGTGGTGGGCTTAGAACATAACAGCTTGGGTCATCTATCAATCATATTCTTCAAAGCTGGAGATCTGAGAAGCATATTTCCATTATCATCACAACTGTAAATCCCTGGACAAAGGTAGATTCCAGAAATGGATTAGAGAGACATAAGTGAGAAGGGAAGAAATAATAATACTCTGTGTGTGTGTGTGTATGTGTGTGTGTGTGTGTGTGAAGAAGATTATCTTTCTGATTCTCTAAGCAAAGCATAGAGAATATTCACTGTAAGGCAAAAAATACATTTGACAATTTACTGCTTCTTTTAGGTAAATAATATCCATAGAATACAAAAGGTATTTAAAATGTCTAAAACTGAAAAGATACTGATACTAGAATATATAAAATATTCCTGCAAATCAAAAGAAAAGAACGTCAGTAGAAATATTGGCAACACATGTAAAAAAGCAGTTTATAGAAAAAACCCTAAAACCTAACAAGCATACAAAACAAATCCTCAAACAACTAGTATTAAGAGAAATACAATTAAAAGTAAATCATCATCTTCACCAAATAAACAAATGAGATAATGGCAAGCATGGGTAGGGAATTAGGCTTAGACTGCTGGTATCAGCAGCCAATTTTAATTAAATTACTCAGGATAAATTATTAATAGATTGTTAAAGCAAAGCATAAAGAGTATCACCTGTAAGGCAAAAAAAAAATAAAAAATACATTTGACTATTTACTGCTCTGTTAGGTGAATAATTTCCAGACTGGAAAAAATATATTTAATATCCTATGATCCCCAAATCCTATAACTTTCCATATCATGCACAAAGTCACTTTCAAATTGTATCCCAGCACAATTTTCTTCAGATTAGATTAGCTAGAAAAGTTTTAATTTTTTCATAAAATTTCAAATGCAAACCGAAAAGCAAAAAAAAAGAGAATAATTCATTTGACAAGAGTTTAGCTATTAGAATAAGATATGGATGGCAAAAAAAAAAGAAAACAATGTTCTTAAAAAATATTACCAGTCTTCAGTCTTCAAATCAATGAACCATCTCTATCTAATTGGTGGAAAAGAGAATTTTTCTCATTTTGAATAAACTTCTCAAGGTTGTTAGAGTAAGCAATAAAGGATTAAACTCACATTTTATGCAAAAAAACCAACATGGATTTCATCTCTCAGAGGTTCAGGCAGTAGAAAGAAAGATTTTGTACTTTAATCTTATAGTTTAAATAGATTCTCATATTTATTACTAATACTTGGAACTAACTGCACTAACTGGCAACTTTGATTTCCTTCTCTTTGTTCTATTTACTTAAGAATGTGGATGGTATGATAGCTATGCCTATGTTATTCATCGATCAGTATCCAAGCCACGTGCTTTCTTTTGTATGGAGCAGGATAGTCGCCTCTTGAAACCACTGAGGCAATAGCTTTCATGAGGAATATTTTTCATAAAATAAAGAGATGCTGAGTCAGTGGGATTTCAGATATGCTCTGCTCATATCAACCAGAACTGCTTTATGTAATGTGTGTCGTCATGTATTTAGCTTCAGCATAATATTCAATTACAATAAATGGCTCTACTGCTTCATCCACCAATAACCCAAATAACTGCTGTAATTCATTATTTTCGGGAGACATCTATTATAGTTTATGACCCAATTCACCAGAAACAGGAAGAGAAGTAGAGAATAGATTCTTGTGTTAATGGGAGGGAGATTTTGAAAAGAATCAATTTAGACCATGACAATTCAATGGATGTGGGAGACCCAGGAATGAATGGAAGAGAATTAAAGAACAATATTTTGTTTGAGTATATTGAATTTGAGGTATCAGAAATACATTTACATAGAACAACTTCAGGAGCTAGACATTTAGAGCAGAATTATAAAAAAATGTATAAAGAGAGATTTAAATCAGTAGCAGTAAACCAGAAAACATAGGGAATAACCTAAATGATATTGAATTTGGCAATGATTTCTGAGGTATGACAGCAAAAGAAGAGGCAAAAGAAGAAAAAATAGATACTTTGGACTACATCAAAATCTAAAACTTTTCTTCATTGGAGGACACTATCAAGGAGTGAAAAGGCAACCCGTACAATGGAAGGAAATATTTGCAAATCATATATCTGATAATTACTAGCCATAAAATGGAAAGAATTTCTATAACTCAAAAACCAAAAACAAACACCCAAATTTAAAAAAAAATAATAATCAGAAAAAGGGAAAAGAAGAAGGTGTGGTGGGTTCCCTGAATAACCCTACCTGATAGAGATATGAGCTCCACACAGCAGCAGTGCCAAGGGATCAGGGCAGAAAGCATAGAAGTGAGAATGGCAGAGAAGCAACAGTTGATTATTATTATTGTAGTAGCAAAACACAAGGCTGAGCCACAACTCCCATCCTCCAATCCAAAGTGCCTATCTCCCCATATCATCCAAGACCGAACACTGCGAAGCCCAAAAGAAATCTGAGCAAATGCTACTGAAACTGTCACTAACACTGACAGAAATTTAGACTGAGAGTAGCAAACATGATTGAATATCTACAAGGATAAAAAGGCATTACTAAGACTTTATATAAGCAGGGATCCAATTATCTCAACCTGAATAGCCTTCTCCAAGACACTGTATTAAAATTATCAAAAATCAATGACAAAGAAAGCATTCTCAGGGCAGCCAGATAAAAGAAGATGGTAATCTATAAAGGGAAACCCAATAGGTTGACATCAAACTTCTCAGAACAAACCTTACAAGCCAGAGAGGAGTGGAATCAAATATTCAAACTATTAAGTGAAAGAAACTACCAATGAAGAATGATGTATCCAGCAAAGCTGTCCTTTAGATATGAAAGAGAAATAAAAATTTTTCCAGACATACAAAAATTGAGAGAACACTCCTCGATGAATCCTGCATTACAGGAAATAGTGAAAGGAATAAGCTCACCTAAAACAAAAAAGACAAAAAAATACATAACTATGAGTAAGGCGACTAGCAGGCAGATAGAAGCAGAGGAGTGCAACACTTATTAAAAACAGGGCATTATAAGCTTAAACAAGAAGAAGAAATTTGCTATAGCAAGATGGTAATGAATGTTCAGCATACAAAGGGACAAATTGAGGCATCGACACCAGAAAAAGGAAGAATTCAAAAATCCAGATTCTTATAGGGGAATGGAGATGAGGCACATGTAGAAGAAAATGAACAATTGAATGTGTGTGTGTGTGTGCATGTGTGCATGTGTGTGTATATACCTATCTTCTATATATTCATAATGGTAACCACAGGCTAAAGATTCAGAATTGAAGTATATAACATAAAACAGGAAGGACCAGAGAAAAAACCCACAAAACCCAAACAAAATGTAAAAAAAACCCAGACACACAAGAAAGCAATGGAAACAATGAGTTACTAGAAAGCAAAAGATAAAATGCTTATTGGAAAACCTCATATTTTAATAATCACTCTATATGTAAATGGACCGAACTCATCATTTAAAAGGCACAGAACTGCAGAATGCATCAAAAAACAAAACCTAATCATATGCTGCCTCTAGAAGACAGATCTCAGTTCCAAGACAAATATAGACTCAGAGTGAAAGAATGAAAAATATTTCAAGCAAAGGGTATTCAGAGAAAAACAGAAATGGAAGTACTAATATTGGACAAAATAAACTTCAAAATTACAAAGGTAAAGAAAGATACTGAGGGACACTTCATAATGATAAAGAAAATCATACATCAAGAAGACATAACAATTATTAATAT
This sequence comes from Cynopterus sphinx, assembly GCA_030015415.1. Lineage (NCBI taxonomy): Eukaryota > Metazoa > Chordata > Mammalia > Chiroptera > Pteropodidae > Cynopterus > Cynopterus sphinx. The sequence continues at coordinate 102,013,146 of CM057382.1, read as the reverse complement.
CTATGCTCCCAATGAGGGATCCCTGAAATATATAAAGGAATTACTAACAGAACTTAAGAAAGAAACAGACCAAAACACTATCACAGTAGGAGATCTAAATACCCTACTGTCAGATATGAACAGATCGTCCAAACTGAAAATCAATAAGGAAATAACATCCTTAAATGATACATTAGACCAACTGAACATAGTTGGCATTTACAGAGCCTTTTATTCCCAAAGCAGCTGCTTATACATTCTTCTCTAGTGCACATGGAACATTCTCAAGATTCAACCACATATACTGAGGCAAAGAGAGAGCCTTAACAAATACAAGAGGTTGAATCATACCAACCATATTCTCTGATCATAATGCTTTGAAATTAGAGATCAACTGCAAAAAGAAATCAAGAAGAACCACAAAAACATGGAAATTAAACAACAAGCACAGAAGAAATAAAAAGAGAGATCAAGAGATAAATAAAAAATAATGATAAGACAATTTATCAAAATTTGTGAGACACAACAAAAGCGGTCATAACATAAAAGTTCATATCATTACAGGCCTACCTCCAAAAACAAGAATGAGCCCAAATAAATAACCTAACACTTCATCTTAAAAATCTAGAAAAGAAAATAAAAATAAGGAAAGAGATAATCAAGATTAGAGCAGAAATAAATGAAATTAAAAACAAAGGAACAATAGAATGAATAAATGCAACAAAGAGTTTGTTCTTTGAGAAAGTTAATAAAATTGACAAACCCCTGGCTAGACTAACTAAAAAAAAAAAGAGAAAGGATATAAATAAACAAAATCAGAGATGAAAGAGGAAAAATTACGACTGATAATGTAGAAATACAAAGGATCATACAAGAATATTATGCAAAAGTATATAACACCAAATATAAAACCCTAGAATAAACAAACCAGTACTTAGAAAAATACAACCTTCCTAAATTGAATCAAGAAGAACTGCAAAATCTAAATAGACCAATCGGCAGTATGGAAATTAAAACAATCATCAAAAATCCACCAAAAAGTAAAAATCCAGGGCAATATGGTTTCACCAATAAATTCCACCAAACATTTAAAGAATGTTTAACACCTATTCTCAAACTCTTCCAAAATATCGAAGAGGAGGCAATACTTACCAACTCATTTAATGAGGCCCATATTACGCTGATAACAAAAGTGGTAAAGATAACACACACAAAAAAACTACAGACCAAGATCTCTCATGAACACAGAGGCAAAAATCCTAAATAACATACTAGCAAACCAAATACAGCAATATAATAAAATATACACCATGATGAAGTGGGCTTCATCCTAGGGGCATGAGGATGGTTCAACATATGCAAATCGATTATTGTGATACACCACATAAACAAATTAAAAAATAAGAATCATATGATCATATCAATAGATTCAGAAAAACCTTTGACAAGACATAGCATCCATTTATTATCAAAATACTTCACAAAATCAGTATAGAAGGAAAGTACCTTAGCATAATAAAGGCCATCTATGACAAACCCTCAGCCAACATTATACTTCATGATGAAAAACTAAAAATCTTCCCTCTAAGATAAAGAACAAGACAAGACTGTCTACTGTTGCCACTCTTATTCAATATGACATTGGAGGTCCTACCAAGTGCAATCAGACAAGAGAAGGATATAAAAGGCATCTAAATAGGAATTAAAGAAGTCATACTATCACTATTTGCAGATGACATGATTCTCTATATAGAGACTCCACCCTAAAGACTTCACAAGAACACTAATACAAACAAACAACAAGGAAATAAAGTTTCTGGTTACAAAATCAACATTAAAAAATCCATAGTTCTCCTATACTCTAACAATGAAGTGTCAGAAAAAGAAATGAAAAAAATAATTCCTTTCATAATTGCAACAAAAAGAATAAAATACGTAGAAATAAATTTAATAAAACATGTGAAGGACTTATATAATGAAAACTACAAGACTCTATTAGAAGAAATTGAAGAAGATACAAAGAAATGGAAAGGTATTCCGTGGTCTTGGATTGGAAGAAATCAACATAGTTAAAATGACTATATTACCCTAGAGCATTACACAGATTCAATGCAATCCCCATCAAAATCCCATTGGCATTTTTTGAAGAAATAGAACAAAAAATCATCAGATTTGCACGGAAGCACAAAAGACCCTGAATTGCCAAAGCCATCCTGAGAAAAATAATGACTCTGGAGGCATCACTCTGGCTATCTTCAAATTATATTACAAAGCAACATTAATTAAAACAGGATGGTATTGGCAGGAAAACAGACACATGAACCAGTGGAACAGAATCAAGAGTCCAGAAGTAAACACATATTTATATGGGCAAATAATTTTTGACAGGAAAGCCAAAAACAATGGAGAAAGGAAAGCCTCTTCGATAAATGGTGCTGGGGAAACTGGAAAACCACCTGCAAAAGAATGAAACTAGATTATTTTCTATCACCACACACCAAAATTAACTCAAAATGGATTAAGGACCTGAATCTAAGACCCTAGACAATAAAGTGCTTAGTAGAAAACATAGAAACCAAACTCAGGGACTTTGGACTTAAAGAGGATTTTATGAATTTGACCTAAAAGAGAAGGAAATTAAAAGCAAAAATAAATGAATGGGGCTACATCAAACTAAAAAACTTCTATTCAGCCAAAGAAACCATCAGCAAGATAAAGACCATCTAAATGGGAAAATATATTTGCAAGCAATGCCTCCAATAAGGGCCTAATATCCACAAAGAACTCATACGACTCAATAACAACAAAAAAAACAAATGATCCAATTAAAAATGGGCAAAGGACTGGAACAGACACTTCACCCTAGAGGACATACAAATGTCCAACCAATATATGAAAAGATGTTTAGCATTGCTAGCTATTAGGAAAATGCAAATCAAAACCACAATGAGATACCATCTCACACCTATTAGCATAGCTATAACAATACGACAAATGCCGGAGAGTATGTGGAGAAAAAGGAACCATCATACACTGCTGGTGGGACTGCAAATTGTCACAGCCGCTATGGAAAACAGTATGGAGTTTCCTCAAAAACTAAGAACTGACCTACCATATGATCCAGCAATCCTCTACTGGGTATTTACCCTAAAGACTAAAAAAATCATATCCATAAAGAATTTGCACACCAATGTTCATAGCAATGTTATTCACAGTGGCCAGGACATGGAAGTAACTGAGGTGTCCTATGATAGATGACTGGCTAAAGCTGTGGTACATATATACAATGGAATATTACTCAGCCATAAGAAGAGATGAAGTACTGCCATTTGTAACAACATGTATAGAACTCGAGATAATCATGGTAAGCTAAATAAGCCAGATAGAAAAAGTTGAAAATCATATGATATCACTTATATGTGGGAGATAAACCTAAAAGCAACAAAGGAACAGGACAAACAGAGACTCATGGACATGGATTCTAGACTAGTGGTTACCAGAGGCTAGGGGGTGGGGGAGGAGGGGGGAGGTACATGTGGTAAAGGGGATCAAAGGATCAAATATAGGGGAGTAGAGGGAGGGTGAAGTGGGTAAAGGGGATCAAATATATGGTAGCTGAATGAAACTGGACTTTGAGTGGTAAACACACAATAGAATACACAGATGTCAAATGATAATGCATACCTGAAAATTATATGATTGTATTAACCAATGTTACCCTAATAAACTTAATTAAAAAATAAAAAAAAGAAAAAGAAAAAGAAATAAATTACATTGATAGACTTTTTAATTCTCAGAGAAAGAAAATCACATTCAGAAAATTAATTTACCCAAAGTTGTAGTAGGTGAAAGGCAGAAGTTTGGTTCTAGTTTTATTTGTTTCCAAGTTGTATGTTTCTTCTTCACTATGCCTTTTGTTAGTCTATAGCTCAGGGGTCACCAACCCCCAGGCAGATGACTGGTACAGGTCCATGGCCTTTAGGAACCAGGCCGCTTAGCCGGAGGTGAACAGCAAGCTAGCATGCGAACCTTCATCTGTTCATCTGTTCTAGCAGCTGCTCCCCAGTGCTAGCATCATTGCCTCAGCTCCACCTCAGATTATCAGGCATTAGATTCTCACAGCACTGGTCCCTGATGCCAAAAAGGTTGAAGACCACTGCTATAGCTTATTAAACTTCCACTACCAATTTTAAAATTCACCTTTAATTAAACTATTTAGTCCTCTATCTTTCTTTAAAGGTAGAAAGCCAGATGACATCAGGGCCACTAGAAGAGTTCTAAGCAAACTTTCTACCACGTTCTGTCATCCTGATATTCAGTGCAGTCACCATTTTATCTTTATACAATTCATGATTTAGTTCTTATATATACAACATAGTGTGAGGAGCATTTTACATGTACTCTTTCACTTAATTTCTGCAGTAGTCTGGAAAGCTATTATTAATTCCATATATAGAGGAAAAAGTTAAGGTGCAGAAGAGCCAAGTGGCAACAGTATAGGAGAAGTAGGATTTATAGGCAGGTGTATTTCTCTCCAAAGTCTGGGCTCAGTCGGCCAGGCTTTCTGCCACCTGTAATGGAAGTTGCCATTTAGTACCAGACGGTGTGCTAGGCAGTTTCACATACATTATGCCATTTAAATCTCACCAAAGTCCTACACATAAATGGTATTAGCATATTTTATATAGGAGGAAACTGATGCTCAAAGGGTTTAAATAGTCTGTCCAAGTTCACATAACTATCAAGAAGTCAGAATTCCATTCAAAGTCCATGCCTTTTTTTACTACTCCATGAAGTACTGTGCTGGGAAACGACTGAAAGGAAGGAAATGGAGGAGACTGGAGGAAGAGGGAAGGGGAGGGAAAGAAAGAATGTAACTGTGTGCTAATTCTTCTTACAGTAGGTGTTTTAAAAGAAAAATGATTATGTAAATTCACTATAGCTCTGTGATACATGAAGATAGCTGTTTTTCAGCAAAAAAAGAGAGAATATTTCTTGAATTATATTATGAATATAGGTTTAAAGAACATCTGAAGGTTTTTATTGAGACTTTTACATGAAGGTTCCTTTAAGATATCTGCATACCTACCAATAATCTTCTTTAAACTCTTAATCCTTACGCATTCCTCAGGTATTTCTCATTCAATCCTTACAACCAGTTTTTTCTTTAACAAAATTAGTCAATACTAAAAAAAATATAGATACTGCTTTCTTGTTGGGACTATGCTGTCTCTGGGCTGTTTTCTTCAAGCTATTCTATGGGTTGAGGCTTCTCTGTTCAGACTTGTCTAACTAGTTTCAACTACTTGTAATTTGTTTCCTTATTTCTTCCAGCTGTAGACCTTTACAATATCTAGGCATGTCATATCGTTGATTAGAAAGTCGAGTTCAGTGGGTGCACATTTCCAAGATCCTACCCTTTCTCCTGGAGATGATGTATCGGTAAGTTCTGTTTTGTTTTATAAACAGCTTGTTTGCTCTAGTCTGTCTGTCATTAGACTCCTGACCTGTTGAAGGATTGCTTGTGTGTTGTCCACGATGGATTCAGTCTAAACTGAATTTTGTGAGATTTCTGGAATTATTACAGCAGCTGAATTAATCTATATTTGAAATCAATATTTTTGTATTAAAAAGATAATTGTCAGCATTATTTCATATGCTGCCAAGTTCAATAGCTGGGATTTTAGAAGTTAATGAAAAGCTATATTACGCCACGTCGTGACTGCTTCTGATTTTGGGGGGTGGATTGGAGGTATTCATTTGTTTTAAGAAAGCTTCCTTCAGCCATCTGATAAAATTTAACTTCTGTAGCACCTTTCCTGTAGCTGCTTTTCTTGTACTTGATAGTCAGTCCCTGGAAACTAATGTAGATAGGGAGGTCAATAACTTCAGAGAAACCTATCTGCAGCCAGAAATCTCAGGACTCCTTGTGGGGAGAAAAGAAACAAGAGGTTCAGATGGGGGAAAACATGTCTATTCTATAAAAAGTTTTTTATTGACTATTAAGAAAGGAGAAAACTGAATTATTTCAAATTATTTTTTTCAAATGGGGTTTCCTATTTAAATATAATTAAAATAGTGATTTTTAAACATTCATAATGACAATAATACTTCACCATTACTTAGATTTATGCTATTTTCAAAATATTTTTACTTACTTTATTTCATTTAATAGTCAGGACACCCTTGTGAGATCAGTAGACCAGGAATTGTTAATTCCCACTTTTAAGTGCAAAATCTGAGGAAATTAGTGAGCACATAGTAATTGTCAAAGGGTCTCTGAGCTCCATGGAAAGGGAGTACAATGCTTCACACATAATCATCACTCCATAAACATTTATTGAACACAAATGAATGAATAAACAAATGTAGATGTCCAGAATTAATGTTTCATTTATTTATTAAAATTTATTGAATTTGAAAAAGCATTTTCCATGTTTATGAAAATCATGACATTGTAAAGCCATAGTCCCAACCGTTCATATTTCACATTTTCCCCTAAATTATACTTTTAAAAATATAAAGTCTCATTAATATAGGCATCAAAAGTTATCTTTTCTAATAAATATCAATATGTTTATAGAAATGTTTTCAGTTTTCAGTTTATAGGAAAGTTTTCAGTAAATTACAGGAAATAAATAAAAGAAACGAGATCAATGGTCTTGTTCAGGTCACCATGACTCTTCTCGATAAAGAAAGCAGACAGTGGAAACCTCCAAATGCCTATGGTTTCTTTAAGATAAATTCATGGAACACTAATCCAGGATTTGGAGGATTTGCAGGAGATGGCAGGTTACTCTAACAGACAAATTTAAGGACTGAGGCAAAGCAAATGCTTAATAATTATGGGTACCTTGTACTTTTCAAAAGTTCACGTTATGTCCCTTCACTTTTACAAAAGATCTACATTAGTATCCGTTTTTGTTAACGAAAACAATCCGAAGATTTTTGCTTTTACAAAAAATGGCAAAAAGAGCGTTCAGAGTTTGTTTTGCAATGAGCCATTACAGAGACAGCCTGCACGGCGAGCAGGGAGATTGGCACTGCGAAGCTCACTCTACTTTATGCAGGCTGTGTGTTTATCATGTCATTCCTGCGCTTACTATGTGTTAGTGATATCTTAGGTTTTATGTGTTAATTGGTATGACTGAGAGCGTTAATTTTGGGGATATGGGAATGTTCAAAATTTTTTACGTATAAATTCATGGTAATTGCTTCTATGCTTTACACCATTTGGCTTGCGAAAAATTTCATAAGAATGCTCTACTTCACAGAATGGGGGAAAAACTTGTACTATGACACTCTATTTCTCATACTAATTCTACAATCTGTTCTACAGTCATACTGACCATTCTTACTTCTTGATAACAAGAAATACAATGTGGAAGCCTTGCAAAATACATTTTATTCATACCTTTACTGTTATACTGAAAACTATTCTCTGTGGGCTTAGTGACCCTCTTCTATACATTTTAGAGATAGTCTTTAGTGTTTAGACTTTGCTATGAATATCCATTTGCATTTTCTTTTAGCAATATTCATACTCCTACTCTTCCCTATAAATTTATTGGGTCAATTGCTCACTTAAAATCTCAATTATTTGAGATTGTCTTTTCCTAGAAGTCTGCATCTCTCTAGCTCATAATTTTGGGCATTACTCAGTAAATGCAAAAATTAAGTTCCTCCTCTTTATTGTCATCTTTTAGAGAAAAAGAGTTCTGGGAAAGTCTTGGCAAACATTCAATTTCTATATTTTAATTTCATTCTGAATACTCATTTTAATCAACTTGTTAATTTGCCAAGTCCATTATCTTATAGATTCAAAACCTTTACCTTTGGTATTAAAATCAAAATAGCAAGATAAGACCTTCATGTTTCTTACTGATTACTAAACTTGGTATTAAAGTATCAATTAAATTTTACTGTTTTGTTAGTTTTCAGCAAACTCAGAACTTGTTATGTGCCATATATGTGCTACACTTAATAGCTTGTTTAATTCTCTCAACAATCCTATGATTGATGAAATATAACTAGCCCTACATCATCACAAGCTAATGAGTGGAAGAGTTTAGATTTGAGATAGTCTGGAATCAGAACTTAACTATTAAAATATTCTGTTTTTCTTTTTTTTCTTTTTTTTTTTTTTTGATAATTTTAAAAGAAAATATATTTTGCTTTTTAATTTAAAATTTGAGTAAAAGAATCATAGTGCTAGTCACTCAGTATCCTACAAAACTGCAGCAACAATTACATGAGATAACATGTATGTGAACTCCTGACCCACAGAAGGAATTCAATGTGTGCTAGAGCCCTTCATTACTCTAGCTACTTCATTGCCTCACATCTCTGGGTAGTTTTTATTGTCACTAGTTCAAGGTGGGAAAACAGAAATTCAGAGAGGTCTCATAAATTTCTCAAGATACATGTTAAAGGGTTATAAGCAGGGACTGAAGCTAAACTCTTCTGACCCTAAAAAAACAGGGTTATATCTCAGTGGAAGGATCCTAGAGAAGATATGTCCATGTAGGGGAAGACTAAAAAGAATATAAAAAATTTTTTGTCTCAGACACTAACTGTGTTTTCTTTTACTCTCACACTAGGACCACACTCAAAACACTTCTGGTACCATCTATGTGGCGGTTTTCCGCCAAGTAATTCTTCAACACCAATTGTCCTACAATTCATGTCAATTGTGTCAGTAATTGGAGTTAGCACAAATATCATAGGTTTAGGGCTCAGTCCCCTAAGACAGCCCTTGCCCCATTTCAGTTGTCAAGTGTAAGTCCAGGCTGTTATCTGCACTTCTGACCAATTGGCTGTAAATCAGAAATACTCACAATTTCCTTCCCAGGTTAGATTAATTTACTAAAGCACCTTATAGAACTTAGAACAAAAGTTTACTTACTAGATTACCAGTTTACTACAAAGGACATTAAAGGATATGAATGAACAGCCAAATGAAGAGATAACATACAGCAGTCCAAAAGAATCTTACGTGCAGGAAATTATGTCTTCGTGGAGTTGGGGTGTGACATCCTCCCAATATAGAGATGTGTACACCAACCAAGAAGCTCCCTGAATCCCATACTATTGGGATTTTTATGGAGGCTTCACCACGTAGACATGATTTATTATTAATTCAGTCTTCAGTTTCTCTCCCCCTTCCAAAAGACAAGGAGTGGTGGAACTGAACATTCCAAGCTTCGAATAATGGCCTGGGCTTTCTGGTGACTAGCACCCATCCTGAATCTATTTCTGACCTTCCCCTTCTGCCACTCTGCTCTACAGAATTACCTCATCAAAACAAAAGACACCCCTGTCACTCAAAAAATTCCAAGGGGCTTAGAAACTTTACTTAAGGAATGGGGGTCAAAGACCAAATATTAGAACACAAGATGCTACTAGTGCTCTTATGACTTAGGAAATTACAAGGGTTTTAGGACCTCTGTGCCAGGAACCAGGGCAGAGGCCAATGAATACATTGTCTATTAGTTCACAGTCATTAACTCTCATTTTTTTACCTTAATAAAAATTTTTTTGGGTCATTTTAAATATTTACAGAAAAGTAGTTTATAATTCTTTATTATTTTTAATCACATGACACAAATTTGGACAAAAGCATTATAGGCTATACCTTGAGTTGCATGAGGGATGAAACCCTGTCTTCTTCATTCTTGCCTTCCTAAGCCCAGCACGATGCCTAAACATAAAAAGAAGCTCAGTAAAACGTTGTCGAAAGGAGAAATAGGTTGATGAATGGATAAATAAATAGATAGTTAAATGAAGAGACAGACAAATGAAAGGATAAACAAAAAATAAGAAATGTTATGATAGCTGGTCAATTCTTAGAGGTAGGTTGTTAGGACATATTTGCTGTGTGCAAGGCTCTGACTCAAGCATTTAAATACAAGCGATTAATTTTGCATACATGCATATCATCTCAGCCTGGAACTTAACCTCCTACCTGACACATGTTTCATAAACTTTAACAGGTGGGACTGCACATTGTGCCAAAATTACAGATGTGCGGACACACACACACACACACACCATTACATTTGGTGCTATCTTTTCTAGTAAAGGAGAACATTCTATGTATAATAAGTTTCTGTTTTGTTACTCAATTCCTTATTTTCTTTCAGTATTCCACTTGTAAAACAGCATCTTCATTTTATTGTGTTACTCTGGGTCAGAGTGGAACAGTTTTTTTTGTTGATTAATATTACCTTAAAAATATTCCTGGTATTTCCCATTATGTTACCTATCTAACTTATCTAAGCTTCTTCTGTGGGGCAACTCCAAGATGACACTAAAATCCAAAATACTACTGGTATCAAAATTACCTACTATAAATACCCTCACATTAAAATTACCATTTTATTAGTATGGCTGATTCCTATCAATGTGTAATAATAACAAAAATAGTGACAATAGCTCACATTTATAGAGTATTTGCTGTGTTTCAATCACTTTCCATGAATTAATGCATTTAACCTTCATATAAGTCCTTGATATTGATACTAATTTCATTTCTATTTTACAAATGGGAGAACTTAAACAAAAAGTGCCAAATGCCTTGCCTCACCTGGTGAAGCTAGCACGTGGCAGGGTTAGAACCTAAACTCTGATAGTTTGGCTCTAGAGATTGAGCACTTATTAATGCTGTACCATTCCCAGTTAGAAGTCAGTTTGGTCCTGTTGCATTAATTTAAACACTTGACTCTGCTTGATCCCTAATCCAAAGTCTAAGTTCAACACTATTTTTAAAAGGTTTTGCAGCTGTAAGCTAGCACAATAAAATTATATTTTGTTGATATCTTAAGGTGAGAGAGTTAAATGCTAGTCATATCTCAGAATACAGCTAGAGAAGGTTCTTTTATACTGAATCAGGATAGGGACAAGAATCTGAAATTAATTAAATAAACGCTAGAGGAAAGACAGGGCTGCAAAAATCTAGAATAAATCCAGCCTAGCAGGCCAGGTATAATCAGCAGTGAGTGAAAGTATTCCTCTGTGGGGATAAAGTACATGCATGGTGAGTATAAAAAAAGTGTTCTCAATCCCCTTTAGTTCATGTTTTCCTTTTCCAGTCTTAAAATCTTCTGTTATGCTTCTTTTTGGCCAGTGTGCGTGATCTCCATCCCTAGGACAAGGGTGAAGGAATTTTTCTAGATAAGTGAAGAAGTAGAGTCTTGTCCTTTTTTTTTTTTACCATCCTCATTTTCTTTCTTTGAGTCCCTAAATGCAGTTCAACTGAATCTCTTCATTATTTTCCACAGAAAACTTTCTTCTGTGTCTAGACTACAGTGGTATTTTATTCAATTTTTCACTTCCCTCTTTGCCCCACCCCTCACTTCCACCCATACCTGGGAGTTGCATACAGAAAGATTATCAGAAGTTTTATTTCTCCTTCTTTATTTAAACCTGTGACAAGGCGCCATTCCATGGATCAGCACAATGTTGTGAATACATCCAGAGCCATGTTTTCAAAACTGTGTTTTGTGGAACATCAGAATCCCCTGAAGATATAAGTAGATAGCAGTGGTTTAAGATGAAAATATATCTGGAAAACTTTCATTTCAATCTAACTCAATAAATAGTACTCAAGAGTCAATGATATATTACTCACTGGTGTTGAATCAGTAAACAGGATATTTACAAAACCAAAATGGAAGTGCTGCTCATCTTTACCCTCATTTGAAATCATTAAAGGCTCTATGACTTCTAGAAGTGAGAATCCTATTTAACTTTATTTAACCCATTTTTCCAAACATATTTAAATAATGTAAACCTCCATTTACCCTTTACCTGGAAATACTTCTTGAGAAATGCCTCAATGCTATATATGACTTATTCATTCTCTAAGATCTTGCACATTTGGGGATAAGAGAATACAGGTATACATAAAATCTCAAGAAATAAAATATATAGGGAACATGTGGCAGTATAGGGAAAAAAAAGTGTCAAATAAAAGTCTTTGAAGTTACAGACAGCCCCAAATATGGTCATTAATTTTCCCAGTATGGGCCAGCTTCACAGACCCTTCTCTTTTACTCAGCTCCAAATAACCTCACCATTGTTATGAAAGCATCTGTAGGAAGGGAGGAAAAGGAATCCTAACTTTCTGAGAATTCATGAAAATTTAAAGCCAGCGGAAAGGAAAAAGATATAAATGCAAAAACAAATACACAACTTAATCACAACAAAGAGGGTGGCCTCTCTGATCAGTAAAACAATCTCTATCTTCACACCATAAAACTCTTCACTTGCTTTTTATGTTGCTTGAAATTTCACACATGATTCATTTGAGTTAATAAGAAACCTATTCAGAAAAAGAAAAAAAAATCATTCTTTAAAGGAAGTTTGACAACACATAGAAAAACGGGCTTCTGAGTCCTAGCGGCTAAAGTTAGGTTCTAACTCTAAATACTGGCTTCATGAATTGAGCAAGTTATTTGAGAGTAAAATAAAAATAAATAATTCTACTAACAAGAGTATTTGGAGGGTAAATGTAACAGTATATCAACAACTATATCAACAACTACAAAATCATCACTTACTACTTGTTTTTATTACTTTTCGTATTAAATGGTTATTCTAAAACAGTTGCAAACCCTTCTTTCTTCTTTCTCACCTCCAGATGACCTCAACCATTGTTAAATCAGATAGCTTCTGTAAAAAGGAAGAGAGGGGAGGCCTACTTTTTTGAGAATTCATAAGAATTTAAAGAGCACCCAGAAAGATATAATTCATGTATCAGAGAATATTAGGTCATCACAAAAAGTTGCTTTTCTATAACAAATGACTGATTTTAGTGGCTCAGAGGAAATGATGATTTTCATCGATAGAAATAGAATTGGCACTTTGGTTCTGAATAAGTATCATCTGTGCTTGTCTTTTATCTAAAGGAATGCAGAATGACAATTAGGTTATCATGAGGAATTATTTTTAGCTTTCTTCTCATTTTAATTTCCAAAAGTGCACTTTGTAAAAACTTCCCAAATTGTTGCTTCAATAAAATATCTCTTAGTCTTCTAATTGCATGCTTCACATAGAATTCTGTTAATGAAATAGTTCTCCACCATTCCCACAATAGAGATTTTAAATCTCACATTTGGGGGGGGGGGCAGGCTATAGATTTCTGTACACTTTCAATAAAGTATTTTAAGCTGTGACTCTAAAATTTTAAAATTGCTCCTAAGATTCCCATCTCTTGGTATATACATTCCTCCCCCAAGTTATTCAAAAACTAATCTAGGTACTGAAGTGAAGAGATTTTGCAGATATAACTAAGGTCTCAAATTAGTAAACTTTAAAATGAAGAGATTATCTTGGTGGGCCTAACATAATCAGGCAATACCTTAAAAAAGAACAAGACTCTACCTGGAGAGATGCAGAATGTGAAAAAGATCGGTTGAAAGAGATATTCACCATTGCTGGCTTTGTCAAATAGAGTAGTCCATGTGGCATAGAAGATAGATTTCAAAGTTCATAAATCTCTTTGAGTTGTAGCCTTTTTCCTTTGATCCGTTGTGTGTGTGTGTGTGTGTGTGTGTGTGTGTGTGTGTGTGTGTGTTCATAACTTGGAGACATACTGATAAAAATCTCTAAAGAAATGAATGGTCAATAAGTAAAGAATGAATGAGTAGTGACTAAATTAATATATAAATAATAAATCTATTTAAGAATTAAAATGCACTCAATGGAGAGGCAGTTGAGCACTGAGAAAAAAATAGTCTCTCTGGCATTAGAAGATACTAGTTTGAGATGACTGTTACATTGGAAAAGTCACTTAATTATCTCTGGCCCTCAGTTTTCTCAGCTGGAAAGTGTGTTAAACTATACTAAATAGTTTCTCTGTTCTCCTAACCTTCTGAATTTGTTTAAAGCCATTTAAGAAGCTAAGAACTGTCACTCCCCATGCAGTTTCTACTTCTAGCTTTCAGCACCTTAGCTCTTGTTCATCAGAGGACACACTGCCTTTCCACAGCCAGTTGTCTAGATTTATTATAATCAGTCAATGCACATATTGTCAATATTTTCCATACCATACTGAATTCAAGCTTATCAAATTTCACAGGGTTTATTGGTGAAAATTATTGCTTATGCCAAAACTATGACCTTCTTAATTATTTAGGTCCAAACAGATTGCATAGTTTATGCTAGCATTTATACATATATATTTTTATATTCAAAAGAAAAAATTTTGTAAATTCATCAATATTTATTAAAAATCCTCTTAGTACAAAGCACTACACTAAATCTTGTGAAGAAAGTGTGAAAAATGCTTTCTGCCTCCAAAGAACTTGGCTTATCAACATACATATGAAAAAATAAATTCTAATAAAAGAAATAGAAAAAGTTGACTACATGGCAAATTGTAAAGAAGAAGCACGAAAAAAAAAATTAGATGACCTGGGCTATTTTAAGCTGTTCGACTCTAACAAGGTATTCTCTCTCTCAGCCTATGTTACTTCCTATGTAAGGTTGGTATAACAACTGCCTTTCATGGATTTATAAAACTCCTACTCTGTGCAAAGCATTAGGTCTTAATGATAAAAAGATGAACAAGACTAGTCTACCCCATTGAGTTCACAGTTAAGTATAGATAAAAATACATACAAAAATATATATTTGATACAATGGGATTAGGACTATTGTTAATCACAAGGTGCTACAGAAAAAGCAGAGTTACTTTTTCCTCCTAAATTGTGGAAATTTCCTCTAATCCTGATAGTATGCAATGTAATAGATACAGCATTACTTTTGACTATTATTGCTGAATGAATTTAATCAAAATCTAATCAAGTCTTTAGATCTAAATTTAAGCTTATAGGAAGTGATAGAAATAGAACAGGTTAAATGATATCATAAGAAAGCATCAGACAAGTCCAGAAGATGGGACATTCTAAGGGACAGTGAATTTGATCTTTTCAACTAGTCAATGTCATTAAAAACTCAAAAGTTAGCAGGTGTCTGTTAGATTAAAAGAGACTTAAAAGGCATAACACCTAAGGTATGGTGTGGTCCTTGATTATATCCTGATTTGTAGAAACCATCTGCAAATATAACAGAGACAAAAGAGGAAATTTTTAGATAGATTGGGTGTTAGAAGATATTGGAAAAATGTTAATTTTTTAGGAGTGTTATAATATTGTGGTTATGTTGACAAATCTTAATTGTTTATAATAATGATTTGGTGAAAGGTGAAATATCTTACCTCCCATTAAAATATAGTAGCAAATATGAATGAAGCAAAATGTGAACAGTATGATGAGTGTTAAAAAGCAAACATTTTACCTATTGATAAAATAATGTGATAAATATAAAAGTGTTTTATAATGCCATTCTTTCTAAATTTCTGTTTCTGAAATCTTCACAATAGAGTCAAAAATAAAAGTTGAGTCAATAAGATAATAGATTTTAAGTCACTTTGTAAACTCTAAAAAAATAAATGGATAAAAGAGATTTTTAGAAGTGTTTCAGAAAGACAGAATGGTCCTTTTTCAAATATATGTGTTACTTTGGACAACACTGTGAAGAGAAGTCAGGACTGACCACCACGAGAGACATGAAATGCTGCTAAAAATAAAATTCAATATCATCAACTCCCAGAGCCTAATTTTTTTAAATTAAATTTATTAGAATGACATTGGATAATAAAATTATATAGGTTTCAGGTATATAATTCAATAATACATCATATGTATATTGCATTATGTGCTCACCATCCAAATTCAAATCTCCTTCTGTCATCATATATTTGACTTTCTTTACACTTGTCTACCTCCCTCCTTTCTCTCTGGTAACCACTAAACTGTCATCTGTGTCTATGAGTTTGTGTTTGTTTTATTTATTTGTTGCTTTAAATTTTACATCTCACATTTGAGTGAAATCATATGGTTTTCAACTTTTTCTGTCTGGCTTATTTCGCTTAGCAAAATAATCTCAAGATTCATCCACGTTGTTGCAAATGGCAGTATTTCATCTTATGGCTGAGTAATATTTCATTGTATATTTGTGCCATAGCTTCTTTATTTAATCATCTATCAAAAGACACTTCAGTTATTTTAATGTGTTGATCACTATGAATATTGGTACAATGAACATCGAGGTACATATATCTTTAGGAATAAATGCTTTCAAATTTGGGGGGTAGCAATCCCAAAAAAAGAATTCCAATATTTTTAAATTTTTGGAAAACCTTTATATTGTTTTGCATAGGAGCTATATCAACTTATAGTCCTACCAGCAGTGTTCTTTTTTCTCTATAACTTCTCTTGTTATTACTTATCTTGTTAATCATAGCCATTCTAACAGATTTGAAATGGTATCTTATTATGGTTTTGATTTACATTTCCCTAATAGCTAGTGAAGTTGAACATCTTTTCATATGTCTGTTGGCCATTTGTATGTCTTCTTGGGAGAAGTGTCTGTTCAGATCCACTGTGCATTTTTTAATTGGATTTTTTGTTTTGTTGTTGAGTTATATGAGTTCCTTACATATTTTTGGGTATTAGCCTTTTAAAGATGTTGTTTGCAAAATCTTCTCCCATTCAGTTGGTTGCCTCTTTGTTTTACTGATGGCTTCTTTTGATGTGCAGAAAAAGCATTTTACTTTGATATATTCTCATTCATTTATTTTTGCTTTTATAGCTCTTGCCTTTGAGATCAAATTCATAAAATCCTCTATAAAACCCAGGTACATGAGTTTAGTACCTATGTTTTCTTCTATGTGATTTATTATTTCAGGTCTTATATTTATATCCTTGAACCAATTTTAGTTAGTTTTGGTATATGGCATCAGATAGTAGTGCAGTTTTATTATTTTGCTTGTGTGGCCTTTCAATTTCCTCATTACCATTTATTGAAGAGGCTTTTTTTCTCTACTGTATGTTTTTGAATCCTTTGTCAAAAATTAATTAACCATATATATGTGGGTTTATTTCTGGGCTCTCAATTTTGATCCATTGGTCTGTGTGTCTATTTTGCCAAGACTCACTAAGAAATAAAAAAGAAAAGACATAAACAATATCATAAATTAAAGTGAAGTTTCAGGAGAAATACCTTGACTGTGGAGAACCCTTCCCACTCCAGGGAAACAAGAAGCACTAGGCTTATACCAGGAATTCCCAGCCCAGGATTCCAATATCAGGAAGAGAACTCCCTACAAAATTTGGCTGTGAAAATCAGAAGGGATCCTGGTAACCTGGGCAAAACAGAAGGCTGGAAATTCAGATTTTCCCTTAAAGGACCGACATACAGAATCACTTTCTCACAGGCACTCACCCTAAGCATTGGGTAGAAGGACAGAGGCTTGGGACGTGCCAGAGAGTACACAGGGAAAGAATGAGTTGTGTGGCTTCAGGATGAGGGCTGGAGGTCCAGCCACCATTGTCCACTTGTTGAGCCCTCCTCCTATGCAAGCAAGTACCATCTTGCTTATGTTCAGTCCTGCTCCAACATGGCCAAAACTGAATCTGCATTGGCCTGATCTGCTCTCTCCAGTCTGGTGACTCTCTAAGAACCCAACCCACCCAATTCATAATTGCCCAGTTGCAATTTAGGGAAGTTACTGAGCAACCAGCCCCAGCCCTAATTGCAGTATTTCTGAAACAAATCTCAGGGGTCTGAGGGCCCAAGGCAGAGAGCAGCTGGCCTCAGTGTGAGCTGAAACTTTTGTAAGTGGCCACAGGTTTAGCACCGGCAACAAATCTGAATCTGCACCAACCTGGGGAACATCACTTGCCCCACCCTGGTGATTCCCTGTGATCCCACCTCATCCAACTCTGGCACTCTGAGGCTCATTCAGCTGCTGAATTTTGTAGGCAACCAATAGGCAGCCTCAGGCTTAGGGCCTTTGGCTGAGCTGCCCCAGTCCTAGTACTGGTGGCAGTCATCCTCAGATTGTCACATGGCCTCTCCCATATACCTAAAGGTCCAGGTCAGGCATTGACCAAACATGAATAGTTTTATAGCTCCTACCAGGTAGCCTCATACCAGTCAAAGGAACCAGCTGACCTTGGCCTGCATGGGACCCCCCCCTCTCAAGGGGGTCCAGAACCAGCACAGCTGGAGGCTGACATTAGACTTCAAAAACTCACCAGCTGATTGGCTCCACAAGTGGCACATCCAAAGAGTGCCACTATAGAAACAGAAACTTGGCTGGGCTAACCCCACTCCATGGAATTAGCCCACACCCAGGAGCTCATACATGTGGCTGTGGCCAACCCTCACAGTCAGCCAGAGAGTCAATACCTCTCACTGAAGTACCAACAACAATCGAGGTTCAACTATAACAGGAGGGCACAAACAAGCACACAAGAGTCATTCCCGGAACACCCAGTACAGGTGATCAAGGAGACTGTGCCCTGGGCCAAACAGGACACCTTCTACATAAGGCAACCCAGCAAAGACTGGGAGATATGGCAGATCTACCTAATACATACAAACAAACACAAAGAGGCAGCTAAAATGTGAAAACAAATAAACAAACAAACAAAAAAAACATGTTCTAAATGAAAGAATAGGAGAAAACTCCAGAAAAAGAAATAAACAAAATGAAAAAAAGAAACCTATCCGATAGAGTTCAAAACTCTGGTTATAAAGATGTTCAATGAACTTAGGAAAAGAACAAATAAGCACAGTGAGAACTTCAACAAAGAGATAGTAAGCATAAAAAACAACAACATAGAAACCATTTTTTAAAAAGTCGGAAATGAAAACTGCAATAACTGAAGTGAAGAATACACTAGACATTATCAACAATAGATTGGATGTAGCAGAGAATCAAATCAGTTATTTGAAAGACAAGGCAGAAAAAAACACCAAACAAGGACAGCAAAAAAGAAAAAAAATCAAAAATAAAATGAGGATAGTTTATGGGACTGCTGGAAGAACACTAAGCTTAGGTATACTAGAAGGGATACCAGAAGGAGAAGAGATAAAGCAAGGGATTGAGAACATATTTTAGGAAATAATGACTGAAAACTTCCCTAACATAGTGAAGGAAAGTAGACATACAAGTCTAGGAAGCACAGAGAGTTCCAAACAAGGTGAACCCAATAGACACATCAAGGCACATCATAATTAAAATGGCAAAGATTAATTGCCAAGAGAGAATCCTAAAAGCATCAAGAGAGACAGCTAGGTACCTAAAAGTGTACCCTCTTAAGAATTTCACAGTTTCAACACAAACTTTGCAGGTTAAAAGGGATTGACGTGAAATATTCAAAGTGATAAAAAGAAATGACCTACAACCAAGACTACTCTGCCCAGCAAGGCTATCAGTTAAAATCAAAAGTGAGATAAAGAGCTTCCCAGACAAGCAAAAGCTAAGGAAATTCACCACCACCAAACCAGTACTACAAGAAATGTTGAAAGGACTTCTTTAAGAAACAGAAGATGAAGAAAACAAATTAACATTAATATGAATAATAAAATAGCAATAACTATGTACCTATCAGTAATCACTTTAAATCACTTTACATATAAATGAATTAAATGCTCCAATCCAAAGACATAGGGTAGCCAAATGGATAAGAAAACAAAACCCATAAATATGCCATATATAAGAGACCCACTTCAAGTTGAAAGACACACAAAGATTGAAAGTAAAAGGATTGAAAAGGATATTTCATGCAAATGGAAATAAAAGAAAAGGCTGGGGTAATAATATTTACAATATTTATATCAGACAAAACATTTGCAACAACATGGATAGGCCTCGAGATAATTATGCTTAATAAAATAAGCCAGACAGAAAAAGTTGAAAATCACATGATATCACTTGTATGTGAGATGTAAACCTAAAAGCAACAAAGGAACAGGACAAACAAACAGAGACTCATGGACATGGACTATAGACTAGTGGTTACCAGAGGGTTGGGAGTGGGGAAGAGGGGGAAGATAGGGTAAAGAGGTCAAAGATGTGGTGACAGAAAGAAATCCAACTATAGAAGGTGAACACACAATGTAAATATAAAAGTGTACACCTGAAATTTACTGGATTTCATTAACCAATGGCACCATAAAAATTAAACAAACAAACAAACAAATAAATAATAAAAAAAACATGATGAATCATGGAATTTAAAAAAGCTGTAATAAGAGACGAAGAAGGACTTTACATAATAATAAAGGAATCAATCCAACAAAAGGATATAACATTAATAAACTTTTATGCACCCAACATAGGAGCACCTAAATATATAAAGCAAATATCAATTGACATAAGCGAAGATATTGACAGTAGTGTAGTCATAGTAGGGAACTTCTATACCTTATTGACACCACTGGACAAATCTTCCAGACAGAAAATTAACAAGAAAACAGTGGACTTAAATGACATACTAGACCAGATGGATTTACTTAATATTTTTAGAGCATTTTACCACAGAGCAGCAAAATATATATTTTTCTTAATTGTACATGAAACATTTTCTAAAATAGCCCATATCTTAGGCTACAAAACAAATCTCAGTAAGTTCAAGAAGACTGAAATCATATCAAACATCTTCTCTGATCACCGTGTTATGAAACTAGAAATCAATTACAAGAAAAAACTGAAAAATACATGGAGGCTAAATAACGATTAAACGCCACTAAACAATGAATGAGATCAAAGAAGAAATCAAAAGACACCTGAGACAAAAGAAAATAGAAACACAATGAACCAAAAATCCATGGGACACCAAAAAAAATGTCTTAGGAGGGAAATTCACAGCAATACAGGCCTACCTCATGAAACAAGATAAATCTCAAATAAACAATCTACTTTTATATTTAAATGTACTAGAAAAACAACAAATAAAACCTAAAGTAGGTAGAAGGAAAGAATTAATAAAAATCAGAGTGAAAATAAATTTAAAAGACTAAAAAATACAAAGGTAAATAAAACCAAGAGCTATTTCTTTGATAAAATTAATAAACCTCTACCATACCCATCAAGAAAAAAGAGAGAGGACTCAAATAAATATAAAACAAAAATAAAAGAAATAAGTGACTTCACAGAAATACAAAGGATTATAAGAAAACATTGTGAGTAATTATATGCTAACAAATTGCACAATCTGAAATAAATGAATATATTCCTAGAAACATACAATTTTCCAAGACTGGGTTAATAAGAAACAGAAAATTAGGACTAACCAACTATTACTAATGAAATCAAATCCATAATCAAAAAACTTCCAAAAAACTAATGTCCTGGACCAAATGACTTTACAGGTGAATTATACCAATCATTGAAAGAAGAATCAACATCTCTTCTTCTTAAACTATTCCAAAAAATTTAAGAGGAGGAAAGGCTCCCAAACTCATTCTACGAAGCCACCATTACCTTGAATCCAAAGACAGGCAAATAACATTACAAAAAAAATTATAGACCAATATACCTGATGAAAATAAATACAAAAATTCCCAACAAAATAGTAGCAAAGCAAATTCAGCAGGACATTAAAAAAATCATACACCATGATCATGATGGATTTATTCCCGATGCAAGTTTGGTTAAATATCCTCAAATCAATTAATGTGATATACCACAGTAACAAATTGAAAGATAAAAATCATATGCATTTAACAAAATCCAGCATCCATTTATGATAAAAATTCTTAGCAAAGTGAAAATAAAGGGAAGATACTTCAACATCATAAAGATCATATATGGCAATCACACAGCTAACATGATACTCAATGGGGAAAAGTTAAAAGTGTTTTCCTTAAGAACAAAAACAAGACAAAGATGTCCACTTTCACCACTTTTATTCAACATAGTATTGGAAGTCTTAGCTACAGCAATCAGACAAGAAAAATAAATAAAAGACATCTAAATTGGAAAGAAAGATGTAAAACTGTCATTATTTGAAGATGATATACTATATAGAAAGAATCCTAAAGAGTTCATTAAAAACAGTTAAAACTGATTAATGAATTCAGTAAAGTATCAGAATACAATTTAATATTCAGCAATAGTTACATTTCTATACACCAATAATGAACTGTCAGTAATTAAGAGAAATTAAGTAAATAATCCCATTTACAATTGCATTCCAAAAAAATATTTAGGAATAAATTTAATTAAGAAAATAAAAGACCTGTACTCAAAAAATTATATCATAGAAGAAAAAAATTGAAGAAGACATAAATAAATGGAAAAATATATTCATGGGTAGGTAGAATCAACATGGTTAAAATGGCCATACTACTCAAAGTAATCTATAGATTCAATGCAATCTCTGTCAAAATACAAATGGTATTTTTAACAGAACTAGAACAAATAATCCTAAAATGTATATGGAACCATAAAAACCCTAAATAGCCATGCCAAAGTTGGAAGTATCACAATACCTGATATTAAACTATACTACAAGGTTACTGTAATTTAAACAGCATGGTACTGGCATAAAAATAGATAAACAAATCAATGGAACAGAATAGAGAATCCAGAAATAAACCCACATCTATATGGTCATTTAATCTATGACAAAACAGGCAAGAATATACAATGGAGTAAAGATGGTCTTTTCAATAAATGGTGTTAGGAAAAGTGAACAGATGCATGAAAAAAAAAAAACTGAACCACCTTTTTACACTATACATAGAATAAACTCAAAATAACTAAAAGACTTAAATGTAAGACCTGAAATCATACAACTACTAAAAGAAAACTCTGATATAACTCTTAACACTATTTTTTTTTTCTGATATAACTCCTCAGGCAAGAGGAACAAACAAATAAAAAATAAACAAATGGGAGTACATCAAACTAAAGAGTCTTTGCATGAGGAAGGAAACCATAAACAAAATGAAAAACAATTCACTGAATGGTGAAGATATTTGCCAATGATACATCTGTTAAAGGGTTAATATCCAAAATTTATAAAGCTTTCATACAACTCAACACCAAAAAAAAACCAAAAAAACAAAAAAAACAATCCAATTAACAAATGGGCAAAGGACCTGAATATACATTTCTCTAAAGAGGACAGATGACCAACAGACATATGAAAAGATCCTCAATGTCACTAACCATCAGAGAAATGCAAATTAAAACGACAATGAGGTATCACCTTGCAACTGTCAGAATGGCTATCATGGATAAATCAAAAAGCAACAAGTGTAAGAGAGTATGTGAATAAAAGGGAATCTTTGTGTAATGTTGATGAAATTGCAAATTGGTGCAGTTACTATGGAAAACAGTAGAAGTTCCTCAAAAAAATAAAACTAGAACTACCTTATGACAAAGCAATTCCACTTCTGAGTATTTATCTAAAGAAAACCTAAGCATTAATTCAAAAAGATATAGGCACCCCTATGTTCACTGAAGCACTATTTACAGTAGCCAAAATATGAAAGCAACCTAAATGCCCATCAATAGACGATTAGATAAAGAAGTTGTGGTACATATATACAATGGAAACTACTCATCCATAAAAATATGAAATCTTACAATTTGCAACAATATGGATGAACCTAGAGGGTATTATGCCAAGTGAAATAAGTCACACATAGAAAGACAAATATCATATGATTTAATTTATACGTGGAATCTAAAAAATAAAGTAAATGAACAAACAAAAATAGACTCATAGATACAAAGAACAAATAGGTGATGTCCAAATGGGAGGGAAGGTTTAGGGGGCTGAGTAAAATAGGTGAAGAAATTAAGTGGTACAAACTGGTAGTCATGAAATAGTCACGGAGATGTAAAGTATAGAATAGGGAATATCATCAATAATATTTTAATAATTATGTATAGAGCCAAGTGATACTAGACTAATCAGGGGAATTGGTTCATATAGAATATAAATGTCTAATTACTATATTGTATGCCTGAAACTAATATAAAGTAATACATTAATATCTATCTTTCTCAAATTCTTCCAATTTAAGAAAAGGAAATACTTCCTAACTCATTCTATGAGGCCAATATTACCCTGACAGCAAAACCTAGTAAGGATAATACACACACACACACAGACACACACACACACACACACGCACGCGCGCGTGCGATAATATGCAGCAAAACCTGGTAAGGATAATACATATACACAAAAATCCATATCTCTGATGAATACAGATTCAAAAATTCTAAATAGAATACTAGCAAATCAAACACAATACATTAAAAAGATTATACTTCATAATCAAGTGGGGTTCATTCTAGGGGCACAAAAATGGTTCAGCATATGCAAATCAATGTGATACTTTACAGAAACAAAATAATGGATATAAATCATATCATCACATCAATAGATGCAGAAAAAGCATTTGATAAGATCAGTATCAATTTATGATTAAACCACTGAATAAAATAGATATAGAAAGAAAATACCTCAATATAATAAAGGTCATATATAAGAAACCCTCAGCTAATATACTTGATGGTGAAAAGCTGAAAGCTTTTCTTCTAAGGTCAGGAACAAGACAAAAAATGCTCACTTTTACCACTCTTATTCAGTATAGTATTACAAGCCCTAAGAAGAGCAATTAGGCAAGAGAAAGAAATAAAAAGCATCCAAAATAGGAATGAAAAAGTCAAATTGTTATTTTTTTGCAGACAACATAAATTTTTATATAGAAAACCCTAAAGATTCTACTAAAAAACTATTAGAAACATGAAACAAATATAGTAAAGTTCCAGGATACAAAATCAATTTACAAAAATGTATTGCATTCCATATACTAACTGAAATTTTATAAAAAGAAATAAAAAAAAAAAGAATTCCTTTTGCAATTACAGCAAAAGAATAAAACACTTAGGAATAAACTTAACAAAAGATGTGAAGGACCTAAAGACTGAAAACAAGATGTTATTAAAGGAAATTGAAAGAGAGTCAAAAAAATGGAAGCTATTTTGTGTTCACAGATTGGAAGAATCAACATAGTTGGCCATATTACTCAAAGCTATATATATTAATGCAAACCTTGTCAAAATTCCAATGGTATTTTTAAAGACATAAAACAAAAAAAAATCATTAGATTTGTATGGAATCACAAAAGACCTAGAATAGCCAAAGTAATCCTGAGAAAAAAGAAAAAGCCTGGCAGTATCACACTGCCTGACTTTATATTATACAACAAAGCCTCAATAATCAAAACAGCATGGTATTGGCAGAAAAATAGATTTTAAATTTTTAACACCTCACACAAAATGACCTTGACCAAAATTGAAGACAAATGTCTTCTCACTGGGAAAGGTAGGCTAAAGCAACTTGCACTTAGCTAAGGAGAACCAGAAAGCCTGTAATCATTACAACATAAGAGTAACTGGAGAGTTTTTCTTTTTGCAGAACAGTAAGATTTGGCACCCAGAGCAGAGATTTGAAACCATGGATGATCGCACTTCTGATTGTGTTATTACTGGTGGTGGTGGCAGTGACCATTGGTCTTCTGATTCACTTCTTACTCCCTGGTAGGTAAAATTAGGATTTCATTTTTCTATAAAGGTTCATTTGCATATATGTAAATATAATTTCATCCAAAAAGCATTTGTATTTTTACCTGTAAATGTCCATATTCAGAATATTTTATTTATTCAATCACTCCACAAATAATTACTAAATGCCTATTATATACAAATACTTTTCTGGGTATTCAAGATGTAGCATTAAGCAAAGCAGACCAATTTTCTTCCTCCTTAAAGCTCATGATCTATTATTCTTTTGAGAGTCTACACAAAAGATAAAAAATAATAATTATATGACATTTCCCAGTAATCATAATAACTCTAATCATTTATTGTATATTCAAGTGAAAAACTATGATAAGTAGGTTATTACTTTAGTTATTCAAATTGGCTCTTTTACTCATCATTTTTCTATCTACCAATATTTCAAGGGCAAAACAAAAGTACATGTCAAATGAAATAATGAATTTTGAAGTGGTTAGTAAACTATAAATATGACACAATGTTGTTACTTATTTTTAGAGAAAAAATTTCACTTTCCAAAACAATATTGAGGGATTTATTTATTACCTGATATAGTTATAATTACACAAATAATGCTTTCAGAATTCTCTCCTTTTACATTTCATCTTTCTCTGCACAGAGTACAAATCATTTATATTTTTGACAAATCTCCACAATGTCACTCTGACACAGATGTATGTGATAAAGCATGTAGTCCAAATTGCTTACTTGAATGGTCTTATCTGTTGTCACCTTCCTCAGACTTGATGAGGGAGTGAAGACTCTATTAAGATCTTTAAAAGGCTTAAGAATATAGTTCGGGGGCCCCACCTGTAGTTTACGTCAATGACAAAAGATTCTCAGGTCAGTTAATTTAATTGTATAAGTTTTATGAGTAAGAGAATAAAAGCATAGATGATATAAATAAATATCAGGGGGACAAAAAAAAGCATTACATAGTTTGGAGATGTCCCACTTAGGAGATATATCATTCTGAGATCTATTTTTCTTTCCTAGGTCCATAGCTGGGAAACCCTCATTGTGTCCTCCTTGAGCTAGTCTCCCCAAGGAGAGTGGTTGGTTAGTGGTTGCTCTATTCTCTACCTAGAACTTTTTATAGCTTCCCCAGATTTTACTCCTAAGATTACCATATTTCTCAGGAATCTTCACTGTTCTCTGTTTTCCTTCCTTTCCTAAAAGCCAAGCAGAGATTTGATTGATTCGTTCAGGTTACACACTTTTCTCACCTCCAACCTCAGTTTTTCCCCCTACCTTTCTTTTCATGTATTTCTTAATGTGCCTAGCTCTCACATTACAAATCAAAACTTACAAGAGAGTTTGTTCATTTTCCTGTACTTCTAATAGAGTATAAGATGGTATACATTTATACTCAGCAAGGGGCAATAGGGTAATTAAATGTTCCAGTGCTAGAGTCAGAATGTCTGGGTTTAAAACTTGCAAGGGGCACTTACTACTTGTATTCATAGAGCAAATTAATTAATGCCTCTATGCCTCACTTTCTTCACCAGTGAAGTGGAGGTGATATTAATCTTAGAGCACTGGAGTGAGGAATTAATACATGTAAACTGCCAAGAACAGCATTGGCATCTAGTATGTACTCAATAAATATCAGCTACTGTTATTAACATTAAAAGTTAATCACTATTTTAATATACTTTTTATGAAACAAAATTGGAAAGAATCTCAGCAATATATTCAAGACTTTATAGCCTCATTAGAGTTGAATCCTAAAATCTATGCCCAAACCACTTAATTTACTACTTTTCTCTTTTCATCACAGGCCAGAATATAGAGTATTATCATGGCACCTTTAAAATTTCAGATGTGCAAATCAATAGTAATTCTGGACAAAATAGTACATACCAACTTGAGGACCTACGAGAGATGAGTGAAAACTTGGTAAGTCAGATAAAATTCTTTCGACCATAGAATAATACAGGTAGAGAGAATTTTGTGGATCATTTCCCTTAATATTTTCAAAACATGATTTTCAGACCACCCGCATCAGAATGATCTTGCAGATTCCTATATATCCTTCTGTACTTACAGAATCAATGTCTGATGGGATAGAGAGGTGAGGATAGTGGAGCAAGGCAATCAACATGCCTTACAGGTGATTCTGATAAACCACTCTTTTTAACTCAACCACTTTATTTAAAGGTGAAAGAACTGAGCTCAAGGTATTCTAGCCCCTCACTTCCCCTATTCCACCACAATACTACCCAAATGAAAAAAGCTTAACCACACCAGAAGTGGTTATTTGTAAGACCACATGTTTTCTTTTTTGAAAGACCGTAATTTAAAATTTAAAATATTTTTAAATATATGAGAAAAGGAAAAACAATTATAAATGTTTTATCTTGCAAACACAGTAACAAAGTTAAAATACCCAGACCTATTATGTAATATTGAAATGAAATGTTAACAATTATTTAAAACTAAAATAAAGGATTGCATCCAAAGGAAAAGAAGTAAACTTAGCTGTCTAACAATTCTGCTCAGGATATCTGTGAATTCTATTTCAAACAATAAGTTCAAGTTAACTTTACTTATAAGGAAATAAAGAAGCACAGTTATTTTAAAGGGGTGAAAATGACAGGTTTATTAGTTTATTTTAGTCAAACCCTTTTTTCTAAAAAAAATGTGTATTTTCTCCCTCAAATCAATTTTTATTTTTCCATATCACATCTGATCTTTGTCCTAGGCATACTCAATTACAACATACTTATAATAATAAATATAGAGACAGAGTTTATAATATATAATTTTAATTATCATTAAATCATGCACCCTTTTTCTATCTTGAGGTCTTATTCCCCACAATCAAGAATTCACATATATAGACTGATATACATACTTACACTCATTTATATTCAAAGAAGAAAATAGAATTTGCAGTCATTTCTTGAGAAATATCTAATAAAAACTAGATACACACCCCAATACTTTCTTTATTCATCTAATACTGAGTTACTTAATATGACCTCAATTAAAAAATTATTATATCTTAGTTAAAAAGATATACAAGTTTTTTGAATAATGGAAATATTATAATTTATTGGGAGTTTAAAATCTTTCGTCTTCTGCTTGTTATTATTGTTATTTTAGGCTAAGACATTGTCTTTATGGAAGTGAATGGACAGGAATGCAATAGGTCTTTTAAAAGGAAATGAAAGAAATGCTAAAGTGCATCCATAGCAGAAACTGTGTTTAAAAGTGGACTTTAAGTTTTAGTAAAACATGCATTTCTAGGAATGGAAGAACCTCAGATGCAAAGGCTACGTTAGGTAATGATATATTATCATCATAATACACACAAGGCTCTTTTCTAATTAACATTTATTCTTTATTTTCATAACACATTCCAGTTTATCTCCTTCTGTGGCTACCATTCTATATTTTCTCTGTATTCTGTTTGTATTCATTTTGCAAAAATATATTTTGTTGTTTAGTGTGAACATGTTTTTAATTATTCTATGTTATAAATTCTATTCTATGTGTTATGAACAACAGACATTTATTTCCCACAGTTCTGGAGGCTGGAAGTCTGAGATAAGGCTACCAGGCTCTGGGGAGAGTCCCCTTTTGTGTTGCAGACCACAGACTTCTTGGTGAAGCCTCACATGATGGAGAGTAAGGAGCTAAGGAGCTTTCTGAGTCTCTTTTATAAAGGCATCAATCCCATTTATGACATAATCACATCCCCAAAACTCCACCTCCTAATACCATGATATTGGGGGTTAACATTCAACACGTGAGTTTGGGGAGAAATAAATATTCAATCATTGAATCACTTTTTGTTTTATACTTTTTTACTTAGATCTGTTAAAATCTTCATTGCTAAATGCACATCTAATTAATTGCTCTTAACTGCTACATGATGACTCGTTGTGTATAACTACCATGTTTTATCTCCTGCTCATTATTCCAAGAAATGCTGCACTAAGCAGCCTTCTACTTATCCCCTTATGAACCCATGCAAGTTCTCCTGGAAACAGAATTACTGGGTCATTGGGTGTACATACACTTAATTTGACTATTGGTGCTGGATTGACCTTCAGAATGGCTGAATCAATGTGCACTCCCATCTGCAGTGCCTGAGGATCCCTATGTCCCCACATCTTTGCTAAGACCTGATATTATTTGGCTTTCTAATTTATTCCAGTCATTCTGTTGTATCTTCTTCATAATTTAATTTGCATTTTTCTAATTACTAATGAGTTTGTGTATCATTTTCTATACTTGTTAGCTTTTTGAGCTTTCATTTCTATAAATTGCCTGTATTTATCCTTTGCCTGTTTTTCTGTCAGGTTTGTTTTGTTTTATTAGCACTACTTTGCAGTTCCTTATATTTTCTAGATATGAACAGCTTGTTGTATACATTGTACTTATTCATTCTGTCTTCTATTAATTTTGACCATGTCCTTCATGAAACAAAAATTCCTAATTTTGAAATAATTATATTCATCAAATTTCTTTGCTTTATGGTCGTGTTTTTAAAGAAGAAATTTCCTTCAAGTCTATAGTAAAACATTCTACTATATCGTCTTATATTAACTTTATAGTTTTACCTTTTACCTGACGTCTTTAAAGCATCTGGAGTCCACCTTTAAATGTAATGTTAGGGAAGGACCCACATGTTATTCTCTATATAGTCAGCCATTTTTCCCAATGTAGCTAAACAATCTGTCTTTCTAGTATATGGTGTGATTATTCAGCTCTTTACATTTCTTGGCACCTGAGTCTTGAGGAAAATGAAAAGTGACCTGTCCCCTCCAACTGCTTCCAATCTCTGTAGAGATGAGAGTAATACACATGAAATTAAAAATTATGACATGATATAATTAAGGATAAAATTGTATGTTGAGGACAATAAGTACAGAAAAACTTCAAAGAAAAGGAAGATCAACTAAGGTTCCCACAGTCAGGAAAGGCTTTGTATTATTTTAGTCCATTTAAATAAGATAGATGTTCCTTTTCCTCAACTCCCTGCTAAGTTACCTTTAGAAGAATTACAGGAAAGGTTTATGCTTCATTCTCTGAGGCCCTCCTGTTTATCTTTGCTAAATCCAATGAATAAAACCAGATTCTTCTCTCTATCCTATGTGGGTGCTAACTAGACAGCCAAGAAAAACAGGTTGCAAGTCCTGTTCTTCCTCATAATTTAGGATTTACTGATTTGAATACAAATGAAGGTGCAAAAGTAAAATGAATTCATGCTCAGATCCTGCTAAAACCCATCCCAGTGCCGAGACAGTGACACAGACATATCTCATCTTTCACAATAGTTGTCAGAGAAGACTCCAGTAAACCAGACCCCAGTAATTCATGATACTCCCAAATAGGCAGGTCATTTTAATTATTATTATAAATTTGAAGAAGATCACTGACTGAGGAAGTATTTCATTTAGAGACATATATTTCAGAAACATCAAGAAATATTTCTAAATTATAAGGTCATTGCAAATGTGAAAGTCATAAATTTGTAATATCATAACAATAGCAATAGCTAACATGTATTGAATACCAAGCACCACACTAAACACATTGCTCATATTGTTTGTTAATCCTCAAAAACAGGTAGAAACAATTACTATCGCAATTTATAGATAAAATATTCAAGGTACATAAAAATTAGTGTACTCAAGATCATATGGCTCATAAATGATATAGTTGGGGTTTGAGATTATATGTTCTTAATAAATTTCTGTCATCTATAAGATCATCATCTATGTGATTTTTACTTTCTATCTAAAATCCCATGAAATACCAGAGGTCAAGTGATTACCCCTGGTACATTAGTCTCTTTTATCTATACTATATACACTGGACCAGTGACTATCATCTGCATTAACAAAGGCAACAGTTGAGAATTCTCGTAGAGTTGTCCTCTCCAAGAAAACACTCCTATGGTTTTTTGGTTGTTGCTCCTGTGCCCAAGGCAGTTCTAAATTTTATCTTTTTTTGTACCCAGAAACACCAAAAGTGGGGCCTGAAATGATTCTCAAAAAACCCTTGAGACTATGTGTCTAGAGATGTAAAGAAAAAACTTAGTAACAGAAAGCAATGCAAGGAAATAAATGTAGTTAGGAACACTCTCTAAATGAATTAGAAGACAAAAGTGAGATTTGGCTCTCATGAACACTGAAGCAGGAAGTTCTACAGAGAAAAAAGCTACTGGGTCAAGGTAAACTTATGCTTAATAAAAGTATTAGATTATTTAAAGCTTTGAGTTGCATAAGGTAAGAGGAGTAAAAAGATGCTTAATGCTTGGTGTAGGGCTATGGCTCTGTGCCTAGAGAAATCAGATTGGATTTGGAAGCTTTGAGAAAAAAAATAAGAAAGATATTATTGAGCAAATTCATGTTCAGAGGTTATAAAAATTAAATGTGGAGTGTGGCTGAGTCCTAATTTGAGAGCTCAGACTTACATTTGTTTTGTACTTGAAGATTACTTGTGACTAGAAGAGGAAGACGTATACTACCTCTACCATAATCCTGAAAGAGAAAGCTAATTGCATATTTTACCTCTAGTCTTCAATATAACACTACTGAAGAAAAATTATTATCCACACTTTATAGATACAAGAATTTAGCCTCTGAAGTTAAAGTTCACAACTAGTAAATAATAGAGATTTGAAGTGATATAGGTAACTAGAACATATGCTCTTTCCACTAAATTGTTCTATTTTTGAAGAAGGAACTCAATTTTTAAGATAGGAAACTTAGTTCTATATCAATTATTCTCTCATTTAACATTTAAAATCCATAAAGATAATAAATCCCATATTCTGTATTATATCACTTTTGCTTAAGAAACACATTGTGTTTACTTACTATATATATATATATGTATATATATATATACATATATATATATGTATATATATATGTATATATATATATATATATATGGTATATATATATAGATGCCCTCATCCTTATTTGCTTCACTTCCCTGTATCATTTTTTCCAGCTTTATTGAGATACAATTGACATATTGTACAAGTTTAAGGTATAAAACATGTTGATTTAATACACTTAATTATTATAAAATGATTATTACCGTAACACCATTATTTCAATCCATGAACGTGGTATATCTTTCTTTTGTTTTTGCCTTTTTCCATTTCTTTCATTAAACTCTTATAGTTTTCACTGTAGAGATCTCTACCTTCTTAGTTCAATTTATTTCTAAGTGTTTTATTATTTCTGATGTTATTGTGAATGAGATTGTTTTATTCATTTCTTTTTTTTTTTTTTTTTAGGTATTTTGTTACAAGTGCATGGAAATGGAACTGACTTCTGTATCTTGATTTTGTATCTTGCATCTTTACTGAATCCATTGATTAGTTTTGTTTTTCTGTGGTTTATAGAATTTTTTATATATAACATCATGTATCTGCAATTGACAAATTTACTTTTCCTTTCTGATTTGGATGCCTTTTATTTCTTTTTCTAAGTTGTGCTATGTTTAATAGGGGTAGTTGGAGTGGGCACTCTTATCTTATTACTGAACTTAGAGAGAAAACTGTAAACCTTTTACTGTTGAGTATGAGGAAAGCCATGGTATTGTCATATATGGCCTTTAATATGTTGAGGTATGTTCCTTCTGTTTTGCACTTTGTTGAGCGTTTTTATCATCAAAAGATGTTATATTTTGTTGAAATAGATGCTTTTTCTGCATCTATTGAGATGGTCATACGATTTTACCTTTCATTCTATTAACATACATATAACATTTTTTATTTACATATGTTGAATCATCCTTGTATCCAGGAATAAATCCTACTTGATCATGCTGTACGATCCTTTTAAAGTACTATTGAATTTGATTTGCTAATATTTTGTTGAGAATGTCTGCATCAATATCCATCAGAGTTACAGGCTTATAGTTTTATTTTCTTATAGTGTCTTTATCTAACTTTGGTATTGGAGTAACACTGACCTTATAAAATAAATTTTGTAGTGTTCCTTTTTCACTTTTTTTGGCAGAGTTTTAGAAGGATTGGCGGTATTCTTCTTTAAATGCTTGGTAGAATTCAAACAAATGTCTGGGCTTTTCTAAGTAGGGAGGTTAATGATTGAATCTCTTTACTATTATTGGTCTGTTCAGATTATCTGTTTCTTCATGATTCAGTTTTAGTAGGTTGTATGTTTCCAGAAATTTATTAATTTCTCCTAGGTTATCTAATTTGTTGGTATATAATTGTTTATAATAGTCTCTTGCAATCCTTTATGTTTCCTAAGTATCAGTTGCAGTGTCTCCTCTCTTATTTTTTATTTTATTTAAGCTTTCTCTCTCTTTTTTTTTAAGACTAGCTAAAGGTTTATCTATTTTGTTTTCCTTTTCAAAAAATTAGCTCTTAGTTTTTTGATCTTTTTGTGTCACTTTCTGGATGTCTATATTAAATTATTTTTGCTCTGACCTTTTTATTTTCTTCCTTCTGCTAATTTTGAGCTTAATTTGCTCTTTTTTTTCTTATTCCTTGATGTGTGAAATTAGGTTATTTATTTAAGATATTTTTTGTTCCTTAAAGTAGGCATTTATCACTATGAAATTCCTTTTTAGAACTGCTTTTGCAGTATCCCATAGGTTTTGGTATATTATGTTTCCATTGTTATTTGTTTCAAGGTATTTTAAAATTTTTTTGACTCATTGGTTGTTCAGAAGTGTGCTGCTTAATTTTCAGATATGTATAAACTTTTTAGCTTTCTTCCAGTTATTAATTTCTAATTTTATACTATTATAGTCAGAAAAGATACTTGGTATAATCTCAATCTTCTTAAATATTTTCTAAAGTTTGTTATGTAAACTACTGTATAATCTATCCTAGAGAATGTTCTGTGTGCACTTGAGAAGAATATATTCTGCTGATATTAGATGGCATGTTCTGTATATGTCTTTTAGGTCTTTTGGTCTAAAGTATGGCCAAATGTTTCTTTGTTGATTTTCTTGCTTAATAATCTATAATTTTACTTAATTTAGGTGCTCTGAGATTGGGTGCATATATATTTATGATGATTACTTCTTAATGAATTGACCCCTTTATCATTAATTTATGTCTCTTATTACTGTTTTTGGCTTACAATCTCTTTTGTGTCAGTTTTGAGGTGAAAGACAACAGTCAAAGCAACTATAACAGAGAGAGGAAGAAGGCTGATGCACATATTTGCATATGGATGTCTAGCATAAACAATCTATAATTGGAGGAGAGAAATGGATGGGTATTTTCAGAGGAAAGTATTTTTGAGAAAGGAGGCAATATTAGTCATCTCTAAATTTCCTGATAAAGTTTTCAATATATCAGATTTCATTCTACTGAATAATCTACTTAGATTATTATTCATCATTCAGGTACTATAAGAGAGTCTAAGAAAAATGCTTCTCCTTTCTCTCTTTGATGAGTAATGAAATTTAGAAATTTCAAAGGTAAAATATCTAAAGAGGACAGGAATCTTCTAAATAATGACCTTCCCTTGCTTTGGACATTCTAGTTTAAATATCTTCAGTACAATTTTAAGCAGATACAAATTACTTATTTTCCTTTTTAAAAAGATAATTCAGAAATCTGGGCTTTTGTAGTATGCTAAAAGTTAGTAATTTAGTCTTCATCACCCTTAATTGCAAATGTTTTAATTCTGTGAATTTATTTTGCCTTTCAAGCTCAAGAATACAAATCAATTTGGAGTAAAATTATCCAATATCTTGCTACTTGCTATATACAATTAGTCACAGATGTCTGGTTCCTTCTAACATTTCACACACAAAAAAATGAGGAAGAACTTGTGCAATCAAATAAATAACTTTGATAACATCACATAACATCACAACCCACTGGATGATATCAGTACCTCCTGGTTTAGAGTAATTCAAAAGTTACTCTTTCATGGCACTCCACCCACACATTCACCGGCTCCTGAATAACACCAGATCCAGCTGCTTTCTCCAATAGACACAACACTGGGTTCAAAACTATGGCAGTTATAAAGAGAAATTATGTGAAAATAAAATGACTTGACTCCCTGAAGGCCAACATGCCTCAAAATCCTGTGAGCCTCACTGGTACTCAAGTTGGTCATGCTCTGTATAGGTGTAAGATAAAGAGTCACAATTTACTTATGGAATCTTGGGTTCTGCCAAAAATCCAGAGTTTTAAATAAATACAATAATGACTTCAAAGTATTGCAACAGAACTGTCAAGATTATGTTTCTTACTTTTGGAGACAGAGAAAACAGACTTTTATTAGAGAGAGGTATAACAATTTCTGGTCCCTTTACATGATGCTTATTACACATCCATGGGTAGGAGGAGCTCTCAGTGAGAACCCACCTGAACCTCACTTTGACATCAGCTGGTTCACTGCTTTATCACCTTAAGCAAGTCATTTCCTCATCTATATAATGCCAATAATAATAGTATTCACCTCAGAGGGTTGTTATGAAAAGCAAATGAGTGCAGAACACATTGATAACTATTCCTCTATTATAATTAATGTAGTCTCATCACAGAGGAGCTTCCCACAAAGAATCACATTATCTGAAAATGTCAACAAAGAGAAAATATTCTCCTTCATATAATCATGGTCAATTTTCTTTTTTCTCCAGGAGCATTGATATCAATCTAATGTACAGTTCATTAAAAGCTCTTATCAAAATATCCTGGTAAATGCAAAGTTTTCTGATAAATTCTCCATTTTTTATTAATTCATTAAATGAAAAAAGAAAAACATACTGCATTCCTACATATTGTAGAGTTTGAAAAGATGAATCACTGTCCCCATCCATTAAGGGTTTGCTGTTTAGTAGAAGAGATAACATACTTGCACAAGTAACTATATTAAGGAATAGAAGGCAAAAGGGAGATTAGAAAAATTAAGACAAGAGGAGAAAAGACTATTCAGGTTTAAAGAATAACCCCGCAAAAGGTATTATTTGAAACAGACCTTCAAGGAAAGCTGTAATTCAGAAAAGCAGAGTTAATTGAATGGGGGAGGATGCCATAGACCAAAAGAATACCTGAGGACAAGAGCACAGGAAAAGAAGGGCCATGCTTAGAAACAGTGTTGCCAAGCCTGAAAGGTAGCAGTGGTATTGAAGATGGGGTGTGGTAGGGGGTGGTCAATGGCAGATGGTGCCACCCTTTGATGTCTGACTGTGACGGGAGGCTCAAATGCAATTGTGCTCTTCTCAATTTCTACCTTGAGATCAGCTCTTGAGCAAGGCAACATCCATTAAGCCTTATGTAGGGCTAAAGATGTGTTTTGGTTCCTTTAATTCTCAGGAGCTTATCTGGTGTGTGGTGGAAAAAGCTGCTTTTGTATCTTCAGTAGCATACTTATCTGAAGTTTGCATTCCAGCCCTGAAACTTACCCTATGTGAATACAAAGACTGCTGTGAGAGGAGTCATTTGGAAGTATCTGACAGTGGAAGGCAGGCTTCTGACGTGTGTAAAAAGAGTTCATTTAGGAATGATGACTGAATGGTTGGGCGAGTCTGTTTGTTTGAGTTGACAGCCTCTCCCTAACTCTTTCATTAAACACCCGACTAACCTCCAATTGCCCTCTTAGAACTTAATCTCAGTGCAGATTCCAGCATTTCAAAATCATCAAAGAGGTACTGCCTGAAATTGAGCCTTTGTTCAATGTTAGAGGACTAACTCCAACTACAGAACCCAACAAATGTCCTAGATGAGAAATAGGATAGATTCAATAGTCACTAACTCTATTAGGTAGTATAAATAACAACTTTATAACAACCTAACTCACAGCTTTAAAAAAAAGTGTCCTCTGAAACCTCTGGTAATTTAGAATGCCAGTGTTGGCAGAGTGTTTCCTTTGAGGTAGGCTTTACTCTGCAAGGGAACATGTTTTGGGGTTTTCTAGGAAGGAAGCTCATAATAAAGTTTATGTTTGTGTTTGCTCAGCTTTCCCACCTGTTTTAAATTCCTTTGGTGTAGGAACCCTTCTAGCTAGTCTGTGCCCTAGCATTTCTCAAAGTGTTTTCCTCAGGGTACCCTATCACCTGAAGATCTTAGGCCTCACCCAGACTTAATTAAAGAGGCAGGGTCCTAAAATTTGAATTGTAAAGAAAAAAACATTTATTTCTATGATTAATGAAGTTACTTCTACCTAGATTCTTCTTGTGTTATTATTTCAGCTTTCATCTTCTCAGACAACTGAACTATTTGAATATGGAGCTGATGCTAGATTTAGATATTCTTCCCAGCAGGCATGTTGCCATATGAATGATGTCATCCAGAGTCAAAAACAATCCAAAACCTTTGCCAACAAGTTACAAACAGCCAAAGGATCAATTGTAGTTGAAATTTCAGAGGATAATTATATGCCAAACTTCTTTAAAAATTCAAGTGCTATTTACTTTTCTTCTTTTTAATATTTGTCACTTTTATCTCTGTTGTTTCTGTTTGCCTTTGCTTTTATTTTGAATTTCCCCAGAAAAATAAGTAATAGGACTGACTATGGGTGACAAGAAGTGAAATGATTATAGCAATGTCACTCTTAAGAAAATATATCTTCCAAAATAGCTTTTTTCTAGCATATAAACCCTACACCTCTTTATTTAAATGCAAATAAAGGTATAGTGTGCAAATATTTTGCATACTAGTGATTTCTCTTTTTTCTAAATACTGTCTTTAATCTTAAATGCAGAGCTATTACCAAATACACATCTTAACAGCTTCTATATTCATCTTTTAAAGTTAGCCAACAAGTTATTTCATAACTTACTGCTTTGTGTTCTATAAAAGAAATTGAAGTAAAATGTACATCACATTTAACAGGGAGGCTATGTGATTGATGGGAAGAGATGGACCAACTGACTGAAGACATAAGTTTAAGTCCTAGTTTATTATCCACATGATGCCAGAGAAGTTCATATAATGTCTCTGCATCTCATTTTCCTCTTCAAATAAAATAAAAATCAAGATAATTCTTATTCCATAGAGTTATTGCAAGGGTTAAAGAGCATCATGAATATTTTGGTTCTTGGTTAAGCAAAGAATGCCTGATAATACAAGGAAGTCCTTGATCCCCCAGACAGCCTTCAATTTATTTTTGACTTTTGTGTTTTTCAAAATGAGAGTTGGTCATCTTGCCCTTTCCTTAAGGATATAGGGCATGCTTTTTGCACCTGTGGCTCATCTACTATCAAATGTGAAATGCAATGGCAGCATTCAGATGACACTGTTGCTACCAACTGGCCACTACGGGACACTGCAAACCAAAATCTAGGTGTAATGAGGCACAGCGTCATGATGCTATATGGCAGACAAATAAAACTATGTATATAGACCAAAAACAGTAGTTTTTCTTCTCCTTCCTTGGTAATATTAACTAAGTAACACAACTTTGATCTACCCGGCAATACTGCTTTACTCCTTCTTCCTCTTTGATTTACCATAGAGCCTACAATCAACAATTTAAAAATTGTTGGCTCTCTTCTAAGTCCCTCATGCCTCTTTCCTGTACTTAAAGCCAAAGACCTGCAGAGAAATCTGAAACCTGTAATGCCCACATGGAGGCTAGAGAATAATCAGCAGTTGACTACCAAAATATACCCAGCATTTTATATGTGTTTAATTTTTGAAACCTTATGAGTCGCATATTAATATCTGTTTCACAGGTCAGGAAACTAAGGCTCATATTGGTTCAGTACTTTTCCAAGATTACCTGGTTTGTGAGCAGCAGGACAGGCCCCAAACCCAGAACTGAGCTAAAGTTCTTTCCATCACCTCTCAAGGCTGCCCTCCAGGTTTTATCTCTGCTCTGTATTTTTCTGCTTTACCTTCTATGAGGTTTTAGGAAAATGTCTTCTACCCCAGATACCTACACCAGTACATTAGAATCACCTATGGAGATTCTTACAAATATAAATGTTTAGGTTCCCTCCAGAGCAACTATAACCAAAACTCTAAGAAAGGAAGCCCAACAATTGTCAGAAAAAAATTCCTTCAAATAATTCTGTCACACTGAGAGGGATGAGAACCACTGGTTTAAATAATATTATTCATGTTAATTTTTTTTTCTATTGCTTTAACATTTAATCAGGAGTGTATTCTTATTATAAAATATTTTATTAACACAGTTTTTCTCTCTTGTAACAACAGGTGGATGAAATATTTAGAGATTCGGCCTTGAACAACTATTATGTCAAGAACCAAGTAGTCAAACTGACGTATGTATGTTTGGGCAAAGGTGAAGTCACGGACTCAAGGGACAAAGGACACCAGAACCTTCATATACTGTGTGCCTCTATGGGCTAGGTTCTACAACAGTCTCACTCTAGGGTTGGCCACCATTTCATAAGGGAGAAAACTAAGACTCAAGGAGGTGAAATGATATGTTCAAAGTTCCTCAAATGACACTTTCCCAAGTGACAGAACAAGGATTCAAATCCCATCAACTGATTGCAAGGCCCAGAACTACCAGATTCTGTGGTCTGGGGAAAACCCAGGAGCATGTCACTCAGGCACCAAGTTGGATTCTTTTGCCAGACATATCATTTCAAAACTATTTAGAAGGCAAAGTTGACTACAATATGGGATCATAAGTTTTTACCTGTAGTGAAGCCCTACTGACAGAGGCATTCCAAACAAAAAAATAAAGTTTCTGTTTTAATCAATTTTCTGTTTGTTGTGGTAGAGAGTCAAGACTCATATTAGTTGCAGAAATTGCTCATAAGTTTCAACTGTGTTATTTGGAAAGCACGTAGCAGAACATTTACATAATAGGTGCAAACCTATTGGGCCTATATGACTCATTTTCTTTAAGAAAATGAATATATTCAAACTGAGTTATTTGAGGAAAATATTAATTACTTTTTTTACCAATAGACTAATGTCTTATTGGCAGACCTACTCCAAGTTCCTTTTATCCTTAGTGAGAAACTACTGACCTCCAGAAGGCTTTTTAAATATCAATTGGATAAATACTATGACATTTAGGAGATAAAAAGCACATATTTTTGAAACTTTCTAGATTTCATGCCCACTATTTTCAATTCTGATATGCCATAACACTATCGTAATCTTATGAACTTCCTTAAATTTGTAGCCATTATCACTCTGTAAGTTTTTGTGTTGGTGCAGAGGAATTCCATCTGGTAAACAATGTTCTCTCTATGATTTAAGAAGAAAAATGACTTGGTATACATTTGCCAATTTGACATAAAGTTCTTATTATTGACATTTTTATATCTAGAGCCTAAATGGACCACAGTAGATAAAAATGCCTTGGAATTGATTATTATTATTTTTTTTTTAGTCACAAGATTCAGGAAATGAGGACTTAGTGCTTTGTAGAGCTTAAATCTAAAAATAAGAGAAATGGTAGGTCAGTAAATAAGTTTCAATTTTTTTAAGACCTTTAATTGTTTTGTTTTCCTACTTTTAGAGTATGTAAAAAATCAGCATCGCAGGTAAAGGGAATTGATTCTGTTTATATAAAAGAAGTTCAAGGATCTGGGCATGTTTAATCTGTAGAAGATCTCAGGGACCATAATATCACTGTCTTCAAATATTTTATGTGGAAGAGGGAATTGATATTTTATGTTATATCCCAATAAACAGACCTGAACTTAATAAATGAACTATAGAAGGAGACATATTTCAAATTGAAATGAAGAACTCTCTTAAAATCAGAGCTGAACAGAGAATTAGACTCTTTAAGGAAGTAAATTTCTCATTATTTTAATTACTGTGCTGATGTTAGAGGACCACTTGTCATGGATGCTGTAGAAGTGATTCAAATATCAGATACATGAGTGATTGAACACTAATGTATCTGATATTTGAGATATTAAAGATCACTAAAATTTCTTCTAATTTTCAGAGTTTATAATTTTAATGATAATTTTTGATGTCTGAGTCTTACCCAACTGCTATAAAAAGCCTTCAAATAATAGGAGAAATGCACTCAAAACATTATGAAACCTTGAAGAGGGAACATATGAAAATGATCTTAGGTTAGAGAGTGACATATAAAAGGGTGTCAGTGTGAGAGGATTAGCCCTTGACACTTTCAGCAACTGAAGCATAATCCAGGGGAAGAAGATACAAAGATTGTAAAATGATACCAGATGTATTCTTTGAATAAGCATCTTTCTCTTGTGTCTCATAGACCAGAGGAAGAGGGTGTGAAAGCAGATGTCATTATGGTATTCCAGTTCCCCTCTGCTGAGCAAAGAGAAGTAAGAAAGAAGCAAATCCATAGCATCTTTAATCAGAAGATAAGGAACATGAGAGCATTGTCCATAAATGCCTCATCAGTTCAAGTTAATGGTAAGTAGGCACCTTTCTCTGTGATATGAAGTTCTCTATTAGGTTCATTTTATGCCTAATCTTAAACTTATATACCATATTTCCTTTCTAAATATTAGCAAGAATTTAAATGAAAGAAAATTTCAAGTTAAAAAAGTGACATTTTGAGGTTTT
Source organism: Cynopterus sphinx (assembly GCA_030015415.1). Classification (NCBI taxonomy): domain Eukaryota; kingdom Metazoa; phylum Chordata; class Mammalia; order Chiroptera; family Pteropodidae; genus Cynopterus; species Cynopterus sphinx. Next base: position 101,971,276 of record CM057382.1, on the reverse strand, counting down.
ATTATTCTCTGAAGAAAGCATGTCTGAAGTTAGTTGTCAAGTAGTTTGTCCTATAGAAATTGACTAGTGCTCACCCCAAAGCAAAGGCAACTTTTACCTCCATGACTAAGCAAGTGAAACTGCCAGGCATTTAGCAACAACTTCTTTTCTGGGTGGGACCTTCCTAAAACATATACTTATGTGTTGCCTTTTAAAAATATGGATAGTTTTGTATATAATGAAATTATGAAGTTTTTAACTTTTTTCCTATGGGCACTTGGGACAATGGTCATAGGCTGCCTGCTCCAACTTTGGAGCCACTAAAACCATCTTACAAGTAATGCTTTAAAAATCACTAAGTTAAAAAAAGAAAATTATTATATCATTATCACTCCTCCGAAAAAGAATTGACTTTTATCGAGACCCCTCTTTATGTCCTTTACACATAGCATCTGATTTTTAGATTCCAATGAAGTAGGCAAATTCACTTTGATAGATATGAAAGAAGGCCATAAAAAGATAAGAACTCTAATAATTAAAATGAGATAAGATCAAATCTAGATCTCTAATTTTTTGAGATGCTCTATTTAAAAAGGGTCTGTGGTCAAACATATTTTAGAAATTCTATCTATAATATTCATTTCTTAGAAATTCATTCCTTATATTAGCATATTAAAGACTCTGAGGAGTCCAGCTAGACAGAAACCTGTTTATCTTTGTACATTAAGCTGCTTCCACAAGAATCGACTTTCAACAGATAGGGGCAGATTTCCTGGACAAATTCCAAAGGACACCACACTTAGAGTCACAGAAGAGAATCAGAATGATTAATAGCAGATGTGAAACAGGATGTCCTGCCCTTGCAAGGGTCTGGCTGACTCTTCAAGATGAATCCTGACCAGGAAGTGAAAATCTGAGGAATTGGGATGGGCAGGAGTTTTCTGATGTGACAAAGAGTTAGCTACTCAAGGAATAAAGCTAGGGACCTCTCCCAACTCAAGAAAAGTATCTGTCAAGGGCTTAACCGCCTTCTTTGTTAGGTGGGGAAATAAATGAATTGAGGTTGTGAAATTGTGGCAATTCTGGTAAGTTACATGGTACGTTACATATAATTTCCAAAAAAAAAAAAAACTGTTAATTTGCTAGGAATTTAAAAGCCTGAGATATCTGAAACTAGAAATAAATCATGAAATGGTCATAGGATGATGACCAGCCTTTTTGTTTCTTGCAGGCTCATTTGGTAAGCTATCGTTTATTTTAACAGTGTAGTAGATTAAAGGACAGGATGTGCTGTTGAAGAACCTGATGTGAGAGTTGCCTGATTAATTCTCACTCCACTGAGTCATTACAGGACCACCCAAGTAATTGGCCCATGCTTTTGCCTCCATTTTATCATCATTAAAATTGCAATGACAATGTTTGTTCTTCCGGAAATCATAGGAAGAGCATGAGGATATACAAGAAAATAGAATATATAACATAGGGCATATAGGCTCTTACCAATTAGAGATCCAATAAATTGTTCATATGCTTTGGAAACCTGAAAACATTAATGCAAGTGATTGACTGGTAGTAGAAAAAACCAGAACCTTGAAGTTTTCCAAATTTCTCAATGTAAAAAGAGCAGTGTTTACTAGCACTTAGGAAAGGCCCATTTAGTGGAAATCTCAGGAGAAACTTCAAGGCAATGCTCAAAGGCAAAAACATTGCTTTTCAAGAACACTTAATTTTGAGAACTCCCAATTAATGAAAAACTGCTGAAATTCTAGACTAAGTCTAGAAATAACCCTGCAGCCCAACATTTAGCATAATTTATCAAAATTTGTATTTTGTTTTGACAAATACCTGTGTGGTATGGGTCCTTCATGTGATGTGAGATGTCAGAGCAAAGCCAAAATCAACATCTTTGCATTGCAAACACTATGGCTGTGCATTTAGTAGGCACGTGCTCTAGTGTCCGTCATGTTACCTGCAGCATGCAGAGCCCTGAATACTAATTATGTAACTCCGAACTCGGAAATGAGATTGAAGGTTACTTTTAAGACTGGAATGTTAATATTTCTTTTATCTCCTAGATGTGGAAAGGGAAAGTATCTGGTCAAAATTAGAACTCTTCAACAGTTAGTTACTTCTGTATGGGTAGTTTACCTCCAGGTATAATCATTTTCCCTAAAAATTTAACTCAAAAATCCAAGTATACTTATAACCATTATTCTTAACCAGGTATCATTCCTGGAAAGGGGTAATTTATATTTTGCTCAAACTAAGCTAAAGAAGTTTCAACTGAAAAATTCTATTATATTATTTTCAATCTTAGTGCTTTATCTATATGGGGTATATTATTTTAATTTTTTAAAATAAAACAAGAAATTTACTACCTTAAAACTACACCTGAGAGAAAATTGAGTTCCTTACATACAATAAGCATGAGAATTTTTCATGAGAAATTGATTCTTTATCATATAATCATTTGGGCATGCCTTGAGGAGTATCCTTGAATTCAATATTTTTAAAACCCCACTTTGCAAAGTTTATCATCACTAGTTTCCCAAGTGAATTTATAGAAGGTGAGTAGAATAAAACATTCTTATTTTGCACAATGGGAAGTTGAATGTAGGGAATATGAGTCTGAGAAATGTGGCACTGGTAGAAATCAGTAAAATAGTTTATCCTTATTCTTCTCAGTAAGCCATATTATCTTGAAAATTATCAGTCTTTATACAACCTTCTACCAACTTAAGTATAAATATTTATGTTTCCTTTATCAGATTCCTAATTTGTCAGAAATTAACATAATTTAGTCTTAGTTTCTGTCCAGTAATTGGCATTTACCAATATCTAGCAGATGTGGGATAAGAATACACTATATTCTATTATTCAGAAAAAAATCATTTTGATAATTTAAAAACTGTGTTTTAGAAGTATTTTAAATGCAGTTTATGTGGAATTTTTGCAAAGTTTTTTTCACTCCTAAACTTTTGAACTGAAGAAAGACTTACGTAAGATTTTAAAGAAATCTTTGAAAAATCTTAAAAGCTGACCTGTCCTGGTTGAGGCTGGGTTTGAGCCTTGAGACCCCATCTACTTGCTTCCTCCTTCTCCACTTTCTCTATCTGCTAAGGCAAAATCTGAAAAGACTATCCTGCACCATTGGAACACCACTGTTCTTTATTAATACAAACTGTGAGTTTTAATCATTTACTATTTGTGCCTTAATCATCCACTGCTTGGGTTATTATCCACCTAATTAGAAGTTGCATAAAACTTTATAAAAATTGTACACATATCCTATAACAGGTAACCATTCTCCTGACTGACATATATGCTCAGCTGTCTAGAATCCGTATGCAGTTCAGTACTCTCTGATAATTTCAGGTCACTGAGGGCAACCAGGAGAATATCAAATTATCATTCTTTGTTCTATTTTGTTTTTCAGCAATGAGCTCATCAACAGGCAAGCTAACTGTCCAAGCATGTAAGTCTAGTTAGCTTGTAAAACCAAGTTCAATTCCCATATCAGAAAGGATCATATCTTCAAATAAATAGTAGTTCCTAATTTCCTACTCACGTCTCACATTTTCTTTGGAAGAAAAGAACAATTGAGCAATAGATGGAAATACTTTTCTGAGAACAACCTTTTCTCATGTTCAAGAAAAACATTTACATAATTGAAATTTGGGGGTGATTTGAAAAAATTATATATTTCTGATTTGGAATAAATGGATTTGCTTTTATAATTTTTTAAATATTATGAAATGTGCCTTTTGCTGAGAAATAAAATGAGACAGTGATAAATGAGGAGGAGATAGACCCATTATATGTGACTGACTTATAAAATTTTCTTAATATAATTTCATCTACATGACTGACAGAAGCTCTATCTTATGTCACTGTGGCCTAAATTTTGGAGAGGAGTTCATGCATTTGCCTCTGTGTCTTACAAACATATCACACTATATATTTTTATTCACTTATTCGTTTATTCATTCAATAAATTTTTTTAACATCTACCCAGAGCCAGAAAATGAATACTATTGTGAATAAGACATGATCCTATTCTAAAACTGAGTTGAAGGCAAGAAGAGACATAAATAAATCAAGGTTTTAAAATAATGTGATAAACACTATGACAGAGAAAGTGCACACTGCTATGAGAGTCAATCAGAGTCAACTAACCTCATCCTGTCATGTCAGAAAGTGGTCCCTGAGATAGCAAAGAAGAATGGCTATGAGTCAAGTGGAAGGTGGGATAGGTGTCCTGAGCAGGGGGAGCAATATGTAAAACTGTCTTCTGAAATAACATGGTTGTTTCTTGTAACTGCAAAATGTTCGTGTGGCTGGAACAAAGAATGAGAGTTAGGAATATGGGAAAGGGGTATGATTAATATGGATCAAGGACTAGAACTACGGTGCAGCATTTCAACTTTATTTGAAGGACAGTGACAAATCAATAACGGGTTTTACACCTATCGAAAAAATCACTCAGTTTTTTGGAGAATGGTTTGAAGGAACAAGACTAGAGGCTGGGAGATAAACTGGGAAGTTGTTGCTATCTTCCAGATGAGGAAAATGGTGGTCTGAACTAGAGTAATGGCAGAATGATGAAGATCACTAAAATGACTAGCCACAGCTAAGATATAATCAACACCAGTAGAATGAATTTTCTTTTTTGATATTTAGTTGGAATTAGAACTGAACCTACTATATTTTCTTTATTAGCATCATACACATGGTTAATTCTTAGCAGGAACCCTAAAGAGCAAATTAATCTCTGATATGAGGTACATGACAGAGTGCATATTTATTCCCAGCAATAGTGAATGTAATATTTATATGGAAACATGGAACCATACATCCTGAAGAATGAAAAATTAGTCATGATATATTAACCCATGAACACCTTAGGAACTAGACACTCAGAAAAATATATGGAAGAAGTTGTTCTGACAGATAGGGAATTACTTGTCTGGTCAGGTCTTCGGGTGAGAACCACAAGCCAATGTAATACTGGGATCTCCTAAAAACTAGAAAACAATTTTAATAGGAGCTCCTAGGATAGCTAGATAATTGACATCACAAGTCCTTAGGATACACACTTCACAGCGTGTCAATTCTTTGTAGCTTAATGTAGCTTAGTGGGTAATATATTCCACATCTATAGGGAGTGCACAAAACTTCAACATATCAAAAACTACAGAGGATAGATATTAATAATGATAGATGCAAATATTGCATTGCAGTACTCTATTAGGTTTTTTTTGTATCAAAGATTACAGAGACATTTTTTATAACTCAATAATCTCATCTCTTTCAGGTTGTGGTAAGCGAGTTGTTCCATTAATAGTCAACAGAATAATGTCTGGAGATATTGCAGCCAAGGCTGCCTGGCCTTGGCAAGCATCCCTTCAGAGTAATAACATACATCAGTGTGGAGCCACTTTGATTAGTAATACGTGGCTTGTCACTGCAGCGCACTGCTTTAAGAAGTAAGTTATTGACCTTAAGTTGGACCCCACTACTGCTAAAAAATCTCTGAGTTTTATTATGTTCTGAGTAATCATCAATTATCTCAAATATTACTGAGGTAAGATGAAAAAACTTCTTTCAGATTCTTTACTAAAACAATGTTATACCTGCATACCTATTTTCATTTGGAAAGTTAGTAGAGACAGTAGTGATTATCCTAGTATTCACTGATTGAGTCCTCAGAGTTCTAAGTAAATTGTGTAAGGAAGCAGAAATCATTCTACACAAAATATTGACTAATAACGTACATAATGGTTCACTTCTTAAACATATAGTCTTCCACTCAAAGACCAGCAATATTCATATCATCAGGAAATTGGTTTGAAATGCAAGAATATCAAGTCCTATTTCCAGCCTACAGAATCAGGAGCTGCATTTAATCAGGCACTCCAGGTTCTTTGTGTGTACATTAGAGCTTGAGAAACACTGTCCTAGGAGACAAAAATTTTATCCTTAAAAAGCTCCAGTAGAGACAGTACCTAGTTATGTTCATACATCTAAAGAGAATTAAGGAATCAAAGAACTTGTCAATAGAGCTGCTCAAAGATGAAAGGGATTCCTAGGTGAAGAAAGGGACTTTAAAGCAAAGACATCTTTATCTGCAGAAGGGTTCAAGCACAGACAATTCTCATTTGAGAGTATTCTTGTAACAACTACTACCATATACCAAGCTTCGATATGCTACAAATATTCGGTTAGGTGCTTAATATTTGTTTCATATGATTCTTACACCCACCTGCTTGGTAAGACTCTTTTCACTCAGGGAAGTGAGAAAAGTTAAGTAACCTGCCCAAGGTCACAATGTTAGGAGATGATGAAGTTGAATACAAGAATATATCTTCCTCATGGCAAGTCTACCTCTCAAACATTGAATCAGCGAGAAGACTAAATGACTTTTTATGGCCTTTCCTACGCTGAGAATTATTTAATATTATTGCAGTCTAATATTGAATTAATACTTTAAGAGACCTCAATACATGGTTTGTTTTTTAAACTAATAATCAACAAAATTCCCAGATCTTTTTTATAGGGATGGTTTCCAGACAAGGTGTCATGTCTTTGAATGTTTACAATATTTGAAGATCTAAATTGCTGTTTTATATTTATCACTATTACATTGCATTTTATTAATTTGGGCCCAGATTAAAAATTTAGAAAATTTATTCATAATCTTCACTTAACATCTCTAATGTAAGGTATCCCTCTACTGTTTGTCATCTGCAAATGTAACAAACACAAGCTGTATTAAACAGTATCAGGTCATGGCTGGAAAGTGTCAGAATGATCACTCCCATTTGAGTATAAACAACTCAAGGTCTGTCCCATGCATTTCCAAGTTCAAAATCCTTGATTTAGATTAAGTTCATCTAGGTCTGGTTAAGTTGAGGGAGCAGATTTATGCCAATAAAATTCACAAAAGACTGATTTATAAACAAAAAAATGTCAAATGTATGCTATATAACAATTGTTTATAAACCAATCTTTATTTAGCTTCTCTCATTATTTTTTGCACATCAAAATTGTGTATAAAACCAAAATTTTAAATTGCCTTAAAAATAATAATAATCCCAAAACAATTAACAGCTGTCAGATTGGATATATATCCCACTACTTGTTTATGTGCTTCTTTCTATGACTAAAGGTCTCTTAAAAAATAATTAGGTTGAAAAACAACTATATGTTGGAAGTATTTGTTTATTTGTTTATCCTTTATGGATTATATTTAATTAATTAGTGAAGAAACATTATTTTTGTTATTAATACAGATTTTGACGAGAAACAGTGTTCTTTGAAAAGAACAGAGAGAGGCAAGTTGACAAGTAATACAGATCAAATAGCTTAACTTAACTAGGCTTTATTTTTTCTTTAGTATAAAACACTGGCTTCACTAGATGATTTTTTATTACTAGATGACCTTTCCAATCCCCATACATACACAATGCACCCATTGCTCAAGCCCACAAGCTAGAAGTCACACACAATTGACTGTCTCTCACAGGACTTCTGATAGCTTTTACCTCATCCACTCTTTCCCTTCAACAACCTATTTTTCAGAAAGAACCAACATGATTTTTTACAATATAAATGGAACCACATAACTCTCATCTTAAAGTCATCCAGTGAATTTCCACTTCACTTGAATAAAATCTAAGCACTTTATTCATGACCTATAAGACACTCTGGTCCACGTCCACCTCTCCAACCTCACCCCCCACCATTCTTCCCTTGTGTCTTGAACTGCAGCCCATCTGGTCTAAGGCCTTGGAAGGTTTGTCTGAAAGTTTTGTCCCTCTATCTTCTCATAGCTGATTCCTCATAAACCATGTATGTTAGCACAAATGTCATATTCTCAAATGAGCCTTCCCTAACTACTCACTAGTACTCTATTCTATCGACCTAATCTATTTTATTCATAGCCTTTATCACTGTTTGAAGTCATTTATCTATTTGCTAATGTGTTTCATTCATTTTCCTTCATTGGAATCTAATACTCTCACCAGCAGAGACATTTTCTGTTTTATTCATTGCTTTATCCCCAGCACTTTGAATAAGACTCAGCATACAGATGTTCAACAAATATCTGCTGAAAAGATAAATGAATAATATTTCATGTTCTTTACAGTTCTAAAATTTAATAATTTTGTATTAGATTCATTTCTCAGATGCTGTTTGTATATGTTCTATCTTTCAAAACAGTAGTAATACACTGTATTTAAACAGTCAAAGAAAGCTATCATTGCAACCAAGTATTTTCAGGATGGCATTTTCTATTTTATTGGCGTACAGACAATTATTATAGTGTAGTTCATATATCCTGTTTGTTTCTAACCTTTTGCAGGAATGCAAATCCACGTCAGTGGACTGTTAGCTTTGGAACAACAATCAACCCTCCATTAATGAAAAGAAATGTCAAAAGAATTATCATTCATGAGCGCTATCACTCTCCAGCAAGAGAGTATGACATTGCTGTCCTGCAGTTCTCTCCCAGCGTCACCTTTTCTGATGACATCCGCCGGGTTTGTTTGCCAGAAGCCTCTGCATCCTTCCGACCAAATTCAACTGTCTATATCACAGGGTTTGGAGCACTGTTCTATGGTGGTGGGTATCTCAAAAAGGATTACAGAGTCCTAAGCTTTATTTAGGGTAGAATGATTTATCTCCATTGACATTATCTTGCTAGCGATTTCCACACAACCTGGTTGGATTAGTTAGGGTTCTTGTTTTACAAGTGAGAGAAACTCAACTAAGATTAATAAAAGCAAAGAATAATGATAAAATGATAAATTTTGTTCTTTTAATTTGGAAATTAAGAGATGAGATGAGTCTAACTTCAGATACAGCTGGATTCAGGAATCTTATATCGTCATCAGGCTCTGAATCTTTGAGTCATTTCATTTCCTGGCTCTGTTTTTCCCTGGGTCCCCTCATATGGAGGGATTCTAGTTCCACATAGTGGCAAAAGTGGCCAAGAACAGCTCAGGATTTACATCATCCTCACCTAGTAGATGCCAAGAAAGAATATATCCCTCTTTTAGCTAGAATCTACATTAATCCCTGGAAAGGTCTCTTTTGGCCTGGCTTGTGTCCAGGAGTACCCAGATTGACTGGATAATTCAAATACGCCTATGTTTATACCAAAAAAAGCAGGTGTGTGATTGACAGCCTGGTCAGAATCACATCAAATGAGGGAGAGGCAGTTTTAAAAGGGTTGGCTTCAAGGAAAACATAAAAGAAGTGAATGTTCCTTCAGCATCACTAAAATCTATTTTATGTGCTACTCTCTACAGTGTCAGGTATGTTGTAATCTTCAAGCCCGCGTTCACTCCAAGACTCTCTCACTTTGAGCACTATGTCTGTGAGCCTTCTCTGTCATTTTCATCTCCTCCACCCCTTAGTTTGTTCTATAATTCATATCACTTTCCTCAATCACCTCACAAATTTTTCCTGTGCTCAGCCATAATCTCCACTTGCCCCTAAATCTGCTTCAGAACTAAAGAGGCTAATTTAAAAATGATCAGAATAAAAATACTATGTAGAGATAAACTGTCCCTAATAGAGCTTCTATTGCCCTGTTTAAGATGATTTAACTTGATATATTAATTTAATCTCATAAAAATGATTTTATTTTTTAATGTTTTTGGGGCATATTTAGTGAGACACACTCTGATTTCTAAAATCTGGTCCAGGTATATCCATATACAACAGCAAGAGGGTTTCTTTAATTCTGGCTTAAGAAGATAAGAAAGGGTCATCCTGAGAATGACAAGATCTATTCACAGAGCTCTATACGATTTATTTATATTCATAAATGCTAAAGAATAAATTCTTAATTCTCAGTCTCCACTAAGGAATTTAGGAATACCTTTCACTAATATGGCCGAGAATAGGTTTGACGGTCTCTAAAGCTTCTCCAGATGGCCCATGTGGTTTATTCCATATTATACAAACTAAGATATGTGTTGCTTTAAGGCCATGTTAAAAATCATGGAAATTATTGTCCATAGTTTATTAATTCCAGGGGTGGCTGAATACAGCAGTAGGCCTGACAACTCTGTCTGTACTCTCTATGGTAAGTTTTCTCCTAAGATAAGGTTTGCATTCTCTGCTTCATGACAATGGGAGGAGCATCTCAGATTCCTTTTGGCTTGGTAGAAAGAAACGTTTCTGCCCTGGAGTTTGAGGTTTGCACAGAAATAACCTGCCATAACACTTTTTGAGTAGCAACAGAGTCTGGCATGGATAGAACAGTATAATGAACAGAAAACCCACTTTTCTCAAGCACCATGGAATGTTCACTACAGTAGATAATATCTAGGTTCATAAAATAATCCTCAACATATTTAAAAGAATTGAAATCAAAGATAGTATTCTCTCTAGAAACCAGTAACAGAAGATAATAGGAAAATCTCCAAATACTTAGAGATTAAATAACACACTTCTAAGTAATTCACAGGTCAAAGAGGAAGTCTTGAAGAAAATATTAAGAACACATAGAACTGATTGGAAATTTAAAAAGCAACATGTCAATATATTCATGATGCAGCTAAAACAGTACAGAAAGGGAAATTTATAGCAAATGTGTGCATTAGAAATAAAAGAAGGTCTCAAATCTGTAGTCCAAGTTCCTACTTTACAAAACTAGGAGAGAGGAGCAAAATAAATCTAAAAAAAAAGCAGGAAAAAAATGAGCAGAAATGAATAAAATCAAAAACAGAAAAACAATAGAAAAAATTAATGAAATACAAATTGAATTCTTTGAAAAAAATCAGTATTTTGTGAGAAATGTCATTAAGCATTTCCATAATAGTTGAGAAACAGTTCAAGGATTTCCAGGTTTTTTTCAAAAAACAATCAAGGTATAAACTAAGATTGTAGCCTTATCTGAGGTTCTGGGTTCTCTTCTAGGCTCATTGGTTGTGGTGAAATTTTCTTATGGTTGTAGAACTCATGGCAGCTTTCTTCTTCAATGCCGTTAGAAAAATTTTTCTGAATTTACGGAAGACCTAAGCCCTTTTTAAAAGTGCTCTCCTGATTAGGTCAGGTTCACATTGGACAATCTCTCTTTTGATGAACTCAGTGTTAAATTGATTGGATCTTAATTACACCAGCAAAATTCCCTTACCTGTGTATAATAACATAACTTAACCATAAGAATGACATCTTATACTTACAGAGCACACTTTTTCTTAGAGGAAGTGAGATTACAAAGGAATCCTGGGGATCATCTCAGAATTCTATCTACTACAGTGTCAGTTTCCCAACAAGTGTGTGGTTTGATATAAAGAATCTGTGAATGTTTGTGATAGTCTTAGTTTCCATCATAGGTAGTTGTCTTTTTGTCATAATATTGGTTTCTACAATTTAGGATCTAGTTTATAATCTGGAGTTTCAAATTTATAATGTTATTTTACATGTAAAAATACTTTAGAAATGTAAAGGATAAAATAAATGTACATAGTAATACTGCTATTTTATAAAGCTAAGGAAGAAAATTAGACCCGCAAAGTTTCTGGGAACAATCTAGAGTCCACAAATACACAATTTACTTTTTAAAAATGAAAGCCTTCCTAAATACATAAACTAAGTGTTTTTAAAAATACAAAGATTTTTCAGAAAAAGAAACAATTTTTTTGTTAATATAGGTAGTTATAAAAATGTGATAAGAATAAAAATTATTTAAATGTGCCAGAATTTAAACATAATTTTTTTTTCCTGAAAACTGCTTAATCTCATTCTGATTGAAAATTTTAGTATGAAAAAGATTATAAAAAGATTTGTTTACTTCATTCTAGCTAAAGATGCTGATTATAACCACTAAAATTACTTTTTTTTTTTTTCCTTAAGGGGAATCTCAAAATGTTCTTCGAGAAGCCAGAATCCAGATCATAAGTGATAATGTGTGCAAGCAACCTTATGTATATGGCAATGATATAAAATTTGGAATGTTTTGTGCTGGATATCTGGAAGGCATTTATGATGCCTGCAGGGTAGGTTAAGAGATTATTTTGGTATTAACTCAAAAAAAGTTTATCTGGCTTAAGAAATAGACTATGAGCTTTTGCTAGTACAAAATACAGATATTTTGTCAGTTCAAAAATTTCTAAATGCAAATTTTACATTTATGTTTTTAGGCAAAATGAAATAAGCAAAGAGTTTTTTTGACACTATCAAATAAACTAACCAATAAAATTAAATTTTATTAATATCAGAAGTCCAAAGGTTCATAAAACTCCCTTTCCTTAAAGTGTTCACATCTAGAAAGGAAACAATCATGAACAATGAACTATGATGTGATGCTATAAATGATATAATTAAAACAAATATTTTTAGCTTGAAGGGAACAGTTTTAGACTAAAGCAAGTATCAGAGGAATCATACTTAAAGAGGCCTGAAAGATAAATAGCACTGTCCTAGTTATAGAATAAGAAAAGAATATTATAGAAAAGAGAAAGAGTGAAGCCACAGTTATGAGGGTATGAAATTATAATTTGTATATGAGGGAGCTCCAGGTAATCTGCTGTATCTCAGGATAAGGAATATGAGAGGAAAGAAGTAATTAATGCTGAGAAGATGAATTTGTACATGTTGTGAATATCCAGTGCCCTTTCCAGTGTCCTTTCTGTCATCTAGTATCCGTCCTGCATGTATATTTTCTAACAAAGGTGTGAAAGTACATTTCTTCCTGGAGGTACTTGCTTTATAATATGAGATCTTTGAAAACTCCAAGGAGGTGATTCTATATGCTGAAATGATGGAAATGATATTGATAACAGGTGGCAGCAGGCCCTGCTCAGAATCCTACAAATTACACAATATGGGCAACCTATCAGAAAAAGGTATGCTACATACCTCTATATGTCGTATATAGGCTGAGCAAAAGTAGGATCTGATTCACATCTAGCTTCAGTTGTCAAGAGCAAGGAGAAAGGCAGCTAGAAGTCAGGAAATCCAAAGAGAGGTCCATGACACAAAGGATAAGTGGAAGGTGGTGACAGGAACTAGAAGCAGACATGATGTGAGAATCTAGACAAATGATGAGATTAATGCTCAGCCTCAAGAAGGATTAGTATTTGTAAAGAAACGTCACTGAATTGGGGAGTAGAAGTGAGATTCCTACCCACAACTGTGCAAGTGAGTAATAAGACAAGGCTGGATTCATAGGAAAAGTAAGGAAATTATTGAGGGACTCAGACATAGGGGTCCAAGACAGGAATATAGAGATTGTAACTGGGATACATGGTGTGAGGCTGTCTGTCTGAGAAAACCAAAGTCCAACCACTCTACTTAGAGTCAGAAAAAAACCAACATCAGCTTGACTTTCTTGTTGTATACTTGAAATTTGCTAACAGCAGACCTTAAGCATTCTCAACTCTCTCTCTCTGTCTCTCTCTCACACACACACACATGCACGCACAGTAACTATATGAGGAATGAATATGTTAATTAACCTGGTAGTAGTAATTGTTTCCATAAAGTACAATATGTCAAATCATCACATTGTATACTTCAAATATATACAATTTTATTTGTCAATTGTACAACAAAGCAGAAAAAAACAAAAAAATTAAAATGTAAAAATTAATTTTTAAGGTTTTATATTTTTTGAGATTTGTGTTTTAACTAATTGACAATCCATATAGGTGTCTAATAACAAAATATGTGGTTCATCAAAATATTTCAGGTAATAAGCTTTATATTTAGCTAACTTTATTTATTTGTTATTTTTTTTATTTTCAGGGTGATTCTGGGGGACCTTTAGTCATAAAGGATCTTAAAGATACCTGGTATCTCATTGGAATTGTGAGCTGGGGTGATAACTGTGGTCAAGTGAACAAACCTGGAGTCTACACAAAGGTGACTTATTATCGAAACTGGATTGCTTCAAAAACAGGCCTCTAATTCACTATAAAATTTAAACATCTGTATGCAGGCCACACATGTATGAGAATTCAAATATTCAGTTGATGGATATAGTTTAATGAAGTGAGATTAAATGACTGGACCTAGCAACATACAACATGTCATGGTTTATTTTAGAATCATTTTAATCATAGCCAATTTGTAAGGAATTAAATTTGTAAAGTAGTGGGCCAGTTTAGCCTAGCTTGAAAAATACAGCAGAAATACTCAGGTGTTTAAATCATGCAAGATAGAATATAAAAGAGGAACAATGCAATTTTTTAAAGATAATCCATGATTTTGAGAATACCTTTTGCAGAGTTATTCCCTTAGAATAATTTCAAACCCTCAAAGAGTTCAGAAAGCTACCATATAATTTCCTATCATTTTCCACAGCTCACAAATACTTTTCCCCCTTTTTCCTTATTCTTCCAAAAAGATTTTCTACCATAAGAAATAAATGTTCTATTTATAAACCCACTGAAGAAATCCTTGAAAAGAAAGTTTTATCTAGGAAACAAAATATGATGATAAATTAAACCAGAGATCTAACCTTTTTCTCTTATGAAAGCTCCCAAATTTCTTGGTCATATTTCAGCACATATAAACACACACACACACACACACACACACACACACACACACACACACACACCATGCAGGTATACCTACCCTACAGAGATATGCCCAGAGAAAGCCTGATTAAAGAATGAGTATATATAGTAATTAGCTAATCAAAAGTGCATTTTTGTTAAAAAAAAAAATTGAGGAAAATGTGATGGTAACCTCTTGAGTAGTCTCAAAACAGTGGCACAAAAAAAATTGGCACTTTATAAATGAATTTACATGTTTTGACCACCAAGAGGTGGCTTTGTACATTATTATTGTAAGGTTAAATGCCTAGAAAAACAAACAAACAGAATTTGCTAATACACTGAAGAATCAGAGTATTGTCTTTCTACAAAGAAAATTTATTGCTATGTTTTGCTGCAGCCGATTAATCCCTTAAGCTTTGGCAGCGTCTATTACAACCATAAAACTCTAGTTTAAAAAAATGTTTTTTAAATAAACATAAATTTTAAGGACCTACCACACAGAACACATGAACAAACCATTCTAAAAGAGCAAACGTACCTGTTAAGCGCAGTGAGATATTAGGGGAGTCAGGCTCATGTATTGCATGTTATGATTAAATGAAGGCTTCATGGAAATCCTTACTCTGCATGACAGCAGCTAAACTTCATGTTTGCAGGTGGGGTGTCATTTAGTCATGTAGTTGAAATTTAAGCCAAATCATTGGAAAACTGAATTACTTTATAATTCCCACCATGTGTTATTGAGAGGGCATGAAAATACATAAATAATGGAGTTATTGTAAATTATAAATTTATAATTTACTCACCAAAAATAATTGATTTATAGCTTAGACTCAGAATTTTAAATTTTAGAAAAGACTGTATAAGTAATGCAGGAAAAGACACTTACGGTTCAGAGAACTGAGGCCAGGAAGCATAAATGACTTGGTGAAGCCATAGGCAATTTGTATCCCCAGTGGGCCAAGAACCTAGGTACTAATTTCACACGCTCTTTTCCTTGTGAAGTATCCTTACGTTCACCCACATTTACTGAATCATTTAATCTATATAAATTTCATCAAGTGTTGTTGAATCTGTTTTAAATTAGGATACTCTTAAGAAAAGAATTTTAAATGATGGGATTTACTTAGGCAGCTGGCTGCTAATTCTCTGCATTTATTTCAAAACTAAGTTGCTTCTTCATATAAAAAATATACATAGGCATATAAACTATTCTATATTCTGATGGTATATAATTATGACTTTTAATGTTAAGGTTCAAGCAATGATCTTATAAACTTTGTATTTCTAAACTGTTTGGTACAGCATTTCATTCTGGGTCACATGTAAACAAATATCGATGTTGCTTTAATAATAAAGTTGGTGGTCAGAGCATTCTACAAATAATATCACTGAATCTGTGTTAGGCCAAAGCATAAATCTTTCTTTCAACTGCTGTTAACAATTGCATTGCTTTTAAATAACATGTGGGTCACTCTGAAGCAGGATTTCTCAACCTTGGTGGTTTTGACTTTCTGGCCTGTATAATTGTTATGACGGCTGTCCTGCGTAACATAGAATATTTAGCAGCACCCTAACTTCTGCCTACTAGGTGCCTGTCATACATTCCTTCCCCATGATCTGTGAAAACCAAAAATATCTCCAGACATTGGCAAATGTCATCTAAGGGGTAAACTTGGCCCCGTTGAGAACTACTTTTCTGAAAGCATTTGCTCTTTTTCAGAAATGTGAGAAATACCTCAAATTTGGACATTGAGTATTCAATAACTGTAGTCTTCTAATAAAACTGAACATTTACTATGTTTCTAAAATACATAGCAGAATAATGACTGATATTTCAGTCAGTGGCTAATTCAAATATAGATGGATCTTGCCACACACAATGTGCTTGGACGATTTCTCTCATACCTCTGCCTGGGCTATAGTGTACTTAGAGATCAACATTAACCATTACCATGCAGACAGGTTTTTATAAATATGACCTCTAGTAGAGATTCTGTATCTCAACCACATTAATAGGAAGAAATATATATTTTTACATTATAATTTCATAAATACATAATAAAATACATATTAAAAATTGAAACAGAAGTTTCATAAAATAATACCTTACTAAATGCAATGAAATTCAATATTTTCTATTCTGTTTTATTTTATTTTTTAAAAATACTTGCCCACAACAAAATTGATTTCACAATCTAACTTGCAGTGCCAATAATACATCCTGGAATAATCAACCATATTGTTGCCATATTGTTATTATCTCACTTACTCCCACCATTCTCTTCACCTTCATCCTCTCCTTACTCTATCCATTTAGCAAATTGTGGCTAAATATGATTTTATTCAATAATAATATTTATTTGCTCAAATCTTTAACACTTTCTCCTTTGCCTGACAGATAGAGTCTAAATCCATGTCATCATGGCTTTTAAGGACCTTTACAATCTTCCAACAGCCAACAGAATTTTTGTTTCACTTGTACTTGGGGTTCCTGTAACACTGAATTTCCTGAACATATTCTCCTCTCTGGTCATGCAATGTTCTTTTCATTCCACAAAACCTAGTTCAAATATCAACTCTGCTGACAATAGTTATATTATCCCAGACCAAATTAACCTCTATCCATAACCTTTTTAAATTTTTTTGCTCCTCCTCTAAAGCATTTCTCATACTACCCTGCACTGCAGTATTTATGTTCGTGTATTAACTCCAAATATATTTTAAGTTCCATAAGGCTAAAGACTGTTTTTCTTTTTATTTTTGTATCTCCCACAGTATTTAAGGCAATATACCATATGTGCTATGTTTAGTGAAAGAATAAATTAACAGAGGCTAATTCCTATGATGAAAATAAACCTCAGTTTTCAGTTGTTAACTGCTTCCCCCATGTCATTTTTCTTTACATTGCTTTTCAACTTGTACTGGTCCTGCTTAAATGTTTCTGAAGACCTCCTGCCTACACTAGAGTAACCATAATACAGTAAGGCAGGCCTTTCACGCATGACAGTGACCTTCCAGGAGCCCCTCTAATTCAAAAACATTCCCCCATTATTCCTTAAAATCATAGGTGTATTTGGAAATAAGGCCAAAAAACAAACCTCCCATTCCTATTTTTGTTTGTTGTTATATGATCTAACAAAACTGTCTTTTCTTATTCTTCCTCCTATAGATTTCAAAAATCTGAGTACTTCCAAATGGCCACATTAGATATTCATGATTATATTCTGATTGAAGCCCTTCCTTGTTGAATTTGTCTAATTGGAGACAACAGAGATAAAATTAAAAATCATTTACAGTATTTTTTTGGAAAGCTCCCCAAAATAAAGAAATTTAAATTTTATAGAAAAAAAATATGTAGCTTACCAATTTTAATTATCTATGTAATATTGTCTTTCTATTTTCATTAGTAACCAAGATTTAACCGGTAAACTAACTTTTTAAAAATGTTTTATTATTTTTCCAAGTTCAGGAGACTCTACCATGCCAGAAGTTACTATATTAAATAAAGGAGAGAAAATTCTAAATGTCACACTGAAATCCTGAAAATATACTGTTGGAAAGATTTGGGATTCATGGGCTAATAAAGAATGAGAGAGAGAGAGAGAATGTTAAGACTCTCCATATATAAGTATGCATCTGGAACATACAAGCAACATTTTAGGCTCAGTAACTAAAAACTCTCTTGTTCATGAAATGTGGTATTTGAGCTAAAGCTGGAATTGCTGAGATCATGTTTGAGAGAGAAGCTAATTCAAAAGCCATTTTACAGATTGTTAATCTGAAGATTTTAGCCAGTAGGGAGGGAAATCCAGATACAAATTCACCAACAAAAAAACAAGGAAAGTCTGAAAAAGTTCAAAGTAAAGTTTGGAAATTCAGAACCTAATTTTTAGACCAGCTAACAATAAAGGGAAGCAGATTTTAATAGGGTAATATTATAAAAAATAAAGATGGAAGAGTTAAAGATACTACCTTGGGTTTATCTATTGAAAAACCCAAATGTGCTTGCTACATTTCTAAGGTGGGAGTTGGTACAACATCCTCCTCTAGCCTATACACTTCTCAGTAGGCAAAAATAGGAGTTAGCTGGAAACCTCTTTGCAAATTGAGTATTTTGCCTCAGGTTAATGTTGGGATGTTGTAGGTATAAGCTAAAGTTGGGTCTTAGTTAATTGGTATGAGAAGAGTTGAGAGAAAAAAAAAAGAGGGTTGTCAATGAATGGGGCAATTAAAGCTGAAGGTTAAGAGACTAATAACTGCCTTCCCCTTAAAGGGGCCTAGCAGGCTTCTCGACCTTGGCATAAGCCAGAAGGACAGACCAAAACTATTCTACACAGCACTCTTCCTAAAGGATGCAGCACAATTGACACTGTTTGCACTTGATCTCACTACCCCAAAGACTGTGCTGCTGGCGCTTCTTATGTACGGCCTATAAATTTCCCAAGTGCTAAAAAGCTACCAAGAGAATGCAAAATGATATAGCCATTTTGGAAGAAAGTTTGGAGGTTTCTCGAAAACTAAACATACTCTTACCCTACAATCTAGCAATTGAGCTCCTTGCCATTTACCCAAATAAGTTGAAAACATATCTACACAAAAACACGCACATAAATGTTTATAGCAATTTTATTCATATTTACAAACTTGGATGTAACAATGATGTCCTTCAGTAGATGAATAAATAAATAAACTGGCATGTCCAGATGACAGGATGTTACTCAATGATAAAAAGAATTGAGCTATCAAGCCTTGAAAAGACATAGAGCAACTTAAATGCACATTACTATGTGAAAGAAGTAAATCTAAAAAAGGCTACATGCTGTATGAGTCCAACTACATGACATCCTAGAAAAGGCAAAACTATGAAAACAGTAAAAATATCAGTGGGAATTTGGTGGGAGAAAAGGATGAATTGATAGAGCACAGAGGATTTTTAGATAGTAAAACTACTCTGTGCGATACTATAATGTCAAAACCATAGAATGTTAACACCAAGAGTGAATCCTAATGTAAACTTTGGACTTTGGGTAACAATGATGTGTTAATGTAAGTCCATCAATTGTAAAAATGTATTACTCTGGTAAGGGGATATTGATAGTTGGGGGGGGGGGCTGTGCATGTTGAAAGATAGTGGGTATATAAAGTTTGTACTCAATTTTGCTGTGAACCTAAAACTGTTCTAAACATAAAGTCCATTTGAAAAAAAAAACTACCTGAAATTCAGTGATATGATAAAATTATGAATAATGTTGAGCTCCGGATGAAAGAGTGCAAGCAGTATAAGGGATTTCTGTAGATGAAGAGTCATTCTGTGGCTGAATTATGTTGGCAGAAAACATAAAATCGGAGTTTTCTAATTATCAACTGAAACTTTTACTCAATAAATATAGGCAGAGAACAAGAACTAAAAGTATCTTTCACAAGTAAGAGCTGAATATTATATAGTTTAACATTCTGTGGAAACTGATGGTTATGGTGTGGGTAAAGGGCCAGTGAGAAACTAACAACTTCAGGAGGGTACCAGAGCCCTCCAGGGCAGTGTTATATCAGTGGGGAAAATCAAAAGCAAAGCACAGACTTCAGGAGTCAGAAAAAGAAAAAAATGAATAAACAGCAGTTCTTCAGATCACTCTCATCTCTCCTTAGCCTTGAAATAGCTGTTCTAAGTTTAGGCATACCAGATCACTGGTGGGATGTAGTATGCAGAGTCACCAAAAATCCCTGTAAACCTGTTGAATCCTTTGCATGGGCTGTAATGATCAACTAGGGAAGTATCATGGTAAGAAAAAAAGCTCTAGATTGAGCACCCCGCTGAGTTATGTGGTCCACTGCCTCCACTGAGTAGACTGCATTCTGGACCTCCCAGGGCCCCCTCAGGAGATTCTGGCATTCAGCTAAGAAGGTAAACAATATGAAGTTAAACAGAATTTATTTGACTCGTCCACAGGAATTCTCCTGCTACATTCTGAGGAACCATCTACTTTAGCAGATGGAACCTGGGGGCTAGATAATTTCAGAATTGTCAAGCTCATTATATTTCTCTAGGCAAAAGTTTCCTTTACCTACCCCTAGTAACCTGGCTTCCAGGATTGAGGAGTTGTCTGGCAGTGTTGACTGTTTACTCCGGTGAAAGGAACACATCAGAAGAAATGAGGGCAGTAATTGTGATAGCACAGGCCATGAATGTTTAGATACTTGGTTCTTTGATTGGTTCCCCTCAGAGGAATATTTCTAAATCTGAAAAGTATGTTTGATATTGAAAAAATAAGATATTTTATATTTGTGGGAATGCTTTCCTAGAGAATTTGGTATGAGTGAAGGTCCCTGAGAAAAGATACAGTTTCAACGAAGGAATATAGGTTTAGTTTAGGCAAGCAAATTGAAGTAATCTTTGTCATTAAATATAGAACTATAGTTATCTCTGGGATTTCAGACAAAACTTCCTTTCCTCCTTCTTTGGATGGAGAGAGCATTCAGGGTTCCTATTAGTGCTCTCCTGAAATTACTAAAAGTGGTGATGTCATCTGGCTCCATCATATACCACACTGTGGTGCTCCAATACAAGGCTTTACTTGTGCCTCCTCCAATGCTCAAAACACCTCCAGTTTTTCCAAAAATCTGGATAGACACCAAGGAAGTAGAATGGAGCCTCAAGGAGCCCTTTCTAGGTCAGAAGTCATACTCACAGCCGACCACAGCTCTGTTTTTTCTCTCCCACTGTATAAGGCAAGGAACCCTATTCCTCATACATAGCATAAACATTACTCCTGGCTTTTCATGAAAACCACTCTGAAAATAGCCTTGCCCTCACATTACCTTTTACAGGGCCATTTTAAGAACCTAGCAACATACATCATCTCCTGATTGATCCAAATTCCCTATTTAGGGGAAAAAAAAACAGATTAACAGATTATAGCGTGGAACAAATAACACACAAAAAACACAGACTGGATTCCAAAGTGACCTAGATAGCTTCTCCCTTTTCCATGACTCAGACAATTCCTAATCCCTGACCATACCATTATCATAGTATTAAATGTTCCTTTCAAACACCTTAGAAAACAAATAAGAATGAATCAGTGGAACTGTACTGATTACTAAAAGAAAAAAGAGGGAGAGAGAGAGAGAGCACTAAAAAACCATGCAAGTTCATGCTCTTCCTTGCTATCTTGTGTCAGAAGGATGTTATGATACATTTTCATGGTTCCAAATGACCTCAAACCCTGTTCAAATACCTCACTACAGTTACATATTTCACAGTTTAGTAAAAGATTAAAACATTAATACAAAACCGTTGATGCTCACTTAAATGAATTGGATTATTGATTATAGTTTCAAATATCTTTTAAAATATTTATGAGACTATGCTACCAAATCATACATTTGTTAGATGATTAGCATAACATAGAGGTAAACAATATGAAGTTAAACAGAATTTATTTGACTCAGATCCACAACCTACCAGCTGAGTGACTATTGGTCAGTTACTTAAATTCCACAATGGTTAGTTACAGTTGTCATACTGACTGGACAATGGTGCCCAGATAAGTGGTCAAACATTATTCTGAATGTTTCTGTAAAGCTGTTTTGGATGTTATTAACATTTCTCCAGCTTTATAAACATATAATTGACAAATAAAATTGTATATATTTAAAGTGTTCAGTATGATTTGATAATACATTGTGAAATGGTTACCACATTAACCATCACCTCACATAGTCATCTTCACAACACTTTATTATTAACTAAAAGTGGTGATGTCATCTGGCTCCATCATATACATCATATAGCCACTCTCCCATATTGCCATGGGTGGGAAGTGAGAGAAATGAGGCGATGTTGATTAAAAGGTACAAACTTTATAAAATAAATTCTAGGATCTAATGAACAGCATGGTGATTATAGCTAATAATACTGTATGTGTGCTTGAAGGTTGCTGCCAGAGTTGAGATTTAGCGTTCTTGTAATATCAACAACAATAAAATTGTAAGTATGTGTGGTGAAAGATGTATAAACTAACCTTATTGTGATAAACATGTTACAATATATGTGTGTATCAAATAATCACATTATACATGTTAAACTCACACAATGTTACATGTCACTTACGTCTCAATAAAGCTGGGGAAAAACAGATCGATTGTGTTGAATTTAGCAGTAAAACCTAGAAAAAGAAATGAGAAAATTAGCCTGTTCAAAAGAACAAGAACAAACCCACCAAAACAAAATCAAGAAATTTACTATGATAATCCTCACAGCCAAAGCAGGAAAAACCCAGGTTCAATGAAAGGTCTATATGACTAAACATCTAGTAGGACATGTTATGGATAGGCATGGTTTTATTATTGCTTAAGAATGCTTTTAAAATAAAAAGATATGAAAGATATGAGACTAGAAAAAAACCCATGTCACACTTAGATTACACTTAGTCATAACCCGAAAAGAATACAGTTTATGGAGGTGGGGAGAGAACTGATTTCTCTAGATCTTTTCTCTACACTTCAAAAAAGTAAAAATAAATGGCAGGTAATATTGCCAGACATTCTCATTCCACTTCCAAATAAGCAGGACAATTTGTTACTTTTAATGACTTACAACAATCACAAGGAAATCAGTTAGCAAAGAAGTATCTCCAGAAAAAAAAAAAATCCTACTCTTGACTATGAGAAATCTATTCAATTACAGTGTTCACAATAACCCAAAAAAAGTGCTGTTGGCTAAGGTCCTCTGGGTAGGCAAGACAAAACCATATCTGGAATAGATGTCTATTCCTGAGGGGAAAAAAAATGGCTGGTCCTTCCAGGATGAGAGGGATTCTTTGACATTACCTTGCCATCATTGGCATCTTGGTCTTCTTGAAGAATAGTGCCATCCTGTGGATTCAGTGTTTGTTTCTGTTGATGTTAGGTTGGCCATCTGTTAGATTGGTACTGGGAAGTGAGAGTTCATGCTGTGAGGCCCATATAGGGACCCCATTCAGGTGCCTACTAGCTAACATTTAGTGATTCTGGTGTAGAATGACCAACTATGAGAGTCTGCCTACCATTCAGAAGGTTTTCAGAATACTGGACTTGCCATTTTAAAGCCTAGAAAGCCCTGGGCAAAATAGAATAAGCTGATCCCCTACCGGTGTCCCTCTCACTAGCACATTCTTGATGGCCTTCATGAAAGGTACATTACCTGGACTCTCCCATGGTATAATATTATTGGGTCTTCTGGCTCCACATAATATATTTATTTCAGTGGGCCTACTTCTCTGAGCTTTTCAATCCCTTGGCCTTTACTGTTTTCCACAAAAATTCTGTTATTTCAACCTTGTTTAGCATGGATCATCATATTTTCCAGATTTCTAGGAACTACTCCAGTAGTGAGTTTAAATCATTTCCTGGGCACCTTGTCAGGTGTTATGCCTTGTATACAGAGACTGCCCCCAAGTCAATAAACCCTTCTTTATCCAGTCTTATGTCCCAGCCCCCTTAATTAAGCGCCCTCAGAATCTACTCCCTCAGAATCTACTCCCACATAAAGTACTCCTATAGTGTTTCCTGGTTTATTTGTGCCCCTCTTTTGATATATAGATTCATTCCTCTCTCTTTGGATCTGACATGTTCCCAGATGACTATGCTGTGATATAACCCTGGTCATAGGCCTGACAGCCAGGAGAGTAGATGCATGCAGCTCCCGGAGAGGACAGTTATTGCCTTGTGGGGAAGAGGACTCTGCAGTGATACTGCAGAATGCTATCTCTCAGAGGAGAGAGAGGACCAACTTCTGCAGATTCAGAGGCTCAAAAGAAGTATTCAGAGTCAAAATCTACATCAGAGACATCAGGGATGTCTACATCTCATGTGTCAGGTCCCAGGTTTCCCAACTAGGACTTCGATTTTGGAATAACAGATCTGTCTCTGTTAAGCATTCAGCTATCATGGGAGTTCAGCAACTCTTCAATCCTGTGCTCAGTATTCAGCTCTCCTGCTCACCCACTGCACGAGATAAAAGCTTCTTAACAATCTACCAAAGAGAATCTCTGGATCTTATACTCAGCTTTCAATTATGTTAACAGCCCTCAACTTTTTATCTATCTCCTGGGCATACATGCAACCCAGCAGCAATCATGAAATTCTACTGCCCTTGTTTGTCATCCCTCTCCCCTATACCTGTCAAATACATGCATGAATCATTGCATTGGCCTGTGCATTCACCTCTACTAGCACGCCTCCCCAACTCACTACTGATAAAAATTTTAACAATCAGACCTTGTGCTAGAAGTTGTTGCTTTGCCACCTGCCATCAAGTCTTCAGTATCAGCTGGTGGGTTAGTGATCCAGCCGCCATAACCTCATGTGCATTTTTGATCTCCTAGAGCTCTCTCATACTACCTATTACAAGTAGAGTTTTCTTGGTACCAGACACTTAGACAAAGTAAAAGTATGAATGTTTATTGAGAAATAACACCTGTTAAGGGGGAAAAAAAAAGAAGCAGAATTGAGTAGGGGGAGCTATTAGACAAGAATACTTATCTGACAAATCTCTACCAGACCAACTGGGAACTCTGGAGTAAAGCTTACATGTTAGAAAAATCTACATTGTGTGAAAATAGTTAAACTCTTGTACTATACCTTGCTCAGTCATTGACCAGGGTCTACCCAGAGG
Source organism: Cynopterus sphinx (assembly GCA_030015415.1). NCBI lineage: Eukaryota > Metazoa > Chordata > Mammalia > Chiroptera > Pteropodidae > Cynopterus > Cynopterus sphinx. The sequence continues at coordinate 101,946,118 of CM057382.1, read as the reverse complement.
TGATCACACACTTGGCTTTGAAAATTGGGGCAGACATTGACAAAGCTAACAGCTGGAGGCCTTCCAGTAGTATCATGAAAGTCTTTTTATTCTGCTGCTTTGATAGTGGGGTTTTACTGACCAGAGGGACTGTCCCTCCCAGGGATAGCTAATCCCTGGAAACTCCCTTGTGAGCACACCTTTCATATGCAAATCAAGATCTCCTACCACAATCACCTCCTTTATTGAGCTTTTATTCTCAAGGTCTCTTTGACTCTGCCCAATCAGCCCAGGGCCAGGTATTAGACTAGGAGGGCAGCCCCTACACCCTTGAGTCTGCTGAAATTATTCAGAATAATTCATTTTGAACCTGCCTACCTTTCCTCAGTTATTTTTTTCTGAGGGAAATGACAATAAAGAATATTTCCCATAGTTCTTGCTTTTTGCCTCTGCCTCCTTTACTGACCCTAAAGGGGGACATAGATCTCTATGTTGTGGCATGTTCTCTCCTCTTGGGGACACTGAATACCAAACTGTCTTTTCAATGGCAATCATCTTCTGATCTGTTGGCCTCAATATATCTAAATAAAAATAAAATCTGTAGTTTAAAACAGAAGCACTCATACTCTGCAGCTGAGCAATTTGTCTCGTAGGACAATCTGAAGGGTATCTCCATGTCTCCAAGTGGTTTTTTTAAAACAGCTCAAACATAGCTGCAATACTGCAAAAAGCAGTGAATTTTTATTCATTGTTTCATTCAATAATTTAGAAATTGAATAGGTGCTTAACCACATGCCAGTTTGGGATGACAGCCTCTGAGAACATAGTCCTTTCCCTTATGGGCCGTATGGTCTACTGTGGAATATTTTCAAAAAGTATGCTGAATGCTCTAATTAGTATAAGATAATGAAACTGATGGGTGATCACATTTCAGTAGAACCAATCTACCCTGGCAGTTAAGCCCTCATGAAGGAAAAAGTGTATAAGTAGACCAAAAAGATTATTCAAATTTGGGAACTAAAAAGAAATTTATTTTAAAAAGTAGAAAAAGATGACGCAAGCTAAGGTAACAGAACTGAAAGAGAAAGAAAGGGCAGTATATTCAGGTTGTTAGGTAGCTAGTCAGGCGTGAGAGAAGGGAACAAAGGAATAGAGGCTCTGCCTAGAGAGTGCCTAAAGAACACCCCACTGGTAGTTAAAGAATCCTTCCTGCATCCCAGTGTGAGATTGTGTTAGATTGGCAGGGGAAGGGCCAGCCAGATGCCTGCCTGGAGACTCCTCAGCTTGATACCACCACCCTAATCCGGATGCTCAATTAGCGTTTGATTAACGTTCCCCAGTTTGTACCCCTACCCCCACATAACCCCATAAAAACTGTGCCCTCCCATCCCAGGGCCCGACTTCTCTGGCCTCTCTCCTCTCTGGACCAGAGAACCTCCCCCGGGAGCGCTCTCCCAATAAAGGCTTGCTTTTAAAACTTCTCTCTCGGCGTGTCACGCGTTCACCTTACACCCAGGGGACAGAGAACGGGAGGGCCATAACTTATAGTTGGTTTAATCTAGCCATAGACATTTGTGCAGAAAGTAATATCCCTAACCTGCTCACAACCTCAGCCTCATTGTAGCATCATTATAATACCATGTTTATGTATGGAGCTTCATTAATCTAATTATAACAAACTGAATTCTAAGTGAACGCATGAGTGCTAGGCAGTTATAGAACAGCCTGTGTCAATCAAAATGACCTCATGTGCCAATCATCTAGGAACACCTTTGTAACCAGCCATCACAGTCCAAATATAAGACTTTCACTCCTATATTGTTACAGCTCTCTTCACTGAGAACTTGCTCCTGCCTTGAGGGATACTCTGTTCTTTCATCTTTTCACCTCCCAAATTCCACAGGGCTACAGCCTTCCTTAGCATAGCCAGTCTCCTTCTAAAATACATCTTTAATAAGTCATTTTCTAAATCTCACTGACCTGCAAGTCTTTGCTGCATCAGCAGGTAAAAAACAACAAAAAATGCTAATTGCACTTTTGTGATGTGGCACCCCCCGCCTTATGCCTCTGGGGCGACATTGGAGTTCTACTTGCCCCCAAATGGTAACAGATTTTGGTGTCCATTGTAAGGTAAACCCGGGGCAGGCCGAGAGAAGTTTTAAAAGCAAGCCTTTATTGGGAGAGCGCTCCCGGGGGAGGTTCTCTGGCCCAGAGGGAAGAAGGGCCAGAGAAGTCAGGCCCTGGGGTGGGAGGGCACAGCTTTCATGGCGTTATGTGGGCTAGGGGTACAGAGTGGGGAACATTAATCAAATGCTAATTGAGCATCCGGATTAGGGTGGTGGCGCCTAGGGCTTTAGGGTGGGCCCTATTCAGAAGGTCTGGATCCAGGTATCAAGCTGGCGAGTCTCCAGGCAGGTATCTGGCTGGCCCTTCCCCTGCCAACCTAACATCCATGACTGGAGATCTTGGTGAGGGCCCAGGTTTCAGCTTATCTCTTTCTGCTGGAAACTGTGATCTTTCTGCTCATCTTTTCCTGAGGTTGACGGCCCTGGGCATTTTCCTTCCCAGTGCTCCCCAGCTAAAACAGCATGGTGCCCTCTACAGTTTGCTGCTGGTCACTAGGTGCTAGGACCCAGGACCCCCACTTCATTTTTCTCATCTGTGGAGGGGAGGCAGGCCTAAAGGCCACTCTATGAATACCTATTCCTGCTGTACCAGTGGACAAAATATCTGCCACCAGTTTTTACCTGCAGCAAGCCATCTCTGTCTTTCTCTCAGCTACTTTCAGTCTCATCCACCGCGACTGAGTAAACATCCATTTTCCCATCTGCAGAGTGAACCGGGGGTCGCCTCAAGTCTCTATAGTGGCTTCTCTCGCTGATTAAATTTGCAAAGCTGCACTGCTCCAGCCACCAGAAAAACAAAACAAAACAAAACAAAACAAAAAAACACGTAGCCTGTGCTCGGCTTCAAGTGCTGCAGGGCGCAGGCCACCCTCAGTAGGCACACTGAAGCCCTTCTAGACTCCAACTCAGCTCTAATTGGTTTCTCCCCCTGCCATATCAATTGATCTCCTTTGTCTCTTTACTCAAAGCCCTAAAATCCTCATTCTCACTTGGGAAGCGGGTGGGGATGGGGAGGGGGTGGGAGTGGCATTTTCCTTACTAGAAAGGTTGTTTCTCATGCCAGAAGTTTGCACACCTATTAGGACCCAAAAGTGTCCTCTCCTGCCAGAGAAGCTGCCAAGCCCTCTCCTGTGAGGGGGCCACAAAATTACCTTTCCCATGCCGGAAAGGGCCCCTTTCCCATGCAGGAGAGCTGCTAAATTACCCTTCCTGGGGCCAAAGGAATGGCTACCTCACTCCAGAAGCTACACCTTGTCATCTTTTCCACCGGAGTTTAATTTTTTTCTCTTCCTCTCCATCTCCTTTTTCATCAGACATGCAGCTGCTGCCATTTTATCTTCAGGCACCCACCCCCTACCCCCAAAGCACCATTTCCCCTGAGAAAAACCACCTTAGCTTCAGGCTTTCTCAGAAGCCACTCCTTTTACTTTCCGAGTTTTCTGACTTTATTGCATACACACTTTGTATTTGTTGCCTAAGTTTACCAATTTAAAAATGCTAATTGCATACTTTTAATTATTACTTGCAATTAAAGGCCATATAAGGTTTTTCTAACTTTCAGTAACTTCCAAGGTCTTGCAGATAGAAAAGTAATGCAGCCATTGCTATTTCAGGCTGAGGCACCTAGAGAAAAAAGGCATTTTTAAAACACAAGCTGCACCCTATCCCTGCCTTTACACAGCCTCTATAAAGCTATTAAGGACAAATGAATTACTTCTTACATTCTAACTGGCATTAGACATTAAGAAACTTAAATATCCAAAGTAAACTAATACAAAATTAGAGTTGTTTTTTTAATCTCTGCTGAATAAGACAATGTTTCTGAAAACTTCAGCCTGCTACTGATGCTATGCAATAAGTTTTCTGAATAGCAAACAGGAATTCTGAGTTTCATAGAAAATAATCTTCTGTTTTAAACCAATAGCTGAGTACATTTGTCTTGAATTAAACCATGTCTATGAGTTTCCACAGGTTCTTCCAAATAAACAAGCTCTGACCCATTCCTGTAACCTGAAAATAGATAAGTCTATAAATTCCCTGAACATTCAAGGTCCCTCTTAGTGTCTTTCTCTTGTTCCTTCTCAGAGCCTTTATTCTGTCTCTCTCAATGCCCCCTTGTCTCTATTGTCTTTGTCCCTCTGAGTCTCTCATTTACTCTCTTATACCTTTGAATTCTCTCTTATACTTCACCAAGAACCTTCTTCTCTCAGTGCAGGGCTTGAGTTCCCCCTACTTGGGAAATTTATCTTGCCCTACACCACTATTACCTTACAGCCACTCTGCTCCCTCCCTAGTCTTACCATCTACCAATTCAGTCACCTCTTCTATGCCAGAGGTCCATGCTATAGACCTTATCAGACCAGGCATTAGAGGCCTGGCTCATGAGATGGGAAGGACAGAAACTAGGATTGTCCAAATACTAGCGGCCCTTCAAGGCCATTTTCAGTCCACGTGGATGGTGGCCCCGCTCCCAACGGAGAAGAACTCATCAAAGTGCATCATTTGCCACCAACCTGGCCATTGAACCAAAGAGTGGCCCAACAAAGGTAAGCCTCCCAAATCTGCTTGTTACAAGTGTTAGCAGCTGGGTCAGTGGGCTGCCCTCTGGCCCAAAGGTCAAAGGACCCCTGGATCAGAGCCAGCCACAAGCTTCCAAATGGACTGAAGAGGCCCCCTCCAGTCAGCCTCATTACAAGAATTCTCCACTGGAATAAAGTCAAGGGTATATCTGGACGTAGCAGTGAACATCCCCGATATTTCCAGTTGGATCCATCACTCATGAGTCAAACCTTATCTTGAGACACCAGAGGTCCCTGCAGAGGATTCTACTTCCACCTGTGAACCAGTAGAAGACCCAAGGTTCCTCTTAAAGAAGGAAAAACCAGAATGAGTTTTATAGCTTTAAGTTTTTTCCTCATCTTTTTTTTTTCTTTTTTAATTCTTACTGCAGCTTGTCCTATTCTACCTAATTCTTATCAATTAGCCAAACAGACTGTCTCACTCTCTAGATTTTCTCAGGTCTGCTGGTTCTGCCTATCTACTAGGAGCTAGGGGTGGGTTATCCTGCCCTTGACTATTTATGGGCCATCCTTCCAATATATTTGCCTCCTCCTCTTCAACTCTGGCTGGACAAGTTAAAGCTAATCTAAATCTTCAAAGATATTTTAACTGATATGACAATGACCTAAAACTTCTTATTGTTATTCCAGACTTCTCCACCTCTAGAGCCATATTGTCTCCACAGTAACAGAGATTGTCTCTTTCCCTCTTTGTATTCTCATTAGTTTTTTGAGCCCTTTTCTTGGCAAGCTTTCCCTCTCACAATATACATGGACATTCCTAATCCATGCCCAAAGACTCAGTGGTATGTCACCAGGGAGTTCCTCTCCAAACTGCCAGGCCCAGGGAGTCACCTATAATAAGCTTTTCTCAAAGGCAACTCCACCACTTCTAAACCACCTTACTCATTTTGTTTCTTCCAGAGTTAAGGTAATTCATCTGCAGACGGTCCTACAAGGAAATTGTCACCCACTCCAGTCAAGAGATCCTATACCATACTGCAGTCCCCTAGATGGGTAGCAACAGCCTTTGCCCCCAGTTAACAGAGAGCAAGTATAAGGAACCCAATCCTTCATCTTGGTCCCTTCTCAGCCCAAAGTGGCTAGAATGGTCATTGCCCCCAAACCACAATGATGTATGGGTCCTTAATACTTGGGGGATATGTTAGGTAGTCAGACATGAGCAACAGGGGAACAAAAGAATGGAGGCCCAGCCCAGAGACCGCTTAAAGAATACCCCACTGGTAGTTAAAGAATCCCTCCTATATCCTAGGAGATGAAGAATGGGAGAGCCATAAACTTATAACTGGTTTAACCCAGCCACAGAAGCTTGCGCAGAAGGTACAATCCTAACCTGCCCACAACCTTAGCCTCATTATACCATCATTACAATACCATGTTTATGACCGGAAGTTTACAAATCTAATGATAACAGACTGAATTCTGGATAAGCACATGTGCATGAGGCAAAGAGTTAATAACAGCCAAGTGTCAATCAAAATGACTTCACCTAGGAACACCTTTGTAACCACCATCACGGCCCAAATGTAATACAGACCTTCCCACTTCTGTGCTCTCTTCACTGAGAATCCACTTCTCCATTGGAGTATACTCTATCTCTTTCACCTCCCAAATTCTACAGGGCTGCAGCCTTCCTTGGTGTGGCCTGTCTCTTTCTAAAATAGACCTTTAAGATATCTTACTTTTTCTAAATCTTGCTGACCTGTGATTCTTTGCTGCATCAGTGAGGAAGAACCAAGGAAAAATGCTAATTGTACTTTTGTGTCATTACCTCTGCCCCCATGTTGCTGGGGCAACACTGAAGTTCAAATCACCCTAAAGGAAATTCTATGGATTGAATGTGAGAAGCAGGGTGGGGAAGGAGAGTGAAGAAGGAGGCAAAGTCCAGATGCTTTAAGGCTTTGCCACCCATATTAAGTTTTCCTTAAATTCAAGAAAAATTAATGAAGATTTTTTGAAAGGATACTGACAAAACTCAATTTTTAATAATCATTATTGTAGTTTTGAAGAATGTACCAAAGTGGAAAAAGATGAGAGGCAGGGAAACTAATCAGAAGAATTTACAATAATCCAACTAAGAGATTATAGTGGCCTGGAGTTATATGGTGGTAGTGGGGATAAAGAAAAGAAAACAAACAAATGGTTTAATAAATATTTTTTCACATAAAATATTTCAAAAAGAGATGGAGTCAAGGATGATACCCAGACTTCTAAGAAACTGAGTTGAATGAGAAGTTACTTGTGGAGATACAGAACACTGGATAAGCAAGTTTAGGAAGAGGAAGAAAGATGTGAACATGAAGTACAAATGAAAAAATTAGTCTCCCAAAAAGGGAAGAAAAACTTTTCCACTATAACAGAAAGATATTGGCAGATATGTAGGAGTTATAGATATGACAAGAGGAAATAAAGTCAGCGTCCATCTAAGGATCTTCTGTTTTTTTCTCCAACAGTAGAACTGCAAGTTATCTGTTGAAAGCAAGGATAGGGAACAAGGAAGAGTAAAGAAGACTTGAAATGATTTTTGTAAACACTTAACTAGACACTGACCAGGGAAACCTATCAGCATTGCTAAGAATTATTGAAGTCAGCTAAGACCAAGAGTCATAAATTTATAATGGAATCAAAGTTAAAATATAAGACTTATAGCAGTTAAATATATTCATATCATTCTTATCAACCAAGCAAAACATCACTTAAAAGCCTTTTGTGAATATATTGGATAATTTTGAGTTTATCAAACCGAACTTTCAGTTAGTGAGATGACTTATAAGATTATATATTAATATGTGTTATATTTATTTGCCCAATTACTTCTCTGAATGTTAAGGAAAAAAGTATAGGAATCAAATATGTGCATGCATGCTGGGAGGTAGGAATTATTCTCCAAAGAAGAAAATGGCTCTATATAGTCCAAGGAGACTGATGTGAAAAAAATTAGGAGAGAGATAAAGAATACATATTTATTCCTTTAAAAGATAAAAAGGTATCTATGACCAAGATGCTTCTTATTATTAGAAACTTGTTTTTTAAAAATTACATGTAGAAAGCACAAGAAAATAACCAGATTCGACATAAAAGCCATCACAGGTTGCAATGAACTTTGTATTTCTTAAATCATGTTTGAATGAATACTTTAAAAATACAATTGGACTGGAGAAGCCAAATCACTTGTGTGATTCTAAGGAGGGGGTTATTTTAGAAACATTCAGGGCCATTTTCAAACTGCATATGTTCTTCACTTCTCTGCTATTGTGTCCCCTGCATGTAAAGGCATACAAACTGCCTTGAAAATTAGTGCATTTGATTTGATTAAATGTAACTCACAATTCTATGAAAATGATATTTTAATTCCACTCTGCATTTAAGAAAACTGAGGCTCGGAGAGATAAATAACTTTTCTAAAACTTGATGAGTCGTTAATAGAAGAGGCAAGATTTGATTTTAAGTGTATTCTAGCTCCAAAGAACATACTATTTTCACTACAACATTCCTTCTGAATGGACAAAAGCCTTTGAAACATAGTGGGATATACTTATTCTCTTACCTCTAACTTTCTACACATAATAATCCACAAAATTAAACCTGGCCACACTTACAAAATTTAATTATTACTCAATTTTAAAATGTACAAATATAAAAATAAAGTAAAACTTGTATTAAATGACATTTTATATCAATAGGTGGATACATCTTTATTTTTTAATCTTTATAATAACTCTGTGAGAGAGGTCATGATATACTCATGTAACTATTGCCCTGAACTTGATGACTAAACAAACTCTATATTCAAAGAAAACACTACTGCCCACACCCTCTTAGATCATCTGCTTTTTGGTTGGGTTTTTTTCCGGCTCATATTGTTATGACAAATTCCACTGAATGATTCATATTTTTTTCAAAGCTAGGTCTATTAATTATTTTTATTGCACTCTCTTCCCCTCAGCCTAGGCAGGCAAAAGAACCAATCTCAATAGCTCATACACTGGATGGTTTAGCCTCCATCAAAATAAATTTTCTCTTTTATTTCTCTGAAGCTTATTCCTGTCAGTCCTCCCAGGTCAGTCACCTTCATTTTGTGAATGTACAACTGGAGAAATAAAATCAAGCCAACGACAGAGGGAAAGGGTTCTGATAATTTTTGTGTGTCCTTCTATGTTCCCTATTTTTATAATTACTGCCCCTTAAAAATAGAAGAAGTCAAGGCCTATCTTGCCACTCTCCGAGGACCTAAAGATTGAGTCAACATCTTTTCGTTTTGATGAGGATGTGGAGAAAAGGAAACTCTCATTTACTATAGATGGAATAACAAATTGGTGGAGCCACTATGAAAAATAATATGGAGGTTCCTCAAAAAATTAAAAATAGAACTATCATATGACCCATCAACTCCACTTCTGGGTATTTATCAAAAGAAAACACTAATACACTAATTCAAAAAGATATATGCACCCCTAGGTTCACTGCAGCATTATTTACAATAGCCAAGAATGGAAGCAACCTAAGTGTCTATGGATAGATTAATGGATAAAGAGGTAACACACACACACACACACACACACACACACACACACACACACACACCGGAGTATTACTCAACTATAAAAAAAAAGCATGGCATCTTGCCATTTGTGATAACATGGGTGGACTTAGAGGGTATTTTGCTGAGTAAAATAAGTCAGACAGAAAGACAAATACCACATGTTTTTACTTATATGTGGAATCTAAAGAACAAAATAAGCTATCAAAACAGAAACAGACTCATGGATACAGAGGACAAACTGATGATTGCCAGATGAGAGATGGGTTCGGTACTGAGTAAAAAAAGGTAAAGAGATTAAGAAAGACAAATTGTTAGCCATAAAATAGTCATAGAGATGTAAAGTACAGCATTGAGAATATAGTCTATAATATTGTAATAACTGTGTATAGTGCCCTATGGGTACTAGATTAATTGGGGGGATCACTTCATAAATTACCTAAATGTCTAACCGCTATGCTGTACATTTGAAACTAATATAATATTAAATGTCAACCGTAATTGAAAAAAAAAAAGGTACAAAGACATAAAGTAGAGCATAGGGAATATAGTCAATAATATTGTAATAACTATGTGTGATGTCAGATGGGTACTAGACTTATCAGGGTGATCACTTTTTAAGATATATAAATGTCTAATCCCTATGTTGTATACCTGAAACTAATATAATATTGAATATCAACTGTAATTTAAAATAACTTTTTAAAAAAGTCAACATCTTTTGAACTAGTTTTTCTTAAGAGCAAGTTCTTTGTTTCACAACCATAATTTCATGTCCCACCTCTCTTTCAATGTTGAACTCATCACAGGTAAGCAGGAAGTTACTTTCAGACTGAATGTTGTTTTCTCCATGCCATTCTCCTGACTTATTTCAAAGTTCTGCTGTGAATAGTGATGGGACACTAGGATCTGCATTAATACATTCAGTTATTGAACATTCAAACAATTCATGTTGACTAAGTGCCTATACATTAAAAGGCCTTTGCTGAGTACTCCAGGAAATAAAAAGATGGAGGAGAAAAAGCATGCATAGTTGGAGGAAAGTGTTGTTAATGAAAACCAGAAGACAATACTTCACTTCTTTGACAAAGTTATTAAAGTAAATTTTTAAAGCCATTAAAATATCTTAATAATTTGGCCTAATAAATTATTTTTCTTTTTTATTTATTCCAAGAAAAAATTGAGCGTTGGGCTAAAAAAGTAAAACTATGTGAAGGTGATCATTGAAAAAACCATCAACAATTTTTTAAAAATCTAAATACTTTATATTAGGAGATGGTTTTCATATTTTATGATAAATCTATTCAGAGCAATGTGATTCACTCTTTAAAATGCATCCATTAAAAGTTAACAATAAATCTAGATATCATATTTGCAAGTTTTCTGTAAGTTTGATATAGCAAAATAAAAAGTCATAACATACTTTTTTTACAGCTACTAGATACATTTATAGGTACCAGAAATAATCTATGCAGTTACTAGAAATAAAAAATTAGTAACAAGAATATGATAATGAAATAACATTAAATATAAAAAGCATAATACAAAGTTATACATTATAACTATATGAAAAAGATCTGTACGATCTGTACATGTAAAAAGTACTTAAAGAGTAACATGTGAAATAAAAATTGTTTATTTAACTTTGTTCAAAAATTTTAAAAATAATATTTTATTCTCTTTACTAAAAATATGAATGTCAGAATATCGGGCATGCAATATAGAATCTGATGAAACTATATAAGGGAAAGGTAGAGAGGAGCCCTTCATTGCTGTCCATATTGTCTAATTTGTACATTATATAGAAAATATGTATAAGTGAACACTTCTCAAATCATAGTCTGGAGTGAATTTATTAATTATTAGCTACCAGTGATTTACATGATAAAGTTATAGACATTTAGAGTTGAAAATATCTTCTAAGGCCACCTAATTTAGCTTCTCATTTTCTCAGTAGATAAATAAGACTCAGAAATATAGGTGATTTTTTTCTCTAGATTATCCAATTAGTTGGTGAAGAAGCTGAGACTAAAATTCAAGTTTTAATACCAATCAAATTCCATCACACATTCCAATTCCTTAGCATTCATTATTTTTCACAAAGTAAACACAGCATAACATTCCAAATTTATTTTCTACTTCTTTCCAACACATTAGACAGAAATCTTTTTTCTTCTCATTTCCACTCTATTTTAGCCTCTACGAGTTTTGGACTCTGCCCTGCTGCAAAAACCACCAACACTCTGTCCTAACCCTAACCCAAGCATACTCCTACCACACCCTACTGTGCACTCATCTACTAGTAGTATTGTATTCATTGAATACTTTTTTCAAAACACATGCTTGAAAAAAGACAAAATAAATTTTAGTTCCAACTATTCTGCTTTCTTACACCACAACTTTGTATAATTAATTACTTCTTCTCTAAATCTCTCATATGCTATTGAGAAAAACAGTATTTTATCACACATAGAAAAGGAGAATTCAAAGGTAATACTACCCTTTAATGTATGGAAAGTATTTTCTGGTATTATTTGACTTGGTGTGGCAAAGAATGAGGTGTGTGACAGTACCACACAGGCAAGTGTGTCATATTTTCTTTAAATTAAAAATAATGACCCTATAGCATGTGGAATATTTGCAAGCTTTCACAAAATACCTGTCACCTGTTACTGTGTTTACTCATAATTAACCAGAATGAAGTGAAATTCCCTGTCTATTTCTAGTTCTGTTTCACAAGTCATACTATTGGTTCAAGTTGATTCCTTCAGACTTGTTTAACAAGTTAGATATTAATTACATGAGATTTCCTCCTTTGTCTTGAAAGCTCTTTCATAGGTCACATATAATATCCAAGAGTCATTCATTTGAGTGGAAATCTCAGAGCAGCAGAGGAAAAAAAGGACCTCTTCATTATTCAGTATTAAAATGTACAGGTAAGTCTTGTTTTTGTCTCTGTAAGTTGTAAAAGTTTTACTATCTCTTAGAGCATGTGAAAAATATACAGAAGTTTAAGAAATATTCTAGTTACTGTTCTAGAAACTTGATTGAAACTTGGACATTTTTAAATAATATGCTAAAGTGCTTGGTTGCTTTACTGAATTTTTTGGCATGATGAAGAAACCTAAAGAGATGACATAGTTTTGACATTGTATCTTTAAATAAGGAAATGTTTTTGTATGTTCATATTTCCTTTTTCAAAAAATAAATGTGGACTCTAAAAATGAAATTATTAAAAACCTGTCTTCTGTTTTAAATTTTTAGTAAGAATTCTGTATTTTTACTTTTGTCACAGTATCATTATTAGCTATTAAATATTCAATTATCCTGAAGTTCTCTTTAAGAAAGTAGAGACATGATTTGTCTACTTTTTGTATACTTATTGTACCATTCTTTTCTTTCTTTCTTTTTTTTTTTGGTATCATTATTTTCAAGTAGATTCTTGTTAATCCTTGAGAAAAAATAGTATTTGTCGCATAGAGAATATAGTCCATAATATTGCAATAACTAATTCATAGTGCCAAATAGGTACTAGATTTATCATGGTGATCATTTAGTGAAGTATATAAATGTCTAATCACTATATTGTACACTTGAAACAATATTTTATGGCAACTATAATTTTAAAATAAATTTTAAAAATAAAATATATGTACAATAATATGCATTTGAATATGTATATATGAATGAAATGCATAGCAGTCTGTTTCCAATAATATACAATAATGAACAATTAACAGTAACATGAAGAAAATAATATCAATTATTTTATATTCATGTAATAGATATAAGGGCTTCATTAAAATAAGTTTAAATCTGTGAAATAATTTACATACTGGGCCTTTTCTCATTATATGTGGAAAAAAATCACAAAATTATGCTCACTCATAGATTATCACTTTCAAAATCTATACATGTGAAAAACTCTATTTAGGACTATAAAACCTCAATCATGTTCATTGTATTAAAGTGGTGAGCTTCTGAATAAAATTTTGCCATTATTTATAAACTTTTTATAACAATGTAATATAGTTTTTGGTAATCATGGTACAATTTAAAATGTATTTTACTGAAACACTTTTAATTTTGAAAAGTAGTTTCTCTGACATTTAAAAAATTTGACTCTTATAAGTAGCCAAATATACATCAAAAGTCATTCAAAGGAAAAAGACATCTTTGGAACTTTGACTTCTATGGGTCACACCTTAAAATATCTTCTCTTAAATAGACTTCATTTACTTATAATTAATTCGTTTTTACCTTGTTATTAACCTAAAATATATATATTTCATTCATTGGTTAGTTTTATTCATTGGTTGACTGGTTGTTATCAAATGAGATAATTAGTGTTATACCAAACTGCTAAAATTTTGAAAATAAGTTCATCAATTTAAGGACTCATGACTTGGAAACAATTCCTCCTGTCAACCCAAATACAGAGCAGAATTTTTAGTGGGAAGAGGTCAGCATATTCAAATGGTCTGGGGAGTAAAAGAAAAATAGACAACATTTTGTTCTCACAATCTTCTAAGCAAGGACATCTGCCTAAGTTTACTATTGCAAGAAATAAATAAAAACATATAGTTTCTTTCTCTGCTGGAATATTCCCATCAGCATAAAGATATGCCATACTATCTCCATTTATTTTTAAATCTCAAACTCCACTATTTTCCAATTCTTCCACATGTTCTCAGGGAGCAGAGTATCCAAATAGGGTAGAGGAAGGGAAATGAAAATGTGTTGATTATTTTTTAGGTAATTTGAGATCATTTTTAAAGTAATTTTAGGTAAATCTCCAGGTAATTCTGAGATACCTTTGTTTGAGAATAAACTTTGACAGTTTGGTTACTTTTATATATAAATTAAATTCCCACACTGCTTCCAGGTTGTCCTCTCCTAAAGTTTGCAAAGATGTTGTGTTTCTTTTTTTATCATCTGTTCTTCCCTTTTTCAAAAAGGAAATCTGGCCTCAGGGCCCAAGAACATGGGCAGGGAGCTTGGTGGAAATGCAGAAAGTGCACTAACCCAGTTATTCAATTTAAATTTGCATTTTAAGTGGCAATTCATGTATATATTAAACTTTAAGAAAAACTAAACAATAACTACAACTAAACTAAACAGCTACCAAGGTATTCTCCGAAATTCAGAGAGATGCTCAGCAGAAAACATCCCTGCTTATTTAAATATGAATAAACCTGCCTTGCAAACTGAGTATACAATAGATTTCTCATTCCTCTCCTGCAGAAACACTTAATGCTTTGGGCAACCATTTTCTTAAACGATTTCTGGGAATGCTGTGCTCCTCAAATGTTTGGTATTTCAGAAATAAATATACTGGGCTCAAATAAGTTTAGGGAAAAACTGCTGTCTAGTCAGTTCAGACTGCCTAAGAGAATGAAGAAACAGAATTCAAGAATGTGCAAACAACAAATAACTTTAAAATGTTTTTTCTCTCAGCCTTTTCCCCCACCCTGGCATTTGACAGGAGACAGTAACATGTGTGACACACCCCCATGGATCTAAACAGGCTTATTTATAAGCAATTCCCAGTGCTCTTCCTGTAACTCCACCCTCAAAAATTAAAAAATGCAAATGAGAAGAATCTTATATTAGAACTATCTGCTCCAAATTGTGTAAGAAGTAAATCATTTCAAAATTCTAATGTTTTAATTATTATATGTAATAAATCATTTGCCATCAACCATAACATACCACTGTATTTCAACACCTGACTGAGAATTGCTCTCTAGGAAATGGCATTGAAACTTGAACTGAATGGGTTATGGAGTTCTTTTCTAGGTCTATAAATTCAAACCCACCCTCATTGTCAGTCATCCACTAAAAGCTTGAAATTTTGTTATTGTAGTAAGTTAATAACCATTAAAAGATAAATGTAATTTTAGCAGCTTTATTGATATGTAATTACCATAAAGTTAACCTACTTAAGTGTACAATTCAGTGGTTTCTATATTTATAGTTGTGAGACCATTACCAAAATCCAATTTCAGACCATTTTTATCATCCCAATAGATACATTTAATTTTAAAACTTAATTTCAAGTATTCATTTTCCAAAGAGCACTTGGCAGTAAAATATCACATATTTATACTGTCATCAATATTTCTTTATAACTTGCAGAAAGCTGGGAAAATAATGTTGGTGCTAATAAAAGTTAAAGACCATCTTTAGTTAAAAATTTTTAAAAAAAGGAAGAAAGGGAAAGTACAAAGAGAATGCAAAGGAGAAAAAAATCTAGTTTTTGAAAACAAAATCCAGATCGAAAAAAAAATGCTATTTGGAGGAAAATAAACAAGGAAGCAAATCATCTAAATAGTTGCTTGCTTTGAAACTACTCTGGGCTCAATGGCTCTGGCAATAACCTCACTTATTAAAACTCAGAAGGAAACTAACATTAAACAACAGTGCCCTCTAGAGTACATGCTAGCCTCTCCCTAACCTTAATCAGAAAGGAGATGAGTAACTGGTGTCAGGCCCTACTATTACAGGTGTTAGTATTGAAACACTATGTACAGGTTCTTCAATGATGGTGGAGTAGACAAAGTGTTGCTCCCACAACTTTGTGGAACTGGTGATGTCTAGAAAAATATACTTAAAATATCAGCATCATGAAGTTCCAAAAGAAATATTTCTATTTATTTTATTGTTTTCAAATCACCTACATAAGCACAGCTTTGTAGACAACATCACCATCTACCATAATGTCACTGTATCCATCTGCACATTGAAGAGGCTCCATAATCTCAATGATAGAAGCAAAAACTCATCTTTTGGGCAGCTGTATAGTTCCAGCAAAAATGAGCTTCTTTTTAAAGCAATTGTACCCTAAGTGTAGCAGAGCAGTAACCAGAATATGCCTTTAAGTTTTTAACTCTTAATAGTCATCAGATATCTTCTATTAATAATTATTCAAGGCTGAATCTATAATGTAAATCTCTTAACTCCACATTCCCTTAAATGTCTTTTACAATGCAAAAATTAAAGACTGCTCAGAGTTTAAAATCAATTAACAGAATCTTTTTTTTTATCCCAGATCATTTATTTTAAAAACATGACCAATATTAGAACAAAGAAAATCTCGAAAGTAATAATCATTTTTAATTGAAAAAATTCAATACTTTTAATCTTACTGTAGAAAATAAAATAAATAGTATTAACAAAGAATATATTGCAAAATTGGAACCATTTTTCAATTTAGCTGGGTCCAAATAAATTAAGACTTGATATGTTATGAAGCATAATCTATATTTTTCTTGTCTAATACTTGTTTAATACAACCTTAATTACTAGAACTCAGTGAAAATTTTTAAAATGAGATAATTGCTATAAATCAACTTATAATACATTTTAATGCTATAATAATAAACTAGAGAAAGAATACGTATAGACTTTCCAGTATAAAAATGATTCCTTAAAGTTTAGAACCAGTTAGACAAAGTATAAATAGAACATCATTAGGGAAAGCATTTACTTATCTCCCAGCAGTAAAGGTGAGTTTGTCATATTGTGGCTACATCCTCTCATGCAGTTGACTCTATGAACTAGACTTGTTTAAAAAAAAAGCCTGAGTTCCAGAGTATAGCTTGAATTGTAAGAAAGGAAAAACTTAACTAGCCTGTGAAACAACTGAGCCCACCCTCTTAGCTCCATTGGCAGCAGGTTCTCATGACCATCATCAACTCCCAACTTAACTATATGTACATACATGCATACATACATATGTATACACATGCATACCTATTAGTCACTTGTCTGTATCCACTTGCAAACTTTGTGAGTAGAATCTGAATGGTAGATTGGCTTCCCCTACAAGTAGCAGATTCCTGAATGTCAACACAGCATTTCAGTTCTGCAATATATAGCTGTACAGTTTATGCAATACAGAAAAATGCGTGGTTCAAGGGAAGATTAGAAGCAGGTTTAGAACCTATGCTCCCTGTCAAGCTAGCTGGCCCAGAATGGAGCTGCATGAGACCCAAGGAGCACCCTTTTATGCTTGTCTCTCTCTCTCAGAGAAGTTGCCTTTTCCTAATTCTTACAAAAACATTATATAGGCTAGCTCAGGTGCCTCACTACTTGCCCAGCCTCTGTGTCCTCAGGAAATATGAAGGGATTTATATTCTTAAGGAATATAAACTTTTAAATGATACACAAAATAAAAAATAAACTGGAAAGCAAATCAATAAATTGAAAGTCATGTATTGCATTCCAAAGGTATGCACACATAAAATGTTGAATATCTGTGATTTAAGCATAGAAATATTTTTGTTTAATTATAGTTGACATACATTATTTTAGTTTCAGGTGTACAACATAGTGATTAGTCAGTCATCTATATAACTTATGAAGAGATCCGCTGATAAGTCTAGTATCCATCTGACACCATGCATAATTATTACAATGTTATATACTATTATCTATGCTGTACTTTACAAAGAATAGCATTCTTACCTTCCATATAAATCCAGGGTTTTCAGAATGCATGATTTGATAAAACAAATATATTCAAGAAGTCTTAAAACTGTGTCACTGACTCTGCCACCACCCAGTTTTGAAATCTTCAGTAATTTTGTGTCTCTATTTCCTTTTATGGTGCCTTTAAGCTTATCAAGTTGATAAAGTAAGTTGGTATCAACTAAGTTGACATCAAGTGTATCAACAACAAAATAAAAAACAGTGAGAAATAAATAAAAATGTTGTACTAGATCAGTGATTTTCAGGAAACAGAAGATCATTTTCTTTCTTTCCAAATTCAAAAAGAGAAGCTACTTATTATTATTTGCTTTTATTATCAAGCTTCCAAACAAGATCTCGTTTGAATAAAGTGTTCCTCTCCTTTAAAATTTACATCATTGAATTGGATAGTCCCTACTGCCTGGGTAGTGGTGACCATCTAGAATTAATTAAAATAGATTAGGTCTCTTTACTTTAGAATAATTTTTCATATTCTGCTCAACTTCAGTAGATAGCATAAACACACACATATTCAAACGTTTGTGTTTGTATATCCTGTAGCATAAGGTCTACAGAAATATTTTTGAACTTTCCATATCTTAGCATCAATAATAAAGTAGTAAGTGTGAAAGAAATTAATAGCAACAATTTGATAATTAACAGAAAATCTCCTCCCATCTGATGTGTACATTGGCAATTTGAGCTGACAGACCTGAATTCACATTCCAGCTCTGTCGTTTACTAGCTAAGTAACTAAGCCTCTATTTCATCATCTGTAAACTAGGGTTGTTTACAAGGATTACATTAAATTATGTAGAAAAAACACAGTGCCAAATACATGATAAGCACTCAATAGGCTATTCTCTGATCTATATTTTGTCAGTATTGAAAACAAGAATGCACAGCATATAATCCTATATAAAGTCTCTCCAAACTACAGTACAATTATTTTAAAATTCTTTGTAGTCTCGTTCATCATTTTTTCCATCATTAAGGCCTGATGTGATCTTGCCAATGGGTATTATTCTAGGGATGGGGCATATCCTGACAGCCAAAATGTATCTCTGTCTTTCATGAGTTACAGCCTAACGGTGGGTACAGGCAAGAAAATAAATCATTGTTCACAACATGAAGAGATAAGGACTAGCATAGAGAAGTTCATTGGGCTATTGGAAATCAGATGAAAGATAGTTAGGGCTCAAGAATGTAACTACCTTGTGGAAAAGAAAAATGCTTGAATTGTCTCAGAAATAAATGAGAATTCACCAGACATTTGCCTGGGGATAAGGTGATGATGTGGCAGAAGATGAAGCCGCAGAGGTAACTGTGATGGTCCTTGAATGCCATTTGGAAGGTTTAGCTCCCATTCTGAGAATCTTGACAAGCCATAGGTAAATATCAAATGAGGTATGGGAAGGGGAGAGGTTTAGAACCTAAAATTTTCATTAAAAAAAAAATCTTTAGATGGATTTTAAAACATTAATTGGAAAGAAAAATCTTGGATTCAGTCTAGATGCCTCTTTTCTCCTACATCTTATAAATGAATCGACTAATCCTCTAGGGTCTAAATTTAAAATATATCCAAACTCTGACCACATCTCACCAACTCCACTGCTACCACCTCATCTAAACTCCCATTATATCTCACCCCAGTTATTGAATGATCTCTAAGTCATTTCCCACTCCAACCCTGGCCCTCTACTCCCTCTGCCTATTAAAGTAGATCTGATGTCACTCTTTAGCTTAAAACCCTCAAAGACTTTCTCTCTCACTTAGAATAAAAATGAAAGCCCTTACATACAAAACCCTAAGTGATCTGCCTCCACTCCAACTCCCTATTCTTATTTTTCTAACCTTATTGTCCCCTAATGTACTTCTACTCCTAACTTGCTTATTCTACTTCAGTCCAATTACCTGTTGCTCAAATTTACCAGGTAAGCTCCTACTCAGAGCCTACTATTCCCTCTGCTTATATCGTTCTTCCTGTGATTTCTTCATGACTCGCTCGCTTACCTCCTTCTGGTCTTTAATCACATGTCACTTTCTTAGCAGGGTCTTTCCTGGCCATTCATTGTATCTAAATTTTTAGCACCCCATACACACTCCTTTTCCCTCCTTGCTTTTTTCCCCCTTAATTTACTTATCTTACTCATTTCTGTCTCCTCCCATCATTAGTTCTGCTATGTTTATCTGTTTATTTTCATTGTATTTCTAGCACCGAGAACATTGCAAGTGCCCACAACATAGCTCTTGAATTACCAGATTAGTTAATGGAAGAAGGGAGACCAGTTAAGAAGTATTTAAAGTAATATAAGTAAGGTAATAACTTCAAGAATTAAGAAAAAAAATAGGGTATATATATATATATATATATATATATATATATATATATTTAGGTGGTAACATGAGCACTGTTTAAAAGTAACCTTTTGAACATGGGAAGTGAGCAAGAGGGAATTCAGTTCTCTAATTTAGGGTCCTAGGTAGATGGTAGTGACTTTCACCAATATTAGAACTAATGGATAGTGAGTGAGTGCAGTCTGGTGGGAAAAAGTTTTAAACTGCTATATTTAAGGAAGTCGTAAAACATCCATAAGACGTCCAATGAATAATTAGAAATTATGCTACAGAGCTAAAAGACAGAGGTAGAGGCTGAAGATTTAGCTTAGGAATTATTATCCTATTGGGTACTTGCTGAAACTGCAGCATAGGCTGAGATCAAGAAGAATGCAAAGCAGAAGGTGACTGTGGACAAAATCTTTGTTATTATGATACCTGAAACCTTATTTAAATGGACATAAAATTGCCTAAAAGTCTTGTATATACACACTCAGTATCTAAATTTGAAATTACCCTGTCACTCTTTTCTTTGAATTGCCAATGGTTCTATTAACCCACAGGTGTATATTGGTTGTAACTATGTGTCAATGTCAAAGATTAATTAATATTTCTACACAAATCTGATACAGTATTATAAGTTACACTTGCAAATTAAAATTAAATCAATAATTATTTTATTGCACACTTATGCTGTAAGACAAAATTCTAATACTTAATGGATGTTCATTGCTTTGCTTCCAAGTGAGGTCAGGAGAGAAGAGTCCCAAAGCTTTCCCATCTTCTATAGTGTGAGGAAGGAAGTGTACATTTTTTAATTGAAACCAACCTTGTTTCTGTTTCCAGCTGTCACTCCTGAGTAGTAAATTAGAAGTTATTTACTCTCCAAGGCTCAGTTTTTTATCTTTAAAACAAAGATCCTAATAACTACTTTATAAGACCATTTTGAAGACTGGCAATATACATATACAGTTCTTGACACCTAAGGCTCTAATAAAAAAAGTTTAAAATAAATTTTCCAACATTCATGTAACTTTTCCAAGTCAATGAAAGAGAGAAAGAGAGGAAAGCTGGTTAAACATGTCACAATTAAATATTTGTTTTGCGTTTAAATGTAAGCACCAAAAAGCTTACTGATCAGGACACTACTTGAACAGCAAGGTATAATTTTGCACAAATTTCCATTGCATTATGAGTCTAATTCAGTGTTTGAAAACATTTTTCTAATAGTTTACAAAGTAAATATTGTGCACAATTGAGTTCATGTTAACATAAGTTTTATAAACAGTCACATACAGAGGTTCAACACAAGTTGTACTAACAAAAGAGCAGATATTTCTTCAGCTGTTTTTATAGGGTGGAACAATTCGTTCTTATGCAATTAACTATGGCTTGTGAGATTAAGGTAATTTGGGCTCCACACCCTTTGTTTACTGAGTCATGTGTCTCATGATGCTTTTCATTCATTGAACTTAAGATGTTTTTCATCAACTGAAGCAAAGCTGGCTTTAAAGTCATTCCTATGTGAAGTTCGCCCAAGCCCAAGCATATGCTGACTCTAAGCTTTCGTTTATGTTTTCTGGGGCCTGGGCCTCCAACTTAATCTTGTTTTTTTTGTTCTTCTCTCTCTCTACACTCATAAATCTTGACACGTCGGTTCACCTCTAGAAGCACAGTCAGTCCCTAGTTGAGAAGGAGGATTGATCAATTTGGAATTCATTTAGGTTTCTGAGTTCAGCTTTGCTTCCAACTCTGTCGCTTTGCTGCTCTCCCACTGCTCAGTGGCCCCTAGCATTCACTCAATTCACAAATGCCAAACACCATGCATTTGTGATCTCATGTCACTGGCACACCTCATAAGGTAACAGATAGGTAAACTAAAGATCAAAAGTCAGCAAATATCAAAGTGCTAATTTTCTCTAACTTGAAAACTACCACTAGTGGTTCCCAAATGTTTTGACTCTGGACCAATGTCAGTGAACAGGTTTCACTAGAGTAGCAACATGAATAAATAAGAGCAAAGGAGTAAAATGACATCATAAAACTAAGGCTAAATTATTCATCTTTTTTATTATTCTGATATTAGTCCTTCCTACTTTTACATATTTAAATGACCTTTTGTCAAAGGATAATGTTTGAGCATGCTCAATTTTTAATATGTTTATTCAACAAAATTGAAAGCTGCTAATTCTATGTCCACCTTCAGTAATCTTCTGCTATGTTAGTGGTCCCAGAGCCACAGTACATAATGTGTGGGGAGTATATTGCAATGTATCAGAAAGTATCCTTCCATAAGTCGGTGAGTTGGGTAGAGCCCAACACCACCAGGCAGACCTGCTCTGAAACCTAAAAGTCTGAGGATCTTTGACCCGCAGAGCATTCCCTTTACACTTACATAAGAATGTTGGCAAAACAAATAGAAAAAATGAAAGTCAGATTATATTCTGGGTAAATGTAACTGCTTCTCAGCTCTGTTAAGGCTTTTAAACCTGAAACATGGCTAGGAGGTAACACATGCAGCAACATTTATAAATATCATAAATATTTATGAACCACCTATCTATGCCAGGCACCCTACAAAGTGTTAGAAACATAAGCATGAATACCATCTTTCCCCTCAAGAGCTCATAGCCTAGTACACAACCTATTTAACTAGAAAGAAGTACTATATAACACTTGAGAGAACCTCATTGATCTTCAAAACAGCCTGGTGAGGCAAGTATTATTATTCCCATTTTTCGGATGAATTAAGTCTCAGATAAATGACAATATGATCTCTAAGCAAACAAGAGATAAAACAAGAATTCACGCTCAGTTCTGGTGACCTCTCCAGTGAGGGTGTATATGTGGTAGCGAGGGAGGCAGTGAAGAAAGTAGTACCTGGGCGATATGCCTGATGTAATACCTGATGTTGTTTTAGTGCAAATCTATTGGCTTACACTTCAGTTGATAAATGCATAGGGAAAAAAATAATAAATCACACAAACCCACTGCTGGTGGTGCCATTCTAATGCATTTCAGAGGCTTGCTATTCTCCTGGATCTAAGCAATCAGCCTCTGGCCATGCCCCTGTTTTTATAATATGGAGCATATTACAGTGAGAAACGCTACTGTTCTGACTC
Source organism: Cynopterus sphinx (assembly GCA_030015415.1). Taxonomy (NCBI): domain Eukaryota; kingdom Metazoa; phylum Chordata; class Mammalia; order Chiroptera; family Pteropodidae; genus Cynopterus; species Cynopterus sphinx. The sequence continues at coordinate 101,922,963 of CM057382.1, read as the reverse complement.
CCTCTACCTGCTTCCTCATACAAAATGATTGCTCTTCTCTACAACTCTGGTGACAGTTCCCAGGTGAGGGAGCTTACCATGTACATACGTGTGCAACGCAGGGTCTTAGAAAAAGCAAAATAGAGAACAATTAGTTGTTATTCTTGAGAATTTCAACTGGCAAAAAAAGGGAAAAGCAACTGCAAACCATAGGTCAGATTTCTTTATTCTTCTGTCAAAATATCGAAATGTTGACATGTTTGTGCTGAAAAATAATTGAGAGAGTAGCCATTAAGGAGAATGTTGTTCAGGTCAGGTTTATTTCCAGGACTGTATTTAGATCAAGAATCACTCGATTTCCTGTAAATAGAAACACATGCAAGCTAAAGAGACTTAGAAAGACAGATTATGAGCACTGAAATAATGGTTTCTCTGAGTAAAATGCATAGCCTTTGATGTTTTTCTCTGTTCTAAGGCCAGCGCGGGTGCCATCGACTTCAAGATTCCTGAATCCATGTGTCGTATTTTTTGTTGTTGTCGCAGTGGTGTTAATCCTGGCATTGATAACAGCTCTACTGATCTACTTCTTAGCTTTTGGTAAGTACCAGAAGATTAAAAGTATCACTTTTTAGTCTAAATAAATACACTTTCAGATTAAAAGTCTGGCATTCTTTAATGGCCACTTTTATTTCTTAATATAAAATAATTATATATCTTTCTTATATATCCTTGTTATATGTTTGTTTCTTTATTTTCCCTCAAATATTACTTTTTTCTCTTCTCTCGTTTGACATTTTTTTAGTATGATAAACACTATTACCCAGGCGAGAATTATTCTAGCCACAGAAAAAAATGTCTTGATACTTTTCTGATACTATAATTTGCCTATTTTGCGTTTTTTTAATCAATACAATGATTTCACTTTTCATTAACAACCCAATAAAGTTGAAAAATGCTGCATCGCAAAGAAACTTAAGTTTCAACACCTAAAATCTGGATGTACCTAGGTACTCGTTAATTCATGATCTGTCTCCTAAAAAACACAGTTTTAGTAGCTAAACAGTTTTGATATGACTTGAATTTGCAATTAAGTAGGAGAAAGGGATAAAAGCAAATTTTAAAAATAATTATGTTCTTTTATCATTTGTTTTTTATTTTTTCATTATTACATTACAAAAGTATAGGAAATATGGACAAGAAACAAATATACCCTGCTCATTCATAAACACCTATACTTAATATCTAAGTGAATATTCTTTAAGGTGTTTTAATATAAATAAGTAAAATGTGTCAAATTTCAGTTGATAATCTATGCTATAATTTTCTTTTTTTCACTTAAAAATACACTTTGAGTTTTTTTTTTAATTTCAGCTATAATTTTGTTAATTCTTTAAAACGTGTAGGGATGTGTGTGCAGGTATGTAGGTATCTGTGAGTATGGAGAAAGAGTGAGAGAGAACAAAATTTATTGTATGTCTTATAGTAAATGGGCTAAAATGCTTAATTATGCAAAAGGCTGAAACATTCCCAATGGTGCAATACGATTACCTACTTTAGAAAAACCAGTAACTAGGAATAATCTTTTAGCCAATTTAATTGTAAAGATGTAGCTAAACTTTGTTTTTGACTACATTTTGCTATTTAATCACCTGGACTCAACTATGTCTAGGTAAATTACAGAGGTCAGCAAAAGAAATATCAAGTTTTAGATTAAATTAATAAATTTTCACTCTTAATAACACTATATTGTCACACTTAAACACAATGGGAAAAGCCTAGGCAAGTGCTCTTTAAAGTGTATCCCAGTGACTACTTATGGTCCCAGAAAGACTTCTCCATCTGCCACAAAGGTCTACACAACCCTTCCCCCATAATATCCAATCCTTTCCTGTGATAGAGGTATTTCTCTGAAAAAATTATGTACAATGATCAAAAAGCAGAGATTTTTTTCTGAGACTGATTAGATTATATTCATGTTCATAAAATTTATAAGATGTGTACAAGTATGTTTTAGGTATTTTTATTTCCCTCACAGCTGAATATATCCTCTGGAAGACCCCTTTTGATGAAAATAATTCACATTGAACAGCTAGATATCTTATTAGAAAACATTTTCTAGCTCAGTCAGATAAACTAATGACAAGTCACTAATTCCTCTACAAAGAATGTTGTTTGAAATAAAATTTAAAACTATTCAGAATTACTTTGGATTATTCCTTAATAATGTTTAATATTGATATTTCTTGAAACAATAAATCTGCAATCACAAATCTTCCTAAAATATAGTTAAAATAAAAGTTATAATGTTTCTGACCAATTAAATTTCTCAATGCTGCTCTGATTATTATACATCTTTTGTAGTTCCAGCTTTGCCAATCTTTTTTTAAAATTGAAAGAATAATTTTATTATAGTTACATTTATATTCTTTAAGAGAAGCAAAAATTTTAATCATGTAATATATCTTTCCATAATCCTGAATACATTAAATATTAAAGTACTTAATGTGAGACTGATTCTACCTTTTCTTTACAGATCAAAAATCTTACTTTTACCATAGCAGTTTTCAAATTCTAAATGTTAAATACAGTGATGACTTAAATTCACCAGCTACACAACAATATAGAAATTTGACTGGAAGAATTGAATCTATGGTAAGTTAATATTTTGCTCTTTATTTTATTAAATAACAAATATGATCATAAAGCTATTATTTTGTGTTGCATTTGTGATTTCTAGATACTCTGTATATTTTCCTCTCTTGAATAGTGAAAGATGTATTTCTTATGCTTTTTCCAAGTTAACTTGCTGTTATATTCATATTTTTTTAAGTCATGAGTAAAAACTGTTAAAAGGGTCACGACTAAATACACATTTTATATAATTGTAACTTCAAAGATTAGAAGTCTATCTTTTGTGCAAGTTGACCATTACTGCTCTTCTCGAGATCATCTTCTAAAATACTTTTAATTTTGTCTTAGTTTTTTTTTTCTCCTTATTCAGTTGAACATACAGGTAGTTGGTGTTAAAAGACATCTTTGTATAACAACAATAGCATGTTTGGACAATATCACACTTTGGTTCAATGATAGACATAGAAACTATATAAAGCAAATTGGGGCTCTTATTTATTTGAACAGGCCCACAGGATGCTCTCCAGAAAACTTCACAAGTGTACCCATAGTATTTATTTATCATCACAGACCAGAGCCTGGCTTTCAGCCCTGCAAAATCAGAATTGACCAGTTTCAAGGTTGCTCACTTACCTTTACCTTTTTAAGAGTCCAAAGAATATAACTTATTCCAATGACTCTACAATTTTAGCATGTAACATAATCACCTGGCAGTCTTATTAAAACACAGACTTCTGGGCCCTGATGTCAGTTTCTGATTCAGTAGGACTGGCGTGGGACCAAGAATTTGCATTTATAACAAATTCCCAGGAGATGCTGATGCTAATGGTCCAAGGATCACACTTTTGAAACCACTGAGTAAATCTATAATGAGAATTATCATGGCTAGAGGAATGAATCACTTGCTTGTCTAACACATTTTTCCCCAGAAGCAAACTTTATTGGGAGCCAAGTTGAGAAAACAGCTTGGTGAGCATGGAATTAGATAGATCAAGGGAAGTTAGGTATATTATTTAAATGTTTAATGAGATAATAAACAGCTGAATCAAAATGGTTTGGAAAAAGAATCTAGGCCAGGAGGCAGACATAGAATTAACATTGGGGAACGTGATATTATTATGTCAGAAATGGGAGCCTTCTGTTCCTGCAATAAACATTTTTTAAGCATCAAACTTGAATGCTGTGAACATACTAAAATGGATAATGGATCTTGCCTTCATGGAGCTTAGTCTAACATGGAGATTAAACAAGCCTGTGAATACTTAAAATCAAAATATATAGTTAGCACATGATATGAGAGCAAAGCAGACATGAGTTTGTGGTGAGAGGATAAATTATATCCAATCATGGAGATCAGAGATGGCTTCTTATAAAGATGACTCTTCAAGTTGGCTGTAAGGATAAATAGATGACACCACAACCAAAACCTAAGCCAAGAGAGAAGAGACAAGGTGCTTAAATAACAAGTTTAGACTTCATTTTGTAGGCAAAAAGTTTCAAGCTGGAGACAGCATGATGGGAACAAGATTCAAAAGATTTGTGTTCAGAAATATAAAAATAGATTATAAAGAGAAGAGCCTACACAAGTTAAGACTAGTTGGAAGTTCATTACTGTGTTCCAGAAAAGAGCCAAGGAGTTAAGAGCTTGAATTAGGGAACGTTCCAGAAAATGTGAAAATGCTGACAAAACTTCCATCTTAGGGTCACCAAAGCAATCTCCTCCCAACTTACTGCTCTTTCCTCCTAAACTGTTCTAAGAAATTAACAGATATATTTAGTTCCATCATTTGTATCATGAGATCCCATTGTTTAGACTTCTAACCAATGGATGTTCTTAAGTTTTTTGAAGAAGCTACACTTCAGGAGGCCAGTCTGAGGACAGTTATTCAGAATGAGGTCCTCACATCCACACAAAGACTAATGTTTCAGCTGTGTATCCAGCTTAATAAAGGGAACAAACTGAAAGTGTGTGTATTGAGAAGAATCCCGGCTTCATTGTAGGGAATTAGAACCCAGCTATTTGACATTACAGCAAGAGACCAGAGATGTCTTCAGCCCTAAGAAGGTCACTTACTCAGTCCCTGCCAGACAGATCAGATGTGTTAGGTCAGCTCATTCCTAATAGAGCTAACTATGTAAAATCACAAAAGGCTAATTTGAAGAGAAATGGCATTAAGAAAGCATATGTTCAGCAATTTGAAAAGTATGAACTAGAAAATGTTCTTTTTAAAGTACTACCAGCACCTTTGGAAGATACCTAATAAGTCTTTAAAACACAACCCCCAATGACAAAAAATTATTAAACTTAAAATTATTAAACATAAAGAATGATTAAATATTTCACAACTCAAGCTTGTTATTCTCAAAAATATTCTTTAAGTAAATCATAATGCATGTATAAAACTTATTATCAAAATGAAAGGAGTTTTAGTATATCTCATTATAAAAATAATATACAAATGTAGAAAATTTAGAGTATTCAAGATATTATAAAGAAAAAATATGCACACAATCAGATTTATCAACACTCAGATATATCTGCTATTAAAGTTTTGATGTTCCTGTGTTTCTATGGAAGATGTTCCAGTTTCTGTGCTAACCATATGTATCATATGCGCACAAACACACATAATTTTCTGTCAATGGAATCAGACTGTACATACTAGTTTATCTACTTTTTTCTCAAAAATATGTTATATAGTAAATATCAATAAATTTAGAAACACATTTTAAGTAACTACACATTATTATAGTGTGCACAGGTATGATATTTTATATAACCAGTCCTTTATTGGCAGATCATTAAATTGTTCTGTTTTTCACTATTATATTCAACATTCTGATGACCACCCTGGTTCATACATTCTTGCACACTTGCATGAACATATTTTGAAGATATATTCCCAGAAGTACAATTATCAGAGTATGGTGTCTATGCATTTCTTAATTTTTTCTCTAGAAATTTTAATGTTTCTTTATTTTCAATAAAGATTTTATTTTAGAAGCATTTTAGACTAACAAAAATTGTAAAAATACAGAGTCCTTATATATCACATCTAGTTTTCTCTATTATTAACATCTTATGTACAATAATGTTTGTTACAATTAATGAACCAATGTTGATAAAATTGTTATTAACCAAAATCCTTATTTTATTCAGATTTCCTTAATTTTTACTTAATCTTTTCTGTTCCCTGATCTATGTTGTAAAGTTACTTCCTCCCTTTTCCATACTATATTCTTTGGAAGAAAAACCATATATTCCAGCCATACAAATGAGTGGAGGAGTACAGAGTTATTATTTTAATATTTGAAAAATAGTTAAAATTCTTCTATTTCTCCATGTATTTATTTATTCAAGCATTTGCTTATGTTAATATAGTGGTCTATGCATTTTAAACATCTTAATTTCTAGATTACACTCCAAAAGTGGCTCAATTTACATTCTCATTAGCAGCTCATAAGTATTTATAAGTATGCTTATTTCCCCACACATTAATATTAGGCATTGTAAATCTTTTTAATTGCTAATCCAATAAATAAGAAGTGATATTTCATTATCTCAATTTGCATTTCTTTAGTTACTAGTAAGATTTAATCTGCCTATGTATATTAATAGGCCACTTTTATGTTTTTTTTAATTTCCAGGTTATGACCTTGCCCATTTTCTTATTGGAGCATTTGTCTTTTTCATATAAATTTGAAAAAAAACTTTCTTATTTAAATATTAAAATTTACCTGTTCATGTCACATGTATTTCTCTAACATGTAATTTGACATTCAACTTTGTTTATAATATAGGGTTTTTATGCCAAATATATTTAATATCTTTGTGTAGCTAAAATTATCAATTGTTTTCTTTCTCACTTTGTGCCAGGTTAAAAAACCTTTCTCTACTCTAAATATTCTTTAACTTATTCACTCACATTTTCATTCTTTACTTTTATTATTTCAGTTTTATAATTTTATCTTTGATTCATATGGAAACTTTTTTATAGTAAAGTAGATAACCAGCTTGTTCCCCCAAAAAATAGCTAAGTGGTGATACCAAAATCATATGCTAATTAGTGGAATTACTTTATTTGTCAGGCTACCTTTAACATTCATTAAAGTTCTATTCCTTTTCTTTTTTCTGTACTGTACTCTCACTGATTAATCTTGCCTTACAAAACCATTTAGAGTACTATGGTTTTATAATATACTTAAAAATTGGCAGAGAAAGGTTTTCCTCAAAGTTCTTCTGATGTATGATTTTTGTAGTTAATACATTATCCTTCTATAAAAAGACTTTGAACATTTAAAACATTATACGAATAGTCTAATACACGCTTAATAGTTTACATAGCACTTTCACATAGATATAGATATAACCTTCAGCTCACAACAGTCATATGAATTAATAAATCATTTTTATAGACAGGCAAGCAAAGATTGTGAAATTAAGAAATGTCAAAGGCCATTCTGCTGGAAAGTGGTAGAACCAGAATCCAAATCAAGGTCTTCTGACCTCAAATCCAAGGATCAAACCATTTCTCAATGGTAACGTGAGTGCTATCATTATCCTTGTTCCACAAACAACATTGTTATATTTAACGAGCAGTGAAATAGTCCCAGAACCTTCTATTATATAAAGCAATTCACTTCTCTTTTCTTGTTCTCAGTTTACACATCAGTAAAATAAAATCATTGGGCTAGATTTTTATACTACTTTCTAACTCAACACACATATGACTTTGTTATTGCCATGCGAGACATTCATACCACCTATTGAACTGTTTTTCTTATTCTCTCTGGCCCCTCTTTCTGTGTCCTTTACAGGCTCATCTCCCTCTATCCTTCTATTAAATGTCAAAATTCCCCAAGGCTTTGACCTACATCCTCCTCTCTGCTCACAGTTTTCTATCTCTAGATGATCTCATCTATGGCCATTACTTCAATCAAAGCTTATAACTTACTCTATCTCGAGTCTGGACTTTTCTTTTTTACTTCAGATCTTTTCATCCAACTGTCAACTTGGTACCTGTACTTGACTGTTTTTAAAAATCTCAAATACATTATGTCCCAAAACCAAACTCATGACTTCCCCACAGTATCCTAGCCTTCTTCCAATAATTCTATCCCCATTAATGACAATATCATTTATTCAGTTTTTCAAAACAAAAACCTAGAATTCATCCTTGACATACTGCTCTCTGTCATTCCAAATATTAAATTTATTACCAATCCCTGTAGGTTTTAGCCCCATTATTTCCCTCAAATCATTTATTTCTCTTCACATCTGCTACCACCATGTTCATCCAAGCCATTACCTCTAGTCCAGGGTACTAAAGTAGCACCATAATTTAAATTATTTATTCCCTAAAATTGATTATCAATACAGCAAGAAATATTGTCCTTAAATTAAATATCTGATTGTATTATACTCTTGTTCAAAACACTTCAGTGACTTCCCATTATTTATGATAAAGACTAAATGTTTCACACACAAGTAAGACTTGCATGGTCTGGCCATTTCTATCACCCTAGCCTCTTTGCTCTGTAAGCTACATGCTTGCATGGACGGGCCTTCTTTCATTCCTTAAATTTAACCTGTTCCCACTGCAGAACTGTGCACGTGCCATTTACTCCACCTGTGAGGCTTTTTCCTTCTTCAACAAGCTAACTCTGATTCTTCCTGAAGATATCAGCTCCATAAAATCATTTCCTTTAAGAAGCTTTTCTAATCTCATTTACTGAATCAAATTCCTCTACTATAATGCTACACTTACCACAGTTACAAGTTTACTTAAATGTGAATGATAATTTGATTTGTGCCTGCCTCTCCCTGTTAGATATAAGCTCCATGATGGCAAGAACTATTTTCTGCATTTTAAAAATAAATGTATTTATTTAAATTAGTTACAAGTCTACAGTATATTAGTTAGACATTTACATTGTTCATAAAATGATTCCTCACCCCAATTGATCCTTCCTTCCCCTGGTCCTCTACTTAGCCATCATTTTAATGCTAACTGCATTCCCTCCGTTGTGCTCCCCATACCCATGCCCAGCTATCAACTACTAATTTATACTTCTTTAATCCTTCATTCCATTCTCCCAGCCCCCAACCTCCCTCCCCTCTGTCCGTCACCAAATCGTCCACTAAATTTGAGTCTGTTTCTGATTAGTGTTCTTTTTGTTCCTTAGATTCCATATAAGTGAAATCACATGGTATTTATCTTTATCTGACTTATTTCACTCAGCATAATAACCTCTAGGTCCATCCATGTCATTGCAAATAGAGGAATTTCATTTTTTTAATGGCTGAGTAATATTCCATTGTATATATGAACCATAATTTCTTTATCCAATCATGTGTTGAGGGGCATTTAGGTTGTTTCTATATCTTGGCTATTATAAACTGTGCAGGCATGAATATTGCAGTGCATAGATGTTTACAAATTATTGTCTTGGTTTTCTTTGGATAAATACCCAGAAATGCAATCGCTGGGTCAAAAGGTATATCCATTTTTAATTTGTGGAGAAACCTCCATATTGTATTCCATAGTGGCTGTACCAATTTGCAATCCCACCAACAATGTATGAGGGCTCCCTTTCTTCAAATCTTTGCCAATATTTGCTGTTTTTTGATTTATTGACGACATTTTGACAGGTGTGAGATGATATCTCATTGTGGTTTTGATTTGCATTTCTCTTATGGTTAGTAACCTTGAGCATCTTTTCATAAGTCTATTAGCCATCTGTATTTCCTCTCTGGAGAACTATCTGTTCAGGTCTTCTGCCCAGATTTTAATTAAATTTTTTGTTTTGTTGTTGTTGTTGTTGTTGTTGTTGTTGAGCTGTATAAGTTCTTTATAAATTTTAGATATTAACCCCTTATCAGATGTATCATTAGCAAATATCTTCTTCCAATATGTTGTCTTTTTGTTTTGTTGATGATTTCCTTTGCTGTACAAAACCTTTTTAGTTTGATGTAGTCCCGTTTGTTTATTTTGTTTGTTTGCCTTGTCAGAGAGAGTTTACTGCCTATGTTTTCTTCTAAAAGTTTTATGGTTTCAGGTCTTACATTTAAGTCTTTAATCTATTTTGAGACTATTCCTGTATATGGTGTAAGAAGATGGGCCAGCTTCTTCTTCTGCTTCTTCTTCTTCTTCTTCTTCTTCTTTTTTTTTTTTGCATGTATCTGCCCAATTTTCCCATCACCATCTATTGAAGAGACTGTCTTTACCTCATTGTATATTCTTACCTCCTTTGTCATATATTAAGTGAGCATATAGGTGTGAATTTATTTCTGGGCTCTCTATTCTGTTCCATTGATTAATGTATCTATTTTTATGCCAGTACCACACTGTTTTGATTACTATAGCCTTGTAGTATAGTTTGATACCAGGTGGTGTGATACCTCCAACTTTGTTTTTTTCTCAAGATTGCCATGCTATCTGGGTTTTTTTATAGCTCCATATAAATTTCAGGATTGTTTGTTTTAGCTCTCTGAAAAATGCCATTGGTATTTTGATAGGGATTACATTGAATCTATAGATTGCTTCGGGTATGATGGCCATTTAACAATGTTGATTCTTCCTACCCATGAACACAGTATATGCTTCCATTTATTTGTATCTTCTTCAATACCTTTTTTCAATGACATAATTTTCTAAAAACAGGTCTTCTACCTTCTTGGTTAATTCAATTTCAAGTTATTTTATAGTTTTTGATTCAGTTGTAAATGGGATATTTTTAAAATTTCTTTCTGAAAGTTCATCATTGGTGTATAAAAATGGCACTTACTTCTGAATATTTATTTTGTAACCTACTACTTTACTGAATTCATTGATCAGTTCTAACAGTTTTTTGGTGGAATCTTTAGGGTTCTCTTTATATAATATCATGTCATTGGCAAATAAAGAGAGTTTTACTTCTTCCTTTCTAATTTGGATGACTTTTATTTCTCTTTCTTGTCTTATTACTGTGGCTGAGACTTCTAATACAATATTGAAGAGGAGTGTTGAAAGTAGGCATCTTTATCTTGTTCCTGATCTTAAGTAAAATACTTTTAGCCTTTCCCTATTGAGTATGATGTTAGCTGTCGGTTTGTCATATGTGGCCTTTATTATGTTGAGGTATGTTCTCTCTATTCCCACTTTGCTGAGAATTTTTATCATAAATGAATGCTGGATTTTGTCAAATGCTTTGTCTGCATCTATTGATATGATTATATGCTTTTTATCTTTTGATATGTTAATGTGGCATATCACATTGTTTTGCAGATATTGAACCAATCTTGCATCCCAGGAATAACTCTATCTTGATTATGGTGTATGATCTTTTTAATGTATTGCTGAATTTGGTTTGCTAATATTTTGTTGAAGATTTTGCATCAATGTTCATAAGGATATAGGCCTATAGTTTTCTTTTCTTATATTGTCTTTTCTTGGTTTGGGAATCAAGGTAATGGTGGCCTCATAAAAGGAGTTAGGGATCTTCCCTATTCTTGAATTTTTTTGGAATAGTTTGAGAAGAATAGTTGATACTTCTTTAAATGTTTGGTAAAATTTGCCTATGAAGCCATCAGATCCAGGACTTTTGTTTTGGGGGAGGTTTTTGATTACTGATTCTATTTCATTGGTGGTAATCAGTCAGTGCAGATTTTCTGTCTTCTTGACTTAGTCTTGAGAGATTATATATTTCTAAGAGTGTGTCCATTTCTTCCAGATTGTCCAATTTGTTGGTGTATAATTGCTTGTAATATTTTCTTATGATCCACTGTATTTCTGTGGAGTCCATGGTTATTTCTCCTCTTTCATTTCTGATTTTATTTATTTGAGTCCTCTTTTTTTTCTTGATGAATCTGGCTAAGGGTCTGTCAATTTTGTCTATCCTTTCAAAGAACCAGCTCTTGGTTTCATTAATTTTTTGTGTCATTTTTCTAGACTCTATTTCATTTATTTCTGCTCTGATTTTTATTATTTCCTTCCTTCTACTCACTTTGGTTTTTATTTGCTGTTCTTTTTTAGTTCTTTTGATTGTAAGGTTAGATTGTTTAGTTGAGCTTTTTCCTTGTTTCTTGAGGTAGGCTTGTATTGCTATGAATTTCCCTCTTAGGACTGCTTGCACCATGTCCCATATTTTGAGTCATTGTATTTTCATTTTAATTCAAAGGACACTCTATTTTTTTTTACCATGGTATCCTAGTGCTTAATACAAAGAGCATGGAGCACAAGAAGTGCTCAATAACTGTTACTGAATAAGTAAAAAATGAATGAGGACATTTAGAAATAATAAAAACACCTGTTTGAAAAATATATATATCAAAACTGTGAGTGCATGCTGATTAAATGGGTCTCTTCAAATAAAAGAAACTTTGATCAGGATTCATACGTGGAATCAACAGAACCATTGAAACTCCCATTTGGTATCAGGAGTGATATTGCAACAATATTGATTCAACACTGAGTCAACAATGTTGATTCTTCAAATGACAATTGCTATTTTTTTCCAAAATATATCTAATGACATTCTCATAAACAAAGTAGGACACAGGAAGAGAAAGAAAGCAGCATCAATTTGAAATTTATCTTATCACAACACTTATACTACCAGGGCTTTGGGGTAAAATTCCTTTCAGGCATCTCCATTTAACAAGCATTGATTGTTGCCTAATGCCTAAGAGGTATTTGGCACATATCTGGCATTCAAGTATTTGTTGAAAGAATAAATGTTGCAATCTATCTATTGATTCCTATGCCTAGTCATAGGGCACAAAATAAAGATGTTGCAGTCAGGTAGAGCTCACAGTGGTCTCCAAAATACAGTTGTTCATACCAGGGAGGAATTCACAATAATCTATTGGAGTAATGAAGGAAAATACTCAAATGTTACTCTATGGGTATTTTTTCTTAGGGGGGAAAAGGAAAAGAAGAAATTTAGGTTTTCATTATTTAACAAATTGATTGACAACCTTATTCAATTTTATATCAGCTGATTCCAAACAGATGTGTAAAGAAATCTTGAGTGAGATGGTAGTAACAGTAGAACTCACTGGGCTTCCGCGTACATTTACCTGCTCTCAGTAGATTTCAATTCTTATAAATGACTATTACTGAAATATGAGGATTCTAGACTATTCTAGAATACAAAGATAGCATTGTCACTCTCAATTGGTCAGGAGGGAAATATAAAATAGTTATTTTTTTATTGTTTACTTGATTTTTGTCCAATGTAATAAAAGGGTCAATAATACAATTAAAAAAAAGAAGTGAGTGTCAAAGTAAACTCATCTGACCCTTTGAACACAGTAATAATTTTGAAGGGCGGGGAATGGCCAAATGCTGACTATGAAGCTCACTAAAAGTAAATGCATAGTTTCTGTAAGCTGCAGTCATCAACTGTATACACATAAATTTTTAAATACATTTTTGATTGTTCTTTTACGGTTGAGGAAATCAAAAGGAAAAAAGATTATAAGGTTTACTCAAATTCTCATAGCAAGCTAACGTATCTCTGTGTTCTCCATCTACTGCCCTTTCCACTATCCTACTGGCATCCTCTTCAAGCATCTGCTTACTGATTTTCTACCAAGCATTTAATAAATTCTAATTAAAGAGTCAATATTTCTACCCACTTTATGAAATACAGATTCTTATTAATAGGCCTCTTCTTTTGTTCTTTTATATGGATATATCAACCAATTAATCAATTTGCTTTCATTATGTTACTTATTATCTTAGTATTCACTAAATTGCCTCTTAATATTTCCACATAACAAAAATGCCATAATCAAAGTGAATTTTTAACATTTTGATCCAGTATAGCCTGTGCAGGTACAATATCAAATCATGAATTAAAACATAAGAAACATTTATCCAAATTTTAGCAGTTACTTCAGCCTTAGATCTGTTCCTTTTACTTCTGTTAAAGTCAAATAAAATTAGTCATTTTATTAAATACCTCATATCATATTAACAAACATGTTAAAACTCATCCTTTTATATAGTTAACTGGAAGATAATTTACCAAATGACAGGAACAGTTAATTCTAGATCATAAAATTTTGGATGACTTTTTGCTTTCTTACTACATACTAATATTCCTTGAATTTTTTTAAAAAATGAATTATTTTGATAAAACATAGTCTCATTATTCTTAAAAATGTTCGAGGACTCTCTAGAAAAAAAAATTATCATTTTGTCATACAACTGGTTAATCTGATATCTGCCAATGACTGATACAAAAAACAAGTAAGATACAATATGTTGCAATAGAGATTGCATAAACTTTATAATTTCAAGAAGATTGGATTTAAAATCTGGCTTAATGTAATATTCAGCACATTCCTTAATTTTCCAACCTTCATCTTTTCATGTCCACCTTTACCTTGGTGTAGCCTACACAGTACAAGCAAATGAAATACACTCTTCATTATAAAATCTCAGCACATCTGACCCTGCATCTTGGAAGAACTGTTCCAGTCACAGAATCACTCTTAGTTCATTGTGAAGCTAAATTTTATATTTCAAGAGGCCCCTCTTTGCTGAAACTGAGCAATGGTTCAGAGATATAACTAAGGTTAGCTCAGGAAATAACCAACTGATGCTAAAAATAACCTCTGATGCATAGGCATTAATCAGAAATAGCAACAAAAAGACTACCTTTAGTTTCTTTACACCCTTCCCTTCATTATCTCCATTGTTATTCATTTTAATTTGGTTTTGCCTGTTTGAAAACAGGTATGGGAATACACAGTGTAAGCTGTGTCAGTGGACTTAGTTCCTAACCAAACACTTAGGAACAGATGCCAGATCACATAACATGAGCTCTCAATGAGTAAAATATCTGGTGTGTTTAGAATGGCTCCTAGTAAAGATGCATCCTGTCCACTATCATCTTTGTGTAATAGAGCGAGAAATAGACACTGCATCAAAAGTTTACATAACCTGCCTAAATCAATCCATGTGTTCTGAAATGGAATTGAACTAAACTGAACTGAACTGATAACTCAAGTCCCTATTTTTCACTAACATAATTCCCATGTTGCAAGACTGGAAGCAAGAACTAATGAGAGGAAGTACTGTAATGACAAAGGGTTTTTTTCCTTTCTTTCTACAGATTACTAAAACATTCGAAGAATCAAATTTAAAAAATCAGTTCATAAGAGCTCATGTCGTCAAACTGAGGTAAGTCGAACGATATAAAAAATACATAAGCTTAGATACAATTTGGCCCATTTAACTTTGGTTTATGGCATGGATAATCAATGAGATATATACACAATTTGTTGCAATATTGTGAAAATATTATTACAGGCAGCTTTAAAAACAATGCCAAAAAAAAAAAAAAAAAACAAAGCATGCCACATATCATCTATTTACTTACTAATGTAAATAACAATATTACTCTAAGTTGTGGTAGGAAAAGGAAGAAAAGGTAGAGAGAGATTAGGGCGAAGGTACAGTAACAGGACTATTCGATTGTATAAAGCCAGTGGGTACCATTCACAATGCAGTCTACGTAAACAATGTCCCCTGGAGCTGTGCAATGCTGCAGTCCTGGGAATTTTCATCCAAGATCAGAACACAGTAACCAACATCAAAAGTGGCTTTTGGGTTTTGTCTGCCTGAAATGCTATAATCTAAAGGATTCTGTGGCAAATCGAACCATGTCTGTCATGAATTCATAATAGAGGAAGTAGCAACATGCATACTGGCTATTTGTCATTCCTGCATTATTTGAATGTGTACCTTATATCACAGGATATAAGACAAGCATTTCCAACTAAAAGAGTCACCCTTCACTGACCCTACTACAAATACCCCAAATGCTCACATTGTTAGTCTGTCAAATATTATGCAAAAGTTCTTTGGAAGAAAGATTTAATTCTTTCTCAAATACTAATACCACAGGAAATTATTAATATTTTATTCTCTTTAGTGTCTCCTAATAAGTAGCAAGGAGAATGGAGCTCCAGTCAGATAAGTTTTGCTGAGTGGTTAGAGAAGTAGGAAGAGTCGATGAAAAAAGTAATTTTCAAAATGCGCTTCAATCATTTCCGTTCACATTTGCCTTAGTTCTTTCTTTTGAAAGGTCTCTGTACTAGCCACTAGCTGACAAAGTATGTATGACTACCTGTATTTTCTTTCCTTTTATTCACTTCCAAATCCCCTGCAATTCCACTTCTGACCCCACCACAAAATGCCAATTGTTCTTGCCAAGTTCAACAATGACAACATAGGGAATATGGTCAATAGTATTGAAATAACTGTATATAGTGCCACGTGGATACTAGACTTATCAGAGGGATTACTTTTTAATTATTTAAGTGTCTAACCACTATGCTGTACACTTGAAACGAATACAATACTGAATGTCAACTGTGATTGAAAAAAAAAATGGCATCCAAATCAAAACTCCAAAGGAATCACGGTTCTTGTTTTGGACTTCTCAATAGTATTTGGCATTACTGGACATTCAATCTTTCTTGAAATATTACTATCTTATGGTTTCTATGACCCCTCTTATCTCATTACTTACTCTTTTTCCATTTTCTTTGCTAGTTCTTATTCCTTCTCTATACATTTCTCAAATACTGCTGAATGTCAAGCTGTGCTATAAGCCTCTCATCTTCTCAGTTCTTATTCTCTCCTTTCAGTGGCTTCATTGACTCACCTATATGCTCATTATTCTCAAAGTCGCATCTCTGAGACAGAACTCTCCCTCACCTCTAGACATGAATATACACAGCCATCTACTTGATACCATCATATGTATATCTTACAGACAATTCAACTTTATCATGTACAGACCTGAATCCCTCTCTCATCAAATGTTACTCTTCTATTGTTACCTACCTGTATAAATGGCAGCACCTTCAATCTAGTTTCTTAATAAAGAATAATGGGAGTCATTTTTAATCCCTGTCTTTCCTTCAATACATGTTATATATGTATCCAAGATATATCTATTTTAATATATAATAGATATACATGTACATGTATGCATATTTATATATGTGTGTGTATGTGTATATACATATTTTCTTGTAAGTTATATATACATAATAAAGTTTAATAAACTTTCCTTTTTCTGATTTCCTCCTACCATCTTCATGTCTAGGCTTATCTTTCACTACTCTCTACCTTTTTCTTTATTCACCATTAGACTTTTTTTTAGTTCTTCATGCTTCCTAACCTCAAGACCTTCATATAAACTATTCCCTCTGCCTGAAACACACACACACACACCACTTTTTCCCGATACCCTTTTGTTTTAAAATGAAGTTTGTTCATGTAAAATCTGAGATACAGTAAAACCAACAAATCATTCCCCTTCAAAAGCCAATTTTTATTCACAGTTTCCAAGAGAAAGGGACAGGACCTTGATAATGTCATTATGAAGATCAAATAAATTAGTAGCGTAAAATAGTCCTGTTTGAGCATCTATTTATAAGTTTATTGTTGTTCATTAAGAATTGCTCTTTTTTGAATTGCATATTCATATCTTTTCCATTTTTTATTGCTTGTTACTCATTTTTTTACTGAGTTGTATGAGTTCTGTATTTATAGTACATACTAATCTTTTGTCACTTTCTGAGTTGCAAATATATTCTCCCTGTCTCCCTGTTTATATTTTGCTATGGCATCTTTTGTTGTAGAAAATCAATTGCAAAATATCTTAAATAATTCTTTCTCCTCACATATATGAAGACATTCCCCCATATTTTCTTGTAAATTTAAAATTTCGTTGCTCATATTTAGGTGTTTTGTTTGTGTATTTCAAGAAGCAGAAATTTAATATACTTTTTTCATATATGTCATTTTTTTAGATTTATGATACTCACTTCTATGATATATTGTTTAGGCATATCTGTGAGTCATTTTCTGAATAATCAATTCTGTTTCTTCCTATTTACTTCAATAATTATGTAATTCAAAGTAAAACCAACCACTATAAATGTTTCTCCTTGTGTAATATATTTTGAGGATATATTATCAAGTGCCTATATGTTTAGAATTATTATATCTTCTTCATGAATTCTTTTATTGAGGTATTAATCCCTTTTTCCCCTAATTAATTATTTTTATTTTAAAGTTCTTACATCTGATACAATTATGGCTACATTGACTTTCCTGTGATTATTTTTCAGTAAATCTTTATCCACCATTTTATTTTCAACATTTATGTATCCTTATAGGTTAGATGTTTCTTCTAAAACAAGAAGACACCTAGATTACATTTTCTAATGCATTCTGACCATCTTTGCCTTTAACTGGAGAGTGTAGTCAATTTACATTTATTGTGATGAATGTTAAATTTGGATTTATTGCTTCCATGTTATTGTGTTCTTTATTTTTTTTTTGCGCTTCTTTTTTTCTGTTGTCTTATCTTCTTCTGATTGAGTTTTTTTCATTTTCTCCTTTCAGTAGTTTAGAGGTTCTACATTCTATTTGTCATATTTTAGTCATGATCCTTAAAATTTAATCAAGGAGAATTGGCTTAATCCATTGCCCTTCTTTCAAATAATAAGGGAACTCGAAACCGTTATTCATGTTGTTATGTTTCAGTTCACCTTATTTCTAATGCCAGTTAGTCATTGAAATTATATTGTCAGTGTCTTTTTAGATCACCAGTTAATCATTTGTTTCATATTTTTTTCTGTACCTCATACCCTCCTTCTGGGTTGATTTCCTTCTTACAGAATACTTCCTGTATAAGTTCTTGTATGAAGTACATGAGTAATTAATTGTATTTTTGTTGTTGTTCTACTTTGATCTGAAAATGTCCTTTTTTAGTTTCATTCTTGAATAATTCTTTAGTGTAGATATAAAATTCTAAGTTGATAGTGATTTTCTCAGCACTGTGAAAATAAAATTACATGCTGTCTTTCATTGTTGCCACTGAGAAATTGCCCTTCAGTCAAAATGTTCTTTGGTAGCTAGTTTTTCTCCATTGTTTGAAATCATTCCATTTGTCTTTGAAGTTCAGAGTTTCATGTAATGTAGTTGTGTGTGGGTTTTTTATTTAGTATGCAACAGACTCATTGTGATCTGAGGCTTGGTGTCTTCATAAATTCTGAATAATTCTAATTATCTCTTGTAATATTGCTGTTCCTTTATTTTTCTGTGTTCTTCTTTAGTACTGCACTAGGAAAACATTAAGCTTTCTCCTGTTTTTGAGCCTCTATCTTTTTCATCTTTTTCTCTGTGTTACATTCCACATGATTTCTTCATCTCTTTTACTTAACTAATTTGTCTTCAGCTTTGCCTAACATTCTATGTAACCTACCTATAGAGTTTTAATTTCAACTATAAACTATGTTATGACCTTGTTTGCCTGTCTGAAAGTTCTATTTGTTTCTTTAGAGAATTCTGGTCTGATTTGATAATGCCCTTTACTTTTCTCATATTTATGATTTCTCCTTTTGTGTCATTAGCCATTCAAATATATTTACCTGTAATTTTATCATATAAAGTTTTAGAGGATGTTCTCATTGTTCTGCCAATTCTGTTACTTAAGCAAAAGGGGTCTGTCTGCCTGCACATGTCTGAATCAAAGAAAAAATACATGCAGGTTTTGCAGCAAAGGAAGTAAGGTTTAGTGGAGTTGCAAGTCCCGGAGATACAGGCAAGCTAAGGCTCTTAACAACCTGTCCCCCTACCCCAGGTGTCTTAGAAGTACAAATTATATAGGGAAAAATCAATCCTCATGTAAACTAAGGGATTTTGGGGGTGTGGGTGCTACTGATTGGATGATTGAACTGGGCTGGGGTAATTGATCATTATGTTTGTTTCTGGAATCAGCCATGGCTCAGTCTCCTCTAGTCCCGTGCCAGGGAGTTGTTCTCCCTTGATAGGCCTGGAGCTGAAACACCTCTATGGCTAAGATGTTACCTTTAATATAATTGAAACTTATTGTCATCATGATTAGAAACCTGAGGCTCAATAAATCTTATGTCCTAAGACTTAATGATTAAAGGAGCGGTGATAACAATGGTAGAAGGTGGGAAAAGCAAGTAAGTCATAATGCAATTATCTGGGCAAAACCAGTTTGAATTAGAAAAAAACATATTAAGGAAATGAAAGTTTATCTGAGGTTACAATTCTAGCTCATGATGTATTCTTTACCATTGATGTTATATCTTTATCTTTAATCCACTTTAGAACTAGGATCCTATGCAGCCTGGATTTAACACACATATTGTCAGAGCATTTGTTTCTACCAGACACTCAAGGAGGATCAGCAGAACATGGAGCATTTTTTTGTTGTTGTTAATTATGTTAAATAGAAAACCACAAGCCCAAAATTGTGTCACCTGTGCTAAAAGCCCATGATACCAAACATAGATTTAATACTTGATCTAATTGCAGTTCCAGCCTATCCCAGAAATGTACTCTTAATCTACTAATCTGGAATTTTCTGGTCAAGCACCAATAAAATTATCTGTCAAGTGGATCTTCTCTATCTCCTCCCAATGACCTTTCCCTTTTTCTTCCCTCAATGTCCTGGTATAAAAATAATTCTTTCTTTTTTTTTTTGTTAATGGCTCCCTTGCCCCTCCCGATAAAAACATTTCAGTTTGTACAGCCCCTTCTAGTTGCTAGATGGGATGGTATTTGAATTATGAAAAGCTTTAAAAAGCCAGTTAGATCTTCAAGTTTATGCAGTTGATTTTTTAAAAAACAATTTCTTAAAGTTTCTTGGACCATGATAGTAGTATAAATGCAAATCAAAAACTTTCATGCAGCCAGGCTCATGATTATGAGTTTTTTTTTTCCTTCCTGACCTACTGGTAGTCATTCACCCAAATAATCTTAGCCTCAGGGAATATAAAATTAAACCAAATTTCTGAGTCTGCAAGGTATGACCTCAGCTTTGCATTTCAAATAGAATTTATTATATTTTTCAAGCATTTCTGATTGTTTTATTTAAAAAGTTTTTTTTAATTTAAAAAGTTTTCTTTTAATTGTTTAGACGTTCATGTTGCTAGAAATGGAAGTTATAATTATTTGTTTGTTGATTGTTTCTCCTTCTAAACTACAAGATCCATAAGAATGGCAAGTGTGAATCTTAGCCATATCAAATTTCTGAATCTACAAATAGTGCCTAGCACAATATTTAGTAAGTAAATATTAAGTATCTGAAATGAATATTATAGCAGAACTGGCAACTGAGATGAGAGAAGGAAGCCTAGAGTGAATATGAGAGCATCAAAACCAAATTTGCCTAATGCAGCTTTTCAGAAAAGAAGGCATTCATCTAAAGTTCAGTAGATGAAGTAATTTACATGGTAATTTACATAGAAGGAAGTAGAAATTGATGTTAGATAATTAAGCCATTAGTCAAATTATCAAGGTTTGTAGTGACGAATATCTGTGGCTAATTGAAATGGAGATAAAATCTTAACATATGACTACAAAAGTTAAAATTTGATTTTGTAGCCAGATGAATGGATGCAGGTACCAGAAATTTAGCTCGAACTTTTAAGCCACATAACTTTGGAAATTCAGCTCTTCATAACTTTAATGAGATTGGAACTGGAGATTTGTGAAGCCTAATAATAGCTAATACTTATAGTACACTTACTGTATGCTATGTATTCTTTCCAAAAGTTTTGCATATATTAATTTATGTAATCTTCATAAAAACCCATTTTAATTTGAGGAAGCTTAGATACAAAAAGATTAAGAAATAAATAGTTTACCCAACATCAAACAGTAAATGGCAGAGCTATTACTCAGGCTCTGGCATTCTGACTTCAAAGCCAGCTATATTGAATAGTGAGTACAATGTACTATGCATTGAAATAAAATATTTGTGAGATAGCATTGTGATATATCATTGAGGCAAACACTGTTATGTTAATCTGTTCTAAATTTAAATAGCTCACATAAATTTTTTAATGTTTATTAAAGAAGAATATATAAAGAGAAGAGCAGAAACTATCATACTTATTCATTTAAAAATATCTTTATGGTTTTCAGGCAAGATGGTAATGGTGTGATAGCAGATATTGTTATGAAATTTAAATCCTCCAGAAATAGTAATGGAGCATCGATGAAAAGCGAAATTGAGTCTGTTTTACGCCAAATGCTGAGTAACTCTGGAAACTTGGAAATAAACCTTTCAGCTGAGATAACATGCAAGTACCATTTTTATATACCGTTTCATTTCACTATATTTCTCAATTTAACCAGTTACAATTCATGTTTTAATTTAATACGAGACTGATCTTTTTTCCCCTTGTAGTTAAACTTCAAGAAAACAATATATTATAAAGCTAGATATAATGTATAGCCCTCTAATATAAAAATTCTAAAATTTAAATAACCATTTAGCATTCACATAGTAAATTTTATTTGCTAAAATTTTTTATTCATTTTCTCTTTCAATACTACTTATGAGGGATGTTGTTGTCAGATGTTCAATTTGTAGGTATGTTACAGAAATGGTAAATACCTGTACAAGGTCAGAGAACAATTTAATTAATAATCCGCCTCACCTAGAACAGGCCATGTAGTTGGAAGTTATCTGGTAAATACGTATAGAATAAGGAAGGAAATTAGAAGATTTAGCAATATCTTTATCTTCTCTCTGAAAATCATGTATACCTCATCCTGTCTTTTATTTTTTTATTTTTGCCTTTTTTCCCATTTTATATAAAAAATTAACACATCTGTTAGAAAAAATTTAGAAAAATTTATGCCAAGATAGTAACAATTATGGGGATTATGAGCTTCAAATTAAAATACTATCCAACTACATATTTCTACCCAAATGGCCCAAATATATTCAAAAATGAGCTCACTTTTACGCTCTACTCTTAGTCTACTTACCACTGCAACCTTCTCTTCTTCCTCCCAATATAGGATAAAGGCACCAATACCCACTCAGTCTGCCAGGTTAGAAATCAAAGTTCAAAATTCGTTTTTTGGCCTATAATGTACAGCTGAAAGGTTATTTCCTCGCGGAAGCCTTTTTGGATCCCTCAGACCAAGAAAGGGTCTGTGTGCTCTGCTTTCACATTATTTAGCATGTTTCCTTTACGATAATGTTATCACATTTAAGTACCTAAGCTTGTCTTGAATCTATGTCCATTTTCTTCCATCTCTACTGCTATCACTCTGGTCCAAACCAACATCATTCTTAAACATCTGCACTAGTCTCCATACTACTCCCCTTATATATTTTCTTTACCCCTTCCATCTATTGTCCATGTATTAATCAAAGAAATATTTTATAATGCTGTCTCACTTAAAAGCCTCTCAAAGATTTCCACACACACCCCTGTAAGTGGGATACCATATTTCCTGGTTTTCCCAGGACAGTTTCAGTTCATGCAATTGTCCAAGAATCATTATTAATATTGCTCCTTAAGTGTCCTGGTTTGAACAATAAATGATACGTCTATTTCATCTAAAGCACTGCATGATCAGGTTCATACTTACCTCTCCAGCCACTTATACCACTCTCTTTCTCACTCACTGTAATCTAGCCACACTTACATTTTCTCCAACTGCCAAACTCTTCCCTCTCCTACCTCAGGGCCTTTGCATACAATTTGTTATAACACTTCCTAGATCATCCTTGTGCATTCTTCAGGTCTCATCAAAATTATTGCTTTCTAATGTAAACTTTTCTAATTTCCATTACTCGGTTATTTACCTTTGTCACAGATTCCTTCGTTAACCTTCTTAACATTTACCACAATGGAAACAATAAAATTATTTGTGTGACTTTTGTACTGACTGTCTTCATCCTACTCTGTAAGCTTCCTAAAGGCAAAAACCAGTCTGCCTTATTGATCCTGTCTTTCTACTACCCAATATCTATCATCTAACAGATACTCCATTAATATTTGTTACATGACTAATAGAAAAGAATTATTTAATATGTTCCTAGAATTTAAAGATATTCCTTCAACTTTGTCATGTATTGCTAGTTTAATAATCCATGATTTTCTTATAATAAGCTCAAGATTAAAGAATTTTGATGGCTCCCACACTGGACTGGTATTCAATCAGATTGTTTACCAACACTTAGGAAAACAATTTGAAAGTTTTTGGTAAAAATAACCACTGCAACAGGTCCACAAAGTTGTCTCCTCAGCCCCTCCAAATCCTTTCATTCCTATCCTAGACTCCCACCTCCTCCCCTCTGCAACTAAAGAGTTAATGCTTAGCACAGAAAGGACCTCCAAGACACTGCTCCAGCACCATGGCTGGTTGTATCCTTTCTGACTGGCTGGCAATCGTATATTATAGTTTGTTTAGTCCTCTAATATTATACTTTTATTCTTTCCACTCAGAAAGGCTAGATAATTGCCCAGGTTGTTAAGGGAATCAGGATTTGAAGTCATCTCATTCAGAGAGGGAAAAAGCAGTGGTCAGTTCTTTTCAAAAGGTATTTTGGCTCCTGTGACACTTACAAAGCAGATGTAATACCCAAGCCCTGTTAAACTTCTGGCAGCAAATAAACTTGCATAAACTGATTTTAGAGAAGATAAAAACCTCTCTGAGAAGTTTAGGTTTATCTAATAAGAAATAAAAAGCTAATTTCTCATTGAAAAATTTCAAACAGGGAAAGATATAATGTGACATACATTTTTAGAAAAATCAGTCTGAGAAAGTAGAGGTGGATACATTGAAAACAAAGTAGAAGCAGGAAACCCAGTTTGAAGTTTTCATAAGAGTGTGGATATCATATGTTGAAAGCACAAACTAAAGTAGTAGTCATGGTAATGAGGAGGATGGGCTAATTTGAAGGAGAGAGAAAGATTAGAAGGCACAAAATCTAGAAACCAATGAGATGTGGAAATGATAAGAAAGGAACAGTTAAAAGATAATTTCAGATTTCTGGCTACTGATGGAAGTTGTGTTATTTACTGAATGAAGAACATAGGAATCTGTATTTTAACAGCCCTATGTTTCTGACTATGGTTGTCTGAGGACTATAAGGAATTATAGTAAAATGATCTCACTGTATTGATCTTACTCTCACTCTTTTTTTTTTTTTTAATACCAGCAATTACTGACCAGGATACAGTAATTATGGTCACTCAAGGTAAGTTTTAAAATTATATTATAAAGACAGTTTACCAAAATATAAAGAGTAAGTGTTCAAATCATTTGTGTTCGTTGTCAAGGCAGTGTCTACTGAGGAGGTATCTTTATTTATAGTTCATTCATGTGGGTTGTTGATGAAATGTTGCAGATTCCATTGATCTGTGGAGTGATATTCAGGTTTTTCCCTCCTTTTCAAAGAAAGAAGTAGCAGTGGCATTCACCCATTGAGTTTGATCTCACGAAAAATTTCTTGGCAGCTTTAGGAAGCTTTTCCTGCCTTGGTTCCATGGTAGCATTTCTGTAGATGTGTGAATTATGTTTGGTGACACCATTTATATGGCTTCTCCTAACCACTAGAATAACTTGCTTTGATTTAGGTTAATCATAAAGTACAGTTAAAAATTATAAAAAGTATTCTTAGTTTTTCATCTATAACCTAAAGGAAAAGTCATTACTTTCCAATGTCGTTCTGTATGCTCTTAGGCTAGGACAGCAACTATGGTACCCCTAGAAAACATCAGTCTGCTGATAAAATATAGTTAGAAATTAGTTTAGTGTACCTAGATAGTGGTCTATCTCAGATACTTAAGTGACATTTACAAGACAATGCTACCTCTATGGGTGTTTTTAAACTTCATTATATGTTTAGTCCATGCTTCCTTTTAATAAAAATTTACTTAAGCAAATTATTAGAGAATTTGGTTGGAGGATGCAGCAAAGAAACCTATGTTCCATGTGTATTTGTGGCAGAAGTCTGGTCCTCCTCTATCTGGGATGCCTGTTAAAAAAATAAATGCCTTTTGATGGTTGTCCTATTGAAGAAGTGTCACTACTTTATAGCTAGTCCAACAATAGAAATTGTTGGTAATGATGTACCTCTAATTTCTTAGTAATAGACTAAACAAGAGGAAATAAATCATGGGAATAGGAGTTTAGAGGAATTAAGTGATCAGCCTACAACAACCCATTTCAGCTTTGGCTACTAGAGTGCTCACAGGCTCTCTTAAGATGTTTAAATAAACCTCATGTAGAGACTTAGAAACCCTGTAACCCTTGAGAATATTGTGTGGTAATTCCTTTTCAAGTTTCTTTTAAATAAAGTCCTTGAAAGTTGCTAAGAGTAGATCTTAAGTATTCGCACCATGCACATGCACACATACATTCTCTCTCACACACACACACACACACGCAATAAACTATGTGAGGTGATGAATGTGTTCATTATCTTGATCTTGGTCATTATTTAAGAATGTATATGTATATCAAATCATCACATTCTTAACTTTACATATATATAATTATATTTATCAATTACTTCTAAATAAAGTTGGGGAGGGGGAATGCAGTTTCTGACTTAATCTCTGGTGTGGGTATGAAAGTCAATAATTTTTCAGCTTTGAGGTATAATCAAAAAATAAAATTGTAGGATTTTAAAATGTATAATGGCATGCTCTGATACACACATACACACACACACATATACACATATATACTAAAAATATGCACCCATCTTGTTAATTAACATATCCACCAACTCACTTTTTTTTTTTTTTTTAGGCAAGGCTACCCTTAGTTAACCTCACATATTGCAAGGACCTTGTCAGTTTACAATCTCTTTTATTATTTATTTATTTATTTATTTATTTATTTATTTATTTATCTATTTACACCTATAGCACCTGGTCTTCTTAGGTGGTCCCCCATCCAAGTACTAGCCAGGCCCAAGTCTGCTTAGCTTCTGAGATCACATGGGATTGAGCTTGTTCAGGGTAGCATGGCTGTAGACCACCTCACATTTTTACTTCCTCTTTTTTTAGTAAGAACATTTAAGGTCTACTCTCTTAGCAAACTTCAATTATATAATACAGTGTTGTCAACTTTAGCTACCATGTTAGACATTAGATCCTCAGACATTATTCACCTTATAGCTCAAAGTTTGTACGCTTTTACCAAATTCTCCATATTTCATCCCCCTTCCCCAACCTTAAGCTCTAGCAACTACTGTCTACTCTGTTTCTATGAGTTTGACTTTTTTTAAATAAGGATTTGATACATAAGTAATACCATGCAGTAGTTGTCTTTGTCTGGTTCATTTCACTTAGCACAATATCTTCTGGCTTCATCTATGCTATTGCAAATGACAGGATTGTCTTCTGTTTTAAAGCTAATATTCCATTATTTTATTGTGTGTGTATGTGGGTATGTGTATGTGTGTTTATACACACTACATTTTTGATCCATTCATTCACTGAGATGCATAGTTTCCACACAGCAGCAACATTTTTATAAGCTCCCTGGGAGTACCCATACTGTAGGTCTGAACACCACACTTTGAAATGCAAGGCTATA
Source organism: Cynopterus sphinx (assembly GCA_030015415.1). Lineage (NCBI taxonomy): Eukaryota > Metazoa > Chordata > Mammalia > Chiroptera > Pteropodidae > Cynopterus > Cynopterus sphinx. Next base: position 101,895,949 of record CM057382.1, on the reverse strand, counting down.
GAGAAGACAAAAATTTCCTAGTGAACTGGTGGCCTGAGCTGGGACAACCAGGACTGACCTATCTTAACTTCTACTCATGAGGAATTCCAGAGAACTATGAAGCTGTTCCAGAATTTGAAGTCACATGTCAATTAAGTTTAGAAAAGTTCTCTAAAATGCAGTTTATAGGCAATAATAGTCACATAAGTACTCTAAAAAATATAGCATATTGATTATGCTTTTGGAAAGGCTACCTGTCGTGGGGAAGAATACATAAAAGACAGAAAAGTCATAAAGATGGAGAGACTTTTACAACATCTCCTGAAAGTAAATGAATCATGATCTTCTCAACACATTAATGCGCATTTCTCATTAGAATGTGGAGCCGGTCCAGACCTAATGACATTGTCGGAAGAAAGAGTCATGGGAGGCACCAAAGCTGAGGAAGGAGACTGGCCATGGCAAGTCAGTCTGCAGGTGAATAACGTCCATCATTGTGGAGGCGTCCTGATCAGTAACAGGTGGATCTTGACAGCAGCTCACTGCTTCAGTAGGTGAGGCCATAGCTACTTACCCATCTGGAACAATTAGGGGAGACATATACATGAGAACTCTGCCCATATCCGCAAGACTAAACATGACTAAATTGAGTCAGAAATAATTCAATGAAAAAAATGAGCACTTTATTCCTATTTACGATAGAAAAAATTTTCTTCTCTTCAGCTTGATAATTCATTCATATGCTTCTGTTTTAGGTAATAGTATATGATTATGGCAAAGAACAAAGATTTAGATGTTAGTATGTTTAATTTAAATCCTAGCTATGAATGTCAGGAAATTTATTGAACCTCTGTAAGTCTTTTTTTTTTATTATTATTATTATTTTCAAATTAAGAAAAAATAGGGACATGCTGATATCTATCTATGTCTTACTGTTTCTGGTAGGATTAACATAAGTAAACATATGTTAAATGTTAGCAAAATGAACTGTTGAAGAAAATTTGCACATTATGTCATGTAAGCAAACAAGACTATAGCTGATCTCAGACCACCCTATCCCATTAATTTATTCTTTTGAAAAATTATTAAGTACCTATTATGAGTACAATATTATCTATTATAGAAGCTAATTAAACAAACAAGGAGCAAAAATAATGTTCTATTAATTATAGGGAGTAGCATAAAGAAAATGAATTTTAGCAACTTACAGAGAATTCTTCACTGATGTGAACAAAGGCTATTGTTACATTAGAGATAAACTGCCAATGGATAGTAGGATACATAAACTTTTCCTGTTGACATAAAGAAACAGTCCTACTGCTTGTAATAGGACTTTAGACCTGGACCCAAAGATTTCTGTAAACTAAACTCAAAAAGTTCACTCAGAAAAGTGATGGTGATTTGAATTCAGGTGTGTCTCTGACCATATCTATTCTCTTCTCAGACTCTTTCAATGACCACTGTCTAAAATCCAACCTTCTTACCACATACTGAATTAGATCAATTCAGACTTATTTCTCAAAGCATGAACCTTGAGTTCCACCCAGATTACATTAGCCTTTTCCCCTGGCCTCTGTCTACATTTTCCCATGTATGAACATTTGCTCAATATGCTTATTTTCTTTAAAATGTTAATATCCCTTCCAAACCTCCATTTTTCCTATTAAAATTCTGTAAAATCTTCACCATTTTTAAGAAGTCCTTTACAGATTTGAGGATACTGCCTCATAATACAGTGCCTGTCACAAAAGTGTTAAATTAAGAGAGAGTAAAGTTTAATAAGACTAGTATACAGTTTCTGAACAAAAGTTTTAGGAAGCCTTAAATTATTCTGAATTTTTCTTATGACTATCTTATAACAATATTTTTTTACACAGTGAATAAATTTAAAATTTCTGATATCAAAAGTTATAAAATTTCTGATATCAAAAGTTATCAAATTTCTGATTTAGACTGACATTTATTACTGTGTCTCAGAAGATATAAGAAACAAAATTTGAAAGAACATTTCAGTCTTCATTGCTACCCGAAAAGCCAGGGAACAGGAATGGCACTAATTGATTCAATCACCCCTGACTGTGGAAACAGAAATATAAATACTTGGACTTAATATAATAATATAAATACTTGGATGTAATAGAAACAGTACTGGATCCTAAGCCTTACTCAGATTCAGTCACCAAAGCTAAGTAAAGAGTATCACTACAATGATAGCCAGTTTATAAATTGGCTATCTAATGGTAACCAAAGAAATCTATGATTTTAAAGACTTAGAACATCTTTGAATTTTGCCACCCCAAATCCTTCTATTCATCACCATAACTTATACATGAGAGCCAACGAACTACATGAACCTTGTATTGGCACCCTCCCTATAGACCTGATTGTCACTGAGAACCCATCAATGAGGATTTGTTTGGGGCATGACCAACCTTACATCAAGATACATAGAAGTGATGAGGCCCTCATAGAAAGGAATCTTGAATTATCACTTCCTCTATGAAGCCTTCTCTGATACTCTCTTCCTTCCCCCACCTTATTGCCACAGAAATTCACCTATCTATCTTCAACAGTAGTCCCTGTGATTTGATAGTTTGTCTCTGTCAGTCTCTTCCATTAGTGTATAGAGCTGCTCAAGGACAAGGCCATAATTATTTATATTTTTATTCACATAGACTCATATTATTTCTTATACAAAGTAGATACTTTGTAATTGCTTGTGGAACTATAATTAATGAAAATAATAGTTGCCTTTATTGAGTGCCTACCTTGTGCCAAACACCATTGTCTCAAGAAAACTGTGTGAGACAGTATCATCAATTACATCTTGTGCATTAAAGAAACTGAGAATTAGAGATTTTAAGTAACATGCCCTAAATAATGCTGCTAATATGCAGCACAGCCAAGATTCAAATCTAAATCTAACTGGTTTCAAAGCCATGTCTATTCATTTGGATGAATGAAAGAAAAGGAGAAAAGCAGGGAGAGAAGGTAGCAAAGAAGAATATCTTTTAGAATTTTCACTATAAAGACCCTGCACAAAAGAAGTTGAATGTAAAAAATTCGTGTATTTGCTTGTTGTCAAAATTTTTTTTTAGTGAATTAGCATTCACTGAGAAGCTACTGTACCTTGTACAAGCATTTCCTGGATATATAATTTTTATTTTCTGTATCAACTACATTATCTATATCTAAACTAAATAAAACTCCTAAGTGGTTATTTGGTTTTTATTCAACATTTCATATTTATTCAACCTTAGGAGCATGTTGAGTTAATTAACTCTACAATTTACAGATCCTTATTTTCACCAGTCTGTACAAGACCTTTCTCTCATTTTTTTTTAATTCCTACCTGAATCCTACTTCCACTATCCTCCCTGCCCCAAAATGCCTAACACTAATATTTGACATGTATCTTTAAATATGCAATTATCAATAGGTTTATTTTGGGGGGGACATGTGTGTGTACATTAATTTATATAAGTAGCACTGTGTATAATGTCTCATATTGTTCCTATTGTTTTGGTTCAACCCTTGGAGTTTTCATCTGGTCCACCACTGAATCTATCATATTCCTTTAACTAGTAGTTTGCTCAAACTTTCCACTGCCGCAAAGAGCATGCACACACATATACACACACACACACCTTCATATGTGCCTTTCTATAAACCTTTAAGAATCTTTAAAATATGTACTTAGAAGTACATATGCAGTTTGTCAAATATAGAATGCTTCCTAGAAGTTACCAACCAGTAATGCAAAGAATTTGAATTTCTCCTCCTCACCAACACAATATTATTCTCTTTTTTCAATTTTTGTCACTCTTATGATTATATATTAGATGCTCATTATTGTTATAATTTCCATTTCTCAGCTTACTAGTGAGATTGAGTATGTTGTCACATCTATTAGCTGATTAGGCTTACCTTTCAATGAATTGCCTGTTAATATATTTTACTCATTTTATAATTATTTTTCTCTCCATTTATTAGTGGCTTAAAGGTTTTTCTGTACTTTCTACATAAGTTTTAGAAAGTAAACATTGCAAGTATTTTCCTAAGCTTTCTCATCCATCTGATAAACCTGTATATGGTATACTGAATTTTGAGTCCATGAAATTCATCAATTTTTAACCTGTGTTTTGTGTTTTAGGAGTATGATTTAAAAGCTCCAATTTCTGGGTCACAAAGATAATGCCCTACAGTTTTAAATATTAATGTGGTTTCGCTCTCACACGCTTGCGCACATGCACTCTCTCTCTCTCTCATATATATATATATATATATATATATATATATGTATATATATACATTTATAAATGTATATATATACATATACACATATACACACACAAATACATATATATGTATATATATTATTACTCATGGTATCAGTAAAGAGTTAAACTTTACTAGCTAAGTAATACAGAAATATATAGCAAAGAGAGGTTTATTAAATAGTTCTTAGACAATGGTGGGGCGTGACAAACACAAAATCCAAATATTTAAATATTCTAACAAATTTCTTATCCAAATCCATGTTTTTATATATTTTTTTTTAGCTACCCTAATCTGAATGTATGGACAGCCACCTTTGGTATTTCTACAGCATTTCCTACACAGAAAATAAAACTAAAGACTATTTTAGTCCATGAGAATTATAATTCTGTAACTCACGAAAATGATATTGCAGTTGTGCAACTTGACGGAGGTGTCACCTTTAACAAAAATATCCATAGGGTATGTCTCCCAGAGGCTACCCAAAATATTTTACCTGGTTCCACTGCTTACGTTACTGGATGGGGATCGCAAGTAAATGGTGGTAAGTGTCTCGGGAAAAATAAAATGATGACAACAACGAAATTTCCTGGTACTTCTAATATAAGGACAGGCTCTATGGACAGAATCATTCTATATTCTGTTCAGCCTAAGCTAGTTATTCATGAGTTTCCCCAGTAAAGCAAAGCAATGCCCTTAGAATATGTGGAGAATTCTCAAACACAGTAACAGGGAAATATAAAATAAAGCGATTAAAAATATGACTTCTTCAATGATGTAGAGACTCTGTAGGACTCAAATGACTTCCCTATAAAGAAAATAATAATTTTTTAAAAAAGGATTTGCTAGGTATTCTCTAAGGGTTTTTAATATCCTTTAAGGTATTAATAGCCATTTAAAGTATTCTGGGATAAAATGAATCCTGCTTCGAGCAAGAAACTCTAAGTATATATAAGCATTTTTCATACCTGTTTAGTGAATGAATAAAATGAAAATAAATATGAGGGCAATGTGAGAACAAAGAGGGCCAAGGGGGAAATAAGAGTATAAGCCAGGGAGTGGAAGAACAGCATTAACAGTGTCATGGATTTATATCCATGTTGTAGATGTCTTGCCAAGGAACAATACAAAGATTTAATTGTCCAAGAAAATATTTTGTTGTGTCCTCATGGCCCAGAGTAATTTTGTGGAGTAGATAAAATTTGTGTCTATCACAAAAACGACAGTGCCATTTTTAGGTAATATCAATATAAAATAGATTAGTTCTTTAGCCTTGAAACCAGACTGGTTTCTCTTTTGTTGTTATGTTAAGTTATTCAATATGTAACTTTCCAATTCAAAGTCAGTCAGCAGATAATTTAAATGCCAGTTGTCAATTTTAAGATATCAGATTTATTTTCCTCTCTAAGAGACATCACAAAGCTAAAGCAAAAAAAAAAAAAAAAATGTGGAAGCAGAATGAAAACTGCTTTGTTTAAAGGGCTATCCTTCTCTATTATAGTATCTTTGCTGAGAAGAGACTCCTAAGTACATCTTCAACAGCCTTCTTTGCTAAATTAGAAATAATGTTTGGAGTATATTTATTTTTTTTCATATTCATCATAAAGTCACTAATTTATATACCTTGAAGTCTATTTGCTTTCTGCTTTATACTAAACAGGCAACGCAGTTCAAGATCTACAGCAAGGACAGGTCAACATAATAAGTAATAGCGTATGTAATGCACCAACTAGTTATAATGGAGCAGTCTTGTCTGGAATGCTATGTGCTGGAGTACGTCAAGGTGGAATAGATGCATGCCAGGTAAGTTCAAGACAATGTTATCAATATCATCATTCAAGTTTCTAAGTACTGGCATGAGATACTGTGATAAACATACAGGTAAATCATAATACACAGTTCTAATCCTCTAAAAATTTATGATCTAGATTTTAGAGATAAAATTTTTTTCTGCAGTTGATTTGTTATGAAGAACTAATTCTGAGTCTATGGCCATGCTACCTGAACAAGCCCAATCCTGTCTGATCTTGGAAGCTAAGCAGGGTCGGGCCTGGTTAGTAGTTGAATGGGAGACCACCTAGGAAGACTTGGTGCTGTAGGTGTAAAAATTAAAAGAAAAAAAAAAAAAAAGGAATTGTAAACTGACAAGGTCCTTGCAATCTGTGAGGTCAACCAAGGGTTGCCTTGCCTAAAAAAAAAAAAGAAAAGAAAAACTAATTCTGAGAAGCCAAATTACAGAGTGCTTAATCATCTGAGCTCAAGAACCAGACAGACCTGGGTTTGAATTTCTTAACCTCTATAACCAATTCTTTTATCAATAAAATGGGGTTGATAATAATAATATCTAACTCTTTAGGTACTAGTAAACATTATATGGAGATTAAATATGTCAGGCACATAGTAAGCAACAAATCTCAGCTATCAGCTATTTTTCCTATTGTTGGTAACTAGATCACGATCACTGACATTAATAACTTTAATCTCAACCTTTTAACCACCATGAAGGTTTAAATAAATTAATTACTTATCTAAGAGTTACATATAAAAATTGATTTTAAAATATAAATAACACCTGAATATCATGACCTTGAAGATAGAAAACATACAAGAAGTCTAGTTACTTGAGTCATAACAGGTCTTACCATTATAAAACAGCAAAAATAAAACAGCCTTTAATTTTCAACCAAATATAAAAACACAAACAATAAATATGAAATTCCTTAAAAATAATTAGAATGAGATTTTAATACTAAAGTTTTTATTAGATTATCTAAACTATAGTTTAATCTTTTAATAGATTTTATTCCTATGTCTGAAACTCAGCCCCCTATGTTAATAGCAACTACTCCTTAGTATCAGAAATTACATTTCTGGAATTAAAAAAAATCAATGTTTTTATTAAGAAATCTGCTTCTGTCTTCCTGGGAATTGTATGCAAAATAATCAAGTTTATTATTTCCTCAAACATTACTGACTTTTATGTTTAGGGCTCACATTCATTTAAAAAAAAAAGTAGATAAGTAGTAGTTCTTACATAGCTTTTGTGAAGACCCCACTCCATGTGCACTTTCCCCAAAATGGAATATTTTTATCGGCTGCAAGTTGCAGGTAGGGAGAGGAATTGTTGATAAATTTTCAAGGTACTGTTGATTAATCATTGGCCTTTGTTCCTTTTAAACGGAGATGTCTTTGTGGTAGGAATGCTTCTTCCTCTCCAACCTGTATCTTTCTTATTACTAGACCCCCAACAGCAAATTCTCAACTTTCATCGTGTTTTTTCAAATAATTCACCAATCAAATAAGCAATACACCTCTACAATGACAATTCTAGATTTACTAAGAACGTTAATTAGAACTGACTTATGGATATGCATGAGTATAAAAGCATGTTACTCATGACTTACTCATGATGCCTTTGGCCTTCTGTATATCCAAATTTTACTCTTCCCCTAAGCCCAGTTCAAGCTTTAACTCACCATGAAACTTCCCCTATGTTTTCTACTCCAGGCCTCACTGTTTCAGCTGAAACACTAGAATGTGTAGATTTTGTGCCTCAAAAATAAATAACACTTTATGTAAGAGCTCAGAATATCCTATTCATCTGTGTTCAAAGAAAATGTATAAATTACTTTCTATGAATCAGACACTGTACTAGCACAAAATGTATTCCCTCCACTCAGCAAAGCAATGGTCAAGAACAAAGAATATAAGCTCAAATGTCTGCACAATCAGGCTGTGAAGCTCACCAGCTGTCGGAAAAACATGTTCCTCTTAGTTTAATATTTGCTTGCCCACTCTGGGTAAGACATTGTACAGAGAAATTCCTTACTATGGAAGAAATATTAGCAAAACCACAATGATGTAAAGGTGCTGAGAACTGGTTAACTGAAACATTTATGCACAATCTAAAGGAAACAGGTGCCAATCAGCTGAATGCAGTGTTTGTCATGCAAGCCAGTGATTCACACACTGACCTTTCTTCCCATTTGGACCGATAATTAAGTAGATATGAAAGAATTGACCCTAAGAACAGTCAAATAAATAGCAACCTATTCTAGAAGCACACTTGGTAATAATAGCTGACATTTATTAATATCGATTATATGCCAGGCAATACTCAAAGTGCTATGTGGGCTAAACTCATTTAAACACATAAAAATATTTACAGATGAGGAAACTAAAGCACAAAGATCTATTAAATAGCTTACTTGAGGTCATATATCTGTTCAGTCAAGGATTCAAACCCAGGCTATCTACCTTCAGAACTCACAAGCTTAACCCATCATGCAGCATGTAAGACCTATACTAAATTTGTCTCCTCAACTAGAAATTGTATGCACAGATATTTGCTGATTAATTTGTTATTATAGTTGGCTGTTATTTCATAAGGAGTGTTTTACTCATTTCCATATAAATTTCTTACTCCTTTTTCACCATGCAGGGAGTATACTGTGAATAAGAATATAAAAGAGACTTCTAAAATTTCATTCATTCAACAAATATTTTCTTAATATTTCTTATGGGCTAGAAGCTTAGGATATAAATAGATATGCTCCTTGCCTGATAGACCTTACAGAATAGTCAGAAAAACAGACACTAAACAGGTATCACAAATTCAATGAGTGTTGCAGAGATGTGTAGCTACTACAATGAGGGGAACTGATCCATGGGAATAAGTTCAAACAGGAACACAAATGTGCTTTATAAAATAATGAAGAAGCAGTGAAAGAGATACACACAGATGTGGGAACCAAGACAGTGACAAACTAACCCAATCCAAAGTTAAAAAAAGTGGCAGGGATGAGAAAAGAGACAGGTGGTCAGAGAAGGTTTCCTGAAGAAGGTAAACCTTGGGATGAGTGGCAGTCAACCAGGCAACTGAGGAAGCCTGGGAAATGTGCTTCTCATCTTCTCATGCTTGCTGAAGGAACGCAAGTTCTTGGGAGATTCTGGTAATTTTCACATGACTTGGTATATTTTAACAAGAAATATCAGACTTATTTTATTTATTGTCATAATGGATATGACTTCTTCTCTCATAGAAATAAACTCCTTTTTTGCTGTTGTCTTCACACTTAAGTAATCAATCATTCTGTTTCCTTCAGGGTGATTCTGGTGGCCCACTGGTACAACAGGATTCACGGCGGCTCTGGTTCCTCGTGGGGATAGTAAGCTGGGGAGATCAATGTGGTCTGGCAGATAAGCCAGGAGTGTACACTCGAGTGACAGCCTACCGTGGCTGGATAACCAGACAAACTGGAATCTAGTGCCTATCTGCTATAAAGTCTATATAGAGGTGTAACCGTCTAAAACTCCAGAACTACTTTTCAGCTGCAAAAGAAACTGGAAGTGTCCTATTCTAACATTCTGCTATATAAATATGACTTACAAACACTATTTGATCTTTATTACTACAGATTTTATATTTTCTCAAGAAAACCATATGAACATTGCATAGTACTGTGGCTATGTGCCAAGAGAAAGAAAAAATTAGTTACAGAGTTAAGAATTTTATTATAGTTGTATTAGGTGATAAAGTGAGGGAAACAGGTACTCAAGAGTGAATAGTAGGGGATCCTGGACACATCTGCAAGGTCAGAGGCGTCTTCTCTAAAGAAGTCTCACTGAAGCTGATAAGTGGGCAAAGTATCAAAACTTGCAAAGAAAGAAATAGAATAACAGTCAAGATGGAATAACATGAATCAAGAAAAATACTATTTATTTGAAATTTCTGCTTAGTCAATATTTTATAGGTTGTAAGTCCTAAAATTAAATCAATGAAGTCATTGTACAGTCCTACAGCAATTTTTATCCTGTAAGAACATGCTCCCATAGGAACTAACTGATGAATTTAAGGCATTTAAGATCAAAGCTAAAATAGTCACTCCTCAACTAAGATCCAAAGAATTATAATTTTCAGGATAACTTCTATTTAAAATATTTTTCATTTATATGAAAGAGAGAATTTATTTTGTCCATAGAGAACATTATGAAATACACATACGTGACTTTCTCACATAACTTACAACTACACAGTGCTTCTTTACAACTAAATAAGAGTAATTTTAAGAACGTAAGCTCACCAATGGCAATTATTTTTGAGTTTAAAAAACTTTAATACCTAAGTCCAAATAAGAAATTGAAAGTCATGAGTGAAAAAAAAATGAAGAGTCAGTTTGCAAAGAGAAAGGTTAAAAATTTCAATAAAAATTTTCAAAAAACATTATCTTGGAGAAAGAAATTTTTTCTCTCTCCCTTTCTTTCCTTCTCTTACACACATATACACACATATACACACATTAAATTAAATACATTACAATTTAATGGTACAGTAGTTTATATAGTCTGAATCATGAATGTTACTGAATTTTTATGGGATACTAGCATACTAAAGTGTGGTTATGCATGATTATCTATGTGTCAGGGCTTCCTTCTCTAACTTAACAAAAGCTGGGTATCAGAACAACTACATGATTGTGATGAAAATTTCTTGTATTTCATCAAATAAAATTGTGAAGAGACCTACACTGAAGCCATTTACTTTTAAGGAAAAGAAGTTGGAAATTAAAACACTCTTGGTAAAATGTACAAATTGTTGGTTTACCTTATTTCAAATAAACTCTTAAAATTATGTCCCTGCCTAAGTATTTATGGAAGTTATGATTTATGAAGGACAATCCAAAACAATTTATTTAATTGCTTCTCCAACAAGAAAACTGCCAACTGGGCTCTAAAGGCTTGGCACTTTCTGCTGCTTTATAATCAAGCCCTATAACTAAGGTGAGCGTCCAGCTTGACACTCCCTGGCTACACCCTATGAGGACATTAGACTGGTCATTTAGAGAGTGCCTCAAGGAGAGTGTGTGTGCACCTGCATTGGTATGCTTGTAAGTGTGTGTGAGCAGCACGTACCATTACACAATCATAAACATATTTTTGTTTATTTGTATATTTTGAAAGCAATATAAAGTACCTATTTAGCATAAAATATAACAAACTCAATTTATTGAAGGTAAAGTATTATTTAGCAAATATCCATATTTTTGAAGAGAGATTTGAAAACCAGAAGAATATCTATTTTAACAGAGTTTTTTTTTTTTTTTTAATGTACTGATGTGTTTCACTTTCCTGATAGCTAAGTAACTCCATGATGGCAATTTTGAAAATTTATGGGTGGAGCAGGATTCATAAATCCTTTTAGTCCTCAAAAAGTCACTCTGGAAACTGGCAGAAACTTTCTAGCACCCTAATTTAGTGCCAGAAAAAGAAATACAAGGGAGAATCCTATTCAGCATATAGAAAACACACAGATGAACCAATAAAAAAAATGGCAAAGTGAATGTTTGATGTTCACATTGAATCCTTCTGAGTTTAAAATGGTGAACAGAAGTAATGAGTCAGAATTACTCAAGAAAGTTTAGGGCAAACAATTTACCATTTCTTACACGTGGAGATTTTAATTATATAGTGTAGATCATTCACTTAAAAAACGTATTGAGCCTGTGTTCCAGGCTTTCTACTACACACTGATGAAACTAAGATGAACAAGACACAGTCTCTACCCTCAAGACACTCAGAGAATGCTGGTGTTGACAAACATATTACATACCATAATAGATGCAACAATAAAGAGTAGAATATTTATTATAGGGTAACAAAAGAAGGGTGTAAGTCCTAGAAGACTCGGGGAAAATATTTTATAATAATATCAAAAGTGAGTCTTCCAGAGCATTAATTTGCCATGAACCATTTTAATTACTAGGTGGTTAGAGAGAAAAGAGTTAAGAATGTATATTATTCATCTAAGTCTGTCATAGGCTCTAATTTATACAATTCAATTTCTGTTTTCCAATTTGATAAACATTAAATAATTCAAAAAGATCCAAAATAGATTTTTTCTTTATATTTTTCTTATGTCCACATAATCCAAATCTCAAAACCCAGTCCAATTCTAATCAATAAATTTGATTAATCTTCAATGAGGTAAACAGGTCATTTTCCCCACACATTTCTAGTGATTTATTTCAGAATCAGGTCCCTTATCATAGGAGATATTTAATCAGAAACTGGATGATCTCCAAAAATGTTCTGGAAGATTTTGCAGCAAGAAAAGTACTTTATTCCTGTTCACACTCCACATTAGTATTTTAATAATTGTTTTATTTAAATTTTTATAACTCTATTAGGATTGCCTATCAATGTCAACATTCTTAATATACTTAAAGATTTCTAGTGGGCATTATTTTATTTAAATTTAGGTTCCATTTCTTCCACAATTAGTAGTTTTGAAGTTTTGAAGATAAAAAGATACATATGATCCCATTTTGTAACAAGACAAGCTCAAAGGATTTAGAGAGATTTTTAGACAATTGCACTTGCAATAATAAAAGTGACATTTTAAGTAATAAAAAGATGTGTGTGTGTGTGTGTGTGTGTGTGTGTGTGTGTGTGTAAATAGAATACTTGGAACAGACCTTTTCTAAGATACTTAGAGAACCAATGTCTCAAAGTTTTCTGTGCTGGTAATTTTCTATCTTTCTATTTTTAGTTTTCTTCTGTGGAAGATATAAAATTAAGATTAGCATTCTAAAGTCTTTATAATTTGCAATGCATCTATAAAATCCTGAAGTAAACATCACATAATATTCTAAATATTTTCATTTTTATGACAACAGCAATTTAGTTTACTATTTTTGTTCTAATAGTCTGGAAAAATGGTCAGGACTTCCAACCAGCTGTTTCTTTACTTGATTTGCAACTAGGGAAAAATATTCAAATTTAGCAGCTATGTTTATGACTTTGAGACACTAATGTTTGTTAAGAAGAGATAAATTCATTAAAAGCCTTGGATATTACCAGAAATTTAGATGTTTCAACTCATAGCAAGAAAATGACAGAATTTTGCCTAAACAACTTATTTCACCTAATTGTCTGGTGGATCATCCATTCATAATTTCAAAATATGGGATTTTTGCAGGCATCCACACTAAAGAGAAACTTTAACATATGTTAGAGATTTACAGATACATTTTTAGGTAGAAACAATATAAAGATAAACTTATTAAAGGGCAATGGTAACTATTAGCATAACTGTGTTCTACTGTTGGGTAATATTTTCAACTCATCATCAGGCATTTTTGTATATTGTTATTTTAAGAAAAGACAGAAATAAAAAAAACTCAACTTATAAAGTATTCTAATGGTCACATTTAGTTGAAGTAGTAGGCATTTTCCTTCAAAATTGTTTAAATTCTATGCAAAAGATCGGGGAAGTTAATTAATGTGACCAAAGACAAGTAAATTACTGGTTCTCTGATTCAGACCAAGACTCTTTATCACTGCCCACCACCTCTCACCAGCAATTTACACTATTTTTCCACTCACTGAAGGTCCATGGGCAGTGTTTCCATTTTTTTTCCTATAAAGCTGTGAAATAATATTCCCTACTTCATAGAGCTTTACTTCAGGTAAATAAGGCAATGTGAGCATTTTGTATAAAGCAGGCAATATAAAATTTTCTTATGAAGAAAAAGAGATTTAAAAATAGAATAACTGAGACAAAAAAACTTAAGTGCAAATTTATTCTCTGAAGATATATAACCACATAATTTATTTCATAATCAGCCATGCATTCTAAAAATTTATTTTATATTTCAGTGATAATAAGCAAGACATTTTTTCTAAAGCTCTAAATCACACTTTAAAAAGAAGTACCTCTCTTTAGCAGAAAGTGCATAATTGTCTTGAATTTAGAATTTCCAATCTTGTTAAGTAAAGGATTTCAGTTATCCTCAGTCTAGTTGGATAGTTACATAAAGGCTGTCTTTTTTTTTTTTTTTAATGAATTGTATTTGAGCTCCTTTTCAGAATCCATGCCAAGCAAAACCTGATCAGGAAAAACTAAAGTGTGAAAGCTTCAAAGTTCATACTCTCTTGTTACCAATATTTACATTTCCTCATCAAGTGAAGTTAACATTAAATCTTTCTTTTTACACATACAGATGAGGCAAAGTGCTTTCCCTAGTGAAAAACAAGAAGTTCCATTAAAAAATGCTGTCTGAATTTCTTTGTTTTGTAAAAATAAAGCATACCTGCAATGTTGTAAAGTGAGATTTTGTTACATGATTACAAAATTCATTTGGGTAGAACACACGAAGTAGACAACTTCAACCAATTCTAACAACATGATGAAAATATGGTAGTTAACATTTTCGAGACTACCCTACTATTAAAGCTATAGACTATCCAAAACTTCCTCTATCCTATCTGTTAAAACTTGCTCTAGATAAAATAGTTTTATAAGGATATCCATTTTTACTGGCAGGAGTTTGGCTAGGATACTCCAATATAAGCAAATTTTTTGGGGTTACTCCAGTTGTAAACTGCTCTCACTCTCTGCAACTGACCAATTTTGAAGTTATACTTCAGATAATATATTTTAATTTAAAACATGCACATTTCCTCACTAACTGTTCTACATTGTGGGTATTTTCTTTGATAAATAGAAACCATGAAAGCAAAAATTGCCTTTTTTCCCTAGATTTTTTAAAGAAAATAATGTATGATAGTAAACCAAGCAAAGGTGACAAACACTCTAATATTATTATTATTGTAACCTAACAATACTCAAATATCTGATTAAGTTAGTCAGGTTGCTTCCCACAGCCAGGCAGCCTAGATTTGGTTTTCACTGAGTAAAGAGCAAACAGTTGACTTGCTCATTCCCAGCCAACTGCTTTGCCAATCTACTCACACACACATATACATGTGTATCTGCTTAATATTGCTGACTATTTAACTCCTGAGACTATATTACAAAGCTATGAATAGCTGTTTGTTCATTCTCCCTGGAGAGACCATTTGCTCAGGTGTCCAGCATACCATACATGCCTTACATGTTAAGGAAAAAGTACAAACTATGTAAGAAAAATTCTCATTAGCAATAAGTAAAAGAATAAACTAAAATTTCATGCAAAAAAAATCATGTTTTCTTATAGATCAAAAACCTAATCATTGAAACAAGGGCCTGAAATAATGAGTAATAAGAATGAAAGTTAAAATAGTTGATATTTATGAAGCATTTGCTAACCAACAGGCCCCTATGTGACAAAGCCAGGTGAGGTGTTGTTATTATAACTCTTTCTAAGAGAAAAAAACTAAGGATATTGAAGTAAATGTCTAAGATCACAGAGCTGGTAACTTATGGAGTTGAAATTTAAAGGTGGATTTTCAGATTGTAAAGCCTTTGTACTTATCCTTTAGAAACTAATTATTTAAATGATTTTAACTTTTCACATTATTTTTATTTTCCTAGCTCTCTGGATTTTCAACCTATGAATTAGGCTCTAAATACAATTACCTCTACATTATAACGATAGTCATGTTTTCACTAGTGCCCTCCACATTACAGGAATCATCATGCTCTGATGATCAAGATTTTTGAGTTTATGTACTTATTATCAACAAATACACACTGGCTTTAATTCAAATTGGAACCTGCAGAATCATGACATTCAAGTGGTTTAGAAAACTTCATGTTCTTCCCTATGTCTTTCTAGACGTATTCTCACTCTTAGTGTGATGATGTACAACACATGCCTCCCTTTGAACCATGCTGCTTCCACCTGTAAGTACTGCACAGAATTTGGTCTATTTTCTTTTCTCTCCCAGGCTCACATATATACACAGCCTGTGTCCATGAAGCCATTTACATTTGTAAGCCTCATCACTATAACCACCTATCTTCCACATCCAGGCCGCAATTGCTCCTTCTGGAGATTTTCTAAACTACCAGCCCTTGTGAATGATGGAGATGTCTGCACAGGGGCAAAAAGACTGGCTTCTCCCAAAATCTGTGCCACACTTTTCCAACAATTACTCAACAATAAACAGTCCTGGAAAGGCCCAAATCCTCTTGAAATATCTCTTGAACATTTTATTTAGCTTGTACTATTTATTTTTTCCTTAAAATCTCCAAACTCCTCATTTTAATAAAATGTTCTTTTTGGGCCTTGACTTCTCCAACTCCAGCTGACAGTCTTAGGAACTTGACGCATCCCCTGTGTTCCTCCTGGTCACTGCCACCAATGTTTAACTAACTTCCTCTTCTGAAGAAAAAAAAAACTAAAGCTTCCATACATATCAATACATTGAAAACATGCTGAGAGGATGAAAGTATAAAGGTTTTGGAAAAGGATTCTGGGCTTGACGTGAGTCAGAAATAATGTTCTACTATGATGTTTAAACTACTGTAGCTTTTTCTGCACATATGTTTAACTGAATCAAACACTATCTGCACTTCCTATTCTCCTTCCTAGTTCTAATGCTGTCCCCTAAATTGATACCTCTCATACTCATCATAAGCCTTTTGCTCCTCTTGTAATGATTTATGCTTCTTCATGGGGTAATTTTGCTAAAATTTTGTTTGTCCTGAACAGATTTAGGATGCAACCTTGCTTCTCTTTAACCTTAACTATACTACTTTCTCTCTACTTTTGAGAGAGCAATTTAATAAGAAAGGTATAAATTTGAACTGTCACAATCATAAGTAATAAAAATAGGATTATAAAAAACAATATTAGCTGCAAAGATATGTATATATCACCTACTTGGATCATTTTTAAAAATTCAAAATTATTCTACAGATTTTATGATCCATGTAATTACATTATTCTGGTAAGAAAAGAAGGAAGGAAGGAAGGAAGGAAGGAAGGAAGGAAGGAAGGAAGGAAGGAAGGAGGGAGGGAGGGAGGGAGGGAGGGAGGGAGGAAGACAGAGAAGGAGAGAGAGGAAGGGGGAGAGAGAGAGAAAAGAAAGAAAGAAAGAAAGAAAGAAAGAAAGAAAGAAAGAAAGAAAGAAAGAAAGAAAGAAAGAAAGAAAGAGAGAGAGAGAGAGAGAGAGAGAGAGGGAGGGAGGAGGAGGGAGGAGGAGGGAGGAGGAGGGAGGAGGAGGGAAAGAAAGAGAAAGAAAGAAAGAAAGAAAGAAAGAAAGAAAGAAAGAAAGAAAGAAAGAAAGAAAGAAAGAAAGAAAGAAAGAAGAAAGAAAGAAAGAAAGAAAGAAAGAAAGAAAGAAAGAAAGAAAGAAAGAAAGAAAGAAAGAAAGAAAGAAAGAAAGAAAGGATTCTCGTTTGTTTTGTAACTCTTATCAGAACAAGGAAACTATTTTCTAAAACGCTGAAGCTTTTTACAATTCCTTCTCTAAAAGTTTTCTATTTAGAAGACTTGTCAAGCTTGTTTTATATAAATTGCCAGTAACTTCATTTTTTTACAAACCTGTTCCAGGAAACATCAATTGCAACATAAAATTTCCTTAACTTTATGGTAACACTTGCTTGTGGCATGAGATTAAAATGAAGATTCTTTTTCTTCTCCCACCAACTCTGGATACCCAGAGGTAGGTGTGACTTTTGATTCTTTGCAATTTCACATAATCTGAGGGATAAAAATGTCAGTATAAAGACATGTAAAGTCCTAATTGTAGGATTCTCCTCAGTGGCAGTCATTAAGAAAATTAGAAAATAAGAATAATTCTCTCATAAGAAAGTTCTCTCTAATTAGAGGGATTTTTTTTTTAACCTGCCTCCTCCCGAAAATATTTATTATGCTCCTTTAAAATGTT
Source organism: Cynopterus sphinx (assembly GCA_030015415.1). Classification (NCBI taxonomy): domain Eukaryota; kingdom Metazoa; phylum Chordata; class Mammalia; order Chiroptera; family Pteropodidae; genus Cynopterus; species Cynopterus sphinx. Next base: position 101,878,075 of record CM057382.1, on the reverse strand, counting down.
CTTAAATTTTAAAAGTAAAATTGAAAACATTAATTAATTTAAAAGTGGATCAAATATAAAGGCTCTATAAATGAGGCAAAGAAACAGAAAATATAAGAACTAAAGTGCCTATAATCTAAGAGAATATTCTTCATGGTAATATTTCCCTCAAGTAGACTTGAAATTATCCATTAATTAAAAGATTTACTGAAATGTGAATATATATATTTCAAATTACATACATATATGGGAAAGTTCAATAGGTTCCTATAGGTTGACATACTATATTTTAATTGTTCTGGTAAGTTCTTAACATTTAAAAAAGCAAGATTTATGTATATGTGTTAACCGGTTGGATTTCTTATGCAACTCAACCATACTGAATGATATAATTATTGGGACTTAGAAGACAAAAATACATAGCGTTTAATCTTATTACCAATTTACATCACGGTTTTCCCATTAAATTTACATAATCATACAACACATATATACAAACTTTTTACAAAATTCTCATGTGATTTAAATTTTCAGTTAATTAAAATGTAGTTGACTTTCATCTGAGAATTCCCCTTATGATTCATAACAAATAAAAGACATTCAGTAAATGCTTGTTGAATAAGTAAATGAAAGTTAAAAAAAATAAAAGGAAAATTAAATTTCTTCTCACAGTGGATGAAGAGTGTAGTCACAGAAAATTTTATCTTATATGCAGCCATTTTTTGTTATGACTTCCAAAATCAAAATACATCTGAAAAAAATCTTATTCTAAACTTTACTAAATTTTCATTCAAATACTTTTTCTAGTATACAACCTTTGTTCTTAAAGATTACAATGTTAATGGATCATATAGGCACCTTAGACAAACACAAATATTTTCAAACACATACAGCTACAGAACTTAAGGTAATTATATATATTCATAAAATAATCACACACACATTAACAAAAATCAAAGAAAGTATTCTCATGTAAGAGTAATTAAAAAAATTAAATAATTTTAATTTTTATGAGTTTGACAATTTTTACAAAAACAGCTAAAGTATGAATTATCAACGAGTATATGCATATATATTCATCAAGAAAATTCATAATACTTTTTCTCAAATTATGAATTGCATGTATTCCAGGATTATCTTTTAAATTAACTTGGTATTCTAAATAAAAATTCTGACATAGAACAATGTCTTCTAAAAAAGCTTACCTATTATTTAAAAGCCAATAAAATTTCTTTTTTCTAAACCTTTTTAAACATTAAAATATCTTTATGTTGTATCTTTTGTGATTTTATAAAATTTCTCCTTATTAAATGTTTTTACTTGAAAACTGAAAAGTACATAACATGTATTTTATACTTACTTTTTAAATATCCATTTTTAAATTTCACAGGAAATATTAAAAATGGCTATAAATGACTAAGCCCCCAAAAATGTTCCTTCATTTTAAAAGAATGCATTGTGTAAGCAACATTATAATAATGAAAGTAATTAAAAGCTTTTAAATATTAGTGACACTGCCAATAATTGACATCAATTTTCACTTTTGCACATTCTCTTCCAGGTCTCGTCTAAATATATGTATATATAATTTTACTTGGTTTATAATCGTAACTGTTGGTTCTCAACCTGGCACCTGTACACAGAGGGCAAGGAGGAATAAAATAAGATGCAAACCACTCCAGATTGCTAGGTGGCAGGTTTAATAAGCAAGTTAATTAGGAGGCTTGGTTTGAGAGGCAACAAAAGGAGATCTTTGGACCTGCTCTCCAGAATTTAAAAGTTTGTATCTTAACTGAGTTCACTCACATATTTAGTCCAGATTATCTCAACAACACGTTGTTCTCTCTCAAGGTTAATCATCTTTGAAGATGGCTCCTACCATGGGAAGGATGGGCAGAACTTACATAGCAAATGCAGAGGGGGAGTGGGTAAGGAGCCTCTGATTGCCAGAGTCCAGCTCCTGCGTCAATGCGTGGTCACGTCCTTTCAATGACCTCCTCCAACAATATGTAAAACAATATCGTATTCTGCCTTATTCACTTTATATTTTAATGTCATTTAATGCTGCTTCATGATAATTATTTAGTTTACAGGTCAATGCATCAGTTAATACTCACGTCAAGCCAATGGTTTGTTGGTTGATTTTTAATGATAATTTTTAAAGTGGACACTTAGAGTCCTAATAAGAAAAAAGAAGAGGAAAAGATAAAAGATAGTTGACCCTTGAACAAGGATTTGAACTGAACTGGACAATTTATATGCAGATTTTTTCAGTCTAGGTGGCCCTTCCTCAGGTTTCATGTCTGCAGATTCAACCAATTGTGAATCAAAAACAGTATTTTTGCATGCCCAATCATGGTTTCTCAACTGCAGTTTCCCAACCTTGGATTGAAAATATAGGTGACCCTTGGACAACTTGGGGTTTAGTGACCAACCCCAGGGCAAAACTCGCATATAACTTTTGACCTCCAACAACGACTACTGGCAACGTTTTGCATGCACAGATTCAACCTACTACAGTTGGGAAACTACAGTCGCAAATACAAAAACACTCTTTTCAGTGCTGGTTTATTGAATCCACTGACACCAAGCCTGCAGATTCTAGGTGCCAACGTTATTTTCTGGAAAAGATCAGCGTATATTTGGACATGCACAGTTCAAGTTCATGTTGTTTAAATTCAACTGTTTTGTTTTAGATCCGAGGTTGGTTGAATCTGTGCTGTGAAGGACCAGCACAAACTGTACCTCAGTTTGGAAAGAGTCAAAAGCTTTGTGTGGATTTTTGGACTGGGTGGGGAATGAGATCAGTGTCCCTACCTTCCCCATCCCCATGTTCAAGGGTCAACTATACTTTTAGTTTTTGAAAGTGTTCTAGTGTATATCATCATAAATGTTAGATAAATAGAGAAGACACTTTTAAACACATAAAATTATAGAATTTAAAAGGAAACTTAGAGTTATGACCTCTGTATAATCTTTTTAAATGGCATCTTCCATATAATTTTAAAGCTATCATCCTGTCTTTCCATGATACTTCTAAACACCTCATTGTTTAAAAACTAAAACTTTTATGAACTTTCTTTTTTCATAACTTAAAACTGCCTCTTTTTTAAGCAATACTCAAACTTGCTACTCTAACTGGTATACTATTTTCTTGCTATAAACTCAGGTATGCCCTTCAAAAACTTATATCTTAATTATTTCTCTTTCAGACCCCTGTTCTGCCAAATGGCTATATCTATACACTCTATTCTCAGTTTTCTTAGACAGCTTAGGATTTTCACAGGCAAGTTACCATTTCTCTCTCCCTTCTCTTAGTTTTAGGTGACCTAGCTAACTTAGTGCCAAAGCACTGGGGCCGAGGGGCTAATATAGGGTCATCATTTATCTAGACTATCATTTCCTGAGGTGCACATTGTCCAATCTGCACTGCAGCCACTGTGAGCCCTTCACACTTGCCCTCCCAGAAGTCTGGATTCTCTTTTTCTGACTAAGATTCAACAGATCATGCTAACTGCTGGTACAGTCCTCAACAAGTCAGCCAGTTTTCACACACATTCATTTCTGCACACTTCTTAGATGTATAGAATTAAATGGACCATTAGCCTCCACTACTCTCCATCACCATCAAACTCAGCAAGGCCACCTCAGACTTTCTCTGCCTCAATACACTATAAAGTCTCTACTCAAGGGCTTAAGCACCATGATAGCACAAGGAACTCAAAAAGTTGTCACTTTCCCACTTAAAAAATGATGGGGACCTCTCTATTCTCATCTCTCTCCATTCTTATTTGAATTTTATTATTTCTGCTCTCTGTAACTACCTCTGAATTGAGAGAGAAGTATGAGATGGGTTGAGGGGGTTCATGGGACCTTTTATCAGGCTCTCAGCTTAGTGTTTTTCTCTGACTCTCTACTACCTCTTCCAGTTCTTAAAACTTCATGTAGTCTGATCAGGTGAGAAAAAACTTTGCTCTGAACATGACACTATTTTTCCAATTCTACAGCACAAGCTTGGGCATCACCTTAAAATAAGGGTATATTTTTATATAGTGAAATAATATATATACAAAAAGTATATAATATGTTGCTATGGATTCGAGAACATTTTTGAAATAAACACAAATGGATTTACCATAAGGAATAGAACATTTTCAGTATCTTTGAATCCCTCTGTAAGAGATGTTTTTCATAATTAAAAGAGGCAGGCTATTCTGATTAAAAATGAGCAGTATTAAAAATTCTGGTTTCACCATATCCTTTAAAATCTACTTGAAATTGATTTTCTGTTTCTGCTATAACAAGTTTCATTTGAGGACAGTAAGCTCAGAATTCTATGTGACAGCATGAAGGGAAGAAGTCATAGGATAAAATGGAATTACCAGAAATTAAAACAATTTCAAAATGTTATTCTAAACATTTGTTTTACTTTCAGAAAAAGAAAAAGCTCACAAAATAGATCAACATGATAGTGTCTCAAATATTTTATCTCAACTATTATGTTTTGCCTTAGTTCAGTCCTTGTGAGAAAAATATTTCCGGTTCCTTCAACTACTCTTTCTATGGTTTCCAGCTATGTCGTGATTTCAACTTTTCTCCACTGGTTTTGCACTATCTTATCCTTATTTCTCTGAAACTACAGCACCCAGAATTGCATGCAGTACTCCAGATGTGGTCTAATCACTGTGAAAAACAGTGTGAATACTACTTCCTGTGATTTGGAATGTACACTTCTTATTAAGGTCAGCAATTGGGGAACTTTTTTAAAGTAGCAGCATCATATGATTGAATCATTAGGTATTTGCACTTCTGAAAAACAATGTTTTCCTCATTCTGTTTTAACTTTACTTCAAAACCATATCATTAATATACAAAATGCATTCTCTCATCATGTATCTTTCCCAGAATTTTACAGTTTAACTTGTTAGTATTACTTTGATTTGAATCCTATCTGGATTGCGACCCCATCATTTCAGCTACTCCTACAAAAACATTTTTCCCTAAATTGTTGATTAAAATATTAAATAGAACAAGGCCAAAGAAGAATATATACTAAATAACTTTGGTTCTTATCCAATTAGTAACACTAATGTTGTTTAACATGCTAGAAAGTAATCTATTATCACACAGTTCATTGTTTGCTATATGATACACCAGGGTATCATAAGGTGCCTTTGTCAAAACTGTACTTTCAAAAAAGCATTCATAATGTTCTTCTCAACTCCTCAACTCCCCACATTCAATCAGTCATTAAATCATATCAAGGCTCTTGACTGAGTCTAGAAATCTCTATCTTGCTGCCTTATTTCAAAGCCCTTGTACATGGTTGAGTTAAAAAAAACTTGCTGTTTTCTTCCAACCCCATAGTTTAATCTCTTTTCCACATAACAAGCCCTAGTTACTTTAACCAAACGTCAATCTAATAACATTTAGACTCTTCGTTAACACTGCATTGCTCTACAGTAAAGTCCAAATTCCTAGATCCGTCTAGCAATCCTCATAGAATCCCACCTCATCTGTGTCAGCTTCCCCTTCACACACACACACACACACACACACACACACACACACACACACACACGCACACACACCTGTACTCTCTAGAGCTTGGTCAAATTACATGGGAGTAATTTTCAGTCACCCCAAATTGCAATGTTCTCTCTTGCTTTTTACTAGGCTGATTCATTACCTCCACCTGTCAGAATATTATATCCCTGTGTATCTTTCAGGTCTTGGATCAGATATCACACCCTCTGAATATTCTTCTCTGACCTCCCCCACAACAGTAGGATTTGGTTTCATTTCCATGTTCACATAGTGCTCCATGAATGCTCCATAGGGTTTATTTTGATATGTTTTAATCTCCAGTTTATTTGACTGCCTTCATTGTGAGATTATATTCATTTTAGGGTATTATCTCTAATTCTATAATTAGTTTAGTGCTAAAGTCATAGTAGGTGTACAACTTTTAAGAGCAATTTTAGGTTCACAGCAAAATTGAGAGGAAGGCATAGAAATTGCCCATACACTTCCTGCCCCACATGTGCATAGCCTCCCCTATTATCAACTTTGCTCATCAGAGTGGTACACTTGTTACAACTGATGAACCTATACTAACACATCATAATCACCCCAAGTCCATAGTTTACCTTACTATTCTCTTTTGGTTTTGTACATTCTATGAAGTCACACAAATGTATAATGACATGTATCAATCATTAATTATAGTATCAGACAGAGTATTTTCACTTCACTCTGTGATTTACCTATTCATCCTTCTCTCTCCCCCAACCCCTGTCAAGCACTGATATTTTTACTTTTTCTATAGTTTTGTCTTTTCCAGAATGTCATATAGTTGTAATCATACAATCAGACTTGCTTCTTTCACTTAGTAATATGAATTTAAGTTCCCTCCATGTCTTTCTGTGGCTTTCTAGTTTATTTCTTCTTAGTACTGAATCATATTCCATTGTCTGGATGTACAACAGCTTAATTATCTAATATTTGTTGATCAATGAAGGAAAATGTATCCTGTATAAGAATACTTTGTTTCTTGAATGTCAAAGACCAGTTTAAAATGATAATTCAGGAAGTTTCTCATTTGATTTCTAGTCTTATGTACCCCAAACCCCGTGTATATTTTAGTGGATCATCCATGAGTTTATGAGTTTCAGATGACAAAGCAGTATATTTGAGGAGGCCACACAAAAGAAGTAAGAATTGAGCTAAACTTGAAGGATAAGTAGAATTTACACAGGCAAATGAGAAAGAGAAAAACATACTAGATATTTGAAGATAAGGAGAAAAGCATAAAGACTGGAAAGTTCAAATAAATTAAAGTGGAAATTTTTTAAGAATAAAAAATCTAATCCAAGTCCTATTAATAACTGATACAAGTATTGCCATTATGATTCTCTTTCATTCTAATACAAATATGATTTTTCTGATTATCTTTCTCTGTACATGTTTTGGGAAGAAAGGAGGTTGCATAGGTAGAAGACTAATTCCACTCGATCTTATAATAAGGTTGATCCTCTTTAATAAAGACTGTTAACCAAGGAAGCATTCTGCCCCTTATCCTGGTCTGTCTCTGGCCTCTGGCAAATTCTCTCTCTTCCATGTGGTTAAATATTAGGATGTGTCCTATCTAGTCTCCACATCAATATCTAAAGTGGCTACTAAAAACCAGAATGCTATCCAAACTTTGGAAAATTAACAGTTAAACCTAGATTTGTTAAATAAAAAATCAACAACCTTTGTATGTCAGAGAAAGAAAAAATATTTAATGAGCACTAGTATTAGGATAGCTATAAATTTCAGGAAGAAATTCATGAAAGGATGGTATGTGAATTGAAAGAGACAAGAGCATTATGAGTTGGAGAGCATTCAAATTATAATGGAGGATTAGGGCTTAGACAGCCATTGGCCTTCCAACAAAAAGTAACAAAACTGCCAAAATTTTTGGAAGTGGATTCTAGGGAGTGAGAAGAGCAGCCACTCCTCTCAAAATTGCTAAAATGCAAAAACTGAGTAGAGGCCCATTTTTCTCCTCAATCCAGATCATATTCCTTCCTTAGTCACAACACTGAGTTTTAAATTTTGCCTCCACTTCGGTCATGTGATTATTATTTATGGAGTAGCATATATACAGTTCATGTTTTACTGATGTAAAATTAATTAGCAAATGTTCAGAAAGCACTTTGAAGATGAAAAGTGGTTTGAGTGCCAAGTATTATCATTATACTATTATCATAAAACACATAAAAGTCACAGGATCTCATAAGCTAAATAAGTGAGGAATGACTGTGCTGCACAGCACTCGAGGAGAAGATGGCAAAGCAACAACCTCTGCAGAAGGAGCAGTCATGGACACCATTGCAAAACAGGTGGGTTTAAGGGGATGTGGGTCGCAGTGTGTACTGTCATTGCTCCTTGGGCAAACTTCCTTAAGGGACCAAATTACAGTAGCTTCATTCGTATTTTAAAATTCTTAAAAATGATTTGCTCCCTCAACCTTTTATGAAAATAGGAGCAATATAAATCATAAGTAAAGGAAAACCAGAATAAATAAGATTAATAAACTTTATCATTAGAATCTGTTTTGCTTTTTAATTTTGGTTAAAAAAAATCTTTCCATCACAATAGATCATTCATGAGAAGTATATGTATAATTGCTGAAATTTCTAAAGTAAAATTGGGGGATTTTGCTATTAAAAAGATAATTTCACTTTGAAAATGAAAAAAATACAAGATTGTTACATCTATTTTTAATAATGTATGTTGATATAGAGACAATATTTATGTTCATAATATGCTATTTTACCTAAAGGAAGTGGTAGACAGAGTTTAGGTCTTAAGTTTTAATTACTGAAACATCATGATGCTTCACAGCAATATATATTTAGTGGTGTGATTTAACATTGTAATTGAAAACAAAAAAAAAAAGCAAGAAGAAAGTTGTTTCTTCCCATTAACAGTGCCGTGAACTTAGATAACAACTGGCCTGGAAGTCACAGAAGTGTGCTGACTGGTTTCATGGCACACAAAGATGGACAAGTAAATTTTAGATTGTAATTCTTAAGCTAATCAAATTAACTCACAAATGTAAATGTTTGCTTACACATTGCAGTCTTTCCTGGCAATCCAGTAAAATTCGCAGCTTGATAAACTCATTGAGCCTGACCAATATTTTAAATAAAACTTTTAGACAACTGTTTGGTTTTAATTTCTTGCTAACACCTAGCTAGATTCTAGGTGAAGAGTATAATATTGGGCTGAATGTAACTTACAGATAAACAGCTCAAATAATCAGTCATTTTGTACATTCATATTAATATTTAGCTCAATCAGCTATAAAAGAACATTTTGATTTAATTAACAGAAACCTTAGTAAAAATATATGATCTTCGCTTCTAAGTAGTGTGTTCTACATCCTTCATGTTAACTTACTATGCTCCTTGTGCTCCAGAAACAATAGATGAGAAATTATGTGTAGACAGATCCTGGATTTATCCTTTCAAGGAATTAATAATTTTTTAAGTACAACTTACAGCAAAGCCACTGTTTCTAAAATCCCTAAATAATTCTTGATATCCTTATTGTCTTATCATTATGACAATTGAATGGCTTCAGGATATATATGGTGAAAAAAATAAAACATTTTGGAAAATTAAGGCATGTTGCTGAAATCAAAACAATTTTTTCTATTTCTTGCTTCAACGCCCTCCCCAAAACCAGTTTCTATTGAGTAATAAGTAGTCTATTTTTCAACCAACATTCTACATAATAATGCTTTGGAAAAAGTAGAATTTATATGCCTGACATTGTTTTTAAAGAACATTTTAAAGAAAAGAAACTGAATGATGACAAAAATGAATTTTCCTTTTGAATTAGAAATAAGCACATGTGCACACACACACACAAAAAAAAACACAAGAACAAATCAATTAAATCCTTAGAAAGTAGAAAGAATATCCATAGCTTAGAAAACTCTGGTGTGAATGACAGAAATTCTTAGTTTCCTGCCTTTAAAATTAACTTTTATTTATTACTATAATTTGACATTTGTGAATCCAGATAGATAAATTACTGCAGTGATCTAAAATTTTGGCTGTAAATTAAGTGACAGTACCAAGTCAGAGGGCTTTTGTTTTCATTTTGGAGATCAGAAATGAACCTTAATCCTAATTCTAATCCTAATCCTAAATATACTAATAACCAAAGGAAAAAGCTCTTTTCCCTAGATTTGAAATGTCCTATATTTTTTTCTTCTTTAAAATTAGGAAACCAGAATGGGTAATTTGCAAAGTCTCTTCCAGCTCCAAAAGGCTATACATCTCTTATTCTAGAAATTTTATTTTGGGGGAAGTATGAAGTCAAACAATACTCTCTAATAAACAAATTCTGGTATACACGAATCAGTGTTACATCAACTTAACAGACAAATAAGAAGGCAAAACAGTAAATGAAGTTTACCTGTGTATCTATGGTAGAAACATTGTAAAATTGCCAATATTAATTTTTTGAGCTGCAAAAGCAGCATTTTTATATGATTTAACCTATTAGAAGGACATGGATGAGAAGAATAGAAAAATATACTCCAAATTTTTGTCACATCAAGTTTCAATCAATTGAACTCACAGTTTGAGACTTATTCCATGGCAAGGTGTGTTGAGTAAAATATACAGACATACATCTGTGAGAATGGAAAAGGTTGCTTAGGATAACATACTCATCTGTATGAAATTAAGTTAACAAGGTTTTACCATATCATTTAATTAGTTATCTTCCAAAATTTTTAAATATTATTTTAAATTCATTAAGTGAATTCATCAGACTGGGAAAAAGTATTTTCCTCTAAATTTTTACATAGTGAGAAGTCCTTTAGGTTTTTTAAATTTTATTTTATTATGGACCCAAAAAAGTTCATGGGCATTGGACTTCAATTGAAATACTAAGATATTCAATTTTATATTCAGGGTAGAAACATAATTTGGACAAAATATATTTAAATGGTCAAAGTTTTTTTTAAGTAAAATGAAATTTCTGAAAATATTTAGACTTGGAAATCTCACCTGCGTTGAGATCTAGTTAATATTATCTGTTCAGAAAATATCACCTGTTCAGAGAATAACTTTCTAAAGAATATATTTGATTCTGCTTGCAAATAAAAATCAAATTAATATAGGTATTTTGAACTAATCAATACTTAGTATAGTCATTTCAATGTATTTTTATTTATATATAAAACTATATAAATCTGAGATATATACATCTCAGAGACACCTTATACAGACACATACATATATACAAACCTACCTGAGATATTGTACATATGGGTGTAAAGTATATAAAACCTAAAAATAAAATGTAAATATGAATAAATTTATATTATATTAATATAAAGTATATAAACCAAATATAAAATATAAAAATATATGTTATAGCCTGAATTTTATGCCCTCAAAATTCATTTGATAAAGCCCTAACCCCTCATACTTGAGAATGACTACTATTTGAAGATAGGGTCTTTAAAGCGGTAATTAAGTTATAATGAGGTTTGTTTGTTTTTTTATTTAAAATAGGCCCTAATCCAATATGATTGGTGTCTTTATAAAAAAAAGAAGAAATTAGGACACAGACACATACAGAGGGAATACCATATAAAGATGTGAGGAGCAGACAGTCATCTATAAAACTAGGAGAGAGGCCTCAGAAGAAACCAAACCTGCCAGCACATTGATATCAGACTTCTAGCTGTGGGAAAATAAATTTCTGTTCTTGCAGCCACCCAGTCTGCAGTACTTTGTTATGGTAGCAACCAGAACACTATACAATATTTATACTATATAAAACAAAATTAACTTTATGGTCCTTACATTTTACATTAGTAATCTTGCTCATCATTGTATACCCCTTGCCTAGCCCAATACCTTGCACATAGAAAATGCTCAGTAAGCATGATTACAATAAACACTTAATTTCTAAAGAAAAATTTCCTGTTTATGCCAAATAGATACATTAAAATAAAATTGCCTCCCAATTTATGAATAATATGATAATTCATTCTAAAAGTTTTTATTATATTATTCTCTTATTCTAACTATTGTTTCCAAGCTGTATGTATCATTTAATGCCTATTAAAAAAAAATCCCTATGAGTCTGTTAAAAATGATGTATAAACTCCCAGAGCTTCAGAAGGCTGTTTTGAGTAAGGTATTAAAAAGGCTGACTTGAGCCCTAAAATATTAAGTTACTTTAAATGTAAATACCCTAAATATGCTATTCAAAGACAGATATTAACAGAAGGGTTTTAAGAAATATAACCTAATTATATGTCAACAAGAAACTCACTTTTAATATAATGATGCAGGCAGGTTAATAGTATAAGATGGAAAAGACTTACAGTGCATCATTAGTCAAAGAAAAACAGGAGTTAATATCAGATAAAGAAGTACACTTCAGAGTAAAGAAAATTACCAGAGATGGACACTTTATGATAAAGGAACTATTGTATAATCACAAAAGAGTCAATCGGCCAAGAAGACACAGCAATCATAAAAGTGTATTACCAAACAATAGATCAACAAAATATGTGAAGCAAAAATCAAAAGAACTGAAAGAAGAAATTTAAAAATTCAAACCCACAGTTGTAGATTTCAACACCTCTCTCAATAAGTGTTAAATGACTACACAGAAAAACAATAAATTTAGAATAACTCAACAATATCCCCACAACCACAGGATCTAATCAACATTTGTAGAAAACTCTACCCAATAACAGAACATATGCTTTTTAGGAGTCCATGGAACATATATCAAGATAAACCATATGCGGTACTACAAAGCAAACTTCAAAACATTTAAAAGACTTCAAATTGCATATAGGAGTACATTTTCCAACCATAATGGAATCAAAATATAAATCAATTTTTAAAAAGATAGCAGAGATATCTTCAAACACTTAGAAGCTGAATAACATATTTTTAAATAATCCATAGAACAAGGAGGAATTCTCACAGTAAATTTTAAAAATACATTAAATTAAGTAAAAATGAAAATAAAACATATAAAATTTATGAGTCACAGCTAAAAAAAAGTGCTGAGAAGAAAATATAGCATTGAAAACATGCATTAGAAAATTAATCTAAGCTCCCACACAAAAACCTAGAAAAAAAAAACTAAAGCAAGTAGGAGAAAATAATGGAGAGTAGAAATTAATGAAATGAAAATAGAAAAACAGAAGAAAAAAGCAGTAAAACAAAACTATGTTTCTCAGAAAAAAAAAATCAGTAAAATCTGCAAACCTCTAAGAAGACTGACAAAGAAAATAAAAGACAAATTACCAATATGAGAATTAAACAGAGGATTTCTTTACATACCTATAGAAATCAAAAGGATAAGGGAATACTATCAACTCTACATGTATAAATTTGACAACTTAGGCAAAATAGATCAATTCCTTGAAAGAACATAAAGTATCACAACTCATTCAATATGGAATAGACTTTTAATAGACTCATAATTATTAAGAAAATTTTAATTATAATTTAAAAACTCTTCAAAAAGAAATATCCTGTGTAGTTTATGCCAGAAGTACAATATTCAAATAAAATTAATATAATCCATCATATTAACAGTAGAGATGAAAATTAACATTTTACTCAACCTGTATAAATATTCTCTAACTGATTTTTGACAAAGGTACATGAAAATCTCTCTCGATTGTTTTTTACAACTTCATGTGAGCCTATAATTGTCACAAAATGAAACATTTAAGTCTTTTTGAAAAATAAAGGTCTTCTATTAAGAAGAAATTCTATAAATCAGCTGACCCCATATCTTCAAGTAAGTGTCAAAAAAAAAAAAAAGGAAGGGTGAAGTATAAAAGCTGTTCTAGACTGAAAGATATAGGAGATATACTAACCACGGGCTATGTACAGATTTTGATTTTTGTTCAATAATAAGAAAATTATAGGAGATATTTTAAGGACAAGTAGAAATATCTGAATATGAATCTGGTATTAGAAGATATTAAGTAATTACTAGTAATTTCATTAGGTATAACAACGATAATGCTTTTTAAAAAGACTTTTAACTCTTTAGAACGAAAATAAAATATTTATGGTTGAATATCATGAGGAAATTATTTGTATGTAACTAAATTAGTCAAAAAATATATAAATATTGCAAAATTTTCATAGTTCTTAAATCTATGCAATGGATATATAGAGGTTCACTAAACTATTTCCTCTACTTTCTTCTATATTTTAATTTTTCCATGGTAAAACTTCTCTCTATCCCATTTTCTTCACCATGTAGAGTCCCATTTCTTTGCTCCCCTTTTCAGCAAGCTCTTTGAAAGGATAAAGGACCACTCTCTAGTTCCTCTATTTCTACTCTCTTTCAAACCATCTCTAACCAGTCTCATGCCCCTTTTACTCCTAAAACACCTTTTACCAAGATAACCAATTTCCTTTATGATGCTAATTCAATGGTCAATTTTCTGTGTTAATTTGTTCATCTTATTTGAGCTATTGGCACTGTCTGACACAGTTGATTCCCTTCCTCCTCCTTGATACACTTCTACTAGCTTCCAGGACATAATTTCCTGTGGGTTTTCTTCCTACTCTCACTAGTTGTTTCCTCTCTAACTCCTTTGCTATGTCTTCCTCTATTCCATATTCTCTTAATATGGGGGTGCTCCAATGATCATATCTTGGTCTTTTTTATCTATATTTATTTCCTTGCTAATCTCATCTACTACCAGAGCCTAAACTGTATGTTGATGAGTACCAAATTTACACCACCAACCTAGACCCCTGTGTCAAACTCTAGACTTGTATATCCGACCTGCATCTCTATTTGGATGCCTAGTGAACAGCTAAAACATAAAATGAACAAAAATAAATAAATATCATCCCCCTCAAAACCTGTTATACCCATAGCCTTCCCATTACAGTTGATGACAACTCTATCCTTTAAAACTTCAAGCTACAAAACTGGAAACCATCCTTGATTACTCTCTTCTGTTCACATTTGACACCAATCCATCAAAAACTCCTATCAACAGTATACTTGAAAGATATGTAAAATTTAACCACTTTTCATTTCCTCCACTTCTACCATCCTGGTTTACTCCAACATCATTTTGTGTTTGGATTATTGTAATCATATTCTTTATTGTTGCTCTGCTTCCACTCTTATTCACTACAATTTACTCTCCACAAAGTAGTCAGAGGGAACCCACTATGAAATTAGTCCAGATCATCATAGTCTTCTGCCCAAAGCCCATCAATGCTCCAATTTCACTAAAAGGAAAAGCCAACATAATTTCAAGGACATACAAGGCACTACCTGATCTGGGCCTTGGTACCTCTCAGACTTAGAGTCTTACTCTTTTTTTTTACCTTATTCACTACTCCAGCTTCACTGCAATTCTAACACATCAGGCATGCCCCTCCCTCCAGGATTTTGTCAATTTGCTGCCCCCTATCTAGAACATTCCAGATATCTGTGTGGTTAACCCCCTCACCTGTCTCAAGTCTGCTCAGATTTTACCTTTTAAATCGTCTTAACCTGACTACTCTATTTAATATTTTATCCTGCAACAACCATTTGACACATACTCCATACATCTAATCTTTACCTTGCTCTATCTTTTTTCCTACAGAACTTGATTATTTTATCAGTTATGAATTCTATTAATTATGCTTTTTTGTCTATCTTTCCTCATTAAAATGTAAGCTTCATAATGAGATCCTTGTTTCTACAGCTGTGTTTACCACATGGGACATCTAAAAATATTTGCTGAATGAATTAATTTTGATTTTAGTATTACCATTGTCATCCATATGTACTGAAAAATAAGCTAGCCAAATATTATATTCATTAATTCTACATGTTGTTTTCAAGCTCAGCAGTCCATTGAATCCCCATTAATGTAAAATAATGCCCTTTTACTTAACATCAAATCCATATTAATCTATGAGAATGTTCTATATCTTTCTCATATTAACACTTGCTTTCCTTTCCTATTTCCTCAGAAGAACAGAGTCAGACACAAAAATTAAACTCACAAGGTGTGGAAAGATTACCCTGGGTATCTTAATAATGGTGATTGCTGCAGTAATCATTGGACTCATTGTTCATTTCACCACTAATGGTAAGTACTCATGACATCTGGCTTTCCAGTTACATGGAATTATATTTCCATTATTAGGAAAGTTGTAAACTTGAAAATGAGGGAAAGAAAAGAGTCAGACAAGACTATTTGGCAGAGGAAATTTTTTATGGTTAATAACAATTACTGCAGTCTTAGTTATTTAGTTACCTTTTACTTAGGGCATTCTGAACCCAGAAATTTGACATGCTCTTTTTAATTCCTGGTAAATATTTAGGTGCTGGGAGTACATTCATGAATAAAGTAGTAATAGTCTCTATTATTGTTGAACTTATAACTTTCTGAAGAGATAACTAATGCATTAACAAACAAATAAATATAAAAGTCTAGAATTTTGGATTCTAAACTAAGATTTCTTATTTCAAAACCTATATTTTTTCTTTATATGATGTTTTCTTCTCATAAAATTTCCTCTAAAAGTATTTTCCATTATTGATGATGAAATAAATAAAAAGTCAGTACAAATTTTTTTTTAAATATTTTACATAAAGTAGAAAAATGTTATAGGATTCGTGAGTTTGATTTCTCTTAAAAATAGCTATTTGTGCCATGTTCTCTTTGTCCTGCTCTGTTACTCTCTTCAGTCCAATCTTTTCTAAACTTTTGAAGGATGAGGACCTTTACATAAAATTTTTTGTCACATTCCCACAAGAGAATTACTTTGTTGAATAACAGAACAAACAAGTACTGTAAACTTAGTAATGCTTTTAAATTAACTTGTATTTAATTAATTATATCTACCTATGCTTGAAAATCAATAATACATATATGTATAAAAAAATGCCTAGTGTATATATAAATATTTTTCCCTGAAATCAGCTGTTGCTACCATGCCATTATCCTATATAATTCACAGCTCACAGGTTGGGAACTATTTCTTTTAAACATAGTGTTTTTTGGAAAAAATAAAAGCTGTTTAGCTAAATAAACATTTATTTCAGTTTATAAAGGAAAAAGAGTTTACACAGAGAGAACTAGAGTTAGTAAAGAGGCCAGCTCCCAGACAACTGTTTTCTAATGTCTGCTTCATTTTCCATATATACCCTTCTATAGACACAGACCAATTGCTTGTGCAAGCACAATCATTAGGTAGAATGCAATGCCAGCTGTTACTACTGACAGACCAAGAGTCATAGCCATACCCTATGCTCATAAACCTCTCTAAACAAAGTTGCTCACTCAAGACAGAGGCACAGAATGTACTGTCTTTCATCAAGGGTGTAAAAGTGTCAGAAACTGGAGATAAGGATATCTAAAGAGGTTATCTTTAGAGATAGGTGAGCTATAATTTCTCACACTACAACCACCTTAATATGTGAGTGATTTCACCTTCATTTCAAGCTGAGAGATTGGCTTTGAAGGAGAGATCAATTTGACCCTAAGAAGACTCTTAAAGATTCAGTAACACAGTGGACTGGAGTCTAATTCACACCTGAAATATCTAAAGGGCAAGAGACTTGGAGCTTGTTCAGCATAGTAAAAAAGAGATAGAACCTGTGGGCAGTTTGAAAGACCAGTCTTTGAGACAAATGCTGCATAAATGTTTCCTATGAAACAGACATAGATCACCCCCCCCCCAAAAAAAAGCCCCATCATATTAGGTCCTGTCCAAGAGTCCAGGAGCGGTAATCAGATTTCAAGTTAAAGAATGGGAATATCTCTAGCTGTCTAAATATTGAGAAAGGAGTATATGCAAGCTGAAATAGTTACATTTATCCATGTGAAGAAACTGTAGTTGAGACATCTCCACCAATAGGCAGAAAGTGAATTTCAAAGTACAGTAAAACCTAGATGGGCGTGAGTTTTAAATATGTATCAAGTTCCTAGAAACTAAAACTAGATGCCAAATTCTCTACCATTCAAGTAAGGACCTAGAGAGGTCCAAATCCAAGTGATAGAGTGGAAAAGGAGGAATAATAAGACTGGTGAGTAAAAAGCTTGAGGAAGGAAAACTCTCAACTTTACATCAAGTTCAAATTTTTATACAAAAACTCAGGTATTTTAATTTCTAAACTGAGACCACATTTTATAATTTATAGGCATAGAATTTATTACTAAAGAATTTTTAAAATTGTTTTATTAATTACATCCTATAAAACATACTTGCTTGAAATACTAGTTTATATACATACATATATATATGTATATATATATTTGTGCATGTGAGTATAATCACATGCCATTTATTTTAGAGCAAGTCTATACAGATAGTTTTAGTGGGCTAAAAAAGAAACTACTCATGTGAGAATGAATATGAATTCTAAAATGTTTAAGATCTCACTCTTAGATTTAATCATAGTAATACCTATTTCCCAGAAGTTATAAATTTCAGTGGTTTATAAAAACATCTAAAAAAACATTCCAAAATTAAGTATTTCTGCATCAGAACAATAAGTTTTATTAATAATGTAAGTTTTCTCAAGTCCTGTAAGAATCAGAATAGAACCTCCTGAGACAATAAAGTACTTTGATAGGGCTTCCCAATTCCTAGATTTTATTTCCTTTTCATTTTTCTTTTTAAAAAATATTTTATTTATTTATCATTTATTTATTTATGTGTTTATTTATTCATTTACGTGTTTATTTATTTAACATTTTATTTATTTATTTATTTTTCCCCCCTCCCCTCTCTCCTCTGGTAACCACTAGTCCATTGTCCATGTCCATGAGTCTCTTTGTCCTGTTTGTTGCTTTTAGGTTTACATCTCTCATGTAACTGATATCATATGATTTCAACCTTTTCTTTATGGCTTATTTTGCTTTGCATGATTATCTAAAAGTCCATCCATGTTGTTGCAAGTGTCAGTATTTTATCTCTTCTTACAGATGAGTAATATTCCATTGTATATATGTATCACAGCTTTTATCATAGGACACTTCATTTGTTTCCATGTTCTGGCCACTTTGAATAACACTGCTATGAACATTGGTGTGCAAATATCTGAGTGTTCAAATCTTTCAGGTAAATACCCAGTAGAGGGACTGCTGGATCGTATGGTAGCTCAATTCTTAGTTTTTTTAGGAAACTCCATACTCTTTTCTATAGCGGCTATACCAATTTGCATTTCCACAAGAAGTGTATGAAGGTTTTTGGATCTCCTCTGCAACATTTGTTATTACTTGTCCTGTTGATTATAGCTATTCTGACAGGTGCGAGATGGTATCTCATTGTGGTTTTGATTTGCATTTTCCTAATAGCTAGCGATGTTGAGCGTCTTTTCATATATTTATTGGCCATTCGTACATCCTCCACGGAGAAGTGTCTCTTCAGATCTGCTGGGCATGTATTGATGGGACCGTTTACTTTTTTTGTTTTTATTGACTTGCATGAGTTCTTTGTACATTTTGGATATTAGGCTCTTATTGCAGGCATTGCTTGCAAATCTGTCTTCCCATGTGGATGATTATCTCTTTTTCTCATTGATGGTTTCTTTTGCTGAGCAGAAGCTTTTTAGTTTGATGTACTCCTATTCATTTGTTTTTGCTATTACTTCCCTTGCTTTTGAGGTCAAATTCATAAAATCTTCTTTAAGTCCAAGGTCCTTGAGTTTAGTTTCTATGTTTTCTTCTAAACACTTTATTATTTCAGGTCTTTAATCCATTTTGAGTTAATTCTGGTGTGTAGTAATAGACAACAGTCTAGTTTGATTTGTTTGCAGGTGGTTTTCCAGTTTTTCTAGCACCATCAATTCTTAGTTGAAGAGACTTTCTCCAGTGTATGTTTTTGGCTTTTTCGTCAAAAATTATTTGCTCATATAAATATGGGTTTACATCTGGACTCTTGATTCTGTTACACTGGTCCACATGTCTGTTTTCTGCCAATTCCATGCCATTTTGATGACTGTCATTTTGTAGTATAATTTGAAGTTGGGCAGAGTGATGGCTCCAGCCTCATTCTTTTTTCTCAGGATTGCTTTGGCAATTCTGGGTCTATTGTGCTTTCATACAAATCTGATGATTTTTTCTTCTATTTCTTTAAAAAATGTCAATGGGATTTTGATGGGGATTGCATTAAACTATCTAATGCTTTAGGTAATAAGGTCATTTTAACTATGTTGATTCTTCCAATCTAAGAACACGGAATGTTTTTCCATTTCTTTGTATCTTATTCAATTTCTTTTAATAGGGTCTTAGTTTTCATTAGATAGGTCCTTCACAAGTTTCATTAGATTTATTTCTAGGTATTTTATTCTTTTTGTTGCAATAGCAAAAGGAATTATTTTTTCCACTTCCTTTTCTGACACTTTGTTTGTAGAGTATAGAAACACGATGAATTTTTGAACATTGATTTTGTAACCAGAAACTTTATTGTATTTGCTTACCGTTTCTAGTAGTGTTCTTGTGTAGTCTTTTGGGTTTTCTCTATAGAGAACCATGTCATCCACAAATAGTGACAGTTTCACTTCTTTGTTTCCTATCTGGATGCCTTTTATATCTTTTTCTTGCCTGGTTACACTTGTAGGACCTCCAATGTTAATTTGAATAACAGTGGTGATAGTGAACAGCCTTGTCTTGCTTCTGATCTTAGAGGGAAGGTTTTTAGTTTTTCACCATTAAGTATTATGTTGGCTGAGGGATTGTCAGAGATGGCCTTTATTATGTTAAGGTACTTTCCTTCTATTCCTATTTTGTGAAGTGTTTTGATCATAAATGTATGCTGTATCTTGTCAAAGGCTTTTTATGTATCTATTGATATGATCATATGATTCTTATTTTTTAATTTGTTTACATGGTGTATCTCATTTATTGATTTCCATATCTTGAACCATCCCTGTACCCCTGAGATGAAGCCCACTTGATCATGGTGTATAATCTTTTTAATATGTTGTTGTATCTGGTTCGCTAGTATATTATTTAGGACTTTCACATCTGTATTCATGAGAGATTTTGGTCTGTAGTTTTCTTTTTTTGTGTCATCTTTACTGGGTTTTGGTATCAAGTGATATTGGCCTCATAAAATGAGTTGGAAAGTATTGTCTTCTCTTCAATACTTCGGAGGAGTTTGAGGAGCATAGGTATTAAATCTTTGAATGTTTAGTAGGATTCATTGGTGAAGCCATCTGGTCCTGGATTTTTACTTTTTGGTATGTTTTTGATGATTGTTTCAATTTCCATATTGCTGATCGGTCTATTTAGATTTTTCACTTCCTCTTGATTTGGTCTAGGAAGGTTGTATTTTTCTAAATACTGGTCCATTTCTTCTAGGTTATTAAATTTGGTGTTATATTTTTTTCATAGTATTTTTGTATGATCTTTCATATTTCTGCAGCGTCTGTCATAACTTTTTCTTTTATCTCTAATTTTATTTGTGTTCTTTCTTTTTTTCTTTAATGAGTCTAGCCAGGAGTTTGTCAATTTTATTAACCTTCTCAAAGAACCAGCTCTTTGTTGCATTTATTCATTCTATTGTTTTGCTTGTTTGTTTTCAATTTCATTTATCTCTGCTCTAATTTTGAGGATTTCTTTCCTTCTGCTGAGTTTAGGCTTCGTTTGTTCTTCCTTTTCTAATTTTTAAAATAAAGTGTTAGGTTGTTTCTTCGGGCTAGTTCTTGTTTTGGAGGTATGCCTGTAATGATACAAACTTTCCTCTTATGACTGCTTTTGCTATGTTCCAAAAGTTTTGATATGTTAAACTATCATTATCATTCATTTCTATGTAGTCTTGATCTCTCTTTTTATTTCTTCACTGACCCAGTTATTCTTCAGTAGTATGTTGTTTAATCTCCATGTATTTGTAGTTCTTTCTGATTTCTAGTTGATCTCTATTTTCAAAGCATTATGACCAGAGAATATGGTTGTTATGATTTCAACCCTCTTATATTTGTTGAGGCTGTCTCTGTGTCCCAGTATGTGGTCAATTCTTGAGAATATTCCATGTGCACTGAAGAAGAATGTATATGCAGCTATTTGGGGATGAAAGGCCCTTGTAAATGTCAATTATGTGCAGTGGGTCTAATGTGTCATTTAAGGATGTTATTTCTTTACTGATTTTCTGTTTTCATGATCTGTCCATATCCGAGGTTCGGGGTATTTAGTTCCCCTACGATGATAGTGTTTTGGTCTGTTTCTCCCTTTAATTCTGTTAGTAATTGCTGTATATATTTCTAGATTCCCTGATTGGGAGCATAGATATTAATAAGTGTTATATCTTCTTGGGGCATAATTCCCTTTGTCATTATAAAATATCCCTCAGTCTTTCTTTATATTTTTTATTTTGAAGTCTACTTCATCTGATATTAATACTCCCACTTTTCCCTTAATGCCATTTGCTTGAAATATAATTTTCCACCCTTTCACTTTGAGTGTTTGTCCTTGGCACTGAGATGTGTCTCCTGGAGGCAGCACATGGCTGGGTTTTGTTTTTTGATCCAATCTGCAACTCTATGTCTTTTTACTAATGAGTTCAATTTATTTATATTTAGGGTGATTATTGAAATATGACGTCTTCTTATACCCATTTTATCTTTTGCTTTCTGGTAGTTTAGTGTTTCTATTGCTTCCTTCTGTTTCTGTTTTCTATATTTTAGTTGGCTTTTGTGGGTTTTTCCTCTGATACTTCCTGTTTTATGTTATATATTTCAATTCTGAATCTTTGGCCTGTGGTTACTGTTATGAATATGTAAAGTATATATATATATATAGTCATTTTCTTCTGCGTGTGATTTAGCCCCATTCCCCTTTGTGAATTTGGATCTTTGAATCCTCTTTTTTTTTCAATCATTACTGTCTCAATTTGTCCCTATGTATGCTGAATGTTCATAGCAAATCTCTTCTTATTTTAAGCTTATAATGCCCTGTTCCTAGTTAGGGTTGCACTTTTCTGTTTTTATGAGCCTGCTAGTCTCCTTACTCCTAATTATGTATTTTTAGTGTGTGTGTCATTTTGTTTTAGGTGAGCTGAACCCTTTTAGTATTTTCAATAGCACAGGCCTCATAGTGAGAATTCTCTCAATTTTTGTGTCTGGAAAGGTCTTTATTTCTTTTTCAGAAGAACTTAGCTGGATAAATTATTTTTGTCTGGTAGCTCCTTTTAATTCATAATTGGAATATATGATTCCACTCCTTTCTGGTTTGTAAGGTTTGCGCTGAGAAGTCCGACAATAATCTAATGGGTTTTCCTTTGTAGGTTACTGTCTTCTTTTCCCTGGCTACCCTGAGAATTCTGTCTTTGTTGTTGATTTTTGATCATTTTAATACAATATGTCTTGGTGAAGGCATTTTGGGGTTGAGATGATTGGGTATTCTATTGGCTTCTTGAATTCCAAGCTCTATCTCATATTTTAGATTTGGAAAATTCACATCAACTATTTATCTGAAAATACTTTCTAATCCCTGCTCCTTTTCCTCCCTTTCAAGAATTTTCCTTATTCTTAGGTTTTCTCTCTTGATGGTATCAGCTAGTTCTTATATTTCTCTTTCATTATTTTTCATTCTTTGGTTTCTCTTTTCTCCCTTCTGATTTATTTCTAGATTTCTGTCTTCAATATCACTGATCTTTTCTTCCATTTGGTCAACTCTATTTCCCATGCTTTCTATTTCATTTTTCATCCCTTGCAGTGTTTTCTTCATCTCCAGAAGGTCTATTCAGTTCTTTTTGAGGGTTTCAATCTCCTTGCTAAAAAACTCATTTGCTCATCTAATTGTTTTTTCAATTTCTGAAATTGTTGATATGATTCAGTTTGGATCTCTTTGAGTTTTTCAAAAGTACCATCCTGAATTCTCTGTCATTGATGTTACATAATGTCTGTAAGCTTATTTTCTGACTATTTTTCTCTTTCTTTCTGAGATGCCTCATCTCCTTGGCTGTTCATGGTGTTTAATGGGTTATATCTCCACCTGGGCATTAATGGAAGTGTGTTTTGCTTTTTTTTTCCCCAAAAGAAGATTTATTATATAATGGTCCCTAGCCTAATGCAAAGAAGATGTTTTCCTTTCAGTTACCAGTAGGTGGCGTCTAAGTCTTTCGACCCCTGCTTTATGTAGAGTCTTAATAATGTCTTTTTTTTCCTTATATATGTTTAATCACACTCACTACCCTCAGCTCAGTTCCTGTCAGTGTTAGCAACAGTTTCGATAGTGTTTGCTCAGATTACCCTGGGGTTCTGTGGTGATCAGTCTCAGAAGGAATGGGCAGAGGGACTTTCTGGGATGGGGAATGGGGACTGCAGCTCCACCTCATAGCTGATAAATATCATGTCATTTCTCTGCCATCCCCACTTTTCTCTCATTCCCATTTCACTGCCTTCTGTCCTGATGACTGGGCACTGCTACAGGCCAAGGGGAGTTCATAGCCCTTGCAGACAGGGCTCTTCAGGGAAGTCGCTGTACCTTCTCCCCTCTCCTTCCTCCTACAGGGAGCTCTACCTGTTTGTTTCTCCCAGTCCACCTCCTGACACCTGGGGTTCTGACCTGTGATAGCTCTTATGCAAAGATCCAATGCTCAGATGTGCTGGTGTGCAGTTTGGGTGTTTTTTGAGTTTCAGATGTTCAGCTTATTGTTGTTTCAAAGGAAGAGATCTGGGGATGTCTCTCACTCCATCATATTTAATCCAATCTGTCTCCTTTTTCTTTTAAAAAAATTTTAAATGGTTTTTCACCTTAATACTGCCTACCTGTTGCCACAATATCTTGTGTGAACTAAAAAAAAATTAATGAAAAAGATCTTTTTAAGTCACTAAACAAACATAATTTCAATCTGACTAGCCAAAGTGAACACTTTTCTTCCAGATGTTTTGGCATCATATAGAGGCAGCCTTATGATGCTTCTCATTTGAATGAAACTTTCAGCATCATTTTAAGATTTTCTAGTTCACTACTCCAGACTCTAAACCTAGAAGCAACCAACCATCTCCTCACAATAACTACTCTTTCTCTTTGGCCAGTAATTAGTTAAACAAAGAAAGCTAGACACACCAAAGCAAATATTCCTTCCAGGATACCAACCATTTTCTGCTTCACATGATTCTATATAATAGTAGTGTCATATTTTCTATTAGGTTAAGTTTTTAATAAATAGATGATAAAATGGGAGAATAAGTGTATCTGAAACTGTACACAAGCATTCACTGGGTGACTCAATGGCTGATACTAGGCTAAGCACTCTAAAGCAGGGTCAGCACTTTTCCTCTGTAAAGAACTTGATACTGTATATTTTCCTCTTAGTGGGCCATTACAGTCTTATTAGATCTATTTGAGTCTACTATTGCAGTACTACTTTAGATGCTGTCTAGAATAGAAATTATTGTCAAAGCTCCCTAGATGGTTCCAATGTGTAACCAAGCTTGATAACCACTGATCTAGAGCAGAGGTTCCCAAGCCCTGGGGCTGCAGACTGGGACTGATCTGTGGTCTGTTAGGAACCAAGCCACAAAGCAGGAGGTGAGCAGCAGGCCAGTGAACAATGCTTCATCTGTATGTGCAGCCCTCCCCAGTGCTACATCACTGCCTCAGCTCCACCTCAGATCATCAGGCATTAGATTCTCATAGAAGCTCAGGTCCCTGGTGCCAAAAAATTGGGGATCACTGATCTACAGGGAAACAGATACACATAAGAGTCAGCTCCAAATAAGTTCAACAGTCAGTGACACAGATTCAGTATGTCATTTCAGGATGGCAGGGACCCAGGATCCTTCTCTCTTTGTTGCACCATGACCTACTTTGCCCAGATCATCTCAATGTCCAAAGTGACTGCTATCAGTTCTGGCCATCAAGTCCACATTTCAGTCAGACAAACAGTGAAAAGGGAAGGAGGACAGCATACCCTCCCTCAGTAAGAAAACATCTCAGAAGTATGCACATAACATTTTTCCTTCCATCCCATTTGTCAAACCTAAATGCACTAGAAAGATCACTCCTAGAGGTAACAAGTGGGGAACGGTAGTCTTTATTTTGGGGTAGCATATGCTCAGTGAAAAGTAACAAATTGTATTACTATAGAAAGAAGAAAGAAATTATATCAATAAATAACAGTTTTTTTTCCCCCTCAGGAGTAAAAATTCTATTGCAGTAGTTTAAGCTGTAATTGGTGAAGAAATCAGCAGATGAGATTGCCAATAAAGTTTCTGGGTATGCATGGAGAAAGTTAACTTTTCTTGTTGATTTTCTCACTACTATTTCAGGATGATATTCCAAACCTTCCTGTATAATTGTAAATAAAAACTGTTACCCACCAAAATAGCAACTTTACTTTCAAAGAATAGAAAATGAATGAAAAAGCATCAGATTCTAGACAGAAATAATTCTTTCTCAAATTCAAACATATTTGTGTTTTCTCACTTTCAAGGGCCAAAATGATAACTATGTGAGCATCTCTTTCTAGAGCATCTTTTCAGTGCAAGTTGAATGTTAACTCATAGAAGGCATCTCTTTGACTCTATGGAGGCATGTTTAGGAAATCCTGGCCTAAAAAACTACTTTGAACAAGCCTTAAATGTGGATTACAGAAGCCAAGAATCAAACTGAGAGCATTTAAGATTATTCATCTTCTAAGATAAAGGCAACTAAGAATTGGAGCAATCAGTTGCCACCAGAATCCTGTTTTGAGCAAATAAGTCACCATACATGAAAAAGAGCTAGGTGTTGAACCATATAGGGAGAAGTGCCCTGCTACCATTATCAGTTAATTAAATATCCACAACATTTGTATGATCTTGATCACATGCACAAAAAAAATATTACATTTCTCATAGGATACATGGCATCTTAAAAAAAATTCAGCATAAGTCCATTTCCTTAATGATGTTTTTAGGTCACTTTTAAGTAATATTTTTAAACTGCAAAGAGGAAAAGTGGAGGAATCGCAGAGAGCACCCAACCAAGTGAATGATGTTAATATCAGCTATAAAGACAAATGAATACCAGGTGCCTAATGTTTGCCAAAGGACACATGTGATACTGTGCTATTGGCCAGAAAATAAAAAGTAAATCATGATCTAAATCTAATCATAAAAACATCAGTTTTATTCAATGTTAAACTACATTGAGCATCCATTTTCTGTAATCTGTAAGAGTGTGTAATTAAGGAGCCCATCTAATTACTCCTTTTTTTTTCCCAGAAATTTCTGAGTTATTCTGAACCATTCATGCCATTCTGTTTAGATGTGCATTTTCTTATTCCTGGTCTAAATAAAGCTAATGGAACATTTAGATGGAACCTAAACACTATATTTTCCTTCATCACTGATATCTCAGGACCACACTTCATCCCACATAGGAATCTTGGATATCAATATCTTTTCATGTTGATCTGTCACAAAAGGAACATTTCTAGTAGTTGTAGGTCATTAATTCGTGGTAGGAATTGCTCAAGGCATTTCAGAATTCTGAATGGAGAAAACAGAAGGCTCTCGGATTTGTTATAAAACCATGGCATTTGAGGAGAAAAACAGGATGCAGCCCCTGACCCAGGATGTGACATTTAGCTGACATCCTTCCATTTCTTCTTCCCCCTCTTCTTTCTCTGGGTTTCTTTTCCGGGCAAGATTATGTGAAGGAATTACAACTGCATCTTGAGAATATGCCTTTAAAGCCTTTGGCACAGACTCTTTACCTGCTACTACCACAGCCACAGGCAGGACAGCCTTTACATTCAAGAAAGTTTACCCTTCCCTATCCTTTGTCACTGGAAAGATTCAGGAACAATGAATACCTTAATGAAAACCAAACTTTGAGTTTTTCCATTCCTGTCTTCAGGAACCACCCCCTTCTCTAAGTTGCCTCAAAATTCTGCTACAACATGAATAATGTGGACTGCAATGCTTTGCCTCTACCAAATTCATGTACAGCAGACCCTGTTACCTTTCTTTAGACTAAAGGCTGGACTCAACTCTGATAAATACACTCAAGGAGCTCTCATATTTAACCCTGGACTCACCTTAGAATCACCTGGAGCACTTAATTAAAATAACATTGATGTTCCCACCCAGACCAATAGACTCTGGGAGAGAGCTCAAGTGATGATTGTTCTTAAAACTCCACCTGCGGTCCTAATTGAAACCCTGGGCTGATAGCCACCTATCTAAGCCTCACTTCTCAGACTTCAATGTGAATAAAAATCACTTGGATGGATATTAATTAGATTTACAGAGGTAATCACTTTACAATATGTACATATATCAAACCATGATGTTGTACACCTGAAACTAATATGATGTTATATGTCATTATATCTCAATTTTAAAAAAATCCCTTGAAAATCAAAAATAAATAAATATGTTAAAATACAAAGAAGAGAATTAGGATCTAATCCTCCCTGGAGCTCTTAACCCTAGCCCAGAATGTGCCCTGGATTAATTGAAAATATTCCTTCTGGGAAGGAAAAACCAATGAAAATGGCAGAGGACATCTTAAGTCATTTTCTTCACTCAAAGGTTAGGATAAATTTGAAGTGAGGAGCTAATCCTTCATTATGATAGTCTGTTAGTTCCTCTGAATGCAACATTGCCTTTTATTCAATTTACCACTCTTCCTTCTAATTAAGGGTTCATCCACTAATTAAGGATGACAGTGCTAAACATTGCCTTTCCTCTTTAGTGTTTGAAATTTATTTAGTAGTCCAACAAGCTAATATAACTTAATATTACTTCAATGGCCTAGAGTCTCAACCCTGACATTCTTCTATTTTCAGACAATTTTGAGAATTGACATTATTCTTTTTTAAATGTTTGATAGAATTTACCAGTGAGACCATATGGTCCTGAGCTTTTCTGTATTGGGAGGTTTTTGATTACTGATTCGATCTCATTAATCATTATTGGTCTGTCCAGATTTTCTATTTTTTCATGATTCAGTCTGGGAAGGTTGTATGTTTCTCAGAATTTATCCATTTTTTCTTTTGTTACTGTTTTCAGCTTAAAGTCTATTTTGTCTTACATAATTATAGCTATCCCAGCCTGGGTATTATTATTTTGTTATCTGACAATTATCTCATTTTACTTTGCATTTTTTTATTATTTGTGAGGAAAGATGCATCCAAATAATTAACTTTTCTTACATGAAAAATTTTCTGTTACAAAATGCTTTTATTACCACTTCTCTTTCTCTTCCCTCTCCTTTCTCTTTCTAGCCTCTCCCTTCCCCTCCTCTTCTCTCTATCTTTGTCTCTCTGTCTCTCTGTCTCTCTCTGTCTCTCTCTCTCTCTCTCTCTCTCTCTCTCTTTCTCTACTCCTTCTTCCATCTTCCCAGTCTATAAAGTTGAGGGGTACAATGGAACCTGAGAAAAGTTATAAAAAAGTTTATTTCTAATATTTGATGTATTAACATAGTACAGTCCAGCCTAACCCTCAACTTTATCCTTTGCTTCACTTTTCTAAAGTTGTAAGTGTGATTTCTTTGTTCTATTTACTCAATTTATGGTGTTTACAAGTCATGCCTCATTTTACTTCCTTCTTGATTCATTTTTATTTCCTAGATACTTTATACAAAATAAAACCTAAAACTGCACTGATTTCCCTAAATGTAATCTGTGATTATCATGAAAACTAAGATAATTATGTGTGCTTTAATATAATTTCACCTCATAGTGACATATCTATCTCCAGATTGCTCAGAATTAAAAGTTGGCTCTTTGAAATTTTGCATTGAGAATTCTAAATACGTTTGGGGTAAAATTATAATATAATAAACATTCCTCTGTCAAAATTGTTTTAACAATCACTAGGAATTGAGATTATTTAAATGTTGTTACCTGAAATTTAATCAGAGTATTTAATGTCATATTTTCTCAGGAATAAAAGTAATTACACAATGAGCAAAGTGAGGACTATTTTTTCTTTTCTCTCCTTCTCAGGGAAAACACCTTTCTACTATCACATCAGCTTTAAGGTCAATAACATTGACTATGACAGCAAGTTTGAAAAACCATATTCACAAGAATATATGGACCTAAATAAAAAGATAGTGTCTTTGGTAAGTTGACACTTTTTTTCTGTCCATTATCTTTTTAAATGCTATGCTCCTGGAAATGCCAGAATCTTAGCAATCACCTTCCAAGTTGGAAATGATTGATAATTTCACATTATTTCTTACCACTACCTTAGTTCTAAATTAGGGTAGTCAGCCCTTTCAGAAAGTCAGTTGGAAAACATGTACAGGAAAAAAATTAAAAGGGACACATTTTGAGACACCTAAGAAATGCCTGATAGTTAATGGATATTTCTAAAGCACTAATAAAGTAAATTAATAAAATATACCTCATTTCCAAGATTCCTGATGAAGACTAAGGAGTCTTTCAAAGAACAGGAATGGCCAATGTAGAAGAGAACACATAGCCCGAAGTAAAAATCATCTTGCAGCCCTTTAAGAATATGCTTTGTTTTAAATTAACCATTATCTGACTAAAGAGCTAATGAAGAGTATTACCTGCCCCTTGGATATAAGACTTTATCAATGATACATCTTTAATTAGCTCATTAATTTTATCATCAAAACCAAATCCTGCCAAAAGCAGTCACTATTCATCCTGCATTTCCTTAAGCAGATTCCTGACAGGACATCTTCAGACTTAGATTTATCTGATTAAAGCTTGTGGTCTTTCTATAACGTCTTATTATCTCCAGGTTTTCATCAAGTTCAATGTCTTTAAAAGCCTCAGTGTGTTTTTACCATAATACTAAGAGTTGGTATAGCAACAAAAACTATAAAATACAACTAAAATAAATTTAAAACCAAAAAAGAAAAAAAATAAGTAAAACTATAAAATATATATAAATAAAACAAGCAAATTGTATAAAACCTATATGACTAAAACTATAAAATCTTACTAAACAGCATAAAAGTATAAACAGGGAGAAAAAGCACGTTGCTGTAAGAGAAGACTCATTTTAATTATACTAATTTCATCCAAATTAATCTATAAATTTAGTAAAATTCTTTAATTTATCATAAAGATTTCATTTCAAATTTGGTAAATAGTGTTGACACAACCAGCTGGCTATCTGGAAAATATATGAAGTAACATTATTTGTGTTCCTGGCATAATTATTTGATAAATAGTTAGTCTGTGCTAGTTTTTGTTTACCAATTTAAAGACTAGAATGGGATTGTTTTTAAGGTTGTTTATAAATTTAAAATTTTATAAACCTGTGGATTTATTACTATCAGTTCTAGAATGTTATTATCTAACCACTGCAGGCCCAAAATGTCTCTTGTCTCTGTACACATACAGAAACCACAATCTTCAATACTAATTTGTCACTTACTGTGTCTTTTCTTTGTAGCTACAGATATGATTCCTGGACCTATTGTCCAATCATCTCCTCAAATACAGATATCACTCAGTGCTGAGCATATTCAAATATATTCATAATATTTGGGGAGGGGGAAGGAGTACAAAAGCTAGAAGGAAGGGAGCTTAAAGGGATAGAGAAGAAAAATGATAAACAGCTTATAAAGAAAAAGGTAGATTTATGAATCATCAGAAATGTTTTTGCAACCAAAGAAAGCTAACATTTAAATTATTCTGAGCATATAAGTAGCAAGATTATTCTTTCTTTCTGTGGTATTTCTTTTCCACAGGAAACAAAATACTATATACCATTGCTCTTCTAGAATGTACTACAGTAACCTATGGTCTTTTCTTCACAAATATAATTAGCTAGCTCACACACTGTCATCTTGTGAAGCCCTTGCTCGACTCTATGTCCTCCTCCAGCATCATTTTTCTGCTACTTTTCTCAGTAAAACTTGAAAAAGTTAGATATATTTGCTGTTTCTACTCATCACCTTTTTTCTCCTGAACTCAGTGCAGCTGGATTCCTTTCTCTCACCCCATTGAACTACTCTGATAGAAGGCACCAAACACCTCAATTTTGCCAAGATGATGGTCACTTCTTACTTGAACCTCTCACCACTACTTTTATTCCTTTCTAAAACCATTTCTCTCTTTGATTTCTAAGACACCTTCCCTGGTTCTTCGTCAACTGTAGGTCCCAACTGTACTGTCCAGAGCTTTCCCTTTCCCCGTCTCCCTTCTCCATCTTTCTTATTTCTTTTCTCCTGTTCTCTCTTCTCTATTTATACTCCCTCTAACTTACTTCATTAAAACTTTGTTTAAAAGACATCCACATTGATGACTCCAAAAAAAGACCTCTTGATCATCACCTCAAGACCTATTTCTCCTCCAAATCAGCCCAGTTGTTCAACCTAAAAACTTGTAGGAATACTCTTCTCAACCAACAAATCAGCACATTCTATTGATTTCACTACTGAAATATATCTGTAATCAATCCACTTCTCTCCCTAGATACAGCCTCAATCGTCTTTCTTGCCTAAACTCTTACAATTGCCTTCT
Source organism: Cynopterus sphinx (assembly GCA_030015415.1). Lineage (NCBI taxonomy): Eukaryota > Metazoa > Chordata > Mammalia > Chiroptera > Pteropodidae > Cynopterus > Cynopterus sphinx. Next base: position 101,846,126 of record CM057382.1, on the reverse strand, counting down.
AACTGGTTACTTTTACCTAATCTTATAATCTCTTCTCTACACAGTAACTCATGTAATTTTTTTAAAGTGAAAATCAAATTATATTACTCACCAGCTTAAAACCCATCAAAGACTTTCAAGTTTGCTCAAAAATAAGAAGAAAAAATATATAAAACAGAGAAAAAGGATCAAAACCTATATTTTTAAGTATAGACTTTTTTTCTTTTATGCTTGCTTTTTTTTACTCTTCCCCCCTCCCTCTACACATATCCTCAAACTCTGCCTCCAAATATTCTATATCAATAAAATGATGTATATACAAATATATAGGGTATTTGTCAATATTTTACTAAAATGGCTTCATATTATACATAATTTTATAAAACTTGTTTGCTTTTCTTAGCAATATTTCACAGAAACATCTCTAAGTCAATGTAAAGGCCTAATGTAATCTTTTCAATGACTGCATAACATCCTTTAGTGTGGACGTAGCACAGTGTATTTAACTCTATTTATAGTCTTTTACTTTGTTGCCAGAGTTTGATTAACATAACCAACATTGCAAAAAAAATATTCTCTACAGACATCCTTATATTGGCATTTGATAATTTTCTAGACTAAGGTTTCTTAATGAAGTGAGAATTTTACTTTTAATAAATGTTGTCAGATTGCCTTCCAAAGGATTGGAATGATTCACATTTCCCCCCAGTCACGTATTTGAGTACTCTTCACAATCCCCACCAGCACCAGGTTTAATTTCATTTTTTTATTTTGTGCTAGTTTGATATGTTTAATATTGTCACTTAAAATTGCATTCCCTGTCATTTTAATTTGCATTTCCCAGAATATGAGGTGAGGTTGAGATCTTTTCTCTCTACATGGTGGCCATTCAGGCTGACTCACATGTAAATTTTCCATTCACATCCTTTGCCTAATTTTTCTATTTGCCCAATATTTTCCATCCTTGTCAATTTGTAAAATTACCTATCAATTATAGAAGTTAAACTTTCTCTACTATTTGCATAAAAATATCTTCCCGTGCACATTTTACCACTTGACTATTTATATGGTCTTATGTCTACTTCATTTTTAATTTTCTGAATTTTCTGTATTGATTCAAATAGTTTCCACATCTTATAAAAGAAGTGTATTCATTTTCCTAAGTGAGTTTTTCTTCCTGCTTTTAAGTCTTTATCCACATGGAAATAGTTTTAGTATAAAATTGAGATCCATATTTGTTTTCTTTTATGTATAGATAGGCAGCTGAACTGGCACTACTTATTAAATAATAAAACCTATCCTAATGGTTTAAAATGCCATCTTTGTTATAGCTTAAATCTCTTTATATTCCAGGATCTATTTTTGGATTCTACATTCATTGTATGATATTTTCTTTCCATAGCTTCATTTTCAAGTCTTTCAGCTCTTTATTTATGATTCTTTTAAATAATAGATTACTAGGTTTTGTTTTTTAATGCAACTTGATAGATTCTTTAATGAAAAAATTTTGTCTATTCTTGTTCATTACAAGTAATATACCTGATTTTATTTATCCAGTTTGCTTTAAGTAATTTTTTTGCTTCCTTTTCCTTATTACTGATAATTGAAATTGTTTTTTATTTCTTTCTTTTTGAAAATTTCAATATACAGAGTGGAAATTAACTTATCCTTCCTGGAACTCAAAATTACATAAATATTTTTCCATTATTTAAAAATTATTAGCCTCATCAAAATGTGTTTTTCTTATCTAATCCCCAACCCAAGAAAAGGAAGCCTTTGACATACTTTTACTTCTGTCTTCTCCTCCCTTTTTTATTCTCCACTCCTGATAAGGTTTTTTTTAACATTTTCATTTCCCTTCCTTCCTCTGCCTTCTTTCCTATTTCTAACAACTAGGTTTCGCTGAGTTGGTACTTCAAGTTCTAAACTATTGTTAGGATGTTCGTTAAAGTATGTTGCTTCTTATACAGCATCAGATGGTTGCTGGGCTTATCAGGGTGATAACTTTTTAGGTATATACATATTGAATAACTATGGTGGAACCCTGAAACCAATATAATGTTAACTATATTGTAATAAAAATATTAATTTTAAAAAAGGAACCTAGTTTTCTCATTTGTACTGTGGGAACTTTGTTATCCACTAGACACTGCCTATAATGTGTATTCAAGAAATGGAATTTGGGGGCTCTATAATTCAAGGTCTTATATTTGCAAGTAGAGAACCAATGTCTGTTCCTTTATGTCATGTTGCATTTTTTTTTGCTAATAAAAATTTCAATGTTTCCACTTCAAACATTGAAATTATGCATTCATTGTATTAAACATGCCCATACACTCATGCAAACACATGCGCACACGCGCGCACGTATACTAGATTATATTGCTCACCATTTGTTTCCTTTCTTCTCAATCTTCCCCTCTATTGAGATCTCAATTCTGATTTATATCTTGCTTTATTAGCATCCTTAGTTACATATTTTTCTCAGTCATGATATGTAAACGATATATTACTAAATCCTTGCATTATACTTAAATATCTTTATTTCTGATTTGAGATTTTATCTTGACAGAATAGAATTGTTGAATTGTAAATTTCTTCTCTTAGAGTGTGAGGATATTACTTCAATAGCTTCTGGCTTCAAATTTTACAAATGAAATATTCTATTTTTTCTATCAATATATATATTTTTTATAGAAGTATGTGTAAATTTTTCTTTGTATCAAAATTCAAGAATACTTCCTATATAGATCAAACAAGCCAAAAACTCAGTCTACCTCTTTGAATCTGCAGGCTTTGATCTTTATTGAATTCAGAACCATTTTTCCCACTATTTATTATAATTATTATATTTCATCTACTTCTTTTTTTCTCTCTTTTTAAACCCCTATGACACATAGCCACTCCTCCTGGAATCATTTTCTAAGCGTTTTATTTCTTTCACACATTATTTTTTTCTTTTCAAATTTTATCATTTTGTGGTATTTTTTGTATTTGGTTTTCCAGGCTACAAATTTGGATCTCAAGAATGATAAACCTCTTCTTAAATTGACTACTGAATTTTTAACTTGAAAATTATGGTTTTTTAGTACCACAGTCTTTTTTTTTTGCTATGCCTATTTGTTTTTATGTGTGTTTTTTTTTTACCATTGCTGTTTAAGTCGCTATCTGTTTCCTTCAGAAGTTTTTGTTGAGCACCTAATCTGTTTAATTTTCTTTCTCAGGTTCCTTTATTTGAATTGTCATTTTTTCTTGTAGACTCATTGGGGCCACTGTTCTGTTATTGGAGGCAGTCCTACAAGTAGGAAGGTGGGATAGTCTTAAATTCTGTAGGCTAAAGGTTAAGCAGCAGGCATTCTGCCTCTCCATAAAAAGGCCCCAGGCAACAACTTCACTTCTCTATTTTCTGTCCACCATACTAGCTTAGCCTCAGAAGCACGGAGTCTTCAGTGCTCCCTCTCTATTTGTAGTCCTGCTTGGCTGCTGTGGGGCTGTAAAAACACACTCATATTGTCCAGTGTCAATTTTACCCCAGGGCATCTACAAAACTTTGTTGGCCAAGCTCTTCTCATGTCCTTGTACAGAGCTCTCAAGTTGTACTGTAGGTTCCTTCATGACCCATGAAAGGAAAAATTTCTCATCACCTCCCTGTTTCCAGAACTCCCATAGAAATCAACCCACTTGGCCCCAGGAGAGGCATATATATTGGAATTCATAGTGGAAGAAAAATATAATATAGTATAGTTACCATTTTAGCAGGATTCCTCCATTCACTGTATTTAGGAATAATATCTGAACTCCTCACCGTGGCCAGCAAGGCTTTCTGTACCTCATTCCTACCTACCTGGGAAACTTCAACTTATACACTCTCCTCCTTGCTCATTTTATTTGAGTCACAATAATTTTGCTTCTATCCTTCAAATATATGAATCTCATTCTTTCCTAGGATGTACTGTTCTTTCCCTCTAGAATACTCTTCTCCCCTTGACTGTCAACTTTTCATCTTTCAGGTCTCACTCAGATGTTGCCTCTTCTTAGAGGCTATATTTGATCATTCAAATACTGTCCCCTAATTGACTCCATCACACTATTTTATTTTACTTTTCTATATCACCTAACACTGTCTCAGATTATCATATTTATATATTTATTTCTTGGTGTGCTTATTATCTATTTCCTCCTTTGCGTCTCCAAGAAAATATGGATCCATCTAGTTAGTTCATAGTTTTATTTCAATAAATATTTGTTGACTACATAAACCCATTATGATTGCTTTGGGGCAAGAAGAAAAATATAAATTAAATCTCTGCAATTCTAATAATCAGTCACTGTTTTTGAAGGCCAGTCTTTACCAAACTAAAAGCCATGCTCAGGGCAATTTGTTGTCTGGTGCTCTGTGGAGGTCCTACTGTGAGAAATCAATTAGGTTGAAATCAAGAGCAGTTGAAAAAATGATTCTTAGATAAAATTTTTCTGTGAGGTTTCTCTATATCCCACTTTGAACCTGTAAGTAGCATATAACTGAAAGAGCAGGAAAAACAGTTTGCAGTATAGATATAAAAGAAGACTAACATAGTAAAAAAATGTGTGGTGTGTGCGTGTGTGTGTGCGCGTGTGCATGTGCGCGCACACAGCTCCTCATTCTGGGGACATTTCTGTTCAGTTTTATGGCATCAATGTTCAATAAAAGGCTGAACATAAAAGATAAAATCTTCTAGTTGGTCCTTTTAATTCACCTCTTCAAAATGAATATTCTGACATATTACGCGACTGCTAGGAAGCAATATTTTTGCCTCACCTTGTGACATAGTTTGTTGATGTAAGAATGTTTGTAAATGAGTAAATTGAGCTAGTACAAAGACAATTTTCAAAAAAAGACATGTTCAACACTCACTGCATCTTTTTCCCCATATAAATGAGTCATATGGAGAAATTTTAATGCTATGTATTTTATGATATTAAAGAAATAATTCCTGGGATGTAGGTAGCAGTAAAATAAAACTGGTTTGGCCATTTATTGATAACGGGTAAAGCTGAATGATGGGTACATGGGTTTTGTTACATTAGTCTATTTGATTTCACGTATGTTTGAAGTTCTCCACAATTAAAACTTAAAAATTAAAATATATATTATTATTAATTTTACTTTTTAACAGATAAATGAAACATTTTATGGATCCCAATTAAGAAGACAGTACGTCAAATCTCATATTGTCCAAGTGAGGTATGTAAAATAGCCTGAAAGGCACAGAGAAAAAACTTTTGTCTTTTGCTTTCATATCTCATACTTAACAGAATATCATTGCTTGGTATACAATTGAAAGATTGAAACAAATTTAAATTTGGGGCTTCAAAACACTAGCATTTCAAATGTGAAAAAAAAGTATTCAAGGTCTATTGAAAAATTTAAATCAGAACCAAGAGTTCTGGCTGACTGTGAGTTTTAGGTAGTTAAATGAGATTGTTTTTTGTTTGAAGGCACAAAGTCAAAAAGCAAATACAAATCAGGAGATGATTTCAATATAAGGAAACAAGGAGTAAGAAAAGAGAGCCATATACAGAATGTCTGATTAAAGAGTAGCAAACCAATAGCTAATGGCTAAATCTAGGTTAGAGTTGTGAATTAAATGTAAAAGTTGGAATATTTCACATAAAGTACAGAATTTTCAGAATGTGTCAAAAAATCAAAAGATCTGACAACACAGAGCTTACATTTCCACATAATAACAACATGCTGAAACTAAAGCTATATGGTTTGCAGCAATCCCTAAGAGTCATACAATGTATGCATAAGTATTTACACCCAACCAGCCTCCCTCTCTTACCTGACTTTCCTGGCCCCTCTGAAACAGGACAGGGCAAATTTACCCAAGTGGGAAGGGTGATGGGGCGGTGTGGAGAGAGACCAAGCCCTGTACCTATAGAAAAAGAGGGTCTTTTGGCAGAGAGTGTAGAAAAATTTCAAAACACACACCAAAGTTAAAATCAAAAAGAAAGTTTATTAGAAAAGGGACAACACTCCACAGAGTTTAGTCTCCTCTCAGGGGCAGAGTGAGAGGGACTATGAGAGAGAGAGAGACAGAGCAAATATCATTCTTTAGTTCCTGTGAGTTATAGTTTAAAAGACTTTGTTAACCCATTTCCTTTGATACCTACATACAATGAGGAAGAGGAAGAGGAAGTAGAGTGAAAAGGTAAGAATATGTAGAATGAAAGGCCTGCTGGTAGTTCCCAGCCTTTAATCCATAGGTTCTCCCAAGATTTTAGCCATTGGGAATGACTGTTGGTTCCTGTTTCTCCATCACAGGTATAGAGAATGGGTTATTAGCAACCTCAGTAGAAATCTTTCTTTGTTCTGAAGGTGTCCTCCTGGCCTGGCTGCAGGGCTGACCAACACATTACAATCTCTGATTGTAGCTTGATTAACATTTTAATTCTCTTGCCTTCTTCCTACATTGCCTCTAAAATTCCAAATCTACAGCTATTTTATAGGTATTTATTCAAACATTGGTAAGGAACAGATAACGAGCAGTAAATATAGATAAATAGTAACTAGAAACACTAATAGAAATGTTAATATGCTTTGGACTCAAATTCTCCCTAAAACTAGAGCTTATGCTATTTAACTTCCCTGGTTTATTTTTAAAAAATCCATGCTTGTTAACCAGTACCCCCAGAGAACTTTACATATATTAACCCATTTAACCTGATAACAACACTGTATGGTATGTATATATCAGTTTCCCATGATACAGATGAGGAAACTGAAGCAAAAATAGATTAAGTGACTTGCTAAGGCCACATATTTAATAAATAATAAAGGTATAGTTTGAACCCAAGCAGTCATATTTAGAATATTGCATCAATTTGTCTTATCTTCACCTTTCATTCCTGCTCTACTACAATTCCTTCTCCACACAGTTTTCCACAAATTCCAAACTCATTATATGACCCCACCTGATCTGGCCCTGGGCCTGCCTGTCTCTAACCTCATCTTATACCCTTACCCTCAGTCACAACTTTATATCCACACTGACCTGCTATTATTTTTCCAATAAACTTACAAAATTATTCCCACCACAGGGCTGTCAAAGCACAGATTACATCAGACAAAGTTAAATAGACAAGGAAGAATTTATTCAAGGCTATTGAAGTAGGGTAGAGAGGCTAGAACTAAGTCTTAACTCCTCGGAAACAAAGGGCCATAGTGTTTTTAAAGTCTGGGGTAAGAGAGAGATTTAGGCCACCTGTGTTTGCTAACTGGCTTTGCCCCCCTCAAAACTAAACTCATATCTTCATGACATGAGGCAGTTTTACACCTTGGAGTAAGGTGCCCACAAAAATTAGGCTTCAGCCCCAGCATGAATACTGAGAGGTAGAAGGGCTCCCTCCTTTGATGACTACATTTCAAAGAGATTGGTCTTCCGGTTCTTGAGAAAGATACTTCTGGGGTTGTTAAACTGCAAGAGGCTTTTAGAAAATGTAATTCAAAGGAGCAGAGAAAGAATTTATGATTATAAGTTTACTAAAGTAATGGATCTAAATAAAGGGATATCAATGGCCTAGTGTCAGGAACAAGCCCATCAATTATTTAACAAAACTGAGGGGAATGTTAAGGCTAACTTTGCATTTCATGTTCCTTCTTTCTTAAACATTCCTCCTTCAGATCTTAGCATGACTCGCTCTTTCTTACGATTAGGGTCTCACTTCAAGGAGGCCTTCCCTGAAGATTTCTATGATGTTCCCACCACCACCTTTCGAGCCATTGTTCTATTTGCTTCATAGAACTCACCTTGATGATTATTTTATTTGTTTTCTTATTTATTTGTTTCTGCTATTAGCATGATAGTAGGAAGCTTATGGTTTCATATGCTGATAGCCAGATACAGCTCTGGTACCTAGGATTTTGTCTGGTATATTGCCTGGACTAATTAATACACATTTGTTAAATGAATAAATGCATAAATTGAAAGTTCAAGGATGTAAAAGAAAATTGCCAGTAGCAAAGAATTATAGGCATTTGTCATATAAAACTAAAGAGCATTTTGTGAATCAAGAGAAGGTAAAATTAAAATATCCTTTAGTTCATGTTTTCAGTAAAAAAGAGGATCATATTACTCTAATTATGTCAGATTAAAAATCCATATGTCTATATTTAGTTTAATTTTAGACCCTAACAGGGAGATATTTCTAGGAAGTCCTTAAGGAAGGTCTTTAAGGAAAGTTTCTATGGTTACAGAGTAGGGGCCCTATTCCTTTGTTCCCCTGTCTGACTAGCTACCTAACACCTTTGGAACAGCCTGTCATAGCTCACATATAAGGCAGACATACCCACTTCTAGGTCTTTTTTTAGCTGTCAAGAGCTCTGCTTAACAAAGTATAGAATGACTCTCTGAGGATGATAAAGGCTCAGTAATAAAAGCATAGTTTGTCTGTTTCTGTTTCACAGCCGAGCCAAAGGGAATGTTGTAGTACATACTGTGTTGAAGTTTACACACCACTTTAAAAATAAAGCAGCAAAATTTCAGGAAAAGATTGAAAGAATTTTACATCAGAAGTTAAATGGCGAAACTGGGTCTTTACATATAGATTTTTCTTCACTTAAAATTTCAGGTAAGCATTTATATGTATTGTATAGAGTGATTTTCATCTTTTAATTTGAATATGGTGTTTAATTATTCAAATGCAAACACTTCTTTTTTTAAAATATTATTTCATGTAAAATGATAATGTTTTTAACCACTGTTAAAATAGTCACAGTTCATCTTAATCTAGACTTCTAAATTCCAGAATTGAGTTTGAATCTCTTTAACATCAAACTTTTTTCTCTATAGACCTTAAATGGACATTGTTGCTCTCACTCTTACATACAATCTAATTCTAATTCTTGGTCACCTAACACTATTGTGAAAGGCAGTTTCAGAAAGGTAGAGAAAATGTCCCTCCATTCCCAAGATAATCAGTGTCTCTCTGGTCTTGATAAATGTACAGCCAATGCTTAGCACAGCTAAACTAGGCTATCAGTTCTCCAGTGTAACAAATTTGACCAAGGGCAGAAAAGTATCCCTACTTATACAGGAAGGACTAAAATAACTAAATATTTATGGGGAATAAAATCTAGGCCAAGGGTTCATTTGTATGTAGGATCCCACGAAAATAGACTTTCTGGGGGTCCTTTCCAGATTTATAATTTTTCTCAGTAGTTTTATCTATTACAAAGCAATCCTACAATTTTATGAAAAGCAGTGACTGTTAAGTGTAATTTAGGTACAGACAGTACTTTGGTATTGTCTTAGCTTCCACCTATTGCTTAGAAACTTCCTCTCCCTCCTTCCTCACCTATCATCAGAAGCTAGATGTCTCATGAAACTGACTGGAGATTTACAGGCATAGGATCAAACTCAGCAGCCAGTTGGGCCAGTCCTCCAAAACCACAATGAAATGTGTAAACTCAAAGCTCACATTCAAGACAGCTCTTATTGAAACAGAATGTGAATCTTCATTAGTCACCACATAAGTAGGTCTCTGGCTTAGGGATCTATGCAAAGCTTATTTAGGTAGTCAAGGTTGCTGTAACAGCATCTTATTGAATAGCCTGACCTTCTTCTTATGCTGCCTGGTTATTTCAGTTGCTTAGAGCCTGATCTAAATATGTCAAGGTTGTGAGTATCATTTCCATATAAACTGCCTAACATAGAGGGAAAAGTTGCAATTTCCTATAGCTGTGGCTTAGACATCCCTAACCAATGCTATTAGTTATACTGGATGGCTGAGTACAGTACCAGTGTTTCTAACTATTATACCCAAAAAGAAAGGATATAGAATAGTGGTTAAGTTTATGGGTCCTACTTAATGAGATTTGAATCGCATGTCCTCTACATAAGCTATGTGGCTTTGGAAAAATTACTTAATATTTCTGTGCTTCAGCCTAACCATCTACTCATGAGAATGATGATAATAAAAAAGAGAAAGAAAGAGAGAGAGAAAGAGAGAGAGAGAGAGAGAGAGAGAGAGAGAGAGAGAGAGAGAGAGAGAGAGAAAACAGGATTGGTACAGAGTAAATATTAATTATTAGGTTTTAATCAGAAGAAAAAGAAATTCAAAATATATGTCATATGAATTATAGATTTACAAGTCTCTCTCTCCACACACACACACACACACACACACACACACACACACACATACACACACACACACACACACAGAGATATGTTGTTATTTTATTAATAGCCCTGTCCCTACCCTCCTCCCAAACTCAGGCTCACTATGGGTGAAGGGGAAGGGACTGAAGGCATTCCTAAGGGAGAATTCCAAAATATTAGACAGTAGGGCAACTCCATGTCCCCATTTCTAAACTTCCATCAGAAACAAATTATTTACCTCATAGAGCCTTAGCTTCTCCATCTTTAAGATAGAGATTAGGGTTCATAGACTTCATAGTGCTTTTTTTTCTGAAAAAAAAAAAAAAGACCACATACATCTAATGCTTTCAGTACAGTAACCAAGATAATTTTCTTCTAAACAAATACTTTACAAAATAATATTTTTCCAGCCATCATGGTTATTCTTCTGATAATTATATACTTGGATATTCCCTGCACAGCCAACTGAATCTTAGGGAATATACCTATATGCTTTTTATATACAGAGTCAAAGCAGAGCAATAGTTCATTTAAAGATATTTCACAAGCCTCAGGGATGAAGAAAATCAGTGGCAGTTGAACCAAGAGATAAAAATTATTGCTTTCATAGAAATAAACATTTAATCAACTAAATTATTCATTAACATTTCAGTACTTAATAATTATACCTATACCAGGAAAACTGCTTTCTATAATTCTTAGTTATATTTAATTATTACCAGGAAAATTTTTAAATTATCTATTATTGGCTTAATTTATATATTAATTTATGAAATAAATACTGACTAAATACTGACTGTGGCTGAGGATATTTGAATAAAATTTTATTTTATTAGTTATTTTTTATTTATAGTAATATTAAATTCATTTTCTGGAATAAGTATCTAAAAAGGATATTGTTTGATGGTTTTTTTTTAAATTTGCCATGGATCAATACAACTAAAAAGCAAAATTTCATAGGATTGTCACTTAGAATTTGTGTTCCCTAATACTGCCATGCATGTTAGGTTATTTATCCCAGATCAGTGGCAAAATCAAGAATAGTGAAAATAAGTTACTGGTTTCTGGTGCAAACAAAATGCATGAAAATGCATTATTCATTACACAGTGGATATTTGGCAGGCTTTGTAGTTGGAAAAGACCTTAGAGATCTCTGGTCTGGTTGCCTCATTTGCAGGTAAAGAAAATTCAATGAAGTGATTCATCCTAAGTCATAAAATAACTAAGGAACAGACCCAAGACTTGAACTTACGTCTTCTGATTCTAAGTGCACTATGCATTCTATACTTTTTTTTTTATGAATCATTTTAGAATGGAGAGCCACACTAAAAATCTGATTTAGCTAAAGATTTAAAGTTTCTAATGAAAAAAGAATCTGCCTTCTTTTTCCAAATCTATAGTTAGTCATTCTAAATCCAAATTTTTTAAACTCTGTCCTCTATTTTAATATCAGTGAAGAAAGGATGTAAATTTATATCTAACATTAAGAATTGCTGAAAGGAGTTAAATCAAATATTATTAAAATATTAATTCTAATAAACAGTTGTGAGGTATGTGTACAAACACTTTGCTAGGCACTGTGGAGAATTCAAAGAGAAAAAGAGTATTGTCCTCAGCAAAAAGCCTATGACAGAAGCAAACTTAACTTTGGGTTGTAAATACACAATACAATATACATATGACATATTATTGAATTTTACTCTTGACACCTATATAATTCTATAAACCAATTTGTCAACTGAGGTCCCATAAAGGAATTAAGCTCCAAAGAAAATGGTATGTGTTACTACTTTAAGTTCTTCCAAAGATAATACATAGTTAGTACTATTCCAGATGCATAAAAGAGTTTATTCATTTCATACAAATGAAAGTTCACTAGGGCTTTAGAACTTAAGTCTCCTCCAGAATCCCAGAAAGCTGATGAGAATTGGGTCACATATATGCTACTCATAGACATTGCAAACCCAGGATTAGAATGTAAAAAGTGCTTCATTTATTAAGACCCATGAGCATTATGTGTAATTAAATTTCCCATTAACTCCTGAATTCCATGAAAAATGACAATGCTACTACCTTCCAAGGTACTAACAATCAGTACTTATGGAGTATGTTCAGTGCGAGATCAATGTTTTTTCCATCAATTCTAAACTCACAGGATCAAAAGATTTATCCAATTGACTAGTTAGTATAAAACCTAGAAAAACCATTGATGGTATAGGATTCCCTGCCTATGAAAGAATAGTGTCCTGAAAAATCTCTCATAAAGCAAATTCCTTAACATAATACCATTGATATCAATGGGGAAACTTTTTATACATTCCCAAACCCCCAAATTTATATTCACTTAAGCTTAAATGATATCATATTCCTTTAAAATGGAGAAGATAATGTCAATAATTAAAATTAGTTAACAAAATCAATTTTCCTTTATTAATTACTTTATAATATGACTGCTTATATATCTCATAGTTATTTTATAGTTTAACAATCAAAGCAGAACATACATATGGTATTTAGTTTTTATGTAATTCCAACTTTAATGAAAAAAGGACAAATAAAACAATGCAATGATACCTCACAAAACAAGTTGACCTCATAGCATGATGCACCTACTATTACTGCTAGAAACTCTCAAGCCAAGAGCAAGAATAAAATGTAGACGAGATGTACCAACTACACAACTGCAAGGATGACCACATGGTGGCTCTTTCCTGGAAGCTCTGGAGGGAAAAATCTAAGTCATTTCTTTAAAAACAAAGACATGCCTCACAAGTCAAAGTGAGGGTTTTAAATGAAACGCCTTATAAAGTTGAATGTTCATAACTTTTATGGGCATATTTAAGGGTATGACTGTAATTTGTTTTAAAAAATAATGATCATTTCCTACACAGAAATGCCTGTATATACTGGTACACTTAACCATCTATTTAATAAGAATGAAAAATATTTTAAACACTTATGCTAAATTATAAAGTAAAACTCAAATTATATAGAAATAATAAAAAGAATAATAACATAGAACTTCGTGTGCAGGATGACTGCCTTGACCCACTATTAAGAGTTTTACATGAAGAAGAATAAAGCTCTGGCCTAGCACTCATTTGTGAGCAGCTGGCCAACAGTGACATATGGATGATGTTAGTAGAACACACCTTTTTCATGTGGCTTGATCCTGAGATAATACATGGCTTCATTTGTACCATGCCTTAAGCAACTGACTAACCAATCATTCTTTGATAAATCATAGAGCATATTTTTTTAAAAGCATATTATTGTCCAATGTCCTTTGTTAACCAAGAACTAACCTTCAGTTCTATACACTTGTTTTATTAGCAAAGATTCTTTAAAATATTATTAGTATAAGACTTTGACCATTATCAGTTTATTGGAAATAATTTTTTCCAAATAGGAAAATTTTCTGAATACTTTATATTTTATCTTTTTAATTAAACATAAAAATTCTCTTAAAATCATATTTTTATAAAAATCTTTCTCACTCTTACTACCTACTTTTCCGACATTACTATGAATATCTATTAATATATAATAGATATTGTAATGACCTCAGAGCATTTAGGAAAATGTAGGGTTATTGGTGCCTTCTCCAAATGACCTCAATATTTGAGATTTTGAGCTCTCATATGTAGTCTTCATTTTTTCTTTCTCATACTTCAATATCGAACAGTTCTTGCTGTTGCTTCTATTTTCTCTGTCTTCTTTCTTCTACCTTCTTAAAATTTATTTTAAATAATTTTCATATAAAAGTTAGGAAAGCAAGTAGCCTTTAAATGAGGGTGTATTGAGGCTTCTTATTTAATTATATAAGCCTTATGAGTAGATTTTTTTTGATATATCTTTTAATTCCTCAGATACCCTTGTTTCCTGATTCTTGATTTTATTCCAGAAAAATAGTTGCCAAATCTCCTGAGAGATATGGAGCACTATTTCTATTGGTGTTTCAAAATATCTTTCAAAAAGCCAGAATTTTTTTTAAAGTAATATTTCTTTAAGTATTTTTCAAATGCAACCTTGAGAGTTTGAAATGTATATTATTGAGCCATACATTTATGTTTTAGATACTTTAGAGAGTTTAAATATTAATAGATAGTCATTGCATTTGTTAGAGAAATTGAACCTTTGATCATAAAAGTTTAAGTTTTATGAAATTATAGAGCTCTGCCACCTTAACAAACCCTGTTCTTAGGTAAGATAATTATATTTGCTAGATTAAGATTATATAATATATTAGTTTGAAGGCACTTTTTTAAAGTAGGCCTTGCTCCATATGTCTATTTGTACTGGGAGTAGCATAAAATAGATAGAAACCAACTTAAATTATTATAGTCTGAATTCAGATAACATAGGACTTGAATCATTGAACAAATGAACCACTAATAGTGGCTATACCATTGAGACGTCCTGATCTAACACTGAGATTGTAAACCCTAAAAATCCCACTATTAATAAGGTACACAAGATGCATTTCCACAAAAATATGAACTAAGAATGGCCTTCCAAACTAATCATTCTTATTTTCTAATCTCTATGAGAGGAAAAACCATTATAATTTTACAATAGTTATTTGGATAGGCACTAATTTTTAATTATTAATACTAAAACATTCCATATAGTAGGCCAATTGAGTTAATTCCCTGGACTACTTACTTATATACATCTGGAGTGACTCAGTCTAAACACAGAATAAATCTCTGAGGCTGCAGACTAAAATAATCAGGCTATTAGAAGACAAGACCCCTATAGATTTTATTTAGTGGTCTAAATTTATCTTGTCAATTTAGATCCAGTTTATTAAGGATGAGTCTTGAACCTCTGCCATATGCTCTCTGCATCATATCCTTTTCTGAAACTTCTTGACTGAATTTCCAATCTGTTTTTTTATTATCAATAGTTTTATACAAATATCTTTATTTAAACTATTTGTGGTTTTGCATTTATTTGCATTCTCTGCTAAAACTGAATTCTCAGAAACTTAGACCTATGGGTTGGATCTTAATAGTTAAACAATTTCTCCATATAATGGTCAGGGTCTTGTACCCATGATTAAACATCTGTCTTGATTATGTCAAGCATCATTCATCTGAAGTTGAGATACATCTGTGCTGGTTAATTTTATGTGCAAACTTGATTGGGCCACAGGACACTAACATATCTAGTTAAGCATTATTTTTAGTGTGTCTGTGAGGATGTTTCCAGAATACATGAGCAGAAAATTAGTGGATTAATTAACGCTGATTGCCCTCCCACAAGTGAGGAAGGGTGAATACTCTCCCTGCCTGACAGTTTGAGCTGAAACATTGATTTTCTTCTGCCTTTAGGCTGGGGCTTAAACCAGTGGCAGTCCAGTCTTCAGGCCTTTGGACTTAGACTGGAAGTACACCATTGGCTTTTCTAGGTCTCCAGCTTGCAGATGGCAGATCATAAGCCAATTCCTCATAATAAATAAATAGGTTTTATTTCTCTAGAGAATACTGACTAATAATAACCTTCCAGAGTGCACTACAAATCAACAGCAACCCTAAATAAGCTCAAATTTTCTGTGGGCATTTGGAAATCCACTTTTCTCACATACTCCTAAGAGGCCAACTTCACATTCAGCTAGACCAACTCTCCTGTCTCCTTTAAAATATGTCCTAGATGCCTTTGATTTCTCAGAAACCTAAACTTTTGAGGCACAGCATTCCTTATGTCTAGCTTGAGTGAATTATAACATAATCAAACTTAAGAGAGATGAGTTTTAGATAGCGTTTGCACTTTGGTAGGAATAAAGAGTCCATTAAGCTCTACTAAAACATAAAAAACACATATTTAAATCTTTGCTTTCTAAAATTTTATCTGATAATGTTATGTATAATGAAAAGAGCGGTGAATCTTTAAGTAGAAAGATCAGTGAGGAAGGAATTACAACATTCCAAATGTGAAGAATTAAAAACTTGAATTACCATAGTGAAAATAATATTAGAAGTAGTGGACATATGTCAGAGAGCATATACTTATAAAACTGACAAAACTTAACACCTGGACATGAGGTACAATAGTGAGAAAAATTGAATACAACATCCAAGTTTTAAGTGTGATTAATTAGTGGAGTGATAACACATAGAGAAATAAGAGACAATAGAGAAAAAATAAAATACAGGTGATTTAGCTTAAAGAATGATATTAGACAGAATATATATCTCTAGGTAAAGTCATTTATCAAACATTTGAAAGTAAAAGATTGGTCTTCTGGAGGTTCCATAAAGGAACCATATTAAGGAACCATAAATATAATGGTAATTCCCATAAGTTCTGGAAAGGATACAACTGTGAAGAATGTAGGAAGATAAGAAAAGGGAGAGCCAAAATGATGACAAAACCAAATGCTGGCAAGGATGCGAAGAAACTATATCACTCATACAATGTCCATGAAAATATAAAATGGTATGTCCACTCCAGAAATCAGTTTGATACTTTCTTTAAAAATTTTAAATGCAACTATCATATAACAAAGTAATTGTACTCCCGGGCATTATCCTAGACAAATGATGACTTATGTTCAAACAAAAACTTATGAATGTTTATAGCAATTTTATTTCTAATAGCCAAAAACTGAAAACAACCCAGATGTCCTTCAGAAAGTAAATGGTTAAACAAACTCAGGTGCTTCATACCATAAAATACTACTTAGTAATAAATAGAACATGAATGAATCTCTGTAAAGCAACATTGAGTGAAAGAAGCCAATCTAAAAGTTATATACTGTATTATTCTATTTATATGAACATATGACATTCTTGAAATGAAAAAAAAATTATAGAATGGGAGAACAGATTAGTGGTTGTCAGAGATTAAGGAGGGAATAGGATGGGAGAAAGCAAATGTGGCTATTAAAGGGCAACATGACAGGTGATGGAAATATTCTATACTTTAATGACATCAATGTCAATATCCTGATTTTGATTTCTACTATAGTTTTGAAGATATTATCTTTACAACATCTTTGCAAGTTATCACAGTTTGGGAAATTGAGTAAATGGTATCTAAAACTATTTATTACAACTACATTTAAATCTATTATCTCATAATAAATGTTGATTTTTTAATTACATTATAAAAGAAACATATATACAAAATTTGGGAATTGGATCTTTGATGTCCTGATGAGTTTGGCTCTCATGTTTCATGTTCTTAGATCTGAGTTACTGTCATAGCAAATATTATTTTGAGTCATAATGTGAGTTGGTTAAATGTTTTTGAAAAATTTAGAAATCTTGCAACTGAAAAACTAGCATTACAAAGTTACTCCTACTAAAACATAATGGCGATATTTAATCCTTCATTCCATCAGCCTAAATGCTTTTGACACTCACAAACACTTTAGATAAGATTGTGAGGTTACTAAAGCTATCAGAGAAACTACTTTAATTCTTTTTTCATATTACTGAAGAATTATATGCAACTTTCTTTTCCTACTTCTCTTACTGCATTACATATTAAATTGTTGTATTATACAATAATTGTCAATTTTATTGTTTTTTCCCTTAAAGTGATTTCTTTTTATAATAAGATATGGATCCAAAAGCTTTTATTAAAGCTCATAATGTTGGGGGTACGGGGTGTCAGTAAGAGACAAGAAAAGGTTCTTAAAACATTACTAGCTCTATGTTAAATTAAAAAAAAAAGGTATCTTTACCAAGTCTATCAATTCAGGCCAGGTAGAAATTTACACTTAAATAATTCAGAAATTTCTTCCAAACAAGCTTTTCCATTCTTTGTATATTCTACACTCTTTGTTTCTCATGTAGAATTTCTGAAAAAAAAAAAAACACACAAAAGAATCATATGTGTTCTGAGCAAGAAAAAAATAGTGGTTTTTGTTTAATGACAGCTTACTTCAAAAACCGTGTAATTGTCATGGATTTATTCATAAGTATTGCATTAAAAAAAGTCTATAAATTCTGCTATAGTTTTAATTGGGTCTATTAACCACTGCCTAAACATTTTTATTTTTTAGTATTTTTTTCATATATGTAAATTCTGAGAAGAGATCTTTTTTAAAAATTTAAAACAAACAACTTGGAACAAGTTCCAGAGGAAAAAAAATTAATTTATTCAAAATGAATAAGTGAATATTACTAGGTGATAGTTATGACATCAAAAATTACTACATGCAAATTGGTAAGGGAACATGAAGCTAAGACATTTTCTGAGAAGAGGGAGATGAGAAGGAAAGCTTCTCAAAGAAGCTACCTCTTAAGACAGGTATTAAAGCGGTAGGAATGAACTGAAAGAAATCCACAAAGTAGTCTCTGCTGGATGAAACACCAGAGCTGTGTCATCAAAATTCAGGCCTTCACAAGTTATTTAGGTACCTGGGAGAGTCAAGATAGAAACTTTCCAAACTGAAAGTGCTAATCCTAAATTTTAACTTCAAGTCCTATGTGTGTCCTCAAAAGGGCCAGCTAAAAACACAAAGCATTTCAAAAACGTTAAGAGAGATTATGATCTACATCACCCACTGCTCACTACATAACATAGCTGTCTAAATCTACTCTTCAGTACATGCCTTGTCCTCCTTTCATTACAGTGGTTCAAATCTTAAAGTCAACAATGGCTAAGTCATCTGAGAAGCATATGAAACACCAAATAAAAATAGATAGTTCTGATATTTTTTATATTTCTTAAAATCTGCATAAAGGTAAAAAAATTAGAGCACTGTTCTACCTTAAAATCTACCTGCATAAACTACTGGCTATTAATTATTTAATTAATATAAAGTTTTAATTAATTAGATCTTAAGACTTAAAAATTTTACCTTCGAGTTAAATAATAAACATTGAAGATTTTTACTGTAAAAAATAAATCTATATCACTCTGAGGAATGACAAGTGATATTTAATATCTATCCACAGATATAATTTTTAGCCTAATTAGAAGTTTAAAGAAAAGCATTTATTGAGGTTATATATGCAGCCAGGTGACTAATCAAAGTCTGCAGTGAATGAAAACTTCAGATATTGTTCAACTACAATACAGGTCTGTACTCTATTCCCTTGCCTTTTAATGCATACTAGTTATATAAATGTTTTAAAGTAGCTTCTTTTTTTGGTGAAAATATTATGAATGAATTTTCATGGTGAAAAAAATGGTTTCATCAGTTACCTTGCTCAGTAAGTCCAATTAAATTTACAGTTTAAAAATCATCAGAAATCTACCACGTGACCATTAAAAATACTCCCATAAAAGATCCCATAAAATAATTCAGCTAATCTCTGAAATTTCAATTCTAGAACTCTAGAAAAACTATCTGAAAATTAGGAATAATCAACTAATCTAGCATATGGACTCAGTAAAATAATAAATTCACTTAAGTAGAGTTAAAGCCCATGGTATGTGTAAAATTTGTATTATAAATGTATCTACTGCTACTGTAAAACTATTGTACTTTAGAATCACAGCTTAGTTTTCATTATTATTATGTTTCAGACTTCTTTTTTCAAGGGATAAAATATTCATTGGATTTCATACTTTTAGAAAGTTCTTTCCAGTGCATCCAAGATTTCTTTTCTTGATTTCTCACCTTAGAGAGACACCAAATATGAAACAATTACAGATCCAAAAGCCCATTTTAGGGAGTATTTAAGCACGTTTTCTGACCTAATGTTCAACAGTGAGTGAATTATGTCTATCTTTCCTCCAGTAACATTAATTTTTTAATTTTGTCATCAGCTATTTATATTCTCCTGTCACCCCTCTATGCTAAGTAACTTTTCCTTTTCTTGGTGCATGTAATTTTTTGCATGTAAATTTGCCATAGTACTTATCACATACTATTAAAATGGCTACTTAGTTGTCTGTCTCTTCCATTACAGTCCAAGTTCATTGAGGGCAGGGTCTGTGTCTACTCTTTGATTCCTGGTGTATGGAATAAAATCAGTGCACATTTGCTGGGCTGCTTTTTATAACTGCTTCATCTTATTATCTGTTGTTGGAACCTCCTTGACAGGGACAGTGCCATTTTTGATGGTCACTTCCTTTTATATGGTACTTTATAAACAGAGTATCTTAGGTTACAGTGATGACTCCTTGATTCAGATGTAAATTCATAGGAGTTCCAGATTTTCAGTGTGAACAAAAGGACTTAAAAAAAACACAGTGAATTCAGACCAAAATGATGGCTTAAGTCATTTTTCCATTCATTGTACCTGTCTGTCTTCCACCTACGCAATGATATTCTATTAAGTTCTGGGATAATACAACTATTAAAAGTAAGTTATAAGTCAGAAACATTTCTCTCCTTTAGCAAGTTATGCATCAATAAAGAAAACCTAAAAGAAAGAGGGAAGTTTTGCAGATAGAGAAGAGTATCTAAATAATGAGTTCTTAAGGTCTAGGAATTAACATTTTTTCAGTCAAAAGAGTTTATTTCCCCAAATCTTACTATGGTTTGATATGTTTTACCAACAACAAATAGCTTAAAATTAAACTCTAAAGGTATCGTGTCAAGTAAAAATTACCCTCTGGAAAGCAATTATGAAGGATTAGATGGAACTATGGCACCTTCCTGTTTTAGTAGGTATGGCTCATATCTACTCATATTCCATCTGACTGCTGAATTGCTCCTGCCTTTTTGTTCAGACAGGTTGACTTTCGTATAAAGAATTCTCTTGTCTCCCTGGTTTGTTGTGCAATCTAATGCAAAAGTATGTAACTATAATTGGCATGTGGAACTGGATACTCCCTCCTGGATTTATAGAAATCCAAGAGTATAATAGAAATAAATCTACATTGACATTTATTGTATTTAATTTATAGAGCAACTAGTGATTCTCTTTTTGAAAAGAAACAAGTAGAAATGGCTAGTGAATTTGCAGTTTTTTGCAGCTGAAAGTTGGGACATTAATGTGATTCACTTTATCACTTCCTCCTCACGTAACTTTCCCATAAATTAAACATGTTTACAATTTTGCAAGGATGTGGGGCCCAGAGAAGACTTGTCTGGAGTAAATCTCATCCTGTGAGATTTCCTAAATGCTAGGAATGAGTAGACAATGTTAAAGTCTGTGTTATTATTAAAATAAAATTTTTTGTTATCCAAAATTAATGGAAAATGGAATGGCATGCTTAATTAAATGTTTTGAATTGAAATTTATCACACAAAGGGTAATGATTTAAAAGAATCAAAATACAGCAAAATGCACTCAACACCAAAAAATGTACTAAATATAACAATGTTTGTACTCTTTCCTAGTTATCTGCATTATTTGTTATGGAATATAGCTAAGTGAAGTTTTAGTTTCCTAGTACCCCAAAAAACAGCACCTGAGTCGAAGACTTACCCGCAGTATTTGATTTGAGAAAGTGATAAGAGCAACAAGAGTAAAATAGAAAGAAAGAGCTGGCCAACTCTAGCTCTATTCCTTGGGACCTTAAGACATATTTCATAACTGTGTTCCCCTGTGACTGGAGAGGGAAGCTTTTGTACATCAGTTCCTTTCCTACATTTACTCCAACAGCATTAATCCCTGCATTGTCCATCTGGAAATGTCCAGTTGAGATCCTTCTGGTAGAAAGTGAGAAGTCTTTGGTGCTGACTTTGGAAGGGAATCTGTAAAGTGGCTCCTGAGTAAAGCAGATCCATGGAATTGGTCACCACACTGTGGCTGGAATAAGAGATGGGCCAAAAGTATTTAAAGTGCTATGTAAAAGGTGTCTAATACATTCAATTTTCTGGTGATTTAGATAGGAGGTTACCATTTTTCAAATATTTTAATACTTTCCAGGACCCAGATCTCTTTTTCAAATTACTTATAACGGGGAATTTGAGAGTATTTCTAGAAACAGAAAAATGAATAAGATTTTATTACTCTCTCTGCTAACCTATGAACATACAAATTATGTAGTTGAGATTGAATAAATGATTCTGCCTACAGAAAAATGTGTTCCTAAAAACAAAATAATTAATATTAATTAATATTAAAATCAGTTAATTTTAAAGTAATGTGTTCATACATGTAAATATTTCCACTTTCTTTCCCCTTGGCTTTTAGACATGAAAATGCCAACAGCAGAAAATCTTCTCAATACTTGTAAGTTCATCAATAAAGTGTTTTTTTCTAGTGACACATAATTTTTGGATGGCAAAAAAGACCTCCACTTGAAAGTCAATGGGGTATTCATAATAGTGTAATGGGAAGCCTGCTTTTAGAAACTTGTGTGAAGATGACTATAGTGGCTTTGAAATAACTGATATCATGGATTTAAAATGAGAAATATGTTATCACATGCCATAATGGCAGAGAGGTTCTAGAGATAATCAGTGATAAATAAAAACTTAGAATCTAAAAACCAGTTACATATCAGTTTGAGCCCCATATCTGCCATTTACCACTGGATGAATTTATACAGGCTATTTATCCTCTCAAACCTATAGCTCCAAGTTGTTGTGAAGAGAAAAGAAGATAGTACAATAAAGTACTTACAAGAGTTAAAATACTCCTCCCTTTCCAACTGCATAGCTGTGTGAGGCCAGATTTTCTTAATAGAGTTTGATCAAAACAATGTATCACAATAGATTGAAAGGAGAATCATATATATATAAGAATTCAGCCATCTTTTATTAAAACAGACATTAAAGAGATTTGCAAAAATGTAAAACAATGCTGCTCTTTTTCTCTAAATTATATTACTTTGAAAATACAATTTTAAAAAAATAAAATAGTGTAATTTATGCTAAAAAAAAAAAGAGTATATGGCTCATAATAAGCAGTCAATAGATGTCAGCTATTTCATTTTCTATTCTGCCTATAAAAACTTCAGGTCTAGAAACTTGCTACGGAATTCTGACCCTACAAGCCGAGCTTAGTACACTGAGAAGTAAGCTATCTCACAGGCAAGCATTTTCCTTGCTGGCCAAGGCATTCTGCCATCGTTCTCCTAGTAGTTGCCCTGGGAAATGTGACCCTCAGTGTTGCTAGAACCTGTAGCAGGCTGTCAGAAGAAGCATTGCTCTTATCTGGGGATTGAGGCTGATTGAGATAGCTGGATTTGAGGAATCTCCCTCCAGAGCCAGGTAACACTGACTCCCAACAGCTTTTACTATCTTTTAGTCCCAACATAATTATTTCTGAGAAACCTGGGCAAAATTTAAACACAGATTATTTTTCTCTCTGATATATTTTGACTGAACAATTTTCAAACGACTTAATAAGACATCTTAAAGTCAATTATTTTAATTAAAACTTTAATACTGATACGATTAAAATCCACAATTAGGAATTTGTCAGATTGGTAGAGGAGAAGTAGTTAAGACAGGAATAAAAGCAGTGGTAAGAAAAAGATCAATTTGTCTAACCTACAACTGGAAATAAATACCATCCAGATCAGTATTCTGAATTTGACTTGGCCTGTCTGAGATTTTGATTGTATTTTAAATAAAAGGGGAGAAGGAAGAGATAGACAAGAAAAAATCAAACACAGTTAAAGAAAGAACAATTTTGGTACATGACACAAAGTGTATTTAAATGTAGTGATAAGTGATGAAGTAAAATTCAACAAGGTGGGGAGACTTAAGAGCTTGGTAGATTCTCTGATATTTCTGAAAGTATCAGCCAGAAAACTTTCATTATATTTTTTAAATACTTGAAATTTACCATGTGACAAAAGCTACAAGGTTGCCACCCACATAAGATTTCAGCAAGATAATAACAAGATAATACTGCAGAGGTGGCAGCTGACAGTTTAACAGACACAACAATCATGAGTAAATGAGAACTCAGAATGGATGTTGATATATAATTATTAATTATGTTAAAGCTCTGAGTAAGAGCAGAAACAGGAAAGTTAGAGTTGCTCAGGGGAGGCTCTCTTAGCCCAGAGAGAAGCATAATGTTTTTATATTACTCTAAAGGAAGTTGAGTAAAAGCCAACTTCCCTTAGGAGTTGGCCAAACAGAAGGGAGGGTAAGGAGGAACCATTAAACTTTTGAGTTCTGGATTGTTTGTTTTATCCTCTGTAGCATCAATGATAAGGGAGTGGAAAGAAAGAAGAAAAGAAAAGGGAGTTACTTTTAGTGAATCAAAGTGAGAGCTCTTTCATCAAAAATAGCATCACAAAGGCTTTGCTTCAATTAAATGATTTTTATGAATAGGATACATTAGCAACTCAGGGTTTGGGTTGCATCAAAGACAATCTAGAATCAGAAGCAATATACAAATTTAAGGGCTTCAGAGGGCTAGTTAAGGCATTTTAAAAAGTCTACTTGTCTCTCCTATGCTTCTAATACCTTTCCACACTCAGGAAAGACTATCTCAAGATACATCTTGTCACATATAGTTAACAACATCTCTGTGAAGCAACTGATCATCTAAACTTTCCAATTTAAATGGTCTCATTCTTGGAATAAATACCTTTCTCTGACTCAGAGTTTTTCACCCTAATGCTCTTGAAATTTTGGGCCAGGTAATTTTGTTTCAAGGACAGTCCTGTGTGTTACAGAACTTTAAGCAGCACCCCCAGACTCTACCCACTAAACACCAATACCCCTGCCCCAATTATGACAAAAAAAAAGTCTCCAGATATTGCCATATTTTTCCTGGAGTTAGAAGGTATAGTATGCAAAAGTGTCCCTGGTTAGAGCCACTGCTTTAATCTGTGCCCGCTGTGTTGATTATGATAAGTTCTCTTCACTCTCTAAATGCTTAGGAACATACCCAGTACAGAAAAGGGTTTTGCTGTCAAATATTTATATTTCAAAATGTCTTGTGGATTATACTATATAGACTTCATTTCTACAAACTTTTGTTGAGCTCCTTTTATGAGATAGATTCTCTGAGGTAGATTCTGGGGATACATTTTTCTAAAGATATGGTTTCTACCCTCTAAAAATATTTATTAATGAGCTAATAATCTCTATTAACAGATACCATAAACTGTTAAGGTACAAGTTCAGTGCTTTAGTTGGAATAAAATGAGATAATTAAGAGAATTAAGAAAGGGTCAGACAGAATAATAGTGAAGTTGTACTATTACTGCAGAATTTCCTTAAAGACAGGAATCTGGGAACTTATCTGGATCTAAATTGACACTAAAGCACAGTCCTGATTCAGAGAAACATATAACTTTGGGAAAGGGTTTAACTATCTTCATATGTTATTGCTTTTATCCAGGTATTATGTATTGTAACTTGATTATAAACACATTTCTGTCTACCCTGTCTCTCATCACTATCTCATTCATTCACATTCACATTCACATTCATTCACACTTTCTTATGAATGTTTCATAACAATCATTATTTTAAACTGCTTGCAAAATTAATAAGCAACTTGTTATACAAATATTATCTTCCAAATTCAAATATACAATTCCACTTACTTCAGGCTACATCAAGGTCATACAACAGTCATATCAAGGTCACACAGAAACACAAAGAGTATATGTGAGTGATGAAGATAGGAGAGGAAGATATCAATCTACTTTGAATGAATCATCAGGAAATCTCATGTCAACAAGAAATTAGTCCTAACTTTTCCAAGGCTATGTGAGTTTTTCCTCAATTAATAGTTAATAGTGAAAACAATAGTTAATAGTGACATGTGTTATGGGAGATTCATTTACCATAGCAATGCATGCAGAAGCAACAGCTGTATCATAGTATGCTGATGAACTCTATTTTGAGCAGGTTGTGGACAACGCACAATAACTCCCTCTGGTAACAAAATAGCAGGGGGCATGAATGCTGAGGAAGGTGAATGGCCCTGGCAAGCTAGCCTTCAACAAAACAGTGTCCACCGATGTGGAGCAACTCTAATTAGTAACAACTGGCTTGTCACTGCTGCTCACTGTTTCATAAAGTAAGTTCTAGACCGCATTAAGTCCTCAAACCCACTCAAGTACCTAAAAGTGTGATAAATATCTTTCAAGGATATGTCCACATAACTACACTTCCAACTGTTTAACATTGTAAGGTATAGCCTCAAAATTATTTAATAAATTATAAGTTTAAAAAGAAAAGACATATTCAGGCTAATGCTGGGTCTGTCAACAGTGACACTACTGACATTTGAAACTAAATAATTCTTTATTGTGGTGGGCCATGTTGTGCATTAGAAAATAATTAGTAGTATCCCTGGCCTCTGCTCACAAAATGCCTGTAGCATTCCCCAGGACTGACAATCAAAAATGTCTCTAGACAAACCAGATATCTCCTGAAAGACAAAATAGCCCTCAGTTGAGGATCACTAAGCTTGATTCATTAATTTAATTTTATAAAGAAATTATAAATCCCAAATTTAACATGGGTGTTCTATGACTTTCTCATCATTATTACATTTGTTCTTATTTATTTAATCATAAGTATTTGAATTCATCCTGCATTCTCTCATATATATTACAGTCCTATTTGAAATTATTCCTTTAAAAGATATATTATTGCACTAAAAATTTTCTCTTTTTTTTTTACCTAAAAAGTTTTTTCTTTACTTTTTAGTTTGATGGTTCATTTCACTAATTTCTACTGTTTTTATGTAGCACTTATTGGTTTCATTTTTAAACAAAAACCCTCTCAAACTTAAGAGTTTGAAAATGTTCTAGAGCACTATTTTTCAGTGCTTACAATATAAACCATTGCTTAACAAATAATAATAAAAGTCTGAAATATCTTCTACTTATAGTTTTAATGATTATAAAGAGGATTTGTATTATTTTCTTAATTTCCATAAATTTACTCTGTCATATTTTTGCCTATTTTATTTAATCTTATTATTTGTGTTGTTACATTAATTTTTCTAAATCCCCTTGAGTTTTTTCCTGAATAAAACAAAAATAAAATGTAGTTTTCATGGGTTATATTTTAAAATATAGCTTACTATGTTATTCAAAATCTATCCGACATAATTATTTTTATTTTTTCTTTCACATATTACTATACTTTCACATATTACTATACTTTCATATGCATACATGCACACTAGGAATTCAAAACTTATCTAATTATTTTAAAAAACATAAGATATTAACTCCTACAATTTCTATTTTTTTTAGCACCAATAATCCCAAAGAATGGAATGTTGGTTTTGGGCTTCTTTTAAGTGATCAGCAAACACAACGAAGAATCAAGAATATTATAATCCATGAAGACTACCATTACCCTGCACATGATAATGACATTGCTGTTGTGAATCTGTCTTCACCAGTATTATATACAAGCAAAATTCGAAGGGCATGTCTTCCAGAAGCTACATATACGTTCCCACCCAATTCAGATGCAGTGGTCACCGGATGGGGAACATTAAAGTCTGATGGTGAGTTCCTAACTTCCTTCACCAAACAGTTTAAATTTTAGAAATTAAAAAAGAATACCCAAAATCACAATTAAACCTGAGAAATACATTCTCTGGACTATTTTAAAGGAGATAATGTGCAATAGATTGAAAGTTATCTTCAACACTCATACAAAAAAAAATACAATTTTATAGAGCTGTTTACCATAGTTTCCCTTAACAATAGCAGTTTTTAAAAAAATGTATTATTTTTTAAATAATTTTTTAATTACAGTTGACATACAATATTATACTAGTTTGAAGTGTACAGCACAGTGATTAGACATTTATATAACTTACGAAGTGATTACCCCAATAAATATAACACCTATCTGACATCATACATGTTATTAGAATATTGTTGACTATATTCCATATGCTATCCTTTACATCAGTGACTGTTTTGTAACTAACAATTTGTACTTCTTAATCCTCTCCCTTTTTTCATCCTTTCTCCTAATACCCCTCTCATCTAACAACCATCAAAACATTCTCTGTACCTATGAGTTTGTTTTGTTTGTTTATTTATGTGTTCTTTAGATTACATATGTAAGTGAAATCATATGGCATTTTTCTTTCTCTGTATGACTTACTCCATTCAGCTTAATACCCTCTAGGTCCATCTATGTGGTTGCAGAAGGCAAGATTTGATTCTTTTTTATGGTTGAGTAATATTCCATTGTAACATTCTACATATATGTGTATATGTACCACCTCTTTTTATCTTTTCATTCACTGATGGTCACTCTGGTTGCCTTCACATCTTGGCTATTATAAATAATGCTGCAATAGACATACAATACCTTTGAAGTAGTGTTTTGAGTATCTTAGCATAAATATCCAGAGTCGAATTGCTAGATCTTTTCTCTTGTTATAACCTTTGTTTTAAAGTCTATGCTGTTTATTATAAGTATTGTTACTCCAGAATTTTTTCTTTTTATAAGAAATCTTTTTCCATCCCTTTACTTTCAGTCTGTGTGTCTTTTGATCTGAACTTAGACTCTTGTAGGCAGCATATACAAGGGTCTTGTTTTCTTATTCATTCAGCCACCCTATCTTTTTTTTTTTTTTGCTGATCTAATTTATTTTATTTTAATCTTTTTTTTAATTTTTATTTTTATTTCACCTTCCATAGTTAGATTTCTTTCTGTTGCTGCATATTTGACCCCTTTTACCCCATCCACCTCCCTCCTTCCCCTTCCCCTCAACCCTCTGGGACCACCCTATCTTTTGATTGGAACATTTGATTCTTTTACATTTAAAGTAATTGTTGATAGATATATAATTATTGCCATTTTATCATTCATATCTTTTATCTTTTTTTCTTATTATTTTTCTTGAAGAAGTCTCTCTAACATTTCTTTTAATACTGATGGTAATGAACTCCTTTAGCTTTTTATTGTCTGGGGATCTCTTTATCTGTCCTTCAATTCTAAATGATAGCTTTATTGAGTGGAGTAACTTGATTGTAGGTCCTGGGTTTTCATCACTTTGAATATTTCCTGTCAATCCCTTTTGGCCTGCAAAGTTTCTATTGAGAAATCAGCTGATATTCTTTTAGGAGCTCACTTGGAGGTAACTGACTGCTTTTCTCTTGATGCTTTTAAGATTCTTTCTTTGACCTTAACTGTTGGCATTTTCATTTTAATGTGTCTGGCATGGATCTCTTTGGGTTCATTTTGTTTGGCACTCTCTGACCTTCTTGGTCCTGTATGTCTATTTCTTTTGCCAGGTTAGAGAAGTTTTCCATCATTATTTATTCAAATAGGTTTTACATTCCTTGCTCTCTCTCTCCTCTCCTTCTGGTACCCCATGATGTAAATGTTGGCGCACTTGATGTTGTCCCAGAAGTTTCTTAAACTGTTCTCATTTTTGGGGGGGGATTCTTTTTTTTTGTCACTGTTCTGATTGGTTTTTTTATGCTACCTTATCTTCTAAATCACTGATTCAATTCTCTGCTTCATCTAATCTACTGTTGATTTCCTTTAATGTATTCTTCATTTCAGTTATTTATTCTTTATTTCTGAATGATTTTTTTTTATGTTTTTCATTTTCATTTTTATGTTTCATGTCTCTTTGTTGACCTGCTCACTGTGATAGCTGAGCATTCTTATGACCAGTGTTTTGAACTCTGTATCAGGTAGATTGCTTTTCTCCATTTATTTAACTCTTTTTCTGGAGTTTTGTTATCTTATTTTATTTGGTACATGTTTCTTTGTCTCCTCATTTGGGCTGCCTTCCCATACTTATTTTTATTTATTAGGTAAAGCTATCTTAATAGAGTAGCCTTAAGTAATAGGTGTCTTGTGGGGCCCAATGACTCAGGTGTTCCAAGCATATCCCTTGTGTGGGTTGTGTATGCCCTTCTATTGTAGTGAAGCCTTGGTTGCTGTTGCCACATCAATGCACTCTTTCTGGGAGGAAGCTTCCCCTCCAGCCCTCACTCTTTAGCCAGACAATTCAGTTCATCCCATATATCCATGGTACTTTTTGAGCTATTGCTCCAGAGCTAGAGCTCAGAGCAAGTGAGTCCATCAGTAAGTCCATGCACGGACCCTTTAAGAATGCCTAAGTACTGCATCTTCTCTTCCTTTCACTCAGCCACAATCTCTATTGGTTTTTACAGACAGAAGTTGTGGGGACTTCTCTCCCTGGCACTAGATTCCTGGCCTAGAGCTGGGACCTCTTACTTCACGGGGGGGGGGGGGGATATACTTCTTGATTTTAATCATCACACGTGGGCATGAAACCAGCTCTTCTCAACCTCTGCCCCTCCTCCTAACATTTACCTACTCTGCCGTCTTGACCAGAAGATCCAGAAGTGTATTATTTGAATAAGTAATTCATTTTCCTCCATGTTATTCATTCATGCAATAAACATTTATAATTATTACCACCTTTGTTCTAAGTACTGTCCTAGATGGTTTGGATATATTAACGAATCAAATAAGCAAAAATTCCTATCCTCATAAAGCTTACATTCTTAGCAAAGAAAGACAGACACTAATCATGAAATATATAAGTAGATTACATAGCATGTTTTGTGCATGTAAGTACATAGAAAAAAATAAGGATTATAAAGGACTGGGCATTTTGATGAGATGAAATGAGAAGCCCTCTGTATTAAGGTGATGCTTGAGAAAAGACTATTTTAACATGTGCATCTCTATGACCCTAATCATGTAAAGATTTAGCGGTTATTTATGTTCATAAATGCATCTGAAAGTAAAAGAAAATAAACTTAATATTAACTCCAAGATTCAGAATTATGTTGATAAACTGCAGAAAAATCTAAAACTGATCATAAAATGATATCTCTGGAATATAATTGTTTCAGTTTGTTTTCTAAGGCATACATGTAATAAATATAAAATTCCAAAACAAATGAAAAAAAATCCATCACATATGGATGGACATACTACGTATTTCTAAATGTGATCATTTTAAAAATAGCTTACTGTGTTTAGAACATTGCTTCTTTGTTACTAAGAAAGGAGACAAAAGCTTAAATAATACATTTGTTTCATGTTAATTTGCAAATTTCACATAGTGTTAGATGCTAATAATCTAGCCAGAGAAACTAATATTGACTTTAACAAAAATTATATAATCTTTTTTCTTTAGGAACAAGTCCTAATATACTCCAAAAAGGAGTAGTGAAGATTATAGATAACAAGACCTGCAACAAGGAAGAGGTATATGGTGGTGTGATCAAACCTGGAATGTTGTGTGCTGGGCTTCTGAAGGGAAGAGTGGATGCCTGCCAGGTAAATCTGCCTATTTCATTTTCAAAAAGATATTTTTTCTTGTAGTTTTTAATTTCTGATTAACAAATTTAATTTTCTCAAAAGATTGACAATTTTTAAAGGCTTAAATAAGTTGTATAGTCAAAGTAGCTAATTAAAATTATATTGCTTCCTGATGGGTCTCATTAAAGTACTAAAGTGCTAAACCACTCTTACTGTTATAAAAAGCTGTAGGTGGAAGTGTGGATAAGTCTCAACTTGGGATAAAAATAGAGAGATGAAATGGAATACTATTGATTTTAGTTCATTTGATTCTCTTTCCCTGAGAAACATTCAACTGAGGCCAACACTAAACATCATGATGATGGAACTTTCTTAATTTAATATGGCTCTAACACTAAATATTTTATTTATTTATTAATGCTTATATAGCATCTCCATGTGTCATGCATTATTTTAACCTCTTTACAAATATTTACTTACTCAAATTATGAAAATTCTGTGATGTATGTTTGTACTATTATAAACCTTGTTTCTCAGATAAAGAGACTGAGACAAAGAGAGAAAGCAATTTGTCTAAATTCACACAGGTATTAAATTGCAAAACTGAGATTTAAACCTAGGAAATTGGGCTTTATAGCCTATTCACTGAATGCTATACTATCATACTTTTCCTTATGCTTTAGATGCTTCAAACCCTTCTGATGCTACTTATAAGAAAGCACCCTGGAGATAACAAAAGTACTTCTATAGTTATCTAGGCAGGCAGAATATAGTTATCTAGGCAATGCTAAATCCAGAAAGACCCTTGTTCTGTTTATTCATTTTTTTCAGGTAATGATTATTTATTGACTACTATGTGTCAGACCACATGTTAGGTGGTTAGGGAAGTTAAAAGTGAGTAGAACATTATTCCTGACCTATAGGAGTGAGAATACATGCAAACAAGTACTTGTAATAAATACATAATTATCTCTAACTACAGATTCCTATCTTTCCAACTATCCCAGTAAACCTGTTATTCAAAGTCATGACAGGTTTACACTCCTGTTTCTTTCCATTTTCTCTCAGTCCATTACTCTCAGTCCCATGACTCTCTTCTAATCTTATGCAGTCTAGAACCCATATTTTATTATTTTCACTACTCTATTGACAACACTCTCAAAGACTTCATAATATTCTACTTCTCCTGTACCCATCCTAATAATCTCATACTACAAAACAATCTATCTGCTTTATTTGCTGTTATATGTGAGCTCCTTAGCAGAGCTAGAGGAAATTTTGCCGACTTGTAAACTGGTGTCATACAATTACAGCTGTCTTTAACACATTGTAGGATTCTTTAATGTATCTTTCATGGTGCTATCTCAAACTTTCATTACATTGTTTGACTGTATCTCACCACACCCTTATATTCCTTAACATATGACATTTTTTTCTACTAACTAGAAAAATAAATGAAAGTGACCATATGAGAACTTTAATTTCTTTTCTACTTGATAGATTTATATTTGTAATTACCTTCACCTCTAAGCTTACAATAAACAAGTTTCTTCTATTATTCAAAGCTTATATCTTGCCTGTGTTCTTCATCTATTCTCTTTCCATCTACACAGACTTTTGAACTTTCTTCCATACTTTCCAAACTGTCCCTTTTAATGGACTCTTCCATATTTTCAGCAAAAATTATTAAGTCTCTTCCTTGATACATTCTATTCTCCCCCCACCCACCTCTTTGTCATATCTCTAAAGAATATTTTACCATAGTTGTTCCACCTTTTCAACTTACTCAATCTTTGATCCATTGCTTTCAGATTTTTGCCCTATCAGTTCACTAAAATTACTCTAACCAAAATTACTATTGATTATTTAATTACCAAGTCTAATATATGGGGAGTATAAGATAAACTGAAAGCAAGAAAGTTAGAGATAATAGGATCTATTAGAATGTTTTGCCTGAGAAAGGTAATCAGGGCTTCAGTTAAGACACAGTAGAAATGAGGAGACAATAACAGCTGAGTAGACAAAATTGTGGGGTAGATTAGATGTGAGGAAAAAGGAAAAGGATAAATATAATGCTAATTCCCATATTTCTGAGCAACTGGAGGGAGGCTATATAGGAAAAAGAACAGGTTTGGGGAAGGTGAAAGTTGAGTTTAGGGTGTGCTAAAGATGAGGTGCCTCTGGAATATCCAAGCAGATATGTCCAATTGAAAATAAAAACCATGAACTACATCAAACTAAAAGTTTTGCACAGCAAAAGAAACCATTAACAAAATGAAAAGAAGACCTACTGAATGAGAGAAGATATATCTATTAAGGGGTTAATATCCAAAATTTATAAAGAACTCATACAACTTGACAACAACAATGAAAAAACAAATAATCCAATTAAAAATGGGCAGAAGACCTGAACAGACACTTCACCAAAGAGGAAATACAAATAGCTAATAGATATATAAAAAGATATTCAAGATCACTAATCATCAGAGAAATGCAAATTAAAACCACCAGATATCACCTCACACCTGTAAAAATGGCAATCTTCAATGAATCAAAAAAATGTTAGTGAGAATGTGAAGAAAAGGGAACCCTTGTGCACTCTTGGTGGAATTGCAAATTGATATAGCCACTATGGAAAGCAGTCTGAAGATTCCTCAAAAACATAAAAATAAATCTACCTTTTGACCCTGGAATTGCACTTCTGGGTATTTTTCCAAAGAAAATCAAAACAGTAATCCGTAAATATCTATGCATCTCTATTGTCATGGCAGCACAATTTTCAATAGCAAAGATATGGGAGCAACTTGAATGCCCATCAACAGACTACTAGATAAAGAAGTTATGGTTCATTTATACAATGGAATATTACTTGGTCATAAAAAAGAAATTCTACCATTTGCAATGACATAGATGGACCTAAAGGTTATCATGCTGAGCAAAATAAGTCAGACAGAGAAAGATAAATAACATATTTCACTTATATGCAAAATCTAAGGAACAAAAAGAACAAACTAATCAAAAAAAGGGAGCTGCAAATATAGAGAACAATCTGATGATTGCCAGAGGGGAGGAGGGTTGAAGGATGAGAGAAAGGGTTGAAGGGTTAAAGAAGCACAAATTAGAAGATGATAGATTGTCACAAGATTGAGGAGTGCAGCATAGAGAACATAGTCAGCAGTAATGTAATGGCTATGTGTAGAGTCAGAGGGGTAATGTAGTAATTGGGGGGATCATTTTATAAACTATATAATTGTCTAATCAATGTATGATATATTTAATAATAATAATAAAATAGAATAAAATGCTTTAAAAATAAATAAATAATAAATAAAAATCTCAAGCTCAGGAAAGAATTCTTAGTGAAGATACCTAAAAGTTATTGCTATCTTGGCAGTAGTTAAATTTGTGAGCATAAATATAATAACTCAGCTAAAATGTATAAAATAAGAAATACCTAAGCAACAGAACTTGGGTATACATGCTTTTAATATGCTAACAATAAGAGACAAGAAAGATCAGAAAAATAGAAATTGGCATCACAAGAGTCCAGGAATCAGAAAAAGAAGGGGACGGGGGAGGGAGGAATAGTTAATAGCGACACATGCCATAGAAAAACCAAGTAAGATAAATGCTGGAAAAGGCCATCAAATTCAACAATTGTTTATTGATAAAGTTTTGGAACGTACATTGGTGGAAAGAAAATCTATTTTGAAGTAAGTTGAGAGTGTGATGAGAATCGGAAACTTCAATATAGACTACAACTTTAAAGATCTAGCTATGAAAGGAAAATAACCAGTGCAATAGAGGAAGTCTTAAGATAAAAAAGACTGTCGTTTTTCAGAAGATCAAAAAATAAAAGACCTGCATGTGCCTGAAAGGAAAATAAAGTGAACAAAATGAAGACTTATTAGAAAAATTAAACAAATGAGGAAAAAGAATATTGTTGCTAGAACAAGGTCTTTGATCCACAGAACAGAAGGAGGGATTAACCTTGGAAAAAACTAAATGTATCCTTACTCTAAAGAGGAGAGTAAATACAGCTGCGGGCTGATGTAGCAAACCTGAGAAGTAAAAGGAACAAAGACAAGAAATAAAAAGATGCTACCTGTTATTCTCCACTTACTCTATAAATTTGAAACTGAGTAAGACATTAGATTCAAAGTGAGGAAACCACATTTTTTTAAATTGTGAAATGGGCCTTGTGCACTGCTGATAGAAATGTAAAATGGTATAGCTTCTATAGAAAACAGCATGGTAGTGCCTCAAAAAAATTAAAAATAGATTACCATATGACCCAGCAATTCCATTTCTGGGTATATACCCAGAAGAATAGAATGCAGGAATTGAAATAGATATTTGTACATCCATGATCAGAGCAATATTATTCACAATAGCCAAAAAATAGAAGCAACTCAAGTGTCCATTGATGGATACATGCATAAGCAAAAATGGCGTATATATAAAATGGAATATTAGCCTTAAAAAGAAAATTCTGATACATATTACAACATGAATGAAACTTGAAGATATTATGCTAAGTGATGTAAACCAGTCACAAAAGAACAAATGCTGTGTAACTCTACTCACATGAGGTACATAAAGACAGAAATTAGAATGGTGCTTGCTAGGAGTTTGGGGAAGTGAACAGTGGAGTTATTGTTTAATAGGTATAGAGTTTCGGTTTTACAAGATGAGAAAAAACTCTCGAGATGGATGGTGGTGATGATCACACAACAATATAAATGTACTTAATGTCATTGAACTGTATACTCAAAAATGGTTAAAATGGTAAATTTTATGTTATTTTTACAAAATTAAAAAAATAGTTAATATTTTTTTAAATTGTGAAATGAGAAAAGATTGGATTGGCTGCTCTTAAAAATGAGAAAGGAATATGGCTAGAGACACATAACTATCGAAAAGAGGTGTGAGCTAGAAGCTGTAAATTTGTAACACAGTCTTCTTTAACAGTGTATGCTTTGGTACAGGTTATGATGGGAAGGTAAAAAGCTGAGAATCCTGTTGAAATAGTGGTGTGGGTAAATTATGGAATATAGTCACACAAGGAAAAATAGAAAACAGGAAACTAGTACACTCAGAGAAGAGGAAAAAGTCAAGAATTGGCATTCTTAATGAAGGTAAACAGCAAACGCAGAGAAAAGTGGTGGAATGAGAACACTGAAGAGGCTTGCAAAATCACAGTGCTGAACAATGGAGTTTTAGAGGTAGAGCGACTCTAGGTGATAACAATTTTCCTCTTTACCCCTTTTCACCCCTGTCCAGAAGTGACATGGAAATATTTAATAAATATGTAGATGATCAGAGTTAAGGAAACTAAGAGACTTTAGTTTTAACCAGTGAGTGTTGAAATTATCCAGGATGATATGAAGGATTAAGGCAAAGGAAAGTCCAGATACCAAAGAGTTTGATCATTCTGAAAAAATTATCTAAATATCAGTAGATGAGAACCATGAGAATATAGAGGGTAGCTTAGCCAAATTATGCAGTTCTGAAAATTGGATGGATATTTACATAAGAGTGGAAGAGCAATAGTCCAGTGTTAGTGGTGGGTAATTAGAACCCTTTTTCCAAGCATCTGCCTGAAAAAAAGAGAGTTTGTATAATCAGAAAATTCCTCAGCATATTGATGATTGCATAAGCAACATTACTTTCAATATCTCTTTTAGGTAATAACTGAGTTGAATTTATCATACTTGTTTTTTATTAATTTATTTTATATTCAAATACACACACTGATATCTTTGATTTAAATAAATAACTATAGAGCACAAAAATATTTAAGACTAGAATCATTTTAATATTAAAATACTTAGGTTTTTCCTTCTGTCTCTCCCTATATTTATTACAGAAGAAAAAATATAAACAATATTTACCTTTTAATTATAGTAATTGTATACATTCTTTTTCTTTCTAGGGTGACTCTGGTGGACCTCTGGTTAGTGCAGATCATAAAGGCATTTGGTTCCTTGCTGGTATTGTAAGCTGGGGTGATGAATGTGCTCTTCCAAACAAGCCTGGTGTCTACACTCGAGTGACATACTATAGAGACTGGATCATGTCTAAAACTGGTCTCTAGTGCAGAAGTTCTCTGTAGATTAAAGCTTAAAGATTATACATACACTTGTTTAATTTGTTTGTAATTCTCAAACTACATTTAACTAAGAATGACTTTATGCACATTTAATGATGCAAATTTAAGCATATACAATTTTAGAACTATGAAAGCTTCTTGTGTATGAGATTTTAAAAAGGTTTAGTGAAAGCAATGGCCCAGATATACAATATTCCTTTTTACCACTTTCCAAATAGAAGGTAATTATATGAGTAAATATGGACTGCAGTTTACTAAGGAGGATTTCTCTGCTGATTTGCAGATCCAGTTCCTTTGAGAAATCATAGATTAGAGATTCACAATAAACTTCCTTATGAGTGTATTTATAATCATCTGTTGACAAACACGTGGATTCCACAAAATCAGCACATTGGTAGGTTGTAGCTTAGTTGCAGTAAAACTGCCTATAAAAATTTCCCAGGAAAATTTGTCTACCTGTTTTTTTTCTAGTCTTTGTACCACTGCTAACTCCTTTTCTATTCATGACTTTGTCTCCTTGAGTGACATAAAACAGTATGATATCCCATAGGTACATTAAATAGATCTCTATGCATGTCAATTTGTTTCTATTTCTCTTTCATATGGAAAGTGATGCCAAAAGACGGTTCTCACACAAACACACATAATAGTAAAATTATTGTTGGACTCTATGTAGTCTTAAATAAATTATGTATATAATATTGTATTACATGTCTCCAAACTTAAAATTACTCAACAATATAAATTATCAACCAGAATTAATAACATGGAAATTTTCCTTCTGCTGCACTTTCCTTTTACTCATACAGAAACATCTTAGGTTAAGGCACTGATATCTATAAATGTCTTAATTCAACTTGCCAAATAAGCAAAAGAGTTAGCTTTTATCCAGAATATTATATCATCAGAATGTTTTCTCAGACTATAGTGCACCAGTATTTCTATAGCACATTACCCTTCTCTTTTTCATCACTGACACTATAGTTACAACTAATAGTTTTCATTATGATGTAATTTTTTTCGCATATTCAAAGCATAATTGCATTAAAAATATTCACTAACATTTATAGACTGCTTCTTATGTGCCAGGCACACTTTACAAGTATTATTACATTGAACCCATATAACAACCCTATGAAGATGACCCCCTTGTAAACTTAGTTTTGTATATAAGGAAACTGGGGTAGAGAAAAGTCAAGATCAGACAGTTTATAATTGGTTGAGCTGGGATTCAAAATTATATAATTGGGTTACAGAATGCCCACTTCAAATAATTTTGCTCAGTTACATGATATTGTTATAAATAAGGGTCTACCTAGCATCATACACTAAAATGTAATATTTGTCATAAATTTTATGGATGAATTAATACAATAGCTTTATCATTTATTGATTTTAAAATATTTTGACATACTTGAATTATGAATTTAAAATAATTAATATTTCTACTTTTTAATTTTCTAAAAATTAAATGTAAACAAAAAAACTACATGCATATCAATCAGAATTTTATGGTTGCAAGTGACAGAAACTCAACATTAGTTTAAGTAAAAAGAAGAATTTTATTAACTCATCTATCTGAAAATCTAGAAATCTACATATGGTAGAATTAAGGCTAGATCCAAGGACTCAAAAAATGTTTTAATCTTTAACTGCAATCTTAACTTTCCTCTCCTCTGTCTTTATTCATATCTAGATGCTACTCCCAAGGAGAAAAAGGAATGCTCACTGTCTCTAGGCTTTGATTTTTCTTAATGCTAGGCTGAAAGTCTCACAAAAATAGAGCCCTCATGCCCACTGACTCCAGTAAAAAGAAGTCCTAAGGATGCCTATGATGAGGGCAGCTTGGATCAGGGTGCCCCTCCTGGTTGAGGAGGTGGGGCCCTTAATGATTAGCTCTTCAGGTCAGAGAGGGGGCATTTCCAAGAAAAAAAAAGAGGCAGACAAAAAGATAATAGTTATCTATTATCCAATGCAAAATGTGCTATCATCTAAATCAACATGATATTATTCAAAATTATATTACTTCACAACAAATAGATTTTATATTTTCATGTGTTTATCGTCCTAATTACAGATTTCACATAAAGCAATGCCATACTAAGCATATTCTGGTATCTTGGGAAAAGAGCAAGATATACTAGTGATTAAGCCATCAGTACTCTTCTTTATCTAATTTGTGTATAGGAAGTGTATAAAATTCCTGTGGAGGGGAAATGCAAATACTTAATTTTTATTTTTGAGAATAATTTAACATGAAGACAGGCATGTTAAGTAAGCACATTTAGAAGAATGCCACTTCCAAGTAGGGATGTTTTAAGTGAATAAACTTATATAATGATGATAGACCCCCTGTTCCTCTCTACAAGAGAGACAAAACAGCAGAAAATGGTGATAATACTGCCTCCTCACATGGGCAACAATGTCATAACTACGGGTTTCTTCAGATTCAGGCATTTCTACTCTAAATAGTGCCTGTAAGAGTTCATAATGAGAACTTTTAAATAACTTTTAAATAACTTTTAAACAAGCAATACACTGAATATAAATAATTACCAAATCTATTATACAGATAAGTGAAGTATTACACAGATAACACTGCAAGTACTGTATGTTGAAATACACTTTTTCCATCAATCCTTCCTTGCTGATATGCTAGTAATATTTTAATGAGTTTTTAAGGATCACATCTCAGTTGATTTCTTTTTGTGCCCATTTAAACCCCTTGCCTTTGTGATCGTTACTGTCTGCATTATTGGGCATCACAGTATCTTTGTGATGGTACTCAGCTGTGATTTATAGAGTCCTTTGTCAGGTAATTCAGTATCTAGTAAAACCAGTTTTATCAGAATTTGCTTATTACAGATTAATATTCTTCACTTTGATCTCTGATATTTCTCATTTTCCCTCAGACTGCTGCTTTTCAGGATTCTTTTACTGAGCATACTACCTTTGTTTTTGCCCATGGAAGATGCATTTAGTACTATTCAGACTCTTTCTGACATAATTTGTTTGATTCCCCTCAGAAGATCTCATAGTCTAAATGCAAAAGAATGCCTTCCTCAATGATTTTCACCAATAAAACTTTCACCGAGTAAACAAAACAAAACAAATTTAAAGCCTTCCTCGAGAGTTTGTTCTTTGTTTCCAAAGATCCTCTTGTTTAAAAAAAAAAAAAAGAGCCATACTACATATATTATCAAGTGCTCAAAAAAGATAAACTTGTCACATTCTCTTCTAACCCTTTACTGTGTGGGAGTTTTAATATAAATTCAAATTATTTTTCTAAGAGGAAGATTTCTTACCCTCCTATATATTTTAAATAACATTTCTTAAAATTTTGTGTATTAAAAACAAGTAAACTCCATGATATTACAGGCTCTCCATCTTATTCTATATTCCAAACACCTAGAACTCTTTCATTTTTTAAATAAATAAAAAAATGAATGAATGAAAAAAGCTTGGAGACTATAGTTTCTATGACTATATTCAGTAGATGAAAATATATCATTTAAAATGGTAGAAATCTGTGCAAGAAAATAATAAAAAATTATTTTGAAGTTGACAGAGGATTTTAAAATTTTGTCATGAGTTTTACAGATAATAGCTGAGACCCAGGAGGCTTGAGGGTCATTCGAGAGAATGGCAATCTCCTGATTCCCAATTCATGTAGTGCTCTTTCTTCTATAACACTATTCATTATGGACATGTAGTTTAGATTCCATTACAGAGCATGCTATTGTCTTCAAACATTGATTTCCTAGAATATCTGAATAAATGATATAGGTTATAATAGGTTACTGGTCCTCCACCAAGACCGTCTATCAGACATGGACACTCCTCCATCAGTTGTTGAGCTACCCTCTTCTTTTAAGAAATGCCCTCAGCTACGGGAGCCACCACTTAAATGTACCTGGGATGTTACACCTCTTTCCACCTAACAGGTGGCCCTCAGCCGACGGATAATGGGTACGTGACAACTAAGGCTTAGCCTCCTCTCCTAATGGTGGGACAATGGTGCTGCCATTTACATAGCAGCACTCCATGTGGGATCAAACTAAGGCTGGACTTTAGCTGAAGCCACATTTGCCTCACTTCTTCCTTTGTCCTGTCTTGCTTCTCTTACTCTTTTAAAGGTTTCAACTTAGAAAACTCTTTCAAACCACTTGCACAGGAATCCCCACTTCCAGCTCTCATTCTAGGAAACCAATACATTGGTTGCTTTAATTTCCAGATTGGTTAAATTGTTAGGAAAACAGTTTTCTTATATTTTTCTTAAAATACATGATGTATTTTTCTAATTTAATAAATCCAGTACTGTAAACAGAAATCTTTATTGTTTCAGAATTTATCATCATAAACATAAAGCTTTCTTGTATTATACTATAAAATTAGATGCAAATAGTTTAAGCATTTCCATGTAACTATACTGTTTTTAGGAGATAAAATCTGTGTTTAGCTAAATCCCTGTTATCACTTTGTGATTTTATTTTCATCTCTTTTTCACGGAAATATAATACAAAAACATTTCCAAGTAACTAACCATATCCTGGTTAGCAGAATTCCAGTTAATCAAGTTTTGCTATTCAAAGACTTTTGCTTTAAATATTTTTACTTGTCCCTATGAATGCTTTGATGGTCTAGTAAGTAAATAAATTTTATATAACAAATAATACTATATCAGAGATATTGATACCTATCTATGAAATTACTCTTTATAATAAAGGACTTTCTTATGTGATATATTCATCATAGAACAGTAGAAATAAACAGAAGAGTTATTTATATGCTTTCTATTATCACTCTTACCTTAAAAAATACAATACTAAGTTTCAAAATTATACATTCTAGCAAAACACCAATGAAAAAATTCCAGATAGAAGACAATATATATCATTTACTTGACTAACAATACTTGTCAAAGACCTTGTAAAATAACTACAGCATCTCTGGTGTCAACTCAGGTTTTAAACTGAAGTTCTAAAGATTTAAAACACAATATTGATTTCCATAAAAATCTATTTTAAAAAACTGTTTTAAAAAATATCATAAAATATTACTGTTATTGTTATTAACTCTGAAAAGAATATTTATGTTTTATAAGGCCAGAAAAGTCAATGAGTGCTTTTTTTGTGAAGTGACAAAATATAAAGTTAAGACTCGACTTACCTGGATTCAGATCTTGGTTCTGCCACTTAATAGCTATGTGATCTCAGGCAAGTTACCTAGCATTTCTGTGCTTCAGTTTCCACATTTGTAGAATAAGGATAATAATAGTATTTACATCAGAAGGTAATTATAAGAATTAAAGAACTAAATTTCTACAAAGCACTTAGAATAGTTCCTGGTACAT
Source organism: Cynopterus sphinx (assembly GCA_030015415.1). NCBI lineage: Eukaryota > Metazoa > Chordata > Mammalia > Chiroptera > Pteropodidae > Cynopterus > Cynopterus sphinx. The sequence goes on along the minus strand of CM057382.1, from coordinate 101,803,467 downwards.
AATAATTTCTATATTGGTATTTGTTAAACAAAATTTTTATTTACAAGGGTTTAATACGTTCAAAGAATTGAGATAATTATTTATTTCATATTACCACCTCCTGTTAAAAGAATTTAAGTTAGAAAAACAGGGGAAAATATTTAATGCAAATTGTGTAAATTACTGTATTCTTATCTTGGTGGAATACTCTCTATGGGTTTGTGCTAGTTATTCCTTTTATTCTACTAAGTGGAAACTGGGAAATAGTTAATCTTATTACTACAGAGAAATTTCCTATGGTCTCTCTAGAAGTAGCATAGGTAGTAAAATAAATTTTAAAATATTTCTTTATTATTTTTCAAGGAAAAAATACTATGTATTTGAATCTTTGTCACATTATACTAATCATTTCTAAGCTAACTTCTCTGGCTCTCTAGGGCACTTCTACCATGTTGCTATACCTTCCTTTGACATAGAATAGAAGGTTGGAAATCTCTTTAACTCTGCTAAGAAAAATGTTAAATCTAAATGTATTAGATTGTGTGGGGGCACATAGAATTTAAAGCAAGCAATACTAATGATTTTTTATAAATGCTTATTAAAAGGAAGATCAAAGAATTATAAAAACAAATGAACCACTCCTAGAAACAACAGAGACTATATAGAAACACTTTTAAAAGTAAAATATATATGTAAATAAAATAATACTGTGAGTGTTATACAGGAATCAACAGGGTATGAATTAATTTCATGGAAACTCAGTCATACTGAAATTTAATTTGAATAGAAATAGATAATACCACTAATCACATATATTTCCTAAATTGTGTTTTTAAATTTTATTTATAATACATTTGCATTATAAGTTCTTGATATCCAACTCTCAAACTTTAATTCTTAAAAAGATGGGATTAGGATGTGTTGTATTTTAGAATTGAACTACTTTGTGAAATGGAAATACTAAGGGTGTCAACAGGAGAATATCAGCAACAGAATAAAATTAAAATTATGCTATTTTTATTAACCAGTAGCCCCAAAAGATCCTCTTGTCTTGACCGGCTCTTCAATTTGAGTCTACCTCCACATCCATTTTTTTCATAGATCCACTTTCTTCCTTAACAGCTTTAAACTCCTAGTTTCTTACTGCATAATTAAGTCTTCTAAGGAATCTTCCTCCTTGTCTCTCTGCTACATCTGCCCCAGTTCCTTGGCCTACTTTCCTTCTCTTCTGGTTCTACCCTAAATCTTTAAACATCCTTTTAAAAAAATATTTAAATCCTTTTTTTAATTTATTTTATGTCCACTTCCTCAAGTGTCATATGATCTTCTGATGGCTATTCTCACCAAAGCACTAAAGTTACTCTAGGCAAGTCATCTCTTTCCTCCTAAATTACCAATTCTATCAACTCTTTTTAGGCCTTATGTTATCTCTGAGACATTTGATATGTGGACCACCCTCTACCTCCTAAAATTCTCTCCTCCTGTTTCTTTCATTCTGTTACTCTCTTCTGGCCTCCTCAGTACTTTACAATACTTCTCAGTCTCTGTGTATTTCTTAAATGATCATGTTCACAGAGTTCTCTCCTGGCATCTATCTCTTCTCATCATTTATACTCTTCCTAGGTAATCTCACCCACTTCCATGGTTTAACCACAAGCAATACACAAATATTCTACTGACTGATATCTCCAGTCAGGATATATCTCTTGAGATTCACACCTGTATAGACAAGTATCTACTAAAAATTTACAGAGAGCTAATTTATTGGCATCTGAACCTCAGTATGTATACAACTGCTCTCTCGCCAAATTCCTAGTCTTAGAAGACAGCCCATCCAACTCTTATTTCCAAGTTGGAAATTCAGGGCTAATTCTTTATTCCTCTCATTCTCACAAAAAGAAAACAAAACAAACAAACAAAAAACAGTAATCAATCAAGTCTTAGTAACTACCTTCTCTCTATATAAAACTGAAAATTTCTCTCTCTCCATTTTATGCTACCATCATACTTTCCATGTCATGTTACCAGCAAGGGTTTTCTGAATAAATTAAATGCTTCAAATGTTGATCTTCCCACTATCCTCCAAATCCTTTCAGTGCATTCTCTGTATGTTGCACAGTGATCTTCTAGTTTGGCCACATTGACACCATTCTAATTCAGCCTTCACGGCACTGTTTATAAGTAAAACTCAAGCTTCTTAACAAGTCTGAGTTGCCCATCATTCAGTTCCTCAGCTTAGGTCAAACAAAGCCATGCTCTGCCTTCTGATTTTGCCTCTCATAGTATAAGCAAGCATCCTTTCTATGGTATGTTTAGTGCTATGTTTTTTCACATTTTTGTGCTTTTTGTTGGTGATTTCACTGTTTAATATGGCCCCAAGTGTGATGCTAAAGTGCTGTTCAGTGTTCTTAAGCACAAGAAGGCTGTGATGTGCCTTATAGAGAAAATAGGTGTGTTAGATGAGCCTTTTTAGGCACATGTGAGTGCTTCAGAAAGTGGTAAAGTATAATGTATAGCATGTTGTTAAGCTATGGAAAAGATGGAAAATTGGCAAAATTTATGAATTTATGAGCTGAGAATTGATTTTTTTAAAAACACTGTGAGGGTGAAAGCAAAAGAAACTTATGATAACTGGTTTGAACATTTCAAAAGGTAATACAGTGTGGAAAATATTGAACTTGCAGGTGAGACGATTTCTGCATATCAAGTATCTTTGGAAGAATTTTTGTATATCTGCTAATTGTTATACAGAAAAAGAGTTATGTGGAAAAGCAGTTTTCAGCACTGATAAGACTGGCTCATTTTACAAGGGCGTTGGCAAATGAACCTATATAATGCAAGTGATGTATGGCTTGAAAGCACATAACCCTATGCGTTTATTAGAAGCAATGGTTCAGTAATCACTAATCCATTGTTCATGGTCACTTTATAGAACATATGTACCACAAATAAAGTTAAGTACATGTTTTTGCTATATTTGTGCTTAAAAATACGTGATACTTTTTTCTAAAAGATGTACTTCTCATGATTTCTGATTCATCTACTCTTCCCACTAATTTTTCTAAAACTATCCATTTCTAAACCAAAATATTTCATTAGAAATATTTCCAGACCCTTCAGAAAGCCACTTAGGAATCCAGACTTTGTGTCCTGCAGTATAATATTTCATCCAAGTCCATAAGGAGTGAAAGAAAGCCAGTAATTCTGGACATGTGGTGAAAGCCAAGAGGAAGCCAAAGTAAGCAATTGGTTTAAGCTGCTCAAGACCCAGGAGGCAGCTAGCACAGAGGGAATACAAGAAGAGACATGAGACATACCCAATACTCTTACTGAATCTTCTCTAGTACCATACAAGCTCCTTCAAGGCCTAGACAATACCATATACATTTTTTATCACCTAAAAAGGTTAAGAGTAGTAGGTATTTAATAACTACTTATTAAATAAATTAATATAAAACAGAAAAAACAAATAGCTGAACCAACAAGAATGGATCTTCTAAATCAAAAGAGCCACCTTTAATCTTAACATTCTTCTCGCTTTGGCTGCCACAGAAACAAACTAGTTGACAAAGACAAATCAAGCTGGTGATTCAATAAATTCCAATGTAAGCCATACTAATACTGGTAAATAACATCATCAAGAACTCACCATAAAAGTTAAAGAAGCAATACATTGGTGGCCCCAATGTGAAATGATCAGATATCATACAAAAGTATATAAGCAAATGTTCATATTCTGTAAAAACATATATAAATGTGGTTATAACATTTATACAGCATTCTCTCCAATATCTAGTTGCCCTAAGTAATAGTGTGCAATAATGGAAAATACAATATCTAGATGATTATAAAAGCAAGGCAATAATTTTTTTAAAGTTATTCATTTTTACTCTAACTTAAGCATTGATAATCTGACCATTAAAATTGATTGATAAATTTAAATGCAGCCCAATTTGTATTAGACCCAATTGATTCTGTTGAGGTATTAATTTGGTGTTTTGTGGAGGATGGTTCTAAATGAACATATTTGTCTAGTTTTTAAATTCACAGCAATGTGTGATTGAAAAAAAAACAAATGTTTTTGAGAAATGTATTAATTTCTTAAAACAACAGATTCTAACTAGACCTAATTGTTCTTACTCTTTTTCTTTGTTTTCATTTGCATCTGTTGGACAGAACACTAAAACTGGTTTTTAGAAAATCTCTTTATTAAAGTTATTTAAATAATATCCCGCAAGAATTATAAATTCAAAATTAAGCTTCAAGTGTCCTTCTTCCCTCAGGAAAAATATTGTGAAAACCAGGCCATCTGCTGAGGTACTACAGTTACATTTGGCCCTCAGAATGTGCTTGCCATGCTCTATTTTAGCACTCTGTTGGATTATAAGCCCACAAAACAAGTTCACCTTGATCTTTCACATTAAATATAAAGTATCTCAGGGACAAAATCAGACATAAATCTAAACCTGTGACGTTTCCATCTAAAGAAGATCAAAATAAAATGGAACTTTGGGTTCAACAAAACAACAAAACACCAGAAGTGCCTGAACCGCTTCTTGAAGCTCTAACAGTCAGGAAGTATGGCAAATAATGCATCTTCTGAACAGAATCAAAGTCACTGCTCAGCTGTCAACAGCAGCAACCCGATGGTTCAGGACAACCTCCCCACCCTGACGATATCTGGAAAGATCCGAGTGACAATTACTTTCTTCCTTTTTCTACTCTCCACAACTTTCAATGCTTCTTTCTTGTTGAAACTTCAGAAGTGGACTCAGAAGAAAAAGAAAGGGAAAAAGCTCTCAAGAATGAAGGTACTTTTAAAACATCTGACCTTAGCCAACCTGCTGGAGACTCTGATTGTCATGCCACTGGACGGAATGTGGAACATCACAGTCCAATGGTATGCTGGAGAGTTCCTCTGTAAAGTCCTCAGCTATCTGAAGCTTTTCTCTATGTATGCCCCAGCTTTCATGATGGTAGTAATCAGCCTGGACCGTTCCCTGGCCATCACGAGGCCCCTAGCTGTGAAAAGCAACAAGCTCAGCCAGTCCAATATTGGCTTGGCCTGGCTCCTCAGTAGCCTCTTTGCTGGACCACAGGTAAACCGTTATCATGAATTTATTAGGCTATGTCAATCACAAATTTCCTATCTAAACTTGAGTATTGCATTATATTATTTTATGTCAAAGGAAGCATTGTATTATCCTTAAGAGCTTGGGTTCTGTTACATTGGGCACATTTTCTTGACTTTTCCAGGCTTCAGTTTATAAAATGCATACTTTATGCAGGTTTTGTGATGATTAAATTAATAATGTATTAACGAATCTAGCAGAATATCTGGTACATAGTAAGTACTCCCCCAAAATTCAGCTATTCTCAAATTTAACCTCATCCCCATCTTAGTCTTTCATCTATTTTTCTTTTTGCTCTGGTTGGCAAAGTAAATTGACAGACTCCTAAGAATTATGAAATTTGCATAATTCCCATGGGATTTCTCAAGTGGAAATGTTAAGAATTCTGTCATTGCAGTTTAGAGAGAATTATTCTTGATTAGTATATTGTTCTGAAATTTACAGCTGAGTAGAATTAAATATGGAGGAAAAGTAGGAAATCTGGGACTTTTGGAAATTTGACTATTTTTCTCACATTGACTCAAATTTTTCTGGAGGTAAGTTAAACTGTAACAGGTTCTTAGCAAAACTCAGACTGTTGGTATAAGCACAGGCATCTGCTACGTAAGGCAATATCTCTCCAGGTAGTTTTCAACAGAGGCCACCTTGTTAATTGACCTGCAGAATCTGCCTTTTTCAACAGTCAGATCTCTGAAGAAAATGACACATTCCTGCAAATAGGAAGATCTTTTAATTACAGGTGAACAAGTTCTTTCTATGCTTTTAAATGTACTGTATGGTGAACCCAGAATACCAAGATGTGTCAAGAAGTAAATTCAGAGTTAACCAGGATCCTTTAAAACCTTGCCACTACAAAAGGAAATTTACATAGACATTTTAAACAGGCCATGTGGTTACAAATGAAAGAAATGCCTCAGGACTCAATAAAGAGTACAAGACACTAGAAAGCTGGGTAACTAAATTTTCCTACTAATTCCTCATTTAACTAATTTTTTTTAGATATTAGATAAATTTAATTAGTGTGTTTTCTGACAGGAGAAATTAGTAAAACAAAAATGCTTTGATTTCCCTGGAGAAAAATATATTATAATTATTCTGGTATATTGGTAAGTTTTAATACATGAACAGTGACAATATACAAGAATAGGTTTAGCAAATACATCACTTGAAATGAGGTTATTAAGCTAAGGCTTATGTCTTGAAATTTTCCATTTTGTCTCTTTAAAGTATGAGTGTTGCTTATTGAATGGTTTTCTTAGAAAAGACAAGATGAACACAAATTAGATTCCTAACACAGAGCCTGGTACTGATGAAACAAAAAAAATTGCCCTCAAAGAATATATAATTCAGTTGTGGAGACAAAACTTATATAAAATTAATAAAACTATATACTTTTTAAATGTAAGAAGCGCAAGAGATGAGTATGAGTTGAAATGGTGAAGGAAGGTTTTAGGGTAAAGGTAGGATAATCAGTTTTTAAAAGTAAATGGTATTTGTATGGAAAAAAATAAGTCAAGGATCACACATATTTTTCAGCAAAGTTTGAAAAATGTGATTAATTTTCACTAGAGTCTTATTTGGCTTAAGTGAAACACTGAGAGCTGGGACTAGCAGGAAATTAGATCTGGTGGTTGCTACCTTTTCTTTAACTTCATAGCATACTATTTCTTTGTCTTAAAATGTTGTGTTTATGTATTTGTTTGTCCATCTTTGCCATTAAGGTATATGCTTCTAAATAGTGGAGACTGTTGTGTTCAATCTAATTCATTTTCACAGTATCTAAAAAGATACCTAGCAGAAATAGAAATTTAAAATGTTTTCAGATCAAATAAATCTTTCACCTTTCACTAAAAATAAAATTGGATAAATAATTCAATAAATGGGGGTATAATTCAATAAATGGGGGAATTTATATTAGAGAAGACATTGATAGTCAGGGGATATTCTGAAATTAACATATAAGCCATATAGTTTTTGTGAGTCCTATGCAAAAAATAAAATAATTTTTTTCTTTTTTCTAGTTTTAGTGAGAAATAATTGACGTACATCACCGTATAAGTTAAAGGCATACAAGTATGATGGCTTGATTTACATACATTGTGAAATGATTAGGTGTAGCTAATATCCATCGTCTCATATAGACACAATAAGAAAAAAATACTCCTCATGATGAAGACTCTTGGGTTTTATTCTTTTAACAACTTGCTCATATATCGTCAAGCAGTGTTAATCAACTACAGTCATTATGTCATATATTACTAAAATAATGTTTTTTACAAAAATAATTTAAGAAATTTTTGTAAACCCAAATAGAATAGAGAGAAAAAGAAGTCTTTTCAGATCCTTTGGCAATGAGGTGATTAGGTTGGGGCCTGGGGTGGTGGTGTCAAAGAGAATTGATAGTTATTATGAGGGATATTTCAAACAAAAAAAAAACCAAGCTTGTCAACAAATTGGCTTTAGAAATTAATAATACCAGGGGGTAACATAAAACTCCAGTATTTTTAGCTAAGAAATTTTAATAGTAAAACCATTTAAATAGGTAGAAAGAGTTGAGAAGAGGAATGTTTATTTTTCTGCGGGCCTGTCTCTTTGAAGGAGGAGAGAAGGCAGCCCATGAAAAGAGCTGAAAGTATTTGCTTTAGGATGATATTGGCAGTATAAGGTCTTTGTATAAGTACAGCTATTTGAAAAGCAGTTGTTAATTTGGAAAACTAATGTAGATGAAAGTTAAAACAGAAGTAAAAATAAGTCAATTTATCGTAATAACTGAAACACAAACCCCCACAATTTCACTCTCTTTTAAAGAACTCTTCTACAAGCTATAACTAAAATATTAAAATATTGTTTTAGTAACTCAATTATTTTCATCTAAGTATATCACTGTAATAATTGAAAGAAAATGTCAAATATGTATCAATCATGATGTAATAAAAAGAAAATAAAAATTAACTTTAAGTTGTTTAGGAATTGCAGGTAATAGTCTGACTTCAAATATACTACTGTACTCGAGATTTATGTGAATATAGGCCACAGAAAATAATGGTACTTTTTTTTTTGGTAAAATAAATGATTTATCTGTACTTTTGGAAGCACTTTAAATCTATAAAGAACTTTGTGAAGTTTGCTGAAAAACCTAACATACATAATCTTATTTGATATTTACACTAACTTTATGAAGTACATAGGAACTGAGTTATTATTCCCTATTTCACATATATGAGAACAGAGAAAGAGAATCTTTGAAAATAATGGCGTTCAAACTTTTTTTGTCAATAACCCAAAGAAATACATACAACATAAAAACTTAATTTGTCTGTCTCTCTCTCTCATACACCTATGACAGAGAAAAGGTTTTCATAAAATAAATATCTGCTCTGTTTCACTTTATTTTTTAATGTTGTTTACAACCAACTGATAGGCACAACATGCAATTTAAAACTGGTTTAAAGATATTCATTGGCTTTCCCCATGTCACTTGGCCTGTTGTCATTTTGTTAAGCCCAGTTTTTCTTTTAATATAGCTCTCTGTTATCTCTGAATAAAAGAAGTTTTCATTCTATAACTAATGTTACACATATTTGATGGGGCAGACAGAAGATAGAGAGGGCTTTTTATTTCTACAATGTGACATATGGTGAGTCTACCTCATGCTTCACCACACTCTACGATAAGCCCGTTGACAAAGGAGCATCTTGTCATGGCTAATTTACATCGAAAGAATGACTTTAATCTTCATTCTTTGGTGCATATATTGATTTTTCTATTATTTGAGTAATTCATATCTAGATTTTTAAAAAACTAATTAGTTTGTTGTCACAACTCAGGCCTTGGAATCTGGGAATTTATGACATTTTGCGGCAGCTCAGAATGACCAAATTTCCAATTGACCAGCTTGGTTTTTCACCTTCCTGATTACTAACCTTAGAAACTAAATTCTATAATGGATTGAGGATATATTTCCAAAAGTTTCATTATAGTGTATCATAGCAACTTTCAAACTTTTTCCTAGCAATGGAATTTTTTAAAAAAACAAAATTCTATGTGGAGTCCTGATAAATGCAGCAGATTTAAGTGAAAATGCTCTGGTTGAATAGAGCAAAAGGAGGCCCAGTCCTTCACTCATACATTTACCAGTCCTCTTGAGAGTCTCTCTCAAGACCTCACATCTCCCTGCTGAAAAGCTTGAGTAGCAATGGGAGAGCAGAAGTGGCTTAGGTATTGGATTTTTTTAAAGTTGGTTTAGAATTTCAGTACTGTCTCTTACCAGCTATGTGATTCTGAGTAAATCACTTAACTAAGTTTAAAGTTAATTGTAAATAATAAATTGTAAAGAATTAGGTATATAAAATCATTTAGTATAAGACTACACTTAAACAGTTAATGTTCATTCCTTCCTTTCCTCCTGTCTTTATTTTTTCTGTCATCAGGTAAGGAGAGAAAATAATGGGGCAATATTACAATGGACAATTCTTTAAAAGACAGCAAAGAGAATTGCTTACATGAGGTTCGATTATTTCAAATTTCCAAGAACTATTACATTTTTCTGACTAATAAGTAAATTTGGCCAATTTACTCCCTAGTCACTAAGCTATCCCACTCACTATGAAAGCTATATTTGCCAAAGCAAATTCAAGTCTTGGAGGCATCATGTCTAAAAGTAGAATAGGAAAGAAAAAAAAAAAAGAGAGAAGGAAGAAAGAAAGAAAGATGGGAGGAAGGAAAGATGAAAGGAAGGAAGGAAAGAAGGAAAGAGAAGAGAAGAAAGGAAAGAAAAGAAAAAAGGAAAAAAGGCAACAAACATGACCTGAAAGATTTGATTTAAGACCAACCATGGTTAGGCTGGTAAGTGCACATTGAGGAAAAAACATTTTCTGAATTAGGTGTGTCCCAGTGACACAAGAATTCCAGAGTAGCAGATTCTTTGCAGGAAGAGTTCATACTAGTAGCTGAACTTTTTAATATGGAACATTACATATTGGCAGTATTTAAATTCTGTAGTTAACCAAGGCCTGCAGGCAAGATGTATGAGCCATCTTTTAGTATTTGTAAAGATGTGTGGTCTGAAGATGTACGGAGGCTTGCCCTGACACAGAGCATTTACAGGAATAGAATGAACTTCTGAACTCACAAGCAGCTTAAGTTCAATAAATACTCATCACAGGATGTACAATATGCAAAGAACTGTACTGGAACATGGTAATAGCATATTAATAGCAGAAATAACAATAATGATGATGATGATAAATAATAGTTATTGAGGACATAAATGTGTGATAGAAATTGTGCTAATGTTTTTGCCTTCATTACTTCTCATAAGGCTCCCAATAAGCTTATAAATTAGATACAATTATTATTTTTATTTTACTTATGAAGAAACTAAGGATAAGATGTTGTATAACATGCCTAAGATTACCATCTAGTAAATGGAAGTGTCATACATCCAATTAACTCCATACCCAGAGCTCTTTTTTTTTTTTTGGTTTCTCTCTTTAGTTTATTTATTTATTTTTATTATGGTGACATTGATTAACAAAATTCAATAAGTTTCAAGTGTACCATTCAACAGTATGGTATATATACATATATTGTATGTATGTTCACTGTCCATAGTTAGATTTCTTTCTGCCACCACATATGTGACCCCTTTTACCCCATCTACCTCTCCCATTACCCCCTCCCCTCTGGTAACCACTAGGCTACTGTCTATGTACATAAGTTTCTGTTTGTTTGTATTGTTGCTTTTAGATTTATATCCCAAATGTAAAGGATATCATATGGTTTTCAAAATTTTCTGTCTGATTTATTTCGCTCAGCACAATTATCTCAAGATCCATCCATGTCATCACAAATGGCAGTTTTTCATCTCTTCTTATAACTGAGTAATGTTTCATTGTATATTATATGTATTGTATCTTCTTTGGCCAGTCATCTATTGTAGGACACTTCAGTTGCTTCCATGTCCTGGCCACTGTAAACAATGCTGCTATGATCATCGGTGTGCATATATCTTTTTGAATACATGTTTTCAATTCTTTGGGCTAAACACTCAGTAGAGAGATTACTGGATGATATGGTAGATAAAGTCTTAGTTTTTTGAGAAATCTCCATACTATTTTCCATAGTGGTTGTATCAATTTGCAGTCCCACCAGCTGTACATGGGGGTTCCTTTTTCCCCACATCCTAACACTTGTTATTACTTGTCCTGTTGGTAACAGCTATCTAACAGGTGTGAGATGGTATCTCATTGTGGTTTTGATTTATATTTCCCTAACAGCTAGTGATTTTGAGCATCTTTTCATATGTTTGTTGGCCATTTGTATGTCTTCTTGGGAGAAGTGGCTGTTCAGGTCCTCTGCCCATTTTTTAATTAGATTGTTTGATTTTGTTGTTGTTGTTTTTGAGTTAGATGAGTTCTTTTATATTTTTGTGACTAGTTTTGTGTCCCAGTATGTGGTCAATTCTTGAGAGTGTTTCACATACATTATAGAAGAATATATAAGCAGCTGTTTTGGGATGAAAGACTCTATAAATATCAGTTATGTCCAGTTGGTCTAATGTGTCATTTAAGGATATAATTTCCTTATTAATTTTCTGCTTGGATTATCTGTTTGTATCCAACAATGGGGTATTTAGGTCTCCTACTATGATCATGTTAGTAACTGTTAGTAATTGCTGTATATATTTTGGGGCTCCCTGATTAGGAATATAGATATTGATGTGTTCTGTCTTCTTGGTATATGATTCCCTTTATCATTAGGAAGCTTCCCTCAGTATCTTTCTTTACCTTTTTTATTTTGAGTCTAGTTTCCAATATCAGTAACGCTACTTCTGATTTTCTCTGAACACCATTTGCTTGAAATAGCATTTTCTACCTTTTCACTTTGAGTCCATATTTGTCTTTGAAACTGAGATGTGTTTCCTGGAGACAGCATATGGTTGGGTTTTGGTTTTTGATCCAGTCTTCAACTTCATGCCTTTTTATTGGTAAATTCAGTCCATTTACATTTAGAATGATTATTGAAATATGAGGTTTTTCTATAGCTATTTTATTTTTTGTTTTCTGGTAGCTTGATGTTTCTTTCCCCTTGCATTTCTGTCTGTTATTTTAATATGGTGGAGTTTTGTGGATTTTCCTTCTGATCCTTCTTGCTTCATGTTATGTACCTCAGTTCTGGATCTTTGGTGTGTGGCTATCATTAAGAACATGTAAAAGATAATTATATATGTTCCTTTTTCTTCTGTGTATGCCTTATATTCATTCCCTGTTGTGAATTGGGATCTTTGATTTCTCCCCTTTTCTGTTGTGTCTCATATCTCTATGTACACTAAAAGTTCATTTCTATCTTGTAATAGAAATTTTCTTATTGTTTAAGTTTATGCTACCCTGTTCTGAATAAGGGTTGCACTGCTCAGCTTCTGTTGCCTGTTAGACACCTTACTCATAGCTATGTATTCTTTTTGTCATTTTATTTCCTGTTATGTAGGCCTCATAGTGGAGAATTCCCTCAACTTCTGTATGTCTAGAAAGCTCTTTATTTCTCCTTCATATCTAAAGGAGAACTTTGCTGAATATATTATTCTTGGCTGGAAATTCTTTTGACTTAATAGTTAGAATATTTGGTTCCACCCTTTTCTTGCTTATAAAGTTTGTGTTGAGAAGTCCAAAGATAATTTAAAGAGTTTTCCATTAATGGTTACTGTCTTCTTTTCCCTGGCTGCTTTGAGATTTCTCTCTTCATCATTAATTTTTGGAGAAGGCCTTTTTGGGTTGAGGTAATTGGGTGTTCTGTTAGCTTCTTGGATTTGAAGTTCGAGCTCATTCCTTAGATTAGGGGAATTCTCATCAACTATTTGTTTGAAAATGCTCTCTGATTCCTCTTCTTTTTTCTTTCCTTCTGGAATACCCATTATTCTTACATTCATCCCCCCACCACTACCCATACCCCAATAGTATCATTTAGTTCTTCTGTTTCTCATTCATTATTTTTCATTCTTCGGTCTCTCTTTTCTTTCTTCTGATTTATTTCTAAAATTCTGTCTTCGATATCACTGATCCTTTCCTCCATTTGGTTGATTCTGTTTCCTAAGTTTGCTATTTTATTCTTTGTCTCTTTTAGTGTGTTCTTCACCTCCAGAAGTTCTATTTGTTTTGTTTTGTTTTATTTTGTTCTGTTTTGAGTTTCAATCTCTTTGCTAGAAAGCTCAAATTCCTGCAGTTCTGCCCTCTGAAAGCCCTTATTCTCAGATCACTCACTCAGACATGCTTGTGCACAGGTTAGATGTTATTTGTTGAGTTTTAATGTTCAGCTTATTGTTATTCCAAGGGAAGAGATCTGTGGACATCTCTCACTCCCCATGCTTCTAACATCGCCCAATACCCAGAGCTTTTAACTATTCCATATGACACTATGCAATATTGTCATTTCCTTTTTTTTATAGGACTCTAGAGAAGAAAAAGATAAAAAAATTTTAAGGTGAGCATAGGTAATTAAGAGATATCAGGAAAAAACATGTAGCATATATGTACAAATATAGAAATAAATATATATGGATGCATATTTATAAGTTCCATGCCTTAAACTTTTTATTGCAATAATAGTTGTAATTTATATAATGCTGTGTGCCAGGAACTATCCTAAGCACTTTCCAAGTATTAACTCATTTGTCAGGACAGTTTCTAGAGGTAGATACTATGCACATCTCCATTTTATAGATGAGGAAACTGAAGCACATCACTTAAAGATAAATTATCTTTTGAAAAGAGTAGGTAATGGTATAATTAGCATGGAGTAAGTTGAGGGTTAAAAATAATATTCTAAAAAGAAATGAGCATCTACCACTAACCGTAAAGAAAAATAGATTGCTCTTGTTTACGGGAAAATAAAGCAAACATTGATGAAACTGTTTCCAGGGATGAGAGAGGAAAAACATAAAGAATCACTGGAAATAAAAAGAATCCTTAAATTAATCATTAAAAAGAACATAGACTTGGAGAATAAAATAAATTGAACTAAGCCTAAAATAAATTAGTTTATGGGCAAGTAACATTCTAAATTTTTATACCAGTTTACTATACCTCTCTTTTAGATCTTATTATAGTCTATCTTGTGTTACATATGTCACATACATGCTTTATCTCCATAATAGAATATATCTGGCTCATCTTTTTGTACATAGTGTATCTAGTATAGTTCTTTAATGAAGGAGTTACTTTAAAAAATAAGCATTTGTTAAATAAATAAAGATAAGAACCAAAACTCAAATCATAATACCATATTTCAAATTCACATTGTTGAAAGTTTAATCATTATGACTTTGAAACATAAAATATTAAACTTAAAATGTGTCCCAGTGCAGAGCAGAATGTCAAATTTGGGTTATCTGGTTCCAAGTATAATTGGAAAGGTAGAAAGAGATATAAAGGTTTTAAGGAAATATAAGCCTAAGGTTTATAAGAAGTAATTCTTCCAAAGACTTCAACTCACATCTGTTAGGTCAAATTAAAAACTAAATTTAAATAAGGTCAAATTGAAAATAGTATGGAAAACTGAAAGTGTCACTTTGTAGTGTGGAAAAAGGTCTGGATCATAAAACAAAATTAGATGAACGTGGTGTTTGTTTCTTGATTTTAAAATTGATGATATGGTCATTGGGCTCCCTCTAGTGGCCTAATTTTTAAAATTCTTTTTGTCCTCGAGGCTAAAAAGACCTGAAACTGAAAATCAACATTTTAATTACAAATAAAAGAAAAAAGATTACATTTTATATAATGTTTACCTATATTTTTATTATATTTATATTTTATTAAAATTTTTCTACCCTAAAAGGCAAAATGGAATATAGCTTTAAAAAAAAAAAAAGTATATCCTGGTCAAATATAGGAAGAAAGGAGGGAGAGTAAAGTGGGTAAAGGGGATCAAATATATGGTAGCTGAAGGAAACTGGACTTTGGCTGGTAAACACACAATAGAATATACAGATGTCAAATTATAATGTACACTTGAAAATTATATAATTGTATTAACTGATGTTTACCCCAATAAACTTAATTTTTTAAAAGTTTAAAAAATAAAAATTAAAATTAAAAAAATAATAAAAAGTATATTCCTTTTCCACTTCATCACCTCAAAAGGGAAAGAACTACTAGGACTGTAAAATTAATTAAATTCAAATTCATCAATTCAATAAAAAACTAAAATATATATATGCTGTCTCTCATTGATCTAAAGTAAAAGAAATCCTGGCAACAAAAGCAAAAATAAACAAGTTGGAACTACATCCAACTAAAAAACTACTGCAGAGCAAAGGAAACTATCAAAAAAATGAAAAGGCAACTTTCTAAATAGGAGAAAATATTTGCAAATATATATCCGATAAGGGGTTAATATCTAAAATACATTCATTCTTCCTCCACCACATGTGAAAATGGTCCTAAAACGTTATAATGGAGCTGAAAAATTCCTATTGGCTAGTAAGTGTTGTAGCTCTTCTAGCTCAGCGCATTACACAAATACCATTGTGTTACAATTTCCTATAGTATTCAGTACAGTAATGTTGCCATAAAGCTAGGGGCTCTGGTTATGGGTTCTTGTTGTATTCCACAAGATAGAATTCAAAGGCAAGATGAACAGCAAGAAGGAAAGCATAAAGTTTATTAAAAAGAAAGTACAGACTCGAGATGGGGAAGTATGGGCTTTTGAGAGAGAGAGAGAGAGAGAGAGAGAGAGAGAGATACAGACAGACAGACAGACAGACACCCGACATGGCTGGTTCTGAACTTTTTATTCTCCCTGGAGACAGAGCCCATGAACACGTGGTGCTGACATAGACTTGTTGTCTCTTCCCAGTAGGCAGGGTGCTCACTTTCCCTCTTTCTGACCCACATGGTGTTTCCAGAACTGTCATGGCATCAGGTACATGATGAGACCTGCAGTATTTGCAATGCAGATGAGATTATAATGATATTATAATTAGCCAAAAGTCATGCCTTTAGTTAGCAAAGATGGTATTTAGACTGGAAAAGATCAGTTTTGGTTAACCACCCCTGCTGAGGCTAAAACAGGGAGAGTTCTAAAAAAAAGGAAAATTTTCCAGAATCATATCTTGGATGTGTGTGTGTGTGTGTGTGTGTGGTGGGGTGGCGGGAGGGTGAGAAAGGGGTTCCCTGAACTATCTGTCCTGCCTCAGTAACATGCTGTATAGTTTTGTAGCTGAGGAGCTTAATTTTCCTCCAAAATACATTATTTTGGCATAAGGATTATTTTAGGCTGATTAACTTTGAGAAACAGAAGATATGGGAGAAGCTCTAAAAAAAAAAAAAAAAAAGTAGAAGTTACCCTTTATAAAAACATTTACATTTGTAGGAACCCAGAAAGGCAGAGGGAAAATTATTTTTCCTCCCCTCCAGAGCAATAAGCTATATTATCCAGGTTTGTGTAAGTAGACTCTATGATGTGCGCACAATGAAAAAACAATGCATTTCTCAGGCCAGATCTCCATTGTTAAGTGGCACATGCCAGTATATAAAAAACTCTTCAACTCAATAGTAAAAAAATAAAAATAAAAAATAAAATTCAATTAAGACATGGGCAGAGAATTTAAATAGACATTTTTCCAGAGGACAAATGACCAACAGGTATATGAAAAGGTGCTCAATGTCACTAATGACCAGAGAAATACAAATGAAAGCCATAATAAGATATTACCCTCACAAGTGTTAGATGGCTATTATCAAAAAGATATGAAATAACAAGTGTTGGTGAAGATGTGGGAAAAAGGAAACCCTAGTACACTGTTAGTAGGAATGGAAATTGATACAACCACTATAGAAAATAGTATGAAGATTCCTGAAGAAGTTAAAAATAGAAGTACTTTATGATCCTGCAAGTCCACTTCAGAATATTTATGCAAAGGAAACAAAATCACTATCTTGGAAAGATATCAGCACCCCCACGTTTATTGCAGCATTATTTACATTAGCCAAGGCATAGAAACAACCTAAGTGCCCACTGATGGATGAATGGATAAAGAAAATATGAAATATGAACACACACATATGAATATTATTCAGTCATAAAAAAAAGGAAATCTTGCCATTTGCAACAACATGGATGGACCATGAGGACATTATGTGAAGTTAAACAAGTCACACAGAGAAAACCAAATACCGCATGATATCACTTATATGTATAATATTTTTTTAAAAAAGAAAAAGACAGACAGGAAAGAAAAAAGGAAGGAAGGAAGGAAAGAAGGAAGGAAGGAAAGAAAAAGAACAAGCTCATAGATAAAGAGAACAGATTGGTGTTTGCCAAAGATGGTGAGGGGTAGGGAGAGAATGGGTGAAGAGAATCAAACCATATAAACTTCCAGATATAAATGCCATGGGGATGTAATATATAGCATGGAGACTATTCTGTACTTAAAACGTTGCTAAGAAAATTGACGAAAGCTCTCACGAGAAAAAGAAAATCTGTAACTATTTATGGTGACAGATATTAACTAGACTTATTGTGGTGATCATTTCCCAATATATATTTTTTGTATACATATATCATTTTGTATATTATTTTGGATCATTATGTTGTACACCAAAACTAATACAGTGTTATATGTCAATTATACCTCAATATTTTAAAAGAAGGAATGAAAGTATACACAGAGAAGAAAGAAATCCTATTTTTGTTCAAATTCACTTGCTATCAGTCTTAAAAATGCATGGACATTCTTTTCATTTTAACAATGTTCTATAGTAAAATAAAGTTTCTCAATGAAAAAGTTTGGAAATAATTAGGTAAAGAATGTTTGATGAATGGAGAAAGAATAAACATTCACTGGAATTTGTTTTTGAAAATCACTTGCAAAATTTTTTTGATTTGATTTGTGCTTTTTTTAAAAAACATAATTTCATTCTTAAGAGAAAGTTTACAAGAATGATATGATACAAAGATTTCTGGAATATAGTTCCCTCAGATTCTCCAAATATAAACATTTTACTACATTTGCTTATTTGTTTTATTCTCTCTTATATACATTTTTTTCTGAATTGTTTAAAAGTTTAGTCATGATGTCCCTGTCAGCACTTCATACTTCAGACATAACCATAGTACAAGTATCAAATCTGAAAATTAGTACTGATACAATTCTATATTTAATCTATATGCCTTATCCATATCTGACCAGTTGCCCCAGTAATGTCCCTTTTAACAAAAGAAAATCCAAGAGTATATGGTGAACTCAGTTTGCTGTCTCTTTGTCTCCTTTAAACTACAACCTTCCCTTAGTCTTTTTTTGTTTCATGGCATTGACATTTTAAGAGTATAGGCCAATTATGTAAAATGCCACTCAATTTGAGTTTGTCTGGAGTTTTTTCATGGTTGAATTCAGGTTATACACCTTTAGCAGAAATACAAAAGAAGTAATGCTGAGTTCTATCTATTGGACCCATTATCAGCACTATCAACTTTAATTAACTGGCTATTTCCCTATTGTAAAGTTATTTTACTCTTTATAATGAATAAATATACTGTAGGTAGATGTTTTAAGATGATGTAGATCACTGTTCTCCACAAACTTTCACCAATATTTTTTATAATCCATTGGTGATTCTTGCTCGAATCACTTATTATTATAGTTATACAACTATTTCCATTATTCCTTTTACATTTATTAGTTGGCTTCCTATAGTAACAAAGAGCTTTCCCCCTCTCCATTTGTTTGTTGTTGTTTTGTAATTTATATCAGCATGGAATCATGGATTCTTACTTTATTCAATAGTTTATCATTTTTTGTCAGTTTTTAAGTTTATTTTCATCCTTAAATATCCTAGATTTTGCCAATGAGAGTGTTTTCAAGGTGGCTCCTGAGCTCTTTTGACATGCTCCATCATTCTCTGAGCACTTCTTGACTTTTTGGCACAACAAGATGTTCTAAGCACGTATTGTATTTTGCTTACCCGGCCTTGGCATCATCCACTTCTCTAATGAGCTCTGGTTCCTTCAGTAGCAAATGGCAGTTAGAAACTAAGATCTGGGTGCTAAAGTATCATTGTTCCTAATATCTCTCAATAGAACTGGAAAATAAATATATGTACACATGCAGATGCACACACATATTATACACATTCATATAATTAGAAATTTTCCTTACTTTTTTTTAGAGGCCTATAGTGCTCCATTATTTGGTCCACCAGTTTATTCAGTTACTCTTCAGTGAATTGGTACTTGGATTGTTTTCAATGATTTTCAACTACAAATGATACATCAATGAATAACCTTGTGTATGTGTATTTTCATATAACAGAGGTAGGGGTGGGTCCTCAGAGTAAATTCCTAGATCAAAGGTAAATGTGTATGTAGTTATGATAGTTACTGCCAAATACCCTCCAATAATGATTATACCAATTTACATTCTCACTAGCAATGTACGAGAGCTCTTGTTTCCCCAAGGCCTTGCCATGAGAGAGTATTGCCATTCTTTTTAAGTTTTGACAATCTTGATAGTGACGAATGGCATTTTGATGTACCCTTAATTGGCATTTCTCTTTTCATGAATGGGGTGAACATCTCTTCATAAGCTTAAGGGCCACATTATATCTTTTTTTTTTTTTTAATTGTCTGTTCATGTCTTTTGACCACTTTACTGAGGGTTTCTGTCTCAAAAACAAAATTTAAATGTGTATTTTGGGGACACATTCAAAATGCTAGACACAGTTTTAGGTGGTGCAGATAGAACGGTGAACAAAACTATTTTGCAATATATTTATTCAGCATGATTGTACCTGAAATTACAATATAAACAAGGTTTAAATCCTTGTTTTGAGGGTTGCTCTGCAAGGTTGAAATGATTCCCAAAACTCCACAATCTTATAAATCTCATCTCATTCCCCAAACTTATTTATGTAAGATACACATAACTTTTCACAGAAATGCCAAAAGGATAATATCAAGGAACTCAGCAATTGCTTTGGGCAACAAAACATTAGATGGTTAACAGAATACAGAAAACTTTCGAGAAAATATACAGATACTGTTTGAAAAAAAAGTAACATGATTTTTAATTTTTAATTTTTTATACAGTTATATATCTTCAGAATGATTCATTTAACAGATGATTCTGGACAGACAGGAGGTTTCTCCCAATGTGTAACACACTGCAGTTTTCCACAATGGTGGCATCAAGCCTTTTATAACTTTTTTACCTTCAGCTGCCTCTTCACCATCCCTCTTCTTATCATGTTGATCTGCAATGCAAAAATCATCTTCACACTGACGCAAGTCCTTCATCAGGATCCCCACCGTATGTATTCCTTAGATTTGGGTTTAATGTGGGTAATCAGTTTTAAAACAGCAATACCCAAAGCAGAGAGGCACTTTCTATGTACCCATTACTGTTCTAAGCAGTTTATATATATTTATTCATTTCATATTTACTCTATCACCCCAGGCGGTAGTAGTATGATCATCTCCAATTTACAGATGTAATTTTATGTCTCCTCATGTTCTAAATTTGCACCATGGAATTAAAGATGAAATGACAATCACCCCTTTTACCCGATTTCTACAATATAGTAATGTACAACTTGTTAAATGATAGCCAATATACTTGCTAAAGTCAAGCTATTCTGTTTCACATCAAATCCCCTACATCCACACAATACAACTATGCATATTTGTGTGTGTATGTGTGTTGGATGTGAAAAATATTATTATGTAATTGACTATTTCATCTGAAATTTCACAAATGTAGTTGCACCATTTTTCTTTTTGTTTCAGTAACCTGGTGCATTCTCAAAAACTAAAATTTATAAATTTATCAAGTAAACATGTTTATATTGGCATGACAACCAAGATGCAGAGAATTCAACTCAGCTCAACCTCAATCTACTCTTTTAAATTTATATTTCAAGAATTTGAGAACCCCTATATTTGAGATTAGTTTGGTGAAAACTTAATTTTTAAGAGCACTGTCCTTTTATCTTTAATATTTTCTATTATGTGACACAGTGGAAGACTTGAAATACAATCATTGTTTTCAAAAAAAATATTATCATTATTAGAAACATTGGAAATTTGCTTCCATTATATTCCTTAAGTTAAATGAGTGATTCTCTCTTCCTTTTTTTTGTTCATTTTAGTTATGTAATAAAACTGGTCTTTAAACATCTACTCTTTTCTCTTACCAATAGAACTACAACTGAATCAATCCAAGAACAATATACCAAGAGCTCGGCTGAGGACCCTAAGGATGACAGTTGCATTTGCCACTTCATTTACTGTTTGCTGGACTCCCTACTATGTACTAGGAATTTGGTATTGGTTTGATCCTGAAATGTTAAACAGGGTTTCAGATCCAGTAAATCACTTCTTCTTTCTCTTTGCTTTCTTAAATCCATGCTTCGATCCACTTATATATGGCTATTTCTCTGTGTAATATTTAGACTACATAGAAAGTCTTGCAAAGAAGAGCAAGGTAATGAATTTCCCCATTTCAGAATAGTAAACACAAAAGTTGCAGTGTATTTACTTATAAACAAAAGGTTAAGGTTATGTTATTATCCTTATTCTTTTTTTAATCACATGGTCAGAGACTCAAATATAAGAAAAAAAAACTCAGAAAAAAATAGTGAATTATTTCCCCTTAATCACAAACTCTTGAATCAGGATCTCTCTGCCCCAGCTTCTTCTCAGATAAAAATGTATACGCATCTAAAACATCCACGGCCTAAGGCAAAGAGATGCCAAAAAGCAAGGATGAGAAATCACAACAGACTTAATCTCAGCTATCCTTGAAGGTTTTTTTTCCTCCAAAAGGGCTTAGCAGCAATTACAACCTTACGCTACTATAGTACATAGAGCATAAAAACAATATTTCTCCTGCCCATAAGATCAATATTACTTCCTCTTGTTAAAAAAAATATATATATAAATATATATAAATATATATATATTTATATTTATATAAATATATATTTATATAAAATATATATATAAATATATATGCAATGAATTTAATTTTTTCTTTGGCCTCAAAAGCAATTTAATGTGGGGGTATTCAGCAATCACTCACCATCCTTTCAACCTGACAAAACTTATAAGTAGTTCTTCACCTCATTTTTATATGGTACAGGTTGTAAAGTGCCTCTATATACAGGGAAATTTTAGAGGGGTTCAGATTTGGAAAGTAATTAGAACATTTCTCTAGGTTGTACAGTTTATGGAATTTGTCATTATTAAGTATAGTAATAATAACATTTTTTAAAAATACAATCAAGAAAAGACCTATACTGATTACGTTTTATACATAATATACCCTCTGTTTTAATGAGAGATTTTTCTCTATTTTCTGATCTTACTAAATTCATAAACCATAAAGCCCTGAAAAAGTAAATAAGAAATCAAGCAAAAATATAGATACTAGATATGTAAAAGAAATTCTGAAAATAATTTTAATATATACAGATCAAAAAGACAAGAGTACTATAAAAAGCAAAAAAAAAAAACAACCTATAAATGTGTAACATCTACTGATATTCACATTAAGTGGTATGCTTTCCAAAATAAGTCAACACAATACTGCTTTTAATTCAGGCTTGTTTTTAGCCATACCATGAAAAAGGGGACAAAATTAAAATAATGGGACTATAATATCCATTAAATGAGAAAACCATATGAGACTTAAAAGAAATTCAACTGTTTTCTAACTTTAAAAAAAAAATAGTAGGTAAAATACCCTTATATTCATCTGAGCTATGCAGTGCCACACAAAAGCTGGACTGTAATTTCCAAATATTCCAGGGCATGTGGAATTGTGGAAAGTAAATTGTTAGTTAGTCTAATGATAGATCCTTATTTTTCTCTTATACTTCAGTTTTTCAGTGTTGTAGTGTGTGGTGTTTTTTTCTACATCCTACTTATTTTCCAATTCTGCCTCCATTCATCCTATTTCTGTCACCATTTAGCTCCTTCCTTCTACTGTTACATCTTCTTTTTTACTAAACACATACCTTTTACTAAACACAATCCATGCTTCAACCCTATGGTTGAATTGGGCAAGGTTTATAATTTGTAATGTACTAAAATGCTCAAAATTAACTTTAAAGACATGTATATTGATACCAAGATTTTATAGTTCTGCTAGATGACACAGAAATATAGATAAGTCACAACAAAACCAATCTTCTCCAACTCTCTTTATCATATGTTTATTCCTAAACTGATAACAATTCTCACTTCCGAATTTAAAGGCAAAAAAATCATATACAAGATACAGTCTAAGGACTTTATTAAAATATATTTAATAAACATGTCAATTTGGCTCTTATATGTTCAAAAAACTGATTTACTTAGATATGTTCTCAGGCATTTTTTGATACATTAAGTAAAGGGCTATTCAAAATCTTGGTGCAGGATTCTTTTACCTATGGTCCATGCACATTACTATATTTCAATACAACTACTTTTCTTTCATTCCTTTTTGTATTATTTTTTTGCATTTAAAAACATTATCTTGAGAGGGGTTTATAGGCCAAACCAGATTGCCAAAGGATTCCCATATCACATGCAAAAAAGGTTAGTATTTCCTGATTTCTGTATACTTATAAGGAAGTTTATTACAATAAAAAATGTATCAGAATGCATTTGTTTGTTTATATACATGCATAATAATGTTAATATTGAAACTATTGTTTCAATTTGATTACTCACCATTTGAAACTTAGAAAATGTCTTAAGGCCCAATATATCATAAAAAACTTCGCAGAAATAACTATTTTATATGAATACTGTGGTCCATAATTTATAATATGGATGTGGATATAAACTAAAATTTATGACCCAAAAGGTAAATGTGGCTTTTAAATGAAAAATATGTTAGGTATGTTAGTCAGGCTTGACAGACAGGAGCTAAGATCCAGCTCTGTAACCATAGAAACCTCCCTTGAAGACCTTCCTAAGGACCTCCCAGAAACACCTTCCTTTTAGGGTTATAAATTACCCTAAATCCTAGACCATAAAAGCCATAAAAGCTGCTGGCCACAGAAGCCTGTACAGAAAGTGCTACCCTAATCTGCTCACAATCTAATGTTCATTATACTGTCATTATAATACTATGTTTGTGATTCTAATTATAAAAGTTCCTAATTCTAATTATAAAAGACAATTCTGGGTAAGCGCATGTGTGGTAGGCAAATGGTTATATAGCAGCTGTCAGTCAAGGCACCTCACACACGGATCATCTTGGACCTCCCATCACAACCCAAATATAAATACCTTTTAATTTCTGTGTGGTTATAGTTCTCTTTGCTGTAAACCTGCTCCTGCCTTCTTCACCTCCCAAATTCAACAGGGCTATAGCCTTCCCTAGCATGGCCCATCTCCTAAAATGTACTTTCAATAAATCTCACTTTCAGAACTTGTAATTCTCACCAACTTGTAATTCTTTGCTGTGTTAGTGGAAAAGAACTGAGGGACAACACACACCACCATTGTCCTCCTTCCCTATCCTGCTGGGGCTACGTGGATTTCACATCATCCCAGTGACAACAGATATACCACTCAACATAGAGTAATATTTGATATGACAGTCATTTACTTTATTTCCAATCATAATTAAAGATGAGGATTTCTCATAAAAAAAGAATATTTTGCAGAGTGAATTTTAGGATATCAGAAAATTAAGATTCTATTTTGGTTATCTCTTCCTTTATTTAGCATATAAAACTGCTTTAAAATCAGATTTCTTCCTGTGACTCAATCAAGTAAAGAAATTACATGGACCAATGGCAATGAATTGAACAAAGATTGTCTTAATTCAATTTCAGCCTAAAAAACAGATATAATAGCCTTAAGAAACACACTGTGGTGGAGTACTGCAACCCACACAAACTTTCTATTTTTTTCTGATTCAAGTTGGTTTGCCCAGATAATAGCATTGTGACTTACTTGCTTATTCTACTCCCTACCTTTGTACGCCTGCTTCTTTAATCATTAAGCCTTAGGACTTGAGATTTATTGAGCCTCAGGTCTATAATCTTGGGGACAATAAGTTTCTGGTTACACTAAGGATGACAGCTTTAGATGTGTTTCAGCTCCAGGCACACTGAGGCAGAACAACCCCACGTGCCATGGGACCAGAGGAGATGGCTCCAAGCTGATTCTAGAATTGAACACAATGATCAATTACCCTGACTCCCTTAGTTTCTATGACTACTAATTTTTCCCTTTGTAATCTGTAGCCCAAAGACACCTGGGATTCAGGTTGTTGAGAGCATTAGCTTACCTGAGTCTCTGGGACTTGCAACTCTGCAAACCTGCCTTTATCTCTTCTTTGATTCCAAGCTGGTAAACTTATTTTATTTCAGTAACAGTACCATAAACATTATGTTTTAGGGAGCATAAATCAGTGTCAGTAAATTAAAAATTTCTTTAAAGTGACCAAGTCTCAGAATTTATTTGGTAGCCACTCATCTATTTTACATTTAGCCTAGTTTCAGATGTTGAACTCAACTCGTCAAGCTTGTCCATAGGAAACTAATTGAAATAAGGTTCAGTTTATTTTTAATTAAGGTTCATTTAAATGTTCAATTTAATTCTTATGGCTAAGTTTTTAAAAATCAAGTTTAAAGTAGCCTAATTTTAAAAGTTATGTAATATTAATGTGCATTCATAGGAATACACTACACAAAAAAGTGTTGGTAGTTCTCTCTGAATAATTTAAAACAATTTTTTTCTTGTGAATTGCTGTAATTCCAAATTTCTAATGAACATATTGCTTTCGTAATGAGAAAAAAATACCATAGATGTCATATGTGTTGGTGTTTGTATGACTTTTATTTTATGCATCACTGTTTCTGTTAAAATGTTTTCTGCTGTAATAGAAATGCCAGACTAGAAATGACATTTTTTCATTTCATGTTACAGGAAATCCAGAAGTGAGTAGAGTAGTTTAGTTCAGAGCTTTTGCTTCCACTAAGCTTTCCTTCAATGATTAGAAGTTAGTTGTTTTCAACTGGAAGTCTCAAAGGGAGAAGGAAAGGGTGGCTTCTCATTGTGCATCTCTCTCAGAACTTCAGTACTTTCTCAATTGGCTAGAATTGGAACACATGACCATCCTGAGCACATAACCAACCCTAAATTAATAACTAGCAGATGGATTATGCTAAACACCTTAACGGTATGCTTTATCTTGTGGAAGTAGCATTCAATTTTTCCAAATGTTTAGCCACTCTATAACTGAAAAAGAATTGTAATTCTTTTTTGTTATTGTGTGTGTATATCCGTGTGTGTGTGTGTGTGTGTGTGTGTGTGTGTGTATGCACACATTGCAGCGCAAAAGGGGAAAGTTTGGGGGATCAGAAGCCAGCAGTACTTGCCACAATCACCAATTAACTTCTCAAAATAAATCTAGACTATGTATATGTTAGGTCGGTGGGGGAAGGGCCGGCCAGATGCCTGCCTGGAGACTCCCCAGCTTGATACCTGGATCCAGACCTTCTGAATAGGACCCATTTTAGAGCCCTGGTGCCACCAGCCTAATTCGGAGGCTCGTAAATTAACATTCCCCACTCTATACCTCTACCCCAACATAACCCCATAAAAACTACACCCTTCCGTCCCAGGGCATGACTTCTCTGGCCTCTCTCCTCTCTGGACCAGAGAACCTCTCCCAGAAGCCCTCCTCTCCCAATAAAGGCTTGCTTTTGAAACTTCTCTTGGTGTGTCACATGTTTACCTTACAGTATACCACAAAATTTAAAGCAGCACATAATTTTAATACAAAGCATATTAATTGCACAATAAATGTAGCCTTAGGGGGGGAAAAACAGGTTTTATTGTTTTTCATGATCTAAATTTAAACATTTTAAACTCTAATAGTTGAAATCTTCACTCGACGCATAGAAGGTAATTATTGACATTTTTGGAAAAGGCTTTGTCTCTGTTTTTTTTTTTTTTTATGTGTATCTGTTTATATAATTAGGCCATTGGGTAAGAAGTTTGTATAACTTTTTAAAATTCTGGCTATCACTTAAGATCCAGAGGATAATTGTCCAATAAACTAATTAAATTTGTAGTAACTTGAAGCAGATTCCCCATGAAACTAATGAAAATTAACTTCAAAGCTCCTCCACTTAATCAGCCCCCTCCTGAGGCACTGGAAAAGAAGTCTTCACATGGTCATATGTTTTTATAAAATTCAAAAGAATAAAGTAGTATACTTGCAAGTAGTTGAGACTCTCTCCACTTTTACTTCTCCTCTGTCATACTTCAGCTGAGATGGTTTTAGAATGTCCATGGAGATCTTTGGAATCCAGGCAAAAGAAAGTTGAATTAGAGACATATTTATATTGAATCTGGAGGGATATTATGTAGTCACTTACATGTATAGTTAAGTTACTGCTAGCCATCATAGTAAGGTTCTAGGTATAGTTCTAGATAAAATATTGTTACTCATGCTCCCCACCTGCCAACTGACTTAGGAAAGTGTAGGGCCTAGTCATATCCTCAAATGAATGTGTCTAGACATAAGGCATCAGAACGCTGTGGGTAGTGGAGGGAAAGTAGGGTATAAAATGTACAGAAGCTAGTCTATGGAAATTCTTCCACTTGTTAGCATGTACACCCTAAAATGATTCCTGATAAGTCATGCTCTTATATAATCTTAAGTGCTGTTTGTTCAAGCCAAAACCCAGGATTCATCCTTAATATCACTCCCTAGTGTCTTACATCTAATCCAACAAGTCCAGTTGATTCAATCTGCAAAATATTTTATAAATTTGCCATCTATCTCCATTGCTATTAATCTAGTATATCTGCCATCACCTCTCTCAACCTGATTAGAACCACAAAAATTTCAGTAAAATTTTCTTGCTCTCCTATTCTCTAGGAAGCTACCTAAAAATGCAATTAAAATGTCACTACTTTGCTTAATCCACAGTGACTCTCCACAACACTTGAAACAAAATCCAAACTTCTTCCTTTGGTCTTCTAAATGAACTTTAAATGCTCAATCCTGGCTTCAGGCTGAGAGGCTTTGGGACATTGCCAATGTAACATTTTTCGTTCTGGGAAAAAATGAAATTAATATCGTCATTGTTCCTAAAGAGTGATACAGCAAGACCTCCACTTCCATCCAAGAAGATATATATACATGTGTGAATACGTGTATAATACATACTTTATGTATTTATAATTTTATATAGTTACTTACATATGCTAAGAGAAATGAAATACGTAAAGCCCTATAAAATTCTTTACATCTCTATGTGTGCATAAATAATACACACAAGTTCTCTACCCAGGGCTTCTCTAGGTTGAAAACAAGGTATTGACTGATTATGTTCTGATCTGGAGCTTGAAGTCTTCTTCTATGCTCATATAGGTTGTTGACCAAATTTAGTTCCTTGTAGCTGTAAGCCAAAGTCCCTATTTCCTTGTTGGTTATTAGCTGGAGGTCACTCTCAGCTCCTAGAAGCCATTCCCATTTGTTGCCACGTAGTCTTTCCTTCTTCAAAACCAGCAAGGGAAAATCTCTCTTACATCAAATTCCCCTTCACACTTCAAATCTTTCTCCAGGAAAATTCCAGTCTTTTTTATAGGTAGAGTAGCAACATACAAACAAATTTACACCA
Source organism: Cynopterus sphinx (assembly GCA_030015415.1). Lineage (NCBI taxonomy): Eukaryota > Metazoa > Chordata > Mammalia > Chiroptera > Pteropodidae > Cynopterus > Cynopterus sphinx. The sequence continues at coordinate 101,774,726 of CM057382.1, read as the reverse complement.
GAAGGTGAAATGCTAAAAAAAAAAAAAAAAGAATAATGAAGTTTACACTTGTATTTCCTTGTCTACTCTTCTGCTAGAATATCTATCTAGCCCTGCTCTCATCATTTAGATTTTGACTTGAATGTCACTTTCCAAAGAGGCCTTCCCTGACTATCTAAAATTGTCTCCCTCCTCACCAAGTCTCTTTCTCTTTATTTTTTAAATTTTTTCATTATATTTACTTTCTGAAATTTTATAGTAATTTATTTTCCTTTCTTTTTTGTCTTCCTATAATGAGACTGATGAAATCAAGGACCACTGTACCCCTGCACCTGATCATTATCTAGTAATTAGGTCGTAAAGTTTAATAGGCATTCAATAGTTAGGAAAGAAATAAGGGAAACTGGAGGGAAATAGAGAAATTGGCAATATCTGTGGGGTAGGCCAAAGATATTTATATAATGACATTAGACAGGGGATAAGCCTAATGCGAGAGCAGAACTTTGAAAGAATGGGTCATGGAACAATTTCATTTTCGTGGTTATGTGGAAAAGGTACACAACTGGATTGAGAAACCTAAATGATGCTATAGATAAACAGCATGAAGTTTCTAGGCATTTGGAGATGGACAATTTTGAAAAGGGAATGGAGAGGCACAAAGGATAATGCAGTTTTGTCTGGACCCTCTCTCTACATTAGAGAGAAGTTCTAATTAAGGAAAAATATCATACATAGCAAAAGATGATATATGAAGCATATGCCGATTTTTAAAATCCTACAGATGTGTCTTCAAGTGTATACTGTTATTTAAAATGAAAGACAAATTATAATGTTATTGTGTCCCACGAATTCTTGTTTTCTAAGAAAGGTGAAAGGGGAGTCAATAGAAGAATTAGATGAAGGGTCCTTAGACGTGTTCTGGTATCTCACATGACAGTGACGAGCTCTGTAACCAGTTTTTTGACCTTGATCAAGGCGCTAACATTGACTGGAAGTTCCTTTCCCTCACCCATAAAATGAAGGGGGCAAACTGGATAACAAGTCATTTATGGCTCTAAAAATCACGTGATTCTATTAAACGTGTGACAGTGTCTGACATACATACAGTATGTGCCCCATTCTATTGGTTAAACGTACAACGTCTTAGAAATGGAATCCCAGACTGGATGGAAATCTGGAGCTACCTATTACCAGCCTTCGGTTATTTATTTTGCGATGCAGACTTTTGCTATGCTGCCCCACCATTTTATTGGCCACAGTAATCCCGTGCGCTTGGCTGCAGAGGCAGAGGCGACGCGTAACTTTACCGCTTTGGCTCCACTTTAACGTCTGCCGCAGCCATGTCAAAGCAGAGCAGCTCACTGCTGCCCCCCGCTGCTAAGCCCTCCCCACGGCCACACCCAAACCGGAAATCAGGACGCCCCTGGGGTTGACGGGAAAGCGCGGCCGCGCCGCGCGCTCCTCGGGCCCGCCCCCTCCGGTGACGTCACTGCCCACCCCTTGACCCCGTGATCCCGCCCCCTTCCCAGCTTCCCTGTAGAAATCGGCGGCTTCCCGGGCCGCAATGGAGGGATCCGAGCTGGTGGTCGCGCCTGGAGGGGAAGAGGCGTCCTGCTCTTCCTGGGGAGCCGGCAGGTGAGATGACGAGTGTGGGCGGGAAGGAGCTGGGGCTTGCAGGCAGACCCGGGCACCGGCTTTCTGCTTCTCTGGGGCGAGCAGGGAGCGCAGGAGAGGCCGCGGGGTCGGACAGAACCTGCCCGGGGAGGCGAAGGGAGCGTGCGGGGTGGGTTTGGCGGCCTGAGTTCCGACCTCTGCGGCCCCCGGCTTCGCTGAGAAAGTAGTACACTTCTCACCCCTTTCGGCGCTTTCTCAGTTCCGGTTGGGGTCTGCATCCTTTTTCCTCCCAGTCACTGACCGGGAAGGGTGGGGAGGAGGGGGAAGGGCTTCGGCGGAGAGTTCTGGCCGGGGTCACTTAGTGTGAGCTTGCCAGGGCTCGTCTCTTAACACCTTCTACCCTCATTTCGGTAAAATGAAAGAGTTTCACTTTGTATGATCTTCCACTGAGATCCTCCTTTGAAAACTGTTACCAGAGGGAACTTCGTAATACTGAATCAGTGGCAGTCAGGACACCCTGAGGACCTCTTTTGACTTCTGTGGGAAAAATAAAAAATAGCCACAGTTACGCATTCTTAATTCCCAGGTGGTGTTGAGGCTCTTCACGTTTTTTACATTCCTGCAAAATCGGGGGTGGAGGTGGGAAATGTTTGTGTAGTTCCTGTTTCAGTCATCGCATATTTAATAAAGTGGATTGTTTTATCCTGTCTACTACCTGAGTACAGTATTCCAAAGATAAAAGTGATGGATATATGGTTTTGAACTAAAGTGAGACTCATAAACCTATAGTTTTTTCATCAGCTTCAGACTAAAGGGATGCTTTTGTCACCATGGTATTACTCTGCTGTTGGCAATATTGCCAGAGTCACTTGGGTTATTATGCCATACAGAAACTCCCCTTATTTAAAGCATTTTTGATTACCACATAGACTTTATTATAAAAGTGATTTTTGAAACATTCTAGTAAGGCAGAACTTTTGGGGGAAAAGTGCTACTCATATAATTAAGTGACAGAGCTGATTAGAGTGTAGCTTTTCTAATTTTTACCCGCTGGACTCTTGCCTTCCATGCAAGAAAGACAGCAAGTGAAAGTATACTAGAGATAAGAAAACTGTGTAATACAAGATTTTGTTTATTTTCACATTACAATGCCAACAAGGTATTAAAGTGTATATGTATGTTTTGTTAGATAGTTAATCTCTTAAACACAGCTGTCTTCTGATTTGTTTTCATAATTACAATCAGGAATATTTCCAGTAATCTATTTAGCTAGAAGCTTGTATCATTTGATAGTACTAGTTAGTGTTTGGTAAGATAAATGATAATATTTTTAACTATTTATAAATCTTTTGGCTTATTTATCAATACTAGGCTTAGAGATGGATTCTAAAACTGAATTTCATGCTATCACATTGTTTTTAGAATCCTGTAATTGGTAATTAGAGCTTCTCAGAACCTGGAATGGATTATACTTTTACTCAGATGATACTGATCTTAGCTGTCAGGCCCAAATGCCTCAGGCTTGTTCCCTCTGCCAGGGAACCATCTGTTTCTCAGTGTTTATACTATTATCATTTTTCTTTATATGCCATACTGTGTAAAAAATTGGGACAGGCTTCAGTAAATGATATATCACTATAGGTATGTCTTGTCACTCAAGTGTATTTAACTTTTTAATTTTTAAAATTCAACAGATACTTTTTGAGTAATTTCATTACGCCTACTATAAGAGGCAAAAGGCAATATGGTGGCTGTCAAGAGCTAGATTGCTTAGGTTCTGGTTCAGGCTCTCCCATTTACCTGCTCTTTAGGCAAATTGTTTAAGTTAACAAATGTCAGCCTCATTTTTTCCCCCCTTTGTTCAGTGGAGATAGTAATAGCACCTATTTCATGAAGTTGTAAGCGTTAACTGAGTAGACCTAAAGTGTTAACTCAATAAATGCTCGGTACTGTTAGGTATTTGGGATACAGTACTGAGCTAATGAGAGATCATGCATTCTACAGGGGAAAGCAGACAGTAGATAATGGTAAGTGATTTGAAAAAAATATAGCAGGTTAAGGAGTTAGGTGGTGACCTACGGAGAAGAGGCACTATTTCTTTGATAGGGTGATCAGGAATGGTCTGTGTAATATTTGTGAGTGACTTTTAATAGAGGCTTAAGTGATTGGAGTCAACTATTCATAGATTTGAAGGAAGAACAATCCAAGCAGAAGCAATAGCAAATATAAAAACTAAAGTGATTGCAAGTTTGACTTTTTGAGGAACAGCAAGTAGGCCAGTGTGGCTGAAGATAGTGAGCAAGAGGGAAAGTAGTGGGAGTTGAGATTGGAGAGGAAATTGAGAGGCAGAACACATAGGCCCTTTTAAGCATAGAAAGGTAGTTGAATTTTATTCATAGAACCGAAGGGTAATTCTAAGTCAGAGAGTAATGTCTGACTATATTCTAAAAGATTTAGGCTGTTTTTTGCAAAGTAAACTTAAGGGGAAAGGCAATAGTAGAAATAAAGAGGCAAGTAGGAGGCCTTTGAAGTAGTTTAGATGAAAACTGATGATGGTGTAGCCTTAGATTATACTAATTAAAATAGAAGTGATCAGATTTTAGATCTCTTTTGAAAGAAGGCTAACAAGACTCACAGATGGAGAAAATGAGGGAATAAATTCAAAGGATTTCTAAATTTTTTTGGTCTGAGCAAGTAAATGGTAGTGAGAGAAACAAAATTAGAAAAGACTGGGAAAGAATAGATCATGCAGGGGGAATTCTGTTTTAAGCTTGCTATGTTTGTGATACTAATGGTACAGAGGTACTGTGCTGGCAGATGTGTAAAATTTGGAGGTCAGGGGAGAGATCAAACATGGAGTAGTAAGTTTAGCTATTATCAGTATATATGGTAAATTCCATGAACTGAAGATTATCTAGGAAGATATAGATCTTCCTAGATAAATATAGATCCACCAGAATATATGTAGCAATGATAAAACCACACCTAAGAGTAAAACAACCATGGGCTATAATTTTACAGTACATAAAGAGTAGGCAATCAGTGGATTTAATGTTGACCTATTTTTAAAATCCAAGTAAAGTGATGGATAATGAAATATATATCTGGTTTGTAAAACTTCTTTTAGTAACTAGTGAATCTAATTCCATGTATAATTGAATGTTCCATTGTAGGATGTGAATATTGAATAACCATGCTTACTCTTGAAAATTATGTTTTATTTTTCAGTACAAATACAGATTTGCCTGTCATGTCAACAGAATCTGTGGAGATTGATGATGCATTATACAGGTAAGAACTTTATGGAAATTGAAACTTATTTTCCCATTTTTTGTCTTCAGATAATGGACTAGTCTCTTCGAAGAGATACCATTAGATCCATGCAAAATTTTGTAAATATATCCTATAAGTTTCTCTGAAGTTAAAATTAGGGTTTCTGTGATTTTTAAAAACCGTATGTAGTCTGAAAGCTAAAATGATATTTAAATCTCGGTTGCTTTAGGTGATACGACTAAGAATGATTTTGCTACCACTACAAAATATACTTCGTTTTGGACAGGAGTACATATTTATATTCTTGGTAGTACAGGAGTCTCATGCAAAACAATTCATTTCACTTTAGTTGTACAGTAGCATCTAGAGAATGTGTTTACTTCAGTGTAATCTCATTAACAACATTGCATGTTTGTACTGGAGAAGTATTGTGTGATTGAAGAGCTGTGATTTGAATGGAATTTAGTAGGACATTACCATACTTTTTCGTGAAATCAAAATACTTTTTTCAAAATTAAAGAAAAATTAAAAACATGTTGCTATTCTAAGGAATTTTTTTAAATAGTGATTTGTACAGCAGTATAATCTCAGTTTAAGAGTTGTTAGGTTTTCTTTCATACTCATGGAAAATAGATTTTATGTAGGTTAGAATTTGGAAATATAGGCTCATTATGTGTTTTTAAATTCTCTATATTTTTTTATTGTGGGATGTAGAATCAATTTTGAGCACTTTGAAAGGAGCTGATATGTTGATTTCAAATCTGTTTTGTGCTGTACACTTAGAAAAAGTGATAAAAGGCTAAGTTAATTTTGCTTATGTGGAAATTATATTACCATATGTTCTTCTGATTATAAATATACTTCAGAAGTCACTTTGAGTTTGGTGTTCTTAATAACTTTTTAATCATATTCTTGGAATAAATGGCAACTCCTTGAGATAGCATTGCTAATTTTATTCATTGTTTAATTAAAATCCCATTGAAACTTTTATATCCCTCCAACTCTGTAATTACTGATTAATGAACATTTTCAGTAAACCAGAGATTAAATTTTCTATTTGCAATGCTGGAAAATAGCATGCAGTTTGCTTGACTGTAAGTTACAGAATATAGCAGGTTAGGTATGGTATATATGGAAGTTCACATATAATCAAGTATTGTAGGATCATAAGGTAGTTCTATTTTTAATTTTTTGAAGAGCGTCCATATTGGTTTCCATTGCATTTGGACCATTTCACATTACCAATAGTGCATAAAGATTCCAATTTATCCAGATCCTCATGAGCACTTGTTATTTTCTGTGGTTTTGTTTTTGTTTTATAATGCCATCTTAACAGACATGTGGTGATATTTCATTGTGGTTTTGCATTTCTCTGATGATTAGTGATATTGAGCACCTTTTAATATTTCTTTTGGCTGTTTGTATGTCATCTTTAGAGAACTGTCTTTTCTAGCCCTTGCTCATTTTTTAATCAGGTTATTTGTTTTATTTTGTTTATTTGTTTTTGGGGGGATTTATTGTTTGATTGTTTTTGCTATTGAATTGTAGTTCCATATATATTTTGGATATTAACCCTTTATCAGTTGTATGATTTGCATATATTTTCTCCCATTCTGTAGATTGCCTTTTCACTTTATCTATTGTTTCTTTTGCCACGCAGAAGTTTTTTAGTTGGAAGTAGTCCCACTTGTCTGTTTTGGCTTTTATTGCCTGTGCTTTTGGTGTCATATACAGGAAATCCTTGTCAAAACCAACATTAAGAAGCTTTCCCCCTATGTTTTCTTCTAGGAGTTTTATAGCTTCAGGTGTTACATTTAAGTCCTTAACCCATTTTGAGTTGATTTTATGTGTGGTATAAGATAAAGGTCCCATTTCATCTTTTATTTTGCATGCAGCTATCCAGTTTTCCCACCAACATTTGTTAGCCCCAACATACCTAATCTTTTGAATACACTGGCCATACTAGACTGTTTCCATACCAAGCATAGTTTATACTTTTATACCTCAATTGTCTTGTCCTAGAGCTCCCTTTTGTACTTCAAACGTACCTTCTACTTTTAAGATTTACTCGAATGTCTACTCTGATATCTCATAAGAGTTACTTCTAATCCTTTTCAGTCTAAAGCACCTTATCCTTGTTGCTAGTAAATCATGTAGTATTTTTTTACGTATATGTCACTCTGTCACGGTATGAGTTTCTCAGAATTCAGGACCATGGCACATTGCTTAGAAGAAGATTCTCATTAAATGATTATTGAATGACTAGAACAAGGCGGTGGGTTCAGATTGACTGGTGGTCTTGAACCCTAGGTAGTAGACAGTTAGGTGAGTTGGCAGGAACCAAAACTAGAAGAATCAAAATATAGGACAGAAAAGTCTGAAAAAGGTGCATATGGTACTTAAATGGAGAGATATTAATATTGAGAAGGTACTTGCACATTTCATCCTGTGGCAAAATCAGTATCGGGACAAGGTGTAATATTCTCCTGTGCTGGAGTCTGATATGAGGAAGTCGTAGTAAGACAGTCTTACATCTGGAAAATTATGACAACTGGAAGAAGAGGAAAATAGAAAAATTTCTGTGTTCTCTGAAATTGGAGCATCTTTTTAACAGACCAGATATACATAAATTTATTTTTACCTGAAAGTTTAAGAGGAAGTGTGAGTTTTTGACATTTAATATATTGATATTTATAAAGTCGATACTTTAAATGTTGTTTATTTCCTCCTAAATACTATAATTGAAATCTGGTTACTATTTATTAGGTATACAGGTTTTTCTCAGATATGAATAACTGAGTCAGGTTATAATTCTAAATAATTAGACTTTCTTACTAAACTAAAACTCTAAAATCTGCAAATCTGAATATTAACCAAGTTCTAATAGTTACATATATATATTTAAGTAGGAAATATTTTTAGAACAATTTCAATACCTAGTGGAACAAAGTATCTTTATGAATATATTTCGTTTTTTCCTTATTACTGCTCAATCTTAAGTCACCTCAAAATTACTGGTTAATAAATCTGAAATAGTTCTCAGAATCTAAAGATTTTTTTTGTTGTGTGGCGGGGGGGACCACTTCTAACAGCATTCTGTACCACATCTCTATTTTTACATTTTTGTTACCTACAATTTGTTGAGTCTGTTATACTTGAGCCATTTCTGTAGAATTAACCATTTCTTTCTTTGCTTATTGATCCCAATTTTTATCTGAAGAAATGAGTCTCAATTTAGAACTCCAGCCTTGGTTTTCTAACTCTCCTTGAACAACTCTCCATCGGAAGTCACTAGGGCTGATTCAGATAATAATAAAATGGTATTTTGTTATCTCCTTTTATGTATTCCTTGCGTGTAGGTTCCTGTGTAGACATCACTCTATGAAGAAAGGGCAAATATCAAAGCAGAATCTAAGCATTCTTAGGTCTCTGGATATAATAACAATCATTGTATAGAAACCTGGATTTATTTTAGTGGAAACACTTTTGGGATGAGAGCCCCTTTTGGATTTGCTTCTACTCTTTTGACTTCCTCCTCAGACTTTTTCTTAGGCTGCTCTTGGTTTGCCTGCACCATAAATGCCAAATTCTAGCTTTAGCATTTTTCTCTTAGTTCAAATCATCCATTTCCATGACTTTAACTATTTCTATATGCTAGTGATACTTGTTTATTCCTTCAGCTTTCTCCTTAAAATCTGGAGACTTGTTTTTAAATGCACACAAGGTACATTTAAACCAGATGAGATGCTCAGTGAATATTTACTTCTTAGAGAAATATTGTAGTGTACAGTGGAATGAACATAGTCTCTAGAGATAATGTTTGCATCCCTATCCTGACATTTACATGAACTAAAACTAGTAAATTTTTCTGCTCCTCATATTTCTCATGTATAAATGAGAATAATAATATCTGATATCTTAATAATACTAGTCTTAAAGATTTTATGAAAAAAAAAAATATTTTTTGGCGTAAAGTAGCAGTCAGCAACATTGAATCTCCTTTTCTTCCCATTCCCAAGCTTAATTAAATGCTATCACACCTACTCAGTAACCTAAGCTAGAAATCTTGGTGTCATCTTAGCTTTTTTTCCCTGTTTGTCATCCTCATAATTCAGTTATTTTTTTTAATCCTTCCCATTATTTCTATACAACTCTTAATTCCAACTTCATTCAGCATCTCTCATTGAGCTAGTATAGTATTCTCTTATATGATCTCTTTAGGCTACTCTTATCTCTAATCCAAATTTCATATTTTATTCAAAGAGTGTTATTTTTGAAATTTATCTCAGAGCCCATGGCTTCTCAGTTTAAAATTCTTGAATGGCTCCCTATCATCTACAGTAGGTGAGGCCAAACTATATAATATGCATTTAAACACCCTTTTGAATACAGTATAACATTATGACTGAGCATATAAACTTTAGTATAAATCTTAATTCAAATCATCCTTCACCATTTATGAGTGTGATTTAATCAGGTTGCTTAACCTCTTAAGTCTAATCTTATCTTTTTATTTTTTTATATGTTCATTCATTTAAGAAATATTTAATGAGAAAAATGTCAGCAGGTTGCAAATTAATCATAAAGAACAGTGCCTAAGAGCTTTATAGTTTCTAGGTATTATTTTCTATAAGTTATTGCCATATCTTTCTTTTTAGCCTCCCCGTTACTCATCAATTTACCATCAACATCTTATTTTTCAGCCTTGTCAGACTTCATATATTGTCAAGGATTTGATTTTACCCTACTTATAAAATAAATGCTAGGCCATTGTTTAGTGGATGCTGACAGAAGATGTGAGACTTAGGTTTCAGAGACAAAGGATTTCATTATTATATAGCAAGAGGCATGGGCATCAACATAATGCTCCTGCATCTAGTGGGGGCGATGCCCTGGACCAAGAAGGATCCTTTTACATAGTGGTTTTATATCACAACTGAGGAACACTGAATTTGGGGACCTATCAATTATGTCAAGCAGTAATCATGCTTGCTCTTGTCTTGGAAAGAGACTCACCTTATCCTTCAAGGTTATGTAGTACAAACACAACCCTGTGAAAAAACCGAGTGAAGAGCAGTCAGGACCTGCCTCGCTAGGCATATCTAAAGAGACATGTAGGTGTGTGAAAGACACATGAAGGAGTGGCTCCCAACATAAATACATATTTTTTCAGTTTCATTGAAGTATAATTGATGTACAGTAAACTCTATGTATTTAATGTGTATAGTTGGTTTTTTGATATATATGCATATATATGTATATACATACATACATCATACATAGACACACACACACACACACACACACTCATGATATCATCAGCACAATTTAGGTGATGAACATATTCATCACACCCAAACATTTTCTTTGTGCCCAGGTAATCCCTCCCTCCCTCCTCTCTCCAGCTAACATTTCCCCAGGCAATAAACCGCTGGTATGCTTTTTATCGTTGTGTACAATAGTTTTAATTTTCTAGAATTTTATATAGATTGATTCATATAGCATGTGCATTTTTGGAGGGGTCTGGCTTCTTTCACTCAACATTATGATTTTGAGATTCATCTATGTTGTCATATCAGCAGTTTGTTCCTTTTTATTGGTGAGATGTATTCTATTATATGGCTACACTGCAATTTATTTAACTGTTAACTGTTGATGGGCATTTAGGTTGTTTCCAGGTTTTGGCTATTACAAATAAGGCTTCCATGAGAATTTATATTCATGTTTTAAGTTAGACAGATGCTTTACTTTTGGATGAATACCTAGATATGAATGCCTGGATTGTATGATAGGTGTATTTTTAACTTTGTAAGGAATGCCAGTGATTTTTCAAAGTGGTTGTACTATTTTCCATTCCCACTGGTAGCGTATAAGCATTCTAGTATCCCATATGTTCACTCAGTTCTTGGTAGGGTCAGTCATTTTAAGTTTTGGCATTTCTAATGAGTGTATAGTGGTGTATTACACTGTGGTTTTAATTTGCATTTCCCTAATGAATAATGATCATAAGCATTTTTTTTTTCATGAGGTTATTTGCCATCTACCTTTGGTAAAATATCTCTAGAAATCTGCCTTTCTTTGTTCATTGGGTTGTTTGTCTTACTAATTAGTTCTTTATACATGTTCTTTGTTATATATGGCTACAGATGTTTTCTCCTAATTTGTGGCATGTCTTTTCATAACAATGTCTTTTGTAGAGAAAAATTTTTAACTCTGATAAGATACATTTTTCATATATATAATTTGTATTTTTTTGTCTTGTTTATTAAAAAAAAAAAGTTTGTAAAACTCCAGGACACTATCATTTTCTCTGAAGTTATCTTCTTTAAATTTCATAAGTATTAACTCTTAAATTAGGTCTGTAATCCATTTCAAGTTAATTTTTGTATATGGTGTTCAGTGAAGGCCAAGGTTTATTTTTTTCCACATAGTTCTCCAGTGTTTTAGCACATTGGTTGAAGATTAGCCATCTCCTGGAGAGTATCTCTGACAGAATTCAATAGACTAAATATATGTGGCTTTAATTCTAAAAACTTATATTTCAGTGATATATCTGTCTCTCTTTACGCCAATACCATACTGAAGCTTTATCACGAATCTTGGAGTTTGGGAGTGTAATTCCTCCAACTCTGGTCTTCATTTACAAAGGTGGTTTGACCCAACATTTTAGAATCAGCTTATTGATTCTTTAAAAAAAAAAAAATCTTCCCCAAATTTTGTTTAAGATTGTGTTGAATATATAGTTCAATTTTTGGAATATTGACTTTTTAACAATATCGAATTGTAAGATCCGTTAACATGGTTTTATATCTGTCAACTTATTTTTTTGCTTTCTACTAGATCTTATACAACTGTTATAAGATTTATCCCTAAGTAATCTGTATTTTATAAATGATAATTTTAAATATTAATTTCCAAGAATTCATTACTTTTAAATTGGAGCATAAATGATTTTCACATACTAGCTTCTTATCCTGCACTCTTGCTAAACTCACTTATTCTAGTACATTTTTTTCTAAATTTCATAGGATTTTCTACAAGCATATTATTTGAAAATAAAGAAGTTTTACTTCTTTTCCTGGATACTTTTTGTTTCTTGACCTTACTATACTGGCTGGAACCTCAATACAATATTGAATGGAAGTGGTTAATGTGGACAACCTCACTTACTTCCTCACCTTTGATAGAAAACATTTATTCTTCCACAGTAGACTTTTCATAGATACCCTTTATTAGGCTGAAGAGGTATACTTCTATTACTAGTTTGCTTAAAGTTTTGTTTTGTTATTTTTTTTTAATCAAAATGAATATCAGGTTGTCAAATACTTACTTTGCATTCATCAAGGTGAACATATGATTTTTCTTTAGTTTTTTAATGTAGAAAATTACAATGCTGGCTTTTAGAGTATCATACCACCCTTGCATTTTTGGGACAGAGTCCATTTGGTCCTGATGTATTTTTACATATATATTTACATAAAATTCTGTTAAGAATTTTTGCATCTGTGCAAGGCATATTGGTGTGGAGTATTTTTTAATTTATCTTGTCTGGTTTTAGTACTTGGTATTATTGTCTTATCACACAGAATGACCTGAGAAGTATTTCAGATTTCTAGAAAGTTTGCATAGAATTGGTATTTTTCTAAAGTTTTGGTAGAATTCATAGTGACACTCACTGTCTCTGGAGTTTTCTTTGTTGGAAAGTTTTTTAACTACAAATTCAACGTCTAATACATACAGGGATATTCAGCTAATATATTTCTTCTTGAATGACGTTTGTGTCTTTCAAGGGATATGTTCATTTATCTTGGTGGTTAACTTTAATGGCATAAATTTGTTTGTAGTAGTCTCTTAATATTTTTTTTAATGTCTGTAAGATATAAAATGTTTCCTTGCTTATTCCTGATATTGGTAATTTTTCTCTCTTCTTTCCTGATCATTCTGGCTGTAAGTTTATCACACTTATTATCTTCTCAAAGAACCAGCTTCTAGTTTAATTGATGGAAATGTAATTATGCAGCACGTGACTATAGACTTCTGTTCCTCCTATCCCATGATCGGAGTTATTGTTCTTTTGTTTCGCTTCCATGTGTGTTATAAACCCACAATATATTGTTGTTTCTTGGCTTAAATAATCAGTTATCTTTAAAAGACATTTTTAAATTAAAACTTTGTATTTATCCACACTTTTGTCAGTTCTGGTATTCCCTATTTCTTTGTGTAAATTAATATTTCCACCTGGGATCATTTTTCTTTTGCCTCAGGATTTACTTTAATAACATTTATAATGAAGGTCTGCCAATATGAATTTTTTTAAGCTTTTGTGTGTCTAAAGAATACTTTCTTTTTTGAAATTGAATATAGAATTTTAGACTGACAGTTTTTTTTTTTCAGTACTTTAAAAATGTGCCCCTATTTTCTGATTTGTACTGCTTCCTGGGAAAAAGTCAACTGTCATTCCTCTTTCTTCTGTAAGTAATGTGCTCTATTTTCTCTCATTACTTTTAGTATCTTCTTTTCATCTATAGTTTTAAACAATCGTGTTTCTTTTTTCATATTTTTCATATTTTTTGTCCTTGGGTTTCTTTACATTGTGATCTGCGAAGTTATTGTGTTCTTGGAAAAATTTTAGCCATTAGTTTTTCAAATATATTTTTCTTTCCCCCTTTCTCTAGTCTCTTCAAGGGACTGTACTTCCACCTATATTCCACCAAGTTGTCCCACAGCTCACTTATGCTCTTTCTTATTCCAGTCTTTTTTTTTTTTCCATTTGTTTTCATTTTAGAAAGTGTCTATTGCTATATCTTCAAGTTCACTTCTGTAGTGTTGAACCTATTTTTAATTTCATCCAGTATATTTTTCATCTTAGATTTTGTAGTTTTCATCTCTAGGCGTTTTGCTGCTCATGCTTTCTCCTACTTTCTTGAGCTTATGGATTATGTGTATAATTATTTTACTATCTTTATCTAAACATTCTATCTGTCACTTTTAAATCTCTTCTGTTGATTTTTCTATTAATTATAGAATAATGAATTTTTTAGTCATTATAGAATAAGAATGAATTTCCTGCTCTTTTGAGTACCTTTTTGATGTATGCCAGACATTGTGAATTTTACTTTTTTGGGTACTGGATAATTTTGAATTTATTCTTGAGCTTTGTTCAGAGACTGAGTTAAGTTACTTGAAGATTTAAATGTGGGACTAATTTTTCCCCACTATTGATATAATACCTTTTTGAGTGGTGTTTATTGAGGCATTTCTTTCCCCAGCTTGAAGTTGTTTCCTGAGTGTATGTGCTGATGTTATTTAGCTGATGGATGACTCAAGGAGAACCTTTTCCAGATCTCTGACACTCTGTGTGTTCATCTCTGTGCTTGCAAATTCTAGCTTCCTTGAATTCACAGCCCTACCTTTTTAATTCAGGAAACCATCAGACTTTCTTCGGGTTTCCCTTCCTGCACTGCAGCCTAGAAACTCTCCAAACAGCAACTAAGGCAGTCATAAAGCTCACCTTGTTTTTCTTCTCTGAGATTACTGTCCTGAGTTGCCTATTGTCCAGTGTCTGAAGTCTGTTTATGCATTTTTATTTTCCAATTTTCAGTTGCTTAAAGCGGGAGGAGTATAAACCTGGTCTCTGTTATTTCATCATGATCAAAGGTGGAAGTCTTGTATGTATACTATGTTTCTCTTATATGTCATTCTTTTTCATGGTTTTCTTTTTTCTAGCATATAGGATATTTTTCCTTTTTGGTTATTTTTTAACACCTTTCAAGTCTTTGGAATTTTATTTGGATGAACCTCATTTTTGAAACTTTCCATGATGTCCACTGATAGAGATAATTATTTCCTCTTCTGTATTTCAGGTTCCCATAGTTTCTGATACTTCTGTATGTAGTACTTAATAATGAATTATTTACCTCTCTTTCCAATAACATGTCACAAAGATTCTGCTAAGTATTTTATATATTTTATCTTATTTAATTTGAACCTCATGATATCCATATGAGCTGTTGCTATTGTGATACCCACAGAGGGCTAGTGCCTGGCTTGAAATAGATATTTTAATACATTTATGAATGCATGACAAAGATAATTGAAATACATCCAGAAGAAAGTGATCAGAGTGTTGAGGGGGACTCAAAATGATGTCATTTTGGAATTGTTTAAGGAACTGGCGATGTTTAGCCCGGAGAAAGAAGACTCTGGAACCTGAATGCCATCTTCAAATGTTTGGAGGGCTGTCACATCGAAGAGGGATTAGACGAGTTCCCTCTGGCCCCAAGGAGGTAAAATTAGGACTAGTAGGTGAAAACTATAGGGAGATATTATACCTTCATAAAAGAGAGCATCTGTAATAAATAAGGCTCTCTAAAAGTAGAGTAGGTGGCCTTGATAATTTATTTTTACTGGATACAATCACTGATATGTTGGTGTCCACTTAGTAGAGTCAGTTGTTACATAACATGCTGGACTTGAAGATATGTTTTAGGCTCTTTAATTTCCATCACTACTACTTAACTAACAATATGAACTTCATAGGATCTAAGTGTCCGTTGCAGAATACCTGACATATCTAGTACAAAGTAGGCACTTAATTAGTACCCTTCCTCTTGGTGGCCAAATATCGAAAAGGCATTTTCAATTTTGAAAGATGATTTAGGTAATGAGAATTTGTCTGAGATTGTTTGATTCTTTGGTTAACCTTGGTTCAGATATCTTAATTTGTATTCCTTTGTCTGTGTGTTCTTCATTCATAACCACATTAATGCCATGGCTATTCATTATTTGCTTAAGTAATCTTAATAATTCATGAGGACAAGTCTGAGATGAAAACATTTTTAAATGTAGTTCTTGTGACTGTGAACCTGGTAAGAATAATTCAGGTCCTCTGGTTAGTAGAGCATAAAAATATTGTTCTTGTTCTTGTGTGCCAGTGTATTTCTTTTATTAACTTAGCAAATGGTTTTTGTGTGTCCATAATATGCCAAGCCCTGTTCATTCCTGGGGATAAAATAGTAAATAAGGCACTTGCCCTGCTGTAAAGAATCTACAGTCTCCTAGGAAAAAATAGACAAATAGTGAAAATATACTATAGTGAGTGTTAGTAGATTGCACGGTATTATAAATGCCATAAAAATGATCCAACACTGTTTTGGGAAAGTTTAGGGGTATCAGGGGAAACATCATGGGGAGAAAGTAATTTATAAGCAGAGACCCATGAACCAGTAGGAATTATTCAGGGATAATGTATAGTGGGAGAGGGATACGCCAGAAAAATATCTACCAGGCAAAGAGAACATAACACTTTTGGAGAACTAAAAATCTTTAGTATACCTGAAACACACAGTTTAGTGGAGAGGTGACAAAAGGTGAGACTGGAGAACAAAGCAGAGATTAGATTATGAACAGCCCTGTGATTAATGTTAGAATGTTAACTTTATCATAAAGAAAATAGGAAACCGTTGGAGTTTTTAAAGCAGGAGAATGATTTGACCAGAAGTGTACTGCAGAAAGATCATTCATCTTTCTTAGTAGGAAGTTAATAGGTAATATATAAAGCTTAAAACCAAGAAATAAAAGTATAAACATAATATAGAAGTAAGGGAGTAAATAGTAGAAGAAATAACTAGAAGAATTGAGAGTGGTTGTCCTTGAGGAGTGGGAATTAGGTTAGAGAAGAGTAGTCAGGGAACTTTTTTTTTTTTTTTTTTTTTTATTCCTCTGTAAATCAATGTAGAGTGACTTGATTTTCTTAATCTCTATATAGTGTAGCATAGTGGTTGAGTATAGATACTAAGACCAGACTGCCTGGGTTGAATATTGCCTCCACTATTTCTTTTACTTTATTTCCCTGTGCTTAAGCTTTTCTCTCTGTAAAAATGGGAATGATAATAGAATTTATCTAATAGAATTTTTGCGAGGATTAAATGAATTAATACAAGTAAAAGACTAAAAGAACGTGTGGTGCAAAATATTCAGTCTGTTATTCTTACATATAAGCACTATTCAGGTACTTATATACAAGAAAAATAGACAAATTTACAGTTATACTGGGAGATACTTTAAATGTTGCTTTTAGTAGTCAGAGCAAGCAGACAAAAAAATCAGAATAGATATAGATCTCATCAACATGATTATTAAAATTAAAGCTTATATAAAGAATGTTTTATCTAAAACTATAGAGAATGTATTATTTTCAAGAACACACAGAACATTTGTAAAATTGACCCCTAAAATCCTCAAATATGAAAGAGTGGAATCATATAGATTGTGTTTTCTGTTCATAATTCATTTAAGCTAGAAGTCAACACTAAAGATAACTACAAAATTCTTATACTTCACATTAAGCTGTAAGTCAAAAAAGAATCATAATTAAATCTGGAAAATAATGAAGTTCAGTATCAAAATTTAGGGTACTGTTTAAAATCAGTTAAAGTTTTAGATGGGTATTTTAGAAAATAAAACCTAAAAAATTAATGAATTTTTATTTCAGGAAGCTAGGAAAAAAGAAAATAGAAGAGTAGAATTTATTAGTATGGGAACATTTCAAAAGCCAAATTCACAGACACCAGCGAAAGGCTAGCCCTGTAAGCAGGCTAAAGTTCAGGCCCTGCTATGTTAACTTTTTCTTGCACATTAAGGATGTGAAATTGTAAAGACTTCAATACATTGCCAGGATGGGAGAATAAATAGGTACATCCACTTCGGAAAACAGTTTGGCATTATCTAATAAAGTTAACCCTACATTTCCTCTCCTAGATACATGCACTGTAGAAACTACTATATGTGTACCAGGAGATGTACATAAGAATACTCATAGACTCGTTATTGGCAACTGTTCAAAACTGTGGAATAGCTAAATTATGGTGTACTATTACAATAGAATAGTACATTACAATAGACTACACCAGAAATGAAAATTATTGAACAGCTACATGCATTGATATGAATAAATCTCATAAATATAATTTCATTCAAAAGAAGCAAGACACAGAAGACATTGAAAATGATCCCCTGTATATTAAGTTCCAAAATAGACAATACTTAAATTGCTCAGGGGTACACAAACAAGAGTAGTAATACACAGTTCCATACATAGCATTGTAGGTGTTAATAAATATTTGATATTTGAATAAATGGATAGTTTCATATCTGAAACAAATGGTGAAAACCAATTTAAAAGGAAAAGTTTGGGTTATATTATATTTTGCAGGGAATAGGAAAGAAAGATAGCTAGTGTTTATAAAATAGTTTCTTCTGACTAAACAAACCTTTTCAGGCTTTTTTATTGAATATAAATAGGTGAAATATGGAAATTAAACATTTATATATTGAACAGGAAAATACATTAAACCAGTGTGTGTGTGTGTGTGTGTGTGTGTGAGTGAATTCCGAAAGATATATTTATAGTCCAAGGAATTCTGGAATATTTTGTTGTTTATACTGGATTCATGTGTCAAATGATTTTCATAAAAATCCACTGGAATCTTCACATTAGCTTCAAAAACTGGTATAGTATCAAGTGTATCACTCTTCTTTCAAGTGAACTCATTACTAGATTTCTTATTATATCTAACTTTTAAAAATTGCCTATGTTTATTTTTTGACATTCCAATCCTGATACTATACTACCTTGTGGCTGAATTACTTAACAAGGTCCTTTGTAGACTTTAACAGCATTTATAGTTAAAATGATGTTTGAAAACTGCTTAATTTTAATTCATCTAAACTCTAAGAAGGGAACCAATTTTTTGCTTCAGATATCCTATTTACAGTGAAAGACTCAAAATAGACATGGCAAACTCAAATGCTCATAGTGGCTACTGAAGTAATAAAGGAGAGAAGCAGGGTAACTGTGGCAAGTCTAGAGCACATAGTCCTTCCTATATAAATAGGCAACACCTGCTCAACTCCACTTGTCTAGAGCCATGAGGAAATGTGGACCTTGGTGCCAAATCTTCTAACTTTTTAAACATTATATATTTGGCAATTATCAGACATTTTAAATACAATGCGCGTGACCCAAAACAAGTCTTGGGCAGAATCTAGTTGCCAGGCTTTTAGTTTGCAAACAACTTTAAAGGGATATATAAATTTAATGAAATAATTTATTGTTTTTTATTGTGTTTTACATTTAGTCGACAGAGGTATGTCCTTGGAGACACAGCAATGCAGAAGATGGCCAAGTCCCATGTTTTCTTAAGTGGTATGGGTGGTCTTGGTTTGGAAATTGGTAAGCAGTATTTTTATTCATAACTTTATATGACACTGTTGAGCAACATAATGTAAAGATTAATTCCGCATGTAATATTTCTATAAAATAAATTAGATCTGAAACCTTGATTAGATTTAGTTTTGATTCTTTTGTCAAGACTACTTCATGATACTGTTATATTCCTACAAGGAAGCAGTAATTACTTTTTTTGTGATGTCAATAGCTATTGATCATTTTCTGCATCCATTAATTCATTATGATAGAGCACACATACATGTATTCAAGCAACAAGTCTGGTAGAATACACTAAAATTTTAAAAGTGATTATTGCAGTATGGTGTGATTATGGGGATTTTTTTTGTTGTTGTTCATCTGTATTTTCTAAGGGACTTGTATTTTTTTAGTAAAGAAAGTTAAAATAGTCTGAGATGTGACTAAGCTTCATAAAGACATATCTAATATACGTTCCTAATATTAAGCTATTCTTTTTTCTTTTTCCTTTATAGCAAAGAATCTTGTTCTTGCAGGAATTAAGGTGAGGAAATGTCCTTGGTAAGAATAATTTTATATGTGAACTCTTTTCTTTTTTTGCTCATCAGTTGTGGCAATATTGTTTACACTTTGTCCTGATTATTATTTCTTCATTTAGTAGCAAAATTGTTTTAATGCTCTACTTGTCTCTTTTTAAAATAGAAATTAATATAGAATTTAATATAGGCAATTTCAAAATTATACAAAGAAGTTTTAACATCATGCAGCTGCAGTTATTAACTCATACACAAATTTGTTTTATGTATCTCTTTCCCATTTCCCTCTGCCACCCAACTGCCAAATTATTTTGATGTGTCAGACATCCTGTTATGTCATCCTTAAATATTTTAGTATATAGCTCTATAAGATAAAGATGCTTCCTAAGGTCACTCAGGAAGTTGTTGACAGGTTTGGTGGCAAATCTGTGCCACTTGACATTCCCACTTCAAATTTTTGCTGGTTGTTCAGAGGTCACCCTTAGTTTCTTACCATATGGCCCTCTCCATAGGGTAGCTTGCTTCATCAGAGTAAGATAGCAAGAAGACAAGAAACGGAATATGATAGCAAGACAAATCACAGTCTTTTGTAACCTGATTTCAGAAATGACATTCCACCACCTATGCTGTATTCCTTAAAAGCACATCACTAGGTCCATTTTACACTTAAGGGGAGAGGATCATACAAAGACGGGAGTACCAGGAAGTGAGAATCATCAGGGCCATCGTTGAAGCCTGCCTACCACAATCATCAAATATGTAGTTAAAGTTCAAATTTTCCCAGTTATCTCCTGTGATTTTTTGTTTTACTCCAATCAGGATCCAAGTAAAATCCATTCATTAAATTTGGTTTCTTTTAATATATAGATTTCCCTTCTCTAATTTTTTTTTGAGATTTACTTATTAAAGAAAGGTCATTTATTGCATCTACCTCTACCTCTGTTTCCTGTAAACTGGTAGTTATATACCAAGAATCAGATTCATCTTTGATTTTTTTGGCACTACTCCACAGTCTCTCTTTTTGTGGTTATTAATGATTATAGCTTAGATTCATTATTTTATTCAGGACATTGATATTCTAATTCTGTCATTTCTTTGTCATTTATTACCTAGAATAATATTTTAGAAAGAAAATTTTCCATTTATTACCTATTTGATTCTATTAAAGTGTAGTTTGTACATATATGAAGAGTAGGATAAATACTTGATTTCCTCCCCTTTATTTTCCAGTTTTAGAATCAGTTGATTCTTATCATCCTCTAGTAGTAGCCAGTGAACTTGTGTGTGTGTGTGTGTGTATCATGATAGTCATGCATAGATTTAGACATATTTGATATGTTTTGATCCATCATAGCTTCTGTTCTCATTGATGCTCAAATTGTTTTATCTTTGCTTGCTGGAATCTTCTTCAAGTTCTTGAGTCCTTTTGACATACCCCAGTAGTCTGTAAAGTTTTGTCAGTTGACAGAGCTAGAACATTCATTATGAGTAAACTGAAATTTCTGAGTCTCAAATTTAGAATTGTAGGATATTCTTTGATTTTATATTTGTATCTCCTCTCCTACTATATAAGGTTTAGATCATAATGTCATGAACCTAATTATTATCCTATACTCTTTTACATGTCTGGGGCATAGTTTCAGAGTAACAACTCTGCCTTGGATTTTAGGGGTTGCTTTTTAAATTTAGTTTTACTGTTATGTAAGACATATAATTCAAATTTATAAAACAATGTATTTAGGTAAGCCTAGCTTCTCTGTACCCTATTGCCTTATTTATCAGGTCACTCCCTTTTTTCATCTGTTTTTAAATATAAATAAATGTATATAAGCATGCAAATATGTATATGTGTGTGTACACATTTATTTCTACCTGCCTTTCTCAGATAAAGTGCCATGCTTTCCTTCACCTTGCTATTTATCATTTAACAGCATTTCCTGATATTAACCCCATAGTGATAAATACATATATTCTTATAGCTGCATTGATAACTTTGTGATGTAGCATTTATTATTACAAGTAGTTCCTCATTGGTGGACTTTTTGATTATTTCCAGACTTTTGGTATTACAAATAGTGCTTCAGTTAATACTCTTGTACATGTGTGTGATTTATTTTTCCCAATGTGTCTTTGGGTTTAATTCTTAAAGGTAGGATTGCTGCGTCCAAGTATAAATGCACACATCATTTTGCTAGATAGCCAGATTCCTTTCCACTGAGGTGGTGCTGCTTCATATTCCCACCAGCAATGTATGGGAATGCCTGATTCACCTCATTCTCACCAGGAGTGTATATTTTTAAACTTTCGGATTTATGCCATTCTGGTAAACGAGGAAAGATATTTCTTTCATGAACGTAAATATTTTACAGGGCCAAATGCATTTCTTTTTTGGTATAATCTTTTTTCATATACTTTGACTGCTTTTTATTTCTTTATTTATTTTTTAATTTATTATTTTTTTAATGCCTATAGCACCTGGTATTCCTAGGGTGGTCTCCCATCTAAGTATTAACCAGGCCCGAACCTGCTTAGTTTCCGAGATCAGATGAGGTCGGGCATGTTCAAGTTGGCCTGGCCATAGACCCTGCTTCTTTAAATAAGATTTGTAGCCTGTAGTATAGTTAAAATTTTTTTTTCCAGTTAATGATATTTCTTACTTGAACATGGAGCATTTGGAAATGTTTATGTGAATTTTTTAAATGTTTGTAGATTTAATATAAGTTACTACTTTCCTAAATTTAAATTCTCTTACTGTTCAAAGTCATTCTTCCATTAATTTTTCTGGGTTTCTGATGTATAGATTCATTTCATCTGTGAATAGATCTAACTTTACATCTTTTACAGTTCTTAAGCTTTTAATTACTTTCTGTTATTACATATGATAACACTTTATTGCAATGTAAATAGTATTGGAGATAGTGAATATTTTTGTCTTATTCTTAACAGATATTTTCCTCTTTTTTAAAGGTACTTACCATTCATGATACAGAAAAATGCCAAGCATGGGACCTGGGAACCAACTTCTTTCTCTGTGAAGATGATGTTGTTAATATGAGAAACAGGTGAAGATAAGATATTTTGATGTATTATCACAGAATTTTGTTGTTTTGTTCTTGTAATTACTCAGAATTTTATCTATATCCAGAACACTTGTTCAGTCATACTTATTTAGCTCATCACCATAAAGTTATACTACCATTGATAAATAAGTATTGACATATTTGTAATATTTTTAACATTGTTAAAAGAGGTCTTTATTTTTGCTGAGTCATCAAAAGACGAGCTTGGAGCTTGAAACTGTAAGATTACATTTTGCAATTGTATGTCTTACTGTGGAATCCAACAGTATGCTACATCTCAAGATTATATAGTTATCTATAAATATTAAGTTTTAGTTTCTTCTACAGTTTATTAAATTTCCATTGAAATTTTGTAACATTCAGGTTCCTTTGATGTCAAAGTGTCAAATTTGAGATATTAAATATATTGAATGCATAGTAAAGGTCATTTCTTTATTTTTTAGGGCCGATGCTGTTCTTCAACATATTGCAGAACTAAATCCATATGTTCATGTCACGTCATCCTCTGTTCCTTTAAATGAAACCACAGACCTTTCCTTCTTAGATAAATACCAGGTTGGTACTTCATTTTATGTTAGATATTATTGACAGATTCCAAGGCAAATTGTTAAGTATTAACATGACATAACTAATTTAACCTAGTCTTTTGAGCAGACAAAAAAATTCAGATTAAAAAACTTTCTTTAGAATAATATGTTTCGAATACTTTGTTTTAGGGAAAGGACCTTCTGTACTTTTGATAAGCAGTTGTATCAATCAGGTATTTTCAGTGATGTGCATAAAAACTTCCCAAAGTCTGGTTTATAGCAACATACATATTTTTTTCTTATGCATTTGAATGTCAGAGTTTTGCTGTTACAGGCAGAACTTAAATCCCAGATTCTGTGTTTTGCTTCTTATGCCTCTCTTCTAGGATATGGTCTCATGACAGTAGCAGAAATGCAAAGGTGTAACCCCAGCCATTCAAGTACATTTCACACCTCTGTTTATATTACTTTCATTAATATTTCATTGGCCGAAACAAGTCACATGGTTAAGCCCAAAGTCAAGGAGCAGAAAAGTATACTCTCTCTAAGGGCATCAGTAAAGGGTGATGTATGATTGGATTACAGAAGAGTGAAAATATGGGTCTGCCTTAAGTAGCCTTAAATAACAACAAAAATTCTCAGCACCTGGGCAGTTCTGAAAGTGACTAGGTTGACCCTGATTTTTCCCTGTGATTAAATTATGTTACCCATTGTCTAGGAATATACATTCCTTTGTTTTTCTTTTCGCAATACTTCAGGCATTTGTGGAACATACGTGTGTGGGTTTTTTCCCCCCACAACAAGTAATTCTCTGACTCTGGACACCTGGTTTGGTGTCTTACAATTTAATTCAGTTCTGTTAAAAAACAAAATTTAACTGAGTAAATTTAAAGATCTTATTGGCTTTATTGATTCATGAATTAAGTTGTACCCCATCTAGCAACTAGAAGAGTGTTCTTAGGGGTTATACAAAATGGAAAGTTTTTATAGGAAAAAGTGTGGACAAGGGAACCAGGGACAAAAAAAATATATTGATTATTTTGGGGCCTAGGCATCTTTTCTTTGGGGGAAGAGATGGAAGGGTTTTTATTGTGCAGTTTGCCTCTTTTTCTGGGGGATGGAGAAAGCCCACTTGACAGTTTATGTTATCGCTGCTTGAGCAGAAAATTTCAGACTAGTTGATTAAGATTATGTTTCTGGGAGAGGTTGAAACTGAATTTAGATCAAGTATTAAACCTAAGTTTGGTATCATAGGCTCTTAGCACAAGTGATGCCATTTTGGGACTGTAGTTTTCTCTTTAACAGTTCTGAAACTACCTGGATAGCATCAGATCCCATAGGTTAAGGGATCAGTCCCACAAGATCATCTTCTTTCTCCACTTTCTGACACCAGCCAAAAGTCCCGGTTGTTACCTGTGCTTCCGAGGACTAGCCATAAATCAGAGGTTCCCCTAGCTTTTCCTCCCTTCACCATGGTTCAATTAATTTGCCAGAGTAGCTAACAGAACTAAGGAAAAACAGTTTACTTACTAAAGTACCAGTTCATTATAAAAAGCTATAATTCGGGAACAGCCAGGTGGAAGAAATGCATAGGGGAAAGTATGGGGTAGGAGGCACAGAGCTTCCATACCCTCTTCAGGTGTGCCACCTATCCAGCACCTCCACATGTTCACGAACCCAGAAGCTCCCTGAGGCCTCTATTTTAGGGATTTTTATAGATGCTTTGTTATGTAAGTATGAATGATTAAATTATTGAGCCATTAGTGATTAAGTCAATCTCCAGCCCTTCTCTCCCCCTGAAGGTGTGGGAGACAGGACTTAAAGTTCTAACCCCCAAATCACAAGGCTTTTCTCTGGTAACCAGCCCTCATCCTTAGGGGCTTTCCAAAATTTACCTCATAAAGATAAAATAGGTGAGGTGAAAGGGGCTTATTATGAATAATGAAAGACATTCTTTTCACCTTTATCACTCTGGAGCTATTTCCGAAACTGGGACAAACCTAATAACAAAATATGCCCCTCTAGCTCTTATGTAGGAAATAGAGTTTTAGGAGCTATATGCCAAGACCTTGAATGACCAAAATATGTATTTCTTGTTAAAATCACATTTCTTGTTATAATCATAAATATTTATTGTTATAATCACTTGTTAAGAAACAGTGTGAACTTCCATCCTGGACTGGATAACTTGAAATCAATCCTCTTCGAAGATGCTTAATAAACTTATATAATAGAAGTTTATTATTACCTATAATAGAAGTGCTTAATAAATTTCCTTTTAAATGACTGCCTGAGTGTAAAATAATGTAAGGAAAGTGCTCAGAGACCAAAAATAAATAGGTAGCTAAAAGAAGACCAGTGAACTGTTAGCTGTTGTGTTCACTTTCAGGGACAGGGTTGCCTGTCTCAGTAACCACATTTCTTAGGAATAAATAAATGGTCATTCAGAAACAAAATACAAAATAGGTCTATATGAGATAGAAAAATGGAATTAAGACCTACCTTCTCTGTGAAACTGGAACCTCAGAGAGCTACACCCTCAGTGAAGGGATGGATGAGAACAATCTTTGCCCATTAGAATGAGAAACTTGTCTGTTTTCTTTTGAGCTCTGGATAAAAAATGGTCTTTCTGGGAATTCATAACCACAGGCCTACCCTCACACAAGTTTAGAGATCAACTTTATAAACTTTTGTAGTAAAATTGTCCAAGCTGAGAACTTAACATAAAAAGTAGTACTAAGCTAGTAATACCCTAGAATACCACACAGAAGCAAAAGAAATGTACTCTTGACTAGGCCACAGTTTTTCCAGTTTTTAAAGCTCCTTTAAGATGAATTCACAATACAAAATAATGAGGCAGGAAAAAACTGTTCAGCGTGATCAAGAGCCAGTGGATATAATAAACAATAGAATTAAACCTCTGAGAGTTTCAGATAATAGAGTTATTGAATAGGTACTATAAAATATAGATATTCAAGCTAACTGGATCTTTAAAAAAGTGATTAAATATACAATATGAAAATAAGTCACTATTGAAGACAATCAGGCAAGTGTGATTAAAGAACCAAATAGAACTTTTAGAAATCAAAATAGTCTTAAAAATTAAAACTTGATAAAAAGGTTAAATAGTGGATAGATACAGCTAGAATAGAAATTAATGAATTGAAAGATAGAGCTGAGGAAATTATTGAGGCTACCATCCTCAGAAATCTTATATATATATATAAATATATATGCATGGATGCATGCATGTATGCATGCATGTATGTATGTATGTATGTATATATGAAAGAAAATGTAAAAGGGATGAGAGCTTGAATGAAAAGGTCCATTTCATGAGATTTAATTTCCAGAAGAAGAGCATTAGAAAAGGCAATATTCAAATAAACGGCTGAGAATTTTGTAGCATCGATGAAATACAAATTAGATTTAATGTGTCCTGGGTTTAGGATTTGATTGTACTCTATATACAAGCTAAGTTAACCTGTTAGTGTTTGGTAAATGCACATTTGCCTTATTTCTTCTTGCCCAGCCACAAATCCCTCTAGTGAAGTGCAGAGGGCACATGTAGACATGTAGTAGATTCCTTTAGAGGAAAGGAACACTGAGCTTGGGAAACCTATTTTACAGCAAGCAGTGAATAGACTTGCTCTTGGACATCACCTCATTCCTCAAGTTGCATGAGGCAGGTGCAATCCTGAGAAATGGCCCAAGTTAAAAATGGTCAGACCCTTGCATTCATGTCATACCTAGGGAGACACATAGAAGTGAGAGACCCATGAAAGAATATCTTCCTACAGAAGGCATACTGTATTCTGAGCTAGATAAATAAAACTAAATTCACATCTGGATATTTGTAGTAAAACTGTTATACAAGTCATGGAATCCAGCAGCAAGGAAAGCTCTGGACTAAAAGTCAGGCTCTGCTTTTGCTTCTTGATAGACAAATGACCCTAAGAAAGTGTTTGACCATTAATAGTCTAGCATACTTATGATTAAATCTGATTGTAAAACCACCTCTATTTATCTCACAGGGTAATTAAAAAATAGAGTAAGCATTGAAAATTATAACTTGCTCTTTATTACAGAACGTGGTCGTTTCACTAATGAAACCATCATTAAGTAAAGGTGGTTATATTGTGAATCTGAAATCTCTGAAGTAAAAGAAAGCTAAGGTGACTAACGTATCCCTTTAAAAATGTAATTGTTACCCTTTTAAGCTAGCATTAAATTAATATTGTGATGATTATGTGTATTTTCGTGGCAGTAACAGGCAAAACAAAATCTCCAACCATTTGGAGTATATAAATGCATAGAAAATTAAGTGTTGTTTCTAATTGTGAAGTCTATGATGGTACTTGAATTTAATGTGGGTAGGTTTTCCCCTGTCTTATTTTTACTTGTTATTCTGTACCTCTGAAGTTAACAACTTCAGAATGGAATACAATAGAATAATATTTTTTTCCAAGGCAAACAATATATTTTTAGCATAATATAAACTGAACTTTTCTGATTAGAGGTTGTATATTTCCAAAATAATTGAATATTCTCTTGTTTTCTCAACAGTGTGTAGTATTGACTGAAATCAAACTTCCACTGCAGAAGAAAATTAATGACTTTTGCCGCTCTCAATGTCCTCCAATTAAGGTAATAGTATTACTTAATAATAACATGCAGTTAATCAAGGGAAGACCACTTTCACTATTAGAATAACTAGCTTTTCAGGTTGTATAAGAAAATCTTTTTATATGAGGACAATCACAATAATATTTTTCTCTTTAATTTTGATATATTTTCTATTTTGAACACTGATCAAAATTTGTATAGGCAGATTGTCCAGACTAAGAGAGAATGAAGATTAGGAATAGAAAGGATTCATCATCTAACTTTAAATATGGTATGATGATGGTACATTGGTTCTTTTAACAAATATTTATTGAGCGTCTACTGTGTACCAGATACAGTTCTAATCACTAGGAATACATTAGTGAATAGGATGTACAAATTATTTTTCTTATGAAAATTACCTTCCTAGTATAATTTTCTTAGTAGGAAATTTATATACTAAACAAATAAATACATAGTTTCCAGTTCTATTAAGTAAAAAGCTAGGTAAAGAATGGAGTCTAATTTCTTCATGATGTTGAAGGAGGAGCACTGCTGGTTCTCTTAGATTGAATGCCAGGCAAGTCTTTGAGTCAACGACATTTGAATTGAGCCCTGAATATGTAAATATCTGAGGAAGAGCATTCAAAACAATGAGAACTACAAGTGTAAAGACTTGCATGTTTAAAAATGCACTTGGTTTGTTTTGAGGAACTGCAAGAAGCAAGCAGGACCAGAATGGAAGTTTGGGTAATGAGAAGAGAATATTTGTTATTTAAAAATCATAGAATACCAGAGGGGAGGGGAGAAGGAGGAGAGGGAAAGTAGATGGGGTAAAGGGGGTCGAATATGTGGTGACAAATCCAACTATGGGAGGTGAACACACAGTGCAAACATACATGTGTCTTAATGTACAGCTGAAACTTATTTGGATCTCATTAGCCAATTATCACTATAAAAACTTAAAAAATTAAAAATTATAGAATGTATAATGATGAGTTGATATTGCCTTTAGTTTTGTGACACTAGATGTCTAGTCCCAAATATCAAAATTCTTGATTCCTAAACCAATTTACACATGAATAATTTATCTGATTCATCATTTACCTTATACTTAATTCTAAATGAAATTGTCATGAAAGGGCTAAGATCGTTGAGCTATTTTTTCTTTCAACAAATAGATGAACTTGTTTTTATCATTTTACAGTTCATCAGTGCAGATATCCATGGAATTTGGTCACGGTTGTTTTGTGATTTTGGTGATGAATTTGAAGTTTCAGATACAACAGGAGAAGAACCAAAAGAAATCTTTGTTTCAAATATAACGCAAGTACGATTGTATATGTATATTATAGTATATGTATATGATTGATTTAAGTCAGTGTGAATACTATTTTTTAGGTATTAGCAAAATATTGTATATGCAATATTTTTCAGTTTTATGAGATTTTAAGTTAATTCATGAGGTAATGTTTTGTTACTTCTTGATTGCATTATATTAAAGCCAAATTGAAGTCAGACTATTAAGAGTATTCCAGATTACCTCTAACAATATTTAATAATTGATAGATCAACATTTTACTTATGCCATGAGTTTAAATTTAAATTTTTTTCTTTGTCATGTTTCTATGGGACACGAATTGTGATTTCAGTATTTGCTGAATTATTTAGTGTGTCAGATCATAGATGTACTAAGTATAGGTAATAACCTTGCCCAGCACTGTGACTCTAGGAAGATACATACCTAAGCTATCAAAGACAAAAGCTTTTCTAATTTGTTATATTTCTATAACATTATTTGGAAAAGGAAAAACATTTAAGCATTAATTAGTCTTCAAATTAAGTAGTCTGATTTTCTAACCATATTCTTTTGATAGCATGTATGCTTAATTTTTTATTCCTTGAGTTAGAAAAATAATAATGCTCGATTTTTACTTTCTTTTTAACCTAAATTATTAACTTTATATAATTATTAACTTTATTCTGTATAATCAATTTACATTAAAGCTCTAAAGAAGCCAATATAAAGAAATGATAATACATTTTGACCTAATAATATTGGTGCTTCTCTTTATGCTTTATTTTTAAACATAATGCAATGTTGCCTTTCTTATCCCTTTTTAATAAAAATCCATTAAGAAATTCTTTTTCTCTCTCTGCTTACAAGATAGTTTATTCAGATTTTTACCCTCTGTAGTTGTTTTTAATTTGTTCCTGAGAATATATATCATACTGTTAGAATTACCTACGAAGGAGAAAATGGGTCTTTGTATTACACTGGCATTTTCTTTTATTGAATAGTGCAGGAATTATGTTGGTTATCCGTAAAGAATTAGAAAATATCATAAATATTCTCATTTAACTTATCCACAAGGAACTATTTCTTCTTTAAAGTCCTTATGAATTCTAATTGAAATATTAGCAAATCACATTACATTAATTTTATTACCATGTTTATGATTATAATTTTATTATTTTTATCATTAGCATCAAAAGAATTTTTAGAATGAACACAATTATGAGAGTGATAATTTCATTAGATTTTACATAAATTACTATCACAGTCAAGCAGTATATGAGATTATATGCAATTAGGAAATTTCCAGGCTTTTGACCTGTCTCATTCATCCTCTTTGGTATGAAAAGCCAATTAGTTTCTATTTTTATCCTAATAAGCTGGGCTACACAGTATTTCTTTGCTTTGAAATTAGTCATTTAAATGTGCTATAAACGACTAATTCCCAGGCTTTAAATCCTTATCCTCCTTTCTTACCTTTCTTTAATCTTCAAGGTTAGACTCTCATCTTTTATGCATACAGTTTCTTATAACATGACTTAAAACTTACACTCGATAACTTTGAGTGTTTTTATAAATCACAAGAATCTTTGAATCTATGAAATATTTGACTCCTATGTGGAATCTCTTATGTATCTCCTCCAAACAATAGAAATTATATTTTAAGCATTTATAATAAAATAATAAGTTGATCACTATTTTGTGACAATTTTTAAAGGTTTGCTTTTACTAAGGAAGAAAAAGATTAGCTTGAAAATCTATTTGTTTTGAGATTTTATGATTATATGGTATTTTTTGTGTGAGAATTGAAATTTGTACCAAAAAAGTATGTGAACTTGTTAGTAGATTACTCTTTATTTTTAGGGTAATCCTGGCATTGTCACTTGCCTTGAAAATCATCCTCACAGACTTGAGACAGGACAGTTCCTAACATTTCGAGAAATTAATGGAATGACAGGCTTAAATGGATCTGTACAACAAATAACTGGTAAGTTGATGTGTTTTATTCATTTATATTCATTATTCAGCACCTTTATAGTTCAGACATACTCAGTGTTGAGAACACTTCAACTCAGACAGACATGATCCAGTTCTTGGCCTCAAAACATTAAATCCAAGTGAAGAGATGGTAATATTAAGCAGTGATGGTATAACAGGAATTCTGGGAATTCTAAATGTAGCAAGGAAACCTGCCTACTTTGGTGCAGCAGCAGTACAGACAAGGTGTCTTGATTAAAATTTGAAGATTGCCTTGGCTTAAGAAGATGGCGTAAAGATTATTCTGTGCAGAGACAAAGAGTAAGAGGCAAGACAATTCAAGGAACTAAAAGATATAATAAGGCTGGCAGCGGACATTGAGATAGCAAGAGTTTTAAGACATGTAGGAGGTAACTGATCTATCTCACCTAGTAGGCGAGCCAAGATTTGGACATGGACAATTTATATGTATTTACTTAGGGAATGCAAGAAAGGGAACAGGTTTTAGAGAAAAGGTGATGAATACAGTTTAGGCTTCTGGGGTGAGGTGGCAATGAGTTATTCAAGAGGAGATGTACATTTTTGTTACTTAGATAAAAGAAGTGGATGGGTGTGACTGCAGGCAAGTTTGTGGGTGTATTGGTAAGAAATAGAAGGAATCTGTTTTTTCAAAGGACTAAAATGAGATCATTGCCCAGAGGAGGGAAAAGGTGCCAAGGCCAGACATTTGAGGAGAACAAACATTTAAAAAATAAAAAGAAAAAAGACTATTCAGCATTATTTCTGGCATATTTGAAGTTGATGATAATTAATTTATAGCAATATTAATATGCATAGTAGTGATTTTCTTCCAGCAATGTGTGAGAGTTAAAGACATTGCTAGACATACTATAAGTCAAAGATGGCATGTTTATACCTGTTCAGTTGAGAGTGATTCAGTTTTATTTTTAGGGCATTTGAAAGTATAATTATGTGTTTAGTGTAAAGACTAGTAAATAGATTACTTTTTATTTTCTTTCAATGACTACAAAAATGGATCCTTAGGAGAGGAAAAATCAGTTCCTTTTACAAACTAGAAAAATATGGCTCTGTATTTAAATATCTTTTATTATTTGTTATTTTGGTGTCCATGCAATAGTGGATTGTGGTGATGGATCAGATTTTTGAGAATATATGTAAAAGGACGAGTCACTGGATATCAAAGAATGAAAATAAACAAAATCCACATTTTGTCCCAAAAATTCTTTGGACAGAGAGAATATTTCAGTAGAGTTCGCTGTTTATGAAACTTTTTTTTTTTTAACATTTGTTATGTGGTACATATTACTCTAATTTTCTGTTACTTTAAAAACATTTTTAAGTAGCTAAAATAATGTTTATTCAAGATATATATATATGTACATATATATGTTTAAATAGAGTTAAAAATGAGTACTATTTCAGACCTCCTCCCCTCTCCAGAGGTAACAGCTAAATTTGATGTTACTCTGCTGAACTTTTTTTCTCTACTTAATATATAAGGCTTGTGGAGAGAAAGGACTTACTGGTTTTTTGTTTGTTTGTTTTTGAATAAGCAAATGGTTCAAAGACAATAAAGACCAAATGTTTATATTGAAAACTTTTCTACCTATCTGTGGCTCCCACTTAGTTCTCACCATTCACTGTTCTTAGTTTATTGTATGTCCTTCCAGGCTTTCCTTACACATTTTTACATACAGTATAGGTAGCATATTATGCATCTACCCTTTGCCTTTTCATTAAGCAAAATATCTGGATAAACTTTTCACATCAGTAAATTGCAGAATATTCTTTTTCTTTTTTCCTTTAAATTTTCTTTTATGGCTGTATAGCATTTCACAGTATAAATGAATCTTATCACTGTATTATTTTAATTGAGGTTAAATATCTTAAATTTTAAGGCTATTTTTTCCTTAATGTGAATCATTTATCCCTGGAACTCTTAAAATATTGGGCATATTTGGCTGTTGAATATAAATTACAAGTATTTTTTTATAGTTTGGCATTTGACTTTGCTTATGATTGGTATTTACTGCATGTATATAATATCAGTTTTTTAACCCTTCACCATTTAGGAAAAAAGCAGCTCACTGCCAGCATTCATTTAACGTCACGTGTAGGAATACTACGTTTTCTAGGATTTGAAATTTTTAGCCATCAAACTACTAAAAACAATGCTATAAATAGAATGATGTCATTTGTTTCCAAAAATTATCGATACACTAGAATATTGTGAAAATAATAATAGATGTGAGATATTTCATGGCAAACTTTGGGGGTAAGGTTAGGACTGTAATCTACCAACTATCTTGGGATAAACGCTGCAGCCTCAGGCTCCCCCCAGTGAGTATTCTCTAGGCAAATGGGAAAAAGTTAATGTTTTCTTTTTATTTTGAGTCATAATCAGAAAAGCCTTCTTCATTACAAAGTTTTAAAGAATTTTTCTTCCATGCTTTCATCTTATGATATTTTTGGCATTTTTTTTTGACATTTAAAACTTTTACCCATTTGGAATTGATTTCTTCTCATATAGCATTTTTCCCCAAAGATTTATAAAATAATACTATTGTTTCCTCACTGGTTTGAGGTGTCACCTTAATTGTATCCCTTGTGGGTCTGTTTCTGAATTCTTTATTTTAATTTATCATTTGTTTGCCTATCTATTCAAGAGCCAATACTACACTATATTCAATATCTAATAAGCAAGTCTCATTACTTTTTTGCCCCCTCTAAGTTTTCTTGGCTATTTTTGTTTAAGTCCTTAAGTTCACATTGTAAAAATAATTTGGCTCCACACACTTTCTCCAACCCCGCCCCCAAGCCCCCAAAGACCAGATTTATACTGGGATCTTCTTAATTTCATAAATTAGAGGAAATTAACATCTTTATGATTTTAAATCTTAAATACCTATATAATGTATAACCATTTTCTTTTTTTTTCTTTATTTTTATTTTAGTGATATCACCATTTTCTTTTAGCATTGGTGATACTACAGAACTGGAACCTTATTTACATGGAGGCATAGCTGTCCAAGTTAAGACTCCTAAAACATTTTACTTTGTAAGTATTTTTTTTTCCTGCTTAAAAAACATTTCTTTACAGAAGAAGAATGTCAGAAGAGGCAAAAAGTAATAAAATAAGTAGAGTTAACCAAACAGTTAATTAAAGCCTAAACAGAATTTGTTTTTTTAATTTGCATCCCTTTTGAGGAAAAAGGTTTCAGTCTAATAAAATATACCAATCGCAACAAAAAATCTACAGCTGGAATACCACATGCATAAAATTGAGGTATATAAATTACCACAAAGGAACTATACCTTTGCGAATCATCAAAGTTCTTAAAATTACCTCCTAAGATAAAAAATGAAACTATCATATTTTTGAAAGAGTTAACAAGCATTGAACTACTGTATGTCTTATTGTTGAATTACTTATATTTTTAAAATAAAAGGAATATTTTATTTTTTACACTTATTAATATAGATTTTTAATTTTTTAAATATCAAGAAACTTATTTTGGAAATATTAAATAATTCCTATAAACTGGTATTGAAAGGAAAATGTAAGTATTTAAATAGAGAGGCTACTTGTATTAGGGAACTGTGGAGTCTCTTGCTGCTTAAATCATTAGGCCACTTCATATAATCTCTTTTTTATTGCAGGTGTTCAAGGTTTTAACTTAATTGCCTTTCCCGGAACCATTATTAGCTGAAGTCCTCTACAAGGCATTTTGTACAAACCAAAATTAGAACAAAAGAACAGATTCCAATAACTACAGCTAGTCAGATTTGCCCCTGGAATACTTCTTGCCACTGTCCCCAATTTTTAATTATTTTATTCTTCAAGTAAATTTCAGATTGGGTGGGTGTTTGGAGGTTTTTGTTCTTGAGGGTTTTGTTTGGTTGGTTGGGTTTTTTGGTTAGTATGTACTTTGCTTGGCACAGAAATTTTTATCTTTGAATATTCAAGTCTAGTCAGGCATAACAACTCTTGATAACTGGATATCAGAAAAATATATTAGTGATGCAGGACAGAGTGAATGCTCCCAAGTGGGGCCTAGAGTCCTACTCCAAGAGAGGGTCCTTGGCATCAAGCAGGAAAGAATTCATGAACGAGCCAGAATGAAAGACAAAGGAACATTTATTAGAGAGGAATAATGCTCCATAGACAGAGTTGTGGTCTCCTCTTAAAGTTACAGAATGAAACCTCAAGTGTCCAAAGGAACTGGGTTTTTAGTTTCTAATGAAAAATTACTGATTATAGGGAGTAAAGAATATACAGTTTAAAGTCTTTGTTTTCCTGTTTTTCTTTTGTATGGGTAAGCATTAAAGGTATGAGTTAATAGTTGTTAGTAATCTATGTTCTGTAGGTTTCTTTCTAATGGTTTGATGAGCCAGGTGCCATGTCTAACAGCACATAGCAGGCTCTGAATTCTAAGTTCTCATGCCTTTTTCCTATAGCAGTAGCTTTTCATTTAAAACAAAAGATTTTTTATCAAGTATATAGATGTTTTGACCAGTTCTTTCCAAATTTATTATTTGGATCAGGTTGTCTAATTGCATTTAACAATTAAAAAATATATAGTATAGTAAGGGATAATAAGTAAAATGGTAGCTGTTTCATAATTAAGTTAAAACTTATTTGCTCAGTCTTTATTACAGACCTTTGGAAAAGCTAATCACTTATTTGCACTGTAGTAATTATTTTGTTTGGTTTCTATCAGGAATCATTGAAGAAGCAGATCAAACACCCAAAGTGCCTTATTGCGGATTTTAGTAAACCTGAGGTAAACAAACTCTTGTAGATTTAAGAGAGGCAGCAGGGTCGGGGATAGTGATTGATAAGAGAATAAAATTAAAATGGAGTAACCATGTATACACTTGTCAGATATTCTTAATAAAGATTATACTCACATATATAAACTTGACGCCCAGCGATTAAAAAATGGGAACTTATATCATGGGAAATATTAGAATAATAGGAAAAAGTTTTGCTAGTATAATGATATGCCAGCTCTGATAGTTAAAACAATTTTAATAATTTATGCAAAAGTGATATTATTAAAAGATTTTCTGAACTTTGTAGAGTTTTACATAATAAATTTTTCCCAAAAAACCTTGGAAACATTCTATTTTTTTAATCACTGGATATAATTTTTTAGCAGAGAATGTATTTGTGATAAGGAAAGAATTATGTTAAGTTTGCAAATTTATGAATATTGATAAGGAAAAAATTAGGTGATCTTTTACAAATGTTTTATTGCTGTTGTCTAGTTCATTTTGCTCTAGGTTTCATATAGATAACCTAGTAAAACCTAGTCATGCCACCTTGAATCGAGACTTAAATATATTTCTAAATAATGCTTTATGGCCTTGAAGTGAAGTCAGTCAGATCATTTAACTTCTCTAAGACTCAGCTTCCTCCTCTCTTAAATAGAGATAATTAATTTATTGTAAGGATTAAATTAAATGTTTTTAAAGCATTAGCATAGTCCCTGGCACATAATTACATTGGCTAATTTTTAATATTTTCAATAGGCATCTTTAGAGATACACACAGCGATGCTTGCTTTGGACCAGTTTCAGGAAAACTATAGCCGCAAGCCAAATATTGGGTAATGTCCTTTGTTTGAGATAACTTTTTTCCTTATTATAAAAACAATATTTCAGAAATTATATGTTAAAAAATTTAAAAATAACTAAGCAACATTGGTGACACACATAGTATATAAACATTTGTTATGACCTAGTTTTTTTTTCTATTGGGAGTGGAGAGATTAATTTATAAAATTGGAATTATATTAAATAAGAATTTTCCCATTTTGAAGTCTTCAAAAGCTATAACTTAAATAAAAAACCTGAGAATTATTGAATTATGAATATACTATGTAATTTTCATCCTCTGGCCTAGTAAGTCATAAGTACTGTTGTGAAAGGTTTTTGCTTTATGTCATTAAAACTGAATCTCATTTTGAAGTAATATATTATAAGCCAGTTACCTTCAAATCGTTGAAGCATTCTGTGCTACCTGTTGGCAGAATTTTACATTTTTGTTTTTTAAACTTTAGAATTGAATATGTCCTACTGTTTATAACAGTTGAGAAAATTGAAATTGGGTGTTTTTGTTTTGAATCCTAGATGCCAAAATGATTCAGAAGAACTGTTGAAACTAGCAACATCTATAAGTGAAACCTTGGAAGAGAAGGTAAATATTCAAAGTTACAGCCCTCAAAAAATGTGTAACATATAAAGGTTCTATATATTAATATTCTCTTATCTTTCAAATCCCAGCTTTACTATTTATTGACTGTGATGGACAATTTATTTGGCTTCATTCGCTTTAATTTATAACTCTATAAAATGCGGTTAACCTACCACATAGGGATGTCGTGAACATTAAATGATTTAATTCCGTAAAGTGCATAGAACAGTATGTAGCTTATAGTAATTACAATTTGTTGCTATTGTATTTTTAGTATTACTATTATATTATCTTCTGATTTACTTGGTTTGTTAACCCACTAAAACTCATTATAGAAAGTTGTCAGCTTTCCTAAATCATTTCTTTTTTAAATTATGTATTCATATTTCTTAATTGCATTTTGCATTTATGTGTGGACATATTACCTAGAAAATAGTTTTTTTATGTTATGGTGCCAGAGCCGCCTGTCCGGTAGTTTCATTTCATTTTATTTTATTTTTAAATTTATTTATTTTATTGTTGGTGTGACATTGATCAACAAAGTCCAATAACTTTCAAGTGTACAGTTCAACAGTATGTTATATATATATTGTATTGTGTGTTCACTGCCCACAGATTTCTTTCTATCACTACATATCTGACCCTTTTCTCCCATCTCCGCTTCTTCCCTCTAGTAACCACTAGTCCACTGTCCGTGTTCATGAGTCTCTGTTATATTTATTGGTTGCTTTTAGATTTATATCCCATATTAAGTGAAATCATGTGATTTTCAACTTTTTCTGTCTG
The DNA here is from genome assembly GCA_030015415.1 of Cynopterus sphinx. Classification (NCBI taxonomy): domain Eukaryota; kingdom Metazoa; phylum Chordata; class Mammalia; order Chiroptera; family Pteropodidae; genus Cynopterus; species Cynopterus sphinx. The sequence goes on along the minus strand of CM057382.1, from coordinate 101,736,626 downwards.
GCTTGTAATGTGCTTCACATGATTATTTCAAGATCCATCCATGTTGTCGCAAATGGCAGCATTTCATTTTTTAGAGCTGAGTAATATTTCATTGTACATGTGTATCGTATCTTCATTCAGTCATCTATTGTAGGATGCTTCAGTTGCTTTCATGTTGTGCCCATTGTGAATAATGCTGCTATAAACCTTGGTATTTAAACATTGTTGTGCATATATCTTTTTGGGTAAATGTTCTCAAGGTTTTTTGTAATTAACCCAGTAGAGCAGGGGTCCCAAATCCTTAATTCCATGGACCGGTACTGGTCTATGGCCTGTTAGAAACCAGGTGGCACAGCAGGAGGTGAGCAATGGGCAAGCAAGCAAAGCTTCATCCATGTTTGCAGCCGATCCCCAACACTGGTGTTGCAGCTTCAGCTCCACCTCAGATCATTAGGCTTTAGATTCTCATAGGAGCATAGGTCCCTAGTGACAGAAAGGTTGGGAACTGGTACAGTAGAGGGATTGCTTGATCATATGATATGTCAATTCTCAGTTTTTTGAGAAATCGTAACTGTTTTCCATAGTGGTTGTACCAATTTGCAGTCCCACCAGCAGCGTATAAGGGTTCCCTTTTCTCTATGTCCTCTCCAACACTTGTTATTACTTGTCCTATTGATAATAGCCATTCTAACAGGTGTGAGTGAAATGGTATCTCATTGAGGTATTGGTCTGTAGTTTTTTGATGTGTTATTACATTGTTGATATCAGGGTAATATTGGCCTTGTAAAATGAGTTAGAAAATATTGGCTCCTCTTTGATTTTTTGCAAGAGTTTGAGAAGAATAGGTATTAAATCTTCAAATAGTAGAAATCACTGGTGAAGCCATCTGGTCCTGGACTTTTACTTTTTGGTAGGTTTTTAATGATTGTTTCAGTTTCCATACTGCTGATCAGTCTAATTTTTTCTATTGTGTTTTTGTTCTCAGTTTCATTTAATTCTCCTTTAATTTTCATTATTTCTTTTCTTCTGCTGATTTTAGGCTTTATTGTTCTTTTTCTAATTTTTTAAGATGAAGTGTTAGCTTATTTATTTAGGCCTGTAATGATATGAACTTTCCTCTTAGTACTGCTTTTGCTATGTCCCAAAAGTTTTGATATGTTGTACTATCATTCTCATAAGTTTCTGTGTATCTCTTTCTCACTTTTTTTGTCCCAGTTGTTCTTCAGTAATAAGTTGTTTAATTTCCATATATTTGTGGTTCTTCCCTCTTTTTACAGTTGATTTCCAGCTTCAAAGCATTATGATCAGAGAATATTGTTGATATGATTTCAAACATATTTATTGAGGCTATCTCTGTGTCCCAGTATGTGGTCAGTCCTTGAGAATATTCCATGTGCACTGAAGAAGAATGTATAAGCAGCTGTTTTGGAATGGGTGTGCAAATATTGATTATGTCCAGTTGATCTAATGTGTAATTTAAAAATATTATTTCCTTATTGATTTTCTGTTTAGATGTTTTGTCCTTATCTGACAATAGGTTATATAGGTCCCCTACTGTGATAGTGTTTTGGTCAGCTTATCTCTTTAGTTCTGTTAGTAATTTATATATTTTAGGGCTCCCTGATTGGGAACATGGATATTAATAAGTGTTAACGTCTTCTTGGTATATGATTCTCTTTGTCATTATGAAGGGTTCCTCAGTTTTTCTCTTTACTTTTTTTATCTCAATGTCATTTTCATCCGATATCAGTACCACTACTACTTTTCCTGAATATCATTTGTTTATATCTTTTTTCACAATTTCACTTTGAGTCTGTATTTGTCTTTGGAACCGAGGTGTGTCTCCTGAAGGCAGCATGTGGTTGGTTTTTGTTTTTTGATCCATTTTGCAACTCTGTGCCTTTTTATTGGTGAGTTCAGTCCATTTACATGTAGGATGATTATTGAAATATGAGGTTTTCCTATAACCATTTTATCTTTTGTTTTCTAGTACCTTAGAATTTCTATTATTTCCTTGTCCTTGCATTTCTGTTATTTTAATTTGGTGGGGTTTTGTGGATTTTTTTTTTTCTCTATTCCTTCTTGTTTCACATTATCTCAGTTCTGGATCTTTGGTGTGTGGTTACCATTAAAATTATGTAAAGGATAATTATCTGTATACAGTAGTTCATTTTCTTCTGCGTGAGTCTGTCTCCATTCCCCATTACAAATTTAGATCTTTGATTCCTTCCCTTTTCTGTTATTGTGGTCTCAAATTGTCCCTATGTATGCTGAATGTTCATTACTATCTTGCAGTAGCAATTCTCTTCTTACTGTTTAAGCTTATAATATCCTGTTTTTAGTAAGGGTTGCCCTCCGCTTCTTCTATTTGCCTGTTAGACACCTTACTCATAGTTATGTATTCTTTTTGTCATTTTGTTTCAGGTGGGCTGACCCCTTTTAGTATTTTCTATAATGCAGGCCTCATAGTGGAGAATTTCTTCAGTTTTTCTATGTCCGGAAAGGTCTTTATTTCTCCTTCATATCTAAAGGAGAACTTTGCAAGAACATTATTCTTGACTGGAAATTCCTTTCACTTAATAGTTTGAATATTTAATTTATTCCTTCTTTACTTGTAAGGTTTGTGCTGAGAAGTCCAAAGATAGTCTAAAGGGTTTTCCCTTATAAGTTACTATCTTCTTTTTCCTAACTGCCTCGAGAAGTCTTTCTTTGTTATTAATTTTTGACAATTTTAATATAACATGTCTTGAAGAAGGCCTTTTTGGGGTGAGTTATATGTTAGCTTCTTGGATTTGAAGCTCCAGCTCATTTCTTAGTTTTGGCAAATTCTTGTCAACTCTTTGTCTGAATATGCTCTCTCATTCCTTCTCCCTCTCTCCTTCTTCTGGAATACCCATTCTTCTTACGTTGCTTTTCCTGCTGGTGTCAGCTAGTTCTTGTACTTCTTTCATTATTTTTCATTTTTCGGTTTCTCTCTTCTTCCTTCTGATTTATGTCTAGATTTCTGTCTTCAATATTACTGATCCTTTCATCCAACTGGTCAGCTCTATATCTTAAGCTTGCTATTTTATTCTTCATCTCTTTTAGGGTGTTCTTCATCTCCAGAAGTTCTATTTGTTTCTTTTTTTAGGATTTTAGCCTTCTTGTTAATAAACTTGTTTTGCTAGTCTGTTTTTTTTCTAAGTTCTTAGAATTATTGATTTGAATTATTCTGCTTCTTACTGAGTTTTTTCAGAAGTGAAGTCTTTAATTCTGTTATTTAAGTCACATATTTCTGTGTCTTTAAGCTTATTTTCTGGAGATTTTTTTTTTTTTCTTTGTGGTAAGCCTTGTTACTCGGGCTTTTCATGGTGTTTGATGGACTATTTCCTTGCTTGAACATTAATGTGAGTGTGTGCTGCTTTTTTCAGAAATAAGATTTATTATATTGAGGTCTCTCTTTAGCCTGTTGATAAGAAGGCATTTTTCTTTTGATTTCCAGTAGGTGGCATCCAAGCCTCTTGGATCCCTGCTTTGAGACTTAATAATGTTTTTTTCTTATAACTATTCAATCACAATCTATTCCCAGTCTCAGTCAGTGTTAGCAGCAATTTTGGTAGTGCTTGCTCAATTCCCCTGGGGTTCTGCAGTACTAGTTCTGGAAAGATGTGGTTGGGTAGAGGGAGGGCGGGATCTGGGTTTGTGGGTGGAGGTTGCTGCTTGGCTCAGTGTCTCAGCCTCCTGTTTTGCAACTGCAGCTGTTAAGACACAGCTGTTGCTCCTCCACACTTAGTTCCCACTCTCCTTTCTGTCATCATCCCTGGGCTCGGCTGAGTAGTACTTGCTGATCCTTCAGGCAGGGCTGTTCAAGGAACCCACCACAATCACTCCCCTCCCTCTCCTTCTGCAGGATGCTCCTGCTGTGTGAGGCAGCTTCTTTGCCCTCCCAGTCTACCACCAGACTCCTGCGGTTCCAACCTCTGAAAGTTCTTATGAGCAGATCACTCACTCAGACATGCTTGTGTACAAGTTGAGTGTCATTTGTTGAGCTTAAATGTTCAGCTTGTTATACCAAGGGGAGAGATCTGGGGAGATCCCTCACTCCACCATGCTTCTGATGTCACTCCAGCAGTTTCATTTTAGTGATAGAAACATAGCAGTTTGTGCAGTTATTTGAAAATTGTATTGTTTTCGTCCTTATTTTATAAAAGTGAAGAAGTGAAAGTCTTAACATTACTAGTAACAATAATATGAGTTCATATTTTATGAAATGAAAACAAAAAAGAAAATGTACTGAAAACAATTACTAGTTATAAGTGAAAGACCTCTTGTTGCATATTTAGTGGTTAGAAAAATGTATGAGAGGTCAAGAACCATATGATAGCACTCATGTGGGTTAGAAAACAAAAAGCACCAATGATAAACAAATGTTTAAACACAAAAACAGACTCATAGATAAAGATAACAGAATGATGGTTACCAGAAGGTACAAGGATGATGGAAAAGAGGGTAATGGGGGTCAAATACAAGATGATAGAAGGAGACTAGCTTTGGGTGGGGAGCATGCAATGTAGTATTCAGATGTCATATTATAAAGTTGTATATCTGAAATTTACATGTTGTTAACCAATGTACTCCAATACATTTAATTTAAAAATACATTAAAAGTAGCCAAAAAACTATAAAGTTAAAAAAAGTGAAAAGCTAGAAATATATTGTTGAAATCTGTGCTTAAAAGGAAGGATGTTATTAGAGATTTATCAAATTTATTGAGATAACTTAAATTTCATCCTTTTTAGGTGTACAGTTATACAAATTCTTTATACAATTAATGCAACTGTACATAATGAATTCAAAATGTCTGATCATGTATCAACCACCACAATCAAGATATAAAACATTTCCATAATGCCAAAATTTCCTTCCTCTTTATAATAATCATCTCTATCTACCATAACCAAGCCATGGCAACCTCTATAGTTTTGCCTTTTCCAGAATATCATGTAAACTAAATCATGCACTATGTAGCTTTTTGAGTCTGGCTTTTTTTATTGAATAAAATGAATTTGAGTTTCATCCATATTGTTACATGTTCATTCCATTTATTGCTGAGTAGTATTTCACTGTGTAGATGTACCATGGTTTGTCCCTATATCATTGGTAGACATTTGGGAGGTTTTCAGTTTGGGCAGTTATGAATAAAGCTGCTATAATTATGTGCATACAGGTTTTGGTGTGGATATACATTTTTATTTCTCATGTGTAGGCAACTAATAGTGTATTATAGAGCCATGTGATAGATATATGTTTAATCTATAAGAAATACCAAATTGTTTTACCGAGAAACTTTTTTGCATTTCCACCAGAAATATGTAAGTTTGAGTTGCTCTGCATTCTTTTCATAACTATACTATCTGTTCGTTTGATTTTAGCAATTTTATGGTGTGTCATTTTTTTTTTTTTTCATTTCATTAATGGCTATGATTTTGATTTTTCCATATGTTTATTTTGCCATTCATATCTCTGAGAAACTTTAAATCTGTTCCTATTTTTTAATTAGATTGTTTTCTTTCAATTGAGATAGTTCTTTATTCTGGATATCAGTCCTTTATCAGATACATGTTTTACAAATATTCTCTTTCAGCCTGTGGGTTCTCTTTTCATTTTATTACAGTGCTTTTTGAAAAGTAGAAGTTTAAAATTTTAAGTTAAATTTATCAATTTTTCTTTCTGTGATTTGTGGGGGGGTTTTTGTATTGTTTTGTTTTTGCTAAGTGGTTTGTGTTCTTTTAACCTAAGGTCACACAGGTTAGTTAACCTAAGCTTTTCTCCTTTTGTTTTCTTCTAAAAGTTTTATAGCTTAGTGAATTCCTTTTTGTATGCCATGCAAAATGTAGATTAGGTGTACATGATTATATATTTTAAATTCATTATGTACAATTTTGTACTTTTGTGAGTTCATTTTTTTTTGTACCTTTCAAGGTATAGATCAAAGTTAATTTTGTGTGTATATGAATATCCAGTAATCTACCAATAGTTAAAAAGATAGTTCCTCTCTCATTTTTTTTTTGTTGTCTTTGTCAACAATTTATTGACTCTGTATACATGTGTAGGGTGATATCTGAACTCACTATTGTCTTCCATTGGTTTTTATTCTTTTGCTTGTATCATCCTATTTTGATTACTCTAGCTTTATAGTTAGTCTTGAAATCAGTTTTGACAAGAGCTCAAAATTACAATATTCTAAGTTCTTTCATGTTTTGAACTTTTTCTGTAGCCTTCATACTTGAAGCTGGGATGGATATAAAATTCTAGGCTCTTTCTTCAGTGATCTCTTACTTTGTATTTTATTGTTGAGAAATATGCCAGCTTAATTTTCTTACTCTTATAAACAATCTTGTATTTTTGCCTTGCCCTGTATATTTTTTCTGCTGTATATTTTTCATTTGTAAAATCTAATAGTTTTACAAAGTTATGTCTCAGGGTTGATAGTTTTCCCAGGTACACCATGAGCCTATTTTGATACATAGATTCAAATTTTCTTCTGTTTATTTATTCCCTTCTTCAGGAGAGGGGGAGAGGAATTCTTAGATATTAAATTTCTAATTCAAAGTGGAATTTTTTGTATTTGTTTTTCCACATTGCCATGTATTTGTTAAGGATATACAATTCACTCAAATTTCCTTTGCTTTATGATTAGTTTGGGGGAGAAATTTTTAATAGCTGAAATGTTTTGATTCTAATTTTCTTTTTTCCCTCTTATATTGGTTTTGTATGGTAAACTAATTTTTCTGCTTATTTTTTTTGGACAGGGCAAGGGTTTGGGGTACTTTTTAGATTTCTACTTCTATAATGACTCTTTGGATACCAAAAAGGATTTTCTTTAATGGGTAATCTTGGTTTTTGGGGGAGTGGGGATGATATATATGTTGGGGTATCTTGTGGATCTGATTTCTGCCAAACCCTTAACTTTCCTCACTTTCTTCAGCCTTCTCTGTCAAACAATGTTTCCCCTTTCTATTTATATCATTTTCTCCCAGAGAAGTTCTTTCACCATAGCCATTCCTGGGATCTGCTATATTTCATACATTTTTAGTGGTTTTTCACTTAGTGTGAGACCTGTTTCTCGAGATGATTTTGACTGTGGTTTGTTGCCATTAAGCCTTTCATTGGTCACAAACTTCCTGCTCTGTGTAGGTTTACGGCAATATGAAGTCCAGAAATAGTTCTGTTGAAGTTTGGTATTTATTTTTCTATTTACAGGTAATTTTAAGTTCATATTCTCTGTTTCCTAGTAATACTGAAAACCTGCCACTAGTTTATTTTTCTTCTGGGTATGTGTCTTGTCAAGATTGTGTGTGGAAGTTCATATTTAGGCCATTGTCATTGTCCTGGGGCTTCTGTTAACATTCTCATTGTTTTTAATATTATCATTACCACCAATATCTGCCTTTGAAAAGGTACAGCTTAAATGAAATCATAATCTGAATTGAGTTTAGTGCTAAATAGTTGAAAAATGAGATATAGAAAATTGAAATGGAGTGAGTGGAATAGTGAGTAGATAGTAAACTCTTTTTGTATCACTGATGTGTTTGAGAATGTAATAAAAGCCTTTCCTCTTCCCCCCCTAAATGCATAAGTACTTTTATTTTACATAAGATATCAAAAGATTAATTGAATCCTATTTGACTCTTAAGGTTAAGATTAAGGTTACTAATGTTGAAAGAACAGGAAGAGAAAGACAGATCTTATGAAGAGATCTTTATCACAGATAAGAAAAGGTTCTAAACCAATAGCTCTAAAATCCAGTTCTTCAATATTTTCTTAAAAACACTAATAAACTTTAAGAAACATTTCAGTTTTTAAGTGTCATAAGAACTTTGTGGTGATTAGCTCTTACTTTACATTAGTAAGCAAAAGTGCTATTATGCACTTAATTTTTTTTTAAACTTCCTTTTTTAACTTTATTGCTTTATTACTTTTCACACTTCTACTTTTTATTTACCACTTGTAGCACAATTTGTTTCCATTTATCTAGGTTCAAGATTTTTCCAGTTTTCATCAAAATTTTTTTATTCTTAGTTATAAATATTGACATTTATCACAACTTTTTTTAACAAAAATTATAAAGTGGTGCCTTAGTGTAACATAAACAGTCAAAAAGTAAAAATGATAGGTACTGGTCACATACTGCTTAGGGCAACTAATGTGCAACTGGGTCTTTAATTGTGAGATGGGAAGTTTTTTAGGACTTAAAAAATATTTAGTAGGGTAATTGAGTAACTTTTTCGAATTAAACTATAACTCTCACATTAAAGCATTGAAAGTTTGAGTATACTAAGTAAATACTGTTAATGTTATTGTCTTTCATGGCTTACATTTCAGCCTGAAGTCAATGCTGACATTGTGCATTGGCTCTCTTGGACTGCTCAAGGCTTTTTACCGCCACTCGCTGCAGCAGTAGGAGGTGTCGCCAGCCAAGAAGTATTGAAAGCTGTGACAGAAAAGTTTTCACCTCTGTGCCAGTGGGTTAGTTCTGTATTTTAATATGTTTTAAGGCTGAATTATCCCCTCATACCATAAATGTCAGTTATGAATTGTAATATCAGTATAAAAGCAACTTTAAAATATTTTTTGATGCACGAAAGAGATGTGATATGCCACTAAATCTTAATTCTGTAATTGAAACTGATATGTTAGGCTATTGGACTGTAACCCAAAGTTTGATTCTAGAATGTATCATTCTAGGATGTTTCCTACATTTGTGAGTGTAAGGGGATGGATTTTTTCTCTTATATTTGGTCTCCTATATTGTTAGTTTAGCATTTATTGCCTCTCAGGACTCTTGAACTTGTTCCATAGAATCTTCCTAGGTATAAACTTCCAAAGGTAATAAAGCTTGAAAATCGTAGATTTGAGAACCAAAATGAGCAAAAACATCACAAGATGGAATAAAAACCCTCATTTCTGAAACCATATGGAATAATTATCAAAGGATATCCAAGGACACTCAGGCCTTTTCTTTTTTTGAACTTTAAACTTTATAATTTAACATTTACCTTTTTGTGTGTTTTAAGATGTACTGACATAATACTATTTTGCTGCTGAGTATTTTGGTTTCTTTTAACAGTACAAATTCATCTTTAAAAGTCTGAATTAGATACAGCTGTTAACAGCATGGGAAATAATAAAATTATGTTATTAATAATAGATTATGTATTAAATAATAAATAACCACTTGATCATGTTTAAGAAGCTTAAACAAAAATGGGAGACAATTTTTTTTCTCATTAATTTAAACTAATTCTGTTTGGTATTTTTAAAAATGCTGAAATTGTGGCTTCCTAGATCATTTCCTGTATAGTATATGTAATAAAAGTGACATGTAATATATCCAAGCTGGAAAATTAATATAGACTAGGTACTCTTATCAAAGAGTAACCAAATTTCTGTGGGAGTGCAAAATCAAAAAATAATTTTTACACAACTTTTAAGTTGTTGTAGCTGGTCAAATAGATTAATAGGAGAAAATGTCCAAAATTTATTATGAAAGTACATATGGGGGTGACATACGAATATGAGACCCTGAGGAAACATTGAGCAGTTGAGACTCGTATGCCATCTGGACAAAGGAGAGAGACATGGGTCTGGGATTTCTAAGGAAAAGCAGGCATTTACAGATAGATGATAAAGTGAACATGTGTCCAGAAACATTTGGACACAGAGGGAAGTTCAACAAACAGGCTTTGCTGGATTTTTTTCCTATCTGCATCATTTAGTTTATATTATAATGTTAAGGTCATATCCCTTTCTTTAAGTGTGTTTTTCTATCCAAATCCTCCAAGCAGGTAAGGGGAAAGGATCAAAGGTTCTTTCTGAGTCTTATTTCTTAATAACCAGCTTAAAATAAATATCCTAAAAAACGAAATTTAGTTCCCTTCATTATATATTCAAGAGTAGCTAAAATGAATGAGACTTCCGGACTTTTTATGTAGTTATAAAAAATAGATTTGGAGGTGAAATTTCCTTTTCTTTGTTAGGACTGTGTCATCTTTAAGATGGGTAAGTGACATGAATAAAATTATATCTTATAACAAATCCTTAAGATTTAACAATTGTTTTAGTGAAAGAACATAGGAATGTATGTTGTATAAAAAACAGGTGTGTTTTTTTAATCTGTTATTTTACTCTGAAATGGTATTTTTATCATTTTTTTAATTATTAAATAACTGCAAATAGAACTTGTCTTTCGAACAATTTAAGTTTCATACATAAGTTATGTTTTTATCTTCTACTTTAAGTTATACATCGAAGCAGTGGATATTGTTGAATTCTTAGGCAAATCTGCACGTGAAGAATTTCTCCCACGGTAATACTGAAATTTCTGTTACATTTTTCTTATTTGTATGTTTATAAGAAGCAACTGGATTAAAATTTTTGTTTAATCATGCATTTGTTTTAAATGTCTCTTCTCCTAACTTATTTACTTCTCATTTCTTCTGTAGAGGTTACATGTGATGATACTGCCATACCTTTTTGCCACTTTATAACTAATAAATATAAAGTTTTAAATTGTACATTTTCATGAGAATATTTATCATTCAAAATAACAGTCTGATGTTAGATGAAAATAGTTACTGTCTTCAACTTTTATATCTGTATTTGTGTTTTACCTTTTTGAACCCAAAATCTCTCTGAGAATCTGATTAAAGCTTATGGATTAATTATTCCCAAAATATACACAACCCAAAAAGTTCTGCCTTCAATTTAAAGTGCATTAAATTTGTGTAAATAATGAAACTAATCCTAATAATCTTTCTAATGCCTCTGTTTTTATGGTACGTGTTATTGTCTTCAGTGGAGATAGATATGATGCCATACGAGCCTGCATTGGAGACACCTTGTGTCAGAAGCTACAAAATTTGAATATCTTCTTAGTAAGTATGAACAATGATGAGAATAAATAGAACATTCAAACTGCTATGGTGTATAATCAGTTTATTAAAGCAAATTTGAGTCTGAGTACAGTTCCTAACATAGTAGACATTTAGTAAATATGTAAAACAGGAATTTGCAAACTATGGCCTACAGACCAAATCCATTTTGGTGCTAGTTTTTGTAAAGTTTCATTGGAACACAACCAAGCTCGTTCATTTATGTATTGTCTTTGGCTTCTTTTAGGCTATAAAAGTGGATTGAGTGGTTGTAACAAAGACTATATGGCCTGCAAAGCTGAAAATATTAACTGGTCTTTTATATGAAAAGTTTGCCAACCCCTGATCTAAAGAATTAATACGTTTAATAAGGTAGTTTTGAATATTAGAACAGTAAAAAGTTTTCTAGCATTACACTAGAAATGGGCAGTTTTTCTTTTACTATTATTTTTTTCTTATCAAATGAAGGAATATGTAGGTGGAATCTTTCTTAAATATTCAAGGAATCTTTGTCATTAAAATGTTGCACTGATGTTTTGTGCTGTTTCTATCTTAAATAAAAAATGAACTCAGTGCTTGGCTTTTGTTTGGAATTTTAAAATATCTTCTGTTTGAAGGAAATGTAAATATTGAGCTTTTTAAAATTTGGTTTATACATTTTTTTCTTGAACTGAAACACTTAAAATGTCATAAACCAGTTAAATAAATAAATTTCAAATGTTCAAAGTATTTTAAAAAGTATGTATTTACAATTGTAACATAACATTTAACAAAAGTTAAGATGAAATTGCTCCAAATAAGTAGAAGTTATGATTTTTTTTAATCTGATATATTTTTCTCCTCCATAGGTAGGATGTGGAGCCATAGGCTGTGAAATGTTAAAAAATTTTGCTTTACTTGGTGTTGGCACAAGCAAAGAGAAGGGAGTGGTAAGATGTGAATCTTTTAAAGTTAAAAGTTTGTATTTCCTCTGCTTTCCATTTTTGAACTATATTTTACTGCATAGATTTGAAATACTGCTTTTGAGGATAGATCATTAAGCTAGACATTGGAAGATTCTGATTCTATTCTGACCACTTTTTTTACCAGCTGATTCAAACACGTTTATTGAGCTAATCACCTTATGGCAAATTACTTCTCCTCTTCTAAATTTCTTTCTCTGATACTGCAAAACTGCTGTCTTTACTACTAACTTCATATTGTTAAGATTAAATGTGAAAAGGCTATATAACTATATATACTATATATACTATAAAACACACTAATAGTGTTATTTTGTTAGATACTACATATTAATTATTAAATCTTTAAGATGGGAGAAGCTATCATTAGAAAGTTGAAGAATACTCAGATAACCGGAACATGGGGTTGTGGAGGAGATGGTAGATGAGATAAAAGCGGTCAAAAAGAACTCTTAACTATGGGAGGGGATCACACAATGAAATATATATATGCTTTACTGTTAAATCGTACACCCAAAACTTACTGGATTTTGTTCACCAATGTCACCAAAATAAATTAATTAAATTTAAATTCTTAAGACTATAAATGTGAGTTAATTGGGAAACCATGTCACATATTTAAATAAAAATATATTTAAGATGTAAACTAGCTGTAAGACCCAAAACCATCAAAGTTCTAGAAAAAAAACAGGCTGGAAACTCAGATATTGCTCTTCATAATTTCTTCTTTGATATATCTCCTCGAATAAGAGAAACAAAAGAAAAAAACAAATGGGACTACATCAAACTAAAAAGCTTTTGCACACCAAAGCAAATGATTAACAAATCAAAAAAATAATCTGAATATTAAGTATACTTTTCACATTATCTTGCATCTGTTTATTGTAATCTTGTATCATTTAGAATGGTATCTAGAACTTTTCCTTAAAGGACCAGATTGCAAGAATTTTAATCTTGGAGTCCATAAATCTGTCACAACTACTCAGCCCTGCCATTGTGACATGAAAGCAGCCATAGATAGTACTTTAAAAACTAGTATGACAGTGTTTCAATTAAATTTTGTTTCCAGAAACAGCCTGCCTGAACTGTAGTTTGTATAGACTGCAGAGTTGATTTCACATTGAAACATGAGAACCTTCTTTCCAAATAGTTGAAATTGGGAATAAATACAAGTAAAGGAAGAAGAGCTAGCTCCTTTACAGCTAGTCTGTTACGTTTCTAACATGATAGCAATGTTTTAGCCTCTATTTGTTATAAATAGAAAAAAAGTTTTAAGTAGGAATTGCATTTGGTTTCAACTGTTTCATTTAACATGTTCCTTTGCTAAACATTAATTATAATTAAGTATAAAAAGAATAGTATTGGTATATCATTTTGGAATATTTTGATTCACATAACTTTTATTAGTCAAAATAATTTAGAATAAATTGTGAAAGTTGTTTTAGTCATCCTGAGAAAATCAAAATATATTTAAACTTATTTGTTGTGTAATTTCAGCCATTTTCTTTTCTTGATATTAGGTTACAGTTACAGATCCTGACTTGATTGAAAAATCCAACTTGAATAGACAGTTCTTGTTTCGTCCTCATCATATACAGGTGTGTTGCTATTCTGTTTCAAATTTAAATCATGTTATATAAAACAGTTTCCTTTTTACAAATGGAAAATAATGCTTGAAAAGCAAAATATACTTATTTAATAGAATTTCTCAAATTATCAAATAATGGGAATGATGATGGGGAAATAAGTAATTATTTTTAATGTACAATATGGTTTTTGCATGGTTTTTGGATATTAAAAATAATTTTATGCTCTTTTGATCTTGTATGACTATTAACTTTCCTTTTTATTGTAAAATAATGCTGTTTTTGGTCTTTTTAATAGAGATCAAAATAAGTCAGAAAAAGAAGTAGTTTGATAAATCAAGCAAATTTCTTTTACTTTTGTTTTTTCACTTTATTTTTCAACAGCTCTTATATAATAGTTAAGCTTAAGAATGCTGTGAGCAGAAAAGTAATTAAAGCAAGTGGCATAGTTAACCTAATTGCCTCACCTTTCCAAATATAAAGAACTAAGTAACAGGGTTTCTTGTGAACTAAAATGTATGTCACAAAATGTATTTACTTTGTTCCTTTTACTTATAGAAGAGTTATAGGTCTGTTTATTCTTATTTTACTGAGGTTCTAACAATTTCTGCTTTATATGTACACTAACAGCACTGAGAATTAAAAATATATCAGCATATCAGCTTAGCAATGTGAGAAGATACAGAAATACCATTAAGAGGCAGTGCATGTGTTCAAACAGAATGGTCTCTAGATATTAAGCATCTGAGCCAGTACTCTCAAATGAACCCTGATGACACTTGAACTGACACTAATGAATATAATTTATTCTTCTAAGAAAGAATGAATTATAGTTAGGGTACTCTTTTTTTAATATATAAAACTGAAACATACAATAATTTTAAAAACATTTTCATCCAAAAATAGTATTTTTTTAAAGTTTTTTTTCTCATTATTTCATACCTGCGAGAGCTCATTTTCTGTGGAGTTTGAATTTCTAATATTTTACTGAATGTGTTCTTGTCATTTTCTAAGTACATACCCAGTTCAAACCTCACAACTAGGAAAAAATATACTTTTAATTAGACTTTTAACTGATATTTTAAGAACTCTACAGCACTTAGCCATAAAAGAGGTTTTTAAAGATTTTTATTAATTTAAATTATTTAGACTAATGTACATACTAAATGTAGTATGACTGCAATGAATGTAATTTCCACAAACCAAAAATAAAAATTGCTCTCATTACTGTCACCTCATATATATATTTCAGAGTAATAAGAAGGTGTCAGTTGAATAATAGCCTATATTTTCTGTTTAACATTTATTTCTCTCTTTTTGTTGTTATTTGTTTAGAAACCTAAAAGCTATACTGCTGCTGATGCAACCTTGAAAATAAATCCTCAAATAAAGATAGATGCACACTTGAACAAAGTATGTCCAGCCACTGAGGCTATTTACAATGATGAGTTCTTTACTAAACAGGATATGATTATTACAGCATTAGATAATGTGGAAGCCAGGAGATATGTAGACAGGTATGTTCTTGAAATTCAGATTCATAAAGAATGTCTGTCTTTTTTCATTTTTATTTCCCATACCTATTTGTTGAAAAGTTATTATTCTTTATGTTCCTATTATAATACTCCTTAAACCCTATAATAATTTTCCATTATACCTAGGATAAAATTCAAAATCTCTAACATGCCCTAAATGTCTTACATAGAGTCTTTGCCCCTTTTCTGCCACTCCAGCTTAAAACTTACCTATTTCTTTCTGCCTCCCCTTATTCCAGCTACACGTTTTTTTTTGTTTTTTTGTTTTTTGTTTTTGTTTTTTTTTCAGTTCTTACAGGGTATTCAGCACTTTTTACCAGTGACTTGCATATGCTGTCCTTCAGCTCTAGGAAATTATGTTTATCTTGTTTTAAAACTCTTGACTTCAGATACTCTTCACCTACTTTAATTTTTTTCCTCATCCTTTAGTTGCAGCCTAAATGTCTTTCTTCAAACAGGCTTTCTTTAACCCCCAAATTCTAAATTAGAATCTCTTATGGTAATCTTTTACAGCATCTAAGCTTTTTCCTTCATAGCACATTTATTTTCCCATCACAGTGCCCAACACATGCTGTCATTCGGTAAATATTTGTTAAATAAGTAGATGAATCAATGACTATAATGTATATACCTTACCTAATTTTCTTATGTCTTTATTTATCTTTAAAGTTAGTATACTAGAGCAGATATGTTAACAGAGGAAGATTGACCAGTTGAGATTGTAGTGGAAGTTCATAATCTTGGGCAGAGCAAGGAAAAAAAAGAACCAAGAAGTTAAAGTATGTATAAAATTGGTATTTAAGTATTAAGAAAATATATTGTTTGGGATAAAGAAAACATTGAGAAGATATAGTGGGATAGAACTTGTAACCAGAAAATAACCAAAGAAGAAAAGGAGGCGAGAGAAGGAGAACATAATTAAGAGTTAACCTAGCAGAAAACAAGTTGAAGCCCCAAATTTGGTCATTAGAGTAGAAGGTAGAGACACAAATTACTAGATTAAACAACAGAGTTTGTTAGGGGAAGGAGGCAGAAATGATGAATGTATTGTTTGATAATTTATCTAAAATATTACAATCAAGATGTGATGAGTAGAAAGTGATAGCATTTCCTCTGCTTGCATTGTTATTGCTCACTTTTATGTGTATTAACTATTCAAATAGCCGTTGTTTAGCAAATCTGCGGCCCCTCTTGGATTCTGGAACAATGGGCACTAAGGGACACACTGAAGTTATTGTACCTCATTTGACTGAATCCTATAATAGTCATGTAAGTGACCCAGTATTTTGAAGTAAATGTCTCTCTTCTGTCTCATAATTTTTTTGTCTTCATTGGTCAATAAATTTAATTTAGCTTCACTAATCCTTCTGTTTTAGTGTTATTCTTATGTTTACTTTTTTTTTTTCTCAGAGCTGCTTGATTAATTTTCTAACAACCTTTCAACTGATGACTCATCCCAAAGCTTACTAAGGAATCAGTTTCTCCATAGAAGGGATCAAGCCACCTATATACTACTGTATATAAAAAATATAGATATAATTTTTTTTAACCCCCACAAGTACTTTTGAGATACTGCCAAGGTTGAAACCACTGAACTAAGAAATAATTATAGGCCTTAGAATTTAGAAAAAGAGTCACCCTAGTTGTAAAATTGAAAGTAGTATATATTTTTTTTACAAATGTAAATTTACCTTTGTTTCTGGAAATTTGTTGTTTAGGAAAATTTCAAAATTTTTATAAAACTTGTTTTCTCATTTACTCATGCAGTCTCAAGTTTATGTAATAAAAAATATAGTAGACAAAATTGGTAAGTTTAATTTGGAGTTAATTAGGTGAAATCATGATATTCATGACATACTGGATGTCATATCGGAAAATTTTTGAATTAAGTATTGCAATCACATTCCAAGAGTTCCTTTGATTCTCTCATTCTGCATCTTTTCCAAACCTCTTATATTCTCCGACTTTATACTTCAGAAACCGAATTTAATATCCTTCTGGATTTCTTCTTTGGCTTTTATTTTGTGGTATTTCGTAGATAACAAGCTAAAACATATATCTCTAAGTAAAAAGAGGCAAAACTGAGTTATTTTATATTTGTTTAACTAATAAGCCTAGGCCAGATATACTCCACAATATATATAGATTTCTTGATGGTACTTTTTTTACATGAGACAAGAACAGGCATTTGCCATTTATTTAATACACATTTTCTACAAAAAAAAAAAAAAAAATCTTATCAAGGACATATTCATGTTCTCCAATTTTTTTCTCCATGGAGAAATTCCTGGTGGGAATTCTTAAATTACTTTTCAAAGTAGAAAATGTTGTGAAGTTTTAAATGTAATTTTGATACTTGGAGGAAAAGAAATGAATTATATATGATGGTCAGCCATGAATATGTTATTTGCCAAATGAATGTACAGATAAGTAGTATTAGAATTCATGTTTGTTGTAACGTTACTATTAAATATATGCTAAACATCAAAAGAATCAATTTTTCCTCTTACGCCCTAAGAGAGAGGAGATTTTAAAATGTTGGATATATTTTATTTTTGAATCTTATTTTTTAATGGTCTTAAAACACTCAAGTAAATTCAGTAAATAAAAATTTCTGATTGCATTTCTTAACTGTCTCTGTCGTATAATAAATTAGCGGGATCCCCCAGAAGAGGAAATACCATTCTGTACTCTAAAATCCTTTCCAGCTGCGATTGAACATACTATACAGTGGGCAAGAGATAAGGTAATAAAGATATTTTTTTCAAGACTTTTTTTGTAGTAGGAAAGAAGATATTTCTAACTTTTAAATACACTTTGATTTGAAACTTTTTTCTCTCTTTTTCCTTTAAAGTTTGAAAGTTCTTTTTCCCACAAGCCTTCATTGTTTAACAAATTTTGGCAAACCTATTCATCTGCCGAAGAAGTCTTACAGGTAAAAATCAATACATTTTAATACATACTTAACATTGTGATTTTATTTTCAAATTGCCTACAAATGGTTTGTTTTACCTTTTTAAAAAGGTATAACATTATTTTTTATAGTAAATACATGAGGAATTCTGAAATTAATAGCTCACCCCTTTTTTAGTTTGTTTGAATGACATGGAATTGCCATTATTTGACCACACTTGACCCACAAAACAGCAATTCGTGTAGTTCAACCTAATAAGGATGTTATGATGATAGGAGAGCTCTCAGAATAACAAAACAGCTTGTTGAGTTCTAGTAAAATGTTCATGAGTGGGCAGTAATATCTCAAACTTATTATTCTCATGGTGAGGGCATTTCAAAGATGTTTTCTTACTTTTCTTTAATCCTATACTAAAAATGCCAACTTTTTTGTCTAAAATATTATTCTTGGTACTTCTTATAGAAAATACGTATATAATGACAGTAATGTATAGCCAGGAAGACATGAGGATAACTTTCAAGACAAGAAACTTTAGAGTTAAAGTTTTATGTGGTATCTTTTCCCATTTCCCTTTCAAAAAGGGAAAGGAGAAAGGCAGGGACAAGGAGCTTGAAGTGAAAAAAATAAAATAATACACATGAGATGGCATTTCAAACTTTGGCTTCCTGGGAAGATGTATGTGTGCATTTAATAGGAAATTTGTTTTTTTTGTGTGTTTTTCTTTCATAGAAAATACAAACTGGACACAGTTTAGAAGGCTGTTTTCAAGTTATTAAGTTACTTAGCAGAAGACCTAGAAATTGGTCCCAGTGTGTAGAATTAGCAAGATTAAAGTTTGAAAAATATTTTAATCATAAGGTAAGTTTGCATTTTAAAGCATTAAGAAAAGGTCTGACCTTGGCTCATTCAGTTACTACCAGATTAATTTCATTGACCTGAAATGTCTACTCTTTCTTTTGGGAAGCTTTTTAGAAAGAAGTAGTAAATTAAGTCAGAACAAGTGCTGGGCAGATAAGTAATTTCTCTTTGAATGTTACTGATTCAAGAATGCATTTAAATTTTACCCACTGGCTTGATAATTATGCATTTAACTGATCCTTATCTTCCTTAGTGCAAAATTGGTTTTTAGATAGAGGTTCCTTCCAGAGAATAATACTTTTCATCAGTAGTCTAAAAGTAGTTTGTTTTTCAGAGTAAAGCAAGAAACTGAGAAAATAGAGATATTCAGTCAGATTTTTTTGGAATTTTGCCTTCCCCACCCATATCTGATAATCACATTTTCTTTATTTGTAAAATGGATATAATAAACTGGAACCTAATTCAGAAGATGGTGATGAAGATCAAATGAGTTAATATATGTGAGGCCTTTAGAATAGAACCTGGCTCATAAATACTCACTAAACATAGCTGTTATTCTTACCTCCATTTACTTACAGTTGCTAGAATGTGTCCTGCATTCTCTTTTTAGTCTCTCCCTCTCTTTAGGCTTTTACTAAAACTTAGAATATAAAATAAATAAGTTTATCTTTTTAAAAACATTTCTTGATTACACTTATTCCTGCTTTTCACTTCATTCTTGGCTCTGTTTGAAAAAATGGTCTGTACTCTCACCTTTGCCAATTCCTCACTCAGTAAAATTGTCTGTTTCCTACTGCTATTCAAATTATTCTTACCGTGATTATCACTGACCTCTTGTTTCAAAATCTTAAGAATTCTTTTTAGTCCTTATCTTCTGTAGATTTTTACAAACTTTTTATTAAGGAAAGAATTCAACAAAAGAAATGTAGAGAAAATATTATAATGAAACCCCATGTAATCCTCATGTATCTGTCACTCAAGTTTAATAGTTATCAACTTGTGGACATCTTCTTTTCATCTATATACTCTTCCCCAGTTGGTTTTGAAGCAAATTTCAAACATTTTAAAATATAATATGTATTTTTATTGGTTTAATTTTTGTTTTAAGGATTGGTTCTTTGAAGGGTATAGAACGATATGTAAAATATGCCATTTCTATAAAAAGGGTTCAACTAATCTATATTTGTATTTGCTGTAGATGCTGTTAACCTAAAAATAAAAGGCCAAAATGAGAAGCAACATTTATTTGAGATCCAAAAGAACAGCTATTTAGGAAAAACTGATTCAGGCAGAAACCTGAATAGTGTTCCAATCAGAAGGTGAAGGCAAAAGGGTATTTTTGAGAAAAGAAAGGGGAATAATTACATTAATAGAAGGAAGAAATTTTTATGAGTGTTAAAAAGCTAAGGAAGGAATTTCTGTAAATGCATATACTAACATCATATTGCTAATTCTAAGGAATGTCTTTAAATTTCAGTCTGATAGTCATAATGTGTCCTTCCCTTTTAGCTTTGCAAATCATGTTTTGGAATACAGTGCTGTTTTAGGCCCAAGCCAAGGGTTATTTTGTCCAGTTTTAACATTGCAAAGGTTTGAGGAATTAAGACCTGCAAGGCATTTCCTCTGGGATGGCAGATTCCATTTTGAAGCATTTTCATTTATATTATTTTTTGCAATGACAAACTATAAATGTTGGTTTAAAAATAACAGTAGAGGTTATTCCAGGTATGGGGAGCACTGACAGAGTGAACAGAGGGAATAGAAGAGTCCCTAGGAGACTTCACTGTATATCTCTTTATGCATTTTAATTTTTTTAACTTCATTTTTTTTCTTTAGGCTCTTCAGCTTCTTCACTGTTTCCCTCTAGATACGCGATTAAAAGATGGCAGTAAGTATAACCAAGTATTGAGAAGAAAGTTTAATACAATTTCTAACTGGCTGCCTACATTTAAAATAATATTGGTATCTCTTTTAGGTTTGTTTTGGCAATCACCGAAGAGGCCCCCCTCTCCAATAAAATTTGATTTCAATGAACCTTTGTAAGTATTTATGCCCAGATTTATATGCATTCTTTATTGTTGTAAATCTTTTAACTGTTTATAGATTTACATTACTGGATGAAAATCTCAGACTCTTTAATGTTAAGTTTTTATATCATTATTAATCTAAGAGATAACGTAGTCTGGCCAACCAAGCCAGTTACAACCCTCTCTCCACAGAATATATTTATTCTCTATGGTAAATAACATCATTTTTATCTTTTTGAAAGTGAAATTAAAGTGTCACCTATTGATTTTGTCCATAAAAAGTAAAATGAAAAACAGTTATTTTTATATTTAGTTTAGCCGGTATGTAAGAAACTTTAGTTATATGGGGGTAAAAATGATTACTGCTAAATATCTCCCTAAATAATCTCAAATTAATTTTCAAAGGACTTGATCTTTAAGTGAATACCTGTATAACTATCCATATTAGATATACACATCATTTATACACACACAGATACTTAAGTGATTTTGTTAAACACTTAGCTTGTTAACCTTTCTTTATCCTTAGTTTTTTCATCTAGGACTTATTTTAAGCTACCTTATCCTGACTGCATTACCTAGCAAATTTGACCTTTCTTTGTTTTTAAACAAACTAATTTGCTTAGTTTAAATCTGATAGACACTTCTTAAAAACAAATGTGTAATATTATTTTATGAATTAAAATAAATTTTCTTTCACTAGTCTAATTTTTGTTCCTCTGGCCACTCATATTCCCAGAGTACTCATGATCACTACCTAATCCTGCTTAAGAGGATAAACATCTGATGTTTTTCTCTTTCATAGCTTCTGTAGTGCTTTTTGGTCTAGACCAGAATTTCACTGCCTAACTTAAAAAAAAATCCTGCAACAAAAATACTGTGGTTATTTTTCTTCAGCATTTTAAAGGCTGTTGTTTCTGATGAATTAAACATTTTTGAAACTGTACATTCACTCTGTTTTATTTTTAATTTCAAAAGGCACTTCAGTTTCCTTCTGAATGCTGCAAAATTATATGCTACTGTCTATTGCATTCCATTTACAGAAGAGGTAAGATATTCTAGCTTAGAAAGTGATACAAAGCCAGGCTAAAATTAGATGATTTACCAGCTGATTTTATCATCAAACTGTTTATATGTTATCAGAATTGTTCTTGGGTATAAGCTTTTGATTTTGTTATTTTGTTGCCCATTCTTACATAGCAGAAGGTAAAATTTTGTTGCAGCATTACTAAGTGGAAGAAAGTCAAATTTTATTTGTATGTTAAACATTTATAAAAGCAGTCATACTTTATTTTTAAAACATTTATAACCATTAACTTCAGTTATTATAATTACTCTAAAACCCAGAGGGGACTATTTTATAGCAGTTTGAAAATATTCCTTAAGGTCTGTCTTTGTTAATGTTTGTTTGGCTTATTTTGTGATATGATTTTCAGAAAATTTGAAAATGCTATCCCATATTGACATTGCTTAACCCTTATCATCATACCCATTCTCTTCAACATCATGTTCATTGACTAATATCTAAAGGCTGTAATACAGTTTTATTTGAGAGGTAGATTTGCATTGGTGAACTTTTCCTTAAAAATGCATATGAGAGCTAAATAAATTGTTAGACTTTTAGGTAGGCCTGATAGGAAAATATGAATCAGATCCATGATAAATTCTGGCTATTTTTGGATTCATATCCAAATGGATCTAGCTGTTTTGGATCCAGATCAAAATGCCTGTCGTAGAATAATCATTTTTGGACTTAATGCACAGTAAAATATACCTGAAATATCTGGTAAAAATAGTGGCATACAATCTGATATTATTTTTGTAAAAAGAGTGGTAATTTTGTGATAAGTGTTATAGGAGACCTCAAATGTAGTATGTCTCAGTTTTCCCTAAGCAGCTTCTTAATAGTGAAGGTGTGTCTCATAGCCTTCCATTCATCCAAGTTCATCTTGAACCATTTAAATATTGTCCTGCTTCCCTTCTGAAGGTATGAATTCTATTTACTTATTTTATTTAGTGAGTTATAACTTTGTAAAACAATGAAGAGAGAGTTCCTGATCTCAAGGCACTTAGTTTAACCAACCCTAAAACTACCTTTATAAAAATTTCTGGAAGGTACTAAAATTTCAGGTTTGTTAACAATAAGTACTTTTTCACACATACCACCCCCACTCCTAGCCTTTATGGTTGATATTTCTATAGAAGTAAAGACAAATGTCCTAAGTACATGTCTGAAATAGTCAGATGATTATTCAACTATTTTAGGGTGATAAAGGACTTTTTATAGGATGTTTTTACCTTTAAAATTCAGAATTAAAAGAATAAGTTTGTTGATAAAATTACTTTTTTAACAGGATTTATCAGCAAATGCCCTCTTGAATATTCTTTCTGAAGTAAAGATTCAGGAATTCAAACCTGCCAACAAGGTATGTTTGGAAGTTCTTTTAATCAGCAAATAGTTATTGAACTTTTATGTGTATCAAGTCTTTCTAAACCTAGAGAATCCTGGAAATAGAACGAAGTAAAATCCTTGCTCTTATGAAAGTTATATTCTAGTAGGCCAGAGGCAGTCTATAAAAAAAATGTCAATAATTACATAATACTGTAAAATGGGCATAAGTGCTAAGAAGAAAAAAAAGGGAAAAGAAAGAAATGGTGATGGAGCTGGTGTCATTTCAGAGGTTAAAAGGGGAAAGACTCTCTAATTAAAGGTATTTTTGGAGCTAAAGCCTTAAGGGAGTGAGCCGTGCTCTTACCTGGGTTACATGCAGTGCAGACATGAACAAGTGCATAGGAAGGTCTGGAAAGACTTGAGTGCCAGGATTTTTTGGAGAAGAATATGTAGGAGGAGACCGCTAGACAGTGAGATTGGAGACAGGTAGTTGGCATTATGGTAAGTGTTTACTTAATGTTTTATTATTATAAGATAAGCCAGTAGAGGATTTTAAACAGAAAACAGTCTGACTAATGTTTTGAAAGGATGACTCTGACTGTTGTGTTAAGAACAACGATATGAGACTAAAGAGAGGAAACAAGAAAAGCTATTAAGTTAAAGGCACTAAATGATGATGGTTTGAGTGAACTAAGGGAAATTATGACAGGGGTAGGATTCTGTGTCTTATTTTGTAGTAACCCTGACAGGATTTATAAGGGATTTGAATTGGAGTGTGAGAGAAAGAAGATTGTTACTTTCTTATTTGAAATGAGAAGTAAGCTTAATAGCTCTGAGAGGGAAAGAAAATAAAGGAAGTTTGAGCAGAGAAAAGGACATGTGAAATAATTGCCCAGGGGAGTATGAAAGTTGCTTAATTGGAAGATGTAGTATAATTGTGAGATAGCACTGAAGATCTGCTTACTGTTAATTCCACTAAATGTGGCTGGAGAAAAGGCTTTTAGCTGCTTGGGTGCTACTATAAAAGAGATGGAAATTGAATATAACAAGGGTTGTGGGATTTTGCCAGGCAAATATTAAAAAAGAGATAAGGAGTAATAATAAAATTAGAACATGAAATTTAAGCAGGATATATAGAAAATTTTCAAAAAATTTTTTCACATTTATTATATACCTTTTTGTATCCACTCTAAAAATCATAAAACAACCTTCTGTTCCCCTTATTCTGTAGCTGTACTGGAAAATGTGGAGTAATAATGCCTGCCTCCTTGCAAAATTAAAGAAGTGGTGTGTGCAGTCTTCCATTCTGCATTTTTATTTTAGGGAAAAGAACTTGGAGGCAGTAGATTTCATACAAGTAGATGGGTTTGCTGAATGGAATGTTCATGATTTATAACTTATTAAGAATAAAAGTATAGAAAGGATAAACAGCATTTCTATATAAATAAGGTTCCTCGCCCATGTTTTTAATAGGCAAAAGTATTAGGCAGAAGCCAAGGAAACATGCATCAATAACTTTACTAGTCATTCTTCAGTAGTTTTCTGTCCTGATTTACTTCTTTTTCTATCAAAGTTTTGGGTTAATAAATTGTCTGGAGCACTTTAGCTTATTATGGATTAATAAGCTTTTCACAGCTCTCTGAAGCAACTCAATACTCGAGTTTCAGGATCTGGCACTTCTAGGTAACAGGTATTATAGTCAAAAATATCAACTGGGCATTCTAGCAAACAAAAGTTTCTACTGCTTTGACTTCTTAATATTTCTTAAATACTTATAATAATATTTAATCTTTAAAAACATGAGCTAGATATGTTTTTTAATAAGATAGTATTTTAATTATTGACAATGTAGGAAGTTGTTTAGTTTGAGCAAATTAACTTCACTACCCTTGTAGAATGTCTAATAAGTAGTTTCTTAAGGATAAATTATATATATGTGTAGCCCTGCATCTGTATGAAGAAAGACATATTGTTTAGGAAAGAACTACCTGTCCACCATCAATAAGTAAAAGGATGCCTATATTATATTTGTTAAAGATCTCTTCAATTTAGAGACAGAAAATAGCTATATGTTAGTTACAGCAGTGCAGTTTGGTTTAAAGTAGATTTGTCAGAATCACAAACTGTTGATTATTATTAACTTTATGTTGGTGTGGAATTTTAAAAGAGATCCACATGAACTCAGATCTCACAAACTTTTCAGTAAATATTTTTATCACCCACTATGAGCAAGTTTGTTTCAGGAATATCGAGGTGTTCTCAGTGAACAAGACACAGATCCCTGAGAAAAAGATTATCATAGAGTTTAGGTGTCACTGTTAGGAGACAGATAACAAGAAAACAAATATATAAATATGATACTACCTACTAATGGAAGGTATAAAATACACTGGATCATGATGATTAATAATCTGATTAAACTAGGTAGAGGAAATGTTTTCTCTGTGTCTTACTTGATAAAACAGATATGGTAATCAAACTTAGATGCAAGTTGTGATAAAATTAATAAACATGTATTCATATATTTAAAGGTTGTTCAAACAGACGAAACAGCAAGGAAACCAGACCATGTTCCTATCAGCAATGAAGATGAGAGGAATGCTGTTTTCCTACTAGAAAAGGCTATTTCATCTAATGAAGCTACAAAAAGTAAGGAGAAATCTTTATTAATATGTTTTGAACTGTAGGGATTTATATTTTTACTAAGTTCTACACCAGAAGCTAATGGGATTAAATGATAACAGCAATAATAATATTATTTAATATCATGATCATAATGAAAGACACTGTTCATCTTTAACTATGATTGAATTCATAATTTTCTCCACCTTTGCCCTACCCTCAAAGGCTAAAATGTAAGTCTGCTTTGTTGTTCTGATCATTTTGAAATTCTATTGTGCAGTTTCTTTTTAATTTATGGCTAGCATAATGAACAAAGAATGGAGCTCTTGTGGAGAATAACCCTTAGACAAACCCAGTTAAGTCATTTTAGGATCAGAAAGCCTAGACAGATTTTTTTTCTTGGCTTCTTAGTCTCCGTGATTGCGCACAGAGAATACAGACTGACCTGCAGACATCCTTGGTGTTAAATGCAGGAAGACTGAACTTTTACTTCCTTAAAAACAGCTATTAGCTCATGTTTTTGGACCTGCTCACCATTTTTTTATTATATAAATCAACAGTTTCCAAATTGGATTTTATGTATGGATCAGTAAAATTTGGGAAGAACAGCCTGGATTAGTCAACTATGTATTTTTCAAGTAAAAGGTAGTTATCTTAGTTTAAAAATTATAGTTCTGGAAAAAATATACAGTAATTTCTTACTTTCTCATTTCATCCATCACAGATCAAACTACACCTGTCTACAGAATGATTTTTGAACCATATGTCTTTGACCTACTAACTCAATTCTTAGTTAGCAGGTGAAAATTTTCAGAGTGGTATTTTTGGAATTAATTCGTGACCAATATTCAGTGTTGCCTTTTTATTGTAAACCATTTAATAGCAGATGTAGTACATGGATTTATTATTTTTCTATTTTTTAGAAAGGTTTTTTTTTTAAACAGAGAAACTTCTCTGTTTTAGTGGTAGTAAAGCTATTATTTTCATATTCTTTAATAACTGCAGTTCTCTGGATTTTTCTTGTACTTCTCAGTCATTTAAAAACATAAA
This sequence comes from Cynopterus sphinx, assembly GCA_030015415.1. NCBI lineage: Eukaryota > Metazoa > Chordata > Mammalia > Chiroptera > Pteropodidae > Cynopterus > Cynopterus sphinx. The sequence continues at coordinate 101,709,788 of CM057382.1, read as the reverse complement.
AAATAACAAATGTTTGAGTAATGAACCCACATTGCTTTTTACCTAGTAAAACTTACTACTTACTAAGAATTTTTTTTGTCTGATTCTTATGATTAGGTGACCTTCAGATGGCAGTGCTTTCATTTGAAAAGGATGATGATCGTAATGGACACATAGATTTCATCACAGCTGCATCAAATCTTCGTGCCAAAATGTATAGCCTTGAACCAGCTGACCGTTTCAAAACAAAGCGCATAGCTGGTAAAATTATACCTGCTATAGCAACATCCACTGCTGCAGTCTCTGGCTTGGTTAGTTTATTATTTTTTGAATTAAAAATCTGCTTTTTCTTTGCCTCTTTTGTTATTTCCCCATTATAATAACCCCAGCCAATCACTCAGAGATCATAGAAATGCATACTGACCTTTATAAAGTAAAATTTCAAGATATTTCTTAAAATAATCTACATTTTGAAGATTACAGATATATAAATGTTTTAACATAAAAATAAGCTCTGTCAAGATAGTCTGTTTTTTTTTAAAGGCAATAATTCTCTTAATCATCTTTTTGTCCTCCATACAAAGCAGGTGCTCTATTTTTCTTGAATAAAATAAACTGCCCTAAATTTTGCTGTTTGATTATATTTTATTTTAGTTCTTTGCCTTAAAAAAATGTAATTTCTACTTGTGATTTTAATTTCTTACAATTTCATCTTTCCTTTATGATTCAGAATCTTTGGGATAGCTCTAGTTATTATATTGTACTAACATGTTATTCTTAGAAGCTATATAATTAACTGCTTCTATTTTAAATGATTTTAGACTCTTGTGTTTCTTGAGTTCTGATGTCTGCTTTCCAAGAAGATTAAATGGCCAAATTAATATTTTTTTAATAAATTGATTTGCATTATAGAAAAGATGGAGAATTTGAAAGTAAAAAATATGCTAAAAATGGAGAGACTTATAAAAACTTTATATTACTCTAGTCCATTAGTTGTGTTTACTCTTTACAGAGAAATGCTTGAGAAGAATTTAGGAATATTAATTAGATGCAGTTCAAGTCATGAATGGTTTTAGGCCGTTTATATAATCAAATCACTCTTTTTTATGTAGGTTGCATTGGAGATGATCAAAGTAGCTGGTGGCTATCCCTTTGAAGCTTACAAAAATTGTTTCATCAACTTAGCCATTCCAGTTATAGTGTTTACAGAGACATCTGAAGTAAGAAAAACTGAAATCAGGTATGTTTGAAGTTCTGTTTCTCTTGCATAATGAGAATGAAATAAAATTTTAACTTTTTAAAATGGAAAAATACTAGCTTTACATATCCTTCTATATGTATAAATCCTTGCCATCACTTCAAGACCAGATCAAAACCCTATTTTTATGAAGTATTTCTGACTAAACTAGCCATGGAATTCTCATGTAACATTTAACCTGCCATACTACTTAGCATTATATTTTCTGTCTAACTCAGAGGAATTTAAAAGCACTCAAGTGTCTGACTGAGAGATAATATACTTTAGACTCTAGTTTCAAAAGCTGTGTGACAAAGCAAAACAATCCCCCTGGACCTCCATTTTTCACTTTTCAGATTGGCAACAATGAAACATTTGAAAATACCTATCTTTGAAAAAGCATTCTCAAATATTACTAATGAGAATATAAATAGTATAACCCATAATAAGGGGAATATTTCAAATTTGCAGGTACTTTTTACATATATCTCAATTGATATATGTACAAGATATTCATTCTGGTATTATTTATCATAGCCATAGATTAGAGCAACCCTGCTGTCTAGTAATAGGGCATTGGAATATCCATTCATATAGTGAAACCCATGCAGCTATTTAAAAAGAGAGAGAGGGTGAGAACTCTCTCACTAAGACATACTGATTTATAATGAGACTGGAAGGATCAACAAGGAACTAATGAAAGTGGTTAGCTGTGTACTGTTGTGGGGAAGTAAGATTATGGAATATTTTAGAAATTGTATTTTCCTTTCTTCCCCTATTTTAATATCTAGCTAAGGTTTTTATTATTACTAAAGGGAAAAATTTAAATGTTTTTGTTCTCAATGTTTTTTGCAACAGAAATGGAATATCATTTACAATTTGGGATAGATGGACTATACATGGAAAAGAAGATTTCACCCTCTTGGATTTCATAAATGCGGTCAAAGTGAGACATTTATTCACTTAGTTGCTTTGAGTCTATTACTTTTTATACATAATTTCATTGGAGGTTTTTATAATTATTATTTAGCAAGAGTTCTCTTTTTACTGGTTGTAAAACATTGTCACCCAACATTTTATATTTGGACGGAGCTTTGATTGTTTCTCTTTTGGAAATTCACTTTTAGGAGAAGTATGGAATTGAGCCAACAATGGTGGTACAAGGCGTCAAAATGCTTTACGTTCCTATAATGCCTGGTCATGCAAAAAGATTGAAGTTAACGTAAGTATCAAACATTATATGCAGAATATTCACAAAAATCAAAGCATATAAGCTGGGTGCACACTGTAAAATTAAATATAGAGGTTATCAAAATTCAGGTAAAAGTATTTGATTTACTCCTAATGGCAATAATAAAGACAGTGAACCTACCAAGCTCAGTAGGCTGCCTCTCAAGAAAGATTCATGGGATTACAATACCATTGTGAAATTATTCCTGTTCAGAGTTAACTTTTTAGCCACTAGGCTTAGAAACCTGATTTGGTCACTATACCAAGTGAAAATAGATCATCTCATGTGGAAACAGATATGACCAGGATTATGAGACAGAAATATAAAACAAAAATACCAAATTGTTATTGTAAGCCTTAGGGATATAGCATTGAGTAAAGCAAAATCCCTGACCTACTTGAGTTTGCATAACAACTAGACAGATATATCAGATGTTATTAAGTGCTGTGGAGTAAATAAAGCAGAATAAGGGGGTAAGTTGCTGTGTTATATTGAGTAGTCTAGATATTCCCTGAGTCTGTCACAGGGAATACCTAATAAGGTGGCATTTGATCAGAGACCTATAGGAAAAAAGAGAGCAAAAAAAGACAGCCTTTATAGTGGCCTGCAAGGGCCTAAATGATATGGTTCCCAGTTACCCCGCTAAGTTCCTTTTATACTTCTCTCCCCTTGCATACAAGCTACCCTGACCTTCCATTTCCTTTAGCACTCCATTCATTCTCCGATTGTTTTCTCTGCTTGTAACTCTTTCGGAGATGGCAACCAGGCTAACTCTCACCTCTGGTCTCTGCACCTCCTGAAAAGGCCTCCCTGAACCCTATTTACTACTGAAGCCCAACGTAACATGTCCAATCTCTTTTGCTCTACTCTTTTATATAAAACTTAACCACAGTCTTACAACTCCTTTATATTTTATGTTTACTATTTATTATCTGTCTCCCCCACACACACACACCAGACTTAGTTTTACAAGGGCAGAAATCTTTATTTGATCTGGTCACTGATGTATTGCAGGAACCTAGAACAATGCCTGGCAGATAATGTGCATCAATAAATATTTGTGATGTGAATAAATGAATCTCTGCATGATCGTGCTTTAATAGATATGTCAGCTTTAGCTATGATTATCAGCTAATGAGGTTAATTACTTTTTTACTGTAATCCTGTCTTAATTATCTGTACTTTAAAAAACAAAATTACTATGATATTAACTAAGGCATTAATTTGCCTTATATTATTTTTTTCTTTCAGACCCCTAAGAGTCTTTTGGGTAAATTACAAGTACTATTTAGATTTTCTTTACTGTATACTACATAGATGAGATTGGATTCTGTGGTCCTGAAGTATATTGATTAGTGGAATTTAAAATTTGCTGAGGATAATTTACAAAAATGTTTTATAGAGTTGGCCGTATTTGAAACCTTCAGGATGATATGTTTTGTGAATGATATTTCTCATGTTTGTTTAGAGATATTTACTGAGTACCTGTGAAGTGACTAAACAAGCTTGGCTTTAAAAAGACATGGGTTCACATCCCTGCTCAGCTGCTTACTTGTTTTGTCACATCAAGTAGCTCGAAATTTTTGAAACTTAGGTTCCTATCCACAAATAGGGATGATTATACATGTCCATAACTGTTGAGCACTAAAATAATAGTAAGGGTTAGCAGTATGACAATTAAGAAGTATTCCATGAATGATATTCCTCTTAACATTTTGTCATCATACATCCTTATGAAATATCCCATGCCCTCAAGGTGATCACAGTGTACTAAGGAAAAGTCATATGTTAATAATTAAAATGTAATTGAAAAATATTATAATAAAGGTTTTACAGATTACTTTGGGCATTACTAACTCAAACCTTCAGTTTAGAGTATATTTCTTTTGAGCTTCCTTTGAAAATGGATTATATCAGGCTAAAGCAATAGGTAGTCCAAAGGCATGTAGCTAATATTAAGGAGCATACTGATATATTGGGAAATCAGTTATTTTGGAATGACTTAAGGATAAGGTGGTGAGAATAAATGGTGGAAAGAATGAAAAGTTATGTATGGGACACAATATCTTTGTAAAATGGAAAGACCTGCTATTTAGGATTAAAGATTTTATGATTCAGAGCCTGACATGAAATAGTTACAGAATATATGATGGATAACGTTATTAGGCAGGAGAATAACATCAGATTTACATTTTAAGCGAATTCTGGCAGCAAAGTAGATTGGAGGTTTCAAAGAGACTGGAGACAGCTAGCTAGAAGTTAATGCAATAATTGAGTATATCAATGATGATTTAATACAGTAGCGGTGACAATGGCAAAAACTAAGTGGTTTTTTTAATAAGTAGGGTAAACATAGGATATAAAGAAAAGGAGAAACTTAATGTGTCATTTCTGGTTTGCATTTGAAGATTTAAATCTTTTTACTGTTTACAGAAACATGCTTGAAAACAATTTATGATGCCTCCAAAATATATTGAGAGTAAAAGAGAATTCGTTTTTTGAAAGCATTGCTTTCAGAAATCATTTTGGGTTTTTTTGTGGGTGTTTTTTGTGTGTGTGTTAGGGTTTGTCTTTCTGTTTATGTCTTTTAATACATGGTTTGTATTCTTTATCACCACCAGCAATAGTCCAGCTTAATTCACTGTTAGGTTAAGGAGTGTTGAGTTTAGAACTTTTAGTAAAAAAAAAAAGAGAGAGAGAATGAGAGAGAGAGAGAGAGAATATATGAAAGCAAATGAATTATTAGATTTAAAAATGAAATTAAAGTCTAGATATAAGTCCAGATTCTCTGGGCAACAGTAGACAGCATATTACTTTTACTTCACAGAATTTACCAAATCATTTGTCTTTGGTTATTTTTCTTAGAATGCATAAACTTGTGAAACCTTCTTCTGAAAAGAAATATGTGGATCTTACTGTGTCATTTGCCCCAGACACTGATGGAGATGAAGATTTACCTGGACCTCCAGTAAGATACTACTTTAGTCACGATACTGATTAACAGAAGTCTTAAAGTTACCCTGGGACTACTTCATTTTGGAAAAAAATGCACTTAATTCAGAAGCTTAAAAAATCGACTCATGATATGATGGATTTCTCTTCAAGGAAGCCTTAATTTAAGGGAAATACCAGTAGGAAACTACACTGGAAAACTGCAAAACATTTTGGAGCATAGTATATTCTTGTGCTTCATATGTGGATATGATCACAATCAACTTTGAACTTGAATGCCAACTTTTGAACTGTATAATGCTTACAACAAATTTGTGTAGTAACCTCTGTCTGAATAGAAAGAAAAAATATGTATGTATCACCAGAAGAGATAAAAGATCAGGAATTTGAAAGTAACAAATGCTATCCAAAAAGTTTAATCTCATTTTATAAATTTTTTATTTGTTTAGTATTTGAGGTTCATTTTTTTATATACAAGTAGTGTTGGGCACCCTGTACTCATGATTAGGTTTTGAATTTAACAATGGTGGGAAGCAGAGGGATGGTAGCGGTGAAGAATAGACATATTAAGTTGTGCAGTTACAGTTCACTATCCTGTTACCTCTACTAGATTAACCAGTTTGCTATATCTCTGTGTCTCCAAAATCAGGATCTTTGCCAATAGCATCATTGTTGTAAGCCATGAGCAATTGGTCAGATGACATGTGTTAACTTGGACTAAGTGTTAACAGTATTATATGGACTGACAACCCTCTTAGAGAATCCATGAATGTGAACAGATAAATGGCTAATCATTTGTTCTTCAGTATGCCTTCTAATGCGGCTGTTTTATTTATTTGGAACTCTAAACATGATTGTCATAGTACGTAAGACTAAAAGGTTTTGTGAAGGGACTGTTTTTTAGAAGTAGGTGAAAACCAAATATTTAAAAATCACTAGTTGAGTCTTGATCTTTTTCTTTTATCAATTTTAATAGACAGATAAGAAAATAGTTTAATGTATAATTTTGTTCTGCATTCCCAGAAGGGAGTTGACAAAGATAAAAATTTATTTTTTTAGGTCTTTATTAATAGAAACTTTCTGTTTTCTGATATGAGCTGTTGCAGATGTTCATATAAGTGCTTTGATGAAAATGATGTAAAATATACTCAACACTGTAAACTCAGTGAAAACAGCAAGTGTTTCTTTTATTCTAAGACTATCATATATTCTTAAGGAATTGGTATTTTGTAACCACAGAAAGTTATTTCTCTCTAGCTGCTTTTCTTCTCTCCTGTTCAGACCATTAATAGCTACTTTGTTAAAATTAAATTCACATCAATGATATTACTCTAGGTTGGCATCTTTTTCATACCCTCTACTTTATTTTTCTTTTATTGCATTTACAAATAGTTAAAATTACTTTGTCAACCAGTTATATTGTTTTATTCTTTTGTAAAACTATCACCCGATTGGGAAAATATATTTATTTGGGACCAGAGGGTAAATTTGTATGATTAAAGGATAATCTGTGCATTGGGAGGTGGGGAAAAGTGAACAGGATGAGTTTGAAGGAAATAGCTATCTTTCAAATAAGCAATTAATTATTGGTTCACTATATCCTACCCTCTCTCCCATTGTGCATATCGCAGTTTTAATGTTTAAAATTAGTATTACTTAAAATTGAATCAAAGAATAATATCAGGGTTCTGTGGCTTGAAACTTTTTAGGCTAGAAATAATAAAAGGACTTTTCTATAAGAATTCTTTTCCCCACTTTCATTTTATTTTGTACTCTATGACAGTAACTGATACTTTCCAGGTAGCCATTAAGCAATACTCAGCTATGATCTAATAGCTTGCATATCATTTGATCTAAATCTCACATCTCTGAGAGTAAATTTATAATTATTATATCAGTTCTTATTTATAGAGATCAGTGCTTTAGCAGATACAAACAGTCAACAAGCATTAAGTTCATTTTGTGATTACACCTGAAACCATTTTATCATTGCTTTTTTTTTCTGTAGGTAATGGTTACTGCCATTAATCTCTTCTGTTTAGTTCTAAGCTGGGAAGCCAAGGAGAAGTTAATAATATATTTGTTTGTTTGTTTGTTTATTTCTGTTCCATGAAATTACTGTTGATGATTGAAATACCAGGTGCAAAAATTAATGATTGATTTTGTATGGACCACTGAGTACTTTTTTACTTATTAAAAATAAGAAATTTGACAATGTATTTGTAAAGCCTTTTCCATAGTTGACTCCAGAGATTCCAATTTTACTATTCATTTTGTGGGTAATGTCACTTTGGTGTCTTCTTGATTTTCAAGTTTTGTACTCATGGAGATAGAACAGTCAGAGTGTAAGGGCCATTACTTCATAGTGTTTATGACTGGTAGAAATCATATCAAAACAATTGGGGGGTAATTGTGACTGTGCAAAACCTAGATGATCTGGTAATCCTAGACCATTGGTTACAGATTTCTAAAGTCCATTTATTTTAGAGTTCAAAGCAGTTTTGTTTATTTATCTGTAAATTCCTCTAAATTGTCCCAAAGGTGGAACTTGGAAATAGATTTCTACCTTTGAGTCCACTTACTCTATAATTAGTAAAATAAAGACAGAAAGATAATTGTTCTCTTGAGATTTCGAGGAAAAATCTCTTGACCTAATTTAACCATAATGGATATTATAAAAAAACTCTTTGTAATTGTAAATATATAATTATTTGTATACAATTACTTAGTATGGGTTTAACTCTTTTAACAAATTCAAAAACAGGAAATTGAAATCTCAGGGATTATAGTAAGTAATATGGTCATTTTTGTTCATTTTCCCTTGCCATATCCTAGCTTTGTTTATTTTTAATTGAGAAACAAATACTCAAAAATATATATATTCAAAAGAGTACATAAAACAAATATACAGTTTAAGGAATCATTTAACTACTATAGTGTTACCACTTCTGTAAGTACTCTTTTACTTTTTGGTGTTTTTTTTTTAATAACTATATAAATGGAATCATACTGTATTTTGTTGCTACTGCTTTTATTGAACAAGAGATTATTGTGTTGCCTATAGCTATACTTCATTCATCATCATTGTGTAATTTACCTTTGCATTAACATATCAATTTATTCATTATATTGCCTGTAGACAGTTCTCACATATTTAGTTTGGGGCAGTCACAATGAACATTATTGTGTGTATCTCCTACCGCAAATAAGTTATACCTAGGAATGGAATTGCTTGATCATAGGGTATTTATTCATATCTTAAGTCTTATTAGATGATAAGTAAAGCTTTTACTAAGCAGTAGAGATACCCTGTTTCTCCACATCTTGCTCAACACTGGTTTTAACACATATCGTAAAATTTTGCCAATCTGGTGAATGCGTGGGTTGCATCTCATTAAAGTTTTACTTCACATTTCCCTAATTACCAGTGAAATTCAGGACCTTTTCATACATTTATTGGTTTTTCCTTTTTGTAAAATGTTTTCTCAAGTCTTTTGTCCATTTTTTGTTGCCAGTCTTTTTTTTTTTTATAAATCTTGTTCTTTGTTAGCTATATAGTTAAAATTATCTTCTTCCACTGTGGCTTGTCTTTCCCTTTCTTTATGATGTTCTTTGATAAAAAGAATTTGTTAATAGCTGCTGAGAGTATCAGTCTTTAAGGTAAGAGTTTTTTGTAAGTTGTGTAAAAAAATGTTCTTTACCCAAACGTCATAAAGATACTCCTTCATATTGTCTTCTAAAAGCCTTAGTTTTGCTTTTCACATTTAAATTTTTAATTCATGAGGAATTATTTTTGCGTATTTTGAGAAGTGCCTCATTATCATCTACTGAAGTTCATTCTCTTCTATGGTGTCACTTCTGCACTGCCACCGAAGTCATATATCCATATATGTGCACATCTCTTTTTGAATTGTTTTTTTCTTCTATACTTGTGCTTGCATACTGTCCTCATCACTGTAGCTGATATATTGTTTTTGATACTTGGCAGAACTAGTCCACCCAACTTATTCTGTAAGAATGTCTTGGTTATTCTTAGCCCTTTGTTGTATTTTCAGTTCTCAAATTTCTACTAACAAATATGGAAATATGCCACTTGCAGTTTCCAGTTATCTTGCTGAAAATTTCAATCTTTTATTTACCTGAACATGAAAGGAATTATTATTTTCGAGTCTGTGTTTAATAATTCCCAAATCTAAAATAATCCTGTGGGTCTGTTTTTAATTTTCTTTTGTTTCTGCTAATCCTCGTTCTTAATATCTTATTTTGTGTGTGTCTTATTATCTTTAATTGTATGCCAATATTACATTTGAAAAATTGTAGAAGTAATTTGATGGTATTTTTTTCCTTTACAGAGTTTTTCATGTGCTCTATCAGACACTTGGGCACTAGTAATTTAGGATCACTTTGGCTAAATTTGAGAGACTGAGATTTTCTCAGTCATCCATTTGACTCAGAGCTGAGCTGTAGACTGTACTCTGCTCTTCTTGTTAACCCTCATTCCTCAGCCCTTCAGGGTTGTCGTGTGGGTTAAGTTTTTCAGGGCCCTCACCTCTTGGCTGCCACTAGACTGTGTTTGAATCCCTTGTCGTTTAGCTCTGCTAAGCTTCTCAGTGGCCTCTTAAAAATCTGCAGAAGCTCTCAGGGCACAAGTGATCCCAAATGAAGGTTTCACCTTGATGAAATTCTGTTTTCACCCAGATATTAGCTGATAATTATTCACTAACAACTCTGATTGCATCCAACATTTATATATATATATTGCACAGCTTTTCTAAATGTTCTCAAGTGAGGATGTTAAACCAAATTACCTAGCCCACTTTATTTCCTATTGATTATGTGTAAAATATAATTTCTTTGTATTGCTTCTGTATCTGGGAATTTACTAAACATTAATGATTCTTGTAAATTATTTGCAGATTATTTTGGATATCCTATATAATCTTCAAATAGGGACAGTGTTTAGTCTTTTTTAAGGTCCAGATTTTGTTTTTGTTAATCTCTATTGTATATTTGTTTTCTATTCCATTAATTTCTACTCTTATCGATATTACTTTTTCCAATTTTGGGGTGGTGGTTTACTGTTCTCATTTCTAACTTCTTGAGATGGATGCTTCATTCATTTTCAGCCTGTTTTCTAACATATGCATTTAAAAGTTTAAAGATATCTATATTACTGTAATGTAACAGTTATATTACATTATAGTTGAATCAGTGTTGTAGTCATGTAAGGTTTGAGATATATTAATATTTAGTTAAAATATTTTCTATTTTCATTAGAAATTCCTCTTCAACTCTTGGCTTTTTAGGGCAATGTTTCTTTATTTCCAGCATAGAGTTTGGATTTGGGGACTTTTAAAGTCCAGTTTGACTGTCTTTTAACAGGAACACTTAGGCTATTTACATTTAATGTAATTACTACTGTGTTTAGATTTATTTCTGCCATTTTTTTATGGATTTTCTTTTTTTTTGTTCTAGCCTGTTCTATATGATTGTTTTTCTCTAATGTCTTGCCTTGTTAAATTCGTATTTACTTAATTTCTTTATTCCATTTATGCCAGCTATTAACTGATTGCCTCTCAAAGCCAGATATTCTTCTGTTTTTTGGAGCTTTGCAGACCTCATTTCTCCTTTGCCATTTGGCTTCCTTTTGTTTTCACACATAGCAGGCACTAGAAGGAGGTTGGAATTAGGGACAGAAGAAGAGACTTTTACCCTTGCTATTTGCTTCCCAGTATTGTCAGCATCACTTCAGCAATGGCTCCCCCTCACCCCCGCCCAGTAGTTATGGTTGGTTTCTAGGCACTAGCATTTCTCAGGCACTCTGCAGGGTATCTCTTCTAGGCTTCAGGTTATAATAATCTTTCCCTCTTCTTTTTAATAGTTGATTCTCTTGCTGACATTTTCAGTTCTCCCTAAACCTGTTTAACCAATTTCTTAGGTTAAATTCTTAGTATAAATGATATGGTTTCTCTTTTGAGATATGCCTTTTTTTCTCTCTCACCAGTTTAGTGGCTTTATTTTTTTAATTTTTTTAATTTATAAATTTCATATTATATTAGTTTCATATGTACAACAAAGTAATGAGACATTTATATAACTTATGAAGTGATTACCTCAATAAATCCAGTACCTATCTGACCTGACATCATACATAGTTATTACAATACTACTGACTATATTCCCCATGCTATACTCTACATCCCCATGACTTCTGTAACTACCAGTTTGTACTTCTTAATGCCCGCCCTTTACCCATGACAGCCTCCTCCCCTTACAAATCCGGCAACCATCAAAATGCTCCCTATCCATGAACATGTTTCTGTTCTGTTTGTTTATCCTGTTCTCTAGATTTCACAGAAAAGTGAAATCATATATTTGTCTTTGACTTATTCGCCTCTCATGTTGTTGCAGATGGCAAGATTTTTATTGTTTCTGGCTGAGTATTATTGCATTATATATTTACCACCTCTTTATCCATTCACCCACACACCCAGGTTGCCTCTTTTGATAATTACTGTTTTACAGCATGCATATTCAGATTAGGTCAGACTAAAGTTAATCATATTTACCTAATTTTTTCCAAAAATGGCCACAACAACATTACCAATCTCACTCTTCTAGAAGTTTGCCACACACCCCAAACCCTATCAAGAGACAGAATTTGATTAAGCACCCATTGAACCAAAACAAAAATTTATGACTGCCTCAACTAATTTATATGTAATAGTATAACTTCCAAGTTTCAGTCATAAAAAACTTTATGGCTGAAAGCTTGGCCCTCTCTTGCTTGCCATCTCCCTCTTGGAAAGCTCACCCTTGAAATTCTGACACCATGCTGTGAGGAAACCTAAACTAGCCCACAAACTGAGCCCCTGACCTACAGCCAGCATCAGGTGTCAGTCATGTGAGTAATTAAGCTTTCAGATGATTTCAGGCCCCAAACTTATTAGAGCAGAGACAAGCCATCTCTGCCACACCTTGCCAAATTCCGGAGCCACAGAATCCATGAACATGAATTTATGGAACAAAGTTTGGGGATTACTTAATATGCAGACATAATAACTGGAACAATTTTCTAATTCCCAACTTGCATACTATGGTTATATATTTTATTTCTGTTATGTATTTTAATTCTGTTGTCATTTGCTTTAATGTTTAATTCCACAAGGGTTTATTGTTTTGTTTATATAGTCAATATTTGTATTTACCCACACATATCACTTACTTTGCTCTTTATTCTGTTTATTATCTCAGGCTTACCATCTGAGATAAATTTCTTGATACCGGAAATATTTTCTTTAAAATTTCATTTTGTGAGAATCCACTGTTATCATACTTGCTAATGTTTTTTTTTTTTGGTATGAAAATATCTTTGTTTTGTCCTTATTCTGCAAAAATATTTTTGCTGAATGTAAAGTTCCAATTTGGCCTTTATTATCTTCTAGCACATTGGGGATAATTTTCTGTCTTATGACTTTCTCTGTTGGTGTTGAGACAGTTATCAGGCTAAATCTTTAAAAGAAATCTCTTTATCTGCTTTTATTTAATGCAGTTTATTATGTGTCTAGGTATAGATTTTGTTGTTAATCTTGTTTGTGATTAGTTTAGTTCTCTATATCTGGTATTTTGTATTTCATTGGTTCTAAGCGTCTCAAATATTACTCCATGTATTGCCTCTTCCTCCGTTCTCTTATGTGGGACATCTTAGTAAGCATGATAGATTTACTCCACCTTTCATGTTATCATATTGTCTTTTATATTTTCCAGTTGTTTTTGTCTTGTTATGCTTTATTCTGTATTTCTTCTGATATTTTAGTTTACTTCTCTTCTTCTGTTTCATATGTACTTACTATTACATCCATATATTTTTAAATTTTGGTTGTAGAAGTTTGATTCTCTAAAAACTGCTAGATTACTTTTTATATCGCTGCAGATATTTTTTAATATCTATTTAAATTATAAAAGCCATTTTATGGTCTTTCTCTGCCAATTTCAATTTCTGCAGTTTTTGTGCCTCCTTTTCTGTTGTTTCTCCTAGCTAAATATGTTGGTGGTCTTCTGTTATACTCTCCACCTTGGTCCAGACCTGGGCTTTGATTTCTGTCTCCCTTATCTATTCCTTTTCACTTTGTTAAGTAGACCTCATTGTCTCAATATCTTCAGGAGTTCATTTTTTTAAGTGTTCTATGGTAAGCACTATATTTTCTTATGAAATGCAAGAATTTACTTGACATGAGATGGTAACACATTTGAACTCTTTAGTCTCTTTTTTCTTACCTATATTCAGCCTAAGTAGTAAGATTTTTGATAATAAGATATAGATTAGATAATAGATGATAGATCTTTTGTAACCTTTGCATAATTAAAACTCGATATCTCAGATTTTAAAGAAGTAGGTTGCAAACTTTATCTTGTGATAAAAGGTCAGATTTCTGGACAACCCTCAGAAATTAATAAATGAGGGAGGCTTAGGATACTGCTTATGTTCAGACATTTCAAATAGCTCATTGAATTAGTTTGCCATAACAAATGCCACAGACTGAGTGACTCAAACAATAGAAATTTATTTTTTCACGGTTCTGGAAGCTAAAAGTGTAATCAAGGTGTCGGCAGAGTTGATTTTTTCTGATGTCCCTCTCGTTTGTAGATAGTTGTCCTTTTCCTCTGTCTCACATGGTTTTTCCTCTGTCCTAATCTCTTCTTATAAAGACACATCTTTATAAGAAGATGATGGAGCTAAGCAGACCTTAGGAATTCATTGTAATTCTTTCATTGTTTCAGGTGAGGAAACCAAAGAAGCCAAACAAACATTCAAATGATTAGAACCAGGAGTAGAATATAAGCCATATCTTTGGAGTCTTGGTTGATTGCACAGGTGATTTCCAAACTGAATCAAAATCTATTTGGAAGCTTTTCAAGAAAAAAAATTATGAAAAAATACCCCGAGATTTTGATTTAAAAAATCTGGTGTGGGGATGAGGAATCGATACTTTTAAGAAATTTTGATTATAATCAGTTTCATACTATGTTCTACTGTGAAATGAGTGCTTATATAGTCTTTTACCATCCTTATAGATTACTGTTTTTACAAAAGGAGATATGGGTTGGTTTTGAACTAGCAAAAAGAACATCAGGGGAAAACATGGAAATGAATAAAATTTATTTTTGATTAAAAACATGGTATATTTCCATTGGAAAAAAGGCTTCTAGTACATTTCATGTCTCTGGTCTCTAGCTGAATAATCAGAGTGACTGATAATTGATAAATTGGTCAAATCAGATTTCAACAAAACCTACTGAGGCATTTTTTGGAATTGCTAGAATTTAGGAGAAATAGAGACTGTTCTATGGGAACTATATGTAGGGAAATATACTTAATCAAAGCCTAAGAAAATAAAAATTCTTAGAACTTAGAAAGAACTGTGTTTTCTACTCATACCAGTGCATAAAAAGTGTATACCTTTGAGTTACCCACACAGCCATATTCCATGGTAACCATGTATATTGGTTTTATTCTGATAAGATAATGAATTGTATGCTACAGTGTTTAATTCTGGTGTCCAGGTGAGTGAGTTAGAAATCAGGATCAGAAAAATAGAGGTGATTTTCTTTAAAATTAAGATCTTCCTTTTGAAAATTATAAAATACCAAATATGTGAAGGTAGTGTTCCATTTTATATCATGCAATATGTAGATTTTTCTTCAACCTCTCTCTTCTCCCTCCTGGCCTAGAAATTGTGGGTGGAAAAGCTTGGTTAAAGATCCAATATCAAGGAACAGGGCAGTTCTTGACTTTCAACGTGAAGTGATTTTCCTGCTTGTATTTGGAACATTGGTGGTATGTTGAAGAAATGTTAGTTAATCAAACACTGAATATTAGGATGCTTTTTTAATTTTTAATTTATCCTTGACTTATAACCTGATTCCTAACAAGTTTTTCTCTAGGAAGTATTTTTTCTTCCTGGTTGGCTTAATATCATTTACCTAACCTATCATATTTTAAAGTGTCCTTCAGTTTATACTGTTAATTTCTGAAGTTGGGAAAAATGAAGAAATATCTTTAACCATTCTGGTTCCATCGTTGTTCTTGTCTTCAGGTGTCAGAGGCAAAGCTGAATGCAGATGTTAGTTAATAAGGATCAAAGAAAATCTCATTTTCTATTTGATAGTATTTTATTAGAAAAAACTTTAACTTTCTCCAAGTCTCAGATTTAAGTCCTTATGCTTTACAAATGCCATTTCCCGGCTTAAGGCAACTTTTAAAAAAGGGCCTCTAGCATTCCCACTGTGCCCAGTCAGCTATGAGTCGGAACTCAAACAATTGTAGCGTTCCCCAAAGTGTCCTTAAAACTTCAGCACTATTTGTCAAGATGAGTTTTGATCTTTTTGTAGCTTTTCTTAGTCTAGTTTCCACTCTCATTCACTCTTTCAGTTTACTCTTCCATCTTTCTGTTTTTGAAAGAAAATAGGTTACAGAAGATAGTCTCATTATTTGAAGTCTCTCTCCATGTTTCTCTTCAATCCATATGTTCATATGTCATCCCTAATCCTTATAACTACAGAATCTAAAATGCTAGGAAGTTGAGTAATTTGTTCCTGATCACAAAGCAAACTGAGCAAACTCTCATCTGCCAGAGCAATAGTAATCTGGCTATCTGTTTCCAAAGGTATTGACCTGTTACATGAACAGCCCTTTGGCTATTTCTTTCCACTTTTTCTTTTCTCTCTGGCCCTACTCTGAGGATGGCCCTTAGTCAAGGTGCTGTACTGTGATAGTGGCAACATGAGCACTTAAAACCCTGAGAGAGAGCTCATCCTTCAGTAAGTTTTTCCTGATTCAGCAAAATCCAATTTGAAACCAAGGAAGATTTTTCTGAAGATGATAATAAGTTCATTCTAAAACGTATACTGAGCGATCCTTTTGTAATTCATGTGTGATGATTGAGTGTTCATGCTGTTGTGTGAGATGTGCCTCCCTCAAACCTTGTTACATCAGCACATTACCCATTTGACATAAAAAAAAAAATTGTAAATCAACATACTGAAAGGCAAAGATACTAGGCTACGATTTTGAAAAAAACATTGTTGGACTCATGCCTCCTGATTTCAAGAATTACTGTAAGGACAGAGTTACTGTAAGGTAGCATGATACTGACAAAAGGGTAGGAAAATACATAAATGGAAACTGACCCACAAAAATATGGTTAGTTGATTTTTTATAAAGGTGCAAATGTGATTAACGGATCTTTTAAAACAAATGAACAGTTACATACCTAAATGCCAGTAAAATTAACCTTTACCCATCCCTCATACCATAGACAAAAATTGATCCCAAATGGATTATACACCTAAATGTAAAACATAGAACTATAATACTGCTAGAAAACGGGAAAAAAAATCTGTTTTGAGTTAGAGTTCTCAAGCACAACACCAAAAATACAGTCCACAGAAGCATAAATTGACCATTTGTACTTACTTCATCAGTATTTAACACTTCTGTTCTACAAAAGGCAGCTGAAAGAATTTTTTAAAAAATTACTAATCACATATCTGATAAAGGACCTATATTTAGAATATGTATGATGTCAAAAGCATAAGAAAGCAAGCCAATAAAAATATGGGCAAAAAAATTTAAACAAGTATTTTACCAAATTAGATATATGAATGGCAAATAGCGCATGAAAAGGTGCTCAATATCAATTATTAGAGAAATGCATATTAAAACCACAGAGAGAGACCATACTTATCAGAATTTTTTTTAATGACAATATCAAGTGCTGGTGAAAATGTAACTGGAATTCAGACACTGATGGCAGAAGTGCAAAAAAGGTAAGGACCATTTGTGCAAAAAACGTTGGGCAGTTTCTTAAAAAGTTAGACATAATTACCACATGACCCAGGAATCTCATTCTCAGGTAATTACCCAGTGAAACAAAGACTTAAATTCACACAACAATCTGTATTAGAATATTTTTATAGCTTAATTGATAATTACCCAAAACTGGAGATACCCCTAATACATTTAAATTGGTGGGTGGATAAACAAACTGGGACCTCCATACAGTGAAATACTCTCCAGCCTTAAAAAAGAACAAGCTAGTAACACAATACTAATGACAATCTAGACATTACAATGAGTGAAAGAAATCAGCCTCACAAGGTTTCATACTGATTCCATTTATATGGAAAATGCAAAACTATAGGAATGTAAAACAGATCTGTGGTTACCAGAGATTGTCAGAGAGAAGGGTTGACAACAGGAAGAACATTAGGGCATCTTTTGACTTAATGAGACTTTCTGTACCTTTATTGTGGTGGTTGTCAAAAGTCATAGGACCATACACCAAAAAGAATGAATCTTATTGTTTGTAAATTAAGTAATTTTTAAGTGAAGTATAGCTGCTGTGCAATAAGACATTTCACATTTGGAATTATTAAATTCACAGCTGCTTCTGTACTGAAAGCCCCAAAAGGGACAGGTCCTCAGATAACATTGTTTAATAGCATTTTTGTTATAACATTGATGAGATGCTGTAGGAACTTAACTCTTGTTGATATCAATTAGCCTATGATAAAATTGGTTTTATTAGACGTCATTTTGCTTAAATCTCAGAACCTGTCAACAACATTAAATGAGAACTTTCTGTACTTTATTTCAACACTAAGAATTTCTAGCCCAAGGACATGCAGCTACCTTTCTCTCCTTAATTGCTCTGAGGTATGTGAGCCAGAGCTGACTTCCTCAAGGATTAGAAGCCACGTGAAGAGAGTGGTTCAGCCAGCCCCAGCTGACAACCAGCACCAGATGTGTGAATGAGGCCAGTAGGACCATCCAGCCCCAGTCAAACCACCAGCTGTTTACAGATATGTGACACCACGTGAGACCAGCAGAAGAACTGCCCACTGAATCCAATCCAAATTGCTGATACACACAGAGGAAGTCATGAGCAAATAAAAGGTTTTTTGATTTAACCACCATGTGTTTTGGGTGATTTGTTAAGACAGCATTGGATAACTGATTCAATATCATCCAGGGAGGAGGCAAATTATATTGGGCTCCCCCCCTAAATTTTTCTCTGTTTTAGAGGTTACAGGAAATCCTTTGGTCTCTGAAAAAGAAAAAAATAAATAAATAAAAGAACAGCATATTAATAGCTCATTTCCAGAGGTTTCTATTAGGTGGCATTTTCCTGCATGAAGCTCAAGTAATGTGTTATGTTGGCCACATATATAGTAATGTGTTCATCCCTTGTAGTTATGTTTTAAGAGAAATGTACAGAAATTAGCGCACAGAGAACGTCAAAGATGAGAGGGAGGGCTGGAGTAACCAATATTTCATAGGCGATGGAGAGACTAAATGAGGTCATTGTGGCTGTTTTTAAATATCTGTGTTGTTTCAAAGCTAGAAATTGGATTAATATGTAGATGTTGAAGGAAGAAATATTTCAGGCTCGCTATTAAGGAAGAATTCTCTCATGAGAGCTGATCAAAAATAAACTATGCTGCCTCAAGAATCAGTGAGGTGACTATCATTAGGAATGTACAAATAAGCTGAATGGTTACATCTTAGAGATGTTTTCTGTACTGAGTGTGCAGGTGATTCCTATATAGAATAAAACACTACTGGATAATTTTTGATTTCCTTCAACCTGAATTTTAAAAATTATTTGGAATCACAAGATTCATAGCCATGTTTTAAAACTTGGACTTTTTAAACTTGCTGTACTTTTAACTGAGATTTTCCAGATACTCTCTGATGCAGGTAGCCAAACAGGTGTCTTCTCTCATAATCTGTAGGGATGGGGATTTATTTTGATAACTGAATCCAAACAAGCTGGAAATATTTTCTCTCTCCTCTTTTCAGCTTGTGAAGTGACCATGCACCAGAGATTGATTCAAAGTATGGAGATAAACAAGTAACATCCAGTCTGCCCTGCTCTGCCAATTTCATGGTATGTGACTGTGCAGTTGCACAGGGTCCCATGCTTGGTTTAATGATCTGCCATCACTGTTTTAAAATTCTTAATAATTTGTGAAGAAGGGCCCCACAAATTCTGTAGTCAGTCCTGACTACTACAGACTTTATCTGTAGTTCCTCACCACCTACACACTCTGTTATTTTGCACTTTTAACTTTTGCCGTTACTGTGGAATAAGGTCTCTCAAGTCACCTACTGACTAATGGCCGATCTCCTTAATCCTCATCCATTTTAATCTACCTAGAGCATCTGACATTGCTGACAGATCATACCTTTATTTCCCTATTTGGTTTCTATGACTCTGTGTGAGTACAATTTTCTTCTTAACCCCTGAACTTGTTTGATAAAGCCGAGTAGAATAAGGAAATGAAGTAAACAGTCATAACACATGCCTCAGGTGTTTTCTTTCTCTAGAACAGAACCATAGTCTATCACAAGGATATATTAGTACTCTGTTATTTTCACAGGGTTAGCGTCAAAATGATTTCCAAATGAATAAAGGCTGAACTACAATCCTACTGGTTGGTCTTACAAATCATAGATAGGGTTTTCTGTTGTTGTTTTGTTTTGCTTTTCTTAATACAACAATGAAATGAAGAACATACCCGGGGTTAATCAGTTGAATATATAAATGGTCGTAAATTTCCTCCAGTCTCCTTCACAAAATAATCAATGACGCTAAAAAGATTTGGGAGTGTTACCTGTAAAAAGAGAGAGTGAGAGAAAGCTCCGTGTCACCTGTGTAAAGACAGAGGTAGAGCTCAACTGAAATTAATGGAAATTACTGACCTCTAGAAAATTATATCAATACCTCACTTCAATGGCTTACCGAATGGTTTTACCTATCCATGCACTTTTTTCCTCCTTTATAAACATATTCATTTCCTGTTCAGAAATTACCCATTTCCTATTTTATACCTTTTGGTGGACCATAATCAGGCACTCTACTTTTTTGTAATTATTGCATGAGGATATGACTCAAGTTAGGCTAGAAAATGCTCCCTTCCTGAAACCAACCTTAAGTAGAGGAGCAAAGAAGAATAGCAGATTTCTAATCAGGGAGTTTTTACTATAACTCACTGCTTTCTTGTCCCTAAAGGTTTTCTAGCCTTTCAGTCATGCTCTGTGCTTCCTATATTCTTAAATTTATTTTTGCTTAAGTTAGCTATAGTTGGTTTCTCCTGCTTGAAACTAATAGAGAAATAACCATTTTAATATTTCATCATAATAGAATACTTTGCTTAGCTAGGAGTAACTGAAATACATTACTACCCCAATATTTTTATACAAGTAAAATCAGGTTAAAACTGAATATCCCTGGTAACCTTGAAGAGGAGAAAAAATTCACAAAATGACAACCAGATGAAGGGTAGTGTTGGGGAGTGTGAACAGTGAAGTAATAATCCAGGCTGTTATAGCTTTCCTTACACTGGAGGCTATTCGTGCTAATGACAGATATGTGAGCCACAGTTCACCATTTACAGAGGCACGTCCTTCTTCCCTGACCATTGCTTCCAGTCATTTAGTTATTTGGGTTACCCTTCAGCAATCTAGTTCTCTGTTTTCTTCATTAGAAATTTTGGAAAATCCCAGTCAGGCATGGACATGAGAGTGGAGATGCTCTGGGAGGCATTTATGATGAAGGTTTAAGTGGGGTATATGATTCAGCAGCTGCCCTGTTCTTGGCAAAGGTCACTACCAAACTCTCAAGGCTATGGTCAAAACATTAAAAATTCCACCATACTGACCCTTTCTCTATTTGATCAACACAGTTTTCCTAAACAGGCAGGAGAAGAAGGAGCTCAATTTAGAAAAGATTGTATCAATATCTTCAAGACTCATAGGTTTCATTTAAGTGATATTACTTTCCCAGCCCAGTCCTCTAACCTCTGCAGCCAAAGATCACAGGGCTGTCCTCCCTTTTTCCAGCATCCTAGACCGTAGGCCACATTACTACACTTTCTTTGGTTGAGAGCAGTGTAAATACCAGTCTTCCCACCTATTTAATGGGCATTACTTCAAGGCAATAATAAAGATTGAATTAGATGGTGTATCTAAAGTACCAACTCTGTGCCTAACACAGTATTTAGTGGTTATAATATTATATCATCAGCCTCATAATAAGTTGATTGGGATGGGAGAGATGTTGCAGACAAGGATGAAATCCCTTCTTCACTATTATGTTGCTATTAAGAGGGGGGGATTTCTGAACTTCTGCATGGCTTATATTAGAGAAATAAGCACACTGAAATACTTAGCTTGGAGAATGTAAAACAACTGCTTAACAAAGATATTTTTCTCTCCCTGAAACAACTATATTAATAAAGATTTACAGAAAAAGGAAAATGTAAAGAATTGTTAGCAGATTATCTTCTATTCTGCCTCCTACACAGGTTCTTGCATTTCACTTTTCACCCTGGATACCTACACTATGTTCCCAGGCAAGGAGACTGGGAACTACCTTTCTTTGTATTCTGTATGATAGGTTTGGAAGGAAGCAAAAGAAAATTCATCAACAAGGAAATACCTACTTACAGGTTTTTCCAGTTCAATAGTGTAGTTTTTTCCTACACTCATCACTTTGTAGTGCTTGATTCTTGGCATGCTAAAATGAAAAAAGAAAAAAAAAGATTAATCTCCATTTGAGTATACTATTGGGTCAAATCAAACTAAAGTGAGTATAAAATATCACCCATATAGTAAAACCTGTGTTTCAATGACTGTGTTTTGGGGGAAAAAAAGATTTTTGCATTTTTTCTATTTAACTGGTTCGATTTCTTTATAGGAGATTATACACTGTGTAGGAAACCTGGGTTGTTGAGTGGGTCAATGAGGGATAAATAAAGAAATCAAGAACTGAAAATCCTTCAGGCAGAAATGTTTTTAAATGCTGATAATTTACAAAGTAGACAACATTATAAAACCCTAGGTGGGCATACACAAATAAAAAAGTAGAAAGAATTACTGGAAGCATATTACTTTCTATTGCACCTCATCACTCCAGTCAGAAAGCCCTCAGTGGTCATTCTTCATGCTGGCTTATATACCACCTGAGATACCTTCTAACTTCAGGGCTGACTTAGAGATCTGGAAAATGCTAGGTGTTAAGTACTGCATGAACACTTAGGTAAGTCTAATAGATGAATCTTAATATCTTCTATAGTCACACTGCATTCTAAATTAATACCACCCTAAACTCGTGGTATTTATTTAGCTATCAACTGCTTAAGAACAAGAAGCACATCCTATTCACCTTTTTATTCCAGCATCAGGCATAAACATAAATGTTTATGAAACTGAATTTTAAAACTTTAGGGGTCTATCTCATAGTGCTAGTTGCTAGAACTAATTTATACTAAGAGCGTAAGTCAGTGTCCCTGCTAGTTAGTTTTGAAAAGCATGTTTGCCTTGCATTCCCTTGATTTATATGGCAATAGGGCCAGGACCAAGACTTCTTCTAAAGTTGAAAAGTTAACAGTATTTATTACACTGCCATTTGCTTGAAAATACAAACTAATATAACAGCTGTCCCATTTACAGAAGATGGCTAAGGCAAAATTGTCTATCAGGTTAAATTTGTCTATAGGGCCACCCACCTTCTTTTTCATTGCCCCTCTCTTCATTTCCAGGTGACATTTCTCTAGGATTGAACTATACTTTTGTTTAAGGGACTCTTTTCCTCATCTCCTATTATAGACAAATCTTCCCTCAATTGGATATAATGTTGGAAAACAGCTAGTAATATTATTCCAATGGCTTATTCTAGAGCTTACTTTCAACATATGAATAAACACTGACCTCTCTCACCTCTGCTAAAAAAAAAAAGGAATAGAAAGTATTTCTTAATGCTAAACTTTCAGGAATAACTTACAGACTAGTGATGGAAATGCATTTTTGGAAAGAGGGGATCTTACAAGTACCCTCTTTGGGAGTGGTTGGCTATGGCTTTATCTTATCCCTCAATGAAAAGACCTTTACAATTATTATTATTTCTGAAAACTCACCTATTCCAACTAGAATTCCTATATTCTTATGAAATAACTGGTTATTATTCTTTGAAATACTTACAGAAAGCTTGAAGGGCATGGCCTTTTTAACCAGAAAGATCTAAGTTCATATTCTGGTTCTATATTTTAGGTTCTCTGTGCCTTTATCTCTTCATTTATAAAAATAGTAATGTCTTTCCTCCCAAGACTGTTGTGAATTATGTTTGAAAAGTCTTTAGCACAGTGTCTGACACATTTAGACACTTAGTAAATTATAACTATTTTTTACTACTTTAAAATTTAATGTTTTAACTTAGTAGTTTCCATAAGTCTCAGCTTCTTTATCTATAAAACATGAAAAATACTATCTCAGTTTTTATTGTGCCTGAAAGAAATATTTGCCAAGCACTCAGTTCAGCACCACACATAGTGCGCTATGAGTGGGGACAACTGTTGTTGTTAGTAGCCATCATATCATCAATATCAATATTATCATTCATGGCAAAGCTGCGGGAAGACGAGTAGCAAAGGTTAACAAGATCTCTTGGAACTTTTGATTAATAGGACCAACTTCTGAACAGAAAGTAAGGTAGAAAAAAACTTCCACTGAAGTCACAGGCTTTGACTCTCATTTTGGACCTTTTTTTTTTTTTTTTTTTTTTCATTTTTTGTTTGTTTTTCCAAAGGGATAACAATGGGGGGGGGGGAGTAAGATTGATAAAATTTACTATGTTGAGGTTTCCTGATTTTGACCTCAAAAAAGAAGAAACTTGCCTTTTAAAAAGAATGTGTGGTCTTAAATGTGGTTATAAGTACTTATTCTTAGGTTTTGACCCCAATTTTTGCAAAAGAATGAACTTGGGGTAAATATTTCCTACTGCTTCCTTGGATACTGGCTTTCTAGAGTGTTTACACTACTAACTTGTCACATAGTCAACAATTTTAAGAAAACCAAAGCATAAAGTTTGTTGTAAGAATAGCTCTGTCTTATGAATTCACACACCAATGGACTGGGTAAAGGCGGATGATACTTAACATCAAGAGAGGAGTCACCTTAATATTTGGCATTGAATGACTTTTTCCTTTTCCTGGGAACTATAATCTTTCCTCCCACAGCTGATTTATTAACAGATGGAGATAATTTTACTTTCATGCTATTTTGTAAACTAGCTTGTCCTTTCAGCAAGTGTTTTACCAGACACACTGATCTAAATGTGAATGGCTGAACATTTCTCCCACAACCTGTAAGAGAATTAATTGGTTTTGGGGGTGACACAGGTGTTCCCTAGACTTCTGCCAACTCTCTCCATTAAACTCTGAAGGCTAACAAGCTAAATTTCTACTAATCTCTATAACTGCTGTCCTTTAAAATAAGTGATCTGTTAAATAGACGACATTAAATCCAGGCTGTCTAAAGGACTTGTTTTGAAGCCTTAGAGAACACATGTAACTATACTTAACATTATAGTTATATCTGGATTTTTATAAGGGAAGTTTGCACAATAACAAAAAATTTTTAGACCACTTTCATGTTATAAACTATGCCCCCAGATCTATCTAAGTGTATAATGACTGCAGCATTAGTATGCTCGAGCTTGATCTTGCCGCCTTGCTTCTTGCCTTCCCCATAAAAGCTCGGAGGCCAGGGGATGATTAGTTTTGTAAAATGTTATATTTTTGTGACCATCTGCTGTACAAAAGTATGAGCTTCTATATGAATTCAAATTGGCAATGAGTATACCAAAATTAGAATTGCATAACTTTTAAATGAACTGCTTTGCCAGACTCTTTCTTCTGAATTTAAATACAAAACAAATATAACCAAAAACTACTACATTAAACTCATATCCTAAGTATATAAACTGCTTGTGTTTAGTCAAAATCCACATCTACAGCAGAGAACACTTATTTCTCATAGCTTGCTTATACAGAAAACACAATGCAAAAGCTGAGCTCTTTTAGACTCCTTAAAAGAAATCTGGCTGCTATTGTGCAGGAAATACAGTCTTTAAGGAGCCATTGGGTCTCAGGGCTTTGTTTCAAGCAGAAGAGTAACATAGGGTACATATGCAGATAGATCAAACACTCAATCCAACCCAGAAAAAAAGTACATGTAACAAAAAATTAATTATTCTCTTGTGTGATCTAGTTTATCTTTCAAGCAGTTAGGTGGTTTCTTTTTAAAAAATCGGCAAGATAAACTTTAATTCAGTTTTATATATTCTTATTTTTTTAAGTAGAAGGAAATAGTTAAAGACATTCTATATTTATGTGATAATAAATTTCTTAAATTTTGAAAAAGGACAATTTCCTTGCTCAAGATGTTTAATGGCCATCATAATTTTTATTTATGTTGGATTGGTTTCAAGATAGCAAATTAAATTATAAATCAAATAAATTATAACTGAATGATTTATGAGATTCTACCATGTTAGTTGAAAATCATTAACTCCAAATGTTAGCCTATAATAAACAGAAAAAATAATGAAACCAAAAGGTTAAGTTGACGTAGATATTCATTGTGAAAACACACATACACACAGATTCTCTCACTTTACACACCAAACCAGGATCTGATTTACCATCTAATATTCCTGCCAGTTACATGGCTAGTGTATAAAAACATTTATACAGAATAATTGGCAAGTGAATAAAGATAATTAGAACCAAGGCTCATACCTGCAATGCAACCATTATGCCATAATTTTAATTTTTCCTCTAAGTGATTTTTTTTTTACTGTCTTATTCATTATCAATGTCTTCAAATTTAGTCTATTTAGAATTATTGACATTTATGGTGGATTGGTAGATAGATTCACTGATGAATGTTATCATTAAAAATTGAATAAAATATTATCCTTAGGAAAAATAGATTCAAGAATCAATTTCTATTTATGCTTTTATAGAAAAAATAATCACTTATTGAATATTTTCATATGGGACAAAAATCTCTACATGTTAATTATATTAACAGTTGTGAAAATGTTATCTATGCCAGAGCCCCTATTGAAATGCAAGTTTTCATTGACTCTGAGAGCTGAAGTGAATCATAAAAGATCCAGTCACCTGAAGTTACACAGAAAAATCAACTTTTGCATGTAAATGTTACTGACTATACCAGACATAAACCATTTTACCAGAAAGACATTATTAACTTTGACAAGAGGTTCTTAAATGGTCCTTTCTATAGATACATCAGATTAGGTCACTTCTTTACTCATCACAGTCCAATAACACCCATGTTATTTCGAGTAAAACCCTAATCCCAGAATGGCATGCAGGGTTAAGAGCAGGTGTCCCTAACCCCCAAGGCCGTGCATGGATACCTCTGTGGCCTGTTAGGAACTGGGCTGCACAGCAGGAGGTGAGCAGCAGGCACACCAACGGAGCTTCATCTGTATTTGCAGCCACTCCCCAGCGCTAGCATCACCACCTCAGCTCCACCTCAGATCATCAGGCACTAGATTCTCATAGGAGCACCTGTCCCTGGTGCCAAAAGGTTGGGGACTGCTGGTTAGAGAGATCAGTCCTGATGCTCACCTCTGGAATCTCATCTCTTACCACTTTCTCTTAGTTCACTCTATTGTAGTCACAGAGGCCTCTCTTTGTTTCCTGAACAAACCAAGCCTTTCCCTGCCTCTGGGTATATGCCCTTGCACCTGGAATACTCTTGCCCCAGGTATTGGCATTGTTTGTTCCCTCATTTCCTTCAGGTTTCTGCCTAAATGTCTGTTAATAAAGTAGGCCTTCCCTGAACACTATATTAAAACAACCACAGCAACCCCCGCTGAAAAAAGTTCTCCCTTTATTACCCCTGAAAGTTCCTATCTCTCCCATCTTTCTTTATTTTACTTTCATAGACCTTATTATCATATATGTGACATTTTTCATTATATATTTATAGTCTATGTCTTATTAGTATGTGAATGTCCTTAAACCAGGAATGTTGTTTTGTTCACTGCTGTATCCTCAGTACCTAGAACCATAATAGTTGCTCAATAAATATTTGTTAGAATGAATGAATGAACAATAGAACTATATCCAGGACCAAAGTAATTTGTTCATTCTTCTTCCTTACCTCAGGCATTAGCCTTGGCTCAGTCTTTACTATTTGTTATATTACACTCCCTCCCTATTCTTGTATTTATACTGTTAGTCCCAATAAAACACATAGCAGGTGCTGATACAAACTTATATGACATTGCTTTATGAAGTGATATCATGCTTTTAACAATCCCATAAGTTCTTTAATTAAACGTACTCTATCTCCTGCCGGATAGTGATGGAGAAGTTTCTACTGTCACTTCCAGGCCTTAGTATCATATTTCCCAAGGAAGGATTCTTCTCAAGCATCTCAGTTGCTTCTTTCCGGGACACTGTATAAAAACATCTACAGAGGTAAGAAAAAAAATAATAAATTTTTTCTTAACCAATAGAACTCATTACTTGAAAAAATGCTGCTAAAATTACTTCAAGAACTGCAGTTATTAAATTTATTAAAATTCCTAGCTTTATTATTATAATTACAATGATAAAATTATAACCTCTATTATTATAAGCCTGCACCACTAGGAGTATGCGTATGCTTAAGGCCCTCCTGCCCCCATCTCTCCAAAGCCTCTTTCTTTAACCAAAGAGGACCTGAAAAGTTATCTACTGATCAGCATATATGACCATTTAAAAATCTAAGACAAGAATTAATAGTATACATCCAGTCTTAGTTTATAATAGGCTCTTAGACAAATAATGTTTGTTGGTGGTTTCTTTTCAAGGATGCAAAACATCTCTATACATGTTTATCTTGTACCTTTTCTCTTTTAAATACCTCATATTTAAGAGTATGCCTGAATTCAATCCTTTTGGTATAATATGACTTTCTTATAATATGACTTTCTTAAGAAAGCACTTTTCTCAGTTTTATAGTAAATTGTGTAATCAGTGAAATATATAATCACAGAAAAATATGTGGCAGGATATGCAATACACCAAAATTTAACAACAAATATCTTTGAGTTGTGGGAGAAGAAATGATTTTAGTATTATTTTAATTTATAATAAACATATGTTACTGGTTTTATTGAGCAGAAAAGCAGTCTATGACTTTTAACCTATCGGTTCATCAGTCATCACTGGTTTTAGCTAAGAGTTATGGTTGGCAATTTTCAGTGATTATAGAACAGCTAGAATATGTATCAGAACCTGATGTCACAGATGGTGCCAGGACAAGTTTCAGTGATGAGAACTTTACCAAGACTCTGAGAGGAAAGGGTTCACAGTTTTAGTCATACTTTTCAACTATATGAGGAAAAACAGATGTAGGATGTTACTGAATTCAGTATGTTCTATGCCTTTTCATTTTTCCAGCACCTTACACACTTTTCACAAGGCCTTCCTCAAACTACAAACTCTATAACTACTTATTGATTGACTGAACAACAGGACAGAGCATTTAGTCATTTTTAATTCTTTGGTATAATTTTCTGATAGAAAATCAGTCAATCAGAGAGTTGCACAGTGAAAAAATATCATTTCCTTCCTTCCTCATAGCAGTTTTTATTTAGGTTTGAGCTTTGGAAAGAATATCTGTCTGGTGTAAAGGTGTGGGTGGAAGGGGATTTCCTGTGTGGTAAGAAGGTTGGTTCAATTTTGCATTTTGTATTTTGTTGATCATGACATAGAAGAGGAAACGTGGCATTTCAGAGATAAGCTGCTCATCCACAAGAGAGCTTATGTTCTCTGTCTTAATGAAGTCAATAACTAACTCTACTTGATCATTAGAAATTAATATTAACAATCTAATAAATAAACGAGTTCATGTTGCACTTACGCTGGCATAGGGTTTAGTACATCCACATAATCTTCCATTGGTTCCGTTTCTTTTTCCAGAGATGTACTCGGTAGCCGCTCTGTCTCAATCCTCCTTTTCTTTTCTCTCTGTAAGACTTCATGCAGTCTAATTACTTGCCCAGGAAGGAGTGACACATGTTGGGGAACCGACAGCTAAAACCAATTAAAATAGTAGGCAAAATACTAATTAATTTTAGCAAAGATGAGCGCATTCTGGTCCTAAGGAACTTTGGTTACCTAACAGAGATAGATGGGTAGACTCAGGAGTAGAGGATCTTGGTGTCAGGTAGGTGTCCTAGAACAGCCTCCGAACCAACTTACAACCTGCACGGGGTACCCAATCTTCTTCCAAGAAATATTTCTTTTGGTCTGGTCTCAAAGCAAAGTACTCCTGTCTTGCACTACTGGCTAGTTCAAGTAACAACAAACTTCTCATTTTTTTCATTCCGAGTTTACTAGTTCATTGCCAGGGAAGTCTCAGAGCACCTGCAAGGTGCCAAGTTCTCCCTCAGGTAACCTAGAATTAGCTCCACCAACCATATGGTAACATGGTGTTGAGATGGCACTATTTATTAAATGACTGAGAATCAGCAATCAGAGGTCTATATTTTGTTTGTTTGTGCGTATGTTTTAAAGTTTTATTCACACATTAGGATTGTGGTACTGCTCTACTTACTACCGTTTTGTTTTTTTTTTTAACCGTTTCTAGAGATATGTTTTGGATTGAGTAACCTATATCCTCCTAATCTATACTTATACCCCTGATTTAGACCTCATTATGACCAGCTATGTCCTCTCAGAAGGTGTAATCTGAACAATAGAATTTTTCTTTTTATGTGACACTACCTGGCCTGCATTTTGAGGCAGCTATGTCTGATTGACATCTTCATCTCCAGAGTAGGGTGCATGCTTTTCATGGGTATATAAGAAAATCCACTGGAGTATGGGAAGAAAACACTAGAACTTCATTTTCTATTTACTTATTATCTAATTAATTTATATTATTGTTTATATTTTAAAACACATATGTACATGTATATAAAATCTGAAATAAAAAATTACTACTAAGGGCACAAAATCAAAAAGGTTCAGAGACTATTCTTCTGGATAATTAAGCTAACTAATAGCCAGTAAGGCCATTTCTTATATACCAATCTAGAAAAAAAATAAATAAAATGAGGAAAAAATATTTATTAATTCCCTACTACATCATAAGTATTGTGTTATTGCAAATCCTCACAACAAAGCTACAAGATAGATAATACCCCTGCTTTACAAAGGAAAAAAAAAAAAAGGCTCAAAAAGATTAAATAACTAGTCCAGGGTAAGGAAGTTGTGAAACCAAGACTCAAACTCCATTTCCTTTCATTCAAAAGCAATGTTCCAGCTCTTTCAACTATAGTCTATGTTTCTCAAACTTCTACTAAATTTCTCCTCACAGTGGCATGATGTAAATGTACACACAGAGCGATCTGGGATCCTTGTGTAAAAACTTTTATGGAAGCACAAAATTTAAGGCAACTTGTCTTCTCTCGGAAATTCACATAAGTTTTATTTTATATTCTGTAACATGCCAATGTATATTTTAATTTTAAAATAATGTTTTTTATCCTTTCCTCAAGGAAAAAACTGAAAACAAAATTTGGGGGCTAGAACATCAAGTATAATTAGTGTACCAGAAAAATACACCCTAAGGCTTTTCCAGTGGTTTTAGTGTACCCCTTGACACCAGCTCCGACACCATTAGGACATTTGTGTAATGCCATGGCATGCAATGCTGCCTTTCCACAACAGAGAAGGAGAACACAATTTCCCTAAGAGTTTCTCCCTTTTTCCAAGTCAGCATGTCTTTCACATCTTTAACTGGCCCACTTTTTAAGCCACCTCTGACTTGTCCTCATGGTAGTTGAACCTTCAACTTTTACATGTAATTGGCTGAGATAACCAGAATCCATCACTCAGTAAGGTGCAGTGCTTATTTCATGTGAGTGCAAAGACTACTTACAAACTAGTTTTGGTAGATAGAGTCTGAACTTAACTGACTCTAATAAACAGAAAGTTTTTTTATCCTCTCAAAGTGTTAGAGAACCTGGTGCTATTTTAGGGGCTAGTTATCAAAATACTTCATGTTTCTAAGACAGTTGCTACAGTGGCTTTATTTTAAATAATAGTAGTTATCTTGTTATAACAGTTAACCATAAGCAGTAGATCTTATTATGGATTTCTGATAAGATGCCACAGAGTTGAACAGATAAGCATCCCTTTGTCTTAAGACTCACTAAATCATTTAAAAGGGAGTTTTAATTTGATGGTCTCTCCCTGTTATTTATGTTATTTATAAAATCCATCTCCATTTTATAAATGTATGTTGAATATATAAGAATAAAATTGGAAGTATTTTAGAGGATGCTATGTGAGTTACAAATACCAGAATATACAAAGGATGACTGTATTGAAAGGATAAGACCACAAGTAGATCTCCCTGTTCACTTGTTATTTGCTAGCTAGCTAGCACGTTGCCCTGTTTATTTTCTTTATAACAATTATCACGATTTTAAATTAAATTGTTTACTTATTTATTTGATTTTCCCTTTCCATCCACCTGATAAAAATATAAATTTCATGAGTAACGTATGGAGGTTTGTGTCTCTTTTTCAATTGCTATATCTTCAACCCCTTTTGCTCTGTATGGTTCATAGTAACTGTTCAGTAAATATTTGTTGAATGAATTAATTAATCAAAAGTAATGTCCTTCCTACCTCTGTTACTGTAAGAATGAAGCCTCTCCATTCTTCCCCACTTTCTGTGTTCTCTGTCTAAAAATGAAGAAAAAAACAAAGACAAAGAAGAAAAGACATGAATGACTGAACAATAATATTTTTATTTACTTCAAATAGCTTCAGAATTTTGTATGATGATTTTATAATAATCAAAATATGTAATCCAATAAAAACCGCAAGATGGACAAAATGTATTTTCTTCTACTGAAGCACATTGTTTCAAAAAATCAGTAGTAATTTCTTAAACCATTTAGAATCAATTTAAAGGAAGAAACAATTCATTTTTCTTTTTGCTTAGAAATATTAATGTATCTGTTATGAAATATTTTAATACTGTTCTCTTTTGTTGGAAGACAGAAATAAATAACTTTAATTTGCTTGCTAAATAAGTAAAATATACAAATTTACTTAACTCAAAAAACTCAAATGTTAGCACAGTTATTTCTGCAGTATGTCAACTCATGGTCCCTCCATTGGTATTTAACATTGACTGGCTTTAAGTTTTGGACAATCATGTAGAACCAACGTAGTTAGTCCTTAGAAACTTTCAATTCTTAGCTCTAAAAACTACTAATGCTGCTAACATTTGTTAAATGCTTATAAGTGGCAGCTACTATTTTAAGCACTTCACATGTATTAACTGATTTAATTTTCCTGGCAACACTGCAAATGGTCATTTTTATTTTATTTTATAGATTTATTGATTTAACAGATGTTTATTGATTGCCTTTTAATGCTAGACACTATTCTAGGTACTGGTTTATACTGGAGAACAAAACATAAATGCTTATTCTCATGGAGTTCAGGGTCTAGCAAGAAATAAACAACAAACGTAATAGTAAATTTTATAGTGTCAGAAGGAAATAAATGGGAAAATAAAATGTAGAGCAGGATAAGAGATTGAGAATGCAATTAGGGGTTAGTGGAGGGGGAAGGGTTATAATTTTAATGAAGTAGTCCAGGTAGGTCTCAGTAAGAGAGTTATGTCTGACAAGACTTACATTCAGGCAAATAAACCAAGGCACGGAAATTTTAAGTAACTTGCCTACAATGACACAGCTAATAAATAAAACGGCCAGAATTCAACCTCGGCATCTGATTCCAATCTTGTGCTCTTAACCACCACACCAAATCATCTGAGGGCCTTGCTTACACATAGATTCTGGGGCCCAGGTTTATGGGTTGGGGCCTGGATTTCTAAGTACAAATGATTCCTAGTACACTAAAGCTTCATGACCAGTGTTTTCAAGGTCAGCTCTAAATATATCGTATTCAATTGCATATCACTCTCTTTGTTATTACTGTAGTTGTTGGTTGAATTTAATTGGCTTACTTTGAATTCTGGGTGTTAATGCGGTGAGTTTAACAAGCAGATATCTGCGTGTGTCAAGTTTAATGCAATTAATAACATATTTTGCAAGTTGTGTATGTCTAAAAAACAGTTCTTGTTCAAATTTTTCCAATTGTCTCAATAATGTTCAGTAGAGCTGTGGAGTTTGTTTTGTTTATTGATTAGTTTTTTGGTTTTTTTCCCTTTTCTGACTCAGGATCCAATCCAGATCACACATTGCATTTGGTTGTCATGACTCCATATTCTCCATAACTGGAACGAGCGTCCAGTCTTTGGCTTTTTTTACACTGCTATTTTTTAAGAGTATAGGCCAATTGCCTGGCATAATGTCTCTCAATTTTTGAAATATGGGTTTCTCTAATTCAGTGGTTTCAAACATATATCATGTTGGACATGTCTCAGAATCATCTAGGAACTTGGTCAATGCCAAGTTCTTGAATACCAATTCAAAGACAGCTTTTACAAAACACCAGATGGGATCTCTGACTTTGTCAGAGGGCAGAAGTACATGGTTTCAATGTGCTTATATACCAAACAAGTGAAAATGTCCTTTTAAATCCCTCTTTAGAAAACCATAGTTCTTGCCAAAAGGTAAGAAATATTAACAAAGTATAGAACTTGACACTTCTATAATTCCTCTTTACCTCAGCCACTGGGCTGTGAAAAGAGATGAATGCTATTTATAACCATAACCTGTTTCACACTAATTGCCTGTCCTCACTCACCTTCAGTTGCACTTCTTCTTTTGGCAAAACAATGGTGAATTTTGCACAATTCATTTCAGTTGAATTCTCCGTAAGGCATGTGAGGTCTATTATGTCTAACTTGTCAACATACTGCAAAGATAAAAGGAAATCCAATTAAATTATTTCATGGGTAACATACATCAGTTTTAGTAGGAAGGAAAGTAAGCAATATCTTACTTTCAACTGATTTGTACTTTGCATGGTATCCTGGTTTTCAACCTGTCATCCCTTCTCAACCCAGAGGGCTTTTGGAAGTGTATTATGTGGTGGTGTGCTAGGAGGTGTGTAGCACAGGTTTTGCAAACCTGACTCGAACAGGTTTGCAAAAAGCTGATTTGTTAAATTTTCAGGAATTTGCTAGCCAGTTGTTAAACACAACTATTACTAGAAGTTAAATTATATAAACACATAAGTAAATAACATATTAAAAAACAAAGATAAAATTCTAAATTCATAATTTTTAAATTATATTACTGCATATTATTCTCTATGGTTTTAAGGCTTTTTACATCTTTGTTTCTGTGTGGTGGAAATACTGTATAGTGGTATATACATAATGTTACTATACAACATTGTACCTTTCTTCCCACCTCCATTTTTAGAGAGTTCACATTGATAGGATGAAATCAGTCTACGGAAAATGGCAAACTTTACAAATTAGAGCTTGATTTATTGTTTTGCTAATTGTTCCAGAGACCAAAAATTTTTTTATGTAAAGGCAAAATAGTAAATGTTTTAGGCTTTGTGGACCACATATAGACTCTGCTACAAATTCTTCTTCTTCTTTTTTATTTATTTCTATTTTACAACACTTTATAAGCATAAACAGATTCCTAGTTCAGAAACTATGCAAAATCCGGACACAGGCTAGATTTGGCTCAAGGACAATATTTTGCTGGCTTTTGGTCTAAACTTAAGAAAACAAAGGAGAAAATGTTAACAATACAGATGAAACTTGAAAGTTTGTTGCGTCTGAAGCTTTTTCATTTTGAGCAGAACAAAAAATTGACAAAATATTCTTCTATAATTCAAAAACTGTTATCTTATTCCGCAAAGAAATTGTTCATGTCATTAACAGCTAGCTGAAGTTCTCACATACATAGTTGTTTTACTTTCCTCTTATTCATTAATGTAAACAAAAACATTAGCCAACACTCATGTCAAATATCATATTTAATGACAATAAATTTATTAGGAAAACTACAGCTTGAAAAACAACTCTCTTAGTCATATGCTTAAATTGCAATCATAGTTGGCTATGGATACATGTTCAGAAAAACCAATAACAGCATTCTATGATAATCAATTGCTTATATGAAAATTACAATAAAAAGTATTGTGCATTTTATTTTTAACTGTGTGCCATATATTCATGTAAATATTTATAATAAATTTATATACATATATTCATATAAACATTTTCCAGAAAGGTATTATTCAACACTTACTACATGTAACTGGTTACGAGGATCCTATTAAGAAATTTCTGTCTTATCCTAGTACAATAAAAATATTTTTTGAGTAATTAGTTTGTATATTCTGGTCTGTATACAACTGGCTAGACTTGCTTTCTAGTATTAGAAAGATTAAGAGCACCTCTAGTAAAAGCATAGTAGGGTTTTATGACATAATTTTTTGCTAAACCTCATTCTTGACTACTTTTTACCTCTTCTTTTTTCTTCTATGTCATGTCTAGTAAATCTTATTTAACTGTGTTCTTGTAGGTTTCCTTATTTTATTTTTGTGAATAAAGTAAGACATAAAAATAATAAATAAAATTTTACCCAGAGCTATTCTCATATTGATGAGGTTGAGGATAAGTTTGGGTTGATCTACTTATTTTCAATGAATAAAGAGGAATTAAATGTGGAAGGAGAGGTGTAAGGGAAGGAGGACAGAATTTAAAATTAGACTAGAATCTTTTTCTGTTGGATTGTCTAGATCAAGCTCAGTGAATTTTGCCAAAACAAAGGAGGAAGCAATGGAGGAAGAAGTGGCCCAGTTAGATGGAGGGCCTGTAATCTGTACTATTGATTAGAAAAGAGGAAGTTATATCTTTTTGGTTTTAATTATAGAGTTGAAAGAGCCTTAATGTTTACCTGTCTAATCTAGCTGCCATCTGATGCTTGAATTTTCTTAGGCTAACCCTCCATGTAGTCATCTAGCCTGTTTGAACATCTTAAACGGCATGGAACTCAAGCATCCTATGAAGATTTGCCTACTAGCAAGTTTATGCTTGTATTGAGCCACAGTTTTTCTCCAGGCAATTTCCAATCATTGGTCCGAGTCCCTTTTCTCTGGAAAAACACTAAATAAATTCAGTGACTCTTTCACATGACTTTCTGACAACCTTTCAAATATTTAAAGGTAGTTTTAAATTCTTCCCTACTATAGTTCTCACCTGCTCTGTCCCTGTACTTTCTTTTGAGACAATCACCCAAAAAAATCATTTCCCCAAAAGTCATTGTCTTCTTTTAACAAAATTGGTAGATGGGCAATTCTGTAGCATTTCATTATAATAGTCTCTTCCTGGCATAGCAGTTAAGAATGCTGGCTCAGAAACAAGACTTGCATTGTAACCCGTTCATTAGCTCTCTGATTTTGTACAATTTCTTAATCTTTAAACTTGGCTGTTCTCATCTAAAAGTGGGGATTAAAATAGTACTCACTCTGTGAAGTTGTTGTGAAAGTTAAATGAGATAATGTATGTAAAATGCATGAATATTTTCTATGTGCCTTACCTTTACTATCTCATTTAATCCTTTTGAAAACCTTATGAGATGGGTGACTGTTTTCATCCTAATTTTAGAAATTTGAAACTGAGTATGTTGGAGATCTTTCATTTGCATCTCTATAGTCAGTTTTATCCCTTCACCTCCCAATACTATGCACCAGGGTATGGACCAAATGGACAACACTGTGGGTACCCTTATCCTCTGATTTCCTGGGGGTTGGACTGCTGGTGATCAGAAGAGTTAGAAGAGTAAAGCCAGGTATTTATTACCCTATGCAGTTGCTTCCTCAATCAAAAATCATTCTCTTCTCAAAGCAGTCATCTTCACACAACTCTCCCCACTATTCTCTCACTCTTTCTCTTACTCAGATGTATGGTAGTCTCAGTTTCTGTACTATCCTTTATGGTTTTCCTACATTGTGCTCACTGCTTTGAGAGTTGCATCTTTATTAAACTCTCTCTAAATGCCCCAATTTGATATGTCATCTGTTTTCTGTCAATTCCCTGTTTGATACACTGAGACACAGAGAGATTAGGTTGGCAGCCCAAGATCCCAAGATAGCATGGTGAACAGTGGGAGGGCTAAGATAAAAACCCAGGTAGTCTACCTTAAGACCAGGCTTTCAATCACTAAGCTGTACTGCCTCTTGCCATATAGTAAATGAGCAATAACCATTAACTCTCTCACTTATATGTATCATTTGAGGTTTAGACTTTAATATTTTTTCTGACATTAGTGGGAAGTTGGAAGGCACAACAGAGGAATTACTTTTATTAAAATTAATTATGGTATTTGAAAACTTTTATATAAATCTTGTCTATTCAGAACTCTGATGAAAGATGACCACTTTATTTATTTTTGTAAATGGCTTTTGTTTAGTTTACCACTAATGATGCTGAGATGCCTGCAGATGAAATACATTACATGGGCTCTTTTTCCATTTCTTTCATTAGATCTGGACATGATGTTCTAAGGAGTGTGGGCTGCTACATCCATGGGCCAAAATATTTTTATTTAAACAAGTTACTGGATCATAAAATCTCTTAAAAGTATAACATTCCAAGGTAGGCAAACATTTACTACTAAAATACTACATTTTATTTGTAGAAAAAATAAAATCCACAATCACTTTTCAATTTTTTTAGTGTGGGGAAAAATTAAAATACAAGTCAATTATTTGACATTAATACAAATAAATAAATCTCAGAATCTCTTTATTGTTATTCTCATGCTTGAGCTCTTAGAAGTCCTGTTTGGTGGGGTGTGTTTTTGTCTTTCTGGAAAAATTAAATTGTGACATATTTTATGTTATAAGTCTTTAGGGAATCCTTTAGTTCCTTTTAGATGATAACTGCATGTGACAGCAAGATGCAAAGTGGGAGAAAGTAAGGCTATCACTTGGTGTTAGGCAATCTATATCCAGATGAATAGCTAAAGATTTTATTATCAGGATAAGTAAGAAAAATACAAAGTTAAAAATATGAGTTAATAATTCCTTCTGAGTTGCCCAGAAAATTTTATTATGGGCTTTATTATTGATAGTTTTCACAGAATAAGTGTTCTTATTTGGTTTTACTAGAACATCTTTACTATTAGAAAACAGAAAATCCCAAAATAATAATGAAGTATATGACAAATGCATATTGGAAAAAAGTGAATAAGCTGAACATGTTTAACTACTTACTATTGTACTCTTTTTGTCGTTATAAAAGAAAAGTGTAGTTCCTCTCAACTCTGTCCAATAGTATTTATACTCCTGTGGGAAAGAAATCATATGCATCAGTATATATTCGGCTACTATCCTATTGGTATTCTCCTTTGTAACTTCCTGAATTGCTGTGTGATATAAGATTCTTTATCCTGAGATTAATTGCTTAGTTTTTATGGCTTAATTTTATGCTTCATTTTTGATTAAATCCTTTACAAATTTATTTTAGTAAAAGGCATGAGGTAAGGATGTAATTTGATTTGTTTTTAAATAGATTGTTTTCCAAAACCTTTGTCATTGATTGAAGACATTTAATTTTTATGCAGTTTCAGTAAAAGCTTGCACCCATAAGAGGTGCCATTTAAGGGGCCAGGATAGGACATAGGACAAGCATTTATTAACTACCTTCTAGGACAGTTGAAAGGATTGAATAAATTAATACATGAAAAACACATAGTGTAATACATGACTCATACTTTGGTTTAAACAAATGATATATATTTATATAGATCAAGAAAATGTGAGCAATTGAGAATGATAAAAATAACACCATCAAAACTAAGCTTTGAAGTTCAAAATGAAATGGTAAACATTTCATTGTTAATACATTCACATTACCATGGGTTCTATAAAAATACAACTTTTTAAGTTTAAAAAATTTAAATAACCTAATCAGACTTATTTTACTCAAGTGAAAATTTATTTAAATAAGGGATAGATTGTATTACAAAAGAATGGCAAGGGCATTTACAAAACAAAATTCTTTCACATCTAAAGACTTACCTTCATACCCAGTTCTTTCTCAAAGTATATTAAAAAAAAAAAAAACCCAGTCAGTTTCATGGATGTTAATCATTCCTTCCCTTAGAGTTTAATAAGCTGAATTTTAGTAACATATTGAATTATCTGGACGTATATTGAAGATTAATGTAAGAAAATCACATGAAGACATTTTTTCCTTTTGCTTATAAATATGAAGATACTTTTATATATTATGGAATTTTGTGTCTCTTTAATACTGACATATCATTCATCCCTTTTTTCCAAGTAAAATGTTTGTTACCTCTTCAGAATTTATATACTTATTTTCTCAAATAATGGGAATTTTATAATCCATTGCTCTTATTTGCCTTGGTTGCTAGGAAGCTCAAGATTAAGATCATTCTGAATTACACCACCTGTTTTTCTCATAGTCTACGTAGAACTGTTTTCTCCCTTTGTATTTATGGCTGATAAGGTGCTATATTAGCTTTTGCTTTCTAACAAGCCACCCTAAAACTTAATGGACTAAAAACAGCAAATATTTTCTATTTTTGACATTCTGTGTTGGTGGATCATTTTTTTGGATCTGGGTAATATTTGTCTGTGGCTGAATGGTCTAGGGTGGCCTCACTCACTTGCTGGGGTCTTAGCTTGGGATACAGAATGACTAGGAGTGGTATAATAAAAAATATGTTTGGTCTTTGTCCTCCAGTTTTTGGCATAGAGATCCTAAACTCTGAGTGTTAGGAGTGCTTTTGTTACCCATAATAAATCCCTTTATATCACATCTGAGTTTATACTAACGATACAACTTAGAATTGGACCCATGAAGGGCTTCAGGATGGGTCTGGTCCCCAAAAGAACAAATGACTATAGGGTTGGAACTTTCAGTCCTACCCACCAACCTCCAGAAAGGAGTAGGGGGTGGGGCTGAAGATTAAGCTTTATAAAAACTCTTGACCAGTGACATGTGATGACCTTTCTAATTAGTGGACACAGCCGCATAGTGAGAGGGTGATGTGCCCCATATCTACAGGAACAGAAGCACTTGTGCTTGGGAACTTTCCAGACTTTGCCCTTCGTATCCCTTCACCTGGCTGTTCATTCGTATTCCTTACCAATACATGTAAGTAAAGTGTCTTCTTGAGTTTTATGAGCCATTTTAGTAAATTGTTGAACCTTAGGAGGGGGTCATGAGGACCCTTGATTTATAGCCGGTAGGTCAGAAAAGACACTAGGGACTTGCAACTGGTGACCAAAGTGGGAGGGGCAATCTTGTCATACAAAGCCCTTAATTAAGCTGTAGGGTCTGAACTGAATCTGAGTAGGTAAGTAGCTTTAGAATTAAACTGAGTTGTTCAACAATCAGTTAAACCAGAGAATCAGAGAACTGGCTATTGATATTGGCAAACACCCGTTGAAACAACTGGAGTCTCCCTTCACATGGTCTCATTCTCCAGCTAGCCCAGACTTATTCACATTCTGGCAGAAGGATTTCCAGGAGCAAGAGAGGACAAAATCCATTGTGCGAATACTTTCACATACTCTACTTTTGTCAGTTTACCAAAGCATGACCCAGTCCATATTCAGTCGCTAGAAAGCTAGACTCAACCTCTTTATGGAAGAAGCAGAAAAGTTCCATTTCAAAGGGAAATGTGAGGTTTGAAAAAGTTGGTAGTATTACAGCAGCAGTCTACCTCAGAGGCAGAGTTGGAAATTGGGGCAAGGTTTCGTTGTCCAAGATTAGTTGTTTTTCCATTCCATCCTACCTCCTCATTGAGAGCTGGCTATAATATAATGAAATGAACCTACTGATGCCTCCTGACCAACAATGAATTACCATAGAAAAGAATGATTCAGAAGGTTGTAGGTTTGAAAGAACAGCCAATAAATGGTTGCGTAGTTTTACTCTAAGATCAAGTCCAAATTTGAGACTCTAATTCTTGGAGGAGAGGAAAGCAAGAGAAAACACTGAAGTCAAAGTCTACCACTCTGTTCATCTCTGTGGTTAGCCTCATTAGTATCAAGCTGTCATGAGACAGAAAACCTAAAATCACTAATAGCCAGTGAAGATTAATAGAGTTCTTTTTGTATGTACATCCAGACATCCATCTGTGCTCCTGAGAAAAATTACAGGTGTTTAGTCATGACAGAATATGAATTGAATAAGGTTAACCAGGGAACAATGAGAGTTTTACTGATAAACAAACATAAGATCCATGGGGAAAAAAAAGATTCATGGAAAGAATTATGGAGGGTTTATTAAATGGGGAAGAAAAAGAACAAAGGCACTGAGTCGAAAGTAAAGGCAGCTTGGAGGAAAAATAAGATTACAAATAGCAATAGGCCTTATGAATTCTGATCACAGCCGCAAACCTAAGAACAGATCAAGCTTATATTCAGTATGTAGAGACCTGTGTATTACAGTCTTGATTTAGTTTCTGATAAAGTCTCATGAAGACCAGTATAATTTCAGTCATCTATAAATATCACTCTCAAAAAATCAACAAATAGGTGTATATTTATATCCACAGGGGTATGTAAATATTTTAAATGAAGTCCTTTTTGAATGAAATACATTTAGCATGAAGTTTTTTTTTTTTATTTTTTAGCAAACATGTTGAATCACTGATGTAAGAAAGGGACTTATATAGGACTTTTGGATTTATTGCTAGCTTTATAATCACTAGATGACCTTGTATATAGAGTATAGAGTTTAAGGTCAATATCTCATTTTCATTCAATTAAACAAATGTTTTGAAAGTCTACTGAGCTCAGTATGATAAAGAATCTAGTGAGTAGACATCTCCAAACTTTGGAATTCCACAACTCCCAAATGGAATCAGAACTTTAGTTTAAGAGACATTATGAGGTCAAGTGTTTGCAAT
Organism: Cynopterus sphinx; assembly: GCA_030015415.1. Classification (NCBI taxonomy): domain Eukaryota; kingdom Metazoa; phylum Chordata; class Mammalia; order Chiroptera; family Pteropodidae; genus Cynopterus; species Cynopterus sphinx. The sequence goes on along the minus strand of CM057382.1, from coordinate 101,667,608 downwards.
AAAATTCAAGGTGAGCTCTTTAATGGATGAGGAATATTGACCATAACCTCTGTGACTATATCATCTGTGAGGGAATAAAATAATTACTGTAGGGATCTGAGTGACAGGACATTAAGAACCTAGTTTGATACTGCCATATCACACCTCAAGTAAATACACTCATTATTATATAATTCATTTGATCATCACAGCAATTAATTTAATTATGCCAGAGAGTAATTGTTCATTTTGCAAAAGAGAAAACAGGTTAAAATATTTAAAGAAATTGCTCAAAGTCCATAGTTAGACTGAATTTGTATCTCTTGGCTCCCTAGTGCTCTTTCTCATTGATGTAAGTAGTAAAAATGGGTTACAATGCAAAATCCAGTTAGGTGTCTCTCTATCCTTTGTTCTCAATAAAAAGCTCCCATTCTTTTTTCTTGTGAGCATGTAAGGTACTTTTGCTTGAGGAAGGATGTTGGATAGTGGTCTCCAAAGTGGGGCACATAAATCTAGAGGTGTGCAAGATAATTCCACTGGAGAAGAAACTTTAACTAATTATATTTTATTTGTGTCATCTTTCTTTGTTTCTTTTCTGCATATATCTCATAATTTGCTTGGAGTATTAGTACAGAAGTACACATGTATATTCTAAATAAATTAATATTCTTACATTAGAGATCTGTGTTAAAAAATGTTTTCTTGATTGTTATTTTTTGAGAGTTAGAGATTATGAACATAGAAAAATATGTTTGAAAACACAACTGAGCTCTGAAAATTTTCTAAATAAATTAGTGGCAATTGGAGGACTAATCAGAGAAATATATTCTTTTGCTTGAGCTAATAAGAAGACATACATATTGTTTTTCAAGTTTATTACACACTGATTGGAGAAACTGTGAGATGTTGCCTAAACTCTGTTTTCAAACAATTCCAAAAAAATAAGAATTTCCCCATTTATAAGAACTGTGTTGCCATTGGTAACTCATTGTGACATTTAAGCTCTCATTATCAAATGAGTGTTCCTGATTAATACAAAATTCTAATGCTGTGGTTTAAGTAAATTTTCTCACATTATCTTTTCCATGAAGAATATATATATTTTTAATAGGTTCTTTACCTGAGATCTACTGACTTTCTGGAATTGTATTTTAAATGATATATGTTGGTACATTTTCCTAGGGGGCAAAGCCCCTTAAGTTTTAAATGTGTCCTGCCACAAAAACAGCTAAGAAATACCTGTTAACCGATAATCTCCTTATAGACTAGGTTACTCCTCAGTTATACATTCTCTAGCTTAAAGGTTCTGAATTCCTTCAGTGGAGATATCACTTAATGTTCTTCAGAGCCTCCCAACTTTCTCCAGCCTATTAGCTCCAAAGATGACCTGTTATATACTCTTGTCTCGCTTTCCTCTCAAAAGTTCCCTGGCCTGGTGCTTGACGGCCACTTGTCTAGAAATCACATTTTCTTTAGCTTTTTATCATAGTTTCTATTTTCAAGCACTTTATTACTGTGTCTCTCCTTTGAGCCATAATACTGTGGACTCAAAACTGATTTTAGTATGTTAATAATAATATGATGAATAATGAAATGGGAAGAGAATGAATCCAATCTTTGGTGTGAATCAGGTGTTTTACATATGTTATCCCTTATAACCACTCGATTAGACATTACTGTCATCCTCTTGCTCTTTTCTCCTGACATACAGGTAAAAGATACTTTGCTATGAATTCAAGTTGGAACACAAGTTAATTTCATCAGAAATATTTATGCCTATAGTTTATTGTTTTTATTTCAAAGCATGCTTTCTAAAAAAAGATACAGTAATAATCTGGTAAGGGAATCATCATTCCTTACTAAATTTAGCCTTTTAAAGAGTCTTTGTGTTTTATTTATATTCTCTAGCACTGAGGGTGTTGCACTTAGTGTATAGGAGTTATACAATAGAGATTGCTTAAGTGAATTAAATGATTAAGCTTCTACTGTATACCAGGCATTGTATCTTGAGAGGCAGGTCATATGCTCTTCATCTTATAGTTGAGGAAATTAAGTCTCAAGGAGGTTGAGTAACTTGTTTAAGATCACAAGCTGTAAATAGCAAAACCATCAGGTAAAGTCATGTTTTACTGACACTCTAAAATCCTTGTTTATTCTGCTAACCATACCAATGGGACTCCTTCTTTAATCAATAAAAAGAACTCAGTATCAGAAAGTTATTATAAATACTTTGGAAAACTTTCAAGGAATAATCAAATTGAAATTACTAATTAGAAATTTATTTTTCTCAACTCTTCTTTCCTGGCAAAGTGCAACTATGTGGCTAACTGATTGTAACAAAACTAAGTTAACTTTTAAAGCATATGGAATTGGGAAGGGAAAAAAATAAAGCATATAGAATACACCAAAAAATATTTCAGTGTAGTTGACAAATATTACTAACACATGTGTAACACCCATTACAGAATACAAATTACCGTGTCTTTATTCTCGAGTAGTAAATGGTCTGATTATGTATGCAAGAAATATGTGTATTATAGATATTTTCACATACACGATTTTTTTCTAAATATTGATAAACCCTTAGAAAATGCATTTTTATTATCAATATTAAACCTTTCTTATGGCATTTATCAAAACAATTTTTTCCTAATTTCAGTTAATTTTAAAATTTCATAAAATTTGACCTAAGTCAATGATTTTTTTTTTTTTAGTAACAGGTACTTCATGTTTATTTCTTTCACTAGTTTCAAATGATTCACAATTTTAAATAAAAGTTTTTCTTTTTGAATTTTAAAAATATGGAATGCTTTATGAATTTTCTTAGAGTGAATGCATTTGTCTCAAGGTGTACATAATACCCACCTGATATATTTTAAAGTATCTCAAACAGTGTTTTTAGAACATAATATTAGATAATATCAATTTTGTCATTTCATAATTTGTTTTTCACTTAAAAATTTATTATTTATAATCTTCAAACAACTGAGAGTAGAAGCAGAAGGTTTAATTTTAATCATTTCATCTTTGAATTGTTTACATTACTGACATTAGAACTTTGTTATTATATATAATACATATGTATATACACATATGTTTAAGCTACACATCGTATTTAAATTATGCAAAATGAGGTAATATTTCTGAGCTCAAGGAAGAGTTTAATCTCAACAAAAACAAGGAGGCACTTGTCTCATCACACCACCATGAAATAACATTATATTAAGACAGAAACTTCTAGTTTAATATTATTATCTTTGGACTTACCTGGTATTCTGACCGCTTAACTAATAAAAATCCTTCAAAATATAAGGGTAGAGCAGTAATCTTTAACCTTTCTTGAAAGATCCTGCGAGGGGCTGGTTTTGGGGGCTTCATAGCCATCATAACCTCTCGCTGGTGTGTGGTTTGGTTTCAATTGTATCCAGTCTCAAACAAAATGAGATCTCACTTGTGTGAGAAGCAAAGGCAACTGTTTAAAGAGGAAGTCCCAACTTGATTTTTAAACCACCAACAGGACACGCGCGCGAACACACACACACACACACACACACACACACACACACACACACACACGCATTTTTTCCCTTTACTTTCTATGAGGTAAGAAAAAACGGGCATAGCCAACTTTCAGAAAGCTATCTCTGCATAAACTACATGTACTTAGAATTACAATACCAAAATAAACAGAAGATTAACATCACCAGAGGATGAAAGGAACCCCTGTGGAAATCATGGGCTTTAAAGGAGACATCAAGGCCACATTTGTTTTCTTTCTTTCCTTTTTTTTTTTTTTTTTTTGTTTGTTTTTGTATTTTTGTTTTTGCTGTCTAGTTTTATCCCCAGAAGACAAGACTTGAATTAACTCCATTTCACTAAAAATAGCTTAATAGAATAAGTTATTAGGGCTGTTTCTGTTGTAATTCTGGATCAATTTTGTTTAAATTTTTAGAAAAATGGAGCTCTTTATGCCCATTCTGATGGTCCACTAAGTTGTGAGGCTATGGGATTTTCCACTCTTTTGTTAGTATTCTGAGTTCATGGGTTACCATTCGATGTTTGACAAAATATACCTATAGAGGAAGCTATTAAATTTTTAAAATTTATTTTGTTCTTTTATGATATTTTGAGCTGCGGATTGCTGATTCTGTGATGTATAGATGGGGTCCCTACAGTTATCTTGTGAGATTTATAGAGCTAGAATGAGGCAAAATGCATATAATAGTTGCATGTGGGAAATGGTCCCTGAGAGACTGGATTTGGCTCAACACTGTGAAAGGAATGATGGTAGAAGGGAACATCAGGAGGAATTCTAGTTTGTTTTGCAGGGGTCCTAATAAGTTCCATCATTTCCTATTTTACCCTCAATATTTAGAAAAACTCTGGATTTAGTATAGCACAGGCCTGAGCATTCTCCCCAGTTAGGCCAGCCTATTGTCAGAAATCAGAGCAAGCCAGGAACCTCCATTTTGATCCTCCTTTCCTAATGGAGAGACCACATGGTTTTCTCCACCAGTATGGGGTATGGGTTCCATTGGCTCTATAGCAGCAGATATGGGAAGTCAAACTGTCCACAAAGTGAGGTACAACAATACAGACTGATTATCAGTAAACTAGAGAAGAGTGTTCAGGTACATTATCAAAATGAAAACAGTTTAAAACAGAAATTGGGAATTTAAGAGTCAAAATTACTGCCTTGCTTTTATATTGGGCTGAGACCTGCTTCCTATTACTCACATCTTCAAGTGAAAATATCTAAGTCCAGTTTAAGTTTTTTGAGACACAACTGTACTATTTTTTTTTTTTTTTTTTAGTTTTAATGTAATAAGAAAATGAATTGACTAACACAGGTAAACCTTTTGATTTGTTTGGTGACCTAATCCACATTCGTGGCAGCTGGTAGCTGGTGTGACACAGAGAGACAGTGAAAAGAGGGATGAGAACTGAGAAATGAGAAGCAGCAGCCAGAAGGAGATAGGATGCGGGAATTATTAGTGGTTGGAATATGAGAAAAGTAGTTATTGGGTTTATGGCCAAAAAGTTTCATGGGAGAAAAGAATGCCTCTTTAGAAATTTTTGAGAAATAATTATCTAGTTAATTATATCTTTCTTACCTTTAAAAATATAAGCAAAGAAAAACCAGTTCATCAACCTCTGTTGCTTTAATATGCTGATTAGCAAGTCAAATTAATCCCTAATATACCAAAGTTCAAAAACTGTCTCCCTAACAACCAAAAAAAAAAAAAAAAACCCAAAACAAAACAAAACAATAAGGTACAGAAAAGCATACAAAAAAACCTCCATAAATTACAAATGCAAAAATCTTGCTGAAACATTATTAACCAATTAGACCTGTCAGCAATTTCCATCATTGTACCATTGTACCATTACAATGGGAATCCTCTTACAGATATACCGAGTTTTTAGGTGTTGAATAATGAACGTATAGGTAAAGAAATGTAGCAGAAAAAGTATATGAGCATAGGGAGAAAAGCCAATTTTGCCACTAAGCAGCTCTGAAATCTTGAACAAACCACTTAGGGTCTCTGGGATCACAGCTTTCTCAGCAACTAGGAATCAGATGGTAGGCACAGAGGTAGCTTAAGAAAGGTAAATTTCAGTTTATACAGCACTTTAAAATTAAAGATCCAAGGCAGACTTTTATGACCCATTGCATTTGGGGAACGTTGCTGCCACCTATCTGCATATTGCAAGCACACTTTACAGTCCAGTAGAGGTTTTCTATTTGGGCATAATTTGTAAGAAAGGGCTACTTAAAATGAATGTATTTAACAAATAAACCAAAATTTGGCAGTAGGGAGTAAAAAAAATGGAAATTTTTATATGAAAATGTAATACTTAAAGTTATACAAATAAGTTTATTTCCCTTTAGCAAATTTTAAGATATAATTGTAACTATGTTATTTCTAAAGCAAACTGATTTTTGGAGTGTAATTTTCTTGACAAAATTCTCTGATAGTAATGTGTGAACATTTTCACTTTTGGCTGTGCAAAATAATAATTTTTTTGCAAAGAAAATTGAGAACTTCAGCTATTTTATTAATGCCACTTTGTGAAACTGTGGGTCCTGATTTAAAGTATGATTTTCATTTAACATGTAGTCCTAGCACTCAATTCAATGCATGCACTATAAGTCTTTCTCTTATATTTAATAACCAAGGAAGAAGAAATGGCCAGGCCATGACTAATGGTCACATGTTATGGGTTTCATTAGACTGAAGATAACATCTAGCCCTAAAATTGTGTTTCAGCTCCTGAGCCCTAAAGCTGAATAACCACCTGAGCACATCCCCATGAAACCAGACTGAAATACGGGTAAGCTGCCCTCAAGATCTGAAATAATGATATACTGCCCTTACCTCACTCTTGACCAATCATCAAGACCCATGATCCCAAAACCCTTACTCATGATGACTTGAAATTTTTGCCCTATAAAATCCCTGGTCTGTAAACCACTGGGGAATTCTGGCTTTTCCATTACAAGCTGTTCTCCACTATACAGCGCTATACAATAAACTCTACTTTCTTTCACTGGACCCTGGAGTCAGAGTAATTGGCTATCTGCGGTGCCCAGTGGTCAAACTCTTTGCTTGGTTACATTTGCTCCATTATTTTACTATGAAAAATTTCAAATATACAGAGAATCTGAAAAAGTAGTGTCAATAAATATCTACACATCCTCTATCTAGGCTCAGATATTATTAACATTGGACATATTTGCTTTAATTGTATCTCTTTCTTCCTTTTTACTGAACCGTTTCAAAATACAAACATCAGATTTTACCCCTCCATGCTTTAATACCTATATCCTAAGAGTAAGAATATAAAAGAGTAAGGACATTCTTTTTCATAAATTCATAATTTTAATATTTACAAAATTTCACAATTCCCTGTCACTTAATAATTAATATTTTCACTTTCCATTGTTGCTTAATGTACTTTATAGCTTCTTTGTTTTGAACCAGACTGATCAAACTCACATTGCATTTGGTTGATATCTTTCTCTCTCTCCTCTTTCTCTAATGTTCTTAATGTTTCAAGTCAGATTTATTCAGTTACTGCAAAAGTCGTCTTTTTTTTAGAAGCACAGTTCTAATAGTTTTGACAAATAGATACAATCATATAACTACCACTGTAATCAAGACCTAGATTTCCTCTACTGCAAAAAGTTCCCTCGTGGCCCTTTGTAGTCAGTGTCTCCTCTTTCTACTCTACCTCAATCCCCAGGCAACCACAGGTCTCATTTCTGTTCATATAGTTTTTTTGTAGTCACAAATATGGAATCCCACAGCAAACAACCAATGTCTGGCCACTTTCACTTAGCATAATGCTTTTGAGATTCATTTGTGTTATTGCATGTATCAGTTGTTTGTTTTTATTACTGAGGAGTATTCCACTGTTATGGATGAACTGCAATTTGTTTATTCATTCACCAGTTGATGGGCATATTGCCAGTTTAGGTCCATTACGAATAAAGGTGCTATAAACATTTGCAGTCAATTCTTTGTGTAGATATATATTTTTATTTCTTTTGAATAAATACTTAAGTGTGACACTGCTGAGTCATATGTTAAGTGTATGTTTACTTTTATAAGAAATGGCCGAACTGTTTTAGAGTGTCTACTATTCTTTCCTACTAGCAATGTATGAGACTTCCACTTGCTGTTCCTCCTCACTGGCACTTTCTATAGTATGTTTAAAAAATTTTTTTGCCTTTCTAGTAAGCCTGTATTAGTGTGTCATTGAAGTTTAGTTTGCATTTCCCAGTAATAATGGTGTTGAACATTGCTTCCTTTGCATATTTCTCATCTGAATCTCTTTGATGAAATGTGTATTCAATTATCTTGTCTATTTTTTCTGAGTGAAAATTTTGTTCATACTGTGATTTTGGTTTGCATTTTCCTCTAAGGCTAATGATGTTAACCTTTGACTGTCCAAGCTTCCCTTGAATATCTTCAAGATTGTCAAGTTAACCGGCCTTTGTCTTTGCCCTTGCATTTGAGGACTTTTTGAGTTACACTGCCAATCTTATAAAGCCATCTTTCTTTTGCAAGATTTTCATTTTCACTTTGCAATCAATTAACACTTTTGTTTTGTTTTGTTTTATAATATCTAGAGTGAGACTGACCCAAAAAATGATAGTGATCCAATGGGATGATGGACTAGGATGATGCTCATGTTAAGCTGTGAGATTGGGGTTGAATATGAATTAATTTTTAAGATGTCAGTTTAATTGTGAATATTTTTATGACTTCTGTTTCTCTATGGAACCTTGTAAGTGAAGAGACAATAAATTTGACAGTAAGTACTGTTAAAGTAAAAATCTTTAACTTGTATGACTGGCATTTTTTCTTTTAAGTAAGGTTTGATTGAGCCAAAAGTGATAGCTCAAAGACTGGTCTTGGGCATGGAGTCTAAACCATCAGCAGAATGGCTAGGTAGAAAAGACAGCATGTCCTTAAACCCAGAGTTTTGCAAGCATTTTTTAAAACACATAGTAGGGAGGTGGGGGAAGAAAATAGTAGTCAAAAAATTCATACCAGCTAAAAACTAAGGGGTTGCAGAAGGTGAAGCAGGAACCAGTTCTGGGATAGCAGAGTCTGAATAACAATTGTGGATAGGCTGGGGCCAGAGTTCAGAGAGGCCCTGGATTTAGATGCCCTCTGGCTAAAATAATCTGGAAATAAATCTGAAATCTCAACAGGCAAAACAGAAAAGTGAGAAGTCTTTTGTTAGCTGGCCGGCAGCCATTAATAGACTAACAGTCCTATATTTCTCTCATTCTCCAGCGCTGTAATTTAATTTAGAAACTTTCAGACTTTTTTTTTCTTATTAGTAGCCATGTCATAATTATTTGGTGGAAGTCAGACAGAGGCAATTAGGAAATGTAAGGTCAATTAATTCATTTAACATTTTAGAATTAATGACTCAATGCAGAATTTAAAGACCCACTGCACAGTAAAGCTTTTTGTTGTTGTTGTTATTTGTGCGTGTGTGTGTGTGAACATTGCTGCCACTTATCTGCATATTGCAAGCATGCTATTGGCAGTTGTAGCCTAATAGAGTCTTTGTTAGAAAAGGCTAAAGTGAATGTACTTGACAAATGGATCAATATTTAGCAGTAAAGAGTAAAATAATTAAAATTTTATATTAAAAAATACAACTCAAAATTATATAAATAAATTTATTTCACTTTAGCAAATTCTAAGTTATAATTGCAACTATTCTATAATTTCTAGAGCATATTGGTTTTCGGAGTGTAAATTTAAAGATCTAAAATATTCTCTAAAGAAGTTTCAACAATTACAAATTTTAAATTATCTGCATAAAATCATAAGTAACTAAAAGTTTCTCCTTTCCTTTCAATATAAATTTCTGGATACTTTATTTCCATATACATATCTATATATATATATAATATATATAATTTCATTGACATAAACACACACACATACACACACACCTTAGGTAAGTAGTTGTGATAGAAAACTTAAAGATGTAGTCAGTTGTCACAGAAGTTCATAAGGAGTGTATTTTGAGGGGGCAGGGGTCTACAATGACAAATCTGGGTTTTTAAACATTAATCAACTAGCTATCCTATTTTGGGATGCTAAAACCATGGTGAGGCTATTAAATATTAGAACAGTTGCAGAGGAAACTGAAAAGTTTGGGAACTATGGAGTCTCCATAACTTTGTTTTCATAAGGGTGCTGCTGTTTTCTCTCAAGAACATAACAGTTCATCCCCAACACCCTTTGTGCCCTCTATTCTATACCAGCATGTCATTGCATTTCAGATTTCTCAAAATTCCTCTGAGAGTTACTGTTTCCAGTGGAAGTAGAGGGATATAATTTAATATGTGGAATTGTACATCTATAATGGAGCTTGCTAAAAGTTCCCACTGAAAGATAAAAGTGTTGTGATTAAGCATTCTGGAGTCAGAAAACCAGGGTTCATCACCAGCTCTGAAGTTTAATAGCAGTATGATCTTAGGCAAGTTACTTAAACCCTGTCCCAGTTCTGTTTTATATAAAATGGAAATATTAGTCATCTTTTACAGGAATATTCTAAGAAATAAGTTACTGCATGTCATATGTACTCACTAAATGATAGTTATTATTACCTATTCCAAATGTGACAACACCAAATTATGTAATGTAGTCTGATTGGCAAAACTTCTGCCAGACCAAGTTAAAAAGTCACCGTAACACCAACTGCATTATTTATTGACTTCTTACTATGTTCCAGGCATTTCACCTAGATCATGAAAGGAATTAATTCAATATCTGAACAACTTTAATATTATTCTCATTTACAGACAAAAGAATTGTGAAACAGTTTAATTAGCTTGCCCATTATAGCAGAATTAGTAGCAAATAGGAGAACTCAGGCTTGTCTGATGTCCGAGTTAATATGTAATTCCTCTTCCCTACAAAAAAAAAAAGAGAAAAATACAAAATGGTCTTAGCTTTTGACGAATGATTTCATTAAATAAGCAATGTATTTTCTGATTAAAATTCCCTTGCAATTTTTTATTAAATAATAAAAATAGGACAGTTTGGTAGTATAAAAATGGTCAAGTAGGAAGAAGTGTTCAGGACATCTAATTTAGCTTTCCCACTATATAATATGGAAATACCCAGGACAGTGCCACAATTTATCCTAGATGACAAAACTAATCGGCTAAACAGATTTCCAGACTCCTGATCTAGTCTTCCTTTCAGGACATCATGCTTAAATGATATCTACTTACATAAGTCATTTAATTGGCAAGGCATCGTGAAAATATTACCCACACATTAAAAAAAATAAAAAACAATAAAAAGCACTACCTTTTGCTCTACAGTGGAACCGTCGAAAACGTTCACACTGCGCTGAGGGGACAAACGTGATTCCCAGGACCGCGCCTGCCTAGCGTCAGCGCTGGGTGTTGCCCCGCCTCCGCGTCCGAGGGAGGGAAGATGCCGCTGCGGGAGGACGGGGCGGGGCTGCGGGAGGACGAGGCGGGGCTGCGGGAGGACGGGGCGGGGCTGCGGGGGGACGGGGCGTGGCTGCGGGGGACGGGGCGGGGCTGCGGGAAGGTGGGGCGGGGCTGCCGGGGACGGGGCTGGGGGCGGGGGCGGCGAGGGCCCGGCCTGCAACGGCTTGCTTCCTATTGGGTGGCGCGGCCCGTTTTGCGCACGCGCAGCCGTTTCAAACCGCGGAGGCCGCTCAGCGCGGGTGTTTGTGCCACGCGCAGCCAATGGGTGAGGCGCGTCGCGACGGCGCGCGGCTCGGTTCCAGGTTCCGTCGCTCCCGCCGCCTTCCGCCTCCCCGGCGCTCCCGGTTCGCCGCCCAGCTGCTCCCCTGGCGACTCTGTCAGCGCCGCGTTTCCCGGAGCCGCCCTTCCATCCAGACGCCTGCGCCAGCGGGCCCGGCCGGAACATGGCCGCGTCGAGTCTGGTACGTGCGGGCCGGGCCCGTCCTGGCGAGTGGGGTCCGGCCGCCCCTGGCCTCGCGCCCCAGGCGGGGGAGAAGGACCCTTTGGGCCGGGACTGTGCCTCCTTGCGAATGTCAGTGGGCAGGCCGCGCGAATTCTTTGAGATCACGAGTGGCGGTGTGCTGGTAGCCAGAGTTTATCCACTTGTATTTTCTCCAGGGTTCTTGTCGTAATTTCGGTTGCGATGGCATCTTTCTCTGAAGAGAATCTTGTAAGTTCTGCTTTTTGGCCTCGCTCCAGTTCCCAGTCCTCAAAGTAATTTTCTGTCCATAGAAATGTTGAAATCCCGTGAAAGAAAGTGTGCCTTTGCTGCAGACATGCCGTTCTGGAGAAGCAGATTATTTAGGGAACACCTGTTATTCACAGAGTTTTCTTTTTTAAATTAAATTTATCGGTCTGCTATTGGTTAATAAAATTATGGAGGCTTTCGCTGTACAATTCAAAAATTAATAAAGTTTTCTGAAGGGTGGCTATTCAAAGAGGCAAGCTGTGAATGACAGGGGAGGGAACTCATCTTTTGTTTACATGTCTGAACTCCCTCAGTATTCACTATTATACACTTCACACTTTGCTTATGGTTACCATATATTACATAACTCATATCACCCCAATCCTAAACTTGTATCTTCTACTTTATTTTCCTTTTTAAAGAAAATCTTCAGCATCTATGTACTCCGTTTGTATAGTTATATTTGTATGCATAAAGAGATGTATGAAAGGGTGCTATAATGTTTACTTTTTTACTGTGAGCACACACATTGTTTACTATATATAATAAAAGAAAAAGAATATTGGAAGAGAATAAAATTTACCAAAAGCCTACTGTTCATTTAAAAAAATACTTGCTTTTTTTTTTTTCAAAGCAGTTTTAGGTTTACAGCAAAATTGAGAAGATACAGAGAGGTTTTCCATATACCCTTTGCCTCCACACATAGCCACCTCCATGATCATCATCCCCCACCAGAGTGATACATTTATTACAATTGATGAACCTACATTGATACAGTATCACCATAGTTTACATTAGAGTTCACTCGTGTTTTGTATTCTATGGGTTTGGATAATGTCTAAATGACATGTTATCATTTTTGTGGTATCAGGGTATTTTCACTGCCATATATATTCTTGGTGCTTGCTGTTCATCCCCTTAACTCTTCCCTCAGCTCTGGCAACCACTTATCTTTCTACTTTCCCTATTCTGCCTTTTCCATAGTGTTGTATAGTTGAAATAATAAAGTATGTGATATTTTTAGATTGGCTTCTTTCCCTTAGTATTATATGTTTAAGGTTCCTTTATGTCTTTTCATGGCTTGACAGCTCATTTCTTTTTAGCACTGAACGATATTCCATTGTCTGGGTAAACACAGTTTATCCATTTATGTACTGAAGGACATCTTGGTTGCTTCCAGGTTTTGACAGTTATGAATAAAGCTGCTGTAAACATCTATATGCAGATTGTTGTGTGGATGTAAGTTGTCAGCTCCTTTGAGTAAGTAAATACCACCAAGGAGCATGATCACAGGATTATATGTGAAAGGTATATTTAGCTTTATAAGAAACCACCAAACTTTTCCAAAGTGCCTGTACCATTTCACTTCCAAAATGAATGAAAATTGCTGTTACTCCACATCCTCACCAGTATTTGGAGTTGTCAGTGTTCCAGATTTTGGCTATTCTAATAGGTATGTAGAGTAATATTATAATTTGCATAACACTGATGACATACGATGTAGAGCATCATATGCTTATTGGCCATCTGTATATCTTCTTAGGTGAGGTAGATGTCTATTAAGGTCTTTGGCCAATTTGTTTATTTGGTTGTTTGTTTTCTTATTGTTGAGTTTTAAGAGTCCTTTGTATATTTTGGTTTAACAGTCCTTACCAGATGTGTCTTTTGCAAATATTTTCTCCTAGTCTGCCATGTCTGCTTATTCTCTTGACTGAAGTTTATTTTTTAAATGTCTATCATATCCTTAGAGCTGTTTTGAGTTCTTTAGTTCTAATAACTGACTTTGCAGCATAATCCATTTAAAAGACAAGGAAAGAGAGGAGAGATTATCCTCAGTCATCTCTGTACTTTAGTGGTTCCTAAGTGGAGGTGGTTTTGCCCCATGGGAAACATTTGGTGATGTCTAGAAAAATTGTCTTAAGACAGAGTGGATGGAGGGGTGCTAAGGGGATATAATGGGTGGAGGCCAGGGATGCTGCTAAGCATCCTATAATGCATAGAATGGACCTTCACAACAGAGAGTCATCCAGCCTAAAATGTTTGTAGTGTTGGGGTTTAGAAACCCTGTTGAATTGTGTATTATTTTCTTTGAGAAAAATAATTTTATAGTGAGTGGAAGAAACTAAAATTGAAATTGACTGAATAATGAGTTGAAATTGGCAGTTTTTGAGTGCGTATTTTAATTTAGAGTTAAGAGACCACTTCTTGTTCATCACTTGTTCTCTAGTGTGCCTAAATAGCACTTGGTTCTATAGTAGGTGCTCAATTAATATTTGTCTAATGAATGATGTAAGCCTTAAAATTTTTCTATAAAAGAGGAACAGAGAGTACTTAACAGTTATTTAACATTTGAAAACATTTTGTACAAATTTAATGAATCTTTCCATTTATTGTGTGAAATTAGAAGATTGGCCTTAAATTAGGCCTTGGAAGGTAGTTAACATTCTCAGGGATTTACTTCCGTGTTTCACAATGCTGAATACTGGACAGAGATCAACGTGCTTGAGTTAGTTTTCATCAAATGACTGATGAAAGAGACTTGTTAGATATCCTTGTTCCTCAGTTTGCTACCTTTAAAATAGATTTAATCTTTTGTTCTTAGGTACTTCCTGAGGATAACAAGCTTTATGAAACTCTCCTCTTCTTTAAAGAAAGACATTTTTATCTCATGTTTTTGGTCTTATTATATTTGGCATTTCAGAAAGATACTAAGTGATATTTGTGTGGTATACAATGTGCTAAACGAGGCTCTAGGAAGACTATAGACTAGCTGAAGCTGTCTTTGTCTCAGGTTTCTTAAAATCTAATAGAGGTCTTCATTTTCCTGAATAACCCAATTCAAAGTATTATTGGGTGGTGCCAAGCAAGGTAGAGGTTCCTGAGCAGTGTGTAGGAGCCAGAATGGAGTCAGAAGAGTGTCCCAGCTCAGGATGTCAGAGCATGAGTGTGATAAGGAGAGTTCTACATGGAGTGAGTAGGGTCATTTATATCCTAACGGGCCAAGTAACAGTAAGGCTTAATATACAGTTAGTATTGATGATAATATTTTTATTTTCAAAAGCATGCTGTTTATCCTGTTACTACCCAATTTGTAACTAGAAAATTTAACTTTATAGACTTACAATTAAAATATATGACCCAAAGTATCTCAGATTTTCTCTTGACCTCCAATATAGCATGTCTCTGTGTTTTATTTTTCTTGATGTTCCCATTGATTGGGGATGTTTCTTTATGGACATTACCTATTCTCTCTTTCTGGAAGCATTCTAGGATCTTTTTATCTTCAATTTTTCTAAAATTTTACCGTTAGGTCTTGGGCCTTAATTTTTCTGAAATTTCACTGTTATGTTTCTAGGTATGGATCTCAAATTCATTATGCTGACTATTCATTTCCTACAGATTTTAGAAATTCAATTGTATTCATTTGTATATTTTCTTAGAGTTTGTTTCTTTCCTTTTATTTTGTTCTGTCTAGAATAACTATTGGTCAGAAGTTGGACCTTCTAATTTTTAGATATTTTTTGTTTTATTCTTTCTTCATTTTTCCATTTCCTCTTTATCTTGTGTTCTCTTCTCACCAGCTTTTTAAAAATTAATTGCATCTTTTTATTTTAGGCAATTATGTTTTTAGTTGAGTTTTTCTTGCTCTCTCTTTAGTGTTTATAGTATGCCACTTTAGTTTTAAGTCCAATTTTATCTCAAATCTGTTGAAGGTACTGATTAGAGTTTTTCTTTTTAAAAAAATTTTTTTTTAAGTTTTTTTTTTTCATTCTTGATATTACTTTTCCCTTGGGTCTTTTTCTTTTTAAATATTTATACTTTGATTTTTCTCTTTTGTTTCAGAGACTTTTAAATGTCTGGTAATTCATATATGCTGGTGATATTTAAGAGTGAGACAATAGAATGATGTTTTTGAGCTCTGTGTTTATGGGGATAGGGGAAATGGTGTCCCTTGTTCTATATATAATTGCTCTGTTTTATTCCCTTTCTTACATACTCTTTTTCTTCTTCAGAACTTGAGTTTTTAGTTCTGCATAGTTATGGCTTTCTTCTGGGCAGATCAGCTTCATTCTTCATCAAGGACTGTATCCTCTGAGCTTATTTAGGCTACTGCTGCTTTCATTCTGTTTGATCAGTTATCATGCTTCATTTTTTTTTCACATTCCAGAAGGTTATTAAATTTGTCCATAGGTGGTCCTCCCACCCATTCTTTTTTTTTTTATTGTTGTTTTATGCCATTTTAGCCCTATTATTTAGAAGGATATACCTGCAAGGAAAGGAGATAAGTAGATATAGTTAACCAACAAACTTTAATTATTGGAAGCCTGGATGGTTAGGATTTTAGTGATAGAAAAGGGGTGTGTGTGTGTGTGTGTGTGTGTGTGTGTGTGTGTGCGTGTGCCCGCGCGCGCATGCGCGCACGTGCACGAGTACAGAGAGATGTGATGGAAGAGAAGGAAGAAGATCGAATAAATCCAAGGGTGAGGAAATAGTATAAGCAGAGGTTTGGAAATAGTGGATATGAGGCAAATTCTCTTTAATTTGCTCCGTAAAAATTCCTCTTTATAGTATTATAATAGGCAATTAACAAATACTTGCTCATTGAATAAATGAAGAGCAAATTTCTGGCACACTCATATTACGGGTGAAATTACTTTGAAGATAAGTTGTATTTGAATATATTTTAAACAAAGAAACCAAATTGATGATTTACTTTTCTTTCAGGATCACCTCAAAAATGGCTACAGAAGAAGATTTTGTCGATCTTCCAGGTGATTTATATGCTTATAACATAGTTTGATTTTTATTCCCATTTTCAGAAAATGGAATTTTTAAATGAAGAAAGGACAAACTATTATCTCTAACTAAAATAATGATTTCTGTGTACACTAAGTATGGTCATCTTAATTATTTTATATTAACACACAAATACTAATGCAAACAGTGCAATGATTAATGGCAGTGAGAAAATAAATTCACCTTATAAATGATGGACCAGGAAGAGGCAGCCTCAGTTATGACTGATGACAACCATGGGGAAAGAAAACACTCAGTAGAAGGGATTAAATGGTACTAGAACAATTCACCTTGTCCAATGGGGCTAAAAGAAAAGGTGAGTGTGTTTATAGAAGTCTAGTAGAAGGATCTTTGTGGTTATGGAACTGTTCAGTATCTTGACTGTGGTGGTGATTCTGAACCTCTAGATGTGATAAATTGTATAGAACTAAATACGTACACAGAAACATAAACATACAATTAGTACATGTAGATAGAACTGGAGAAACCTGAATAAGGTTAGTGGATTGTATCAGTATGAGTATCCTGGTTGTGATAGCATACTTAAGTTTTGCAAAATGTTTTGAATTTTGAAGGAAACTGGATAAAGTGAACAAGGATCTTTTCTATATTATTTCATACAACTGCATGCAAATTTACAATTATTTCAATATAATTTTTAATTAAAAATTTATACTGATTCATAAGCTACTGTTAAGATTAATGATATTGAATCAAAAGTGCCTTCTAGGGAAAACTATGTTACATGGAGCTGTTAAGACTTGCGAACGTGGAGTTTGTATTAAAAGTATTTCAGGAAAGAATGATTTTGTTAAAAAATATTTAAGCTCTTGTTTAGATACAGCAGTAGGCTAAAAAGCTTTAGACATGGTTGTTCAGTCAAGGTGTATAATTATTAATGTAGATAATGACATACTACTTAACAGACTTCTCTAGGAACTCTTAGTACTGTTTTGTTCTCAGACAGCAAAGGTGATATTATTTTCTCCATTAAATAAAATAACATTTATAGTAAGGAGGTATGCAATTTTCAAAGTTGATGGTAACCTAAATAACATATACCTTCTGGAAATGATATGTTAACATTTTTCCTTCTTTCCTTCTATTAGGCCACCTGACATTAATATGGGGCAAGGCCAGAACATACTGGTAATTTTACAAGACTGTTTTGAAGACAAAAGTAAGCTCCATTTTCAAATGGACTTTGGGATGGATGAAATATAAAATTGTCATATTAATATCAAGTGCAGCAAATATGTTCTCACATTTAAATATATGTAAACTATTTTCCCAGGAATTTTGAGTACATGTACAATTCTTCATTTATCTTCTAGTACACTGAGAATTATACTGTCAAAAATGAGAATAATTTGCCATCCTCCTTAGTTCACACTAGATTCCCATGGTCTGGAAATCTGTAAATAATTGTCATAAGTAAGGGAAAGTATTTCATATAATAGAAATAAATGTGCCAAATTCCTGGGATCACTGGAAAGCTTGAAATAATGTTTAATGATTCGTACCCCTTTCTAAAGAAGTGGTGAATTGTGACAAAAACTTTTCTAAGTACTGGTCAACACCAGAAGGTATTGGAATAAGAGAATAGGCCAATTAAAGAAATAAACACAGATCGTGGAGAAGTATCTTCTATACAGGTTCTGAAAGATCTGACACATATTTCTTTAGCATCTAATTTTTTTTTTTAGTTCCTGATGCCTTCCAGGAACATTTGAATACTGAATTGATGTCTGTACTTCATTTAAGCTGATTGTGTTTGAAGAGTCAACAGACTTCTTCATATGTCATGTAGGGCTTCTTTTAATTGTAACCCAAGATTTTATATTGTATTTCATTTTTAACAATTTCTTATATTTTTTTAGGTCTTGTCAATGATTTTAGCACAAATTCTACAAAATCAGTGCTTTATTCAACACCTAAAATAAAAGACACTTGTCTTCCTTCACCCAGCAGAGAGGTAAGTCAAAAAGGAAAGCTAGTATAAGTTTAATACTTTAATTAGTGAAGAAATAAATATTGTAATCAAGTACATTTTAGTTAAGATGTTTGTACGTCTTAAAAGAGAATCTAATGTTCCCATTGATTTCTATAAAATTTGGAGGGATTTGAAAATTTTGATTTGATGTCTACTGTGTTTGAAATTGGAGATCTGGGAATTTGAACAGTCAAATTATAACACAAAGTTTTTCAGTTCTAAAATAATACTTAAGTTAGGTTTCGGGAAAGTGGGCACGTTTGGTTGTTTTCTGAAAACTGAAGCAATCTATTGCTTTATGGGGAAATCAGTCTTTTATTGATTATATGTCTTAAGAGGACAGGTTGATTTAACTCTACAAAATAGACTTTCAACTAGAGTTTTCGAAACTACTGATTGAAGAGAATTTATTTAGAAGTACAGTATAATTGGAGAGAAAAATTATAATGCTAGACATAACATTTACTACAAACATAAACAAATAAATATATATAGCCTTTGGCTTGCAAGGAATGAAGACATTTATTTCTTTCCTAATTGAGAAAGCTTTCTTATTGTGATATTACATTGATTTTTGAAGGTTAAATCAACTAAATTTCATAGGGTAAACTTGACTTGGTCACAAAGTATTAACTAGTTTTACTTTGTTTTGCTAATATTTAAGATGTTCGCACCTATGCTCATCAATAGTATTGTCTTTTTTTTTCTTTTCTCCAAATCTATCTGTAGGGCTTTAATATCAGGGTTTTGCTAGAGGTGAGAAGTAACAGATTATAGGACAGCACTCCTGCTGCAGTAGCTAGTTAAAAAAAGAATAAAATACAAACAAATTATGTTTTTAGAGACATGGGAAGCTGTGGACTCAACAAAGACTAGATGAACTAAAATTCCAAAGAAAGAAGTATTCTTAAAAGATGAGTTGATTATTGTTAGTCATTTTCTTCCCTGAGAGTATTTGCTAATTTTGAGCAAAAGCTGAGGATTTTAGGTTGGCCCAGGCAGAGGTAGTCTGCTGTGGGAAAGCAGAGTTTTTGTCAGCTGTTCAGGGATGACACCACAAAGTGGATAGCCACTTTTTCCTAAAGAACGTTTGTGAGTTCTGGAGAGGTGTAGAGCCCTGGACCACAAAGGTGGAGTGAAATATATAGCCATGCTATGCTAGGACTGCAAAGAGGTGTACCACAAATAGGCATATGTCAGATTTTGAAGCAGTCTGGGGCAAGAGGCTAAAAAGTTCAGCAAAAACTACAAAAGGCTAAACCAAATATTTTGTAATCTCTTAGGGCTAAGGAGACAGATTAGGTTCTCCTAATCTGAGATCAGTCACTCAGGAGAGCTCCTTCTGAAGAACAGGGCAGACTATAAAGCAGACTGAATCTTACTAAAACTTCATCTCATACTGGCCTAACTCAATCCTGGGGAGACTGAGGATCTGACCATTTTAATCCAGTTTGCTTAAAAGGAGAGAGGGAGAACCTACTCAGTAGATATATTGGGAGCCTCTACTTTTTTAAAAAATCAAGCTTTTAATTTTGAAATAATTGTAGATTTCCAAGTAGCTGTAAGATATAATAGAGTGTAAACCCATGTACCTTTAACCAAAAGTAACATCTTACAAAACTAAAGTACAATATTATAACCAGGATATTATACTGATAAAAGATAGGCAATAATTCTATCACTATAGGATCCCCCCACTCACTTCCCACCTGCCCATACCCCCTTCCTTAACCCCTGAAACCTCTGTTCTCCATTTCAACAATTTTGTCATTTCAAGAATGTTGTATAAATGGAGTCACAGTATATAACTTTTTGGAATTGACTTTTCACTCCCAATAATTCTTTGGAGATTCATTCAGGTTGTTGTGTGTATCAGTAATTCATTTCTTTTTATTTCTGAGTGGTATTTCATGGTATGGATATACCACAGTTTAGCATTCCCTTGTCTCTTAGCACTTTCGAAGATAAAGATTCTTAAGTAGCTGACTTTGAGACCTGCTACAGTGGGAAGACTTGCTCTGTTGCCTTCAGGTGATAAATCTCTTTATCTGACCTGGCAGCAAGCTTTTTAAATATGTCTTCCTCCTAGGCCTCCTTTCCTAATTGTTTTTTTTGTGTGTGTGATATAGAAGCTGTTCCAGATTGTTTATCCAGGTATTTCCCCATGAAGCGTAAGAGATCAGTTTCACTGTTCAGAGAAGTCAAGGTCTTCAGGTCTTGCAGGAGCTTGGTTAACTTGTTCTCCAACTCCAGAGCAGACTCTAGAGCTTGTATGTTAGTTCCCCAGTTATCTAGATCAGGCCTCTCAGTCACTGGAAGGCACATTTTACCCTCACATTTTCTTAGATATCTTAGGTACTGCTTTTCATGTTCCCTCTTCATCTCAACTTGGTCTTTGAAAACTGAAGCAAAAAGAGGTACTCCGTGTTTTTGTTGTAGTAACAAGCCATAGATAAAAATCATTGACATGAAGCTTATAAGATGCTACTTGATTATAGCAACTCCACACTCTTCAGGGATGAGGTCCTGGACCTGGGATGCCATCTCACCTGTATAGAAAACCAGGCATAAAAAGTGCTCGATATAATTGTCTTATTTTTTCCATTTGTTAATTTTCTGTGTACTTATGACTAATCACTTTTCTGTGACATAATTATATGTCTTCTCAGTATAAGTAGACATATCATGTAATTTATTATTTTCAGTTTTTTTCTGGAACAACTCCTCCTAGATCTCTCAACTACTCTTTCTTTGCTCTTCACTATTCCTAGTCTTGTCACATAAGTGTTGCCATGTGATTTCCTTTATTGTCCAGGGAAGTCCCTTCTCTTTTCTCCTGTAGTGCAGCTCATATTTCAATATCTCAAGTCTTCCTTTTTATTGCCCTATCCTTTTTTGGTGGGGCTCATCTTTTAGTATCTTCCTGAGAACTAAAGACCTTCAGTGTTTGAAAATAGCATGCTTTTATCCTCATGATGGGTAATTTGGGAGGGTATAGAATTCTGGTTTGGAAATTATTTCCTCTTAAGATTTTTAAAGACATGCTCTATTTTCTTTTAGCTCCTTGTGTTGTTGAGAAGACCATTCTGAGTCCTTGATCCTTTGAGAGTGACTATTTTTCATCTTTGCAAGCTTTTAAGATCTTGTCATCTGTCTTTAATGATTTGAAATTTCATGGTATTCTTTGATGTTATAGGTTCCTCTAACTCCTTTTTAAACATTTCTTGCCATTTTAGTTTCCTGTAAGTATCTTTTTTGCTTACTTTGCTCATTTCCTTTTATACTAGAGCCTTTTGTCAAATGTCTAATGATACTTAGCTGTCTCCTCACTAAAGAGTGGGAAACTAAAATGGTGATTGGAAGCTCTATTTGCATAATAAAATCTGTATATTGGTATATTTCACTTTGGTATAATCTGTGCCATGTCACTGTGGATGTCTGGGTGTTGATATCTGCAGATTTTTCCTCTTGGCGTTGTAGGTTTCTCAGACAAAGAAGTCTTCTCTTGCTTTAGAGTCTGATTCTGACTGAAAGTGTTCTCAGCCAAGTGGGGCAGAAGGAAAGGTGCAATTTGAAATCTTCCACTTAATATCTCTGTTTTTAGTGTATTACTCTTATCTTCAGCTGTGTCTCATGCCAGTGGTTCACAGTCTCTCTGATTCTGAAACTCAAGAGAGTAAACATTTAATTTTCTGCAAGGGTTTGGAGAGGAGAGGGCCTCTGTGATTCTCACTACTTCCAATACATACTTTTAACAGCTGTTCCATTTGCAGGCCTCACCTGGACCCCTCCTTTACCTCTAATTACTGATCTTATGGATTTCTCCATAAGAGTAAATCTGTCTGCTTCTGGGCTTTCTCCATGGCTAGCATGTTTCTGTTCTCTCTGGGCTGTTTGGTTTCTACTGGTCTGCTTTCCAACTTAAAAAAAAGCTGGTTGACATCTCCCATCTACTTCTTCCTCTTTCCTTTCATCATTCTGGGTTTATACATTTTAAAAAATTCTTAATGAAGTTTCAAGAGGGAGCAGAGTATAATGAAAATTTACTTTTCTTTATGTAATTGAGTTCCAGTGTGTCTCCACTGAATAGTAGTGTTGTGGCTCCGTTATTTATATATTCCCCTATTGGTAGATTTTTAGGCTGTTTTCATCTGTTATCACAGTGATATAGCGAATATCTTTGTTCATGCTTCCTTGTGCGTATGTTGTAAACTGAATTTTTCTAGGGTATGTACATTGGAAGTGAAATTGTTAAATATTGTCATTTTTTTTTCTGTAAAATGGTTTACTGGTTTTCTTCCCCACTTGCAATGTATGAATGATTTTCCTTTCCTAGATTTTTAAAATTTGTGACTTGCTATATTTCACATTTACAAAAGAATATATAATGTATGTAAGGTATTAGAAATATTATAAGTGGACACTGTGTACCCACCCTTTAGTGTAAGAAATATCAATACTTTTGAATCACATATGTGCCCATTACTGATCCTTTTCTTCTGCTTCCCCTCTCTGCACAGAGGTAACCACTATCTTGAATTCAGGTTCATCATTCTCATCCTTTATTTTATAGTAATTATTACATGCATATGGATGTGTGCTGAAATTGTTTCAGTACTTCTTCCACTACTTGTGACAGAGGTCCCACTACTATCTTAATGCTGAATGCTCCACTATAAGGACTCATGAAATTCAGCTTATAGTTGTACTCATGACTGAGATTTATTATAGCCACATAGTCAAGATACATAGCCAGAGCAGTAAGGGGATAGGTGCATCAGGTAGAATTGGGAGGAGTTCATGTCAGTATTCCTGTGTTCCCCATAGGGGCCACATAGAGTACACTCATTACCTCCAGAAGTTAATGCAGTAAAACGTGTGTAGTCTTTTTGCCTTGGGAAGCCTTTTGAGACTTAAGCTCATTTTTATTGGAGGCATGTTACATAGGCACCATCTCCCTAACAAATTTTGTACGCTCTGAAGCAAAAAGATAGGTGTTCACCATAAATCAGATTGTTTATACAATAGTCTAGGCAGGATGGCAGAGCAGGCACAACCTTATCAGTTGGTAATGGAGGAAATGTTCTGAAAGCCCAAAGTCCCCAGGTGTCAACCAAGGGTTAGCCCTGTAAGTGGGCCCTTTAAATGATTAGGCCTGCTGTGTTAACTCTTTTCCTGCAGAGTGAATCTCTAAATATGGTATATCATTTTTGCACTTATTTTGAACTTTACATAAATAGGATTATTATATACTTCTGCAACTTAAATTTTGATTAACAATCACATTTTCATATTGCTGTAGTTTATTCATTTCGCTATTATATACGTGATATTGTTATATGACTTTACCATAATTTGATCATCCAATCTTCAGTCAATAGATTTTTGCTGTTCAGAGCAACTTTGTTGCTGTGATAGGTTATATGAAATTTCAACTTTACCAAATTTAAGTGTACAACTCTACTAGCTGGTTTATTGTTTGAAATACTTTTTTTTCCCCAATTTTAAAACAAATGTATTTAATCAGAATTGATAATTTAATAGAGTAGATCTAATGTCATATTTCTTTTAGGCTCAGTGCCAGAAATCACATCCAAAGTCAGTTCCAGTTTCTTCAAGAAAGAAAGAAACCTCTCTGCAGTTGACTGTAGAACCAGATGAGGCTGTCAGCAAATCAGGTTGGTGGCATGCCTATAGGTATTATTTGCCTACATATATTTAAGAAGTAAAAAATGCTGAAGGTGGTATACGTTGACTCAACTGACAGCATAGGCAGAATTGTGAAATGAAGTTGTTTTTTTAAGTCCATGGTCACTGGTGTTTTTTTTAACAACCATGAATAAATTCTATGTGGTTATTTGTTTCTTTGTTTTAGTAGTGGGAGCATTGCCTATTAGGATGTAGTAAGAGACAATAAATAAGAATTATTATAGGAACTATAGCTTTAGTAGTTTTTAAATAGACTTTTTTCTTTTTATTTTAAAACAATAGTTTTTATCTCATTTTTTGTGTTAGAGTCTCATTTTAACATCTTTTTTTTAATTAAAAATTTTAATCCTTCTGGAATATGTTTTGGTATGTAATGTGACATAATGTTACAGTTTTCTTCCAGATAGTCAGTTGTGCCTGGTTAAATTATTAATTAAATAATTTATTCCATTCTGAATTACTGCTTTTATCATGTTTTAAATCTCACATATCATTCAATATACTTTTGAGTTTTCTTAATGTCAACACTACTGTTTTACTAATAGTAGTTTGTAATGTATGCTGATATAAAGATGTTTACTTTTATAGTCATCATTCCTCTGCCATTTTCAGACTTTTTTTTCCTATGAAGTTTTAGCTCTGTCCAGTTCTCAATAGAATTTTGTGGGGATTCTAAATAGAATTGTATTTAATTTATATGGTAATTTTATGAGAATTTATATTTTTATGTTATTTAAGTATTCTACATGAGAACATATGTCTTACATATTTATGTCCTTCAAAAATGTTGGTCTGAAGGACACTGTTCATATTGTGAAAGGGTAAACAATAGTATGGGAGAAAATATTTGCCAATAGTATATCTAATAAGGGATTTCCATCCAGAATATATAAAGAATTCCTAAAACTCAACAACAAAAATAAACATCTCAATTAAAAAATGGGCAAGTCTTGAAGAAACGTTTTTTTAATTGGCCATTGAATGCATGAAGAGATTACTAGTCACTAAAGAAATGCCAGTGAAAACTGCAATAAGATACTACTTTATACAAGGATGGCTATTTTTTTTTCTTTTTTAAGGAAAACAACAGTTGATGATGATGTGGATAAATTAGAACTCTCATGCATTGCTGGTGGCTATATAAGATGGTGCAGCCACTGTGGAAAAGTTTAGTCGTTCCTCAAAAAATTTTAAATCTAGAATTGCTGTGTGACTGAGCAATTCTACCCTTAGGTTTATACTCAAAAGATTTGAAAACAGGTACTCAAACATACTTGTACCCCAGTGTTTGTAGTAGCATTATTCACAGTACCCTTTTGGTACCATTTTTGGTACCACAGTACTGTTTATTTCTGTCTATTTTTTAATACAATTTGAGTCTTCCTCTTTAACCTATTGTATTAATCTAAGTAGGGATTTTTTTTTTCTGTTTTCTAATCTCGATTCCTTTATGGCATAGTGTACACTATGATTTTGGTTCTTTTAAATTTGTAAAGATTTATCTTATGACCTGGAATATTGTCTTTCTTTGTGAATGTTTTATGAACACTTGAAAAAATATATTCTTTTGTTGAGTGTGCCTGTCTATAAGTGTCAGTTATGGTATATTACTAATTTTTATACATTGTTGGATATGAATTGCTAAAGTTCTGTTGAGAATTTTTTTGTACATAAGTTAATGAGAGATACTTATCTGTAGTTTTTTAATGCTATATTAGTATGACTTAGGCATCAGGGTAATGCTAATTTTATAAAATGAGTTGGAAATTATTCCCTCCTCTTATTTCTAGAAGGGATTCTATAAAGCTGGTTTTAATTCTTTGAATGTTTGGTATAACATTTTCCAGTGATATATCTATGAGATTTTTTTTTAAGCACTTTTAAATTATAAATTCAGTTCTTTTGTAGTTATAAAACTGTTTCTTCTCGGCAGAATTTTGGTAGTTTGTAGTTTTGAGGAATTGGTCCATTTCTTCTAACTTGTTGAATTTATGAGCATAAATTTGATCATAAAATTACCTTATCCTTTTAATGGCTGCAGGATGTGTTTTGATATACACTATTTATTCTGGATATTGGTGGTTTGCGTCTTTTTATCTTTGTCGACTTTGCTAGATGTTTATAATCTTTATTTACTTTTTCAAAGAAAACGTATTCTTTTCCTGGTTTGAATTTCATTGATTTCTGTTCTTATTTTTTCCATTAGTCTCCTTGGTTTGGGTGTATTTTGCTCTTCTTTTTCTAGTTTTTGAAGTAGGATGTTTATTTTAAACTTTGGATTATCCAGTAATTTTAGTAATTTTGTTATTCAAATTATTCCAGCCTTTGGCTATTAGAAATTATTTCCTTGGCTCCTGTGCTCCTTTGACGTGCTCTGTTTTTGTTGTTTTTGAGCACTTTTTTACTTTCTGGAACTATATGATGCTCCAGGCTCATCTTATATATCCTATATCCTAGAATCAGTTATTTTTCCAAGGAGCCAATGTTCCTTTTATTGGAGAGTGGTATTAGGAGCCAAGATCTGGGTGCTAGTTGTAGGTGTGCTGTTGCTCCTGGGATGTTGTTGCTTGAAGACCATCTCAACTGACAGAGCAAGATAATTATGTGTATACTAATTGGTATATGTACATATATCTGTAAATATTTATCTGTGTAATTATCTGTATCTTTATTAAGCTAAATGTGAGTTCATACAGATGTCTCCAACTCCAATCCATTAGTTCATAGATTATTCTAGCCTCCTTCCCTTGCTTATTTGTAAATCCCCAGTCCATGAATGTGAAACTTGGCACCCACCATTCACTATTTACTTAATATTTTAATTTCTATATACATGTATAACAGTATCAGAATTGTTGACTCGTACCCTTTGAAAACAGTTTTATTAAGTAAATAAAGTACAGTGCTTATGTACAATTTCTTTAACTTTTAGTTTTACAGATTCCACTCATTTCTAATTTTACTTAGGTCAACATCTTTTTCTCACACCCCTTTAGTGAGGTTGTTTCTACATATTATATCATATGTAACACTGTGTAACTTCCAAGGTTTGGTCATAAAAAGCTATAGGGCTTCTGCTTGGCTCCCTTTCTCCCTCCTTATTTCTCTCTTAAAATATGACTCTCTCTTCTCCCCACTGTTGGAACCTGGACACCATATTATGAGGAAGCCCGAACAAACCTACTTGGAGAGATACATAAAAATAGTCTCTCAGCCTACAGCTAGCCCTACATATTGGTCATGTGAATAAGAAAACTTTCAGATGATTCCAGGCCTTGGAACAGAGACAAGCCATCTCTACCATGCCCTGCTGAATTCCTGCCCCATAGAATCCATGAACACCATAGTGGTTGTTTTATACCAAGTTAAGGAATTTATTATGCAGACAACGTAACTAGAACAGCATTCTAATTCCCAGCTGACTTGGTATTGTCATATATTTTATTCCTTTTAGTTTACATTTAAATTGTTATTATGTATTTTGGTGTTTTAACAAGACTTTTTTTTGTTTTAAACAATATTTATGTTTAAACATGTTATTTTTTTCTATATTTCTTTTTAAAATTAATTTTTAAAAATTATGGCAAAATAATATTTATCTTATTTACTTAAACCATTTTTAAGTGCACAGTTCATTTATTTTAAGTACATTCATGTTGTTCAACCGTCACCACCATCCATCCACATAACTACATCTTGCGAAATCAAACCTCTATACCCATTTAAGCAATCACCCTCAACGCATACATACCTAGCCTCTGGTAATAACCTTTTTACTTTCTGTCTCTGAATTTGATTACTCTAAATGCCCCATATGAGTGGAATCATGCAATATTTGCCCTTTTGCAACTGGCTTATTTTACCTAGAATAATGTCTTCAAGGTTCATCTTTGTTGTAGCATGTGTCAGAATTTCCTCCTTTTTCAAGTCTGAATAACATTCCATTGTACGTATGTACCACATTTTGTTTTATCCATTTATCCACTGATGGACATTTAGATGGTTTTTACCGTTTGTCTATTGTGAATAATGTTGCTATGAACTAGTATATAAAGATGTCTTACATTCCCTGATTTCAGTTCTTTTGAATATATACCCAGAAAATAAATTATTGGGTCATATGATGATTGTGTTTTTAATTTTTTGAAGAACCATCAAACTGTTTTCTATGGTGACTGCATCATTTTACTTTCCCACCTTGCAGTTTTGAAGATTACATTTTCTTTACATTCTTATTGAAACTTGTTATTTTCTGTGTGGTTTATTTATTTTTTATTTTTATTTTTTTGATAATTGCCATTCCAATGGGTGTGAAGTAGTGTCTCATTGTGATTTTACTATGTTAATCATCCTTTTCATTAGGAAATTTTAAATTAAAACAATAATTAGATACCGTTACACACTCATCAGAATGGCTGAAGTCTGAAACAACTGACTCTTGTAACTCCTATATTTACCTTTAGGAGTTTGTCTTTTCATTTGTTTCAAGAGTTTTTATAATTGATTGTTAAAACCTTTTTGTGATTACTCCTTTAAAATTCTTGTTAAATAATTACATCTTTGTCCATTTGCATCCACTGATCATATTTTCTTGTTCAGTTTGTGTTTTTTCCAATGTTTTGGTATGATGAGTCATTTTGATTGTGTCCTTGACATTTTGGTTATTATGTTAGGAGACTCTAGGTTATATTTAAATCCTTTGTTGTAGTATGTAGGTTTTTGCCTACTTTTATGGGTTTTATTTCCAATGCCAGTTAAGTGTTTAGAGTTCTTGCAGTCGTATTTTAGTCTGCTTCATTTACCAGTGCTGCTAGGATTCCAGCTCAGTTCCTGCTAGTGCTGTGTGGGTGGATGGAAGGTGCTTTCCTGAACATGCTGTTGTCCTTCCTTGTTCACTGAAGCAGGTTGGGGTCAAAAGCTTCTGGCAATGGATCTCCTTATATGACTGGGTGGAGGACAGGATAGGGGGATGCAGGGTTCTCTTATGCTATTCCTGCATGATTACACTGTCCATTGGTGCTCTCCTTGGAAGCAGGGTCTAGGATGACCTGCACTGTAAATACTACCAGAGGATCAAAATGTCACCTTGGTCTGTGAAGCAGTGGTTGGGAAGGTCAGAGGATTCGCTATTGTGTAGCTTCCTATGGATCTTATGGCCTAACTACCCAGATTGTTAAAGTGGGTACTGGGATGGCCCAAGGACAAGGTTGGTGCAGGGCCTTGCTCCCTCCTGCTGCTGTCCTGTAACACCTCGGGAGTGTGCCCTGGCTTTGCTGCTCTGCCGGTGCTACAGAATGCCCCATGTGGGGGGCTGTGGAGTGGGAATGGGAGTTTTCCACTAGGTCTCTGTTGTATTTCCCCTCTAAGTCTTTTGGCCAGAGAATGTAGGCTCTTTTCTCTTCCTCTATACCTATTGGCCATTATAGGTTATAGTGCCCCGTCTGGGGGTATATTGGAGATATAAGGCAAACCTAGGGGATTCATTATATTGTCTGTTGTTGCTTACAGCTTGTAGTTCCTAGAAAATACACCTTCTTCCTTCCAGTTTTCACAGTTCTATTATTGTTTTTTGATAGATAATTACCAGGGAATTTAGTTGTATTTAGAGTGAAAAGTGGGAAAAAGTGACCCTGTGCTATCTTATTCCAGAATCAAAAGCTATTTTTTGTTGTATTTTTAATTTTTAATCTTTGCTTTTAAAGGGTATGAATCTATATAATAATACCTAGCTATTCTACTTTTTCTTTGATATTTGAAGGTTGAGGTTAAAAGAATATATATATATATATCTATTTCCTCTTTATACACACACATGTTCTCTTTATATATATATTTGCTATAGATCTCTGCATCTGTTATATATTTATGTCTCTGTATGTATATATATAAATATATGTTCATTTAGCTGCCCTATTACTGACTCTTAACCTCAAGATTCTCATAATTTCTCTAAGATTATCTCATTATTTTAGCTGTGTATAGATTTATTCAGATCTTAAATAAACTATAGCAATAAAGTTGTGAATTTTCTATGAGGATTTACTACATTTCAAAACTTAAGAGCATGAACCAAATATATATTTCATTTTATTAATTTTATAAATTATAACTTTTGAAGTACATACCTAACTATAGACTTTTGATTGTAAATGTAAATGATCTATGTCTTCCAAAAACTTTCTAATTAAATCATTGATGAATTTTAAAAAGTTCATTTGGTCCTAATATTATTTAAAAACTTTAAAAAATCTTTATATAATTTTTTTCTAGTTCAGACCTGTGAAGTTCATCAGAAAACTTTGGCAACAGATGTTGGTTCTAAAAATACACCTGACTCAAGAAAAATGTCAAATATAAAACTAAAAGATCATCACAATGAAGCCGATGAGGAATTTTATTTACCTGTTGGCTCGCCTTCTGTTCTTTTGGATCCAAAAACATCTGTATCGCAAAATGCTATTACATCTATTGCCCAAAAGAGGGAGACCTACACTTTTGAAAATTCAGTAAATATGCTGTCTTCGAGTACAGAGATTTCTCTTAAAACCAAAAAAAGGTGAACTTTTATTTATTTAAATAATATTAATCCTAGTATAGACTTTTTACTTTTATTTTAAAAATGCATAATCTTTTATGTATTTTATAGTAAATATTGAGGAATATCAACATATTATGAGAAGAACATAACATACATTCAGTATACATTAAATTTATGTTTAATCAGGAAGGCTTTAAAGTATTCTTCAGAAAATCTAGTGGCAACTTTTCCATAGTCTATGGAAAAACATATTTTTTTCTGATAATAAGATTTTATAACTTCCTAACGGAAACAATTGGTGTTTCCTCTGTTATTTGTAATTACAAGGGTAGGTATGTAGCAGTTCATTTCTCTGGGTAGCAGAGGATAAGTATTAATAAAGATGAGTTGGGGTTAACAATGTCCATTTCTTGGCTTTTCTCTTTGGCCTTTAAAAAGCAATGTAGATCATGTAAGGCCTTTTGCTATTGTGGACCCTGGCAGTGGGTGTAATTTCTCTCTAGAGATCATGTGATTTTTGAAACCAAGAAGTGAGGTACATTCTAAGATTTTGGTATTCAAAGTGTGGTCTGTGGCTGAGAATCAAGAATAATGGCATTTTTTGGAAGCTTGTTAGTAATATAGTAAGTCCTCACTAAACATCATTATTAGGTTCTTTGATTTTAAGCAAAATGATGTGTTACAAAACCAGTTTTATCATACGCTGATTGACATAAACAAGAGGTAAGTTCCTATGGCATCTCATCAACAGTCTAATGAAATATTGAATGAAATTATATTATTTGAGAACCTGCTGTACAGAATTTCAAACCGTGCCCTTGGCCTACTAAATCAGAATCTACATTTTAATAAGATTTCCCGAATGCTTTGAATACATATTAAATGTTTGAGAAATTGAACTATAAGCTACACATGTTTTATTTCTTATTGAAAGTACAAAATTTAATTTTTCTGAGCAATTTGCCTTATGTTTTGTGTAAGGGATTACAAATCAGCATTTATAAATTTTAAATAAAGGCGCAGAGAAAATTTTTATTAAGTGGTTTGTGTTTTTACTGTAAGGGAATTCAGGAAAACTCGTAACTCAGCAAACTGGGAGTATTCAACAGCTTGCCTTCTTTTTAACCTTTTAGGTTAAACTTTGAAGATAAAGATATTTCAAAGAAAGATAAAGATATTTCAAAGAAAGCAGAAATAGAGAGTAAAATATCAGATATACAGGATGAAGTATCAGAAAGGCCACAAAAGAGGAAACTGGCAGAAACATCTCAGGAAAGAATACAGGATTCAGAATATGAAATTCAACCACAAGCTAAAAAGAGTTTTTCAACATTGTTTTTAGAAACTTTAAAAAGAAAAAGTGAATCCAGGTAAGTTATTAAGAAACAATCCTTTGAGATATTTTTTCTTTCACATTTTATGAACACTGTCTAAGGATTCTTAATGCTATTTAACTGGAATTTTAACTGACAAAAAGTTAATTGGAATTATGCCTAACCTGTAAGGAAGGTGTAATTTCTTACCAGTAAATCACTCCAAAACCATAATTTAATAGGAACTAAATTAGATGTGATAGAAAATAAATTTATTCAGCTTTTATTGCTTCTGTTAATCATCACTTTCTAGTTTACATGATATCCAAGAATGAAGGCAGTGTTTAGAAACAGAATTATGTCAGGATTTCAATGAGTGTTTTAAATTTTTTTCTACTTATTATGCCAATAAAAGGATAGTTATAAAGTAAATTTCAGTATGTTCATGCCTGCTGAAAACTGTCAGTGGTTCTGCAGTGTCAAAAACAGTGGTTCTCAGTTGCAGTTACACATTAGAATTAGCTAGGGTTAATGGCAGCTAGGGTGAGAACCACTGGTCTATAGAATAACAACAGATTTGTCAGCTGGTATTGAAGCCCTCCATTGTCCATAATTAACCATTTCTACCAACTTGGTCATACATATTTGCAGCTGTTGCTGCTTTAGTACACCTTTTGCCTTTGGCATATGCCAATCTCTATTTTCTTTTAAAGTCCATTGTAGTCTTCTAATTTTTTCCAAGTCTCAACTCTAGTGTTATTTAAAGTTTATGCTTTGCATTTTAGTTTAGCTGTTTTATGTATGTCTTTCTTAGTAGATTAAGAAATAAGCCCTTTTTTCCAGGAGTTAGAGTTTCTTTTATGTTTTCTGTGATATCTATAGGAATATGTGAATATGTTAGGAAAGTTTTAGTTTTATGAAAACTTAACGAGTGAATGAAATTCCTTTTTTGTTCAGCCTCTGCTCTGTAGTTGAGATCTGTCTCTCTCTCTCTGGAATCTTTTACCCCTTGTTTGGATGTTGCCTACCATCTGATTCAAATATGTTACACTTATGGGTTAATTACATCTATGTCTGAAAATTTTTTTGAATGTTTTTTTAATGAACTAGTGAATAAAGTTAATTTTATGTTTGATTGCTGTAGCCAGATATAACTACTTCCTATTCTTGATGCTTTCTTGCTTCTTTGCTTGCATATGCTCTTCCTTCTAATTGTCTGTCTTTCATTTCCTCTCTTGATTTTTCTACCTAGCCAGAGGTCATTGTTTTCTGTTCTGTACTTTAATAGCATTTTCTTAGTCCATTCGGGCTACTATAACAGACTATAGTGGATTTGGTGGCTTACAAAAAACAGAAATTTATTTCTCAGAGTTCTGGAGGCTGAGAAGTTCAAGATCAAGGTTCGAGTCATTTCAATGTCTGGTGAAGTTTTGAGTGCTGGTTCGTAGATGGCTGTCTTCTTGCTATACAAATGGTAGAAGGTGGCAAAGGGCTCTCTGGGGCCTCTTTTATAAGGGTACTACTAATTCCATACATAACCTAATCACTTACTGAAGGCCCCACCCTCAAATGTTGTCATATTGGGGATTAGATTTTAATTTATGAATTTTGGAGGGATATCATTCTTTGAATAATATTTTCCTTCTCTGAAAGCTTTCCCAAATAAATGGAAGAGGTTCTGTTTAATCCCAATGCACTTTTCTGGGTATTCGCTATTTGCTTCTATATCATGGTTACAATACAATATTGAAACATATGAAAATATGTGTAAATTATTCAGATTTGGAATTTTTATATAATTTAGTATGTGATATATAATTATTTTCTTAGAATGTTAGACTTGAAAGTATCTGAGAAATCATCTTGGATGATTTTGGATGTTGAGATATTGTGATTTATAAGAAATATATATTTGGTCATATAGATTGACCAAATTATATTTCTCATTTATATTTGGTCTTCATCCACAATTCCTGGTTCAAAGCTCCCAGGACTCTTGGAATTTCTTAAGTGTTGAGAGTGAAAAAAAGGTGTCTTTTGTTATAGTAAAGAGATGACTCTTAGAAACAATGTAACAATGGGGGTGTTTTGCCAATGGAACTTAACCATGGAATTTTCAGTCCCATCTTTGACCTCCAGAGAGGGAAGAAAGGCAGGAGGTTTAGCCAATCACCAATGACCAGTGATTTAATTAATCGTGACTATAAGAAGGGCTCCATTAAAAAGCCAAGAGGATGGGGTTTGGAGAGCTTCCAAGTTGGTGAACACTTGGAAATATGGCAAGAGCTGAGTGCCTTCCCACATACCTTTTTGTGTGCATCTTTTTCATTTGGCTTTTATTCAGTTATATTCTTTTACAATAAATCCATGATCTAGTAAGTAACAAGTTTCTGTAAGTTCTGTGACCTCTCATTTATAGCCGGTTGGTTAGAAGTATACAGGTAACAACCTGGACTTGTGACTGGCATTCTGACTTAGAGGGGGTTTTTGAGAACCTCTAGTCTGTAGCTAGCTAATTGGAAGCACAGGTAATCTGGGCTTGTAGTGGCATCTGAAGTGTGTATGTAGGTTGTGTGTGGGGTGGAGTAGGGTGGGATGGGGACAGTCTCATAGGACTGAACCCTTAACCTGTGGAATCTGACACTATCTTTGAGTAGATGGTGTCAGAATTGAGCTGAATTCTCAGACACAATACTGGTGTCTGAGAATTGTTAGTGTGAGGGAAATTGCCTCTTGTTTTGGAATTTGATCTGGAAGTCTAACTTAGGCCCTAATATAAATACACAAACATACAATTTTTATATAACATTACATATATATATATGTGTACACACACACACACACAATATTGTATACAATATATAATTATGTAATATAATGGCCTGAAGTTTTGGACTCTCGGTCAGTGTATCTGACTATTTACACATCTCTGGATTTCAACTTTTTAATAAATATATGATGGGTGGGGAGCATGAAATTAGTTAAATGTTCAAGCTTTCTCCCAGCTCTAAATTTCTGTGATCCCATTCGTGTTACAAATGAACAAGATCAGACAGTATAGAAATGTGAAAGGAGGGGAGGATTTTTAAGATAAAATTGAGGAGACGTGAACTGCTCTTTAAAAAATACGTAGATTTATTATATAGATTATTTTCTTCGCTAAGAAAAAGTAAGAGCTTTATTTTTTTGAGCTATTATTTATTGTGATATTCTCTTTTAGTCCTGTTGTTAGGCATATAGCAACTGCTCCACTGCATTCATCTCCTGCAAAAGATACGAAGTTGTTAGAGGATGAATTTATAATTGATGAATCAGATAGAAGTTTTGCTAGTCGATCTTGGATTACTATACCAAGAAAGGCTGTGCCTCAGAAACAACGCACAGTATCACCTACTATGAACACCACACGCCTTCGAAGTAAGTCAAAAGAAAAGCATCATAATTTATCACCTACAACTGTGACAAGTGACAAGCATTCTGACAAAGCTTACCCAGTAGAGAAATCTCAGCCCTCTGAACAAAAAAAACTGGACAGAAATTGTACTTTGACAGCGGAAATGGAAAGTAATTGTAGATCTACAAAATATGAAATGTATTCTGAGAATGCAGAAAAATCATCTGGCAACAAAAGGAATATAAAACAAAAACAGAAAAAATGTAAGGCCAATATAGTTGAAAAACAGGTTGATGTGGAACAGTCTAAAGATAAAAATATAAAGATGTCACGTATCGCCCAAAACAAATCACGAAGAAACTCAGACAGAAATATGGAAGAGTGTGAAGAAATGAGAAATGTTCATATTTCCAAAAATCAAATGCCACCTGTGGGTAAGTGTTTGCATTAAACATAACTATGAACGTTATTCTACTATTTATGTTTTGTAATAGTTCTGTTTAGCTTTGGGAAGTAGGCAAAGTAAACCTAAATCTATAAAGAGCTTCAAAAGCCTAAAGGCTCATTTCTAGAACCTCTTATTTACATATAATTCAATTCCAAGTTTTTTGATTTTGTTGTACTTCTAACATGGCAAGCACATATAAAGGGAGAAGTGAAAGGGAAAGGTTGGTAAATGAGCTAGTTACAAGAACTCAAATAAGACAGCATCATGTATTCTTGAGGCTTATTTAAATATAAATTGGGTGGTGGGTGTGGGTTGGGGGTGCGGGGGACCAGGATGGTGTGGGGCTATTTCTTAGAAGATAAAAATCCACACTCTTCTGTTTCATCATTTACTCATTTATCTACCAGTAATTAAATGCCAGACCCAGTATTAAATACTTAAATAACAAAGGTTACTGAGATACAATTTTCACTATTAAAAAAAAATCAATCCAGTGGAGCCTCTAGACCAAAAGATGAACGTACAGGATGATAAATGGAAGCACAGAGAACAATAATCCAACTAATATCTCAATAATAATTGAAGATTTTTTTATCTTCGGTCACTGTATTGTTTATCATCCAAACTGGGACTCTTGAGCACAAGAGAGGATATCAAAGACAGTAACTTGACTGGGGTTGTTTCAGACAAACCTGGAGTATGGCTACTCTCCTGTCATTATTATGCAGTGATTGAGGTTTTTAATGATGATGCTGTCATAAAGAATAAATCAATTTATGTATCACTTTTTTAAGTAACAGAAAAGGCAGTTATTATAGAAATAATTTTCTCCAGAATAGTTAGTAGAATACAAAATACTTATCAAATGTTTTAGACACTTTATATGTATATAATGTAATTTAATCCTTGACAATCCTATAAGGTAGGAGATAAAACTCAAAGGAGGTTAAAAAAATACTGGCCCAGAACATGTCCCATCCTAGAGCCCATATTTTTTTTTCAGCCCTATTAAGAAGTTTTAAAATAAATGAAAATGTTTTTGATGCTCAAATTGGAAAAACTATTAACAAACCAGAAAACTCTTGACTAGAATTGTATATGTGCATAGTTGAACACAATATTGCTGATTTGGAACAGAGAAATATTATATTTAAACACAATATTTGAGCTAGTTTTTATAAAAATAAATATTAGCTTAATATAGTTATTACTTAATTACTCATTACTTTAGCTTTCTTTTTGTATATTCTATAACACATACTTTATAGCACCTGAAATAATATTTGTCAGGTTTTCATTTTGTCTGTGTGTGCCTTTGCGTCTTTGAAAAATTCTGCTTAAAATAGAGGGCAAAAGCAACTTTTTCTATTTACGTGTACCCCTTCTGTAAATGTTAGGCATGTCCCACATTTTTTTTTTTACTAGAATTATTCTTAATTATTTTGCTTCTTTCAGTTTCTGATTAGTAGTTGGCCATTTTAAGAAAATACAGCATAAAAAATCTGACTAAAGTGAAGATGATAATTACAAGAAAGTTTTTTTTCTTAGTCTTTTAAATAGAATATGAATTCATAGATGTGAAGGCACAAAATTTTGATTTGTCCACAATTCCTTAGGAAGAAATATATTATAAAAGTGAAGGATACTCTCTTTAATTATAAGTTTTAAATGTTTATTTAGTACCTGCTACATTTTGCATACAAATTTTCACATATATTCTTTTTTATCTAGATTGGTTAGGGAATATAACATTCTGATTAATTACCATACCAATTGTATTAATTTTCTATTGCTGTCATAACAAGTTACTATATACTTAGTTGCTTAAAACAATACACATTTATTATCTTGCAGTTCTATGTGGCAGAAATCTGAAATGGATCTCACTGGGCTAAAGTCAAGGTGTTGACAAAGTTGCATTTCTTTCTGGTGATTCTAAATGAAAATCTGTACCTTTTCTAGCCTCTTGAAGTCATCCATATTCCTTGAGTCATGGCTCCCCTCTCGCATGTTCAAAACCAGTAATGTCAGCCTTTTCACATTTTGAATTTCTTTTACAACTTCATCCATTGCCCTATCTCTCTGTCTGACCACTACTTTTAAGGACATACATAATGAGATTAGGTCAACCTGAATTATCCAGTATAATCATGCTATTTTAAGGTTTATATCCTTAATCACATCTGCAAGTCTCTTGTCATTTCAGGTAACACCTTCACAGATTTTGTGGATTAGGGTGAGTAATGGCCTCTCAACGAGATTGATATGCCAACCATATAAATTTTCAAAGACAAATAATATGAAGATAATTTAATTTCAAAGATATTTTTACACTAAAGATAATTTGTCCTTAATTCAGAAGGTACTTTGACAAACTTGTCATGCCTAAACTGGTGACTTGGGTTGAATCCGTTTACTTTTCTGCTTTTGATGTCTTAACAAGCTTCTCAGACTGAACATATTGGAAATTAAATTCCTCCAAACTTGCTCCTCGTCTAGTTTTCCAATTTCATAAATGGAGCCATAATCAATCTAATTGTTCCAGAAACCAAATCATCTTTAACTCTTTCCTTTACCTAGCAATCCATATGCAGTCAGTAAGTCATTCAACTTCTTCCTAAGTAGTTTTCAAATCTCAGTTCCTCCTGCTACTCCCCGTAGCCAAGCTAGAGTCATTTAATTCTTAGATTGTTGTAGCAGTTTGCACACATACCCCCTGGCTTCTCTTTGCATCTTCAGGTTCATATGAGTTGCTTTATTATGAATTTCTCCCAGTTCTCTAAACAGACCACTTTCTCAGCCTGTGGGCCTTTGAATATACTGTTTCTTTTGCTTAGAAAATTTTTTCTAAATGTATCCTGTTCCCTACTAAGCTTTGTGCTCAGTTTAAATATCACTTCCCTTAATTATTACCACACCTTGATATGTTTCTATACATGCTCCAATAACACCCTGTTCATTTTATCAGACATAATTACTTACTGAATTTCTGTATTTCCTAGAGTCTAGACTGAAAGTTCCAAAAGAACAGGGATTATATCTGTCCTATTCCTAAAGTAGCCCCCAGTTCTTAACCTTAGCAGTTTTATCTGTGGGTTATTGGAATACATTGTCATCAGTGACAGAAGTATTGCTCTTAATTTGGATAAATAATTTTGTTAAAATATGTTCCACCTTCAGAATCCTACTTATTTACAAGTAAATATCTGAGATTTTTTTATAGTAGTAAAATTTATCACAAGTCACCTCTTTTTCTACCTATTGCCCTACTTGTAACACGTTCCTTCAGTTTTAAGTCAACTCTTTTCACAGTACAGACTGTTCATATATCAGTTTTATCTTCTGTATGTGTTCTTGTTTATTCATTTTCTAAATTCTTTGTCATTCAGTTTCTAACTTTTCCTGATTCTGAACTGGTTTCCAAAATGATCTTAATTGGTTTGTTTTGGACTTTGTGTGATATTCTTTTTTTCTATCACTGTCTAAATAAGTCTGTTGGTGATAACATTTTCCCCTCTCATATTTTTTTTTTCCTCAATCATTGTTCACATTTATTTTTTTAAAAGTTGATTCATGAACATGGGCTTAAATAAGCTCTGTCATCATCAGCATCTCTCAAAGTTTCTTAGGATACTTTGGCAGG
Organism: Cynopterus sphinx; assembly: GCA_030015415.1. Lineage (NCBI taxonomy): Eukaryota > Metazoa > Chordata > Mammalia > Chiroptera > Pteropodidae > Cynopterus > Cynopterus sphinx. The sequence continues at coordinate 101,628,065 of CM057382.1, read as the reverse complement.
TATAAGGGAAGGCGAAAGGGAGTTGGTAAATAGAAGAAAAGGAGTTGGAGAAGAAAAATGAGGGTGGAAAAATAGGGGGCAGGAAAATGATGTTCATCGATGAGGGTTCTTGCATCTTTACAGATAGTTTAAGTTATGAATCAGTGGTAACCATTTTGAAAGTTCTGTATCTTTGCTTTGTTTTGTAAATTGACCTTTTATTATTTTCTATATCCCTCAAAGATCTTTACTGTTGAATTTTTACTTTGTACTTGGTGGCTCTTCCAATATCTTCTTTTGTCATCATTTCTGAAGTGTTGGTTGATACTATTTTTAAGCACAATAATGGTAAAGTGGGTTCTTTTCCCTTTTCATCAACTTTTTTGTGCCTTGTTCAGTTTCATTAAGGCTGATATTTTCCTTTTACTCCTTTTATAAGCATGAGTTGTTCTCTTTATCCCAAATTCAAAGTATTGCCAAATCCTATAACTTATTATCAATATAGAATCAGAGTGATAACGCTTTAAGGTTTAAAGGGTCTTGACATAATTTGGCTCACCTCCCCCCCCCCCTCTACTCCCCAATCAGGTTTAACTGGGAGAATGATTGAAAAATGTGTGTGTATTTGAATTCCCTGTAGATCTTGTTAAAACACTGATTATACATTGCTTTAGTACATGTTGGTGGGACCCAAGATTCTGTATTTCTAAACAGTTTCTCCCAGGTGATGCTGGTATAGCTGATCTATGAACCATACTTTGAGATAAAAAAACCTAGATGGTATCTAAAATAGCTCATGCTGGATAGCATTTTTTGCCATTTTCATTGCCTAGAGAAACACTGGCTTAGACCTGGATTAGTTATTTCACTGCCAATTTATTGAGAGCCTATGTGCCAAACACAATGTAATATGTTATAGATGATCAGGATGACTAAGATGCAGTTTTTATTCTCACCTAATTAAATTTTAGCTAATTTCTGATACTGTAATAATCTGATTTTGTTCCTTATTTCTTTGTTGATTTCCTTCTATGTCTTTATTGATTACTTTTCTTCATTTCACCTATAAAATTTTGTGACTCCATATTCCCTAAGTTTAATAGTTTGTTCTTTGAATTTTCTTTATATTCATATATTGAGAAAATTATTTCTTTACATTACATTAGATATTCTCTCTGTTTGAGTTACTTCCCCAAATTTATTTTCTTAGTGAAAGTTCTGGTCTTGTATTTTTAGATTTCAACCTCTAAAATGTTCTCCCTTTTTTCTTTTTATTCTATATAGTTTAATAACTAATTATGTGGTTATATTTAATGCCTGCTCTATTGGTCTTACATACCTTTATGCAGTTTATTTACTCTGTGTATTTTCTTACTTGATATGATTTTAATTTCTGCTTTGGGCTCCATAGTAACGTTTGTCCCAGATGCTTGATAAATGCTGGTTTCTTATTTGATGGTCAGGAATCTTCCATTTTATCTACTAAAATCTAATTTTTTAAACTTATTTCTCAAAAAATAAAATTCTCCACTGTTAAACCCACTTTGGTGGTTCTGCCTATCTCAGCTGCAACATTTAATATAACCTGTTTCCCTGATTTTCCCTCCTTCTTGGTTATTAGTCACAAAAATAAAACTAGAATTTACATGTCCGTTCTGCTATATTCCTTTTTACCCATTTGCCTCTGTCATAAGATGAAATTACTATTGATGCCAAATCTTTTCAGTTAGCAATTTAGCTTGCTATATTTATTGTTTCTTTTCTTTCTATTTCCTTTTTAAATTTTGTTCACAATCTTTTCTTTATATAAGAAAGACCTCTTTATTGAAAACTTGCTTTAAATTTTCTCTTCCAAAAAGTAGATTGGCAAAAATCATGAATTATTTCAAAACAGAAAAGAAGTAGCTACCTTTTTTTTTTTTTTTTTTTTTAAATTGGGATATTTGTAAGTAGTTGGAAGGAACCATTAGTTTCTCTTTTTTCTTTTTGGCTCAAGAGTATATGTTAATTATCAAATAATGGGAAAGTTTACATTTAACTGCCAGAAAGTTAGCTTACTGAGAACATGTAAGTTTTAAAAAAACAGAAATGAGAAGATGTTCACAGGATAAATTTAAGAACTTTCTATAATTGAGAGGTTTTTTTTAATCTGTTGTAGTTTTCTGAAAAAAACTTCAACTTGTAGATTATCAATTGTTCTTATGGTTTTGTTTAATTTAGGAAGTAAGAAAAGTAGCATTAATATTCCTCATGTAGAAAATCGGGAAAAAAATGAGGACTGTGAAAAGAAGAACAAACTTGTATCCGAAGAAATGACTTCGACTATCACGAGAAGTCGAAGAATTTCCAGGCGTCCATCTAATTGGTGGGTGGTAAAATCAGAGCATAGTAAGTATTTTCATTCAAATTATTTTCATTGGAAGCTCCCTAAATGCATTCTGTAAGGGGCTTTCTGTTGATGATATGATATGCTTTAGACTCTGATTCTCCAGAGAAAATCTGTTGAGGTCAAAGTTAAATTGGGTTATCGATAGAAATATTAAATCAATTAATTATAAATATATTCGTTGAGGCTCTATCATATACAATATTCTATACAGAGGGTATGGAAAACAAAACAAAAAGCAAAATTTCTTGCTCTCTGTGGACTTACATTCTAGTGGGGGAAGACCAGCAATATAGATATATAATTCATGAAGTGATAGGTAATACAAAAAAATAAAGCAGATAAAGGATAGAGATGGGGAGTAGGTGGCAGGGGTTAGAGCAGATAAAAAAATAGAGCTTAGTACTCTTTTATGAAGGGTAGAAAAGAGAGTCTATTATGATATTTCAGAACACAGATATGAAAAAAGTGAAGGAAGGAGCCATACAGATAACTTGGTGTAAAGCATTCTTAACTTAGGGAATAGTATTTGTGTAGGTGCTGATGGGGCACACTTGGTATGTTTGAGGAACCTCAAGAAAGCCAATTGGAGGAAGACAAAGCCGGGAAGATGAAGCCAGAGAGGCAGGCAATGATAGAGTTTAGATGAAGTGTATTGGGAAGCTACTGGAACATTTTAAGCAATGAAGTGACCTGATTGACTCATCTTTTAAAAGGATTATTCTGTGTAAAGAGAAACTAGGGATAGACAAAAATGGATACTAGTTAGATTGTTGGAGGAAGAAATGAAAAGTGGTTGGATTCATGATATTTTTTGAGGGTAACTCAAAAGAAATACTAATGAATTGGCATTAGAGTGAAGGAGAAATATAGGATGACTCAGGTTTGTTTGTTTGTTTGTTTTGCCTGAACAAGTAGAAGAATAGAACTCAATTGTGTCCTGAAATAAGGAAAGGTATGAGAGAAGCAGATTTGGGAAAGATATTAAGATTTCAGCTTATAATATGGTAACTGTATATCAAAGGAGATAACCCGATAAATGAGTCTAAAGTTAGGGGGAAAGATCTAGAAGGATATATAATTAGGAAGTTATCAATGTATACATGATATTTAAAATTTTGGGACTGCTTGAAATCACATAGTAATATATTGTACTTAGAGAAGAAAGCAAGCCATGGATTGAGTTTTTGGAGACTTCAATGTTAGGAGTCAGGAAGAGCTGAGGAAGATCTATGAAATGAGACTGAAAAGGGGTAATTAGTAAGATTAAAGGAAAATTAGTTGACTTTAAGGTTATGGAAGTGAAGTAATGAAAGCATTTTAAGGATTCGGTGATGAACTGTTTTAAATACTGTTGATGGTCTGCATTAAATGACAGTTAAGAATCGACAGTATGTTTTTGTCAACACGGAGGTTGTTGGTCACCTCGATAAAAATGGTTTCTGTGGAATAATGAGATCAAAAGCCTGATTGGAGTATGGTTTAAGAGAGAGTAGAAGTCAAGGAAGGTGAAACAGTAAGATAAAAGGCCATAACAAATGTGGAATCAAGGCTATAATTTTTTTAAAAAAGTTATACAAGATATTACATAAGCATGTCTGTTCAGTCTAAAGATAGAGGATAAATACAGGATCACAGTCCTCGAGTAGATGAGGTACAGATGTGATCTAGTGCATAGTACAAGGGTTAACCCCTAGATGGGAGCAAGGACAGTATATCGTGTAAAAGAAGAAAGGCAGAGTATATGAAAACAAATGGAAGTTGGTGGAGTTGATAAGGAGGAAGAGGTACTCTTTGGACCATTTTTGTTTTCTCAGTGAAATAGTAAGCAAGGTCATCAGGTAAAAGTGAAATGGGAGAGGCAATAATGGAAGTTTGAAATTTCCTTACAGCGAAAGGATACAAAGCAAAATCATCAGAGAAAAAGTACATACTAAAGTCCAAAGAAAATCCAATGCAAGCTTCCAAGAGTCCTCTCCCAGTGGATATACAGAGGAGGCACTTAATGCCTTCAGCAATGAGTTGTGACAGATGTGTGAAATGTTTATTAGGGAAGTACATTAGAGATTGATTGCCCAAGATTTTTATTGGGTGTGGTCACCTAGACACCTTCTGCCTAGCAAGTACTAAAATTCCAGGCTCCTTGAAGGAAAGCAAGTATTCTGTATAAACCATATGTTTTGCACAAGCATTTTAGGCACACAAAGCCATATCTGTCAGTTAGGAAATGATGGGGAATGCTTCTGAAATTCAAGTTCCCACAGGTAAGCCAAAGGCTTACTTTGACAGCAGGCCTTTCCAAGGACAGGATTCTTAGGCCTGCTATTTAAACTCTTTTTTGTTTTGGGAAAAAACTGATTTTTTTTAAAGGAAATGATTATGAAAAGATTGGTAGATGACAAAGTAATATTTACATATGCAGATACTGGTGACTATGGGGCATTTAAATCAACAAGTCAGAGACTAGTACATATATGGCACTATATCTGTGAGGCCTCGTTGCTATGAATTCTTGAATCATTGGAATCCTTGATCGATAGCAACAAGATATATTTATTCTGTCACAGCCCTCCTTGAATTTTGGAGTTATCTCAGTTCAAATTTGATTTCTCCACTTTGGATAGATTACTTTGTTCAGTTGCCAATACTTCTACTGCATTAAGTTATTAAGGGATTAAATGGCATATAGTATTAAAATAAAATGTTAACTATTACTGTTACTGCTTTGGAGAACTCACCTTTCTGACCCAGGTTGCTGGAACTGTACTATGGTAGATGAATGTGTAAATATGTGGATAGATAAAAATCTTACAGAGCTTGCCTAAGTGCTCAAGAACTATGAATCTTATATAGCAGTCCTGAAACAGATGTTGGGTTTCTGATCAAGTAGGGAGTCAAAGAATGGAGGAATAGATCATGTCGTTGAAACTCCTTCATCGATGGAAGATGAAACTGAGTTTGAAGCCCAGAAAAAGCAACATGACTTGCTCCTGAGATCATAGACCTTTGTGCTAGAACTGGAAAACAATAGAACCTAGGTTTCCTGACTCCTGATCTATTGCTTATTTCAGTAATAGGTCAGTCAAGCTGCCTATAGTGTAGATGTGGTTCTGCTGCTTTTTCATATGTCAAGAAACATTTATTGAGTGCCCACTGTGAGGGAGGAATGGTGTTAGGTAGTGCCAAGACTGGAGTGAAGCAAGTGAGATGCTTAGAATGGGAAGCTTAAGGAGGGATTTGGTCTCAGGGTCATGTGAATTCAGGCTCAGTACTTGCATGACTGAGAGTGAGCATCTTCTTAAATTTTCCATTCTAGTTAAAATTTTTTTCCCTTATGATGAAAACTTTTAAGATCTAGTCTTTGGTAATCATTTTACAATGTATACATATATCAAATTATTATGTTGTGTACCTTACACATATATAATGTTATGCTCAATTATATTTCTATAAAGCTGGAGAAAAAAACCTTTTTTCCACTCTAGGCTTCTTTTGTTTCACCATAGTCCTGCCCCTGGTGTTAGGCATTGAGAATACAAAGATAGGTAAAAACCACTCTTGGTCTCAAGGAATTGTCAGTCAGGTGTATGATAAATATTAACAAAGGGTTGAGAGGGAGCTTACCTAATTTAGGTTTGGGAATTAGGGAAAGCTTCCTGAAGGATGAATTGGGAGCTGGCTAAGTTGATTGAGTGGGTTGAGGAAGAAAGATGGAATGTTTCAAGCAGAAGTAGCTTGTAGAGACATCGAGAGCTGAAAACTTGACCTTTTAAAAATTGTTTTATCAGAATTATCTGGAGGGCTTGTTAAAGCATAAATTATGGGGCTCTACTCCAAGAATTTCTGATTTAGTAGGTGTGAGATGAGGCCTGAGAATTTGCATTTCAAACAAATTTCTAGATGATACTGATTCTGGTGGACCAGAGATTACTTTTTAATAACTAGTGCTTTAGAGAAGTGTGAATAGTTTAGCATTGCTGGCTTGTTTGTTTGGAGGCGAGTGTTGAGAGTTGTGGTTAATGAAATGAGCCCTCTAGATATAGAAATAAGATAGTATTCAAAAATTTTGACTTAACCCTAAACTCTAGATATAATCACTAAAAGATTTTAAGCAGGGTTTTTAATGTTTAAATTTGTGTTTTCCAAGGATGATTCTTGAAGCATTGTGAAGAGTGGATTGTAGAATAGCAAGCCTAAGAAAGGGAGATTAATTAAGAGGCTATCAGCATGTAGATAGTAATTAAAGTTGTGGGTACTTAGGGCCCTCAAAGAAAGTACATAGAATGAGAAGCTGAAATTGGAACCTTGGATCTTAAGGATGGCTAGAAGAGTGGTAGGCAAAGCCAGAGATGGTGGTTTTGGAAGCTTACGTTAAATTTAAAGGGTTTCATGCATGTATAAAAAAATGAAAGTGCAGGGTAGTTTGTGAATTTAATTTGAAAACAAACGTAGCCTCTGAGATTGGTGTGTGTGTATGTTTTTATGTTTATATTTTTATATGAAAATATAAATGATTTTCAGTGAGTCACATAATCTAGATAAACATGCTAATTTTAGCTTATCATTGATTCTTTCAGGTCTCATTTATGACAATTCATCAATAAGAAATGACAACAGTGGACGAAAACCTGCTGAAGAAAATCAATCATCAAAGAATATTGGGAAAAAAACTGTTCCATTTAAAGGGCAGAAGAGAGCTAATTCAGGCTGCTCAAGAGCACAGATTTTAAATGCCAAAGATTCTGGAGGAGTTATTGACCATGCTGAAATTTCTTCTTGTTCCCAGAATGAGTCATTGGAATGTGATGAGACAGACATGGCTAAGAAGAAAAATCTTGATCATTCTGGGTAAAGTTTATTATCTGTATAGTATAGTTGTTTTGTTGTTATTCAGCATTTAATAGTTCATCTGTGTTGTTTAATCGTTTATGCAGAGGCACTTTAGCATAAAAGTCCCTGCAACCAGATGTACCTGGTAGCCAGGCTCTGCCATTTGCTGAGTGACTTTCCAGTACTCTGAATTTGTTTCCTCATATTAAAATGGGGAGTATTATATGGCACATAGGATATGAATGATAAATTTCAAAAGGTAAATATTGTTGCCTGAGAGGTTTTTTTTTTCTTATTGTGGTGAGAGCCCCTGACATAAATCATCTTAATTAAGGGTACATTTCCATTTACTTCTGTTTAAGTGAGGATAATGTGATTTTAATAATTAAGAGTATATCATAATACTTCTCCCCCTAAGGTGATAGTAGTTAATGTATTTTGAGTACTTATTATGTGCCAAGTACTCACTAGGTGGTTTCAACGAATTCTTATCCTCTTAGCAGCCTAATGAATTAAGTATTGTTTTTATATGTTTTTGCTTATGATATAGAATGCATTTTTGCTTATGATGTAGCATTCATTCACTCAAATAAAATATATCACGTGTGAGAAAGTGCAGAGTGTTCGGGATGTACCAAACACTTTGCACTTTAGAATAACTCTATTTATTTAAATGATAGAGTTACCCTAAAATTTATTAGTGTATGTTATGGTACAAAAAGAAATCCCATACCCTTTCTATTTAACTTTTTCATATCATTCTGATATCTTCTTTCTCATTCAGTTTCTTTTAATGAAATATTTTATGTATACAAAAAGAAAATGTAACACTGATTCATCATGATCTTGCTTAAGAAATGAAACATTATTGGAATCCCATGTGTTCCTTTAGTGAACTTATTTTCTCTCCCTTGAGAGAGGTAGACGCTACACTGAATTTGGCAGTTATTCTCATGGCTGTTTCTACATTCACTATAGAAAAAGTAGCATGCTGTATTGTTTAATAACTTTATAAAAATGGTTTCATACTATCTATATTCTTCTGTGAATTGTTTTTTCTCTGTTCATTATATACCTTTGAGGTTATTCACGTTGATAAATGATTTTTATTTCTTTATAGTGAAGGTTGGCAAACTTTCCTTAAAGGGCCAGATATTTTAAGCTTTGGTGGCCAAGGGCAAAATCAGGCTATTTTGTAGATACTGAAATAACCATTTAAAATGTAACCTTTTACAAATGTAAAAACCATTCAAAGCTCTTAGGACTTAAAAAAACAAATGGCTAGTTGAATTTATAGTATCATCTTGTATGGGTGTATGAAAATGTATTCATTCTCTTGATAAGCTTTTCTAATTTTTTACTGTTAAAAACAATTTTACAGTAGACACTTTATACATGTTTTGTTTTCATGTGTGTGTGTGTGTGTGTACATGTGTAAAGGATTGCCTATAGTATTATATATACCAGGAAGTAGAATTGCTGGAATTTAGGGTACATATTTGTTTAACTTGCCTGAATACTGGCAGATTGCTCTCCATATAGGTTGAGTCAATTTACAGTCCTGTAGTAATGTTTAAGAATTCTCATTGCTCCATGTTCTCACCAAAATATATTGATGTTAGGATTGTTATTACATTTGACCCTTGAACAACACGGGGGTTAAGGGTCCCAATCCTCATGCAGTCAAAACCAATTTAATTAATTTGTGACTCTCTCAAAACTTAACTACTAATAGCCTACTGTTGACTGAAAACCTTACCTATAGTCTATTAACAAATATTTTGTATGTTATGTGTATTATATTCTATATTTTCACGATAGAGTAAGCTAGAGAAAATGTTATTAAGATAGTTATAGGAAGAGAAAATACATTTATACTGTTATATGTATTTATTGAAAACAATCCATGTAGAAGTGGACTCATGTAGTTCAGACCCTATTTTTCAAGGGTCAGTGTATTTGTCAGTCTAATGGATCTGAGTTTCTAGGTTTAATCTGCGTTTTTCTAATTATTAGTGAGATTAAATAGTTAAACATTTTTTCATTTGTTATTGCCTATTTTTAAATAGATTGCCTCACTGTAAATTGCTCCTTAATACCTTTGCTTATTTTTCTTTTCTTTTTTTTTTTAGCATTTATTTTTAAGAACTCTTTATATACTTTGGCTCCTAATCCTTAATAGGTCATATGTATTATAAATATCATCTCTGAATCTGTATCTCTTCAGTTTTTAAGGATTCTATGGTATCTTGTACAGAAGATCTAATTGTAATATAGTTGACTTTATCACTTTCAATGCTTTCAACAGTTGTTTTATTCGAAAGTCATAAAGATCTCTTTTTCTGTATTTTCTTCTAAATAGTTTAACTTTTGCTACTTTATATATTTTTTAACTGTCTAATTTCTTTTGCGTTTCATGTGGACTTGGAAATCTGAATTCTTTTTACTTAGTGTAATAATCAGTTGTCTATTCAGTTTATTGAACAGTGTATTTCCCCCCACAGATTTCTAGTGCCCCTTGTCTTATATCAGATTTCTATATTGATATCAGTTTGGCTTTTTATATCATTTAACTTGGATAGATTCTTGATAGATGAATAGGATAGGTATTAGCTCCATTTTTTCATGTGCGGAAGGGCCACATAGATTAAATAGTGTGTCATTGGTTACCTAGGTCTTCTGACTAGTAGCCCTATTGTTTTTTCTTGAATGTAATTAGTAATAAAAGTAAATCAATATTTTTTTAAAGTAGATAAGCCTTACCTATGTGTTAAGAGAAATGCTAAGGTGAAAAATTGATTTATGTTGAGTTTCTCAATTTGAGCTAGTAACCCTAAAACAAACATTGTCTTTTGCACAGTGAAATTAGGAATATCTAAAGCTGATAGTTGCTATAATGTTAGAAAGATCTTTGAGACATTTGTTTAGTCAGTCCGTATAGTCATTAAACGACTAAATATGTATGAGAGAGCAAACATATGTAATTATTTTAGTGTTCTATCTGTTATAAGGTGAAAAGATAAATCTCCATGGTTACCCAGTGGCTCTCATAGAAACTTTGAAGATAATTTCGATATAAAAAACATATTAACAGTTTTACTGTTCTATATTTAGGAAAGACAAAAAATTTGTTATAGAAAGCTTGCTATTATGTTAAATTATGAATAAGTGCCTAAAGGCAAGCAAATGATTATAACTTTTGTAGTGATTATATTTAAAACATGCATCAGTAACAAGAATGAGCTTTTTTAGAAGTGACAAGCTTGTGTTAAAAATGGTTTAAAGCCTGACAGAGGTACCAAAAAGATTTATCAAGAGATCTATCTTAAAAACTGATCTTAATTTACACTTATATGTATTTAAACATATGTACATAAATGTAGATGAAAAATTTTGTTTTGACATATTTAATGTTATTAAATAAGATAGTATATATTTTGTAATGATTTTACCTTAATAAATTGTAAGAATTCATTTGATATATAAAATATATTCATTAGCATTTTTCTGTAATTGTAGTCTCAAGTGTTTTCAACCTCAAAGCAACTAACTTTTATTTCCTCGAGGCACTATAGATACCAGGGTAATCAAGAACTGTTCCCGATACACATTGTATAAACTTTTAAGTTTGTTTTCAAAGTGGCTAACATGAATTATATGTTAACATTTAAAGCCATTGATTCATTCTGTAGCCTATTAATTAGCCTTTTAAAAATGTATGAAATGAGGGTAAATTAAAACTATGTTTAGGAATCAGTTTTGTGTCTTATATTTTAAGAATTACTCAAGGGTCCAGAAATTAATTATTAATTGATACCATTATTAATATTAATCTAAAGTCTCACAGTTAACTAAGGGTTTTGAAAGCAATTTAAGGTAGTACGTTGAAGTCTTATAATTTATGGCACTATAAAAATGAATTCCTTGTGAAAAAACTTTACCTATTATCATTAATATTATTGAACTTAGTTGAGCACATAGTTTTATATTTATAATTTTCAAAGAAGTGATGTTATTATGACCATTTATATTAGTAGAGGAATTTTAGGAATTGAACTTTATTAGATTTTTTGGGGAAAAAATAATTTCAAACCTTTTCAATACTAGAATATTATGCACACTAACACACACACACACACACACGGGTGAAATCGGGGAGACAAATAATAGTTTTTAAGCCACAATTAATAAATTAACCTCTGATTATTCTAAGGAATCTTCTTGATTAGAAATATTAATCTTCTTGATTAGAAATATTAGAAATATTATTGTATTCCTCCATACAAGTATGTAACACATTAAAACTTTTAACTTGTTCAAGAGTAAAATTTTTTGTTTCTTATAATCTAGTGACCATGGTCATTTATTATCCTTTTTCCCTTTTAAAACCTTTGGGAACAAAAACGAATTTAAAGACCTAGTGCACTTAAAGTATAAGAAGCATTTTACCCTTAGTTTCTCTCATTTTAAATTTCTGTAAGCACTTAATTTTTATATTATTTCTATAAGCCAGTTTGAACAGAAACACACTACATAGATTTATTTTTATTTATTTTTTATTATTTGTGCCTATAGCACCTGGTCTTCCTAGGTGGTCTCCCATCCAAGTACACCAGGCCCAACCCTGCTTAGCTTCTGAGATCAGACATTGGGCTTGTTCAGGGTGGCATGGCAGTAGACCATGGACCATGGCTCCACTGGGGTGTGAACCCGGGTCCATCTGTGTGTAAAGCAGACATGCTAACTGCTACACTATGGAACCACCACATCCCTGCACTACATAGATTTTTAAAATTAGTTTTAAGTATACAGTACATTGGTTAGACATTTATGCAGTTTAAGAAACGATCCCCTGGTTGCTCTGTCCTCCCTCTGTCTGCATTCTTATACATGCTCCCAATTCCCATGACCCTCTGTCAACTACTAATTTGTTCTTCTTTAAATATCCACTGCTTACTCCCAGCTCCCCTGCCTCCCTCCCCTCTAGCCATCATCCAGTTGTCCTCTATATTTGTGGGTCTGTTTTTAATTCGTTCTTTTTTGTTTCTTAGATTCTGCATATCAGTGAAATCATATAACATTTACCTTTCTCTGTCTGACTTATTTTGCTCAGCATGATAACCTCTAGGTCCATCCATGTTGTTGCAAATGGTAGGATTTCGTTTTTTATGGCTAAGTAATATTCCATTGTATATATGAACCATAACTTCTTTATCCAGTTGTCTATTGATGAACATTTAGGTTGCTTCCATACCTTTTCTATCGTAAATGGTGATGCCATGAACATAGGGGTGCATAGACCTTTATTAATTATTGTTTTGATTTTCTTTGAATAAATACCCAGAAGTACAATTGCAGAGTCAAAAGGTAGATCCATTTTTAATTTTTTGAGAAACCTCCAGATTGCTTTCCATAGTGGCTGTACCAATTTGCAATTCCAATAACAGTCTGTGATAGGGTTCCATTTTCTCCACATCTTGACCAACACGTGTTGATTCATTAATGATAGCCATTCTGGAACGTATGAGGTGATATCTCATTGTGGGTTTAATTTGCATTTCTCTGATGATTAGTGACCTTGAGCATCTTTTCATATGTCTGTCTGCCATCTGTATTTCCCCTTTGGTGAAAAATCTATTCAGGTCTTCTGCCCAGTTTTTAATTGGACTGTTTTTTTGTTGTTGAGTTGTAAGAGTTCTTTATATATTTTGGATATTAACCTCTTATCCAATGTATCATAAACAAATATCTTCTCCCATTCTATAAGTTGTCTTATTATTTTGTCGATGGTTTCCTTTGGTGTGCAAAAACTTTTTAGTTTGATGTAGTCCCATTTGTTTATTTGTTCTTTTGTTTCCCTTGCCCGAGGAGATGTTGCTGAAATGAAATTACTGTATCAATATTGAAGATATTACTGCCTTCCAGAAGTTTTATGGAAGTCTCACATTTAAGTCTTTAATCCATTTGAATCTATTTTTGTATACGGTGTAAGAAGGTAGTTCAGTTTCTTTTTTTCTTTTTTGCATATATATGTCCAATTTTCCCAACATCATTTATTGAAGAGACTGTCTTTACCTCATTATATATGCTTGCCTCCCTTGTCATATATTAAGTGAGCGTATAGTCGTGGATTTATTTCTGGGCTCTCTATTCTGTTCTATTGATCAATGTATGTTTTTATTTCAGTACCATGCTATTTTGATTACTGTAGTCTTGTAGTACCATTTGACATCAGGTAGTGTGATACCTCCACCTTTGTTGTTCTTTTTCAGGATTGCCCTGGCTCTTCGGGGTCTTATATGGTTCCATATAAATTTTAGGATTATTTGTTTTAGCTCTCTGAAAAATGCCATTGGTATTTTGATAGGAATTGCATTGAATCTATAGATTGCTTTGGGTAGAATGGCCATTTTAATGATGTTGATTCTTCCAACCCATGAGCACAGTATATGCTTCCATTTATTTATATCTTCTTTAATTTCTTTTTTCAATGACATAATTTTCTCAGAACAGGTCTTTTACCTCCTTGGTTAATTTGATTCCTAGGTATTTTATTGTTTTTGATGCAATTGTAAATGGGATTGTTTACTATATTAGGTTTTTAAAAACAGGTTTATTGAGGTATAATTCACATACTATACAGTTCACTCATGAAGTGTGCAGTTCAGTGGCTTTTCGTATTTTCACACATAGGTGTAAACACAAACATAGTCAATGTTAGAGCATTTTTGTTACCTCACAAATAAACCAGTATCTTTTGGTTATCATCTCCTTATTCTTCTCACCTGCAGTGTAAGCAATCACCAATCTACTTTTTGCCTCTATAAATTTTTCTTTTCTGGACTTTCTTGTGAATGAAATCATATAATATGAAGTTTTTTGTATTGGCTTCTTTCAGTTCACATATATTTCTAAGGTTAATCTATTTTGTAGTTTGTATTGGTACTTTATTCCTTTTTGTGGCCAAATAATATTTTACTTTATGGTTATGCCATGTTTTGTTTGTTGTTTCATTCACAGATGGACATACGGGTGGTTTCCACCTTTTGGCTATTATAAATAATGCTGGTATAAACATTTGCGTACAAATTTGTATCTGGATATATGTTTTCATTTCACTTGGATATATATACCTAGGAGTGAAACTTCTGAGTCTTATGGTATCTTTATTTATTTGAGGAACTGCAACACTATTTTTCAAAGCAACTGCATCATTTTACATTTTTTTCCAGCAGTGTATGAGAGTTTCAGTGTCTTCACATCCTAATCAATATTCGATATCTGATTTTTTGATTTAGCCGTGCTAGTTGATATGAAGTGTTATCTCATGGTTTTCATTTGCATTTCCCATGTAACTAGTAAGTTGAACATCTTTTCACGTGCTTAATTTTTTTGCCTAACTTTTAATTTTTTTATTGAGTTGTAACAGGTCATTACACATTCTAGATACAAGTCCCTTGTCAAATAAGTGATCTGCAAATATTTTCTATTCTGTGCTTTTTTATTTATGTATGTATTTATTAAAATTAAAGTTATTGGCTATATTGGTTAATAAAATTTATAGGTTTCAAATGCACAGTTTTATAATACATTTTTACATTGCATTATGCATTCACCTCTCAAAGTCAGAACTCCTTTTGTCACCATATATTTGACTTCTTTTACCCTTTTCTACCTTCTCTTCTCCCCATTTCCCTCTGATAACCACTGAACTGTTGTCTGTGAGTTTTTGTTTGTCTTCTTCGTTTGTTGCTTTTAGTTTTATATCCCACGTGAGTGAAATCATGTGTTTCTCAACTTCTATCTGACTTATTTCACTTAGCATGATTTTAAAAATCCATCCATGTTATTGCAAATGGCAGATTTTTCATCTTTTCTTTTTATAGCTGGTAATATTTCATCGTATATATGTACCCCATCTTCTTTTTCTAATCATCTATCAAAGGACACCTTGATTGTAAACATGTCTTGGCCAACAGGAATAATGCTGCAGTGAACATAGGGTACATAACAGGCAGGGATACCTGTTCAGGTTCTCTGCTTGTTTTTAAATTGTATTGTTTGTTTTTTTTTGCTGTTGAGTTCTTTATATATTTTAGATATTAGCCCCTTATCAGAGGTGTTGTTTGTAAATATTTCCCATTCAGTTGGTTGCCTCTTTGTTTTGTTGATGGTTTCCTTTGCTGTGCAGAAGCTTTTTAGTTTATCGTCCCATTCATATATTTTTGCTTTTACTTCCCTTACTTTTAGGACAAATTTATAAAATCCTCTAAGATCAAGATCCATAATTTTAGTACCTATATTTTCTTCTATGCATTTTATTGTTTCAGATCTTCTATTTAAGTTTGATACATTTTGAATTAATTTTTGTGTAGGATGACAAATAGCAGTCTAGTTTTATTCTTTTGAATGTAGCTTTTAATGTTCCCATCACCATTTATCGAAGAAGCTTTCTTTTCTCCACTGTACGTTTTTGGATCCTTCATCTAAAATTATTTGCTCATGTAGATGTGGATTTGTTTCTGGTGTCTCAGTTCTGTTTCACAAAATAAGATGAAGTCAGGGAGTGTGAGACCTCTAGCCTCCTCTCTCCCCTGTCCCGGGTTGCTTTTTTAGTTTTCTTGATAGTGTCTTTTGAAACTCAGTCATTTTAAATTTTAACAAAATCCATTTTATCTTTTTTTAAGCCTTTATTACTTATACTTTTGGTGTCTTATTTATGAATCCTTTGCTCAATCCAAGTTTTTGACAATATATCTTCTAAGAGTGTTATAGTTTTAACTTACTTTTAAGTCTTTGATCCATTTCAGGTTAACTGTTCAGTTATCTCATAACCACTTGTTGAAAAGACTATTTTTCCCTGTAGAATGGTCATGAACTGTTGTTGGAAATCAGTTAACCATAGATATATGGGTTTACTTCTGGATTCTCAATTTTCTGTTCTTGTTCAAGTACCACATTGTCTTGATTATCATTGTTTATAGTAAGTTTTGAAATCAGTTGATCGTAGATATTTGGGTTTACTTCTGGATTTTCAGTTTTCAGTTCTTGTTCCAGTACCACATTGTCTTGATTATCATTGTATATAGTAAGTTGTTTTCTTTTTTCCTTTTCAGAATTGTTTTGGCTATTCTGGGTCCCTTGCAATTTCATATAAATTTTAGAATCAGCATGTCATTCCTACAAATATATCAGGATTCTGAAAGGG
This sequence comes from Cynopterus sphinx, assembly GCA_030015415.1. Lineage (NCBI taxonomy): Eukaryota > Metazoa > Chordata > Mammalia > Chiroptera > Pteropodidae > Cynopterus > Cynopterus sphinx. The sequence goes on along the minus strand of CM057382.1, from coordinate 101,611,662 downwards.
ATTACGTTTAATCTGTACATAGGGAACATTACCATTTTAACCCTATTTCTATTGAGTTATGAACATGGATGTTTTTATTTAGATCCCCTTTAACTTCTCTTAATGTTTTTAGGGCATAAGTTTTAATACTTTTTTAAAAAATAAGTATTTTATTCATTTTAATGCTATTATGAATGGAATTGTTTTTATAAATTTATTTTTGGATTGTTTCTTGCAAGTACTATATAGAAATACAGTTGATTTTTGTGTATTGATCTTTTATCCTGCAACCATACTGAATCTATTCTGATAATTTTTAAGTGGATTTCATAGGATTTTCTGTGTATGAGATCATTTTATTTGTGAGTAGAGTTAATTTTGTCTCTTCTTTTCTAATTGTCATTTTTGTCCAATTGCCCTGGCTAAAATATTCAGTACAATGTTCAGTAGATATGGCGATATCAGATTTTCTTGTCTTGTTCCTAATCTCAGGGGAAAGGCATCTAGTCTTTTACAGTTTGGTGTGCTCTAAAGGTGGCTTTTTCATGGATGCCCTTTATCAGGTTGAGGATGTTCCCTTATCTATTTCTAGTTGTTGACTATTTTTATCATTAAAAGATACTGGGTTTTTGTTAAATACTTTTCTGTTGTTGTTGCATATTGAGGTGATCATATGATTTTTGTTCTTTATCGGTACAACATATTACATTAATTGGTTTTTGTTTAACCAAAACTTCATCTCTGGAATAAATCCCATTTGGTCATAATGTATAATTTGTTTATATATTGCTATATTTGGTTTACTAATATTTTGTTGAAGAATTTTCATCCAAAGTTTTCTTGTGATATCTTTGAAAGTTTTAATATCAGGATAATACTGTCTTTATAAAGTAAGTTGAGAAGTTCTCTAGTTTTTGAAAGAATTTGTGAAGAGTTTGTATTCTTGAATCTTTAGTAGAATTCAGTGGTGAAACCATCTGGCCCAGGGCTTCTCTTTTCTAGATAGTTTTTTGATTACTGATTCATTTTCTTGTTATAGGTCTTTCGAGATTGTTTATTTCTTCTTGAATCAGTTTTGGTAATTTGTGTGTTTCTAGGAATTTCCCCCTTTCATCTGGGTTATCTAAAGTGTTGGCATGTAATCATTTATAGTCTTTACTTATAATCTCTTTTATGTCTTTTGACTGTGATGATAGGACCTAGAGGGACCGTAGAACCTCCAGGAATAAACTATCAAAGAAACTGAGAAGTTTGCATGCTCTTTAGTTATGTTACATGCAGATTGTTTTTGCACATTATGATGAGAATAAGTTGGTAAACTGAGTCAAGAAAAAATTAAAACATGTGACTGTGAGAGAGATGCAAGAGAAAAGAGGAAATTATGCAGTATAGGGATTGTGTATCTTGTTTGCATATATTGGGGTTAAACTGTTTAGCTAGTAACTACCAAAAAGCTGAGTCTGAGTCCCTCTGACCACCCTGCTGCTCTTCATTATGCTGATTAGGGTATCAAAGATAATTTCAGATGTTTGTGTATTTTCCAAAAAACTGTGATAAATTAACTGTGCACTATGTATCATAAGTTGCCTGTAGAGAATGTCTCCAAGTGTCTTCTTATCATTATTTTCACCATAAGCAAGCCAGGTCTATACCATTTCTCTTCTTAGAATTTTTTAAATTAGAACTCTTAGTAGGTCCTAGAATCAAATTTCTTTCCTGGGCTATTTGTAATTTCTAGGACCTGAACATAGTTGACTGGTGTTTGTTAACAGGATTATATTTTCTGCTCATCTGTGTATTGTTTCTGGAAGAAATATTTTATGAAAAAATGTAAACAATTACAAACTTTTTATATATACAGAGTTATAGAAAGCCCAAAAGATGGAGATAATATGACTGCACAAAATGTTCATCTAAAGCCTCAGACCAGTGGATCTCCCTGCAAGACATCAGCAGAGTCTGACTTGGATTCTGGAGCGCCTAAGACTTTAGTTTTGGAAGAAAGGTATGTGTGTATTCTAAGAATAATAGAATTTACTTACTATGTTAGCTCCTCATTGCTGTGTAACAGATAACCCCAATACTTAATAGTGGCTTGCAAACATTTATTGTTTTATAGTTTCTGTGGGTCAGACACCTGGGAGGGGTTTAGCTGGCTAGTTCTGGCTCAGGGATTCTCATAAGGTGTTATATTCAAGATATCTGTCTGGTTTGTAGTCCTTTGAAGGCTTGATTGGAACCAGAGTGTTTACTTACAAGATGGCTTGCTCATATGGCTGTTAGTTGGAGGGAGGCCCCAGTTCCTTTTTATTTGACCTCCATAGGACTATTCATTATGGCAGCTGGCTCCTCACAAAGCAAGTGATCTAAGAGAAAGTGTGACTGTAGTTTTGAGGTCTTAGTGTGCCTTTTAATAACCTAGTTTCTGAAGTTGCACACTGTCACTTTTGCTTTATTTTGTTCATTAGAAACAAGTTACTAAATCCAGACCACATTCACAGAGAGGGGAATTAATCCCTGCACTCTTGAGGAAATATTTAAGAATTTGTGGATGTATGTTTAAAGCAAACACACTCAGTGAGCAAACCAAATTAACCTAGTCTTCTAGTATCTTAAGTCATACATCTTTTTAAAAAATGAAAGAATGGTAAATTATAGCAAATCCTCAGACTTTAAAGGTATAACTAAGATATCTTTACTATTTGGTGAGTTATGACTACTAGGCCTATCATAGGTTTATAATAAGAGGAAAAGAATCTAGGACTGAGATAAGCTGAATTATCTCTGAACAATTTATAGGCAATATTTTAAATATCATTTGATTTTGGTAGTTTTTAAAAAAAAATTAAGATAAATTGATTTCTCTCTAATTTTTTTATAGCTTGATTTTATCAAAGAATATTATTTGATTTGACTTAAATTCATAACTATGATCTATGAGTTAGTTTAAAAGGTTATAAAATTTAGTTTTTATAAAATTTTAGTTTGACAGTGATGGGATTAAATTGTATATTTGTTTTATGCAGCAGGTAAGTATATTCTTGGTGACCGATAACTGCTATTGGTTTTATAAGAAAGACACCTTTGTCAGTTTTTGGAGAAAAATGAACATTAAGGTAGATAATTAGATGTATGCATTATAAAAGCACAAATTATATGGTTTACTTTTTTTTTTTTTTTCTTAAGTGGACCTTTCAGGCTCAAGAATTATTTGTGTGAAAAGAAAAATTCTGATGCAGATGAGGAGGAAGTTGAAGAAAGTTCAGGTAAATTATTATTTATTTTCTACTGTCTTGATTTTTATGGCTTTATGCATATGGAGTTAGGTGTGCTGTTTTACTTAAATTATAGCCAATAGCACACATGTATTGAGTACTTACTCTTAAGAGCCTTACTATATGTTTAGAGATTTGCAAGATCTTATACCTGGGTGAGAGAGAGAAGGAGGGAGAGACAGAAAGAATGAGAGAGATGAGTGACAGTCCTTTCTTTGAAGTAGGACATACTGAAATAATTGGCACTTAAGATATCTACTGCAGTATTTAAAAATGTTAAATTGATAATAGTATAAATGAAGCAAGATTACTCATGTACTGATTACTAGAGCTGAGTGATGGTTATATCAGTTTCATTATACTATTTATTTTAAAAATGTTTGAAACATTCCATAATCAAGTTTTAAAAATACATCTTAATAGGGAGTTTTATAATTTTTTTATGACCCAAATGAATGTGTGCTGGCATACAATCTGTTACACAATATTTTTTCTTAATATACTAATTCCTTTTCCTTTTAAATTTTTTTTCTCCCTGTGTTTAGATGTATTATTTTTCACCTCTAAGTTGAGTGCTATCTGTATTTATTTTCTACTTTTTATTTAGTAAAAACAAAAAAGCAGTGAATTTTCCTGAGTATAGGTTTGCTCAATGTCATAGGTTTTTGGTGTTTTTTTTTTGTAATTTCTTATTGTAGTACACTAAATTATAGTGAGTTTTATTGACCCAGGAATTGTTTAGGAGTACATTAGCCAAGAACCTGGTCTCTAGAGTCAGAAACTCAGGATTGACCAGCTAGCGCTACCACTTTTTAGCTACATTATCTAGAGTAAGAGATTTCAGTGTTATTAGCTTCAGTTTCCTTATCTAAAAAATGGTGGTATCAATTCTAGTTCCGAGATTAATATAAGAACAATATACATTTCTTACTTAGTTTAATATCTGATATATGTCAAAGATGTAATGTTGGCTGTTATTTTATAAAGTTTTGTTTTGTTCTGTTTCTAGTTTCATTTCATTGTTTTAGAGAACATTGGCCTGTATTATTCATCCTTCGAATTTATTCAGGTTTTGTTTGTGTTCTAGAGTATGCCTAGAACACATAAAGCTCATGGAAGAATTAAAAAATTCTTCCATGGGTGCTTGAAAAAGAGAGAATATTATTTTTTATGTGTATAGATATTGATTTTTAAAAATATATTTTTATATTGATAATTTAAGAGAATATTTTGGAATATAGTTTTTATATCTATGGAATTCATAAACATTTATGGAATATTATGGAATGCTAACTATGTATTCTTCTAGGGGCTAGGGAATGTGGTAGTAAACAAAACTGAAAAAAATTTCTGCCCTCATGGATTTTATTTTTGGGGGGCCAACATGTAAAACAATGGAAAAAGATCGAACTTATGATTTGTTAAATGTTCAGAGTAGAAAAATAAAGCAGGAACTTTAGGGTGGGAAATGAGGCCTACATTTTTAGGTAGATGGGCAGAGAAGACCTCACTAAGGAAGTGATAATTTGAGCAAAAATATGAAAAAGATGAGAATTCAGACCAGACAGCTGTATGGGGGAACTAGTGCCCCATGCAGAGGGAAGATCTAGGGCAAAGGTTATGATGTGGTAGAATCTGTTTTCATGGAGAAACACCAAGGAGACCAGGAGAGGGTGGCGGACCTGTAAACAAAATCACGGGTTGTTGTGTTAGGGATGGACTGATGAGTATGAGGGGGTGGTTTAAGGTTTGAAGCAGGGGATCAATTGATGAGACAAGAACCCAGTGAGAGGTAGTGGCTTGGACTAAAGTGGTAGCAGTGGAAGGTGGATAGCAGTGGTGGGATTTTAAGTATTTTTGAAGTTAGATTCAACAAGATTGGGATGGATAGGGGGTGGGCTGTAAGAGAAAGAGAGGTTTCAGGGATAATGTTAAGGTTTTTGGACTGAGTACCTGAAAGAATGGTGTTGTCACTGGTTTATTTAGAGACTGCTAGATGAGTAGATTATGGAAAAAAGAATAGGATCTTAGATTTGGACATGTTGACATTCTATATTATTCTGATCCTTTATGTCCTTACATTTGATTTGTGAAGTTTGTTAAGATCTGCCAGAGTTGAAGTAAAGTGTTTTCCACTGTAATGGTCTGTTTGTTTCTCTGTGTTTACTGTAGTGTTTGCTATGTATGTGTTAGTGCTGTCACTGAGCATGTAAAACTTCATTTGTAATGTACGTGCTTTGGTCAAATTTCTTGATGCTCTTACAGTGCTTTTACCTCATAGTCTGTTTTGTCTCACGTTAATATTGTGATTCTTGCTTTCTTTTGGTTTGTTGTTCTTTTTACTTAAACTTTCTTACAGAACTAAAAGTGCCTTAGAAGTAGCACATGATTGAATTTTTATTTTTAACTTGCTTTGTCGGTATTTTTGTCTTCACTTGTTAACACATTAATACTTATTTTCATAACAGATATATTTGTTATTTGTAAAGTTGATAGCTACTCTCACATATGCTAGCAAGGACTCAGGAATTTTTTAACACAATGACCAACTAGTTGAATAGTAAAGATAACCTCGAGTCATAATCTTTTTTCCTTTAAACTACCTGGGTGTTGCTCTTTTGCCTCATGATAGCTAATGCTTATGAGTGAAAATTTGGAGGCAACCTTATTTCATTTTTTTCTTTTGTAGATAGCCTGTTTTCTTTCATTTCCATGCTTATTAGGATTCTTTAATCTTTATAATTCAGAAGTTGTGTCTGTGTTGCTTTTTAAAAAATACATATTTTTTAAATAATCGGAAATTTATCCAGAAATTTTGTGTCCTCTTCACACAGATTCCACAGTTGTCAACACTACATTTGTTCCATCTCCTTCCCTGCTTCTCCTACATATAAATTTATACATATTATCATTAGTCTCTTCTGAACTATTTGAGAGCAAGTTGCAGACATATCATGTGCGCATACATAGAGACATATTGCAAAGACAAGAACATAATCATCCTTCAACCATTCAAGTCAGGAAATCAGCATTAATATAACACTAGTACAACAGGTTCCTGAATAATATCATTGTATTCAATGCCATTTCATTATAATGTTCATGAGAAAAAAAAATAATTCCTGACTGGGGCCACTGTTTCTGTGGAGTTTACACATTCTCCGCATGTCTGTCTCCAAGTATCCCGATTTCCTTCCACATCCTAAAGATGTATACATTAAGTGAATTGGCTGAGTGAGTGTGGGTATGTGTGAGTACACCCTGTGATTGAAGGGTGCCCTGTCCAAGGCTGGTTTTCACTTTATGCCCTGAGCTGCTGGGATAGGCTCTGGCTGCCTGCAACCCTGAACCAGAGTAAGCGGGTTGGAAAAGAATGATCTTGTTATTATTAATCTTTCTTAAATATATGTATAACTCATTTTTATTAGTGTTTAATATTGCAAATGTTCTGGGCCTTAATTTAGAAGTTGGGGGATTTGGTTTCATGATCAGAAAAATGATGTAGGAACTTAACTCTAACTTGTATCAATTAGCCTGTGGTAAAATGTGTTTTCTTATAGTATTTCACTTAGAGTCACAGTTTTCAACACCCTATTTATGACATTAAGTGAGGACTGACTATATTCCTTCACTGACTCCATGCAGATTTCACCAGAAGTTCTATCAAGTATTCTTTTTTCTCTCTGTTTCAGGAGCCATTCCAGGATCATAGATTGCATTTAGCTCTTCTATCCCTTCAGTTTTCTTCAATAAGGAACAATTTCTTAGGCTTTTTCTCACATTCTTGACCTTTACATTTTTAAAGAAAGTAAAGCTTTTTCTTCTTTAGAATGACCTCTAACTTCAATCTCTCTGATGTTTCCTCATGATCAGTTATCAGTCTGGCATATATGACAGAAATACTACACAAGTGGTGCTGTGTTCTTTGTGCATCACATTAGAAGGTGCACAGTATTGACTCATCTCCTGCTAGTGATGTTAGTCTTCATCACCAGTTCAAGTTATTGCCAGGTTTCTCTAATTTAAAGTTCAGTTGCTCTTTCCATAATTGTTAACTGTTTTATGGAGTGATTCCCTAATACTATTTTAATAACTTGTTTCTTTTTAAATCTCCACACCAATCTTAGCATCTATTAAAGACTACACCTGAATCATCAGAATCATTAGCCACTAATTATGATACCAAATGATTTTCTATTTTTCTAATTCCTTCTCTTTTAATTAACCAGCATTCTATAAGAAATAGTTTTTCTTACTCCGTCCCATTTATTCATTATTTATTTATTTATGTTATAATGAACTACTACTAGGTTCCCCTTTTATCCGATGGCTTGTAATCTTATCATTGATTCTGATACTTAAATTATGCCCTCTTTGCCCAGTAAGTATCCTTTCAACTGGTCCCCATGTCCTTTTGTCATGTTTCTATCATGTTTTGAATACTGTCTTATATTTTGGCATAGGATGTTCTAGGACTCTTGTTTCAACTCTGGAATCAGTTATTTCTCCTAGGGTACTAGTTTCTTTTTAGGGAAGAATTTAGAGGCTCAGACAGTATGCTTGGTGTGCTCGTTGTTACTAGGAAATCATTGCTTCCACGCTCTTTTAGTGGACTGGGATACAAAATGAATACACCTACATATATATCCACACTGTAAATATACAAGTATCTATGTTTATTTCTGTATATATATTTAGAAATCATGAGTTCATATCAGTACCTCTCATTCCAGTCCATACTTTTGCTTTCTTTTTTCCATTATTATAAACTGCCTCTCAGATAGTGAGAATCCTGGCTTCCATTATTCTTAGTATATTTATTTATTTGCTTTGTTTCTTCTCTGACTTCACCAGCTGCCCTCAAGCCCCACTGCTGTGGGAAAATTTTCAAGCAAAGACTAGCCTCTACTTATTCTAGCAAGAGCTTGCATGGGAAATTTGATTTTTTTTTTTTTTTGGTAACATCTTTATCGAGATATACTTTACTTACCACACAATTAACTCTTTTATAGTATATAATTCAATGGTATGCAACTATCACCACAATAAATATTAGAACATTTTCTTTACTTCAAAAAAGAAACTTCATACTCTTTATCAGGCACCTTCCATTCCTAACCCTCTCCCCATTACATACAAAATCGTATCAAAATTTTAGGTGATTCATGGACATTAAGTATTCCCATTATAAATTGGTGAAAAACTAACCACCCAAAATTTAGTGGCTTGTCTACAGCCATGCTACTCTGAACAAGCCTGATCCCGTCTGATCTGAGAAGCTAAGCAGGGTCGAGCCTGGTTAGTACTTGGATGGGAGACTAGCTAGGAAGACCAGATTCTGTAGGCACAAAAAAAAAAAAATAAGGGATTGTAAGTGGACAAAGTCCTTGCAATTGTGAGGTCAACCAAGGGTTGCCTAGCCTAAAAAAATATTTAGTGGCTTAATACAATAATTGTTTTCTTTTCTCTCTCCTGGTACTATGGGTTGACTTGGCTTATCTGAGCAATTCTCACTTGGACTCTTTTATGCATTTGTAGTCAAGTACAATCTGCTGGGGTTGGAGTAATCAATCTGAAAACTCAACTGTGCTGGAAGTCCAAGGTGACTTTTTCACTTACATATTCTAGGGTGGCTGGAACAGTTTGAGGGTGGCCAAACATCTCTTAGAGGACCACACAGACTTTGCATGGATTTTCTCATTGCATGGCAGTCTTAGGGTAGTGAGTCTTCATATCTGGTGGCTGCCTTTCTCCACAGTGAATTTCCAAGAGACCCAGGTGGAACCTGCATGTCCTTTTAGGACTCCTGTCAAGTCCCAGAACATCATTTTGCTGCATTCTATTTAGTCAAGCAAGTCATCAGAGATTTAAGAAGGGAATTAGACTTCATCTCTTGATAAAGAACATGTGTGCATAGGAAGAGAAATAATTTATAGCAGCTATGTTTACATGCTTTTACCACACTGAAGTTGAGAGCTCCTGACCTAATTGGCACAGTGCTAAATTCAGTACAGTTGTACTATTTTAGAACTTAAGATCATAGATTACATTATTAGCATATTGTTAATGATCACACCCTGCATTTTTATGCACCCAGTAGCTTATTTCACCCAGAGTCCACTAGCAATTGAAAATCTTTTTTTTTTTTTTAATTTTTAACTACTATGTATGCTATTTAGAAATATTCATTGTACCCAAATCTAGAGAAATGTTACACTGTTTTTCATTAGCCTTTATTCCTTATCAAAGAAAAGCAGAAGGGGTAATGCACTGTCAGGTCAAATTTTTTTGAAAGTACTTATACTGCAGTTGACCAAGTAATACACTTTAACTCAATGTGGAATTAGTAGCCATTGTTCATGATATTATCTTTTGCATTTTGCAGATTACTCAAGAGGAAAAAGATCTAAAGTGACACTAGAGAATAAAATACATCACAAATTAGGTAAAATTATTTGTTTTTTAATGATTTCATATTATAAAACCTGTTTTTAAATATAATATTTTCCCAAACGGGGGGAAATACTATTTGTATTAATTGGCAGATAAATTAGAACTGTATGTTTAGTTTTCATGAATTTCACAGTTAAGTCATCACAGATACTGAGTTTCTTTATTGTCCATGTATAAATCCTGTAGCCCTCTCACTCTTTGTCCCATACTAAGGAGCATGATCCCAAGTAGGCTAAGAATCTAGGTTGTAGAATTCTATAAAATATAGCTGCTAGGTAGATGATATCCTTGATAACTCCTTCCATTTTTGTGCAGTGCACTCTTTAACAAAGCAGTAACTAGGATAGGTAAGTAGTGGGCTGGGAACTGGGACACCTACATAGAGGTCAGTTGTGAGGATCAAAACTCCATGGTTCTCAAAGAGATAATTGCTAGTCAAGATTCATGAACCTCCCACCTTTGTAGGATTTCCAGAAAAAAGAAACAGAGGGAGGGGAGAAAACAAAGTAAAGAAACTTCCCTGGATTAAAGATAAGATTGAATGACTCTGTGGTTTGAATGAGTTTACAAACTACCAGTCAAAATTATTGAAAAAGATACACCTCTAGACATAAGTGAATAAAATTCCTAAATTTTAAGGATAGAGAGACTTTTCCAGATAGAAAAAGTTAAATGCTCATCTATGTAATACCAGAAGAATAAAGTAATACCTATAGCCTACCTTCGGAAATGTATCATAATCCAATAATATTATACCTATCTGAGGTAGTTTTCTTTCTGATAATTGAATTTATTTTTCAGATAATGCAAGGTTAACTTTAGTATCCTCCATGTAAAATACCTGTTTTAGATATTTTAACCAAATAATGTATAAATCAGAACTGATTCCTAAAAGGGGAAATATGGGTAAGAATTGATTCTAGAAATATATGTCGTTAAATTTAAATAATATATTTTTGTTTTCTATTGCTATTACTAAATTACCGCAAATTTAGTGGCTTAGACAACACATTTATTATACCATGATTTCTATGGGTTAGGAGCCCAAGCACAGATTAGCTGGGTCCTCTGTTTAAGAGTTTCACAGGCTGCAATCAAAAGTATCAGCCTGGGCTGTGGTCTCATGTGAGGCTCAGTGTCCTTTTTCAAACTCATGTGGTTGATAGCACAATTTAGTTCCTTGAAATTATAGGGCTGAGGTATCTGTCCCCCCCACCCCCACCCCGCTGGCAGCCATTAGCCACTACTCTCTCCATCTAGAGGCCACCTGCTATTTCTTGCTGTGTTAACTCTTTCCATAGGTCCCTTCACAGTGTGTTTCTTCAAAGTCACCAAGGAAGAATTTGTCTGCTTCTGTTTGATATTGTCTTATATGTATATTACTATATATTGTCTCATATATAATCATGTAATCACAGGAGTGACTTCCCATATCCTTTGCCATATGCTGTAAATGAGAAGAAAGTCACAGGTCTCACATGTATCTTAGGGGAGAGGATTATACAAGGGTCTAACTCAATGCTAATTGTCTCTACTACTTAATGCTAATGTGACTGGGGATTTATAATCCTAAGTAAGGATTTTTATAATAATACTTTGAAATTCAGATTATATTAACAAAAGTTGGTATGTTGGAGGAAGAGAGTAGGGTCAGAAGAGGGGTAATAAAAGTACAGTAGTTTACCCTTATCCGCAGTTTTGCCTCCCACTGGTTACCTTTGGTCAACCATAATCTGAAAATATTACATGGAAAATTCCAGAATTAAACAATTCATACGTTTTAAACTGCATACTGTTCTGAGTAGTGAGATGAAATTTTGTGCTGTCCTCCGTCGCATCCAGGATGTAAATCATTCCTTTGTTCAGCATATCTACACTGTATATACACTATGTGCCCATTAGTCGCTGAGTAGCTGTCTGGGTTATCAGATGTACTGTTGTGGTATCACAGTGCTTATGTTCAAGTAACCCTTATTTTACTTAATAATGACCCCAAAGTATAAGAAAAATGATGCTGGCAATTGGGATATGCCTAAGAGAAGCCACAAAGTGCTTCTTTTCAGAGAAAAGGTTTGTATGCATAAGAAAAAACATAGTATATGTAGAGCTTGGTACTATTCTCAGTTTCAGGCATTCACTAAGATCTTGGAACATATCTCTGGTGGATAATGTGGAAATACTGTAATATAAAGTTTTATTTTACTGAATGAGAAAAAAGATAGCTTATCTTGGTATGGTATATAGTTTTTTATATAATCATGAAAAAATAAGAGTCAGGAAGATAACCAATATTAGAATGAAAAAGAACAGTAAAATTTTGAATGACTTAGGGGAGAGGGAAGAAAAGAACTGGTCATTTGAGCAAATTAATAAAAATGAGAAAGAAGAATCACTAATATAAAGTAACATGTAAATATAAAATAAATTGAAAGGAATAAAGGAAGCATGTTATTTATTACACTGAATAAGTATGAATGGATTAAATTCCTCTAGTAAGATAGAGACTATCAGATTTGGTTAAATAGTACAAATCGACCTATATGTTTTTACGAAACACTCAGGTTTTAAAACAAAAGTTTTCAGAGAATTAGTAGGCTAATTTAAACAAAAATAAAATAGTTATTTCTAGATATAAACCTGCCTTAGAAAGATAGGAATTATTTTTATTATTAGGCAAAGTGGAATAATTTAAGGTTAGAATAAAATTGATGAATAGGATAGTAACATGAACAATTTATAGAAAGAGAGAAAAATCATGAACTTTTATGCACCAAGCAACCTAGCAACTAAAATGTATTAAAAAAAAAAAACTAAGAAAAGGCAAGATTTTTATTTAAACAATACAGTTAGATTGATACACATTTTTAGAATTGAACAGCTCTACCAAACAAAAAATAATTACCTGATGACTTTCCACATAACCATATTATAAAAACATAGGAATTTGATTGTACGGCCAACAAACTCAACTTAGTATATAGAACTTTTACATTGTTCAAATAAAACAAGTAGTTGTGTGTGTTATACATTCATATATACGTATTCATGTTTACCCTTGATGTACAAATTTTATATTGCGTGGCATTTAGATAGTTTTTAATTTAATTTTTGTTTTCTGTTACCATTGTAGACAATACTACCATGAATGTTCTTGTACCTATAGCTTTGTCCATTTTTGTGAAAATTATTGCAAACTCACTTTCTAGTCATTTCACTTAACTTCTGAGTCAAAGAGTATTACAGGTATTATCAAATTGTCTTCAATCACTTTACATTTCTGCTTATAGCGTAAGAGTGTTTCTGGGTACCTTTAACATCATTAACCCTGGATATTATCAAGTTTTGAAATCCTTGCAATCTAGTAGCCTAGTTCTTTAATTATTAGCACAAATATGTCTTAAAATTTTGTCTTCCTAATGTTTTGTCTAGAAGCATTGCTAATATTATAGAAGCTGAACCAGTCCCTTGCAAAGTATTCAACTAAACATTTATATGTTTACATTTTTGCCTAATATCTTTTACAGTATTGCCCTCCAATACACCAAATGTGCGCAGGACCAAGAGAACACGATTGAAACCTTTGGAATACTGGCGAGGGGAGCGAGTAGATTACCAAGGAAGGCCATCAGGTAAACTACACTTTGATGTCTAACAATAAAAAATAATCACGAAGATTGCTGCAGTTCATTTGTGTATATTATCTGCCAAGCAATGTCCACATACTTACATAAATTACCTCTTTTAATCAACATGCCCCCAAAATGTGTCAAGATTTAAATCCAGATTTCTTTGATTATTACTGAGATGTTGATTTCTTTTTCTTTTTAGTAGCAATTAGATGTGTTTGTGGCTTTATAGAGTGTTACTATTTCTGTGTAACAGGGTTTCAAATTAAGCATTAAATCAGAACCTTAGAAAATTATAACTGGCAAAGATTAAGTATTCCCCAATATTATTCTCAGCCCATGTTCTCATCATATATTTTTATAGAAATGGTGGAAGATGCATAAGTATAGCTGGTGTTATGTTGATGTTATTTCCTTTATTGATGGCTATTTCTAAGTCATAGCTGTAGAATTTAGTAATAACAATTTTATTTCATACTTTGAAAAGAAATTGCTGTATTAATTTAAAGAGCTTGGTGTCAAAGTTTTTATGTTTCCAAGTGTGATAATCTTCTCATTGTTAAATTTCAGGAGGATTTGTGATTGGTGGAGTACTGTCTCCAGACACAGTATCATCTAAAACGAAGGCAAAAGGAGAAATGAAAAAAGTCAACAAAATAGTTAATAGGAAAAGGATCTGTCTTGATAACGATGAAAGAAGTATGAACTTATTCCTGAAAGTAACTTTTAGATTTTATTATAAATAACTTTGCTTTGAAAAGTAGCTCTTTGCAAATTTTGAATTTTACTTCTGAAAACTTAAGGTTTCAGTCATACCTAAGGGTAAATTCACTTTTCAATGTCCACCTTTTTTTTCCCCCAGATTTTGAAAGTAAACTGATTTTATTTCTAAATTTTTAAACATTTATTTATTTTTAAATTACAGTTGACATTCAAAATTACATTAGTTTTAGGTGTATAGCATAGTGGTTAAACATTTATTATACATTGAAGTGATCCCTCAACAAGTCTGGTATGCACCTGGCACCATACATAGTTATTATAGTACTATTGACTCTATTTCTCATGCTGTACTGTACATCCTCATGACTATTTTGTAACTGCCAATTTGTACTTAATCCCTTCATCTCTTTTACTTAGCCCCACAAACCCCCTCTTGTCTGGCAACCATCAAAATGTACTCTGTATCCATGAGTCTCTTTTGGTTTTGTTTGTTTCTTTTGTTTTTTTGATTCCACATATAAATGAAATCATATGGTATTTGTCTGGCTTATTTCACTTAGCATAATACCATCTAGGTCCATCTATATTGTCACAACTGGCAAGATTTTATTCTTTTTTTGGCCAAATAATACTCCATTGTGTATGTGTGTGTATCTCATACCTTCTTTATCCATTTGTCTATCAGCGAACGCTTAGGTTGCTTCTATATTTTGGCTGTTGTAAATAATGCTGAAGGGAACATAGGGATGCATATATCTTTGCGAATTAGGGTTTTATATTTCTTTGGTTAGGTATCCACTTTGCTGATAGTTTTTTGTTATAAATGGATGCTGGATTTTGTGAAATGTTTTTTCTGCATCTATTCATATGATTGTATGATTTTTATTCTTTATTTTGTTTATGTGGTGTGTCATGTTAATTGATTTGTGGATATTGAACCAGCCTTGCATCTTAGGGATAAATTCCACTTGATAATGGTGTATGATCTTTTTAATTTGTTGCTAAATTCAGTTTGCTAGTATTTTGTTGAGGTTTCTTACATCTACATTCATCAGGGATGAATAATTTTTTTTTTCTAATGTCTGTCAGATTTGGTATCATGAGACTAGGAGTCTTCCTCAATATTTTGAAATAGTTTGAGAGGGATAGGTGTTAATTTGAATATTTGGTAAAATTCACCTGTGAAGCCATCTAGTCTAGAACTTTTGTTCTGGGGGAGTTTTTTGAAAAATGATTTGATTTTGTTAGTAGTTATCTGTTCAGATATCCTGTTTCTTCTTGATTCAAACTTGAAAACTATATGTGTCTCAGAATTTGTCTGTTTTTTCCAGGTTGTCCAATTTGTTGATATATAAAAATTGTTTGTAGTATCTTTCCAAAATCTTTGTATTTCTGTAATGTCAGTTGTCATTTCTCTTTCATTTCTGATTTTATTTATTTGAGTCTTCTCTTTTTTTCTTGATAAATTTAGTTAAAGGTTCATCAGTTTTATTATTTCAAAGAACCAGCTCTTGATTTCATTGAGTTTTGTAGTTTTTTTTTTTTTAGACTGTTTTGTTTATTTGCTCTCATCTACTCACTTTGGGTTTTGTTTTTTACTTCTTTTAGGTATAAAGTTAGATTATTCATTTGAGATTTTTCTTGTTTATAGAAAAATTCGTAGCCTGTATTGCTGTGAATTTTCCTCTTAGGACAGCTTTCACTATATCCCATTGAGTTATGGTCATTGTGTCTTCAATTTTGTTTGCTTCAAGGTATCTTTTCATTTCTTCCTTGATCTCATTGTTAACCCATTTATTGTTTAGTAGCATGTTATTTAGCCTCTAGTTTTGTGCATTTTTTGTTTTTTTTTTCATGTAATTGATATCTAGTTTTATACCATTGTGATTGGATAAGATACTCAATATGATTTTAGTCTTAAATTTATTGAGACTTCTATGGTGGCCTAATATGTGGTCTGCATGAAAAATGTACATGATCACTTGAAAAGAATATGTATTATGCTGCTTTGGGGTCACATGTCCTAAAAATATCAGTTAAGTAGATCTGGTAATGTGTCACTTAAGACCACTCTTTCCTTGTTGATTTTCTGTCTGGATGGTCTATTCATTGATGTTAAGTGAAGTATTAAAGACTCTGACTATTCCTGTATTATCGTTGATCTCTTCCTTTATGTCTGTCAATACTTGCTTTACATATTTAGGTGCTTCTAGTTGGATGCATCAGTGTTTACAAGGGTTAGGGTTAGGTCCTCTTGTTGGATTGATTTCTTTATCATTATGAAATACCTTCTTTGTCTCATTATAGCCTTTGTTTTAAAATCTGTTTTGTCTGATGTAAGCATTGCTACCCCAGCTTTCTTTTTATTTTTATTTGCATGAAATATCTTTTTTCATCCCTTTACTTTCTGTCAGTAAAGTGTGTCTTTCAATCTGAAGTGGGTCTCTTGTAAGCAGCATATGTATAGGTCCTGTTTTCTTATCCATCCATCCACCCTAATGTTTTCCCTTGGTGCATTTAATCCATTTATATTTAAAGTAATTACCAACCGGTATGTATATTGTTATTACCATTTATCAATTATTTTTTGATTATTTGTAGTTCTCTTTTTGTTCTTGTGCTCTCATGTATGTTCATAACTTTTTGAAGTTTTATGTTAGATTTCTTTCTCTTTGTTTCTTCTGTATATTTTGTGGATTTTGGGTTTGTGGGTCCCATAGGCTTTTATATACCAAGCTATGTTTATAGCAGTCTATTCTAAAGTCTGTACCATTTTTATTCAGCCACTCCACGTTTATGTTTTTGTCATTATTTTTTATTTCTTTTGTGTGTGTATGTTTGTGTGTATTTATTAATTTACTATTTTAATTACGCATGATCTTTCTACTTTTGTCTCTTAACATTTGTAGCTTTATAGTTGATTGATCCACTGCTTTTATTACATGCTTGCTTTTGTCAGTGAGAATTTTTCTTTCCTATATTTTTTATTCATATTTTTGATCTTTTTTTTTTTTTTTATAAGAAGTTTCTTTAACATTTCTTATAGTACTGAGCTGGTGGTAATGAACCTTGTTAGATTTTTCTTGTGTGGGAAGCTCTTAATCTGTCCTTTAGTAATTTTCTTTTACAACTTGTCCATAGCTGTATGTCATATTAGATATTTTTTTAATTGAAAAGAATTTTAAGTAAATAGTTTGTATTTTAATTGTATTTCTTTTGCAGAGGAAAAATTAGTAGTAAATCTGAATATACCTCTGGGAGATCCTTTGCAGCCGACAAAAGTAAAGGATCCAGAAACAAGAAAAATGATTCTCATGGGTAAGATTAGGGATGATATTGAAAAGACCTAATTTAATAGCTAGTAAGGATGAACTGCTGATTTAATGACAGGCCTGTCTGCTTTCATTTTCTCTTCCTAATTCTTTCAGAGCCAAAGCAAAGTGGAGAGTCTAATTCCAATAAGCAGCTATATGAGGATTAATCTGGGGGAACACTGATGGCAAACAACTTACAGGAGACATACAGTCCCTTGCATTTGTCCTTTGGGGTAGAAGTACTACCATCAGGAATATTGCCTTTCCCAATAGGTTCCAGGCCTTCTTTGACCAGGACACATGGGGACAAGGGCTGCTTATGGGGAATTGTAGCAAGTTAGTTGGCAGACACCAGGATATACTCTTACTATGAGACCAAGAGGGGATTATGGGCAGGATTTAGATAGCCTTCTTGGCAATGAGACGCCTATGTACCTGGGACATGAAACCTTTGTAGGGATGACTGGTAAGGGTATCAGTCAGCCAAACAAATGCCACACTTAACCTTAGCACTCACATAAGGTCCTAGAGCCTCCTTTTTTATTAATAGGATTAAATATTTAGTGTCTGGATGACTATGGGAGGTCTCAGAGAATGTGCTGTAGTGGGTGGGAGTGTGAGACTATTTACCAACCAGGCAATATTTCTATATAGGAAATATTTGAATGTTTTAACAACTCTTATGACTATGCCAGTGAGTATTCATGACTGTTTATCCTGAGAACAAGTAGGTCAAGCTAGAGAGGCAGTAATGGTATTAACAATTAAAATTTTGGCTGTGAATTTGGTTCTATCTTACTTCTTAAGTAACAAAGTTATTTCTATATTCAGATTATTTGGTAGCAGAGGTATAAGTACATAGAATTTTGTTTAGTATAATATCTTAATTAAAAACATTGCTATACTGTATCAAGTTTGAGCAGTTAATGAGTGTTGTTAGGATGTTAGGAGTTCATCATTTTGTCTGTTTCTTGAGTCTGTGTATTTTCTATATCCTATAATATATGGGATTAGTAAAACTCCCAAGTATCCAAGGAAACAAGCTGATGATAGAAGAATGTATTAATTATGGAATTAGATTGTTAGTAAAGGGAAATTCAAAAGGGAGATAGTAATTTGTGAGCAATAGTTAGAACTCTGGTTACTTAGAGCCTTTACCTGATAAATAAAAATCTTGTTATTTAATAATTTGTCAAGCAAACCCCCAAAAAATCTGTTGGCATGATGATAATACATTTGTATTATGGGCCATATTCATCTTTTTAAAGACATGGAATTCTTTCTTATCTCTTAGATACTTTTGTTTTTCATTTGATCTTTAATGGAAATAATAATACTGCCTTTATTATTATTAATAGCTAAAACTTACTTTGTGCCAATATATTAAACACTTCATACAAATTAACTCATTTAATATTTACAACTCAAATATAGATGAACTGTTATTATTCCACTTTATAGAAAAGGAAATGGAGGCACAGAAAGAGAAGATAAGTAACTTGGTTAAGGTTACACAGTTTGTAAGACAAAGACAGAATTTGACTCTGGCAGTCTAGCTCCCAAGTTAATGATCTTAATCACTTCTTTCTTTCTGAGGCAGGTTTATATCTAGAAATAACTATTGTAATTAAGTATGTTTATGTTATATCATTGAGCAATGTCATTGCTGTTGTTTTATACTTATTTTAATATTTTCCCTTTAGATCTTTTAAGGCCACGAGATACATATCAATTTTCAGTTGAGCATGGTGAGTTGAAAGTATATAAAACATTGGATACACCCCTTTTTTCTACTGGAAAATTGATATTAGGACCATATCAAGAAAAGGGAAAGCAGCATGTTGGCCTAGATACATTGGTGAGTATATTTCTCTATATATTTATGTTTTGCTATTGGTACAGTTCTGAATTATTGGAAATGATAAGGCATTAAAAATGTTATTTCCTCAGAAATAATATTACCATAGTGTACAGGTAATCTTTTTATTTGTTAAATCTGTTTAGAGACAGTTAATCAATGCTTGTTCAAAAGTTCCTTTTCTATGTGTAGCAGTGTAGCCTCAAGATGCAGAAGGTTAAGGAATAGTCTTTACTTAAAAGAATCTTATAATATAGGTTTGCACAGAAATCATTAGAATTTTAGAATTGGAGGGAATTATTGAGATTAAGTCTAAATGTCATTTCTTACACCATGAAGTTTATAAAGGGTACTTTATAATTACTGAATTAATAGAAATAGTAGAAAAATATCTGTACCTCTTGACCTATGAATCTCACTTTGGAAAATTTTCCTAGGAAAATAAATTAAAAGTTAGAGAAACTGAAGATAGGTGGTTATCTATTGTAACATTGATAGTAATTGCAAAAATTAGAAACCATTGAAATGTGCTGCAGGAAGAAAATGGTTAATTTAGTATTTTTACTTAGTAATGAGATAAACTATTACCTAATAATAAGCCGTTATTTAGCACTTACATGTTCTAGCTACTATATTAGCATTTTTATATTAGTTTAAGCGTATATTATTTTGAAGGATAGACATAAGGAGGACTTTTAGCATAAACATTATAGCAAACTGCATAATAAAAATTCTATTTTTTCTGACTAGAATTTAAAAATGAAAATGACAGAAACTTGAAGGAACTGTAGAAAAAATAACATGTTGCTAGGTGATTATAAGTGATTTTTACATTGCCTTTAAGTTTTTATAATGAAAACTGGTTAAAGTTTTTTTTAACAGGGGGAGTATTTTTATATTTTTTAAACATGAAGCACATTTTTAAATATATGCTTTTGAGAAACATAAAAAGGACAAGGTTTAGAGCCAGCTAGGTCATTAACTCTTGCCTTCAAATTCAGTGCTGGAGAATCTGTATGAGAGAGAGAGAAGCAGTAGTAGATTTGTTATGATCAATCGCAGAATTAACAGATTAATTATGGGAGCTCTCCCAGGAGACAAGAAATTAAGAAATGGAAGTTAAGTAATGTGAAGAACGGGGTGGGGGAAACAACAGGAAAAGAGAAAAAAAACAAATGAGCAAAGAGTAGGAATATTTGAAGATTAGACAATAAATGTTCCAGGACTAAAAAACAAAAAAGTTTCAGCAACACACTAAGAGGAAACAGTTTCTTAGAGAAATGTCTAATTTTAGGCCTGGGGCTGAGCGTGGAATATTTTTATCATTCTTGGTGGGAAACTACCAAAGATAATTAGGAATTTGTAAGACTGCTACAAAAAGGAAAAACAATTCATCAATGTTGGAGAATTCTAGGAAGCCAACTTATTTTGACAAGTATAGGGAAATAAGCATTTATTCTGCCTCTCTCATATAAACTATTAGTATTAGTTAACCAACTAATAGACAAGGGGAAGTTTACCATTTGTAACCCCTGATAAACTATTAGATCTAGGCATTGAGCATCAATGTCTGCTAACATCTAAAAAGAATACAACCAGACATTATGTGCCTCCCGATGGAAGAATACAAAAAAATATCTATGAAGTAGTCTTGCTTCCCCTACCTCTGTAAACAACAACAACAAAAAGAAAAAAGAAAAAAAACATGTGAATTTGATCAAGTCTCTAGATCTAACTACCAACTTACAGGAAATAAAGAATAACAGACCTTTCAAATGACACTCTGGGGTTGTAATCAGCAAAATCCAGCTGTGCAAAGATTTTTACAACAAATTTTGCTGCTTGACTTCTTTAATAAATAAGCTGCAAAGAATAAAAAAGAGACACCCAGGAGGAATTCATAGACCACACTTGCACCGTTGATATTTTGGATAATTTTTTGTTGTAGCGGGGCTGTTCTGTGCAATGTAGGATGTTTAGAAGCATCACTAGCCTCTACCCACTTGATTCCAGTAGTACTCCTTTAGTAAGTCATGAGAATTAAAACTGTACCCAGACAATGCCAGTTGTCCCCTGAGGGGCAAAATCATGCTCAAATTGAGAACGACTATAGATTCAGTGATTTAAGACTCTTAACTTGGATCCCAATTAAAAAAAAAAACTCTTAAAAATATGACATTTGATAGGTTTTGGAAATTCGGTATTTGATATTAAATATTCATTTTTAGGTGTGCTGAAAGTATCGTGGTTATTTTAAACACACCTTGATTTCTCAGTACACACTACAATACTTACAAATGATTTATGATGCTGAGCAGCATTTATTTCAAAATAATATGGAAAGAGGGAAGTAGAGAGACTGAATAGGGCTAATCAGTTGGCGTTAGATATTCATGGAAATTTATCACTCTATTGTGTGTTTCAAAAAACCTTAGCAAAATATTTGGGGAAATGGGGAGTAGTGTATGTAGAGAACCAAACTTAATAGATAAAAAACACCAAGAAATATATGTGTTTGACTTTCTGGGTAGTGTTGTTTGTTACTTCTTGTCTTAAATTAAGGAAAAAATTTTTTGATAATAAAAAAAAATATTTGTTTTATTAAATTGTAAAAATACCTTAAGAAAGACTCCAAGGACTTTTTTTCCACTTAGGGAATTAGTATAATATAGTGGTTAAGAACATGAATTCTGTAATCAAAATACCTGAGTTCATATACTTGAAAAGTTATACTCCTCTGCACCTCATTTTCTTCATCTGTGAAAAGCTGTTAAAATAGTACCGGCCTCACTGGTAGGTTCCTTATTAAATGGCTCATTTCACAAAATAGTAAGAAAAAACGGAGGAGGAAGAGGAATAATTCTTAATGACTAAATCTTATAATTTTATAATTTGGGTCTCAGTGTTTGAAAGCCTTACCTTACATTTTTTGTTTAGTTGTCCCCCAAAAGTAGATCATTGCCAGGGTGCTTTCTGTATAAAAAATATAAAAATTTCCATGTTTGAATATAGAAGCTTAAATGACCGAAAGTTAGATTTATGCATTTTTATTTTCTTGATGCTTATTTAAATGTTGATAATTTTTTGCTTTTTTTGCATTTTGTTCTTTCTTGGATTTATCAGATTGTGTTACATTTTCCAACATGAAACTTTTAAGGAGGTATACATAATACCTAGCTATTTTTATAGTATAGCTAAGTGGTATTCTTTACAGTGGTTCTAAATTTTCATAAGCCAGTAAATAAAAGGGAAGAATGAAAGAAATTTCTTTTTTATTAGTATTCTATTACTGCTTTAACAAATTACCATAAATGTAGTGACTTAAAACAACACCCATTTATTATCTCATAGTTATATAGGTTAGAAGTGCAGAGGGCTTAGCTGAGTACTCTGTTTAGGGTATCACAAAGCTGGAATCAAGATGTTAGGAGATCTGTGTTTCTCTCTGGAAATCCTTATGATGAATTTGCTTTCAAGTTCACTCAAGTTGTTGGCAGAATTCAATTCCATGTGGTTGTAGGTCTGAGGTTTCAGTTTCCTCATGGGTTATTGGCAGGGTCCTTCTCAGCTTTTAGAAATAGCCTGTGTTCCTTGGCTAATGGCTCTCTTATCTTCAACACCACAGACCCTTCTCATGCTTCAAATTTCTTTGACTTCTCTTCTTCCAGCAGGAGAAATTCTCTATTTTAATAGTTTATGTTATTAGATTGGGCCCATCTAGATAATCTAGGATAATCTCTCCATCTCAAGGTCCCGTTTACTGTGTCAGCAAGTTCTGGAGATTAGTGCATGGACATCTTTCAAAGGCAGTTATTCCACCTACCACATTTAAGTTTCTTCCGAGTGTAGTTGTTCCATTTAAGATGAAATTTTAATTTTTGATTTTAATTTTTAATTTTATAGGTTTTTTATGTTAACTTTGGTGACCTTTTATGTACTTTACATGAAACACCTTATATTGTAACAACTGGAGATTCATTCTATGTTCCTTCAGGTAAGAATAATTAAAGATATTTTCTGTCTCATGATTAAATATTTATATAGTTGCTCATGAGTACTATAAAAATGGAAGCCACAGTGGTTAAAATGAAGCATTATGTGACTGATGCCAAAGAAATTTGGTATATTTTTCTTTTAATTTTGTCATTAGGTAAGTATATTAGTTTTTGATACATGAAAGTTGAACTAGAGTTGTTTTTTGCTGAGTATAAAAATATTTAGTTACAAAATATATTGTTGTATTCAGGGTAGAAGGAAAATTATTTTCCTTGTATTATCTCAAGGACACTATGTAGTCAAACAATTTTTAGTAGGTTATTTTAAACACACCAATAGTATGCTTCATCAGTTATTGATCAGTTAAATAGGATTTTAGTTGTTCATCTGTACATTCATTCAACAAATATAACTGAGATTTTACCAAGCATTGCTCTGAGAGTGTGGGATACATCAAAAAAAGTGGGCAAAAAATCTCTGCCCTTATGGAACATACATTCTAATGAACATAAAATAATAACAGCTATATTTATGTAGTCCTTTGTAAATGCCAGCCCTGTTATGTACATTTTACATTTATTAACTCAATTAATCTTAGTATGTATCAATTTCTAATATATAGGAAGTCACAGTATGGTACTCAATGCTATAAACCTGCCTTATATATACTATCCATCTGTATTTCACTTTTGCTGTTATTTATTATGTAATTTATTTAAGAGTAGCATTTGCCTTCTTTTAGCTTTGAGATTTTATTTAACTCAACATTTTACCTTTTATAGTTAGCTGTATATGTATAAGACTAGATTAGGGGAATCCACAGAGTTTCAAAGACCCTAATAACAATTGGGTTCAGAGATTTTCCCTTCCTTGTCTAATAAAGACATCTTTGTATTTATCATCATAATGATGTGAAATTTACCTTATGTGGATCACAGGTGGTTGTTAACTCTTGAATTTTTTAATAAATAAGTTACTTTGGGTTAGATGAATCAATTTTGGTACTATGTACTTTAATCGTCTTAGTGATGCATAAACATCAATTAAAAAATATGATTCCCGTGGAAATAATTTTGTTTTATTTTCTTATCACTTTACTTCTAGGTAATTATTACAACATCAAAAATCTCCTGAATGAGGAAAGTGTTCTTCTCTTTACTCAGATAAAAAGATGAAAGATGAAGCACAGCTTAAATACATGTATATATACGTGTACATATACATATATAGACATACATAACAGTTTTTGCATTTGGGACAGTGAGTTTGTAATTATTTGTGTTGTTTTAAAATAAAAATTTTATTTAGTTTTTGTGTACTTATATCCGATAAACATTCCAAACTCCTATATGTGTCTTTTGATTTTTCCACAAGTATACACAAACTTGTAGTGATGCGTATATTCATATTACAATAACATAAAACGAATATAAAAATCACTGCTTCCATAGTGAAATATAGGACATTTCTTTGTCAGAAGAGGTATGATTATTATTTTCATTTATTTTTAAAAAATTTCCAAATACTAGTTTTAAGAATTTTGGTAAATGGTACATCTGTATTACTTTCCTAGAGCTGTCATAACAAAATAGTACAGAGTGGATAGCTTAAAACAACAAAAACTTATTGTCTCGCAGTTTTGGAAGCTAGAAGTCTGAAATCGATATGTTGTCAAGGCCATGCTCTCTGAGACCTGTAGGTATCACAATAATGCTTCTGCTTAGAACCTATCTTTCGATTAACAAGAGAGTCAATGTGAAAAGATCGTTACAGAATGACTCAGGCTTCTAAATGTCACCATGCACCAAAAATATGTAGAAAACTAAAGAGATACAGGGAGCAAAATGGTTAAATGTCAGAAACAAATTGCTAACATCTGTTCCTGAATTTAAGTATTCTCATATTAACCCCAAAATCTTAGTTCCATTTGTCAGAATTGTAATTGGTGTACTTGAAATTTTGTTTTTATTTTTTAAAAAATGTAGATGTTTTACTTTTTGTATGAAGCTTGCTAGGATATTGTCTATATTTCCCAGTGTCTCATTGTCTATTATATTTCCCAATGTCTCCATAAGAAGTTTCTGAGTTTAATATATGAATGAACTTTTTATCACTAGAGAAACTGGTATACTTGTTTTCCCAAGTCAAGAGTTATGTGGTTGAATGTGTTGCCATGTTTACCTAGACTGGCCAAAATTTGGTCAGTCAACTGCAATGGCTTGATTGTTTTTTTAAAGTGAAACATTTATTTTATTGATATAATTACATATAGTAAATGCACAGATCTCAAATATAGTTTAATGAGTTTTTAATAAGCACTTCTTACACCTAAGTAAACCACAAAAGTTTTGTCACTCGAGGAAGTTCCTTCCTATTCTGTCCAAATCATTTTCTGCCAACCCATTTTTACCTCTTAGGCCACTATTCTATTTATCACTGTAGATAGGTTTTACTTGTTCTATAACTATATAAATGGACTGAAAATATACTTTTATTCAGCAAATCTCTGAGTCGTCTGTACAGTATGTATATCAGTTGGTATTTATGTTGTATTACTGAGCGGTATTCCATATCAATATATTGTTTCCTGTTTTGAGCTCTTATGAGTAAAGCTGCTATGGATATTCTTGTTGTCTAATGGACATATGTTTTCATTCTGTTGGGTTGATATGTGTCATGGAATTGCTTGGTTGAAGTATGGTTAATGTTATGTGTATTGTTAATGTTATGAGAAACTTCCAAACATATTTCCAAAACGATTATATCATTTTTAATTTGCTCCAACCAGCAAATTATGTGAATTGCAGTTGCTTCACATCTTTGTCAATAGTTGGTATTACTAGTATTTAATTTTAGCTATTCCAGTGAGTTTGGAATGGTATTTCTTTAGGGGGATACAGGTTTTATGTTATGGTTACCTTTTATGTATTATGTTTTATGATCCATCTCAAATCAATTTCTTTTTTCTAGTGTCAGAGGTGAAGGTCAGATTATTTTCTTATCTAGATAACTAATTGTCTCTGTTGAAAAGTTATCCAAGTGCTGTGATTCTTCAATTTTGTTCAAGAGTTTTAAGATTGCTTTCACCATTGTAGGTCCTTTGCATTTGCATCTAAATTTTTAAATTAGCTTCTCAATATTTACCATAATCCTTCTGGATTTGACTGGGATTGCACTGAATCTTTAGATAAATTTGGGAAGAATTGTCCTCTGAATCAATGTTATATACGCTTCAGTGAATTATCTTATCTCTCCATTTATCTATATCTTAATTTCTCTTGATACTATTTTATAGTTTCAAAATAGAACTTTTCCCATTGTTTGTTAAACTTATTGCTAGGCATTGCAATGGTTTTGATGCTGTGGTAAATTATATTCTTTCTCTAATTTTATTTTTCAGGTTTTTGTTGGTAATATATAGAAGTACAGTTGATTTTATATGCAGTCATGAGCCACATAATGACATTTCAGTTAATGATAAACATATACTATGATGGTCCCATAAGATTAGAATGGAACCGAAAATTTTCTATCAGCTAGGAAATTTCATGTGTTTGTGATGTTGGTAATGTTTGTGTAAACCTACTATGCTGCCAGTCATAAAAGTATAGCACATACAATTATGTACAGTATATAATATTTGATAAAAAAATAACTATGTTACTGGTTTTTGTATATACTATACCTTTATAGTTATTTTAAATTTTATTTTTTCTAAAAAAAAGTTTGCAATAAAACAGTATGACAAATTACATTAGGTAGAAACCTCTTGTTTACCATGTCTCTCAATTGCATCATTTCCTGTTGTGCTTGATTTAATCCTGTGTTGTTTTATGCAGTAACATGATATACAGGCTTGTAGCCTACAAACAGTAGCGTATAGCCTAGGTGT
Organism: Cynopterus sphinx; assembly: GCA_030015415.1. Taxonomy (NCBI): domain Eukaryota; kingdom Metazoa; phylum Chordata; class Mammalia; order Chiroptera; family Pteropodidae; genus Cynopterus; species Cynopterus sphinx. The sequence goes on along the minus strand of CM057382.1, from coordinate 101,584,546 downwards.
GTAGTAGGTTATACCATCTCACTTTGTGCAGGTATACTATGATGTTTGCACAATGATGAAATAAACTAATGATGCATTTCTCAGAACGTATCCTCATCGTTGTCATGAATAACTATTCAATTTATATTCTGTGACATTGCTGCATTCAGTTGTTAATTATTCTTAATCACTCTATGAATGTATCTATATATACCATCACACAAAGACTTTTTGACATTTTTTCCCCAATCTTCATGGCTTTTCTTTTTCTTGACTTACTTACTGTACTGACTAGGACCTCCAACAAAGTGTTGTGTAGAAAAGGGAACAGTCATCCTGTCTTGTGCTGAATCTTTGTTTCAGTATTTCATCCCAAAGTATAATGTTGGCTGTAAACTTTTCATAGATTTGTAAAATTAGATTGAGGAATTCTTTGTATTTCTAGTTTGATGAGACATTTTTAACAAAATCAATTTATATGTGTCTATTGAAATGATTATATGGTTTTCTCATTTGATGAATTACATTTTTTTTTCTTTAAATTGTAATCTTTCCTTGCATTTCTGGAATAAAGCCCACTTGGATATGATGTACTATTTTATTTTTTATTTATGGATTATTGTATTCAGTTTCTTATTTTGTTAAGGTTTTGTGTGTGTGTGTGTGTGTGTGTGTGTGTGTGTGTGTGTGTGTGTGTGATTAGCCCTTGAAGGAATAATGATCTATGGATTTTTTTGTTGATGTTACTACATTGTCAAATGTTGGTATCAAGGTATACAGGCCTTACAAAATAAGTTAGAAACGGTTTCTTCTTGTAATCTCTGGGAGAGTTTATATAAAATCGATAATATATCCTTCTCAAATATTAGAAAAAATGTTAGAAAAAAGTGAAACCGTTTAGTCCTGGGGTTTTCTTATGGGAAGATTTTAAGTTAGGCTTTACTTTAATAAGTATCAGAGTATTCAGAGAGTATTCATATTTCTTGTCTCTCTAGTTTTGGTAAATTTAGTTTTTGAAGAATTTGTCTGTCTAAATTTTCAACTTGATTTACATATAATTCACAATATTTTCTCAACAGCTTTCTTGATATTTCACATATAGTAGTCATAATATACTTAATATGAAAATGCTTAGTGGAGTATCTGGAGTACAAATTGTGCTATATAATCGTTCTTTTTTTCTTGGTCGATTTTGCCAAGCTTTTATCAGTTTTGTTGCTCTTTCAAAATAATTAACTTCATTTCATTGATTTTCTTCTCCATTGCCTTTCTGTTTGTATTTCATTGATTTTTGCTCTTTATAATTTACTGCATACTTACATTAGGTTTGATTTGCTCTTTTTCCCCATTGCTTCTACAGTGATGCTCAGATCATTTTAGAATATTTTCCTTCCTAATTCAGCCATGTAAAGCTGCACTTCGTTATGTTGTTTTTATTTAGTTCAAGACATTTAAATTTTTATTTATGATGTCCTCGTTGACCAGTGAGTTATTTGAAAGTGTCTCTCATAAATTCCAAATATGAGAGTTTTCCAGATTTGTTTTTCTGTTTTGATTACTAACTCGTCTATTTGCTAAGTTTTTCTGCAGTTTTAGCTTTTGCCAACCATATGATTTCTATTGCCACTATTTCTGCTGTTGAAACATGAAAGCCATTATAAACAATAGGTAAATGAATAGGTACAGTTATGTTTCAATAAAACTTTATGTGCAAAATGCAGTAAGCTAGATGCAGCTTGTGAGTGTGATTCGCCAGCCCCTGACAAGGATAGAAAACATATTTTATATACTTTCAGTCCTTTAACATTTATTGAGATTGTTTTATGATCCAAGATTGCTGTCTTGGAAAATGTTTCATGTGTATTAGAAACAAATGAGTATTCTGTTGTTCTTGAGTATTCTATGTCTGTTAGAACAAGTTGGTTGATGGTATTGTCTTTTATATCCTTACTGATGTCCTGTGTAATTTTTCTTTTATTACTGATAAAGGAATATCAGTACCTCTCATTGTAACTGTTGAATATCTATTTCTTTTTCAAATCTGTCCATTTTTGCTTCATGTATTTTGAGACTGTATTGTTATGTTCATATTCATTTATCATTGGTATATTTTAACTGTTTTATTAACCCATTTATCATTATGAAAATTCTGTCATCAGTAATATTTTTCATAACATATATTTTGTCTAATACTAATATAGCCACTTCAGCTTTCTTATATTTAGTTTTTCTGATATGTCTTTTTCTGTTCTTTTACATTCAACCTATCATCTTTGAATTTGAAATTTGCCTGTTATAGAAAGCACATAGCTGGATCTTGAGTTTTTCAATTCCAGTCTATCAATCTTTGCCTTTCAATTGGAATGTTTATTTCCATCACTTTTATTGCAAATATGATGCAGATACATGGAAAAGAAAATGAAACGAGCACTTTCTTATATCATATGCAAGAATAAACTCAAGGTGTATTAAATATTTAAAAGGTAGGACCTGAAACCATAAAGCTAGAAGAAAACATGGGCAGTAAACTCTCTGACATTGTTCTTAGTAACATTTTTTTGGATATGTCTCCTCAGGGAAGGGAAACAAAAATAACTAAGACTACATCAAACTAAAAAGATTTTGCACAGCAAAGAAAACCAACAAAATGAAAAAACCTACTAAATGGTAGAATATATATATAAAATCAGTGATACGTCTGATAAGGGGTTAATATTCATAATTTATTCCCCATACAAAACACCCAAAAAACAAAAAGTCCAGTTACAAAATGGGGAAAGGACCCGAATAGATGTTTCTCCAAAGATAAACATTTGGCTAATAGATGTGAAAAGATGCTCAATGTCACTAATCATCAGATAAATGCAAATTAAAACCACAATGAGATACTGTCTCAGACCTGTCAGAATGGCCATCATCATTAAGTTAATAAGCAAGTGTGGGCAAGGATGTGGAGAAAAAGGAACCCTTGTGTGCTGTTGGTGGGATTGGAAATTGGTGCAACTATGGAAAACTGGAGGTTCCTGAAAAAGTTAAAAGTAGAGCAATATATGACCCAACAATTCCACTTCTCAGTATTTATGTGAGGAAATCCAAAACACTAATTCGAAAAGATATATGCACACCTATGTTCACCACAACTTGACGTAGAATAACTAAGACATGGAAGGAACCTAAGTGTCCATCAATAGATAATTGGAAAATGGTACACATACACAATGGGATATTACTTGGCCATAAAAAAGAATGAAATCTTACCATTTGTGACAACATGGATAAATCTAGAGGGTGTTATACTAAGAGAAATAAGAGAAAGACAAATGCCATATAATTTTACATGTAGAATCTAAAGAACACAATAAAACAAACTCAAATACAGAGAGAAAACTGATGGTTGCCAGATGGGAAGGAAGTTGGAGGATCAGATGAAAAAGCTGAAGGGATTAGGAGTATAAATTGGCAATTGTAAAATAGTCACAGGAATGTAAAATACATAGAGAATATAGTCAATAATATTGTAATAGCTATGGTGAGTATTAAACATCATGGGGGGTCACTTTGTAAGATATAAATGTTTAACCACTGTGCTGTATACCTGAAACTAATATAATTTTGAATGTCTACTGTAATTGAAAATAAAATCACATTTACTGTAGATATTGGGAGGATTGGATTTTTTCCATTTTTCTGTTTGTCTCAGGGAGTTTTGTTGTCATTTTTTGTTTCTTCCTGCCTTATTTTGGGTTAGACAATCCATGTTCAATCTTATGAATTTATATTTTTTGAGTTATTAGTGGTTGCTGTAGAGAGTTTTTCATCTTAATTTTATCTCAGTCTCAGTTACGTTACTACCCGTTACTACCGATTTCATTTTGGTAAAATACAGTAACTGCATCTGTAGCTTCATTTCTTTTCTCTCTTAATTTGTGCTATCACTATTGTACATCATTATAATATGTATATTTGATTATGTATATTTATATATCCCAAGAATTTGGTGTTATAATTATTGTTTTGAATTATCTCCTTTTATAATTAAGAGCATAAAGTATGTGTGTGTATATATATATATATATACACACACATATATATTTGTATATATATATATACACACACACACATATATGTGTGTATATATATATAATTATTATCTTTGCTATTATCCTTCCTGTGTATCTAATTTATTATCTGGCATATCTGAGAATGTTTATGTATTTACTTCATTTCTGAATGATAGCTTTATTTGCTATACAATTCTAGGTTTACCTTGCATTTTTTCCCAGGGCTTTTGACTATGTCATACTGTTGCCTCTGTCCTTTATTATTTCTGATAAGAAGTTCATTGTTAATCATATTGTTGTGATAAGTCATTTTTTATGGATCCTTAGGAAATTCTTTGTCTTTTTATTTTAACTATGATGTTTCTAGATGTCATTCTCTTTGTATTTATTTTACTAGGGATTTGGTAAGCTATTTACCTCTGAATGTTAATGTTTTAACCCATTTCTCATTTGCCTGAAATGGTGTGCTGCAGTGTTTATACCAAGATAATTCTCGGTTTACAGTCCTAACCTTACTCTCAAAATTTGACACAAAATATCTTGCTATTATTATTGTTGCATCACTCTAATGTATCAATAGTCTTTGGAAACAAATGACATCATTCTATTTATAGTATTCTGTTTTTAGTAGTGGTATTTTCATTTACAAAGTATTTTAATTCTCAATCACCGGAAATGTCAAATCCTAGAAAGTGTAGCATTCGTACTCGGTATGTTAAATTAATGCTGGCGGTGATCTGAACTTTTTTTTTTTTTTCTCTAAATGGGAAATGGGTCAAATCAAATTTGGAAAGTTTTGGCTATTTATTACTCATTTTTCCCCCTCTTTTTCATTCTCTTTAATCCTTTTCTGACCCTCACTACACATATGTTAGAATGCTTGTCATTGTCTCACCGGTCTCTGAGGTTCTGTTAATTTTTTCAGGCTGTTTTCTTTTAATTATTTGGATACTTTCTATTTATACATTTCAGTGATTCTTTGCTATCTCAAATTTGCTGTTGAGCCCATCTAATGACTTTAAGTTTAGTTATGCCTAATTCTAGAATGTAAATTTGGTTCTTTTTAATAATTTGTTTCTTTATAAAGATGTTTTGACTAATTTTTAACATTAACCTTTAATTTGAACATGTTTATTAATACCTTCTTGAAATCTTTGCTAAATTGACATCTAGACTCATTACAGACTGCTTACATTAATTGCTCCTCTTTTTCCCTTAGTATCTTTTATCCTTGCCTGTTTCTTTGCATGTCTAAAAAATTTTTATTTGGAAACTCTACATTCTAGGTAATATATCGTAGACACTCTGGATTTTGTTTTATATCTAAGGATTTTTTGTGTGTGTGTGATCTTGCCTGGACTCAAAACTGTGGAATCTGTCACCTCTACAGTATAGTGCTATTGCTGTTTCTGCTCAGTTTAAATTCTTTATTTCAATTTTTATCCTGGCTTCCTAGGGGTAGCCTCTGTCTTTATTAGATAGCTTAGTTGTCATCCATTAATTAGGATAGAAGGTTAACATACTTTGAGTCTATGAGCCTTCTACTCTCTGCTAATTGTCCCTATGTGGGATGGGGGCATACATTCAGTGTTCAGCCAGTTTTCAAGTCTTTTGGTTTTACTTTTTGCCATGCTCTGTTGGGTCTTCCCTGTGCATACATCTCGATAACTCAGGGATGTTTGGAGAACTCATCTTTGCTCTATTGTGGCTGTTGTGTTTCCATGATCATCTTGTTAAAATTTCTAGTAGCATTGCTGCTCTCCAGTAACGGAATGTAACATTTGGCTAGCAACTACAGATTTTCCCTGCCCATTCCTAACTAATTGTCTCCACTTCTGACTGACAAAAGCTATAGGCCTATATTCCTGCTCCGAATCAAATCCATCCCTTCTTGGGGCAAAGTTGTTGATTTTTGTAGTCAGTTGCAGTCTGGTTAGCTATAGTCTTTACTGACTAACTTAGAGGAGGACAAGAACCTCACTCAAGAATGCCACAGATTCCAGAGGCTCTTTCCCAAAGCTCTAGCTATTTTTAAAGAAATAATTCTCAACTGATTTGTCTTTGGTTTATTTCCAATGCCTTGAAGTAGTGGTTTTTGTCCATTTTGTCTAGCTTTATACTTAAAACAAAAAATAGGGGAATTATTGACCTCTTTTACTTGTTACTGGAAACAACCTCTTGTTTTATTGTTGAGTTTTTTTTTAAATTTCTTTGCAGAATTTAATTCTTTAAGAGGTTAATTTATTAGTGATCAGCTTGATCCTGTTGAAAATTTGTTTTACCCTTTGTTAGGGTAGTTTTAGATTAGCTGTTACTTCAGAGCAGTGATTCTCAACCAGTAATGATTTTATCATTCAGTGATCATCTGGCAATGTCTGGAGACATTTTTGATTATTACAACTTCCATATGTGGGTGCTACTGGCGCTGGCACCTAGAGGCCAGGGAGGCCGCTAACCTCTACAATAAACAAAATTCCCCACCCCACAACAAATAATTATCTGATAAAAAATGGTGGTAATGTTGAAGTTGAGAATACATGCTCTAAAGTGTAGCCTTCTGTGTGTAAAAACTTGCATTGTTCAACAAGGGCTTTCTGCTTGGTCAAAACTACATCTGCATTTTTTCACTTCTGTATTTTCTGTCAGCTCACAGTTCTTAGTAATGTGTCAGGCCTCAGAGTATTTGTCTATTTGTTTTTGTAAAATAAAAATTGTAAATATTTCAGATGTACAACATGTTTTGATATACATAGTGAAATGATTACTACAGTCAAGCTTAGTCTGTCCATCTCAGTTTCCACTGTGTGTGTATTTGTGTACATGTACATATGCGTGTGCGTGTGTGTGGTGAGAACACCTGAAATTACTGTTTTAGCAAATTTCCAGTATACAGTATTAACTGTAGTCATCATTGCTGTATATTAGATCTCTAGAACTTAACTTTACATAAGTGCAATTTTGTACTCTGAATTTTGTACGTTTTCTCATTTCCTTTACCTCTCTTCTCCCAGTAACCACTGTTCTACTCTGTGCTTCTGTGACTCTGACTTTTGTAGATTCCACATATATGTGAGATCATTTTCCTTAGAAGACATACAAATGTTCAACATGTGTATGAAGTGCTTAACATCACTGACCACCAGGGAAGGGTCTTTCTCAAGGCTGTTTTGGCTATTTGGTGTCTTTTGTGGTTCCATATGAATTTTAAGATTGTTTTTCCAAAATACCTTTTCCAAAATACCATTTTCAAAAATACCATTGAGATTTTGGTAGCAATTACATTGAATCTGTAGATAGTTTTGGGAAATATGGACATTTAAATAATATTCTCCAATCAGTGAACGAGGGATATCTTTAAGTTTATTTGTATCTTCCTCAGTTTCATTCATCCCGTGGCTTATAGGGCTGTTTCAGCGCTTGCACTTGGACTGAGGTTGGAGGCCCTGCCCTGGGGCACAGATAGGCTTATGTCCCATCTGGTCCCTGGGAAGGACCATTTTTAAGAGGTACAGAAGCCAGGTCACTGGCTGCTGCAGAGTCTACCTGCTTCAGAGTTCACAGTAGGGACTGAGATCTGTGGGCCTTTTACCAGGTACATGGGCAAGAATGGCTTTTTCTGGGTCCTTTGGCAGATGGTGATGGTGTCAGAATCGAGGCCAGATGTCAGTAGCTGGGTCTACAGGTAGACAGGACTGTTTGGGTCTAGCCCGGACTATGGTGGGTGAGTCTACCACTTGAGCATAATCCTGTCTTTTCAAAATGACTGTCCTTCGTCTTGTGTTCCACTGGGGTTTCATAACCTTCTATCTGGATTTCAAAGCTTCCACAAAAGCAGTTTTTTCCCTTTGGATGGCTGCTAAATTATTGCTGAAAGGGACTAATTGAGGGCCTCCTATCCCACCATTTTGTTGACGTCACTCCTCATAATGTCAGCATACTCGACCAAACCCTAGGTTCCAAAGCTTTCTCCTGTTTTATAAAAGTTTTATAGTTTTATGTTTTATATTTAAAGTTTAGGTCAAATTTTATTTTTTAATTGTGGTTGTTCAATTGCTTCAGCACCATTTTTGAAGTAGCTGCCTGTCCTTCATTGAATATCTTTTATACCTTTGTCAAAAATCAGTTCCGCATATTTCAATGGATTTATTATATTTTGTCTCATTGATCCATGTGTCTACCTCCACTAATATCACACAGTCTTATCCATATAAGTCAAAATCAGGTAGCATGGTTTTTTCTGTTTTGTTTTTTTGGGGGGGGATTATTTTAGCTATTTTGTTCTTTTGCCTTTTTATACCAATTTAGAATAGTCATCTATCTACAAAGAATCTGGGATTTTGATAAGAATTGTATTAAACCTTATATCATTTTGGGGAAAACCGACATCTTTACTATGTCAATTAGGGTATTTTTATCCATGAACACTGTGTCTCCATCTATTTATATATTCTTTGATTTATTTAATCAGCATTGTGCATTTTCAGTGTACAAGTCATGTACCTGCTTTGTTAGATTTTCATCTAAGTATATCAGTTTTTGAGCAACTGTATTGTATTTTTTTACATATTACATGTCCTGTGGTTTATTTCTTCAACATTTAGCTTTTCCTTCTCTTTAAGATTTTACATTAATAAAAATATCTTACCTCTCTGATGACATAGTATGTCTTATCAATGCTTACTCATAACTTTCATTATATATACCAGACTAAATTAAAATAGCTTCAGGAAGTTCCAAGATTATAAATTAAAGCTTCTGAGTAGAAGTAAAAGTAGAACTAGTGTAGAAATGGCTTTATTAAAAGAAATAAACACATAAAGGGCCAGATGGTAAATATTTTAGCCTTTGTGGGACACACATAGTCTCTGTCACTTCTCTCTCTCTTCTCACTTCCCACCTCCTTCTCCCTACCCTCCCTTCGTCCTCTTTCTTCCTTCTGGAGATCTAATGTAGGTGTGACTAAGTATGGTGACTATAGTTAACAATATTATATTGTATACTTGGAGTTTGTGAGAGGGTAGATCCTGAGTGTTTATAAGACCCAAAGCCTCCCTTTTATAACATACCTGTTATGTTCCTTTAATACCCTAAAACAAAATTCATATCATCTTTAATACATGTAATTAAAAAAAGATATACTTTAACTGCAATATAAAGGAGAAAGGAAAGAAATATTAGAAAAAAAAGGTATTGATTCTTGATTTTCACCTTTAGTGGGTTTTTTTTTTTTTCCTTATTGAGTCAGTCTGTGAAAGAGACTACCACCCTGTTTTACTTGAGAGGATATGATGTTAGTTTTAGACATAAGGGATTGTTACCAATCCCTTGATATTAGCTGTTATGGGTGTGTGTGAATGAACTATCTTCTCTGTGATTATTAAACTTAGTTGAACCAAGATCAGTCTATGTTGATAAGGGTACTAGCATTGGAAATGGGACCTTATGAGTAAATGTTTTAAAGACTGTTCTGCAAACATAAATTTGTCAACTACTGCTTAGAAAACATCCGTTGTTCATTTATTCTATCACACTGTAGAAGTAGAATCAAATACTTGTGTATGACTGGAGGGGTCATTAGTTTTCCTGAGAGCTATTTCATCAAGCAGCACAGGTTATGTCGATTGAGATTATCTAGATCTTCCCCCACCTTTAATTCATAAAGCAAACAAGATAAAAGTGCTATACTGTCAACTGAAAATAGAATTTTTAGAGGAAAGCCACATACTCTGGGCCACCCAGAGCTCACAACTTATATATTAGCAAATGTCTTTCTCCAGGAATGGGCTGTAGGGCACGGGCACACAGTCCAGACAGATATGTGAGACTGGGTGGATAAAGTGAATAAAAGAGGGTTTCGCTATGTGATAAGCACATATGTTTAGGATTCAGGAAAAAAATGCAAGATACTCACATGTGAAACCATATTGCTAAATAACTTAATGTTTGTTAGGCATGGCATGCATTGGTTTTCCATATATGTATGGAAATATCTATATATCTATAAATCTATGTCTATATATATATATTCCATATATGTATATGATACATTGATATACATCTATATCAATTTTTATTTTACAACAACACAGTAAAATGGTTTTTTTGTTAAAAGAAATTCATAAAGCAGAAGAGGAATCGATTGTAAGGATAATAGGTACATGATAGTGCTTGGAAATACTAGGGAGCTGGTGAACTAGGCTCAGTAAAGCAAAATACCTGTTCTAGACATGGAGATAAATGGTCAAATCTCTGCCACTGCTGCTGCTTCTATTCCGCCACTACTGCCTCAACTGGTAATACTCCATTGATTTTACCTTCAACTCTGATGACCTTGCTTTGAATGTCCAAAACTGCAAAGAACACACCCAGTGGCAGAAAGATCAATTATTTGAGCTTTTGGGAATCAAGGAAATAGGCTAACACTCAAAGACATGTGCACTACAATCAATGTAATTATTCAGAATCTTATAAATACAATCTTCCTATCCAAAGGAATACAATCTAATAGATGATCTCAATTCTTTCTTCAGTGCTATAATGACCTTAATATTCTGTAATTCAAGGATTAAATGGTAAAGTTAATTACCAACAGGGCACAAAATACATGAACTGTGAAGGTGAAGAGAATGGGCAGCAGTGAAAATGAAATTCATGAATGATACATTAAGGAAGAAGTATTTCACTCACTTTGTTTCTGCAACTGAAGGTTAAGATGCAACTGATTTTTATTTTCCTCCTCCACTAGCATCATTTAGTGCAAGGAATCAAACTTTTATGTAAGAAGAATATGAGCCCTTCACATTACAGCCTGATGGAATTTGAAAGTCTTCTACTAAACTATTTTTTAATGAACTTTAAAATTTTAGAACTATTTTGATTTATAGGAAATTTGTGATGATAATACAGAGTTCCATGTACATCAAACTGAGCTTCCTTTATTATTTTGGTAAATTTGTTATAATGAAATAATATTGATAAATTAGTATTAACTAACATCTAAACTTTATTCGGGTTTCCTTAGTGTTTATCTAATGTCTTTTTTTCTGTTCAAAGGTCCCATTCAGGATATCACACATATATATTTTATAGTACACATCTTAACAGATGAGAGGTGATATTTCATTGTGGTGTCGATATGTATTTGCTTGGTGATTAATGATGTAGAACATCTTTTCACAAAATTTTTGGCCATTTGTATGTCTTCTTTGGAAAAGTGTTCAAGTTCTTTGCCCATTTTTAAAATTTTTGCTATTTTGTTGTATGAGCTTCTTATATATTTTGAATATCAAACTCTTATAAGATACATGGTTTCAAAATATTTTCTTCCATTCTTGAGATTGTCTTTTCATTCTGTTGATCATTTCCTTTGATATACAGAAGATTTTTAGTTTGATGTATTTTTTTTGCTTTTATTACGTATGATTTTGGCATCATTTCTAAGAAATCATTGTCAAGACCAATATCAAGAAAGCAAGATTCTTTTTTTCTCTACTTACCTTGATGTTGAATCTTGCACATGTAAATTGTCCACATTTCTTTTCAATTTACTTTTTTCTTCTAACGAGTAGTCCTAATTAGCATAAGTTTCAAATGTGTTGTGATTATTTGCAGTTGATTCAAAATTAATTAAAACCATTATAAAGACTTTTAGAAGGTACCATTTCTAATGGAAAACTGTATATAGACACAGATGCTTAGGTTTGTTGCCTGATAATTAGAACTACAAAATATAAATGATATATAAGACTCAGCTCCTATAAGAAGCTTAAATTTAATTAGGAAAATAACATACATATGCCAACATAAGAACTATTTTTTACAATTCTTTGGATCTCCTAATAATGTCTTATGGGTGGGCATCTAATAAGTGCAAAATAACTACTTGGTCAGTGAAATTATATTTGGTTTAGCCTATTGGACCCACTCTCTTGGCTTAAGTTGGTAATTATCAGGCCCTTTGACTGAAAGGACTTAATGATTTACTAACTCTTTTTTTATTGTGGGTAGACAGTATGTTAGAATGTATAAGCTCAAGGACACATTATTATTCTATTATTATATGATATAAATTTAGATATAAATTAGCTATTTTCAAAGAATATATTTCTATAATACATAATATATAGTTATATGCAAGCTCAGTACATGTATATATAAAAAATAGTATGTATTGAAAAGTCTGAGTCAGAGGAGGCATGATGAATATATGCAAATTAGAAACTAGTTAAGTTCTGAGTGCTTTAGTTATTGAATTTAAAACAGGCAAAAGGTTGTGGAATGTCAGTTTGGTCTTAGAGACTATATTATTTAGGATAGGCTATCTGTTATAATGAACAACCTAGAAATTTCAATAACAAATACGGTAAAAGTTTATTATTTACTCAAGCAAAGCTCAAAAAATATGCTCTTTTGGGGATGGCTCTTCTTGGTACCTTTCTTCCAAGAGGCAAGAGTACTCTAAAAAGTCATCCTTAGGGTGAAGTGGTCAGAATCTGAAGATTCAGGTAATAATGTTACCAGCTGCTTTGCTTCCATGTTAGTAATATTTTTAAATAGTATGTATTATATATCTGCTTCCAACATAATACTGTGTAACAACTGCAAAACTTCAGTGGCACTTAACATTAAACATTTACTTAGCTTTTGAGTATGTAGGGATTGTCTAATTTGGGCTTGGCTTGGATGATCTTGACTGCGTTTGCTTATATGTCCGTGGTCAGCTGCTGGTTGGCTAGGTGACTGCTAATCTTGGCTGAACTCACATCTTGGGGTCAGATGGCTGTTTTATAATCTAGAATGGCTTAGCCTGGGTGACTGTGACAACTTGGCCATTATATATATATATCTTAATTCCTCCAGCAGGATAGTTAGCTATCCTAGGCATGTTCTTTTGACAATGACAAGAGAAAAAGAGCAAGCAAACAAAAACATTCAAGGTTTCTAAAACTCCTAGACTTATTCTATGGGCCAAAGTGAGGCACCAAAGAAAGTCCAGATTTTATGGAGAGAAAATAGATTCATTCTACCTCTTTGGTAAGAACTACAAAGACACATAGCAAAGGGCATGGATATAGGGGGGAAATAATTGGAAACTTGTTAGCAATTTACTATATAGTATTTAATATGTTTCTGTTGTTGCTATTAAGACAGGTAATTTTTATGCTAAGTAAAATTAATCAGAGAAAGACAAATTCTATGTATACGATCTCACTAGTATGTAGAATCTAAAAAATAAATAAATAAATTTATGATACAGGGAATAGATAGATTGGTTGTTGCCAGAGGTCCAGGGTGTTCGGTGTGCGGTATAGGTGAAGGTGGTTCAAGGTACATACTTCCAGATATAAAATAAATAAATCCTGGAAATGTAATTTATAGCATGATTAACTATAGCTAATAACACTGTATTGCATATTTAAAATTTACTAAAAGAATAAAGTTTAAAAAGTTCTCAACACAAGAAAAAAATTGTACTATGTATGGTGACAAGTGTTAACTATACTTATTATAGTGATCATTTTGCAACATATACGATATTGTACAACTAAAACTAATATGTCATATGTCAATTATGTCTCAATAAAAATGCAAGGTAATGTAATTGTAAAAAAATGTACCACACTAATGCAAGACGTTAAAAATAGAAGAAACTGTGGCGTGTAAGGAGGGGCAGGGGTGTATGAAATTTCTCTGTATTTTCCACTCAGTTTCTGTAAACCTAAAACTACTCTAAAGTCTAATAATAATAATAATAATAAATAATAATAATAATAATAATAATAATAATAATAAATAATAATAATAGTACAGTAGGCAGGAGCAGCAGCAAAATAATTTCATTGTTTCTCTTGAATACAAACCACAGTATTTCAATACTATTTAACTTTAATCATGCCTGCTAGCTAAAAGAAGATTGATGAAGTTTAAGAAACTAATCCAGAGGTTTATGTTTCAAGATAATAGACTAAGCACCATTTTTTTATTCCCTGAAGAAATGAAGCAAATTCTTTTTCTTTAATTAAAAAAAATTTTTTTAAATTTTTATTTAACTTGAGCAGGTTCCTGGTTTGGATATTGGATTCTGAGAAAGAAGTAGAGCAGAACTTGATTATACAGAGGAAAATGAAAAGGATAGGCAGCTGCATTCACGGTTATAAAATGCTAAGTTACTTATGCCCTTATTTTGTCAAATGGCAGCCCTGTCTGATTGTCGGCTGGTTCCCAGGCTTTCTACCCTACAAGGAACCTTGCCTACTGACAAGTGTCATGCCCTTACATAAAATTCACCCTCCGCTTCAAATGAAAGGATTATTAAGAAAACAAGTAAACTGCACAAGAAATAACAAGCAAAAAGCACAAGAAGGGGATAAAACACAAAAAAGATCATGATGAAGTGATGCAATGACCATATTGGAAAAGACAGAAACATTTCAAGTAAAAGAAGAAAACGTAAAAAAATAAAAATTTTAGTGTCTTTAGAAGTATGAAAGAAAAAATTTAATTGATAAAATAAGCATTAAAAATTAAAGAAACTCAGAAGATAAGAAAGGTTTTAGAAATTTAGATATTCACTAGGCATGCTAAATACCAGAAAGGATGTAGTTGAAAAATCAATTGGCAATATGAAAGATAGAGATAAATAATGAAGAGATGAGAAATATGATAAAGTCAAGAGACATGATAGATAGATTTAGTGAGTACAGCATTTATAGAAATTCCATAAGAACGAAACAAATAGTAGGAAGGAGAAAAAGAAATAATAGATAATTTTCTTGAGCTGAAGAAAAAAAAATTTTCAGATTGAAAGAATCCTGTAAGAGCCAAGAAGAAAAAAGTTTAGAAAGATATATGTAGAAACATTTGTATAATGCTTTCTGAATTGCTAAAAATAAAAAAGAAATCCTAAAATATTTTCAAGAAATAGAATAAGATCCTTATAAAAGGAAAACCAGCTTTGGACAGCTTATTGGCAATACTGGGTGGTGTAAAACTAAGCTCCTAATATGAGATAAAATGATTTTGAACTTAGAATTTATTACCAGCCACACAATCAAGCAAAGGTAAGATAGATTGTCAAAATGAAGTCATTCAAAACGTTTATGATCAATGGATAGCATATGAAGAAAATCCTGAATGTATTCCAGGAAAAAAAATTTTCAAGGATGAACATAGAAGATACTGGAAATAGTACGGATGAGTATGCCTCAAGTGACACATTTCTTTGGCTATTACTCTACTTGATTCTACAGTGAAAATTATAATATTCATTATAATTACATTATAAGGGATGTTTGTTTTTAGTTTTAAAATAAATCTATTCAGAAGGCCCAGAGATGTAATTTTAGTTACAGATCATACTGTAAACTATCATAAATTTAACAATGCAAGAAGTGATGTCATTACTAATACAATTTCTATTATAGCTACTAAATTCTCATTTAACTCACTGATTCTGTATAACTTTCCCCTGGGGCCTGTGTTGACTAGACAACAGCTGAGTGTTATCCACCCAGATTATTTCAGCTATTATCTCTATCCAGATAAATATTTAATCTGTATTTTGAGCTCCTACCCTACTCTTGGACTCCAGTTTACATTTCAAACTGGGTGTCCTACCAGAAGCTCAAACTCAACATGTCCCAGTCTTAATCCATCATGTACTTCTGGTTAAATGCCCAATAAACTTTTTCTCAGGTTTACAAATTTAGTCTTCCTAGATACTTTCTTTCTCTCACCCTCTTATATACGATTGTTATAAAATCCTATATTACTACTCTTGTTGCATATTTTTACATGACAAGATAGAGCCCTTTATCTTCATTCCTATCTCAGTCTTCATTCTTTCTTGCCTCGACTTGTATCAACCTCCTAAACCTATACCCAGCCTTGTCTATAATATCTTTATTATATCCATACCAACTATTGTTATTAGGTTAATAATTTTAACACATAGGAATAATTTGGTTATTTCCTTGCTCAAAAAATTTTAAAGCCATTTAATGGTTGCCTATCACCAATAGCAGTGGTTCTCAAATATTAGTGTGATGAACAACACATGAGAAGCTAGCCACAAATATACATTCTGGAGACTCACTTGGCAGAGATTCTGATTTATTTATTCATAAATAGGGCTCAGGAAACCATTTTTTAAAAATCCCCCAGGTGAGTTGTTGAAATGTACTTGTCCTTTGGGCTACTATCCAAAATTTTAAGCTTTATAATAATCTTCAATAATTGGTTTTTACATTACTTTTGTAAAAAATTATTACGTATCACTTCTCTACACATGTGAATGGTTTAATGAAATGAGATTATCTCAAATTCTCTAAAATCCAAATTTTCCAGACTTCATTCATTTTCTTATTTCCAACTAGAATACACTGCCTGTTAACTGCAGCCGTCCCTTTTATCTTTTGGTATCTGATTGAATACCACCCCCTTAATGAAACATTTCTTATCCCCTAACCGGATGCGACCTCTCCTTATTCTGAAGCCCCATTACCCTGTGTGAGATCAGACCTAGGGATGTTTTAGATTCTCAGTGAATAAAGACTGAAGAAAAAAAAAAGTAAAGTTAAGACTAGTGTTCTACATATTCTAAAAGGCAGAGGCTTATATTTGTATTTAAGGCAAAGCTCTCTTTGTTATGGGAAGCAAATTGGGTTCAATGAAGCCCCAGCTGTGTGCAGATTGTGCTTACATTATAATCTACACAGTGTTTGTTCACAGAGTAGTTGTGACAAAGATATGCTTTATGAATCTTAAGGAAAGAAAATTCAGAATAAGATCACATTTCAGTGTAATGTAAAAAAAAAAAAAAATGGATGGTGAATGTGTTAGTTTCTAGGGATGCCATCGCAATGTTTTTAGACTGGGTGGCTTAAACAAGAGAAATTTTCTCTTAGTCCTAGAGACTAAAAGTCCAAGATCAAGGTGTCAGCAGGGTTGATTTCTTCTGAGGCCTCTTTTGACTTATAGACGGCCATCTTCTCCTTGCTTTCACATGGTCTTTCCTCGGTGTGTGTCTGTGTCCAAATTTCCTCTTATAAGGAAACCATTTATGTTGGATTAGAGCCTCATTTTAACTTAATTACCTCTTTAAAGGCTGTATCTACAAATATATTTATTTATATTGCTTATGGTCTGTCTTTCCTTGCTAAAATATTACATGAGGACAAGAATATACAATTAGTACAAGAATATTGCTTGGTATATTAGGTTCTCAATACATATCTGTTGAGTTTATTGAGTTGAATTGAGTGCTAGCTCTTTCCTAGAACTCCATTACTGGAAATTCTTTGAAGCTCCTCTTTTCTGGTACCCAGTTACATTTAGCTCCCTTGAGCTATCCTCTGTTCTCCTATTCTGACCCCTGGCTTCCAAACTGTTTCTAATCACCAATTCCCATAGCTATTCAAAGAGTTTAACCAGGATTCTTATCTACCTTCTTCAAAATAGCTTCATTTTTACTCTCTGTTGGATCATCTATATTCTGAGAAAAGCCTTTATTTCTTTTATGTCACTGTCATTCTTCATACACCTCGCTCGCAGTCAGACATCCAGGATGCTGTAGGCAGCCTTATCTTTTCTTGTCTGTTATGTAATCTGATTGTCAAACAAGTTTCACTCAGTACCAACATTAGCATATTGAATTCTTCTGTTTACATTGCAAGTACTGAGCTGAATCGAGGCCATTCTACGTACACAGTTCTGGAATTTTTAAGTGCTTGCAGAGATTTTTGAGATCCATTGACATAATTTATAGAGATGAAACCTGAAGATATCAAGTTCTTTCCAAAGGTCACCAATAAATAAATGGTAAAGCTGAGAGTAGAGTCCAGGTTTTCTTTCTCAAGCTAGTATTCTTTCTATTCTATCAGCCTATCTCCCAATAAGAATATTCTAGGGAAAAAAAAAATTTCTTTTTTTCCATCGCCACCTATAGCTATCCTTTTTTTATTTGTTTCTTTTATTATGATTGAGTGGAGCTTATAAATTCAGATAACTACATGGTCTTTAGGTTTCATCAGAAGATAGCATCATATGATCTTAAGAAGTCATAGATGGAACCCAAATGCAACTGTTTTATTCAGTTCCTAGTTCACTACTTTTCCCACTGAAATGCATTATTTTTCTTTTTGGCATTGGAGTTCACGATTAATTCTCAGTTACAATGTATGGAGTTAATGTATAATATGGTCAGGCTAAATTAGTGTTGGTGTTGCATAGAAAATTTGTAAAAATGACTTGAATAAGTTTCCATGAAATTATTAGCTTTTTGGTAACATTGGGAGTCTTGCTATATTATGTTATTGTCCTAAACTGAATGAGAACACATTTGAAAGTATTCAAGTAAAAATGATACAATACATAGTGAGTATAAAAATGGCAAATTGCAAAAAAATAAAAAGACACAATTGTCTTTCACTTTCCCTAGGTATATGTGTTTTGCAGTGTGACCACTGGCCTTGCTAATAGAATGCAGCACAAGTGACAGTGCTCCAAATCTGAGCCTATGCTTCAAGAGTCCTTGAATGCTTCTCAGCCAGGTTCTGAGTTTTGGCCTTGACAGGCTTTGGAAACCTTCTCAGTATGCCATGAGAGTAAGCCAGGGCTACTCTGTTGGGAGATAGCTCATGGACAGCAGAGAGAAGTTGTGCCAGCCGAAGCTATTCAGGACCAACCACTTTTTGGTAAACCCAGCCACTGACCACAGATACATATGAGCCCAGTGAAGAGCAGAAGAATCACCCAACTGAGCTCAGCCCAAATAGTCCACTTGCAGAATTACTGTTTTAAGCCACTAAATTTTGGCATGGTTTGTTATTTAGCTAACTGCTGCAAATCATTTAGCTAATTATTTGCTATACTAGCTAACTAATCCAAGTTAGAAAGTCTTTTCTAGTGAATTCATTGGAAACATTCTCTCTGAGACAAAGCAGGGCATTCTTAAGGATGGTTGTACCTGTAGTTCACCGTTCAGTTAGAGTTTTAGTTGGAACATTATAGACTTGCTTGCTTGCTTGATCTATCTATCATCTATCATCTATCTATCTATCTATCTATCTATCATCATCATCATCATCATCATCATCATCATCATCTATCTATCATCTATCATCTATCATTTATCTATTTTTATTTTCTTCATCTTTTGTATATTTTTTATTTTTGTTTTTTTTCAATTATAGTTGACATACACTAATATATTAATTTCAAGTGTATGACACAGGGATTAGACATCTATATAACTTATAAAGTGATCACCCTGATAAATCCACTACCCATCTGACACTAGTTATTACAATACTACTGACTATATTCCCCATGCTATACTTTACATCTCCACGACTATTTTACAACTATCAATTTGTATTTCTTAATTCCCTCCCCTTTCTCCTCCCCCCACCAATCTTACAAACATCAAAATGCTCTCTGTATCTATGAGCTTGTTTCTGTTGTTTGTTTGTTTATTCTGTTCTCTAAACTCCACATATGACATTTGTCTTTCTCTTCCTGACTTACTCTACTCAGCACAATACATTCTAGGTCCATCCATGTTGTTGCAGATAGATTTCATTCTTCTTAATGGCTGAATGATATTCCATTGTATACATATACCAACTCTTTATCCATTTATCCATTGATGCTTACCTAGGATGCCTCCACATCTTGGCTACTATAAAAATGCTATAATGAACATATGAATGCACATGTCCCTTCAAAGTAGTGTTTTGAGTTTCTTCAGATAAATTCCCAGAAGCAGGATAACTGGGCCATTCTTTGTCTCTTGTTATAGCCTGTGTTTTAAAGTCTATTTTAAAATTTAAGTATTGCTACTCTAGATTAGTTTGTTTGTTTCCATTTTCATGAAACATAATTTTTCATTCTTTTGCTTTGTCTGTGTGTGTCTTTCAATCTGAAGCCAGTCTCTTATAGGCAGCATATGTAAGGGTCTTATTTTTTTAAACATTTGGCTACCCAATCTTTTGATTAGAGCATTTAATCCATTTACATTTAAAGTAATTGTTGCTAGATATGTAGTTATTGCCATTTTTTATTATTCATGTTTTTTTTTTCATTTCTTTTTCTTAAAGAAGTCCCTCTAACATTTCCTGTAATAATACTAGATTGGTGATAATGAAATTCTTTAGCTTTTTCTCATCTGGGAAGTTCCTCATCTGTCCTTTGATTCTAAATGATAGCTGTGCTGGGTTGAGTAATCCAAATTGCAGGTCCACATTTCTCATCACTTTGAATATTTTGTACTAATCCTTCTGGCCTGCAGTTTCTGTTGAGAAATCAGGTGCCAGTCATATGGGTGCTCCCTTATAGGTAACTAACTGATTTTTCTCTTGCTGGTTTTTAGATTCCCTTTTTGTCTTTAACCTGTGTCATTTTAATTATGATGTGTCTTGGTGTAGGCCTCTTTGGGTTTATCTTGTTTGGGACTTTCTGTGCTTCTTGGGCTGTATGTCAATTTTCTTCACCAGGTTAGGGAAGTATTTGGTCATTATTTTTTGAAATAGGTTTTTAATTCTTTGCTTACTCTCTTTTCCTTCTGGTATCTCAATGATGTGAATGTTGGTATGCTTGATGTTATCCCAGAGGCCCCTTAAATTATCATCCTCTTTTGTTTGGATAATTTTTCTTTGGTTGGTGTTTTCTGCTATCTTATCTTCTGAATCATTGATTTGATCCCTCATTTAATCTAATCTACTACTAATTCTTCCTAAGGTCTTCATTTAAATTATTGTATTCTTCATTTCTGACTGGTTCTTTTTTATGTTTTCTATTTCCACTTTTATGTTTTTTTATCTCTTTGTTAATGTTCTCATTGAGTTCATCTACTCCTCCACTAAGTTCATTGAGTATCCTTATAACCAGAGTTTTGAACTCTGTATCTGGTAGATAGATTGCTTGTCTCAATTTTGAGTAGTTTTTTTTTTTTTCTGGAGTTTTGTTCTTTCATTTGAGACATGTTTCTTTGTCTTCTAATTTTGGCTGCCTATTTGTGTTTGTTTCTATGTATTAGACAGGACTACTATGTCTCCTTGTCTTAGTAGGGTGGCCTTATATAGTAGGTGTGCTGTGGGTCTCAGTAGCATAGTCTTGCCTGGTCATCTGGGCTGGGTGCTCCAGGTATGTCCCTTGTATGGATTGTGTGTGCCCTCCTGTTGTAGTTGAGCCATGGTTGCTGTTTGCTCATCCATGGATTGATCCTCAGTCCAATTGATTGTGATGACTGGCTATGACCAGTGAAGGAGCTGTTGCGCATGAGCTGACCTTACAGAGCAGGAATCACATTAGCAGGGCTCAGGTGCCTGCCGGGGTCTGATCTTTGGGAGTGTGTGTGTCCTCAGATGTGAGCCTGGGTGGCGCTCGACTCAGGCTTAAGCCAGCTGCTAGCCATGCAGGCCAGGGTTTCCTGATAGGAGCCCTGCCACAGACCAAGTTCAGCTGTACCCTGTGCATGTTTGGGGCCACCTGATATGAGCTTCCAAGGAATCCACAGATGGCTGCCACCCACAATGGGCTTGGAAGTGCCTCGAAAAGCCAAGCCACAAACTGAGGTTGGCTGCTACTAGTGTTGGGCTTGGGGCTGCTCAGCAAGAGATATGAGGCACGCCGAATCCAGATCCTGCTTGTTTAGGTCTCATGAACCTTTGAAAGATTTTAGGAAAGTCTTATGCAAGCCCTGGAAAATCCACCAGAAGCAGCTTGAGCGGGTCTGTCCATTGGGAGAGGTGGGATCTTAGGGAATCACTGGGGCAGGGCGACGAGCATTAGCTACCTTGATGGAGACTCAAATGTAGCACCTTCCTAGGTCTGTAAGGCAGGGGAGGGCTCAACGAAGGAACAGTGCCCTCTGCCAGCACTTCTGTCTGGGAGAAAACTGCCCCTTGGAATGATACACTTGCAGAGAATATAACTTTAACATAATGCCAGTGAGCTGTGCAAGTTTTACCCTTCCTTTGTAAACTCAGCTGTTCCTCATATCATCTTGTCTCATTTATTGACAACTGTATATGAAAACTCTCCCTTTTAATCAAGACTGAACATTCGATTATCTGGCATTTAAATCGAATTAAAAAAAAAAAGACCAAATGCAATCATATGGTAGTTTTAAGTGGCAGCTTTAAATACCATGCTGAGATATACTAAAATTATATAGATGAACAATTCATCTATCCAGCTTTTATAGACATCTAATTAACACATTGCAGTGTGAAAGTGAAACCACAAGATGGCAACAGAACAACTCTAATCTCCAACGCATTATTCTGCCATACTAAATGATATATCCTGTTCAAGCTAATTAACCCTGTCATTAATTCAATGGAAAGGTTAATTAATTAGTTAATGCTAGGTATAATAATTATGGTTTCCAAAAATATTTTAAACTTTTAATAATCTCCATTTTATTTTTGTCCAGGGAATGCCAAGGAATATAATTTGGTTTGCCAAGAATAAATTCACATTTCTTTCTGGCTTAAGAACTCCGATCTCACATTTAAAGTTGATTACAGTGAATAGACAAAGAGCTCAAACAAGCTAACGTCTCCTTTAAATTGAGATGAAGTTGATTGCTTTACATTTTGGTCCTAAATTCTTATATAGGAAGAGGAGATAGAGGAAAAGGAGCACCCTTTTCTACAGTAAATTTGGGGGAAAAAAATCAGTTATTTGGTTAGTTAGGTTTAATTTCCCTCTTCAAAATATTTCAGAGGCAGTCCAGGTGAATGGGTGAAGAATGAGGAGAAGAAGAAGAGAGGGTTGACAGAAAGAGGGTTCAACTAATTACACATAAAAGGCAACCTTTCTGGCATATTGCTATGGTTCTCTGTATGTTATCTCTTTAAATCCTCCCCATGATTCTTCAAGATGAGTAGTGTTAATACCATCCTTATTTTATAGTAGAAGAAATTGAGGCTCAGAGTGGTTGACTAAGTAGTAGAATAACATTTTGAAATCAGGTAATTTGAGTCCAGAGTCTTTGCTTTTAACTAGCCTATTCTACCATCCTTGAACATGTTAAACAAAAGCACAGCCTTAGTTTTTGTACTTTTGTAAAAAAATGTTTTATACATAGCATAATATATAATAATAGACACACTGTAATATATAACATATACCATATAGATAGTAAAATCGACTGAAGTTTTATTAAAATATTTTTTAATGTAGTTGACTTCTTCCTACAAGGGAGGACGAACAATTTAAAAGCCAGGGAATATAGGCTAATACCTGGGCTATTTACCAAATTTGCCCAAGAGTAAAATCTTAATTTTTTGAAATTCAAACCGTGCCACATCTTGAAAACTGACCAACTGTGTTCTATACCTCCAGGAACAAACTTGGAAGCTTTCCCAAGTTCAAAACTTTTGAATTGGTCTCTGTATATACATACGTATATATGAATATGTGTTTCTGAGTGAACCTGGTCATACTGAAAAGGGAAGGAGACTAAATCTTCCCATATCAAATAATTATTTCTATGAAATAGTAATCAAAGCTACCTCCACTTTTACAGGGGTGTACTTTTGAATCATAGTAAGTTAAATGATCTTAACCAATCTAGATTGACTAAATATATTCAGTTCCTCTGATTGAAGATGGAAAATGTTGACTAAAATTGCAAATTAAAATTAGAAATTTATATTTAAAAAGCCACAAAACAAAGAAAGAGCAAATAAAATTCGATACTTAACTGCTCAATTGGTGTGTTTTCCAGGTTGGTTGCATTTATAATTTTGTAGTTATTAAAGCTAAGACATTTTGGGAGGGAAGGTGGAAGGAAAAAGAGAGAGAGAGAGAGAGAGAGAGAGAGAGAGAGAGAGAGAGAGAAAGAGAGAGATGAGGAAATTGCCATCCTCAATATTTTTACTTGCTTTGCTACTGATGCCATATGCCTACACCATCCTTTATTCTTTCTTGTTATATTGGCCTCTTATATTTTGGAAGGACTTTGACTCCTGCTGATGGTCTTTTCTCTCTGTTGCCATCAACTGTTCAGTGTCCATTGGACAAATTAGCCAACACTTAGCTTTGTGGTACTTCTACCCCTTGAGATTTACTTTAAAAAAAAAATACTTATTTTAATTAGTTTCAAGTATACAGTACATTGGTTAGACATCTATATAGTATAATAAAATGATCCCCCCAATTGCTCCCTCCCTCCCCTGACCCTCTACCTAGCCAACATATTAATGCTAACTACATTCTCTATGCTAAGCTCCCCATCCCTATGACCATCCATCAGCTACTAATTTGTACTTCTTTAACCCTTCACCCCATTCTCCTAGCTCCCCCAAACCCCTCCCCTCTGTCTGTCACCAAATTGCCCACTATATTTGTGAGTCTGATTTTTGATTAGTTTGTTCTTTTTATTCCTTAGAATCCACATGTAAGTAAAATCATATAGTGTTTATCTTTCTCTCTCTGACTTAAATACCTTCCAGGTCCATCAAAGCAATACCTTTTTTCTTCCCCTTCCTTTCAGTCTGTTTGTGTCTTTTTATCTGAAGTGAGTCTCTTAAAGGCAACATGTAGGGGTCATGTTTTCCTTTCCATTCATCCACTCCATCTTTTAATTGGAGCACTTAATTCTTTTCCATTTGAGGTACTTATTGATAGGAATGTAGTTGTTACCATTCTTTATTCCTGTTTTTGATACAGGTTTTTTTCTTAAAGAAGTCCCTCCAACATTTCCTGTAATACTGGCTTGGTGGTGATAAATTTCTTTATTTTTGTCTGGGAAACTCTTTATCTGTCCTTTGACTCTAAATGATAGCTTTGCTGGATAAACTAATCTCGGTTGTAGATCCTGGGTCTTCATCCTGTCATATATTTTGTGCCAAGCCCTTCTGTCCCACATACTTTGTTTTGAGAAATCAGCTGCCAGTCTTATGGGTGTTTTTTTTTTTTACAAATAACTATGTGTTTTTCTCCTGTGCTTTTAATATTCTTTTTTGTATTTAACCTTTGGCATTTTAATTGTGTGTCTTGGTGTGGGCCTCTTTAGAGCCCTGATTTTTGGAATTCTTTGAGCTTTTTGGGGTTTTATGTCCATTTCCTTCACCAAGTTAAGAAAAGTTTTACATCATTATTTCTTCAAACAGCTGTTCAACATCTTGATTTTCTTCAGTTAAGTTGATCAGATGGATATTTGGACCCTTAATAGTGTCCCATGTGTTCCTTAAATTATTTTTATTGTCTTGGCATCTCATCTCTTGCCATTCTGATTGTGTGTCCTTGACTTTCCCATTCTCTAGATAGAGCATCTGATCCTTTTCTTTATTCCTTTGTGTGTTCCATTTAATATACTTCTTATCTCAGATAATGTGTTCTTCATTTCTGACTGGTTCCCTTTTATAATTTCCGTTTCAATTTTTATGTTTTTTTTTTATGAAGTTCTTACTGAATTTATTTACACTTCCCAAAAGCATCTTTATAATCAGTGTTTTTAACTCTGCATCTTTTAGATTATTTGACTCCATTATATCTAAATCTCTGTTCTGCTCTCTCATATGGTTTCTGCTTCTTTGTCTTCCCATTTTGGCTTCCTTTCCGGGTCTGTTTCTATGTATTAAGCAAAGCTCCTAAGTCTCCCGGTCTTCTTAGTGTGGATTTGTGAAATAGTTGTCCAGTGGCACAGTCCTGAGAGGAGTTCAGCTGCAAGTCAAATTTAGCCCAAGCTTCTGCCCCTCCAGGGCCACCAGTTAAGAATCAGAAAGCAATCCACAGATGTTGTGCTTACAGTTGTCTCAAAAGGCCACAGCTGAAACCGAGGCCAGCTGCCTCCAGTGTGAGTCCAGGTGCTTCTCAGCAAGGAGCATCTGACTAGCTGACATACTTGGATGTGGCTTGAGTGGGGCTGTGAGTTGGGGGAGGTGGAGCGTTAGGGAATACTCTGGATTGGAGTGACCTTTGTTATCCAGTTTGATGGCCGTGCTGTGTCTGGCACACTGGAAAGGCAGAGGGCTCAACAAGGAACAATGGATACCACCAACACTTCTGTATAGAGTAAGTCTCACCTCGGCCCTCCCTCTGACAATATCTCCCTGTAAGTCCTTGGTACCCACTGTGCACAGCTAATTAGGCACTGGTGCTCAGAGCGAGCAGGTCTGTCACTGGAAAATCCGCTCGTGAATGAGGCCTCTTTAAGAGGCTTCTGTCATTGCTGCACCTCTGTCTCACTCAGCTGATGGAGACCTGCAGCCTTGTGTCCTTGCCCCATCCTACCTTCTGCTGTCGCAAGGTGGGTGCTTTCTTGGATTTCTCTAGTTGTATGGCTTATTCCTCTGAAACTCAGGAAATTTTTTCTTGCTGCTGCTCCTTGTTTCCATCACAACTTTGATTTGGTTGCCAGAGGGATGAACAGAGCTTCTATCATCTATGCCATTTTTTCCCCTCGAGATTTACTTTTATCCACTCTTGTTCTATTGTTATCATCTGGACTGTCATCTCCCATCCTTCTGGGTCTCTCATTTCCTTTTTTGCAGTTTACCTTTTTTTTCTCACCTTATAGTCTCTTGCATTTTATTTTTTCAAGTCTAGGTTTTAGTTTTTCCTTACTGGGCTACATTCTTATAGTGTCTTCTATTATTTTATCAGCATCTTCTCTTATTTTTCCAACAAACTGAAAATCTTGTCTTGCCAGAATTGGGATTTGTGCAAATAAATTCCTCATTCTGCATTCACTCCTCAACCCTTAGCATTTTTTCATCCTTCTTCAGCATGTATCTTATTTCATCCAGAACAGTGTTTTTAACCCAAATATTACAGAATAGGAACCTAAGGCTTAATGTTATTAAAAACTTGCTCATGGTCCCCTGGCTGGAAATTGGTAGAGCCAAGTCAGGCTTTCTAACTCTTTTCAGTAATTTTTCCCTTAGAAGTTTTCAGATAATCTCAGGGAAAAGATACATACATTTTCATGTATCTTAATTACCTTTGTTCTGAAATTTAATTTTATTGTTTTGACCTTTGGTAGCAGAAATCTGATCAGAGTATTAGCTATAACCAAGGAAAGCTGCATGAGCTTACATATTATTCCAGCAGGTGGTGCTCTGAAACTGCAACCTATTTAAACAACTCAAAATCAATTTCTGACTAATGGCAAGAGCTTAACTTTATTAAAGACAAAGACATAACACACCATCTAATTTATAGTACTCCTAGCAAGTATAGCTCAGTTGTCACATGTAGCTTGTGTAAAAGCATATCGGAATAATTTAAGGATTAGAACCAAGGCTCTGGAGGGAGAATTTGGGTATTTGGTCTTGTTTCAGGAGTATAAGCTTTCTACAAATTACCATATTATTTGTGTAGTTAATTTCAGTACCAGGTTTATGTCACATCAAGAGGTCTAAAATTACCTTAAAATGCATTTCAAAAATCTTATAAAATTATTATAATTATCTTTAAGTACAAATATAGATTTTAATGCTTTTAGGAAGGAAAGGAGGCAGCAACTTAGATGACAGGTTTAAGAAGAACTGAAAGAATCATTTGTTTTTCTAGATAACATATCCCCTTCATTGATTTGCAGTAGTGTTCAAATATATCATTTTTTTTTCTCTTCCTTATAGGTAAAGGAATGTGTTATCTGGACAGGCTAAAGCATTACATCATTCATACTTATCAATACCAGCACAACAAGAATTAGATTAGCTTAGTTGTCTGATCACCTGGTAGAGATTTGAGTGCAAAGGACAAAGGCTGGGAAATCAGATGGAGGGGAGGATTAACAGAGAATGATAGCTTGGAGTGAGGATGTCTAGTGCCTTAAAGTGGTTGCTTTTGATAATTTTGTCCAGTTTTATACTTTTTCTTTCTTCTCTTTTTTTTTATTTCCCTTCTCTTCCCTCCTGTTCTCTCTCCTTCCTTTCCCTTCTCTTTCCTTCCCTTACATTTTGTGTCTTCGAAGACCCCAGCAGCATCCATAAATAAAAAGACACTGTTTTTCTCTAATTCCTTTCCCTTGTTCAAAAAACCTAAGAGGTACAAACAGAAGAGGAGAGGACTTAAAAAATACACAAAGGGAAAAAAGTAGGACAATTTAATGTTTATACACTTTGAGGAAAGATTATTCAAAAAATATGACAAAGAATGAAACTATTTAAAATCTATGTAGTAGCCCAACCACAGAGCCAGCCGAGGTGTAGAGCACCAATAGCTCAGTGATTGACACACATCTTATTCATTAATTTATTCATTCATCTAGTATTTTCTGAGCAACTACTAAGTGCCAGCTACTGGAGACACAATGGAGATAAAAAGAAAAAAACAGATGTGTAATTATTTTATGTATTGAGTCTAAAATGTAGAAATGAGCAGGGATGTCATGTTGGGATCAAGGATAAATGTGCTATCTCAAAGCCTCTTTCTTTCTTTCTTCCTCCCTTTATCCTTCTCTCTCTCTTTCTGTACCTTACCCTCACAGAGTCTTCCCACCATGCTACGACTTGAGTGAAACACTATCCCCTGATAGAGGTAATTGGCTTTCTGAGTGAACAGAAGGCACAGATTTTTACAGTTTAGATCTCCATGGGGTGAACTCTAATCCGTTAAAAAAAAGGGGAGGGGTGGAGACTGGCACATAAGCTCCCCCTTCTTTCTCTATTTTAGAGACTACTCTGAGAAGTTGCTTCTGATAGCCTTTCCAAAGAAGTTCTTACAAAGAGCAAACATGCCTGTGTTAAATTAGTTAAACAAGGAGGCCATTATTAAACCAAGGTGTCTGTAACACCCTAGCAGCCTACATAAGCAAAGATAAGCAAATGCCTCAAGGTTAAAAAATTGAAACCTAAGGACAACCCATCACAAACAATCCTTTTCCAAATAAGGTGATGGCTTAAGTTATAGCCAATAAAAATGTTTTACTTGATTTGCTTCTGCCTCTTCTCTATAAAAGCCTTTCTCCCAGCTTCTGTCAGTGGAGCACTTCTAACAACTTCCAGTCTGGTGTAGCCCAATCAAAATCAATTTTTGCTCAAATAAACTCTTAAAGTTTTTAATATGCTTCAGTTTATCTTTTAACATCTGTTCAATGACTTGCTGTCTCACTAGAAGTGAGAGCCCACACAGTGGTGCATTACGGTGTCATATTACACCTTTCCTTGCTTCCCTTCCCTTTTACTCTCTGCCTTGGCCTTTCATCCTCTAATCAATGTATTACTGGCTTGATTCTTCCCAAGACTCTACTTTTTAGAGGCCACAGGCTAAGAAAAGATGTTATTTTTGGTAATGACACAAATATTTTACAAAGCTCTGGGGCTTTACAAACTATCAAATGGGGAAGTAGAACATTTTCCTAGTTAATTTCTTACATAGGGTTGTGAGTAACCGGAACACAAGGTTTATATTTTTATCTTTGAATTTTTCAGTCTTTAACAGAGTCCTGGCATGCAGTAGGGAGTGCAAGTATATAAAAATATTTTTATAAAATTATAAAAATTTTATAATTATGTAAAATTTATATAAAATTTATAATTTTATAAAGTATATAAAAGTTATATACATGCTTTCCCCTTGAAGAAAATTTTATACTTAATCAAAATACAAATTGATCAGTGAAGTTAGTCAAGTAGAGACTATCTGCACCATAAAATAACATCTTTATGAAATTATATAAAATAAGTAAAATCCATAAAATTTAGTTTGCCATAGAACTGGTTTATGCAGATATTTCCAGGACTATGTTTATCTCCAAAAAAGCACATATAACTGCTAGAGTCATTCACAAAGATAATTTCTGACAACACTGAAACATTTTATAAAATATGGACTTTTCTTGACATATCAGAGAATATCTAAACAGATAATGAAAATATTCATATAAATACACACAGTTGAAACAGCTGTTCAAAAACTGAAACCCTTTAAAAATGACCTGTCCTTCATAATGTATAGCTTATTCATGTTTATGCTGCTAATATGAAGTGCTTCTGATTTGACTCATTGCTGTCATCTCAATGACTAATCATTTAAGTTAGGATCCAGAGGTGGCAGGGAAGCTCAGTGTTGAATTCATGATGGCTGTCTGTGGCTCCCACCAGAGATGCACAAGCTCTATTCCAATAGCAGACTCATCTGCTTTCAAATTCTGGCTTTGAAGTTTTAAAACTATAACTAAACCATGATTCAGTCTCCTCCTTTGTAAATTGATGGTCAATATTCTTGCTGGATCTGCTCCAGTGTTGGTGCATGGATCAAAAGGGATAAATAAGATATGCGAAAGTGCTTTGCAAAGCGTAAAGTGCTAGATAAATGTGGGTATTATTATTATTCCTCAGGAAGAACACTTAGGTCATTGCTTAGTAATGGTGAGGCAAACAGTGTCACTAAATAAGACAATATAATGGTCTTAAGAGGCTCTAATTCAGTTTCTTCTTTTTATTCAAGCACACAATTGCATTCTAACACTTCACAGACAACTTGAAATGGGCCCTGTGGAGGCCGATAAGGAAAATTAGAACAAGGAGCTATTTGTGCCCTCATTTTAATAACTGAGTCAAGGAGCAGGCACTTTTAATATAGGAAAGAAAGAACACTTTCTCTTAGTCCTCAGCAAGATAATGACTCCATTATAAAGCAGGCCGTCCCTAATAAACAATGCGCAGTGCTCATGGAGTGTTTTCCCTTCATGTTGAGGAATCAGAAAGACACCAAGGTGCTATGAAAGTATAAAATCAGATTTAGATTTAGTCATCATTCACAGAGGATTGTCATTTTTACAGACTTTTTTTTTTTTTTTTTTAAATCATCAGGGATAAATGGGCCTTTAGTTAAGATACCTGCTGGGCATCAATGCTTCCCAACTGGATTCTCCTTTATTTATGCATTGTAGGGGAGGAAAGTTTTCCTTCACTCTTTTAAGGTTGCCACCTGGGTGTGAAAATTAAACTGACAAAGATTAACAGGAGAGAAACATACATTTTATATAAGTTTTACCTCACATGGGAGCTTCCTTGAGGAAATGAAGACCCAAAGCAACACACCTGAGTATTTTCTGCTAGGTATGATGAAGTGCTGGCAGTCATGTAGAAATAATGATAGGTCAGAGAATTTGAAGTACAGTTATTTGGGTAAAACTGAGCAAGGCCTGGTGGTTAGACTCTTCTTGGCATTTCTTTGTCTTTAGGGATAAGGATGCTCCTTTCCTGCAGGCATAGGGAGGGAACCACACACCTGAGGCTTTTATGACCTATTTCAGAGAAGAAGGTTCTGTGAGAGGTCAAAGTGATTTTCCTGCTTCTACTGTTTTCTCAGCCTCCTTCAGTTTGAAACATTCCATTATGCCAAGGTGCCGTATTTTGGGGTAGCTTGTCCCAAACCCCATCAGTTTATACATATACGTATACATACACATACTTATTTGCTTTTGTTTTAATTTCTATAGAAACGTATGACATTTTAATTGAATTTTAACATGGGAGAATATAAAACTCTGTGCCTTGACTGGGGACATGAGAGAAACCCGAGGCCTGTGTGAATGAGTGTGCAGAAGTATGCATGTGCGTGGAGGCGTGAGCATTCCTTTTTATGTTAATGTGGAATCTCAGTGAGTGGTAGTCTGAGAAGTTTGAAATAGACAAAGACTTCTTAGATATGACAGCAAAAGCATGATCCATAAAAGACAAAATTGATAAAGTGGACTTTATTAAAGTTAAAAACTTCTCTTTGAAGACACTCTTAAGAGAAAGGAAAGACAAACCATGAACTGGGAGAAAATATTTGCAAATCATGTATCTGATAAAGGACTAGTATTAAGAATTTATAAAGAACTCTCTAAACTCAATTAGAAAACAGAAATCTCAGATGAAAAATAGGCTAATATATCACCTAAGAAGATACATTGAGGTAATCAGAACATGAAAAGATGTTAATATTGCTTTATAGTCATTAGGGAAATGCAAATTAAAACCATGAGATACCACTACACACATGTTAAAATGGCTAAAATTTAAAACACTGACCATACCAAATATTGGTAAGGATGTGAAGAAATTTACCTTTCATATATTGCTTGTGGAAATAAATAAATGGTATGAACAATTTGTAAAACAGTTTGGCAGTTTCTTAAGTAGTTAAACATAGACATACCATATAATCTATGTATTTACAAAAGGAAATAAAAATATGTATGTACAAAAAGACTTTTACATAATGTTCACAGCTGTTTTATTCATAATATCCTCAAAATATAAACAAATTATAGAATATCCATAAGTGGAATCCATACTCAGCAATAATGAGGAATGAACTATTGAAATACACTAAAATGTGGATAATTCTCAAAATAATTATGCTGAGTGAAAGAAGCCAGAAATAAAATATACTGTATGATTCCATTTATATGAAATTATAGAAAATGAAAACTTATAGTGACAGAAAGCAAATCACAGATTGCTTGGGGGGAAAGGGCAAGGTAGTCTAGGATGGAGGAATTACAGAGTAGCACAAAAAACTTAGGAGGGTGATGAATATATTTATTACCTTTGTTGTGGTAATGGTTTCACAGGCATATACACAGTCAAAACTTATTAAGTTGTACAATTTAGACATATTCAGTTTATTATAAATTATACATAAAAAGTTGTTAAGAATACTCTTTCCCCCCAAAAAATTAACACATCCTTTTACAATCTTATTTCTCTGGCTTTGGTTTTCTTCTTTCAACAATAAATATTTCATTCCACTCTCTTCTTATTTGCATGATTTCTGATGAGAGGTTAGCTGAGCTGTAATTCTTATCCTGGATCTTCTACAGGGGTCCCCAAGTGTCGGGCTCCAGACTGGTACCTGTCTGTGGCCTTTTAGGCCCTAGGCTGCACAGCAGGAGGTGAGAGGTGGGCTAGGAAGTAAAATTTCATCTGTATTTGCAGCTGCTCCCCAGAACCAGCATCACCACCTTAGCTCTCCCTCAGATCATCAGACATTGGATTCTCACAGGAGCACCAGTCCCTGGTGTCAAAAATGTTGGGGACCATTGTTCTACAGGTAAGAGTTTGTTTCCCCTTCTGGCTTCTTTCAAGACTGTGTCTTTAGTTTTCTGTAGTTTGTATATGAATGTAAATTTCTTGGGTATTTATCCACTTGGTGTTCTCTCAGCTTCCTGGGTGTGTGGTTGGGTGTCTGTCATTAATTTTGGAAAGTTCTTAACCATTATTTCTTCAGATATTTTTTTTCCACCTTGTTCTCTTTTTCTTCTTCTGGTTTTCCAATTATACCTATGCTACACTTTTTGAAATTATCTTACAGTTCTTAGATTTTCTTTCTGTTGTTTTTTTTTTTTAATTATTATTCTTTATTACTCTTTCAATTTTAGTTTGGGAAGTTTTTATTTATCTGCCTTTAAGCTGACTCATTCTTTCTGGGCTGTGACAATTCTACTGGTGAGCTCATCAAAGACAGTCTTCATTTTTGTTGTACGTTCGCTTTTTAGCATTTTCTTTTGATATTTTCCTAGAGCTTCCATCTCTTTGCTTATATTACCCATCTGATCTTGCATATTGTGTACTTCTTTCATTAGAGGTTTTAACATATTAGTCATAGTTGTTTTATATTTTCTGTGTGATAATTCCAAAATCTGTGTCTGATTCTGGCTTTAATGTTTGTTTTCCCTTTTCAGACTATGTTTCCTTCTGTCTTTTGGCATGCCTTGCAAATTTTTTTGAAAGTTGTACACCTTGCATCAAGTTATAGGAACTGGAGGTAAATATACATTTAATGTAAAGGGCTTTTTTTTTAAAAAAAAAATACGTCTAGGAATTAGGCTGTGTTTAACATTTGTTGAAGCTGTAGGTATCCGAAGCTTTACATTCCTTTAGTGACCTTGTCTTACAATCCCCAGTTTCCTTTCCTTTTTCTTTCTTCCTTCCTTCCTTCCTTCCTTCCTTCCTTCCTTCCTTCCTTCCTTCCTTTCTTTCTTTCTTTCTTTCTTTCTTTCTTTCTTTCTTTCTTTCTTTCTTTCTTCTTTCTTTTTAAATTAATTAATTAATTTTAATCAGTTCCAAGTATACAGTACATTGGTTAGACTCTATATAGATCATAAAACAATCCCCCAAATGCTCCCTCCCTCCCCTGATGCTCCACCTAGCCAATGTATTAATGCTAACTGCATTCCCTATGCTGTGCTCCCCATCCCTGTGACCATCTATCAACTACTAATTTGTACAATCCCTGGTTTTCCTTGGTCTTCCCTAAAAACTTACCTTTAGAGTCCTCATCTCACAGCCCTCTCAGCTGTAAGCCATTGCTATTATACTGGAGCCCTGTTGGTGTGGTGGTAAGGTTTGGGCAGGGAAGGGTTCTGCAATCTTATGATCAAGTTCCAGTCTTTTAGGTGGCTTGAGCTATGATCTTCACAAGTGTTTCTTAGTTTTACCTTTACTCCTTATATGATACAAGAAGCCTAGAGGGGCTTGGAGTCAGGAAACAGCTCATCCCTAGATGGGATAAAGTGGTAAGGAGAGTTCCGCCCTCCCCCCAACCCCAGAAAATAACCCTTTTTTAAATGGAGAATGCTCTGTGCATTTCACAGTGGTTATTCTCCCCTTGCCCCTGCCAGAGCCACAAGAGGATCTTACTGTGAGAACCTGGCAGGATTCCTGGAGATAAAACCCACCAAGGTGTGCAGCCCCTTCAGACTGCAGCTCCCAGGAGTTTATCACTGTCACACTAATTTACAATCAGCTTTCAGCAATTCATCAAAATTCCTACTTAAATGTTTCTACTAGTTTTTGGCTCCAGTGGCTTCTACTCCAGGTAAGCACATCTTAGTTATAGCTATAACTCTCTGGATTCACCTGTCTCCTCAGATTTCAGGATGGCAGTTTTCCTTTCAAACTCACTTCTCTGGCGGGCACAATCACTGGCTCATTTCTCACCTTTATAGAATGGAAACACTTCCCCTGCTTTCTTAGAGCTCAGTTTAATGCACAGGAGAGACCTTTTAAACACAGAAAGATAGATGGTTGGTAGAGAGATGCCAAGAAGGTCACGGGAGCACAGAGGTGGGCTACATTCTAATGTGGAGAGATGGGGTAGAAAATGGAGAGGGCAGGCAAGGATTCAGGAAAGTGGTGATACTTGAGTTGGGTTTTATGGGAGTTAACAAGATATAGAAGGAGAGGTGAGAGAGGAAAGACGTTTAGAATTTAGGGAATAGCAAATGCAGTGGCACAAGCATGAAAGGGAAAATGTCTTAGACATTGTCATTTAGTATTTTTGAGAGCTTTGCCTGTGTTAGGCAATTTACTCAAATTATTTTGTGCTACTTAATTCAGAACACTCTCTGCATCACGAAGGGATTGTTTGTGGGTGGCCTTTGCACATCCATCCTCTTTGCAGTTACCTTAACTGAGTACAATAGGCAGCTTGATTTTCTGTTGAATTGCAAGTGAAAATGTGATATATTCATTTCAATTATAATTTGTTTTTAACATCTTAATTTATGTGATTATAAAACAAGGGGGAAATCCTTAATTTTCATGTGTTTTGAGAATTAGTTTTGTGAGAAATGCTTTAAACTAATTAATGAGGCTAATAACAGAATCTTGCAAATTGCAAGATGTTCAATTAACCACAGCTGCCCTTTGGGAACATTCCTGGACTCCAGTGATTCCTTGGAGGTTTTTGGGAACCTAAGGCAGAGTTTCAAACCCAACATAAGAGAAGATTGTCTAATTAGAACAGCATACTGGAAGTTGGTTACCTTGAGCTGTATTTTTGCTTTAGTAAGTTTTTCTATATGACCTTGGGCAAACTGCATAATCTTTTGGGGTTTTCTTATCTCTCAAAGGCGGATAATACTTGCTTGATTTTAGGCCTTTTTAAGGTCTGGGATGAAAGCTGTTTTATAAGCTTGTTGCATTATCAGGAAACACCAGATTTAGAAGTTATTATTAACTATGGTAGACATGTGAACACATATCTGCCCTGCTTCCAAGATTAAATAAAAACTCACCATTGGAATTCAACTGCTGGGTTGCCATGGGCATAGTGTTCTTTTCATGGTATTTGTAGAGCAGTTAATAGTCAGCAGTGACTGATGGGTAGAAGTTGGGCTTTAACTAGTTTTTCAGGTCAACGTTATTAACTTATTGACTGCAGACCTTATTATATTCCACAAGGCGGCTTTGCGAGTGTCACCACAATGAACACCTGACATTGGTTCTTATAATATAAATGACCTGACGAAAATGTGGAATCCCACAAGGTAAATAAATGAACATGCTTTAAAAAAAAAAAACATTAAAATTACAGAAGAGAGAAAATAATCAGTTTCCAGTGGATAGCTTACAACACATATACAGTGTACTCCTGACCCTAAGCAGGCACCTGTTCATCATGATTTCTATAATATTTAACCAGACTGGTAAATATTTCTGCTAGTAGAAATAACATCCTCTTTATTTCATCTCATTTACATTCTGCAAAAGTATTGTGTTTCTTTCTGTGATATTATTTGTTGATGCTTCAGAAAAAACATGATTATGAATCCTGCTGCCAAATCCTTCAAGGCAAATATTTTCAAAACGTAGTAAGCTATTTGTTCTGAACTTTTGCCTCTCCCCTTTCTTCTCATGCTGTTTGCTTATTTCTGTGGAGCTAGAAAATATGTTAAGTACAAGGCAAGATAACTTGCTGACAAACCATTGGGAAGCCCTACTCTGAGGCACTTCTCGTCTGATGTGTGGGCTCACTGAGTGGCTCCTTCTGTGGTCAGTGACTCAGGGGATGGCTCATTATGCCATCAAATGTCCTCAATCATACATGTGTAAATAGCTCTGGAAAAGTTACATTTTTTTAAATTAATTTATTACTTTAAATAGTATTATCTACTGTGTGTTGGGTACCATGGTAAGCATGAGAAACTGAAGATTTATAAAACACAACCAACAGTTTCTAGGACTTTATAACATAGTGGAAGAAACAGACATTCAAACTATGCAATTTGACTATTTCTCCATCTTAATAGTCTATTGGTAAAATTGAGCAACTTAGATTTCTCTGGTTTGTAGTTCTACCTGATAACATAGAACTTGATCTCTTTAAAATCCATGCCACACCTCTCCCCTCCACAGTTATTGGTGGGGATCCCTGGGAGTGGTCCACATGTCTTCACGTCTTCTTTAACCACTTTTGTCCTGGCTACTGTGGCTAGTGTCCCATGGGAAAGATAACAACATTGTCCCAGGTATTTAAAAATAGGAAATTGTCTAGGATTACCTCCAGGACCATGGTTCTAGAAACTGGGTAGCTAGTAGTAGCATTCATTAATCAAAATTGGGGAAGTAGGGAGAACAGATTTTAGGGGGAAGATTAAAAGTGAATAATGTATTTTAAATTAAAGGTGTCTATAGGACACCAAATGGAGATGACCAGGGAGCAGAGTTATCATCCTGTTGCTTAGGAGAGAACTGCTGTAAATTTGGGATTTATCAGCAGGTAGGGGCTGTTGAAGCCATATTTGTTGAGACTGCCCTGTGAAAGCATTTAGAGAGTGAAGAGAAGAGGAATACATCACAGAGAAAAAAAAAAAAAAAAAAAAAAAGCAGGCATGCTGTTAAAACTATGTTTTGGTAGATGAGAGCCTGGAGAGAATATGAAGATAAAGGGTATCTTAACATGAGGGTTTGAGGGGACCATTGTACGGGGAAAAGGGCACAAATTTACAGATCAGTTAGCCAAAGGCAGACTCTAGCAGCTTCCTATTTTTGCCACTGACTGCCCCTTCTACCTAGAGGAGAAATATTTAAAAACCTAAAGTTGGAGGAATTCGTTTTCTTGATAACATTCTGTGGCTTCCAATCTCATGCCTCAGATACCATGTACATTCTCCGAAAACCAAATTGAACCAAATCAAACCAAACTAAATCAAAACAAACCAAATCAATAAGACTTTTGCAGTGGGGGGATACAAATATTCCGTCGACTGCGATTACCAATAATTACGTTTACCTTTATGTTCTTCCCTCTCCGCCTCCTGTGTCACTTCCTGAAGTAAACACTGCACTAATTTTTGTGATGACCATTTTCTTGATTTAAAAAAAAGTCACAGATAGCTATATGTCTAAATAGTGTTGTTTCCTTTGCTTATTTTTAACATTTTTAAAAAAGGACATGAAACTATATGATGTCTCCTGGGATTTGCTTTTTTTACTTGATATTATATTGCTAAAATTCATACATAATGATGATTGTAGTAATATATTTTACTGATGTGTAATATTTTACTATGTAAATATACCATGATTTTTAAACATATCATAGTTGTCAATAGGCATTTGGGTTGCAGAAACATTTTTGTTATTATGAATGGTGCTGCTATGATTATCTCATACAGTGGCAAAAGTTTATTTTGAAGGTTGTATCAGACAGGATAAGGAGATTATGCTGTGAAAATTAACCCCTAGACATAGAAAACTTAACCCAGCAAAGATTGTTTTTTTGGTGGGGGTGTCTCAGGGGCCCAGGCTAACAGAGGCAACATTATTATTATTATATATGTATTCAAGAAAATAAGACAACTTTTGCACAGGGCTTCTGCCTTATCCCAGAAGTGACTGATGATGTCCATCCACATTTCTTTTTCCCGAAGTAGTTGTGTGGCCAAACCTAACGCAGGAGAGGGAGGTTGAGAGCTGCAGTGGAGCAGATGGAATATTTGTGATTATCTCGGTCTCCGGTAGGCATGAAATACTTGGGTTATAGGGTTTATGAACATTCAGTTTTACAAGGCTAAATTATTTTCCAAAGTGTTGATACAAATTTATACTTTCAATAGAAGTATATAAGAGATGTAATTTATTTTTTAAAACATTTAACAAATATTTTTTCACCAAAGTCCTTTTCTGGAGACATGTTTTTTTTTTTTTTTTTGTATTTTTATTTCCATCCAAAGTGAATAGAGACATTCTTAGGCCTATCTTTCAGGTAGAATAAGTGATTTTTACAAATAGGTACTATGGTAAATTCCTGGTGTGTTTGTCTACCTATCCTTCATTTGCACCTGGTAACAGCACCTGATCTTTTATTTCTTGGACCATATTTCCCTATTGCATGTAGTTATGATGATCCTATCACTGTGATTTGATCCCCTCACCTCCATCTTATCATAAGAAAGAATATAAAACAGAGCCTGCAGATGTGGATTGTTTTATTTTATTTTTGGTGCAGTGATTGTTCAGGGGTAGGACCATGACCCAGCTGAGGTAATTGAGACTAATGCAAAATTTTGCTTATGCCTGTTCAAAGAGAGAGAGGCAGTCCCTTTGATTTGGACTGAGAGTTATAAAGCCTGTATATACCTGGAGCTGCCATTAGCTGTCTGCCCTAGCCACCTCAAATACACTGCAGAATAAAGCCAAAAGAGAGAGTTAAGAGAGGCCACGTACAGGAGAGAGATACACAGAGCCTTGATTTAGCTGTGTCTAAAGACCAGTTTCTGGACTTTTTTGTTATATTATCTAAAAACATTCCCTATTTTACCTATATTCATTTCAATTGTGTGTTTGAGAGTCCCAATGTTAGTTAGTGGCAGAGATAAGATATGATTCCATGTCTTCAATCCCTTGGCTGGACTCTGTTTTTACAAATCTTCTTGTGATTCTCAGCTCTTCACTACTGGGCTAAACATTACCAGCTTCAGTTTCACATTGCTGTCTGAAAGTAGAGACCTAAGTGGTAGTGGGCGAGGGGGCACTTTAAGATTTTGAGAAAACATTTGCAAGGTTAAATCATGAGTGATGTGTCACAGCACAAATTAATATATTATACAATTTTGTCATTGTTCCCAAGACTAGAAATTGATTCTTAAGTTCCTTGGTCCATAGCACTATAAAAAGATACACATCCATCACCTTACACAGGATGGTGAGATTTTTATCTTTGTACTTACCTCAAGTGACAAATAGTTAATTAGACACATAAAGCATTTTCTAACATAGAGAGTTTTGAACTTGAAGTTTGCTGCTGACAGAGAGAGGGATCCCAGAGAGTGCAGAGGTCTGAACACTAAATTCAGAAACTTCTCCAATGTCTCAACAACTGCTAGGTCAGCTCTGAGGCCAATTAGTAAAAAAAAAAAAATTATAATTAAACCCATAAAGAAGCACTAATTATTATGCTTGGCAAGAAAGAAATGTGTCGAAAAGGGAAACCTGAAGGTGAGAAGGGAAGAACAGTCTTGACACTGTTCTGTCAAGGGCAGTGCTGTGGGGCAATTGCATAGGGGATGCTGGACCTGTTTTTGCTCAGGTAGGGATGTGTCCTCACAGATGCAGCCCTTGCCTCCCAGGTGAGTGCAGGGGATCTTGTACCTGTGTTCTACGATTAGGCCTGCTATGAACTGAACATTTGCATTCCCCACAAAATTCATATTTTGAAGTCTGACTCACAATGTGATGGTGTTTGAAGGTGGGGCCATTGGGAGGTGATTAGGCCATGAGCGTAGGGCCATCGTGATTGGATTATTATTATAAAAAGAGACAGAAGACAGCTTGCTTTTCACTCTGCTGTCCACTATGGAAGAACATAGCAAGAAGATGGCCATCTGAAATCAGGAAGAGGGTTCTCACCAGAACCCAACTATGATGACACCCTTATATCAGACCTCTGGCCTTCATACCTATGAGAAATAAATGTTTTTTAAGTTAGACAGTTTGTGGTATTTTGTTATAACAACCATAACTGACAAAGGTAAGACTTGTTCCAAAAAAAATGACCTTTCTAGAATTCACTCCTTGGTCTGCACGTGTGTTAACAGGAATAAGAAATTCAGAGACTTAAGGTTCTGGAGGAGCATATCTTTTCTAATTATGTCTAGTGAATAGAGCTTGTTAACAGCCATTGCCAGCTTTCATGTAGGCTACCTTATGGCTTTGGTTATTTGTATTACTGACAGTTTTCTGCCTCTGAATTCCTAGTTCTAAATACCGAGGCACATTGATCTAACATGAAACCCAACCTGCTTCAGTTTCCAGAATATGATGGACCTGAAGCAGTTAAAATAAATAAAAGCTAATTTTGCTGCTACTGGTTTGGTGCTGATATTTGATGACACTGAGCTATGACACTGGCCACTGTCATTAGAGTTTAAACTTTTGCCTTGATTTTTAGTTCTAGTCTCTTATCTTGGATTTGGTTTCTTTTACTCTGTTCATTCCCTTTCCTCTCAAGCCTCTCGGGCTCCCAGAATCTTGTTCCCAAACTTTGGCTATTATTACTGGGTGACAACTGCCAACCCAATTCCTAATGCTGGTCACTAAGTCACTCAACATATAGGGAAATGACCTATTAAGTAAGAGGGTCTGGCTAGAGTCCCTCCTCATTCTGGAGACACCATTATATTACATTTTCTTGCTTCCTCTACAGATAAGTGGGCCCATATGCCTAAGTTCTGGTTAGTGGATCATGGGGGGAAGTGATGGATGTCACTTCTGAGCCTGGACTTTAAAATCTCCCTGAAATACTTTTTATCTTTAATTGCTGGTTGGATATAGGAGATAAAATGGAGGATCTGAAGGCCTTGGAGGACTTGGGAACACTAGACAAAAAGATGCCAGGTTCTGAATGATTGGGCAGAACATGACTTCAGGCCAACCTACATTCAACTGTGGATATATGAAAAATACACATTTATTGGCCCAAGGCACTGGAATGTTGAGGTTGTTTGATATAGCAGTTAGCTTATCCTGATAAAAAATATCTTATATTCATCTATTCAGGTAATAGATACTTACTGAGTACTTACAAAGTGCTAGATTCTGTGTTAATGCCAGGTATGATAATGAAGAACTTATGGACCCTGGCTGCATAGCTCTTATAATCTACTGCTGGTAACTAATGTCAGTGAGATGAAGGGTTGGTAGAAGTAGATGAACTCCAAAGAAGCACGATTAACACTTTCAAGGAAATGATAGATGTAAAATCTTACATGATAAAATTGGACAAGATTTCTTGAGGTGGAAGACCTTGAGTTAAAATAAAGTAGTAGTAGGACTGTAAGTGAGTTACTAGGTAGTATATGTGGGGTCAAGTTTGTCTTTTGGATAAAAATAAACTTAATTATAAGAATGTGCCATATTATGGGAAAAAAACCAAAAGCTTATTGAGTTCTCAATATATTTTAGCCAATGTGCATATGTCCCTATTTATTTATTTTTTTATATTATGAAGTAGATATCCCCATTTTCTATTGTAAAGACTGAAGCTCGAGGACATTAAGTTATTTGTCTGACGTCATTTAGCTAACATGCAGCAGAACTGGCATTCTAACCTAAGCTTGTTGGGCCCTTTCTTCAGCACTGTGCTGTTTGGTTGGGTAAGTGTTATTGCTCTCATAGCATCCCATGATGAGAGACCAACACCCTGCTTGTTAGCCCACGTGGAAGGCTTCTGTCTTAGAAATGAAGGTAAGCACTACATCCCTCCCTTTCTGGAAAGATATATACTCCATTAGATTCCCATTTGTCAGAAGCATCAGTTTTTAAATATTTTCTCTTTCCTTTTATCTCAGGGGAATATCAATCTATACAGATTATTATTAATTCCCTAGCAACATTCTTAACTGCTCATTTTTTTTTTTACTGTTGCTAGTAAAAGGAAAAGCCTGACTGTTCTTGAAATTTCAGGGACTTTGATCACTTTTAGATGAAATATCACTTTGAGAGACATTTTAAGGAAAGCACAGAACAAGTAACTCCCTTGACCTCCCACTCCATCTACTCTTTCTCTGGAACAAGCAAAAATTACTTATTGGAGGCTTCTTTTCCATTAAACTGATCCTTTACTATTCCTCCACAGCCCTTGTCTTTTGAGAAATACCAAAGGTATACTTAAGATGGCATTTCAAAAGGAAGGGAATTCTCAAGCAGAAGTTTCCTTCTGCACTCCCACCCCAATTTCTTTTCATGCCTCAAAATCTAATGTTTAATTTGATCATTAGTGTATCTTTTATATATGAATGCAACAAAGCACATTTTTCATTATTATTCTGAACCATTGAGAATTTTAAAAATATGAATTCAAAAGAGTTAACTTTCATAAACATTGACTTATTTATTTAACAAATATCAATCACTCATTTATTTGATGAAAATTGATGAGGGGTGTACTACATGTCAGTTTGACTGGGGAGCTGACACTTGTCTCCATGGAGCTTGTCATCTAGGGGCAGACAGGAACACTAAGCACGTCAATGCACCAATAAGCTCTATACTTACTGATTTTCCCTTTCCCACTCCTTAATGGCATGTAGGGGGGATTTCATAACTTTCCAGCCACTTTAAAATTTTAGTACAAAAAATCCCAGTCCAGACTAATTTGGAAGTCCATTGACTTGTCTGAGTCACTATTTGTTTCCCACTCCCAGCCGTGGTCTGACTTGTACATTAAAAGCTGAAAGAAAATGACGATTTAAATAAATGAATAGACATTTTATGTTCTTGGATTGGAAGACTTAATTTTAGATGACAATAATCTTAAAATTGAGCTGTAAATTTAGCATAATACTTATCAAATTCTCAGCTGGTGTTTTTGCAGAAATTGTCAAGTTGGTCTTAAAATTCATATGGTAATACAAGGGAATCAGAATAGACAAAACAATCTCGGAAAAAAACAATGTTGGAGGATTTACACTTCCCAATTTCAAAACTTACTACAAAATTATAGTCATCAAGGCAGTGTGATATTGTCATAAGAACAGACATATGGTTCAATGAATTGGAATTGAGAGTGCAGAAAAAAATTCATATATGTTTATATACTATGTTCTACTTTAAATATGTGTAATGTGGGAGTCTAGAAGCTATAATAAACATATTAATGTTAAAAAAATACAAACATCCAGCTATAAGAGAAATAAGTTCTGGGGATCTAATATACAGCAAGATGATTA
Source organism: Cynopterus sphinx (assembly GCA_030015415.1). NCBI lineage: Eukaryota > Metazoa > Chordata > Mammalia > Chiroptera > Pteropodidae > Cynopterus > Cynopterus sphinx. The sequence continues at coordinate 101,540,596 of CM057382.1, read as the reverse complement.
TAGCTAACAATACTGTATTATATACTTGAAATTTGCTAAGAGAGTAGGTCCTAAGTGTTCTCAACACACGCACATGCACACACACACACACAGGTAGCTATGTGAGGTGATAGATGTGCTAACTAGATTGTGGCAATCATTTCACTATATATGTATATCAAATAAAGAAAGGAAATATTGACACATGGACCCTGAAAGCATTGTAAGTGACAGAAACTGGTCACAAAACACCAGGTGTGTTACTTCATTTATATAAAGTGACCAGGTAGGTAAATCTTTAGAGACAAAGTAGCTTAGTATTTTCCAGGGGCTGGGGGGAGGTGAGAATGGAAAGTGATTGCTAGCAGGCATGAGATTTCTTTTTGGAAGAACAAAAATATTTTAAAATTAAACAAGGTGATGGTCGCATGCCCTGTGAATATTCTTAAAAAACATAAATTGTACACTTAAATGGGTGAAATGTGTTGAAAAAAAAATTAAAGCTGTTAAAAAACAAAACAAAACAATAAAGGGAAGGCCAGTGTGATGGAGCCAGAGGTAGCAGGAGAAATTATCTTGGAGGAACTGGCCTCTACATAGAAGATAGAAACTGAATTGAAAACACTTTCCTCTTCCTCTCTAGACATTGATTGTGTGTGTGTGTGTGTGTGTGTGTGTGTGTGTGTGTGTGTGTGTGTGTGTGTGTGTTGGGGCAGGGGTGGAGTTTGAAAGCCTCTTGAGATATTTAAAAAATAATAGAATTTCAGGGGTCTTAGAAATTATTTAATGTAACCTCATCAGTTTAGTAAACAAAAGCCTGGAGTATGGAGATTAAGAGCATGAGCTTCTGCATGAAATGGACTCAGGTCCTAGCTTTGTTCCTGTAATTTGCAGCTTTTGTGACTTCACGAATGTTACCTGGCTTTTCTAATAATGCAAACATCTCCTGAGTATCCATTATGCGCCAGATGTTCTACTAATTATTTTACCATTTTAATTTTTTATTTAATTGTATCTTTATTGACAACCACACTTCCCTATGTCATAAGAAGTCTTCTTTTTAACAGAAATTATTTTGTGGGAGTTATTACAAATGAGAGAAGAGGACCAAGAAAATCAGGGTTGAACAAAAGAACAGATACTGAGTGTCCAGGTAAATTCACTAGTTCTGTGATTTGCTTCATCTTATCAGACTTATGGGGGTGGGGAATGTGATCCCAATTCAGTCTCAGTTATAATAAATTATGAAATTTTGGGACTGCTGAAGAGTATAAGGAATTACAAACATTGAATGTTCAATTGCCAAAGGTTTACCACAGTATTTTTGTCCTTTTTGGTTCAATGCTAGCCACCACTATGGGCTTAAGATAGAGTTTGCTGATTATTATCATTTTATCTATTTTATTTTAATTTTTTTATACTGTATCATTACATTGTTTTTTTTTCTCTCTCCCTGTCTTTTGGTGACATTGGTTAACAAAATCTAGTAAGTTTCAGGTGTACAATTTAGCAGTAAGTCACACACACACACACACACACACACACACACACACACACACACACACACATTGTATTGTGTGTTCAGCGCCCATAGTTAGATTTCTTTCTGTTACCACATATTTGACTCCTTTTAACCCATCTACCGCCCTCCTCCTCCTTCTCACCCTATAATCTGGTAAACATTAGTCTATTGTCCATGTCCATGAGTCTCTGTTTGTCCTGTTCATTTGTTGCTTATAGGTTTACATCCCACATATAAGTGACATCATGTGATTTTTCAACTTTTCCTGTCTGGCTTATTTCGCTTAGCATGATTATCTCAAGGTCCATTCATGCTGTCAGAAATGGCATTAGTTCATCTCTTCTTATGGCTCAGTAATATTCCATTGCATATATGTTTCACAGCTTTTTTATCTAATCATCTATTGTGGGACCCTTTGGCTGCTTCCATGTCCTGGTACCATAAATAATGCTGCTATGAACATTGGTGTGAAAATATCTTTTACGATATGTCTTTGGGGATTGCTGGATCATATGGTAAATCAATTCTTAGTTTTTCATACTGTATTCACTCAATTCACTGTTTTCCATAGTGGCTGTACAAATTTGCAGTACCACCAGCAATGTATGAGGGTTCCTTTTTCTCTGCACCTTCTTGAACTTTTGTTATTACTTGTTCTGCTATCATAATAGGTTTGAGATGCCGTCTCATTGTGGTTTTGATTTGCATTTTCCTAACAGCTAGTGATGTTGAGCATCTTTTCACTAGTTTATTGACCATTTGTATGTCTTGGGAGAAGTATCTATCTGTTCAGGTCCTCTGCCCATTTTTTAAGTGAGTTATTTGTTTTTTGTTGTTATTGAGTTGTATGAGTATTTTGTATATTTTGGTTATTAGGTCTTTATTGGAGGTATTTCTTGCAAATATATTTTCCAATTTGGATGGTTGTCTTACAGTTTCTTTTGCTGTAGAGAAGCTTTTTAATTTGATGTAATTCCATTTATTCATTTTTGCTTTTACTCCCCTTGCCTTTGAGGTCTAATTTATAAAACCCTCTTTAAGTCCAAGGTCCATGAGTTTAGTTCCTGTTTTCTTCTATGCAATTTATTGTTTCAGGTCTTATATTCAGGTCTTTAATCCATTTTAATTTTGGTGTGTGGTGATAGACAATGGTCTAGTTTCATTCTTTGCAGGTGGCCTTCCAGTTTTCCCAGCATCATTTGTTGAAGAGGCTTTCCTTTTTCCACTGTATGTTTTTGGCTTTTTTTGTTGAAAATTATTTGCTTACATAAATACGGGTTTACTTCTGAACTTTCAATTCTATTCCATTCATCTGTGTGTCTGTTTTCTGCCAATACCATGCTGTTTTGATTACTGTCATTTTGTAGTATAATTTAAGTCAGGCAGAGTGATGCCTCCAGCCTCATTCTTTTTTTCTCAGGATGGCTTTCGCAGTTTGGGGGCTTTTGTGCTTACATATAAATCTGATGATTTTTTTGTTCTATTTCTTTAAAAAAATGCTGATGTGGTTTTGATAGGGATTATATTAAATCTCTATAATGCTTTAGGTAATAAGGTCATTTTAACCACGTTGATTCTTCCAATCCAAGAACACAGAATATCTTTCCATTTCTTTATATCTTCTTTGATTTCTTTTAATAGACTCTTATAGTTTTCATTATATAGGTCCTTCGTTAGATTTATTCCTAGGTATTTTATTCTTTTTGTTGCAATCGCAAAAGGAATTACTTTTCCACTTCTTTTTCTGACACTTCATTATTAGAGTATAGGAAAGCTATGGATTTTTGAATGTTGATTTTGTATCCAGAGACTTTACTGTATTTGCTTATTATTTCTATTAGTGTTCTTATGGAGTTTTTAGGGTTTTCTATATAGAGAATCATGTCATCTGTAAATAGTGACAGCTTGACTTCTTCGTTTCCTAGTTGGATGCCTTTTATTTTTTTCTCTTGCATGATTGCACTTGCAAGGACCTCCAATGTTATATTGAATAACAGTGATGGTAGTGGACAGCCTTGTCTTGTTTCTGATCTTAGAGGAATGGTGTTGAGTTTTTTGCTATTAAGTATAATTTTGGCTGAAGGTTTGCATAGATGACCTTTATTATGTTAGGGTACTTCCCTTTTATACTAATTTTGTTAAGTGTTTTGGTCATAAATGGATGCTGTACCTTGTCAAAGGCTTTTTCTGCATCTATTGATATAGTCATATGATTCTTATTTTTTAATTTGTTTATGTGGTGTACCACATTAATGGATTTGCATATGTTGAACCATCCCGGTGCCCCTAGGATGAAGCCCACTTGATTGTGGTGTATGATCCTTTTAATGTGTTGCTGTATTTGGCTTGCTAGTATCTAATTTGAGATTTTTGCATTTGTTTTCATGAGAAATATTGGTCTGTAGTTTTCTTTTTTTCATGTTATCTTTGCCAGGTTTTGGGATCAGGGTAATACTGGCCTCATAAAATGAGTTGGGAAGTATTGCCTCCTCTTCAATTTTTTTGGAAGAGTTTGAAAAGAATAGATTTTAAATCTTCCTTGGATGTTTGGTAGAATTCACTGGTGAAGCCATCTGGTCCTGGACTTTTACTTTTGGTAGGTTTTAAGGATTGTTTAATTTCCATACTGCTGATCGGTCTATTTAGATTTTCCAGGTCTTGATTCAGTCTAGAAAGACTGTATCTTTCTTAATACTTGTCCATTTCTTCTAGGATATTAAATTTGGTGTTATATACTTTTTATGGTATTCTTGTATGATGATTTTTTATATTTCTGTTGTGTCTGTCATAATTTCCCCTCTTTCATCCTGATTTTTGTTTACTTGTATCCTTCCTTTTTTTTTCTTTAGTGAGTCTAACCAGGGGCTTGTCAATTTTATTAACTTTTTCAAAGAACCAGCTCTTTGTTGCATTTATTTTTTTCTATTTTTTAAAAAAATGTTATTTAATTCTGTTCTATTTTTTATTATTTTTCCCCTCTTGCTGATTTTACACTTTATTAGTTCTTTTCTAGGTTTTAAGATGAAATGTTAGGTTGTTTTTTTGGGGGGGCTTGTTCTTAGTTTTTGAGATAGGCCTGTAATGATATAAACTTTTCTCTGATAATTGTTTTTGCTGTGTCCAAAGTTTTGATGTGTTGTACTATCATTATCATTCATTTCTATGTATTCCTTGATCCTTCTTTTTACTTCTTCCCTGACCCAGTCATTCTTCAGTATCATATTGTTTAATTTCCATGTATTTGTAGTTTTTCCTGCTTTCTTTTTACAGTTGATCCCCAGCTTCAAAGCATTATGATCAGAGAATATTTGGTATGATTTCAACCCTCTTATATTTGTTGAGGCTATCTCTGTTTCCCAGTATGTGGTCAATTTGTGAGAATGTTCCATGTGTACTAGAGAAGAATATATAAGCAGCTGTTTAGAAATGAAAGACTCTGTAAATGTTATGTCCAGTTGATCTAATATGTCATTTAAGAATGTTATTTCATTACTGATTTTCTCTTTGAATAATCTGCTCATATCCAACAGTGGGATATTTAGGACCAATAGTGTTTTGGTCCATTTCTTCCTTTAGTTCTGTTAGTAATTGCTTTATATATTTTGGGATTGCTGATTGGGAGCATAGATATTAATAACTGTTATGTCTTCTTGGTGTATGATTCCCTTTATCATTATGAAGTGTCTCTCTGTATCTTTCTTTACCTTTTTTTTGAAGTCTATTTCGTCTGGTTTTAGTACTGCTACTCCTACTTTTCCCGGAATGCCATTTGCTTGAAATATTTTCCACCCTTTCACTGTGAGTCTATATTTGTCTTGGAACTGAGATGTGTCTCCTGGAGGCAGCATATGGTAGAGTTTTGTTTTTTGACGTAATCTGCAATTCTGTGCATTTTTATTGGTGAGTTTAGTTCATTTACATTTAGGGTGATTATTGAAATATGAGGTTTTCTTATAGCCATTTTATCTTTTGCTTTCTGGCAATTTGTTTTCATTACTTCCTTGTTCCTTCCGTGTCTTTTTTTTTTTTTTTTTGGTTGGGTTATATGGGTTTTCCCTATGGCCCTTCTTATTTTATGTTATATACTTCAGTTCTGAATCTTCTCAGTGTGGTTACCATTAATACATAAAGGATAGTGATATATATATATATTAGTCCTTTTTCTTCTGTGTGTGCCTTATCTCCACTCCTCTTTGCAAATTTGGATCTTGAATCCTCTCCTTTTATGTTATTGCTGTTTCAATTTGTCCCTATGTATGCTGAATGTTCATTACTATATTACAATAGCAAATCTCTTATCGTTTAAGCTCACAATGTTCTGTTCTTAATAAGGATTGCACTTCTCTACTTCTATATGCCTGCTAGTCACCTTACTAATAGTTATGTATTATTTTTTTGTCATTTTGTTTTAGGTAAGTTGTAATGCAGTATTTCCTGTAATGCAGGCATCATAGTGTAGCATTCCCTCAAGTTTTGTATGTCTGGAAAGGTCTTTATTTTTCCTTCATATCTAAGGAGAGCTTTGCTGGATACATTATTTGACTGCTAGTTCTTTTCATTTAACTTTGAATATTTGATTCTACTCCTGTCTAGCTTGTAAGGTTTGTGCTGAGAAGTCTGACAATAATCTAATGAGTTTTCCTATAGGTAACTGTCTTCTTTTCCCTGTCTACCCTGAGAATTCTTTCTTTTTCATTGATTTTTGATAATTTTAATACAGTATGTCTTGAAAAAGGCCTTTTTGAGGTTGAGATAATTGGGTGTTCTGTTGTCTTCTTGAATTACAAGTTCCAGCTCATTTCTTAGATTTGGGAAATTCTTGTCCACTATTTGTTTAAAAATGCTTTCTTGTCCCTGATTCTTTTCCTCCCTTTCAAGAATTGTCATTATTCTTAAGTTTCCTCTTCTGATGGTAACAGCTAGTTCTCGTATTTTTCTTTCATCATTTTTTATTCTTTGGTTTCTCTCTTCTTCCTTCTGATTTATTTCTAGATTTCTGTCTTTTATATCACTGATCCTTTTCTCCATTTGGTTGACTCTATTCCCAAGCTTGCTATTTTATTTTTCATCTCTTTTAGTGAATTTTTTTTATTTCCAGTAGTTCTATTTGATTCTTTTTGATTAGTTTAATCTTCTTGCTAAAAAACTCATTCTGCTGATCTAGTTGTTTTTTTCAATTCCTGTGGTAGCCCTTATGCACAGATCCCATGCTCAGATGTGCCAGTGTGCAGTTTGGACTTTTTTGGTTTAGTTTAAGATGTTCAGCTTATTGTTGTTTCAAAGGGAGTGATCTGAGGACATCTCTCACTCTGCTATGTTTCTCATGTTACCTCTGTGCATTCTATTTTTTGATATATAGTCTATGTTTAACTTTATCTATGAGGTAAGAAGTAGAAATAAACTGTTGAAATAATTTTGGCTTGCCTGATATGATATTAATTGTTCCTTTGATTTTAGCTTTAAAGAATAAACTTGTAAGTTCATTTTATCTTTATTGGTTTGTTGATTTATTTCTGGAATTTGAATCTGATTTTGCTTAATATCTTATCAACATAGGGCAACATTCTTTATATCATAAAAGGTAATAAACAGAAATGTGTTTTGTTTAGCACCTACTCTCCAAGTCACCTCCATACAAAAATTTTTCAAGGTAGAGCACACTACTCCTTGTTTAATTAAACTAGTATCATCTTTATACTTCAAGTTGAAATGATTTAATAAAATCTCAGTCTGAGTTTTATTTATAAATCAGTTGCCTGTGAAATATGCATAGGCATTCAAAATTAATAATAGTTAAGTAGAACGTATACATGGTTAAAAAATACATGGATCATTTCCTATCTTGTGGTTAAGGCAGAGTAGGAGAGCAGTGGCCTCATACAGCTGCCACTATCATTTCACATTTCTCTTTTATTGCCCATCAAACATGTATAGATTTAATGACCTGGAGAGGGATCAGTGAAATTCTTCACAGCACTGCATGTTTATTAATGAGCCTCCTGTTCATTGTAATGTGTTAGTGTCAGAATTATGCCAGTGGTATTGCAGGAGGCAATTAAGGGTTTTTTTTTTATTTCTGATAAAAAAGAAAATTAACCACTGATCAGCAGTACAGAGCAACTCTACATCCTAGCAAGTGCATGAAGGAAGGAGAAAAACAATGGCTACAAAGAGGTTAGAAGATGGGGAGAAGTTTGATGAGTTTGCTATGTTATAGGACGTGACAGAGAAGAGCAGCAACCAGGTCTGGAAAAAGAATGGAAAATAATAGAAGCAAAAAAGGATTTAAAAATAGGTAGGAATGGAGGTCTTTGCAAAGGCTCTGTTTCATCTGGCAAGGAGAACGAACATTCAGTTAATTCAATCACATTTATTTTAATTTCATTCAGGTTCCATTCATGAGGAGCTTCTTGATCCACTATTTATTTGAATCTATGGAGGTTCTTTGGGGATGTAAGAATAATTAGAATTTAATCCCTGCCTCAAATAACAACAACAACAATGACAAAAAAAACAACAAACAAACATTAGAAAAACCCAAAACCCCCAAAACAAACACGTGAAGAGTCTATTAAGGGTTGGGGAAGGAGCTTCATAATTTGATTCAGGCATTTGATAAGGATTTATTAAGATGTCATTGTGTGTGACTCCAGCACTATTTTCTTTTATCACCCCTGTTATGGGCTGAATTTTGTCTCTCCCAAATTCATATATTCATACATTGATGTTCTAACCCCCACACCTCAGAATGCGACTATATTTGGAGATAATACTTTAAATAAGTAACTAAGGTTAAATGAGGTCATTATCTAATATCCAAATTTCATATAACTGGTGTCCTTAGGAAAAGAAATCTTTAGGACACAGGCACACGCAGAAGGAAGATCACATGAAGGCACAGGGAGAAAATGGCCATCTACAAGCCAAAAAGAGAGGCCTCAGAAGAAAACTCTAGAGAGTAGAGTGCCTTCCTCTACTTATTGCTTACATAGAGAATTTCAGATCTCAGGATCCTACTTTTAAAAAAGCACAAATTCATTAGAACTGGTTCCAAGGAGAGCAAGTCAAAGATGGCTAAAGGACTCAACAATCTGCCACATCAGAAATGGTAACAAGGATGAGAGGTGTCTTTCTAAGGATAATTATATTGATTTAAAGGAGAAAAAGAATAGACTTGTTTTGAATGAATCTGCCAGAACAAAATAGAACTAAGTCTACGCTCAAGCAGGGGCAGCTGAGGCACAGGAAAAAAAGCCCTTTTGGGGGGCATTGTTGGGCAGAACAATATTTGTTTGGTTCATCCCTATGGCAAAGCATGAAATAATTCCTAGTCTTACATTACTGATGCTGAGTCTTGGAAGGCAGTGCTGGATTTGTTACCCCAAATTCAATTTGTGTTCAACACCAACAAGGGACTTACAGAGAGGCTCACTTTGAATTTTGCCTGGTTACTCCATCTCTGATGGTCTCAAGTTGTCTCTGTGTTGGTTCATTACCCAAGAGAAAATTATCCCTTAGTGGATGGGTTTCTTTCTCTTAAATAATTGCATAGCAAAAGTTAGTGGAAATAGCCCCTTGGGCACGAAATTGAAGTAATTTGTTCATGAGAGTGTATGGATGCTCTGTCATTAGGTAGAATCTACACACTGTTTAGTATTAAGAGCCAGAAGCACAGGCATCAAGTTGGAAATGGAAATGAAAAGCCTGTATGTAATGTAGCTATCTCCACAGAAACGGAAATGCAGAGTGCCAAAATTATCCCCTTGCTAGAAGTTATTTCTGAGTTGAATTTAGGATTACAGATATGGATTCTGAACAGCTATCTAGATTGATAGATAGTCTGGTGAGGTTAAAACCTGGGAGATTTTCTTCTTCAATCTTCTTCCCTTATTATGGTCTTTGGCAATGCTAAATATTTGGTTTCATAAAACAAAATTTGTTGGGATAAATGCTTTAGGGTGGGACATTGCCTTATATTTTAAAATTTCTAGTGCTTGATGATAAGCTATGTTTGCCAATAACTTTGAACTCTTTGAAAGACGAGTCGTGCCAGAGGCTTATCATAGTCACTTGACTGTCCACCAAAGACGCTTGCCCTTCCTTCTGTGATAGAATGTTCCTGGGAGATGGTTATGCAGCTTCTCTTGTATTCAAAGGGCAGGTGTCTAGGTCTTATCCATGTACAGCTTAGAGACTGTGGGGGTTAAGATGCGGTTGTGCCTTCAACCTTCTTCCCAATTTACCTTCAGGATCTGCATGTCTAGGGTGATCTTGGGAGCTTTGTGTTGAGGGTGGCAGAGCTTTCATTAGCTTGGGCTTTAAAAGAGTAGAACATGCCCCTCGCTCCCTCCTGCTAACCAGGACATTCACCTTATGAAGTAAAGTTATATCATGTTAAAGCACTTGAATTTTGATGTTTATAGCAGTTGGGATTGCCTTAACTAATTCATACCCTGAAGTAATGATGGCAACTCTGGGAGAGATGATACAGTCAGAGATGCTAAATAAAACAAAATATCTCCATTTAGGTAACATCAAGAAATCTGATGAATGGAGTAATAAGTCAGAGGGGATCCTTTTAGACTTTTATCTAAGAATTCCAAACTTGAAGTATGATTCACAAGGAAAAGAAAATTTTATTTTGGACTTTAATTTCTTTGGCTTTAAAGGGAACTATATCTTGAGCTCTAAATTCTCATGATGATATTGACAGTAAGAATGGCTTTATATTAAAATTTTGAGAATTTCCATGTCATTGACATTTTATTATTGAAGTACATTTTATTCTAATATTAATTAGTTTTTTTTGCAGAACATATGAAATGTTATGTTAGACTGTATTTCTTAAAAAATATGGAATGAGAAATGGAAAAGAGCTGATTTTCAGCTGTGCATTCATAATAGCCCAGGGATTGACTTAATTGATGTATAGTTTTGATCTATATCAGAACCTTTCTGGGGGAAATCTAGTTGTTCAGCAGGTTTCCCAGGAGAAACAGTAGTTAGTTTCCTGGGAGCGTTCTTGGGATGACGGTGACAGGACTGCCCTCATAGGAAACTGCCTCCCTTCCCTCAGGAAGATGGCTACACTCCTTGTCAACTATAGGATTAATAGTTAAATGCAGTGGAGAAGAGGAAGCTGGGAAATGTTAGAACAGGCAATGCTTTTCCATAACACTTGGATTTCATGATGATACACTTTTCTCTAAACACAGCCTTGGGCCATTAATTCTGCCTCTGGGAAGAATAACTGAATGTGCATAGCTCACTTCCTGTCCTTTTTTTTTCTTGAGAGAAGACAGGAGATCAAGGGGCCTTCTCTATTCCTCCATAGATAGGCCGCCATGCCCTCAACAAGCTGCCTAATCCTAGAGAGATGTGCCAGCTCTAGTGCTGACAGGTACCAGATTAGTGAGTCTCTATTTTTGGTCTAAGCCACATCTTCCAAGTTGCCTTCATTTGGTATTAAAGGTGATATGTTGATCCTCCTTCTGCCATTTCTTTATCATGTTATTCAATTTGAGCAAGCTAAGCAGAGAAGAGACATTCTAATTTTTGGAATTAAGAGATTTCAGCAGGTACCAAGGAATAAGGTCTGACATGAAGCTGTACTGTTTTTGTACTATAAATATCAATTATTGGCCTATAAAGCTTTTCCTTTGAATCTTGATAGGCACTTTAGATCTGAAGTTTTCTGTAATTTTAATAATTTCTTCTTTAATCCATGAGTTTCAAGAAAAGATTGATTAAATGTAGAGTTAGTAATCTGTCAATATTTTGGGCAATGCAGGAATATGATTTTAGAATCTGTCAATACATGGCCCTGGAGCTCTGACCTCCTCCCCAGGCCTATGTACTACAAATAAACAATATTTGAACTGCATAATAAAAGTAATTGCAAACTTGCACAGAAATTATTTTGTATTAAACACTGTCCTAAGTGCTCTTCCTATATTAATTAACTCACTTCTCATAGTAATCCTATGAAGTAGGTACTATTTTCATTTCCATTTTATATTTAAGGTATACGGGGATGCAGTCCTAGGTAGATTGATGCCAGAGTACATCTTCTTAAGTATTATGCTAGACTGCTGCTAATAATAACAGAAAGACAAGCACAAGAATGTTTAACAAAGTTCTATTTTTCTTTATGACAATTCAATTGGATTTTATTTTGGAATATCTCACATCAAATTCTATAAAAATCTTTCTTTCTTTTTTTTTTTTGATGCTCTTATTTTGTTTGGATTTTTAGTTTAGATATTGGGTAATCCAACAGTAGCCCTGATAGAGGACTTGAACTATCAGCTTTGAACATAAATATAATAAAAATGTAATAGGAGGGACTATTGAGGTGGAAAAGAATATGTTACATTTTTTGCCCCCAAAGCCAAAAAAGAAGCAAGTGGCTTGTGGCCCTCTTGACTTCTCTTGCAGCAATTTGAATTCACATAATTTTGTTTTTTTAATCAGCCAGAGAGGTCTTTTGCCTTCTAAACCATTCACCAAACTGCCTTTTTATTTTTTTTTTTTTCCAACATAATGCGCCACAATTGTTCAATGATCTTTCAAAGGGTAGCATCTCTGGGACCTAAGATCTCCTTTGAAAAAAAGTCTTTCTTAGGTTGGATTTGCTAATGCTCTTTGTTATACTGCAATTATTCTTTTTGGAAATCAAAATTGCTATAACTACAGTGAATTTTTAAATGGTGGGCTAAAAATGTTATATACTTTACAAAGGTTATCTGATATCTATTTGAGAACATTTATCTAAACTTCATATCTACACAATCTATTGTTACATCTGTGAAGGTGGGAGCAGAACTATGCCTGACCTTGTTGTCAGCTTTTTTTGTTGAATGACAAAATTCCTGGGGGAAAACTCTTCTAAGTTTTTATGTAATTCTTCTTGTACTTCTAGCACTGCCCTTCTTTGCTGTGTCAAGCATTTATTAAGTTGTAATTAGACTGTCTGAAGGAAACCACATTCTATGCTGAAATCACTTCTGGATTAACCCACAGCTAGCTTAAATTATGCTTCAAGTACCAGCCAAATGGGGCATGGGGGAGATAATACATATACATTTATAAATATATATATATGTATACACATATATATTTACATATATATATATTTAATAGAATTTGATACATGCTATTTCAAAGTAAAAGCCTTTTTCCCACGTGACTGACATGGACTACAGGCTTTGCTGTTATCTGAAACCCACTGATCCTACAAGATGTGGTCCCAGTATTATCACTGTAGATTTATTTTTCTATCCTTTGGTCAGCCGGAGCCTCATGATTTCTACATATGTTCCTTTTTACTTTCCTCTAGTTTATTTAATTTATTGTATTAATAATCATCATTTTAAGGCTCTGTCTATTTTCAGATTCCAAGTATTATTGTACAAATTTGTGACACCGTGGTCTTTATCAGTTTTGTCTCAACTTCCAATCAGTTGAGTGGCTAGCAGTCTGTGCATTAACATTTAGAGTACCCTCGCTGACACATTGACCCAGCTATGTGCTATACAAATGTAATCAAATCTATTACGGCCTTTATAGATCAAGTTTATTTCTCCTTTATGGAAAGCAGTTCATGAGAAATGGTACAGATGAACAAAGGGGTTGGCATCTAGTGAGTATAGATGAGGAAATTTTCCCCTTTAAATTGCCTCGCAAATCACAAGGAGCATTTTTTTTGTTTAGCAATAAACTCTTCGCTGAAACTTGGACTGAAACTAATTTCCTTTTAGGCAAGATAGGGATGGGTAGGGAAATTAGTTATTTCGAAAGGAGGACATATAAAAAGAAAGAATTTTTTTTCAGTACAATTTCTGGTTAAAATCTCAGGGGATTCCTTTCTCTACTTATTGCCATTAAAGTCTACTGTCTTGTCTATAATAATTCTGAAATTAGCGCTATTGGGGAAAGGTTTCATATTTATACTTCCATTTTGTTTATTATGAACTTACATTGCATCCAAATTTACGATGATAATTACATAAAGAGAAAGCTGAAAAATTAAGTACCCAGGCAGAAGGGAAGATGAGTGATGTAATCGCTGAACACAATTCAATTCTATGTTAAGTATAAATTTGTGGGTTTCACATGCCATAGCAACATATGACCACTGGAGGTCAGTAAAAGGCCAGCAGAGGAGAAATTTACAGCCGGAAGCAGAAACCCCAGGTGGGTTTCTCAGATTTAACACTGGCATTTTGAAAGGCTTTCTTTTAAAGATGACTAAAAATGGTATTCAAGGTTTCCTGGGAGAGGGGAGCAAAATAAAGAACTTTATCTCTAAAAAATAAACTATGAAAAAAATGTTTGAAGAGGTTTCACAGCAAAAAACATTTCTTTTGCTATTGTTAACCTAAGAGTGAACAGGGATGTTTACCTTCATTGAGCTTTTGGGTGTGGGCTTTAAGAGGTGTCATAAAGCCTATTGCATACCTTTACTCTCTTCCTTCATTGTTATTGGGAGGCAACTTTCTCCTCTGGCTCCAGCAGCACATTCTTCTTGACCTCTGTGGCATGTATTGCATTGTTTACTAATGTTTCATGTACACGCCTTTCTCTTGTACTAGTTTGCAAGCTTCTTGATGACAGGGATCTGATCTCAGGTATTAAAAAATTCTCAATACTTAGACATTGCTTGACTAGGACATTGTAGGTTACCAAAAAAATTATGGAACATAAATGAATAAATACATAATGTTTTCATTATTATTATTTACAAAGTACAATAGTATTTGTGTATGTATGTCTTTTTTATCCTTTAGAGAATTTACAGTAAACACCTTTAAGCTCTATTTCCTCTCAAAAATTAATCAAAATAATTATGTCTTAAGTTTATCTCTTTGCTTTTTAATTTCTGGTCAAATTCAGAACTAAAAACTAATATCTTCAGATTTAAAACGCAGGATGAAAAAGATCACTGTCACTTTAACCATAACCACTTTTCTTTCATAGATCCAAAGATTTAAGAGCTTTTCAAATTGATGGGTGTTAGTTTGGCAAGCAGTGAATTCTGGCCTTCAATTCTCAAGTTGTCAGACTATTTCACAGACCTGCTGCATGATGAAAGGCTATTGGATATTATTCAGACATTGACCATTATGTTATTTTCTTCTGGCAAGCATTAAGCACTTTCCCTTTAAGAATGGGCTTCTGCTGTTTGCCCTGGTTTTGTGTGTTTGAAAGTCCTATAGAGAAAGCAGGTACCCAAATCCAGAGCACTCTCTACTTTGGCATCTACATCTTTCATAGTAGGTGGCTCAATGTGGTGCCTTTGAACACATAGTCCCAGCGGGAGACCTATTATCTGCTAAATATTTCTGGAAATGTTTATACAAAATATAGAGCACAGCAGGCTGTCCTCCCCCTACCCCTACACTGACAGTTAAGCCTTTGAAATGACAAATGCATAGACCTCTTGAGTGCCTCCATTTGGCCCCTGCTGTTGACATTTTCAAAGTTAACATATAAAATGATTCCATTGAACTAATATTTTTGAAGATCTTATTGCCCAAACTTTATCAAAGTTCATAAATTAGCTCTAGGATGACATTTGACTTAGGTAGAGAGTGTGAGTTTAAAATGAAAATCTGACAGATTATATTCAAATGTATCCCACTGTGAAATCCAGAACAATTGCTAAGCCTCCCATTCAGTTGAGACTGGGTTTTGACTTTCTCATGTCATTTCCAGACGTGTAGTCCTAATATGTGAGTGCTAGACGACCCCTCAGAGACATTCAAGTAGGACAACACATTCATTTTAGAGGTAAAAAAATCTAGGCTCTTGGAGGACATCTGAAAGAACAGATGGGACATCCAAACTTTGGGGGGTGCAATTTTTCCCTCAGTTGTTGAATTAATACAGTCTGTGTATCATAATTGGGAATGGTATGGGATAGTGTCTGACTAAATTACAAAATCTTGGTACTATGAAAGATAACAGGTCAGGCATCATAGGTAGAGTCAAATAGCACCATCTCTGATTAAAATCATCCTCTTTTCTCTACCTTTTTTTCTCCTCTATAGTCTTAAAAGGAGGTGAATGTAGATAATGAAATATATGTATAAAAAGAAAAAGGGCGTCTGATCTTAGGGTACAGATAAATTGACAGTTGTGGCATAATGAGTGAAGATGGGCTCCTAGACAAAGTCTCCTTTTTCAAAGTTCCTTCACAAAAGTATATAAAAACTAATAGTGGGCTAGCTGAGGAAAGTTAAAGTTCCTTGGTGATACTGGAAAAGAGATTGCTTAACTTTAGATGCAAAGAGAGAGCCTACCCAAGGATCCAAGGCACTGTCTCAGTCCCATAGGTAATGTACATTCTGTTCATTTCAGCTCAAAAAATACTAAATGTTTATTATGATTCAGGCATTGGATATATAGAGCAAACTGTTCTTGTACATTTTTGTGAAAAGAGGTAGACAATGAACAAGGAAGAGATGAGAAATGCTAACTGAGAAATGTTAAGCAGAATAGGGAGATGAAGAGTGATGGCAGGGGTGCGGGTGATTATATAATGGGTGGCTGACCTGGGTATTAAGATGGGAACTTCAAAAGATACCCAAGCATCTACAAAACGTCTCAGGCTTTCCTCTGGAAAGCAATCTGTCCTTGCATATAAAAAACTGGAGTATCTGTCACCTCTGTTGCCCATTTTATCAGCTTGTACCAGCCAAGATCTCAGCTGTCATGATCAGCCTCCCCCTCGTTCTGCCCCACTCTAAAATGAATGCATGTGGTTCCTGATCCAGCATTAGCTGCACTGGCCTAGTATTGCTCTTATTTGTAACTGAAGAAATTGCTATTTAAACCATTTCTTGCAAGCAAGGCACAAACAGCACTTGAATTGGGTTGAGAACCTAGTTGAGAACCTGGAACAAAGAATATAGGAAATAAACATGGCTATTCTGGACATATTACCAAAGAGCTATTATTGAGATGAAATGCCAGATAGGTGAGGCTTTCCTTTTGTTTAGGTTTTCTAAGTACAGTTTCATAGCTACAGAATTTGTGGAGGAAATTAGCTATAGATAATTTTTTTCCATTTCAGCACATGCTTACAGAATCAGTGAGAAGAGATTTTGATTGAAGTTGGCTTTGGAAGTAGATCAAATAGATAGTTCTTACAGGTATAATTTTCAAGACACTAGAAAGGCCTGCTACTTCCCCAAAAGACTTTTCTATAAGACGTTGATATATGTTTTATTCAGTACCTCTCTTCATTCAATAAGTATTAATTCAATAAATAGCTCACTATACTATAGCTATTGTTTTGAGTAGGTTTTATCACTGGCTAAAAGCAAGAGATCTTAGAAAGTATGAGATATTGTTACAGTTGTTTATACCTTTCTCTGACTAAGCTTCAAATTTTCTCTGTGATGGTGTTTAGTGGAAGGATAGAGAAATGAAGAGAACTTGATTTTACAGAGCGAGAGAAGGAAGAATGAGGAAGCCCATCAGGAATGAAGAGCGGGAGACCAGTTCCCAATTTTGGTGAAGTCCAGGATAGTCTTCTGATTCTGTTCTTTTGATTTACTCTATCTTACTATTTTAACTCATGCCTCATACAAAAGTGATCTTCAGATTATTTAATAACTGATCTAACACTGAAACCAATCAGTCAGAACAGACACTACAGATCCCTGGTGAACCAGAGAGGAGCTGCTGACTATTAGTCAGCCTCCATTAGTCTTGATTTCTTGGTTATAAAATAAGTTGACAGGGGGAAACAAGGAGTAATTCACTAATAAACAAATAAGACTAAAGCAAATTTAATGACCTAACTATGGGTTATCTAAGCCTCCTTGGCATAGTCCTGAGATAGGCTGCACTGGCCACTGTTGAGCTTTTGTGTCGGTTTCCTTTTTCTTACATCATGCTTATTATTTTTAGACTTGTGACTGTCTTGTAAATAATATAATGGTTGCTTAACAATAATTGTGCTGATGTTCTTAGTACAAATTAGCAACTTTTATTTGTAATAGAATTTTAACCTCGAGGATCTTTAAAAACTTACTGCGTACATGGAGTGTTATATTTGATTTGCATTAAAAATTTAAGATGTATTCCCAGTATTGAAGTGGATATTCAATAAATATTTGCTGGAAAAACACCTATGAATGAATGAATGAGGGAGTGAATGAATGAATGAATGGAAGTAAGACTCAGATCAATCATGTCCTCTAAAAGTACTCCCAGTATGCTTGAGCTGGATGTAATTTCTCCCTCCTCGTATTTTTTATTGTCCTTCTTGTTTGTATTTATTGCCTCATACAGTTTTCTCATGAATGCACAATGCCATCTTCTTAAATGAATTACAAGATTTCAGTATATCTTATACTTTTTCATACCACCTACTTCTTGGCAATGAGAAGTTAAAATGGGAAGAGAGGTTGAGAGAGACGGAGACCTGTTGCTGGTATGAGATGATAATGGTCTCGACTAATGTGGTGACAGTAGGAATGAAACAGAAGGGGAGATAAAAGAAACTTGATAATAGAAGAGTCACTCAGGCTTAGTAATTGAGGATGGGAAGGTGTGGAGAAGGAAAAATCATAGTTAACTTTTGATTTTGATTCTTGGACCTAATCTCTTCCGCAAGCTGCGATATAAAGCCAAGGCTGCCTTACTTATAGTGTATGAACTGAAATAGAGGGTTTAGCTATTTTTTTCAACCTGAAATGGGTTTACTGTTTAGTCGAAGCCACACAGCTAGTATGACTGAGCAGGGATTATGGACTTGGGGAGGCTGGCTCCAGAGGGTGTTCTCTGACCTCCCTGCTGTGCGGCCTCTTACAGTAAATGAGATGAAGCATATGAAAGTGCTTTGCAACCTTTATAGCTGTGTGAAAGTATTACTTCAAATTAACATTATGGGAATTTTATATTGTTGGAACTCAAACTCAAAGCATTAGGAATAGTCAGTGGCAGAAGAAGAGGATTACAAGGGAAAATAGAGAGATACCAAAGAGCCCGTGAATCCACAAAAACACAATAACTGGCCTACACTGTGAAAGAGGGAAGGAGAATGTGGTTGTTAAACACCCTGAGCAAACATTTTTCTGGTCATCTCAGTGATGATAGTAGGCTGCAGAGGGCATTTACTCTTAGAAATTTGATCCCAGAGTTTTCCCTATACTTTACAGCTGAGAGAGTGGGATAATGTCTTGGGATTTGTAGCTCATCTGTACCACCTGCCACATATACACACAGTCTCTTCAGACCAATCTGGTTAGAATAATGGTTTTTTCAGAGCCTGCTAAAGCAAGGGTGCTCTATCTTTGGAATTATTTCTAAATATAAAACAGGGAGTGATCTTTTGTTTCAACTGTACAATATAAGAGCCAAGAGTTCAAGATCCAGAACTCAAAATGGAAGTGATATCCTTGACACTCTCACAACATAAGTAGAATTCCTGAATGCAGAAGGCAAAGATTCTGCTTGGCACACACACTCAAAAGGAATGATAGGGTAGCTTTTGAGGATCAGTTCTGTTAAATACTAAATATAATAGGGAGCAAGCATTACACTGTTGTAGAGATTTTTCTTAATTAAACAATTCATATGTGCATTTAATTTCTTGTTAAAATGAGGAGAGAGAAGATAAGTGAAAAGCACTTAGTGTTAAATATCCTGCCTTGAAAGTATAGAGTATTATCAGAGCCTGAGCAGGGCTAAGATGGTAAAAGCACAGAATGTGGGAGTAGGACAGCATGGAGGAAACTAGAGTGGCAAGTAGGTTAGATCATAAAGGATCTTTTAAGCCATGTTAAGGAATTAGTATCTTCTAAGGCAATGGGAAGCCATTAGAAGATTAAGAAGTAATTGCATCTTAAATTTAGTATTGGAGAGAGAAAAAGAATTGTTCAGAAATATGAAGTTAAGAGGTTATTATAAATCTCTGCAAGAGGTAATGATGGCTATCACTTAACTAGTATTTAATATGATGTTGACACTGTTCTGATTAAATAACTCATTTAATTCTATTACATGATAGATGCTATTTTTATAGTTGTAATGCAGGTGAGGATACTGAGGTATAGAGAGGTTATGAAACATGTCTAATGTCACATAGTTAGTTAGTAGTGTAACTGAGATTTGAACTCAGTCAGTTGTTTTAATCACATAATGTACTATCTGGACTAAGATAGTTTTATTAAAGATGGAAAGAAGTAAACAGTCAAAACATAATTAGGTGATAGAGTAGTTGGTGATTCACTGGAGCAATGGAGATAAGGAATTTTTGTTTTGACATGTTAAAATTGAAGGGCCTTTAGGACATTTAAAGGATAGTTGACAATTGCATAAAAGGCCAGAAATTTATGCGAGAGATCTGGACATTTGAGAGCTACTAGAGTGGGAGAACTCAAGCAGGTAGAGTGTGAAGTGAAGAATGAAAGAAAATGGCTTAGGACAAAATACTGAGTTATCCTAACATTTAAGGGCAGGTAGAGGGACAGGAATCTACCAAGAGCCTAGGAAGGAGTAACCAGAGAAGCACAGGAAATGAAAATAGTGGGTGTCACAGAAGATGAGGTAAATGAGGAACCCAATTTTCTTTGATTTTATATTTTCTTTATCTCCTAGGGCATCATCTTGTGTGTGGTGGTTCTCCACTGTGCCCTATCTGCCTTCTGAAGGAAGGGGAAAGAGCATTGAGAAGGTACTCCATTGGTCATAATGAATTTTTACCATAATACCCAGAAGATGAGTAAATTATATTTATATTATGTTTTGTGTCCTGGAAACAATGGGTTATTCAGAGAAGAAAAAAAAATGTCTTAAAAACTTTTAAGATAAGTAAAATTTGTTTGTTGCCCTTTCATTTCTTTCCCTTGCCTTGTTTTAATATTTTTTGAGCTCTCAGGAATTCTCACTGCAGACCCTGTTGCCCTCATTGCACACCAAGCCCTCTATTGTGCACCCCAATACCTCCCCTCCTACCCCTACCCTCACCCCTACAGGCCACCCTTAGGGCCTGGCACCTAGAAGCACTCAATATGTCTGAATAAATGAATAGATAAATAAGTGCAAAGCAGTTTTCAGTGCCCCTAAATTACCTTCATATTTCCTTCAGAATCAAACTCTTTAATTCAAATGCTTTCTAGAAATTAGGAGGAAGCCAATCTGATTGAATTAATTCAAAATAAATATGTTCATGATTGAAAGCCCATTAATTTTGGGGGAAGCATTTGCATTGCTAAGGAGAATACTTAATAAACCAAATTAATATCTGATTCATGGAATTTTAGGCAGAGGAACAAAGTGAAAGTACAACCAGGTAGTTTTAATCATGGCATTGGGCAGAAGAGGCCTGGCTAGGGAGAATTAACTTTACCTGGGAATCTGTTCCCAGTGTGAGGGTCACTAAACTGCTTCTACCTTTTTGTAACTTACTTCTACTCCCTCTTCCAAACCAATAGGTTTTCTACAATCACATCAGTCTTCTCTGGACTGCTTCTATGTTCCAGTAAGATAGAGTATTGGATAAGAGTGATGAGAGCCATTTGTATGAATGGGCTGTTGTGAATCAGAGACTGCTTGCTAGAAGATAGATTTGGATCTTTGTTATAGAGGAAGTTAATTTTGGCAGAGCAATTCAAGTTCAAATGTAGGAACTTGAATGGCTCATGTAAGGATGGGTCACACAGCCAAGATCACTATCACTTTCTGGATGAACCCCATAAATTT
Source organism: Cynopterus sphinx (assembly GCA_030015415.1). Lineage (NCBI taxonomy): Eukaryota > Metazoa > Chordata > Mammalia > Chiroptera > Pteropodidae > Cynopterus > Cynopterus sphinx. The sequence goes on along the minus strand of CM057382.1, from coordinate 101,519,379 downwards.
AAGACTAGACTTTCTCTGGACTGGTTGTGTGTGTGTATGTGTGTGTGTCTGTGTGTGCGCACGTGCGTGCGTGCTGGAAAAGATGAAATTTGGAGTGAGCAAGAAGGAACAAGATTAGCCATGGGTCATCCTCTGTCTCTGGAGAATAAGAATCTGCCCTTGTTCACTTTCTCCTCTCCTCCTCCTTTCTCTCTCCCTACCTTCATTTGTTTCTGCTTTCATCTCTCCTGTCCTTCATTGTAATGATATTTATTGATCACTTTATTTATGCCTTGGCTTCTTTCCTACAGTTTTGTTGCAATTGTATATTCATTTTGGTCTGAGATCACACCAGATTATAAATCAATATGACCTTAGTTTTGCTTAATTTTCTGTAATTAACCACTGGTTGGTGGTCGTTTTTATGATCTTAGGATGTTTAAGGGTTAATTTCTTAATATAATGAAGCAGGTAGCTCTCAGTTTTTTTATGCTTTATCAATTTCTTCTACTCAGGGCATAAAAGCAATGAAGTTTTTGATGAAAGTTCTTCTCAGTAGAATTCTCAATGAGAAGAATAAATTGAGAAGAGGCAGCTCTCAGTGCCAAAATAGAACTTGAACAAAATTTGACTAATTACCAAATGATTTATATGCATTTCTTTAATTTTCTTCCACATCCTAGGACTGAGTTTGGGGCTCAAATGCATGTTTATTTTTGATATATCTCTTTCTAATTCTGGACTAACTTTTAGATTGCAATGATTACAGTGATGGCTAACATTTATTGAGCTTAGTAGGTACAGGCATTGCACTAAACAGCAGCCCTGTGAGGTAGGTACTGTTATTATCTACACTTTGTACATAGGGAAACAAGGTGGAGAAAGGTCAAGTCACTTGCCCATGGTTAAAACCTTGTTAAATTTTTTTTTGACATGAGTAAAATTGATAAGAGGGCTAAAAATTCATTCTGCCTTAAACTGAGATTTTCTCCCGTATCAGGAAGAGGAGACTTTAAGAGCTATCTTGGTATTTTCTTCTAGTTTTCTTTTGCTATTCTGAGCAAGAGCAAGATGGGTTTCTGACCTTTTTTTTATGCCTTATACTTAAATAGTATCCTCTGACAGCCACAGAGATTAGTCGGTGTAAGGAAAATCAAAGCTATTTTCTACTTGAAAGGTTACTGGGGTAAATTATTTTTTCTCCTTTGGAGATCATTTAAACAAACCACACACACACACACACACACACACACACACACATGTTCATTTCAGAAAAATTAGAAACTTCTGGAGAAATTTATGGCCAGAATAGATTTTTTTACCTAACTGCAAATGTGAAAAGCGAAGCAGATAATTTTTGTTCTTTTATAACTCTGATATTTTTCTTCTTTAGAGGTTATTGATCAGTTCTGTAGACAATGCATAGAATCACAATAAAAGACTTTAGTTTCTGTCTTAAGATCTTTGATTATATGGCAGAACAATGATCTTAGTCATGCCTTTGACTTTTAAAAAACAGAAGTTAAGGTTTGTTGGGTTAAGGCTACACATTTTATGAATAATACTAAGCCATGTTCTTTTGAAGGTTTATATTATTTATTTGGAAATAAGATTTTGTAGAAGATGATTAACTATTTGAAGTGACTGGGAAAATAGGAAGCAACGCCCTTAATAAAAAATATGATGATGAAACTTACCCCAAATATTCTGACTTCTTTTTTAAATAGTGTAGCTGATCTAATAAGATTCTCTCAGCAATTTTTCTTTCTTATTGTGATAGATGGAATAATAATCTGCCACAAAATTCATGTCTCAATCCCCAGAATTGTGAATATGTTAGTTTATGTGGCAAAAGGAATTTTGCTGATGTGATTAAGTTAAGAATCCTGAGATGAGCAGATTATCCTAAATTATCTAGGTGGGCCCATATAATCATAAAGTCTCCTATATGTAAAAGAGGGAGGCAGGAGAGTGAGGGTTAGAGTTAGAGAGAGATTTGAAGATGTTGTACCACTAGATTTGAAGCTAAAGTAAAGGGCCTTAAGCTAAAGAATGGAGGCAACCTCTGGAAGCTGGAAAAAGCAAGAAAATGGATTCTCCCCTATGCCTTCAAAAAAGAAGCAGTCCCGCCAACATGTCAATTTTAGTCTACTGCTATAGTATGAATGTTTGTGTCCACCCCCTCCCCAAAATAACATTTGAAATCTTAATGCCTAATGTGATGCTATTAGGATATGAGCTTTTGGGGGGAGTAATTAAGTCATGAGGATGAATCCCCCATGAATGGGATTAGTGTTTTTATAAAAGAGATCGCACAGAGCTCCCTAGCTCCTTTGCTATGTGTGGATACAGTAAGAAGTCTGCAATCTAGAAGAGGTCTCTTGACTGGCCATGCTGGCACTCAGATCTTTGACTTCCAGCCTCCAGAAACATGGGAGTAAATTTCTTTTGTTCATAAGCTACATAGTGTATAGTCTTTGGTATAGCAGGCCAAATGGACTAAGACAACCACATTTTAGACTCTGATCTTAGCACTGTAAAATAATAATTCTTTTGAGCTGTTAAGTTTGTGGTAATTTGTTTAGCAGCAACAGGAAACTAGTACCATAAATTTTCAACATGGCTACGGCACAGGCATTCAAACTTTAACTTTGGAATCAGCGAAGAAGCAAGATGCCCAGGAGTAATCTAATGTGTGTGAATGATCTTGTTGGTGCTGAAATGAGAGATAATGTCAATTTGGAGAATATTCTATTTGCAACTCTTGTATTTCTACATTTGCCTCTAAACATAAAATACAAGGTTGGTAAACTAAAGGGGTAGTTTGCATAACTGTTATAATCAAACACTGAAAGACAGTCAAATAGGGAGAAGGGAAAAGGAAGAAATCATGATGTAAATTGTTATCTAGGAAGATTAAAGTTAAAATAGGTTGTGTGCATAATTTAGGAAAAACTTTAAATGATTTAAGTTTTTAGATATAAATTTTCTGAGATTTTCAATTACATAACAATACCTAAATGTGAAAATTAAAAAAAGAATAGACTCTCTTGTTTTCTGAGGCAGCTTTAATCAGTTTTATTTATTAGTGTTTCTGCATATGCCTTGTGAGATAACAGAAAATATGTATATTGGTCTCTGCCCCCCAGTTCCTGGCACAGAGCTCCCCCAAAACCATTAATTTCCTAAGTGATAAGAGCACTAGGAGCATCTTTTGTTCTACTGTTTGGTCTTTGACCTTGTTCCTGACACAGAGTTTCTCAAACCCTTGGAGTTTCCTGGGTGACAGCAGTATATTTTGTTCTAATGAGGTAACTCTTGGGGTGCTTGTCACCAGAAAGACCAAGCAATGATTAGAAGCCTGGAATTTTCAGCCCCAGTCATTCTCCAGAAAGGGAAAATGGGCTGGAAATGGAGTTGATTAATTGATCAAGTTATGTTATGAAGCCTCAATAAAAATCTCAAAAGTAAGGGGTTTGGAGAGCTTCCAGGTTCGTGAACACATGGAAGTTCTGCTGAGGGGTACACACAGAAAGGGCATGGAAGCTCTGTGCTTCTTCCCACATACCTTGCCCTATGCACCTCTTCCATATGGATGTTCACCGGTGTCCTTTATCATATCTTTTTATGATAAACTGGTAAACAGTAAGTAAATTGTTTTCTTGAGTTCTGTGATCTGCTCTAGCAAATTAATTGAACCTGAGAAGGGAGTCATGGGGCTGTCCTATGTATAGTGGATCTGTCAGAAGGCAACCTGGACTTGAGAATGGTATCTGAAATAGGGAGGGCAGTCTTGTGAGACTGAGCCATTAACTTGTGTGATCTGACACTAACGCCAGGTAAGTAGTGTCAGGACTGAGTTAAGTTCTAGGACATTGCTTGTTGTGGGGAAACCCCCCATGATCTGGGGTGAGAAGTGTTATGAGTATGGTAGTAGTGTAAGAGTAAAGGAGATACACAGGAAAAAAAGTGAAGTTTTCCCTACACACAGCTGTAAGTATGACTGATCATGATGTGTTGGAGAGACAGTGATACATTAACATGCTTTTTTATCATCAGTATGAGGTAAAATGATTGCTTAGTATCTTTTCCTAATTGTTTAAATATTTGCAATCTACATGAGTCATGTATGTTAGGTGTTGTTGTGATATTCTGAGGGGACTGAGATCTCGGAATCAGAAGAGCTGAGTTCTGATGTTCTCTCTCAATATCTGTGTAGTTCTCATAGGTTTATAGGACTTTTGGAGTAAAAAATTTATTACACCCTTCTCATCTCACAGATGGGGGAGAGCATTGTTGCATCTTCTTTTCTATTTGTAAAATGGGATTATGCAATATCTCTCTAATAACTTCAGGCTTAAGAAACTTCAGGGACTTAAAATGCCATATTGCATGTAAAATACTTTGGTAACTTAGTATATACAGTTGTGTAGTGTTTTGTGAACACCTAAGGTAATTAATTAGCTGGAAGACAATATTCTTGCTGGACAATAGAGAAATTATTATCCATGTAAGTAACATTATCAAAATTCGAAAATTCATTTATGCTGGCTTTGGTAGGTGACAATGATAAGAAGTCTATTTTCTTTCGGGCTTGCACTTCGCCCCAATTTTCTTTTATTGACAGGCTCGCTAATTTCTTCTTTTTTTAATCTAGAGAGTACAAGTCTATATACTAATATCTTTCCTTTGTTTAGTCTACAGAGTACAAGGCTGTATGACTAATGATATCTTTTCTTCTTTCCTGTTTCATTTCCTTATTCTCATCAGTGGAGAGAGGATACTTAGATATGGAGCACAGTTCTGTTTTATGTCTTCAGGCTGATTTTTTTTATAGGAAGCACAAGTGAATAATAAAAATATGGTTTCAATATCAGAATTTTGCTTTAAAGACAACTTTCAATAATGAACTCTATTTATTTTACTGAGGAATACCAGTATAACTTTGCTTCTGCTCTGTGCTAAGCATTTCAATTTGACATCTATTGTTTGTTACTTTTAATGTTCTCATTAACCCAGGACTTGAATGAGCCATAGAGTTAAATTATTTCAGTATCTGAAAGTGAAGATATTATCTAGTAAGATGCTGCTCCAGTATATCTGGACAGCTTGAAGAAGCTAATGTGGTTTCTGAAGGAGCCTGTTTGGAAGAAGCTGAATGACCACAGACAATCAGGCAGACACAAGCGCATAGTACAAAACAATAGTTGGAAATGTGAGTGACCAATAAAAACCCAGAAGCATCTTGAGGATGTGAATCATTATGAGGTACACCTGAAACTAAGCATATTGTATGTCAGTTATAAGTGAATAAAAAAAATAAGAAAAAAAAAACCCAAACAAAAAAAATCTTGAAGATATAACATGGATACTACTATCAAAGACTTAATGAATCACTATTTAGAAAACTTTGGAAATATACTTCCTTTTGTGGGTTTATCCTCTCCCTTTACTATTTCCCCTTGTTCCTTTCCTTTGGCTATCTCCTAAACCATTATCTTGAGTCTGTCTTGACCCATTATACTTTTGCTCTTCAAGTTCTTCCTTAGTCTTATTCATGGTCCTGATGTGCCAGAGATTACTCTTAGTTGAATCAATACCCCTCTTCTTTGGTAGCAGAATTCTGTTTTATACAGGAAGTTAATAGGCTCAGCTAAAAGATTACATTTTCTAACTTCTGTGATACCTAGGTAAGGCCATGTGTCTAAGACCTTAGTTGCAAATTGCAGTGGTGAATCAGATTTCAGAGGAGGCCCCTAAAAGGTGCTGGAACAGGTCTTTCCTTGCTTTCCTCATCTTCCTTCAGCTACCTGGAATGCAGACATGATGCTTGAGGAGCCACAGGAAACCAAGAGGTGACCTTGAACATGGAACCCATGCCCCTGAGGATGGTGATGCAGAAAGCTGGAAGCCTGGTTCCCTGATGGCAAGTTTATGGCCACCATTTCATCCCTGGAACCACTACCACTGGATCTAGAGAAATTCATTTTTATTCTGTTAAAACCGTTTATCTCCTAAGTCTCCATCCCTCTCTTACAACCCAATTTATTTCTCATCATCTGCAACCTGTCCTAGTTACTTGAAGTAACAGGTAATTCTGCCTTCAGTTCTATCCTCTTTCAAAACTAAGTTTTTACATAATGTCAGAAAGGATTTATTTTTTAAAAAAGCAAATTGAATTACACCAATCTCCTTAAAACATTCTTAGAGTTCTATAGCAACAGGCCCTTGATTCTGGCACATAGATCCATGATCCGCTCCTACTAATCTCATAATTTTTTATTACCACTACTCTCTGTTCTATATTTCATAGTCTGGTAATAACACAATTTGTAGTTTCTGTAACATGCATGGATTTCATGGTTCCATGACTTTGCTCATATTATTTCATTTTACTTTCACAGTTATTCTTTCTTTTGTATAATGCTAATTCTTCCTGACTTGTTTTGGTCTCATCTCCTCTGTGAAGTCATCCTGGATTGTCATATTCAATTGGCTAGATTGGATGGCCTCCCTATCACAGACCAGTTTTCAGTGTGAAGTAGCTGGGGGGGATGAGGGAAGAGGAGGAAAGAAAGACTAAAGTAGGATTACCAGATTTAGCATATAAAAGTATAAGATGAACAGTAAAATTTCAGTTTTGTATTAAAAAAATGAATAATTTTTATAAGTATATGTATGTCCCATGCAATATTTGGGGTATACTTATACTAAAAAAGATGTGTTGTTTATTTGAAATTCAAACTTTTCTGAGCATCACATATTTTATCTGACAACCCTATATTGAAGACACATTAGCATACTTCTAATTTTTGCCTGAGTCTTGTTCTGGCTTCACTTAAGAAAATATTGACAGAGAATTGATCAGCTTTAAACCTCACTATAGTCTGCCTTGTCTTCAGCCAGCAGATATATTCCTTTAGGGAGGGACAGAAGGAAAGAGAGAAAGGGAGAGAGGAAAAGGAAGAGGGAGAGGGAGACAGAGACAAAAAGGGAGACTCTGTTCTAAGAAAGGGAACAAAGCTTTCAAGAGCATTCACTTCCTTTACATGCACAGTCCTTCTCTTTAGTGTTTGAAACAGATCATATCCTTGCCTACCAGATATGAGTTTGTTGAAGTGTCATCCAGAATCACTACAATCCGGTTTATCATTCTCTTTTAAAGAGGAAGAAATTCTTTAGCAGTTCTTCAGAGCCCCAGGAAGGCCCTCAGATATTAGCAGCGGCCAGGAATGTAGCATCAGGTGTAGTGGCTTCTCCCAACAACCAAATTGCTGACAAACTTTGCCACAAGGTACAAATGAGCTTGGCCCAGCCTGGCTTTTCCCTTGAAGGGGCAGAAAGGTGATGAACATTTCTTGGGCATCTACTGTATAACGTATTATGCCTACCATTTCTTTAAAATTATGCAAACTCATAATCAGAAATTTGGTTATGGGTCTGGTGGCTTTTCATTGAAAATTAGGTCATAACACTTCAATGTATAATGTGCTTTTATAACACAGGATATTATATAATAAATATATTTATAAAAATAAATTTATCAGTAAATTACGCTGGGTATTTTAATGTTGTATAAATGTGAACTTTTAAAATAATAAACTATGAACTTTAAAATATGAGTGGTTAAGACTAAGACTACATTTTTCCTAGTTATTTTAGGTGGATCTTGCTGTGTCCAGAGTGAGTTACAAATTTCTTTTTTTTCTGTGAAAGAGTGATTGCTAACCCACAGTGTCTCTGCATTAGGTCTACTCAGTCTCTTGCTCTTATCCCTTCTCACAGCTGGAATTGCAACAGATGGGATGATTGAATGCAGAGAAGGAGATGACATTACCACAGGTAATGAGCAGTAGTTTTACTGATGGAGGAATTTTAGTTTATTTGGGAAAATTCCAGATGCTCAAGACCTGTAGTAAGATAAATCAAAACCTAGTTTGGGAAAATAAAAGGGATATAGCTGAAGTTTAGCATTTACCTAAAGTCAGAATTGTGCTTAACATGATGTGTGGTGGAGGAGCAGCTTGGGTATAGTCCTCTGTTCTTAGTTTGTTGTCTAGGGAAAAAACCCTTTGGAAACTGGAACCATTCATATTTTAATCGGTTCATATGGGCATTTAGAAAGTATATTTAATTAGGAAGATGCCACTTGTTCTTTAGAGGTTAATGGGTTTCCATTTATTCAGATCTACTGAGGAAGCAATGGGGTAGATTTATGACACCTGTGACTGTAAATGTCATAAATGAGCTAGTTGCTGTTTTCGCACATGCTGAGAGGGTACCTAGTACTTTAATGATCTTGCAATTCCCCCTCCCTCCCACCTTCCTTCCTTCCTTCCTTCCTTCCTTCCTTCCTTCCTTCCTTCCTTCCTTCCTTCTTTTCTTCCTTCCTTCCTTCTTTCCTTCCTTCCTTCCTTCCTTCCTTCCTTCTTTTCTTCCTTCCTTCCTTCTTTCCTTCCTTCCTTCCTTCCTTCCTTCCTTCCTTCCTTCCTTCCTTCCTTCTTTTCTTCCTTCCTTCCTTCTTTCCTTCCTTCCTTCCTTCCTTCCTTCCTTCCTTCCTTCCTTCCTTCCTTCCTTCCTTTTCTTCTTTCCTCATTCCCTTCTTCTCTTCTCACTGTCTCTCCTACAGTAATTACTGACTGTCTCCTGTTATTCTTGGTGCTAGAGAGAGAGAGAAGTAAACAAAATAGACAGAAATATGTGTACTTAGTATAGTCTAACTAGGAAACAGATCTTAAGATAAATTTGAAAATAGACAGTATGTTAGGTAGTGACAAGCACTAAGGACAAAACTACACTGGAGGAGGAAGATGGTGTGTATGGTTGTAAATATCAGAGTGGCCAGGAAGCCCTCATTAAAAAGGTAGCATTAGAGAAAAGATCTGAAGAGGCAGGGAAGCAAGTCATGCAGACTTCTGTGAGAAGAGTATTTTAGGAAGAGTGACCAGTAAGGGCAAAGGCCCCGAGGAAGGAATGTGCCTGGTGTCTCAGGAATAGGAGCAAACGGGTCTATGTAATAAAGGTGGAGTGTAGTGAGATGAGGCCAGATGAGATAATAGATGAGGGGCCCAATTGAGTAGGACCTTGAGGTTTCTGTGAAAACTTTGACCTGAATTTTAAAAGACCACTTTGGCTACTGTTTTGACACTAGCCTGAAGATGGGCAAGGGCAAAAACAGAAATTCTAGTTAGAAGGCTATGACAATAATCTAAGAAGGATGTGATGGTGGCATGGGCCAGGATGACAGTAGAGGAGGTTGTAAAAATTACTTGGTTCTGCATATATTTTTAAAGTAGAGTTAGCATGGTTTGCTAGTGGTTTTTGTCTATGGTATAAGAAGAGAGATGTAGTCAAGGATGACTACAAGGTATTTGGCCTAGTACTGAGATGGGGAAGATTGTGGGGTGAAAAGATTTTGATTGGAAATGGCAAAAGTTTAGGTCTGGGCATATTGACTTTGAGTCACCTATTAGACACCCAAGTGGAGATATAACTGGGTATAACAGGCTGGTATTCAAAAGTAGTCCTGGATAGAGACAGAAGTTTAATTGTTATCAGCACATAGGTGGCATTTATAAACATGAGACTGGATAAAATCACAAGATACAAAAGCAAAAATGTCTGAAAACTAAGCTGTTGGATATTTCAAGTATGAAAGTTGGAGAAATCATGAGAAAGTAGCAAAGGAAACCATGGGCAACATGAGGAGAGGACAGAAGGCACCATGGATGTTTGATCCCTGAGACCGAGTGAAGAAAGTGTTTTAAAGCAGAGAGAATTACTATCAGTATCAAATGCTGCTGATATGTCAGCCAAATGCTGCCAATAGGTCTGAGAATTGTTCATGTGAAGGGTGTCAGTGGTCTTAATAAGAGTAGTATCAGGGATGTGATGGAGGAGTTACTTTGTTAGAGAAGTGGAAAGGAAAGCAGTAAAAGATTGAAAATAGTACAGAGAACTCTTTCAAGTCCATAAATGAAAGGGCAGTAGCCAGAGGGCCAAGAAAGTACCCTCTCTTTTCTTTTCCTCCCCTCCCCTTCCTTCTCCTCTTTTCTTTATAATTTCCTTTTTTTCTAATTTTCTGATAAGACATTAAAGAAAAATAAGTTTAAGGCCTCTAGAATTCTTACTGTTTATAAATGTTAATAGAAGGCATTTAAACAATAGAAAGAAGAAAAGAAAGAATGAAAGAACAAAAGAAAGGGAGGGAGGGAGGGAAGAAGGAAAGAAGAAAAGAAGAAAGGAATGAGTGAGTCAGTTAGTGAGACGAGGACAAACATTATGGGATTGTCACATTGGGTTCAGTTTAAGTTGTACCACTTCACTGCTGTGTTTGTTACCTTGGACATGTTATTTAATACCTGTAGGTCCTAGGAATGTCATCCATAAAATGAGAATACTTTCTCCCGCATACTTACTATAGAAAGTTCTCCATAAGGCATAAAAACCATGTAAAATGGTAAAATAGACTTAGTGGGAATTGAAAAAATATTTAGAAAATGAAGAGAAAAATGCAGCAGATATTAAACTTCTTTTTAAAATGAGAAAAGATTAGCATATTTTATGTTAGGTTTAACTAATTTAGGCTATATTTTCTTTGATTATCCAAGGATAAATCATATTTTAATGCAGCTAGTATGTGCATAGTTTTATTCTGTATTTATTCCTATGCTCTAAGATCTTAGTATTGAGAAACAAAATAAAAATACACAAAGATTTAAAATGAAAAGGAAATATAATAATTTGTTATGTAGAATACGCTAAGATGAATGTTTTCTATTACCAGTTTGCAGAATGCAATACAGGCAAAAAACATTATACCAATTTCTTCTAGAGTTGTACATTGCCAGTGTAATACTTTAAAAAAATCATTAAATAGTCATTAGCATTATCTCATTTACCAAGCACTTAGGTGGAAAAAGTCAATTGTCTTCCTAATTTGGGAATCCAGGCCTGATATATAAAGTCCCACCCCTGCTGGAAGTGTCAAAATGAATTGGGACCATATAGGGAATATAATTCTAGAAACATGTGTTTTGGAAATAGAAAGATTGTCAAGTGACAATAGAATCGTAATTTCTAGAATAATTTCTGCTTATACCAACATCCCTGCACCATTAACTGAAATCTCATTCATGAAGTATTTCGTAATAGAAAGGTAGAAGACAGAGTGTAACAGTTATAACTTCAAAGTACCTGTAGTGTTAGGGAGAGTATGATCCTGTGAACCAATGTGTAGAAGACCCACTTGACAACTGAAAATACCAAGCTCCACTTTAACCCTGGTAGCTCTAAGACTTTTAAGAAAGCAAGGTACTATTTTATATGATTTTTAGCACCATTTAAAGCAGGGGTAGGTAACAACGTTTAAGATGAATTGTTATATTGAGATCACTAATTTGTGCACTGTGAAAATGGTTCCTTTTTGCATTCAAGACCCCTCCCTCTTACTTCCTCCTGTTTCATCCCTCCCAGTATGGTGCATACACATCTTTGCCCATCTCTTCACTTCATTCTTTTTCATTCTTTTAGGCAGATTTTTTTTAAAGCTTTGGTGATGAAAAATAGCTTCTGAGTTAGAAGGGTTGCCTTTGCAGCTCAGTTTTAGCTGTTTTCTTAGTGCCTGGAACTACATTAATGCACTGTAGGTCCTCAGTAAGTGCTTATTAAGTCACACAAAGAACAACCAAATTTTTCTAGATCTGATCTTCATTCTCTCTTAGGAAGACTAAATTGACAATGGGATAGCACTTAGTTAAGCTTTGCATGTGCAGCTAATGAAAGTTCACGTGACCACTTTCATCAGTGCTGCCCATAAAAACACTTTTAGTAGAGTTATGAGAAGTAAGCTTTTCACATTTACAGCTTTGAAATTATATTCTTCAAATATAGGAGAGCTGCTGTTGACTAAATTGTATGCTTCCCCCACCGTCATTAATATTTTTAAAGCCCTAACTCTCAGTGTGACAGTATTTGGAGATGGAGCCTTGGGGAGGTAATTAGATTTAGATGAAATTGTGAGGGTGGGGCTCCTATAATAAAATTAATGACTTTACAAGAAGAGGAAGAGACTTGGCTGTCTGCTAACCAGGAAGAGGATTCTCACCAGGCACGCAGTCTGCCTTGGGTTTTTGGCACCTTGATTTTAAACTTCTCAGCCTCTGGAACTGTGAGAAATTGTCTGTTGTTTAAGCCATCCAGTTCATGGTATTGTCTCACAGCGGCTGGAGTTGACTAAGATAAGAACATGTGAATACAGACCAATGGCTGTATAACTTCTGGAGCATTGATTCCAGCCTCTGGACGATGGACTCCTGGAGGCCTATATTTATTTCAAGGCATTTACAAATCCATGTGCATACTAAACTTTAAATTATTTTTGATTTTTTGTGAGTTTCCCTACTAAGTACTCAACCACTGGCAGTTGGAGCATCTGAGAGTTTGGCCACTATACAATTTTTGATTTGCTCTAAATCAATTATTTCCATTTGACCACTGGGGCTGTGGGTAGTAGATCCCACTGAGTAGACAGTGGGCTGGAGTTATGTCTACTCGGGTAGCAGGAAGGACTAGAACAATGAGTTGGGTATTTTAGGACACAATCTCAGTTGTTTTTCAAGTTTGAGTTTTTTTGGGGCTTGGATACTCTAGATAATTGCCATTTTCTGCTCCCTCTGGTGTATGCAGTCTCGGGGTGGTTAATTAGGATTTCAGATGTGGAAAAAAAATCTCTCTTGGAAATTGAATTTGTTTTCTAAAGTATGAAAAATAAAACAAAATATATTTTTTTTTACAACAAAATAAATATGAAAGTAAAAAACAATACTTCTTCAGCAGCTGTCTTAGCCTTTCTCTTTACAAAACCTAAACATAAATTAATAGGTATAAGGTGACACTGTTTTGTTATTCCTTTTTCCTGTCTTTTCTATTGTTCTGCATTCTGTCATAGCAAAATGCAATATAAAAGAGAAAGAGCTACACACACACACACACACACACACACACACACACACACACACACACACACACCTTGCCCCAGTTCTAAACCTCTAAACAATTCTCATGTCAGTAAACTGCTCATGGAATTGTCAAATGTGCTTATTCACGACTAAATGGGAGTCATATATATTTGCCTCATTTCGTAAATTTAGAGATTTTAAGAAATTTTTTGTTTAAAAGACTGTAAGTATTGATTCATGGGAAGGCATGAAAAATCATGTAGATTTTTCAGATTTTGCCAGCTCTTCACATAAGTCAGAGAGTGCATGACAAACCAATATTGTATTATCGATGGCCTATATATTTGGCCACTCTGGGCCCTGGCTCAGTAGAATGACCACATAGCTTATTGAAGTCTAAAAGAGTGCAAAACGTAGCTTGCAGATTTGTAATTTTCAACTGGAAGAAGAAACAATGTCAGCCTTGGTGTGACTGTCATGCTGCTTTTGCTTCTCTACATTTGCCCCAGAGGAGTGTCAGATTCTTCTGAGAATCTGGTGGTTTTATCTCATCTTATCTTTCAAAACTTCTTTTCATTACTTTTCATTTTAATAGCTCCATAAGAAATTATAGCAGCTCTAATAACATGAACATTAAAAAAATTCCCATAGTATCAAGGTTGCATATTTCCTACTGATTAGCGGTTTTCTCTTGATTAAATTATGCATTTTTAATACAAATCTGCATTTCTTAACAGTAACACATGGCAGAGTCATTCCTTGGGATGGACCAAATGCATTTATGGATCTCTGTCTGGGCTTACATGCAACTGCTTTGAACTTCAGGCTCTGTGTATGAAAGAAATCTAAAGTGGTTAAGAAATGTTTCTGCTACTGTTACAACCTCTCACAAGATCACTCTGAGGGGATAAGTAATCTTCTCATTGTTAAGCTAGTGAAAGTAAACAGAGACATTGGAGGTGGGTGGCTCACCCAAGATCAATGAGGGGCTCACTCCCAGACTAGCCAAAGGGCCTGGAGATCTAATTACCAAGTATGTTCTATTTTCAACTGGTTCAGTAACTGTATGTAGGTCTCACTGTGGCATCTAATACCCAAATATATTGATCATTTTATTCTGTCTTCTACAGTGTCTTCATCTCAGTAACTGCTTCATATTTCATGTGATGCTCAAGAAAATCTTGGCTATATTTTTTAAATAACTAATCAATAGCAGACAGTGAATGGCATTTTAGGGCTTTCTTTCCTCTGATTTGTCTCTGAATTTTAGAATGCTCCATGTTCAGAGTAAGTATTGCACACAAAAAATGGATTTTCAGAATATTTTAGGGCAAGTTGTTACATGCACTTTTTCTTCTAGCAGAGATTTTTTTATCCTAACTGGAGATCCAGACTCTTTTACTGGTCTAATATTCTTTGCATGAGTAAAAGGGTTTTTTTGGCAGGTAATCTTTATATGAAGCAATTCTGGAAGATGGTGAGGCCCAAGGAAACCTCATTTGTTGTGCAATGACTCAGGGTCACCCAATGCTTGGTATCCCGAGGTATAGTTTGGAGGAGGTAATTTTGGCTAATGTGGGAGACAGCATCCATGGTATGGCCTTTAACTTACCTCTCTGTATCATCCTTGGCCCTTTTAGTCTACATTCTATCTTATAGTCAATGTAAGCTTTTAAAATTCAAGTCTTGTTAAGTGATTCTCTTGGATAAATTTTTTTGTACCCTGTGTTAGATTAAAGCTAGGTTATTCTATGGTAGCAAATTAATGGAAAATCTCAGTGTTTATATAAAGCAAAGGTTTAAGTCATATTTATATTCATTTTATATATTTCCTGTGGTGCAGGAGCATGGGGTGGATAACTCTGTCTTATACAATTACTCAAGCACCAAGGCTGGCAGGGGCTCTACTATCTAAATATTGCTGGTTGCTACAGCAAAGGTATGAAACACATGAAGATGCCACACTTCTTTTCTATGCCTTGGGTCAGAGTGACTTATAGTACTTCTGTCACAATGCATTGGCAAGAATTAGTCATATAGACACCCCCTCCATCCCCTTTAATTTCAAAATGTGAGAAGTATAATCTTTTATGTGTCCAGATGGAAATCCGAATAGATATTTGTGAGCACTGGTTAATTTTACTACATTCTCCATTGCCCTTATGGAAGTTTTTCATAATTTGGTCCTTACTCTCTATTTTCTCCACCACCCCTGGCCTCACCTGAGCTACCTTCAATTTTTATTTAAATCCATTCATACTGAACTTGCAGTTCCCAGAATGTGGTGTGCTGTTTCTCATGCCTTTGTATCTACATCTATGTTTCTCTTTTTCTAAACTCTTTTGCACTCTTTATATTCAGTTCTAGAATTGCTTCCTATGGATGTGAAGATTTTTCTGATACCCCACCCTTAGTATGAGGTATTTAGCTATTCCCTTGGTTCCATAACATCTTGTACTTAAGATCTGTGTAGCATTTGAAATCTGACACTCTAATTGTGTATTGACTCACTATTCTTCCTATTAGAGTGCCAACAAGTGTTTTGGGAGCAGAGGCCATGCTTTACTTAACCTTGAATCTTTAGCATCCAACATTTGGCACATAGTAAATGTTTAAAAAATGTTTAGTGAATACATAAATTATAGATTGCACTGTTGTTAGTAAGTCAAAATGGAGGCTAGATTTGATAGATAGCTGGGAAATTTAAAAAAGATCTGTAATAAATATAATATCTTTTTGGATATTCATATTCAATTCTGTGTCTTTTTAAAGAAATTATTACATTTATCTTGGATAAATTAGTGCTATGAAAAGGATTATATTATCTAGATGAGGATTTCTTTTTTTCTTAGAAATTATCTCTTTAATTTGGCTTATAATTTTGACTTTTTTACATCTGAGTTTTCTATTTGTATAATTGTGTATATGAATGTAAGTTGCTCAAGCCAGTCTTGAAACCATGACATACCATCATCTACCATTTTTCTTGAAATTCTAGGGGAAAGTTCATGCTACTGATTACTCTGACCCTTTCTGTGAGAATTAGGCTTTACCTCTGTTATGGGTTGAATCGTTTCTGCCTAAAAAATATGTTTGAGTTTTAACCACTGGCACCTATGAGGGTGACTGCATTTTTGCAGATGTGATGAATTTAAGATGAGGTCATACTGAATTAGAGTAGGTCCTTATAAAAAGAGAAGAGACTTTCAGGGAGACTGTCGTGTGATGACAGAAGCAGAGAAAGGGGTTTGAGGCAGTGAGCCAAGGAGTGCCAAGGGCTGGTTACTGTACCAGAAGCTAGCAAACAGCAAAGAACAATTCTACGCAGGTTGTCAGAGGTTAGTATGGCACCACTGGCACCTAAATTTCTAACTTCTAGCCTCCAGAACTGTGAGAATAAATTTCTGTTGTTTTAAGGCATCCATTTTGTGGTACTTTGTTGTGGCAGCCCTAAGAAAACTAATACAGCCTCTTGCTAATGTGTTTTTCTATAATACAGAATATGTACAGGTATTCAAGTCGAGGCTTGCAAGCTAGCTTGCAGAAACAAAGCAAATTTGTGAGGCAGCAAAGGGTCGACTATACTTTTTTTTCAAAAGAGACTATGGTAAACAGGCTAGGGAATACAGATAGAGAAGCAATAATCATCATCATAATAAAAAGAACCGTTAACATACAAAACACCTTCAAATCGGAGACTCCTGTTCTAGTCAGCATAACTCTGTATAAGCAAGCTGAAGCTGAGGAGAAGGCAGGAATTCAGCTGGATTGAAGAGAACTTCTGTATAATCAGTTGACTAAATGGCTGAACTTTTGCTGAGTTTAGTCAATTCATACCCAAGTCTTGTGCTCACTCTTTCATGTGTCTTTCTGTATTACACAGGTTGGAAAGTTAAATCTTAAAGACTGCGGGTTGTGTGGCTGTAATCGGGAAACTTCAATGGCTCTAAAAACAATCTCTTATTTCTTAATGTTTCAAGGCTGATATAACTAGAATCATATTATATGGGTTGCTAAATTACAACAAAATTTCAATTTGCTAGATTTGTTTGTTTATATTTAAACATTGGTTGACTGGGAAAGAATGGGATACTTAGAAAAGGCATGGGGATGTTTGAGTGAACTAAAATGAATTTGAGTAGCCTGAGAAACAAACTCTGAGCCTCCTTTACCAGCATTATCAAAAGATATGTTTGGATATAGAGAAACCAAAGAGAGGGACTATGAGGGATATACTTTTCAGCCCTTCTAACTATAGGGAGCTGAAATACTTAAAACCACATCTCTCCACCCTGTTTGCTTCTAGGATTCAAAATTCCACAAATTCAGACTGTAGACATGAAGCATATGGTTCTTGTAGAGGCAGACAAGATTGTTGAAACAAGAGGCAACAGGAGTAGTCAGATTCAGGGTTCTAATTGTCATTTACTGACTCAGGGGTCTAGAGGCAGTGGTCGAGGCTGGATGGCTGGACTTAGGGCCTAGTCAGCAGTTTCTTGAGTGTCATGAGGCAGTTGTAGAAGAAGTGGCAGCTTCCTGATTCTGGATTGTAACTCTAAAAGCAAGCCTTTGCTTTCATTCATTCTTACACTCATATCCCTCAAGCCCTTTTAAAGATTTTGTGAGCATCTGATTCTTTGCATTAAATTCTTTTTTTTTTTTTTGCTTAGACTATCTAGACTAATTTTAACTTTATGCACATAAATCTGTGTATACAGAGGTTTTCTGGATCTATGTCTGCATCTACATCTTAAGCTTTAAGATGTCTACATCTTAAATTTTAAGAGATACTGGAAAGACTTTTAACTTCTTACCTTTCTTCTACTTTATCCCAGCAAAACAAAACAAAACAAAACAAAACAAAACAAAAAACAAAACCAACAGAATTTAATAAGAGGTCCAAAACAACCCTTTTTATTCTCTTTGATGATGCTATAAGTGAGACAGATTCATTAGATTAAGGCTTCATTTTTTTTTTTTTTTGTAAAAATTTAAGGAGGTTAAGCCCGAAATAGCAAAATGTTGAGGGAATAATAATGACTATAAAATCTAAAACTTACTCAGTACCTTAATATATTCTAGGCAGTATACTAAGCATGTTACATGTATTAGTTAATAATCATAGAAATTCAGTCAGGTAGGCTCTTGAATTCTTCTTCTCCTCTTCCTCCTCCTCCTTCTCCTGCCCCCCTTCTTTTCCCTCCCTTTTTCTCCCTGTTCTCCTTTTTTCTGTAAGAAGACTGAAGCCAAGAGATATTGAATGACTTGTTTAGCATCACACAACTAAGCTGTGAGGCTGAGGCTTACAGAGAATCCAATTCCAAATTGACAGTCTAACTACAATACTAAGCTGCTTTAATATCAGAAAAAGGGGGCTCCATTCCTACCTCTATAATTTAGTAAATTACTCATTTACTCTTTACTAATCTCCCCGCATAAAAGTAGAGATTCTAATACCCTCCCTGAATTGCGGTAAGGATCTGACAAGCTAGGGTGAGTGAGTGAAAGTAGTTTGTAAGTAGCAAAAGAAGTTATAATAGTGTTAATGTTATTAACACAGTACTAAGTTTATTAGATGTTTTTCCTCCAGATAAACAAGAAGGGTAGAGATATTTGAGAATATTGAGGGGCTTGGAAGAGGAAGGGATCAATTTCTTAAAGGAGGAATGAGGTCTCTGACCAGAGAGGCTCAGAGACTCCTTTTATCTACTTGACAACTTTGGCTGTGGCCATTTCTGAATATTTATAAAGAGCAGTATAATTGGGCTCTACTAAGACCTCCTTCTGTTCTCTGGGCCTTTGTTCTCTCATTTGACATTATGGTTTGCTGTATCTCCTTACAGATTAAAATATTTTAGAATAATTGTTTGTTTTTGAATGAACTTCCCTCTATAACTCTCATTGTCAATGTAAAAGTGGTTAAAGTGATTTTTAAAATAATCCTTTTGGTCTCCTGAAATGCTTTTCAACTGTTTGAACCTTTGTCCAAAGAAGTATTGGTGGCAGTTCTGTTAGTGTGTTCAGTGTTTCCATGTTCCAGCATAAGCTCCTTCTCTGTACAGTGTGTTGTTTGTGCTTCTAGAATCGTTAATGGATCAAATTCATTGCTTTGGAACTTACAGTAGAGAATGGCATAGTTCATAGATTTGTGCAAAAACAGAAGTTTCTGAAGCTTCAGTTGTCTAGCATGACAATATGTATGCTGGCAACATCCAGCTATGAAACGTTTCTGGCAGTCCATTTTGCAGTCATATTACTGGTTTGGTAACTGAATATGGACTTCGAGATCTTCATGGTTCAAGAAACAAAACAAAAAAAGAAATTTAGAAACTCTCCACCCCTAAACCTCATTAACAAACCTGTGTGCCATCACCAACAAACAAACAAAAAGACAGACAGACAGACATACAGACAGGCATACAGACACACACACACAACACATGCAAACCTCGTAAACAAACCTGTGTGCCATCTCAGTCTGTGTTTTTGGCACATATATACCAATTTATATTTGTTGTTTTAATGGAGATGCAGTTATCATTGATTCCTCAATTTAGTCCCTTCATGTAAACCATTTGAAGTAAAATTTTGTCAGCACCGGTTTCTTTCTGATACTGGACAAAATAAAACCACAGGATAAAAGGATATGCTTTATATGACCCAGTTACTTATCTTTAAATTTTGGGAATACTTATCATTCTTCTGAATGTTACTCTTTAACTTTATTTTTTAAATTTTTTAATTTTTAACTTTTTAAAAATGAAGTTTATTGGGGTAACATTGGTTAATATGATTATATATTTTTCAGGTGTACATTATAATATAACATCTGTATATTCTATTGTGTGTTTACCATCCAAAGTCCAATTTCCTTCAGCTACATATATTTGATCCTCTTTACCCACTTCACCCTCCCCCTTCTCCCCTATATTTGACCTCTTTTACCCCGTCTACCTCCTCCCTCCTCCCCCACTCCTTACCCTCTGGTAACCACTAGGCTATAGTCCATGTCCATGAGTCTCTGTTTGTCATTTGTTGCCCACTTTCACCTGACTTTGCTTTGTCTTTCTACTTGGATTAATTCTTGATTATTCGTGTCAGATTATTTCTTCTATTATTTGTATTAACTTCTTTTAACCGATAGGTCTTTATTCTCACTCTTACACAGAAAATGAGCTTAGAATAAGAGACCAATTGAACAGATTTCATTTGAGAGCCTCAGATATGCTTAACATTGCTTTTATCAATATTTTATAGACTAAATTTGTTTTTAGTTTCATAATTTGTTTTGAGAAACCTTTCCTTTCATTAACTTTGGAAAAAAATCTAAATATATTGTTTTAAGAAAATATTTTCATTTTAAAATACATGCTTTATATAATGAATATAAAAAATATAAAGGAGAAAATAAAGTCAGTTGTCATATAATCACACAGAGAGAACCACTGTTATCATTTTGCTACATTTTCTTCCAGTCACTTTCATGCTCATGTTTAATAAGAATATTCATAATATATGACTTAATTTCTCTTTTACTTAATTTTGTGGTCCACAGATCTAGAATACTGTTAAATGATTATTATAGGCATCCTTGTTGGCTTCTTAGTTTAATAGAAATGCCTTTCTCTAAGTGCCCAGTAGAATATTAATAGGTGATATATGTGATAAGTGTTACATGGTCAAGTAAGTTAGAGAAACACAAGGTTAAACAAAGATTACTTTTTTAACTGAAGAAATTCCCAGGGCCTTAAATATGTCCACATATTGTGACATGCACAAGAAATGTTTATAGCATTTAAGTTTTCCAAACTTACCTGAGTGCAGAATCCTTTATATTTTTTATATATTTAAAAAATATTTTTTATGTGTTTTATGCAAAAAACTCTTGTATGAAATACACTTTTAGAAACACTTCTCTTAAGTTTTACTTTTCAGTATGATGTTGCTCCTGGTTTAGATGGATAATATATTCTAATAATGTTAACAAAGAATACTATTTCTAGTTGATGAAGTTGCTTTCAATTTTTAAAATCAGGAATGAATGTGAATTTTATTAGTTACATTTTATAGGCACATATTGCAATGATTACATAAATAGTTCTTCTACTTTGATCTATATGACATATTAGTATATTCCTGAGTATAAATCCAATTTTATTTTACTAGCTTATGCTTTCTAAGTCTGTTTTTGTGTATATAAAGTAAAGAGAGTAATGATAGCTCCCTCAAAGAGATGTTAAAATTAAATAAGAAAATGCATGTAATGTGCAGAAGCACCAATCCTGGAAAATCATAAGTTATTAATATGATGAAAATAGCATTGGCTACAACCCATAAGCTTTGATAAGCAGTTCTCTGAATTTTTTTCTACATGATACATAATTGTTTTAATTTGCTCTTTAAGCCAAGAGCTAGGTAGATGGATGTTTTACATTTTCATTTTGATTAGTTAAAATATTAATTTCTTGCTCTATGGCACTGTCACCATTGACTGTGGTTTGAATAGTATTTGAATAGTATTTGTGGTTTGAATAGTAAAAAAAATTTGAGTTTTCTTTATTTTGGAGTGACATATCAGTGTTTTTTAAAAAAACATTGTTCCCATACACTTGGAAAGATATTTTCTAGGCTACAGAGTTTAATCTATAGTTATGGATTTAAAATTATTAGTTGAGTTATTCTAACTCCCAGTAAAAAATCGTACTTGTGTGTTTATTGCTTTTTTTCCCCCAAATTGATTTTGTCTGAGATTATGATGCCCTTTCTTTTTATTTGCATTTATTTACTGTTTGTCTTTCTTTTTTGACTACTTGATATGTTGAAAGATAAGGTCCCCTATTACAGTTTTGTTTCTGTCAGTTTCTTCTTTTAATGGATTGAAATTTATTTATATTTGATAATATGTTATTTAGAAATCAAAGGTTTATGACTGTTGTATCTTTGTTGTGGATTACATTTTTCATAAACATAAAATAACATCTAGCTTTGTTTTTAATTATTATTTAGCTTATTGGTGTTAACTTTTTTGAGGCTATTTTGTTGACTTCCAATTCAAGAAAAGACACTCAAGTGGCACATTGTCCAAGTGAAGATGAGTTTATTACTTAGTGCAACCATGTATGAGTTTTGTGGTTTAATTTCAGGTGAGTCTTCAATGCAGAGGTTTGAGTAGGATTGTGCAAATTTTTTGATACTATAGTTTAGGCTTGGTAGACACAGCAAGATGAAAATTTTCAAGCAAGTTTTGATGAGTAAACAGTTGTTTGATAACAGAGAAGTTTGCTTTTAAGAAATCTTTTCCTGAGAAGGGGTTCATTCACCCCACTACCTAATGGAGAGGCAAGTTGAGCAGTCTGTTCTTTGGATAAATGGATTTTAAGGAGTTTATGAAACAAATAATTATGTTATTTAAAACTCTATTTTCATGGGCAAGAATTTACTGGAATAGTAAAATTGCTTTAATGTAGAACAGTCAATTCTTGATCCTAATAAATTTGTGGTTATAGGCAGTATGTTCTCAATTTGATGAATCTTTGTCTATCTTTTAAAAGATAGTGTCTTAAAAGCAGCATTATTTAGATTATGTCTTTTAATTCAGTTTGAGGATCTTTGTATTATGATAGAGAAATATAAGTTCTTTTGTCCTATACACAAATATTTTATAAGTCTTTCAACTTTTCTTTTTGTATTTTCTTAGTCTTTTAAGATGTGGCTGTTTTCTTTAGTTTTATCTTCTCTAGTAATTAAAGTTGTATTCTTCATCAATGCTAATATAACCTGAAACAGCCATTCTTAACTAGATACTTGTTACCTTTCATATCTCTTTTTTCAATGATTATTTTTGACATCGTGTTCAACCTTTCATTCCAAATAAGTTATTTACATTTAACTTTGTTAAACTATTCTCAAAGTGAACCATTTCTGCCTTTGTATTCTAACTTTCCCATTCTTGAACTCTTAATTTTCATATCTTTAGGAAATTTTCAAGAAGGACACAGAGAGGTTATATTTTTGAGCTCTTGTGTATGTAAGCATCTATTATTTTAAAAAATGTATGTCATTTGGCTAGGCCTACTTATTAGGTAACAATTCTATTTCTTTGAAAATTTTATGCATATTACTTCATTACGTTTCTGTTATATAATTTTAGAGATGTGAGAGTCCACTTGGTTTTTATTCCTTAGTGGTTAATCTGTTTAGTTTTCTCTGTCTTTACTGGAGTTTTTTCCTTGTTTTATTAAAAAATAATTCCTAAAAAGTTCTGGAAAATGATCTCTTTTTATTCTTTTTCTTGGTTTATATTATTATTATTATTATCAAAGTTTATTTTATTAGTTTTAAGCATACAGTATATTGGTTAGACATTTATATAGTTTATAAAACAATTCCCTTAATCGCTCTTTCTTTCTTCTGGCTCTTTACCTAGCCATTACATCAGTACTAATTACATAACCTATATCATGCTTCCCATCCCTATTACCATCTACCAACTACTAATTTGTACTTTAACCTTCCACTTATTCTCCCAGACCCCCAAACCCCACCCCTTTGGCTATCACCAGATTGTCCTCTATATTTGTGAGTCTGTTTTTGATTAGTTTGTTCTTTTTGTTCCTTAGCTTCCACATATAAGTGAAATCATATGGTATTTATCTTTGTCTGACTTATTTCACTCAGTATAATAACTTCTAGGTCTATTTATGTCATTGCAAATGGTAGGATTTCATTTTTTTTAATGGCCGAATAACATTTCACTGTACATATGAACCATAACTTCTTTATCCAGTCGTCTGTTGATGGGCATTTAGGTTGCTTCCATATCTTGGCTATTGTAAATTGTGCTTCCACAAAGATAGGAATGCATAGATATTTATGAATTATTGTTTTGGTTTTCTTTGGATAAATATGCAAACATGCAATTGCTGGGTCAAAGGTAGTTCTATTTTTAATTTTTCAAGAAACCTCCAGGCTGTTTTCCATAGTGGCTTTACCAATTTATAACCCCATCAACAATTTATGAGGGTTCCCTTTTCTCCACATCCTTGCCAACACTTGTTATTCTTTGATTTATTGATGGTAGCCATTCTGACAGCTGTCAGGTGATATCTTATTGTGGTTTTAATTTGCATTTCTCTTATGATTAATGACTTTGAGTCACTTTTCATATGTCTGTTGGCCATCTATATTTCCTCTTTGGAGAAATATCTGTTCTTCTGCCCATTTTTTAATTGGATTGTTTGGTTTTTTTTTTTTGGTTGTTGTTGCTGAGGTGTATGAGTTCTTTATATGGATATTAACCTCTTATCAGATGTGTCATAAGAAAATATCTTCTTCCAATCAGTTGGTTGTCTTTTTGTTTTGTTGATGGCTTCCTTTGCTGTACAAAACTTTTTAGTTTGATGTAGTCTTATTTGTTTACTTTTTCTTGTTTCTCTCTCCAGAGAAGATAAATCTGAAAAGAAATTACTGTTAACAGTATCAGAGTTTACTGCCTATGTTTTCTTTTAGATGTTTTATGGTTTCAGGTTGCACATTTACATCTTTAACCTATTTTGAGTCTATTCTTTTATATACTGTATAAGAAGGTGGTCCAGTTTTTTTTCTCTCTCTCTCTTTTATTATTTTACATGTATCTGTCCAATTTTCCCAATACCATTTATTGAAGAGACTGTCTTTATTGTATATTCTTACCTCCTTTGTCATGTATTAAGTGAGCGTACAGGCATGGACTTGTTGGCTACCTTTTATTGCAGTTTACTGACAGTACCACAAAGTTTCTGAAATGTTTCTTTTGGTTCCTCAACTGAATCAGGTTCATGGCTTTGTTCATTCTTTGAGTCTTCAAATAAAAATTTCCCTTTCTCTTAGATTATGCTAATTTTTAAAAAAACACCTCCATTACCCTCAGCCCACCATCCACCAACACTTAATTTCTTATGAGGAAAGAACTATCAAGACCTTAGTATGCCAACTTGTATGTGGCTAATGTTGGCTTTACTATCTATTCAGGTGGCCATTGAAAATGTTTCCCAAAGCTATTAGTCCTGGCTTTTCTACTTCTAATTCTTGGTTCTCTGAAATACTGAAATGATAGAGTTTCTCAATCGCAGTGATAATCAGAATCAATTACTTTATTTACAAAGTACAAATTTCTCAACTTTTAACCTAGAAAATCTGTACATGTACAGGTGTGTTTGGAAGAATAATGGAGTGGGGTTTGGAAATCTGCATTATAAAAACCAATTTAATTTGAGAAATCTGGACAGTTACTGTCTGCTGCAAGGTTTCTACTAAAGATGCAAGAAAAAAGCATCACCATGCTTCCTGTCTGTCTGATTGTGGCAGCCAAGATTTAATGGGGGGGAATTCAGAAGAAAACTATGGTATAACAGAGAGAAATCTGAAGAGAGAATTTTTGCAACTCAGAAATAACCTTATAAACAGTTAAGATTGTATTTTATTCCAAAAGAATCTAAAATTTGAATTTATAAAATAGTCAGCAGATTTGAATACTAGCAAGCACTGCAATTAGTACTATATTTTCCCCAGCTGTCTTTACATTCAGAAACTATTCACTTTAGGCAACACTAGCTTCACAGGTGAGCAACCTGCGCATTTTTACAGGGCCCTGTGCTCAGAGGGCCCCATATTTGATTTAATTTTTTGTTGTTATTTTGAAATTTTTAATTTTATTTTTGAACTTGTGAATTTGCATATGAAATTCACCGGGGCTATGGACTACACACATGAGCAGAAGAGATACATACAATAAGCATATCTGCCATTCCTCACAATTCCATTTATATATTGCCTTTATAGCATAGAATTCTGGTGGACCTGCAATGTGTGGGTTTTTGAAAGATTTTAAATGAGTACTTCTGCAATTTAGTGTGTTAATTTCCTGTAGTTGCTATAACAAATTACCACAATTTAGTGGCTTAAACCATAAAAACTTATTTTCTTAAATTTCTGGAAGTCAGAAGTCTAAAATGTGTCTTGCTAAAATTAAAGCCTGCATTCTTTCTGGAAACTCTAGGAGAGAATGTATTTCCTTACCTTTTCTAGCTTCTAGAGGCTGCCTCATTCTTTGCTTCAGGGCTATATCCTCTATTATTTTTAAAGCCAGCAGTATAGCATTTTTAAATTTTTTTCTCTGTTTTTATTGTCACATTGCCTTTTCCAAATCTGATCCTCCTGCTTTCCTCTTCTAAGGATTACATTAGGCCTAGCCTGCTAATTCAGATAATCTCCCCATCACAAAGTTCCTATGCTATGTAAGATAACATACTCAAAGGTTTTGGGGATTAAAAAGTAGACATCTTTGAGGAGGGCATTATTTGCCTACTACATTGAGGATATTATGCTTTCTATTTGAACTAGAACTTGCTTCACACACACACACACACACACACACACACACACACACACACACACACAGCCAACAGAATTTCTAAGAAACACAGATGACCAAATAACCCTACCATCATGTCTTACTCATAGTACTTCCCTGTATTCTCTGTATTACAGAGGCACAGCTCCGTCACTATTCACACAGTGGAGCAGAAACTAATCACCATTTGAAACTGTCCCTTGTCAATAAATACTCAAAATGATGCTACAGCAGAAAAAAGAAAGAGGGTACCCTACAGTTTCTTTTACTTTTGATCTTTTCATATTCATCAGTAAATTAAAAGTAGGAATGCTGGTAGAATGCATGTGAATCAAGAACTAAAATAAAAATAGTAACAACATTTCCATTATTATGGTTAAACAGAATACTTATGCATATATGAGCTATGAAATACATTGTATAATTTTGGTGACTTCACATATGAGTTAGTCTCTTACATTTTCATTTAAAACTGGTACTGTATAATGTAAAAATGCACAGTAAAATCATGTTAATAATTTAAAACTTTAATTTTCTTTTCTTAGAATGACATTAAGTAACAAATAATAAATACCAGATGAGAGAGAGAGAGAGAACCATTGAAAAAATGAAAAAAATATATACTTTAGTACCTTTAGCAGCATTTCTTTTCCTGCTTTCTGAATAAGGAGCTCTACATTTTTGTTTTGCACTGTATTCTACAGAGTATGTGGCCAGCCCAGATTCCAGAGACCAAAAAACTAAGTCCATATTCCATATTTCACACATATGCATGCACATATATACACATATGTGCACACAAGTGTATATACACATATCTATGTATTTGTGATAAACAAGGTGATTTTTTTTTCTAAATTGAAAGGAAATAATTGGAATGCTGGTTGAAAGGGAGCAAAAAAAGAAATAGTATTCTGATGTGAGAGCTTCTCTCTTATTCTCTCTGCTTCAACCAAATGTTCTTTTTTGATTTCTTTATGTTGCCAGGTTTCAAACTTTTTGGCCTCAGGATCTCTTCCCTTTATTGTGTTAAAATTTATTGAGGATGACAATGAGCTTTTCTTTGTGTCATATTTTTTGGAGTTCACCATAATTAGAAATGATAACTAAATTTTTTTTTAAAAAGTGCTTATTTATTAATTCATTAAAAATAACATCAATGGGCTATTATATATTTTCTTAAATAAAAATTAAATGTATTTTTTCAAGTAGGAAAAACTAGTAAGTGTGGTTTTGCTTTACGCTTTTGCCATTTTTAAAACTATCTGGCTTAATAAAAGGCATCTAGATTCTCATTTCTGTTCTTGCATTTAATCTGTTACAATATCACATGTCATGCTGTTCCCGGACAATTTCATAGAACATCCGTGAGAGAATCATTGTGAGAAATGCAGGTAACACAGTCTTATGAAAATACTTTTAACTATTTTCATGTGAATTTCTGACCATGTTGTGAGAACTTCTGCCTTCTATAGTGTTTTCTCTTGCAGTAGGGCCTTAGCATATACTCTTATCTTTGACCAAGACACAGATTTTCTCTTTTGCCAATTCTTTTTCTGAACTTGAAGATCATTTGCCTTCTCTCATTTTCTCTAAAAGGTTACATACTTCAGGCTTCTATAATGCTGAGTCTTTTGTTTAAAATCATGTGTCACTGTTCTTTTTATGTCTATATGATTATGTTTCTGCCTCTCCCACAAGACTAGAAGTTTCAAGATAATTGGACTGTGTTTCACCATTGTATCCCAGTCTGTAACATAATATCTGGTCCATATAGGTACTGAATAACTGATGAATAAATAAATGTATTAATCTCAGTAAAATGATAAAATCGCCATCTATCATAACAAATCACAGTTTTCTTTCAAGATCAGGACATAGAAAGTTATAAGCATTGTTCTCTTTGCATCATAACAAAATAAGATGATTGAGTTAAATCAAGAAGGATTTGAGTTAAAGGAATTTTTTGATATTTAGTTTCTATTTTAAACTAAAAATTTGGATGACCATTAAGAGTCGGTTAGTCATTAAAATACTTTAGTGATAGATAGATGCCAGGCATTTGGCTACCTCTAGATACAGAAACTACCAGATAATAGGTGAACTGTTATAATGATACCCAGGTGATTAGTTGGTGGATTAATTAAGCATCTGCCTCTTTTAGCTTTGAGTAGAATTAAGACCTCAGAAGAATCAGTAAAGATATCTTATTTTTGGTTTTCTGCTGAAAGTGTTCAGGAGATAATTTCAGTGATTTAAAAAAATTTTTTGAAATCTTAAGAGTATATGTAAATGTCTTTTTTTAGACCCAAGAAAAACTATGATAGAAAAGATCATATGCATGGTCAGTGGGATACACAGATTCTTGAATTTAGGATAACTTTTTCTATCAGTTTTAGA
This sequence comes from Cynopterus sphinx, assembly GCA_030015415.1. NCBI lineage: Eukaryota > Metazoa > Chordata > Mammalia > Chiroptera > Pteropodidae > Cynopterus > Cynopterus sphinx. Next base: position 101,490,651 of record CM057382.1, on the reverse strand, counting down.
AAATAGATGGATTTCTGGTTTCTTAATCTTTGGTGGATTCTATGGCTAACTCGATATCAAGGTCCAGTCTGCCTCATTTCTGTCTCTCATCCTAGATCAGTCCTTGAACAAATGAAGTTCTTAATATGAATAAGTAAATTGAGACTTGAACAAATTTCTTTTCTCTATCATTTTGATAACTGAATTATTTGTTGTATATAGTAAGAGTGGCTTGAGTAACCTTGAGTATTTAACATTAGGTTTCTAATTTATTTTATTTAATGTAGAGGATTTTATTGGTAATCTTGTTCTCATCATTTTCTATTAGAGATGGAGGGGGAAATCATGTAATTGGCTAAGTAAAAGTTATTAAGATTGTCTATTGAAGATTTCAAGGACATTTTCATTTTTAAGTTCCCCAGTTATTATATCAATTCAGCAGGCAGTTATCTCCTTTGCCTCTTCAGGTATGAAATGGCAGCTGCTGCAGAGACACAGCTTGGTCACTGTTCACACAGTGGAGCAGAAGTTAATCACCATTTGAAAACAATTGACTGACATTAGACCAGAAAGTTAATTAAAGGGAAACTGTTGAGACAAGAATTATACTCATTTTTAAAAAGTTTGCCTGTATGGCTAAGAGTTGAGATCATTAAGAATAAGAACAAGAAGATTTTTAAATTCTAATAAATTCTACTTACTTAACTTTTAGATTGGTTTAATCTAAATTTACTTTGTTCCCCTCTGTTTTTAATGCACGCTGCTTGGAAGATGATATTATACTGTTCAAAATCATGTCTTTTTAGTCATAAAGATACTTTTTTTTTTAAGTTTTAGCTTTTCATACCTCTTTAGAATAAATTTTATCTTTCTCCAAAGGCTTACTATCCAAATTCATTGGGTAAAGACACTATAAATTCTTTCCTGGGTTTAAGTCTTTGTAATTTTAAACCCATCGAGTAATTTAGTGCCATTGAGTTCTCAGTCTTCACGAGAAATTCTTTTCATTTAATGGTCTTGCTTTTATTGAGATAAAGGTATCTATTTTAAAAACACCTTAATGCCAAACGAAATACAAATCAACTGAATTGTTCTGTAGTTCCTTGTGTAAAGGATTTTCTAATTCTATATTCTGTCATTCATGTGCATAGAAAGGACCAGAAAGGAAGTTAGTGGAAATGATCTACATTTTAGAATTAATATTTGCTTTTTGGAAATAGAGAACTTATAATTTCAAGATCAGCCTAGAGAAAATATACTTTAACAGTAATACTTTTCCTGTGTACAAAACTTTACATTTTCTTCCTGTTGTTACTTTATTAGATTTTGGTAAGGGAACATTCTGGTGTAATACAAATCTGTGTCCCCAGCACCTAATTTCCTGAGTTCAAATCTGAACACCATATTTTCTAGCCAAGTGGCTTTGTATGAGTTACTTAGTTCCTAAATTACATTTTCTTCACGTCTAATATGATGGTAACGATGATGATGATGATGATGATGATGATGATGATGATGATAGTAGTAATAATAATAATAATAATAATAAACAACTCTTATTGAATGTTGTGAGGTGGCAGTGAATTGTTTCAAGGATTAAGTAAAATTTTTTAGAATACAGCCTGGTCTAGTGTTAGAAATACATTATCATCACTGCCACCATAATAATTTAAGAATACAAGTTGAAACATGACCACAATTATATTCTTTGAACCTCAAATCCCTGTATAGTCAGGATATATACTGTTGGATATTTATGCCAACATCAATTTCCTTTTACTCCTTGTTAACAGAATGCATGAGTAAAGTACTCTATCATGGGGATTATTTGTAAAATGTAAGCCAGTTATGGTTCTTGCAGTTCTAGCCAATAAGATGTAATAGGAAATATGCTGGAGATTTTAAAAAAACATATCTCTCCCCCCATGCCTTAAGTAACAGAGCTTATTTGTGCCCTTCTCTCTTTCCATGCTTTGGATCTTGTGATCTGAGGATATGATGCCTATTGGTGTGGCAGCTATCATCTGAGCATGAGGCTACAAGCCTGAGACAAAATCCTATACACTGAGAGTAACAGAGTAGAAAGAGAAAAGAAACTTGGTTCTTGATGGCATTTTTAAAAATGGGACCACCACTTGTTATCAATAAATTTTCTTAAAATATAAGAGACTATTCTTTTTACTTGCAGCTGAAAACATCTTAATTGACAATTCAGCCATAGATTGTTTTGGTTGCAGGTGTCAGAAACTCAACTGAAATCAGGAAACTTATACAAGCACTTAGAATAGTTTATGTAATCAAATGAATTGCTATAAGAACCATGGTAGTTCTAAGAACCTCAGAGATGGAAACTATGGCCTTGAACACCATTGTACACGTCCTTTTTCATTCCTCTTCTCTGCTACTTTCTTTCTCAACCTCATTTGTTCTTAACTGCAGATAAACTTTTTTTTTTTTTTTTGTGGCATGGGTGCTCAATTAGATAAAAAAAGAAAACAATAAGCACAATGTAATCTCTCTTAGCTCCTATTTAGAGGAAAAAGCTAGTAAAGAATGCTAATTTGAATCTTGCACCAGTTGCTACAGCCAGTGGGGGAGGTTAAACCAGCCCACTGCTTTGACCAGGGGATTGTGGTCTCTTTCTGGTAGACTAACTGGGAAAATACACATGCTGGATGGAGGATTATCAAGGGACAGGCAACCATCTTTATTTATTTCTAGTATAGAAATTTGATAGTTGTGAAAAATATTTTTCTTGGGGCTGTTTGGGTTATAGTTTGAATTAGTTTTGATGTTTTACTAGGTTCATTTCTCATTCCCCTGGGCTAGTTTGACCCTGTGTGTATGTGACCCAAAGAGAAGCTCAGAATCTGGAGTATGGAGTACTGTGAAGGAGTGCTGTTGTAGAATTTGCTAGTGTGCCTTACATTCTCATTTTGTAGAGGGTGCTTGCTCTATTGGCTACCTACACTATGCTGAGATTGGAAATGGGGTAACTGTCAGATTATGTATCAAAATCTCTTGGGCTCTTACTAGAGCCTACTAATGCTGGTCCTGGGCCCCCCATAAAAATTCTTCTTTTTTATCTCAAGTGTTTCTGGAGGTCTTACATAAATGCTCAAAGAGAGACACATGGCATTTCCTGAGCACTGCTTCATATTGGATAAGGTTGCTGGGCTTCATAATGGATATGCCTACTGGGAGTCAGTGCTGCTGCCGGACACTGCTGCTACTTCTTGGAACTGCTGTGCATCATTTCTGTTTATTCCTTTTGTCAGCTCTGCTAACAGTTCTTTACCTCCCACCACACTACCACTGCCATAGGAAGGCTGAAGGCTCTGAGGTGCCCAAAACTACCTACTAGCATGTGGAAAAGTAGAAGGAATGCTTCTGCCCCCTTTATATGCTACTTTGTTAAGGGTGTTTCCAAACCACAATATCTTACAGAGGTTTTAATGAAGATCTTGGTTCTTTCTATTTCTTACCTAATAATCTTTCCCTTTCTCCTCTTTTCCTCCCACAACCCCACTGCACGGCACATAAACTTAATGACCATGCATCAGGCTATGCCAGGGCTGGCATGTGACAAACACCAGAAACATCCTTCTTATTTCCTGGAAGAGGGATTTGCTGCTTAGTCTAGTTTGACCTCTTGACCTTTTTCCCTCTTGTGCTGAGTCATCTCATGGTTGATTCTTCAGTTTTTAATGAAAATAGATTTCTGGCAAGCTTATCCCACCTGTCATTTCACTCTGAATGTGGAGACTTGTCTCATCTGAGAGGTGGGTACTACTAGGCTTGTGGTTTTCAGAGTCTTGGGCTTAAAAGATCAGAAAATTTTCAAAAAAACAAAGGAGTCTTATTAGGAGTGCCAAGTCTATTGTGCCTACTATGGCACTAAAAAAGTAATCCAAAATACTCTCATTATTACTATATACTATTCCCATTATTTTATAAATTGAAGATATAAAAAATAATTAAGAATGACAAAAATGATATAGTTTTAGAAAAATGTATTCTGCTTCAAAAATATACCTACATTTGAAAATATACCTACAGACATTCAGCTGTATTTACATCCAACTGCACATTATAATATACATATATTTACATAGTTTCTAGACTTAATTCCTAAAGATGTTGATTCAAAACTTGGATCTATATATTTTGAAAGCTCCTCAAATGATTCTGATGCAGGCATTCAGATTAGTATGAGGACACTTTTTCTTTTCTCATTTTTTTTTCTCCATGAGGTGCTGAAAAATTGATTGCAGATCAGCAATGGTTTGTAGACTGGCTCTTGGGACCCAACTGACTCAAATAAAATCTGGAACCCTGGTTAAGATTTTCCTGAGATGCCAGGATGCTTTTTTTCACTCACTGGAAGAAGAAGTACTAAATGGTAAATGTTACAGATAGGAAAATTATGTGACTTGATTCAGGTCAAGCATGACAAGTGTTAAGTGACAATGAAGCATCTATTAATTGACAGTGACTGTTAGAATGTCATGCTGAAAAAGATGCTAAGGATGAGTTCAAGTTCAGAGGAAATAAATGTCATGATTATTAGCAGTGTCTCTTTAGGATAGAAGAGTAGTGTGGTGGCATATGTGGCATGTATTTGCCATTTTTAGTCTGACGACTCCTAAATATATGTATAATGTTTGAGAAAGTATTAGTGGTTTTAACTGTTCTAACATTCTTTTCATTTATTAAAATACAATAATAGCCAAATTGAAACTGTATTAAAATAATGCCTGAAAGCTTGTCATCTCAAAAGTCTTCATGCATCAAGAAGTCATTTAATTGAGAGCTGAGTTACAATGATCACATTTAAATTGAAGCCATATTATTATGTTACATTTGTGTGGCCACTAAGGTACATTACAACTTATTAAATGAATATTTATTTGCTACATGCCAGTTCTAGGCAGTGGGGTTAGGGAGAAAGTATGGAGAGAGTCCTTACCTGCAGGGAACTTTAACTACTGAGGGAAGTAGATCTCTAAATAAATGATGATAGTAAAAAAGAAGTATTCCAGAAACAGTGGAAGGAAAAATTAACTCTGAATTTTAAATGAAGAAAGAGAAATGGTGTATTTCAGTTGAAAGAGTGATAGAAATTAGCAAAGTTGTTTCAAAGAAAAGCTTTCTAGAATGTATTGCTGAGTATGGTCATTGAGTCTTTGAGCTACGGATTTTTACAGCATCAGCTGGATATGATATTTACTTCTTTGAAAGAACATATAACTTTATTTATTGTGTCTCATGGTATTTGCCTTACATTTTGTTAACGTATTTATTAGGAATCCTCCTCCTCAACAGAATGTAAGCTGAACTATCTAAATAGAATAATAAATCAAAATAGGATGTAAGAGATGGTGTGAGAATGCCCACATCTTAATACTAAAACTTTTATTTGTTAACAGTGTGACTTTGGGCAAAGAAATTAAAAAAAATTCTTTATAATTTCTCATCTGCTAAATGAGAATAATAATAATAACTACAATATTAGGTTGCTCTGAACATTAAACAAGATATGTATATGAAAGTTCTTAGCATAGTGCTTGGCACTAAGTGCTCAATAAAATTTAACTATTACTAATATTATATGTCTCTGATCTCTAAATCTGTACTGTATCATAGTGGGTACTCAGTTTATATGTGTTGTGTTGGAATCAAAGACACTTTACTTTTCGGAGTTTCTTCTCTATCTGTCTATCTGTCTGACCTTCCATCCATCCATCCATCCATCCATCCATCCATCCATCCATCCATCTATCCATCTATCCATCCAAGTTACCTATCTTGTGCCTGCCCCCTCTCAAGATTCAGTCCCATATCCCCAAAGAACTCCCAATTTTGTCTTCTGAATCTACTTCCATAACTCTTTAGTTTTCCTTTCAAACTTTCCCAGAGTATTTAAGACAGAGTTAACTATAAAGCTTTATTAGAATAGCTTAGTCCTAGTTTGAACTTCTGCCTTTTTGGTTTCTTTAAGGCAGGAGTGTATATGTATAATCCAAGTGTGTGTCTTGGAGGGTGGGGGAATGGGATGACTTCATGATTGCTTTCAACAGAACAACTCTCTGGCTTTCTTGATGGGATATAATTTTACAATCGGTAATATATGGCTAGGTCAAAAGCTCACTTAGAAACTCTTAGTGTTTCTACAATATAATTTTTAGCATATGGTATACCTTATTTCTGTATACTTTTAGTGCTATGGGACTTCACTTATATTAATATATTAGATAAATCTTAAATAAAGGAGAAATTAAGAATAAGGTATTATTCATATGAAACACTGTAGCATCACTATTTATATCTAAATTTGGGGAGTAAAAATTCTTACAGGAAAGATATCTAAGCTTTTCAAATTATATCTGTAAATGGAACAGGAGTCTCAAACATCATTTATCTTTAAGTCTGAGTCATAGCTTGCTTCATTGCTTCCTAAACACCAAAATTTTCCACAATAGATGTAGGACATATGTTCTTTCAGCTCAGTATGCTGTAGAGCACAAGTATGGCACATTTACATGGGCTGCTCTTTGAGAAAAAAAATAGCTCGGGGAACATTGAAATTGTGCTGTAGAGGAGGTTTGAAATACAAATGTTGAAGTGCTAAGCTTTCAGAAAGTAATAATTTTCATGATTTTTATTAGAAAGAGGCTATATGAGCATAGCAACAAATGGTAAATCAGCATCTCTGCCTTTTTCCAGCTTTTATGATCAGCATTAATGGTGGCAACTGTCACAGAGATTATGGCTGCCTTATTTCAAGGGAGTCTGAGAAACAGAGAGTATTATGAGTATTTTATAAACATATATTTTTAAAGTCAGCAATTTGGGTTTACAAGAATGACAAATGATTCATAGGAGGTTCTTAAACAGGGAGAGGGTTAGAGTGGAGGAAAGAAGGAAGTGGAGAAAACAGTATTTATTTGATGTAGAAATTTGGATGTTAGTTATAGTCCACACTTAGCCATTTTATTCTAGCCTCAGTGTTTCCAAAATTATTTTATTGATCAGCTACCCTGGGATTGAAAAAGCCACATTCTGAGCAGGGCCATGTGATTTTTACTTCCCATTACAAATCAGTATGGGTCTCCAGAGTATAGTTGGTTTAACTACATTTATGATTATTTTTGTGAAAGATAAAATCCCCTATCTGTCATTTCCCAGACTTTCACATCCTTATGTAAGGTTTACAAATCATAAGAAGGAGATAATCTCTATCATCTTTCTTCTGGTGTATTCTGTATGTTTGATAAGGAGAGCTAATGTATATGACCATGGCACAAAAAATACCCAAAGTGAACTGTCTTCTTATTGAATTGTAGCAGTACCATTAGCTAGAATGGAAGCTTTCAGGCAGTTTCTGACTTAAAAACATTTTGTAGATGGATCTCACGTGAAAAAGAAGACATCAACATTCCTGCTCTGTTCTCATTGCTCTGTTAGAGTTGTGGCCAAAGAAGCCATTATGATAATGTATGGAGCTTTTAGAAAATTAGTTGGTGCACAAATGGAGGAAAGAAAGAACCACATAGAGGACCTGACCCTCAGCCTACTTAGTTGTCTTCTATAGTAAACTCTTGACACTCCAAACTTCTTTTCTTCCTTCCCTCCCAAGTTGTCAGAATATTCTTTTTGTTCATTTATTTATTTGACAAATATTTATTTAGTATTTAATATGTGCCAGGCACTCTAGCAGATTTTTAGTATACACTAGTGAGTCAGATAAAAACATTTTCCATCCTCATAGAACTCAGATGGAGATGACATAATTAGGAAGCTAAGTACTAGAGAAACACATGACAGGGCCACCTTATTCCATCAATAGAGATAAGGGAGGACTTCTTAGATGAAGCAGTTTCTAAACTAATAACTAAAAAGATAAATAGGAGTTAAATTTTATATCGTGTAATTTCATAAGGTAATGTGTTATGGAATAACTTTTAAATTGCAAAACATGTAATCATATTTTATTACTGGTCTCAGAGTCAGGTAATCTTAAAATATCAGATACCTAGTAGCTAATTATATTTTGATATATGTCGTGGCAGCAGTATTGTTATTGGAAGTAGGAAGCATCTTATTGTTTATAGTTATGTTGTTTTCCATATCCAGGTAAAATACATTTTTTTTCTGGAACAAGTGCTCTATAACCACCTGAATATTTGGCCTACTTATGTTTAGGGACTCAGCAAGGCCTTCTCCATTAGGGGGAGCTGGAAGAATAAACAGCTTCTAACCTGGCATGGAGTCAGGTGTGTTATGACCACTACCTGCCTGATCCATGGGTGGATGGTGTAAATGTGATAAGAAGTCAGAAAACCTGGAATCTTGTTCTGATGTAACAATTAAAGAAGCAAAATGAGTTCCTTAATTTCATGTAGTCTCATTTCATCGTCTGTAAAATGATGACCCCCAAAGGACAATCTATGATAAACTTTTTAGTGCAGTTTCTGGATTTTAAGTATTGATATCTCTAAACTATTCATTGATGACTGTTCATAGAATCTCAATAGAGCTTAAATCGTGTGCTGATTTCCTTCGTCTATGGAGCAATTTTGTTTGTAATCTGAAGGGAACAGATGCAAGTTGCACTTATACCTAAGTGTATTCATGTGGATATATGTGTAGATGTGTATAGATATGGGCTGTCAAATTAAGTTAAAAATATCTTCAGAATGAAAACGTCCTAGAAAGTGTCAACAAATCACTTTGCTTCTTTTGCTCATTTACTTGAACTCATTTTTTTTTGTTCCAGATTCAGAAAAAAAACTAATTTTTAGAAGGAATTAATAGGTAGCATACATGAGAACATATATAAATTGGGGCTCATATAATACAGTAATACAAAATTTAATGTGTAGTAATTTTGCTGTATGTCAGAGACAAAAATAAGACCACAAATACTTTATACAGTGCAAAAGTGGTAGGCAAATGTCTGGAATATTTTTAGCTAATCAGTGGAGATATTCCAATGTTCTAAATCCACGATTCAGAGCTTTCTCCTTAAACTTACACTAATGGCTTACTTTGTCATTTATTAAACCATCTCAAATGAGGTAGTCCTATAGAGAATAAATACAGATATACCTTAAAATGAATCTGTTGTTCATATTCTATTAACTACAGATATCTTCACAAATGTTAAAACTGACAATAGTTTCTTTTCTGAAATTGTAGTGGGGACTTTACCCAATAATACATTCCCTCTCCAACCTTCCTCTACTTCTATGACCACCAGTATCACTTTAGGTTTATAAGACAGTTCAACATGTGAGGGACACATCAGGCATGCCTAACAAATGAACTAACATGAAAAAAATTTGATTAACATTTTCCTAACGAAAGCTGATTTCTGGGCTTTATCTGTTCTGGCAAAGAGAGACTGCCAGATGACACTTATTTTTATTAAAATAAAACAAACTGTAGTTTTAAATAGATGCATAAGCTGTTGATGTTCCATGTGAAAAAAAAAATAGCAAGTAAAAGAATAGGCTCTAAAAGCAGCAGCAAAGATCTTCTATACCCCTTTCTTAACAATGAGCTGATACCAACCATGCCTCTCAGGATTTAGGAAATCCTAAAGAAAGGAAAGAAATCACACATTTCTCCTCTTTACCTACTCTTATACTAGTACATCAAAACTTTTATTTTCTTTTTTATATTATTAATATTATTTTCATTACTTTTATTATAGACAAACAGAATATTGGTAACAGAAATTAAATGAGTGTTTATGTATTGTCTTGGTAATATGCAACTTCTTTTTTTTTTCATTTTTTTTCAGATGTTCTTGGTTACTGATTATTGATTATGTGGCAATGACTTAAAACATACACACATTAGAAGCCAGCACATTTTCTAGGGTTCAAGATACCAGCATTGTAGGCCCAATGATGCTTTTCAGTAAAATCCTTTTGCAGATTGGTGACTGGCCTGCTATTCATGTGGAATCTAGTCACTGTTGTCTTTGTGTTTCTTCCCCAAGTAGTCTCTTTCTGTCTAAATTCTGTTACTTGGAAAACATTGAACCCAGCTCCATCTCTTTCATGAAGTTTTCTATGGCAATTCTAGCAGACATTGATTATTTTATTTCCACATTACCCAAACCCCTGCATTTGTTTAAATGTTTTCCAATAGACAAACTATCTTCACATACCACTTGTGATTAGATCCTCAAAACTGCTCCATGACTTGGTGAGGACAAGTATTATTATTTCTACTTTACAGTAGAGAAGCTCAAGGGTAAAAAAGAATGAATGATTTGGTTCAGGTCACAATGTTGGCATATGATGGGACTAGAATTCACATTTGTGTGTGATAATTTCACACTCAGTGTTCTTGCACTTATATAGTGCTGCCTGCTCAGAATTTATTTAGTGCTGGTCATTTAAATTATGTACATCAAAATGTTGATTTGGGGTTTATACTTGCTGCTATCATTATTTTCTCTTCTCTATACCACAGATGCAGCCAGGCCTTTAAGTTCTTTGAATAAGGTTCTGCTAACAGAATCGATGTTTTAGATTTTGTAGAAAATTTGTTTCCAAAAGATACCTTCATCCAGGTTTTCAAAAGCACAGAACAGGTCTGGGTTGGAGAAAAATTGGGTACAAATATCAAGAGAGGCAGAAGTCAGTGAATCTGAAGAGGGGAGAGGCTTTGAGAGTTTTAGCCAAGACTTTGAATGAATCTTTAGTAGTAAAGACTAGTCTTTTTCTACTGGGGCTTCCTGGGTCAGAGGCTGGGCCTCAGTAGAGAATGTTGATGCTAGGTACCAAGTAAACTGTACAGCTCTTTTGTTCAAATTGTATTCAGAACTACTGGTGTCAAATTCATCAAGGACTCTTCAGGATCACTCAGTGCATATATCATTGATGACCAGTGTGGGCTGAAGACCTGAGAACTGTTTCTTGAGTATTTTAGATTACATAAGACTCAATTTTTGTGTAGCTAGGAGAAGGGGTCTTTCTTCCCAACATTATTGATATTTTTATTTCCTGACATATAGGCAAACGTGGACTCAGAGTAGATTCATGTAATTTAGAAAAAAAGTGAAGTCCTATGACACATTCCAAATCTGACATTTATGGAGAGATGATCTCATCCTCACCTTATGTGCACACCATATTATTGGTTTTGTTGACTGGTCATCTCCCAATGAGACTGCAGTTTCTCTCAGGTATGGGTTGTCCTCAGATTATATAGTCCTACATTACTTTATGTAATTTCTGTAGCCTCAGTCACTAAAGCTATGCAGTGTAAGTAGCAGGAACTCATTAAAAACAACAACAACAACAACAAAACAGTTAAACTGAGTATCCAGATAAAGACTAAATTCTGACCTTGGATAAAGAATTAGTTAATTTGAATACTGACTATTTGGTAAAAGTAAAAATACACTTTTTGTATCTTGAATTTTTCTGAGCCAGTTTGGACACATTCCTGAAGGATTCTTCCCCAGTCATAATCAGAATCGCAGGTTTTTTGCATGCATGCAACTCCACACTCTGCTGCTATCTTTTCATGTTAAACCTTTATTTAAACCTTTGCTTTGTGTTCCTTGCCTTGTTTTTTTTTTTTTTTTTTGTTATTTCTTGCCTAGATTCTGTTATTTTGCCTTACCTCTTGAGATGAATGACCCAATTTTGTGGTCTATTTTGGTTTTGTTTATTCCCTGGACTTTGCCTTTTAATCAGCCTTGTCTCCATACTCTGCAGAAGTTGGGCTATTCTGGTTTTACTGATTGCTCCCAAGATTGAATTCTGAGTCCTGTTTATGTCTTGGAAGGAACATCAAATTAGTATTTAATCTTGTGAAGTAAACTTGTGGTTACTTCAAGTTTGTCATGAAAATAATACACACACAAATTATTATGTTATGTTAGGTGTAACTTATGTTTTATACAGACCTATTAGGTGTACTGTGTATGATAAGTTTTATAAAAGAGGTCCTTGTATTGTACTTTATTTGGTCAGATGGAATTCTAAGATTAACTTAAAAAATGTAACCAAGTAAAAACAACAATAACGAAAGCTTTATTTTTGGAATTTGATGAGAATAGAGAGGTATCTCGTTTCCCAAATTTATTTTGTTTATGTATATCTCTAAATAAATAATTTCTCTGTCATTGACCACTTTTAGCCTTCAAATTGACTTAATTTTGCAATAATATATTAGTTTCAGTTATACAGCATAGTGATTAGAGATCTATGTAACTCACAAAATAATCATCTCAATAAATCTAGTACCCTTCTTCCCCCTTACATATTATTATAACATTGTTGACTGTTTTCCTTATGCTACACTTTATATCTCCATGTCTATTTTGTAACCATCCATTTGTACTTCTTGATCCTTTTGTACTTTTCACTGTCCCTTAAACCTCCTCTCTCATGTAGTAGCCATCAAGATATTTTCTGTATCTTGTGAATTTCTGTTTTTGATGTTTATTTTGTTCTTTAGATTTCACATATACATTAAATATGGTATTTGTCTTTCTTACTCTGACTTACTTCATTTAGTGCAAACCCTCTAGGTCCATCAAGGCAATATCTTTTTTCCATCCCCTTCCTTTTAGTCTGTTTTTTTTGTTGTTGTTGTTTTGTTTTTTTATCCTTTCAGCCACTCTAACTTTTGGTTGGAGCACTTAATCCCTTTTCATTTGAGGTACTTGTTGATAGGTATGTAGTTATTACCCTTCTTTATTCCTGGTTTTGATACACTTTTTTCTTCTTAAAGAAGTCTCTCTAACATTTACTGTAATATTGGTTTGGTGTTGATAAATTCCTTCAGCTTATTTTTGTCTGAGAAGCAACTTATCTGTCCTTTGACTCTAAATGATAGTTTTGCTGTATAAAGTATTCTTAGTTGTAGATCCTGGCTTTTCAGCACTTTAAATATTTTGTGCCCAGTCCTTTTGTTCTGCAAAGTTTCTTTTGAGAAATCAACTGCCAGTCCAATGGGTACTCCTTTGTAGGTAACTAACTGCTTTTCTCTTGCTGCTTTTAGGATTCTCTCTTTGCATTTAACCTTTGGCATTTCAATTATGATGTGTCTTGGTGTGGGCCTCTTTGGGTTCATCTTTTTTTGGGACTCTTTGGGCTTCCTGTGGTTGTATGTCTATCTCCTTCACCAGGTTAGGGAAGTTTTCCATTACTATTTCTTCAAATAGCTTTTCATCTTCTAGTTCTCCCTCTTCTCCATCAGGTACCCCTATGACATGGATGTTATTACCCATAATTGTGTCCCATTGGTTCCTTAAATTATTATTGTAGTCTTGGCTTCTTTTTTTCTTGCTGTTATGATTGGGTGTTCTTGGCTTCCCCATCCTCTATATCAGTGGTTTGATTCTCTTTTTTATCCCCTCTGTTGATTTCCTCTAATATACTCTGCATTTCACATAATGTATTCTTCATTTCTGACTGGTTCTCTTTTATAATTTCCATTTCCATTTTTATGTTTTTTTTTTAAATCTCTTTGTTAAAGTTCTCACTGAATTCATCTACATTTCCCTTAAGTTCATTGAGCAAAATTTATAACCAGTGTTATGAACTCTGTATCTATTATATTGCTTGACTCTGTCTTTCCCGGATCTCTGTTTTATTCTCTTATATGGTTTTTGCTTCTTTGTCTTCCCATTTTGGCCACCTTTCTGTGTCTGTTTCTATGTACTAAGCAAAGTTCCTAAGTCTCCCGGTCTTATTAGTGTGGCTCTGTGTAGCAGGTGGACAGTGGCACAGTCCTGAAAAGGGTTAGGCTGCAGGCCAAGTTTAGCTCCAATTTGTGCCTCTCTGGGGCCACCTGTTAAAATTCAACGAGAAATCCACAGACGCTGTGCTTATTATTGCCTCAAGAGGCCATGCCAGAGAACAAAGTTGCTTCCAGTGTGGATCTCAGCAAGGAGCACCAGACTCTAGGAAGACACAAGTGGATGTGGCTTGAGTAGGGCCATGAGCTGGGGTAGGTGAAGTTTCAGGGAATCCTCTGGGTAGAGAGATCTTTGTTATCTAGTTTGATGACATCTCAGCTATGGCAGTGTGATGTCTGCACTCTGAGATGGAGGGTGGGCTCAACAGAGGAATAATGGATACCACAAGCACTTCTGCCCGTGAAAAAGCCTCACCTCTGGCCCTCACTCCAACAACTCAGTGTTCCCCTGTAAGTTTCTGCTGCCTTCCAAGCAGATAGATGACTCAGTGCTGGTGCTCAAAGTGAGTGAGTTCATCACCAAGAAAGTTTATAGACACGACCCCTTTAGAGGCATCTGCACCTGCCAGCTACAGCTGCCATAGCCTCTGTTCCACTCAGCAGCTTGGGACTGGGAGGCCTTGCATCTTCACTCCCTCCTACCTCCAACTATTGCAGGGTGATTTCTTATTTCTCTCCCTCATTGTAGGGCTTCTGTTTATCTAGACCTCAGGCAACTCTGCTTGCTCTTTGCTCTGTGTTTCTTGTCACAACTTTGATATGGTCTCAAGAGGAGATAAAGAACGCCTTTATCATCTATGTCATTTTGCCTAGCTCCAGTCCTCTTATGATTTTCTTAATAATATTTTTCTTTTATCTGGCTTACTTTATTGTAAGAATATAGTATATAGTACATATAATATACAAAATATGTGTTAACCCACAATTTGTTATTGGTTAGGTTTCTGTTAACTATTAGTAGTTAATTTTGGGGGGAGTCAAAAGTTACATTTGGATTTTCTACTGTGGGGTGGGGGTTGGAAATCCTAACTGTGTTGTTTAAGAGTCATTTATAATACATGCTTTCCAGGTGTAAAAAATGAATTGACATACAAAAACTTCAAAAATAAATTGGAATTGATACATTTGAGAATAACATTAATATATTTTTTAACTAGAGATGAAAATTCATTATCTTTCAAAAATATTTTAACTTTCCATAAACTTCTAATTTCAAGTTTGACAATTCAAAGTTTTCTAGAGAGTAACATTCTCTCAGTCTTAAAGAAAAATAAATTTAAAATAAAAATTTATTTGTCAAAATATAAATCTTAATTCTCTACATATTTTATTATAGACTTTTCAATAAATGAAGACTGAATATTAAAGTGAGAAACTTTCAATAACTATCTGGATATATTCTAAGCTAAAAATTTAGAAAAACAAGTTTCTCTTTTTAACATATGAATTTAATTCAACCATAATGTTGTTGCTGATTATAGAGTCTCACTATGTGTTTTTGAGCAAAACTGGCTTCATCTGCCTTCTGAAAATTACCATGACCATGGACAAAGTCAAATGAATAATCTTAGAAATCATGTTGCCTAATTTCTATATATTATAAGGGTAAAATTATTGCCTGTATTGATACCTCCAGCTAAAGACTATCTGAACACACCTGTAGTTGGATATTTGGATTAATGAAGGATTGTGGGAAACCACACATGTATCCATAGGAAGCCACAGGAGTCTCAGTGAGAGTGCTAGAAAGGGCTTTTTAAATAGGATTCAGTGTTGGTTACATGATTTGGGAGATTTAAGGATTCTTAAATCTTTGTTCTTAGGCTTTGTTTTGAATTTGATGTGCTCAGGAAATAGGGATTATTCTATAATTGAATATCTTAATTGGTCTTACCTTGAAGACAAGAAGTCTAGAGTGAAGCTAAAGCCATTAGCAGCATTTGCTCATATTATTCAAAATGAAGATGTTTGATTGTTTTTCTATTTAGGACAATGTTTACATTTTTCTCTCTGTTCAGACATGATTACACAGTGGTCTTGTTTTTGTCTTAATATTATGGTCAGATAGTGCTTTGTCTGATATTGGTGTTCTATGAGATGGTGTTCAGGATAGTTTCTAGGTGTCAAGGACTGCCTTTTTTTCTTTTGTGCTTCAAGTAACACAGAATTTTCTCATTTTTGTTCAACTTACCTTTAATAGCCAGGGTAACAAGTTCAAGCTGCTGTTACAAACCATAAATTTCAGTTGTCTAACACAATAATAGTTTCTCAAACACACAAAATCTAATATAGATATTCCTTATTGGGCCAATCTTCAGGCTTCATTCATCTTGTGTACCACATATGGCCATTCTCCTTATGTGGCTTCCAAATTTCCTGCAGAAGAAAGGAGAAATACACCAGATAATTGAATACCTCATTGCAGTAGTGACACACTTTACTTTTTTTATAATCCATTGGCCAGAATTATTCACTTGACCCCACACAGAGTTGAGGGGGTACATTAGTGTTCTCCAGAGAAACAGAACAGTGTGTGTGTGTGTGCCTGTGTGTGTGTGTGTGTGTGTGTGTGTGCACAGAGAGAGAGTGATTGAGTTTTATTTTAAGGAATTGGCTAACATAATTATAGAGGCAGACATATCCAAACTCTGCAAGACGATAGGCTGAACACCCAGAGAAGAGTTTATGTTGCAATTAAAGTTTGAAGGTTGTCTGTTTGCCAGCAGAATTTCTTTCTGCTCAGGAGAGATTAGTCTTTGTTCTATTCAGGACTCAATTGATTGGATTAGGCCTGCCCACGTTATAGAAGGCGATCTTTTTTACTCAAAAGTTCAACAATATAAATGTTAATTTCATCCAAAAAATACCTTCACAGAAACATCCAGAATATGTTTGACCAACTATCAGGGCACTGTGGCCCAGCCAAGTTGACACATAAATTAATCATCACAAGGAGGTGTATGATTTATGTCTGGATTATTTTCCAAGCCACCTGGCACAGGCAATTTAAAACATGAGCCTTGCTTACCAGCCAGCTTTCTTGCCAAAACATTTCTTTCACTAAAAATATATACTTTATAAACATATTTATTCACATACATTTCAACTCAATGCAAACACCTTATATTTATTTAAGTTACAATTTTATTTTTGGTGTGATAGGTAGACTAGGGATTGTTATTTCCACTTTAAAGAAAAGAGAAAAACTAAGATGATTTATGGAAGAGTATGTAGTATGGAAGTGAAAGATCACAAATCTAGAAGTCCAGTTTTCACTCCTTTTCTCTACCACAAACACAAACGTGGCAAAACAAATCAGAGTGAATAAAACAAATCATTCCTGGAGTTGATATGTAGAGAGAAAGATTTGGACTTAAATTTTATTCTAATAAGTAAAAATGTCTGTAGCTTTCCATAGCTTCAGAAGATGAAAACGAAAATAATTGACATAATTTCAGTTCTCATCATAAGTTTAATTGTAATATCATGTGCTATTTAGGCTTTCTACAGTTTGTCTTTATGAAGAATGGTTAGTCCAAAAGGTGACAAGGTGGCATGAGGTTTGAATTAATTATATTTAGGGCTTCTAATAATCATTGAGTTCACTAGCATGAGTCTCGTAAGAGGTTCACAGTTGTGAGTGAACCCAGTGGACCTGTCAGGCTTTCTAGAGTTAACACTAGCCAATTGCCCACTTCTGAGTTTAAGAGCCAGTGAAAAATCACACTGATGGTTTCTGTTTTGCTTCTAAGAGACTGCCAAGGCATCATGCAGTCGGCTGAAGCCAGTCTCAGGAAAATCACAGTCTTTATAGCAGTTTGAAACATACATATTATATAACTTGAATAGTAACAACGCAGTCTGAATTCATGGTGATAACTCTTTGAAATTCCTTTAAAGAGGGCATATTCCTGGCAGATGGGAGGGTAATGTTAGTGAATCAGAAACATGTCAGCAGGAGAGGATTTGGTTCAAAATGACTCCCTAGGACATTTTGGGAAAAAGCATATTTAATAACGATGGCAGAAATTTAAAACAGCCTCTTCACGTTGTATCAGTCTTTTTCCTTGTAGCTACCTTTTACTAGCAAGGCAGAAGAATGGGCAATTGACAGAACATTTCTATAACTTTAGTAGAAAACAGAGGAAACAGATGTCGAACTATTAACCCTTTCCTTTCTGTAATTTGAATTTACATTCAGTTTCTGGGAGGGGATTGAGACAGAGAAATCATGCTGCTGACTGGAACAGTGAATCAGGTACCAGCAGCTCAGAGGTGTAGAGGACATTATGCTTGTTGGATGGATGGTTGTGTGGGTGAACTATATATAATACATCAAAAATTCCCTAAATTATTCTCTCCCCTCTTAGTCTTTTCTATTGATTCGTGTTTGTTCTGTATTTAACCCTGTTGTTAAGAATGATACAAAAAGAAAGAAGACTGGGTAGAGTCAGTACTTGAGATTAAAAAAAAAACCCTTAGCATTATTTGTTTGGTTGTCAAGTCTCACTGATTCAGAACAACTGGTGATTTCTTTCTCTCTAGCTTTAATTACGTTTGCCATCAGAGACATAAGCCATAGGAAAGGACAGGACAGCAACTTTATTTTAAGCTGATTGAATGTCACTAAACCTTCTCAGTTCCTATCAGCTCTGGAATTATAGTTTTTCTCTCTAAGAAATACTATACAGTATACTTAAAGTTTTTTAAGTTTGACTTTTGATTTGTAATGTTACCATCTTATTCTTAAAACATTAGTAGAGTGGGGTCTGAACTATAATAATTAGGTGGCATTTAAAAATAGATATACAAAGGAGTCCATGGATTAGAAACCACTGAGCATGTACAAGAAGTAAAATATGTGTTCAACATTTTATTCACAAACAATGAAGTAGACTTTAAGCAACTTTTGTTTAATACTTGAAAGAGAATCATTTTTCATATGCAGAAATCCCATTGTACCTAGAAGTATCTAAGTGAATAAATAATGTGTGATAAAAGTGTGATAAAATTATATTTGCAATGCCTAATTTCTTTTTGCGATATAAGATTAAGATGAATGTCCATATTATCTGTTCAATATAAGGAAAATATTTAACAATATGGTTGTTAGTTTTGAATGGCTTTTCAAACAAATTAAACCATTTTTCTTTGATTTGGATTATGTTGGTCAATTGATCAGATATAAGTTAAGCATTGATTCCAAAAAAATTTTTATTTTACAGTTGAATGCCATGAAAATGAAAGATTGTGCATTGAATTTGATTTTTTTGCTGTTTTAAGGGCTCATTGATGTACAGGATATTCTTATTCATATTTTCGTCACCTACTAAGAGGACTTACCACTCCTTTACCCACTGCTCATTCTTGAAGAGGTGCTACTTGATGTTGTTCAAAGAGAATATCATATAGAAAGATTCAATATAATACTTCACATAGAATCATTGTGGAATCTAGGTTGTAAAACATAAATTTCATTTTGTTAATGCAAAGACTATGTTCAAAGAGGAGCAAGAAAGCCAGTGTGGCTTGAATAGAATGAGTGATAGATATTAGAACATATAAGGAATTTAGGCCATGATTAGGAGTTTGAAATTTCTTCTGCATATGTTGAGAAGAGGGAAGATGTTTGTAGGTTTTGAGCAAGGGAGGGAGATGGTCTGATTTTTGATTTAAAATGTTCACTCTGGTTACTATAACAAAAATTGCCTGAAGTGAAATGAAAATGGAAGCAAAGAGAAGCACCAGAAAGATTCTAGAATAACCTGAGTCACTAAGGTGGCTATGTGGTGAGACATGTTGGATTTGGCATATCTTTTAAAGGTAGAACTCTCAGGACTTGCTGATGGATTAAATGTGCAATGCAAAGGTATGAAAGCAGACAAGAGCATCCTAGGTTTTGAGCTTGAGCAAATATATGAAGTGCGGTAATAATTATTGATTATAAACCTAGACTAAAAATTTAATTGATTTAAAATTATTAAAACATGAAAAATACCACAGTATTCATTTAGTACCACTATCTTAAAAAGCCAGATAGGTGTATGTGTGTGGTCAACAAATTATCCTGCATTTACATTAAGCGTATATCATTGGAATGTTTAAATAAAACTGTATTTGGGCTCTAAAAGACCACTCACTATACTTTGTTATAACATGTTATTGACACAGTTAGGGTAGACTGAGTAGATTAGCAATAGGATTGTCTCAGATGACCTGATTGTCCTCATATTTATCATGCACTAGCTTTATATTCTCCTTTTTGGGACTCTTAGAAAATCAGGCAGTTATATTTCAAACAGGATCCTGTTAGCACTTTATTATTCTCTCTCTGGGGGAGATTCAAGCTAAAAAAAAAAAACCCAGCTTTCTATTGCATTTTAATATTTCCATCTCATACTGCATTGGCCAAAGATGGAAGCAAATTTAGAGTCATTTTAAGTGTCCACTTCTTCCAGAATTTTAGATAGATCTTATATTCAAAGAGCCAAAATAATAAGGATGAGAAATACAGCATAGAGAATATAGTTAATAATATTCTAATAGCTATGTATAGTGCCAGATGGGTATGAGACTAATCAGAGAGATCACTTTGTAAATTATATAAATTTCTAACCACTATGCTGTATACCTGAAACTAATATAAAATAATATTAACTCTAACTTGAAAAAAATAAAAGAGCTAAAGTAAAAATGTGATTGTTTCCAAATCTTTAATTGCAGATTGAAGTGGAATTCTGGATATCTGAACCAGTTAATTTTCATTTATGTCCTCCAATTTTACTTTTCAGTAGAAGAAGGGTGACACATAATATGGCTGGTGCTATGTGTTTTCTTCTGAGCTTTCCCAGATAATGACCAGCAAATAGCTCGTTTGACCCTAGATTGTGATAAAGATGATACACACTGTCTTGCAGTCTAAACATCGATGTGCAGAGTTGTAATCACATCTGATTGGTAGGCGGACCAGTTGTCTTTGTCTTCAATCTCTCCTGTTGTATTCCTCTGAAGTTCTATTGTAATGACTGATAGAGGGTTTGAAGTTGTAAATTCAGGAGAAAGATTCAGTTATACAGCAGAAATGACATCTTTCTTATAGAGTAATCCTTATGCATAAGTAGAGTGGAAGCCACACACAAATGAGTGATTTCAGGGTATAAAAGAAGATAGCCTCCAAAATCTCTTTCTTACTCCCTTGAGGATGCCCAGAATTATACAGGTGAAACTGTAATTTTAAACTCACACCTAAATAAAGATGCAGACAATATGAATGGATACCATGTTAAGATCAAATGGCCATACAGCAGGTTTTGAGATAATTGAGAAGAATACAAACCACCAGACACTTGCAGTTGGGGAATGGAATTGCTACTAGAGCAGGAGGGAAAGGGCTTTGAATAAGGAAAAATGGCTCACATCACAATTTTGTCTTGGATTTACCCTATAATTTTTGTCTAAGTAGTACATTGCTCCTTGAGTTTAGTTGTCTCTATGTATCTGTGGTTCTATGTTGCTTTCTTTAAATTGTATACCACATAACCAACAGAAAAACCATTGGAAAAATTGCTATAGTTTTAATTTGTTCTATTACTACAAATTTATTTGTTTCTGAATGTTTTCTATTAATGAGAATTCCTTCTAAATACTGTGAAATGGTATACCTTACAAGCATTTGACAAAATTGCTACGTGGCTAGTTCTGGCTGTTTTTGCAATATACTTAAATACTGCCATGACAAAATAAAAACATAGGATCACAGAATCATGTATAATTTAAATTAAGTTTATTACTCTTTTTCTTCAGACTTATTCTACCACAAAGGCAGAACATGTTGGAATACATGTTCTATTTCCTGGCATACAATTTTCATTTCTACACTTAGCCTGTTTGACCTTATTTAGAAAATGAAAATACATCTGTTGCTCTTCAACTCACAGTGATTTTATAGTGAAGTCAATTTTTTAAATAAGTTTTTACAAAGAGAAGCAGAGACTTCTAGACTGGCAGAGTAAGATTGGTAGACTCTCCTTAGCAAACAACAATATGGTGAAAATTATAAAAAAAAATTAAGGTTTTTAAATTGTCTTAAAGGCATACATAGAATAGAAAAAGTATTCATTCAAGAAAATTTATGAAATCTCAGTAAGAAAAGAAAGAGTTGTGACATTTGTCCTGGCTTTCTCCCTTACACTGCCCCTATCTGCACCCTAGCTTCCTGTTACAGAAGCTCTATCTCATTTATGTACAGCCAAGAAGACAGGGCCTGCATTTCCCTCTGGCTCCCAGTGTGGGGCAAAAGTTTCACCCATGGAAGGGCAGGTTGCCATTTCTCATCTGTCATAGCTCCGTGTGACAGGTTCACTAAGAGGACTAGTTCTCCTTCTCCCATCACCAACCACTGCTTAAAGGACAAGAACTCTGCTCCAACCTGATCCTAATATTTTTTACAAAAATGCAAGAGACCCAGAGCAGCCATAACAATTTAGAAAAGGAATATTGGAGTATTCACATTTTAGTTTATTACAAAATTACAGTGACCAAGACAATGTGGTATCGGCATAAAGTTAGACATATAGATCAATGAAACAGAATTGAGAATCTAGAAAAAAACTCTCACATTTTCAGTCAATTGATTTTTGGCAAGGGTGTTAAGACAGTTTAACCAGGGGAAGAATAATCTTTCAGCATACAGTGCCGGAAAACTGAAAATTCACACACAGAAGAATGAAGGCAGACCCTACCTCACACCATAAACACAAATAACAAAAATGGATTATAGATCTAAATGCAGGACTTAAAGCTATAAGATTATTTCTCTTAGGAGAAAAAAATCTTTATGATCTCAGGTTAGGCAATGGTTTCTTAAATACAACACCAAAAGCATAAGTGACAAAAGAAAAAAAACAAATAAATTAGACTACATCAAAATTTCAATTTTTATTTTGCCAGAAACAATATCAAGAAAGTGCAAAGGCAATACATAAAATGGGAGAAACTTTTTGTAAGTCATATGTCTGATAAGGGACTCATATCCAGTATATATATAACTTTTTATATTCAATAATAAAAGCACCCAATAGCCTATTAAAAAATGAATATGGGAGGGCTCCATAGTGTAGTGGTTAGCAAGTCTGCTTTACACATAGAAGGTCTTGGGTTTGTGCCCCAAGTGGAGCTACAGACTATATCCTGGGTGAGCCAAGCCCCTGGTGCATGCCATGAGAAAGTGGGAGGAGATGCTGTGCCTTTCGAAATCCAGTTCTTAAGGGGAAAGGGCAAAATCTATAGGTCAGGGATGGAAGTGGGTGGGGGATGGGTTAAAGAGGTGGAAAAAGTGAATATAGGATATTAATAGTTATTTCTCCAAAGAAAATTCATGGCCAGTAAGCACTAGAAATGATGCTCAACATCATTAATCATTAGAGAAATGCAAATCAAAACTCCAGTGAGATAGCACTTTGTATTCTATAGGTTGCTATAAAAAAAAAAAGACAGACAATTGCAAGTATTGCTGAGAGTGTTGAGAAATTGGAATCTTTATATATTGCTAGTTGTAATATAAGATGGAGTATCTCTTTGGAAAACAGTCTGGCATTTCTTCAACATGTTAAACATGAAGTTCCCATATGACCTAACTAAAATTTTTAAGTATTTACCCCAAAAAAGGAAATATATGATCACACACAAAAAAAATACACATGAATGTTCAGAGCAGCTTTATTCATAATACCCCAAATAGAAGCAACTCAAATGTTTATTCACTGATGAATGGAGAAGTAAAATGTTGTATAACCATACAATGGAATGTTATTCAGCAATAAAAAGAAATGGGTATAACTTGAAAAACACTAAATGTAAAAAGACCACATATAGTATGATCCCATTTACTTGAAATGTCCAGAAAAAGAAAATTTACAGAGAATGACAGTAGATTAGTGGTTGCCTAAGACTGAGGATGGGGCGGGGTGAAAAGGCATGAGGCTATGTGCTTTTTTGTGTGTTAGGGAATCAAATCTTCTAAAATCAGATTGTGATGATGGTTGCATAACCCTGTAAATATAATAAAAACATTGAATTGTGTGTACACTCTAAGTGAACAAATCGTATTTGTTAATTATATCTCAAGAAAACTTTCAAACAAATAAAAATGCTAGCATTGAAAAAATTTATGTAAAACACTTAAGCTATTAATTTTGATGTAATTTTGATAATTATATTTATGTTACCCATAAGGAGAAAAGGCAAAAAAAGCTATTTTTCTTTCAAAACTGATTTTTGTCTTCAAACAACAATTTTAGCTGATTAAGATATTTAACTTAAAGAAGTTACATTAAAGCCTAAGAAGTTCTCTCCTTTGGTATATTTTATATTTTAATGAGGGAATAAGTCCATGGCAAATATATGAAAGAAAAATTGATCTATATTTATTGTATAAAAGTTTTTAATAAAGCATCTATGTCAGTGCAATTTGGTAGATTTTATTACCCATGACATTTAGGTGAACAGACTTAAACTTTTTTTCGAGAAAATGAGTAACTTTTCATCCTATAAGCAGCTTTATAATTTATTTTCATTTCCAAGCGTACATTTTCACAAAAGCTCAAATTGACTAAACAGTAAAAATGAAAGTCTAAATTATAATTCTTATATAATATGACACTTGCTATTATTGAAATATGTTGAATATGCAAAGTTAATTCTTTTAAATCTTAACTTTCATTTCTATTGAGACCATACACCTATATTTCTTAATCAGCCATGACTGCCAGATGAAAGTATCTTGAGTATAAACTCAAGAGTAGGTTCTTTCCAAGCAAGACCAGTTGAAGATGTGAAGAGAATACATATGATTTAGTTGATTATATCTTTACCAAAATCTAACAATTAAAATAGTAGATATTAAAAATAAGGGAAATTATTATTTGAAGAAAGATGATCAAAAATCAATTGTCTTCAATCTACAAATTTTTTCATAATCACTGCTTAATCAAATGTCTCCGTAGTCCAATTAGAACTCATACTGAAATCTTGGCTATTAAGAAGAAAGTTCAGTTTTAAGCTTGTTTAGAGCTTTTCCTTGCCTGATTTTGCTATATCCCAGTGGTCAAGGTAGTTTTTACAATTAGCAGTCTTTTTCTATAAAGCAAATTGTTTTTAGCTTTGTGGGCATGAGGTCTTGGTGATGATAACCATTCAACTCTGCCTTGGTAGTGTAAAAGTGGCTTTAGACAATCTATAAAGCAGTCAGCATAGCTGTATTCTAATAAAACTTTATTTATAAAACCAGGGCAGTGGATCATAGTTTGCCAACCTGCACTGAGCTCCGTCTGCTTGGAATTCATGAATTTCTCTCTGTTTTAAGTTGCTCTTCACTAGAAACTTGGATGTGACTATAAGGAAAATAATTAATTCCTTTGAACATGAGACAGAATGGTGACCTCATGATGATGTTTGTCCACTTAAATAAGCTGGCAGCATCACTATACAGAAACAAACATCTTTTGATATTCATCATGGGTAAGGGGATCTCTTATTGTTAGTATTTTTCCTTTGGAATGTTCATTACTCTGCAATTTATTTTCAGGTTGTTAAATTCAAAAACTTTAGCTATTATAACTTTTTACTTTTGACCAGAATGTTGTATTTGTGTTTATCTTTTAGGTCTTTAACATTTGGCTTATTCCTGGGTTGCCAGATTTAACAAATATAAATGTAGGATTACTAGTTAAACTTTAATTTTAGATAAACAGTGAATAATGTTTTATTATAAGTAAGCTTCATGCAGTATTTGGGGCACCCATATGTAAAAATTTGTTATTTCTCTGAAATTATAGTTTAACTTGGCTTTCTGTATTTTATAGGGCAACCCTAGTTTATCCTTCATTCCCACAATTTCAAAAAATATTCAGAAAATAAATTTTTATTTACCAATAAAGGGGTTTCACCACCATTATTTTTTTCCATCACCATTATTAAAGTTTGCTCCAAGTGTCCTTTCATTTATTTTTCATGTATTTTGCCAAAGTATTTCTTCCCATAATAATTTTAGACTACCTATTTTAAATAAAGTAAATTGTACATGTTTTTTACCCTCAAGGAGCTTAGCAACTGTTTTCTGTGTAGATTTATTCTGTTTCTTGTCTCCTAGTTTTCCTAGCTACACAACTAACCAACCAAATAATTTTTCACTTTGTATGAACCAATGTACTTCATCTTCTATTTATTAACTCACTCATTCTTTTTTTTTTAGTATTTTACTTTTTCTAATTAGAAAATAATTTGTGCCTTACACCTCTCATATCTAGACAAAAGCAACGCATATATATTGTTAAAATGCCTATTAATATTAATTTTTTCAAGATGTACATGTACATTAATTAAAAAGCAAAATAATATTAGTAGGCTAATATTTAATAACAGCAGTCACTTGCCCCATTCTCTCTTTTACTGATTTCTACCTTGAGATAACCAGTTCACATTTTTTTAGTTGATTGATTATTTTGATAAATGCCCTCTATTTATATTGCTATTTTTTGATTTTTAAATTTTATATATTATTTATTAGATTCCTGTTACTCTTCTTTTTTCAATAGTTATAATATTTGATTATAATATTCAATATTTACATTTTTATAATTACATAACCACTATTCACAGGTGACTCAAGCAGTGTTCTATCGTTTCATGTTTTCTTGTTTATTTTTTGCTTTTTTTTTAGAGTTGACATTAATGCCTAGTGTCTTGTGGAGTTAGTCTAATATAATTTGTTTCATTTCTATGTATCTATTGTTAACTAATCTCTACTCTACAAGACTTCTTCTAAATTTCTTTAAACAGGTAGATATTTCACCAGCTTTTTTTCATCTTGGAGACATTTTACTTGTACCTCTGCTCTTTTGTTTCAATTGAGAATGGTTCATCTCCATGTCTGCTGCACAGATTCATCCCGTGTGCCTCCTTAGCTATCACCTGGAAACTTTTTTACCTTATGTGTTCTATTTCTGGGTTCTTCAATCATCTGGTTTATTTAAAAATTTTAGTTAGTTTAGGCTCCTAGTTTATGTCTATGAGACTCCTATGAGACACCTAAATGGAGGTGTGCAGTTAGCAACTAAAAGAAGCTTAGGAGTGAGATCTGTTCTCTAAGTATTTGTTAGTTAATTATATTAATATAAGATCTATGTCAATAGTAGAGGTCATGAATGTATATGTAACTACCCAGAAAGAATGTGTAGATGAAGAAGAGATTTTGCACTGAGAATAATCTATATTGTCTATTAAGGAGCCAGAAGTAGAAGATCTATGTTAGGCTGAGGTGGCTCAGGCAAGAATATTCAAAGAAAATCAAGAAAGCACTGGGTAACTGAAACCATGAAGGAGAAAGTTGCCACCTTCATAAAAATACTGTTAGATGATGATGGTTGTTGTATTTAGCAGCATGCAAGTCACTGATTAAAGTACTTTAGGCAGAATTATGAGAGATAATTTAGTGGTCAGGTAATTGTAAAATAGAAAATGATTATGATTATAGTTAAATGGTAATGAGGAGTTAGAAAAGGAAGAATTTGGCGCTATAGGGAAGAGTGAAGAAAATCAACAGAGTGAATGACAAAAGGATGGTTATTAATGCGTGTGGCTTTGTAAGCTTGTGGTGGAGAGTTCAAGCGATTACTTTTTTAAAAAATAATTTCTATGATAACAAAACAAGAGTGAGTCAAGTTTAGATTTAGGGACAATGTGTTTTGTGAAGAATGAGAGTAAGTTAAGAGCTATTAGTATTTTTAGGGAGTATAGGAGGATTCAGTTTATATTGGTGAGCACAATTTTAAGTAAATCTGTCTATCTAGTTGTAGGTGTTTTATAAGATGAAGCTTCAGAGAAGACAGATGCTTTAGCGAATCCAAAGTTTTGTTGGGTATAGGGAAGGAAGGGAAAATGAATATAAGACATGGAGAATTCAAACAGAAGAGTCCGAAATTGCTAGAATTAAAATTACTAACAATAAAAATCAATGAGATTAATAGTCATTATAATGAAAAAAGAAAAAAAATAGAAATGTCATTATTTTAGGAGTCCTAATGAAGTTGAAGAATTAGTATAGTAGGGAATGATTAAATAAACGAAGTTAAAAGTTGTGTTCAGTACATAAAACAAGTGAATCTGTTATTTTAGAGGAGAAACTGATTCAGATGATGAAAATATGCATGTATCCTTGTGGAATGTGAGGCTGAAGTGATATTGAAATAATTGAGGTGATATAGTGAAATAACTGACTAGATTGGTTGGTGAATCGGTCATGCACGTAAATATTAAGAGCATCAAAGTTGATTGTAGGCTATATAAGAAAAGACAAAGTTCCAGGGATCATATTATCAAATGGCATGCTCTTTCAAATGTGTAATGGTCTATGGGAAAGAGAGAGGAGATGATTAACCTGAGATCCAGATTCTGAGGCATATATGAATGGACAAACAAGCATGCTGTTCATGAGAGTGCTTAGTAAGAACTGTTGAAATTCAGGAGTATATTAGTCAGAAGAGGCTAAGTTTAGCTGCTGAAGCAAACAGAACTAGGTCTCAGGGGTTTACTTACCAGAAGGTTAACATAGAAAAGTCAGTCAGATTGAGTGACACTCTAGGACAGTTCTCCTTCATGGGGTGGCTCAATATTCCTGAATATTTTCATAATATGTTACCTGCATATCAAAATAAGCTTCCACAAGTACCACAATACAGGAAGCAAAAATAGGAAATCATATATTGGCTTCTAAATACTTCTCTGAATAGATACAATGTTTATTCCATATATATTTCATTGAACCATGAAAGTTACCTGGTCATATTTAACTTTAAGGGGGTACCCATACATACATATTCAAGAAGGAGAAGAAAATAAGAAATATTGATGAGCATTAGTAATTCTTGCTCCAAGTGGTACACAAAATTTCAGTTAAAACATATGATAAAAAGAAAATTCATTGAAGAGGTGAGAGATTTTAGAAAGCTTCTTAATCATGAAATGCAAGTTCTAGGATGCGTAGTGGATGGAACTGGAGATATTGAGCATCTTTTCATATGTTTGTTGACTACCTATATGTCCTCTTTGAAAAAATGTATGTTCAGGTCCTATGCCTGTTTTTTTGATTGAATTGTTTGTTATTTCAGTGTTGAGTTATATGAGTTCTTTATAGATTTTGATTATTAACCTCTTATTGGATGTAAAATTGGTGAAAACTTTTCCAATTCAGTAAGTTGTCTTTTAGTTTTGTTGACAGTTTCCTTTGTTGTGCAAACATTTTTGTTTGATGTAATTCCATTTGTTTATTTTTTCTTTTGTTTCTTTTGCCCAAGGAGATATATCTAAAATAAATATTCTAAGAGCAATGTCAGAGCATTTACTGTCTACATTTTCTTCTAGAAGTTTTACAGTTTCAGGTTGTATAGTTAAGTGATGAATCCATTCTGAGTTTATTTTTGTATATGATATAAGAATCTTGTCTAGTTTAATTTTTTTGTGTGTTTCTGTTTAATTTTACCAACACTATTTATTGAAGAGACTGTCTTTTACTCATTGACACCTTTGTCAAAGATTAATTCACTATATATTTGTGGGTTTATTTCTGGGCTCAATTATGTTCTGTTGATCTATGTGTCTATTTTCATGACAGTAGCATGCTGTTTTGAATACTATAGCTTTGTAATATAGTTTGATATCAGGTAGTGTGATACCTCCAACTTTGTTCTTTTTTAAAATTGCTGTTGCTATTTGGGGTCTTTGTGGTTCCATATAGGTTTTAGGATTATTTGTTCTAGTTTTTGAAAAATTCTATTAGTGTTTTGATAGCAATTGTACTAAATCTATTGTCTGCTTTGGGTAGTATAGACATTTTAATGATGTTAATTCTGTGTATCCATGAACATAGTATATATCTCTCCTGATTTTAACTACCACAGGTGGGTGTGGGACCATCCTGTTCTGCATCTCTGCCCTTCCTATCAGTCTCGACCTGATTTATTTTGTGTATCCTTACTTATAAGAGTTCTGTTCAGCTAGACTTCAGATGGTTCTCAATGATTGCTGTTCCCTAATTTAGTTGTAATTTTGATTTGGTTGTGGGAGGAGGTGAGCACTATATCTACCTACTGCTAATTATAATGTCATATCCAATTAGCAGGAGTGTTTTAATGTGTTAAAACATTAGGGTGACTGATACAGGTTACAGGGTAATGAACTA
This sequence comes from Cynopterus sphinx, assembly GCA_030015415.1. NCBI lineage: Eukaryota > Metazoa > Chordata > Mammalia > Chiroptera > Pteropodidae > Cynopterus > Cynopterus sphinx. Next base: position 101,460,707 of record CM057382.1, on the reverse strand, counting down.
AAGTGAACATAGAAAAAAGTCGTGTTACAGTCATTTGCATCCATTATTCTAATGGATTTTAAAACATTTTTATCAAGGCATGTTGAAAATTTGCACAGTTTAGAAGCCATTTGATTTTCATATACTCTATATTTTAACATTTAACAATGTGCCAGTTTTGAAATGGCACACTGTCACAGATGAAAATCACTATAGAAATTGTAAAGTACTAAATTATGTGTAGTGTAGGCTATATATAATTATCTTTGGAATTATAGGGCAATATTGGTTCTCAAGGACATAGATGACAATATTGTAATCCTGCAACCTGTTTATTGATGTACCTATCAGAAATATAGAACTGTTTCCTACAAAAGAGCCTGAAATATGTAAATTCAGAAAGTTTTCTAAATTGTGTGTGTGTGTGTTGTATACTGTTGAGACAGTTATGATTCCCGACATTCCTATGAATGCATGATGATTGCAAAGAACATTACATTAATTTCTATGGAAAAGAACATATCATTGAATGCTTATACACTACTTTTAATTACTTTATAAGGTAAATGGCAGCCCCATAGCCCCATCTCTCTCTCTCTCTCTCTCTCTCTCTCTCTCTCTCTCTCTCTTACAGACACACACCACACACACACACACACACACACACACAGAATTAAAGACAGAGCCCTACTATTCCTAACATACAATCCTACATGATTTATGGGAGTATATTACAAGAGATTGTTGCTCAGTCTGAAAGCTAAAAGAATTTATGTAGGATTGGCTTCATATTTGGTACTTAAAACAATGAAAAAGGGTAACATTAATTATCTTCATTTGAATAATCATTAAAGATGCTATCTGAAGTGCTTGCCACATTCTTATGTGCACAGTGGACCCAAAGACTATACTTAAACATAATTACTCTGTGGCTTATATTTATACACCATGCTGTTCTAACAGCTGCTGTAGCACCTCACTCAAATATGTGGTGCTTTATCATTATTTTTGATGCTATGATGGGTTTTGCTAAGATATGCATCACATTTGTACTGGTAAGCTTGTTTATTACTCATAATCCTGTGTTTCTACTTTAGATTCATTATTACTTGGAGAAGTTCTAGAAATTTCTTGTGTTATTTCTGTTAGGATCAGATTCCATAAATAGGAAACATTGTTTTAGGCTCAGTTTTAGATATACTGATGCCACCTGGTTTGCTTCTCAACAAAGGCATTAATTCCTTTTTTAAAAAACAATATCATAACACAAATGGAAATTGTTTTGTCCCAGAAGCAGGATTTAGGGACAGTAATTTGCATTGTGTTTTCATAAAAATGTTATTTTCTATGAACAACTTTCTTAATCTGTTCTGGTATTATTAAGTAATTGACAGAGTTATTGGCAGTTCATAGTACTGTATTTAACTCTGCAAAACTCTGTATAATTAATTGCACCCTGTGTGCTCACTTTTGTGTACCTGGCTAAGTTCCTAGATGAGTAGCTTCATGGTTTTGAATACTGTCCTTTGTCTCTTGACTTGGAAAATGGAAGAGATGAAAAGGACCATAGAAATTTCTTCTGGGCTCTAGTTATCCCTTAGTTCCTGTCTGTTTCCACTGTTCTTGTCTTGCTTGAAGGTCCTCTAAGATGTACAGGTTTGGAAGATATGTGGTGGTGCTTTTACTGATTTCCTGTGACATTGATGTGAGCCAGGGAGGAGGACTGGCTTTGGTGCAAAGCAATCCATGGCTTTGAGAACTTGCCAGCAAATGCAAATAAAATAAAAATGACACTGACGATAATAGGATTTCTCGAATGTTTTTTATTTCTTTATATATTTATTAATTTATTTAACACACACCTACCACACACACACAAACCTTATTGCAAATATAAGATGTTGATCTCTTTTGCAGATGAGGAAATTGAGGCATTTGCAGTTTAAACAACTTGTTCATAGTCACCATGTAGTAAGTGGATGCACAGGGATTTGAACACAGGCAGTCAGGGAAAGTGGCAGCAGGACACAAAATTCTTCAGAAAGCACATGAGTATCCCTTCTCTGCTTCTTGTTTTCTGCCTTCCATTGTCTTTATGGTCAGAGTCCTTTTTGAGATGTGGTGCATGATTTGCCTGCTTTCTTGTTCTGTTTTAGTTCTGCCACATCCTTTTTGTGTCATGTCATATTTCCAAGTCTGGCTTCATGACTAGGGCCACTACTTGCCCATTTAACACCTTTGTTTAAATTTCAAAAGATTCCCTTCCTTAAGTCTAATGTTTTATATGATTTTACAACCTGAAAGACCCTATGTGGCAGCATTGCTGGCTATGTGCACAATTCATTCTCTTGCGGGCTCATATCCGTGTAACTCAGTGTACACACCACTAGTACTGCACGCATTATTTCACTCTTCCTCTACCATCCACTTCCCAGCCTTTTTTGGAGCTTAGAAACTGGATTCTATGAACTCAGGCAGGTGAGGTCTGGCCATAGCTCAGCTATGTGCCTGTGAGTATGTGTATACTGCACATGTGCGTGTGTGTGTGTGTGTGTGTGTGTGTGCGTGTGTGTGTGAGAGAGATCTCAAATGTGAACAGCTTTAAGGTCCAGTGCTTACATAGGAGGGTTTCTTTTTCTCTTCCCAAGATTAATCTAGAAGTCTCAGGATCTCCACTCCTGCTCTCATACACTCATGTAATTTAGCAAAAGTTTAAGATGTGGAAGAGGTGGTACCTTTGAGTAGTGCACTATTTGAATGCCTACATACCAAAACTGGCTCTGCCCTCACTTTGGGAAATTTTCCTTATGTACACGCAAGAAGATAAAGTCTGTGGCCTGCTGTTTATATAGGTTTAAATTTAATATACTCTTAAAATATTATAGACTTACCATCACTGTTATTGTCATAAGTAATTCAATTTTACATAGCAGATATCTTACATTGCTGAATTTCCAAAATAACCCGGTGGCATAGGGGTGATCCTCATTTTATAGATGAGAAAATTGAGGCCCATAGAGATGCCATGAATCTCCCCAAAATAAACAGCTAGTGAATAGTGGAGCAATGGTTGGGACCCAGATTAGTTTAATATCAAAGCCTGTGCTTTAAAAATCTGTAGAGGGCTGCTTCTCAATAGGACTATTAAAATAATGCACACAAATAACTGTCTAATTTCCATTTAAATTTTGTCTGCATAAATCCCTAGGTAGATTTTTTTTCTTGCATTTTTGGTCAATCTGAGAGATGAAATGACTAGTTCCTTCATTTCTCCAAAATAAGTCAGTAAAAATACAGAATGAAGGCGGTCAACATATATTGATACATAATCAAATAAAGAAATTCAACTATTATGCTCTGAATATTAAACCATCCTTTGAAATAATAAGAAATTATGCTTTGTTGATAAACAAAAACATCTCATGACATAATGTCATCATGCCTGGATAACATGTTAATCGAATTTGTATCTCATAACGATCTCCTTAACAATCTATCTTTTGCTCATAGTCTTTTCACAGTACCTTAACACCTTGCTCACCAGCCTTCATCAACTATAGTTAACATTTTACACATATACACAAGCTAAAATTTTAAATTTATTATTATTATACTTGCATAAGTTGTAAATCTCTCCCAGACTCATCTCAGCATGTTTGTCTGAAGTCAGTGTTTTTCTGTCACCTTTTAACCTTTACATTCAATTCAACTACTTTAGTTTTTCTCCACTAACCCAATCTTGTTACTAATGAATCATCAACTAATATCCAAGTCACTCATCTCTGAAACTAAAATCTATTTAAAACCTAGAAGTTCACTTATAATCTAAAGTTACTGAAACAATTATAAGAAAAAAGATAAAACCAGATTTAATTCTATTATTATTTATGTACAGTAGTGGGTGCTAAGTATTATCTGAGGAAGAATAAGTAAATGGGCAGGGGCTGAGGTCAAGTAGGAAGTGTTGATTTCTGTGATTAAGCTTTGCAAGAAGCCATAAATCATGAAGGTGATCAGATGTTCCTAGAAGTGGGAGTGTTGCTCGAATTATGTGATTAATGACATTAAAGAATTCTCTTCTATGTTGATAGAACTCAGAAGTAGAACTATAATCTATGTAAAATAATAGCTAATGGTGAAATTGTAAAATTTTATGAGAATAGGTTGACTGAAAAGAGAAATGCCCTAAATGACAACAGCAAACAAAATGGTGCAAATAGAAGTAGAGAAGCTTGTGGTCCAGCATTTTCACTATTCTGTCTGGTGCAGGTGCTATGTTTGGTGACAGAGTCACCTGATATGAAGGATATAGATTCCGAAGAAATCGTTCTATCAGATAACATAGCCTGATAAACCAAATGGAGGTATACTGAGAAACTCTGATTTTATATTTTAAAAGTGACCCTTTTGTTATCAGTGTATTTTTCTATATGTCTCCATGAGTCGTGAAACACATATTTTCAGAACTAGTGTGAGTTGATATAAAATGACTAATAAACTATAAGTCTATAGAATTGGGAATTAGGAGTAGAAGACTGCTCTACCCCTTCTTACTAAAAGAAGACATGTGTAAAGGTATTATTTTTATTTTGATAAAAAGGTGAAATTGACATACTCTACCCACAGCTTCCAACTAAAGAACTTTTGCCAGTCTAAGGACTTTATGATGTAATGTAGCTTCAAGACAAGAATTCAGTTTTTTTAAAAAATACATTCTACTCTAATTATAGCACAGTATATATCTCTCCTTTAATGAACATGAAAAATATACAACATTGATATTGCATCTTAGTCTTGATATTAAAATTTTAAAGTCAATAGAATATTAGTTTGACCACCCTTTATGTCAAGTATCTTAGAAGAAATTGAAGTGTTATTTGTAAGAACTCTCTTAGGCTTACTGCAGACTCTCCCCAGAAAAGTTTGAGAAGTTGCTACAAAGGAAGAAACTTTTCCCTGCATTGATTAGCAAATACTAATTCCATTATAAATATATATGCATGTTGACCTTTAGTTTGTTTTCCAGAAGTACAAATTTAGTAGAGCCCGCATGCTGCTGCACATGCTGTGAAAGTATTTTGGGGGCAGTGGAATGTTAGTGGGGCTATCAATCTACCCACTTCATTTCTGAGTTACTATATGGAGTATTATTTCTGGCTTCCCTGTGGTATGGAACAGAGCTCATGCTGGTCAGCAGGCCTGGGGTTTAAAGATTTCTTCATCTAGAGCCCTACAAGCTTAAATAAAGAGCAGGTTGGAGTCTTAGACAAATAAAACATACTGAGTGGCTTAAAATGTCTTTCCTCTTTGACTTGAAAAACAAATATGCCTGCATTGTTAGACTGTGTGTACATTGATACAGGCTTGGATAATACAACTGCTAAGCAAAGAAAGCAGAAACAAAATTGCAATTAATTTTTCTGTAGACAAAAAAACTAATTTTCATTTGCATGATTTTGAAGGATTCTCTTGAATATGGTGCAGCCAATTAAAACATAAATTAAGAGATTGAATAATATAGCATTTAGAAAGGTGTTTTATATCCTTTTTGCTAAATTTTACTCTATAAGTTCAGCATTGCTATGTTGCTTCCATGTGCTGACATGCCAGAGTTAGACACTGTGCTATTGTCTTTATACTTTATATATGTTATCTATGATTCTGACAACAACCCCTCAAGGCAGATCTTATTTTTCTAATTTTAATAGAGAAAACAAAACTAGAGAAGTTGAGTATAAATTCCAAGTTCAAATTCTGACTCCTCTAAGTACTCTTGTTATAATCTCAAGTGCCTTTCTTAACTACTTTGGGCCTCATTTCTTCATTTCTAAAATGTGGAGAGAAGTATATCTACTCATAAATTTATTGTGGAGATGAAATGAGTTAATTAAAAGAATAGATAGATATTTATTTCTTGACACATAGTAAGTATTATACAATGTTTCTATTATTACAATGACACTATGAATGACTGACTATGTTGTCTACTTCTTGGACATCTAAAATTTTTTCTATTTTTAATATTGCATTGCTTTAGGTGTCTGAAATAGCAGAAGAAAATGAAACAAAGAAACTCCTTGATCTCATGAAGCATCCTAATAGGAATGGACAGTTACTAAATAAAATACATAGTATGTTCTATGGTGAAATTTCAAAAAAGAAAAACAAAGCAGTGGAAGGTGATAGAGGGTCAGATTTAGGGTTTCTGTTTTTAAATATAGTATCAGGGAAAACATTTCTAAGAAGAGAATATGTGCACAAACACTATACCAAACACTGTATATAAACAAGTGAAAGGCTGAGTCATAATCCATCTGGGAGAAGAGCATTCCAGGCCATAAGGGAAGAAAGTGCTTACCCTCTGATTTGAAGCACACATGGCAAGTCTGAGCAGGCACAATATGCCCAGTGGGAACATAGGGGAGTGAGATAAAAAAAGGTGAGAGTTAGCAGGGAGCCATAGCGTGGGATCTTATAGAGCCCAAGAGGCCATTGTAAAAATATTGCCTCTTAATTTTAGTAAATGGGGGGATATTAAAGATTTTTTAGTGGAAGAGTGATATGATCCGATTTATAAGTTTTTCCAGAATCTCTGTGGCTACAGTGTTGAGAATTCTCAGAAAGAAGCAGTGAGATCACTTGAGAGTCCATTGAAATAAGCTAGGTGGCTTGGGGCAGAATAATAGTGATGAAGATGGTGAAAATTGCTTGGACTCTGCATATATTTTGAATATATGGTTGGTAAGATTTGGTGTTGGCTAGGATAGGATGTAAGTGTATGAGTGTGAGAGAAATGTCAAGAGTGACTCCAGAGTTTTTGACCTGAGCAACAGAAAGAATGAAACTGCTCTTCATTAAGAAGACCATGGTAGATGATGTTGGGAGAAGGATCTATTTGGGAATTCAGTCAGGATATTCTATGTTTGAGATGCCTATGAGACATGCATGTGGAGATGCTGAGTGGCAATTTGAAGCTGAGAGCTGGAGATTAAATTTGGGGTCATCAGCATAGAGGCAGTATTTAAAGCCTTAGATGAAATTGCTAAAGAGTAAGTATAGAGAAAAAAAATAGGTAAGGTTCAGGGACCAAGTCCTGGGTTACTCCATTATAAAGAAATTGGTGAGCTAAAGAGAAACTAGCCCATAGACTGAAAGAAGTATCTGATGAGCTAAGAGAAAGTCAGGGGAATATAAAGTTTTAGAAACCATATCAAGGAGGAATAAATGATCAAATGTGTCAAAAGCTGCTGATAGGTTAAATAGAATGAAGATTTAGCATTGATTCAGTAATGATGAAGTCATGTTGACAATGATAAGAGTAAGAGGAGTTATTGTGGAGTCATGAAAGGAAAAACCTTATTGGAATAAATTTAAAAGAAAATAAAGAAATTGAACATGATAGCCACAGAAACGTCATTCTAGGTGGGAAAGAAAGAAGATGGTCTGTAGTTGGCAGGTGAGGTGAAATCAAGGAACATTTTATGTTTTTCATTTTTTTATTTTTTTTAAGGGAAGAAATAATACAATGCCTGTTTGGTGGTAGTAGAGAAACACTTAAAAAAGTAACCTTAATAATGCAAGAGAGAGAAGAAATCAGCTGGACCAATATTTTCAAGCATGCAAAAGATGATGACATCTATTGCAAAGTAGAGAAGTTAACATTAGCTAGGAACATGGAGAATTCACAGTAATGAGAAAGAAGAGAACATAGGCAGATAGGTGGGTGGGTATAATAGTAAAACTGTACCAATCACCTGATTGTTTTATTTTTCTCAGGGAAAATAAGAATAAACTTTAGGAAAGAAGGATGACCAGAGAGCTCTGGGCTTCCTGTGGCAAAGATTTAAACTGTAATAGAAGACTATGAAATTAGTCCTGCTGGTCCTAAGGCTAGACCAGACCATCAGTGTTGGAGCAGGATAAAAGGATGGTAGTCTTACCTGAAGTTGCAAAGTTTTGATGTTTTCACTTGATACTAAGCAATGAGGGTGTGTGAAGGACTAAAGGTTAGGCTTACTTCTAATACCTGGAGTCCCTTTGGATCCTGTAGATGAAAAGCTAAAGGGGGGCTGAGGGTGATGTTACTTTGAATATGTAGAACTCCCGTGTCAGCCTTCCTCTTGCCCTTGTTGGTGGATGGAACTCTTCCCCAGCCCGTTGCCCCATAGTTCCTCAATACTTTTTTTTAACTATAGATTTGAATAAAATATAAAAGGATTTAAATAGTAAAGTAATGTTACGGTTATAATATTGAGTAGTCAGTGTCCCAGGGCTAATAAATGTGTTGACCCAGAGAGCTTCTGTTTTGGATTAGTTTCTCATTTGTACTTATTTGATTCCTAGTATTGGGCCAGTCCCTTTCTATTTCAATTAAATTGATTTCCATCATTGAAAGATTATTTGAACAGGATAGATAATTTTGAAGACTTAGAGAAACTATCCATCATTAACGAGGGACTACAAATTATCCATTGAAAGTAGAAATGTTTGATTTTACAAGATAAAACAGTATTCAAACAATTCATCATTTAAAAGTAACCATAAAATAATCAGATTGATATTTTTGTCAGAGATTTTATTTTGTATACTCATTTTATAAAATAGCAACACTTTTTGTGGGTCTCAATAGAGGAGAGAAAATAACATCATTTAATTTTTAAAATAGGGGTTCATCATGATGCTCCCAGAGAAGAGGTAATAGTAATAATTAGCAATTGTTACATGTGATAATAATAATAATAGTTAGCAGTTGTTACATGGGTACTATGTGCCAGATATATTGTCTCCTTTATGCTTTAAAATTATTCCAGGACATAGGCATTATTAATTCCATTTTACAGATGAGAAAATTTAAAATCAGACAGATTAGAAAATTTTGCTCAAAATCAAACAGCTATCTAATGTTAGGGAAGGGACTTAACTCCACATCTGTGCTTTCAAACTCTGCTAATATGGCATTCTTTCAATTCTTTCTACTTTGAACTTCTCACTCTAGACAAATCATTCAAGACAAATTCATGAGTAAGCAGAGTAGATGATTAATTATGCTTCAGAAATTTACTCTACTTCTCAGTTCATCATTATAATTTTAATCTTTTGGGTCATGATATTTTAGTTGTTGAGAATCCACTTATGTTTAAAGTGCTATTACTTGTGGAAAGGGTCATTCATTTAGCCATTATCAGCTAACATCTTTATTACTAGTCAACTACATAGCATTAATTGCCAGACAGTTTGCCTGAGTAGTGAACACATTCATCCAGGATTAGATCTGGAGGTTGTAAAGAATTCTTGGGGAAATGTGCCAAGAGGAAGAAAATGTAAACTGATTTACCTACTTTACTATTTGATTGAGTGTCTTCTACAAAGTCACAGTAGAGAATTTTATAGCTGAAATGATCTTCACAGATCAAGCACTCTAATACCCTTATTTGATAGATTACAAAACCTTGCCCTAACATCGCACAGCAGGATGGAGGGAGAGGTGGGATAACAATTCACAGACCAGAACACTTCCTGTGATAAGCTACCATACTAGGTTGTTATCAAGTCATAGTCTGAATCGTAATGCACTTGCGCTCCTTCGCTATTTTGGAGTCTGAGACATGTATTTCTCTTTTCTCATTTTCTTTATTTCTTTGACACAAGAAGCACTGAACTGTCCTTTAGTTTTCAAATCCTTCCTACCTCTTTGGGAGCCCAAAAATTCAGGGCACTAACACAAAAACTTTAGCCCAAGAACTGTGCAAAAGAGAATCAATTACTGCCACACTTACAGATCTAGAAAAAAGGATGCGAAACTAAATCTTATGATCTTGCTTGAAAAAGTTCCCAGTGTCAGTATTAGAGATCCTATCAGCCATAAAAAAGTAAACAAGCAGGAATTTCAGAAATGCTCAGAGCCATTTAACTCACAATTAACTCAGCCATCTCAAATTTGCTGTCTTCCAATAAGAACTTGAACTCTTCTTGGTTCGCATTTTCTGGCAAGGTTTTGATTTTGGAGTATAAATGGAAAACGATTAATGATATATACTAGTGCTAAATACACAGAATATCAGATTTTTCTCTAGAAGCTATATATGAAAGACTATAAAATCTTTTAACTAACCAAGCAGTCTTAATCATTCATGACCAAAAGAATCCTCAGAGAATTCTAAATTTCCACATATGAGTCTATTAATTTCCAAACCTAATGTCGTGTCCATTCTACCAAACAAATAATTAAGTTGACTCCCAAATCAACCGCCATTCATCTAATCAAGTTTTTAAATTCTTCTTCATCTACTGTCCATACTAAGCAAAATAGAAATAAGTAGATTCAATGTCCTTTGAGGTTATGTGGAATTTGAAATTGTTGTTGGGAATTTACATATGAGTTAGTCAATAGGTCATTCGCCTGGGGAAGTTGTAGCCAGACAGATATTGACCTTTGCATCTGCATCTGGTCCTCAACTTTAAGTCCAGCTCAGAATCAGAATCAGACTGAACAAAATGACGTGGGAGTCTAGCATCCCATTGTCATTTTATATAGGTGGTAGGCTTGTACAGAGAGGAGAAAGGGAAAGTCTAGATGTAGACTATAGGGTTAAAAAATGCTTGCAACCTAATATAATTCTTAAAGACACTTTTGGGTGCAGACAAAAGAGAAGATAGGCTTTTTTTTTAGTCCCCAGGGGAAAAAAAATATTTTTTTACTAATAATGGTGGAAAGAGATGTCTGTTTCCTCACATAGTTGGTACAGTTATGTAAGTATAGTTCTAGCTATGGCCATAAGCTTCAGTGTTTCTGCTCATGGTGACCTCACCTTTCTTAGCAGAATGTCTAGGCATATGTGGTGAGCAGCTGGTGACATAGTTCCCAATGAATACTCTTCTACCTGGCCTTTCTGTCATTCATGGCCTTATGTAATCCTTCCCCCTCAATAACCCTTGAGTGTGTTTTACCTAGTAGCTTTTAATGAATAGGATGTTGAAAATGATAGATGTCACTTCTGTGATTAGATTACAAAAGATTGTGACTTTCATCTTATTGGTATTCTATCTTGTTCTCTCACTTGCTCCAGTGAAGCAAGCTGCCATGTTGCCTATGTGGCAAAAACAACAAAATAAATGATAAGGTAGGCCTCTGGCCAAGAACTCATGAAAAACTGAGGTCTCAGTTAAACAAGCTGCAAGGATTTGAATCCTGCTAACAACTATGCGAGGGATCTAGGAAGAGCCTTGAGATAACTTCAGCCTTTAGAGACACCCAGAGCCAGAGAACCAAGCTAATCATCTCTGATTCTTCTATCACAGAAGCTATGAGACAATGAATATTGTTTAGATCAACTAAGTTTTGGGTGGTAATTTGTTATATTGTAATAGATAATTAATGTACACTGTAATTAGGATTTTAGATTTCTTATGAAAAATATGGAAAATACAATTTCTCTCAAAAAACACTTTTGTTCCTTTAGTCAGCAAATATTTATTGAGCACCTATTGTGCCAGGAATTTTTAGATGCTGGATGTAGTCATGTTCATATAGACGTAGATCCTTCTGGAGTGGGCATTATTTACTTAATCCCAAAGGAAGTTTTTTGTGGTTATCAGTGTTTTCCCAGATAAATTCAATATTTTTTATTCATTCATCAAAACTTTATTGGATGCGATTTCTAGGAATTAATGATAAACTCTCTATATCATGTGAGAAATAAAAATTAGCACAAAGAAATTATAATATGACAAATATCATTATAAGCAAAGGTTCTTAATCTGTTATGGCATTCTTCTAGGTGTTTCTGTCTTTAGAGACTAAGTAGATGTCATTTTCTGAAAGATAAAATAAAAGGGAAAGAACGAATTTAGTTTTAAATAGAATGAGTATGTTTTTTGATTTGTTTGAATTTGGGAATAGCCAGGTAGACATGTCAAGAAAGAACTCAAGAGTAATCTTTGGATTATAGATAAATATTTAGATGTCATCAGCATGTAAGTGGTAGTTGAAACCATAGTATTGAAAGGTTTGTCCAGGGAACTATATAGGATGTAAAGGGGCATATATATTTAAAGAGTAGGCATTATGCCTGAGAAGTTTAAATAGCTAAGAAAGTGGACAGGAAGGAGTGTCTTTACAATATTCCAGAGGAGAAAAGGATTTAATGAATAGGAAAGTACAGTGTTTAATTATATTAGTGATTTAAGAGAGTGTAAGAGTTAGGTGTCCTTTTTATACAGGAGCAAGAAGAGATAGATGCCCTTAACTGAGAGTAGCTTTAATAAGGTGATCGCAGAAATGAAAATAAAGTAGTTTGAAGCATAGACATGCATTAAAAAAAAGAGTTTATAAGATGAAACTTAAAAAATTAGATGTAATAATTGTAGGTCTTTACATTAGTTGGTGATGGAAGTCTTTTTTATAATCTGGATGAAAATGCTTTTTTTTAGTTGAAGAACAGTAGAATATAACAAATTTTATAATTTTATATAGTGCATTTTATATCTTTTTGAAGTTTATCTTGCTTCCAATAATTAAGATACCATATTTTGAGTGGTGCTTATGTTGGATCTTTACATTGAAATTTAGAAATGTTATTTTGGCATATGAAGGATGCATGAGCTCTCCTTAACCTCCCTGAGTCTATGGTTAACAAAGAGTAGTAGGAAGAAAACTTGAATTTGGTCTTTTACTCATACTTAACAAACCTGAATTCATCTCTCTAGACTGACTGAAATAAATACATCCAGAATAAAAGGTAGATAATTCTTAAGACTCAAGAGAATTTTTGTGAAATTGTAAAAATTTTCTATATTTTCTTTCTGTAGATAGAATGAAATTGATTTAACAATGAAGTAGTTGTGAAGAAAGTAAAACTTTTTGTAAAATGGATTTAAAAAAAAAAGTAAATACCACTATAAGTCTGCCATCACAGTTGAGTGACAGAGAATAGCACTTAAAAGTAGGGGAGACAGCAGCCATCTGTGCTCACAGACATAACCCACTGTTCTACAACTAGCTGACATCTAAAACATAGACACTGAGTGATATTTCCATTTTGGGTGTGTTCTTCAGAGTTAAAAGTGTAGTAATACAGCATCAGAAATTAGGGGAGAAATCATCTCTATAGGGGGACTGTCAGGGTTACTCTGCGTCTCTCAGGCACCCTTCACTGGTGGTGTGATGCCACCACCGACATTGTGGCGAAATAAAAACAGTAAGAGAAGAAACTAGTAAATTAGTCTGCCTGTTAAAAATACAGCTTTTTATTTTACATCTATGTGAACAGGAATGGATTTTTTTTTTCTGAGAACTGCCCCTCCCCAAATCATGCCAAAGGAAATAGACTCAATAATTAGATAATGGAGGAATTTATGTTTTTCTGCAAGTAGAGAAAGGAACCTAGATAATTATGTCTTACCTAGGAGAAAGGGCAAAGGTAATCATAATTTTATACAAGTAAACAGACTAGAAATGTTGGAACTGAAGAGTATATAGGTTAAATTGTTATCAGACAGAGAGAAAATATACATTAAAGGTTGGAATTTTGACCTTCTGCATTTGCTATTAACCAGACATTTAATTTTAATTATACATAGTTTTTTTTCTTTTTAAAATTAAATTTATCGGGGTAACATTGGTTAATAAAATTATATAGGTTTAAAGTGTACAATTAAATAATATATCATATGTATATTGCATGTGTGTTCATCACTCAAAGTTAAATTTCCTTTAGTCATTATATATTTAACCCCTTTACCCTTATCTGTCTCTTCCCCTCCCCTTTCCTCTGGTAATCACTAAGCTGTTCACTGTGTCTACGAGTCTCTGTTTGTGTTTGTTGCTTTCAGTTTTTTTCAAATTAATTAATTAATTTTTAATTCTTTAATGTCACCACATATTTGACCCCTTTTACCCCATCTCCCTCCCTTCTCCCTACTCTCTCTCTATCCTCTGGTGACCACTAGTGTATAGTACATGACCATGAGTCTCTGTTTGTTTGTCCTGTTCATTTGTTGGTTTTAGGTTTATCTCCCACATGTAAGTGAAATCATTCCTTCTCCCTACCTTTCTTCCTCTTCCCTCTTCATTTTTTTTGAAAGTGAGGGTGAGAAAGACATTGGGATACTAGTTGTCAAAATAAAATAGACAAGAGGGCAAATATAAACATTTTTCTTTCCATTTCATTTGGCAAAAAAGAATTAAAGGTAGTAAAGGGAGGTAACAATTATTGACCCTCAGTATTATATTTTATTCTCTTGGGTAAGCACATAATTAGGTTGTTCTTTTAAGAGCATATTATGTAGCTGGCAGCAGACTCTGGTTCAGATCAGATAACTCCTTATGCAGGCAGCTTTTAAAATGCTCATCATGTACCAAAGGAACTTTTCTGGTCTATTGGGTAAATATGTATTAAAGTAATTTTTAAAATACTTATGTACTCAATAGGTTGGAAATGGTCAATGCTTTAATGAATAGTCATGAATTTTTAAATGTGTATTATTATTTACGCACTGACCCAAGTGAGAAAGTCTTTAAAAAATGGCATATTCTTGATGACTGTGTAATTTTGCAGTAAAGTCTTAAAAGTGTTTTAACAGAACAGACCCAAATTTAAAATTACATTATCTCATTGTCCCTTCACCTCATTTTTCCTGTCTGTTCTTCCTCTTATGGGATGTATTCTAATAGGCTCTTTTATGGCCTCCCTGCTGGCCTAATTTCATTTTCATAGATTAGAGCTGATTTACATTTGAATTGTAATTTTAGTGTAGAATTTATTTTATGTTGATTCATAGTGTTTGGCACATAGTAGGCACATAGTCAATATCTGTTGAATGAGTTGTTTTTTATAGTTTGTGTCATTCTTGCAAGCAAACATTAGCCTTGTGCCTACTATATGCTAAGTACAATGTTGATTATCAGTCGTCTAGCACAAGATAAGATATCTGCAGGTCATTAATAGATCCAAGCTCAACTTCCAGTGAAGTCACTTATCAGCTGCCTCTTCTTTGACAGAGTAGCTCCCCCTCTCTGTATCAGTTTCTTCATCTACAAGAGAGAAACAATAGCTCCAAACTGGCATATTTTTATGGGAATCAGTTGAAACTTTATATGTATAATATTGAGCACAGTACCAGAGTACCAGATACCCAGTGAGCTCTCAGTCAATGCTTTTTTGGTTTTGACCTGAGTTCCTATGCTTAAAACATGAGGACAATCATTTCTAAACAGCAGAGGCATCCAAACACCACAGTATCCTAATCACAAATATCAAGAATAACATTTTAATAACCCAATAAGTAGGTTCCATGATCTGAGATTAGAAACTGGAGTATTCAATAATTTTCAAGTCCCATTTTCAGATGGGTACCTTCTATGTGCACTGATCTCTTTGCATCAACACCTGCATGAGGATCCTAGAATCTTTTGTGCTTGTCTTCACCTTACCTTCTATGCTGGCTTCCCCCTCCCCCTACAACATTTGGGTTCTTTCCCTCTCACACTCGAAATCTTGTGGGAGTAGAGGAAGTTAGACTTTAAAGTCCCTTCTGAATTTCAGAAAATTTTGCAAACAAATGACCCTCCCAAAAGTCAAATTTTCTGAGCAAATAGGGGTAATGATATCTACTGCAGCACAGCAGGGTAAATAGGGCCTTGAGAATGAGCATTATTAACATGCTCACTGAGCTGCCTGGAATCCTATTTAGAGGGAAGTGTGGTATAAATAAATAAACATACTCTCTGGATCTTTACAGTTGGAGGTTTAGTGAGTCACTTCAGTCTTCGAAAGGCATTAAAATTACTGGTATATAATTAGATTTGTTTTGCTATTAGGTGCAGATCTAACTTTTTCTATGTATGCCACATTCGTGAAGCAGAAGCAGTCTTATCTTGGTGGAAATGCTATCAATGATGTGACTCTTGGGACCTGAAGGACAGAGGAAAAGAACCAGAAGATGCAAATTCTTTTGTTTCCTCTTCTTCTCACTGAGTGCCTTCTTTTTTTCAGAAGATGTTGAGTAAATGGACAAGCTAGTAGTTCAAGTACTGATTGTTAATTGTCTTGGCACAGGGCCTCTGTTCATCACTAATTGTTTATCCTATACATTATTCATGGTCTTAGACCAGAAGGCTTTGACTTGTCATATGAACTAATCTGAAACAGAAAACCTTATGCTACTTGCTTTTACCTATTGGAAGAATATTTTTATATAACCTGGTATGCTGCTCTAAAATATGTTACATATGGCTATATAATATGATTATATATGACTGGTTTTAATAAGAGATTATTTTTTAAGTCATCAGCAGCATAGAGCAATTTTTTCTTTTAGAGGAGAGGCAGAAATCTTTTCAAATTATTATACAAAGAAAAAAATCAGAATTATCTTGGAAAAGATAATGTTGCTTTGGAGAGATCTTTTTAGAGATAAACTTAGGTCCCATGAAAACTTTCAGACACATATAAGCCTTGAGACAAAAACAGCAACCAAAATAGATTTTGGGAATAAAGAATCCAGAGGCCAGAGGGGAAATTTTTGGTTTTGAGGTCAGCTGGTTTGAGGTCAGGTGGATTTAAAGGGGAAAAGTGATTATCAGTTTAGAAGGAAGTATCAAGTTCAAGCTCTGGTTTTTCAGGCAAGGGAGCACAATTTAATTAGCAGAAATATAGTTCAGTTTGGAGATAGCTAGGAGGACACGGCCTGCCCTATTTGTCAATGGAATAGCTTATGTCTCGCAAGGTAGCTGAGAAAACAGATATCAGATGGATTAGGTGAAGAATGCATCACTGCAGCCATAGATATAACAGAAACTTTTCCCAGTGTAACTTCCAAGGCTCTTGCTTCAGGATAAGACAGGGATGTTCACAGAGTGCTCCTTGAAGGAAATGAGTTGAGGTGGTAAGAAGGAGTTAACTAACATGCATGGCATGGATGTGTTTAAAAACAGGGGTACATAAAAAGGACCTAGGAGAAGGTACAGAAAAGATTGTTTTACAAGAAAAGCAGGTGCATGCCAGAGGCAAGGATATTAGATGATAAACAGAGATGACGTAGATGCACTCAAAATCTATAATCTCAGATAAGAAAGATGGTTCTGGAATCAAGACCAAGAGGTTGTAGATGGCCCTAGGAGACTGAGATTCTTAAGATAAATGTGTACAAAATAGCAAAAAGGTAGATGTTTCTGTTAGTGGAATACTGATAGGCGTACTTCAACACAATTTTCAGTCTTTAGGGAAAGGCAAAAACTGAATGCACAATTGGTTGGGAATAAGTCACACTTTGAACACCCTCTTTAGATATTTCTGGAATAAGTATATCATCTGCCCTTCTATTCATTTAGAAAATTTTATTTATTAGGCAGTGATTTCTCCCTTGGCTTTTGTCTGGTTGTGGGGAAATCAGGTTTTAATCAGATTTGATTTACTTTCTCTCTTCCAATTCATGTGAATTAATGATTTTTGACACTTGTCAGTTAAAAAAGAATTTTGTTACTTTTTTAGCCGAAGGAAGAAATTGTACCAGCAGGAGTACTGTCTTGACATGGGTTCACTGGCTTGCCAGGTGTGTTTGAAACATCTTCTGCCTCTCATTGCTATAGGCCTCAGACCACAGGAATGCTTCAAGGAAAAAAAAAAAAAGAAGCCTACCATGTTTAGGAAGAAACTTTTGGATTACTTGTCTCTGGTCCAAACATCTTGTTTTTATAGTATTTATAATTTCTTAGGACTAGAAGACTGACACCCAGATAGCCATTAGTCAGTTATTCTTCAGTAAGTCTGAAAAGGTGAAAAATAATCTTCTCTAATGACTAAAAGGCATGAGTGTGGGTGGTAAACTCAGCTGTTAAGTAAAAGCTGGAATTGACAGCCATTTCTGCCTTCTTTGGTGGCATTTTATTGGTAAAATTGAGAAGGCATGAATTAGCCAAAACCAAGGTCTAAGGCAATAAGCTTTGTTTTTTTTTTTTTTATCTTTGCTCCTGTCCCTTCTTTATTATCATTTAGTGTTATGCCTCTATATAAGGGAAAGAGAAGGGTGGGTAGTTATCATATGGATTATAAGAGGTTATGGGTATCTTAGTGAATGACTTTAGTGAGAGTAAAAATCGTGGAATGTGGGAATACGTGAGTGGTAAAATGGCAGAGACATGGTTAGATTTAATTTTAAAAGAATGAATAGAATAGAAATACAGAGAAGTAGAAAAATCACTTCTATTTTTTTTTAAGATATCAGACCCTTTGATGTTTGAGGACAGAAGAGAAGACTGAACATAGGGTATAGGTAAAGGAATTAGTGTGAAAAGGGAAAAGTATTTCCTGACTCTGCCAATTGTTAGTTCCATGACAAGAAAAAAATATATTCATTCTTTTATGTTGTATTTTTAACTTTTATATTAAAATTGGCTTCCAATTTAAGTCAGCGTTTATAACCAGGGTAAACATCAGAATCACCTGGGAGCTTTTTTAAAAGCTATGCTCAAGTTTGAGGTTGGCACATGTGTATATTTATAAAGCTTCCTAGATGCGGTGGGTAAGTAGTTTTTGTGCATCAAGAATTCAGACATGGCTTAGCTGAGTCACCTCCAAAGACTTAAATCAAGGGGCCAACTGGTTTGGGCTCATTTGAGGCATCATTGGGGAAGGATTTGCTTCAAAGCTCATGTGGTGTTGGCAGCATTCAGTTCTTTGTGGGTTGTTGGCCCGAAGGCCTCAGTTTCTTGCTGACTGTTAGTCAGAAGCTACCCTTGCTTCCTTGACGTCAGGGTCTCTCCCACATGGCTTCTTACTTCCTCAAAACCATCAGGGAAGAGAGAGTATCTTCACAAGATGAGCATTACATTTTATGTCATTATTTGTGTACTTATAAAAAAATGTATACTGTCATCTTTGCTGTATTCAATTTATTATAAACAAGAACAGTTCCAACTCATACTCAAGAGGAGAGAATAATCAAAGATGTAAACACCAGAAGGCAGGAATCCTGGGGACCACCTTAGAGTCTGTCTACTAAATCTATTACCTAAAAGCCTTTCAGTGCCTCTAATTTTAATTGCTAACAATGAGGAAAGCGTTTTTACTTATTTATTCAATAAATACTTCATATTCCATATGCCAGGCACTGTCCTTAGATACAGCTCTTGCTTTCAGTGACAGATATATAAGTAATTAAAAAATAGTGAACTAGGTAAGCAGCATCTGGAGAGCCTAGGTATACCTAATATTGACAGGGGTAGGTTTTTGTGAGAATATTAAAGGGATGATTTGGTGCAATGTGAGTGGGAAATAGCATTTACCAAAAAAACATCATTGCTTTGTAGAACCAAGTGAGGCCACACAGGCCTCATTTGCTTTTTCATGGAAAGGGTTATAAGGACAATATAGTAGGCTTAGAATGCTTGAACCAAAATGTTTGGAAAGAAGTTCTTGTTATGTCCATTTGAAAATAGTAGAGAAATATGGACTGGAATCTAGTACAACTAAAGAAATTAAATGCTAATGGGAGAAATATGCTCAAAAGATACTGATCAGCACTGTTGAACCAATGAGTCCATGTCATCCTGGAAGACAATCCCTGTTGTCATGACAGAGCTTGTTTTCATCAGTGATGTGAATGAATATAGAGATGACATAGAAGCCAAGAGGAACAGTGACTACAAATGATAAGAAAAGCAAAATCCAAAACAGTGATGTGGTAACAATAGATCAAATCTAATGGGACAGATATTTTTAGTAATAAAATATTCTTCTCTGTGCAAAGTGGTTTGTCAATTTAGGAATTTTAGGTTATTAAGTTAAATGTGAGCTATGTGTGTCATATGGATGTCACAATGAATAGTGCAAATAAAATGTTAAAATACATTTCTTGAAGTGTAGCATCTAGATTGAGAGTAAACTAGTTTTGATATTCTGGATTTTAAGAAGATTTTGTATGAAGGACTTCGTCTGTAATAGGATACCTTTTAAGAGCAAATATAGACAAACTGCTATATGTTCAGGTAGCAAGAACAGAACTGATGAAAAGGATTGAAAATTTGTCATATAGGAAAAGGTTGAGGAGATGAAGGCGTCAAGTCTGGAAATGGGTTTTTCAGATGGGAATCTACTCAAAAAATTTTAAAAAGCCATCTTGGGTGAATTAAATTAGACTTCTTTTAAATATCTTCATTAGAAATATATAGGACCAGTTTCTGGAAATTGTCATAAGACTGATTTTGAAGGAATCTCTTGTACTCTGAACTATAAAGTTGGAATAGGTTGCTTTAGAAAGTGTGTTTGCTGTCATTAGTGGGGTGGGAGGCAAAAATATAACTGGTTAGAGTGTTGATTAATTCAAGAGTTAAATATGTAATTGGGCTGGATAATGGCACATAAGGTTTCTTCACAACCTATAATTAGTAGTTTTATGTCACTGTCATCTGTGGAATTTTGAAAAAGCTATATACACCTGTGTTCAACTCCAGCCTTATTGTATAACCAGAATTATTCTATACATTTTTTTCCCTACAGAATTATTCCTATAGGTAAATTTGCAAGGCAATCAGAGTTGGCTGGAGAAGGATACAAAGGAGCATTTAAAAACTGTCTCATACTCCTCTCTTATCACAGTTCTGGAAAACACACACCAGGAGACTGAAACTTAAAAATCAGACAGTGCCCAGTGCTAGTAAGGATATGAAGGAATAGACACTCTCATTCACTTTTGGAAGGAAAAGATATTGGAGCAACCATTCAGAGGGCAAACTTGAATATTTAGTGAAATCAAGTATGGATAATTTACTACAGTGTAGTATTACTCTGTACTATACATCTCAGAGAAATTCTTAGCTCAGTACCCAAATAAGCCTGGATAAGAATGTATATCAGAGCTCTACATATAATAGGAAAGGGTTTGAAACAATGGAAATACCAATTCATATTCAGTAGGAGGGAATGGTTGCAAGAGCTGGAGGGAGAGAAGTGTCTACACAGGTCAAAGGACCTGAATTGGGGAGAGAAGAGAGAAGCAATATTAAAAAATACATAACCTATAAAAATAGGTAATTTATTTTTGTAAACCCAAACTCAAGCCAGTTTGAATAGGGCTTCTTTTCCTTCCAGTTACCTTGTCAATTTAGGAAATTCCAATAAGGAAGTTATTTTTAAAGACTTTTCTATTAAACTTACTAACCTCTCAACACAGGGAGATCTATTATAAAGGTCACTGCCTCCCCTAACAAATACTCTTTCTTTCACTAAACTTTAGACAGGATACTTTGAATTCTCTTTTTGACTAGGCCCTGTCCTTGGGACCTCTTTTCAGTCTGCTGTGTCCAGTTTGAACAAGAATCCTGTTAAGTTTGGCTAGATATCTTCCACTCTTGATACCTGATCACCCTGGCCTGATCATTCTTGCCTTTGTCAAGAATACTATTAAGTCAATTTAGCAAGAATTTCCTTATCTTTGACACCTCCTCCTATAGGATATAAATCTCAGCTATCTTTGCTGTATTAGAAGTTGAGCCCAATCTCTCCCCTGTTGTGATAGTCTTCACATTGGTCACAAATAGTCTTGAACAGAGTCTTCCTTACCATTTTAACAAGGGTCAGAATAATTTTTCTTTAATATCCTGAAACAAGAAGCTTTAATGATAAATGGTTGTCAGGGAGGTGAAGGTAGAGTGGCTGGCTTGGAATCATAGGGGCTAAGATTATACTGCTCACTATATGCAGAAAATCTATCAAACTCCAGGGAATTTCCCCTCTTTAAGGGGTGTCTGTATTAGAGATTTATTTCATGAGTGTAAGCAAATGTAAATCACATCAAATACAGATGAAATCATATGTCTTCAAGCCACTGGAAGAAGATGTGTGGGCACAAGGATTGGTGATAGAGGGCATTGTTTCCTCATTTCTTCTGAATCAGGACATGCTGTCATCTGTTAGTCCCTGATCACCATGATTCTTTATCTCCATATTCACAATATAAGTAACCTTTTAAAAGGAAGCAGCTTCTTAGGCAGTTATGAAGTCCTGCTACTCAAGTAATCTCTGGGGGCACCTTTGACTTTTCCTGTAGTGCTGTGGCAGGTAGACAGGGAGTCTGTAAACAAAAGGATAGCAGCAAAATATTCTGCCTCTTATCATCCTCTCTGATTCAGATAGCTTTGCTGAGTTCCTTTTCCTTGAGCTCAACAGTGGAGCAAAAGGGCTTTGGCTCTCCGCAAAGGTTGCCTGCCTTCTGGCCAGACATAAATGCCTGTCTGTATTGTCCTCTTTCTGGAGGTGAAGAGGAAGGTAAACACTTCCTCCTACTGAGTCTGGTTTATGTGATTGATTCTGGGACTTCCAATTTGCAGGACAAATGATCCATTAGTGAAAATGGGCACACAGGAAACCTCAGTGCCAATAAGTTAAGTACCCATCGCTGTACTCAGTGAACAGTCTGCTGATCTCAATTGTAGGCAATTAACAGTGATTAGCAAATGTGTGCTTGGTGGGTGGCACAATGAGATTCTTCTTACTGATGAGACAAACTCTCAAACAACCCAGAGAGATATTGCCATGAAAATGCAACAGAAAAGCTCAATCACTGTGCGAGGAGGTCTGACCAAAGAGGGACTCTTGTGAATGTTTTAATTTTGCCTCTTAAACCTCTCATTAACTTTCAAATAATCCAGTAATATGCAGGGAGGGCCAGATACTCATTTAGAATCAGATACTCTTTATGCATCCTGAGTTAGAGAAACTGGAACAAGAAGAATATAAATCTCTACAAAATTGTGCAACCCTAGGGAACACAGCTTTTTCTTATCCTGGTATTTCCTTCCATCCTGACACAGTGCCTTGCACCTAGAGAATCTCAGTAAATGGTAAAAATGAATTGAAATTAGGTTTCCTTGTCCTAGCTACTTGTAGTCATGTTAGCCTTTTCTTGTCTTTTTTTATTATTTTATTTTTTCCTTTATATATATTTTTTCTACCTTCTTTTTCTTCCCTTTTTGTTATTAAGACTATATTGTGTTTTTTTTTTGGGGGGGGTATAAAATACATTTGAAAGATTTGTAAAATCAAAATTAAATGTAATTTTTTATTTTCCTATTGACTTTTATTACAATTTTATATTAGTAGTCTCATCAAACATTTGAGCTCTAAGGCATATTAAATAAAAAACAACTAATATCCATTTCAAATAACTTTCTGCTACAGGCCTTACACAATAGTGGGTGATTATTCTCCTTTACAGCAAGAAAATAATCAAGTGGACAATTAATTTACATGTTTTTTAAACGCACACATATTAAATCACATTATACAATTCCCATTTTCTTGGGAGTCCTCACTGACTTTATGAGACTTGCATAACTAACTAACCACATGAGCTATACCAGGTATTCAGAGAAATTCACTAATTGGAAGACTCTAATAGAAATATTGTTTTTAACAAATGCAAGCTATATCATTCCACTATTAGGTGCTGAATGCTCTGTGAAGGCAAGAACTATTACATTTTTACTATAAACTCCCCAGTGCTTATGACAATGCTTGACTTAGAGTTGAAAGAATAAATTACTTAATTACTTAATATGAAAATAAAGCAGGTATTTTTTTCCATAAAAAACAGAATATATTCATTTTTATTATTTCTATTTAGAAATTAAGTAATCACTACTTTAAAATCTCATTTAAGCCTGTCCATAGCCACATAGTGGAAAATAATGCATTATAACACCAAATCATTGAAGATCATTGTTTAAGAAAGAACACTTTGCTACTAAAAGGATACTGTTGCTCAACGTATAATTTGAATAGGTGATACAACCTACAGGTAAACTGTGCATCTCAATATCTAAGACCAAGGTGAGAAAGTGACCTTAATTAAAGCTAACAATAATCAATGCCTAATGGAAGAAACTAATTGTTACCTGACTCTCTAAAATTCAGGTCAGATTATCCTTGCTTTAATAAAAAAATTCTTACCTCTGTTTTAACTGTATTTTCATTAAGCAGTTATTGGATTATAAATCCAGTTTTCTTTTTATTGTTTTTAACTAGTTTATTGAAGTATGATTACAAAAAGCTGTATACATTGAGTGTATATGACTTGATGTGTTAGGAGATAACTATACACCCAAGAAACCTTCATTACTATCAATGCCATAAACTTATCTATCACCTCTAAAGTTTCTTCTCATTCCCTTTGTTTTTGTTTGTTTGTTTCTTTGTTTCCTTTTGTGGTAAGAGCACTTAACATAATATCTGCCCTCTTAGCAAATTTTTAAATATATAATACAATATTTTAATGTTAAAAAAATTCAGCCACTAAATTTGAAGATCTAATTAGCTTTTTTGAGTAATTCATTGGTCTGACAACATTCCATTTAGCTACTAGAAGGGTGATCTGAAAGGTTGTATAAAATAAAAGGTTTTTTTATAGGAAGAAGGGTGGAGCCAGGGAGCTGTTAACAAAAGAAAAGAAAGGATTATTTTTAGACGAAGAAATCTTTTTAGGGGAAAGAAGTGGCAAAGGTTTTTATCATACTGATTGCCTCTTCTTTCTGTGTAGGGGTTGGGGAGGGAGAGGGCCAATGTGACAGATTACTCCTTAATTGTTGAACAGAAAATTCCAGACTAGCTGATTAAGATTATATCTCTAGGAGAGGTTGAAACAGTAATTAGGGCAGGTTGAAATCTAAGTTTAATATCATAGTCTTTAGCACAAATGACACCATTTTGGGCCTGTAGTTTTCTCTTTAACATTAATCATAGGCCTATATTGTTCAGTAGAAGTCCAGAACTAATTTATTTTACATATCTGAAACTTGGTACCCTTTGATCAACACCTCTCCATTTCACCCTCCTCCTAGCCACTGGCAACCATGATTCTACTTGCAGTTTCTGTGTGTTTGAGTATTTTAGTTTCCGTAAATAAGTGAGATCATGCAGTATTTGTATTTCTGTGTCTGGCTGATTTCACTAAGCATAATGTCCGCTAGGTGGATGCCTGTATTGCAAATGGCAGTGCTACCGTTGGGGGTGATTTGAACTCTGGTGTCACTCCAGTGGTATTGGGTGGTGGGTAACAACACAGAAGCACAATTAACATTACTCCTGGGTTTTTCCTCGCTGACACAGTAAAGGACTATGGGTCAGTAAAGTTTATTAAAAGTCTTTTTTAGAAGGAGACAGGCCATGCTAAGGAAGGCTATAGTCCTGTGGAATTTGGGAGGTGAAAGATGAAAGAAAGAATGCACTCCAAAAGAGGAGCAGGTTCTCAGGGAAGAGGGCTGTATAAGCACAGAAAAGAGAAGGGTCTGTATTATATTGGGGCTGCAATGGGTGGTTACAAAGGCTTTCCTAGGTGATTGGCACATGAGGTCATATTGATTTACATTTGGCTGCTATATAACTCCTTTCCTAGTATGCATATGTTTACCCAGAATTCAATCTGTTATAATTAGATCCATGAACTTCCAGGCATAAGCATGGTATTATAATGATGGTCTGAGGCTGAGGTTATGGACAGGTTAGGGTAATACCTACTGTGCAAGAGTTTGTAGCCAGATTAAATCAGCTTTAGGTTTATGGCCCTCCAGTCCTTTGTCTCTCAGGATGCAGGAGGGATTCTTTAACTACCAATAGGGTGTTCTTAGAGTGGTCTCTGGGCTGGGCCTCCATTCCTTTGTTCCCCTGTGGCTCACATCTAACTAGCTACCTAACAGCAGGATTTCCTTCTTTTTAGGCTGAACAATATTTCATTGTATGTATATACCTCATTTTCTTTACTTATGTGTTCATTAATGAATATTCAGGTTTTTTCCTAAGTCATCCCTAGTGTGAATACTGCTTCAATGAACATGGAAAGGCAGATTTTTATTTGAGATCCTGATTTCAATTCAGGATATATACCCAGATGTAGCATTGCTAGTCAAATGGTAATTCTATTTTTTAATTTTTTAAGGAATCTGCATATTGTTTTCCACAGCAGCTGCACCAATTTACATTCCCATTAATAGGGCACAAGGGTTTCCTTCTCTCCATATTCTTGCCAACACTTGCTAACCTTTGTTTTTTAGATAATAGTCATCAAAACAGGTTTGAGGGTATGTCTCACTGTAGTTCTGATATGCCTTTGCCTGATGATTTGTGACAAAGCATTTTTTATGTAAGTGTTGGCTATTTGCATGTCTTGGGAGAAATGTCTATTCAAGTCCTTATTCCGTTTTTTAAGTTGGATTATTTGTTTTTTGTGTGTGTGTGTGTGTGTGTGTGTGTGTGTGTGTGTGATTGAGTTGTATGAGATAATTATAAATGAAGCCCATATATATAATATAATTATGTAAAATAATATAATTTTTTATGAGTGCTTCCATCTTTATTTCTTTTGATATGCTCATGACGCTTCATCCATAACAGCATTAAGTGACTTGTACATGCTTATGTAATAAGCCAGAGACACAACCAAATAACACCTGGCTCAGCAGCTAAAGTCACTGAGAGGTATCACAGGAAGTTCATCATCACTTTGAAGATCCATCCATGGCTTCACTGGAGAATGAATGACTCCAGAAGGATTCCAGAAAGTAAAGTCATGAGAAGAGGTCTTTTATTTTTTGGGTCTTGATTATCTTTCTCAATAGTCAGATGTGGGGTACTTTCTTTGAGTTCTTCTAGCAGCTTCTGGAGTTGAGCATCAGATTTATCCATCTTCAATATATCTTATATACACATCAGATATATTTTAATTATTTTGAAAATCTTTTTATTGTAAATGTAAATCTTGCCATTATGTTTTATGCATTAACCAATTTTGAATGTGCTTAGCATTAACCTGTTTTCTAGACATCAAATCATTCCTGAGTGAAATGAATAAAATATAAGGGTTTTTTGTATATACAAAACTGAGGAATAAAAATACAAAGACCTAATTAATTTATTATTCTGTCCCCAAATTATTCAGAGTGAACTATCTTGTCTTTTAAAAATTATCCATTTTAACCATATTCAGTAACCCTTGATCATCATTTAATGCAAAATCATTCATGCCTAGACTGTCAAAGACCAGGATGTCTACAACTTCCACAAAGCTCTGATTTTAAATAATATGAGGTCAGATTAATGAGAATTAAATTTGTGTCTTCCTTGATGTTCTTTTGACCTTATCCTTTAGCTCTCTGACTGCTTTTTATAGAAGTCTGAAAACATCTACTAATAAGGAGCTTGAAATTGAACAAAGAATGTCCCAAAGCTCTTGTTAATAGGGACAATTAACATTTCCATCATTATCACCTTAATAATATTTAAATATGAGTACAACAAAAATTTCTTTTTAGCTGCTTTAAAGATGCCTGATTGGTGGGCTGAATAAAAATGTTCAATGATAATAAGTATTTTTTTACTTGCTCCAAACAGATTTCATATCAGTAAGCAGTAACAAAATGGTTAAAAATAAAACAAACTTTATTATCATCAAAGATTTTTTTTAATTTTAAATTTTTTCAAGTTTTATTAAAATATAACTTGACATACATCACTGTATAAGTTTAGGTTGTACAGGATAGTGATTTGCCTTATAGAAAAAAAAAAGGAAAAAATGTTTTTTCTTGTGATAAGAACTCTAGGATATACTCTCTTAAAAAATTTCATATATACCATGCAACAGTGTTATCATCATCATGTGCACATTATCTTCCTAATATTTATTTCATAATTGAAAGTTTGTAACTTTTGCTTGTCTTCACCCAGTTCACCTTTCCCCCACCCCCTGCCTCTGTTAGCTACAAATCTGATTACTTTTTCTATTACTTCTTTTTTTCTTTTTTAGATTATACATACAAGTGAGATTATACAGTATTTGCCTTTCTCTGTCTGACTTCACTTAGTATAATGATTTCAAGGTCCATCCATGTTGTCAAAAATGGCAGAATTTCCTTCTTTTCTATTTAAAGATACCACAACCTCTTTATCCATTTATTTATTGATGGACACTTAGGGATTACTGGACTGTATGGTAACTTTATAAGAAACTACTAAACTAGTTTTCAGGATGACTGTTCCATTTTGTATTCTTCTACATCCGCAGTAGGATTTGTTTTTTTGTTGTTTTTACGTTTCTCTTTAAGTAGTTACTAATTGTTCTAGGATTTCGTATAAAAAGAATCAGAGAATACACAGTCTTGTGTCTGATTTTCTTTATTAAACATAACATTTTTAAAACTCAGTGTATTGTTGCATTTGTCAATAGTTTGTTCCTTTTTTATTGCTGTGTGGATATTCCGCAGTTTACATATCTATTCCCTGACTGATTGACACTTGGGTTATTTTCAAGTTTTAGGTTTGATGGAGAATATGTACGGTCTTTTACCCCAGTTTCAGGCACAGAGATTTAAAAAAAAATTATAATTTCTTGTGTGATAGGGGTGTCTTTGTTATGTTAACAAGGTGATTCATGTTGAGGGGTGGCCCAAGATAGCATCAGAATGGGGGCTGGTCACCAGAAAGGACTAGCACGTGATTGGAGGATTGGAACTTTCATATCCCTGACCTTCAAGGATGGAGTTGACGCTGGAGGTTGAATTTAATCCACGGCCAATATTTAATCAGTTATGCCAGCATAATGAAACCCTTATAAAAATTCTGGAACTAAGGTTTGGTATAACCAGGCTGCTGATGCGCTGGGAGGGTCATGTTCTCTAATCTACAGGAAGAGGGCATGGAAGCTCCCTGTCCAGGACCCTGCCAAACCTCACCATATGTATCTCTTGTGTTCAAATGTTCCTGAATTGTATTTTTTATAATAAAACTGTACTCATAAGCAAAGCACTTTCATGAAGTCTGTGAGTTGTTCTCATAAACTAGAGCACCTGGGCAGTTCACAGGAAACTAAATTTATAGTCAGCTTATCATAAGTGTGAGTAGTCTCAAGACTTGTAGCTGGTGTCAAAAGGGAGGGCAGTCTTTTGGAAAACTAAACTCTTAAACCTGTGGAGTCTAATTCTAACTCTGGGTATTTAGTGTCAGAATTGCATTTCACTTAGAGCAGAAAGGGAGTAAATATTATGAATATAACTACTATGGTCTTTGTGTGCACCTAAGTTTTTATTTATTTTATTTATTTTTTATGGTGACATTGGTTAACAAAATCTAGTAAGTTTCAGGTGTATAATTTAGCAGTAAGGCATATATATATATACACACTATATATATGTATACATATATATGTGTATATTTATGTACATATATAATATATATGTATATGTACATATATATGTATGTGTGTAAACACACACACACACACACACACATTGCATTGTGAGTTCACCACCCATAGTTATGTTTTCTTCTGTCACCACATATTTAACTCCTTTTATCCCATCTACCTCCCCTCTTCCCCTTCCCCACTACCCTCTGGTAACCACAGTATATTTTCCATGACGATGAGTCTCTTTTGTTTGTCTTGTTCATTTGTTGTTTTTAGGTTTATATCCCATATATAAGTGATATCATGTGATTTTTAACTTTTTCTGTCTAGCTTATTTCTCTTAGCATGATTATCTTGAGGTCTATCCATGTTGTCACAAATGGCAGTATTTTATCTCTTCTTATGGCTGAGTAATATTCCATTGTATATATGTACCACAGCTTCTTTAGCCAGTCATCTATCATAGGACACTTCGGTTGCTTCCATGTCCTGGCCACTGTGAGCAATGCAGCTATGAACATTGGTGTGCAAATATCTTTTTGAATATGAGTTTTCAAGTCTTTGGGGCAAATACCTAGTAGAAGGGTTGCTGGATCATATGGTAGGTCAATTCTTAGTTTTTTGAGGAAACGCCATACTGTTTTCCATAGTGGCTATACCAATTTGCAGTCCCACCAGCAGTGTATGAGAGTTTCTTTTTCTCCCCATCCTCTCCAACACTTATTACTTGTTCTGTTGATAATAGCTGCGAAATGGTGTGAGATGGTATCTCATTGTGGTTTTGATTTGCATTTCCCTAATACCTAGCAATGTTGAGCATCTTTTCATATGTTTGTTGACCATTTGTATATCCTCCAGGGAGAAGTGTCTGTTCACATCCTCTGCCCATTTTTTTATTGGATTGTTTGCTTTTTTTGTTGTTATTGTGTTGTATGAGTTCATTGCATATCTTGGATATTAGGTTCTTATTGCAGGTGTTGCTTGCAAATGTATTTCCCCATTCAGATGATTGTTTCTTTACATTGTTGACAGTTTTTCTTTCTTTTCTTTTCTTTTTTTTTTTTTTGCTGTGCAGAAGCTTTTTAGTTTAATATAGTCCCATTCATTTGTTTTTGCTTTTATTTTCCTTGCCTTTGAGGTCAAATTCATAAAGTCCTCTTAAGTCCAAGGTCCATGAGTTTAGTTCCTATGTTTTCTTTTATGCAATTTATTGTTTCAGATCTTCTATTCAGGTCCTTAATCTTTTTTGAGTTAATTTTAGTGTGTGGTGATAGACAGTAGTCAAGTTTCATTCTTTTGCTGGTGGCTTTCCAGTTTTCCCAGCACAATTTATTAAAGAGGCTTTCCTTTCTCCACTGTATGTTTTTGGCCCTTTTGTTGAAAATTGCTTGCTCACATAAATAGGGGTTTACTTCTGGACTCTTGATTCTGTTCCCTAGGTCCATGTATCTGCTTTTTAGCCAATATCATGCTCTTTGATTATTGTTGCTTTGTAGTATAATTTGAATCAGGCAGAGTGATGCCTCCAGCCTCGTTCTTTGTTCTCAGGATGGCTTTAGCAATTCAGGGTCTTTTGTGTTTTCATACAAATTTGATTATTTTTTGTTATTTTTTTTTAAAAATGCCAATGGGATTTTGGTGGGGGTCACATTAAATCTGTATAATGCTTGAGATAATAAGGTAATTTTTCTATAATATTTCTTCAATATAAGAATACAAAATATCTTTCCATTTCCTTGTATCTTCTCCAATTTCTTTTAATGGAGTCTCATAGTTTTCATTATATAGATCCTTCCCATGTTTTGTTAAATTTATTCCTAAGTATAGGAAAGCTATGGATTTTGGAACGTAGATTTTGTATCCAGAAATTTTACTGTATTTTCTTATTGTTTTTAGTAATGTTCTTGTGGCATCTTTAGGGTTTTTTATAGAGAGAATTATGTCATTCACAAATAGTGACAGTTTGTCTTTTCATTTTCTATTTAGATGCCTTTTATATCTTTCTCTTGTCCAACTGCACTAGCTAGGACCACCAATGTTATATTGAATAACAGTGGTGACAGTAGACAGCCTTGTCTTGTTCCTGATCTTAGAGGAATGGTGTTTAGCTTTTCACCATTAAGTATAATGTTAGCTGAGGGTTTGTCATATATGGCCTGTATTATGTTAAGGTACTTGCCTTTTATATCAATTTTGTTAAGTATTTTGGTCATAAATGAATGCTGTACCTTATCAAAGGCTTTTTCTGTATCTATTAATAGGATCATATGATTCTTATTTTTAAATGTGCATATATGGTATATCACATTAACCAATTAGTGTATTTTGAACCATCCCTGTGCCCTTGGAATGAAGCCCACTTAATCGTGGTGTATAATATTTTTAATATGTTACTGTATTCTGCTCTCTAGTTTCTTATTTAGG
Source organism: Cynopterus sphinx (assembly GCA_030015415.1). Lineage (NCBI taxonomy): Eukaryota > Metazoa > Chordata > Mammalia > Chiroptera > Pteropodidae > Cynopterus > Cynopterus sphinx. The sequence continues at coordinate 101,429,138 of CM057382.1, read as the reverse complement.
ATTTTTCCATTTGAGTTCATAAGAGATATTGGTCTGCAGTTTTCTTTTTTTGTGTTACCATTACCAGGTTTTGGTATCAGGATAGTATTGGACCCCTACTATGATAGTGTTTTGGTCTGTTTCTCCCTTTAGTTCTATTAGTAATTGCTTTATATATTTCAGGATTCCCTGATTGGGAACATAAATATTAATGTGTTATGTCTTCTTGATGCATAATTCCCTATGTCATTATGAAGAGTCTCTTCATATCTTTCTTTACCTTTTGTATTTTGAAGTCTATTTTGTCTGATATTAGTACTGCCATTCCCACTTTTCCCTGAATGCCGTTTGCTTAAAATATCATTTTCCATCCTTTTGCTTTGAGTCTATAGTTTTCTTTGGAATTGAGATGTGTCTCCGGGAGGCAGCACATGGTTCAGTTTGGTTTTTGATTCAATCCGCAACTCTGTGCCTTTTCATTGGTGAGTTCAGTCATTTACATTTAGGGTGATTATTGAAATATGAGGTCTTCTTATAGCCATTTTATCTTTTATTTTCTTGATAGCTTGGTGTTTACATTGCTTCTTTGTCCTTGTGCTTTTGTTTTCTTTATTTTTGTTGGCTTTTGTGGGTTTCCCTCAGGTCTTTCTTGTTTTATGTTATATATACTTCAGTTCTGAATCTTTGGTGTGTGGTTACCATTATGAATATTTGGAGGATAGTTTTATATATATATAGTAGTCCATTTTCATTTTTGCATGTCTTATCTCCGTTCCCCTTTGTGAATTTGGATCTTTGAATTCTCTCCTTCTCTGTCATTGTTATCTCAGTTTGTCCCTATGTATGCTGATAGTTTATTACTATCTTACAGTAGCAAATATTTTCTTATTGTTTAAGCTTATAATGCTCTGTTCTTAATATGGTTGCACTCCTCTTCTTCTGCCTGTTATTTGCCTTACTAATAGTTCTGTATTTTTTTGTCATTTTGTTTTAGGTCAGGTGATTCCTTTCAATATTTCCTGTAATGCAGGGCTCGTAGTGGAGAATTCTCTTAATTTTTGTATGTCTGGAAAGGTCTTTATTTCTCCTTCATATCTAAAGGAGAGCTCTGCTAGATGCATTATTCTTGGCTGGTAGTTCCTTTCATTTAATAGTTTGAATATTTGATTCCACTTTTTTCTGGCTTTAAGGTTTGTGCTGAGAAGTCTGACAATAATCTAATGGGTTTTCTTTTATAGGTTATCATCTTCTTTTCCCTGGCTGCCCTGAGAATTCTCTCTTTGTCATTGATTTTTGATAATTTTAATACAATGTCTTAGAAAAGGCTGATTTTGGGTGAGATACCTGGGTGTTCTTTTTACTTCTTGAATTCCAAGCTCCACTTCATTTTTTAGATTTGGAAAATTCTTGTCAGCTATTTTTCTGAAAATGTTTTCTAATCCTTTCTCCTTTTCCTTCCCTTTGAGAATGCTCATTATTCTTGTGTTTCCTCTCCTGATGGTATCAGCTAGTTCTTGTATTTCTCTTTCATTATTTTTCATTCCTCAGTTTCTCTCTACTTTCTTTTGATTTATTTCTAGATTTCTGTTTTTGATATTACTGATAATTTTCTTAATTTGGTCAACTCTGTTTCCAAAGCTTGCTATTTCATTTTTCATCTCTTTCAGTGTGTTTTTCATCTCCAGAAGTTCTATTTTGTTCTTTTTGTTATGTTAATCTCTTTCCTAAAAAAGTCATTCTGCTCATCTAGCTGTTTTTTAATACCTGGATTTGCTGATATGAATTATTTGGGATTGCATTTAATTTTTCAGAAGTACCATTCTGAATTCTCTGTCATTTACATTGCATGTTTCTATGTCTGTAAGTTTATTTTATAGAGATTTTTCTCTTTTTTTCTGAGCTGCCTTGTCACCTTGGGGGTTCATGGTGTTTAATGGACTATTCTGTGCTTGGACATTAATGGAAGTGTATATTCCTTTTTCCCTAGAAGGGAGGCTTATTATATAAAGGTCTCCCTTTAGCCTGTTGCTAAAATGACACTTTTCTTTTGGTTTCCAGTAGGTGGCATCTAAGGCTTTTGGATTCCCATGGTAGCTCTTATATGCAGATCTCTTGCTCAGATGTGCTTGTGTTCAGGTTGGGTGTTTTTTGTTGAGTTTTAGATGTTCAGCTTACTGTTGTTTCAAGAGGAGAGATCTAGGAAGATCTCTCACTCTGCCATGTTTCTGATGTTACTCTATCTTATGTGAGAAAAACTATTAGTTTCAGGGACAATGCCGGGATCCGGAAGAATTCTTTTCCTTTTTCTAGAGTACTGAATTAAATCAAGAGTCAAGTTACATGTGCTGTGATAGATCCCACAGGGAGATAGTATTACAAGGAATCCTTCCAGGAGTAGACGAACTAAGAGTGTCTTCTTTTGGGAGAGAAATTCTTTTACACCCCTTTAGCTTCTATTACATCTGCTTCTTCTTTAGCCTTTTCTTGCAGGGAGAGGGTGCAAGAATGTACTGAGTGTAAATGGTGGTTCAGAGAATGGTGGAGTTCGGCCTGAGGAGCTGCAGCCAAAGCTCAATCACAAGTTTTTATTTTTAAATGTGAGATTACTACATTTTATGGTAACTTTATAAGAAATTGCCAAACTGTTTTCCAAAATAACTGTACAAATTTGTATATTCTCTGGAAACGTATGAGAATTTCAGTTACTCTACATCCTTACAAACCTTGGGTGTCATTAATCTTATGAATTTTAGCTATTCACACGGATGTGTAGTGGTATTTTATTGTAGTTTTTAAATTCTTATTTCCTTAATTAAACCAAATAAAAATTCTAAATTCACTTTATAAATGATAGTTCCATGGGTTATTTAATTTTTAATTCATTGCATACGTACACAAATTGTATACGTAGATATATGTTAGCATCTTAAATTAATGGAAAGTTGCTATAAAAACATTTTTTGTTTATGTTTTGCATTGATGATGTATTTTAAAGGGTATTTTCTTCTCTAAATTAAAATTTTTGACAATTGCTTCAACTCTTTTGATTGTAAGCCCCCTTAATATTTTTAAAAGTCTGTCAATTTCTTACCCTCTGGAATATGTTATGTCATCTCTTTCTTAAAAAATTACTTTCTCCTTTCTCTCTGTCATCCATTACCCCCTAACTGTAGGAGAAAATGCTATATTTTTTGATTATTCATTCTTTATTTATTTTCCCACAATGACTTATTTTTTGGTTTAAATTGTTTATTTGTTTTTACATTTCTATTGAACATTAGTAAAGTAAAAATAGTTACATATTGTTTTTGATTTTCTACAATTAAAAAAAGTAAGTTAGTTTGGCCTAAATTATTGGTGAATCTGATTCACTATTCTTGGAATCCTAAAGGAAATTTAGTGTAATTTAAATTATTCTAGGTATCAGAAACATGAATAAAGAGTAATAAATCTGAAAATAATTCCTAATTCCTTCAAAATAATGCTTGCTTTATCCCTTATTATGTTCATGATTTATTTTCATTTTTTATGGCCAGAAATTCATATTACATAGTATTGGAGAAATGACAGTAGGTAGATGGTTCTGTAGGTTTGAAACTGTCTCCAAGTCATTCTGAGAGTTATCCATCCCATGAGAATCAGAGCAGTAGCCTATAAGTAACCTGAAGAAATATAAGTGGATTTACACTGGTGGGCAGGGAAGTGGTAGAAGGTGAAATAATCCTAGAGATTAGAAATGTAGGTGGGAGAGAAGGAAGTTAATAATGTGGAATCTAAGGAACAAAACAAACAAACAAACAAACAGAATGAAAACAAACTCACAGATACAGAGAACAAACTGGTGACTGCCAGAGGGGAAGGAGGTTGAGGGGCAAGGTGAAAAAAAGTGAAGGAATGAAGAACTACAATTTAGTAGCTGCAACACAGTCATGGGGATATGAAGTACAGAGTAGAGAATATAATCAATAACAGTGTAATGGCTGTGTTTAGTGCCAGATGGGTACTAGAGTAATCGGGAGATCACTTCATAAATTATGTAAATGCCTAACCATTGTGCTGTATACCTGAAACTAATAAAGAAAAAAAAGAAAGCCAATTTAGAGAAATAGTGGTAGAAATATTTAGAAACAGAAAGTACTAAGTAAAAGAAGGATGCCCTATAAAACTTAACCAACAGAGAAAGCATGAGGAAGAATGTTTTTCTTGAGTGTTTTTTCTTTGTTGCAATAGCAAAGGGAGATTCTAAACCAAGACATTCATTGGAAAAAGTTCAGGAAAATATGAGTTAGAATCTGAGAGTTTGTAAAGAACAGAATTTTGATGTCCAAATCAAGTATAAAGTTGTGACTCAGATAAAAAAAAAAAAGGCTCTTAATTTCACAGAGACTAAATAAACATTTAATGGAAAATTTACTAGAGTTAGAAGTAGAAGGAAGGGCTAACTAGAACTATGATAGTTATGACAGCATTTATCATTTCCTTAACTCATAAGGAATTCAAGTTAGTAATTCAATTGAATTCTAAATGTATTAAATAAATTAACACTCTCTAAATATGGCTGTGTAGGTTATTGTTTAGTTCACATTTTGGAAGAGGAGTAAAACAGTAAGGATTAAATCAAAAAGGTCATAATCCTTGATGTAAAACTTGTCTGTAAAGGAGACATGAACAAAATGTTTAAAAAAGCAGCAGGAAATATGCCAGGTGAAACTTTTCTTTGAAACTATCTTTGGACCTTCATTTCATGTTGGATAATGGATATCCAACAGTCTAAAGGACAAGAGACACTAGAAAGAAGGCAGAGAAGGATTTGAGAGATTCCGGCTGGATTTTGTTATTAAAATGTATAAAATTGGGCAAGATCATCAGTTTTCTTATGTGTAAAAAGGGTTAATAATACTCTACCTGAAAAGTTATAATATAGATTGAATATATATATATATATGTTATTGTGTGGGCTGAGATTTATGTTAAAGTGCTTGGAAAATAGTTTAGAACATGGTTTAATTTTTTTTGGATTATGTTCTTCAAATTTACATACTATGCAAGTACACACACATGCCTACCTACACATTTTAAAAATATGAATATCACATTAGAGATGACTAATCTTACAAAAAGCATGTTTATCTATAAGCTATAATCTACAAAATTTAGAAATAAATTTTTGAAAAAATAGAAAAAACGTAAGAAAATAAAATCATTGACATTTTCCATTTAGAGATGATTATTATTAACATATTAGATGTATCTCTCTCTGATTTGTCCTCTATGCATAAAATGTATAAATGTTTTATTTTACAAACTGCATTCATATTACATATTCTATTTAGAATGTATCCTGCTTTATTCATCTAGCGTTATAAAATGAGCACTTCAAATAGATTCCATTAATATTTCATGATAGAAGTCACTTTGGGTCTGTTATTGGTTCAGGGAGCTGACATTTTTTTAAAAGAGATTGTGAGGAGTCTAGTTAGATGCTAACTTAAACTATTGGAGAAATTGGCCAATTATGGGCCTTCCTCATAGGTTACATATTTTAAACTAATGAAAAGTTTTTTTCAGTCCCAAATATGAACTGATGAATCTAATCTGCATCTGAGTTTTTGACCTTGCTGTAATTTGTTACTGATGTTTCTTTCTGAAGTTACTGCTGTTTGTAATAGCAGGAATTCCAGAAATATGAATATGGATACCTATTAGGGAAGTGGGTTTCTTTGGCCAGTGTCTCTTGAATGTTACAGCTGGGAAAAAGAACAAACTAATTAAGGCAGTCTCTCATTGATTTTTGGTTGCCCAAGCAAAAAAAAAGTATTGTGAAATTCATACTTTCATTCAAATTGAGTGCTGACAATGGACCCAATGGTAATATTAGAACAAAATTAAATAAATTTTTTCAATGTGCAAGCTACTGTGCATTATGGGAGACAAGGAGCACAAGTCCTTCTCCCAAAAAACTCACAATCTACTGAGGGTAATAAAATATAGGCAGTTCATTACAGTGGAAGATACTACCTTATATTTGTGTTGTTCACCAAAATAACTGCAAAAGGAAACCATAGAGATGAGTGATTTTGAAAATATTTTCAATATTTTTCTGGGCTTCAATAGAAAATATTGAGAACTTAAAACTTATGCTCCATTTAAAAAATTGTATATTTTTTGTTTTATTTTAATAAATCTAGATATTTAAGTCAAAATTTCATCATGAAACATAACTTATTTATGATGAGATTTTAGAGGTAGAAAATGGCCAGTAAACACTAGTTAATGGTTAAGTTATTGTAATAAAATGAAGACAAATTCTTCTGACACTTTAAAGCTAACTCATTGATGTACTGAAAAGTTGAGCCTAAGTATTGCTCTGTCTTTTCATTCTAGTTAGATTTTATATATTTCTAGTATCTCTCAAGGAGACTGAGAAAAGATCACAGAAAAACGGTCCATTATGCAGCTATATCATTTGAACTTTTTAAAGGAAAAGTAATTCTTGATATAGCAGAAATCTGTATACTACCTAGGCTTCCTTCAATAAATACGTAAAGAAATGACAGGAATAATACCTTTATATCACTTTTCCAAGTGCATCTCGGTTGCAGCATCGATGAATACACTTTATATCACTGAGTGTGTAATAACCAGGAAATGTATTTCTAGGAGGCAAAACAGGTTCATCAAAATTCAATTCATAAAAATACAAACAAAACAAAAGAAAAAGAAAACCAACAAACTCCAAATCAATCAATGAGAAATCTAACAACAATTTTTGGAAAATATTGTGCCATTTTTATTGCCCAGTATGCTTATAAACAAATATGACCAATATTCTGCATGTCTTCCTTTAGGTTCTTGGTTTAGAATAGTAAATTGGCTTAGTGACGATTGTAGTCTAATACAATATTAACTGAGAATCCTTAACCCTGGTTTGAAAGTGCTGGGAATTTACATGCTTAAAAAAGCCTTGCATTAGAGAATAGTAAGATGCTACCTATAAACAATGAACTTGGGGCAGTACTACTGGTGCATGCCAGCTGGTTGTCAGCTCTCATTGTCTGGTGTTTCTGAGATTTTGCCTGAGGTGGCATTTGCTCTGGAGAATTAAAAGAGATTAGATTAATGGGAGGCAAATCAAACCTCCCTTTGCACACAAAGGAGCAGCATGTCAGAGGCTCTGGTGATTGTATCTTTGCATACATACAAAGGAGTAGCTTGTAGATAATTTTACTTATTTAGCAAACACTTATTAAATATCTTTGCTGGGCTAACCTGGGAGTCCAACTGTTAAACTTTTCCTATTATATATTCAATTTTATTTAAAATAAATAATAAAGCTGAAAAGAAATTTGAGGGTTATCTAATAAATCCTTTTTATTTTATAAATGAAGAAATGGAGTCCCCGATTGTTTAAGTGACAAATGTTTATTGGGTATCTACTCTGTGCTAAGCATTTTTCTAGGTGCTAGGGATAGAGTCATGAACATATAAAACATCCAAGAACCTTGTCTCATGGAATGTACATTCAAGAGAAGAGAAAGCAAAAATCAATAAGAAAATAAGATTTCAGATAGTAATGAATACCAAGAAAATGAAACTGTGGGATCTGATAGAGTGGCTGTCGCTGAGGTTTGGCCACTTTAGAGTTGGGGTTTAAGAAAGTCTACTTGAGGAGGTGACATTAAACTGTGACCGTGAATGCAAAAGAGAACCCAGGCTCATAAAAATAAGAGGCAAAACATTTTAAGCAGAAGAATAGCAAGTGTAAAGACTAAGTTTGCCATGCAAGAGAAACAAACCTGTGTCTCTGGAGTGTAGTGAGTAACCAAATGAAATTGAAGAGGTGGTAGAGTTCAGATCACAGAGGGCTTTTAAGTCTTGGTGGTAGTTTGTTTTTTATTCTAAGTTCTGTGGAAATAAATGTATATTTATTCTTAAATTTATTGTGTGCTATACATAACATTTATATGTATACATACATGGCACGAGAATGATAAGATCTGATGTATATTTTTGAAAAATCATTCTGGCAGAGAGAATTATTTAGGCTATTATAGTCAAGTGAAAGGTGATAACATTGTGAACTATTGTGATAGGTGTGGATTTGAGAGGAAAGGACAGTTATAAGATATATTTCAAAGATCAAGGGTGAGGCAGAGAGTAGAATTAGATTGCCTCCTAGTTTTTTGCTGGTAAGCTAAGATAGGTACACTGGGGAAAGAATAGATGGGTTAGGGAAGAAATCAAGAATTTTGTTCTGGTTACATGAACTATGAGATGCCTGTAAGATATCTTCATAGAGATGTCCAGTAGGCTATTGGGCTATTGGAATATAAGTCTGGAGCTGAATGAGGAGATCAGTGTGAGGGCTAAAAATTTGGGAATCGACTATATATCAGAGATATTTAAAACCATTGAATAAGATGGGATCTCTTAAGGAGGGAGAGCAGATAGAGAAGAGGACTCAGGGTGAAGTCCTAGTGTCACCACTGGGCTGATGTGAAAGCCGATGTCCCCAGTGACATTGAAGTGGAGGATGGTGGAGGACAGTGGGTAATGGTGATAGCAGAGTACGGTGGATGGTGGAGTTGTATGTTGTTCCTCGGTTCTTCTCTTTCGATGCAGTAAAGAATTACAGGTCAGCAAGATTTAGAAAATGTAAGATTTATTAAAGTACATTTTAGAAGAAAACTGACTATGCTAAGGAAGGCTGCAGCCCTGTGGAAATTAGGAGATAAAGAGATAAGATAGTACACCCCAAAGGATAGGGCAGGTTTCCAGCTGGGAATGATGCAACAATGCAGAGATGGGAAGATCTGTTTATATTTGGGCTGTGGTGAGAAGTTCTAGATGATTTGTATATGAGGTCACCCTGACTGACAGTTGGCTGCTATATAACACTTTGCCTACTGCATGTGTGCTTGCTGAGAAGTTAGTCTGTTATAATTAGCTTCATGAACTTGCAGACATAGTCATTGATATTATAATGATGGTATAATGAGATTGAAATTTGGGCAGTACTTTTCTGTGCATGTGTTTGTAGCTGGTTTTAGCCAGCAGCTTTTATAGCCTTTATGCTCTAGGATTTGGGGTAATTTATAACCCTAAAAGTGAGGTGTCCTGGGACATCCTTAAGGAAGGTCTTCGAAGGAAGTTTCTATGGTTATAGAGCTGGGTGTTGGCTTCTGTTGTTCATGCCTAACTACCTAATGAGGGCCTTTCAAAATTAAGATTTTGAGCCAAGGGAAGAGCTAGGAGTGGAGACTGAGAAGCAAGAGCCACTGAAGTAGAAAGGAAACCAGGTGAAGGAATGTCAAGGAAGCCAGGAGATTCACAGGGGACACTAAGTCCCAGATTTTCCAGCTCTTTGACAAGGCCTGTTTATAATGACATGCTGCATGCTTGTCTTTTTCATGATTCTTGTTTGTGGTTCACATTTTACTTCAAAATAAAAAACGAAAAGCTAGATCAATAGTGATTAAATTTTTAGTTTAGTCTCTTGCCTGGCATCGTTGCCTTATCTGCCTGTTTGATTTTGTTTTTATTGTACTTTGGTCATATTTTTCTCATATATTTGAAACTTTAGGTTTTTTTAATTTGTAATCCTTTCTGGTCTATTAAGGCCTGGTAATGGTCAATCTGGTGATGTTTAGAATATTATTTAGGATATTATTTTTATTATTATTTTTTCTTGTTCATGCCCTTCCCACTTTAATTACCTCCTTAATGGTATTTCACAGGAGGCAGTAGCTTCGAGTTTCAGTCTTTCTCTCTGACATCAAAACCCCAAATCTCTGTGAGAGCGTTATATATCTCTACCCTTTACTTGTTTCACTGAGCTCCAAATCTTGCTGCTTCACTTTATGTTTGCAGCTTTTTTTCTCTTCCCCCACCACGGCCCTAGTCTTTACCTGAATAATTCTCTCTATTGAAACACTTTCCCTGTAAGCAGTCCATCTGTTCCATTTTTGCCTACTGCTACTCTTCAAATGATCCTTTCTGAGGTTCTGGCATTTCCATTCTTACTCTTAAATCCCACATGGGCTTTTCATTCCCTAAAGAATCAAGTTCATAATTGTTGCCCATGTCAGGTATTCAAGCTCTGAATAATTTTGTTTTTCTCATCTCATTCAACATGTCTGACTTCTTTCATCTTTCTTTAGGTTTTCGGAATTCTCTTGTTTACAATTGTTTCAAATTTACCTTTAATCAGATGCAGTCTTTTAAGAGCTATTAAAAATATAAGAAAACAAGAATATTTTTGACATTTCTTTCTGAAATATAGTTCAATTACTCAGGACACATGTTTAACATATTAAATATTTATCTAAAAAGTTAATGTGCGACACACATAGAGTTTTTTTTACCTCATGGCCCCTCTAAAACTTTGCTATTCCAAGCCCAAAAGGAACTAACAGAAAATAATACCTTCCAGGCAGGAATAAATAAAAGCCTTGCAAAAGTGTGGAGCTTTGGAATGAGCCAGCAAGTTGAATGGAAAAATGAATGTTTTTTATTACAAAGTGCCTATTTTGACTTTGATTTTCGATTTTGTTAGACAACATTAATTCATAAGTGGCAAGATGCTCAAAGTAAAAAGGAGGAATGAATTAGTAAGTACCAGTTGCCATGTGAGCAGAGATCTATTTGTGTTGCAGATATTGGCAAAGGTCAAACCAGTGATGGAAGGCTTTGATACTATATGACTGAGCGCAGCAGCTCATCACCTCTTCCCATAGCCAGAGCGAGTAGTTTGTGACTGTCTATTGCCTGAGGTGTGCCTGTAATAGGGAGTCCACATAAGAACTGCTGGCTGGGACAGAGGTCAGCCTAGATAGTAATGATGATGGTCTGGGCTGATACAAAAGTTGAGGTGCCAGGTTCTGGCAGGAATTAACATAACAGATACTAAGGTATTAAAGCAGCCAGCTTACTGTGATCTCAGACAGATGTGACAGCAGCTGGTGAAAGCTCCAGGAACAAAACAAGCATCAGTGGCTTCAAAGACAGCTGAAAGATTCTAGCTATAGGTCTCTGATATTTGGGAAACTCTCAGCAAGAAGACTTTTGGACATCTATTTTTCTGTCTTTGCCATTATTTTTAAAGGGTTTAAAATTGGCTGACTCTTGCAATTCCTTATGCTTATATGCATTACCTAAACCCACATCTAAAAGGTATGTAACCTGAATTCAAATGGTACATATGATTCATTCCACAGAAATATTTCTGTCCTAAAGTAAAGTGCAACCCATACTAGTAAGGGTATACATATATGCAAAGATATACATGCAAGTATGTGTGTGTGTGCATGTTCATGCGTGCATGTGTGCATGCACATGCATGTGTGTGTGTATCTTTGTAATTGGGAAAAAAGTTACATTCAGAAGGTTCTTTGAGCTTGTTTAGTGCTGATCAATAATACAAAAAGCTCACATATGGAGTTTCAGATGCCATTGTAGTATTTATTCAGGAAATTAACCTACAGAATCAGTACCTTCAATGACCTGATGAACCCTACAACCAGCATCATTTGTCAGCCTCTCTTACCTTTTAATAGCTGTAGAAAAAATATTTGGATTTACAAAATGGATGACAAAATCACATTCTACTTCTAGATGCTAATGTGTCTCTGAAGCAGCATCAGGAAATCTGATTGGATTTCACTGTCCCTATTATTTTCTAAAGGCAGTTCTAGAGTCTGATGCAGTACAGAAATTAATGTACAGTTAGTATAAATTCAAGTAATTCAAATAATTCGCCTCCTATGGAGCAATTCTTCACTTTCAAGAAATATCTCAGTAGTCTCCCAGTTATTTTGATGAAGGCCAATTGACAAATACTGAATCGCTTGGAAAAATTCCATCAGGAATAAAATAATAAAACCATGAGAATTAAATAATTTCTATTCATTGTTTTGGTACATGTTTGTGATAGTGTTTTAAAAAATATTTAAACTTTTGCCTAATTTGAGGTTCACTTGTTCTGTCACACTGTCATTTATCTCTCTCTCCCATACCTCAATTTGAATGCTAAGTTTTTAATAGATAAAGTGAAAAGTAGTCCTGGAAAAACAATAAAATCGTGTTTAATAAAAAGCAATTTTACCCTGCTTCAGTTTATAAATTTAATGAATTAAAATTAAATAAAATTAATAGTTCTCAGCTTTTTAGTCACAGTAGCTGCATTTCAAGTTCTTAATAGCCACATATGGCTAGTGGGTAGTAGTATTGGACATTTCAGGGATAGAAAAAATGGGTGTATGGAAATAAATGAGTTTCCAGACTACGGAGTTTAGCCTTCATCTGCTTACTCTCATTAAGAACCTTAACTACCTACCTGTCTGTGCTCTAATTTTCCTACTCTTGGAGCAGAAAAGAGAGGGCAATAAGTACTTGCTTCTTTACAACTGTCTGTGTCAACCACATGTTGAAAGAGAGGGCATAAAATGTTGAATTTTATGGCAATATTTGTTGCTCAGGCCAGACGTTCTGCCTTGAGAGCTCCTTTCTTGAGGGGAGAAGTAGAGACATCAGTGGTGCAAGTGAGTTCAAAGGTCGCGTGTATCCCTACAATCCTGTGTGTGGAGGGCTACCGCACACGCAGAGCCATGATCAGTGAAGTGAGTCCTGGAATACTCAAGTCAGAATGTTATTGTGACCAAATTTTCTGCACTTGGGAGGCCAAGCTCAGCTGCAATAGGTGGTAACCTGAAGCTGGGAGTCTTTGTGATACAGGGCAAATTTATAGCAGTATAGTGATCAAAGTAGTTGCAGTGAAACAAATTTAGTTGTTTAAAAGAGGCTTCTACCACCCAGTAATGAGAGCAATGCAAATATGTCAAAGGTCTGGTTCCTGCCATCCTCCACTTAAGGTTAGTCTAATTGAAAAATAACACAGAAGCAGAGACAGATTTTAATTATGTATGAGATAGAAGTGCACAGCAGCATTAGAAAAATGGTAAAAAAAAAAAACGAGAATGTTGTTAATTATCAAATGATATTAATAATAAGGAATGTTGGAGTTCACATAAAAGGAGATCATTATGGATTCAAATGAAAAAATTTTTCTAGAGTCAGAGTATTGTTTGAGTAAAAGCACTAAGTTAAAAACAGTGTAAGATTTATTTGCTAGCATGGAGAATTCAGAAGTGAATAGTTGGAGCCAAAGATGTGATTGGTCTGTTTAAAATGCTTTTTTTTTTTTTCTCTAGACAATGGACAGTACTTGAATGTATGGATTACGAGTGCCAGTATCAAAGAAAATTGATTCTTTTTTAGGAATTTAACTGTTAGAATCACAGAATGGGTACAGGATTTCATAGTTTCCTGAGATATTTAAATTTTTAAACACAATCTTCATTAATAATTTGAGAGAAAGATAAGCAGGTGTAATTACCTCCATTTTTACAGAAGATACCGAGGATTAAGTGGTTAAACTAGTTTCCCAAGTTGTCACAAGACTAATGAGTGGTCACGAGGACCGGAATCTATGATTTCTCATATTCAGTCTAAGGTTGTCTCCATTATATGTCAGTGTATCTTTTAGAGGTAGAGCTTCTTAAAAACAATGAGATGTTTCTGGGTGATTCATGTATTCTTTGATCTACTGAATTTTGTCATTGAAAGGGATTATTTAATTTAGACTATCCCTGGGCAATATTATCAGAATGAAAAGTTGGCCACTGGTGTTCTCTTTAGTTTTTCAATCTCTCTCTATCCCTTTACGAAACCCAGACTCCTAGTGTCCTCTTAATGGAATCAGAATGATTACGACTGCCTACTCCTGGCACAAAAATCTTGTCTTTGACCATCTTGCGAACTTAAAAACATATCTGTCTCTTGTTGCTTTTTATTTTCTGCAAATGCCCAACAGTTTTTGGAAGAGAGTGGTTAACTGTTGGTTTGTATTAACCTCTGCATTTTTTAAATATGTTAATTTGTTTTCCCTTATAATAATATTTAGACTTTCTTATGCTATTGATTAGGACATTATCATTTCCAGAGGTCTTGAGGTATGAGTCAGTAAAAATACTTTCACCCCTCTGTTTCTGCTTGGGATGGTTTCCTGTCTGCTTTGTATGTTCCCCATATTATACCACATACTGAATTCTGTCCAAGTGCTAGCCTGTGTTCAAGCTCCATTCAAGGAGATTTGCACACATTTGTTTCTAACCCTCTAACTACCCTGCAAGTTTGCTATGACCAGCTGGTACTCATTTTGGTTCAAAGCCCAGGCTTTCCCTTATGTCAGATTGTTCAATGAAGTTTCCAAATGGCAGCTGCTTCAGGATCTTCTCAGCCTGATTGTTTTAACTCAAAGGGCAACAACACAGTTGTCAATCCCTACTCCTGATTTATATCTTAAAGAATATTCTGGAATTGATAGGTATCAAAATCTAGGTTTTGCTCTTTGTTAGCAGGAACCTTAGAAATTATAAGGAATATAATTCACCTAGGCCTCTAATAAGGGCACATATAAAGTATATATTGCTTAATAAGTGATTCTACTATCCCTACTGCTATAACTACTGTTACTATACTGCTGTCACAATTACTATTACTTTTGGAGTCACAGTGTCTAGATCCTTAATAGAGGAGGGCTACACTGATAATCCTTAATGTTGTCTCTTCTTTGGAGGAGAAGACAATTGCTGGATTCAGAAGGTCTGTTATCCTGATCATCCTCAAACTTGTAGTTAATGCTCTGCAATGACATTCATTCATTCATTCATTCATTCACCTTCCTCAACCCCTTCCTTTTGGCAATCATCGGCTTGTTCTCTATATCTATGGGTCTGTTTCTGTTTTGTTTGTTTGTTTGTTTACTTATTTATAGAGTTCATATATACATGAGATCATGTGATTATTTATTTTTGTCTGATTTATTTAATTTACCATAATACTCTTTAGGTCTATCTATATTCTCACAAATGTCAAGATTTCATTCTTTTTTACTGCTGAATAATATTCTATTTTTTGTGTGTGGGGGGTGACTCTGTGTGTGTGTGTGTATATATATATATGTATATGTATATGTATATATATACATATGTATGTACACACACTTAGATGTCCATCAATAGGTGAACGGATAAAGGTAGCTAGTCATACATGAGCAACAGGGGAACAAGGAATAGGAGCTCAGCTCTGTAACCATAGAAATGTCTCTTGAAGACCTTTCTTAAGGATGTTCCAGAAATACCTCCCTTTTTGGGTTATCAATTACCCCAGATCCTAGAGCACAAAAACCATGAAAGCTGCTGGCCTAAACCAGCAACAAACACATGTGCAGAAAACGTTGCCCCTAACTTTAGCTTCATTGTAGAATCATTATAGTATCATGACTATGCCTGGAAGTTCATAACTCTAATGATAACAGACTGAATTCTGGGTACACACATGTGCATTAGGCAAAGTTATCACCTAGTGTCAATCAGGTGTCAATCAAAATGACCTCATTTGCCAGTCACCTAGGAATGCCTTTGTACCATCTATTACAGTCCAGCCCAAATATAAGGCGAACATTCCCTCTTCTAGGTCTTTTTTGCCTTTGGGTTTCCCCTTTTGCCTTTTTGACCTCTGGGCTCTTTCTCTTTTTGATGGCTTTTTGTGGGTTTTTTGCACTTTTGTCATTTTGGCTCCTTTGTATTGGTTACAGCTCTGGAACCATGTACCTCCTTGGAGCATACTTTGTCTTTTTCCATGCATCTCCTTGGAGTATCCTTCGTCTTTCTAAAATATACTTTTAATAAAACTATTACCTCTCAATTACCTATGATTCTTCACTGTGTCATTTGAGGAAGAACCAAGGAAAAATGCTAACTACTTTCTGTGTTGTTATCCTCTCCTTCACCCTTACCATTAGGGCAACACTGGACTCTGAATGGCCCCAAAGGTGAGGTGACAGATCTAATATATCTTCTTTATCCATTCTTCTATTGATGGACATCTAGGTTATATTCATATCTTGGCTATTACTAGTACTGCTGCAATGAACACAGGAGTGCATGTATTTTTTTAATTAATATTTTTGTATTATTTGAATAAATACTCAGAAGTAGAATTGCTGGATCATGTAACAGCTCTATTTTTCATTTTTCTGAGGAATCTCCACATTGTTTTCCACAGTGACTGCACCAATTTTCAGTTCCACCAACAGGACACATGGTTTCCTTTTCTCCACATTCTTGCCAGCACCTGTTTTTTGTTGATTTATTAATGATAGCCATTCTGACAGATGTGAGGTGATATCTCATTGTGATTTTAATTTGCATTTCCCCAATGATTAGTGATGTTAAGCATATTTTCATGTTTGTTAGCCATCTGTATGTCCTCTTTGGAGAAGTGTCTATTCAGGTCCTCTGACCATTTTTAAATTGGATTCTTTGTCCTTTTGATATTAAGTTGTATGAGTTCTTTATAAATTGATATATTAACCCCTTATTGGATGTATCATTTGCAAATATCCTCTCTCATTTAGCAGGTTGCTGAAATGACCTTTAAATGCTTGTCCTCAAAGATAAATGTGGCACCTGTTAAATTCCATCTAAATTCTTTCGTATGATCATAGGGAATCTTGTGCATGTCAGAGTTCTCAGCTCTGAACAGCTAATCAGAACCTTTCTGGAATCTTTAAGGTTGGAATATTTCAGGGTGAAGAAGTCCTTTGCTGACACCCATTCCCATAGAGCATATTGTAGCAATGGGGAAAACTAATTTGACTCTTCGAAGGCCGTCCTGGAAACGTTCATTAGAACTCTAGTTTTTTAGTTTGACAGTGCAAATATTATCTTTGGTCTTATAGGAGACCATGTGCTGCACCCTGCTCCCCCTTCAGGACTGGAGGACTTTTCTTCCAGCCACTGGGAGTGCTGTTGTACTGGAACAACATTGACGTTTCCTCCTGTATGTGCAGTGCCAGAGTTCAGCTATTGGTCTCTTCTTTTCCTACACTCTCTCCTATTTGATCTCATTCAGTTCCATAGCTTTAACTACCACTTTTCTATTGATGGCTTCCAAATTAAAAGTCATCTTCAACTTTCCCTTTGGGCTTCCCAAAATGTAGCTTTTACTTAGGTGTCTAACGGGCATCTCAAACTTTATTTATTAAATTTAACTCTTAATTTCCACATCATTACTTCTTTGCTTATCTAATCAATCAGTCTCAGTAAATGATACCCTCATTCATGTGGTTTGTGAGGCCAAAACTTAAAAGAAAGTCTTCATTTTTCTCTTTCTCTTTTATTTTTTCTATTTGCTTTAGACATCTATCAGCAAGTCCTGCTGGTTCTACCTTCAAAATATGTACTGAGTCTCACTACCTCTTATCATTTTTACCACTATTAAACCAAGATCATTACTTTTTCATTTAGTCTCTTTCAAGAGCCTCCAATCTAGGATGCTTTCATTTCGTCTCTTCAGTTGATTCTCCACATAGCAAATAGTGATTTTCTTTTAAACATATATTAAATCAAATAATTGACTTCCTCAAAACCCTTCTATGTCTTTACATTATAGTGTGAATAACCTCTAAATTCCTCATTAGTTTCATAATATTTTTTATGACTTGGTTCCTGTTTGTCTCTCCAGCCTCATTTTCACCACTCACTTGCTCATTCTGTTTTGGCTATACTGGCCTTCCTTTTCCTCAGACACTCTAGCCCATTCTTGTTTCATAACATTTTCACTCATTCTGCCCTTGACCTGAAATATTTCCTTCATCTGATCTTTACTCATTGACATCATTAAGGCCTCTGCTATTGACTGAATCATGTCCCCTCAAATTCATAAGTTGAAGCTCTACCCCCTTAATGTGATGGTATTTGGAGATGGGGTCTTCTGGAGATAATTAGTTTTAGATGAAGTCATGAAGATGGGCTCTTATGATAGGATTAGTGCCCTTTCAGGAAGTCATACCAGAAAGCTTTGTCCTTGCTCTTTCTCCTTACCACATTAGAACACAGTGAGAATGTGGTCATTTGTAAGCCAGGAAGAGAGCTCTCACCAGAAATTGACCATGCTTTTACCCTAAAGGGCATCTAGCTCCTAAATTGTGAGAAAATACATTTTTTTTTGTTTAAATCACCCAGTATATGATATTTTGTTAGGATATTGTTTAGATAATGTTTTTAAAATGCACAGGATGATAATCCACATCAATGTCACATAGAAAAAGTTTATATAATTTTGTTCTAATATTATCATTGGGTCCATTGTCAGCATTCAAAGAGTCTATTAAAACTGAAGTCTGTTATACCTCAGATATTCACTTGTGGACATGAAGACCCTACTCTGGAGAAGTAACTATGCTCCAGAGCTGCACATTTAGTTTATAAATATTTTTAGTATCTCATTAGACCCTATCATGTGAGTTATGAATTTTACCAAAAAGGATCAAGACAGTGCAGTGATATTAGAGCATAAACTTGTTGTATAACTAATGATTATTGAACACAAGGTTTGTTCAATTGCTAGTACATCTATGTGAATTATAATGAAGATATTTGGTAGTTCTATAACTATAGCAAAGCAGTTAATATTTCTAATTAAAAGCCATATTTAAGCCATCTTTTTAAGTTCAGTGTGATTATAAATTTGTGTGTTTTCTAATTATTTTATTAGAAAAATGCAAAATGTTTTGAAGTTTGCTTTGAAATTGCTTACAAATGGTGTATTGATAAAATAAGCATGCACACCAAAATTTGAACATTTTGTGTTGAGTTTAGATATAGAACTCCCATAGTCTGCCATTCAAACATTTTTACTTCTTTCCCAAAGACCATTTCCAAAAAAAGTTGTCTTATGATTCTGTTTTAAAACAAAACGCCAAAATTGTTCATTCAGTTTCTCAAGTCTTTTTTCGCCTTATGGTTCTTTTCTATTCATTCATTGTAGTAACTCTTTAAAAAATAGTCTCTAGTTTGTCAGCTTCCTTTAGAGTTCAGATATTGGAATCATTTTCCAGATACTTACTAGTGACAAGAGGAAGCATGAGGAACTTCAGTAATATTCTAATGGCCATGGAAGTGGATCCAAGTGATGTTATCTTTTTTTTTTTTCTCTAAAGACCGCATTAATTTGAAACAATAATCTTTATTTTAGAAGGATAGAGGAGACGGGGATTAAGTTATTAACTGAATTTCTTTTTTGGGACTTAGTATATTTTTATGAAATTGTGTACCACTTGTCTCCTATTTATAATTGTTAGGAACTCAGAAATGACACATCAGGTAGCATCACAAATAGTCTCAGAATTACCTTAAAGTCATATTTAGAAAACTAGTTGCCTATTAGGAAAAACAATTACATAATTGATATTCTGCTAATATATAGTCATTAGAAAGATTCTGCCCTCATTTAAAGAGTCAGGGTTTGAACATTGGCCTGGCTATTTAGTATAGCAGTATGACATCAGATAACTCACTTATTGTTATAAACCTCTGTCTGCAAAATGAGATAACACCTCCTCTCTCCTTCATTTATTCAACTAACATTTGTTGAATGTTTACCTATGAGAAGAGTGTTTGTTGTGAGCATTAAATAACTGAGTATTGTGAAAGTATCTAAGGCAATGCCTGTAATATAAAAAGTGATATATATTTGCATGATGTTGGCATGCAAAATGATCAGCATTTAATTTATAATCATGTTATTAAGAGTCTTATTCTACCAGAGGGTAAGAGGGGGGTAATAGACGAGGTAAAGGGGTTCAAATATGTGGTGACTAAAGGAAATCTAACTAGGGGAGGTGAACACACAGTGTAAATATACACATGCCTTACTGTTAAAATGTACAGCTGAAACTTATTGGATTTCATTAACCAATGTCATCATAAATAAAAAGAAAATAGAAAAAAAATGATGTTTATAAAAACTAATACATGAGAAAATTTTAAATGACTGAATGGTAGAAGATCATTTAAATGAAAAAGCAAAATACAAAACTGTTTACAGTAGTAGTCTAATTTTAATATATATCTGCATGGGAGGTTATATCTTATTGGAAGGGAATTACTCAATAGTTAAAGCCAAAATAACTTTTTACTTTTTCTTTAAACATTTTTATATTTTCTAAATATTTTACAAATAAACAAGTGTTACTTTCAAATTAAAAAAAAAAAAAAAAAAAAGAGTCTTATTTTATGATTGAAATGTGCCCAGAGTACATAGTCCAGGGACTCCAGGAGTTCTGAGTACCAAATCTGAAAACAGTCTTCTAGGACATGAATTAGTTACTGGCCCTTTGCTATATAATACATTTTCTGTAACAGAAATATGCCTATTTTATGTTCATTCCATATTTTCTTTACTATCTTTTATTCAGAAACAGAGGTTCCCAACAAAGTTAAATCATGGTCCATCTGGCTTTCTGACTATGAACAAAACCCTTTTTCTGAACTTTAATCCAGTTCTGGTCATTTTCTGATATTGTTAGAGAGATATGCTGGCTATAAGAAGGTAAAAATTGAGATGTCCTCATTGTTACAAAAAGAAAGAACGAACAATTCCATAGGCTTCTAAGAGTTTGCAACTGGTCAAATTTCAATTGTTTAAAGGCTGTGAATATCTTATGGAATGGTCACTGATTATCTCCAATGGCTGTTACCAAATGCTCAATTGACCCTATAAGGATGAGAAAGGGTCTATTCATAATATGCAGGCCCTGACACCTTCTATATTTAATTTTCAGAGCTCAATCTAGGTGGTCATTTTCTTTGAGTTTTTAAAAAATCTTAGTTTCTACAGATTGTTTCATTTATGATAATGTTTTAGTAATATGGACAAAAAATCATTGTTTTACTTCATGTAGTTTTAATGTGGTAAAATCCTGAGGCTTAAACAATAAGCATGAAATAGGTCAAAGAATGTATAGGTTTGTTTGTTGTCTCTCAATTCTTTTGGAGTAATGCTCAAAAACTTCTTAGGTTACTGTTCCATTTCTCCCTTCAAATTCAGATAGATTTGGTCCCAAAACATTGGCTAACCTATGTGAATAAAAAGGGATTATTATTATTATCATCATCTGAGGATATAATACATCTACATTCTCGATTATCTTGTCTATTAGTGGACTTCTACTTGATTAATGCTCCCTGAGCAATCTCATGCAATTAACAAATAGTAATATTTCACAGTTACATACTATATATTTCTTAACAGAAATCTTAAAAATTTAACAAATGCTACTTTAATTACAGGATTGCACTGAGAGATAAGTCTTGGTTATATTATTTTCTCCAAAGTAGCTTACTTAGTGATCCCAGGTTAGCCACTTTTGTCTCATTTTTCTCATTTGCAAACCAGGGATAATATCACATGCCTACTCAGAAAGCATGCAATAAGGATTAATTAGATAAATATCAGCAGAGCCCTCTGAGATCCGTAGTATTGAGGTGCTTATTCATCCAAGGTATTATTATCATTACTATTATCATGCTATTTTACTTGGATCACAAATAAAATTCATATCCAATGAAGAAAAAAAAGATTTTGTTGGCTTGCCAAGTTGTACCTCATGACCTCTGTAAGTAGCAGGGCAAGACTAAGTGAGTCCCTTGATGGAAGACATATAATGGATTAAACTGATACTTCAGTTGCTCATGGCCAAGGTTTATGTTAATGAGCTTAATAGTATTTACTTGGTGGGTGTCCAGAACAGCTGTCCTTTTTTGTTGCAGGTGCCAGAACCAAAGCTAAAGCAAGTCTGGATTTAGAAAATCCAATTACTTCTCAAGATTTTCTCTCTTCCAAGACAGCACTTATCATAATCACTTCTTGATAATAGACACCCTGTTGATACTAGATACCCATAACTAGATTCAGGGATCCATTTTCTTTCTTAAGATACTATTTTAACTTTACATAATAAGGCTTATCAGAACATGTTTTACATTTAGAGTGAGAATTTTGCTTTGATTATGATAACACAAAACAACTAATTTCAGATTCATTTGATTTGATAATACCCATATAAGAAATGCATTTTAATTGTTTCTGAGCTCACAAAGATATTTCTTGATTAATTTTTTGTCTGCGGAAGCAAAAAGAGAATTCAGAAGACATCCTAATTAAAAATGAAAATGGTTCATCATACAAGTAGCTGATTATGAGATGTGAAACTTCATGAAAAATGAATATAATCTTTGTCAAGCAGGGTAAGCTATGTGTATGTTGTAATAGTCCAGAACACCTGTATATTTCACATCCAAATAAAAGGCAGAGAGGTAAGGTGAAAGTGCCCTTGCAGTATAAAAGAATTCGCTATGGAAGGAGGATGCCTGAATGAGCAGACTAAGTGGTGACTGAAATTAGAAAACCCTTACAATCAGTGTGAGGTCTCTGAGAGAGCATATATTAGTGCAATGACTGAAATGACATTGATGGCCAAAGGGATCAGGTTGCTCACACACAAACAAGCCTGCTAGGGTACCTTGCTTAAAGAATTTATTTTTCTATTTTATTATTTATTTATTTATCTATTTATTTACTTGTTTATTTATTTGTTTTGCAGGGGAAAGTGCAGAAAAAAGAAAGTATATTTGCTTTGGGGATGTGAAAATTCCATTTTAAGCCTCAATTTAGGTAGTTTACATTCCCTGTCATTAGATATTTTTTTTCTAAGTGACACAGCTTTGCTTTAGCGGATTAGTTAGACAAATGCTTCATCCATAAAAATATATCTCTATTCCTGAATGAAAATCACCTCTGCCTGTTTGCAGCAGATGAGATATTTCAGTAATTGATTTGGTTAATTTGCACAAGGTAACAAAATTTCAGTATTTTAGACTTTCCATATCTTGATGTTTCAAAGCTTTCTATTTAAAATAATATATTTCTAAGCAGTTTGTCTGACTCTTAAATATTTTTCTTCCTTTGCTTCTCCTTGCATTGGTCTCTAGCTTTGTAATATCCATAGTTATACAGATCATATATCTCAGACTTTCAGGAACTGTCCCAAATTTCTCCTTGCAGTTTGACAAGTCACTAAAATGTCCTAAGCATCCAAATAACAGTCACTACTCTGCCTATCCCATTAGGAAACTGTAGAAAATTTCTGAGTCAGATGCATTCTGATTAGTTTTATAAGAAAAAATGTGGTCTCTGTTCCTGTGTAATGCATAAATTTGCAAACTTAAGTAAATCCACCCACTTGTAGGTTGTGAATGCTTCACTTTAAGCCAGTTTGTTTTCACCAACATAAATTTTGTATAGCACTATTTTCAATTAGGCCTTTAAAATTCTGCATTCTGGTATGACATAATTTTCTACTCTTTTAATGGTTAACTCTATGAATATTGAGTGTCTATGCAGGCTCTCCTTTCTTGGACACAGAGTCAGTTCTGAGTTTCTAGAATAGATAGATCAATATGTGAGCTGAACAGTCCATGTCTTAACAGTCTATGTCTTAACATAGTTATCTCGAAGATGAATTTTTTCCTAAAAATACAAGTAATACAATTTTAAAGAAGAATAAGTGACATAAAGTATACATTCTACTTTCTACAAAGTCAGAGCCATTTAACAGCTTCATATGCAGCATTTTTCTATAAACTTTTGTATGCAAATTCTAATAATAATCATATTTGTTGCTCCTCTTTTGATCATACTTTAAATCTGACATCTAGAGAAAGAAAATTATTTGACAAAATCTAAATATCAAAAAGTCTGAACCTGGAGCAAATTCTTTCTGGATGAAATTTGCTGAGAGGAGGTAGAAGAGGGTAGAGAGTAGTCATTGTTTGGGGAATAGGGGCCAACATGTTCTTATGTATGTCCCCAACTCTATTTTGTTCTCTATTTGGCAAACTATGTTATTTTTAGGAATCCAAGTAAAGAGAAAACACACTGCTGATAAATGAGAACTTTGCCGACTTTAATTTTATCTTTAATAAACTTTTGTTGACCTATTTCCATATGTCAATTCTGTGTTCTATTTTTGGAGAAATTGTGAGGAAGAATGTTTCCAAAATAATCAAGGTATTCTAGCTATCTGATTGCTGTTTTGACAATTTTTAATGCCTGGCAGCTGAGATCAGCAAAGTAATATTAGCCCCGCCCCCTCATCCCCCCCCCCCCATGGGTTCTACTTTCCTAACCTTGATGAAACTGGAAGTTTAGACTAGAAATAGAAAAAAAAAAAGATAGCGAAGACACACTGGCTAGCTACATTGGCTATTGTATAAGCTTGGATTCCTATTTATGAGATTGTTTTCCATGAAATGGAGTGATTTTTCCACTATATATTATACTTTATTCCTTCTCAAATTAATTTACTTATGAAATCAATCCTAGCATATTCTTTCATTGTTGCCATCTCACCTGGACTGTCATGTGCCTTCACATTTTTTTGAATATCTCTGGCTCTCTGATAGCAATTAAAAACCCTAGCAGTGAGGAAAAAATG
The DNA here is from genome assembly GCA_030015415.1 of Cynopterus sphinx. Classification (NCBI taxonomy): domain Eukaryota; kingdom Metazoa; phylum Chordata; class Mammalia; order Chiroptera; family Pteropodidae; genus Cynopterus; species Cynopterus sphinx. The sequence goes on along the minus strand of CM057382.1, from coordinate 101,404,759 downwards.
ACATAGATGATAGAGACTCTCTGTTCATCCTTCTTGAGACCAATTCAAAGTTATGACTGAAACAAGGAACAAACAGAAAGAAAAGTCTCCAGGGATCTGGAGGAATAGAAGCACTACAACTAGGAAGAGAAATAATTAATTACTCTGTAACAGTAGAAGGTAGGATGGGGCGAACACGTGATGCTGAATGGTCCAAGTGGCTGAGTGAGACAGAAGCTGCAGCAGTGGTAGCTGCAGATGCCTCTTAAAGGGGTTGTGTCCACAAGTGGACTGTCATGGTGACGGACGTGCTCATTCTGAGCACCAGCACTGGGTTGGCTGGTCTGGAGGTACCAGGGACAAACAGGGGGACACTGAGTTGTCGAAGTGAGGGCCAGACATGAGGCTCGCTCTTGGACAGGAGTGCTGGGGTATCCACTGTTCCTCTCTTGAGCTCTCCCTCCTTCCAATGTGAAGACACAGTGCTGCCATAGCTGAGACATCAACAAACTACATAACAGAAGTCACTCAGCCCAGAGGATTCCTTGAAACTCCACCTTCCCCAACTGTGGACCCACCTAAGCCACATCCAATTGTATCCTCTGTGAGTCAGCTGCTCCATGCTGACCAGTGCCAAGACTCACACTGGTGGCAGCTGACCACAGTTTCTGGCATGGCTTCTTGAGGGAACTGTAAACATAGCATTTGTGGATTGCTTGTTGAATCTTAACAGGTAGCCCCAGAGGGGCACAGGCAGGAGCTAAGGTTGACCTGCAGTTAAACATTGTTTAGTACTGAGCTACTGGACACTTATTACACAAAGCTGCACTAATAAGACCAGGAGACTTAAGAGCTTTGCTTAGCACATAAAAACAGACACAAAAAGCCCTCCAAAATGGGAAAACAAAGAAGCAGAAACCATATGAGAGAACAGAATAGAGATCTAAGAATAATGGAGTCAAGCAATCTAACAGATGCAGAATTAAAAACACTTGTTATATAGATGCTCAATGAACTTAGGGGAGGTGTAGATGAACTCAGTGAGAACTTTAACAAAGAGATAAAAAACATAAAAATGGAAATAAAAATTTAAAAAGAAAACCAGTCTAAAATGAAGAACACATTTTCTGAGGTGAAAAGTATATTAAATGGAATAAACAGAGTGAATAAAGAAGATAATCAAATGACTGATATAGATGGGGAAGCCAAGGACTCTCAATCAGAATGGTAAGAAAAAAGAAGCTGACTATAATAATAATTTAAGTAGCCAATAGGACACTATTAAAGGTCAAAATATCCATGTCATAGGGGTACCAGAAAGAAAACAAGGTGTTGAAGAGCTATTTGAAGAAATAATGATGGAAAACTTCCCTAACCTTGTGAAAGAAATAGACATACAACCCCAGGAATCTCCAAGAGTTCCAAAAACAAGGAATCCAAAGAGGCCTACATCAAGGCACATCATAATTAAAATGCCAAAGGTTAAATCCAATGAGAAAAATCTTAAAAGGATCAAGAGAAAAGCAGTTACTTACCTACAAGGGAGCACCCATAAGACTGGCAGCTGATTTCTCAAAAGAAACTTTGTAGGACGGAAGGGCTTGGCACAAAATATTCAAAGTGCTAAAAACCCAGGATCTACAACCAAAAATACTTTATCCTGCAAAGCTATCATTTAGAATTGAAGGACAGATAAAGAGTTTTCCATACAAAAATCAGCTAAGGGAATTTATCAACATCAAGCCACTGTTATAGGAAATCTTGGAAGATCTTCTTTAAGAAGATAAAAACATGATGTATCAACATCAGGAATAAAGAATGGTCATAACTACATTCCTATCAATAAGTACCTCAAATGGAAAAAAATTAAGTGCTCCAACCAAAAGATAGAGTGGCTGAATGGATAAGAAAACAAGACCCCTATATATGCTGCTTACAAGAGACTCAGTTCAGATTATGACACACTAAAAGGAAGGGGATGGAAAAAGATATTGCCTTGATGGACCTGGAGGGTATTGTGCTGAATGAAATGGGTTGGATAGAGAAAGACAAATATCGCATGATTTCACATACCGTACATGTGGAATATAAAGAACAAAATAAATGACAACAACAAAAGCAGAAATAAACTCATAGATACAGAGAATATTTTGATGGCTACTGGATGCGATGGGAGTTGGGAGGATAGAAAAAAAGGCAAAGGAATTAAGAGGTACAAATGGATAGTTACAGAATAGACATGGAGATGTAGAGTGTAGCATAGGGAAGATGGTTATTAATATTGTAATAAATATGTAAGGGGGAAGAAGGGTACTAGATTTAGCAGGATGACCAATTTGAAAGTCGTGTGGATCTCTGATCACTGGGCTGTACAATTGAAATTGGTATATTATAGTATGCTAACTATAATTGAAAAAAATTCATTGAATTGTACCATGTAAATATGAGCAACTAATTGTCTACTATATTTCAATAATGCTGGAAAAGAAAGTCTAGCAACATATCCGTGATGGTAGAAAACAGATTTAACTCCTGTTAGGTGCAATTAGTTGAGCTCAGGTTTCCGTATTATTTTCTTATTACATTATCACCTCACAATTTCTACACAAATCCTCATAACTGCATCAAAGATGAATTACCAAGAACACAAGGCCACCTATTTAGGGAGCCATGTTTGTTACAGTTTTACTCTTATATCCATTTTATGTTCTTGAAGCATTCAACCTTAATGTCTTACATTGGAGAAATCCAAAGTTGGGAAGATGCAATGATTAGTATAATTGCATGATTCCAAGTTTAAAAAATCAGTCCTCCTCTTCTGTGGATTTTATCCCTCAGACAATTTTTATAAAGTAAAAATTAATGTGCAGTCTCTGTATTTTTATCAAACTGCCAATCAGAGCTTCTGATTAATATTAATTGTCGAACTGAGTAAGAATTAAATTTAATGATTGTCTGAACGTGTCAGGCACTGAGAATGTGAAGGGGAAGCATAGTCCTGACCTGCAAGAAGCTTATAGTCTAGTGAAAAACATATATATCAACGTATACCAAGTTTATGTAATATAATGTCAAAGTAAAGAAAACTAATTTAAGTTTTAAGCTATACTATAGTTTTTTATTAGATAAATATGATTTTTATTAAACTTTTTGAAATTAGGTAAACATTTTTGTGTCTCCTTCTGAGTAGGTTATTACTAGCTCAAGCTGTAATAGTAATAGGTATTCACGGTGTTAGGATTAGAGTTCAGAGTAATAATGCCACCAAAAAGGGCTTCTGGTATTTCAATATTTCTTGTATATAGCTGAATCAGCATTACATGAAGAAGATTTGCATTATGGGGAAAATACTGGGAAAAATGTTGTGTGTGTGTGTGTGTGTGTGTGTGTGTTTTTTACAGTATTTTATGCAGTAGTCATACAATAGAAAATGTTAAATTTGCTGTCAAATGTACCTAAATCACGAGAGAAACTGTTTTGCAAAAGGAATTCTAGAAGCAATCTCTTTGCATGAATGCTGGTTGGCATTTCTGACTTGGGTACAACCTTAGGGGAGATTATTCTCTAGTGAGTGATGTGGCATGGATGAACAGTGAAAGTCTGGTATTTATTATGCCCATGTAGAATATAATCCTTAGTTATATCCTAGGCTCTGATTTCTTCTACTGGTGATGCCAGCGTTTAGGAGAAAGTAGCATATTGTGTCTCACTCCAAGGCCTCTATCAATATACATGATTTGTCTCTCTCCCTCATACAAACACACATAAACACTCCTACTTAAACAACACACATTTATACACAAAGCCTCCAGTGATTTGGACAATGCTATTTATGGAAGAGGCAGGCTCTGGTGCCTAAATCCTGCAGTAATTACTTTAGTTCTCGAAGCATGAGATTTGATTACCCATGTATTATTATGCATGCTGCATATTTTTGACTATCATTTCATGCAGCTCTTCCTTAAAAAGAATCTTACAATTTAATTCAAGAAGACCAATGTTTTGCATAGGCAGAGCAAGTTAGCGGTAAGCTCTGCAAAGAAATGTATAGGGTTTTAGGAAGCCCTGAAATAGAGGCTGGGCAGACCAGTGTTTTGTAAAGAGAAGCTCTTACAAAAAAAAAGTTTGGAAGTTCGAAAAGTGAGTGAATTTGTAGAGTGGAACCTGTAGCTACTAATTAAACACTATATGGCAAAATGTAGTTTTTAAACTTAAGCAGAGGTTGAGCCCCAAACAATGAAAAGGGAACATAGGCTAATTAATTTCCTTTAATATGATTCAATAATCATAGCTAGCCTCTTGGTGAAAATGAAAATCTTTTACCATTATGATGTCCTCTTGTGATATCTCTTCTGGAAATATGTTGTGTAATAAAAATGATCACAAAGCAAGAGGAAAGGACAGGTTAGTGTACAGCCCTAGTAAAATTTAGCTTCCTATGTGGAGAAAATAAAGCTGATCTCTGTTTTCTAATCTAACAATAGACTTAATGCATTAAAGACCTTACTGTGAAAGATTAAATATCACTGATAGAAGAAACATAGGGAATATTCTGTAACTTAAGGGAGGATAAAGACTTTTAAATGAGATTCCTTAAGTGCAAATTCTAAGATGGTAAATGGCTAAATATGGTTGCATTGAAATAAAACATTTTTTCTCAATAAAGGATTCCACAGATGAAAATGACTATTTAGAAGCAACAGCTGTATTTTTTTTATCAAGAAGGGATCAATTTCTAAAATATAAACTGAATTGTTAAAAAAAAAAGATGAAGGCAATATATCAAATGGAAAAATAGGCAAAGAATATGAGTTGGCAATTTAGATGAAGGAAAGCCTGATTTGCCAAGAAATAAAGTAGTCCAATATATGGAAATGAACACACTGAAATATGCTTTTACACACATCAGATTAGTTATAGTTAAAAAGAAACATGTTACTAGTGAAGGAGAAGGTGTGTGAGAGATTATAATTTTATGCTCTGCTAATAAGAATGCAAATAGTCCTTTCCCCCCCTTCTGTGAAGCAGACCACCAGTCCTTAAGTGAAATTAAGAATATGCATCTTTTATGATCTCTCTACCCCTATGGATTTATGCTAGGAAAATTTTCACAGGTCATTAAGAAAACATTTTTAGGGGTTTTTGTCAGGCCATATTTGTGTTAGTGGAGAGATGAAGGCAGAGTAGGTTTCTATCACTAGGACAGTGAATAAATAAAATGTGGTCGATGCGTAGTAAGGAAAATCACACAACAAAAACAGTGAACCAGATGTATATACAAAGCTCAGACATACTGACAAAACAAAGGAGCAGAATAAGAGTCATAGCATATTGCCAGTTTTATAAATTAATGCATGACATTCAAATCCATTTGTGAATTTGTGATATATAATAAACAACATAAATTTGGTCTTTATCTTCAGCTCCTGGCCAAAGCTCATAAAACCTTTGCGGTTTCCTAAATGATAAAGTTACTGGGAGCATCTCTTGTCCTAACATTGGTCTTTACATTTTTATTTTTTTATTTTTTATTTTTCAATTACACTTGACATACAATATTATTTTAGTTTCAGGTATATGTCATTAATCAAACATTTATTTAACTTACAAAGTGATCACCCTAATACTTCTTCCATGCATAGTTATTATAATATTTAGTATATTTCCAGTGCTGCAATTTACATCTCCATGACTGTTTCTATAATTGGCATTTCATTCTTAAATACTTCCCCCTTTTCACCCTCCCCGACAACCCCTTCCCATCTGGCAACTATCGATTTGTTCATTTAGTTAATTTATTTTGTTGTTTTTAGATTCCCCATCTGTAAGGTGAGGGTATTTTTCAGGATTATGATAGTCTTAAAATTTTATTCTTCCATATTACTTTTAAAATTTGCAAATTAGGACTGCTACTTTGCACAAATCCAAAGGATACTATTCATGTAAAACACAAATTGCAACAATGTAGTCAGGTGAGAAATTGCTTTAAATTCTTAAAGTATTTTGACTGAATTTGCCATTGAATGTGTAGGCCAATTTGGCAAACATTGACATATTTCTAATGTTATTTTAGGCTTCATGTAACTATATACTTATATTTACTCTATAAGGCTACACATTTTTGTTGTTTACTTCATTGCTGTGACACTAACCTAGATGAGAGTGGCATAGCAGGAACTCAATAGTTGCTAAATGAAGAAATAAAGTTTTCTATTCATTCATTATTCATTCATGTATACGTCTACCTATTTTAGTATATTGGTATGTTGATTTAATGTCATTTAATGATATTTACAAGTTTTCCAGAATGGCTTTGTAAAGCCTTTGTTAGGTCAATTCCTAGATATTCTATAGTTTTTGTTACTATTGTGACTAATATATACAACTTAAGATGTGTTTCTATAAAATACCGTTGGGCTCATTTAGATGTTCCTTTACATAGGATTTTTGTAAATATACTCACAAATGAGAATAATCTAACGTTACTATCTTGTACTTTCCTGCTCTGACCTGCAGTGGTCCTGACTTTGTGCACCTTTTTGGTCAGAGCTTGGTTCCCTGTATCAGGCTGGGCCTCTGGGGCAAGGCACCACAGCACTGTGACTCCGCCTGGGGTATTGCAGAGGTTTTCAGGAGGGTTGGAGTTTGCTTCATAGGTGGCATGTGCAGATTTCTCAAGGACGAGTCTGGGATGAGGAGCCTCTGGCACCGGAGGCGCGCAGGTGCCTCGCATGCGGGACGCGCTGGCCGCTCCTTCAGATCTCGCGAGATCCCACTAAGCTGGGTCTCCTCCAGAAGGCGTGGTGATGGCGGCAGTGCCGTGGGCCTGAGCTCGCTGTCCTCTGAGCAACCCCTGACGCTCTGAGCACTTTACAGCCCATCCTTTCCCTGTCCTTCTCCCTGGAACTGCTTTTCCTCCTCCCCCACCTGAAGCCACAAAGCACACTCTTGCGAGCTGCGGCTACACCCCATGGTTGGCTTTCCTGGGAGGTCCCACACTCCATCCCCCCGCTGGGCCCGGCTGCCACCTACCTCCATGGTCTGAATCGTGTGGACGTAGATGCAGGTGGGGTTTAGAAAACGTCTTGTTTAAGTCTGCAGAAGAGAGAGAGGAGTGGCAGTGGAAGGCGGCCAAAGCCAGCGGCTTGGGCGTCATCGAGTGAACTCCCATTCAGGTCCTCTCGCGGCCTTACTTCCTGATTTCAGAATGCAGCTGCCAGCGGCGTTCAGGCGACTGCGGCACTGGACTCTGGCCAACGTGGGGCTGGGGCCGCGGGGTTGACCAGAGTGGTACATTTGTTCGGATAGGTTAATGTACATTAATACATCATTATCATCTGAAGTTTTAAGAGTTCTTTGTATGTTTTGGATAAGAGCCTTTTATCAGATGTCTTTTGCAAACGTTTTCTCCCAGTCTGCGGCTTGTCTTTTTCACAGCGTCTTTCACAGAGCAGAAGTGTTTAATCTTAATGGAGTCCAGCTTATCATTTTTTTTTTTTAATGCATCATGGCTTTGGTGTCATGTCTAAAAATTCATTGCCATACTCAAAGTTATCTAGGTTTTCTCTTGCAGTATCTTCTAAGAGTTTTTGAGGTCGTCGTTTGACATTTAGGCCAATGCTCAGTTTTGAGTTAATTTTTGTGAAGAGTATAGGGTCTATGTCTGGATTCGTTTATGTTTACATGTGGATGTCTAGTTGTTCCAGCACCACTTTTGCACAGATTGTTTTTTCTTTATTGTTTTGCTTCTTCATCAAAGATTAGTTGACTGTATTTATGTGGGTCTGTTTATGGGCTATCTAATCTGTTCCATTGCTCTGATTTAGTCTTTCACCAATACCACACTCTTGACTACCATAGCTTTATAATAATCTTGGAGTTAGGTAGTATCAGTTCTCTAAAATTTTCTCCTTTTATTGTATTAATGTTTCTAAATCTTTTGTCTCTCCATATAACTTTCAGACTCAATATGTTAATAACAAAATAACTTGGTGATATTTTTATTGGAATTGCACCAAATCTGTATAGATGAAATTGAGAAGAACTGATATCTTGACAATATTGAATCTTTCTATCCATGAATGGAATAGTTCTCAATTTATTTAGTTCATTGATTTTGCTCATCAGAGTTTTGTACTTTTCATCATATCGATCTTGTACATATTTTCTTAGATTTACACCCAAGTATTTTGTTTTTTTTTGTGTGTGTGTGCCAATGTAAATGGTATTACGTTTTTAATTTCAAATTCCACTTGTCATTGCTGACATGTGGAAAAATGATCAACTTTTGTATATTAACCTTATATCCTTTATCCTTGCTATAATCGCTTATTAGTTCCAGTATTTTGTCGATTCTTTCAGATTTTTTACATGGATGATTATGTTATCTTCAAACAAAGACAGTTTTTTTCTTTCTTCCCAATATGTATACATTTTATTTCCTTTTGTTATCTTATTGCATTAGCTAGTACTTCCAGTATTATCTTGAAAAGGAGTGGTGAGAGTGGACATTCTTGCCTTGTTCCTGATTTTAGTGGGAAAGTTCCAAGTTTCTCTCTACTAAGTATGATGTTAGCTGTAGGGTTTTTGTATATATTCTTTAGAAAGATGAGGAATTTTCCCTCGTCTTGTAGCTTACCAAAAGTTTTTATAATGAGGGGGTGTTGGATTTTGTTAAATGCTTTTTCCATATCTATTGATATGAACATGTTATTTTTCTTTTTTAGCCTGTTGATGTGATTAATTGATTTTTGAATATTGAATCAACCTTGCATAACTGGGATAAGTCCCACTTGGTTTCAGTGTATAATTCTTTTTATACATTGTTCAATTCAATTTACTAATACCTTGTTGAAAAATTTTGATTCTCTGTTTATAAGAAATATTGATCTGTAGATTTTTTTTTGTAATGTCTTTGTCTGACTTTGGTATTGGGGTAATTCTTGCCTCTTCAGACTATCTTTTAAATCTGATTTATGATGGATTTCTGAGTATATTCTCTATGTAAAAAGGATGTACATTCTTTGTTTACTAGACAGACATTTTTGATAAATATCAAATTCAGATTTGTTAAAAATATAATTCTAATCTCCTATGTCCCTTTGCTTGATCCATCAAATTTTATATAGACATGTTAGAATTTCCACTAGAATTAATAATTAATTATTTTTATTTTTAGTAATTTTTTTTCAGTTTTGGCTTTATGTATTTTGAGATTCTATCATTGAGAGTGTATATTCATGATTGTTATATGTTATTAGTATTTTATAACTTTTTCCAGGGTGAAATTCTCATCTTTATCTTTTATGGGACTTTTTTACCTTAAATTATATTTTGTCTGGTATGTATTACTTAACATTTTAATCCTGTTGTTATCCATCTTTTGTGTCTATTTCGATTTACTTAGGCCTTTAGAATAACATATTGTTGAGTTTATTTGGAAAAAAATTGTTTTGAGAGTTTACATCTCATAAAAGCCAAGTTTAACTCCATCTATTGTAATTAATGTAAGTAAAGACTTATTTCTAACACTATTTTGTAGTTATACCTACCATGCTTTATTTTTTTTCTTTCTCATTTTTCATGGAAGATAAAATTTTCTTTATTCAAATTTTATTTTTTTTCTGGCTTTTTTGTTGGAAAGGTTGCATGATATTTTTGTTTATTTTCTAACATAGTTGCACTTATTTTTCTTATCAACATAAAGCAAAACCTCAACTCACTTTCATTTTTAATTCTAACACTCCCTTTCCTCAGCCATGCCCCACCTTTAGTCTGATTCTTTATCTGGAGGGTTTGGTGCAGAAGAGAGGGTTTGTGATAAGTACCTCAATTTTCATTCTACAGTGGACAGACAATTTAATTGACTTTTGTGAAGTTATTTTGTGGAATGTGATTATCAGAGTGGATAACAGTTCATCATCCACATACTGTTGTCATTAGCCTGGTTTCTTTCCCCTTCTACCCTCCCCTTTTCTAATTATTCTCTCAGTCCTAGATGTTTTCCAGAAGCTCCAAAGAATTCTGTTTCTATTGGGCAGAGATGTATTTTCTTATTGTTGAAGATTTTCTTTAGCTAATAATACTCAGCTTCTCAGGAAAGATTCACTATTCTTGTTACAAATCAATACAAATTTTTTTTCTAATAAATATTTCTCTTTGAAAGGGTCTGTAGTGCTATCTGGGAAAATAATGGAATAGTCTCATTTTATTACATAAGATAATTTTTATGTGTCGTGAGAAAGAAAGCCTATTTAATATTTATATCATGGATTGATAGAAATTTGGAAAGAGAAGAGTCCATACAAACAAATTGATAATGGTTTTTAGGACTTAAAAAAAAAAAAAACCAATGAGAAATTCTACATGCAATTTGGTTTAACTATAACATTTTATAGTAGAAGAGATGATGCATATTTGGTGTGTGCTATTAATGCTTTGACAGAGGAAAGACTCTTTAGGAGGTAGGTGGTTTTCTTATCTCTGGCAAATTACAATGAGCAATCTTTGGGAAGAAGAGAGAATATTTAAAGCAGAAGGAAGCAACAGTGGGTCTCTTATTTATGGTTGTGGCACTCAAGTAAGTAACTTACAATTTCAATTTCTGAATGATAGGACTGTTGAACTTAACTTTCAAGGTTTCTAAGCCTTCAATAGAAAGTAGTAGGGTAATGCTGGTAAAGTGCTTTGCGGTCCTTAAAAGGCATTCAGTGTATGAGTTAGAGCTTTATTTTAAAGAGAGAGAACATTTTGGCGGTAGCTTTGTTCATTTTTTTTCCTATATTTAATTTTGTTTTTCAAAAACATCAGGGTCCTTTTGTGGGATGCTTCCATCTTTATAAAATTCTGGTTTTTAACTAGCACCCAGGCAGCTTTTGGAAACAAAGCAATGACAAAAGCTGTGTGTGTGTGTGTGTGTGTGTGTGTGTGTGTGTGTGTGTGTGTGTGTTTAACTCTCTAGCCTTTTATCTTTATTTATGTGTTCCTTTTTTTCTAACATTTCTGCATTCATCACCCTATGTCTAGTTGCAATAAGGATATTATAAGATGGATGGGTTTGGAGATGACAGGAATGCAGACAATTCAAGTTTTTCATTTCCTTTGTAGCTAGAGTTTTCATAGTTCTCTAAATCTGTATTTATATTCTTTTTAAAGGAAAATAGTAGTCTTCTTTTGCTGTCTCATTCCTAAAATATTTTCTATGATTTCTATTTTTACAGTGTTAATAAATTTATTTATTACAGAGATAAAGAGATGTAGATTCAGTTATATTCAATGAACTAACTTAGTACATGCTCAAGGGCCTCAGGGTTCCCTTCTCTATAAGGCAAGATAATTGTACTCCTAGGCTTTCTTTTTTCTAACTCAGTGAGCAACAGCCTGTGGAACAGGGAATCAAAAAGAGCTTTTCTGTTGGGTGGTTTTGTCATTTCCAAATTGTGTATATCCTGCTGTAGAGTGGGAAATGGGTCTCAAAGGAGAAATTTTAAATGGGTAAAACATTTTCTTAGAAAATCAATGCTGATTACATGAGAATAATCTTTGGTAGGTTATACATTTATTTTTTAAAAATAATTCTGTTGCTCACTCTGATTTTTTCAGAATTAATATAAAAAGGATGTTTTAGCACAAAGCCACTAAAGATAACTAAAAATTAGTTTTACATGTATAAGTAGTAAGTCACTTATATTCCTTTCGTGGTAATCTGTTATTTTTGGAGATGTACTTGCAAATTATTTGGGTATGTATAGCAAAGTCACAATTATGTAGCACGTATTCAGCAGTTATTTTACCATTGTATAAAATGTCTAGTCCAACAGTGAAGTCTCAGTCCATCTGGCTATTGGTCAACTTTATGCCACATATATTTAGAATCATATGATTTGAAGTAATGTACATTTCAAGTTCACTCTGTTTGTCTATTCAGGAAGAATTGATATCTAAACAGCCAAAAATTTCTCTAGACTATTGTTGGTATGGTTTTACCTTGTTATTTTGGCCCTGTCTTTTTAGCCTCTCATTTCTATGCCTTTGCACTTAATTTCTTTTGTCTGGAACACCCTTCTTTTACTTCTTCACGAGACTGTTTTCACTTCTGCAGTTTAACCATCAATGCTGATAAACATTAGGTGGTCTCCTTGGTGTTTCTAAAGATCTTTGTGCTTGCTGCTATCCTAGCCCTTACCACTATGAATCATAATTGACTCCACTAATTGACTCCTCTGAGCTCAGGAAGGACCACTTTGTGTATCTGTCACCTAACACAAAGAAGATACTCAAATACTATTCAATGTAAGAACAGATTTTCTCCTGATGTGGTAGATGTTAGGGTTTAGATGTTTCAATATGAGGTATTTCTTTCACTCTTATCTAGTTCAAGAGCTTTTAAAAAATATCATACATTAAAGGGGTTTGATTATAGCTTTCCTTAACAACTTTTGAATAAAGAAATAAGTGAATTGGAAATACTCTTTGACAATGTTACCTCAGGTCTTTTAGGTATCATTGTACTTCATTTTACCCTGAGTTTTTTGTGTCATCCTAATGGTATCCCTACTTGAATTTTTTTTTCAGGTTTATTGAGGTATAATTGACCAATATATAAAATTGGAAGTTACTTAAATTATGCACCATGGTGATTTCATATGTGTACACGTGAAAAGACACCCATCATCTAGTTAATTAACACACCCCGTCACCTCACATATTTATCTTTATTGGGTGAGAACATTTTGGTACTCTCTTAGCCAATTTCAATGATATAATACAGTGTTATCAATTATAGTCACCATGTTTTACATTAGATCCTCAACCCTTACTCATCTTATAGTAAAGTTATACTCATTTACCAGCCTATTTCTCCCTGAAGCCTCTGGCAACTTCTTTTCTACTCTGTTTCTAAGAGTTTGGCTTTTAAAAGTGTTTCACTTGTAAGAATATTATGTAGTATTTGCCTTTCTCTGTCTGGCTTGTTTCACTTATAACACCCTTAAAATCTATCTGTTGCAAATGGCAGGATTTCCATTTTTCTCATGCTGAATAATATTCCTGTGTGCATGTGTGTGTGTACATACAGCATCTTCTTTATACATTCATCCATTTGTGGACACTTAAATTATTTCTATGTCTTGTCTATTTTAAATAATGCAGTTATATCATTAATATTCTATTTTGTTTCCTTCGGATGTATACTCAGAAGTAGGATTGCTGGGTTACATGATAGTTTTATTTTTAACTTTTCAGGAACTTCCATACTGTTTTTCATGGTGACTGCACTAATTTACATTCCACCAACAGTACACATAAGTTCCCTTTTCTCTACATCTTCACCACACTTGTTATCTCTTGTCTTTTTGGTGATAACCATTAGAACATATATGGGGTGATATCACAGTGTGGTTTTGATTTGCATTTCCCTGATGATTAGTTATGTTGAACACCTTTTCATGTATCTATTGGTCATTTGTATGTCTTTTTGGAAAAATATCTATTCAGTTTCTCTGCCCATATTTTACATACTTGAACATTTTAATAATGCAATTTCTTATTTGCTTTATTTAAAAGTACTATTACAGTAGTCATAGATTGAGTATCAATACTACCACCTAAAGTATGATTAATAAAAATAGTTTCTTTATTATCAGCTCCTTTTGTTCTTATAATATATTGCTCCATGGGTGTATAGTCAAATTTCTTTGTTTTAGTGTCATTAGGAAGGGTTCCTCTCATTCTGATTGTGTATGAACTGGATATATGTTTAGGTACATTTATTTAATTTTGCTTTAAAAATTAAAAAATTAGATTTTTAATTATTCAGTTTTGTTATATAATTATGTACATCATGTCAAAATCAAATCTATATGTCAAAGTATATTTAGGTCTGTCCTATGATCACTTTACCTTGTTTCCTCTGTTTCCCATAGATAACTGTTTTTCTACCTGTAATTCTAATTTGTTCTATTTTTATAACTGCTTTCTGCTGCTTCAGGTTAATCTTATTCTTTCTTAAAAATATATTTGTCCTTATTTTATATTTTTCATATTTGTATTACATTTATTTTGATCTCAGCTTAGTTTGCTCAATTTGTTGCTCTTTTATCCCTCTCCTGTGGCATCCCCCTCTGCTTGACTTCATTTTTCTTTCCACATCATGTCACAACAACCTTCTATCTACGTAGGTATTCTGCAGGATCTTTGCTTTTTCAGATCTTTAGGCTTTTCTTTTATATGGCACATCTATAATCGGACTAAGAGAGGGAAGTAGTAACCCAGCAAGTCTACCACCAATCCTCAAGAGCCCCCAATCAATTATTTTTAATATTTTTAAATACAAAGATCACTAAAAGAAACATTATTAGTACTTAAAGGGGAATAGAGGTCACTTTTTTTAGAAATAAATAACAGAAATTTTTTTCAATCATCTAACTTTAGTATATAGGAAATAGGAAAAACAACCAACTATATCCTACAGAATGGATGACCTTATTATTCTATTAGTACTTTATATAAGGAATATATTTTCACTTTACATTTTATATTTTCTTGCATTGAAGTTTTAATTATCAGCATCAGCATGAAATTTGGAATAAGATGGACAAATTAAATTCTAAGTCTGTACTAGCAAGCTCTGTAACTTTGGGTCATTTACAGTAAAAATCTGAAATTTATAGTGATTTTATAAGCATAGTACTTGACACTCAGAAGTGCTCAATAAATGTTGGCTTTTTGTGATGATTATTAATGATGTTTATGATGGTAAAGATGATGATGATGATGATGAAGAGGCTACACTTCTATTTTTCATGGACCTTTAGTTATAATAAAAGATAATAAGTAATTGTGACTAAGTAGTGAATATATAAAGTATTGGAAATGTGTCTATTCAATGAAATTATAAAACAGTATTACAGTAGATATTCTTTTATTTGAAATAAGAGACTGAGTGAACAATATGGTTCTAACAATATAATTTAAACAGTATTTTATAATTTGTACTAATTTAGATTTTAAAGAAGGTAATAATATGTTTGTGAGAAGTTTGTCTTTTGTTTTGCGTAACAATGCTTACATGAGAAAAAATATTCTCTATTTTAATTTTAATTTCATTTAATAGATAACTTTATTTAAAATATGATATGTTTCAGTCTTAGTTTTGAATTCTTTGTGAATTTCCTGTTCACATATTTTGTTTCTTTACATCTTGCTAATATTCATAAGTGTATACTGCAAAGATTGAGAAGGAATTAAGTACCCCGAATTTTACTGAAATGAAATTTCTACCATCATGTTAAAAGGCTTTTAACTGTTATTTAACACAATTCATGCTTCCTGGGGTTTGAAATTTTCTAAATCCCCCTTCCAGTGAATCCCCATTCTCTTAAGATTTTAATATGTGTTCAAGGATTGCGTTAATTTGCTTTCATCATTTAAAATGAAGTATAAGAGAACAGAGTAGGACAGAGCTCAAGGAAGAATGGCTAATGGTGCATTGATGCTCTGGATACTGCTCACAGAGTCCACATGTAGTCTGGAGATGTGGCTTTTCCTGTTTCCTGGGCTGCAATTTGTGGAGGTGGACAACTAGAAAGAGGAAATAAAAATGTTATTTTGATTCAGATTTCAATTTTCTGTTAGCAAAGTTGATTACCCTGTTTTATAAGGGAATGAATCCTGCCATGAAGAAGATTGTTATTCTTCTTTAACACAGGTACCTTTAAAATAATTCTAAATACCTGGCATTAATAGAATATGCTTCAATTGTGCCATATTTATATGATAGATTTAAACAAAGCATGCCTTCTCTTTTTTTCCTGCATGATTTTGAAGAGAGCTGATACATTCTTTCGCTCATTTACTCAACACACATTTATTAAACACTATGTGCAGGTATTTGAATGTGAAAATCAGAATTCACTTAAATTTAAATTTTTAGAGATCTCAAATGAGTCCAGTGCTTTCTTTTTACAGTAAGATGCTTCATTTTATGCAACACATAAAGTTGCATGGCAGATCAGTTATTTAGGATTGTCTTTTTTTTTTTCTCCCTGAGCTAACCACCAGTTTGAGCTCTTTCATCTAAACTGCTTATAAATGATGGTGGGAATTTCCCTGGCTAGGTACAGGGGTGGAATTTATGGCCATGGACTAGAACAAAGGCATTTACTCTGTAGGACTGATATTAATATTGTGTTTTAACTGACTGAGCTAAATAATTTCAGACTTTGCAAAGATGTTCCTTGATTAGAAGAGGAGTGAACTCAACATGTCACATATTTCAACAGATTTTACAGAGTTCACAACCAAGAATTTCAAGGTCAACCAGGAAACAACTATAATTGTCTTGCATCTGAACTGGCTTGCAAGTACAGTCCATTCTCCAATAGTGATTAGGAGTAGCAACTTTTGACTGTGGAAGGTGGTTAGCTGCATTCACAGACTATACAATCTAATTCTTCCTTTTGCAGATGTTGATTAAGCTGAAAGAGGATCCTTTGCAAAGCTAATTCAATAGTACTGTCTCCTCTCCCAAAAGGCTGGAGAGGAGGTGGAGGATGATTAGCTTTCCCTGCAGCAAAACTTGCCATCTGGTCTGGACTCCTGTTAATTGAATGGGAGCTTTTCTAGCACCCTCACTGTTTTGGAGGTGAATATGAGAGGTATAAACCAGGAGGGGCAGCTGGACAACATATGACTGCTGTTATCTATTGAGAGAGCCAGGTGAACTCTGAGTGCTGTCTAATAGCAGCAGGATATGTCTGGCACTGATTGTCTGTAGTCCAGCATTAGTCACAGATGACTTGGCCATTTATGATCAAAATGACATGGTGGACAGATTAAAAACAAAAACAAAAACAAAAACAAAAAAAGCTCCCAACTCTTCTTTATAACCCTACATCTTTGACTTTAATCCTGTCATTAGATAGCTGATCTAGGAAAGTCACTGAAGCATTGCTTAGCAATGGATAAAGCCTTTTCCAGATAATAATCGGTTTATGTCTTGAATCAAATCTGAGTTTGCTCTGTTAATGCCCTTATGTTCTGATGGTAGTCTCTGTTTCAGTGTCTCTTGGCATTAATGAGTTAGAATTCTGAGTGAACTGTTGGGAATATGGGACAAAATTCCTTTTGTTGAATTCCACTTAGGGTTAATTGCTGATATAGAGCTGCTTTTCGTGCAGTTTGTCCAGTTCTACATCTGAACACTGGAAAAAAGACATGGAGAGGCTCCAGAAAAATTAAAACAGCTGGTTGTAGATCACATATAAAACTAGAAATTTGTTCTTTTATTCATATTTTTAAAAAAAATTCTTTTTCAATAACAGACCAGAATCAGTTAGTAAAAGCAATAGTAACAGTCAGTTGTCAATCCAAAAGCAGTTGTTATGGCCACTATTGTGTGAAATGATTAAGTTTTATTCCTGAGGCAATAAAAAATTGAGCTTAATCACTGAAAACAAGAAATACAAGAAAAGGTTAGTGAGGCTGGAATAGGGCTTCTCAGCTGGTTCTGAATGGGATTAAAAAGACTACATTGAATAGTAAGGGACTCAATATCATGAGTTCAGCAATTTAGGTTTTGAATGTCACTTGCTGGTTTAACTTATATGATAGAAGTAATAAGTCTTACTTGTCAGGTAAAATAATAAATGTTCCCATTCAATTGGATTGTATATTTATGTACTTGACTTTGCATATCAAGTGTATAAGAAATAAAGTTTATGAAAAATTAAGTACCATTAATTAATGAATCTACTAAAATTGAATCTGTGTTCTAGGTAATTCACCCAAAAGATACTGTAGATTTTTAAAACATCAAGAGGAAGACAAAAAGGATGTATGGTAATGTTATTGCACACAGACCCAGGGACTGAATTACTGAGACTGAAAGTCTACCTCTGTATGCAGAGGGTCAGGAAAGACAAAACAGACAGGTCACTCCAGTCTAGCAATTAATAGAGTTTTTAAGGAAAATTTACATATGAGGCACATCGTGGGTGGTTTCAAGATAAAGTGGATATCCTTTATGCCACTTTATAGGTGCCAGAGAATTACATAAGATAAGAGGCTGGGACAAGGCAGGAAGAATCATGAGCACTCTTACGTGAATGTTGCCAGGTATGGGAAATTACTTTACATGCTTTGACCAGCTCAGGGCAACTTCTTGTTCCAGGAACCAACATGTAGCAGGAAGTAAGGGAGAGGCTGATTTATGTCAAAAGAAAACATATACTAAGATCAAACACTCTCTGGGGGTTTTAAGGGAAGCAATTTCTTTTTGGCCCAGGTCTAGCTCGAGGGTCTGGCAGTGGCCACATCATGAAACAGTGTGTCCTCCATAGGTAGACACATTAACATGCTATAATACATAGATCTTGGGGAGAGGAATATAAATAGGCAGAATCCTTCCAATATCTTCACTCTACATTCTAACTTTATTCCAACATGGCCCCAGGCTCTAGATTCAGTTCACATGACAGAGACTTGTGATCAAATAGAACCAATTCTGTCTTTGGTTTTCCTTAACCTAACCAAGTAATGTGGTCATGTAAAAGTTGACCCAATTGACAGCATTAATTTATGTCTTATTTACAATTCCCAGACAGGTAAGGATCAGTTATAGCCAAAAAAAAGTCAGCATTGCTTGTGGCATAGATGGAACACATGCAAATGATAGAACAAATGAATTTCATAGATGTTTCACCAACTGGAGTCAAGTACAGTAGCTCCAACTGAGTACCTAAGTGTACCTGATGTAGAAGAAAGCTGTGAGTGCTGGGTAGCCAGTCAAGGGTAGTTTTAGGAAGGGAGTAAATTTTAAATAAGATTTCTTAGGAGGGTTGGCAATCTCAAGTAGGAAAAAGTGAGTTTCCTCTAAGTGAATAAAAAGGCATCCATTGAATGACAGCTATATTTAAATGTTATAAGTTTTCTTATTCAACTATTTTTAAATAATTAAAAAATATTTTTAAATTACTGTTGCCATGCTATGTTAGTTTCAGGTATACAACATAATGATTGGACATTTATATAATTTACAAAATGATCACCCTGATAAAGGTTGCACTCATCGACACCAAACAGAGTTATTATGACTATGTTCCTTATGTTATACTTTACATCTCCATGAATATTTTGTAACTACCAATTTGTACTTCTTATTCATTTCCCCCTTTTTACTTCCCTAAACTGCCTCCCATCTGACAATCATCAAAATGTTCTTTAGATTTATGAGTTTGTTTCTGTTTCGTTTGTTCGTTTATTTTGTTTAGATTCCACAATGAAATGAAAGCATTTGTCTTTCTCTGACTTACTTCACTCAGCACAATACCCTTTAAGTCCATCTACGTTGTTGCAGATGACAAGGTTTCATTCTTTCCCCCTCCCCCAGCTTTATTGAAATATAAGAGACAATTAGTTGCTCATATTTACATTGTATCATGCAATGAGTTTTTCCAGTTGGCATACAATAATATATTAGTTTCAGTTATACAGCATAGTGATTAGAGCTTAAGTGATCACTCCACTAAATCTAGTAACCCTCTTCCCACTTACATATTTATTACAACATTGCTGACTATTTTCCTTATGCTACACTTTATATTTCCATGACTATTTTATAATGATCCATGTGTATTTCTTAATCTCTTTGTCCTTTTTACCTTTTTCCCAACCACTCTTTTGTTAGTAGCTGTCAAAATATTCTCTGTATCTATGAGTTTGTTTCTATTTTTGTTGTTATTCTTGTTTATTTTGTTCTTTAGATTCTGCATGTATGTGAATTCACATGGCATTTGTTTTTATCTGAGTTGATTTAGCACAGTATTCTCTGGGTCTATCAAGGCAATAGCTTTTTCCATCCCCTTTCTTTTAGTCTCACTGTGTGTTTTCTAATTTGAAGTGAGTTTCTTATAGGCAGTGTATCTAGGGGTCTTTTTTTTTTTTTTTAATCCATTTAGCCACCCTCTCCTTCGGTTGGAGCAGTTAATTCTTTTCCATTTGAGATAGTCATTGATATGTAGTTATTACTATTTTTTTATTCATGATTTTGATACATGTTTTATCTTCTTAAAGAAGTTCCTTCAACATTTTCTGTAATAGTGGCTTGGTATTGATGAATTATTTTAGCTTTTTTTTGTCTGGGAACCTCTGTATTTGTCCGACTCTGAATAATAGCTTTGCTGGATAATGTATTAGTGGTTGTAGATTCTAGGTTTTCAACCTTTCTGTTCTGCATAATTTCTGTCTTGCTAGTCTTAAAGATGCTCCCTTGTAGGTAACTAACTGCTTTTCTCTTTCTGCTTTTACGATTCTCTCTTTGTATTTAATCTTTGGCATTTTAATTGTGATATATCTTGCTGTGGGACTCTTTGGGGTTCTCTTGGGACTCTCTGAGCTTCCTGGGATTGTATGTCTATTTCTTTCACAAGGTTAGGAAAGTTTTCCATCATTATTTCTTGAAATAGCTTTTCCACTTCTTGTTTTCTCTCTCCTCGTTCAAGTACCCCTATTACATGGACACAGAATATTTTACCCTTAATTTTGTCCCAAAGACTCCTTAAATTATTATTATATTCTTGACTTCTTTTTTTCTTGCTGTTATGATTGGGTAACCTTGACTTCTCCATCTTCTCTCTATAT
The DNA here is from genome assembly GCA_030015415.1 of Cynopterus sphinx. Taxonomy (NCBI): domain Eukaryota; kingdom Metazoa; phylum Chordata; class Mammalia; order Chiroptera; family Pteropodidae; genus Cynopterus; species Cynopterus sphinx. The sequence continues at coordinate 101,384,143 of CM057382.1, read as the reverse complement.
TGGTGGTTCGATCCTCTTCATCCACTTTGTTAATTCCCTCTAATATACTTTTCATCTCAGATAATGTGTTCTCCATTTCTGATTGGTTCCCTTTTATAATTTCCATTTTCATTTTTATGTTTTCTATCTCTTTGTTAAAGTTCTCACTGAGTTCATCCACTCTTCCCATAAATTCATAGAGCATCTTTAAAAACAGTATTTTGAACTCTATATCTGTTAGATTGCTTGACTCCATTATTCCTAGATCTCTGTTCTCTTTCCTCATATGGTTTCTGCTCCTTTGTCTTCCATTTTGATTGCCTTTATGTGTCTGTTTCTATGTACTAAGCAAAGCTCCTAAGTTTTACAGTCTTATTAGTGTGGCTTTGTGCAGTAGGTATCCAGAGTCACAGTCCTGAATGGGGTTCAGCTTCAGGCCAATTTTAGCCCTACCCTGTGTCCCTCTGGGGCCACCTATTAAGATTTAGCAAGCAATCCATAGATTCTGTGCTTATTGTTGCCTCAAGAAACCATGCCAGAAACTAAGGTCAGCTGCCACCACTGTCAATCATGGAGCTTGCTCTGCTTGTTGTATAGTACTTGCCAAGGATGCAACTGAATGTGGGTTGAGTAGGGCAGTGTGTTGGGTGAGGCAGAGTTTCAGGTAATCCTTTGGGTGGAATGACTTCTGTTATCCAGTTTGATAATATCTCAGCTATGGTGGCAAAGCTTTAGTACACTCAACAGAGAAACAGTGGATACCACCAGTGCTTCTGCCCAGGAGAAAGCCTTGCCTCCAGCCATTGCTCTGACAATTCATTGTAAGTCCCTGGTGCCCACTGAGCAGCCCACCACCTGGTGCTGGTGCTCAGAGCAAGTGAGTCCATCACCACAAAAGTCAGGTTGCAGACATGGCCCCTTTAAGAGACATCTGAAGCACTTGTACCCTCATTCCTACTCAGCCACTGGAGACTGGGCAGCCTCATGTTTTTGCCCCATCCTACCTCTTCCTGTTGTGGGATGATTTCTTATTTCTTCTCTCTCTAGTTGTAGGACTAGACCCCAGGTAACTTTACTTTCTGTTTGCTCCGTGTTTCCATTACAACTTTAATGAGGTTGTAAGAGAAGATGATCAAAGCCACTATCATATGCCATTTTGACTTCTGACCAGTTTCATTATTTTCTGATGTCATTGCATTTATGTACTACCTCTTCTTTATCCATTCATCCATTAATGGATGCACAGGTTGCCTCTATACCTTGGCTATTGTAGATAATGCTGCAATGAACGTATGGATTCACATGCCCTTTTGAAGTAATATTTCTTAAGATAAATACTAAGAAATGGGGTTACTGGGTATTTTTCTTGTCTCTTGTTATAGTCTTTGTTTTAAAGTCTATTTTAACTGGTATAAGTATCGCTGCTCCAGCTTTTTTTTTTTTCCATTTTCAGAAATATTTTCACTTTTTTTTTTTTTTTTACTTTTAGTCTGTGTGTGTCTTTTGATCTGAAGTCTCTTAGAAGCAGCATATGTAAGGGTTTTATATTCTTATCCATTTAGCTACACTATTTTTTGATTGGAGCATTTAATCCATTTACATTTAAAATAATTGTTGATAGATATATAGTTATTACCATTTTATTATTTATATTTTTGGTCTTTTTAAAGAAGTTCCTCTAACATTTTTTGTAATACTTGTTTGGTGTTGAACTTTTCTTAGCTTTTTTTTTTTTTTTTTTAATCTGGGAAACTCTTTATCTGTCCTTAGATTCTAAATGATAGCCTTGCTGGATAGACTAATCTTGCATTTAGTTCCTTTTGATCACTTTGAATATTTCCTGCCAATCTCTTTTGGCCTGCCAAGTTTCTGTAAAGAAATTAGGTGACAGCCTTTTGGGAGCTTGCTGTGAGTAACTAATTATGCACCAATTCTTTTAATCTTTGCAATAGTCCTGTCGTATAAGGATCATTAACCTCATTTTATAGAGAAGGAATGTGAGACTCTGATATTCAGTGTCTAAGTTAAATAACTGGAGAAGGAATGTAATTTGAAGTCAGGTCAGCCCATGTAGCCCACCCCCTTCCACTTGCATTGTACCACTATGCCTCAATCTCCTAACATCCTAAGAGAAGCAATGCCAACACTGGAATGCAGAAAGCTAAGGCTTTTGTCTTGACCCCAGAGCACCCATTACCTTTCATAGTTTTTGCTGCTATCACTGCCATTGCCTACCCATTCTACCTCTGCTAGTGACAGAAAAAGCCTAGAAAGTTGTTCTCATACCCATGAGTTCCCCTGTATAGGCACTGACAAGACTTGATAAGTTGATTCATGCTCTATAGCTCTCTTCCTCTCAGCTTTCACCTTCAACATCTTTTACAACATGCCTGTGGCAGCTCTGCTAATCTGCTGTCAGACAGAAGGGGAGAAAAAGTTGGATGCTAAACGCAGTACTCATATTAGGTGAATCTTTCCCCAGCTAGTACTTTCTATCCTGGGATTATTTTGTAAACACAGATTACATTAGGAGGTGATTGATCTGAATATCTGGGGCGATTTGTGCACCAATATTAGCTCTTTCTAATTGCTATAATATGGTTCCATTCTGATTTCATGCAAGCAGTGCAATCTTCATGCACAAACTATTGATTAATTACACATTTAAGGAATTTGAGAGTATTGGTCAGGTGTATTTGTGGTTCCCTAGGATTTCTTCATTTTACATTTCTTAATTTTCCTTGTTCCTTCACCTCCCACCACCTATTGAAATTCCAGTTAGTCTCTAAAGCATTAACTTTATAAATAGAAAATCAGAATTGTGCTTTACCATTTATCTGTTAAGTCATATTGAGATTTGGGAGAGTAGCTTGTGTGGATGATAACTCATAAGAACATTATTTTTTCTTCTTTACTGAATAGTGTCATTGAAACATATTTATGTATGAAGATGGTGTTTATAAATACCCATGGCTGGTTGAGTTAGAAGATTGCTACTGTAGCACTGTATATTTCTCCAGAAGAGGTTCTGTTGTTATGTGTGTTATGAAATTTCAAATAAGGGAAGAACAACAGCTGTAATGTGCCCAATCCAATGATGGCAGAAGGTGAATAAAATTACTCCCTCTGGGAAATTAAATGCTCATTTAGTGGAGGGAAATTATCATTTCCAAGTAGAACATTTGGTTTCTTGAGAGTGAAAGTGGCTGCAAGCTTAATAACACCTTGGGCTATAACGTTTCCCTTTCCCTTCTGAGAGCCAGACTCTTTGCTCTTAAATTTATCTTTATAACATCCTTGCAAAGTGGGTAGACTCAGGTGTTATTGACTATTTTTTATGGATGGAGAAACTGAGAGGCTGAAAAATTCAACAATTTTTCTTTGGAAGCCCAGAAATCAATCTTTAGATCAGAGTTTCTCAACCGTGACACTCTTGATGTTTTTGACCAGATAATTCTTTGTTGTGAGGGCTGTCCTGTGCATTGTAGAATTCAGCAGCATCCTTAGTCTGTATCCACTAGATGCCAGGAACACCTTCCAGTTGTGATGACAAAAAATGTCTTCAGACATCATCTTATGTTCCCCAGAGGGCAAAATTGTCTCAAGTTCAGAGCCCCTGACCTAGGTTGGTGAACAAGGACAATTTCCTCAGGAAAAATTTGCAATAATCAAAAATTTCTTTGATACCATGCTTTCTCATATCTGTAATACCAATATTTATGTATGATTCACCATTTCAAGGGCTTTGTGTATTAATGTATTTCATTATCATAGCAATCCTCCTTTAATCTTATTTTATACATAAGAAGACAGAACCACAGAGAGATTAGCTGCCCAGGTTTTTACACAGCTAGTCAGTAGGGTTGGCTTCATTGGCATGTGGCCTATGTAGTTGCACAGAGTCCACATTTAGAAGGGACTGATGCTTTGTTTAAGGGTCTGCTGTTGCTTTATTGAAATTCTTAATCATCTTTTAAAAAGGAGCCCCACATTTTCATTTTGAGTTGGACTCTACAAACTATATAGTTAGTTCTGCTAGGAAGTGAAAGAGGCAGTATTTGAATCCAGGTTGTTACCACACTGTCTCTTATTCTTTTATTTGTTCATTTACTTAGTTATTCATTCTGTAAATTGTACCATGAGTTTTTTATAGACCAGGAGCTAGGCTTGGCAGTGAGGGAACAAGAGAGACACAACAGATGCTATACCTTCTCATGAAGCTAGCAGTCTCAGGAGGGATATAGACCAATAAACAGGCATTTGCAATTCAGCATGGTATGTGTTGTAACAGGAAGGCCCAGTTGCTATGGGAGCATATAGGAGGACACTTCACATAGTCTAGGGGGATTGGAAAAGGTTTTCAAGCTGAGGCATAGGGCTGAATAAGAGTTATACAATCAAAAAAGTGGAGAACAAGTATGATTTAAGCAAAAATAAATGGCAGTTCAAATGCCAAAAGTGAGGGGAAATGTGACACAATTGTGGAATTAAAAATATCTTAAGGTGGATAGAATGTTGAATTAGTCAGCTTTTCACTGTTATGGTGCAGTAACAGCCTTACCATCTCAGTTGGCTGTTATAACATAGGTTTATTTATTGTGTATTTTGCAGGTGATCTCCTATCGTGTTGTGCTACTCATTGAGTTTTCATTTTAGAATCAAGGCTGGAGGAACAACTAATTGGGACATGGCATTTTTATGACAGAGGGAAAAGATATAAATGATTAAATAACAATCCCATTTGTTCATATTACAATGGTTCAGCAAGCATGTGGCTCCACTAGTCATGAGTGGAGCAGGGAAGTTTTGCCCCACCCTCAGGGGCACTATAAGTCACATGGAAATAGGTAGGGTCATTATATTCCTTTTAAAGGGAGCGCAGAGACTAATTGGGAACAATAATATATTCTAGTACATAAGAGTAAGAGGAATAGACTAGCAAGAGATAAAGTTTTGGAAATAAGCAGGAGCTAGATTATGTAAAGTCTTTTAGATCATGTCAAAGAATTTAGGCTCAGTCTATTCTTTCTCTCCTTTGTATTAGGTTCTAAGTGTCTTACACAAAAAATTCAGCAAACAACAATAGTAGCAATAGACAAAACAAAAAAAATATCAATTCATTGCACACTAAACTACAAATGATTAATTTAAGGTATTGATATTTTACAGAAACAAAGGAAAGAATCACTAATTATAGAATGTCAGGCAATAATGTACAGGGGAAGGGTGAATTTTGATTTTTATCTATGGATGGAAGAGTTTCTTGTGGTCTTGGAAATCAGACATATCTCTTGCTAACTTCTAAGTATGGTTCAACTGATTAAGACCAATCCATAAATATTAACTGAGTATGCATTCTACACTTTAAAAATTGGTCATTGCTGACTATGTATCTTCAAAATGCAATTGAGACTGATGAGAGAGAACCTAACATAGTGAAAACAGTGTGAATCTTAACCTCAGACCAACATTCAGTTAGCATCTTTGAACTTTTGATTTCTTATTTATGAAATGGGGTTTTAATATCTCCCTCCCAACTACAAGTCTAACAACAATAACAACTATTGCTGAGTACTTTGTATGTGCACAGGGATACAAACTTTGCATTATGCTACTTAAGTGAACTTTGCATTAAGAACTTTGCATTATGCTACAAAGTAAATATTATAATTCTACAGAAGAGGAAACTGAGAACTTGTCCAGGTTCAGACATTTAGTAAGGCATGAAACCTGAAAGAGCTCAGTTACATGGTGACCAAAGCTCAACTCTTTATACCAGGTAATAAGAATAATGGTGATAACAGTAATAATAAGCCAGGCACCATTCCAAGCTCTTTAAAGAAATTAACTCATTTAATTCTGACAAATACCCTTTTAGAAGATGTAAGTGATATGGAATCTCAAATTTAATATTTGTACATGTAACCATATATTTGTATATCTATTAATTAAGCATCTTTCTATTCTTGGTCTATGATTATAAGTAAGTGAGGTACATTAGGGTGTCCAATTTATTAGATATTACCATATTGGACAAATGTTAATCTGCAAGCTTGAGAAAACCCAATAGGCAGCTTGTTAGCATTGTCCCTAAAATAAGAGTAAATTAGGTTTGAGTGAGGATGTAAGGTCTTTACTCTCAAATACAAGGTGTAAATAATAACAGTGAACTTTATCAGGTATTTTATTTCTTAGAGGCCTCTTTACTTCTTTTGGGTTCCTGGCTCTATGTGGACTATTTGAGTATTAGGTTAAATGACCCATGGGTAAGTTAATTATTAATGTAAGTCATTTTTACATTTTCCTGATCCTATTTCTGTGATTTTTCCCAGTGTTCAAATGCAGTCTACACATTTTTTTTTGCACCTTTATTAGATTATAATGAACAATAGTCATTGTTTATTTGTCCTATTCCCAGGCTCACCTAACAAACTGAGGAATATCCTATATTTTTGCCTGGAATTCTATAATGTTCTGGGTATGGTTTCTCTTTGATATGTATCTTTTCTCTTCATAAATCAAATTAATGGAAATTACAAGTTGGAAACAGTCTTGAAATCCTATTTATCCTTAAGCAAAATATTTGACTGCCATTTCTAATCAAAACAAGACTTTTAGAAGAGTCCTCTGATGCCTTCAGCTCATTGGCTCTTGAGAGCTTCTTTTATATCTTAATAAAATCTAAGATTAAATAACTAACAATTTTAAGATTTAGTTATGAGGCCAAATGAAGTATTTTATTCTACTCTTAATCAGTCCTGCTGTCTTTAAAAAGGAGCATTCTATCTTCCAATCCACAACAGTAAAGTGCACGTTAATGGCTTCTACCATGCTAAAAAAACAACAACAACAAAAAAAAAAAACCAAAAAAAAAAAAAAACGATTCACCACAACTGAGTGAGTATCTATTAAGGCAGACAGTGTTTCAGTTCCAAATCTACCAGAGTAAATAATATGATGTAATTTGTTTAAACCTAAATTAAAATGCCTTTTTGATGGTTCCAAAGTATTTTATTATCCCATGACAGTGTTTCTTAGAGTGGTCTTCTGGCAAGGGTCACCTGGAAGTGCTTTTGAAAAATCCGGGTTCTCAAACTCTCCCTCATCCTATTGCATTAGTCTTAGAACTAGGCTTGTGTAATTACCCCCTTTAATAAATTCCTTGGGAAAGTCTTATACATAGATATTTGAGAAGCACTATTATGGGGAACAGAAAATAAAAAGAAGATGAAACTTATTTTGTCAACAGATTTAGTAACTTCTTTCTGCTTGCATTATTTCTCAATGATTTTAGTTTAAAAATGTAAACATTAGATGCTCCATTCAAAATAATTTTAATATTAGAGTTAAAAAGTATCTGAGGTCTGGGTGCTAGTTATCTTGAGAAACAGTGCAAAAAGTCTTCTGGGCATGATTCTACATATTGCATCTTAAAGCATAATCCATGGATCAGTAACATCAATATTACCTGGGAGTTTTTTAGAAATACAGATTCTCAGGTCTCACTCTTAATTTATGGAATTATAATCTGCATTTTAACAAGATGTCCCAGTGATTTGTGTGCACATTAAGTTCCAGAAGCATTGCTCTAAGAAACTGCTAGTTCCTAGAAAGTACAGCTTAAATATAATCTCAGGACTGTTTGTTTACACAGGAGGACTTCTCTTGTGGTTAAAAAATTAAAAAGCACAGTTACCAGAAATAGATGGTCCTTAAAACTAAAGGACACAAAGTGAACCCTTTGAATGTTAAGGTGGTTGATGTTTAAGGACTGCAGCATTTACTGTCTGAATTAGGAATGTATCTGAGCAGAGTCAACATTGGTTCCATAGAATCATGGGGAAAATCACTCAAATGATTATTTTTTAATTTTATGAAAGTACTTTCTTTCCTACTATGAACCGTATAGAAGGTGATGCATATTAAATATGGAAAAATCACAGATGATAGGAGCATCTGTGTGGTTAAAAACTTCGTAAAGGGGAAAGAGTAAATGGATAATGGAATCACTGTATTTATATTGATAAAAGAATAGCTAAAATATTTTTATAACATTTTTTATCTGGTATAATAAAGAGAGGACTTTGGAAATGAATGGTAAATCAAAATAATTTTGAAATGAAATATGTAATGAGATGTTTGTATCATCAAAGACAAAATCTCTACTAACATTCAGGTCTAATTAATCAACTTTCAGAGTCTCCCAAAGGAAGGTGAACTCCTTGAAACTATTGAAATATGAACTGGAAAATCAGTTGTTTTGGATTTGGGGATGAACTATATGTGCTCTGATATGGGAATTTTATTTCATTTCCAAACTGCTCAGGTTGTGTAAACTGGGTAATGCTATTCTTGTTGACCATGCAGCCAAATTACTTCAATTAGGCTTTGACCGAAATACTAATTAATTTGCCTTCTTGTTCCAGAAATTCCTACATGAGGAGTGATATATGGCTTTATAAAACAGGCCTGTAATCACTAAGCCCAAACAATTTCATGATCATCTGTCCTTGACCTAGTTTCATGACTTAACAAGAAGTCTTGGAATAGCTATGGTGTAAAATTCAGCAATAAATATTTAAGAATATTTTTTGTTTTAGTCAATCCTTCTTCTAAGGGTAGGCCATTTTAACAGGGGCTATTAAGATGACAGATGTTTAAAGAACATTAAGGTAAAACAAAATGTTGACTAAAAACAAACAAAAAAATATTAAAACTCTAATTAGCCATTGTTGGTTTTTCTTGGGAAAGATTGACTATAGAAGAATGGTATAGTGACACTGAAAAGTACAACTTTCATCAAATAGTGGCAGACTATAGTCCTATATATACTGTTTCAAGGTCTACTTACTCATATAGGCACTTATAACTACAATACAAATATTTTGACACAGATACTTGCCCATATTTTGTGATTCCATTGTAGCAGGAAGGAGCAATTTTAAATATAGAGTAGAAAATGAGATGATCTCCCTTCCTCCTGCTCATTTCATGCCTTTTTGAGAGAAAAAAAATACATCTTTTCAGAATATATATTTAATGATATAGTAAGTAGTGCACTCCCGAAGTGACAAAATACATGGACTAGGGAGAGGATCCAGTCATCCCTGGGAGATCTCTACCCAGGAAAAGTACTTTCTACACTTCCATAGGAAGAGACAGCACCTTTCCTTGTGCCATGGAATCTCCCTCTCTAAATCGTCTCTTCTATTTCTCCTTCTGTCAAATAGAAAGGAGGAAAAGAGCTCACAAAATCCTCTGAACTGTTTTAGAAAAATAAATTGTCTTTCCTGGGACATGAGATTAATAAGAGTTGGCATTTTTTCGTTGTCACTTTGGGTACAGAGGTCAAGGGTCATTGTCTAACAGGCATCCAAATGGAATCAATCTCTTCTTCATAGATCCTGTCAGATGCACCTGAACCTCCTGGGGGTTTATGCAGAGCAGTTCATGGTCAAAGGCAGCCATGGATAGCGGCTCTCTAGGGGAAGCTATATTTTTCTGTCAATAGACAGAAGATTGCCATGCCCTAGACAGGTAGTCAGGTATCAATCACCAAAATTAGTTCACATTTAAATATTAAACAGGTGAGGCAGGAGATAAAATTAATTTATCGTGTTTATTAGGTTTTCCAACAACAAAGACCTACTTTATCCTTTTTAATCAGTTCTAATCTGTGCTTCCTGCTGTCATTTTTTGAAAGAATTGAATTATTTTTCTTTTTATTCCTCCCTGGCAAATGTCTGTTGGATCCTCAAAGAGTCAAAAGTCTACATTTCTGTTAGTTGTAAGCATATTAAAAAAATTACCTCCATTTTCCTTTTAATACATTCCTAAGTCAGCACTGATGATACCCCAGTTTCTATGCCAGCTTGGTGAATGATGGGAGAAAGAAAATAGAAAAGCCTAAAGCAAAGTTTCCTCTAAGATTAAACAGTATGTGATTTGTTAAGACTTTTTTCTCTTTGACCATTAAAAGTAAAGAATAGCTTTTCTTTTTTCTTCCTGATTAGAGGGCTTCACTGGATTTGTGGCAAATAAATTGACAAGTGAGGGCAGCAATGACAGGATAGTGATAATTGATGGTGGCATGTGGGGGCCTGGTGTACTGGCATGTCCTGTGGAGGGTGAGCCAAGGACATCTATCAATCAAATTGGTGACAGCAGCCAGGGAGACTTAATTGGAGATTCATTGAACCTTTAATGATGTGACAGAGAAAAATAAGGATGCTTAAAAGGCTCCTGGGCTATTTCTGTTCCTTCATTCCAATAATTCTCATAGAAAGAGTAGAAAGTGGACATTGCTCCAGGGTTGAACATTCATTGTTTTCATCAAAGTTAATAACATTGTTTTAAGAGGCAGAGTGGTGAAAGTATGTACCATCAGTCCAAACATGGAATTAAATCTATACCTAAAGCTTTAGAGATTTGACTGTCCCATGATTTCAGCATAATCAGAAATGCTTAGCAAGTGCTGGGATACCATATGCTGAACACTGAGTTACAGCTAGAATGCCTATATTGTCTGCCAGAGTGTGGGTTCCAAATACAATAAGTCCTTTGTCTAATTTAATGATTCCCTCCCCTCTTATTCTTCTAAAGAGTTCTCTGTATTATACAAATGTACACATTTTTCAAAGATTTTTTTTTACTAGAAATTTCAAAATTATTTTCTCTCACTTGAGATTGGAGAGCCCCTACATAGGTATTTATCATTTAGGAAAAGGGATTTTTTCTTAATGTTAGCAGTGTAGGAAAGAAAATTCACAGTTTTAAGGCACTGTGCCTGGATATAATGTGTAAGAAGTAAGATGATTTTTGCCATCCAAGATATTTTTGTATTTATAAGTTTTTACATTTATTCATTCTAAATTACAATTTGGGACACATTCTATGCACAGTGCTTTGTCCAGGGTAAAATGTGCCTGATTATTTATTTTAAGGATTTTGTAGTCTAGTGAGGGAGGACAGACATGTACATTACATCATTATATTGCTATAGGTGAGATTGCCTAGGAGGGAGAAGTTGTAGATATAAAGCCACTTAATTAGAATTTTTCTTGTCTCTTAGAAATTCACTGTATTCACTAGAATACTTGCTGTAAAAATTTGCAAAGGAAGAAAATATCCTGGATATGTTATGGCAGAGATTTTATACTCAGTGGTAGCCAAATTTAGCAAATATGAGTCATTTGATACACAGTAGAAAGAGGTTATTCCACCCCTTTATCACAGTTTCACATTTGGCATCTTGCCGTTATCTTTTTCTGCACAAGTCAGTGACTACAGACACGACCCATTGATTACTCAATGGAGAACTAGGAACTAATTGTTTAAAGTTCTCAGAAGGTCAAAGACAACTCACTTTTCCCTGTGCAGGAATCCCAGTTTAACATTTATCCTCCATGTTAAATACTTGAAAAATTATGCCTGTTTAAAGGTCCTCTTAGTGGCCAAACTGTAAGTCGGTTGTGCACCACTCAATAGTCTTCCTCTGGCTTCATTCTCTAAGAAAGATTTGTGTCTGTTTCCTTAATCATACACAGATGGCTTCAAAAGACAGCTCACAGAGATAATAAGTACACCAATCAGGAAGCTGTACCACAGCAGAGAACTCCTCTCATCATTTTTGTGGACAGCTGCCACTAGCCATGTGTATATTACATTTTCCAGAAAGAAAAAGTTAAAAATAATTTGAGGCAGGTTGTATAGTAGAAGAAAAATGTGTTAATTATAATATTTGTAAGATACATTTTGAAAAAGAAGACACTAGATTAAATTTTATGCTGCTTTATTATACTATTTTCACAGAATATTTTGATGTTGGAGAATTCTCTGATCTCTCTCTTTTTACAGGCTGATAAAATATAATAATTTTTTTTAGATCCTAGAAAGATCCTGTTCCTACATTGGACAATTATCTGAGGAACATAAATTGTGTATAAACCACCAGCAAGGACAACTTACCATCTCAAGGTCTTTTTAGAAACAAAAGCATAGCCTACCAAGGTTAGAATAATTTTGGTCAAATTATCAAAGTGATATTTGAATCTCCCTCACAAAATTTTCACCAGGTAATCATCCATTCCAAGTTGTACACCTGCACAAAGGCAGACTCTACCTCCTAAGGTAGCCCATTTCTTCTTTCAATAACTCTATGAAGTATTTATCCTTATGTTGTGCAGAAATCAGTCTCCTTGTAGCATCCAGTCTCTGAACTAGACTCATTCTCTCTCCTCGGTTATTTAGATTAAACAAGACAGTTGCACATGGGAGTTCTTTAACTTTTGAAAATCGTTATCTTATTTCATCTAAGTCTCTCGCTTAAAAAAAAATTAAACAGTTACATGTCCCCTGTTCATTCTTCCCATGTTATGGCTTTAAGTCCTTTTATCATCAAAACTGCTTTGCTCTGTTCTGACCTGATTATTGTCCAATGTTTCTTGATTCTTCTTAGAGTACCTTGCCAAGAATTGAACACAACTTGAGGAAATATCTGACCAGGTTTTAGCAGAGTAGGATAACCTCTTCTTTCCTGCAAGTTGTATTTCTTTTAAATCTCAATCTCCCCCTCCCTCCCTCCCTCCCCCTCCTCCTCCTCCTTCTCCTCCTCCTCTTCCTCCTCCTCCTTCTCTCTCTCTCTCCTCTCTTCCCTCCTTCCATCCCTCTCTTCCCTCCTTCTGTCCCTCCCTTTTTTCCTCTCTCCCCTTCTCTCCTCTCGCCCCCTCACCCCCTCTCTCCCTCCTCCCTCCATCCTCCCTCCATTCCTTCCTTCCTTCCTTCCTCCCTCCCTCCCTCCCTTCCTCCTTTCCTCCCTTCCTCCTGTCTTGTCCTTTCTTTCCCCCTTCCCTCCCTACCTCTTTTTTTTCTTTTCTGTTTAATTTTTTTTTCAATTGCAGTTGACATTCAATATTATTTTGTATTAGTTTCATGTATACAGCATAGTGGTTAGACATTGTATAATTTATGAAGTGATCACTTCCAATTAGTCTAGTAACCACCTGGCACACTGCACATAGTTGTTACTATATTGACTGTATTCCCTATGCTGTACTTCACATTGCTGTGACTGTTTTGTAACTACCAATTTGTACTTCTTACTCCCTTCACATTTTGTATCCAGCCCCTCAAACCCTTCAATCTGACAACCATTAGTTCTCTGTAATTATGTGTCTGTTTCTCTGTTATTTACTTGGTTATTTTGCTCTTTAGATTCCACACATGAGTGAGAGCATATGGTATTTGTCTCTCTGTCTGACTTATTTCACTTAGTATAATATCCTCTAAGCTCATCCATGTTGTCACAAATGCTAAAGTTTCATTCTTTTTTTATGACTGAGTAATATTCCATTATAAATATGTACTATACTATGCATCTTCTTTATTCATGTATTGATGAGCACTTAGATTGCTTCCATATCTTGACTATGGTAAATAACACTGCAGTGAACATAGAGGTGCCTATATTTTTTAAATTAATGTTTTGGAATTCTTCAAATAAATACCCAGACATGGAATTGCTGGGTCATATGCTAGTTCTATAATTAACTGAGGAAATTCTAAACTATTTTTCATAGTTGCTGCACCAATTTGAAGTCCCACCAACAGTGCATGAGCATTCCCTTTTCTCTACGTCCTCATTAACACATGTTATTTGTTGATTTCTTCATGTTAGCCATTCTGACAGGTGTGGTTTTAATTTGCATTTTTCTAATGATTGCTGATGTTGAGCATCCTTTCATATATCTATTGGCTATCTGTATGTCCTTTTTGGAGAAATGTCTATTCATGTCCTCTGCCCCCTCCCCCTTTTTAAATTTGATTGTTTTTTGATGTTGAGTTGTATGAGTTCTTTATAAATTTTGGATAAAACTTCTTATGAGATGTATCATGAGTCAATTTTTTCTCTGATTCAGTAGATTTTCTGTTTGTTCTGCTAATGGTTTACTCTACTGTACAAAAACCTTGTAGTTTGATGTAGTCTCATTTGTTTATTTTTTTCTTTTATTTCCCTTCCTTGAGGAAGTATTTCAGAAAAAATATTGGTAAGACCAGTGTCAGAGAGTTTACTGCCTATGTTTTCTTCTGGGAGTTTTATGGTTAAAAGACTTACACTAAGTCTTTAATTCATCTAATTTTAATCTGGTATATGGTGTAAGAAGGTCATCCAGTTTTATATTTTTGCATGCATCTGTTTGGTTTTCCCAGCATCATTTATTGAATAGACTACCTTTACCCCATTGTATATTCTTGCCCTCTTTGTCATAGATTAAATGACCGTAAAGGTGTGGGTTTATTTTTGCACTTTCTATTCTGTTCCACTGATATGTGTGTCTGTTTTTATGCCAGTACGATGCTGTAGTTCTGATATCAGGTAGTGTGATGTCTCAAACTTCGTTTTTCTTTTTCAGGGTTTCTTGGTTATTTGGAGTCTTTCATGGTTTCACATATATTTTAGGATTATTTGTTCTAGTTCTGTAAAAACTGTGAAAATTGGTATTTTGATAGGGATTGCATTGAATCTGTAGATATCTTTGGATAGTATGGACATTTTAATGATGTTATATCTTTCTGTCCATGAGAATGGTATATACTTATATTTATTTGTATCTTCAATTTTTTTTCTTCAATGTCTTATATTTTTTGAGTACAGGTCTTTTGCCTCCATGTTTAAATTTATTCCTGGGAATTTTTTTGATGCAGTTGTAAATGGAATTGTTTTTGTTAACTTTCTGATAGATTGTTATTTGTGTATAAACATGAAAATTATTTCTGAATATTAATTATATATCTTGCTATTTTACTGAATACATTTAACAGTTTTAATAGTTTTGGGTAGAATCTTTGGTGTTCTTTCTACATATAGTAGCATGTCATCTGCAATAGTGACAATTTTACTGTTTCCTTTTCAATTTGGATGCATTTTATTCTTTTTTTCTGTCTGATTGCTGTGGCTAGAACCTCCAATACTATATTGAATAAAAGTGATAAAAGTAGACATACTAGTCTTGTTCCTGATCTTAAGGAAAACACTTTTAGCTTTTCCCCATTGAGTATGATATTCACCGTGGGTTTGTCATATATGGTCTTTATTATGTTGAGGTATCTTCCCTCTATTCCCCCTTTGCTGAGAATTTATTTCATAAATGGATACTGGATTTTGTCAAACACTTTTTCTACATCTATTGATGATATGAGCATATGATTTTATCTTTCAATTTGTTTATGTTGTGTATCAGTTAATTGATTTGTGGATATTAAACCATCCTTGCATCCCAGGAATAAATCTCACCTGATCATGGTATATGACTTTTTTAATGTATTGTTAAATTCTATTTACTAATTGTTTCTTGGAGATTTTTGTATCAATGTTCATCAGAGGTATATAATTTGATTTTTTGTAATGTCTTTGTCTAATTTTGTTTTATTTTATTTTTTGTGTGAAAAATAAGTATATATTTAATATTATGGCACACATGCAAATAAAGTAGTGTCTTTGTCTCTTTTTAAACTCAGAGTAATGGTGGCCTTATACAATGAGCTTAGGAGGCTTTTCTCTTGAATTTTTTGGAATAGTATGAGAAGAATAAGTCTTAATTCTTTGAGTGTTTGGTAAAATTCACCTGTGAAGCCATCCATTCCAACGTTTGTTTGTTGGGAGTTTTTTCATCACTGATCAATTTCATTAGTTACAATTGGTTGGTTCAGATTATCTGCTTCTACTGGATTCAGTCTTGGAAGATTGTATATTTCTAGTAATGTATTTATTCTTCCAGGTTGTACAATTTGTTGGCATATAATTGCTCATAGTATTTTTTTATAATCCTTTGTATTTCTGTGAAGTCAGTTTTTACTTTTCTTCTTTTATTCCTGAATTTATTTTTCAGGTCCTTTCTTTTTCTTGATGAGTCTGGTTAAAGGTTTATCAAATATTTATCTTTTCAAAGAACCAGTTTTTGGCTTCATTGATTTTTTTTTTTTTGTATTTTTTAAAGACTCTATTTTATTTATTTTCTCTCTTTCTGTATTACTTCATTTCTTCTACTCACATTGACTTTGTTTTCTGTTCTTTTTCTAGATCCTTTAAGTGTAAGGTTAGATTGTTTATTTGAGATCTTTCTTTCTTTCTTTCTTTTCTTTCTTTTCTTTCTTTCCTTTCTTTCTTGAGGTAGGCTTATATTGCTATGAATTTTCCCCTCAGGACTGCTTTCACTGCATCCCACAGATTTTGGGTTGTTGTGTTTTCATGTTCATTTGTCTCAAGGTATATTTTATTTTTTTCCCCCTTGATCACATTGGTAACCCATTCATTGTTTAGTAGCATGGTATTTAGCCTCCATGTGTTTGTGTTTTCAGTTTTTTCCTGTATTTGATTTCTAGTTTCAATCCACTGTGATCAGAGAAGATGCTTGATATGATTTTAATCTTCTTAAATTTGTTGAGACTTGTTTTGTGGCCTAACATGTAGGCTATTTTGGAAAGTGTTCCATGTGCACTTGAGAAGAATGTATATTCTACTGCCTCGGGGTGAAATTCTCTAAAAATATTATTCAAATCTATCTAGTCTAGTGTATCATGCAAGGTGGTTGTTTCCTTATTGATTTTCTGTATGGAAGATTTGTCCATTGGTGTCAATAAGGTGTCAGAATCTCCTGCTTGACTGTATTACTGTTGTTCACTCCCTTTATGTCAGTCAATATTTGCTTTATATATTTAGATGCTCCTATATTGAGTGCATAGATGTTTCCTAGGGTTATATCCTCTTGATGAATTGATTCCTTTATCATTATATAATGTACCTCTTTGTCACTTATTATAGCCTTTATTTTAAAATCTATTTTGTCTGATATAAGTATTGCTACCCCAGCTTTTAAAAATTTTTATTTGCATGAAATATCTAATTTCCATTTCTTTATTTTCAGTTTGTGTGTGTCTTTCAATCTGAAGTGGGATTTTTGTAGATAGACAGCATATGCATGAGTCTTGTTTTCATATCCATTCAGCTATTCTATGTCTTTTTATTGGAACACTGACTCCATTTATATTATTGGTGATTATTGATAGGTACATAGTTATTGCCATTTTATTATTTATATTTATGTCCCCCTCCTTCTTCTTAAGAAATCCTTTTAACACTTTTTGTTTTACTGTTTAGCTAGTGATAAATTTCTTTAGCTTTTTCTTTTCTGGGAAGCTCTTTATCTCACAATTTTAAATGATAGCCTTCCTGGATAGAGTAATCTTGATTATAATTCCTTGCTTTTCAATGCTTTTAATATATCATGCCAGTCCCTCTGGCCTACAAAATTTCTGTTGAGAAATAGGCTGACAGTCCTATGGGATGGGAGTTTCATTGTGTGTGACTAGCTACCATTCTCTTGTAGCTTTTAGGATTCTCTCTTTGTCTTTAATCTTTGCCATTTTAATTATGATGTGTCTTAATGTGGACCTGTTTTGATTCATCTTGTTTGAGACTGTTTATACTATTTGGACTTGTGTATGTGTTTCTTTGACCAGATTAGGGAAGTTTTCAGTTATTATTTCTTCAAGTAGTTTTTTAATTCCTTGCTCTCTCTTCTTTTTATTGTACTCCTGTGATGTAATATTATTATGTTTGATGATGTCCCAGCAGATTTTTTGGATTTTTTTCTTTGTTTTCCCAGCTTTATTGAAGTATTGTAGACAATTTTTGCTCATATTTACACTGTACCATTCAATGAGTTTTTTTTAATTATAGCTGGCATACAGTAATATATTAATTCAGTTGTACAACTTAGTGATTAGAGATCTATATAACTCATGAAGTGGTCACGCCACTAAATCAAGTACCCCTCTTCCCCCTTACATACTTATTACAACATTGTTTACTGTTTTTTTTACGTTAAACTTTATATCTCCATGACTATTTTGTATCTGTCTATCCATTTGTACTTCTTAATCCCTCTGTCCCATTTCACCATCCCCTCAACCACACTAGTAGCCCTCAAAATATTCTTGGTATATATGAGTTTATTTTTGTTTTTGTTCTTTGTTTTGTTTTTTAGATTCAACATGTATGTGAAGTCATGCAATATTTGTTTATCTCTATCTGACTTACTTCATTCAGTGCAATACCTTCTAGATTCATCAAGGCAAAATTTTTACCATCCTTTTCCTTTTATTCTTTGTGTATATTTTAATCTGAAATTTGTATCTTATATGTAGCATATGTAGGGGTCTTGTTTTGTATCCATTCAACCACCCTATCTTTGGCTTGAAACACTTAAGTCTTTTCCATTTGAAAAACTTGTTGAAAGGTATGTAGTTATTACTATTATTTATTTATGTTTTTGATACATGTTTTTTATTTTTAAGGAAGTTTCTCCAACGTTTTCTGTACTACTGGCTTAGTGTTGCTAAATTCCTTTAGCTTATTTTTGTCTGGGAAGCTCTTCATCTGTCCTTTGACTCTAAGTGAGAGCTTTGCTGGATAAAGTATTCTTGGTTGTAGGTCCTGGGTTTATATTACCTTGAATATTTTGTGCCAAGCCCTTCTGTCCTGCAAAGTTTCTTTTGAGGCATCAGCTACCAGTCTTATGTCTGCTCCCTTGTAGGTAACTAACTGCTTTTCTCTTGTTGCTTTTAAGATTCTCTCTTTGTTTTTATCCTTTGACATTTTAATTAAAATGTGTCCTGGTGTGGGCCTCTTCAGGTTTCTCTTTCTTGCGACTCTCTGAGCTTCCTGAGGTTGTATGTCTATTTCCTTCACCGGGTTAGGAAAATTTTCCATCATTATTTCTTCAAATATATATTCAGCTTCTTATTCACCTTCTTCAGGTACCCCAGTAACATGGATGTTGTTGCCCTTAATTTTATCCCATATGCTTCTTAAATTATTATATTCTTGGTTACTTTTTTCTTGCAACTGTGATTGGGTGCCCCTGGCTTCCCCATCCTTTGTATTAGTGATTTGATCTTCTTCCTCCATTCTGTTGATTCTATCTAATATGCTCTTTTATAATTTCTGTTTCCACTTTTATGTTTTTTATCTCTTTGTTAAAATTCTCACAGAGTTCATCTACTCTTCCCCTTAGTTAATTGAACATCTTTATAAATCAGTGTTTTGAACTGTGCATCTGTTAGATTGCTTGACTCCATTATTCCTGGATCTCTGTTCTTTTCTCTCATATGGTTTCTGTTTCTTTTTATTCCCATTTTTGTTGCCTTTCTGTGTCTGTTTCTATGTACTAAGCAAAGCTCCTAAGTCTCCTAGTCTTATTAGTGTGGCTTTGTGTAGTAGGTGTCCAGTGGCACAATCCTGAATGGTGTGCAGCTGCAGGCAAAGCTTAGCTGCAGCCTGTGCCCCTCTAGAACCACTTGTTAAGATTCAGCAAACAATTCGCAGATACTGTGCCTCAAGAAGCCATGCCAGAAGCTAAGGTCAGCAGCCACCAATGTGAGTCTTGGCGCTTCTCAGAAAGTGGCACAGGACTTGATGAAGACTCAACTGAATGTGACTTAAGTAGAGCTGTGAGTTGGGGGAGGCAAAATTTCATGGAATCCTCTGGACAGAGTGACCTCTGTTATCTAGTTTGATGACATCTCATCTATGGCAGCCTATGGAACAGTGGATACTGGCAGTACTTCTGCCTGGGTGAAAGCCTCGCCTTCTGCCATCTCTTCAACTCAGTGTACCCCTGTAAGTCTCTTGTGTTCCCTGAGCAGCCCATCTGGTGCTGGTGCTCAGAGTGAGCTGGTCCATCACTGGGAAATTCTAGTTGCAGACATGGTCCCTTTAAGAGGTGTCTGCAGCTGCTGGCCCACTCAGCCACTTGGGACTGGGCAGCCTCATATCTTTGCCCTCTCCTACCTTCAACCATTGCAGGGTGATTTATTTTTTTTTCCTAGTTGTAAGGCTTCTGTTCTTTTAGACCCCCAGGCAACTCTGCTTGCTGTTTGCTCTGTTTCTCAACTTTGATGTGGTCGCAAGAGGGGATGAATGAGGCTTCTATCATCTATGCCATTTTGCCCCATTCCTTGGATCTTTTTTTTTTCTTTTTGTTGTTTTGATTGCATTTTTTTGTTACCTTGTCTTCTAAATCACTGATTCAATCTTCTGCTTCATCTTACCTGCTGTCAATTCCTTCTAGTATTCTTCACTTCAGTTATTGTATTTCTTGTTTTTGACTGATTTATTTTAATGTCTTCTATGTTTTTTTTTTATGCTCACTCTCTCTTGTTCAAGTTCTCATTAGATTCTTTGAGCATTCTTATGGCCAATGTTTTTGGAGTTTCCTTTTCTTCTATCATTTGGAACATTTTTTTTTTTCTCTTTTTGCATGCCACTCTGTGTTCATTTTTGTGTATTAGGTAGATCTCCTACATCTTCCAGTCTTGATTGGTTGTCTTTATATAGTGGGGTCTCTGTGTGGCCCAGCGGAACATTCTCTCTAATTACCTTTCCAGGTGCTTCAGGAGTGTCTCTTGTGTGGGTTTTGTATACCCTCCTATTGTAGTTAAGCTCTGATTGCTGTTGGTACATCAGTGGGTATGATCGACTCTTAGGCTGACTGGCAATGAGGACTGGCCGTGCTCATAATGTATGAGTGGCTGTGAGGAGGCAGACCCCACAATGTGGGATTTCCCCCAGTAAGCTTGTGTGCCTGTTGAGACTAGCCTTTGGTAGTGTTCCTCTTGAGGCTAATTGGGTAATGCTCTATTGTTGTCTGAAGCCAGCCTCCATGTGTGTTGGTTCTGGGGCCTCTTGTGAGGGGCTCCCATGCAAGCCAAGGTCAACCCCTGTCTTTGATTACTTGAGCTACCTGGTAGGAACTATAAAGTTAATTGTGGTTGTTCATTGCCAGTGCTGGATCTGGGAGCATATTGGAGAGGTCCTGTGAATTGAGATTGGCTCCTACCAGTATCGGGCCTGGAGCAAGCGACTCCGCAAAATGCCCAGGGCACCCCGAGGTCTGTCATCGAAGGCTGCTTGTAAATCTCAGTTGCTGAAAGAGCCTCAGGTGGTACATAAGTTGGGTGTGGCAGGGTCCAAGGGATTCACCAGGGTAGGGCAAGTAGTGTTCAGTAGATTAATGCAGATTCAGATATGGTGCCAGTGCTAACTCTGGGGTCACTCTCAGAAGTCTCAGAGCACACTAAGGACAAGCTCCATCTGCCTTTGGCCCTCTGACCCCTGAGAAAAACTGTAGCTTGGGTCAGGGTTGGTTGCCCATTACCAAATGTGCCTCAGGCATTGCACAAGCCAAGGCTGGCTGTTTGCTTCTTTTACATTTCTTATTGCTATATACATTCCCAAATTATAGAATATACACTTATTCATCTTGATTATGCCATCTAATATATTCCCTCTTACCACCAGCATTATGTCATCTATACATTTGACAACAGAGTTGTGTGTATTCTCACAAGTATAAGAACAATGGCCTTTCTTAATTTTAATGATTGTAATGTTGATTTGCTGAAATGGTTCTTTATAGGGAAAATTCTTCCAATTTTTGCTGATTATGATTAGCAAGTAAAAGAATGAGAACATTAACTGCACCTCAGCTCCTTCTCATGTACACAATCATCTCAGACATCCTTCAATAATCTCAACTGCTAAGTATAGTTGTATATATTATTGATAGAGTATAATGGAACTTGGCTTAGTGTAACTTTTCTTTTGAATATGGTACTTGAATAGCCATGAATTATGATTCTTCTTTTGGAATTTTAACTATCTGTTAAACTCTAAGACTCTCTTTTCACTGTGACAATCCACTAAGACTTAGTGAAGTTATGCTATGAATACTGAATATGTTAGGGAATAAATTACACAGAACTAATGAGATATTACGATTATAGATTGTCTAAGCTGTAACTATAAAAGCAAAAAAACTTTGTTTTACACAGTCTTTATTATAATAAGCAGTAATGGAACATCTTGGATTTAATTTTCCTAAATCTATTGGAATTAGAAATCCTAACTACTACTTATCCACTATTAAGGTTAAAAATTGTTATTAAACAAAAGAAAAACTATATTTATTATAAAATTATTAATGATATTTATTGAGAGTCTGTTATGTTATAAATACTACCTAAAATAGCTTGCATAGGTTAATATTTATATACTTCACAATTACTAAGGTAATGCCTTTGATCTCCATTCTATATTTCAAGATTCAGCAAACTATGGCTTTGTAAAAACTTATATATTGGCTTGCTGGCCAAATATAGCCTTTGTATAGACAGATTTTTTTTTTATCCAGTGCATTCAGAACAATTCTTACATATTTAAATGGTTGAGGGAAAAAAGAATAATATTTCATGACATTTGAAAATTATATAAATTAAAATTTTCTATCAATAAAATCTTTCTGGAACACAACTACATTCATTCACTTATCTGTTGTTTATCACTGCTTCCATGCTGTAATAGAAGAATTTTGTAGATGCAATAGAGGCCTTATAGCATGTAGGGTACAAATATTTGTTATCTCTTTCTTTACAGAAAAAAGTTTTATGACTCCTGCTTATAGTTGATGAAAGTGAAGCTTCACATTTTCAAGTGATTTCTTCAGGAAATTATATGCTCTTTAAAATAACAATTTTTCTTTTAACTGTTTTTTTCTTTTATATTACAAGTAATTTTATAATAAGTAATTATAACATAATTTTATATCAAGCTAAATATTAATTATGTAGAGATGTGACTTGGAAATAAGAGGATAAAGTATACGTTTAAAACAAATTTTAAATCATAGGATTTACAAGTGGTTTTTGTGTATATACAAGAAAGTGTATATTGTCAGAAATAAGCAACTGGAGAATATAAGAAGTAAAAAGGAGATAGAATGGATAGATGTGAACTCTTACATCTATATTTACTCACTAAGGTTTCATGGTTAGTTATTCTGTTCAGTAGGAAGGCTTTTTATACAATTCTAGATTTGTTTTCCCATTTCTGAACCTCAGTGATCGAACCTATGTAATGTGGCATTGAAAATGTCATTCGAAAGGGAATATATAGGGATGCTTAGAAGCAAATGTCTTTTGTGTTAGTGAAATGGTGATCTGAATTAAATAAGATAATGCACATGAAGTACCTGTCAAAGACCCTAGTAAAGAGTCAATAAACAATATCCACCACCATAGTTTTAGAAAATCATAGTTGCAATATCTGTAATCATCAGAGTTATCTCAGAGATCTAGATATTTTGAAGCAGTGAGTAGGAGATGAAAGATAATAGACAGTAGTAGAGAATGTGCTCAATGAGAAAAGAAATGGCTAACAAAAGGGGCATCTGATACATAGCTGATATGATTATTATTATGAAGAAATGTTATTCTGAACTTGCTAAATCCTCTGATAATTCAAAGAAGCTGGAAATCCAGATGTTTAAATGAGGATGTCCTGATTTCCTTATTACTGGGTAGGTAAAGCAAAACATATTTGAGGCCTCGTTTGAACATTGAAGAAGATCTTTAGCAATGAAAATCCCTGCTATTATCTGAAAAAATGAATTTTACATGCAAATAGTGTTATAGGGTTTATAGTTCAATACTATGTTTCTCTTCCATTTTTTTTTTTTTTAAATCTTGAGAACCAGGAACATGCTATGATTAGCCTGTAGTTCAATGTGTCCTTGTGGCTGAAACATTAGATTGTACCCAACAGCTCAGCTTTTATTTTCTGCTTGAAAAAAGTGACACTTGTTATGGTTATGGTCACTGTGTGAGCCATCCCTTCTTGACTTCTGGACAATCACTATAAATCTCTATTATTTTGCTGGTATTGACTTGTTATACTAGTGCTGTTGAGGCATCTTCCCAAGGGAAGTGAACCCAGGTGTATACATACAGAACAAAAAATTCTGTCCTTTAAACACATAAATAGCTATTTTATTTGGATGACACACATAAATGTTAACATAGCCAAAGGAATCTTGAATAGTTATTTGCATTGCAAATGTTTCAAAAAAATGGAGCAGAAGTATCAGAGCTCAATCTGCTAGACATTTGAGTTTTGTTAGATTAGAGAGTAATCCATCTTTTTTTTTTTTTTTCTCAGTTTTAAGGATCGAAAGAGTTGAAATGCAGTCTCTTATACCTGGGCTCCAAGGCATAAGAATTTCTCATAAAAAAAGAATGCATTCTTGTTCCCCTATGAAATTTAGTTATATAAGTACTCTTTTAATGGGTACTCTTTCTTTATGGCCTTGTTCGGAACAAACGTGCAATTCAGTTCTTTTTGTGCTATACATTTCATTGTTTTGGTATTGAACTGATGCAAGATTGGAACAGTGCTTTCTCAGATATCTGGGCATAATGACTGAAGGTCCTGAAAGCGGTCATGTCAACTCCTTCAGTTGCACGTGTCAATAAGGGGAATGCTTGATTCTACTACTTACTAATTAATAAAGAGGCAAAAATTATATAAAATACGTGCAGATAGGAGGTTGCATTTTGAAGAAATAATGGAATTTGGCAAAAGTTTAATAAGAGTCAAAAACTCAGTGTCATATTCTTATAATTGACAGAAAGCTAAAACTACATTCCCAATAGTAGAGATAAAAAAGAAGGCAAGTATTTTGGGGTATTTATTTATTATCTATCTATCTATCAATCTAATCTATCTATTTATTTATTTTCAAGCATATTTATTTATTTATTTATTTATACATTTTGGTTGATGGAATCCTTGATGAATTTCTCTTTTTCTAACTTATTATTTTCTAAATTTACTCAAAAATGAAAGTGAAATTATCTGTATGCTTAAAACTTTGGGTGAGAAGTTATAATAAACTAAAACTTCCCCTCTCTATCCCTATACTATCTTCAAACACTTTTACATAATTGTGAGTAAAAAGTATGTATCTGAACATGCAAATATTTTATTTTATGAAAAACAGGATCATACTATTTAAATTATTCTGCTGTTTTTATTTAACAGTATCAAAGGAACACTGAGGCCAATATATGTAGATATACCTGATTAATAATGGCATTTTAGTTTTAATATAATTGTGGCAAAATAAAGAACTGTGACCCTGGGAGCTTGATGACACATATAGACTGATGTGCATCCTCTCCAAACCCAAGTTAAATGACATAATAAAAGTCAGTAATTCTCTGACCTAAAAGTCTGAGCTGCCAGGACAAAGGGACTTTGGGCTGTGTTGCCTCTTTCCATGAGGAATAGAGGACTCACGGAGAAGTGCTGTATTCACACAGGTTAAGGATGAGGGTAAGGGAGAGCAAAAGCATACTCTCAGCAAGCATATTGGTAAGATAATTTAAGTAGTGAAAGTTATGAAAAATGTGTCTCAATGTCTTATGAGAATCATGGCATGTAGGATTATTTCAGCAATGCAGTCATTTCATTAAGAAAAATTTTGAATGAGATTCATCACAATAATAATTACTTAAAAGCATCCAGAGGAAAAATAATTTGATTGCATATGAAAGAATGACAAATAAGTGTTGACTTTCAGTAACAATAGTGGAAATTAAATGATAGTAGAATGATATAGCCAAAATAGGAAGAAATATATATCTGTTAATTTAGGATTCTACACTGGACAAAATCTTATTTTTCCAGGACAAGAATAAAATACTTTTTTAGGCAAACAAAACTGAGATTTTATAATAGGCAATTAAAGAATATCTGGAATATTTTATTCAAGAATAAGGAATATGATATTGTGGAAAGATATGAAATTCAAGAAATTTAGTAGACAAAAAATGACAAACCTTTGGGAAAACCAAAAGAATGACTCTCTACAAAACAATTAAAATACTGTCTAATTTGTGAGATGAAAAATCTTCAGGCAAAAATAAGATCTTACCCAGATATATTTTACAAGTAAAGAGTATGATTATTGGAACCAAGCATTCTAAGGTCATTGTATTATTCAGAAAGAAAATAAAGATATTTATTAGATACTTAGAACTGGGGAGGTTAAATAAGCATTCTTCTGGGGGAATTTCTGTGGAAACAGCTAAAATAATAAAATTATTATAAAGTACTCAAAACATAGTAGAAGAAAAAAATTAAATGGAGTTGAAACCTAGTTATTACAAAGGAAGAAAGACAAACGAATAGAAAAAGGATATTAAAAAAGGACAAATAATACAAAATAAGATGATAGAAATAAATCCAAATTTACAATCATGATGAATTGAATAAATTTTTCACTTAAAGACTGATGATCAGATTTAATTAAGACCCAAAGTCAATTATTTTGTTTATAGGATGTACCTCTAAAAAAAAAATACTTTAAAAAGTCTAAGTATGTCATTTCCAGAACCCTGAGATGCCTCTTCAAGTTACACTGAGTTAATGATTTAACATTTTACGTTGGCTTTTAAGGTTTTTCCAGTTGACCCTTTCACTCTAAATTCCTCTCTCTTGGTCACTCTGCTCTGACTCCATTGGCTCTTTGCTGTTTTTGGAGCTCACCAGGCACATGAAAGCCTTAAAGTTTTTTGCTCTATTTTCTCTGCTTGAAATGCTCTTTTCCTAGATATCTGCCTAGTTAACATTCTTACCTTCTGGATCTCTGCTCACATTTTACATTTTTAATGAAGCCTAACTAGACCATTCTACTTATTCATATGACTTACTTCCTTCCTTCCTTCCTTCCTTCCTTCCTTCCTTCCTTCCTTCCTTCCTTCCTTCCTTCCTTCCCTCCCTCCACTTCATACCTTCTTACCCCACTGTAATAATTATTGGCACATATCAACTTATGTTATATAACTTTTAAAATTGATTATTTATTGTTTGTATTTTTCCCTTACAATATAAACTCCAGGAGGAAAGGAATCTTTTTCTGTTTTATTCATAGATGCCTAGAATAGTACTTGGCACATAGTGGGCACTTGATAAATATTTACTGGAGGAACAACTGAATGTTATTTTTACCCCTAGTTTCTTGCACACTGAATAAATCTTTGTTGAATAAAATAATGAAAGTACAAAGCAAATAGATAAATTGCTTTCCAGACAAAAATAAACTAAAGGAATGTATCACCACCAAGCCAGAATCACAGGAAATGTTGGAGGGATTTCTTTAAGATGAAAAAACATGTATGAAAAGCAGGAATAAAGACTGGTAACAACTACGTTCCTGTCAATAAATACCTTACAGGGAAAAGAATTAAGTGCTCCAAACAAGGGTTGGAGTGGCTAAAAGGATAAGAAAACTAGATCTCTACATATATGAGAAAGAAGGGAATGGAAAAAGATATTGCCGTGATGAACCTAGAAGGTATTTGAGTCAGACAGAGAAAGATAAACACTACATGATTTCACTTATATGCGGAATTTAAGGAATAAAAAGATCAAACTAACCAGAAACAGACTCACAAATATAGTGGACAATTTGGTGATGGACAGAGTGCCGGGAATTTGGGGGGCTGGGATAAGGGGTGAAGAGTTTAAGAAGCACAAATTAGTAGCTGTTGGATGGTTATGGGGGTGGGAAGCATGGCATAAGGAATGCAATTAGTATTAATACATATGCTAGGTCAGGGGAGAAACAGGGGAGGGAGGGAGCAAATGAGGGAATCATTTTACTAACTATATGGATATCTAACCAATGTACTGTATACTTGAAACTAGTAAAAATTTAAAAAATTTTTGTAAGAATGTACTATCTAAAATATTTTTCCAAGCAATTTAAGCTATTTTTATTTTTCATTTTCACAATGCCTTCTTTTATGACTTAGCAGAAAATCACAAGTCAGAGTTTTCAGCTGTAACTGGCAAAAGAAACACTCCCAGACTCATTCCTGGTAATAGGACATTGAACAGGAGAAATAATGGGGATAGACATTTTTATAGTTTATAAAGACATTCAATGATATAGTACCCTAGAGATTTCATAGCTGAAATTTTATGAAGCATTTTACCATGAATGTGTAAAGGCATTTAAAAAATGCTTTAAATATTTTTAACTCTTTAAGTTTATCATATGTTTCTAATAAAGGGTCATATACTTATCAAATAAAGTTCATTCTTTTCAGACTTCTAAACAATTACTATACTTGGGAAGAAATTATTTAAAGAGTACAACCTTACATTTATATTCCTGTCACATTAAATATTTTCAAATCAGTTCTTGCTGACACCAGATATATATCCAAAAGATGTGGAAAAATGTTATAGGAAATTGTTTTACGAAGTTATTTATAGATATTTTTTGTTTATTAAAAGAAAGAAGAAATGGTTTATATTGATTATGATTCTTCAAGCTGTTTTCCACAGGATTTCTACATGCTGCATCAGGACATACCTACTGAATTTACGTTTAGTTACATATGCTCAGGTGAATCTTTCTTGATCAAATTTTAGGTTTGTTTCTTTCAACTGTGTGATTAGTCAGTGCTGTATAGAGAATCATAGAAGTTTGTATTATCATTACACACTGTGTATATCAAACCTAGTTTTTTTAAATTGGTGAGGCTGTAAAATTTTAAGCTTTTGGCTTTTATGTATTTCAGTATTCCTTTTATGGACTTAATTGTGTGTTCTCCCCCTGCCCCCCACCATCCTCATTCATATATCAAGGTGCTAACCTCCAATGTGACTGTATTTGAAGATAAGGCCTATAAAGAATTTATAATTAAATGAGGTCATAATGGTGAATAATAGTGGGCCCACTATTCATGGCCTAGACTAGAAATATGTGCAGCAGACTCATAGAATTGTGAGAAATAACAACTTTATGATTTAAGTCATTAATTTTGGAAGTGGTTTGTTATGAGACAAATGTTAATTAATGCAAAGGGATAGAACATAATATAAAAATATAATGAGGAAAACAAAGCACCACAAAAAAATAGTGGGTATCCATTTATGCCTCCTGAATATAATAGTGGTCCTATTAATTCAATATATTATGGATGTCCTTGATGGAAGAAGGGGAAATATATTTAAGTTCTAAACCACTCTTAACTGAGGGAAAATTGCTATGTGCATTTAAATATAATATCTATTATTTCTGAAATTTCTTCTGTGCTGAACTTTTCACTTTTTTATATATTTTATATCATTTAGCTCTCATGAGTGCTTTGCAAAGGAGGTGTTTGTAAGACCTTTGACAGATGTAGAATCTTATAAGTTTAGAAATGTCCTAGGTCACCCAAGTGCTGAGTGAAGGAGATGAAAGGTCCATTCTGCAGTCTCTTGTGACAACACACTACCTGAGACCACCAGGTCTGTGAACAGCAAGCTAAGGAATTTAGCCATAATTATAAAACAATATTAATTCTAGGCATAATTATGGCTTAATGCAATATGTATGACAGCTTTGGCAGAGGCTAAAGAATCATCAGTTATGAAGTGGAAAGTATTTTGATCCAAAAGGTTTATAACTGGTTTAAGAGAATTATACAAAATTAAGTATCAGAATTGTTTTTCTTATTGGCAACTATTGATCTCTGACCCTGTCACTCTGTCTCGTTAGCACTTTTATTACCTTGTCAATCAAAGTCTCACCTGCACCAACCAGAGACTGAAAAGATTTGCCATTATTAAGAAAACTGTCTGGTGCCCAGGAGCAAAAAAATCCTGCCAAAAGTGTAATCATAAATCAGCAGGGATTTAGATAGCATTCTAGATGCAGAAAGTAATTCAGAAGTTTAAAAAATAGGACTATTCTAAAATCACTTGAAGAAACAGATTTTCTCACTTATTTAAGTATTTAGGATTTTAGTATTTTTTAAAAACCTTTTTTTAAGCAAGTTGGGTTAAAATCCTGTTTATTTTAAACTGTTTTAGGGGCGATTTTATTGTACAAGTTTGATAAATTACACTGGTCTCAGGGCAAAAGTAATATGAAGGCAATAAATGTTTCTTATGTGTATAGCTAATTTTATCATTTCCTCTAATAGCAGCCTGTTAGAGCAAGCAGATTTGCAGTTAATTGGCATCCAACAAAGAACTATTTTGGCTTTTATTTCCTATTTTTTTCTTCATTAGTGATCTTAATCAATACTAACATGCAATTTTAGATTCCAGTGCTCTCCATTACTTTGTAAAAATGCTGCACATTTAGAATGTAATTATTTGCTAGGTATTCAACAAATTACACGCAAATTTACTCCTTTGGAGCTTTCCTTACTTGCTTCATATTCAGCCATCAGTAATTTCATGGTGATTACTTTTATAGTACATACATATTCTCAAATGTGTAAGCAACTGATTTTGTTTTGTGTCTTACATTAGCCTAACAAGTATTTATTGAACAGATAACCTGTCCATGATACCAACCTAGGCCCATTAAAGAATATCCAGATGAAGGTAAGATGATTTTGTTAAGGTATATATATATATATATATATATATATATATATGCATGCAATCATAATACAAAGCAAACATTAAATGCTGTAAGATTGATATGCACAGGACTTTATGGGAATAATAGAGTGTCAGGCCCAAGTGCTTGAAGTATTAAAAAAGGTGTCATGGATCTTAATGCATGGATGGGATTGGTCATGAAGAGAGAGTAGTAAAGAATGTAAATGGAGGATAAATGAGTGTGTTCTGTATATGTGTATGGTGATGTAAAGTTTAGGAAACAAGGATGATTCCTGGTACAGTGGAGGAGAAGATATATACGGGGATATTAGATTCATAAATCTGAATTTAATTTTGCAGACAATGAGAAACTTAAAGATCGTGTATCAGAGAATAGCATCCTTGGCAACAATACTTTAGGAAAATTACCCTGGCGGTGGTATAATGCAGTATGTCCCAAGGTGAAATAATGTATGAAACACTTTTAAAAAAAACTTCTGTAATTCTCTTGGATTCTGGTGTAGATGCAAATTATTTTTATTACTGTGTAATGTGTACAACTATAAATTCAGTATAAATCCCTATGATTATAGATCTTATGACAATTAGTAAACAAAAATTAATTTGAAATTAAATACCAACTGAACAGGAAAACTAAAAAAATTAAAATGAGTAACATTAGACTCCAGACCAAGATGGTGTCATAAGAGGCTTCTAAATTTCCTTATTGCCATGGAGACACCACATGCACAGCTATACATGAAACAATTCCCTCAGAGAGAAATCTAGAAACTATCTGAGTGATTCTATACTGGGCAAATGAGAAAGTACCCATACTGAAGAAGGTATAAAAAGCTGAGACATATCTCATAATAAACCCCAGCCCTGACATACTGCCATATGGTCAAGAGGGTATCCCTAATTTCTAGTTTCTTCTGGGGTAAAGTGTACATTTTTCACTTCAACTTTTAAGACTTCCATCTGAAGGACAGGGCCCTAAAATATCTGGCTCTGAAAGCCAGTGAGGTTCGTGTCTATGAGACCCATAGGATTATAGACAACAAAGAAGTAGTTTTTGACAAGTACACCAGCACTCTCTGTGGCTGTCTCTCTCAGGGCTCTGTGCAGAGGGAGCAGGCAACAACACCCATTCCCAGATTTTCTCTGGAAGGGGTTTAACTGTGTACTTTCAGGCAGTTGCTGCCTGAAGGTCCAATTTGTAATCAATATCTAGATGCTAATCATGATCCTCCACTTTGGGACACTCATAGGTCTTGGCACTTCCTTAACTACTGGGAACTGCTAAGAACAAACACAGAAGTTTGAAAGGAAGCCAGGAGCTCAGGCGAGGTTAACTGACAAGGTTCCTCTTCCGCATGAGACCAGTATGTCAAGATTGGAAAGGTGGCTATTAATCTGATATATAGAAACCAAAACAGAGAATCAAGAAAAATAAGAAAAAAAGGAATATTTTCCAAGCAAATGACAGGATAAATCTCCAGAAACCAATTTTAATGAAATGAAGATAACTGACTTACCTGATAGTTCAAAATAATGGTCTTTGAGATGCTCACTGATATCAGGAGAGCAATACATGAGCAAAGTGAGAATTTCAACAAAGAGATAGAAGATATTTTTAAAAGTACTAAACAAATCACAGTTCTGAAGAATACAATGATTGAACTGAAAATTTCCATAGAGGGGCTCAACAGCAGACTAGATCAAGTAAAAGAAAAGATTAGTAAACTCAATAACAGGGCAATAGAATTCATCAAATAGGAGAAAAAGAAAAAAAAGAATTAAAAAGAATGAAGATAACTTATGGGGATTTTTGCTCCCTGTCAACCATTGTCATATGTACTTGTATGGTTTAACAGCTTAGAACTGACTAACCATACTGTGGGATGTAGAATTATACTTCTCAAGAGGTTGCTAAATGATAGGATGCAATCCAGAAATGTGAGGAATTAAGTTCTAGTGGGGGCAACTTTGAGCAGTAGGAAATGGAAGATTGGAGGGACCTGTTAATATCTATGCTTTCTTTGTCCTTTTACTCAGCTGTTTTAAGGCACTTTTTTCTTTTTAACATCTCTTTAACATCATCATCAGAGATATTCTGCATGGCTATGCAGATGCATCTGCTGACTGCCTGGATGTGTTTGTTTACAGCTCCTCATGCATCACCTTGCATTGGTTGCCATCCTCATGCCTAAGCAGTTGTGCTTAAGCCTTGCTTCAATTTCTGTTTTCTGGATAGTTTTGAACTAAGAAACATTTAGAGCTTTTAGTTTTCAGCCTCTGTTTTACTCAGAATTATGCTACGTGGGATACTTTATTAATTAATAAGCATTTTGATGTCAAAAAAGTAATAAAAATTAGAATAGATGAGCTTGATAATTTATAACTCATCTGACTTACAAATAGATACAAATTAACTAAATATCTAAGCTAAATTTTAATTGATTCATTTCTATTTAATTTTTTTCATTTTTATTTAATATCTAAATAGTCAAAAACAAATTTAGTAAATTGATTTTCAGTACCTAGAGGTTCCATTAGTTATTCAAATACAAGTAAGTCTTCAGTTTTATGATAAGATTAAAGAAAAAGTCCTTGGGGTCAAAAGTATGGTTATAAATTTTAGTTCTATCACTTCCAAATGATATGGCATTGATTTTCTGTTTATTCCATTTTTTAATTGTGTGGTAGTAAAAATAGAATAATATGAACCCATTGCATGTAACATTTCTATGCAGATAGCTTTCTTTATAGAATTTACATTATGCTAAGTGTCCCAGGTTTATTCTGTCTCCTCTCACTCCTAGTTTGTCGCATATTCTGTTTTCTCTTTATCAGAAACCCTTTTCTCTTCACTACCTATGTTTCTTATTTAGACTGCAATATAAAAATACCCAAATATAATGTCGATTTTTAAGTCATCTAGGTAAGTCAGTGAGCCTATCTGTGCATCTATTTCCTCAAGTGTAAAATGCAAATGAAAACATTTACTCTCTCCTTATTCCATAATGATCTTTGAAAAGAATGAAGCTATCACCCAAAGAACCATTTTTAAGCACTTTGGAGTCAGTTCACTATGAATAAAATTATTATTCTATTTATTTTAGAACATTAAGAAAACAACAAAAATGAACAAAAGAATACAATTACTTGACAAACTATGCTCAAGAAGTGAGATGAAAAAGATAGAAAAATTAGAAATATTGTTTATCCTCAATATAGTAAAATCTCATTTGTATTATTTTTTTCACTAAGTCATATGACTGATTATAATATAAAGATGATCACCAGACAGAATAGGAAAACTACTATTAAACATGTTTTTTGTCCCCAAGAGCAAATTAGCATATAGATTTGGATTAGAATATATGTTAACCATAATGGATATATTTTTCTAATACAGACATGTCTCTCTCGACTAACTGACTATTTCTTACATGAAGATTGTTAGGAATTTAAATATATGTCTGTAAGAATGAAGGAGTTGGAATTTGAAATTTAGCAATGACTAAATTTGCTAGTCTTTGATACATTATAACTTAAATAAACACATTTTTATGTTTTTATTTTGATAAATGTTCTCTCGTCATTTTTTCACTTCCCCCACTCCCCAAAAGTGTTTTAGGGTCAGATAATTTATGCTGTGTCTGAATATGTATTTAAAATAGAAAGTATGTGGCAAAATTTCTAATTCTTCACCTACCAGGAAGTAATTTAGCAGTGATTAAGAGCAGGGACCTTGGAGGCTGGCTGGCTAGACTGTGAATCTCAGCACCCTTCTTCTTAGCCCCAGCTCCGACATAGTTGCTTAATCTCTTTGCCTAATGACATCTCATTTGTTAAAGGAGGATAATGATGATCTCTGTGTAACAGAACTGTTCTGAGAATTAATTTAGTTGAAGTCTTTAGAGAGTGTGACACAGTACTGGGCACCAATACCGAACTATGTTGTAGCCTAAGGCAAAAAAAAAAATCAGTAATACTGTCTTTAACTAAGGAGCTTGTCTTTAATTTAAATGCTGATATTTTGTTCATCATGGATTTCTTTTTTGTATTAATTTTGCTTTTATTTGAAATATCACATAACGGTTTTATGAATTTTATTTACATAGTCTTTTGGCATCCCTTAAATTTTATGCCCAAGGCAAGTGCCTTATTCACTTCATCTTAGACCCTGCCTGGTAGGTACATATTAAAAACTCAATAAATATTAGAAACTGTTAACATTAAGTCTAATAGTTATAGGTTAATTATTTATAAGTATGGGTTATGAGTTGGATTACAGGGGGCTTTGTGAACATATGGTGGGGGGAACCTTTATTTAGTATAAGGATTCAAAGAAGGTAACCTAGAGGTATTACAATACTAGCCAAGACCTGAAGGTTATATAAACTTAGTTAAAGAGGCAGGAAAGATGAGAGTAGTTCATGGGAGTGATAGGTGAGAGGAAAAGCTAGGACATAAGAAATTGACATAATCTAGTATGGCTATGGCATAAAATGCCATGGGAACTTGAGTATGGGGTTAGGAAAAATATTTAGGGCCAGATTCATGGTAGTTTATAAATAATAAGTACACTTAGAGATGGTTTTATGGGTCACACAGAGCTTCATGTTTAAAAGAATCCCATGCATGTTTCCATCCTCTATTCTCACTGTTCTGAAATTCTTACTATTTTTTTAACCAGGGGCCCCACATCTTCACTTCGTGCTGGGCTACAGACATTCCATAGCTGGTCTTATGTAGATTTAATCTTCAGGTCCTCTCTACTAAAGCTACAAGAATAGCTGAATGCTTAGAAAGGTCACTTTTGCTGGCCATTTGGTCTGAGCCAACATTACCATTTGGAGACAGTCGCACTCACCTAAGAGAGAAATACTGTGGGTTAATATAAGAGACTGATGAAAAGGATGGACAATGTCGAAGAATACTCAAGATATTTAGAGAAAAGATCTCTAGGATATAGTATAGATTGTAAGAAAAAAAGCCCAAAGTGCTACCATTTGTTTAAGGATAATGTATTCATCTTTTTATATTTGCAAAAGGAAACATTGGAAAGATATGCCTGAAACTATAAAAATGTTTACCTGAGTGTAGGTGGTGGTTAGAGGATAGAATGAATGGGGCTTGGGTGGAAACTTCTGGATATACCTGTCTTTTATAATATTTTTATTTTTGAACCATGTGAATACTTTGAAGAGTCAAAAGATAAACTGTAAAATAAAAAGAAAGGCATGCAGACAAAAGAGATATTTACAAAGCACAGTCTGTGAAACTTGGTGGTTGAATGTGAGGGTGATAAGGAAGAGGGAGAAGTAAAAAGTGATTCTTGTGGTTGAGTCCCTACAGTCTATTCCACTACTAGCAACTTCTCAAAACCAATGGTCATAATCCATTCTCCTTGCCAGTAATTTGTTTAGAGATAGATTTGAGACCCAATCCTGGCAAACATGATCCACAGGAAGATAGGTTTGGGGATTGTATTAGTTTTCTAAGGCTGCTGTAACAAACTATGTGGCTTAAAAAAAGAGAACTATATTCAGTCAAAGTTACAGAGGCTAGAAGTGTGAAATCAAGGTCTCCAGGGATGGTTCCCTGTGGAGGCTCTGAGGGGAAATCTTTTCAATACTTCTCCTACCTCCTGGTTTTACCCACAGTCCTTGACATTCCTTGGTTTCCAGCTGGATCACTCGAATCTTTGCTTCCATCTTCACATGACCTTCTTTCCTGTGTGTCTTCTCTGTTTCTCTGTGTCTTTACATCATGTTCTTAGTTAGACCCACCCTAACTAAGAATTTTTTAAAGGACCTGTCTTTTAAAAAATATTGATATTTTGATCTTTATGGATTGAACATGACATATTCAACAGTAGGATCTGTAAAGACCCTATTTCTGAATAAGGTCCTGATCACAGATACCTTTTCGTTGGATGTAATTTGACTCACTACAGGGGTCTTCTGGAAAGCTTTCTCATTCATAACGAGGAGATACTAGAAGACATAGTCCCCTTTTCTCCTCTGGATATTGTCATATCTGTAAGTGATGCCTGAACCTGCTGCCAGCACCTTCGTTGTTAATAAAATCCTTCCACTTACCTTTGCTTCCTCCAGCTAATATCTTTCTTTCTCTTGACATCTACTCTTTCATTTATTCAACAGATATTTATTCAGTACCAGTTTTGTGACTGGCATGTTCTAGGTGCTATGGATACAGTAGTAATAAAGCATATACAAATTCCTGTCTGATGAAGTTAATGTTATAGTGTGTGGAGACATATGGTATGATAAGAATTAAATAAAATAGAATGTTATATGATGATAAGTGCTGTGGGAAAAGAGAAAAGCAGGGAATGGATGCAGAGAGAGATCAAGAGGGAGGAGTGTGCAATTTCATATTGGTTACCCAGGAAGACCTCACTGAAAGAGTATTAGGAGGATCAAATTACAGAGGTATATGAAGGGAATAGTGTTTCAAGTAGCAGAAAAACCCTGTAGCAAGATCATGTTTAACTTGTTTAGGAAAAGTAATAAGGCAAGTGTGCCTGGAACTGAGTGAAGGAAGCGGACAATAACAGAATTTGAAGTAAATGAATGGAGTAGGGGACAGATCATGTAGGGTCTTGTAACCATTTGCCAAGACTTTGAATGAAATGGAAGCTATTTGTGAGTTTGACCTGAGAAGAGATATTTTAATTAGAATATTCTTGCTGCTGTGTGGTTAAAAAAAAAAAAAAGACTCTAGAGAGTCAAGTTTGTAAGCACAGTAGCCAATTAGGAGGCTGTATGAAGTGTCCAGAAAAGAGATGATTGTGGCTTAGATTAGCCATAGCATTAGAGTAATTGAATAGGGGTAAGATGTGGATACATTTTCAAGAAAGAACAGACACATGGTTTCTTGATGGATTTAGTGTGAAGGGGATGCACATGTCATTGAAAAAGTTGTTTATATGTGCTAAATTATCTTCTACCTCTTTTTCACTCTTCAACTTGCTGCGTTTTGGGATTTTGTTTTTATTTTTTTTCCTGTTTTTGTTTTGGTTAACCGCTATTCTTCCCCTAAAACTGCTTTAAAATGAAAAAAAAAAAAAAAATAGATGTTCCTGTCTTGATCTTATATGGACATCTTGTAGCATTTGCCACTGTTCATCCTTCTTCCTTCTTCAAGCTTTCTTTTCTTCTTATCCTGTTTGGGTCTCAGTTTTTCTTGGTATGACAATCTCTACTAGTCTCATTTCTTTTTTTCAGTCTGCTAGATGGGCTTCACATTTTTGGTGTTTGCGTAAATGTCACTCTCTTAGTGTGGCCTTCCCTGAGCAACTGATATAAAATTGCAAACTCTTCTTTCCCTGGAAGTCTATATACTTGAGGAATTAATAAAGTTATATCTCTCACTTTTATCATTAATCATTGCTTAGAGTTTTAAACTTTAGAAAATCATTTAATAATGTTAGGAGCACTGTGTTTATATTACAGAAAGATGATATTAGCCTGAAATTTCTTGGACTACTGTTGTCACTGTTATTACTATTGGACTATTATAATTGTAATGCAATAAATTACATAGTCTATTTATATGGACTCTTTACAAGCCCTCAGATGGAATCTCTTGACTGAGTTACATTTAATGTTAATAATGGCCTATGAGTAGACAATAAAAAGTGATACTAAATCATGTCTCAGAAATTAAAGAGCCATCTATAATATAGATATTGGCTTTTCATTTTGCAGGCCAGAGAGCCCCTTATTAACTGAAGAACTATTGGTCAAGCAAGATGCTTACCCTCTCTGAGTTATAGTTTCAACTTTAATAGTTTTAAAACAGTTTAACGCACAATACCATTATAAAAAATAAATTGTTGTATAAATCTAGTTTGACAAAGAATTAAGTTTTTGATGATTTAAGCATTGCTGTAAGGCCTAGATATAGTGATGAATAGGCTCTCTCCTGCACTCAATTAGATCGTGTTCTGATTGAGGCTGTAGACCTTAAAACCAACCATTACTAAACACTTTGTAAGTGTTCTGTTACAAAATGTTGGAGTCAGGGAAGGGATGAATGATCTAAGGTTCTCCTTGATGAGGTGATGCTTTAGATGAGTCTAGAAGTCAAGGTGTTATTTTCATAAGCCTGGAGATGGAAACTCAAGAGAACATCATGCTTTTCGTGAATACTTATCTCATTCATGTTGTAAAAAGCTCTGTTGAACTCAAGAAAGCATTTAATAAGGTTTTAAGACTATAAATAAAGATTTAGCTAGTGCCTTGTGCTATAAACTAAGAAATCTGAACCAAAGTCCGTGTTAGTACAAAGAATTCTAAGCAGGGGATTAATGTTATTATATTAAGAATATTAAAAGATTACTTTGGAAGCACTGAAGAGGACAAATTGGAGTGAGGCTGAGCTAGAGAACAGGGAGGGATCTCATGATATAAACCAAAAAAAAAAAAAATGAGGTCTGAATTAAATAGCAGTGATAGAAATAGCATAAAAATGAGGTATATGTAGGAGGTAGAATAGACTCACTGTGGTGGCAAATTGAATGTGGTAGAAGGAAGCCTCCATATTTCTGTTTTAGACCCTGAATGGATGACTCTATTCAATGAAAAAGTAGGAAGTAGAGGAGGAGAAATCAGGGTCCAAGATGAACAGAGTTTATTTTTTTGATTTGTTGCATTTGAGGTTTTATGAAATATTCAGTGTTTTTTGGATAAAGACACTTCTTTAACATGGCTCTCAAGATTGGACGATTCTTTCCTTTCTTTCCATCGTAGGCTCATGTGACCATGTTTCTCATTGCTCTTG
This sequence comes from Cynopterus sphinx, assembly GCA_030015415.1. Classification (NCBI taxonomy): domain Eukaryota; kingdom Metazoa; phylum Chordata; class Mammalia; order Chiroptera; family Pteropodidae; genus Cynopterus; species Cynopterus sphinx. The sequence continues at coordinate 101,345,058 of CM057382.1, read as the reverse complement.
GCTGGAGCAAAATGGACCTTCTTTTTATCCTTTGTATTCATCACCACAGAGCCTTTGCATGTGATATTTATTCAGCTTGGCTCATCTTTTCTTCTCTTTATTGCCTAGTTTTTTTTTTAACTAATATTTCATAGTTTAGCTTCAGATTAAATTCCTCAGAGAAACTTTTACTGACTTTCTTAATAAGATTAAGTCTGGCAAACTTTCATAACATTCATTGTAGAAGAGGTAAATACTAAAAGAAAGATACATGGATGTTGAGCAGCCAAAACACAACAGATTTCCTTACATTTTTTATATTGTTCACCAATGTTTGTCAACTCTCTGGGTTCCATGAATTCCTGAATCTAACTATATTATTGTTAATTGCATCAGAAATTCAAAGGAAGAGCCTGGATCTGAGGAAGATCCCAAGGGAAACAATGATAGGATTTGGCGAATGAAAGGATCTGGCTGTTATATCTAGATTTTTCCTTCTTGGTGACTAACAGGATGATAATAGTATTGACAGAAATAAAGGAATCAGGAAAGTGAGTTCATTTTTCAGAGAAGATGATTAAAAATAAATGTGAACATTGAGAAAAACTATAAAAGATTCCATGCTAGCTATGAGACTGATAAATTTTAGCAACTGTATCTCTTTGTTAAAATTTAATAATAGCTTTATAGGTTTTTAATGATTTCTTTCTTCAGTGAGGTATATGGTTGACAAGGCAAGTCTTTTTATGAAATCAGTGGCTTCCTTGTAACTTCCAATCTTTTTATCAACGCTTTTTAAGAAAATATTAGTTGAAAGAAGTCATATTAGGTAACAATTTTTTTTAAATCAACAGTAGTAATTAACCTATTAGGTAGGTTATTCTTATGCCAGCTATTAGGATACATTAGGAGCTTTATTGCACAGGGATGTGCTCAGCAGCCATGACCTCTCGCTCTACTTTTCTAAACATCTGTTCCTCAGAGTTCATACATAATGTCATTACCTAATTAGACTCTAACCACATGAAGGTTTTTTTGTTAAATATAAAGTGGTAATGATAAACCTTGACAAAGGAAGTCTATATACCTGACTTAAAGGAAAGAAAAATTATCTTCAAGTTTAAGATTTTCATTAGTGAGTAGATATTGCTACTTTTTGACCAAGCCTATTTTGTTAAATAATTAAAGATTACTCACAGTTCATTTTTTTTAAAGAAAAAATGATATAGAAAGGCCATAGTCAGGGCTATAACCTAGATTCTGTGAGATCCAGAAAGAGAAGGGTTCTCCAGGATCTACTGATCTGTCATAGACTTGGTTCTTATGCTTCCACATAGTCTATTTTTCTTTTTTTACTAGTCCAGGCACTATTTCCACCCTAGCTTATTGCCTGGTCATCCAGCTCTTTTACACATACAATCTTACATTTTTCCAACAAGTATTTATTAGTTAAGCCATGATTTAGGATCCCAGGATGGGATGTACCCAGATCCCCCTTCACCTCCCTGGGAGAAGGATGGAAGACAGAGGATGGAGACAGAGGCATAGTGGAACCAATTCAGATCTTCCCAGTAAACGTGCCTTCTGCCTAGTGGTTGTCCCAGGCTGACACTTAGGATATGAAGCAGAGGGATTTGTATACATGCTGGTATCATTTGCACGTGGAGATATCACCCCTTTTAGCAGTCATTGCCTTCTCACAGTGATGGAGTCCAGGTAGTTCTGCTAACAGTTCCTGGTCTGGTTTTGGTTGAGGAAGTGGCTGTCAGAAGGGGTAGTCAGGTAGTTCTTGATTTTAGTCTTAATATCTCCTGCCATGATGCTGACTTCTAAAGATGCCTCTGAAGCAGCTTGCAGCAAAATGTGACCCTCAGCAAAGATGCTTCCATCTGACTGCCCATGTAGTCTATTTAAGACATGGTAATGGTTTTATTAACATTACATTCATTTATACATACACATACATATGCATATATATGCTAATTTTCACTATTTTCCTACATTTTGGTAAATGGTTCTTTATACAAGTGTTCAATGATAATATAGTCATGATAATACAGACTCATTTACTAAAATTTACCAATCAATATTTGGAGTAACATATTTTTAGTGAATTGACATTAAAATTCCATGTTATTTGGCAGCAATTTGGTTGAATTGCTATTGGAAAATGATCCCAAAGGAAATTGCTATGACCCTATAGTCAGATTATCAAACTCTGATCCCTGAATATACATTCATTCAACAAATATCTGTGAGCACTGATTAGAGAATAAAAGATATCAAGTAAACTTTATATTTTTGTCTTTTTCTGTCTAGAATAATTTTTACTAATATTTTATAAAATCACTCCTAGGGAGTTGTGCTTTCATTATGTATTGTGATATTTTTTTCCCACCAATATTAGGCAACCCATAGTTAATGGAAACTAGAATAAAACCTAAAATTAATATAATCTAATACAGAATAGATTGATGTGTTCTTTAATAGATATAATCAGGATTATTTTTATTAATAAGTAGAAAGTTGTTATTGATTATTCATGAATTTTACACATACTTACACAGACATAATATTGGCATTTTTCCCCCCAACATTAACAAATCTAGAATTCTGTATGGATTCTCTCAGAAACTATCATCATATTAGATTTTAAAACATTAAAAATTATTTGTGATTTCTTTAATTGTGGTTCAGACTATTGGATGAGTGAATAAATACTTATGAGAATGTGTATTAGGTAAAATTTACCTTAAATATAAATTGTTTTTACAGTAAGATCTGGCTATTTTTACAAAGATTGATCTCAGGGGTATTTATCTGAACTATTTCCAACTTGCATGAATAATAAATTTAGGAGAAGTGAGGAGGGTAAAAGAATAATAAGGTTATTCCAGGGGTCTCAACAGTTAAATGACTCATAAAACGGATTCTTTCCTATACATGTTCTTACTCATTGCACATTGCAGACAGATGATTCTAATCACCATTATTCAAATCACCTGATGCTTCAATTACCTTGGCTTCAATGAGCACATTTCAAATGCCAGAGCACTCATATATGTACTCTGATAATAGACTTCCAATTAAGTTATCTTTCTCTGGAAACTTATTATGGCAGCTCAGTGAATATAATATCATTAGCGCCCTTATATCATCATAGCCTGGGCAGTTGCTGACACTGCATGAGTATAACTGCTAAGCTATAAAAGTAGCTGCTTAACTACAATAGCCTTAAAATTACCAAAAAATGAAAAAAGAAAAAAGAAAAAAAAAACTGTGCCTATAAGTGCTTGTTTACATATATGTAAAATGTGTCAGTGTGAATGTATGCTTTATGCATGTGTACGCAAATAAGTCTTTTGTAGAAAAATATAGGTGGAGAAAATCATATATAAGTAAAGCACAAATACCTAGAAAGAAGATAAATTATTAGCAAAAAAAAAAAAAAAAAAAAAACAGCCTTTTAAAGCTCATGCAACTTTGCTACCAAAAAATGACATCAGTTATATATATGGTCAGTATTTCTGTAACATGGAGCACTTCCAGACTGAATTATGCCTTGTAAAAATATTCTGTAAGGCAGTCATCCCCAAACTTTTTGGCACCAGAGACAGGTGCTTCTATGAGAATCTAATGCCTGATGACCTGAGGTGGAGCTGAGGCAGTGATGTTAGTTCTGGAGAGCGGCTGAAAACACAGATGAAGCTTTGATTCCTTTCCAGATTCTCCCATCCTGCTGTGTAGCCCAGTTTCTAATAGGCTACTAACCAGTACTGGTCTGCAGCTGGGTGTTTGGGGACCCCTGATATAAGGTATGCTGTCTCCATGTGGGAATTGGGAATGAAATTAGGACATTAATTTGAAACTCCAGGAAAATTATAAAAGAATTTTTGAGAATGACTAAACTCTCACTCTGTAATTAGATGTACACACATTTTTTTTTCTAGAAAGTTAAGCATAAGGTTATATAAAAATTACAAATGTTATTTATGAGATTCCCATGTAAAGTGAAATGCCTATTTATTCTTATTAATAATTTATTTAACTCTGTAAGGAACTGGTGAAAGCCACCAGAACAATATACTTTATCTAGACATTATTTATTCTTAAGATGATAGTAAAGAGCATGTTAACAGATGTCATTCTGCCTGGGGCAGAACCTTGTTTTTACCATTTATCTTTGGCAAATTCTTTAACCACACTAAGCATCAATTTTTTTCATTTATAAAATGGACATTAAAATAAGCACTTTCCCCATACGCTCATTGTGAGGAATGAGTATTACAGTACATATAAAGTGTTTAGCAAGGTGTCTGGAAAATAGTAAATACTTGATAAATGATAACTTATTTCTGTAGTTATTGATATTTTAAATTATTCTTAAATTTTTCAAGTTAAGCTGACTCTTTTAAGTTGTTCTTATATAAAACTTGCCTATGCTGATTTGCTGCAACTTAGAGCCATTATTACAATTTGATCTTTACTTTTATACGTTCAATATTTTTCTTAGGTATTTATCAATTGTATTAATAAGGGAAATCACTTCCCATACAATGTGTGTTTTACAATTTATTTTTTCATGGGTTTGTTTGTCTATTTTTACTTTTTGGAAGCTTCATCTCTTCTTGCCTATATGTTCAGTTTCTTTTTTCTTTGCTGCCTAACAACAAAAGGAAGGGTACTTAAATGCCTTTGGGAGGGGAATGAGCACCTTCCTAATTGACGTTTTCATGTTAAAAATCAATTGTCAGACTTCTACTGTCCCATTCTTCATAGAAGTATGGACTCCAAGCACTTCCAAATTAAAACATTGGCCTTTTTCTCTGCTGCATCAGTTTCAATGTGTCCTTGTGCCTTAAGAAATGTATGTATGTCTAGTTAACCATTTCATATCCAATATGTACTAATAAAATAGGTTGTATTTTAAGTTTTCTCCTGCTGTTTATATTCTATGTGATTAAATATTTTAAGTGTTTCTAATCAAAGAAAAGAGACAGTATAGTAAGAACATTTAAGATAAAAAACAATTCCAGAAATTAACACAAATTCTCAAAAGCTGAGACTAATTTTATTTTATATCATTGTTTTTTGGACTACTAAACTATACCCAAAGTATTTATTACATTTTGGCAGATTCTGCTCACCCTACTTAAGATAAAGAGGCTTTTGAAACTCAGACTGAATATATTTATACACAGTCTAATGATGTAGAAGTGCCATGTTGCCAACTTGTTTGTCAAATATCTTTACCATATGCCTTAAAATATGGCACAATCCTGCCAAATCAGAAATTCCTTTCGTTATGGACTACAAAGGAGATATTGCAGTGCTATATCATGAAATACCCTTATCTGTAGGAGAACATTCTCTCTGCTGTAATTAAAGACACTACTGATTAAGGGGTCCTAATGCTAGTCATTGTGGTTGAAAATTCTACAGTTAGGAAGATGATGACTGTCACATTGATTTCTGCAGAACTCATACTAAAAACATGGTGTTTGATTCATTATTCTGTGAAAAGGGCATTTTGAGAAAGCTCTATATGGAAATCAACTGCCTATCATTGAAATCAGAGGAAATGGTGTGCAGGAATCAGAAGAAGCTGTTTCCTCAACAGATTTGGCTTTCATGCCTTATATTTGACTCATAATGTAAGTTGTGAAGAACATAGAGAAACAAAAAAATGTAGATCCCAGTAGGCAATTTCTTTTTACAATCATTTCGTCAGTAATAATTTTGAACTCTATTCCTTTCAGCATCAGCTGTCACAGCAGTACTCTTCTTGGGACTACTAGAAACATACTTTACCTAATCTTGATTTATGCCCCTAAATTTATAAAGGACTGGCCTTCACTCTGCCGAATCTTCTCATGCATTCTTCGGTGCTCATGCATGAAAGTCTGAACTCTGGCTAAATTCCCCCTGTGGCCATACAGTATATGGAACATCTGACTATTATTAAAAAAAAAAAAAAAATAGTGGGATACCAAAATAATAGAGAAGCAGGCAGAATCCTGTTCTAAAAGCAATATTGAATGTTGATAATAAAGGAAAGATAATTATTTTTGAAGTCAGTTTAATTTCAGAAAACTTCTCTTTATATTTGACCTGTATTTTCAGATGGTATGGACCAGCAAAGTTGGATTTGTTTCATCTTCATAAAGATGAAGGTGAAGTAATGGGATTCACCAAAAAGAACAAAAGGCAAGTATGAGAGAAAGAGCAAATTGGAGCCTTGTAATAGGGTCATTAAAAAGTACCAAATTTAACCTTCCCATGAAAAGTTTTCTGAGGGTCAGAAATTAGTGAGGAGGCCCAAGATTCTGAGAGGAACTCGCTGTGCAACCTTGAGGGAAAAAGGCAGAGGATTGAATGCATCCTCTGTAGACACCTTGATAATAAGTATCAGTTCCAAAAGGGAAGAAATATTTCTGACTTTGGATGTTTTAAAATCTAAGTATAAACAATTTAAAAAAAAGGAAATTAGAAATAGGGCGTGAGTAATGATTGCATGTATGTGTATACACACTGTCTAAATTTTGTATACATGGATACACAGGCAGTGACCAACAGAAGTCTCTGCCAGAAGTCTTGGCATCAATTTTAATCAGTCAAGAAGTTTTTGTTTATTGTTTCTTCATAATTCTTAAATTCATTTCTACTTCTCTCTAATATTGCCAGAATTCCTTTAAAGTACCAACACTGCCTCATCTGGATTATTATAATAATCAAACTGCTGCCTGCTAGCAACCCTCCCTCTGACCCTTTCTGTAAATTGTAGCTGGAGGGGCTTTTTTTTAAAGTGCTCATTTGATCATGTTGCTTTTTCACTTAAAATACTTACTATCTGTCCATCGTCCTCAGAATAAAATCTAACTTTTTAGCATACTACGCTAGCCCTTCCTTTATTTGGCATTTGCTTACCTCTGAAATTTACCTTTCTTAATCTCTGCTTCACCGTATTACAGGTCCATGAATCACCATGTTTTTACCTCTGGGCTTTTTTTATGGGAGTTCTTTCTCCTTCCTTTGCTTCAAACTGAGCATTTTTACCTCTAGACAGTTTCTTTCAATGCCTCAAGACTGAGGTCTTCCTCCTGTGTGTTCTCAAAGCACCCCATGCTTACACCAATTGCATCATAAAACTATTACAACTGAAAAACCCTGTGAACTAATCTGTTTCCCTCAATAGACTGTAAAATTCTTGACAAGATCTGTGTCTTGTCAATTTTTTATGTCCTCCTACATGTTAGAGAATATTTGTTGAATGAATAAATTGAAATAATAAATGAAATAATTGTTGGATCAACCTATTCATAGTGTAGTCAGTCAATAGATTTTCTAGGCCAACACACAAATTATAAACTATACAGAAATAGTCCCTGCTTTCATGGACTAGTGAGGAAGAAAAAAAAGATAAGGCAAGAATGCAGAGTACTGGAGAAAAAGAGAAGTGCAGTGTAAAACAGGAGCAGATGGAGGGAAGGCCCTCAGGAACTTCAGGTCACCATGGTATAATCTTAGGAAAGTCTCCTAACTGGGTCTGAGAAGATAGGCACAACTGTGGAAGTATCTTCCTAGGAGACTAAATTGGACCAATGTATAATTATCATGGTTTTAAAATAAGATATGCGAGCACTGAAGCAACTTATGGGCATTTACAATGAAACGGAAAAAGTCGCATCTGCATTATACTCTGCTTAAAGCCAATTTATATAAAATTTGTATAAAATCCTGTTTATTTATTTTTTCTGTGTATAATTTGAAAGTAACTTGTTTCTCAAATAGGGTCAAAAACCTTTTTAATTGGATTTCAACTTTGGCTCACAATTTCTGCCCTAGGGAAAGTGATAATGTGGTTACAGTCCTCCTTGCCCTTTTGCTGGAAGTGCTACCTGGCACTTTCTAGAACCCTAGAACCCATCTGTAACCAACCCTAAGAACTGGTACATCATAACAGCTGTGGGAACTTATGAACCTGAGTAATTGAAAATTTCCAAGTTCAAATAGAGGGCTGTGTGCGGTGCAAATAGTATTTGGATTTGATATTGTATTTAACAGGGGTGAAAGGCCTGTGACTACTGATGAATCTTTATTTCTTAGTATCCTGAAATTTGCATCTCATTGGAATAAAAAGAATTGCTGTATTTTCTGCCTTAGAGAAATGAAGCATTGTGGAATGTCACTGGTTAAGAGCATGGAACCCGGAGTCAATTTGCCTGTGGTTGACTCTCAGCTCCTCAGTTCCTAGCAATGTGACCTGGGTGAGTCTTATTGGGCTCAGTTTCCTTGTTTGTAGAATGATATCTGTTTCTTTAGGGTTATTTTAAAGATAAATTGATAAATATGTATAAAATGTCTTGAACAGAACCTGGTACAAAAATAATATTCAGTAAATATTGAGTATTGTTATTATGATTGTTGTTGCTCTTGTTGATGTTGTTATTTGTATATTTTTCAATTTAGCAGTCCTACCATAAAGGTATCAGGAAAGGCTTTTCTATGGAAATGATCTATAAATGACAGAAGGAGGGAAAATCCTTTCAGACTGACCTAAGACCAGATGGGAAAACATGGAGACAATAGAAACCATGTTGTGCTCAAGAAATGGAAAGAAATCCTGTCTAGAGCAAGGAAGAAATTAGTGGGGGGGGGGGGTTGAACTCAGAGAGGAAAGCTGGATCTTTGAACATGGTATTAGAGATGATGTTCAAGGATTTTGTCCTTCATTCTAAGGTTAATGGGCAGTTTTGACTTGTTTTATGTAAAAATGTTGGTAAATAATAGAATGGGTAGGGATTGTGAAAACTTATCCCAAAGGTTGGAGAGGAGGGATGTGATTTGATAGAATGGATTAGGTGTCTATACCTAAATTGAGAATTGTTGATGTATCAATTGTGGTAAGTCTTCAAAATTGAGACTGTGAGTTTTGTTTGAATTTTTGAACCAATATAGAGCCGCTTGAACTATCTGAGGGGCAAGGAACATGAGAGAAGAGTATAAAGAATCTCTTGATGAACATACTTAGGGAAGGCTGCACCCACGGAAGCCACTGATGCTATTAGATACAAGTTAATTGTTTTAAAGACAGCATACACTGCTAAAAGGGAAGAAGGAAACTGTTACCTTGCAAAAACAAACTTTTTCTATCACTTAAGGTGTAACATAAGTATATAAACATTTTATGAGTTATATTTCTTTTGGACTCTCCTTTGTAACTTTTCATTTTAACTGATATAAATTGTAGTAAAATATAAAGATTTTAATAGAATTTCACTTATTAAGACTCAGCCTATTTTGGAGAACCAAGAGCTAGGGGTTTAAAAGTAAACTCTAGAGGACACATAGTTGATATTTTTTCAAGTTTATAAATGATTTTAATAGAACATGTAATCACCATTCAAGTAATTCTCTTCATTTAATCACCCAAATAAAGTTATACAGGCATATGCAAATCCAAAAGCAAGTGGGCTTTTCTTATCCTGAAATAGAAAGCTGCATGTAGTGGAGGGTTTCATAATTTATAGTTACCACAAGTCTCCATTTGGGCTTGGCTCTTTCTCTCCCTGTGACTATGGCACCAGGCAAACCCTTCTCCTGAGTCTTTGTTTCTTCCTCTTCAAAGTAGGCATTGGGAATGGTTTTTGTAAAGAAAGATTTTATAAACCTTGAGAAATAAGACCTTTGTGTGAAACAAGAGTGGTCATTAAGTCTCCGTAGAAGTAGAACATCCAACGATCAGCCCTTCTTCTCTCCTCCTCAGGCTGGCGAGTGATATGGCTGTAAACTTTGGGTGGTGAACACACAATAAAGTATACATATGATGTATTATTGAATTGTACACTTGAAACCTATATAATTTTATTAACTAATATCACCATCCCAAAATTTAATAAAATTTAAAAAATGATAAAATTTTTATGAGAAAAAGAGAAAAATGAAAACTGAATAAAATTTATATATTATTTTACCACTTAGAGATAATCACTGTTGGAGTTTTGGACTTTTTTTCTAGGTGTATTTATGTGTATCTAAATATATGTGCATGTCCAAGATAGCCAGTGAGAGCTGAATATTGATAATTTTCTGATTCTGTAGAAGTGTTGTACCTTTGTATTAAGTTTGTATTGCCAAGCAACAACTCTGTTTCACAACTCTGTAAGCATAGATGATAACACGTAGAAAAATTATAGTAGCATAAATAGTGTTTTCCATAAACACAAGTGCATTTTGTCTGGTAGATATCAGTTGCTTTCTGCCTTATGGAAAATATAAGCTTAAACATTACGTGGCAAAAAAAAAAATGATTTATGTGTCTATCCCTCCACCAATACCACATAATCTACTTATATAATTCTCAAAATGGGGTAGGTTGATTCCTCTCACTTCATTCTGTTTTTAAAAAATTGTTTTAGTTATTTTAGTTCCTTTTCCTTTTTAAATAAACTTTTGAATAAACTTCTATAGCTACAAAAACAATCTTGCTGGAATTATAATAGGAATTGCTTTGAACCTATATATCAATAATCAGGTGACACACAACTATCTTCAAATTACAGAAATTCTTACTGAAGACAGAGCTGCTATTTAGGTATGATAAGAGCTTATATCAGATATGAATAATTTCCTCCTTAGCTGTTTTATAAGAATTGGTATTCTAGAATAGCCTCTAAAACTAAATTGAAAGAAATAGGTAAGAGAAAAATGGAATTTTCTCTAGTTTGCCAGGTTCTTGATGCTGATTTCAGTTTTGACATGCCTATCTTAGTGCCAATTTTTCAGATTCAGCTCCCAATCCAATATTGGACAGGGACAATACATTTGAAGGGTAAAGCATTAATTTTTGTGAAAGGAGGCATCAGAAAGACAGTGCTTCTTTGGATTTCCACACAAGAACAACCAAATTACATTTTATTTAGTTTTTTGTAGATCTAAACTTAAATTGGAGGTAGTTCAAGGATTTTGCAAGACAGTGTCCTTGTTTCAGTGTTATAATGATGAACCATGATAAAATAATGGGAGGTTCCATTTCATTACGTGGCTGTTTTGTCATTTTTAACATTGTTCAGAAAAGGTATGGGACATATAACATTCGAAAGAATTCATTGCATCTTTATCTGACTTCCAGAGACCCTTTGAAGCAGTTATGGGATGGCCTTTAGTGTGAGCCCATTGATTAAATTTTAATTTTAATGGGAACTAGTGAAAATTTGATACTTTGTTAGCTATTTAACATTGTTAAGAAAAAATGCTTTTATTCATCACAAATTATATTTAGTATATGAATACTTTGTATTTTTGATCATTAAAGTATAATAAACAGTAGTCTATTATGTACAACAAATACTTTTTTTAGATATAATGATAATATAGTCTAGGTATTCATACTTACTGGAAGTTTATAATCTGTAATGGACCATACACAATAAATTATGAAATTATATTACTTTATGGTTTTATTAACCAGCTTTTTTTAATTGAAAAAATAATTTATTTTTATGATAAAGAAATTTAGGCAGTGAAAAGATTATACAATGAAAGTAATTCTCTCTCTAGACCCAATTCTCTAATGTGGATAGATAGCTGTAGGTCAAACTGCTATTTATAGTATTCATGTGAAAAAAAATAGTTTGAAACCTCACTAACTCACACTAACTGAAAGGAAGGTCACTGCAACTTGATGTAAAATAAAGCTTTATGATTTTAGGCTATAATGAGGATAGAACAGAGTATGTATCTTAAGGTTTCTATTTGTGCTTTGCAAACAGATTTTATCTAAATTCTTTTAAAATAAAGATATTGATATCGTGGTGCTTTAAAAATAGTTTGCTGTTCTTCACAGTTAAGTATGCTATATATTTGCAATGCTTACAGTGTTCTTTGTTTATCAGATTCTATCTTACAGAAAACACAAAAGTAAATTTTAGCTTGAATTCCTGTTGCATTTATTTCCATTCATATATCACACATTTCAAAGTAGTGAACTTATATAAATGCCTTGCTATGTTTCTATTGAAGACTATATGTGTTACTTGCAAAATACGTGTGAAAACATGAAGACTCATAATGTATTTCTTTTTAAAGATTATTAGGTCTTTTGGGTATGTTATTTCATCCCAACAACTTCCTCTGAGGTGCATATAGTGAGTATTAGAATGTTAATCTCTAAACTAAGGCAGTCATTCTTAGGGAACATTATCAGGCTATTATGATTTGGAAAAGACATCTATAAATAGGAATAAACCTTGATGGAAAAGATAAAAGTACAGAAGGAAGAAAATGTAGAGAAAGTTATAGAAGTAATATTTTGTAACTCAGTGACACAAAGAATAGTGGGAGGAAGCAATGGAAGTAAACTCTTATAGAGTTCTTACATTATTCAAAATGATCTGATATTGCTGGAAAGTAGACAGTGATACATTAAAGGTTCAAGGTGCAAATATAAACCCTAGAACAACTAATAAACATATAAAATAGAACAGGATAAATAACAATGATGATGATAATAATGATAATGTTGATGATGTAATGACGCAGATGAAATATTTTTAAATACCTTCAATTAATACAATGGAAGAAGAAAAAGAAAAAAAGGAAGCAAATAGTAGATGGTCCAAAGAAATTACGGAAAGATGATAGTTTTAAACTCAGCTATATTGATAATTAGATTAAAAAAATAGTTTAAAGACTCCAATTAAAGTCAGAGATGATCAGGCCGATTTTTTTTAAAAGAAGGAACTATATGCTTTTTACAAAAAGAAAAAACACTTTACATATAAAGACACAGAAGTAAATAACTGAAAAGCTATGTTGGGCAAAACCTAATTATAAGAGAACTAGAATGTCTTTAATAATAATAGATCAAATAACCTGGAGTACAAAAATATTTCCAATGATTGTTCAAAGCAATGAAACCATTAATTTACCAAGAAGACATAAAAATCTTAAAACCAGACAGTTTACAACAAAAATTTGAAACATATAACACAAAAACCAAAGATGTGAAATAAGATATAATTAAATTCAAAATTGTAGTTGGAGATTTCAACACTGTTTTTTGATTAATCAATAGAATAGGAAGATGGAAAATCATTAAGGGGACAGAACACTTGAACAATACAATCAAGAAACTTGACCTAATTGACAATTATGGAATACCATTCCCAATGACAGCAGATTATACATTTCAAGTACACATGGAACATTCACTAAAATATGATGTGCTAAGTATAACAGGACTCTTAATTCTCTTAAAACACAATTAATATTTTTGAAATCACATGTAGTATGTTCTTTGAACACGAAAAATATAAAGTAAAATTTTTTAATAGTGAAAAGAAAATTTCTTTACATATTTATAAAAATGCTCAAATAGAAAAAAATTACAAAGAGAATTAGGAAATATTTTGAACTGAAAGATAATCAAAACACAATATATTATTTTTTATAAAGTCAAAGCAGTGCTTAGTGGGAAATTTAAACTTTAAATGTTTATATTAAAAAAGGAAAAAAATGTCTAAAATTAATGTCCTAATGTAGAAAATAATAAAGAGAGGAAATTTATGAACTAGAAGAATATCTATAACACTGCAAGCTGGTTATTGGAAATAATTAATGAATTTGATAATCTAGCCAGATTTAACAGGGAAACAATAGAAAACAAATGACTGACATCAGAAAAATAACAAAAACAAACTCATAGACAGAACAAACTGATGGTTGCAGATGGGAGGGGGGATGGAGGGCTGAATAAAAAAGGTGAAGGTGTAATAAGTGCAAATTGGTATTTATAAAATAGTCATGAGGATGTAAAATACAATATAGGGAATCTAGTCAATAATATTCTAATAACTATGTATCGTGCCAGGTGGGTACCAAACTTGAGAGGGATCACTTAGTAAGTTATATAAATGTCTAACCATTATGTTGAACACCTGAAACAAATATAGGATAATATTGAATATCAACCATAATTGAAAAAATAACTTTAAACAAAATCATAAAAAAACAAATTCTACAGGCATTAAAACAATAATTAGGGAATATTTTGAACAACTCTATGCCAATAAATTTGATAAATTAGATATAATTATCAATTTCTAAAGCTCACACAAGAAATATAAATCTAAATAGTTCTATATCTTTTAAAGAAATTAAATTGATAATTGTTAACTTTCTCACAGTCTGAATGGTAGCTTCTGTGATGACTTCTAAACATATATGGAAAAAGAAATACTGTTCTATAGAAATATTCCAGAAAATAGAGAAGGGAACATTTTCTAAACTCATTTTAAGGTCAAAATTATTTTAATACTAAAACTAGACAGACATAAAAATTACTAAAGGATACTATCTCTTTTGAACATAATGAAAAAATTTCTTAACTAAACCTATTGAAACAATATATGAAAAGGAAATACATTATGACAAGATAGTCTTTATCCTAGTAATTCAAGCTTCTTTAAACATTTGAAAATCAACAAATGTAATTCACTGTTAATAGAAAAAAGGAAAAAATAACAATATAATCATCTCATGAAATGCAGAACAAATATTTAACAAAATTAAATAACCATTTATTATGAAAACTCTGCACAAATTAGCAATAGAAGAAATCTTCCTCAGTCTAACAAAAACCATTTATGAAAAACCTAAGTAAAAGCTGGTGTTATTGCTGACATATTGAATGCTTTCCTAATAAAATAAGAAACAAGAAAAGGATGTCTCTTTTTACCACTTCTATTCAGTACTGTAGTATATGTTCTAGTTAAAATAATAATGAAAGGAAAATAAAAATCAAACATTTCACAGAAAGAAGTATAAAAATCAATTTTACTGCTGTACATATGCAATAAACAATTGAAAATGAATAAAAATACTATTTACAAGGATATTAAAACAAAATATCAGTGGACTTTTTTTGTGGTAGGAACTAGCAAGTAGTCTTTAAAATTTAAAAGGTTATACAAAACCTAAAACAATTTTTAAAAAGAAGAAATATGGAGAATGTATACTACTTGATTCCAAGAGTAATTATAAACCACAGAAATCAAGACAGTTTGGTACTGGTGTAAGAAAAGACATTGTTTGTATGTATTAGGTAGACCTGCTGTGTCTCCCAGTCTTAGTACAATTGCCTTATGCAGTAGATGTCCTGTGGGGCCAAGTGCCACTGTCTCTCAGGTTACCTGAACTTGGTACTTCAGGTGTGTCCCTTGTGTGAGTTATGTGTGCCCTCTGTTACAGTTGAGTCTTGGTTGTTGTTTGCATGTCGGTGAGAGGGACTGATCCTTGGGCTGATTGATGTGAGGACTGGCCATGAATTTTGTGTAAGGGCTGACCGTACAGAGAATGATTCACTTTATCAGGAGTCTGGTGCCTGCCTAGTCTTTCCTTTGAGGGTATTATCCTCAGAAATGGCTAGGTGTTGCTCTGGGTTGGTCAGAGACTGTCCACCAGGCATGTTGGCCCCAGAGCCTTCTGAGAGGAGTCCTGCTGCAGATCAAGTTCAGCCACAGCATTTGCTCTGCCTGGGGCCACTTGGTATGGGCCACCAAGCAATCCACGGATGGCTACCACCTACATTGGGCTTAGAGGTGCCTGGGAGAGGCCAAGCCTCAAACTGAGGTTGGCTACTGCCAATGCTGGGCTTGGGGCTGCATGAGGTACAGGGCATGCTAAGGCCAGATGCTACTTGTTTGGGATTATTTAAACCTTGAGAGGTTTTAGGAAAGTTCACATCATGAGCCAAGACAGACTGTGTGGAAAAGCCATTGATAGTACCTTGAGGGCTTTCTAAAGTTGGGAGGGATAGAGTCTCAGGGAATCACCAAATCAGGGCCAGTGGTGTTATCCCTAACTCAGATATGTTGCTGACCTGTGTCTGTTCCCTGCATTGGGGAGGAGTCCTTAACAAAGGAACAGTGCCTTCTGTTAGTACTTCTATCTGGGAGATAGAAGTACAGTCCTTACCTTAATGCCAGATAATTTATTTCCTTCTCAGATAGCCCTTGACCTTTTGAACTGCTACTGTAGTGCTGGAACTTAGAGTGAGTGAGTCTATAAGTGAGTAAGTCTGTGTATAGGTCCTTTAGTGTGAGTACATGGGACGCTAGCCACCCTCTCTCTCACTTAGCCACAATCTCCACTGGTTTTTCACAGCCAGAAGTTGTAGGGATTTCTCTTCCCAGCATTAGAACCCTGCACTGGAAAGTTTAGTGTGGGGCTGGGACCCCTCACTCCTCAGGGGGACCTCCATAGCCAAGATAGCCTTCTCTGTTTTTAACTGCCACATATGGGTATGGGTCCAGCCCTTTCTGCATCTCTGCCCTTTCTACCATTCTCTCTGTGGCTTCTTTTGTATGTCCTTAATTGTAGGACTTACATTCAGCCAGACTTCAGATGATTCTCAATGATGGTTATTCTGTGATTGTAATTTTGATGTGGTCATGGGAGGATGTAAGCACTGCATTCTTCTACAAATCCATATTGACCAGAAAATATTACTACCTTTTTATAATTACATCATCCTGTTTCTTCAAAATGTTCCTCAATTCTTTTCTAAACTACCAATTTTGATATTATCAGATTCATTCTAAAAATATTTATTGAACAAATATAATGTGCCACAACATATCCAGTGTGCCTTATATATGTGAAACAAGAAAAATAAATGTATGCCTGCTTCTAATGAAATAAATAATGTCCCTCTAAAATCCATACCCTTCAGCCCCTGAACCTGTGAATGTGATCTTATGAATACATAGTCTTTGTAGATGTAATCAAGTTAAGATGAGGTTATACTGGATTAGTGTGTGCTCTAATCCAATAACTACTGTCATCATAAAAAGGGGGAAATTTGGACATAGGTATAAGAAAGACAATGTGAGGCACTAGGAAGATAGCCATATGAAGACAGAGACAGAGATTTAAGTGATTTATCTACAAACTAGGGAATGCCAAGGATTGCCAACAGCCATCCACATCAAAGAAGAAGCAAGAGTCTTTCCTAGGACTCTCAGTGAGAGCATGACCCTTTCAACACTTTGCTTTCAGACTCCTAGGCTTCATGTCTATGAGAGAATAAATTTCTTTTGTTTTAAGCCACCCAGTTTATGGCACTTCATTAGAGCAGCTCTAGGAAACTGATATAATAGCCACTTCTTAAAGTAAAGCAAGGAAATACAGTGCTATGGAAGAGTTAAAAGATAATAAAATTTAGATTCCCAAGAAAGATGTCTTAATGAAATGATCTCTAGCTCAGATAAAGGGGTAAGTAGCACTTAGCAAGATGAAGATGAAGTTGGTGGGGAAGAGAAGGGTAACCAGGGAGAAAGAAGAGCAAAGTCTCCAAGTCAGGAAAGATCATGCTGAATTTACAGACTGGGAGAGATGGAGAATGGAGAGTAAAGATTGGAAAGAAAGATTAGATTCTGATCATGCCTCTTAGGACACATTAAGGAATTCAAATTTTATTCTAAATGCAACACAAAGCCATTTTACAGTTTTGAACAAGAGATTGATGTGACCAAATCATGTCTGGTTTTTGAATTGATCTGTTTAATTTCTCTACAGAGAAATCATAAGAATAGGTTAGTAGTCAAAAAAGGGAGTCTAGGAGAAGTTTAAGAGGGTAACTACTGTAGTAATTCAATTGACAGGCATTGTTGCCTTAGACTAGGGTGGAGAGATGGTTAGAGGCAAAGTTATTTGAGAACATTTTTGAAGGCAGACTCATCAGAACCTGATAATGGATTGGATGTGAGGTAAAGGAGTGGGAGGTATTAAGAAGAACTCCCAGGTTTGAACAATTAGGTGGCTAAAAGTGTTATTTTCTGTGATGAGAAGATTGAGGGAGAAACAAGTTTGTCTGAGAAGGTCAAAAGTTTCATCTTGGACCTTCTAAATGTGGGATGCTTGTGGGATGTCTAAGTGGATATGTCTAAGAAATAGTTGGGTAGATAAGGCTGGAGTTTAGAATAGAGGTCTGGGCTAGAGGTACACATTTAAGAATTGCAAATATATAGGTATCTCTTTAAATAATAGGAATTTATAAAAACATTTAGGGAGAAAGTATATAGTAATTAAAGGCTTTACACTGAACCCTGAGGAATTCCAAATTTCAGGGGTTAGCTAAGAAAAAACAATAAAAATGACTGAAAAGTTGCAGCCAAAGGATAGAAAGAATATATGGAAATAATAGTGTCATGGAAGTCAAGAGATGAGAATATTACGCAAATGGAAGGGTATTCAACTGTGATAAAACAGTTGAATTATCAAGTGTGTAGACTATCTTACTCTTCACTAATGTTCACTGCCCCTGCCTGTTATGAATAACAATGAACTTGCTATGACCAGAAGTGACATGAGTCACTTTCAGCTAGCACATACTTCACCTACCTTCTTTCCTTTAGCCACGACAGGCAGTGTTGCAGGGAGAGGATGCCCTACCAGCCTAGCTCATGGAGCGATGGCAAAGTGGAAGACAGCTATAGCTGATCTGTGATGGATATGTAACATGAAGGAAAAATAAGCCCTTGTCATTGTTGTTTGGGTCTTTTGTTGCACAAAGCAAATCTGGCTGATTTTGAGTGATAAACTAAGCAAGATACAAGCAGGAAAGAGGACTCTGTGTTAAGCAACATAGGTGTTTGGTGACATTTGAAAGAGCAGTATCAGTAGAATGGTAGGAGTAAATATCAGTCTGAAATTAGGTGAAGAATAAGTTAGAGATGAGGAATTGGAGATAAACTGAAGAATCTCTAGAGAGCAGAGAAATGATGTGGATACTTGGGTTGGGGAAATGAGGCCAAGATTTTATCTTTTAAAGATACAGATAGAATTAAAGCACATTAGAACATTGAAAGGGAGGGAGGGAGGAGGTCAGAGAAGGGAGGGAGAGAGAGTGAGCATACATATGAGCTGAAGATGCATGACAGCAAGAGAATGACTGGAATCTGATAGGACTTGTGCTTCAACAGAAGGGAAGAAGGAGCAGCTGGGGTGCATGTCCAGGGCTGGGAGAATTTGCAATTCTAAACAAAGGTATATGTCTTTTAAAAATATTCACATTTTAGGAACCAATCTTCAACTCAATTTTATAGCTCCATTTTAGAATGTAGGGATTTGATACAGTTTCTTATGTATGCTCTCAGTCCAAAAAACTAAATTTAGTTAAAAAAAAAAAAACATTAGCTTTCCATCTGCTTCGTTCAGATTTATAGAGTAATTCTGCTTGAATTTATAAAATTCTATTCCTTTAAGGTACCTAGGACAAAATCTACAAGGTGCTGGAAATTTCTTGTCTTTATCATTCAAACAAAGTGATTGATCCTTTAAGCAAAGCTTTACTGATTATATTCATTTATGCATGCCCTACTCTGCTCTATACCTCTAAGCATCAGAACCTCCCCCCCCTCCCATCCAAAAGCATTTCCAGAATCTCTTTAACAGCTTATGGAACTCTTTGCTTTGGGGACTGGTGGAAGGAAGCATTTTGGGCAAAGTGTGGCTATAGTTTATTTTCTAGGGAATAAGTAATACTGCACATGTCATTATAAAAATGGATGAGCATGAAATGATTTGTTTCCTAAAAGAATATAGGGATGTTTTACAAGATGCAGTGTAATAGTTAGGATTTGTCCCCGACTCAGTCTAATGTTGACAGAGTCATAGCCAGTATCTGTCTGCAACTTTTTCCCCAGGGCTTATCAAATGGCAAATGTAATTCCTGGAGGGAGGCTTGATGTTCAAACTCTGAAGTAGTTATAGTTGAAACTCAGGATAAAAGCTTATTCTATGGCTCTGACAGCTTGACATACTCTAGCTACATCTTGTGGGTTCTTAGTACTTGTATTTTCATTATATTAATTGTAATTTTCTAAACTCTTATTAATTTCAGCTGTAATTCATAATATTTTTTCTTGTTTTTGGCCATTCCTGATTGAAAGACTCTGGTGAGACTTCTGTATTTACATTTGAGGGTGTAGTGACAGGGAGGATAAGTGACCTTTTCTTTTTCTTCTCTTCCTGTTCTACCTCTTTTCCATCATTTTTTTATTTTTGCTTCTTGCTCCTCTTCATATTTATTCTTTTCCATCTTATATGTTAACTAAATTAAATATTCAGTTTGGATAATCTTATAGATAAGATTCTCCACGAATTAATAAAATTACTTAAAGAAGTCTACTGTTTTATACCTCTATTAACACCAAACATAAGATACATTTTAGGTGTTACTGACACTCATTTGGTTATCTCTTGTTGCATCCAAGTATATATGTATATATGTGTGTGTGTGTGTGTGTGTGCGTGTGTGTGTGTGTGTATATGAAGATTTTTTTGAGGCCTAATTCATAATAAAACTTTAAAAAATTATAAGTCTCTAATAATCTCCTTTTATCCTTTCATGTAAACTGATCTTGGTCTTATATTGACATCTGCTTAAATATTGTAAGGCCTAACATTTCTTCAGCTTTCTTGAGATCTTTGAGACTCACATGGCCCCAAAGGCTTATCGGAAAGTTCTTCTCTTGTCAGATGTACTTCCATCAGCAGGCGACACTCCCAATTCAGCTAGTTCCCCTATCATCTTGACTAGCTGCACCCACCTGATCCTCAACAGAATGGATTTCACTTTCTTTTCAGACCATGAAATTATTCAAACAAGTCAATCACATCCCACAGCAGAAACAAGGGGGCATCTCTCTCCCTTCTTGTTACTACAGAGCTTGCCACTATGGCTTCACTTTGCACCCTAATGCAACCTGCATGTTGTCCTGCATGTTATACAGTGTTCCCTGAGCTATAAGATATATGTGACTAACAAACTTCTTTCAGTCTCATATGTCCAATGTCAGATATGTCCAATGCTCAGTCACCCTGTAGTATTTGGGTGAGAGATACCTCCTTACCAGTGAAAGGAATAGGAGGTGATCGGAAACATCTGACTTATATTCTTACAGAATAAGAAAAAAATTTATATAGTGTTGGATTTTGGTTAAGATTAGAGTCTGTTCAAAAAACTCTTGAAAAAAAGAAAAGTTAGTGAGTCACCTTTAAATCTAAGTGGAATAGTGGCTTTCAATAATAATCAATCAGTGGAAGCTACAAATAATGTTTTTCCTAAATTATGCTGTCACAGAAACCTTAAATTAATTAATTCCTTCATTTATTTGATTTAATATGCATTTATTAGGCTCCTATATGTACAAAATTAACTACTTTGGTGGGTCCTGAGAGGATACTAAAACTTGTATAGAACATAATACCAGTCTAAGAAATAAAGCCAAACTCATAAAATTATAGAATTATCAAGTTGGCAATAATATTGAAATCTTAGGTCTTAGAAGCTGAACCAAGGTTCAGAATCACAGGGACTTACCAAAGATCAAACAAACCCTATTAGCCTGATAGGCTGCACTGTGTATTCCCAACATTGAATTATAAAAGTGATTCAATGAATGACAGTGACATGACAATCAATTCTCTTTCAAGTGTCAAAACATGAAACAATCATAAAATGTTATAGGAGATAAGAGAGAGATATGTAGATAATCCTTATATATGAGAGTTCATGAAAAAAAGTAAGTGTTGAGCTGAGCCCAGAGATGGTTTACTATTACATTCATCTGCAAGGGAAAAAGCAAAGAGCATATTTATTGAAAAAGATGTCAGAAGCAAAGTTCTCTACAGTTAAGACTGTGGTTAATGTATGCTTGGAATGGTTGGGTGACTGAATTAGATGTTAAATTGCTTTTTCTAGAAATAAGAGTAGATATTAAAATATGAAGTTAACTAAGAAAAAGTAGTATAGTAAGTTAGTAAAAATGTTAGAAAGGTATTAATATTTCCATGACTTTAGTTGCAGAACTTCTAAGATAAACAGAAAGAAGCTTAGACACCTGAGAAGTTAACTTCAGTACAGTTCATTGTCTGCCTAGTGAGAAGTTTGAAAGACCAATACAATTTCTGTGGGCATTGGAAAAGTTGCTCCAATTTGCCTTATCATTCCCCATCCAGTCTCACCAAAATTGTTAATGACCCAACAAGTTTACAATTATTTAAATCAATATTAATAATGATCACCATTTATTGAACATCTACTGTGTGTGCATGCAAATTAAAATACTTTCGTATTGAAGAACTTGGTATCTTGTTAGGGTAGACATATGGTTTTCTCTTTTTTAGTTAGAAAATGAAAGTCATCCATCATTCATGCCTAGAGGGAGGAAGTGGAGTGCGTATTTTATATCAGCATCTTGAGAGTAACTCACCTTGGAAACTGACTCGTATTTGGGCTTAGAAGCTGCCATTTCTTCTATGAGAAGACAATTTTAATTGGGCCAGAACTGACAAGTAGTGTTTTGATATAAACAATACACAGACTTACAAATCAATAAATGCTGAGTAAGGCATGCTTCACCTCAGATTATATTGACTTACTGCAAAAATAGTGGAGTGAC
Organism: Cynopterus sphinx; assembly: GCA_030015415.1. Classification (NCBI taxonomy): domain Eukaryota; kingdom Metazoa; phylum Chordata; class Mammalia; order Chiroptera; family Pteropodidae; genus Cynopterus; species Cynopterus sphinx. The sequence goes on along the minus strand of CM057382.1, from coordinate 101,322,613 downwards.
AAAATGAAAATGTGTTATGTTTTATCTGAGTTATAGTGGCCATAGCAATATATAAGGTAATAGATTAATTCAGATAAAACCTGCTGCAAAAGAACAACTCTGAGAAAAGCAATTTGCAAACACCTATATGAAAGCAGTGTCTAAGGAACAATCAGCACACTTTACTAAAGAAAAATACCGGTCACACTAAACTTGCTCTCTATCTGTAATAGCAGACCACATTGGACAAGCATGACATTTTTATTTTAGCTGAGGATTTGACCTTCAACAGAGGTTGTTTTAGTAATGTTATTACTCAGAAGCATTAGGTCAATGTCCTACAGGGTCCAGAATTTAATTTTGACAAGGTCTTGGAAGTAAACATGTGATAGACAGTGATATATACCTTTAGACCAGTATGGTGAGTAGACAACCTCTGTCCATTAACTCTTTCATTTTTGCCTCAGCCTTTGAATCAAGATCATGTTCTTCTTAGGATGGCCTTAAGCAATGACTAATTCAAACTGTGTTATACAGGGAGGCTGCTTCAACCTAACTCCCTCAGGCAATTGTTACACCAGAGCTGTCTGTCAGTTGATGGAAACCTCCTGCTCAGTTCTACTCCCCCTCCCTGCCCTCCCCCACCCTCTTTCATAGATGTTGCTTGCCAGTAAAACTTTTAAAATCCTAACTCTGTCTCAGGATCTGCTTCCTGGAAAACTCAATTGACAGAGTGGTACTAGAAGAGCTTCAATTAAATAGCCAGTAAAATGGGATTTGGGGTCTGGATTGCTCACCATCTGGTTGTCAATAAGGATCCTATTCCAGGCAATATCCTTGTCACAAGGATCCTATTCTTGTCATAGGTGGTAGCCCAATTGCTCAAACTTTCATTGGTAGTGACTTTGGAGGATTTTCCAAGAAAGGAGACACAGTGAGAGAGAATAAAATGTTGATAACCAAACTCAGGATATAATAGTTACCAAACTTCAAAGATGATTGAATGCTCAGCCAAGGCATGACTATTAGGCCAAAGATAGCATCCTACTTGGGCAATCCTGCACAACTACACATCTGGGTAGATGCTTCTAAAGTTTTTGACTCCACAAATTCCTCTGACTCCCAAGAGCCCCTGGCAGTATCTTCCTTATTAAGAGATTGCACATCTCCATGTGGGAAGATACTGCTAGGGCCTCTTCCTTGTAAGGCAACAGAGACTCCTTTCAGGATTAGCCTCCACTATTCTTTTAGCTTTCAGACCAATAGCTGGGGTTAAGTTGAAGTATAATTAACATGAAGATATGTTGGGCATGACATGGATGAAAATATTTTATACTAAAGATCTTTAAGAATTAGCCAGCATGATCCAGCATGAGCTTCAGGAATATACTTTTGATTAGATTTTGGCAGTACCAAAATTTTATCAGAGGTCAAAATATGAATTTAAATAAGGAAAAATATATTGATTTGGAACACTTTCTCTGGATACAGGCTTAATATCCTAATAAGGACTTGGGATGGAACAAACTAGTTGCAAAATTGACTCCTAGAAACAATAGCCCTTATTGAACAAAGTCAAATGCCTGAATTACTGTGATAAATGGTAGAGGAAGAGATTAAAAAGGGTTGGAAATTTGCACGCTGGAATGGATACATTATATGAGCCTAGAAGACCCATTGGAAGACCCACGGTTAAGCTACAAAGACATACCTTTCACCAAGCCATGGATTCATCAGGAATGCATTAGAGAGAGGGTTTGCAGTATCACTAAATTGTTTAGCAGTAGCTCTCACCTGAAAGTCAGGATGTATAGGAGGAATGTTGGGATGGAATTTATCTTTTTAATAGCAATGATAACCCCTTTGGGTTATCTGAGACTTTGTCAATTCTGCAGTTCAGACTAGAGTGTGACACTCTAAGACTATTCCTTAAGAAAAAATAAAAATAAAAACAAATTAAGACATGCCCCAGTTTAGTAATTAGAAAAATACAGAGTAGAGAAGTGGGTAGAGAGAGTTGCAAAGAGATATTATGAGAGCTGAAAAGGATTAGGAGTAAATAGCTTTGGAAAATGAGGAAGGAAATAGTCTACAGTGCTGACTTGTTCACCATATTCTGGGAAACTAGAACTAAGGAACTACTTCAGACCTTAATGGAATTCAATTTAAGACTAATAAAAGTTATCTTTTATTATTATGAATAACTATAGACTTAGAATGAATATGATTTCCAAAGGAGGTTGAGACTCAAGTATAGGTTCAATAGGCCTTATAAATTCTGTGATGGTAAATAAATAGTCATTAATTAAGGAAATGTTAGAAACCATATATTTATATTTTTGAAGCTGATTTGGGGGAATATACTCATTCTAGCTTACACTGACTCCTTTAGATGACTCCTTTACATGACTGCCTTCAAATAGATGAAAAGCTGGTATTGTGGTCAAGAGGTAAATAGTGGAAGAAAGCAGATAATAACCTGGTGCAGAAAAGACTTGCACATAGAGGTATCTTCACAAGGTGTTAAGCTCCCTGTTACTAGTAGTGTTCAAGCAAAGGAAGAGTGGACATATCAAGGAGGCTACATAAGAAACTTTGGGAGGGCATTTAGATGATGTTAAGATATTTTCCTATTGTAAGCTTAAAGATTTGAAAAATTAGAATCTAACACTCTGAAGGCCTGTTCTCCAGAGTATGTATTACATATTTATAGAATTCAAAATGAGAGAAAAGGGGCCAAGATATAGAAGCTATAAGATATGTGGAAGATATAGGATGGATATTTAATAAATAAAAAAGTTAACAGGGGTCATAAAATCTCTTTTAAGAGGACTTAAAAAAACATATAAAATCCTCACATGTTATATGGGATAACTGAATTCTGACCCATTTTGAGAAGGGTGGAATAACAGAGGTGAATATATTAGTATATCTTTTAATATCCTTCTTGATCCCAATATTTGATTCTTTGAATTTGTTTTGTCTTTGAAAAAATATGAGTCTATCATGAAATTTTTATTTTACATTAGGAGAATCCTGATACAACTGTAGAGAAGAAGATTATTATCTTTAGTTCCGGCTTTTATAGTGTAAGAAGAATGTTTCATTATAAATCATCATATGTGCATTGAAGAAAATCTATGTATTGTAAAAATACACAGTGACGTGAAGAAACAAAAATGATAACTTCATATTATATTCATAAAGCCAATACAAAATGAAACTTTGACTTTAAAAGCATTTTAAAGCCTATTTGAAAGCCTTAAAAGCCAAAGAATAGTGATCAAAATAATTTACAACAGTTTGTAATACTTTTTTAGATTTTATTTTTATGTTTATATAAAAATTTCAATTTATATTTACATTTTATATAGGTGCTTATAAATGGATTAAATGTAATTTAGCTTTGAATGACATCTGGAAGTTGCATGACAGTAAATAGCATGAATTTAGAATGCACTCTACTTTAGGGCATTAGTTGTAAAATTAGAGGGAAAAAAGGTTTGAACCTTTCAGTTATGAAAATTGATAAGTAAGCAAATGAATTAATTTCAATTCAACAAAATTTTGTTGAGTTTTGGCAATTTGTTCTGCACTATGAGCTGTGTGCTGCCAGGAATCAGAAGTCCAGTGTTTCTAATTAAGTTTAGTGTTTAGTCTTTAACTTATTTTGGGAAACAGGACTTATCTTCATGAAGGGAGACTCAATAGTATTGGAAATATCATGGGCTCTGGAGTCCAATTTTGTTTAAAACGATGTTGAAAAGCAGAGTTTGTAGGACTTATTGCCACTTGGGCAGAACTACTTTCTGTCCTTAGTCAAGTAGATTGAATATTTCTAATAATTTTGAGGAATTGTGGAAGGTTTTTATCATGTTTGAGCTTGTTTGGTTGGCCAACTACAGAAATATTTCCAATTAGAGTGTGGAGGGGTTACATAAGTAAACTAATGCACATACTTACATATACTTGAGAATAATAACATTGAAAAAGAAAAAAAAAATTAGATCCCTATGACTATGTGAGGTCAACATTTTAACATTAATTGAGAAAAAAAAATATCAGCAGAAGCTACATACATGCATTACGCTTCTCCCTTTATAAGTCACTCCCACTTTTATTTTTGTTGATGGTTCATTAAATCTCTTAACTGAGTAATTCCTCTCCTTTCTTGAATCACTAAACTTTATTTCTACTCTGCTTCTGCAAATACCAGTATTAACTTAGTATCTAGATGGCATGCTCCACTTCAGAGTTCTAGAATCTATCACTTCTCCCTCCTAGTCTCCTTTTCAAACTTTGTTCTTGTTAATCTAAATACTTTAGGCTGGGCTCACTCACTCTCTCCAGCTCAGTACCTTGCTTGTATTGTTGTGCTTAGTCAAATATATAATTAGCTTTCTTTTTGGCAGTGATAGCCCTACTTTTTAAATGTGAGAATATTTTATTTGAATATACCTTTTCTACAAATAGTATATACATATTGGATCACACATTCAATGCTACATAATAAAAGCATTAACTTTTAAGAATGAAGTTATTAATTACATTTATGTCAACCCGAGTTGAGTGGAGGTTTCTGGATTCTAAATAACTTTTTCAGATGAGGATTCATGAAACTGAATTAAAAAACTCTTGGTCAATATATTATATAGTTTTTAAGGTCATTTTCAGTGTCTTATCAGTGCTTATCAATATTGAGATCCTAGAGGCAGTGTATGGTTGAACTTGTCCCTAGAAGATAAGGAAGTGAACTTTAAAGTACATCCAGTATTCTATAAGAGTCCTTATTTTGGATAAGTAATATTTGGTGGAGGTACGTAATTGTAGTTTAAATTCTGTTTTTAAATCATTTTGTCTTGAAATAGAAATTAGTTATTGCAAGAAAAGGAACAGACACGATAGAAGATAAATTTCATAGTTTTATTAGAAGAGGCCATAGACTATATATTTAATAAAGATATTTACTGGTGATATACAAAACAGAATATCTCTCTAACTGTATCTACTATATCTAATTGTTGTCTTGTATATTCTACACTCTTCTGTCCTGCTTATGCCCTAGGAGGCTGATTACTACAATTTACATCACCTTGATTTTTTTCCTTATGATTAATTTCAGCCAACGAGAGGAACAAATGATATCAGGTAGCAAGAGAAGAGAGAGATCAGAGTATTTATCCTCATTGCTCATCATCTTCCCTACTTTGCTGTGGTTCTGTTAGTGGCCAGTCCTATGGTTATAGCTTCTGTCAGGTGGCTCCTCTTTCACAGTCCATCGACCTCTCTGGGCTTCACTAATACTTTTTCTTCCCCTGATTCCTTAAGTTCTAGGCAGTGTAATGCTTTCTATGGTTGTTAGTTCCTGGGTGCTTCATGACTGCTTGTGCAGGATACCCTTAAATCTGCTTTAACCTCTGTAAATAGTTCCTTTGTTCAAGAAACATTTAGGATTGCCATGTTTCTTGACAGAATCCTACAAATTAATATCTTAATTTTTATTTATTTTACAAAGAGTATAGAAAAGGGTGGGAAGATTTTAGAAAAAAGAATCAGCCTCACATCACCTTAAGATTTATCAACTTTGTGGAACTGAAATAGGATCTTAGCATAATATATATGTGTGCAGAATAATGGATTCTGCTTGAGGACATAATGAGCTAAGCGATCATTCTGACCACTTGATTAATTATAATACTATGTGATGTGGAATATAATTCAGTTAAATAATAATTAACACTGATTTTATTTGACTTGAGCAGAGTGGAACCAACTTCACTGATGTGTAAGTATAGATTTGAATCTGCTGCAGTCGCATAATATCATGAATATGTTGTTGATTTACTCAACCAGTCTTCATAAATTTACCCACATGGGTGAGACTTAGCTGATGGCCATGTCAGATGAGTGTATCAAAAACCAATTTAGTTTCTGCACTGCTAAATTCCTGTGTTGAGATGACTTGAAAAATAGTTTTATAGTCTAAAAATCACATGTTTTGGTTATAAAATATTAAGAGATCATGTAAATCTGTAGCATACAACTCTGATTATTTTAATTTATTTGAATTACTGATGTGCAGTCTTATGAGTCTGGCAAATCATAAGTCACATCAAAGTCATAAGTCGACTTAATTTAAATAGTGGCCTTTTGATATGGGCTGCTGAGGGTGGCAAAATGGAAGTGCTCTCTGCTTAATTACCATCTATATGGTATTATAGCTAATAATGTTACACATGCCCTTGCACCTTGAAATTTAATCCCCTTCTCAGCTGGCATTTTCATGTTTGAATTGCTGTGACTACTTCAACCAGATTGTAGGAGCCTGGGGCAGAAACTGAGTCCTCTTCTAAGTCAATGCAGAGCAGAGCACATTGTCAGTGTGCAGCAAATGATTCACGTGTAAAACTTTGCAGAGGGTCTTGACTTAACTGACATCAGATGAATAATGAAGGCAATCACAATGGGGAAAAAATAGATTCTTGCTATAAGGTTCTTAGTTTCTCTTGACTGGTATCATTAAAATGGTTTTTCACTTTCTGCATGTGTCTGGACTAGATGTTTGGTACAGAGGAAGGGGCTGGCTTAGTCCTTTCTGCTTCCTGCCTGCTCTTTTTCTTCTTGATTTATAATGCTAGACTTATGGCTCACAAATTCTTACACTTCCCATTCAACATCTGTTCCCTTTAACAGTACTCTTCAGAGAACTGAGATTGAAAAGAAATATTTTAACCTTAATAAATGGGTAACCTGTCTGAGTTGTGAAGATATTCCCTATACATAAGCTACCTTTTAGATGTGAATGAGTTAGATTTTCAATTGCCCTTGAAAATTAATGGTATGCAATTAATAATATGCTAATTAATTTATTCTCTGTTCCATATGGTATGGGCTTGAGTTTCATGCTAGGTTTGTCCTTTTGAAAATTACTGAAAAATAATTTCTTACCACTGAGAAGTTTTAAATAAGATTCAAGGTGGTCTATTGGGTAGAACTCTGAACTAAAATTACAGAACTAAAAGTCTTGCTACTTAAATTTTAAGGAAGATAGAACTAACTTGGTCTTTTTGTAGATGTTCATTTTAGAGCTTTTGTCAATAGAATATTGACAAAGCATATAACCCTGACACAGGATTGCTAACAAGCCCACTTTACTTAGATGAGCTGTGAACAAATTCAGTATGTAGATGATATCTTGTCACTTTGAGTTTCAGAAATATCTCTACTTCAAGGACCTAGATTCAAATTTGGTCTCAATCTGTTCAAAAAACTTAAGCTTTCTGCTTGAAGTCACCATTAACAATTAATTTTTCTCACTAAGACCAGTAGGCTACATAAATGGATGGTGTTTGCAAAATGTTCAGGGTTCTTGCAACTTCTTTTGTTAAGTGTTTAGAGCTCTTCTTACCTCTGGGTTTTGAACCATATCTCACCCTATACTTTTAGTCTCTTCTCTATTAATAATTAGGGAGTTACCACATACTCTTAGAGAAGGTGATATGTATAACATTTAATTGCTACTGACCAATCAGAAGTCACAATAGCTGTAAATAACTGGAACAGCTGGATAGAGCAAACTAGCTGAATATCAGCTCTGCTGTTAAGCTAAGATTGTCTTGTCAAATGCCAAGTGTAAGAGATGCTGAAGCAGCCCTGTCTATTTCTCCACCCAGTTCAATATTTCATTATATGCTCAAGTTCCCTACTATTTCTCTTCCTAAAGGCTTTTTCTGTGTCTTTGTACAAATCAGTAAGTGCTGGAGAATTAATGCCACCAGGTCAAACTTTTGGTTAATAATGAGTGAAAGTTGAAATATAAATACCCTTGTGTTCTTGTGCCACAGATGAGGCAATTCTGAGGCATATTCCACATTGTTTTGAGGGATCTTCAGTAGCTTTAGCTTTGGTTACCCACAAAGTGTCTTATCGATTAAGACACTTTCTATTGGTTTCCTGTGTCATATCACCTCTTCTCATCTAATGCTTCTTGGGAGCACCCAAATAAATAGGAAAAGACAAAAGCAGGAGTTGGCACTGAACTCTAGAGGGGGCAGTGATTTTTTCTGACTGGGTTTTGTGTGTATTCTGTCTGTGAGTTTCTTTTCTCTGCCATGTCTCAATTGGCACTGTTGTCTGGGAACTCATATGTATGACATCCTGTATATTATTGCTGTGACCATGAGACCTGCTTTTTTTGGCAAAGGAGGCTAATGATCATGAAATTCATTAGTCTTACCATACATATCCCTTAACCTTGAGGTAGCTGTCCTAATGGAACTTAGGGATAGCCTCTTAAAAGGAGAGTGAAGTAAAGCCCTGTAGAATTGGGGTACTATCCTTTAAGATATGGTATAATTTTCAGCCAATTGCTACTATGTGATGCTATGTTTGTGACAGAGTACATGGATTCAGGAACAGGTGTAATGAATGGAGAGATTACTTTTACTATGCTGAAATGACCTACTTGGGGAAATTTTGCTTCCTGTGCCCTCTGCTATAGTAGAGATCCTGATTTCTAGGAAAGAGATTGGCCATTTCTACCAGGAGACACAGTAATGGTCTCACCTAATAGCTGCTGCTAGGTCATTTGAGGCTCATCGTGCTATTAGATTAGCAAGCAAAGGAGAGAGTTACTGTACCGACACATAATTAACCCCCATTAAAACAAGAAGATGGAATTGCTGCTATAAGATAAAGAGAGGAAAGAATATGTTTGAAACCCACACATTCTCTGGGATTCTTACTGAGTCTTTTATAACAACACAAAAATATAATAAGCAGGGCTTGGACTTCCTTGGGACAAGCAGAAGTACTGAGTATTCAGTACTGAGTATGCAGTAGAGTGAGTAGAGTGAATTTTAACAGGAAGTGTACATTGTCAATTATAGTCTCGATATCAGCTGCAGTAGTGAAGACTGTAGCTTACACCAATACATTTCTTATTTTACCCCCCCATTAACCTTCTCATTGTAAGTATTATTTGTTTGTTATTTTTAAAATTATTTTAGAAATTGTTATGGACCATCAATTTGAAGTAGGAATGGGTCAAAATGAACTCATCTTGGGAGATGAATAAATCTGTATATTGCAAGGGGCAGACTGTAGCAGATATTGGATTCTGAAGCATATCCCTTTCAATAGTCACTATTGAAATAGCACTTGCTGTTTTGGTACAAGAACATATTGATGAGATCCATTTTAAAATGCTACATTTCCCTGCCTGAGAGCTTCCTATTAGCCCTTGCCCAGGGCAAGCCAGAAGTGCTGGGGTTATTAATGTTTCTAAGAATAGCACTCAGTGGATGAGGAATGAGGAACTTGAGCATAAGTACTTATAGATAACTTCTTTTAGATGGAACAACTCTGAAGTTCCTTTCAGTCTCTCCCAGAGAGTTTTCAGCATGACTGAATCCCAGGTGTCTGCAGTAGCAACCTGCTCATTAATGTGCCTTGTATTGGCATTTTTCCTTCTCTTTCCCAATTCCTTACCACTCTACGGTGCTTCTTAGGATCAATTCCTAATCTCCCTAATAAACCACTTACACTCAAAGCTGTTGAGTTAACTGAAATCAAAGAGGAGTCTTGAATGCTGCACTTCTCATATTTTTTTGTGTTCACGTGCACTATGTGTCAACAAGATAAAGATCTAGAACTTGTCAATCTTATTAACCATCATTTTTCAAAAATTTCATATCTTGAAAAAATGGAAGTTTTGGGAAAGACTTGAAAACATTTAGAGAAAAAACACCTCCATGAGAGACTAAAATTTCCTAAACTACACAAAGTTATTTGTAACTATCATTTTAAAATTTGTAGATGTAAATAGGCACCATCTATGTGAGAACCAGAACCTTCTTCCCCCATACAACCTGGGCACTGAAAATTGAAGCCATAATTTATTATCTACATTAATATAACTTTACAGTTCATTAGCATTTCTTTACTCTTCTAGGGCTATCTGCTTAAGCAAATCATGTGATGATGATTCATTATAGGAATTCTTCAAGGGAAAATATCAATAGATAGTTTGTGCCCCCAAATTCTTTGGCCACCTGAAATTCTTGCCTTGATATTCCCACCAAGCCTGATGGCTGTATCATAATTCCTACCCAATCCTAATAATGTCCCGAATTGAAAGACCCACCTTAAACAAATTTCCAATTCTCAATAAATTCTTATCATACTTCTCCCTTTGAAACATTGTAAAAGATTTTCAGGGTGCAGTTCTCCCTTGAATTTGGTAAACAATAACCCAACTTTGTCTCACAAATGTATTTGTGTTGATAATGTTTGAGCAAGATTTTGCCATTATTTCCTATTATATTTAAGAAAACTGGCTTAAAAGTAAGTAGTTGTGTATAACATACTAAGAGAAGATGGAGTTAAATCAAAGCTGAACCTTACTATGGGCCAAATCATTTCTTAAGCTCTTTTTTATTGTCATTTTGGATCTTAGAGGAAAAGATACTTTCAGTCCACAAGAGTCAAATATAGAAAGCTTATCTCTAATTAGTAGAAAGAAATATTCTGGCCATTTTCTGGGTTTGTTAAACATTCTTTTTAAGTTAAGCACTTTGTGTGTGTACTTATTTTATGATGAGAGACTGAATACACAAGTTGACATATGACAGTAGAACCCCGACCCACATCCTCTGCAGCAACCAGCCTGGGAAATTGGATCACAGTCTTTTTATAGTTAGCTCAGAAGGACTAGGACTTGATTAATGACAGCTAACTTCCCTGTTTTATAACTTTACAACCTGCCCACCCATGAGCCTTCTAACTCGGGAACAAAAGAAAGCAAATATGCTCCCCAAACAAATGACAAAAGATGCCCTGCTTCCAGTTAAGCCTTCTCCAGCTACCCCATGTCAACAACCTGTGATGAGAGACTACCTGAAGCCTTCTTTTTTTTTCACAATAAAGCTTTCTCACTCCCTAGCTGGCTTTGTGTCTCTGCCAAATTCAAGTGATGGTGGCTGACTCCCTTGCTAAAGCAAGCTCTGAACAAATAGTTTATTTGTTCTCATATTCATGATCTTTGTTTATATCCACAGTTATAAGAACTTTATGAAATAGTACTTTTGACAAATAAAAACACTTAGGCAAACAGAAATACGTACATTGTCTAAATTCACAGAGCAGTTAATGGCAGGGCTGAGATTTGAAACTAGTTTGTCTGACTCTATATTTTGTTTCAACCACCATTCCAAAAATAGTGTTAAAGCAAGGTTTTAGAACTGTGCTATTCAACAGTGTGAACTTTACTGTAGCCCTGTAATCCTCAAAAACAGGAACAGTTAAAAACCCCCACTCATTGTTTCCAGCAAATTGACTCACCACAAAGAACCACCTTTTCCCATATGACTTAGATAAAACTCATGGATGCTGTCTTTGTTTACCTATGCCAGTGCTAGACACACTCTTCAGAAGCTCGACTATTTGTCCTGACTGATCTTTGGGAACCAAGATGACTCAGCCACCTTTAGGTAAACCTCTCCTCTTTCCATGGGCCCTGATCTTTGACTCATAGTCAGCCTACACCAGTATATAGTCAATCCTTCCTTACCTGTCCCTACTGAGAGTCAGGTGACTGCAAGGAAGTACATTTGTTGATCACTGTCTGATCATGCCATGTCTGATCACTCCCACACACTCAATTCTTTCTAGGTTTGTTTATCACCTGGTGTAAAAAAAATTTTCTTTCTGCCTAACTTTTGAGATGCTTGCAGATCTTGTGATCAGAGATTTCTCTCTAGTGTAATAGTTCCTTTTGCCTTATTGTAACATGCCTTTCCTTTTATTATAAGTATTCATTCGTAATGATTTTCAAAATAAATTTTCTCCTTACTCAAATCTGTATTTTTTTTATTTGAAATGTCTAATTAAAATGTAACATAAGCCATGTATGTAATTTAAAATTTTCTGGTAATACATGGAAAAAAAGTAAACAGGTAAAATTAATTTTAAAATCTATTTTATTTAGCTCAATGTATTCAGAATGGGTTCATTGCAACATATAGTAAATATCAAATTATTAATAAGCTATTTTATATCTCTTCCTTTATACTACATTTTTGATATCCAGTATGTGATTTTATACTACAGAACAGCTCAGTTTGGAATGGCCACATTTCAAGTGCTCAATACAGTAGTCCCCATCTACAGTTTCATTTCCTGTGGTTACAGTTGTCCATGGTCAACTGTGGTCTATAAATGTTAAATAAAAATTTTTAGAAATAATTAATAAGTTTTAAATTGTGTGCCATTCTGAGTAGTGTGATAAAATATTGTATCTTCAACTCTGTCCAGTGTATCCTGTCCACACTGTGCACATTCCTTGCCCATTAGTCACTTAGTTGCTATCTCAGATGTCTTATCCATTACCAAAGTGAAGAGACCATATTCACATAACTTTTATTATAGTATATTATTATAATTGTTCTGTTTTATTATTATTATAGTTAATCTCTTACTGTGACTAATATATAAATTAAACTTTATCATAGGTATGTGTGTATAGGAAAAATCGTAGTACATATAGGGTTTGGTACTATCGTGGTTTCAGATATCTGGGAGTCTTGGAATGTATCCCTTATGGATAAGGGGGAACTACTGTATTTTGCTACTATATTGAGCAAAGCAGCATTTTGGGTGCAGGTTCCCTTTGTCAACTCCCTGGAAAATTTGTTTTCCTCACTAAACTCAACTTAGTTCCCACTCCCTTTGCTCTCCTCCCATTATTTTTATTCTTATTGTTATTCTATTCTTATTCTCCTTCCTCTTCTTCCTCTACTACTACTAGTAGTAGCAGTAGTAGCAGCAATATTGCTATGACTACTTCAGTCTTTTCTCTTTGCCTATTTAAGAAGCTTGCTTATTTTTAGTTTTCAGATTTCACTGCATGAGTCACATTTTCTTCAACTTTTATAAGTAACTGAATTCTTTGACATTAAAAAAGATTAAGACCACAACTCAACATGTATAATTATTTTCTAATGTCGGATTCTTCTCAGTGGAGGAGAAAAAGACAGTCCATGCTTATCTAAAAAATTATAGCTTTAACCCATATACACAGAAATATTAAGTATAATAAATTAAAAATGTCTCATAATCAGGTACATTTAGTGGATAAAGTTGGTTGAGTATTTGAATTGAATATTGGGGTTGATAAGCTGTGAGGGGCCAAAAAGGAATAAGGGGAAACTTGTACTTAACCAAAAAATATTGATTTATGTCTTCTCTAAAGTTCTGTTAATTCTTTTTAAAAATATCATTGAAACAATACCTGATGCTTCTATATTCACATTTGAGTCTGGATCATCTCTGCAAATGAAACAATAGCTTATAAATTCCTGCTGCTACTTGAGTGCATCTCTAAAGATTGCTTTGAAATATCACTACATACTCAGCATTTGAGAAACTAAATCTGATAAGAGAAGGATTGCTGCTTCAGTGGTCCATGTTACTCAGTAAATTTCCCCAAGTGACCATCCACTGTCCTAGCTAATGTGGCATTGTTCACCAGCTGGATTTACTGGAGCTCTTTGCTTGGCTTGCCAGTCACAAAGATGATAGATGGGCTCATGTCCAGGTATTCTTTTTCTGTGGTTTGGGTTATGAGTAATGTTATTATTTAGATTTTGTTTTACTTCATTCTTTCTTTCTTCCTCTCATTTTCAAGTCTGATAAAGCACTATGAATTTTATACTACATAAAATTTAAAATTATTTAATTCCACCAAAATTTATTCAGAACCTAGTGTGCTGCAGGCATTGAATTAAGCACTGGTTTCCACAACTGGGTAAAATACTCAAGAAAAGAATCTGATACTTTAGAAGAAATATATATAGAAAATTAAATATATAACTATAATAAAAATATGATCAATGCCACAAGATAGTTGTTTTTAAAATGCAGGTGTATCAATGAGTGAAATTAATTTCATTGCATAGTAATTACATTTGATCTGATTTTTAAGGAGGTCATGCAAACCAGAAAAGTAAAGACACATCAAGCACAGGAACTAGCACGAAGGAAATGATATATTCAAGGTGAGTGACTAGGGGCTAAAATGGAGTATAAGAAAGCAGTAGAGGGTTTTAAAGTTGTAATCTATGAATAGATTATGTATCTGCTGTTAATCTATAGTAAGGAGTTTGGGATATGATCTGTGGCCTACAATTGTGATTTTGGAGAGTGTAGTTAATAGCAATTCCAATATAATATGTAAAAGATACTTTATTTTGGATATTTGCAAGTATACCTTTTTAATTCTGCCTTTCCTGATATGTAGTTTTTATTTTAATATTGCAGTCCTCTAACCAGGTAATTTTGTATTTGACAATGGTCAGGCCCTTTGTATCCACTTATAATGGGGCTGTCCATGTCAGAGGGAATCTGAGAATGAGGTATGATTCTTCTTCTAGGATGGACCACTTTAGAGGACCTTCAGTTATCCTGATACCCAATCAAGGTTCTTAAATGAAAAAAGAACCTAATTATTAAAGACAATATCCCTGTAAATTATGATAAATTGTCTAAATAATTGTGCAGGACACACAGACACTAATAACACTCAGAGATGATGAGCCTAGCCAGCATTTTCTCAATGGAAACATGGGGACACACCACATACACGTACAGAGAATGAGAATTATAACTACAAAGACATCTACAAAGACAAAGACACATACTTGGACACCTACACTGGGAAATACAAAGAGCCTACCTCAGTATTTGTTCAAAAAAAAAAAATTGGAGTACCGATAGATGCTACAACATACATGAACCTTGAAAATATGCTAGATGAAAAAAGCCAGACACAGAAAGCTACTTACTATATGATTCCATTTATATAAAGTGTTCAGAATAGGCAAATCCATAGAGACAGAAAGAAGATCAGTGGTTGCCAGGGGCTTGTGGGAGGGGAAAATGAGGAGTGATCAGTTAATGGGTATTGTCTTTCTTTTGGAATGATGAAGATATTCTGGACTTAGTGGTGATCGGTGCACACATTGTGAATATGCTAAAACCACTGAATCAAACTGGTTAAATAGTCAGTTTTATACTACATGAGTTTTATCTCATTAAAAAAGTGATTTATACCACCCCCCCCAAAAGAAATCACAGAAAGAAAGACATAGTATTAACATAAAACACAGAAGAAAAACAAAACTTATCCATATAAACACACATTGAGAGATATACATAGAGAATGAGAGAGAAAGAGAGGGAGATATAATTATAGACAGATACATGGACAGAAAGTAAACCAGAGGTAGAGAATGCATAGGCATTACAGTTGAAGTGGGGGCAGAAAAGATTATATTAAAAAATGGTAAAATCAAGATAAATAAGAATCTCAGTTTCTAAATCAATTACTTAAGTAGGCAGGATTGACATGTTTCCAAGGCAGATTTAGACTATATGAAAGATGACCTGTTTTTAAGGTGACATTTATTTAATAGTGGGAATGACACAATATGTAAAATGACATTTCAGTCACTTAAACCATTTAATTATAGAGTAAGAGAATATATGAAAGGGCATAATTGGAATTTGGGACTTGTGGGAATATTTATTTTAGTCATACACAGGTATTCATCTCTAATATCTGTGACATTGTATTATGGGTAAATAATAAGTGTGCTAATATGTGTTGAAAGGAATAACATTCTTTAGGAATAAATTTAACTAATTTCCTGTATATAATATTTGGCTTTAATTTTCTTACAGTAGAAAGCAGCTTAGTTATCTCAGTTGATGTTATTTTCCTGTTAAAGGGCTGTTCTGATATTGCTATGTCTAATAGATCTGCTGTTATTTAATAAGAAAAAGTTCAAAATCCTTTGAGAATTTGAAACTGAAAGTTATCAGATGTTCTGTGTGAGAACAATGTGGTTTAGGTGTAACTGAAAGCTGTGGTACTGTTCTCACCTTTTTAAAAGGAGTTGAGTATCCTGCTAATCTAAACATAGTTCATCACCATGGTTCTTATTTAGTTTCCTTTTTTTTTAATTTAGACTGCATCCTTTCTTATTTCTGTGATAGAAACTTTGGATTGGTTCAGAATGTACCTTGTCACTTCACTGAGTAATGTGAGAAAAAAAGAAAAGTTTGTCTTATAGACTGAGGTTGGAGGAAACAACTGTGGTTTATAATAGTATGACTTCATCTTATCTTTCCAAGGTTGTGCACCTTACTACATTCTTGAAAGAATGCTTCCAACAAAGTGCCTTCTTAACATGAATGAGATCCTTTTATTGTTCATAGGAGTTCTGGAAGCCATCTTTTTTCAGCTTCACTTCTTTTATTATCTCTTTTATCTTGCCTACTTTCATCTTATGCTTTCTCTTTGGCTTACAAAATGAGTAAGCAGCAAGCAAAGAGGGGTAAAGGCCAGGACTCAGATAGTGGCCAAAGGAAGCTACTATAAATTCTAAATCTTTTGGTTAAATTTGCAAAGTAGAACAGAGAAATGCTGCCATTTCTATAGAAGAGATGAAAAATTATTTGAAGGACAATACATATATGTACAATTAAAGATCATTAAAATTAATGTTTGAAAATTTGACATGTTTGTTGAGTTGCAGGATGAATGCATTGATAAAGGGAAATGAGAAAAAATTCAACTCATCCTAGGGATCAGAGTCTTTCAAAGATGAGGAAAAAGGCCTTGTTTTGGAGCATCTGTTTTAATTTAGGAGGCTATTTATTCATCGTAAAATAACAGGAATATGCAAATACATATCAAATAGATGTAAAGAAAATTGGTTTCCCATTGAATTTCAACTGTATGGTGGGATGTGTAAAGCAGTTGTACGATTGCTACCAAATTATCTACCGCCACATGTTGCCTTTTAATGTCTGATTTTGCATAGGATTGTGACACTGTTGATTACTTTTTGACTTTTTCTTCTTTATCTCTTCAGTATTTCACACTCTTGATTCTCATCCTAACTCCTTATAACTGTTATTTCCATTCTTCTTCTTAGGCAGCCTTTTCTACATCTGATTTTTAAAAGTAAGTTTTTTACATCTGGATTTGGGTCTTGATGCTGTTCCTTTCTCATGCTCTTTTTCTTCCAGGGAAATATGGTTTCATGGACTCATATATTTATGGTATCCAAATTTCATGGATGGACCCACTTATGTTCATGATTTAATGGACACAAATATTTATGCTCTCCAAATTTCTACTTGCAACTCAGATTTCTTCTGAATTGCCTCACTTTATTGAATGTTCCACTGGGATATCTCATAATATATTAAATCAGGGGTCTCCAGTTCCTGGGCCATGGACCAGTACTTGTCTGGGGCCTGTTGGAAACTGGGCCCCTATAGGAGGTGAGTGGAAGGCAAGAAAATGAAGCTTCATCTGTGTTTGCAGCCTCTCCCCAACACTAGCATCAGCACCTCAGCTCCACCTCAGATCATCAGGCATTAGATTCTCATAGGAACGCTGGTACCTAGTGCCAAAAATGTTGAGGATTCCTGTATTAAAAGAGTTAATACATTGAATGGAAATCATGTATTTAACTTTATTTTCAACTCATTACCCTTCCAGTTTATAAGATATCAAAATAGTTCTACTTTCTTAACCTGGAAACCTGGGAATCATCCTATTACTTATTTTCTCTTTTACTCAAAAGTTATCTAAGCATTCAACTGGTTCAATCTCTTTACCATCTCTTTCTTTCATATTGCCCCTTTTCATTTTTTTTCTTGGAAAAATTTCTTATAAATTTATATTTACATTATTTCAGCAGTTTCCTAATCTCCCTCTTTCTAATTAATCTACCCAGAAACATCTTTTAAAAGTTGTTAATATGACCATATCACTCTCAAGGTTAAAATACTTCAATGGTTTTGTATAACTTGAAGGCTAGCGTACACACTCTTGTGTGTGATAAACAAACATATCATTTTATGATATCTACTCAGTCTTCTCTTTTACTACTCCTCTATCTTGAACCTAGATACCCAACCCTAAGAAATGGTTTATAGTTTTTCTCTAATAGGTTAGCTTTCCTCATGCTCCTTCTTTACAGGCTGTTATCTCTTTTTAGATTTGTTTTGAGAGCCTACTTTTATTCATTATTCAAGATCTTGATTGAGCATCATCCTTCTGTAACATCTTTCATGTCCCTCTCTCTCTTCCAGAATCATTTTTTCCTTCTTTTTATCAGCACAGTATTTATTAATTTATTTAACCTCTCTTATGCCAATTTTAAGCTGCATTGTGCATTCATTATAGTCAGAAACCTTGTCATTTTAACAATGATAACATTAATAGTAATAATATTAGTCCCACTGGAGGATTTTAAGGACTGAAGAACAGGATCTGATATAATTATAAATGATCACTCTGGAAACTGTGTGTGGACTAGGACATAAGACCAAAGAAGAACAGCTCTTGTAATGAAATAATTGAGATGTACTTTTTAAATCAGGATAGTTATGGGAAAGGTGAGAGAAGTAGCTAATAGGATTTGCTGGTGGATAGGTGATGGATATGTGCTGTGGGTGTGAAGGAAAGGTGTCAAGGATTTTGATTTGATTAAATAGATGTATAGAATAGTCAGTCACCTATCAAAACTGAAAGACTATGGGATATGTAAAATTTAGGAGTATTGGGAATCAGGGATAAGTTTCAGATGGCTATCAGATATGCAAGTGGAAATGTTGAATTAGTAGTTAAATATGAATCTGAAATTTAGGGTAGAATTCTGGAATGGCTTAAATTTGGGAATTAGAGTATTTAAAATTATGAGGCAGGAGATCATCGAGGAATAAAAGATAAAAAAGAAAGGCGAAGGTTTGGAGACTTCAATATTTAGAGGATGTGAAGATGAGGAGAATTCAGCTAAAGAGCCTGGGAAGAAATGGACAGTAATGTAGATAGAGTATCAAAAGAATCAAGAGAGACAGGGAGAGAAAAAGTGTTCTGAGGAGGAAGTGATGACATATGTCAAAGTTATTAATAAGTTACAATGAGAACTGAGGCTTGATTACCATTTTTATATGAAATCTTGCCATTTGTTCATTCATTCATTCATTCATTCATTGCAAGAGTAAACTTGAAAAACTTTAGAAGTACTGGTGTGGGAACTGTAAATCAAATATAAAGAAAATATATTAGAGAAAGGAAACAAATGGGGAATCTCTAAATCAGTCTTATAGTACATGTGTATTCATGTATTTTCTTGCACCATCAGAGAAATTTAACGCAAAAGGTAGTATGAGTGAAAGTAATGCCCTACAGTTTGTGGGAATTGACCAGCACATTTTCTAGAATTTTCTTTATTAAGAGGAAGAAAGGAAGACAATATTTCAAAGTTTTACAATGTAGCTGAAGCCATATTGAGAGTTTCTATAAAATAATTACTTGTCTAGTGAAAGAAGCCAGAAGTTTGTTTGACATGATTAGGAATGGTAGAGTAGATTTGAGTAACATTTGATATTCACTGGCACTATGTGAACATGCATGCATAATGACATTTTTTTAAAAGGTTAATGCATGTATTATGTAAGCATGGATTACTTTAAATCTGTGCAAATTTTCCCCAAGAAATAAAAAATAAAATCAGTCTCCATTATGTCAATACTGATATAAAAATTTTAATATAAAGTAGTTGAAATACAAATAAAGTACATTTAAGAATTTTTAACTGTGAAGAGTAGAATCTTCTTTTAAGAAAATTATCAGTTGAGCTTGTTGTCTTTAACTTAAAATAATTAAAAATAAGCAATATAGTCAAATGCTTCATAATTCATCTCCCCTAGCTGCTCAGATTTTTTTCTCCTAACACACAACTAAAATTATTAGTTAAAATGACACATTTTAAGTTTATGTTAACAACTATTTGTTGAGCGACTTCCACAAGTAAAATGCTGTTAGATGTTGTGGTATCAGCCTTAAAGGAGTTTGAAAACATTTAAATCTGACTCTGAACAGTGTACTAGCACTACTGTAACTTAGACATCTGTAGCACTACAATTACACTCTGGCAGGGAGATGAGGGTTGGATATGAAGGACAGTGGTGAAAAGAAATGTCCTTAGTCAGCAGAATTTTAAACTCTGAGGGAGAAATAGCTAGAATATTGTTTCCTCAGTGGCCATTTGTTAGATTAGTGATTTAGGAACTTGGAAAGAACACAATTTGAAAATTAGTGACAAAGTACTAAGGGGTAGAGGTTTACTGATGGCTCTCTCTGAAAGGGCACAGAGTGTAAAGTAATTTGTATCACATGTGAATACTCACCAGAGAGCAACCTCAGCAAAGGAGGAGCTTAATAATGATAATAATAGTGATAATAATAATAATGATAATATTAAGCCATTCTTGTCCTTGCTCAATGGGTTCAAAAATTCTTCAGGGTGGTGGGAATGGAGATTACACCTGACTCAACAGATGGACTTTCAAGGGTGAATGGCTGCAGTCACTGCTGATTTCCCAATTTGTCAAAAGCAGAGACCTACACTCAGACTCTAATATGGCTCCATTTTCTGTAATGATAAGCCTACCAGCTGTGGCAGATTGGTTACAATGAATCACTTTTCCGATATAAAGGGCTAGGTTTTGTTCTCATTGGAATAACATTACTCTGCATATGGATTTGCCTTCCCTTTTTTCAGCTGTTCTTCCAAAACCACAGATGACTTAGTCATTGTTATGGCACTTTCCATAACATTTCTGACCAAGAGACTCATTTTACAGCAAGTTACAATGTTACAATGAGCTTATGATAATGGAATTCACTGGTCTTATGTTCTCCATCACCTTGAGGTGTCACATTCTATCATACTGGAAGCACAGTTTTAATTGATGTGTGAAGTGATATTTTGAAGATCCTGTTTTGGTGCGTTTGGGCAACTTCTGGTGAGCTGAGGTAATTGCCATCAGGATGAGGTATATGTCCTAAATTAGCCATCAATTTGTGGTAGTATTTTTCCCATAGCAGGATTCATCAGTACAGGAATTAAGATGTGTACATGTGAGTGACTTTTCATTCTATAACTTTTGGTGATCAGCTAATGAAATTTCTCCCTCTCCCCCCTTAACTCTGGGTTCTGCTGGTCTAGAGATCTTCATTCCCAAGCAAGAAACAGGGCACAAGGGGCACCATAATGGATCCATTAAACCGGAAGTTGTGATTGCCCCTGGACTCCTCATACTTGTGAACCATCAGGCAAATTAGAGGGCTATACTACTGGCTATAGTGATTGATCCTGACTCTCATGGGTAATTTGGTTCACTACTAGCTAATGAGTAGAGGAAGAGTTTCTTTGGAGTACGGGAGAATCTCTGGGACACTTCTTAATACTTTCAATTTCTATGATTAATTTCAGTGGAAGAACAATCCCACAGAGACAGGACAACTGATAGCTATGACCTGTTAGGAATGAAGGCTTGGATCATTCCACTGAGCAAAGTGCTTGATGCTGAGGGCAATATGTACATGAAATAGGTAGTGAAAGAAAGCTTTATTTATACCAGGTATTATTATGCATCCAGTTGCAGAAATGAGGACTGTAATGATCATTAGTTTCTTTATTTTGATATAAATTTATTTGTGTACATTTTAACCATATTTTATTCTTTCTCCCATTTTCCTATAATCTAAATGTAACATGTGATAATAATATCTAACCTCATATCTTAGTATTTAACTTATAGGGTATAAGGAAGAATATGACTTAGTTGGATGATAAATGAACACTATCCTAAGATGGATAGGGTAACTTTATGTACTTTCTTGAGGAGGGCTAGCATATATTTGGTAGTAAAAGGGATAGTTGTATCATGCTAAGTGAATAATTTAGCTATTTTTTAAATTAGAAAGTTATGTGTGGTTAAAGGAAATGTGTGCGATGCCAAGTAAATAAAGAGTAGACTGTCATAACTTTGTAATGTGTCCACTTAACTAGTTTGGGATGACTGCAAGAGAAATTTGTGGGAAGTATAGGTGGTGGAAGAGAAGCAGCAGCTATGGGTACACTAGGTTTGGTGTATGCACAGGTACAGTCGCACCTCAAGCACATTATTGTGATTTGTAGTCTCGCCTGTAGGTCTCACTAGGTCTTTTCCTTCTACAATCCTGGGAAAGCTTCATATACTGCTTCATGGTGAAGTGCAGCAGGTCTACAGGGAACCTGCACCACTAAAGTTGGAGGCTAGAGGCTTGAAGGAGGTACTTACGAGACCAAGGAAGCTTCTGATGAGAGACAGATGCAGGTTTATTTATTTTTGTTGGTTAAAGTTCATCCTCATGGATTCCAATTTGCCCATGCTCTTCCTTTATTCATGTTTATCTTCTCTTCCTGACTGCTTACCCAGTTTACTTCAAACCTAGCACTCACTATATGTAAGGATCACAGATAAACCAGAAGGAAATAAATCACTAAAAATTACTCATAGAGGTTCTGCTATTCTGATGAAACATGGCTGATAGAAATTTTAGTCAGTACTGTACATGTGTATAAAAATTATATAAGGTAGTACGTATATAGATATAATACATTCTATCATTGGAAGCACAGAAGAGAGAGAAAAAGAGGGAGAGGGAAGTACAGAGAGGGAGAGAGACAAGGGAGACCCAGGGATGGAAAAATACCTCATGTAGGGGGTGGCATTTCATTCTCTGAACCTTGAAGAATGGGTGGACTTCCTGTTGGCATCATAAAGAAACACAAATAGAAATGAGAAAGTTATCCACTGCATATGGAACCATTGCAAGACTCTAGTGTAATGGAAAACAAGACAGATACAGTTCCTGATGTCTTAGAGTATAGTCTGGCAGGGTCGATTCATACCAAAAATGTAGGGCACTTCATCTAATGAAGGATCCTAAATATGTGCTGCATTTTTTTGCTCTAATTGAAATTATGTGACCCTTGAATGACTAGCTGAATCTTAATATCCTAATATTTTCTCAATGTGGATAACTTTTGCAAGATACCACTAACAAGGTATAGGGAAAAAGTCTCCAGGATTTTGGTTTCCTCCCCATGTTTCCCATTCTCACCCCTTCCACTAGCTGCTCTCTAGCATCTCTCTCCACTATTCCACTGAAATAGCTGTTGCACAGGCCACCAGTGCTCTAATTTCCAAATCTCATAGACATATGTTGGTCCATATTTTATTTGATATTACTTTGCCATTAGAAATTGTGGTCATTTTTTTTTTCTCTAAATTCTCTCAGCCCCTAACACTACTGTCTCCTGATTTTTTTTCTCTTTCTATGCTTCTTAATCTGCTCTATTTTTGTATTCAATACTCTTTAATGACACCTGAAAATGCCAAAAGTGACCGGAAAGTCAATTTATCATCCCTTTTATTTATCACTCTATACAACCAATTGGTGATTGACTCCTGAGCTAACAAATTGTTGAATTCCTTGTTTGATTTGTGCTCTGTTATTTAGCTTGACTTTCCCTGTCATATTAATTCTTCATAACTTATGTCTTGGCTATTATGAGAGCCTCCTTTCTTGCCTATTTATTCTATTTTTGTCTTCCTCCACTTTATTCTTCATGTGACCACCAGGCACATATTTCTAAAATGTAAATGTGATTGCAAAATTACTCTTTCTTACTTTTCAGGAACCTTAGGATAAGGGCCAAATTTCTTTAAATAGAATGAAAAAAAAAAAAGTCCTGTATGATTTGACTAACTGCCTCTTAATACTTTAAATTCTAATCCATGCTCCCACCTCTCCAACCATGTCAAATAACTTAAACTACCCTAAAAAAATACATAATTTCTTAATCTCCCTAAAAATAAACTTCTGTTTCTTTATCTACTTGGCTAACCCCTACTCACTTTAATAGAAAGTTCTATGGTTATTATTAACACATTTCTTCATTCAGTTGAAATTCATTGACCACCTTTGACAGGCCAAGTATTGTTATCTCTTTACTTCATAAAGCCTTCCTTTTCCAGTTGCTCTTTATTCCTTGACTTCTCGTTGTTTCTCACTATCCACTGAATAGAACTGGATATTCACTG
Source organism: Cynopterus sphinx (assembly GCA_030015415.1). NCBI lineage: Eukaryota > Metazoa > Chordata > Mammalia > Chiroptera > Pteropodidae > Cynopterus > Cynopterus sphinx. Next base: position 101,298,619 of record CM057382.1, on the reverse strand, counting down.
CTATCTGTTAAAATGTGGATTTGAGTCTTTTCCTCTGTGATTAAAATCCTGTGCACATAAACATCATTGTAATGAACTGTACCATAACTTGTGGTTTTCTGGTCTGTCTCTTATAGTGTGAGCTTGTTGATGGCAGAAATTGTGTCTTTGTATCATGTGTATTTGCATGTGCATGCACATCCATGTACACTCCCATGTGACATGAGCCCATTGGCTAATATGATTTCTGCTAGTTTATTATTTTTTAATACATTTTTCTGAATAGTGATCTTAATCAAAAGATCTTATGGAATGAATTGTTTAATCTCTCTGAGCCCTATCTGTAAGACAAAATCAGAATAAAAGAAGGGAGTAATAATTGCTTTCAGTATTTCATGAGTTTTTTGGGAATTTCAATGAGACACTCTAGGAGAAAATATTTTATAAATTGCAGAGTGTTATTGTTTTAGTTTATTTTTATTTGCAAGAAGTAGGGATATTCAGGTAACTTCAAAGAATGGGGTTATGGAAAGGGCACAAACTGCAGTTCTGTAAGCTAAGTGTTTTCATTAAGTTGGTCTCTGCACATTTTTTTATCTCTGCCTTTCATATTGTTTCTAGTGCTATCGCTGCCAGTCACATCCTAACTTTTCTTTGTACATTCTGTTTACCAACACCACTGGGATTCCAGCTCTCTATCTGGTGGGCCAGCGAAAAGGGAGGAGTTTCACAATACAGCTCTGCCATCAGCATGATTATTTTGGTCTCTCTTCTTGGTATCTCTCTTTTGACACTCCTGATCTTTCATATAGTATCTGTAGTTTACTTTCCAATCTGTTCTATTTTCTTCCCATATCCAATTCTTGCTTATTTGTTTACTTTATAGCTTCTGTTGGTGCATAGGTTTTATTTTCTAAATAGCTTTGTTTTCTGCATGACCTTTTCATAGTCTTATGTTTTCTTTTTACATATCTCTTTAATTTCAATAAAAAACTGATGAATTCCCTCTATAGTTTTACTTTCACATTCTAAAAGATTGGCTAAGATTTGGACTAAATTTCTTGATGCAAATGGTTTGCATCAAGATTTTTTGGCCAATTTGTCAATAAGGTGCTAAGTTCAGGGTCTATATGTTGGAATATAGTGTTGGGTTAAATGTAGTCAACATAGCCTTCTGTGTCAGGACATTGGCCTGATTGACAATGTGGTTGACACATTTAGTATAATTACATGAGCCTAGATATTTTTTATGGAATAATGATGATAGAATAGATATACATGTTTTTTGTTGAAAAAATACTCTGGCAAGAATATAATTAATTGAGTGCTCTCATACATGATTGGTCAAAGTAAAATTATCTCAGCTTGTCTAGAAATCATGCTTATGTTTCAGGAGTCTTTCTGGAGTTTATATTTTCATTTTAATTCCAAAATTCTTTCATAAGGAAATAGCAGAGATGTTTGGAAATCTTTATGCAGAAATACATTAGTTGTTGTGTAGCTTACAATAATGACAAATTAAGAGTAATCACGACTTCAAACAGTTGGAAACCATTAGCAGAGATTTTCTCTGTCTTGTCCACTGCTCTATTTTTAGTGCTAGAACAATGCCCAGAACATAGGAGACACTCAATAAATACTTGTTAAATCAATGTATATCGAACCTTTATATAAACAGCTGGACCATCACTAAATATAATGAAACTATAGAGTACTTATTAACATGTGGAAAAGCCATCTTATATTAAGTAAGGTAATTAAATAAGATCTCTTTCTTTTTCTCTCTCACAGAGAGAACAGAATCTAAGTATGTCTATTTTGTGAGGCAGGATTACAGGTGCTCCTTTTCCTATTTCTTTAAAACAAAATCTTTAAATTCATTTATTTTTAAACAAAACTGTATATTTTCTTATACTTTCCTCTCTGATTTTTATTCCTAGGGAAAGAGAAAGGAAAGGAAAGAACTACTGTATGTTGAATTTCTTCTGTGTGTCAAGTACAATTTTAGGGCTTCAGACATTTTCCTAGAATCTTTCCAATTTTATAGAGTAAGAAACATCTCAAGCAGTTGTTACTTGTCCTAAATCACTCAGTTAATTACACAGCAGGGATTTGAATACAATTTATTCTAATTCCAGAGCATGTTTCCTTAACCACTAATCTAAACTGACTCTCTGACTAACCTTCCTTGATTAAGCTAGCTCTTCCTGATTTTTCTCTTTGCTGAAACTACATATTAATCTAACCCTAATATGAATTATTTGGCCATTTTTAATTGCTTTGCATGACAGGTTTATGTTCTTAACTAAATAAAGAGGTTGTATAAGACAAAGGTAGTATTTTATGCTACTTTCATATTTTCCTAGCACCTAGCACACCTGTAAGTACAGTAAAAAATTGATATTTATCATTATGAATATATTCAGTGAATCTCTAAGACACAAGAAAAATTAAAACTGTTATGAATATATGTAATTTTATGTCTTATATAAGCCCACTATTGCCAATGTTTTTATTAACTGCAAGTATAATATCTTAAGGGTTTTAAATTTTATTCCTGTCATTTCACATTTATTGAAGGCCCAGAATATTCAGTTCTTCATATTATATAAAAATGTGAAATCTGCATTGCTGAGCCTGCTTTCCAGAGTTTCTCATAATCAGAAACCAGTTATTCTAATGCTACTTTCTATTTGTCCTGCTTTTCTACTTCTCACACATTCGGCTCAATTCCAGATGGACTCCTCACTATTTCCTGAATGCTCTTAGCCCCCTTCCTTCATGTTATTGCTTGTGCTCTTCCTTTGTCTTGGACCACTCTTGTAAATAATTTCCAAATGTTCAAATCCTGCCTATCTTTCAAGGCTTGTGTCTTTTTCTTGAAACTTTCTCTGATAACCTTGACTTATAGTAACCTTTTTCTCTTTTGAATTCTACTGTTCTCTACTATTTTATTTGACCCTTATAATTTTTGTAATCAACACATAACGTGAAATATACCTTCTTAAATTTTTAAGTGTACGGTACTGTTTTCTATAGGTAGGTACATTGTTGTACAGTATATCTTGAGAGAGCTTTGTCAACACTCATGACTCCAAGTTTATAACAATTGAAAAGTAACTCTCCATTTTCTTCTCCCCCACTCTCTAGAAATCATCATTCTACTCCCTGCTTCCATGAATTAGACTATTTTTGATACCTCATATAAGTAGAATCATGTAGTATTTGTCCTTCTATAACTGTCTAATTTCACTTACTATAATGTCCTCAAGACTCATCCATGTTATTGCATATGACAGGATCTCTTTCTTTATTTATGGCTGAATAAAATTTCTGTGTATGTGTGTGCATGAGCATGTGTGTGTGTAATCACATTTTTCTTTATCCAATCTTTTGTTGACAGACATTTAGGTTGCTACCTGTAGGCTATTGTGATTTAATGCTAAAATAAACATGAGGGTACAAATATCTCTTAGAGATCCTAATATCAGTTTTTTGGTGTTTTTTTTTTTATTAGATTAATTCTCAGGAGTGGTGTTGCTGAGTTATTTGAAGAACCTCCATACTGTTTTCTATAGTGGCTGCACCACTTTATATCTTTATATTCCCACTAACACAGTTCTGGTTTTTCACGTCCTCACCAACACTTGGTATTTTCCAGTTTTTGTTTGTTTTGAAAGTGTCTATACTATCCTAACAGGTGTGAGGTGATATCTCATTGTAGTTTCAATTTGTGATTCCCTAATAATTAATGATGTTGAGCATCTTTTCATATACATGTTGGCTATTTGTACATATTCCTTCTTTGGAGAAATGTCTGCTCAGATCCTTTGCCCATTTATTAATAGGATTTTTTTCACTGTTGAGTTGTATGAGTTCCTTATATATTTTGAATATTAACCATTTTTGAGATTATGGTTTGCAAATATTTTTTTCTCTTCTGTAGATTGTCTTTTACTCTGTTGATTTTTCCATTGCTGTGCAGCAGTTTATTAGTTTGATCCAATTATGTTTGCCATTTCTTTTGCTTTTGTTACCTGTGCTTTTGGTGTCATATCCAGGAAATCATTGCCAAGACTAGTGTTATGAACTTTTCCCCCTATGTTTTCTTCTAGGAATTTTAGAGGTTCAGATCTTATATTTGTCTTTATTTTGAATTTATTTTTGATGTGAATATATATATTATTTATGTTTTTGTATGAACTGTCAAAAGATAAACTGAGGGATATTAAAAATTTTAAGAGTTTATTTGAACAAAAAACAGTTTGAATTAATTAGTGCCAAAATAGAAGTGGTTAGGAGTGTTCCACTAACAGGGACTTTGGAAGAGACTTTTATAGAGAAAAGGCAGAAACAAAGTAAGGAAATCATTGTTTGACTATAGCGTAAAGCCTAGTTGGCTGCTTGTGATTAGTTGTCCTTAGATTTCAACTTTATAACTTTGAAATATTTATAGGCTTAGATTTTGGTCTGCTTACATAGGCTGCCATGACATAAGAGCCACCTATGTAATAGACTCCTTGTTTAATTAACATAATAATGCCAATGTAATATATATATTTAAATATAATTACACGTAATATATTTATATAAAATTTAATTTGTAAATTCTATATTTATATAAGTATTAAGATGTAATATACATTATATATATATTTTTTACTAACAGACTAATTTATTAATGGTTATTGTAATAATGAATGAACACAGTGCATAATTTCCTAATTTGAGACATTTTTGGATTTTAATTTTTGCCTTTCACCCTTTTGACTAGTTTCCATCTGAAATTTTGTATACTAACTTGACCTAGTAAGTTTAATTTTATAAGTAACATTTGGGAAATATATTAAGCACTTAAATATACATAATATTATAGGTCAAAAGTTTGGTGAATTCATTTCATTGGTCTCCAAATTGAACTAAATTAACTTTAAAATCACTATTATATATCCAGAATTATGGAAATATACCTCTGTCATGGGGAAAATATATCCTTATTTTCTCCATGCTTTATAGTCACATTTTGTAGAGTTCTTAAACTAGAATATGGAAAATAAACTGAAGGCACTGAATTTCTTTTGTCTGTAAGAGAAGAGTGTCTTAGATTCAACTTTGGAATTAAAACAAATTTTCATTTTAAAGTATTTTAATCTTACTTAAATTCTTTCTCATACTTATCATTTATGTTTAATCACATATTATTTCACTTGAAGTAACTTTTGGGGAGTTCCAATCTCATGGAATACAGGGAAATTTTGACATAGTGAGTGAAGGAGTCTTCAAAAAAGGCAATAGTTTGGAGATTTCAGGGGCAATTCATTCTTGTCCTTCACCATTACTTTGATCCTGCTGCCAACATCACATCTGTATTTTCATTTTAAATTCTTGAGAGACAGCAGAGAGAAGATAACTGGACCAGTTTAGATCAGATATACTCCCTCTTCCAATCTTCAGTGGACAGGAATGCTTAGTCCCATTCATAAGCCAGGTGAAAATGAAGGCCATTTTCAGTAATCTTATAAAATGGTCTTATTTGCTGGCATGTGGTAGTCTTCAGAGCAGGGGCACATTTTACCTGTTTTTATATTCCTAGTGCTTACCAAAGTCTTTAGTGTATAGCAATTGAGATGTGAATATGTAATGAATAAATATAGCTGAAAGATAGTAATGCCCATTGAACTACAAGCCCATGTATTCCATATAGCTGAGCATACTATGTGAATAGACATAAATTTTTTAGAATGAAAGAGTGGAAATACTTAGGGTGCATTAATTCTATAGTTACCTTCATAATTATAATCTCCATAGTTCATGTTGATATCATATTGGTTCTACTGGCAGGTATTTTTTATTTGGGCATAGAATTTAAAAGGGATTTTATCTTCATCATCACATCTAATTCTTATTCATAGCAGGATTGTTTTATTTTTTTTTACCCCTTAGTAAGAAACTATTGATTTTTTTTCTGTTCCCTCATACCCAGCAATTCTCAAATCATTAAATAAGTAGAATTTATTTCTAGGTTAAGAAATAGATATCTTAATTCTAGTAGAAATATTAAAGCATTTATATTTTAGTATTCAGTAGATATGATTAGCTAAAGCCACATGGTTTTGTTAAAAATTTTTAGGTTTAGTTTTAGAGCTATGTATATGTGTGTGTACATGTCCATATATGCATATGCATATATGTATATGTTAAGATATGTATTTATAATATATACGATATACGTGCACATATTTGAGACAACATAGAGGACATTATACTAAATGAAATGACTCAGATACAGAAAGACAAATATTATATGATCTCAGATATAGAATCTAAAAAGAAAAAAGGAAATCAATAAAAACTTATAATAGAGTTAAATGGTGGTTACCAGAGACTGAGGCATGTAGGAAAAGGGGAGATTTAAAAAAAAGGTAAAAGAAAGAAGAATGGTGCTTGACAAGGGCTGGGGGAAGGAGATAATGGGAAGTGATTCTTTAATGGAAAAAAAGTTTCAATTTTGCAAGATGAGAAGTGTTCTAGAGATAAATGTTGGTGATGGTTACAATATGAATACACATAATACAACTAAATCATACACTTTAAAATGATTAAGATATTAGATTTTATGTGTATTTTACCACAATAAATAAATGGAAAAAAAGTGAGGTGACTGAGGAGGATTCTGGATGTCCCTTCCCTAATGTCTTCTGAATTGTTTTATCAATGCCCCTGAAGCTATTACTGCTGGTCTTCCATTCAGATCCTAGCTGTTGTTAGTAATTCCCTGTTGAGGTGATATTAGGTGATGATTGATAATAATTATAATTATGGTGGTGATGATGATCATTATAATGATAACAATGATGGCAAATAGAACCAATAATTGTAATAAGTAGGAGAGAAAAAGGAAAAGAATGCGTGAAAAGAAAAGGAAGAGGAGGTGAATAAGGAAGAGCAAGGAAAGGAGAATTGCTGGTCCCAGTAGCTGTGCTATTTACTTTGTTCTTTCTTTCAACAAATACTTATGGCATAAAAAATAAGAATGAGAGAGTCAAAAGTCTGTATGTCAAAATTAGTAATATTAACAATTTAGAATAGATTGTTTAGATCTGATTGTTTCAGTGTTTGATGTCTATTAAAGCATTTTGAGTTTTCTGAACAATTTGTGAATTTAAAGTTTCTTAATTTTCTTTCACTAAAGTCTCTGCAATCTAATTTTAAATCTAAATGAAGCCATTCTTTATCCTAAGCATGTATCAATGAGCCTGATACCTATTATACTTTTAAATATTTATTAAATTGAGTGGTGTCGTTATATTAAAATGACCTATTATGGGAATATAGAGTAGATGAATGATAATATTAATTGGTAGAAAGCAATTTCTAATTAATTGAAATGATAAGGATAAGGAAATAATTATATGAAGTTTAGATTTAAAACAATAATGTATATAAGCAAAGGTAGGACTGCTTCTTAAAATAAAAGTTTGCTTTTGGGGTCTTCAGGTGATGAAACTGGTGAAGTTAGTAAATAATATTTTTTCAGATTAAGGTCTTAAAAATCATTCTTTGTCTTGTTGTATCTAATTAATATGAAATTTTATACCCCTAAAGCCCTGCCATGGCATGAGTCAGTTATTCTCTTAAAAACAGTCTTTGAGTTATTTACTTACCTAATATGGAAAGTATAGATAGATATAATTTACTTTTTTTTTTTTTTTTTTTTTTTTACCTAATTCCTCAGTAACTTCTCATGGTATCACTATCTTTTGAAAGCAAAAGATATCTTTTGTAATCTTTACAGTGTGGTAGCCAGTGTTCTAAGTTTTTAATGCATATTAACTCTTTTTATTTTCATAACAACTCTTTGAGGTAGGTACTATCATCATGCTCATTCGACAGAAGAAGAATCTGAAGTACCCAGGAGAAGTTAAGTGAATCTGCTAGTAAGCACCAGAGCCAGGATTTGGACCCAGTTAGTTTGGCTCCAGAGTCTGAGCTCTTACTCACTAGCTTTGCTGCATCTGGGTCACACTACAACTGCATTTCCTGGAGATCATTCTTCAGAATATTGTATCATGAGACACTGTGATTAAAACCTCCACATCCAAACTGGTTTGGCAAATATTTAAGAACATATAAATTTTGTATTAATTGCTTATTGCTGCTCTAACAGATTGCCTCCAAATAGTAGATTACAGCATACACATTTATTTTCTTACAGTTCTCCTGATCAGAAGTTTTAAAATCAAGATGTGGGTAGGGCTGCATTCCTTCTGGAGGCTGTAGGGATAATCTGTTTTCTTACCTTTCCTAGCTTTTAGAGGACACCTGTATTGCTTGGCTTCTTGCCAATTATTTAACATCTTGACCCACTCAAAAAATTCACTATGAACTTCTTAATTCAGGTTACTTATTCATATCTGCAAAGTCTTTTTTGCCATGTAAAGTCATATATTCACATGTTCTAGAGATTAGAACACAGAATCACTGAGTTTCATTATTCTGTTTACTACATACGTTTTGTATTGAAAGCTATGAATTCTTCAGTAATGAAACTTTTCCAACTTTAAAACTCATATGCAAGATACATCCTTTATAGTACTATAAAAAGAAAAACCACTGCTAATTAAATTGTGTTATATTTTTCAACTAATTTTATATGTATTAAAAGTTTCTTTTAGACTGAGGTATTTTATCTATATGAATCATATATAAATTAAAATATAAGTGAGATAAGTGAGTTAAAGTATTCTTAACACTTTACATTTAGAATCTTGTCTAAATTACATGATTCATGGTTGTTGATGATTATGTTTTCTAACAACACTGTCCTCTGTGCAATCTAAAGTAATGATGATGGAGTATTGAAAAAAAACCTAAACTAAATAAAACAAATTACTACCCTCCCCACAAAAAAAAAAAAATTAAAAAAAAAAAAAAGAAAAAATGCCTGCACTCTTAAGCTGACTTTGATACTTTGTAGAGCTATTATTTTGAGAAACTTGTTAAATACCTCTGATTTACCACTTGCCTCACCCTGCCTCACAATGATTTGGCTTATACAGGTTAAAAGATTGCTTTACTATAGATTATGACATTTGATAGTACTTTTTGTGGCACTTTTGTGGTTCTAATGTAAACATGCAACAACATAATTTTCCATATGACTGTTAGCAATAGTAAAAGTTTAGAGATTTTAAAATTTGGAAAAAATGCTGTAAAATTGACAAAATATGGCAGTTGGATTTCACTAAGAAGTTGGTAAAAATAGTCATTTTGAATAGTGGGAAAGCAAAAGTATATACATATATTGGATCACTAAGTTGGACACCCAAAACTAACACAATGTTGTACGTCAGTTATATCAGAAAAAACGAGTTTAGAGAAGTCCAACAATGCAAAGTGGAGAGGTCAGGGTACTGCGTTGCCTGTCCTGGAAGTAGTGGGCTGATGTTCATCTGTAAAGGATCTTATAAGAATGGCCCTGTGTTGGATGGGAAATGGGCCAAGTGACCTCTAATACCATATGACTGTCTACTAGGAAATCTGTGAGGCTGAGCTATCTCTAAGGCTGTTATGGAGAAGGTGACCTGAAAGGGCTATTAATTAATTACTCTTCAGCACTGCAGTCAGTAAATTATTTTGGTAGAGAGCTCAGAGCCTGGAGCCAAAATATTTTCTTTTGAGTTCTCTCTTTACTGTTATACTTACTAATTATGTGCATCTTTCTCATTCCTTTTATGTTGGCGCCAGGCCTGGCTGACCCAAGGTCTGGCTGTGATCTAAGGTCTGGCTGTGTTCCAATGCCTGGCTGATCCAAGGCCTAACTGGCCCAACATCTGGCTGGTCCAATGTCTGGCTGTGATCCAGGCCTGTGGCTAGGAATAGGACCCCAGATTTAGGAAATATGTAAAAATTCAGCTTATCGTATCATGTATGTGTGGCTGAATGCCACTTTTGTACTCTGCTATGTGAGGAGCCATGCAGTCTCCTGGAGAGCAGAAGGGGAGCACAGAAAATGGGACCAGAAGAATTGTGTGCAAGACTGCATACCCCGTGTAATAGACTGAATTCCCCAATAGAACTGCACTTCCCAAAAGAAGTGCACCTCGCACAATAAAGTTGGTGCCCGCTGTTTCATCCTCATTTCTGCCTCTTGTGCATTCTTCCAACTGGGTGTCTTGCCATCAAACCTTCCCTTCTTGGTCAGCAATACTGCTGACATGGTCAGCTCAGCCCTGACATTGTAAAATGGGAAACAATAAGATTATCTTACATAAGTGTTGTGATGGTTAAATGCCATAATTCATGTTTAGCACATTGACCAGAGCCTGATAGATAGAAAGTATTTAATAAATGTCAGCAAGCATCCTCCTCATCATCACCACTGCCACTTAATAGAACTTAGTGTTTGTGTGAACAACTAACACAAAAGTGAAAGGGCATTTATAACACAACAGAGTTGACTGGTAATAAAGAGCATCTGGTATTGTCTTCCTCCTACAAGTATGAAATTTCATCTTACAAATAACTGGTGATAAGATATTTCCAACTCTGTCTTCCTGTAGATGTAGCACTTGTAAATAAATTGTTTAGAAAGGTCTCTTTTTGTGTTTTCCTCTCTGTAATGCTGATTTAATTATCTTTGACATAGTGTCCTATTGGCAGAATTCCCATGTTCCCTTGTAAGTGGAAGGTTATATGCTAATGAATGTTCATTGCATATTGGGACCGTGGGTATATTTATTTCTGGTGGCAGACCTTGTTATTCAAGTTGTTGGTTACCACCTATACTCAGTTGTCACACATCTTACCTGAGCACATAAAGGCTGAGTTGAATATATGCAATCTCTCATTTGTGCCACTGCAGGGAGTTTATGTGCTTGATTTCATTTCATATTCTAGCAAGTACCTTTCACTTCCTGATAGTCTCCTGAATTCTTCTCATGGTTGAGTGGACTCTTGCCATCCTCAGATTTAACATTTGTGGTTTTGTCGAGACCTAGGAAACCTGGAAAGTTCATGACTTGCAGTACTTGTAATTATGTGAAGCTCATGACGAAAACAGTGTGTCCTTGGGGCCAGGATGAGAGGGAAAAACATGAGGCTCTAAGGGAGCCTCATCATCCACTCTGTCTCAATATCATCATGACTCTTGTTCTCAACTTGTTATCAGATATGCAGAATCTCTCATTAGAAGTCTGATGGGGTTATTTAAATGCATCATTACATTCAGCAGATTTATGTGAGAAATTATATGCTATAGTGATATTTACACGTGGGAATTTGCAAAGGTCTTTTGAGATATACCTTGTGAGTGGTACAAGTCTGTGGCATGTGTTCGATTAAACAGACTACAGTTTAGCCTCCCCTATTAGGGATGACCCCAAAGGATACTGGTTTTATGATAAAATTCTGGTAAATGGAAGGTTGGCAAACTTGGTTAGGATTCTTGTCCTGCCTAGGCACTAAAATGGAGATCAAATTGTCAGTTCCATTCACTGTATTCAGGTGTTCTCTTTGAAAGTCTTAAAGGAGTTTTTCAACTTGATATGTTGCAGACTAAGGCATTAAGAAGAAACGGTGCTGTTAATGAGCCAGAGCCAGTTTCAATTGTATTTGTATAAGAGGGAGACACAAAATATAGAAGACTTTAATGTGCAGCTACTTTTTGTCAGGCATTGTGCTTAATACTACCACATTTTATTTGACTAAATTCTTAAGACCTTTTAAAGAATGGTCTGTATGAATTGGGGGAAAGTTTGAAGAGTAGGCATGCATAATTAATTAAGCAAGACAAGTTAACATTTGCTGGGGCCCCCAAATCACAATGTAGAATTTTAGTTTATTAAGCTGTAATTTATTGAGACCTCATCTCTAATCCCTAGAACCAAATTACTGGTATATCTAATGTTCTGTTCAGCCTATTTCTATCCCAAAGTTTATACGAGAACCCTGACTCTCAACGTTTGAATGCGATAAAAAGTTATATACAAAATGCTAGATTAAATTAATTTTAAAAATCATTCTCTTTCCCCACTTCCATGGATATAGTGTGTTCCTGTACCTTGATTCTGGGTGTAGCTAAATAATTTATTTGGCTTGGGTTATTGCAGAGTTGACACAAGCAAGGTGCCTGAACATGATTAGACAGACTCTCTTGAGTCTTTCTTTCCCCTCTCTTGCCTTTCAGCTCATATTTAGCACAGTAACCCAGATATAAGAGATATAAGATATAAGAGATAGAGAAACTATTTGTTTAGCACATCATTTAAAAAAAACTCATTATGGACTGAATTTTGTCCCCCTAAAATTGTTATGTTGAAGCGCCAACCCCAATGTGAGTGTATTGGAGAAAGGAAATTAAGTTGAATGAAGTCACAAGGATGAGGCCCTAATCCTGATGCCCTTATAAGCAGAAGAAGAGATGTCAAGGATTTCTCTACACACATATACACAGATGAAACAATTTGAGGACACAGTAAGAAGGTGGTCATCTAAGAGCCAGGAAGAGATGTCTTGCCAGAAACCAGCCTTAATGATACCTTAATCTTAGACTTTTAGTCTTTAGAACTGTGAGAAAATAAATTTCTGTTTAAGCCTCCCTACCTGCCTTATGGCAGACAGAGCAGACTAATGCACCCTCCTATGAATTTCTACCTGCTAGAAAATTTGGCCTGAAAAGTATCCTCAAGCTTGGATGAATTGGTAGCAACATATCCTTGATGGTGAAGTAAATTATCTGGATTTTGGCATACAGTTGAGGAAGAGTAAAGGGATGAGTGATTGGAAAGGGGAAAAAGTATATTTCAAAATTCTTTTCTAAGAGAAGCCAGTATTTTTAAATTATGGCCAAAGAATAGGTACTAGGTCCATATGCTTCCAAAATTTTGCACTTTATACTTAAAATATGCCAGCATTTATTTGGCATCCACCTTATGACAATCATGAGTTACTGTGCTGAATATAAATTGAAGGGTAAGTGTAGGTAAAGGAAGAATAAAAAGTTGCATAATTCACTAAATACAATGTATATATTGAATTTGTCTCTTAATTCTTTAGCTAGTTATTGGTAAGAGACAAAATTTCAGTCTTAGTCTGGGTCCTGTCTTTTGAAATGTCTTTTCTTTAGAGTTTCACTTTTCTTTCTTTAGGGTAACATTTGGATCAAACATCCCTAGAAGTATTCTGATCCCTTAGATGTCTCACGCCCTTTCGTCATATTCCTAAATCCAATAAGGGAACTATTTCTCTTAATATCTAAAATTTCCTTGGACTGCTTGAATATTTTCATTCATACATTTCTACCTTTTAACACTGCACCACAGTGCTGAGTAGGAGGTATTTTTATCCATCTACAACTGCTGTTATTCACATTTGGAAAATTGTATTAATTCTTCTCAAGTTTTGTTTTCCTGTAACATTCACTGCTGGACTGAATTGTATTTTTTCCTTTGCTGCTCTTTTTATCTCCTTTCTAATCTGTAAGTTATGTTTTGTCAAATGAACCTTAAGTAAATATTTCAGGGCTCCTTTTTTTATTTTTGGAGAGGTCCCTTGTCTACGGAATGACAGATTTTCACCATTGCTATCTTTGTGGCTCTGCTCACTATACTAGCTGCTGCTGTTAGTATTACAATTGCTTTGATCATTGTACTTTTCCATTTCCCCTTCTTTTATTTTTGGAAGATCTTTCTTTATTTTCTCCTTTGGAATTTTTAATCTTGTTCTGTCCCTTTGGGACAGAATGACGACTCCCAATCAACACTAGCCCTTTCTCTCATTTTTTCACATGGCTATCAAATGTCTTCCAATCATTTGGGTGTCAGCTCCATATGTCTCTTCCTCAGATAGGCCTTCCCTGCTCATTCTATCTAACAATTTCTCCACAATGGGAAATCCTTCTTCATCCCTGACTTCTGTAACTCATTAGTATGCTTTATTATCTTCAAAGTGCTTTGTTGCAATGATCTGCTTTTTTTTTTTTTTTTTTGCTTCTCTGTTTAATTTACTCATATGAATGTAAACTTTATAAGAATATTAAACTTGCTTGTTTTGTTTACCAGTATACTCCCTAGAGGTAAAATCATTTCTGGCACATTCCGAGTAGCCAATAGGTAACTCGTTGAATGAAAGAATGAATAGATGGAATGGTTATCCTTCTATGAAATAACAGAATGAATTTTCTGTGGGTATTTTTATAATTGCTCATTTCCAAAATATTCCCTTTTTTCACATTTGTATGCTGAATATATCAAAATTGAGGCTTAGACTGAAACTTGTTATTCTGCTAGGAGGTTTCACCACTAAATTCTTAAGTATATATTATATTTATATATGTTTATGATTTTGTATCCTAAATGCTTTACATTCCAATAATTCCTGGACCAACTATTTACCTTCTGTATTTTCTTTTTGTATTTTTGTACTGTTTTTATAAAAATTAATTAATTTTTTATTACGTTGACATTGGTTAATGAAATTCTGTAAGTTTCAAGTGTATAATTCAACAGTAACACATTACATTGTGTGTTCATCACCCATAGTTAGATGTCTTTTTGTCACCTTTTATCTCATCTATCTCCCCACTCTCCCCACACCCTCTGGTAACCACTAGTATATTGTCCATGTCTATGAGTCTCTGTTTGTCCTGTTTGTTGCTTTTACATTTATATCCCATGTAATAGTAATATCATGTGGTTTTCAACTTCTTTTGCCTGGCTTATTTCATTTAGCGTGATTATCTCGAGGTCCATCCACAGTGTCGCAAATAGCAGTATTTCATCTCTTCTTATGGCTGAGTAATATTTCATTGTATATATGTTCCACAGCTTCTTTAGCTAATCTCAGATCATAGGATACTTCGGTTGCTTCCATGTCCTGGCTACCATGAATAATGTTGCTTTGAACATCAGTGTGAAAGTATCTTTTTGGATATGGGTTTTCAAGTCTTTGAAGTAAATGCCTAGTAGGGGATTGCTGGATCATATGGTAGATCAATTCTTAGTTATTTGAGGAAGCTCAATACTGTTTTCCATAGTTGCTTTACCAATTTGCAATCCCACCAGCAATGTATGAGGCTTTGTTTTTCTCCATGTCCTGTTGATAATGCCTATTCTAACAGGTATGAGATGGTATCTCATTGTGCTTTTGATTTGAATTTCTCTAACAGCTAGTGATGTTGAGCATCTTTTTATTAGTCTGTTGACCATTTGTATGTCTTCTTGGGTGAAGAGCTTGTTCAGGTCTTCTTCCTGTTTTTTAATTGGATGATTTGTTTTTTGTTGTTATTAGTATGAGTCCTTTGTATATTTTGGATATTAGGCCTTTATTGGAGGTGTCGCTTGCAACACATTTTCCCATTCAGATGGGAAAACCTTGTTGATGGTTTCTTTTGCTATGCAGAAGCTTTTCAGTTTGATGTCCCATTCATTTGTTTTTGCTTTTACTTCCCATGCCTCTGAGGTCAAATTCATAAAATCCTCTTTAAGTCCAAGGTCCATGAGTTTAATTTCTATGATTTCTTATATTCAAGTTCTTAATCCTTTTTGAGTTAATTTTGGTGTGTGGTGATAGACAATAGTCGAGTTTCATTCTTTTGCAGGTGGCTTTCCAGTTTTCCCAGCACCATTTATTGAAGAGACTTTTCTTTCTCTGAAGTACATTTTGGCCCTTTTGTTGAAAATTATTTGCCCATATAAGTAGGTATTTATTTCTGGACTCTTGATTCTGTAACACTGGTCCATGTGCCTGTTTTTCTGCCAATACCAGGCCGTTTTGATTACTGTCACTTTGCAGTATAATTTGAAGTTGGGCAGACTGATGCCTCCAGCCTCGTTCTTTTTTCTCAAAAGGCAATTCAGGGTCTTTTCTGCTTCCATACAAATCTGGTGATTTTCTTTTCTATTTCTTTAAACAATGCCAATGGGATTTTGATGGGGATTGCATTAAGTCTGCATAATGCTTTAGGTAATAAAGTCATTTTAACTATGTTGATTCTTCCAATCAAAGAACACAGAATAACTTCCATTTCTATGTATCTTCTTCGATTTCTTTTAATGGTGTCTTGTAGTTTTCATTATATAGATCCTTCACATGTTTCATTAAATGTATTCCAGATATTTTATTTTTTTTGCTGCAATTGCTAAAGGAATTATTTTTTCCACTTCTTTTTCTGAAACTTCATTATTAGAATACAGGAATGCTATAGATTTTTGAATGTTGGTTTTGTACCCAGAAACTTTACTGTATTTGCTTATTCTTTCTAGAAGTTTTCTTGTGGAGTCTTTAGGCTTTCTAAATAGAAAATCATGTCATCCACAAATAATGACAGTTTGACTACATAAGTAGAGACAGTTTGACCTCCAATATTATATTGAATAACAGTGGCAATAGTGGACAGCCTTGCCTTGTTCCTGATCTTAGAGGAAAGGTTTTTTGTTTTTTACCATTCAGTATAATGTTGGCTGAGGGTTTGTCATATATGGCCTTTATTATATTAAGGTACTTTATTTCTGTATTGATTTTGTTAATTGTTTTGTTCATAAATGGATCCTATATCTTATTGAAGGCTTTTTCTGCATCAATTGATATGATCATATGATTCTTATTTTTTAATTTGTTTATGTGGTGTATATATCACATTAATCAATTTGCATATGTTGAACCATCCCTGTGCCCCTGAGATGAAGTCCACTTGATTGTGGTGTATGATCTTTTTAATATGTTGGTGTATTCAGTTCGCTAGTATCTTATTTAGGATTTCTGCATCTGTGTTCATGAGAGATATTGGTCTGTAGTTTTTTTGTGTGTGTGTTATCTTTACCAGGTTTTGGTATCAGGATAATATGGGCCTCATAAAATGAGTTGAGAAATATTGCCTCCTCTTCAACTTTTTGGAAGAGTATGAGGAAAATAGGTATTAAATCTTTGAATGATAGAATTCACTGGTGAAGCCATCTAGTCCTGGACTTTTACTTTTTGGTAGGTTTTTGATGATTGTTTCAATTTCCATACTGCTGGTCAGTCTATTTAGATTTTCCAGTTCCTCTTGATGCAGTCTGGGAAGGTTGTGTCTTTCTAAGTTCTAGGTTATTATTTTTGATATTATATACTTTTTCATAGTATTCTTGTATGATCCTTTGTGTTTCTGTGGTGTCTGTTGTAATTTCTCCTCTTCATCCCTGATTTTGTTTATATTTGTCCTTTCTTTTTTTTTCTTTAGAGAGTCTAGCCAGGGGTTTGTCAATTTTATTAAACTTCTCAGAGAATCAGCTCTTTGTTGTATTTCTTTTTTCTTTTTCTTTTTTTCAACTTGATTTATTTCTGCTCAAATTTTGATTATTTCTTTCCTTCTGCAGACTTTAGGCTTTGTTTATTCTTCCTTTTCTAGTTTTTTAAGATGAAATATTAGGCTGTTTATTTGGGCTCATTCTTGTTTTTGGAGATAGGCCTGTAATGATATGAAATTTTTTCTTATGACTGCTTTTCCATGTCCCAAAATTTTTCATATGTTATACTGTCATCATTCATTTCCATAAATCTCACGATCTCTCCTTTTATTTATTTTCTGATCCAGTTATTCTTCAGTAACTTGTTGTTTAATCTCCATGTATTTGTGGTTCTTCCTGCTTTCTTTTTACAGTTGATCTCCAGCTTCAAAAAATTATGATCAGAAAATATGGTTGGTATGATCAATCCTCTTATATTAGTTGAGGCTAGTTTTGTGTCCCAGCATGTGGCCAATGTTTGAGGATGTTCCATGTGTACTAGAGAAGAATATATAAGCAGTTGTTTTGGGATGAAAGGCTCTGTAAGTGTCCATTATGTCCAGGTGGTTTAATTTGCCATTTAAGGATGTTATTTCCTTATTGATTTTCTGTTTGGATGATCTATCCATATCCAACAGTGGGGTTTTTAAGTCCCCTGCAATAGTGTTTTGATCTGTTTCTCCCTTTAGTTCTGTTAGTAATTGCTTTATATATTTCGGGGCTTCCTGATTGGGAGCATAGATATTAATAAGTGTCATATCTTCTTGGTTCATGATTCTCTTTATTATTATGAAGTATCTCTCAGTATCTTCCTTTACCTTTTTTATTTTGAAATTTATTTTGTCTGATATTAGTAGCTCTACTCTTGCTTTTCTCTGAATACCATTTGCTTGGAATATCATTTTGTACCCTTTCACTTTGAGTCTGTATTTGTCTTTGGAAGTGAGATGTGTCTCCTGGAGGCAGCATATGGTTGGATTTTGTTTTTGTTCCAATCTGCAGCTCTGTGTCATTTTATTGGTGAGTTCAGTCTATTTACATTTAGGGTGGTTATTGTAATATGAGGTTTTCCTTTAGCCATTTTATCTTTTGCTTTCGGGAAGCTTGCTGTTTCTTTTGTTTTCTTGTCCTTGCATTTCTGTCTGTTATTTTAATTCAATGAGGTTTTGTGGTATTTCCCCCTGTTCCTTCTTGTTTTACATAATGCATCTCTGTTCTGAATCTTTGGTATGTGGTTACCGCTAGGATATGTAAAGAATAGTTACACACACACACACACACACACACACACACACACACACACACACACACAGTAGTCCATTTTCTTCTGTGTGTGTCTCCTCTCCATTTTTTTTTTTTTGGCGGGGGGAATTTCCATCTTTGTTTTCTCCCCTTTTCTATTATTGTCTCAAACTGTTTCCATGTGTGCTGAAAGTTTATTTCTATCTCACAGTAACAATTATCTTCTTCATGTTTAAGCTAATAATACCCTGCTCTTAATAAGAGTTCTACACTCCTGCTGTCTGCCTTCTAGTTGTCTTACTCATAGTTATGTTTTGTTTTTTTTTTTTTAATTTTGTTTCAGGGGTCTGACCCCTTTTATTATTTCTGGTTTCATAGTGAAGAATTCCCTCAACTTTTGTGTCTTTAGAAGTCTTTATTTCTCCTTCATATCTACTGGAGAGTTTTTCTGGGTATATTATTCTTGGTAATTCCTTTCATTTCATAGTTTGAATATTTAGTTCACTCCTTTCTTGCTTGTAAGGATTCTGCTAAGAAATCGGAAGATAGTTACTTTATTAGTCTTCTTTTCCCTGGCTGCCTTGAGAATTCTATCTTTGTCATTAATTTTTTTAAAGTTTATTGGGGTAACATTGGTTAATACAACTATATAATTTTCAGGTATACATTATAATTTGACATCTTTATATTCTATTGTGTGTTTACCACCCAAAGTCTAGTTTCTTTGTCATTAATTTTTGATAATTTTAATATAATGTGTCTTGAAAAAGGCCTTTTTGGGTCGAGTAATTCAGTGTTCTTTTAGCTGCTTGGATTCTAAGCTCCAGCTTATTCTTTAGATATGGGAAATTCTTGCTAACTATTTGTCTGAATATGTTCTCTCATCCCTTCTCCCTCTTTTCTCTTATGATGTACCCATTATTCTTATGTTACCTTAACTGATGTTGTCAGCTAGTTCTCTCTCTCTCTTTTTTTTTTTTTTCCAGAAAGACTTATGATATAGAGGTCTCTCTTTAGCCAGTTGCTTATAAAGTGTTTTACTTTCAATTTCCTATGGATAGTATCCAAGCCTCTTATATCCCTGCCTTGAGACTTAATAATGGCTTTTTTTTTCCTATAAATATTCAATCTTGATTACTACCCCCAGTCTCAGTTCCTGTCAGTTTCAGTAACAGTTTCAGTAACTGTTTGCTCAAATTTCCCTGGGGCTTCGGAGTGCCACGTCTAGGAGGATATGGTGTAGAGGGAGGGCAGGCTCTGAGTTGGTGGGCGGGGGTTGCTGCTAGTCTCCATGTCTCACTCACCCTTGGCTTAGCAACCAAGGATGCTAAGACATAGCTGTTGCCTCTCCACACTTTGTTCCAGCTTTGCTTTCTTCCCTGATATCTGGGCTCTGCTCTGTGAAACTTGCTGACCACTCAAGCAGGGCTGTTATGAGAACTGGCTGTAATTTTTCCCCTCTCCCACTCCTACAGGGAACTTAGTCTGGGTGAGGAAGCTTCTGTATTCTCTGCAATCTACCCATCCTCCCCCACCCCACACTCCCAGGGTACGTCTGACCCCTGGATGCTCTTATGTGCAGATCAGTCACTCAGACGTGCTTGTTTGCAGGTTGGTTGTTATTTGTTGAATTTTAAATGTTCAGTTTATTATCATTTCAAGGGGAGAGATCTGGGGACATCTCTCACTCCACCATGCTTCTGATATCACTCCCCTTTGTATATCATTTTATTGTCCATTTTTAAGCCTACTGTTTTATCTTCACAATAATCTTATAATGTGGATGATAAAAGATGGTCTCCATTTTCCTGTGAGCGAGCTGAAGGCACCTGAATTAACAGTTATTAAGACCATTATTAAGAGTCTTCAACTTCTCATTCATGCCATTTCCAATCTTATCATCAAGTATTAGATTTTCAATACATAGTTTTATTTAACTTTATATAAATATACATCATTTCTGTAGCTGCAAACTACATTTTTCTTTTCTCTAGAGGTCTGTAACATTTAAAATGGTGGGATGGAAAGTATCTTGGACTAGAATTCAGTAGTGCGAGGTCCACCTGTAGTATTTTACTAATTCGTTGGTTCTTTAGGGAAAACATCTTTGGTCTCCATTTCATCCCATGTATAATCTTCTAGATTACAATTAGAATTTTTGTTCCCTAACATTGTTTAACAGAACCACTTGATAAGTGTGCTATTAAAAAAATCTCTGGTCACAGGAGCTTAAAAAATAGGCAGTCTGTAGTTTCCCTTTTGCAATTTACAGTATGCTTCAGCCCATTAAAGGCTTTGAGAAGTTCTGGAGTTTAAAAAATAAAGTAAAAATAAGAAAAATGTTGCTGAGCTTTATTTAACCAAATGAATACCAAACTTATATGGTTAGCCACGGAATCTTTTCTTTCAGAGAAATGCACCCCAGAAATAATACTCTGAACCCATCAAGTTAGAAAACTCTGAGTATCTTTTGGTTCTGAAAGCCTATAAATCTTTTATAGACTATAATTTAATAAGCTAACTAGCTCTATTTTATACTAAACATTGATTTGTTAAGTAACATGTGGTGATTTTCATAAAAAAGATTATATAATTTTTGAAACATATTTAACTGTAGTATAAAATAAACCATATTAAATTTCAATGTTTTTTAGATTGTTAGAATAATTTCTTAAAAGTGTTGAGAGGTTTGCCCATTGGCCTAGCTTTAGTCCACTACGTGAACTCTTTTTTCTTGACCCATCTTTTCTCTTTTTACTATTCAAATTTGAGGCAACCTTGGAGCTTCAGTCACTTGGCAGGCTGTAAAATATTGTTGCCCTAGAACAAGTCACACTTTTCTATTATGGTTTTCCCATTCATGACTGAAAAAATAAACTTTTAATGTGGGCTTGTGCTGAATGTTTGTACCATTTGAACCATTTGTGGTTCAAATAAACATTTTTCTTCTTATTCCCTAGCTTTAAGCATTGTTCATGAACAAATAAAACAAAGGGAGGAAAAGAAGGAAAGAAGGAAGGAAGAGGGAAGAAAGAGAAAGAGGAAGGGTGAAATTTATGTCTCAGCAAAAATTCCTTCATCAGTATATGACTTCAAGAGATGAAACTAAGATTTTTACAGAATGTGTGAGTATTGCTGCGGTAAAATCTTAGTTCTGACACTTGAATTGTTGCAAATGGGAAAAACAAAATTTGAGGGCTTAGGAAAGCAAATGTAAAAAGTAAAATAATAATTTATTAATTTATTTTTATTATTAATTCTTAACAGCAGTTGGAGTTTTGTTGTACCATGATTTCCCTGAACACAAATTAGGTATCTAAGCAGTTGGCAATGTTGATGTTAATGCTCATGATTTAGTTGATGGATTTGACTAACTTCTACTGTCTAGAAGAAAATTACTGATTGTGCAGTGTTCTGTTTTTTATACATAGTAGGTCATGAGTCAAATACCAAAAATTATTATTACCTGGAGAGTTTTTTTCAGAGACATTTCCATGTAAGTAAAATGAAATGTTAAATAATCAGGTTTTAGACAAACGAGAGCATTCCTAAGAAAAAGAAAATCTTTGGAATTAATAACTAAACTATGATAAATAGATTTTATGTTTAAAATATCTCTTAAGGAATCTATTCTCATTAACTTTTGATTTCATTAATATTTAAGAAATTATTATTTAAATTTCATTGTGATACATATTTGTACTTTTGAATCTGCTGCATTTGAACAGGTGACCTGGTGTGTAGATTGGATGAGAGGGTATAGGAAACAATTACAGGATCTAGATATTCCTGGCCCTTACTCTCTCTCCTGCATACATAATGCATAACTCAGGTGGCTTTGCTTCTCTGCATTTAACATTTATGTTAATTTTCTTGATTTAAAGAGCAGTGAGACTGATGAGTTAATAATACTAATATGGACATGAAAACAAGTATAGCTACTACATGTTTGTATATTTTAGTCAGGATTTTAAGTATTTTAGACTTAATACTTTGCTTAATTTTCACTGCATTTTTATGAGGTAGCTGCCAATGTTATGCACATTTTATTGCTTAAGAAACTGAGACTGTAGGGAACTAAGGTATGTGTCCCAAGCATATGCTATTACCATCCATAGGAAATATGTTTCTGTTTGCATATTATGTTAGATAAGCCTATGTTGGTACTCTAATATTTTCCTCACTTAGCTCTGTATATCTTCCAAAGTCCTTTCTGTCATCTTGGAGCAGCACTGCATGGGCATACCAGGCATTTGAGAATGAGCACAATGTGAGTTTAATAAACTATTTAGTTTCTTTCTACTTGAGAATTTACTCAGTCTGTGAAATGGGAGAAAAGATGACAACATTCTTTACAAATTGCAGAAGATCTAGAATCTATAGTCATTTCCTATCAAAATATACAGAAGTTGCCAAATTGATTCAGACACATATATACAGATATAAATATTTTAAATCTTTAATTTTGTTTATTTTTTCTTGTATTAACTATCTCTGTGTGATATAAAGGGTTCCCTCTAAATTCACACCTAAAACATGATTTTCAGCCCTCTCCTGACTCTTCCTTACATTGATATTCCATAACAATGGGTTTTTTCTCAAGATGAATTTCTAGTTCTAGCATTTCTGATAATGATTTTTAAACTTCAGTTTGATCTAGCTTTATACTTTTAACAAAACATTAACTGCTGCTATGCATTCTTGTTCCTTTTTTTTTAATTGTGAGACTATTTTATTATTTATGAAATTTCATATGAATTCTGGAAAGTTTGGGAACTACATTAAAGAAGCAGGAAGGAAATTCATAAACCACACAAAGGTGCCCCTGGCTAACTAACTTTTAAAGCTTTTTTTTTCCTATTCTGCATTAACTGTACTTAGTTTAAAATATAATAGTGTAATAATTAAAAGTTGTCACATGCTCCACCCACAAGATACCACTCCTTAAAGGTAAGAACTTTCAACACTTTAGCTATATCTTTTGGCACTTACACTCATGTTTCTGAATAAAATGCATAACGGTAATTTCTTGATTTAAAAATTTTCTATATTATTTATTAATTTTCTGCTATAGTAGAGGAGGATTTGTGTGCAGAGACCACCTGCTTTTAGTTAAACTCATGAACTCTGCTATGCTTATTCTTACCATGTGATTACGTCATATATCATATATTTTGGTTAAATGAAACAATATGAAATATGTCAAGATAGATATATAAATATTATTATAACTTAGTAAAATACCAAAGTACTATATTATAATCATATTTTGTTTCTTTTGAAACATTTTTTAAGCTAGAATTAAAAATAGCCCCTCTTGTTTTGTTCTCTTCTCTGTCGTACCCATTATTGACCCTCCACCAACACTCTGACAACCTAAAATGTCTCTTACTTGCCTAGAAGCAATGATGCGCTACTAGCAATGAGCACACCCAACACAGTCCTGTTTTCTAAATACTATTTTTTAATAAAAAGAATCAGTGTTTCTGGAGAACTGACTCATTCTCAATTGGGACAGGGAAAGTGCTACATTATAGGACAGAAAGTAGTGAAATACTCTAAAAGTGAAGAATGGGGTCATATCAAAGGGACACAGGAGAAAACCTGTAAGATCTTTGAATGGCCAAAGTTGGAACACTTTGAGTAGTACTGGATTATAATCTAAAATAAAAAATAAATATAAATGAGTTTATATGCTGATTTAATAAATGATTAAATAAGTAAATAAATGAGGGAGAAGATATATATCTACCTTATAAAAAATTTCAAATAATATATATAAATACTTCTTTTCAAGAAATAAAATTTAACCCCAGCCTAACTGTGAGAAAAACATCAGAGAAACCCTGGCTAGCACTCCTGAAGACTGTTACAGGAAAAACAAAGAAAGGCTGAGAAACTGTCAAAGAAAAGAGGAGACTGGGGAAAGATTATAGCTTAGTGCAGTATGGTAGCCTGGACTGGATCCTGGAAGAGAAAGAGGAAACTGATGAAATCTAATAAAAGTCTGCAGTTTATTTATTTACAAAGTCTTAATGTCAGATTCTTAGTTTTGGAGGATATCCCATGGCACTTCAAGAGATTAACCATGGGAAAACTAGGAATATATAGGAAATCTTTGGATGGTCATTGCAAACTTGTCTGTAAATTTAAAATAATCCCTAAATATAGAGTTTATTTAAAAAGAAAGAAAAGAATGCTTTCTACTGAAGCTAAACATACTAGGTAATATACCAGCAGCATTTTTTCTTTCATTAGGAGATGTTTTTCTGGTGCCCTCATACCCCCGGTTCAATGGAGTCTGCTTGTATAGTCGTCAATGTGAGATTTCCTTCCTTTAATCATTGGGAATTCTCTTTACCTCTCTCTTAAGATAGAACCATTATTTCCTGCTTCCCTTGTCCTCTTTTATATGTCTGGAGTCACCATTTTTGGACTACCATTTAACTGTCTTAGGTATAGAACAATAGATGTACATTTTCAAATATTTGTTGAAAACTGTCTTTAGTCTATCTTCCCACTTGACTAATAGTTTGGAGGAAATTTTAGAATGGAAAACTGAGAAAATACCAACCTTATCTTTGCTTGGAACTTTATTCTTCCTCCTCTTCCTCTTCCTCTTTGTTATTCCTGAAAGCTTTTGGGATATTTTTATCTCTAGAGCTCAGAAACCTCACGTTGATATGCCTTGGTGGGCAGTGTTTTTCAGTAGTTATGGTGATGACTAACATGTATCTTTTAGTTCAAGAATGCTATTTTATTTTTTAAAACACATTTCTCCTATTTTTGCACTTTTTTTCAGCAACTTTTGTTGGTCAGCAGTTGAACTTCCTAGACTGTCCAGTTGTTTTTCTTAATATTTTTTCTTTTATACTACATTTCAAGAGATTTTTTAACTTTGTCTTTCAAAACATTGACTGAAGGTTTAACTGTCATTTTTCTATTTTCAAAAGTTCTCCCCCCCCACTAATTGATCTATTTAAAATAATAACACCCTGTTCTTTATTCACAGAAGCGTATCTTCTAGAAAATTATATATATACATTTTGAAGTTGCCTCCCATTTTCGATATTGTACTTACTTATTTTTTTTTTGTTAATTTACTTTTTTCTATTTGTTTTTTAAGTTTCTAACATTTATGTTGAAGATTTTTTTGTTAGGTAAGCTTTGATTGTCTGTTCATATTTAATATTGAATCACTAAAAACTGAAAACTGCTGTTTGGGCAAAGTTGGCAGTTGGACTTCACTTTAGGGTGATCAGGCAGGATCACTAATTCATTGGGGATATCCCAATTTCACTATTTATAAATTTTTTCTTTTGGGCTCCCCAAAAAACATTCTTTAATTACAGTCCTGGGAAGTAAAAACTGGCTTCCTGAGTCCTGTACTGTGTAAGGGAAATCATACATTTGTATGTGTAAAATATCTTCTGTTTTCAGTATTAAATTGTGGTCCTATTCTCAGCTGTTAACTGACATATCCATTCTTATGTCCAGACCTAAAGTTTTCAGGTCCACAATATTATACTAAAGTTTACAGTAGTAGTCTAGTGAATAGTTAGGGCTGGAAAGGAAATTAGGTACAATTTCTCTTTTACACTGATTTTTGGAAACTCCGCTTTTTAATCAAACCATGATCTCCACATTTGGAACTATCTGTTGCACCCAATTCCTGTATCTTTCTGGGATTCTGCTGCATAAATTAGATGTTTCATTTTGGCATTTTCTCCTGCATGGGTTTCAGCTTTCTCTTTCTTAGGTTTTAGGTTTCTTCTGTTTCAGTAATTACTTACTTTTTGTCGATCTGATTTCTATCTTTCAAAAACTTGTTGACATCTTTTGACTATTGTATACATGCTTCTATTCTTTAATCCCCCTTCTCTTTCTCCTTAAGTTCTCCTTTCCTCCTCCACTTCTTCCTTATCATCATCCTTTTTTCTTCTGTCATTTGTGTGAATCTATGATATAATATTTACTACACATCCTCTTTCAGTTTTTATCTGGAAATCTTCACAAGTTCAGTTCCAGTAGAACATGTGCTAATGACAAAGTGTTGACAAATATAAGTAATGTAGGGCTTGTTTTTTGTTTACTGTCTGAATCACAAAAGACAAAAAGAAACAGTATCAAGCAAGTTACTAAGGTAAGCAAATATTTTATTGAAAAATGCCAAAGTTAAGTTTGTCTCTAGTTTGAAAGGCAGAGTATTTATATCAAATTACTTGGTCTTTTGGAGAAATCTTGGCTGTACTAAAAATGAATTTGACTAGCTTGCATGTGTGATTTGCACTGACATTTCTGAGATGTTCAGATTCTCCAATGTGAAATATAAAATGAGCCTCAGTAGGGGTGTGAGACTAACAAATTTGAGCCAGCTAGTTTGTTTGCATAAAGTCTATGAACTAAAAATAATTTTAGATAGCTCTAATGCCAGCTGAATTAAGGTGTCATTGTCTTGATTAAACTCTAAACCATCCTGCAATAAGAAATTTCAAATTACCACTTGAGTTTCTCCAAGTAGTCTTATAAAAATAGAAATGAAAATAGTGTTTTTTGAAGGTAGCCTCTGTGGCATCAGATTATGGCATAATACTCATAAATGACTGTCCATGGAGAATGTACACTCAGCAAAAATGAATAGAGTCCAGAGCAGATGATGGCATTGGTTATTATAGGCAGACCCATCAAACCTGCTTCTGTATGTTAAAACACTGTACCTTAGTACTATTGGATATGTCAGAATAAAAAAGACCATCTCAATGTCTTTGAAAGGAGTTGTTTTCTCTTTATTTGTCCTTTCTATTTTTATGTCAGGTGTGAACTGGCCATGTAAGTTTCCCACTGTTTTCCAAGAGGCTAAGAGGATACATTATCCTGGGCTGCATTTTTAAGACTTTTCATACTTGGGGTTTCTACTATAATTGGAGAGAACAATATAAATGTGATAAAGAAGACTTCATTCATCATTTTTTAAAAAAATGATAAATGAGAGTTTTCCACTGTCAAAATGGCATGCAAGTTAATGATTTTTTCTAACTAAACCAATTTATTTATTCATGTTTTAGGTTTGCAAATGCGAATTTGGCTTTCTGTGATGGGGGTCAGATTGAAGAAAATTTATAATAAGTATTATCAGAAGAATCCTAACGTAATATAATTTCATCTAAAGTATAACAGAGTCTTGTGTTATACATGCTAATTGGGGTATTTTAATGAGATTTTATTGTATATCTTTTGGTGGAGTTAGTGTTTTTCATACAAAACAAAGTTTTATATTATTTTACTTTGTCTATGTCCAGTAGACCTCAGATAACATGTGTCAGCAATAAGAATCTTTAGATGACAGTATTTAAAGTTAAGAGAAGTTAAATAATTTCTCTGTGGCCAAATATAACTCATATCATAATTAATAGGTTTTTACCTGTGTCAAAAATAGAATATATACTTTTTTAAACCTCTTTAACATTTAGCTTCATCCTGACAAAAGTATTTATTTCCATTTCACTTTAGAAAAATTTCATGTAGAAAAAAATGTTTAAAACATATGCTTCTTGGATCTACATTTTAATTTTTTTAAATGCCTCTCAGTAAAATTTTGTCTGAAAATTTCTGATTTGATAGCCAAATACATGAAGGATATCAGTCAGTTTTTCTTTATTCATCCTATACTGATGCAATTTATTCTGGATTTGGTGGTATTATTTATGTTGGTCTAAATTCTTAGTATTTTTTCATCAGCACATTATATTACAGCCTGGATATCATGGTGACCTCAAACCAAAATATTTAGAAGGAAAGAATAGTCAAGGAAGTGCAGTCATTACCAGTGTCAGGTAGTTTTGGGATAAATGCCCTTTATATGGTTCAAAGGAATCTTAGGCCAAAGCCTTTTCTTAAAGTGCTATTGTTTATTTTCCTCTGGGGCACAAAATCAATGTGCCCCAAAGTTCTCCATTTCAGAACTGCTACATTAAAATGTCATGACATATGTGTTTAAAATGTAAAATCTATAAAAAAGAAAAAAATCCACTTAATGTTGATTGAATTTCCCTTTTACCCTTTCTTCATGGTACACAAAGTTGTCCTTTTTCTTTTATTCATGACCAAGTTTATATGTCATTTATTTACAGACATGTGTGAAGAATGCCCTGCTTTTTACTTGGGTAGGAGTAGGAAAGGTGATCCTTTAGCAGGCAATCTTGTTTCCAGGTTCTGAAAGCTGATTTTTCTTGTTTCACTTCCTGTAACAGACTATGGTTTTATGCGTAATCATTTGCTTTTTAGCTATTTAGATGCTGTGGCCATCTGTATATAAGAATATAAAGATATATCTATATCTATACCTACATCTATATCTATCTATCTCTCTATATATATACATATATATACACACACACACACACACATATGTGTGTATATATATATGCATACACATATATAATAGACATATTTGTAATTATAAACAAACTATAGATGCATATATACATATGCATACCTATGTGTGAGTACGTATATAAAAGTTTGGAAGGATGTATGTGAAGACTTGTGAAAAATAGGTGTTTTTACCTAGATTGTGATTAATTTGAAAGTATCGTGGAAGAATAAAAGTTCATTTTAATTTTTATTTTATAGGTTCCACAATGTCTAGAACATTATAATTTTCTTATTTTGTAAACAACAATTTAGAATAATGACTATTAACCTGTTTTAAAATTATCAGATTTAAAGGTATTGATTGTTAAATTAAAAATACTAAAATTTGAGCTAATTGAAATAGATATATGGTATCTGAATAGCCACACTGAAACTAGTATTTAATTTTTTTGTCTTTTTTCATCTGGTACCAGTCAAATGAAATGAAGTAATTTGAAAAATATTTGACCTTGCTCATAAATATGCCACCTTCATGGTTCATAGGAAATCTATAGCTCCAATGTCTTTTATATCTTCTTTCTATATATTTTTTCATTTCAGAAAACCAAGCTTCTAGTTTAATTTCCTTAAATTTAGCTCTTTCGTTTAAGATCACATGATGGAAAACTGAAATGACGGGTCTGAAGGTAGATTTTGGTTAATAAAACTTTCCAGTGTTCCTGGTCATTTTTTAGGTTTTCAGAACTAGTCGCAGATATTTGGTAGGTTTTTGTTTGAAAATGTACACCTGTAGATTTAACTGAAAGGTTTTTAACTTGAAACTTTGATTTTTAGGCTAAACTCTTATGACATCACCTTCTAGGGATCCATGGCTAGCTATACTTAGAAATATACAATTTGAGTGTTCAGAATTAATACTTTGTTGCTAAGGTTACTTTAATAAATTTCCCTGAGTCCAGGGAGGAATTGGATACAGAGTAGTTGCAGAATACCTGGACCTAAGTTTGGCCTTGGCAGTAGTGTCAGTTGTTACGGTTATCTCTGGTAGCTGACTAAATATAGTTGTCTATAAAGAGGTCACCTGGAATTTCTCTTGTTCTAGCTCATGGAGGTCAGTCCTATCTCAGTGATTCAGAAGAATTTAGTATACGGCGATACTGTTTCACCCATTTGCTTATTTGTTCTACAACACAGAGATGTATGTAAAATGTTCCATTTTGTTTTTAGGCCAGAAAGTCTCATAATTGTTAAGTACCTGTGGCTAAAATTGAAGAGTTTGTTATTAGGGTGTCAAGCAAAATAATCAGTTCTGATGGAGTTAGTGGCAGATTACTATGGGCAGGGAGAAAGGGAAGAAATGAATTTTAAGATAAATTCAGCAGGAAAAGCCCAATAGCTATTCCAATGTAGGTTAAAATATAGAGAAGATTAAAAAACATTGTAGGTGAGGGTAGTTTTCTCTAAGCACTGAAATACAAAATAGAATTGTATAGGAAATGGAAAAGGGGCGATTGAAAGGAATAGATATAACCAACCATTAAGTAATGCAGGCACACAATAAGAGAGGCAAGAAAGCAAAATGAAATAATGTGGCTAGGGGACTCAAAAGAAATAAGAAATGTTTCTATAAATACATCCAAGAGAAAGAACAAAACAGGTGAAAACACCAACACTGTAAAGTAAAAATGTTGAGCAGGCAGTCTCAAGAAATGACCACATGCTTATCATATCTTTTATTCTTCTCAGTTGTCAGTAAAATCTGGATTTAAAAGAAAGAAAGAAAAAAGGAAATAGAAGGGAGTTTTTGAATATGTTTGGAAATGGAGGAATCTATTAATGACAATAATAGACAAAACTGTTATTGGGGAAAATAGCAATTGTGAACTAAAATTTTATGATGTGCTGTGGCTGGTTAAAACCAAATTACTTCTGAATGTTTTTGAAAGAATCACATAGAGTGTTATAATTTCTAAAATCTTCCAGTAGAAAAAATATTTAAGGAGAGAAAGGTAATATACTTTCACCTAAATCCTCTTTCTAGGGACAATTTGAATGAAATCAAGGAACATGTTCATGATTAATTAAAATTTTCTTCCCAGAATTTACGATGCACTTGGAACCATCAGCAAAGTATGTTTTGCATCACAATTATAATTTTACTTGGATTTGTTTTATCCCCAGACTTATTAGGAATTTTTAATTTTGGGGTGTTGTTGAGAGTAGGGATGTAAAAATCTATTTTGTAAGCTTTTCTTTTTTATGAGGGCTGATATTTATAAATCCAAAGAGTGTTATTAAAGAATAAACACCATGTGATGTACTGCCATTAAACACACAGCATGATCTCTTGCAATATGATCCAGCAGTAAATTTGAGCTTAACAAAATTTTCCTTCTTGTACCATGTTAATTCTGAATGTGTTCAGTTATTTTCATAGTTCACATGGGGAAGAGTGCCCAGTGTGTGGAGCCTCAACAACCATTTGAATAAGTTTCACCGGTTTCCAAGTAGTTCCTTTTGCCTCACTATCCTTCCATGATGTCTACTCTAAAGTTTGTTTTTTCCTTTTAAGGTTAGCTTTCTTTTTCTGTGGTTTTATAGTTAAATCACTGCAATGTAAGGCAAGTATTTCTAAGGGCCTTAAAAAAAATCTCCTTATGTGGCATATGCTGTCAGTTTCTTAGCACTAGAGGGGCTAATTGGTAATGATACATTTATAAACTGAATCTGTAGGTTTCTCTGCTACCTAGAGATGTTTGTTTCATTACCATCAACAGAAAGAGAGATAAGGCCAACACAGATAGGGTTAATAATTATATCAGAAATAAATGTAGTTGCAACACAGGTAGCATCAAACCAGATAATTTAGAAATAGTTTGGATAATTACTAATTAGGTCTACTGACAGCAAGATTGAATTATTCATGGAAACCTGAAAGCAGAGGATAATTCATTCCTGAATACCTCTAAAACTAATTGGAAAGTTGTTTATTATGTTTTTCACTAGGTGATGGGCTGATCTTTATTTCATGTTTTATTTTTGGCAATTTTATTTTAGAAATACCTTCAAGTGCCTTAAAAATTAGCTCAACATTTTAAATAAAAACCTACTTTTAGTTGATTATTAAGATCAAATCTATTGCCTTTCTGAATTTTCTTCTCAAATATTAGGGTGATTCCTTTGACAAGTATTTTCAACATTTTTTCTTTTAATTTATTTTATAATATTGATTTTTATTGTTTAAAGTATTTCTATTAGTCTATTTAATATTTACTATTTATAGTGCTTAGATTCATTTTTTATTTTCTGCAGGTAGAGAGATGCTCAATATTAGCTTTTAAGATGATGCCTTATATCCATAAATTATATATTTTTATTTCATTATTAACCATAGTTTGCTTGAGTAAATCTTCAAGAAAAGAAGCAATATTAGAGATTCTCAATTTTCAGATGAACATCTATTGATTTAACATTATTATTATTTTTTTAAATGATTACTGTATGGCATTATCACTTTGTTAAGCATGGGAATACAGAGTGTCTCCTTTCATAGCTCAAAATCTAATAGGGCTGTGTGGCAGAGATAGTACCAGGCGCTGTTCCTCCACAATTTGTGTTCTCTCTCTGTAGAGTGAAGGAGTCCCTGGGGGCAGCTGTATAATGAGGACTACACTTCCCAGCGCCCTCACATTCAGATATCATTACAGAAGTAGACTTTACTTGTGGATGTGAACAGAAGTGATGCTTATTAGTTCCTGTTTAGGATTTGTAAGAAGTGTTAATTCTATTTTTCTCATTTGCTTGCTGAATCTTGATGATGGCAGGGCCATAAAGGGAAGGAGCCTAGCTTCCCAGATCACAACAAGGAAGAAAGCCACCTATCTACAAGGAAAACTGTACTTGGATTGAGAACTTTCCCGATAAGGCAGTCACTCCTATAAGGACCATAATGACAGTATGGCCACAAAAAAGTACTCCATCGACCTCCACTTGTTGCGAGAAATGACCAGAAACAAAACTCCTCCACACCTAATACTGAACAATGCTTCCTCTTTTGAAATGTCCACAAACCATTTACTTGTCCCCTCCAGCTGCCAAAGGCTGCCAAATACATCTAAAGACTAATTAGAGAGTCTCTCTCACTTCCAAAAAGTACCATTTTACCAGAAGGATTGCCAATAAGAAATTCTCTAAGTATTTTTCTTTATACTCTTTAAAACTTGAAATTAAAATGATGAAATTAAAGTGACAGCAGATGGGTTCTCTTCCCCCAAGTTTATGAATAAATAACCTTTGTTACTTTCATTCTAGACTTAGTTTTGTCTTTGGTAGGGCTTTAATGAGTGAAAAATAAACTTTTATTGTGTAAAATACTGAAATTTGGAGCTGGGGTCTCTTAGCAACTGGCAGTTACCTTACTGATAACTGCATAACAGGCAAGTGAATCATAATTTTAATATAGGGTTAATTTGACTATACAGCAATTATGACAGGAAGAAAAAGAAGTTGAGAAAACACACTGGAGTCACACCACCTAATGTGTTTGGAGTATTGGGGACAAGTAGCCATCAGGAGAAGAAACTTGCAGGAAGCAAGATTTCATTTAGGGTGTGAGAGCCAGGTAAGAGTTAGCTGGACAAAGAAGAAATAAATAATAGGGGAAAACATTAGAAAGAGTGGAAGCAGCATGTGTAAAGGCACAGAGATGAATGAAAGACCTGGGCATGTGCTCAACAGCAAAGGGGGTGAAGTATAAGGAAGATACCGTAACACGCTGTATATATTACACTGTTTTGACATTTTAAACTGTCACTCTGTTAATCAATATGGCAAACTGATTAAGAGTTCAGGCGTGACTATAGGCAAAAAGACTGATTGGAAGTCTGTGGTAAGAATCCAGGTGAGGAACAATGGAAGCCTGAGGTATAGCCATTTCAGCAGGGAGAGAGAAAAATGTAGTTGGGAACTACTCAGGAGGTAGAATTGAAACGGTGTAATGCCTGAAGCTGATAAAGGAGTGGATGGTGACAGGAGTTAGAATTGCTGAATACAAATTGAGGACATGAGGTATACCTGGGAGAAAAGAGGAGGTGTATTGTTTAGTTTCTCTTGTCTTTATGGGAGGCATCACTAAGCACCTAAGGCATTTGTTGGCACCCAAGAGAGAGGTCTGGGTGGGAGATGTACATTTTAAAATTATCATGGAAAACTAGTAACTGAAGTCATGGAAGCAAATAACATCATGTGAGAAGAGGATCAAGAGAGTCATTAATTAAGACAACTGAGGTTGTTAAATTAGAATGGGAAGGATGGGCCAAGGAGGGAAGGATGGGCCAAGGAGGAAAGGAAAAATCACTGAAGAATGGTGTCACTGAAATTATAGAAGTAGTACATTTAAAAAGGAAGATATTATTAATTTGTAGTAAAGTAGGTCAAAATTAAAGAGTTTTAACTGGATAGTAAAAAGAATTCAACAAATATTTGGTGAGCATCTGCTGGCATTGGGCATGGCTCTCTAGCTTGGGATACAGACAGGAGCAAGCCAAGTCCTGTTGTCCTGGATGTAACATTCTGGAGGGGAGTCAGACTCAAATGAGTAACTGAACCATCTAACTTTACGGAAAGTTGGGTACCTTGAAGAATAGTAAATCAGGATAGGAGAACAGAGCAAGGAGCACAAGGAACACCTCTGGGAAGAAGTATTTTTGAGTAGAGGCATGAATGCGGTGAAATAAATAAGGCCTAATGGGAGGAGCTGAGAACATAGAACCTTCACCAAGAACAATTTCTTTGAAGGTTGGAAGCACTCAAGATGCAGCAAATTCAGGACTAAATGGTCAATGAGCATTGTTCCTAGAGACACTTGCCTGAGAAGGGGAGGAACTAGACAGTAGGAAGAGGGAAACTTAGCAAAGGTTTAACTTAGTTTTCTTTTATAAATAAAATTAGAGAGCTGAATATCTTAAAGTGCTTGGGGAAAATATGAAGTAGAGAGGGAGGGATTGATGATGCATAGTTGATAGAAAAATGCCAATAATTTCATTGGTGGCATATAGGAAGCTGAAGCTCCAGCTACATTTTCCTTCCACAAGAAAAGAAAATAAGGATTAAGTATTAGATAATTTGATGAGTCACCTGGGAAGCAAAAGGATGATTCAGATGTTTTATAGGCTTAATATCAACATTTCTCTTACGTTTCTCAACATTTCAATTACATTGATTCTCTCAGTCTTTCAGACTTTTCTACAGTGGTATTTCTAATTCTGCCTTAATAACAAAGGTACTTCTTTGAATTTCTGTGATCACCACATTGGATCCTCACAGAGCAGCATATATTGCCACAGTATGGAACATTCACATTTTTTAGAGAATAAAGTTTTGGTAAAATTTTCAAAATACGAACAAAGTGGAAGCCATATATATTTTCAAGCTTGAGTATGTAGTGAAATTATAAAGGTAAGAATGGTCTTATAAAAATAATCTCCTTTTACACATTTATAGACAGTTTTTGAAACTTTTATACCCTGAGGCTTTCTGTTTCTTATTCATTCATCTTAACATTTTTTCCATAATAAAGTCCCCATTCCATTCAAAAAGCTTTGTCACTTCATGTTTTCTATGGTAGCCATGTTCTTGTGATGATGTCTAACTAGAAATTTCTCTCTATATTTTTATTCTATTTTCCTGTAATCTTCAAAATCCATTTTAAGTTTTCTACTCTAAATGTTTCAATAACATTTTGGGCCAGCAGTATTTCTTTCATTTTAAGACTATTATTGCATGTGTAACAAGTATTTTGGATTTTAATTATATTCTGTATTATCTCATGTAAAATTGTCTTCTCTATAAGTATCAAGAACCTTAAACACATCCCTTCTCTTCTTTTCTGAATAACATAACCTATTGCTTTCTTTGCAAATTGTTTCTTTTCCACTTGATGGTATCTCAATTATATGACCTTGTAATGCCCTGGTTTGGAACTCCAGGAGCCAAGAAGGAAACTGACACCGATGCAAGCACAAGAGGGAGTTTATTGACAAACTTGAGTTTAGACCCCACTCGTTCACTGACGCAGCAGTGGGTGAGAGGAGCCCCGACGGGGGGGGGGGGGGGGGCGTTGGGACCGAATTTAAAGGGTAAAACCGTGCGCAAGAGGGTTGTGTGCACAGAGTGCCCTGTGCAGCAGGGCAGTCTGCAAAAAGGGCTGGGTGCAGAGAGGGCTGTGCACAAAGGGGAAACAGGGTGTGGGTGCCTTAAGGGCTTACTGATTAATGGCTTTGGTCGGCTTGACCAAAGGGCAGGATGTTGTCCCTAATTGTTTTTCGGTGAATTTTTCTTCATTTAATCTGGAGTCTACATAACAAAATGGAGTTATTCTAGTCCTTCAACCTCAAGTATGAATCTTTAAAGCTAAGAACAGCAGATCTCATTCTAATGTTGATGGAAGACAGGGCAAATTTCCCTAAGTAGATGGGGAAGACCAAGCCCAGCACAGAGAGAAGAGGGTTCTTTGACGGAAAGTGAAGAAAGAATTCAACACACCTGCCAAAGTTGGATTTGAAAGGAAAGTTTATTAGAAAAGGGGTAACTCCACAGACAGAGTGTGGTCTCCTCTCAGAGGCAGAGAATGAGAGGGACAGTGAGAGACAGTGAGAGAGAAGCAGAGTAAAGGCACTGAGAAGGACAGTGTAAAGGCACTTAGAGGGACTCAGAGGTATAGAGACAACAGAGATAAGGACAATGAGAGGGTAAAGGCTCTGAGAGGGACCCTGAGTGTTCAGAGAATTCAATTTCTATGTCATTCTTTAGTTCTCATTTCCTTTGATATGGATACACAGTGAAGAAGAGGAAGAATATAGAGCTTGAAAAGGTAAGAATATGCAGAGTGAAAGGCCTGCTGGAAGTTCCCAGCATTTAATCTGTAGGTTCCTCATGGTTTTAGCCATGGGGAATGGATCTTGGTTCCTGTGTCCACTTCTCAGGAATGTAGAATAAATTGTTATTTATCCAGCAGAAATCTTTCTTTGTTTTAAAGGTGACCTCCTGTCCTGGTTGCAGGGCTGATCAGCATATGGCAGTCTCTGATTGTGGCTTGATTAACATTTTAATTCTCTTGCCTCCTCCCTACATTAATGTCACATCTCTTTGTCCCTATTTTCTCTCTGATTATAATTGAGAAAGGTCTTCTATAACACAAAACTACTCTTTTATTATCTGTACCTAGCTAAAATTTAAGAATTTCCAGCAATATCTAAATTAAGAAGGGTTCCAATCATTTATCTGTTGTTCATTCTAAATATATTTATTAAATAACTCCTGGGTGACCTGATGAAATTGGTGCAGAGTTGACTAATTCTTGTCCTTCACAGAACTCATAGTGTTAGATGACAGATATTAATGAACACACAAATATGTATAGAAATAAAATTTTAAATAATGAAATAATGATATTGCTGTTGTGGCGCTGGCCTGCAAATAACTCTCCACCATGCAGGGTCAGAGAACCAGCCCCAAGCTCCGAAAAGAGGCACGTGATAAAACCTAGAACTACACCCTGGTTAACATTAAACAAGCAAGCAGATTACAGAAGCAGAAGTTGGCCTATCTTTGCCTAGAACCACACCCTTAACAATTGCAATGAGAAAAGTATCATGAATGAAAAGAATAGCATGCCACAGAATGCCATGAGAGAAATTAATGTAGTCTGGCTTTTCATTAAGAGTAGGTTTAAGGAACACTTAAACCTGGTTTAGTGGATTTGAGAGGTAGTTTTCATTTGCAAATGAAATGTGACCATCAGGGATGTTTTGTGGGCAAGGTACAGTCGGTCAAGGTACAACTGAGGATCTCCAAATCAGCATCAATAAGAAATTCAGATACAGTTCCTATTATTTTGGTGCAAGACAGGGCAAATTTCCTCAGGGGGGAGGGGAAGATGGGTGTGTGGAGACCAAGCCCAGCACTGAGAGAAGAGGGTCCTTTCACAGAGTGTGTGGAAAGAATTTGACGCACATGCCAAAGTTAGAGTCAAAAGGAAAGTTTATTAGAAAAAGGATAACACTCCACAGATAGAGTGTGGTCTCCTCTCAGAGGCAAAAATGACAGAGACATAATAAGGAGTACCAAGAGAAAGACAGTGAGAGGGACCCTGAGTGTTCAGGGAATTCAGTTTATATATCATTTTTTAGTTCCCATCTTCTTTGATGTGGTCATACAGTGAGGAAGGGTCATACAGTGTGAAAGGCCTGCTGGTAGTTTCCAGCCTTTAATCCATAGGTTCCCTCATGGTTTTAGCCAAAAGGAATGAAAGATTTTATTTGTGTAAAGCAGCCATTTAAAGACTCTTATTTCTGTTTCCCCTTCCACAGGTGTGGGGAAATGGGTTTTGGGCAATCCCAGTAGAAGTCTTTCTTTGTTCTGAAGGTGTTCTCTTGGCCTGGCTGCAGATCTGATCAGTATATTGCAGTCTCTGATTGTGGCTTGATTAACATTTTAATCCTCTTGCCTCATCCCTACATTAATTTGATGGGGTTCATCTTTCAAAAAACCTAAAAATTATAAGACATAGACTCTTACATTAAAGACAGATTTGTGTGCTGTTGTTACAAGAAATGTCCAAACCTGTAGATAATTGTTATGAGTTTATTTGAGCCAAACTAAAGACATATGCTAGGGAGCAAGATCTCAAATATTCCAGAGAATAACAGTTTTGCAGCTTCTATTATGCATTTGAAATTAAGAAGAGAAGGTAAGGAAGATTACATGGAGGTGGGAGAAAGCAAGGCTGGAGTTACAGGATAATTAACAAGATTATGTGTTTTCTTGAGGGTGGTTACAGTTTATTTCAAAGGTGTGTTTACGTGCATGCACAGAAACAATGGACAGTTTTGCTTAAGGTAAAGATAACCTTTCACTAAAAAGTTTAATGCCTGGGGCATGACTACCCATCATGACTTCCCCAATTAGGAATTTATGATCAGATTACCCTGAGAGGGTACTTTTCATAGAATCCCTTTTTTGGTCTGTAGTTCTTTGTAAAATGTGTGTCGAAAACAGTTGTTTTTTGTTTTATGTCAAGTTAGTTTTTCCTTTTACTTATTTTCAGAATTCTGTACTCAGGTGTTTTTATTTCAGACATAGATACTGTCCACAGAAGAAATCCAGCTAAACTGACAATTGCTGGGAGGCAAAATCTCAACTGTTTGAAAAATGCTCAGGAGAATGGTAGTTTTGCAGCTTATTTTATACATTAGAATCAAAGCAGGAGACATAAGGAGAGCTACATGAAATCATTTGTGGTAGATTAACGGGGTATGAGAAAGCAAACTAGGAAAATTTCTGGGATTGAATAAAAATTAAAATGGAGATTTTATTTTTACATTGGTGAGTACAGGATAGTTAATAATTTGCATTTATAGCACTTAGAGACGGTATTGGGGAACAAAATAATAACGAGGGGTTCTGTGGTCTGTGCTCAGGTATGGCTGGTATGTCCCGAAGGGTCTGTTAAAAGAGATTCCTCTGACATTCCAAAAGTATGTTATCTTGCATAGAAAAAGACAATAGGCAGGCTCACCTAAGATAAAGAATGACCTTCCTAAAGAAAGCTACTGGCCAGGGATATGACTACCTGCCATTGTAAGGTAAACCCGTGACACACTGACAGAGGTTTTAGAAGCAGTGTTTATTGGGAGAGCGCTCCGGGGCGAGGTTCTCAGGTCCAGAGAGGAGAGGGGCCAGAGAAGTTGGCCCTGGGGTGGGAGGGCGTGGCTTTTATGGGTTACCTGGGGGTAGGGGTATAGGGTGGGGAACGTTAATCAAATGCTAATTGAGCCTCAGGATGAGGGTGGTGACAGGGCTTTAGGGTGGGCCCTATTCAGGTCTGGATTCCGGGTGTCAAGCTGGGGAGTCTCCAAGCAGGCATCCTGCTGGCCCTTCCCCCAGTGACCTAACAGCCATGACTTGCATTTAGTTAAGAATTTTTATGCTCAGATCACTTTATGTGGTTAATTTCAGTCTCTGAGTTTGTAGGGCCCAACGTGCTAGCTTCCCCCGAGCTTTTCAGGTTTAGTATGTGGCCTCTTTTTCTTCCACGATATAACTTGTAAAACAATGTTAATAAAAAAATCAAAGATGATGAAAGCAAAAATACCTGTAGACAGTATTTTCAGTGACTGAATGAATTTGAATGACTTCAAAAATTAATGAAGATAGTGTGGTAAAACTAACAGTGAATTAAGAAATTAGGAAACCCAAGTTCTAATTTCTTCTCTGTTCTGGCTCATTTTACTTATCTGGATTTCAGCATCTCATCTAAAGAGTTAACATTTTTTCTTCCTAATTTTTTTTGCATATCCTTTATACTATTTAATTTACAAAAATACTCAAACATATTAGGAGAAGAGTTGTATATTTGGTGTTTTGGCAAAGGACAATGATAACATGGAAACATAACTGAGTAAAAGATACTTAATAGTAAATAGTTTATTGGCTGGTTTCTTTTATTAAAATATGATGTGGATTGAGCCAGAGAGTAACCTGGTAGCCCTGAAATACCAAGAAATTTACATTCTTGGACCTTTAAAACAAAGAACATTTCTTATATCAAGTGCCTTGAATCTGGCCACAGTTGAAGGTTTATAAGGTCACTAAGAAGTTAAGCCAAATTGAAACTTTGAAATTCTCTTAGGTATTTAGTTTCTATAATTCAAATAGCATTTTCCTGAGGTATTAGCATTATAGTTTTGGTTATTTGTTTTACCTTTGTTACTTTACAATAAGTTCTCTTTGAGTTTGAGAACATCTGCATCACATGTGTGCATATATCTATACATATATGTATATACATATGTATATATATCTTTATATATATACATATATATGTTTGTGAATATATATTTTCTGCAACACCACAGAAAAATGCCTTGTATTTTTTTTTTGGCGTTTGATATATATTTGTTAAAAATATAGATCTTAAAATGAGTTCTTTTGAAAAAATTCAAGGGGTAAAATTCAAGAGCACTACAAATCAGAGAGATATTTAAAACATCCTCAAAATCTGAATATTATGGAACAGTGGCAGAACAAAATTCTTTAAGGCATCAATGCCACATCTCTTCAATTGAGGTCTTAAAAGATTCAAACATTACTATAAGATTGATTTAAATTCTGAAGGGCATGCATACTCTTACAATGTCTTATGGTTTCTTTTTCTGCTAAAAGAAGTGACAAAAATAGAGGCATAACAATGATGATGAGGGGGAGAAAGAATCCAGGTATCTTCTCTTAGATATCTTTGTTATTAATATTTTAAATAACATTTTCCTATTGCAAAGAGACAGATCCCTCCTCCACTGGCTCTTCTGGGAAGTAGTTGTTAGGAGAGTTGCAGACTCTTTATTGAGAAAAGTGCCTCGAAACTTTTCATCTCATTTGGGCGGATCATTCTTATTATTTGGTGGACTGTGGCGTTTAGTGATGTTAACAATAAAATGACCCTCTGGCCTCATTATTATTATTTATTCAGACAAAGTAAACATTGCATTATTTCGTAGGGTGCCTATAAAATCTTGTGCTTGCTTGGTAAACATTACCCAGTATTCTCTATATGAATATGGGGTGCATTCTTTTTACAAGGCAATAGTAATAATATCTGCTCTCACATAGGATCTGTCCCTTTCTCTTACCTGTTGCCTTTGTGAAGAGGGTGACTGAGGTGGAAGTGATATGTAGGGCTATGACAGCTCACACATGCTTTTCCTTCAGAGAGAGAACACACACAGCTTTTCTGCTGTTGGAGTCTCGCACCATCTGCTCAGACTTGCTGGCAGGGTAGCACAAATGGGTTCATGATCTTTGGTCTCTCCTTAGTTATCACTCATCATTAAAGGACTGGGTGAGAGAAAAGGCCCTTTGCGTATCTTCTCCATGAATATAAATGACTCAGCAGACATCTATGGTTCTAAATATAAACCTCTTCTGTTTTATAAATATTTCTTTATAGCTACTGGGTTGGACATAGTTGGTTTGTAGCATTACCTCCGGTGAGGTGATTGTTCATGATCTATCTCTAACCTGCTGTTTTTCTTGTCAGTGGCCTAAATACAGTTATCTCTATGAGGTTCTAGGTGCACTGCCAATGTTCTCCCCAAGTCCAGATCAAGGTGCATGACTTGCTGTCAAAGTTGACAACAAGGGGGTAGAGATTAAAAAGATGGGCTTCCATGTCAGTGAAAAAGAGCTGAATTTCAGTTCTTTCATTTACCATATAATTTTAAGCAAGTTGTTTAATGTCTCCTTGCTTTAGTTTCTATGTTTAAACTAAGAATACGTCCATAGAAATGTCATGAGAATTAAAATAAGCCTTGTAAAATGCTTCATATAGTGCCTGGGACCCAGTGAATACTCAACAAATAATGGTTATTATTACGTATTGCTGTTGTTCTTAAGCAGGGCATTTCCAGTGTGCGGGTGCAAAAATTATTTGAAAACAGTATGAAACACTTCTCGTTTTTCTCTAAGTCTAGAGAATTTTATTCAAATTTAGAACACTTACCTACATTTAAAACTGACTTCATTTAATTTCTATATCTGAGAATCACCTGCATTTTTCTAGATTTTATACATTGTTTTCCACTCTCTTTAGGGCACTAGTTAAATGAACATTATTAACAAGTTTCCTAAAGAAATGGGTGAAAAATCAAGAGGTTAAAATTGTTAATTCCAGGTTATTTAATGTGAAGCTTTTAAAACTGATAAGATATTTATGAACACAAAGTCATACAATCAATTGGTAACCTGTTTTGAATAATGTCTCTTCATTTTATTCCCTTGCTTCCATTTTCCCTGAACACATTTAATACCAGATGGCTTCAGGATGTTTTTAGGCTATTGAACAGACTGGACTGCATTCTGTTCCTGGAGGGCTGTTACCACATGTAGATGGTTCGTAAAACAGAAGTGTAGAGTAATACATTGTAGTAAAACAATTTTACATTCAAAGCAAAAAAAGTCTTAATTTATTTGCATTCATTAAATTAACATTCTTCTAAGCAGACATATTTCAGTTGAAGGACTGGAATATGGATCTTATTTCTTCCTGTGCAAATTCAGACTTCTCCAGAAATGCTTCTATTTTGATGAAATAGGAAAAGAAAGAATTAGCAATACTTGCATTAATGCAAGCATTTCATATAGACTGTGGCACATCATTATAGGCAGAAAGCTTAAATATACTGTATATATCAAACTGACTGTTCTCACCATGTTAAGAAAAAAAAGCAATTATTCTAAAAGTCACAGTTCTATGTAACATATCACTTTAAGAAGTTCTTTCGCTTTGAAGTGTTGTCTAAACCTTTGCATCTTTATGAGGTCATATTTTTCATGCTGAATTTTAAAATACATTTAATATATGTATGTACACATGTCAAGGCAGAGGGATTCTTTGTATATGAATTTAATTAAACAATAGGCCACTTTGGGACTTGTTTTATAGAGCCATTTATTTCATGCGAGTTCAACTGCCCAAGCTTCCGTGCAATAATAGTCTCATAAAATTATCCTCTGGAGGGTCTTATTTCCGCTATAATGTGCTTTTACTTAAAGTTTAGTTTAATAGCAACATTTTTCCTTGTATATCAAATGTATACAAATAATAGCTATCAGAAAATTTAATGGTTAAAGAGCTTTTGGTTTTATACATTTACTATTGGAAATTGTTTATTCAAAGAAGAAAAAAATTTGAGAAAAGCAGAGGAAAATGCATATATTACCTCAGTAATAATCTTTGTAGTTGCTATTTGTATCTAATTATCTTTTGAAATACTCTTGTTTAAATCACTTGTGGGGATTTTTGCCCTCAGCATGTTCATCACATATATGTGCTTGATTCCAGCTTACTCTTAGAAATAATGCACTATTTACTACACTATTTCTGGTGTATGCCGGAAGATAGGCTCGGTATTAGGACCATCATCATCAATTGAGACCTAATTCCAGTGTTTAGTAAGCATCCAATTTGTAAGAAAACACTTTTGTCA
The DNA here is from genome assembly GCA_030015415.1 of Cynopterus sphinx. Classification (NCBI taxonomy): domain Eukaryota; kingdom Metazoa; phylum Chordata; class Mammalia; order Chiroptera; family Pteropodidae; genus Cynopterus; species Cynopterus sphinx. Next base: position 101,254,719 of record CM057382.1, on the reverse strand, counting down.
ATAAATGTTTGTCAAATATGTATAATATACGACAGTGTGTACTGGATATATTCAGTACAAGTTCAAACCAGGAATTTTGCCATGCAAGAAAGGTATCTTTTTTCATTTTTCTACACCGAACTTAGTTTCTGTGATTATCAAGACTCCCTTGAATTCAACCAAGATAGCCCTTTCCCGAGCCCTTCCCTGTAGAAGACCATAAGTATCTTAATTACATGTGCACATCAATTTTAAAGATCGCATAGGTTTTTCTATCACTTGGAATTTGCACTTAACTTTTGCATCCCTCTAATCCCAAATATCTGCTCTCCTGACTTTTATCACTCCTACTTCTTTCATATCTTGTAAAGATAACTATTTCCAAATACTGTGGAAGTCTTGTGCAGTGCTGTTGATGACTCTGGAAATAGGCATTGCTTCAGAGTGATGAGAAGATCAGGGCAGGGAAAGAACCTAGGTAAGAGAAAGATAAATGAATTGATCTGTCAAATGCTTCTTCTCAAATAGAAAAAACAATAGATTCTTGTAAAACATAGTATCATTTCTCAGTAGTACTAAGAATCTATTTCTTATTTTTCACATTCCAATTTGTATTTCTGAAGATACTCACAAATAGATATTCACAGTATGCTATAGAACTTAAACATATTTTACAGTATTAAGAAATTCATATTTCTTTTAAATTTTTATTTACCTGAGTTTAGACTTCACTTTCATAAAGCAGGTACCCATGCTTTACTTTGGCATCTAGGTAGACATTAAACACAAAATTGCGATTAATTGTATTTTTACAAAATATTTAATAAGATTTAATTAAATTTTTAAGAATTAACATTTTACATTTATTTAAATGTCTTTTATTTAAAACTAGTATTTCTAATTGACATTAGTTGTTAATTTTGAAATTTGAAAATATTTCTGGATAACATGAAAAATAATTATTGTTTATATTTGATATATAATAAATGAAAATTGATCAGATTATGTGTACTTTGAATTCTGTCACAGTTTATTTTTTAAAAATTTATGTGATTGAGTACAAGTTTAGATTGTGATAGAAATAAAAACTTTGAAAATGTGCTCAGAAAAATATAAAAAACTGAAAATCTAAAAGCTTAAAAAGAAAATTTTAAAATTCTCAGAGTTGGTCTTCTTAAATTTTTAAAACTTGGAAACGCTGAAAGTAAGCAGATGAGTAACCTTATTGATTATTATAAAATGTATTAACAAGCCAAAGCAACAATGAGAAGTACCCCTGTGAAACCCTGGACAGTTTACTTAAGCTTTCTGTTACTGAGTTTTTCTTTTGTAAAATGAGGTTAATAAAAATGCTTACTTCATAGTGTTGTTGTGAGAATTGAGTGAGTTAACATGTGCATAGTTCTTAGAGTTAACATATGTAAAGTGCCTGACACATAGTGCTCTAAATGTTTTAAGCAAGTATTAATATTTTGGAAAAGGTGTATGTGATGCATAGAGTTAAATACCAGATGAAAGGAAACAGGGATATGTAGGAGGTGTTCTATATGTTTATTTTTATATACCTTATTTGGCTATATTTTGGCTTACATATATAGGAAGAAGTTAATGCAATGTGGGAAAGGTTGCCAATATGGGAAAATTGGATAATGATTGCAGCAAGATGTTGGACGAAGCAAGGAAGGGCGAGATATAAAGCATTTATGAAATAAATGCCTTGGAAAAGAGAAGCAATACTTCTTTCCTTGATATGAGAATGGCGGCGATAGTGATGGTGAAGAAGATGGAGTACTTTATATTTCTCTGTAATGTGAGGCTGAAATTGAGGCAGGCAGAGTCTAGCTCACATCTTAATGAAAAGAGATAAAGAGAAAGGGAGCTGCCCTGAGCCATCTAAAAGGATTGAAGGCTGTAGCATCTTTAGTCCACATAATTGTCATATTTACATGGCTGGGTCTTCAGAAATCTGGCTCAAAGAAGAGAGAATTCAAGTGTTTGGATTTATTTAAGTGATCATTTTTTCAGGATGTTAAACTAGAAATATAAAGGTAAAGAAATTGAGGGTTCTGGCAAGAGGATGGTTAGATTGATATAGACAGATTTAGGATGGACGAGAAGGAGGTAAGGTAGGCAATAAAGAGGGCCAAAAAGAAGTGTTAAGCAAATCAAGATATTTTGAGGTCAAAGAATATGTATAGTGGAAGTGAGAGAAAGAATCAGCTTGCCAGTTCCAGTTAAGTTTTTGGTTTCAGAAGTGTAACAATTCTCACAGATGCTCATTTTCTGACTTCTTTTAGAAGAAATATGCAAAAGAATCAGAGTGCCAGATAGGAGTCTTGTCCTATAAACAAAACAAAAACAGTAATCAGTTCTTAATTAGTTATACCTATTAATTTTAAAGATTAAGCTTTTAAACTAGATGCTTGCATCTAACATAGATTTAAAAGAAATGAGTAATGGGAAGGCACATAGAATATGTAGCTTGCTTATAGATCCTTTATATGAGAAATATCAAAAGTCCCAAAGAGGGCCCAGACTAATTAATGGAAGAATTGTCCTTCACTTGGCTTGAATGCGTCAGCCAGAAGTCGAGTAAATGTAACAACATTCATTTACAAACTAGCACTTACAATATGAAACCGAACAACAAATGCAGGGCTTGAAGTCATGGTCTCTGAAAGCAGACTGCTTTGCTTAGAGAATTCTGTGTACCTCGGTTTGTAAAATAAAGGTAAAATAATACCCACTTTTAAGGTTGTAATGACAATTAAATGAATTAATATTTGTAAAGCACTTAGGACAGTTCCAAGTAAATGGTGGGACTATATAAATAAAATCAGACAAAGAGCTATAATAAAAGGAATAGTAATAATAATGATAATAGAAACATCAACAAATATCAGTGACAGAAATATTAGAGTAACTAAAGGTCCTACACATGGTTCTCTGGTCTCTCAAAGTTTCATAATGTTTCACACAATACTTAATTACCTCAAAGAATGTGACTCAAAGTCGCCTCAGGTTAGTAGGGGACATTTTCCAAGCCTACAACCCTGAAGCCCATATTGCTGTCCTCCTCCAGTAGATTAATCTTATTGTCCCTCTGGCTAGAGCTCCACCGTATACTTGGTATTTGCTTGGAACACTCTGATAGGTCTTCTTTACCTTGCTGGGTAGTGCTGTTCATTCTCTGCTGACCTCTTGGTACGCTTGGTTAAATTACTTCCTTGATTCCCACATCCCTCCAGCTGCTGCTGCATTTCTTTGCTCCTCTTTACATCCAGTTTTTTGGCAGGCATTTTCTACATAAGGTATATTCACTGTCTCATTGTCTAGTTACTTGTTAAGCCAGTGCAATTTTGTTTCCTCCCTTATGTCACTGAATCTCGTTTTTATGATCATCATTGACACACTCAGTTTCTATCCTTTTGTCTAATCTCTCAGCAAAACTGATATAATAGCTCATTTCCTTTTTACCAAAAAACTAGCCTCTGTCACACTCTTCTGGTTTTTATCCTTTTTCTTCAACTTCTTCTCTCTTGCAAGATTCCTCCTCTATCCAAACCCCATGTATCCATTTAGCTTAGAGGTCTGTCCTGTGCCTCTTGCCTTTATATACATTTTTCCTAGGTAATTATTTATTTTTATTGCTTTAAATGTTTCCTTTCTACTTGTAACTTTCAAATTTAGTTCTCAAGCCCCAAATACTTTTTTAAACCCTAGTTTGCAACTGTAGAGTTAGATAAAAAGACCTGAGGTCGAGAACTTTCCATTTTGTGATTAATGAACAGATCCTCATCTTCCTAATTGTAGCTGTCCTATATATTTTTATCATTTTCCTACTATGTAAGAAAGGGGATGCAATTTCTTGGTGGCCATTTAGGGCTATCTGACATAGAGAAAGAGGCAATTAAATATGACTTTTGTAATAACCTTTTGGTTTTAGGCAAGATTTCCTGCCAGATATTATCTCCTGTCAAAGGAGGAAAAGGGGCTAAGTCATAAAGAACGACTTCACATTTGCGTGAAGTTACAAAATCTGTATAAGAGTGTATTGACTTCTTATCATAATCAGTTCTAGAATGTCTAAATTAAAGTAGCATAGAATATTAAGAAACTAAGAGAGATCTGTGCTTCATTCTTTGGGAGGTGATTGGCAGAGAGTCTGGTGCCTGTGAAGTTTTCTGAGGCAGAGGCTACTTTGACAGAGGAGAGTGGTGAAGCAAGATCTCATGGAGGGAGAGAGCCAGTAAATCATCAAAACACCTCAAACAGAATACGTCCAAACCAAATGTTTCATTTCTGCTCACAAAATCTTTCTGCCTCTAGTTTTTCCCATTTGATTATTAACATTACATTCTTAATTATTCAAGCTAAATTTTCTCTCCTTCATTTGCTATGTGCAAGTGATTAGCAACTCCTACTGTTTCTACTTAACAAATATATTCCAAATCTATTTTTACTCTCTGTCTCCAACTGCCACCAATGAGAGAGCATCATGTCTCTTTCGAACTATGGCACTATGATAGTCTCTTTTTTCTTGGCTCTATTTTATTCTATATTTTACTCAGAAGACTAACTAAAAATTTTTGGGAAAAAAATGAGAAAATGTTACTCTTGTGCTTAAACCTTTTAATGGATTAATATTTCCCTTAAATTTCTTTAGCCTGACGTACAAGTCCCAGGGTCATCAGCCTGCATCTGTCTCATTGTCATTTCAAGGCCTCGTTCCTCTTTTTCATTAGGCCAGCCTCTCTGGTCTTCTCTCAGGTCCAAATATGTCAAGCTTTTCCTAACTCACTTTGTTGATATCAGTTATGATCATATTTCATATTGTCTCATATTTATTTACTTATTTTTTCACTCATTCACTTATTCAACAAATGTTAAGTAAGCTCCTACTATATGCCAGACATTTTTCTAAGTGCTGGAGATGAGAAGTTAATAACAAGAAAAAATAACTGTCTGTTATTAAGGACCTTATATCCTAGTGGTGGGTGGTAAGGGAGGAAAAAATAAATTAATGGAGAATGTGTCAGATCTTGGTTAAGTATTAAGGACAACAATAAACCTGGCTAAAGTGTGCTGGCTGGAAATTACTGTTTGGCTATTGCCATAGGAACATAGGCTACTAATTATAGGAACATAACATTCTAATAACAAGCATTCTGCTTCTGTACCCCTGCTTGCACACCTGATCTGTGGGTTGACAGGTAGTAAACAGAAGAAAAATAGACCTTTGTGTTCAGATAGAATAAAGAATGGGGTTTAGGGCTTAAGAACCTGTACCCCTACATTTTGGGGCTGCTTAATTTGGGGTCAGCATACCCCTGGCAGACTCAGCTGGCTGAATCAAGAATGTGATTTCTATAACTCACTGAGTTCTGGTAGTCCATGTGTCTTTCAGGGGCTGGCGGCTACAACATTTGGAGGCCCCAGCAAGATCTCTGGGAATGGCCCTGAGATCTAAGACCAGACCAGCCTCCGACGTTGTTGCTGTCTTTGTTATGGGTTCAAAGGAGTGGCCACCCTGAGACATTCCAGGGATCTTGAATGTTGTGATGGGGTTAATGCAATTGTCAGGGATGCAACCTTTATGACACACTCTTTGTTCCTGGTCCCGACGGGAATCGGGAATCTCTGAGGCCTCGGCATCTGGATAAAAGGTACCTTTCCTGTTTTTGTTGACTGGTCATTGGGGATCCATGGAGAGACTGGATGTAGTCATATCTCCCAGACCATGGCCAGGCCACAGGATGCCACCTCCCATGTCCTGTTATTGGGTTCTGTTTATTGTCTCTGATCTTGTCTAGGTTGTAGGTAGCAGACTTCTTTGGGTCCACCTACACCCCAGCAATTTTTCTTATCTGAGTGTCTGTTTTGCGTTTTCTGCTCAAGCGATGGCGGAAAGCCCAAGTTCACAGAAGACTCCCTTGGGGTGTCTCCTGGGACATTTCGAAGAAGGGTTTGTAGAGGAGCTGATTATGGCATAACATTTTCTCCAGGCAGACTAAGAACATTGTGTGAAGTTGAGTGGCCATCTTTTGATGTAAACTGGCCTCCTGAGGGTTCTTTTAACAGGGGTTTAGTGAGGAATGTTTGGAAGATTGTCACGGGAGACCTGGGACATCCCAATCAGTTTTTCTACATTGATCAATGGTTAAACCTTGTTCAGAACCCCCATCCTTGGCTCCACTAGTATATCTTCTCTCTAGGGAAATGAGTTTTAGTTGTGGGTACCCTGAAACATGCAGCATTTGAATCTCCAAGACAGCCCATTCCCTCAGTCCTTCAATCTCCACTGGAGGACAGTGACCTTCTCCCAACCTATAATCCAGGATAACAGAGGCCAAATAGCACCACCTCACCTTCTCAGACATGGGCAGGTAACCCCTATGGGCCTCTTGCTCCTGCTCTGGGTGGGGCACCAGCCAATACCACTACCCCGGCCATCTTCCCCTTGTGAGAAGCACTACTCCAGGGACATCACACAGACAGGCCCTTTATGGTTTACATGCCTTTCTCAACTAGTGACCTGTACAACTGGAAGACACAGAATCCACCTTCCTCTGAGAAACCCCAGGCATTAATGAGATTCTTAGAAAGTGTCTTTCACACTCACTGCCCCACTTGGGACGATTGTCAATAGCTTTTAGTTACCCTCTTCGCTGTGAAAAAATGTGGACACATTTGGGCAGAAGCACAGAAGATAGCTGCAGGAGGGAAGAGAGTTGAGGAAGCACAGGAACAAATTGAGGAGGAATTTCTCTCCACCCATCCACTGGGGACACAATTCTCAGGCAGGGAGAATGGCATTAGATTGATACCACCAGATTCTAGTTGGGAGAATTAGGATGGCTGCTTGCCAGCCAACATATCTAAGGTAACTGAAGTTATACAGGGACCTCAGGAATCTCCCGGAGCGTTTCTTGAATGAGGCATACTGGGTATACACCCGCATTGATCCTGAGGCCCCTGAGAACCAGCAGACTTTTAATATAGCCTTTGCTACTCAGGCAGCCCCTGATATCTGGATTTAAATTGCAAAATTTGGAAGATTTTGCAAGAATGAACCTGTTCCAACTTGTTGAGATAACCCAGAAGGTGTTCAACAGCAGGGAGGCACCAGATGACCCTAAATGTATGGCTAAAATCCAAAGCTACTGTCATCAACCCAGCCAATCTGTTGCCAGACCCAGACCCCAAGACCCCTGTTCAGGACTGCACAGATTTCACTGACACTGTGTTCCTCATGGACAGACCTCAAGGACTCCCCTCTGCATGAGGCTGATGAAGTTCTGTTCACAGATGAGGGCAGCGATCATTACTCTAACTGGCACTATCTAGTCACAGGCTCTTCCCCATGGAAAGAGCTCATCGCCCTCACTGAGGCACTAAGATGGGGAAAGGATAAGGCAGTCACAGTATACACTGACAACTGATACGCCTTTGCCACTGCACATGTACATAGAGCCATCTACAAGGAAAGAGGGCTTCTGACTTCAGCTGGGAAGGACATTAAGAACAAGGAGGGCATTAAACCTTACTTGAAGTCACATAGATGCCTAAGGCTCTTGCTATTGTTCTTTGTAAAGGGCATCAAAAAGGAAATAGTCCTGAGGCTGAGGGAAACTGAAGAGCTGATGCAGAGGCAAGAACAGCAGCCACAAGGCTAGTGGGGCCCCCACCACATTTACCGACTATTGTCCCTTACCCAGAATTGCCTCCATCTCTGACCCATACAGTGGAAGAGAACATATATTTTCAAGACAAGGGAGCCACTAGGAACCAACAGGACAACCCCAGATGGAAAAATCGGGCTCTCATGGGCCCTGGGAAGGACTCTCCTCCACCAACTACACCAGACCACATACCTAGGGTGAACTAAGGTGCTCCAAGCTTTAGACCCCTACTTTCACTTGTTAGAAGGGAGAAGAACCGTAGAGGAGATTGCCTCACAATGCCCAGCTTGTGCCCAAGTTAATCCAAAGAATGGGAAGATAGAAAAACCTAGGCATAGGGAAAGAGGAACTTATCCAGGGGACCAATGAGAAGTAGATTTCACTGAGGTAACCCAGACTAAGAAGGGCTGCAAATATTTACTTGTTTTTATAGACACCTTTTCAGGATGGGTAGAGGCCTTCCCCACCAGGAAAGAGACTGCCTCCGTAGTTACTAAGAAACTACTACAAGAAATCCTCCCTCGATTTGGTCTCCCTGGAACTTTAGGGTCAGATAATGGGTCAGTCTTCATAGCAAAGGTAACACAACAATTGGCTAGCTACCTAAATTTGCAATGGAAACTCCACTATGCCTTCCGGCCCCAAAGTTCATGCCAAGTAGAGTGAATGAGTCAGATCCCAAAAGAGACATTAGTCAAGTTAGGATTAGAAACTGGTGGGACCTGGGTAGAACTTCTCCCCTTCACTCTTCTCCGAGCCAGGTGTACTCCGTATATTAATAGATTCATCCCATCTGAAAATTTTTTTTTTAGAAAACCCCCACCTTTAGTACCTAGAATAGAAGATGAGAAAAAGGCAGAACTACATAACCTTGTCTTAAGTTTTTACAGGCCCTTCAAAGTGTACAGAAGGAGATTTAGTCCCTGGTTTGTGCTGCCTACTCAGCCCCAAGGGACGGACTTCCCCATCAGTTTCAGCCTAGGAACTCTTTGTGGATCTGGAAGTTCACTTACAAAGGACTAGAATCCAAATGGAAAGGACCCTTCACTGTCTACCAGATGACACCCACTGCAGGTAAAGTAGACGGCATCCTATCATGGATTCATCACTACCATGTGAAGGCAGCACGAGACTGGACAGCGCAGGAGGACAGGCACTTAAGACTAAGATTCAAATGTACATAAGTATAACCCTTTGTTTTTTCCTTTTTTTCCTCTTTGGCCCAGGCATTCGACCAGCCACAAGCAAAATCAGGAGGAGTATTAATAACTTTGCTAACGATAATACACAAGGTCTTAAATAAGACCACCCCAGACGTAGGACAAGGTTGCTGGTTGTGCCTAAACCCAAAACTCCCTTACTATTTTGGGGTAGGAACTCCCCTAAATTTAACTGAGCTCAGCAGGCTAAGACTTCAAGTCAATTCACTAACAGAAGTAGTCCTCCAAAATAAAAGAGATTTAAATATATTATTCTTAGAATAAGATAGGTTATGTATTGCTCTAGGTGAAACCTGTTGCTTCTATGCCAATAATTCTGGAGTAATTGGAGAAAGCTTACTACTAGCACAGAGAAATTTAGATGCTAGGGAAAAGCAGACTAGAATCAAATAATTGGTTTCATAGGATGTTCAATTGGTCACCATGGCTAATAACCCTTCTATCTGCTGTAGCTGGACCTTTAATCCTCCTCCTCCTGTTAACTTTTGGCCCATGTTTCCTTAATTTCTTATTTGCATATATAAGGAAAAGAATTAATTCTATTAGACTTTTAGTATTACAGAATAGAGACTATGGGCAAATTCTGCATGAAGAATCAAGGATTTGATTTTTTGCTAAGGCCAGTGGGAAATGTGCTGGCTGGAAACTATTGTTTGGCTATCACCATAGGAACATAAGCTATTAATTATAGGAACAAAACATTCTAATAACAAGCATTCTGCTTCTGTACCCCCGCTTGCACACCTGACCTGTGGGTTGACAGGTAGTGAATAGAAGAAAAATAGACCTTTGTGTTCAGACAGAATGAAGAATGGGGTTTAGGGCTTAAAAACCCTGTCCCTCTACATTTTGGGGCTGCTTAATTTGGGGTCTGCATACCCCTGGCAGACTCAGCTGGCTGAATCAAGAGTGTGATTCCTATAACTCACTGAGTTCTGATGGTCCATGTGTTTTTCAAGGGCTGGCGGCCATGACAAAAGGAGTTAGAAATGCTGGGGAGGGAAAAGTTTCTGTTTTATAGGGTGGAATGGTTAACTCTCTCTAATAAGGTTATGTTTGAGTTTACACTTAAAGGAATACATAGAGGGATTTATGAGGATACCTGAAAAAAGAGCAGTTTGTCAAAGGGAACAGCAAGTAGAAATGTACTGAGGTGAGAGAGGTCACTGATGTTTGCCTAACAGTAAGGAGGCCAGTGTGGCTAAAACAGAGTGGGTGACTGCACAAGTGGCTGGAGATGAGAAGAGGTTGGGTAATCTGTGTAGTAAATTCAGGTAGAGACTTTTTGGACTTTTACATATTTATAGCGTTCTTAGCCAAAACATCTGATTTGTGTGTTAAAATAGTCACTAGAGTGCTCTGGAGAGCCTAGGCCCCAGGGCAATATAGGTGGAAGCAGGGAGGCCAGATAGCAGAAATCCTGGATTGAAATGTTTGGGGCCTGATTTAGACAAGCAGCAGTGGAGATACTGAGAAATAGGTGGATTTTGGAAATATTTAGAAAGTAGAACTGAGATAATTTTTGATAGACTGGATAATGGTTGTGAAAGTATTAAGGAAGAGTCTAGAGTTTTGGGGCTAAGGCCTGGAAGATGAAAACAATATGAGAGAAGAAAATTTAGTGGTATAGGGATGTAGAATCAGGAATTTATTTTTAGACAGGTTAAGAATGAGATGTTAATTAGAAATCAAATAATGATTTGAGGAACCAATTTTATTCTGATTCTAGAGATGCAAGGAGGGTCCTCACTGGAGATATAAATTGGAGGATCATAATTAGTATATAGATAACAGTTAATTTTATAAAATATGTTAGACAATTAAAATTAATTTTTTCAATAAGTTGAAAATTAAAGAGATATCCTCTACTGCTTGTGTAAACTGAACAAAACAAAGCAACTAACTTTCTTGGATATCTAAGACAATAATATAAAAATATTTTTTTAAAATAGAGGAAACAATTTAGGAAACAAAAGAGAAATTTAAAAATATCTCTACTTACATAGGTTTCAGAAAATATTGCAATCTGTAAAATGAGACTAGGATGCTATGAAAAAGGACCAAGAAATACTCCAAGAGCTAAAGTTTTACTAAAAGTTTAGTCAATGAGTAAAAAAAAAAAAAAGACACTGATTTTTTGGAATAGTAAGAATAAAGAGATGATCATAAAAGTTTCTGTAGAAGAAAAAAGTGGATTAAAAATGGATGGGAATCAGACTTGCAACAGGAAATGCTTCAAGGATCTAAAGGAAAATGATTTTAAACTTAAAATATTATACCAACAAAAAATTTATTTGTAACATTCAAGGACTAACAAAGTTAACCTGTCCTTCACTTTTTATTAGAATGTTACTTAAAGTAATAATCTGGTGGAGGTAGAGGGTGAAAAAAAATGGGATTCCAAGGTTTGTTATTTTTCTTGAAAATTTGAAACAACTTAAGGAGGTGATAAAGATAATTAACACATACACAAATAGAAAGGAAACTGATGACTGTAGAAAAAGTACAGCTATAAAAAAGTTATAGCTTTTTTATAAACTTTCAATAATAATCACTCTATTGATTTTCAGCATTTACAGCTAATCTATATAGACAACAATAAAGAATTGCTTATAATTAGGGAACCAACTATAAATATTATTAACTGCAGAAATATAAAAGTAGAGATGATTTAAATTAGAAACTAGAAGGTAGAGAAGGATAAGCAAGGGGACGGTAGAGACACACATAGTCTTATTATACAGGAGCAATTATTTTTATTTTTTTGGAACAGGAGCAATTGTTTATATTTTTTGGAATAAGAAATAAAGTTATAAGATTATTTAATTATAAAATTAATCAAATAATATAGCCACGTTTGGGGGAAGGGAAAGTGAGAGGTTATAGGCAATGGCATAACAAAGTTATGTTGTCATGTAGCTCAGTAAAAAGGCAATGCATAAGTTCTAAATTTAATTTAAAGAAAACAGTTGTATGAGTGTGTTTGTCATAAGTATGATTCACACAAAAAACAAAAACAAATAACAATAAAAATTATTAAAAATGATGCATTATGAACAGTACAGCTAAACTTAGAATAAGTAAGGGAAGAAAACCAGTAATTTTAATCATAAGTCTTTTTGCATATTTTGATTTTTATCTATGTGTGCAATAATATAATAAAGAATTTTAGTTTTAGAACTGATGTTAAAAGAATTAGGAGCTTTTATTAAGGGATTGCTTTTGATGTGATTTTCTTTTAGGTATCTCAGTTTGAAATTTTTGTACCTAACTTGTATATTTGCATAACATTTAGAAGCTATTTGATTTTTTTTTTTTTTGGTTTTACTTCATATATTATGTAGTTTTTTTCTCTGGAATATTGTTGAAAGGTTTTGATATGCTTGTGTGAATGTGTAAAAGATATGCAAATAGGATACCTTCCTGTTCTGTTCCTCATTTCTCTGAATTGTGAAGCTCATCATCTGTAGCTCCCTTTTATGTTCCTATGGTTTGTTATTGAAAATACTGGAAGATTGCCTTTCACACAGGATATCATGTGTTCTTCCTGGAGAATGCTAAGCAGAGGTAGTGGTGCAATACATATTTTAGATTAGAGTTAGACTATAAATACCAGACTATTAGATTTTGCACATAGTTATGCAAAGCTCTTTGTTCAGAATGGCTAATGTCTTAGAATACATTTGAAGGAAGGAAAAAAAAATTCACATCTTCAGCAAATGTGGCTTGTGGTGGTGTCTATGAGGGTAGCCAAAATGTCATTGTGAAAACAGGAAGGCTACAGGGTTACTGTTCTATGCTGACCCCTCTCTCCATTTTTCATGTTACCTTCAAGTTGGCACAATTTTACCCTGAGCAAAGAGAAAGTAAAAATTTCATTTCCCCATGCCTCTGGCAGAAGACTGTGAATACTCTTCTTCGCTGCTGTTGTACTTTGGATTTTTATCAGAGATTTGTGAGAGCAGATTTGAAGACTTTTTCTGTACTTCTAGTTCTGGTATTTGGTGCGTGGCTCACCCAATTAGCCTTGTACAGTATATGATAAAGGTAAAATCGGACTCTCACTACCCTAAACAGTGAATAAATTCTGTTTATATTTTATTAAGCAGGTTAGTTGGTTAGGCACTGCCTTGAACCAAGACAATGATAGATATGTTTGTTTTTATTAATTAGTATATGTCAAAAATAATATCTCCAAGAGGGAATTCACAAAGCCTTTAATGGAGTTTTCACAAGTAAATGCAAACAATCCTCTTCTGTGTTCTTACCTGTTTTCACTTGCCCTCATTGCAATTCCTCTCTGGATTTGCCTGGAATCCTTAGCTTGAAAAATTTAAATACTTTAAATTTTTAATGATTATTTTTTTTCAGGCACCCAAGAAAGGACCCAAGGCTAACGTTTCCAAGGAATTTGACAATTTTGATGTTTAATCATGTGATCTCCTATGACTTTAATTTTCATCATGTATTCTAATCACCTGGGGAGGTGATTAATAGCCCCTGTTTGTTATCAAGGTCCTGGGTGGGATTTTTTCTTTTGTGTTAGTCATCCTGGGCTGTGTCTTAGTTCATTCAGGCTGCTATAAGAAAATACCATAGGCTTATAAATAACAGAAATTTATTTCTCACAGTTGGAGGTTGAGAAGTACAAGACCAAAGAACCTGCAGATTTGGTGTATGGTGAAAGCCTGTTTCCTGGTTCATTGACTGCTATCTTTTTTGCTGTATTCTCACATTAGGGGTGGGGAGGAACCAAGAGAGAGCAAGAAAGAGTGGGCCCTCACATCCATATGTGTTGGGAGCCAAAAGACCCTCATCCTGACCGCCCAGCCCCCCGGCATAGAACCTGGCCGTTAACAAACCTGTATGCTATCTAAAGAATGCAGGAGCAGATGATGCTCCAGGGAATAGTTAACCACAGAATGTATTAACATACCCGCCGGATAAGGAAGGACCTACTGAATGGCTGTGGACCTGCCCAAGGAGCCCCTCTCCTCCTTGTTCCTCTTTTCACTTCTAACCTTTGTACCCCCTAACCCCATCAACCAAGGACCAATGAAATTGTAACAAGTATCCCCCTGCCTAGTCAGTCCTGCCCCCCTTTGTTCTTCTGTATAAATATACCCGCTCTGGAATAAAAAATTTGAGGCTTGATCAGAATACTGTCTTGCCTCCACTCCTTTTTCTCGCCCATTTCTCTTTCAGGCTGGACCCTCTTCGAGCCCGCGAATAACTAGGTCCCGCGGGTCGGGACACATATGGACACTAATTTTCCTCATCTTATAAAGATACAAATTCTGTTATGGGGACCCTACCCTCATGACCTCATCTAAGCCTAATTACCGTAGTCCCCTCTTATCTGCAGTTTTGCTTTCCATGGTTTCAGTTACCCATGGTCAATTGTAATCCAAAAATATTAAATAGCAAATGCAACAAATAATTTATAAATTTTAAATTCCATGCTGTTCTGAGTAGTATGATGAAATATTTCATCATCCTTCCCTGCTCTTTTTCATCCTGGATGTGAAACATTCCTTTGTCCAGGATATCCATCCATTCTGTATATGCTACCTGACCATTAGTTATGTTATAGCCATATCAGGTATCAGATTGACTGTTGTGCTAGTGCAGTACTGTAACTATACATATATATTTTACTGTACCTAATATTATACACACACACACACACACACACACACATATGTTTTTTTTCAGGTAGTTTAGCATAGACTAACTTTTATTTAGAATTCATAATTTTTCTTAGATTAATTTGTAAACTCATTCGAATCACCCTGGCTGTTGTGAGGTTTGTATAACCATATTCTGTAATTTGCTAAGAGTTTAAGAGAAGGTTTGAGACTTAATTAGTTAGACTTTCTTCCATACCTATGCCATCTGCAACTGAAGATTGTCAGAACTGTTTTTTTCAGAAATGATTTGCAGGACTAGGAGGCTGATCTGGCTCAAGCCGCCTAAAGTCACCTGAAGTGTCCTAGAGGTCTCTGTGCTGACCACCTCATGAACTAAACTTGTTATACCCTCAGTAATACTAAAATAACCTCCCGAGGGCATAGATTTTCCATCATTTTTGAACATGTGATGTATATGCAGGCATGTTTTCTAACTGTGCATGTGCAGGAAATGTTCCCACCTAAACAGGCAATGGAAAAATTCACCTGGATGTTTATGAATGGTTTCCCTGAATAAAGACCAATATGGTCCTTTGTCCCAGGACATTCTGGTTTGAGAAGTGCATCCCACTCCCACCCACACTTATGTTCTTGCCTGAAGGCTTATAAGAAAGTACATTCCTTATCATAAAATCTGTTTGGAGTTGTCTTTTGGTTGGCAGCTACCAAGTAATTGAACTGGTTCTCCATCTCACAAAAGTACTTGTGTTCAAGTAACGGTTATTTTACTTAATAATGGCCCCAAAGCCAGTCGCATAACTTTTATTACTGTATATTGTTATAATTATTCTACTTTATTGTTATTTTGGTTACTATTTTACTGTATCTAATATATAAATTAAACTTTATCAGAGGTAGGTATTGGAAAAAATAAGTATATATAGGGTTCAGTACCCTATGGGGTTTCAGTCATTTGCTAGAGGTCTTGAAACAGATTCTCTCTATATATCTGTACCTCTCAAAGACCCCACACCCAGACTCCACCACATTGGGGATTAGGACTTCAACATATGAATTTAAGGGGACACAAACATTTATTCCACAGCATTCTGCCCCTCACCCCCAAATTCATGTCCTTCTCATATACGAAATACACTAATTCTATCACAGCAGCCCCTTAAAATTTAACTTATTCCAGCATCAACCCTAAAGTCTGAAGTCTCATCCAAATATTATCTAAATTAGATATAGATGAGACTAGAGATATAATTCATTCTGCGGCAAAATTTCTCTCTGTGAACCTATGAAACCCGGTAAGTTATGTACTTCCAAAATACAGTGGTATGATAGGCACAGGACAGATATTCTCATTTTAAAAGGAAGAAACAGGAAAGAAGGTCCCAAGTAATTTAAAAATGTAGCAGGGTAAATACTATTAGATATTAAGTCTTGAAGATAATCCTCTTTGGTTTGATACTCTGCCATCCAGACCCACTGAGGCAGTAGTCTCACTTTCTGGATCCCCTGGGATGGCGACATCACCCCCACGGCTCAGTGGGTCAGAACTGCCTCTTGGGCCTGGTGGAGCCCTGCCCATGAGGCTCTTTTCAAGATCCCTACCCAGGTAGCTCTACTACGTTTCTGCCTTTTGAAACCAAGGTAGGGGCAGCTTGTGGGAATAGTAACTTTTATGATCTCTCAATCACCTTTGGGCTCTTTCTTTTTTTGAAGGATAACATATTTGCAGCCTTCCTTCATTCCATCCCATTTTCTCAGTTTCTTTTGCTCCTAGTGGGTACAGTGTTTCTGTTGGTATAATCCTATCTTAGTTCCTAGCTTCTGTTGAGAAGGCTGATGAAGTCCACGGTTTACATTGCACTATAAATCTCAGAAGAGTCTGCGTCCAAAGGCCTAAGAACCAGAAGAACTGATGATATAATTCCAGTTTGAGTCTGAAGGTCTAAGAACCAGGAAAGCAGATGGTATAATAAGCCCTAGTTCAATGACAAGGGAAGATTGATGTCCCAGTTCAAATAGGAAGGGAAGAAAGGAAGGTGGGGGTGTTGGGGGAGAGAGAGAAAGAGAGAGAGAAAGAATTTTCCCTTCCTCTGCTTTTTTACTGTATCCAGGCCCTCAAGGATCAGTTGAGGCCACCCATATTGGAGAAGGTAATCTAATTTATTCAGCCTGTGGATTCAAATGCTAATCACCAAGGAATACTATTTAACCAAATATCTGAGTACCCATGGGTCAGTCAATTAACACGTAAGATTAATCAACATATCTATATATTTTATTAAATCACATAATTTCCAGTCTATCATTGACAGTGAGGTTCCATTATTTTATTTTATTTTATTATTTGTTATTATTTATGCCTACAGCCCCTGGTCTTCCTAGGTGGTCTCCCATCCAAGTACTAACCAAGCCCAACCCTGCTCAGCTTCTGAGATCAGATATCAGGCTTGTTCGGGGTGGCATGGCTGTAGATAATGGACTGTGGCTTCATTGGGATGCAAACCCAGGACCTTCTGTGTGTAAAGCAGACATGCTAACTGCTACACCATGGAACCATGTTCTCATTTTTTTTTTTTTTTTTTTTTTTATTTAGTACCCATGCTTTCAGAAGTATTTCTTCTCCCAATTTCTTTCTACCAGGCAGGCCTTGATTATAGAAAAGGAATTATAAAGTCAACCACACAGGTTTCTACTCCAATTCTGACTATATGCTTCTTTATAATATGTCTATTTTGGAAAAGTTGATATTATATCAATAGCTGTAAAAAAAACCAAGAATACTTTAAGAGCGTTGTAAAACCATCAACTTAATAATAACTATTAAGCTTTTCCAGATCTATTTTAGGAGAATTGCAATATCCATTATTCTTTGAAAGCATCAAATTCTAAAACAATAATATAATGGTTTACCAAGATTTATTTCTAAGATTAAATGGTAAAGGCTATTTTCCCCTTGAGCATGTTTAGAAGTTATTTCTTTGTAGCATGTAAACATGTGCCCATATTAAAATATTATACAAATCAGAGAAAAACCTATTTTTTATTAAAGCAGAAGTGATAATAAAACCACTCCTTTTATATGTACCATCAAATAAAAGAAAGTATTGTTTAATAAACACATTTTTATGTGACTTTTTTTGTCCCAAATCACTAAATTTGTCATCTAAAAAATAACAGTTCACCATTTTAATTATTGATTTTGATAAAATCATGACATTAGTGTTTACTTAATTTAGAGAAACAAGGTAAACAAAATACCCTCCTAACAAACAATAATGTATATGGTTATTCTCATTTTATTATGCCACCTTTCTAGGAGAAGTGGGTTCTTTTGTATTTACTCCTTCCTCTTTGACCTTCGTGCTTTGCTGTAAAGACATTCAGCAACTGCTCCTTTGTGATGGCAGAAATACCTGATTTGGCAAGTATGTACTTTATGAAATGTGATATGGCATCAATCATCATTAACCCATATATCCCTATCACATGCAGGGCTTGACCCCATCACATCTGGTTTCCTGTTTGAAAATTCTTTACTTTGTGAAGGTTTTGCTGATAACAATGCTCAGAATGATCTCTAGGCAATAGAAACTGACAGAAGATGAATTATCTGTCACTCAGGAGGATGCCCTGACCATGGAAACAATCAAGTACAACTGTCCATTATTATTATTTTTCCCCTTGGCTTTCTTTATTTCTTGGATTAGTTTCTAGTTCAGCATCAGCTTTAATAGTCTATCGAAAAATCTCAAGAGAAAAATATGAAATAGAAGACTCACAGTGAAATTATTCTTGGTTCATAGCAAATGCAGTCTTTTTCTCTTTGTTGCCCAAATACTATGTTGAATCATAACATTGACTTTTCCAAAGAACCACTTAAAAGCACACATATACATTGTACAGATGTCTTAAGAAAAAGATTTTTGTTAACTATTAAATGTCTGGACAGATTGTAAATTTGTGGTTATGAATCACTGCTTTTATTCTTCTGAAAAGACTTAGGTAATTAGTTATGTGGTATCAGTAACTGAAGATGGCTGCATATTAGATGGAAAATATTTTATCATTTAGAATTGATCAAAAGGTTATTTTAATATATCTAATTCCTTTGCTCACTAAGCACTGATTCTAAGCTGTTTTATAAAGATAGAAACTGTGATATCTGAACACCACACTTTTTTTTGTCAAGAACCTACAGCAGGTAGGTAATAGAAAATCGTGTACTTTTCTTTTCGGCAGTTGAAGGTATTTTAGGCATCTTTGAAATGGAAGGGAGTGAGTTTGGTGATGGATAAGAGGATCAAATCAGTAAGTCATTGTAATTTTATCTATGCAGAGCAAGGAGGACTATTTAAAATTTAAATCACCAGGCAGGGAGGTAAATGGTTGTGGAAAGGCCAATAAATTTTGAGCTGTGTAGAACGTAGTAAAGGGAAAGATTTCTTAAAGATTTATGTCTAGATTAGGGAACCAAACTCAGTTGCCAATAATGGCTAGGCAGGTGATATAAGTTAGGTATGAATAAGCTTTGTTTGCACATTCAAAATACAGCAGTGGAATTATAACTTCATGTCACCATATGAATGAATCTCACAAATAAAATGAGCAAAAGAAAGCAGTCATGCAGAAATATATTCTGAATGATTCCATTTTCATAAAGTTTAAATAGAGCAAATTTGTGGCATTAGAAGTTAGGATAGCAGTTCCCTTATGGGAATAGTGGATGGAAGGAGGCACAAAGGGGCTTCTGAGGTGTTGATAATGCTTTGTTTCTTGATCTGGGTGTTAGTTGCATAGATGAATTTAATTTATGATTATTCATTGGATTGTATCCTTTTCTACACATATATGTTTTTACTTCAGTAAGTTTAAAAAATATATACTTGTAAATCTTCAAATCCACAAAAATGCTTGTCACTCTTTTGTTTTTTTAACTTGTAGCCTAAAGGTTTAACTTTCTTATTCTAGCTTTGATAGAGGCATGAGGACAGAGAGCTGTTTCTTTGCCATAAGAAAAATCATTTGTTACATTAGGACCATAAATGGTGTGTCATACTGGGTCTCAGTAACAAAGAAATAATGAGAGATGAGAACCATGAGATGCCTTTTAACAGAGGGCATCTGCTTTTATATTTCAGCGGATTGTGCCATGTGGTTATGTATGCTGAGGGCTACTAGGTTTCTAATTTTTTATTAAGCCAGGAATCTCAGTTTTATTTGAAACTCCAAATTTTTAGTTTTGGGGTACTCGTTTTATACTATGACACCAGAGAAAGCATATATGTAGGTCACAATTGACTTCCAGTTTGATCTCTGGTGAGGAAGTGTGGATTGATTTCTGGGAACTTGTGGGCTATCTCTGGACAGGTGTTAATAAAAATTAAGAAAGGAACATAAAGATAAGTAGAGGCAGGAAGGAGCATATGTATACTTTTTGTTTAATAGAATTTTGTGTATGATTTATGCCAGTGCTAGTGATAGTTTGTTCATTTTAACTTCTGCAGGTTTAGAAAATGAGGTGTGATTTGCATATTTTTGCATCTCAAATTTGAAGAATGGTGGAGTCTGTGGCCCTTTTCATTTTCCATGCTGCTTTGAACATGTTTTCTCTTTGATTCTCCCAAATGCACATTTATTGGTTGTTTACTGTGTTCTAGGTACTATTCTAAGCAATCAGGATTTATTTTCTCAATGTTCAGATATTGTGATTGTCAACAATTTACAGTTGAGAAAACTGAAGCTTGACTAAATTTATGACAAATTAGTGACAATAAGGATTCAAACCAGGTCTATAGAGCTTAAACTCTTAACTCCTAATTTGTCACTAATCACATCACTGTATCTAGAGATGTATAAATCAAGAATTTTCAAGACTATATTACACACAAGGAGGCAGAGGCACAGATCCTCTCAATGACTTGACAGAACTGATGTTGCTATTTAGTGAGAGAGGTTTGATACAGGCCTCTCATTCTTGTTCTTGTGCTCTTTCCCCCCAAACCATGAAGGTCATCCAGGGAGTTAATTTTGTCTTAGCAGATTTCTCTAACAGTAGATTCTTTCCTGTCACACAGCAGTACAATTATCCTTTATTTGTGGGTATAATCTAAATAAAATCAACTTAATCTTAGATGATAAGATGTATCCTAAACAAGAAGTGCACTGATGTCTGATATGCATACTGAATTAGTATTCCAGTGCTTAGGATAACAACTAATGGTGCATTTCCTGTCAGCTCATGAATTAGAAAGCCAGTCATTTATCAAAATAGGCAGATATTTAGCATTGTGTAGGCAAAACCTCTGAAGATGGATACAGTTTTCACTTTGAAGTACATTTTTTGATGCCAGAGAGCATCAGAATAGCCAGCAAATACATGAATGTTTTTAAAAAGAAGTATTTCAATCTTGACCAATAACAGCCACAGTTGAGTGTGGAAAATTTATATTTTATGGTTTGACTTATTAATTTTATATTGTGCTTATTTAAATTTTAATTGGACCTTTTGAATTTTCTTTTTTTCTACTACTGAACAGTCATAAGGTTCACAATTTTGTTTGCTAGGTGGAATTTTAGTGATCTCAATAATCAAAACAAAACTTTGTTTTATCTACTCTTTTTCTATTCAGTCTAGGCAGGAAATCATAAAATATTTAATGTAACATTTGAAATTTGAGAGTTGTAGAATTATCTATTGAAATAGGCTGGAATGTATCAAACAAAGAATTTTATTTGTATTTTTGCTTCTTATATATTTACAGTAAAAATAGAGAGACAGCTTTATTGTATTTTTGCTAAATTCATTTGGCTTTCTAGTCAGTCTAATTGTCCCCTCCTATTGTGTGGTCCTAATGAAAAGAATCCATTTTTAACTAGCACCTTCCAATGTGACCCTGATGTTACCATGGAAATGAAATAGCTTGTTCTGATATTGTATGCTGTACATATTTACAGCACATTAGGTAACACCTGTGCATTAAAATCTTGCAGTACATTAGGTTTTTATTTTTAAAGAACACAGACAATACTATTTTCCCTTCACAGTAGTTTCTTGCCATTATGGTGAATGAGCATGCAAGCAATAATTACCAGCACTGATAAAAAGTTGGTTGTTAGATGAGATATTTTTATTATTATGCATATTATATTCTATATAATATACACATGTATAACAAGTAGAAAAGTACTAGAATATTTACAACATGAAACCAGAAATGTTTATCTTAGTCTATTTTTATTAAATCATAGATCTATATTGTTCTTCTAGAATGTGTCTCAAATATATATGTATAATTATATTTCTACTTAGCATTTATGCATAACTATTAGGTATCCAATGCCATAATAATAGATGCTGCTACTAAAATGATAAAATATTTTTCCAGACTGCAGGGAGTTCCTATTCTAGAATATCGAATGATATAACTTGAATAGAAATATATAGTAAATATTTTCCAACATGGGTAAACCCTGGAACTAGAAAACAATATCACATTTATAGTCAGATAAAGGGTGTACAGATAAAATGTCAATGATCACCTTTTCCTTTTAAAACAGTTTCTTAGGTAATTTCATGCCATAGCTTAGAATGAGTACATCATGGAGGATTAGGGAAGATGTCATTTTTGCCATCTACATGTTCATGCTTAATTCTTGGCCATATATGTATATGTGTATGTGTATGTGTATATGTATAGATGTATATGTATAGATGTATATGTATCGATGTATATGTATATGTATATATATACACACCTTTCTTTTTCTATACCCCACAACAATTTCCAAATGATCATTTAATCTCTTAAATTTATACTCAATTTCTACAAGCGTTATTAACCACTACTTTTCCAAGATTGATTGACTCCCATAGGATCCTCAGTTCTCAACATCAAAATTTCTACACGTTTAGTTATTCTTTATTTCCTATGCTTTGGCGGGCAGGGTGGGGGTACTTTTCTATTCAAGACTAATATCTTACAACCTTGGTCTTGAGTCTATCATGTCTAAACTTCTTGAGGCCCCAAAGCTCCATTGACTGTGGTAAGATTGCCCCTCATATTGTCACAACAGTACTTGTAGCAGGATTTTAGGCAGTCCCGAAGAAGTCCTTGTGCTTTGGTAAGACTATGATTCCACAGCTTTGACACTGGCCAGAAGGATTTTAAGAAGCTCCAGAGCTCCACATGCTTTTGATAAGACTGTCACACCTTATCCCCATCACTTGTCACATCATTTGATATTGAACAGACCAATCCCAAGGAGGAATCAAGTTGATTCCTCACATTCCCTAAGAAATCGATTTAATTTCATCATTGCCCTGCCTTGGGCACAAATTCAAGCTTAAGCTTCCTAGGACATCCCTCATGATTTTAGCTTCACATAGCCCTCTGTATTCCCTAATCTGTCCCTCTTGTTTCCATTTGCCCACACTCTTCCATTGTGCTCTCTACAAAATTCCCTATATCTTTTGCTCTTAATATTTTATTAACTTTTTCTTTAAAGGATGCCCAGATATCCTTTTAGAAAATAGCTCTCTGAATGATGTCATCTTTTTTTTTTTTTTTTTTTTTCATATTCTACAGGGTTCAGAGGTAGACCGGATGTCTTTCTTGTTTCTCATCTTTTCCAGACCCAGTCTGTTCCTTTTTGTCAAAACCCTTAATTTGTTTGAAGCACATGACTATAGCATCTTCTACACTTTTTGAAGGCTTATCTTCAAAATTCCAATTTATATCTTCTCATAACCTGAAGACATTAGTAATTGTTTCACTATGTCTGTTATTTTTCTTAGTATCTGAAACCACCAGATAAGCACTCTGTCTAATACTCTGGATCCTCAGTTACCTAACTGCTTTATCCCTAATGGCCATGTCCTTCACTTATCCTTAATCACTCATCTCCTTGGTCATACTCTGGACTTGTCATTACAAAGAACTTAAATTTCTACAATCTCGATTTCAGGGATTCTACTCAGTGATCATCAAATATTTCTGGCTCACTTATTTCTTCATGCCTTCCACAATTCTTTTAATTCATAAGTATCTCTGACATGCTACTTTTCTAATCTACCAGTATAACCCCACAAATCTTCACCTCTTTTCTTATCCAGATTACATTACACTCTTTATCATTATCACCATGATAGTCCCTTGAATTCACTTTAACTCCCTTCCCTCTCTCTTTTTCCATATTGCCTGGTAAGATGATGGCACTGGGTAAGCTCTCCTTTCAGGAGTATGTGCACAATAGCAGCCAAACACAGCTGGAAGAAAAACAGAAGCACTCACTGCTTTTATTTTAAAATCATAATCACAAGTCTCATTTGTTTCCTCAGGATTGCCTTTCTATCTTACCCTAATTCCTTAATCAATTCATCTTCTCATTCTTTAAAAAGATTATTTCACATCTTTTCCTCTTTCCTTACAGTTTCAACATCCCTTTCACCTTCTCACGCTGAGCTGATGGCTCTCTTTTTATAGCACTGAGAAATAGAAATAATCAGAAGACAAATACCTCATTTTCTCCCCATGAAATCTGTCCACTCCATGCATCTGGATATGTAATTATTGCTTACTACTTTTTCCCATGGATGAACTGCATATTTATGCATTGGATTCCCATCCTTCTGACTTATTCAGTAAAATTAATCCCATAATTTTTTTCTTTTCTGTTTTGAATATTATTGCTGCATAATATCACTCCAAAACTTAGTGTTTTAAAACAAGTATTTTGTTATCCTTTATAGGTCCTGTAGACCAGGCATTTGGGACATGATCAGGTGAGTTGCTCTGCCCAAGAGATCCCTTGTGTGACTGCAGTAAGATCGTGGCTGAAACTAGCACAGATGGAGCAGGGCCTAGGTCAGAGTAAGGGATTAACCAAGTGTTTCTTTTACTTCATATAGTCTCAGGACTTCTCTCTGTGATGTCTCTGCCTGAGTTGCTATGAGTTTCCTTAAAGCTCTGTAACTTTAGGTCAATCAAAATGCTTACATAACAGTTCAGGACTACAATGGGAGTGTTCCCGAGATCAAGGAGTATGTTTCATTGTCTTTTCCGTCCTAGTCTCAGAACAGCAAGATGCTTCACACAGTATTTATTCTGCTGATCCTTTTGATTATAAGCCAGTCACAAACTGCACAGATTTGAGAGGAAGGGATACAAACCGTACTTCTTGACAAGAGTATTAAGGTCACATTGCAGTGTAGCATGTAGGATGGTAAATATTGTTGTAATCATTTTTAGAAAATAAATCTACCTCATAGGTTAGTATTATCTCTGATAACAAAATATTATCATCTACATACAAATGTACTGCAAAAACACCCATTAAAAAGAAATAAATTCATATGCCTCTTCGCCACCTGCCTGTACACCTTTAGTTTCTTTTATTGTAGAATTTTTCAAAAGCATTTTCTATTGCTCATCTTTTTATTTGTCCCTTCGTAGGATCAGATTTCATCTCTATCTCTATACTAAAATACTCGACAAAGTTATCCATTTTTCAGGTCTAATAGTTAATTCTCATTTGACTTCATGACTTCACAATATTTGATACAATTGATTACTTCTCCCTGTATGATTTAGAATACTTTGGAATACCTTTCTAATATGATTTTTTGAGCTCTGCTGTCTCTGTGTCCCCCCATACCCCCCAAAATTGTTACTTTTCTGGTGGTTCCTATTTCTCTTCTTTGCTTCCCTGATCTATTCATGTTGGAGTGCATCAGGGTTTATTCTTCAACCCTCTTCTAGTTCTCATCTACCTGTATGCCATAGATCATTTCTGGCTTTAAATTGTATCCTTAGTGATGACTTCTCAGTCTTCAGTTCCAGCCTTAAATTCTCTCTGTTCTCTGGACTTAAATGTCTGATTGCCTCCTTGACATCATCCAGTGGTCAAATTGATATATCAAACTTAATATGACAAAAAAGAATTCTATGGTTGCTTTTCTCACCATCTCTGCCCTCATCCTCAAAACATGCCTGTTTCTCAGATTTCTGCATTTTGGAAATGGCACCATCATTTATCCAAGGGCTGTGCTAATGTCTAGAAATCTTTTTTGAGTGCTCTATTTTCCTCCATGGTCTATCCATCCAAAATCCTTTCAGCTTTACTTTTAAAATATACCCAGAGTTTGTCAAATTCTCACTATCTCCACTGCTGCCATCCTAACAATTATGTTAAACTAACAGTAATTTATTCAGGTGGAAAACAAACTTTGTCCATTTTATTTTTTGACCATTCCATTTTTTCTCCAATATCAAATGTTATCTTTAAAAAAATAATTAAAAAAACATAATTAAAACAAATATTTTGCTTATAATCCTCAAATGGTTTCTCAATGTATTTGGAATAAATGCAGTGTCCTTATATTACCCATCTATTTGTTCCAACACATACTTGTCCCTATCCACCTTTACTTTCTCATTTTCTGCTGCTCTTTCCCTTGTTTACTGCTTTCTAGACACTGTGATCTTCTTGCTGTTCTTTGAACCTGGCAAACTACTTCATTTCTCTGGACCTCTAAACTTATTTTTTTTTTCCTGTCTTGAACATCCCTATTTATTTCCAGTTTTCTTTTAACACCTTAACTATTTTCTAGATTTTTCAAAGATCACAAAGGACAGGCTCTTTTTTTTTGTTATTAGTTTCAGGTATACAGTACAATGGTTAGACATTTCTGTAATTAATGAAATGATACTCTCAATTACTCTAGTACTCATCTGGCACTATACATAGCCATCACAGTTTTATTGACTATATTCCCTATGCTGTTTCTTTCAAATCCAGGAAATGTAGTTATCCAGGTCACAAGACTAGGCTTTTTTTAGGGGTTCTGCCATCTTGCTACACATCAGTATTATTCATGGAACTTTTCAAAATATATAGAATTCTATACACTACCTTAGGCACATTAAATCATTACTTTCAAAGGCAAGTCCAGAGATCTATATGTAAATACTTCCTTTGGTGTTTCTTCTGCAGGCAGTTAGTGGGTTTGCATCTGGAAGCCTCTAGTAAGAGCCTAAAGCATTATCTTCTGATGATGCCACGTATTTTTGGTTTTAATCTGGTCTTCCCATTCCAACCAATGTTCTTTTTGAAGATAGCAAAGGCAATAAAATAGGCTGTAAGACTAATTTTCTTTCTGAAATTCATTGGTAGTAAGCCATTTGCCAACTTCAGTAAATGACTGAATTTACTGAAGAAAATATTTGTTTTGTCTTAATGCATTTCAAAAATCTTAACTTTTGTAAATTTTTTCTTTATTTCTGATGTAATGTGATTTGTATTTATGCACTTTACATATTTTATACATTACTCTTAAAAAAAATCTAAGTTTGAATGTTTCTATGTATTGTTGCATCTGTTTCTTCACATAGATGTGTTTCTCCTTTTTATCTCACCAGTATAATTTGGTTTTCATATATCCCTTACTTCTCTCTAACATTTTAGAATGTCAGGCCATGAGAACATGCTTGCTTTCCTGACTTTTCAAAGAATTTGTTTTGCCCCAATTTGGGGCTTTTTCAACTTTTCTGTGTATGGGAACTACTTCATAGCATCAGCACAGTTAATATGCTTCATGTTGTAATAGTTTTACTGCATATTAGTTGAAAAAATTCTAAATATGTCTATGTAATTATGGATCTAATTGCTGCATGCATATCATGGGTCTTTTAGAAATTGGGTTTGAGAGTCATTGCTGGTATTATGGAGAGACAATACATATTAAAATAATTGAAACTGCCAGTTCACCTTTCTGCTTACAGGGTTCGCCCAAAACCATCAAAATGAGTATGGAAATACCACTTTCTATATAAATGACTTAGTATCTGTAGTCCCCAGTGGAAATGTTGGTAAAGTCGGGGAGGGAGAAAGAGAACCAGTTTCAAGTGAGTTCTAGCATACCTCATCCTCTTTAATGGAATCATCTGTTACTTAAAGAACATACTTTCAGGAATGCAGTCCTCCTCCCCTAGAGTGAATGGGGAAAGACAGGAAGGAGCTGGGAAGTCTTATAAAAGTTACTGTGCTCCTATGGAAAATCTGGCCCACAATTTGGGAACAAAGTTGTGATAATATCTTATTTTTCCAAACTAAATTCTTAAGAATGAAAACAATCACTGTATCATTGTTTTTATTCCCTGTAACACACAGTATAAATGTCCTGCAGTACTCTCTTTTTCTTTTTACTTCCTGTCCAGATCAGAAAAAGAATGTCTGCATAGGTTGCTTAAATGCTTCATTTGTTAACCTATTGATTAATAGGTTCTGTATGCCAGGTGTTGTAATAGGGATAGAAAGATGGTAGAAGCAGCCCCTGCCTGAGGGAATTTTATAGTTTAGTAGGAGAGATAAAGCAAAAAAGTGAACATACATGTGAAATGTTATCATATATGTAAAAAAAGAGAAATACTGGAGAAGAAAAGAGCTATGTCTAATGATGTCTCGGAAAGGGAGGAAATTATAATGAATTTCAGATTGTTTTTGCAATAATTTAAAAAGTTAAGAAAATTTAATTTGGTATAGTATGCTAAGGGGTTAGACTAATTTTGGTGTGCTGTGTCTTCATGAATCTGGAGAAGTTACCAAAGAACTCAAGGTTTGAATCAAATCTATTTGACAAGAGAAATGATATACATAGATCTTGTTAATATATTTTCTGAAGCATTCCAGTCATTTTTTTGTGTGTGTGCATGTAAATATGTTATAAAATTTACAACATCCTATATCATGTGATATGTATTGTTCTGTAATCTGTCTGTTCATTAAGCTTTATCTTATAAACATAATTTTATGACAAGAGATCTCCACTTGTTATCACTCTTAATGACTATAGACTATTTCATAATATGAATGTATGAACCATTTATTTAAAAAAACTTTGTTTATCAGATATTTACATTGTTTACAATTATTTGAATGAAATATTCTTGTACCTAAAAAATACACTTTTACTCATTTCTCTATGACTTGGGAAAAAAAAAATTTGAGGCAGTTCTCTAACCAATTCACTCTCCCCTAGAGATGTCCAGGAAGAGATAATAACTTCATTGATTCTCTTGACAAACATGCTAATGACCTTCTGGTAAACATACAAATGACTTGATAAATCCACTAATGATATTTACTCATAGAAGAATCATGGCAACTTTTTATCTA
Organism: Cynopterus sphinx; assembly: GCA_030015415.1. Classification (NCBI taxonomy): domain Eukaryota; kingdom Metazoa; phylum Chordata; class Mammalia; order Chiroptera; family Pteropodidae; genus Cynopterus; species Cynopterus sphinx. The sequence continues at coordinate 101,226,018 of CM057382.1, read as the reverse complement.
TGAAAAGATGTTACATAAGAAAAAGCTATTCTGTTAAAGTTGCTTATTGTAAATATACCTGTAGTTTATAGATTTATGAGAGACAGCTTGCTGAGGAAGGTCATATAAGCTGTGTAATTAATGTAAGATAGTCCATATCGCACCCTCTGTGTGAATGATGTCTGAATACATTGCTTAAATGCTTCATTTGTAAACCTGTAGCCTAACAGTGTCCTATAGTGAAAGAAAAAATGTCTTTTTGTTCTTTTAATTGGAAGCTGTATCTGAGGGTCTCATATTACTCCAAGGGAAGAATTCTTCACCTGTATTATTTAAATCGTTGGTTAAATTTGATGCTGGGTAAAAATCTTGTTTTATGTAATTTGATTTGACAGTACAATAATTTGTGTCACTACAGATAAATTCCAGAATTTCTGTGTGAAGGAAAATGCACTATTTTGGGCACTCTGGAACATTTAATGGGTTTGTTGAATAGTATAAACTTGATAGGGTCAAATTACCTTTTTCTATGCTCTCTCAGGTTTACTTTTTCCATTTCTTAAAAATTTCCTTAAGCTTTCTTGTTACAGTCAGGTATTTATAAAAAGTCTGGTCAATTCAACTACAGTTTAAAAGTCTAATTGCACATTTAATTTATTTCACATCTCCTCTTGTCCTAGTGCCAGCTAGGCATGGAAGACTTGGAGTAGTGATGGAATAGTCTTCTCCTAAGAGATTTGTGTCACCTCTATTTTTCCACTGAAACAGGTCTTCTTTTTCAGCTAGTAGAATAGAACAGTATGATTATAATTTTTATGCATATTTTTAATTTTTATAGTCAAAACTATCAAACTTTATATGTTTCATTCCTTAAAATAAGTAACTATAATTTATCATTCTAATACATTTATGTTTTCTTTTTATTATTTAACAATTTAACAGATTTTGAATTTATTTTGGAATAAAGTGTGATATGAGAATTACTTTTATTTTTTTAATGTTCTCAATATGTTTTTTTAAATTCACCTTTTCTCACTGACATAAGTTATTTTATGTTTATTTATTTATTCATCCATTGAATTTATGCTTTTAAATTTTAATATATCATATGATAAAGCTTCTTACATTACTTTTACTTTCAAAGATTTTATATTAACTATCTCAAGCATTTACGTTTCATGATGAAGGGTATAATACCTTTTCACCCTGCCCTCCCTTCTCCTCCTCAACTCCCCATCTCAGGAACATCTTCAACCTGTTTTATTGATATGCTCAAATAATCAGCTCTGGGGAAATGTTTCTTAATTTATTAACTTCTAGTCTTTAATAATCTTCCTTAAAATGACTGATGCATTGTTCTTTTTTAACACATTAAATTGAATGCAGTGGTTTTTTTTGTTTATATTCCTTTTTTCTTTATAAAATGTGCAACACTAGTTTTGGCTCTTACCTTAGAGTTTGATTTATAGTTATCCTTTTGTTGTTAATTTCTAAGTAGCCTATAATTTTGATTTTATTTTCTTTTTACCAAAGAATGCATCTCTAATTGCTTAGTCTTTTAATAAATTATTTATCAGATATGATCATCACTTTTGTCAGAATATGGCCTGTAATATGAGTCCTTGTTAGGTATTTTATTTTATTCAGTACCATTTCTGCTTGATTTTTCCATTATAGATGGTTTGCATTCCTTTGTTACATTTTTAATCTCTTTATAATTTTTTTATTTCATCTATTTCTATTTTCTCATCTTATTGCCTTTTTAATTTAGCAAATTCTTTTCTCATGACTGCCGGAGCCCACGGGCAAAGATCGAACAGTCCTGAGAGGGGGAGTGAGGATTAAGAAAAAAAGATAGAAGAAGAGAAAGAATCTGGAGGACTGACAGCCAATACTGCAGTCCCCAGTATATTCAGCACACTCCATTTATCCATCATGACTCTGAGGGAATCCGAAAATCCCAAGTATACACAAATAATTGCTTACATTTGCATAAGAAACCTGTTGCTAATCCTATCTTCCTTAAAACATTCAGCTCACTCCCTGGAACCACAAAGGTGCTTTTCGTATTACAGTATTAGCAAAGTATTTGTCTGCTATGGAGACATCCTATTGAGTAAATAATCCCTTATCTGCTCCAAGGGCAGCCATCAGGCAAATGGCTCCCAACACATGACTTTTTCTCTGTTGTATTGTAGTTACATCTTGAAAAATTAAAAATTAATTTCAGGAATCTTATTCTGGTTTATAGCAGCTATTTCAAAGTTATGTCTTCCCTCTAGGCCTTCTAAGTGCTCTTCTTAGATATGGAGAGTAGATACCCAGTTTTATGTTCAGTTCAGGGCTTGAGTTTTTTGGTCAGTGGAAAGATGCTGGAATGAATAAAAAATGTTTTTCTACTCTCTCTCAGGTGATTTGTTTTATTTAGGAAACTATGGTAGTTTATGAATTGTAGAAAGATACCCATGCTTTAAAATAACTAGCAGTCCTTCCTAAATTTTAATATTGGTTGCCTGACAGTCATAATTTAAGTTGTTGAAAAATTCCTCTTTTCTTGTTACTGAAGCAGAGGTGTATAATAGTATTTATAACAAAAACTTTGACAACTTTTATAATCTATTACTATTATTAGTTATTATTAATTATTATTATTTTATTATTTGTTTGTTAACAAAAGACCACTCATGTTTGTATTTCAGCACCTTGCAAAGTGCACAGTATATACCATATTCTTAATAAACATTTAATGGATAAATATTCCCTAATTGCAGAGAAATAAAGAAAAAGGCAAATTATTTTTTAAATTGTTTTGGTGAACTAAGATTTTAATATTTCAAAATTACATTGAAGGTGAATTAAGAATTAAAGAGATGATTAAGAAGTAATACACACCTAGAAATTTGTTATTCAGATAACGAGGACTATCCAAGGAAATAAAATTTTCAATGGTATTAATAATTTTCTGTTCCTAATTTAAGAGAATTTTTTTGGTGCTGCCTATAAAACTTTTAGAGCTTGGGTACTCTATCACAACATCTATCATTTCTTTCTAGTTTTTCTATGTGTCATGAACATGTTTTTAGTATAGTAATAAATAGAGACAAAGTTAAAAACAATTAAATGAAGCAATTTTTTTTTCACAGGTTGTTTCGTTTCCTCTTAGTATTTCAAGAGAATGGTTTTGTCTCTTCCTGCTAAGGGGCTAAATGAGGGTTGATCTTTGTAGAGCTTATGGTTCGACATAAGAACTATGGAAATCAGGCACCAACTCCCAAGCGGAACTAGCCATTAGGAAAATACTGAAGACATAAAAGAAGAGTAGAGTCAATGGATAATTTAGATAAACCTAACTACCCATGAAAGTAGAAGGTGTTGGTAGTCTTAGGTACCTAGTCCATTTATTCTTTATCCTGAACTGACCTTAAAGCTGAGTATCTCCTTAGTCAGGTAGCACTTCTATTGTCCTAAGAAGATAATATGCACGTTACCCTGTGCTGGTGTTGTGGAGTTGTGAAATACAAACATTATCCTTGACTAGGAGGTTCATTCAATAATTTGGAGAGTGAATATTTGTTTTCATAAAATTCTAAAAAAGTAAGTATTGGCAGTGTGACCAGAAGAATAAAACCATCATTATGTATAACCTACCCATAACTGGTACTGTCAGAGCTGCTAAGTTCTTCAGTATGCACAGTCTTGACCCAACTTTGAGGAAAGAGGCTATAAAAAAATGTTTACTTCTTTTTCTCATTTTTAACTTTTCTAGCAGAATAGAAGAGAGAAAAAAAAGAGAGAGAAATGGGAGGAGGAAAATAAGAACAAGTGAATGGCCAAACATTAAAATGATAACAAAATGGACTTTTAAAAACACTATTTAATATTACATTTTAATTATGATCTTACATTTCTTCCATATAAATGCCTTTTATTTCTCAGTACCTTTGTAAATATGCTAAGCACATGGAATTTTGAGTTGTTCTTATGGAAATACAATAAAAGAATAGTGTTGCAAATTTAGATCTATACTGGAGTAAAGAGTAGAAGACAGAGCAAAGAACAAAAATTCTTCACAAAGAGAAATCAGAGGGAAGAAAAGGGAGCCAGAAGTAACCAGGAGTTCAAGAACCCTACAAATTGACAAAAATCTTATAGAAGGGATTGTGCTTTCTGCAGCTCATGGAAGGTAAAATCTTACCTATATCTTAATTTGGGAAGAAATCACAACTGGTGATAAATAGGAAAAAGAAGAAATTGTCAATTTCAAGAAGAAATAAGTCAATTGAAAAAATAGAATGGGTAAATAATTGGGAGTTTAGGTAAAGAATATGATGGGATCTTAGCAGGAGCTTAAATGAATTGAATGATAGTAAGTAACCTAGCATTGTACTGTAAATATGCATAACATAAGGGTGAAAGAAAACCACCGGAACACGCGGTAATCCGAAATGAGAGAAAACACCAAGACGCGCAGTAATCCGAAATGAGAGAAATCACCAAGACGCGCAATAATCCACAAGGAAGGGAACCACCAGGAAGCGCAGGAATCCAAGACGAAAGAAATCACCAGGACGCACAGGAGTCCGAGAGGAATTCCAATTTATTAAATGGAGGAGCGAGCTTATATAGGGGGAGGATCCGGTGGGGGACGGCTAGTGTTCGTGTAGGGTATTGATTGGATTGTGGTAGGGGGGCTAGTGTTGATAGGTCTCTTGGGCCTTCACTAAGATGGAGGGGCTTTTGCCATGGCTTTTCACTAAGATGGAGGGGGCTTTTGGCCAAGTGGCTTTTCTCTAAGAGGGAGGGGGTGAAAAGTTAAGGGCCATTTTGTTCCAACATTCCCCCCTCTTTGTTTTTGGGGAAAGGGGGCGCTGACCGTCTCAAGCTACTTCCTGCTGAAAGGGGGCGTAGTTTTAGGGCTATTTGGGGAGAGGAGGGGAGTTGCTGTGGAAGGGAAAGTTGGAACAAAAAGACCTGTATATAATCCCATGTTAGGCGGGAGAAGAAGATAATTTCTGTTGGCGTGAAGTCCTGGAGTGTTCCCTGCAGCCAGAAATCGTTGATCTGTTCACAAAAATCTTCCCAGGAATCCTCGGGGTGGAGGGCCCACAGGTCAGAGTCGAGAGCCTCCAGGAACTGTATCCAGGTAGCCATCAGCATTCAGTGGTTTGTTCTTTAAAAGAAACAGGATCCTGAGCCAAAGGACGGTAGTTATAATTCCTGAGGAGAAGCTGATTAAAGGTTTGGTTAGAAATTCTCCCAACCTGTGTCTGAAGAAATTTAATTAAGCAGGGAAGGAAGAGACAGCCGAGAAGGATTATAGTGAGTGGCCCTAGAATGGGCCAGAGCCAGGTGAGGAAGGGGTTTTGTAAAAGAGATGTCCAGGTGGCGGGTTGGGCATTAGTTTTATAGAATGAAGTGGCTAGGTCCTCAAGTTTTTTTATGTTGGTTTCAATAATACCTGATTCATTAACATAGTAGCAGCATTCCTCTTTTAAGAATAAGCAAGTTCCACCTTTTTCTGCAGTTAGTAAGTCCAGAGCCCTCCTGTTTTGCAAGGCAACCTTTGCGAGTGATGTTATTTGTCGTTGGAGAGAGCCTAAGGACTCAGCAGTAGATGTAAGAGCACTCTCGAGTTTAGAATTAAGATTGTGTACGGCCCATAGAGTGCGTCCGAGGCTCCCGCCTCCCAATCCAATTCCTGCCACCGATGTTGTAAGCGAGATTCCAATCAAGACTGGGAGGAAGGCCGCTCTCTTATGTCTAGAAGACCGGTTGAGGAGGAAGAGTAGTTCAGAGTTAGAATAGAGGGTGAGCTGGGGAACAATGGTGACGGGGAGACAGGGAGTAGTAACGTTGGGAAAGATGACAGTGTAGAGAGTACCGTTGCACCAGAAAAAAGAACCCGGGGATGCTGCGGTGGGATTAGAAATGATGATGTTATAGTCGCAGTGGAAAGGCGATGATAGAGAGGGGGCAGAGTTTCCTAGGAGGCACAGTCTGGGGATAAGGGTGTGATTGGACTGGTCCTCGGGTTCCCATAAGGGAACATTAGGGAGATGGGGGGGGGAGTGTATGTTTCGAGGTTTTAGAGGGAAATGAAGTTAAGTTTAGAGGGACAGCGGCCAAGAGTGGTCGTCTGAGAGATGCACAAAGAAAACAGTTTTTGGGAGATATGGAAGGGAGAGTGTGATTAAGAGAGATAAGCGTTTCGGAGAGGATTTGTAGCCAGGTGTAGGTGGGTAAGGTAGTTGACTTGTCGGAGTCAGTGGACCGTAGGGCTGAAATGAGTTGAGTCTCTTGATGTTTGATGTCAGTAGATACCAGAGAAACCGAGTGGTTAATGGGAATGTATTGGCGGGTGATAGTAAGGCGTCCGCAAGGGCGTGAAGCATAGCCATTACAATAAAAGGCACCAGGAACTACCCCCGCCCATCTAGAGTTCCAAGAATCTTGGATGTGGAGTTTGAAGGAGCCACCTGAGACCTGTAAAATACTGCCACCTACCTTGACCTGTTGGAGATAGGGGTCATGGATTTTACAGGCCCAGTGAGGACATCCACCATAAGTTTCCGGCCATCGTTTGCAATAATCCTGTCTTTGGTCAAATAAAAAGCAGACATAGGGACGGGTGGCGTGGGAGATAAGCTTACTGTTTGTCAGGGGTATAGTGACTGGCCCGGAACATCCCACTAGGGGGCAGTCAGCAGTGGCGGTAAGGCGAGTGAGTTGGATTTGTTTTTCAGTGTAAGTTTCCTGAACCTTGAACCTCCAGACAAACTGACTGGAGGAGAGGTTTTTCGAGGTGTATGCCTTCAACCTGGAAATGTGAATCCAAGGAGTTAGATTTTTGTCTGGAAGGAGTAATTTGGCCGCTGTTGGAGTGGTTAGGACAACTGGGTAAGGACCCTCCCATTTTGGTTGGAGGTCCTTCTTTCCGTCAGGAGGGGTGTAGAGGACCTGATCGCCAGGTCGTAAGGGGGTTAGTATTTCTGACTTACGGGGTGCAGGCAATAGCCAGTCCTGATATTTCCATATTTCACCTCTTATGTACGACAGGAGAGGGATGGTGAGGGAAGAAGGAATGACAGAGTTGGAGGGAACTATGCCAGGGGGTAAAGGGCTACGCCCATACATAATTTCAAAGGGAGAGAGGTTGGTAGGTTTTTTTGGAAAGAGCCTAATCTTTAGAAGAGCCAGTGGTAGCAACTGAGTCCAGTCGAGATGTAATTCAAGCGTTAATTTGGTAAGGAGTTCCTGTTCTTTCCATATTTGAGCATGAGAAAGGAGAATATGGAAGACATATTTGGAATCGGTATATAAATTGAGAGTCTTGTCACGGGACAGGACACAAGCCCTAATAGCTGCTACGAGCTCCGCCTGTTGGTTGGTTGTGTTGGGGGGAAGTGCATGAGCCTCTATGGTGTTTTGAAGAGAGACTATGGCATATCCAGCTTTAGGAGTATTATGGTGTAAAGTTTCTAAGCAGCTGTGAAGGGGTTGGGGAACGTTAGTCTGGACGGGAAGGAGGGAGGCTGGGTTTAGAGGCGAACAGGGCTGAAAGGAGATTGAGGGATTTTCTAAAAAGGCTGTAAGTAAGGAGAGTACTCGAGATGGAGGGAGACTTTGGAGGGCCTTGTAAGTGAGCAGGTCTTTGAGGCGGTGGGGAGAGAGAATAGTTATGGGAGCACCGAAAGTGAGTTTGGAAGCTTCTTGTTGAAGTTTCTGTGCTGCAGCCAGGGCACGTAGACAAGGAGCCCAGCCCCTAATGGTTGGATCTAGTTGCTTAGAAAGGTAAGCGACCGGGGCTAGCAGGGAGTCCTGTTTTTGTGCTAAGAGGCCTAAGGCCTGTCCTTGGTTTTCGTGAGAGTATAGTAGGAAGGGTTGTGTCAAATTGGGTAGGTGGAGAGCAGGAGCGGAGAGGAGCTTGTCACGTAAAGCGCAAAAGGGAGTAGCAGAAGACGTGGACAGAGGTTCCTGGGGGTCTCCCTTGGCTAGTTCATAGAGAGGTTTGGCTAAGAGAGAGAAGTTTGGAATCCAAGCCCTAAAATACCCAGCCAGTCCTAGGAAGGACAGGATTTCGGACTTGGTTTTAGGAATGGGCCAGGAGGAAAGGGCTTGTTTTCTATCCAAGGTGATAGACTTGTGATGAGGGGTCAGGGTAAAGCCGAGGTAGATGACAGAAGTGGTAGAGACCTGTGCTTTTGACGGAGACACACGGTATCCGTGATCTGCGAGAAAGTTGAGGAGGGTAGCGGTGTCCTCTTGGGAGTTCTTCTCGGATGGGCTACAGAGAAGGAGATCATCTACATATTGTAGAAGTGTGGATTGAGGACAAAGAGGACGGAAGGATTTTAAGTCGGAGGCTAGGAATTGGCCAAAGATGTGTGGGCTATCCCTGAATCCTTGAGGGAGGACTGTCCAAGTATATTGTTCGGAGTGTCGGGTGTGTGGATCGGTCCAGGTAAAGGCAAAGATATCTTGGGAGTCAGAATGTAAGGGAATAGAAAAGAAAGCGTCCTTAAGATCTAGGACGGAGAAATGGGTGGTATCTGAGGGGATAAGGGAGAGGAGGGTATAGGGATTAGGTACTAAGGGATGTATAGGAACTACAGCCGAATTGATTGATCGCAAGTCTTGTACAAGTCTATAGGTCTCATTTGGCTTTTTTACTGCCAGGATAGGGGTATTAAAGGGGGAGTGTGTAGGGCGTATATATTGTTTGTGGAGTAGGTCTTTAATGATGGGAGTGAGGCCGAGGAGAGCTGTTGTGGTGAGAGGGTATTGGGTTTGATGGATGTAGCTGGAGGGGTCCTTTAACACAATTTTGACTGGGGAACAATGTGCTGAGGAGGGGTTATGGATATCCCACACTACAGGGTTTACAGGGTATGGCAGGGTAGGGTATGAGGGAGGATTATTGGATTCTTGAGAGTCAGATAAAGTCAGGGCCAGGATGAAGGAACTGGAGGGGTCTGAGGAGGGGATTGAGATGGAAGCTCCAAGCTTAGAAAGTATATCTCTTCCTAGCAGAGGAACTGGGCATTGTGGGATAACTAAAAAGGAGTGTGAAAAGGAGTGGGGAGCGTTTTGTAATTGGCAAAATAGGAGGGGGGTTCTATGAGGGAGTATGCGTGTTCCCCCTACCCCGACAATAGGGGTTGAACTGGGTGTGGTAGGGCCTCGAAACTCCCTCAAGAGTGAAAAGGTGGCTCCAGTGTCCACTAAAAATGAGATAGGCTGACCGTCTACCACCAGACTAACCCTGGGCTCTGCTTTAGTGATAGTAAGAGTCGGGACAGGCCCAGGGCCCCATCAGTCATCGGCCAAGGCGATCACAGGAGGGGATTGTGGAGAGTGAAGATTCGTTGTTCCATCTCCCCTTCGGGTGGTGGGACAATCGGATCCCCAATGTCCCATCTGTTTGCATTTAGGACACGGCCGGGTGGGGGCCCGGGTTGTGGACACGCACGCGACCAGTGGCCTTCCTTGCCGCATTTAAAGCATGCTCCGGGAGGGGTTCTTGTGGTAGGGTTGGCCTTTGTCTGTTTGGACACTAGTTGAGCCACCATCTGAAAGTCAGCCTGGCGTGCCTTATTACGGAGTTTTTCTTTTTCCTCCTCGCGGCTGTGAAAGACCTTAAAGGCAGTGGAAAGGATTTCGCTCTGAGGGGTTGCCAGGCCATGCTCTAGTTTTTTTTTTTTTGTTTTTATGTCGGGGTAGGATTGGGCTAGAAAGAGGGTCATTAAGATATGTTTTCCTTCGTCCGTGTCTGGATCTAAGCTGGTGTACTGTCGGACGGCTTGTGTTAATCTGTCTAGAAAATCAGAGGGAGTTTCTTCCTTTCTCTGTATAATGTCTTGGACCTTCTGGAAATTAACTACTTTCCGGGCAGCCTTTTTTAGGCCCACTACCAGACAAGAGGCGAATCGGTCACGGGATTGGACCCCTTGAACAGTATTATAGTCCCAGTTAGGATCTCTATCCGGAACTGCCTCGGGTCCAATGGGAAAGGTAGGGTCTGTTTGTCTAGTCTCGTTGGCGTGTGTTTGGGCAGCATCCCATACCCTATGGCGTTCCTCTGATAGGAGAGTATTGGCCAGGAGCATAAAAATGTCCTGATAAGTAAGGCTGTATGCTTGGAGCACCCATTGGAATTCTTTAATATAGGTGGTGGGGTCGGAGCTAAAGGAGCCTAGCTTTTTTTCAATTTGGGAGAGATCAGAAAGAGAAAAGGGCACATGGACACGGACTACCCCTTCTGCCCCTGCCACTTCCCGAAGTGGGGCCATTAAGGTGGGAGGATTGGAAGGGGTAGAAAGGGAGGGGGCCGGATGTGGGGGAGGGCCACGGGATCGTGTGTGTGGCGGGCTGAATGGAGGAGCGGAAGAGATATGAATTGGGGGAGGTGTGTTAGAGGCAGGTAGTGGTAGGGGTACAGCCAGATTTTGGGGCGGAGATCGATACGGAGGAGGCTCATCCGCGGGATCGAAGGTTTCGTTGGTAGCAGGCGGGGAGGAGGAGGAGGGAGGGGTGGGCGGAGATGGCTTTGGAGTGACGGCCAAGAGGAGTTGGGAGGGAGAGCATGAGGAGCAGAGAGCAGGGTGTTGAGATAGGAGACGGAAAGCTTGAACGTAGGGGATTTCTGTCCATTTGCCCAGGCGCTGGCAGTAATTGAAAAGATCATGGATGAGGTTAGAGTCAAGAGACCCCTCGGGAGGCCAAACGGACTGATTATCTAAGGGGTATTGCGGCCAATTTTGAGTACAGAGTCTGGTGAGGAGTTTAGGTTTGATGTCTCCCTTTAAAGAGAGTGTGGAAAGTTTTCGTAAAAGACATTGGAGAGGGGAGTCTGCGGCGGGGGAGGAAGAGGAGGCTCCCATAATGTTGGAGATACGAGGCAGGAAAAGAAGTCTCCGAACGGCGGGAGAACCTCCGCACAAATATATAGGGCGTCCCCTATACAATGTGGGGGTTCCGGAGGGTTCAGTAGAACCGGTTAGGAGACCTCCCAGAGGTCGTCACCCGTGGGAGGTTCCTAATTTGAGTCCAGGACTCAGGATTCGGAGAGTGCCGGTACCGGGCTTTTAGGAGGAAGGCAAGGAACGTGGAGGAAAAGTATAGGAGAAGGAGGGAGCCAGCCCCTTTCTACCCCGCGCAGGTGTTGTCCCTATAAATTGGTGTAGGGTAGGACGAGGGTCCACCGTAGTCTTGAAGACCGTGGTGGGGTGTATTCCCTCTCTCCTCGGTAACGACAGGAGGCCACCGGATGGTTACGGCTAGTTCTCCTGCTGTAGTCACCGGGGAGTGTCCGTCCCTAGAGGGGTTACTCACGGAATAGCCGGTTGGTCGGTGGTGACTGTGACGAGCCAGAGCCGGGTCAAATGGGCAGGGGAATTCCGGACTGGGTCGTTCTAGGTGGCAGACGGGAGACAAGGGGCCTAATGAAGGCACTCCTTGTCCCGGGTTTCGGCACCAATGAAAGAAAACCACCGGAACACGCGGTAATCCGAAATGAGAGAAAACACCAAGACGCGCAGTAATCCGAAATGAGAGAAATCACCAAGACGCGCAATAATCCACAAGGAAGGGAACCACCAGGAAGCGCAGGAATCCAAGACGAAAGAAATCACCAGGACGCACAGGAGTCCGAGAGGAATTCCAATTTATTAAATGGAGGAGCGAGCTTATATAGGGGGAGGATCCGGTGGGGACGGCTAGTGTTCGTGTAGGGTATTGATTGGATTGTGGTAGGGGGGCTAGTGTTGATAGGTCTCTTGGGCCTTCACTAAGATGGAGGGGGCTTTTGGCGCCGGCGGGCTTTTCACTAAGATGGAGGGGGCTTTTGGCGCCGGCGGGCTTTTCACTAAGATGGAGGGGGTGAAAAGTTAAGGGCCATTTTGTTCCAACAAAGGGCATCTCTAATTTCTATAGAAAATATCACAATTCAGAAGAGTAAGTAATATATCAGGTTTGAATACATAATGAAATGTGTTGGGAGCCAAAAGACCCTCATCCTGACCGCCCAGCCCCCCCCCCCCCCCCTGGCATAGAACCTGGCCGTTAACAATCTAAAGAATGCAGGAGCAGATAATGCTCCAGGGAATAGTTAACCACAGAATGTATTAACATACCCGCCGGATAAGAAAGGACCTACTGAATGGCTGTGGACCTGCCCAAGGAGCCCCTCTCCTCCTTGTTCCTCTTTTCACTTTGTACCCCCTCACCCCTTCAAGGACCAATGAAATTGTAACAAGTATCCCCCTGCCTAGTCAGTCCTGCCTCCCTTTGTTCTTCTGTATAAATATACCCGCTCTAAAATAAAAAATTTGAGGCTTGATCAGAATACTGTCTTGCCTCCGCTCCTTTTTCTCGCCCGTTTCTCTTTCAGGCTGGACCCTCTTCGAGCCCGCGAATAACTAGGTCCCGCGGGTCGGGACAGAAATGCAGAATTGATTTATGGGCATTTAAAGTCAGTTGCTTGCTAGGAAATATGATTCAAAGACTCAAAATTATTCTTGTCTTCCTGTCATGGACAACTCAAATTCTAGTCAGACATTAAAAATTATTATCAGGTCTCATAAATGACAACTCTATCCTCTTTCTTTAGAGCTGATGGAGAAATAAATACATATTAGAGAAATGGAGAACAGATTAGGTCTTCCCAATGTAATTGTGGCCCAATATGAACTAAAAGGTTTTGGTACTATTCCCATCTTTCTGTTCCAGGCCTTTGAGGGAAATTGGGTCTGCAGGACAAATTCCTTCAACCAGAGACACATTGTGCTTCTACTCACAAAAGGAGAAGAGGACAGAGGGTACTGAAATTTCTTGCTTTTGGGGCTAGTGGTGGATTAAATAAACCCTTTTGAGAAAATTGGAATGCTACAGATGACCAGTCCACTAAATTCCTTGTCTTTGGGGCTAGTGATGGATTAAATAAACCCTTTTGAGAAAATTCGAATGATACAGATGACCAATCCACTAGGTGTCCCATTCTACCCCCAGAGAGAGGAAGAGGAGCAGGCAAGAACTCAGTAGTATTTAGATAAAATCCTGTATCATGGAAAATGAAAAGGTGTCAAATAAACCCCTCGACTTCAATGCCAACTACTTTGTCCCCTTTGAACTCTATAAAACTTTTGCAGGGGTAAAACAGCAGTTACTTAGCAGTACATTGATGTCAATTACTTTCTTAGTTCTTTTCTAACGTGGCCCCTGATGATGCTGAGCAAGCACACTGTGGCCTCTGAAGCATGTCTTTACCAAGAAGCAGGTACTATTCTCCTATAAAACAGTGCTCCAGCTCTTGATCCACAGATCTTTTTCTTGCCTGCTGTGCTCAGTTCTTTTGATTCCTCTCCTCTCATGGTTCAACCTGTGTGTATGCACATATGTGTGTGCATGTGTGTGTGTCCCCCCCTTCCATCCAGTTTATTGAACAACTAAAAAGAGCTTTGGCAACCAGAGTGCAGAGAGAACATGAGATCACTAGAGCTAAAAAGAATTACTAATTTTAAAAAGAAAAATGGGAATGCAAACGAAAGAAGAGAGGGATTCTGCTGAGAGCTCCTACTTAATTATTTTGCTTCAGGGCCAATTTTTATGATTTTAATTATTTTTATTCAAAATCTTGATAGATGGAATACCATGAAAAAAGCTAAGAAGTAGAGTGAATTGAGCAATGGGAATATGCTTTACTTTAGATATCAATTATGAATAATAGTCAACAATTGTGAAAAATGATTTAATATTAAAATGTACATAGCTTATTGAGATAATAACTATATATGTTATGTTTTTTCTTATTCTTAAATCTAAGTAGGATAAAAGAGTCATGAGACTTTTTATTTAACATAAAATTCTAGAATGATATGTTTTCAACCTTTTTCCTTCTAATGTCATTAAAATTATTATGGTATATTTGTGTTCTATGATAATATTGATGAACTGAGTGATAAGATATCTATATAAATAAGTGAATACAGTTAATGAGAGAGAGGGAGGGAGAGAGGAAAGAAGAGAAAGAGGGAAAATGGGGAAAGAGGGATTTAAAGAATTTGCTTGTTTTTGAAGACATTTAAGCTGAAAATGTTTCTGTTATACATTGCAGCCCATTTTCTGCCATTCGCACATGCAGACTGTCCTACATATGAAACTCCATCTCCCCTTATTGGAGGATGGTTGGTATCTTTGTGAAAGCAGCTAGTTCATTTTAGCTGGGTATTATCTTGAGCCATCTGCTGCGAGGGTTTCACAGTAGTCTACAGCTATGACAGTATTTGAAGTTATGCTTCAGGGTATCTTTAAAAACATTTTGCTTCTGATCTCCCTGTTTGTAGGTATCTTGCTTTGCTCCTCACCCATAAGCTGCTTGAATATCCTGAGCACATTCATCCTCCCACTGATCTAATTCAGTAGATTGACAAAGCAGTCCATATTTATTGAGGTACCATTGTGCAAGACACAGAGAAATGGCTGTATATTATGAAGTTTCAATGCAGGTGGAATGGCTGCATTCCAGAGCTTCCATGTTGGTCACTGTAACTTGCCATTTAATGTTGAGTAGAATTTTTGGATGTTGCTAATAAACTGTTCAAATATATGTTTTTATAGAAGAGATATGAAAAAATGATAGAAAATAGTTTAATATAAGAATGTTTTTCTGAAAAAAAAAACAGAAGAGTGTTTTAATGAGAATCAGCATTTTCAAAATTCTGATAGTAAAGAAGTGAATGATAGTTTTGTTAGATAAAAACACCTAGGCAGGTTTTTAGGATGAGCTCTGGGCTTGCAATTAGGTGCCATTAACTTGGCTTTGGGATTTTGCATTATTAAATATAAATAAAATACTTCAGTCCCCTTGCACTTCAAATTTTTTTAAATTATGTCAAATGAGAGTTATAAAAAGGCTTATGATTTGAATATGTAAAAATCACATCATAATTATGATTGGAGAAATAATTATAAGCAATAAACATTGATTATATTTAAATGATCTATTAAGATATATCTTCTTAAAGTTTTTTATAAGTTAATTTGGGGGGAATTATAGACTGATTAGTGATTAAAGACATTTTGATACATTTATTTACCTCAAATTTCATCTATATAACATAGAGTTGTGATAGTGGATATCAGTCTATACATAAGCATTGATAAATGCCTCTAATAATCAATAACCTTGGCAGAGGTACCTGAAGTTTTCAAACCTCACTTGTAAAATGGAGATAATAATACCATTATGTCATTCAATTGTGTTGGAGGTTTTATCAAATGATGTAAGTTTTTAATATAATTTCTGACACATAAATGTTAGGTATTATCCCTGTTATTATTCTCACCTTTTTTTGAAACTCAACATAAAAAACAAAAGATACATAAACATATCATACCAAGTAGTCAAAGTGAACAAATTAAAAAATAATAATAATATTCATTATAAAATGATTGATAATCTTAAAATGAGAGTTAGCTAACACCTTATTATTAATGACAATAAGAATAGTTGTGAAGAGGGCAGACTCTGTTCTCTGTGACTCTGGAAAGGTTATTAAGCTTGGATTGCCTGAATTTTTTATACACTCATTATAGTTTCTACCACATAGACATATGAAAATTTGGTGAGTTAATACATGTAAATTAGTTATAAGGAGCATAGTATTTAGCACATGGTAAATGTCAAAGCATGCGAGTTATTTCCTTTATTATTACCATCATTATTACTAGGCTAAATATTGTGAACTGTTATGAACTAGGCTTATTTCTTTTTTCTTTGGATCGAATAAGACTACTTGATAGAACACCATGATGGAGGTGTTTGACATGCCACTCATACTCTATATTCTGAACCAACTGAAAGACAGCTGTGGAAAATGACCAAAAGAACAGCTCCATACCTAACAAAGCTGGGCTTCAGCACCCTGCTTAAACCTGCGACTAACACCAGGATTTCTCCTCTTTCTCCAACTGAATCAATTTCCCCACCTTAAACTCCAGGTTTCTCTCTTTTCTAGGAAGTAGCTGCCCTGATGTAAGTATCAGTCTGAAGAGGAGAGTGTGTTTATATTCATTGGTAATTAGATAAGAGAGAGTGCCCAAAAGGATTTGAGCTACATCTCCTCAGAGCTTTTCTTCTCATTCCTAAATGAGCCATTTCTCTTCTCTAAGGAAAGAGTGAATGAAAGGATGGTGATGGAAACAGTAACCAGGTACATGTCCTCCAATAGTTCTCTCTCTGGTGGGGCCAGTATAAGTTCCCTTCCTCCAGGAAAATGTGAAATAAAAAATCTCCATCAGTCTAGGCTAACATACTTTAGACCCAGCAAATCGCACCCATCCTTTTGTTTGTTTATTTGTTTTCTGGATTAGTAAGTAAAACTTAAATTTCTTACACTTGAGAATTTACTATCTGGAAAATGGGGGTTTGATGGACAGTATTTATCTTGTGGCAATAGCTTGGCCATTAAAGATGACAGTTGCTTTGGAAATGCTCCAAGGGCCTCACATTAAAGGGGCCATTATGATCAAGTATCATGGATTAGATTATGGGTCTTGTAGAATGCTGACAATTTTAATAGTCAGTTTGTTTTTCTCTAGCAATTATTCCTTCTGATTTTTTTCCCATTTTTAATCAGGCAGAGTTACCTCCAAATACCCTTTGTTTATTAGAACTGTGTTTTTTTCCAAAAAAAAAAGTTGAGGCATCTTTCAAGATTAGAAAAATATAGTCTTTAAGATTTTCTTGACATTTATACCAAAATAGCAATGTAGCTAAAATCAAGTGGGAACATTTGGAAAGTTAGAATGATAATTGCAAATAAAAAGGGGACAGGGAGGGAGGGAGTAAAACAATTTTTATTGCTTTTGTTAAAAAGTTTATACTTCTCTTACTATGCAACATCTTATCTTTTGAAATGCATCAAAAGTTGTTGCCAGTTTGATCTTTCAGATAGTGTGGCTGCCAATTTCTTCCCCAGAACTCTGATACTTGGCTTGTTACCAATGATGCCATGTGTAGTTTTCTCCTCCCTCCACCCTTTTCTAAACAGAGAGGAAAACAAGTCCATTCTGACATTAGCTTGCAAGCTATGTGATGGGAATTAAAATTCAAAACATGAATATCTTTAACTAAGGCATTCATAATTTCTCAAGTTTCATTTCAAAGAATGTATCTTAATTTTTAAACATGATAGTCTCCAAGTTTATAAAAATATGTAGCTTGGGTTCAAGCCAAAGTGGGATTGATTTTTTAAGTCAAATTTTACCTTATTATTTTATTTTTTCATAAATGTCTTAAAATGAGATTTTATTACACTTTTCACTGACTTCTAATTTGTCAAGTTCTATTTCCTTTTTAAAATATATTACACACTTACCAGATGCATTTTATCTAGTATATTTTTTCATAGTTATCTCCCAGTATGTGAAATTTAGAGAAGGAACTCAAATTTTCTGTACTTTGATAGCATCCATATAAATCTTTCCTCCAGTGAACAGAACATTGATTATGTGTATTAGGAAACAATAGTGTTTTTATTTCTAACCTTGTTATTTTTTTTCTGTTAGTGAGCAATCCATCTATCTATGTGTCAATAGCTATATCCACATATTGTTGTTATGATCATCAGCCACCTGCTAACTCCCAGGGAAAATTAATGTACTCATTTCACAGATCCTCCCTTCTAAGGAACTTGAATTGATCTATATACATACATCATTGATCCTCACTGAATCTTAAGGGGTGAGTTGGCAGATGTCTTTATGTTACAGATGGTTTCTCATGTGGCTTCACTCTCTGCTTAACACCTGGAAAGCTGCTTGCAGTGGACACAGTGGATCTGTCACCAAGACAGGTGGCAAAGTCTATAAAGCTTTGGGGGCAGGGGAGTGCTATATGTATAATGAGGATGCATTTT
The DNA here is from genome assembly GCA_030015415.1 of Cynopterus sphinx. Taxonomy (NCBI): domain Eukaryota; kingdom Metazoa; phylum Chordata; class Mammalia; order Chiroptera; family Pteropodidae; genus Cynopterus; species Cynopterus sphinx. The sequence continues at coordinate 101,208,124 of CM057382.1, read as the reverse complement.
CCCTTCGTTTTGGAATTCCTTTGTGACATGTCTTATTTAGTGAAGTATAACCTTTAATACATTTGCTATTGTTCTTTGTAGGAATATTTTCTGTTTATCTGAGACCTTCAGAAGGGGAAAAAAGAGGTAAATAAAACAGCTGATGGCCTTTTCCTCTTTCGTTTCTTATTTTTCTCCTTCCAAAGTGTAAAAGCAAAGTGAGTGAGCAAAGTAAGTGGACATCCAGTTTGGAGTACTGTATAATGTGGAATGATGATTAAAATGGTGAAATTTAGAATTTAAAATGGCGAAATGAATAAAGTTAAAGCCCTTTTCTTTTTGATGTTTTATCTTTATCGAGCCAGTAGAAAATCATATGTTACTTGAATTGCTCTTAAGTGCAGTGAGTCTAAGCATATAGTCTATGTCTTTGAGCATAAAGATATCAGCAATTCAGTCCACGGTTTCTGATCTAATAGGCAGATGGTCAGCAAGCATATTACCTAAATAAACTTAACCTAACAATTCATTGTAGTGACTGGACATTGCTGCTGCCACTCAATGAATTAGTTCATAGATGTTTTGGCTCTCAGTTTTTAAAAATGAACTTCTCTGGATTCTACAATAGCTGGTCTGCCCCTGCATGTTACAGGTAAGAGATGGGCTGTCTGTAGATGTAAGTGAATTTGAGAAGCAGTGAAGTGGAAGGAGCTCAAGGACTATACCAGCTTGCTGCTTGGAAACTCTCCAACATAATGTCAAAACAGTAGGGGATCTCTGTGCACCTGTCCAAGATGCACTTAAAATTAATGATTATTTGTGAGAACAGACAAGGAGGAAAATCTACTTCGTTCACAAGTTTGTGGTGTGGATTAACATCATTGGTATCTGATGGCTGACTGCCACTGAACTGATCTTTTTTTTCCTACTTTCTGGCTTCCTCTTCAGGACGCCAGAAGCTCTTAGTTTAGCTAGTGCTTTATCTAATTCTGGCACAATCAATTTCACCTCATTGTCTCTCAGCACAATTGGCAGGACTCTAGTGTTTATAGGGAAACTATTTTCCCTCTAATTTAATACTTGGAATCTTTCTATGTTCCATAAAAAAAAAAAAACTTTATTTGTCCCCTTTTACTTTTCCCTCTCTCTTCCTTCAATCTACATAAAAATCTATCATGTAACTTAATTCCTAACTTTTATTCTTTACTTTTTGGATCTATTCTTACTTATTTTTTTTTCAAGGTAAAAAAATTCCTCATCTCAATGTATTTCTCTTGCTTTAAATCGCACCAGTGAACACTGATTTATGCATAAGCAGATTTATGTATACATTTTGTATATTGTTTAGCATTATATAATGAGGCTGGTATATAGAACATTTTAGTGGTACAAATTAAAGACCATAGTAAGTACAAAGTTATCAATTATATAAACATTTTTATTACAAGTCTAATGAAAGTCCGGCTCATTATTGTCATCTTCATCATTGTATTTATTTTTAGTGAGTGCCTACATGATGAAAAAGGTCAGATAATTATCTATCTCAGTACCTTTTGGAATAATGGCCTCCAAAATTCTTGCTTGTAGTCTCCTATAAGTTAAAGATTTTAAAGGTGTACCTCCTGTATATATTTTAATTTATATATGTAATATATGATTACTATTGTACTATAAGGTAAATTATAAAAAATACATATAAGCAGATTTTTAAAAGTTTACAGTAAAATGAATAAAAATAGAAATATAAATTCTGATATTTTTTTCTTGCACTCTAGTAGATTATATTTTGCATGCTCAGAGATGCATACTTTGGGGATGAATGATTTTTGTATGTGATTGATCATTAGAAAAGCCTGGAGAAATTTTTAAAAATTTATATTGCCTGTCCCCCTCTCCATACTGACTCAAGTGGAATCTCTAATTTAGATTAGAAGGTACTGGTATATGTATTTCGTAAACACTTCTGTGTTTTTGATTTCTAAACAGTATCTCTAGGGCAGATATTTTTTAGAGCTGTCCACAGTTTAAAGTATCAACATGATATCCACCTGGATGCAGAGAATAGAACTTTAAGATTCCCAAGAATCGTTTAACATTAATAAGGTGTTTTGGGTTGAACTGTATTGCTCAAAGGATGTTGAAGTCCAACCCCCAGTATCTGTGAATGTGACCTTACTTAGGAATAGGGTCTTTGCAGATGATCAAGTTAAGATAAAGTCATCAGGGTGGACCCTACTCTAGTATGACTGGTTTTCTCATTAAAAGGGAAAACATGCACACTGAAACAGACACGCACACAGGTAGACTATCATATGAAGATTAGAGTCCTGCTGCTACAAGCCAAGAAACTACGAGAAGCTAAGAGAGAGGCCTAGAACAGATTTTTTCCTGAGCAGAAGGAGCTCAGAAGGAGCATGCTTTGCTGTCACCTTGATCTCAGACTTCCAGAACTATGAAGCAATAAAATTTTGTCCTTTAAGACACCCGGTTTGTGGGACTTTGCTATGGTAGCCCAGGGAAACTAATGCATGAGGGAAAGAACTATTTCTAGCTACACCAACCAAAACAGTGCAAACAAAACCGAGCCAAAAGTGAGAAAACCATATTACTCTCTACTTTTTTTCACTTTTTTTTCTTGTTTCTTTCCTATCTCTCCCATGGGAGAATGCATACTTTTAGCATGAATAGTTTAAAATATTCTAATCTAATTGTGCTTTAGGCGAGTAAAGTTTAATTTATATTTCAATGTAAAAATAAATATACACATTCTCAAAAATTTCAAAAGATATAAAAATAAAAAAAGAATATTAACAATTACACCAGTCTAACCACTGTAGACATTTGTTATATTCCCACATATTTCCTTTTCCCCTTTGTATATTATTTAAAAAATATATTTATGTATTAAACATAACATTTAATAAGGATGGGTAGATTGAAAATGATGGTATCTATATTCTCACACTCCAAAAAATTTCTATAGACCTTTAGTTAAACATATGTCTTTACCTATGCTTCCTGAGAGTAACAAAAGAAAAATCCACGTGGGCAAAATGAATGAGAGAAGATGACAGAAGGAAAACAGGTGTCAATAAAAATATGGAACAGAAAACAAAGAACATACAATAATTGACTTAGATCATAGAAAAGGGAAATCTGAATGCCTGCAATAGAGAATTACAATGCAGTGGGATGAGTAATTGCCTCCTGAAAATACCTTGAAATGCTCAGGAATTGGAGCCAGCAGGTACATCTGAAATTGGAGAAAGGACTTAAAACAGGAAGAGCTGTTAAAAATTCTTAAGAGTTACTTTCAGATACCACATAAGGGGAAGTCTTCTCTAATTTTTTGCAAGGCACAAGTTTTAACCAAGTGAAATCTTGACTTAACTATAACAATTCATAGTCAGGGCAACTAAATGTCTTAAAAAATGCCTGTATTGTTTCTGATTCTAGTTCTGCTTGCTTTTTTCTCTTTATCTGGTAAAAGTTATTAATATGCAAACAACAACTTTATAAAATAAGTTTCTCTTAGACATTAAAGGGAAAAATGCAGAGGCTAAATTCATTTTATTTGAAATAGTTTTACAAAATATAAAATAATAAAAGTATATCTTTTAGGATAAGTCATGCCTCTGAATACTGAAACATACTTGTTAGGTGGTACATGCAAAATGCAATAAGAGCTTTTTATGTGAGTTAGGTAAAATTGATTCTGTCCTAAAAAATAGCATCACCTCTATTATCTTTATTTAGAATAATGCTTTTAGGTAAACAGTGGACCATTAAACAAAGGTTAATATGTGTGTAGTTAAAATATCTTAATGCCATTGTTTTCCAATACAAAATTAAAATACAGATACAGCCCCCCCCCCCACCTTTTTTGGGGTCAGACTTGGTTAAATATAAAGATATTCTTTGGGGAGAGGAGTATTTTGATCATATGATTTCAATTAGAATCAATAATTTATACATTTGGGATAAACCTTTCTTGGGGTGAAACACATCTAGTTTGCCCTACCTGATAGTACAGAGATGAGGTTGCAGTACTACCCATCATATATGAGGACAGAGCTAGTACCATTATAATGACTTCTTATTTAAGTTATAAAATTGTTTAGATTGAGACTTTAAAACATGAATCTACATGATACAGTATATCCAAAGTTCATTTACTCCTTAGAGATAACTAGAACTCCATAAATTCTGAATTTAACAAATATTTTTTAGCATAAACTGTTTATTGTTTTTTAAAGAGCCTTGAAATATCAAGGAGTGTGCAGTATAACATAACAATTATTAAATGGCAAATTAAACCAATTAATACTTTGAACTTATTTTCAAATAATAAAATTCAAAATAAATGGATAGTCTTGTGTTTTCCCTGGTAGTCTTAAATGGTCTTTTAGAGCAGGACTATCTGAAGTTACTGAATTTTTCTATTGTTAAGTATCTGAGTTACAGGTAGAAACTGAAATAGGAGAAAGTTATAAAGTGCAGATGGTTTCTACTATAGGTTGTATGAGTTATGGATTAATCAGATGACTAAAACTGTTAGAAATGTTACAAATGGTATTGGAATCTGCCTAGAAGAAAGATGTGTTACAAAAAGTAAGAATCCATAATTTGCTTGGAAGTACTAGTTTCTCTTTCTTTCCTTTTTAAAATTAAAAAAAATTAATTTACTAGCAGTGATCAGGTATATCTGCTTGGATTAATCTACATTGCTAAGCCTTCGCTTTATACCTCTGATGCAGCAAACAAGATCTTTTAATGGGTAACTGTTCCTAGCCAAAAAAATTTATTGAGGGTAACATTCTTTTAAGATACTCTGATGACCTAAGATTTTCTCTCCTCTCCTTTCTTGCCAATCAGCTAGATAAGGTGTGTATAGTATTTTGCTACAATTCTATCATGCTTATAGCTTTTTAGTATAAACTCACTGATCTAGATCCAATTTTATTTAGGAAAGCAAACTAATTTCATTCTTTTATTCTTTAAAGATAATGCACTAAAAGAATGTAGTTCTGATTATTACATATTCTTGAGATATTTTGAGTGGGTTATTTGAAAAGCACAATATAAGAAAATGATTGTTCCAATATTTAATTAGAACCAAACTTTATATTTGAGTGTAGTTGGTGCATAATTTATTGAATAAAGAATGAAATGGTTAAAAAGAGCTATTTAAAGCTCCTCAAAGACAATTACCCTGAACTTTTCACTGAGTATGCTGTTCATCATTCATATTAAGTAGAAGGGTAGATAATTGTTACATTGGTGCCAGCACTGAGTATATTTTTTTTCTGAGGGAGAAGATAAAGAGCAAGTATTTAACAAGGAAAATCTAAGATGACAGGTTAACACATACAGATTCAAACAGAGGAAAAGAATATGTTTCTAAATATTGGCAGTTCATTTAAAAATATTTAATTACGGCCATCTAGGGCTAGTCATTCTCCTATAGCTCAAATGGTAAACAAAATAGACATGATCTTTGGCATTTTTTAGTTACATTCTAGTAGACAGACAATAAGATAAGGAAAAAATAATGAATTGCAAATTATAATCAAGTGCTATTAAGAAAAAAACATGGTGCCAAAATGGATGATAATGAGGAAGAATTTTTGTTTGTTCTTTCTTAAAATCTGACAATCACTATTATTAGGGAGAGGGAAGATATATCTTTGACAGTGACATTTCAAAAAGATTAACAGGTGAAATGGAACTAGTTGTACATAGGAAGGGGTTAGTATTTCTGGCATAAGAAGTATTGTGTTCAAAGGCTCTGAACTTAAAAAGAGCTTGGAGTGTTTTAGTAACAGAGAGAAGAAGCATGTAGCTGAAATAAAAAAAAAAAAAAGAAAAGAAAAATGTGACATCCTTGGAGGCTAGAGAATGGATAGAATGGATAGATCCTACAGGCCATAGAGGAGGCTTTGGGTTTTATTCTAAATGCAATACAAAAACTTTAAAGGGAAGTGACTTATCCAACTTGAGTTTTAAGAGCATTCTTAAAACTCTGTTCTTTGTAAAACAAATTCAAAGTAGATAAGAATGGGAGTACAAATTTCATTTCAGAGGCATTTGCTGAAGCTTGGCTAGAGGTGTTAATAATCAGGACTAGGGAGGTGCCATTGGGGATAAAGAGAAGAGGTTAAAACTAAGAAATGTTTCAGAATTAATCATAAATAGGGATTGTTGATGTACTGGCTGTGATGCCAAAGAGATAAAATCAAATAAGAGGAACTGATGGTGATTAAACTTTAGACTCGTCAAATGAAGTTTGACGTGAATTACTAAATTGGAAGAATATTGAGGAGTACGTTTTAAGAAGAGAAGATAAGAAATTCTATCTAGGGAATGTTGCATTTGAGATACATGAAACATTTGAATAGAACTTCAAAGGAAGAAGGAGAATATGAAGATTTGGATCACAATGTTTGTTTCAGAGTCATGAGGATTAGTGTAGTTACCTAGGAAGGACTGTAATAAATGAAGAAAATATAGGATCGAGGACTTTTCATCACTTAAGATTGCGAAAAGTAGCAGGAGATAGCACATGAGGCTGAACCACAATAGATAATGTAGGAGAAGGAATCTTTGGATAGAGTAGTATCTTGAAAGCCAGAAGGAAGTGGTGGCCATCTCTGAGGAAGGCTTCAGACAGAACAAATGAGATGAAGCATATGTGGCAACAGAAAGAGCTGTTTTTATGCCAAATGTCTGCCATTCCACCAAATTATCTCTAATCATCTCTCTACTAAAAGTAATAGTAAATAGTAACCTCAGGTGTATGTATGGAGCTGCCACAGGGAGCTAGAATTTTGTATGAAAGGAAAATAGACTTAATTTAATCATAGCCAGTTTGATTCCAGAAAGTTGGGTGGGAACAGTTTATGAGATTTTAGTTCGGTTTCTTGAAACTCATAGACTGTTTTCCAACTTGTTTGCTAAAATATTTAATATTATTGCTAAAAATATGCTGATCCATCTGTTAGATCTAGGAAGGATGGCAAAGGGTCAAGATAGCCAACATTTGGTTGGATTATTCTTTTGTGTTTTATTTCTATTTACTTGGTTGCAATTAGGAGCAGAATTTATTCCAAATGGTTCAAATGAAGATATTTTTAATAAGCAGACTATTTGCAGGAAAAACACATTTAATAAACACACATATTCTGTTTTTCTCATTCACCAAACCTAAGCACAGGTGAAGTACCATGGTGATACAGTCTTCAGAGTCAGATACTAATAATTCAGAGCATGACAGAGAATATTGGAAAAAGGATTTGGGTGATTTCCAGCTTTTGGTCCAGCATGTAAGGTCCTTGGAAGTCATCACTCTGTACTAACAAGTAAGAAGCTGAATGAACTAAAAATTAACAGCTCATTTTAGATCCACCAGAGAACTGAAGTCAGAGGCCAAATCACTCATACAAAAATTGGAAGACAGATAGCTGTATATAGAGAATAACAATTTACTATAACAGAAACCCATGAACAGAAACCTCTGTGGGCCACACTCTATTGGGGTAGGAAACCCTAAACTATAACTGACAAATTACTGAAGGCTCAGTGTGGACATGTCTGAAACTTAAAAACTCGAGAAGGGGCCACATCTTAGGAGGGAATACCCACACTTTTGTGATTTATGTTGTCTACCATGTTATAAATGTGAAGACTGGAGAAAAATTGTCTTGGGCTTCTAGCAGAGGGAGAAGAAAAGTAATCATTTGAAATATGTCAGAAAATTCTGTTCTTAATAAAACCTATCTTCAAGAGAAAAACTTTTACAATGGCCTAAACTATTGGGGTTTTATCAGAGCCTAACTAAACTGGGAGAAGGGGAATAGTGAACGCTAGCTTCCTCTGGCTTTCCTCTTGGGAGAAGAGAAATGCCTAACTTTAGCCTCCTCTAGCCATCATGTTCCAGGTAAGGAGTGGTGGGGTGGTGGGGGGAGCAGAAACAGAAGCATTTGTGAAGTTCACAGTCCAGGGGTGCTAGATAACTGATACCTAATCAAAGGATCTTAGAATGTTCTAATTTTCCCCACAACTTATCACCACATTACTAAATGCTTGTGTACTACAGTTCCTTTCACCCAGAACATCATGTCTGGCTTTCAACAACAAATTACTAGGAATATTAAAAGGTAAAAAATATACTTTGAAGAGTCAGGGTAAGAATCAGAACCACATGCAGATATGAAAGAGATGTTAGCAGTATCAGTCCAAGAATTTAAAACAACTATAATTTATATACTAAGGACTTTAAAGGAAAAAGTCAGCAACATTCAAGAATAGATGGGTAATGTAAACATAGAGATGAAAATTCTAAAAAAATAAAATAAAAAAGAAATGCTAGAGATCAAGCATTGTAACAGAAGTAAAAGATGCCTTTGATTGACAAATTAGTAGACTAGTCATAGCTGAGGAAAAGAACTGGAGCTTGAGGATTTGTCAATAGAAACTGACAAAACTGAAAAGCAAAGAAGAAAAGACAAAAAAAAAACCCCAACAAAAAACCCCCAAAAAACCAAGAAAAGAATATCTAAAATGCTACTTGAGCTTTTGTTTCCCAATGTGAATGTTGACACTTTTTATTAATATCGGAAACATTAGAGCTAGATATTTGGAGAAGATGAATTTGGTTTTGTACACTTTTAATTTTAGTTGTCTATGAAACATCTGGATATAGAGGACTGATAGATAGATATTTAATTGAGTCTGGGAGCACTGAGAACAGAGTGGGGAAGTAAGAAGGGTAAAGCAGGTAAATTAATACAGAGTGTACTATTGGCAAGTTACCTGTGTGGTGTGACTGCAGTTTTATCTCACTGGGGTCTTGTGATAGACTGTATAGAATATTTCTCAGAGTAGTTCTGCTGGGGTATTTACTCACTAACTCTGATATGTTATTGGTTGAGGTTGTTTCCTGGGAGCTAGGTCACCATACTTGTGTTCTAACCTGTTGATAGGGCTGTAGCATCCTCCTATCATCAAACTATACTCTCAGGAACAGAGTCACAGATCTTGGGAGTAGGAAGCTTTGAAAAGAGTTATAGGATCAGAGGCATCAACAGATTTTTCTTAATGTGACTTAGATCTTTTCTGGAGAGCTAGTCCGAAAGCCATGAGTATTTAAAAAATAACTAAAGTTTGTACAGTATAATAAAATCATTCAGAGAGTTCAGGATAGAAACCTATAGAACTGAAGTTGAACAATATAGAGAAAGAGAAATCTGTGAAGAAGAATCCCCATATCTTTATGTAATTAATAATTCAAGAGACATGCCTTGAGTATGCTTAAAATAAAACAAGATAGATGTCAGAAGCATGGTGGAGTGAGAGATGTCCTCAGACCTCTTTCCTTGAAATAACAATAAACTGAACATCTAAAACTCAGCACTCAACTTGCATACAGCATGACTGAGTGAGTGATCTATGCATAAGAGCTACCATGGGTCAGAAACAAAGGAGCCTGGTGATAGACTAGGAGAAACAAAGAAGTTGCCTTATGTAGCTGGAGCTCTGTGTGGGATGAGAAAGAAGCTGTGGTGGATTCCCTGAACAGCCCTGCTTGAGATCGCTGTGAGCTCCATGCAACAGCAGTGCCTAGGGATCACAGCAGAAATCAGAGAAATGAAGATGGCAGAGAAGCAAAAGTTGATTATTACCAGCTGCGGTTGGAAAACACCAGCTACAGCTTCCATCCTCTCACCAGAGGGCACTCCACTCGCCATTTCTTCCAAGATCAAACATTGTGGACCGCAAGGGGAATTTGAGCAAACTCTATCAAAACTGTCGCTAACATTGACAGGGACTGAGACTGAGGGTAGTGCTCATGCTTTACTATTTATAAGGAAAAAAGGAATTATTAAGGCTTTCTATAAAGCAAGGATCCAAAAGGCATAGACATCACCTACTAGAAACCAAAAATACCTTCTTAGCAATAGGCTAAAGAGAGACCTACATCTTCTTCCTGGGGGGGGGGAGGGGGGAGGAAAATATACTTTTATTAATGCCCAGGAGGAGAAATAGTTCATTAATGACAACCAAAATGACAAGGCAGCTCAGAAAGAAAGAGAAAAATCTCCAGAAAATAAGCTAAAAGACAGAAATATGTGACTTAAATGACAGAGAATTCAGGATGGTACTTGTGAAAAAACTCAATGAGATCCTAAATAATTCATATCAACAATTTCAGGAATTAAAAAACCAACTAGATCAGCAGTATGAGTTTAGCAAGAAAATTGAAACCTTAAAAAAATAACTAAATAGAACTTCTGGAAATGAAGAACACACTAAAAGAGATGAAGAGTGAAATAGCAACCTTGGTTGACCAAATAGAGGAAAAGATCAGTAATATCAAAGACAGAAATCTAGAAATAAATCAGAAGGAAAAAGAGAGATAGATCAAAGAATGAAAAACAATGAAAGAGAAATACAAGAATTACCTGATACTGTCAGGAAAGGAAACATAGGAATAATGGGAATACCAGAAGAAAAGGAAAAGAAGAGAGATTAAAAAGCATTTGCAGACAAATAATTGACAAGAATTTCCCAAATCTAAGGAATGAACTGGAACTTGGAATCCAAGAAATCAACATAACACCCAATTATCTCAACCAAAAAGAGCCTTTACCAAGACACATTACATTAAAATTATCAAAAATTAATGACAAAGAAAGAATTCTCAGTGCAGACAAGGAAAATAAGATGGTAACCTATAAAGTAAAATCCATTAGATTATTGTTGGACTTCTCAGCACAAACCTTACAAGAAAAAAGGAGTGGAACCAAATATTGAAACTGAAGGGAATTACCAGCCAAGAATAATATATCCAGCAAAGCATTCCTGTAGATATGAAGAGAAATAAAGACCTCTCCAGACATACAAAAATTGAGGGAATTCTTCACAACAAGGCCTGCATAACAAGAAATACTGATAGGGGTCAGCTCAAATAAAACAGAATGACAAAAAGAAAAAAAAAATACAAAACTATGAGTAAGGTGAATAGGAGGCAGATAGAAGCAGAGGAGTGCAACCCTTATTAAGGAGAGCCATTATAAGCTTAAACAATAAGAGATTTGCCATTGCAAGATAATAATGAACATTCAGCATACATAGGGACAAATTGAGACAACAAGACAGAAGAGGGAGGATTCAAAGATCCAAATTCACAAAGGAGAATGGAGATAAGGCAAACACAGAAGAAAATGGACTACTGTATATATGTAACTATCCTTTACATATTAGTAATGCTAACCACACACCAAAGATTCAGAACTGAAGTGTATAACATGAAACAAGAAGGACCAGAGAGAAAATCCACAAAACCCAACCAAAGACAAAATAAAATAAAATAAATAAAATAAAATAATAAAATAAAATAAAATAAAATAAAACAGAAACACAAGGAGGCAATGGAAACACCAAGCTACCAGAAAGCAAAACATAAAATGGTTATAGAAAAACCTCATATTTCAGTAATCACCCTAAATGTAAATGGAGTGACCTCACCAATGAAAATGCACAAAGTTGCAGATTGGAACAAATACCAAACCCAATCATATGTTGCCTCCAGGAGACACATCTCAGTTCCAAAGACAAATAGAGACCCCAAGTGAAAGGGTGGAAAATGATATTTTTAGAAAATAGCATTCACAGACAAGTGGGAGTAATGGTAGTAATATTGGTTTAAATATACTTCAAAATAAAAAAAAAGTAAAGAAAGATAATGAAGGACACTTTATAATGATAAAAGGAATCATGCACCAAGAAGACATAACACATTAATATCTATGCTCCAAATCAGGGAGAGCTGAAATATATAAATACTAATAAAAATAAATGGAGAAACAGAACAAGATCTTATCATAGTAGGGAACTTACTTACCCCACTGTTGGATATGGATGGATCATCCAAACAGTAAATAGGAAAATTACACCCTTAAATGACACATTACACCAACTGGACATAATTGACATTTACAGAGCCTTTCATCTAAAACAGCTTCTTGTACATTCTTCTCTAGTACACATGGAACGTTCTCATAATTCTTTGAAGCTAGAGGTCAACTGTAAAAAGAAAGTGAGAGCAACCACAAAGAATGGAGATTAAATAACATTCCAGTAAAGAATGACTGAGTCAGAGAAGAAATAAAAAGAGAGATCAAGAGATACATAGAAACAAATGATAATGATAGTACACCATATCAAAGCTTTTGGGACATGGCAAAAAAGTAATAAGAAAATTTATATCATTACAGGCCTATCATTACAACAAAAATGTGCCCAAATAACCTAATGCTTTATTTTTAAAAAATAGAAAAAGAACATAAGAAGCCTAAAATCAGCAAAAAAAAAAAAAAAAAAAAAAAAAAAAGAAATAATAAAAATTAGAGCATAATTAAATGAACTTGAAAACAAAACAAAAATAGAAAAAATAAATGCAACAAAGCTGTTTCTTTGAGAAACTTAATAACATTGACAAACCTCTGGCTGGACTCACTAAAGAAAAAAGAGAAAGTACACCAACAAAAACAGGGACAAAAGAGGAGAAATTATAAAACACACCACAGAAATACAAAGCATCATACAAGAATACTGTGAAAAAGATTATAACACCAAATTTAATAACTCAGAAGAAATGGACAAATACTTAGAAAGATACAACCTTCCCAGACTGAATCAAGAAATAGAAAAACTAAATAGACTGATCAGCAGTTAGAAATTGAAACAATCATCAAAAACCTACCAAAAAGTAAAAGTCTAGGATTAGATGGCTTCACCAGTGAATTCAAAGACTTAATACCTATTCTCCTCAAACTTTTCAAAAAATTGAAGAGGAGGTAATACCTCCTAACTCATTTTAGGAGGCAAATATTACTTTGTACCAAAACCTTCTAAAGATAACATAAAAAAAGAAAACTACAGATTGATATCTTTCATGAACACAGATATAAAAGTCCAAATAAGATTCTAGCAAACCAAATACAGCAACATATTAAATAGATTATACACCATGACAGAGCAGGCTTTATTCCAGGGGTACAGGGATGGTTCAACATATGCAAATCAATTAATGTGGTACACCACATGAACAAATTTAAAAATAAGAATCATATGATCATATCAATAGATGCAGAAATAACCTTTGACAAGATATAGCATCCATTTATGACCAAAACACTTAACAAAATTAGTATAGAAGGAAAGTACTTTAACATAATAAAGGCCATATATGATAAACCTTCAGCCAACATTATACTTAATGGTGAAAAACTAAACACCATTCCTCTAAGATCAAGAACAAGACAAGGCTGTCCACTATTGCTACTGCTTTTAATATAACATTGGAGGTCCTAGCAAGTGGAGTCAGGCAAGAGAAAAATATAAAAGGCTTCCAAATAGGAAATGAAGGAGTCAAACTGTCAATATTTGTGGATGACATGATTTTCTATATAGAAATTTTAAGGATTCCACAAGAACATAATAAGCAAATTCAGTAAAGTTTCTGGATACAAAATCAAAGTTCAAAAATTCATAGCATTCCTATACTCTAATAATGAAGTGTCAAAAAAAGAAGTGGAAAAAAGATATCCTTTTGCAATTGCAACAAAAAGAATAAAATACCTAGGAATAAATCTAAGGAAACATGTGAAGGACCTATATAATGAAAACTATAAGACCCTATTAAAAGAAATTGAAGAAGATACAAAGAAATGTAAGATATATCATGTTCTTAAGTTGGAAGAATAGACATAGTTAAAATTACCTATTGCCTAAAGCATTTCAGATTTAATATAACCCCCATCAAATTCCCATTGGCATTTTTTAAAGAAATAGAACAAAAAAAATTATCAGATTCATATAGAATCACAAAATACCCTGAATTGTCAAAGCCATTCTGAGAAAAAAGTCCAAGCCTGCAGGCATCACACTGCCTGATTTCAAATTATACTGCAAAGCGACAGTACTCAAAATGGCATGGTATTGGCAGAAAAACAGACACACAGACCAATGGAACAGAATTGAGAGTCCAGAAGTAAATCCATGTTTATATGGGCAAATAATTTTCATCAAATTATCTAAAAACACCATGGAGGAAGGAAAGGCTCTTCAGTAATTGGTGCTAAGAAAATTAGAAAGACATCTGCAAAAGAATAAAACTAGACTGTTTTCTACCACTGCCTACCAAAATTAGCTCAATATGGGTTGAGGAATATAAGAATTGAAATAATAAATGGCATAAAAGAAAACCTAGGAATTGAATTTATGGACCTTGAACTTAAAGAAGATTTTATGAATTTGACCTCAAAGGCAAAGGAAGTAAAAGCTAAAATAAAAGAATGGGACTACATCAACTACAAAGCTTCTCCTCAGCAAAAGAAACCATCAACAAGGTAAAGAGACAACCATCCATATGGGAAATATATTTGCAATAGGGCCTGATATCCAAAATATACAAAGAACTCATGCAATTCAAAGCAACAAAAAATGAAAAATCCAATTAAAAAATGGTCAGAGGATCTGAACAGACTCTTCACCCAAGAAGACATACAAATGGCCAACAAACATGAAAGGATGCTTAAAATTGCTAGCTATTAGGGAAATGCAAATCAAAATCCCAATGAGATACCATCTGATACCTATTAGAATAGCTATTACCATCAAGACATGTAATAACAAATGTTGGAGAGGATGAGGAGGAAAGGAACCCTTATACACTTCTGATGGAACTGCAAATTTGTGCAGCTACTACAGAAAACAGTATGGAGGTTCCTCAAAAAAACTAAGAATTCATCTACCATATGATCCAGTAATCCCTCTACTAAGTATTTATTGCAAAGTCTTGAAGATATATAGCAAAAAGATGTTTGCACACCCATGTTCATAGCAGCATTATTCATAGTGGCCTGGACAGGAAAGCAACCACAATGTACTTCAATAGATGATGGGCTAAAGAAGCTTTGGTACATATATACAACGGAATATTACTCAGCCATAAGAAGAGATGAAATACTGCCATTTGTGACAACCTGGATGGACCTCAAGATAATCATGCTAAGCGAAATAAGCTGTACAGAAAAAGTGGAAAAACACATATCATTTATATGTGGGATATAAACCTAAAAGTAATAAACAACATAAATAAGCAGAGACTCATGGACATGGACAATAGACTAGTGGTTACCAGAGGATAGTGGGGTGAGGAGAGGTAGATGGGATAAAAGGGGTCAAATATGTGGTGAGAGAAAGAAATCTAACTATGGGTAGTGAACATACAATGCAAAATATATATGACTTACTGTTAAAAAATAATAAAATAAAATAATGTTAAAAATAGAAGAATAAAACAAGAAAACCCAAAGTCTAATGGAATCACCATTTATCTACTATTTATATTTCTTTGATTCACCTATAAATATATTTGCTTCATTATAGCTGTTGCCACACCTAATTCATCAATGTATCTTTATTTACTTGGATAGTACTTGACATAGAATATGTACCTTGTATTTTTTCTTTTAAATAGGTTATTTAGAATTACTGATTTTATACACACATACATTTTAAAATAAAGTTAATAGAGTTTAGACAATGTAAATGTAGTATTAGAATGTATTGTATATTAAAAATTTTAACTTTATTTTTTCAAATATTTGTTTTTTAGTCTTTTTTAAAAAAATTAATTTTTTTTAGAGCAGTTTTAGCTTCATAGCAAAATTTAGTGAAAAGTACAAAGAATTTTTATATATTCCCTTGACCCCACACATGCATAGCCTCTTCTGCTAAAACCTCCTGTACAGTGGGGTTACATTTGATCCTGACTTGACACATTAATATCACTCAAATTTCATAGTTTACATTAGGGTTCATTCTTGGGTTTGCACATTCTATAGATTTGGAAATGTGTAATGATATGTATCTATCATTATGGCATCATACAGAATAGTTACATTTCCATAAAAATTCTCTATTCTCTATTTATTTATCCTTCCATCCCTCTTCAATTACTTTTCAGAAGACAGAAACTGATCAACAGAAATTCATTCACCAATTCCTCTTCCATAGGTTTATTTTGTGGTCTTGAAGATTCATTCCAAATTGAGTGTACAGAAACAAAGACATAAGAGAGAAAACATGTGTTTAACCTGTAATGGAGTGCTGGTTTCCTTAGTGCATTTTTAAATGCTTGATTTCTGATTCAAGTTACTTCTATAAACCAACATATATAAGTCAGGAAACTGGAGAATGCTTCAAATATTTTTGGAACAATTGGTTATGCCATTGCTGCCAAAATATTTCTTTTCCTTAAATATATACCCTTTCCATTAGCTGGCCTGATTTTTATTTCTGCATTCTGTTTCAAGTCATGATCTATATTTATGTGTAAGGTCTTTCTGTTATTTGCTTTGTAGTAAGTGCTGAGTAGTGAAACCCCTAATGATAACTGTTATTATTATTTTTAAAAGTGACTTAGAAAAGCAAAATATATACTGGCACCAATCACGACTCAAATGAATTTTTTTTTCCAAAGAGCTTCCCAGCATTGTTGTTACAGTAGCACATTTGGAAATTTGTTTAATCCAGGGGTGAATTAGTTGTGGAGTACCAGGGAACATTTAATAGGCAAAAAATTTATAACAGGATTGACATTTTGATGTATTTATATTGATGGTAAAATCAAATGTTACATCGATAGATTGGAAGAAAAAAATGATTTTTTAGTGTTTGTGGCAGTACTAGATGCAGTGGACATCCTGTATCCTAATTTTGTTTTTTTTTTCTTTTAATTTATTATTCAATGTTTTTTCATAAATATACAGTTTTTCTTTATGCACTTTTTCTAAGGAAAAATTAATCTGCATGCTTGTTACGCTTGTCTGAAAAATTATGCATAAAATGTTTGCATTTTTTATTTTACTTAGTAAATTTGTTGTCTATTCTTTTTTTCCCGCCTTTCACTGAGAATGAAGATGATCATATTAAGCAAATAATTTTGCTATTGGCTTCTAATTTTTGTAGATTGCATCAGTTTGATTCTTAATTTTAGTAGGCTCCTGTAACACAGTATATCATTGAGTTGAGTTGACACTTAATTATAAAAATTAACAGCCCAGAAAAATAAGTTCTGAGAACTTATTAACATCAGCAAAAGTCTCTGCTTTTCTATCTTTTAGAGATTTGAAGCTCATCTGTTATTTTCCCCTGTGAGAGTTAAAGAACTTTGGAATAAGAAAAATATCACCATTTTTGGAATATCAAATCAAATTAAAAATTTTAAATTTTAACACAAGACCAAATTCCCTCATTGTTAAATTGGGATAACAATACCTACCTTGCAAAGTGACCATAAAATCAAAAATATGTGTGAAGTAACTAATGCAGTATCTAGTACAGAAACAGACATAAGAGAGAAAACATATGTTTAACCTGTAATGGAGTGTTGGTTTTCGTTACATAAGGTTTTCATTAATACTAGATGATGCCCTCCTCCTCCTCCTCTTCCTCTTCACCCTGCTTCTGCTGCTTCTGCTTCTCCTTCTCCTTTTTCCATGCTTGATCCCCATCAATGGTTCTCAAACTTTAATGTAAATCAAAATGATTTAAAGGGCTTGTTAAAACACAGATTTCTGGGCCCTTCGCCCAGGGTTAATAATTCAGTAGGTTTAGAGTGGACTTGAGACTATTTCTAAGTGGTTGCCAGGTCATCTTGAGTTAGATAACATTTTAAGAGCCACTGACCAGAAAGATAATGCAAATATAGTGAAGTAGAGCTTGTGGCTTTCAATACTTTTTCCTGTAGTCATCTGTGACTAATAAATATTACTTTCTATATTAAATATTAGTACCCATATATTAATTCACAAATAACTCTCCCATATATTCTTAGATAATAGTGTGAATATTTCTCTTTTGAAATTATATAATATTTTGGTGAGAATTAGAATTCAGGTCAAGTAAATTAAAAATAAGAAGTGACCTTTCCTCAGTTGGGCATGTATGAGACAAAACAAAATGGTGGAGTTCATTTGCTTGTTTTGTCTTTAAACCAACTGAGAAAAAAGAAGACTGCTTGAAACTTGAAAAATCTACACTCCATATTTCATTATGATGTAAAGAGATTTGATCACCAGAGTGAGTACAGATATCTCCAGCTTGAGAAAATTCACGTTATGCCACTTTGCTTTTACAAAAGACCTACATTACCACCTGTTTTCACTAACAGAAAGAAATACAAAGAGGATTTCACTTTAATGAAAAAAGGCAAAAAATGAAAATAACGTTTGGTGTTTATTTCACAGTTAGCTGTTATAGGGATAGCACACACTCTAAGCATCGAGAGTAGCACTGCCAAGTTTCTTCTCTGGGAGCTACTCTGCAACTCAGCATCAAGTTGGCATAGCTTTGAACTGTGTGAGCATCTCTGCTTTATCTCAACTTATTTTGTGCATCCATTAGCAAAATGTGCCCCAAGTATCAGAAAAGCCGTAAGGTGTTATACTTTGTGTAAAATTGGATGCAATTAAGCATATTTGTCATGTTACTTTTTGGGTTTTGGAACACTAAAAAATTTTCCACATGAGTTAATAGCAATTGATTCTTCTCTTTACACCATTTTGGCTTACACAAATTTTCATAGGAAAGAGCTATGTTTAGAGAGTGGGGAAAACTATATTGTTATGTGTATAAAATTTAGAGAACATTTATTTAAATTGAATGATACATTTTAGTTTTATCCACCAGATTTATTTATCTTGTTCAGTGACCTATTATGTCAGTGATAATGAACCTGGATAACACTATTACCATCATGATTCACAGAAAGAAGAGGTTTTTCTCTTAAATGATCACATTTAGTCAGAAATATCTTGGTGAGTCATAAGTTAATAAAAATCTTCACTCTTGATATTCAGACAACACTGCCAAGTGTAGAAAATCTAAATGTAGTATGATGCATACACATTGCAGCTGCAAATGAGAACAACTCCAGAGGAAAGAATAGATGTCTAAAATGTTGCATGTTGATTTATTTCTTTGGTGTCTTCTGAGTAAGCTTTGATGTATTGTTAATGCATTATCAAGTTGCATGTTAAAATACTATTAATGGCCACAAAATAATAAATGAAAAATTTTCACAATATGTTTTGACTCATAAAAATCAGGGATAGATCTTTAGAACTATTTTCTCTTTCTTTACTCACTCCCTAGGTAACCACATTCAGTTTTATTGTTTTAAATACCATTTACAGGCTAAATTTATATGTACAGCTTGGATGAGATCTGTCCTGCACCTCCAGATTCTTATAATTAACTGTGTACTTGGCATCTCCAACTGATATTGAATAGAAATCTTAATCATAATATGTGACAACCTGCTCCTTCTGTATACTTCCCCTGACACTTAATGGTTACTACTTTATTCAAACCACTCAGGTCAGACACAATGACCCCATCTTTGACTCCTGTATTTTTCTTATACCCCACATCCTCTCCACAAACAAATATTATCAGCTCTGATTTGAGGATGTAACCAGAATCTCTGTCTCGCTCGTTCATTGTTACTACCCTTGTCCAAGTCCCATTATTTTTCACCTAGATTATTAAAATAACCTCCTTACTTATTGATCAGTATAAATCATTTTACCCTATAGTACATCCCCCTAAGAGCTTTAGGATGAATATTTTAAAACATAAGGCAGATTGTGTACTTTTCTTCTCAAAACCACGCAATGAATTCTCATCTTTCTCAGAGTAAAAGTTAACATTTTTATAATGGCCTATACATAATTTGGGCCACCATTAATGTTATGAATCCTGCCAACTCAGCTTCAGCTACTGTGGCTTTCCTGAATTTCTCATACCCAAATCATATGAAGACATTATAAGAAAAGGTAATAATGAACCAATATATCCCAGCACACAGATGCAAATATTCTAACAAAATTTAGGAAATCGAATCTAATAATATATGAAAGGATATTCACTGATGATGAAATGGAATTTATCCTTGAAATTCAAGGTCAGTTTAATATTTAAAATAACCAATTAACAGAGCAATAAAAGAGAAAAACCATATTATTATCCCACTAGATGTGGGAAAGAATTAGATAAAATATAAAATCCATTACTGACAAAATCACTCAGTAAACTAGGAACAGAAGGAAACTTCTTATACCTGATCAAAGGCAGCAATAAAAAAATTACAGCTAAAAATCACACTTAAAAGATTGAATGTTTGCCCCTTAAGATTAAAATAGACAGGTATTGCTGATCTTACCACTTCTGTTTAACATTGTATTGGAAGCTCTACTCATAGCAGTCAGTCAAGTAAAAATAATAAATGTCACGTAGATTGGAAAGAAAGAAATAAAAATGGTGTTTATTTGCAGATGACATGATTGTGTGTGTGTGTGGGGGGTGTATATGTATGTGTGTACGTATATAAACTAATGGAATCTACAAAAAAGTTTGAACTAATAATTGAATTTAGTAAGTTTGCAAGGTGCAAGGGCAATATATAAAAATCAACTGTATTTCTGTATAATAACAATAAACAATATAAGTTGAAATTATAAAGTAATACCATTTACCATAGCATCAAAAATAAGAAATCATTAAGGGTAAATCTGACAAAAGATTTAAATATGCATGCAATGAAAATATAAGATATTGCTGAGAAAAATCAATGAAGACATAAGTAAAAAGAGAGACATACCCTGTTTATGATTAAATGGATCTTTAGATTGAACCCAATTCCAATAAAAATTTTATAAGTTGTGTTTTTTTGGGGTAAAATATGGTAAATTGCCTATGAAAGTTATGAGAAATCAAAGATTTGGTAGAATGCCAAAACAATTCTGAAAATAATTCTCTAAGGGAGAATAATATTTTCTGATTTCAAGATTTATTATAAATCTACATTAATCAGACTATAAGGTTGGCATGAATACAGGCAAATAAGTCAATAGAATGGAGGAGAGATTTCAGAAATAGAACTATACATATATGAACACTGATTAGTGACAATAATAAAAAGCAATTTAGTGGATAAGTGATATTGTTTCATATATTGACATTGAAAGATATATCTATATGTAAAACAAAAACACACTCCTGCTTCACACTGTATACAAAAATTGACTGAAATTAGATTATACATCTTAATGTAGAACCTAAACCTAAGATATTCTGGGAAAAAAACATATAAGAAAATCTTTGTAACCTTTGGTTAGTCACAGTTTTCTTAAGTAGCATAAACAGTATATAGCAATGAAAATTGATAAATTGGACTTTATGAATAATGAAAACATCTGCTCTTTGAAAGACACTTAGGAGAATGAAAAGGCAAGCCATAGACTCAAAGGAAATATTTTCAAATCATATATCTGTAAAGGTCTTATATCTCGATTATATGACAAGTTCCCAAATTCAATAATAATAGCTACCTTCCTCCTCAAAAAATATGTGGGCTGGAGTTTTGAACAGACACTTCACAAAAGAAGATCTATAGATGGTAAACAAAGAAATGAAAATTAAAATTACAATGAGATACTACCAAAAACTGCCAGAATGTCTAAAATTAATAACACGTAACAAATGTTAGAAAAGAAGTGAAGGAAAATTAACTCTCGTATACTGCTAATGGGTAAAATGGTACAAAACTCCAAAAACTAGTTTCGCAGTTTTAAAAAGTTAAGCATGCGCCTATTATATAATCAAGTCATGCTATTCCTAGATATCTATCCAAGATTAATGGAGGTCTGTGTCTATCTAAATACATGCACATGAATGTTCACAGGAACTTTGCTTTTAACAGCCCCAAATTTGGAGACAACCCAGTGTTTTTCAGTAAATGAATTCTTAAGTAATTTGTGGTATTTCCATACAATAGGATACTATTCAACAATAAAAATGATAAAGTATTTATACATGCAACTATATGAACGAATTTGAAAATAATTATGCAGAATAGAAAAAGCCAGCCAAAAGGGTATAGGCTATACTATTTTATTTATGTAAAATTTAATAAAATGCAAATTAATCTGTAATAGCAGATTACAGGGGATGGGATCAGGAATGGCAGGAGGGAGGATAACAAAGGGGCACAGGAAACTTTTGGGGATGGTGGATATGTTAATTTCCTTGATTATGGTGATGAATTCACAGGCATATACATATGTCAAATCCAATCAAACTAGACTTTAAATATGTGCACTATGTTACTATACATATTAATTATGTTATTAGTTTATTACATGCTGTTTAAAAACTAAATAATATTTGAATTTAAAGTATTTTACTCTGATGGTCAAATGTAAAAGATAAAAAATTATTTAGGATTATACATGTTGTAATCAATGACACTCTTAACATAAGTATTTTAAGATTTGTTTTTAAAAAGAACGTTTTTCTCATGAGAACAAGTATATCATAAGCAAAAGGATCTTGAAAAATTTTCCTTTGTGTTTTTTCTTCCTTACCATAAAATTGAATTTTAGCAAAACTATAGGTTTTCAGCAGTAAATGAAGCGTGTTGATAATATATTTACAAAGCATGGGCACATCCAAAAACCACCAGCTTGAGAAGGAAGATACCAGTTGCTAGTTCAACATCATCAATGACTAGTAACCTGAGGGAGGCTGTTTAACTTTCTAGATTTCAATGTTCCTTGAGGTTTAATAAGAACAGCAGTCCTATGTATTACTGTGAGGACAAATGTGATAACAGATGAGCCTTTGGCCATCCCTTTAAGTAAAGTGAATTTACAAAGAAGCTTATTGGATACTGAGTATTTTCTGTTATGACTCTAAGTTCTAGAGGGTGCAAGTTTGACTAAGTACCCCTGAAGAGATTTAATCCAGGTGTGGATAGCTGCTGTCTCTGAGATAATAAGCATGCACTCAGTTTTTAATATAGTTAGTTTGCTCTATATAACCTTTTAATGAAAATATTATAGCATAGATAACTGATCCTAAGAGATTCTTTATATGATAATAAAGAGTAATATTATAAAGAAGAAAGTAAATTCAGTATTGGCTTGAAACTATTTTGATTGCTTTTATATGTTAGAATAAATTTATGTGATCAAATAATATAAGAACAAATTTTTAACATAGATACAATGCCTCTAAATAGGTATAATAATTTTACTAAGTGCTGAGTATGATATTGCACTTGCATTTATCATGAGCCCAATGCATTTTAACATCTCTCTTTAAAACTCTTTCTTCAATTTCCATCCTTCAGGCCTCCTTAACTTCCTTTGTTTCTCATTCTTCTGCCACTCCGTCATCTCTGTAGCCACATGCCTAGCTCTGTGCTGAACAATTTCTGCCCCTTCTTTCCTTCCTTGCCCACCCTACGGAAGTCTATCTTTGTTAGTTTTCAACCATGTTTTTTACCTATCCTTCTTTCCAGTAGCCCAGTTTCACTGATAATACTTTTATTTTCTTTCACTTTTATTTTAAAAAGAATTCAGAGGATGCAGATTATTGAAAATAGGCTTATTTGTTTTGCTTTATATAATCCAAGATGTATAGCATACTTTGGGAATTTTTTTCTACTACATGGGCACTGTTATTCTTAGGTTCCATATCGCATGTATTCTATAGGATAGTAAAAAAAGATTTTATTATTACTTGAAAAATAGTAACAAATATAACATACACAGATTTTCCACAAGTTTAAAAATCTCAGAAGAATCACTTTTCTTCTAAATGGAAATACTGATAAAATTTAATAGGAAATAACCATAGACACAAATAAATAAATAATTTAATAGAGTTGTAAATGTAATATGAAAATCTACAACAGTAGTGGGATAGAGGAAAGGAGCTCTTTAGAGAAAATGGTGAAAGATGTCTTTTCTAAGGGGCTGAGGCTTGAATAAAATTTAGTCAATCATGTGAAGGTCTAAGGAACTAGTGCTCTAGTTAAGAGGGAAAGTTAGTACAGGTACAATTCAGGAACACATTTAATGAGAGAAAGGTGGCCAGCATGTCTGAGCATAGTGCATGGGGGTGTTTGTAAGGTCATAAGAATGGATGAATACTATAGACATTTGGATTTTATTTTAAGAGAAGAAAAAGGGTCACTGAAAGGCATTAACCTATTCTGATAGAAACAAATTGAACAGAGATGTCAGAAGAAATGTTTTGTAGGGAACATAGCTCAGCCAGTTGTATTGGAGGCCAACACAAATTTCCAGTGCAGAAAATTAAGTAGTGTAACTAAGAATGATATCACCTAATTGTTCCCAAATAGTTTATAACTAATCAGAACTGGCAGTTGTATCACAAGCTGTTGAAAAGCTTTTTAATAAGTATATTTGGTTGGAATTTCTTCTGTATGGTATATTCTATGTTTTTTCCCCCATAGTTACTATTTATTACTCATCATTTATGTTAGAAATTACTCATAAATAGGCCATTTCTAAAATATTTACATGGACATGTACTCTATCAGTTGGCGTCTTCTAAAACACTAAATGAATTCTGCTTTCTGTAGCTGCTAATTTTGAAATTGCCTTCGTATGATCAAAGTTATCTTATATGGGGTTAAATATTCATTGGAATAGTCACTATGTCTGATGATAATGGAGGGACTTTACTGTTTGTAC
Organism: Cynopterus sphinx; assembly: GCA_030015415.1. Lineage (NCBI taxonomy): Eukaryota > Metazoa > Chordata > Mammalia > Chiroptera > Pteropodidae > Cynopterus > Cynopterus sphinx. Next base: position 101,183,510 of record CM057382.1, on the reverse strand, counting down.
AGTGGAGCTATTCAGACCAATCAACTCAAATTCTTCCTTTTTGATCTACATTTAAATTCCTATTTTCTATTCTGATCTATTGTGGACAGAACTAAAACCCAATCAATATAGTATAAGATGCTTTTTGTTTATATATTCATTGAGGAAGTGTGATTTGCTTTACAGTGTGTGTATAATAATGTGCTATATGGTAGCATTTATACAATCAATCTATAGTTTTGAAGAAGATTGTAGAATACAAGTGCAAAAGTTTTTTTTTTGTAAGATTTTTATCATGCTTACTGGATTTTGAAATTTAAAAAATTCTGAAGTTGGAGCAGGGGCTAATCCTTATGAGTGTCAAAAATGTGGAAATTGAAGCAAGTCCCATCAGTGCCTTCATTTTGAGAATAATTTTCCATGCTGGTTGCTATTCTGTGCCCTGCATGAGTGATGCAGTGTGCACCTAAGGACCATTTTAATGTGTGGCATCTGGATGGACACCTGGAAGCTGTGAAGCTTTGAACTAAGGAGCCATTAATGCTAAAAAAAAAATTAACGTTAATGTTGATTATCCTCTTTAACTTGTTTCACCCACAACTGTTCAATCATTCTGCAACCAGATTACTGCCAGTTCCATATGCTTCTGTGTCACTTAGGCTTGACTAATTAAAATGTTCTGTTATAGGTGCCACATAAATTTTCAAATCCTGAGATGTCTCCTTAGTCAATTGAAGAGACTTTTACTGTTTAATGAAAATTAATGTATAAATTTAACCTGCTAAATATTAAACATATGACCTAAATTTTTATGTTTTATTTTATTTTGCTTCAAAAAAACAGATTTATGACTATCAAATGTATTCTAAGCCTTGCCAAACTAAAACATTCTATGATTCTGATAGGTTTTTCTTAATATTTTCCTTCAGTTTGCTTTTGCTAATGAGTATAAGAATAAATTTAGGTAAAGAATCAACTAGGAAAAGATTAATCTTTATCATTAAGAAAAAAAATGCAAACTAAAACATCAATTAAATACCATTTCTTTCTTTTTTTCAGACTGCCATTGATATAAAAAGATAATAATTAGTGTTGGCATTCTCAAACACTGCTAATGTGAGTGCAGATTGACAAAATATTTAAAAGACAATTTAACAGCATATAGTAAGTGCCTTGATACTTTAATTTCTTTGATTCAATTACATTCACAAAGTATTATGAGGAAATAAGATATGTACAAATATTCATGAACAAAGATTCATCATAGTGTTATTTAAAACATAAAACTTAGAAATATGAGTAATAATATGAAAACTGTTTTATTAATCAATTCTTTTTTTGACAAATGCATTGTTTATGAAACATATTTTTGAAGAGTAATTAATGCCACAGGAAATTTTCTTGATATGATACTACAATGTTAAGGGAGAAAAAAATATTTCAAACAAACCAACCTACTACCACACAGGTATTCATAGAAATACTGAACTGAAGGACAGCATGTAAACATACCTTATTTCCAGTGTTATTTATTTATTGATTGATTTATTTTAATATATTTACACATTTAAATAGTGACCTTTTTATAATCAGGAAAATGTTATCAAAAACAAATAAGCCGTTGTTAAAATATTTTTTCATCATGTTACTGAATAGCCTTAAAATTTATTTCTTATTGAGTGAATATAGCATATTTGAATGGTCTTATTTAATTTTTTAACATTTTTAAGTCTCTTTCACCACCTTATAAACTTTTCGAGGTTGAGCCTATGTCATTTACTTCCTTTTTATCCTGCACAATATCTTTTGGAATGCATCAGATCAACTCTGGAATTTTGTTAAAATATATATGTCCAAGTCCTATTTCTAGAGATACTCATTCAGTATATCTGGTGTGCCACTTATGATTCCAATGTATACAAAATCTCATAATTGTGAGTTTACTAATTTACTTTAATGGTTAGTGCTAATGAAAGACATTTTACTATTCCTTTTTACCTCACGAATAACAAATATTTATTTGAACTTGGTTTAAGTTGGTTCAAATAGGTCCATTTAGACATTGGTTCAAATTGTAAACACTGTTTTTAAATTCTTTTTGGATGATGACTGGGTATAAATAGATACCCAATAAAAAAATATATATTTTTTATTTTGAGTTTAGATTTCAAGTCAAGAAGCATTGAGTCTGGAAATAAAGAAACCAATAAATTAAATCAAGTCAGGTCATATGAAATGTGTTTGCTTAAGAACATATGCCTCATACTCATTTTCTGTTATAGAGGAAATAGATAGATGAAAGATAGATAGTTATGTAATTTTTTATCCACTTTTTTTAGCATCACCAAAAGAAACAATTTTCAACCAATCCTCTCCTACTTTCTTATAAAGCAAAGCAGCAATAAAGATCAACATAATAATACAAACACTGATTCATTAAGTTATATAATCAATTGTTTGAAACCATACTCCCCAAATACACATACACATTCACACATATGCATATGCACTTATGCATATAAACACACACACACAAAAGAAATATTTTTCTAACTGGTTTATGTTAGTAACAGTTGTCTACCTACAGGATCTGAATAGTTAAGCCCTGCTTTCATCAAGCATGAAAGACAATATTCTTGCTATTGTAGTGGTCTCCACATTTAGCTATGGAAATGAGCAAACTATATATAGTTAAAGCAGGGGAATAAAATTATAATTTTTGACTTACAAAAGGTAATTAAAATTCACAACCCTCTTGCTAGTTCTATCTTTGTTTATTGCATTTGAACTATTAGTTTTTAAGAGTGAGAGCTGTTAAAGTAACTAAACAAGGGAGCTATGAGAATGAGATGGCTCTAATGTCTTGGTAGACTTTGCAAACAAACCAAAACCTAAGCCAGAGTCAATGAACTGGAATCCGAGAAAATGAAACTTATGAACAGCTAGTCACAGCCAATGAGGCTCTCCCAAATAAGGCAACCACTTAAACTATAGCCAATCGGATAATTTCATTGCTTTGTTTTCATATTTTCTCTTTAAAATTCTTTTTCCTAGCTCCTGTTGGTGGGTAATCCCTAAGCTGTTTATCTTTTAATAGCACCTAATGCCAGGAAAAATTTATTAACATGATACTCACTGCTGAGTTGGTACACATAAACTTATTGATCAACAAATAAAAGCATTTTGGGAAATGTTTCTTTAAACATTTCCAGAGATATTTTTTTCATTCATTTCTCCAATGCTTAAAGCTCTATTGTTTTCAAATTTTTCCTTGAATCTATTTTTAAAAACTTCCTGAATTGGTTTAAATTCTGCTAACCTCATCTTTTTTGTTCTTGTGTATTAGGAACCTACCTACTCACCATTTTTATCAGAAGGACATTTTAGAATTTTAATATCAAAGAAAATGTGAAATGTTTCTGGAGAGGATTGTTCTCAATAAACTGAATGAGAATAAATTTGACAGGTACAAATTTATTTATTCACACTAACACATTGCAGTAGCTAAATTAGAACCTCTGGGAAGAGAAGAAAATGCAAGGCCTATTACATCTACTGTGTGGCAGAGAGCACAAAGTCCACATCAAAGGCCGAGTAGCTAAATCTGGGAAAGCTTAATTAACCCTCTTTGGTGAAATTCGGAAGTAAAACCAAGGGTTCTTTCAGGAGAGGAACCTATTTTTATGTTAGTTAATAACTTTCTATTAGTTGTTTTTCTAGGCTTCCAAAACTGTGCAAAATGCTTCAAGGACACATCTATTAGCTTTGTATAGATGATATTAATCTTGAATACAAATATCTGCTTCTGAGTACTATGTCCTTGAAATATATGCTGGTGATCCTCCCTTTGCACAGCAGTGCAGAATTATAAAAAATGATTGTATAAGCTGACGCTGTGAAAATAATCTTAATAATTAACAGAAAAATTTATGAATGTTTTATAACCCTTAATTATTTTTGCAAAAATGCTAACAACTTTCTTAATTAATTATAATTGTATATAGAAATGGGCAAAATATTAAAACTAATATTTGTTTAGTGTATACTACTATTTAAAAATTAGAATAATAGAAAATTAAAGTGTTTTGTTTCTTTGTAAAAATCGTATCAAGAATAGTTTGAAGAGTGCTTGCCTTTTTTGTTGTTGTATAACTTATATAGAATGAGCATTTTCTCTATGGCTTGGTGATTTTTTTATTCTTTTCTAAGTTTAGATCAGCTTCTAATATTATCCTTTGCATTTTAAATACAGCGAAATATCTCAGAATTTCATTAATGTAAAATTTTATTTTTTTCTCTTTTTTTTTTTTTTTTTTGCCAGTGCCCCTTTATCTACAGCATCTTTATCCTTCTCATCATGAACTCTTTCCTCTTTTATGACAGTAAGTTCATCTTTACAAAGTTTTTCTGGTTGTAAATATATACAGTACTTCTGTTACCAGGCAGTGTGAACATTTCCTTAGTCAGCTAATTTATTTAAAACTCCATTTTTGTACAATTTAAATCCTAGAAAGTTATTTGCAGAATGAAGTAGAGTTTCTATGATAATACACACATTTGCCTTCCTGCCATGATGCTTGAATGTTCTCAGGTCTTCCTAAACTCAGCTGAAGAAAGGGCATGATCTCTAGTTGTAGCATCAATAGCCTGTCTGAAAGTCTAAGAAAATAGACTTTAAAAGTTGAAATACATCCTTGGTCCAATGGCTAGATTGAATAAGTTGTGTTTGGTGATAAAAAGCAGGTTTTCATATTTTCATTCAAGCACCCAAGAAAATTAGAGTGATCTGGAGTACTATCCACTACTAGTAGTGCTTTAAAAGTTCAATTATTTTGCATATAGTATCTCTAACACTGGGCGATATGGAAGCACAACTGCATGTTTTGTTGTCTATGCATGAGTAGCAGAATGCAGTGTCCAATCACTGACAGACTTTAAAAGAAATAGCATGATTTGTTACCGATTATGATGTGCACCTGTTATATATGCAGTGATTTGTGGATTAAAGAGACAATAGCATCCTGTTCTTTATGCAATCACTCATAGTTACTATACACTGGTAACTGAAATTTGAATGGTGTTGCTGGGGGACTTGTGTTATTTAATTAAACCAGAGTAACTGAAATACTGTGCAAAACAAGAACCTCCTTTACTGAGTTCAACAAATTCATCTGAGGCTTCCAAACTTATCTCTTTGTGAAAATATGCACAGTTGTTCATTTATTTTTCAAATGATAGTAGTAAGCTTAAAATGTAAGGAATAAATTTAATTTGCTGAACTTTAAAGCATAAATAATATTAACTTCCTTACACTAATAAGGAAGATGTGAAGTAGAATCTGGTTTCCCTCTTGTCAGCTGAAGAAGGTGATAGGAAGGAAAGATTTTCATCTCTCCCAGTTCTTGCTCAGTCAAGCAGCTACTGAAAATTGCATCTGCATTGCTCTTGTATGTATAACAGACTACTGCTCATTGGATTAGACACAGATCTTCACTGTGTTAGGTGACCAAAGGGGAATCTTAAAGAAAAAAAATATGCCCACAATTACAAATATGCACAGCATCCTTGAGAAATTGTGGACATTTAGGGGAGTGGGTAACAGACCGAGGGGAAAATCCTGTCTGGCAAATCTACAGAAAAGAAAGTTTTTCTCAGGCTCTCATAACTTTAAAAAATTTTTAAATGGGTTTGTTGTAACAAAATTTAAACAGTATGAAGTTTTTCTATTGTAAGTATACAGTTCAATGAGTATTAAAAACAAGAAATAGTTAATGAATTTGCATGAATTCTTATGCCTGGCAGTTCAAATCTTCACTTCTATAATTTTTGTTTTATGTGCTGCCAAGTTAACCACTCTCAGAATTTTTAATTCGTGGCAGAAAATTACCATCTAATACTTTTTCAGAACATAGGGGAGAGGATACCTTAGTATTTATTTTTATGATGCATATTAAGTATATATTTAAGATTTGTTTTGGAAGCATTTAAGATACTATAGAAATTGATAAATATCCAGATTCAACTAAAATTTAATGAATCTTCATATTAGTTTTAGAATGTAGTAATCCCTATTTTATAAGCGAAGGAAGGATTTTCAGCAAGTTTAAAGAACTTAACTGAGGGACAAAACTAGTACATTTTTGAGCTAGGATATGATCCTACATCTTCTACATCATCTCATTGGGGTAGCTGGTGATAATCCATCTACTATAGTAATAATAAGTAATATTTATTGGGTTCATATAAGCCATTCTAAGTTTTCTCCATATAGTATTTCATGTAGTCCTTGTAAGAACTCTGAGAGAGAAGATCAGATTCTCATTAACCCTATGGCTTTATGATTATCTCATTTCTGTAAACAGCATGTTTTGCAATAGACTACATCATTCTCAAAGTAATAAAACCAAAAAGTAAAAAAAAAAAGAACTTTATGGGGTAAACATTATTTTCTGTAATGTATAGATGAGACAATTGAGGTACAGAAAGTTTAGGCATCCTGCTCAAGGTCGTAAAAATGCTAGGTGTCAAGGTGGTACCCCAGTTCTTGAGTCCATTATTATATTTGTTTTGCATTATCTTCCTTAATATCTACTGTCCTCCAAGGGAAAAGACAAAGACCAGGTTCCCTGTTAGAACTTTCCTTCTGGAAGTAGAAGGGGGTAAAAAAAAAAGAATGAGGAGGAAAAATTTCCATTACTCTTTGGACAGATTTTTGTATGTTTTTGACAAACCATATTCTAATAATGAATCTCTTCTATGTAAAGATAGCTATTTGTGGAATATTACTCAGCCGTAAGAAGAGATGAAATATTGCCATTTGTGACAACCTGGATGAACCTTGAGATAATCATGCTAAACAAAATAAAAAAAAAGTTGAAAATTACATGATATCACTTATATGTGGGATATAAATCTAAAAGCAACAATTGAACAGGACAAACAAACAAGAGATTCATGGACACAGATTATAGATTAGTGGTTACCAGAGAAGAGAGGTTGGGAAAGGAGAGGGTAGGTAGATGGTTAAAGGGGGTCAAATATAGGGGGTGGGAGAGGGTGAAATGGGTAAAGGGGATCAAATATATGATAGTTGAAGAAAACTGGACTTTGGGTGATAAATACACAATAGAATATACAGACGTCAAATGATAATGTATACGTGAAAATTGTATAATTGTATTAACCAATGTTAGCCCAGTAAACTTAATTAAAAAAAATATCTATTTGTAAACTTTTATCTTTTCATATTTGAGGTCTTCATTTAGTAATACAGCCCATTTTTAAAAAAAATGAAGACAATTTTCTGGTAGACTTAAAGGAAACAAGACTTAGACATGAAGGCAGATGTGCCCAACACTGTACTTCATGATGGTTTTGCCTGCCGCTTTCTCTTCCTGAGTTTGCTCCGTCCCCAGGTGTGATATGTTTGTTTATACCCTACATCATTCAGTCTCTTTCAAGAGTCATCTTCCTAAATTGTTCTATTTAAAATAGAAACCCTTTACTTATACCCTGATTCTGTTTTTTTCTCCTTTACACTGATGACCCATTAACTTTAGTTAAGATTGATACTTCCTACTCAAAGTCGAGACTACAGGGCTTTTATTCAACTTCTTCATTGCATTTGTATCTTCTTTCTTTATCAGTGAGAATAGTGGTTCTCAGGGGCATGGAGAATAAAATAAAATCTCATAATTTCTTATTTTTTCTAATACTGCACATACAATAGTCTTAGAGTAGTAATACTACTACTATCACCAATACGTTTATTGAAACAATTAGCATTGCCTTACTTTTGTTCTCCTCATCATTTCCCTTTTTTTAATAGTTTTATATGTTACCTGAGAATATAGCCTTTTCAATATTCTCTCTCCCTTATCCCTCATTTAGTCATGCTGCTACAGGTAACTATATATTTGTGCACCAGGAGTCTTTATGTCAGTGTCTCTCTAGTCATTTTGCTTATCTGAGGTTGTTCTCTAGTGAGTAGGTATCTTAGTAAGGGCTCAAGGGAACAATATTCCCAGAATTCTTGCACATTGATAAGTTTCCTGGTGTCCTTTGAACTCAAAAATCTATTTTGTTGTATAAAAATAATTCTTGGCTCATGCTTTTTTTTTTTTTTTCTTGAAAATCTTAAATATGTTACTGAATTTTTTGGGGGCATAAAATGTTGCAGCTGAAAAGTTTGACGATAATATAATTTTCCTTCCCTTATAAATTATATAATATTTTGCTCTTTATTTTCTAGGTACCTAAATGATCCTTCCTTCCTTCAAGTTATATTAATGAATATTTTGGTGGTGTTATGGGCCATTTTCTCAGCAATGCTATGTGCACTTTCAATGTGTATTTTAAAATATTATAGAAAAATTTTCTGAAATTACTGGATTTAGTATTGTTCTATATTTTTGAGTTTTAGCTCTTTTTCTTTTTCTATTATCTATATGCTTAATTTTTTACATACCTTCAATATTTTTAACTTTTGAATTCTATTTTTACTTTACTTTTTAATTTTTAAAGTTTTTACTTTCAGCTATTATTTTACTTAAACTATCATCAGTTGTGTTTAATCCCTATGCTATTTCTTATTTATTTCTGTATTTTTGGAATTCTTTTTTCTCATTTCTAATTATTTCAACTTATGAAAGATTGTTTCTGAGTTTTTCTAGGTTTTATGTTATTTCATGCCTTCTAGCATTTTCTTAATGTTTCCTAGCTAGTTTTGAAATAGAAGGTTACAGTTTTATGAGCATGGTTTTTTGTGTGCTTTTATTGTCTATAGTATGTTATCCTCCCCCTCACCCTGCCCTTTTCATTAAGATAACTGTTTGAGATATGAACTTGATATTTTTAGGTTGTTCATATTTATATGAAATTAATTTTCCTAAGGTAGGGCTTAGAAAAACTTATATAACTTCACAGAGCTCCTTCTTCTGTTGTTTTTATGTAGTTTGAAAATGTGATAATGTGCTTTCTGAGATTTGATCTGGACTTTTTTTTTGTTCCTTTCTCTTGGTTGTTTCTATCTTGTTTGATTTTGATTTCCTTTCCAGCAATTTCTCCTCAGTGTGGGTTCTTGTTCTGAAAGGGAGCCAGGAGGGTTAGTTCAGAAAGTTAATAGGTGTAATTTCCTCCAGGTTGTTCAGTCTTAGTGCTACAGGTGACTGAGTGGGAGAAGTTATACTCACAAACTCCAGGCAGTTGTAGCTGCTGTTCCCACATTGGTCCCTGCTTTCCAGTGTACATCTGCTAGAGATTTTAGTGTTCTCCTTTTCTTAGAACTTCATACACTGCTCCATTGCCCTTTTCTTTTACCTCCTGCAGAGGTTTAGGTTTATGTAGTTCCAAATCTGTTGGTGGTTGGTTTCTACCCCATATATTTTGGGGTTCATGAGAATAACTATTTATCTTAGTTTTGTTTTACATGCTACCCCTGGTTTACTGGCATTCCTATCTAAATGCTCTGTTTTTATGTGAGGATTTGGCAACATTAAAAACTACACAGCTACACTGTCATCTTCCTAGAATCCTCTCTCCTGGGTGGATTTTTAACATGTGACTTTAATTGTATGGCAGGTTTTGACTACCTTTAGTAAATGCTTTTTAATAGTCAATGAGTTTTATGATATATTTTTATAATTAATACATTAAAACTAAAAATTACTTGCCACTTAACTTGAAAATGTTAATGGTCTTTTATAAATTGTGCTGTTCAGGGAGACCCAAGTCCATCTTGAAACAATTTGAAATGAGTTTTACTTTAAAGTAAGTAGCGGATGTTTTTTCTCTCTCTCTCTCTTTTTTAGTGATATAGCTTTCAGAATCATATTTCTCTCTGTTAGAAATAATTTTGTTGGAGAAAACTTCATCTAGACTGATTGACAATTCAGGTATTTCTTCAAACAATCAATTTTGAAGTGTTTTAAAGGCTAATTTTACTCAGATAATGGAAACTATATATATATTAAAAAGGAAAACATTGAACTTACTTGGAGGCAATTCTCCTTAGAGATGAGGTGTTCATTGTAGGCTTAGGAGGCTATTGATTGGCCTATTCACAACATTAGTGGTAGCCATTTCTAGACAAGGAAAGGCTTATCCAGGTAACTCTTAGAGTGCTGTGAAATGATCCAAATTGGAAGGCAAAGACCTGAAAACGTGTACTTCTTTGAAAGACCATGTATGCTCATAAAAATGAGCTGTTATGGTTGTCTTTATTCCCAGTCCCTGCAGATAAAAAGCTATTTCCACATAATTTGCTAAAGCCCTCTTACCTCACTTTTACAGAGTAAGGAATCATGGCTTAAAACAGGAAAGGATTTTTTTTTTTTTTTGTCAAGTTGCTATGGTGAGAAGATGTGGGGAAAAAGAACTATAAATGTTCATAAAATTGAAATCTCGCTTCTAGTGGCAGTTTCCTGACAAACTACCTACATGTATTTTTTAAAGAAGAAAACATAAGTGAATTTATATTCCTTTGAGATTACCTCCTCTTCTTGCTGACTAGGTTTGTGTGTACTGTGGACAGATTTCTAATTTAAACCTGGAATTCTTCTTTACAATAATAAATAGTAGAAAAAATATTCATCATCTGTTATGTTAATAATGTTCATTGAGTTTTGTCTACTTTGCTGACTATATTTATTAGCACAGTCATAATGAACAGAGAAATGCTCTTTTGTGCCACTAAGTACTTGTGATCCCAAGTACTCTCTAGTCTTAACTCATTTTTCCTCTAAATGAATTTGAATTCCTTTGAGGGGAGGAAAAAAAGACTAAATTTTATTTTTTTATTTGTTTATTATTTATTGCTCTTTGAGATGCCTATGTGGGTATAGATGCAAGAAATAAAAAAAAAGGTTTATTTATTGCTTTATTTTTCTTCCAAATTCCATGCAGACAGGTGGAGGCTGGGGAGAAAGTTTAATTATGTAGTTGTTTATTAGGCAAAAGTAATTGAGTAAGAGATATAGTATTTCTGGATTTCTCTCAGGCTGGGATTATTAATGCAAAATGGATTTATGAAAATAATTATCTCAAGTATTTGACCTGATATGCAGATTGTTAGACAATATAATCTTGGGTACACAGTTTTTGGATATTCAAATTGAACATTTCTTAAGATTGAGCACATTTGGGATGTAATCATACTTTATAGATTTAGCATGATTTTAACAAAGGGTAAACTAACATAATATGTTCATGGATTTATTCATTCAACAAGCACTTATTGATTATGTATGTTTCAGGTTTATTGCAGCATTCTTTAAGATTTGATTACAGATGTACTTATTTATTTTTATCCAGTGTGGTTTTTTTTTTCTTTTCTTCTACTTTTTTTTTGTGACTACTTTGATCTAATAGCTGTAGTACCTATTCTAGATCTGTATTTTACAGTAAATTTTCAATGTAATTTATCATCAGATATTTTATCCATTTCATCTCACATGGTAAAATGGGGAAAAAAATACACTCCTATTAGCTGCTATATCTGGAAATGTGATTAGAACAGATACAGGTTAGTGACAACTTGGAAAGAACTTTACATTGCTCAAATGAATGATGCTAAAGAGTGTCAACTGTTATGGGAGTCAATCTTTTTTACTTTAGACAACAAAGTTGAGAAGGGTAACATGTTGGCTTTATGAGAAACAACCTGACTTTTTAGGGTATGTACAAAAACATACCTTAAAACAGGGGTTAGGCAATAGAAACAAATGAAAACTGAAACTTTGCTAGGGATCAGAAAGGTAAGCATGAGAAGCTGTCCTTTAACCTTAAAGCTTGACTCTATCCCTCACTTTGCCTATAGAATATGGTACCAGAGCTAAGTGAGCAATTTTCCTTCTATCCTATTCTCCTCTCCCCTCCAAATCAGAGTAGACATAAGAAGGGAAAAGTGGGGGGGCACCCATACAATGGGTATATCTTATGACTGGCCAGGGAAAAATAATGATGACTGCCTCTTCCTGCCAGTGACATATTTCAAGGGACCAAACACAAAACAATATCATAAGGAAAGAGATGCATTCTAGTTTGGCCAGAGATGGGTTAGGTATTCTGCCTGAAGCATATATTCCTAGAGAAAAAAGAAAATGATATAAACATAGAATGTTAATGATAGAGCTGAAATTATCCCTTGATATATGTTTGCCTTGCTTATACATTTGCTATGAGGTAGTAAAATGTGAGCAGTGTTCCTTACTGATGCTGTAAAAATGTGGGTGTTTTAATTAAGATGATATATTGAAACACAGGCAAAGGTTAGTGTTTTCTAATACATATGTGGCACAATTTCAGCCAATTTTCTTATTGTTATCTAATCTCACAACATGTGCTTTTTAGGACTGCCATCTTTTTTACATTTATAAAGAATATAAAAATCAGGTTGTTATCTTACTTTTGTTCCAGAGAAACTAATGACAGAACATCATTATTCATAGCAGAATAATTAATTGAGTTTCCACTCTGTGCCAGATAGAGAGCTGGGATCTGGGCTCACTTAAATAAAAAACAGTTCCTTTTCTCATGGTACTCACAGTGTAGGGAGAGACAGGTAAACAAACCATTGCCATATAAGTTGATAAATGCTATAATAAAGTTATAAACAGATGCCACAAACATAGAGGAGGGAGTATTTAAGTGCCTCCAGCAGAAATGAGTCATTATCAGCATAGCTGGTACATGACTTGTAATGAGACTTCACAAAGCTCAAAAGGAAAGGGCAAGAAAAACAACTTGAAGTTATTAGCATAGGCAAAGATACACAAAGTTTGAATAGGTACAGGGTCATCTTGAGAAATAGCCTATCTAAGCTTCCAAAGAGTTAGAATTTTATCCTGAAAAAATTGGAAGATATCTTAAGAGATAGATATGATCAAAGTAATTTTCTCAAATATTAATAAATATTGATTACTCATCTACTACATGCCAGGCTTCCATGTGCTTTTTGTGGACCATGTAGTATATTATTGTCAGAGACAAATTATTAAGCAGGTGTAGTGGTTAAATGAGTAATATTAGGAGATGACTGGTAATACAAAATTAAAAGTGGCTTAAACAAAAGAACATTTATTTCTGCAGAACTGGAAATCAGCAGATTAGCAATCCCAGGGTTGATTTAAGGGTTCACACTATCATCAAGGACCAAAGATTTTTTCATCTTTCATTTTTTACTCATGTTTTGTGTCAAAAAATGGCCCCCAAAGCTGCAGTTATCATCTACTATTACAACCAGTTCATATATAGTGAGGAAAAAGAGAAGGCCTGAGGATATTACTTTCATCTCTCTTTTTACTTGTGAATCAAGTCTTTTCTGAGAAGACTTCTAGGAGAGTTTTACTCTGTTTTATTGGAGAGAACTGACCATATAGAGATCAAATATTTTAAAGGATTTTGGGAAGAGAATTATACTCATTTTCAGCCTTTTGTATAGGCAGTGGGCTTTGCCAGTGAGGGAAAGGGGGTAGAAATGGCTGTTTAGCAACCATTGGTGTTTGACACATTTTGGGTAGAATTAATATTTGAGAGTTGAGAGGAAGAGGAGGCAGTATTAAAGTAGATGTAGATATAGGGATGAAATAGATGATGGTATATTTGACAAAGAGAAGGTCACTGCTGACCTTTACCCTAGAAATTACAGTGGAGTTTATTATTAGGACTCAAATTTCAGTGTGCTAAGAAGTGATGAGTGGTGAGAACGTAGATGTAGAAACTACTTTCTTAAACTTCTTGTAAAGAGTACAGAAGGAAGCAGCCTATGATGGAGGGATATTAAGGAAATTATTTTTATTGGGGGTATGGGAGATAATTGTTCATATTTACTTACTATGGAAGGGGGAAGCACATAGACAGGAAAATAAATCAATACAAGAAGTGGATGTGATAATTGATAGAGTTCCATACTACGTAGATATGGATAGATCTAGGAAGAAGAATTATTCCTGAATTCAGGAGGAAGAGGATATTAGATTATGGAATTAGGGATAATGAGCCTATAGGTAGTCATTTAAATCTAGCCTAAGCCTAGAGCAGAGATGAGTAACTGAGGAGTTGCTCCATGAAGGACTGTTTCTATTGACAATTTGGAGATAATGTCATATACTGAAACTTTGTGTGTAAGGGGAAAGGGTATGATTGGTGAAAACAGTGGGAAAATTTGGAATAGCCAAAGCATGAAATTAGAAATAGTTTATTAGGGATCAGTGAAACAACTGTTGAAATGTGCTCAGTACCAAGATATCATTAAAAACATACCTTTAAATAATGCAGACTGTTATGATTACATTTTTGTTCTCAGTAGCAAGTAAGTAGAAGCAAGCAAAGTTATTACTTTGACCCAGAGTTAAACATTATGAAGTAATGAAGGATATGAATATAATAGAGCAACCTAGAATATCACTGGAGATCTGGAATTACGTATAAAATGAGAATGAATACATGAGGATGCTATTAGACTGGAAAAATAAGAGATCTGTACCTGTATATTGTGTCTATCTTACTCTCAAAATGCCCTTTTTCTTTGGTACTTGGTAGCCATATTTGTCTAGCTGTATACTCAATCCCCAGCCATAGTTAATTGACCTTATAGTTGACCCCGGGGGCATCAACACAATGGTTTTCACTGGCCTCGGAATCAATCAAATTGTCAAGAAAGTAATTTTTTTTTTCTTTTAAAAATTAGAATTCAGAAACAGTCATTAAATATGGGTTAGGTTGGAATTCATGTAAATTCCAATGCAAATATAGCTTTATGGTAAGATTCTGCTATTACTGCATGACAAAGCAGTGAGATACACACTGAGGACAAAGATGAACCACAACGTGTTGCTTGGGACCCTGCTGCCTTTGCAAGTTTCAATTCTAATATGTTTAGAAGCTCAGCTCTATTCCTACCATTCATTTGATTCCATGAGTCATGCCTATATCTTATATTAAATTTTTCCTTCTGTGCTTGAGCTAGTTTAAATTGGCATTATTTAAATTCTGAAATGTCTCATAAAGGACTAGACTAAAGGACTGGAGATCTTCACTGGTCAAAGAAGGGTTTATTGATAATGAGTGTTCTGAGGAGGTAAAATAATAGGAAAGTTTATGAGAAAGTCACTATCGGGATGACAAAAAATTAAATTTTTTTTTTTGAAGATTTCAGAAGTCAATTAAGCAGGTATGAATGATAACAGTTCATGTAGGGCAGGAGAATAATGTTGTTGAAGAGAATGGACCAGTATTTACTAGGCTAGGCTGCAAATTTAAATTTGGAAAGTAGCTAGAAGTTGTAGTGAAAGCAAGGGGATAGATTAATTGACAGAGACTTCACTAAATGTGGAAGTGTAATCTAAAGTTTGGTAGATAATATACAGAATTGAGCCAAGATGGCATGCACCTCCAAAGATAAAGGCCTCCTGGGAGAAGTGAAAAATCACAATGGTATACAAATTGCAGTAGAGAAAAATGTCTCCCTTGCATACCAGCTCTGACATGCTTGGCCACTAGAGAGTAAATAATCTCCAAGGAATAACCAAACTCCCACTCCGAGAACATGATCATCATTACTTATGGGAGTCTGATGGCACACTGAAAATGCAAGAAATCCTCAAAGAGGAGAAATCATAAAGAAAGGTAACTTTTAATACTAAGACAATATCTCGCTATAGGGTCATATATAAAGAGTCTATTTACATAGAGTCATCTATACATCAGTGCATATATTTATCTGTGTGCATTTTGGACTGAGAGTTTTTCTGTTTTGAGTATAAACTTGCAGGGACTCCTACCTGATAACCAAATGACAGGTCTCATCCAGTGATCACTCACATAAACTAATTTATCCAAGAATTAGAAAAAAAAAAAAAGCATTTATTTTGTGGGGGAGGTCACATATTCACTGCACTGTATTTAATTATCCAATTCTAGTAGTTGTCTAAGGGTGCTGTCCTTTAAGTACAGTGGTCCAAAGGAAGACAAAAGAGTGGAAAGGACAGACTTTTCAAAATAGCACTTCAGGCTATAAATTTAGCCTGAATATTTTCAAAGCTTTCTTTCACAACACTTCTGGTTTATTCTGCTTCATCTGTACTTCCCTATATAACTGAATTTGCTTTAGACAACCTCAGTATCCTATGCTCTATGCAATTAGTAAAATTCTCTTAAAGTTTTTTAGTTTGTTTTTGTGAATGTACATCTTGCCTTACTAATGGAACTGCCAGATCCTCAAAAGCAGGGACCTTTTACTTTCATATTTATGCATGTTATAAAACAGTGTTCAAGCATATAGTAGGTGTGCAGAAAATAGAGATTACCTAAGGGAACGACTGATGGAGTTATTGAGTGCAAGGCAGTGACCTCCAAATAGAAGCTATGAGGAAAGAATAGAAGAAAGGTTATTGTGTTTCTCTATCAGTTACACTTTCATGCCGACTCATTAATTCATTCTCTGATAAGGTAAGGATTTTAACCAAATCTGATGTTGCTAACAAATCCTTGTTCCAGTAACCAGGCAGTAAGTAGCTCAAATCAGGTTGTAGTAAATGCATTTGAGGGAGGGGAGGGGAGGACTGATGGAGCTTTTTACAAACTTTCTCTCAAGTAAATATAACATGATGCTAAGGAGACTGCATTGAACCCTGTGATTTATACTCATTGTGCTAATCATTTAGAAACTATGACTTCAAAATACTAGGAATAAAAGATAGGAAAAGCCATCTTAATCATAAATCTATGACATTATAGGCAGAGAATAACTGATAGCATTTATTTATCACAATTTCATGACATCTTTATAATAATTCTGTGAAATATTATTAATTCTTTTAAAAACAAAGAAAGGGAAGTTACATATGCATTTGACTTTTCCGTCACACACTTATAAATGAAAAAGATAGAGGTCTAATTTAGATCTCCTGATTTAAAAGGTGGATTATTTTGTTCCTCTGTCCTGCTAGAGAAGATTCTATAATCTCCAAAATTTACCAAGTTCATTTACCAAACCAGTAGCAGTAGTGTAGCAATAGTAGCAGCAGCAGCAGCAGTAACAGCAGTGGATACTTATTAACTGCTTGCTATTTGCCAGGAACTGTTCTAAATGTTTGACATACATTAGCAGAATAGGAACATAATGGGAAAGGAGGCAATGATATACCAGGGTCATTGCTTAGTTTACTTAGATATGGGCTTTGTTTATCTAAATTACCTCTTTTATCTTTTATAAGTAGATTAACAATAGGACATGCAGTCACATATGTAATTTCTAGGTATTACTGTCTTCTAGATTTTTAAACATCTTCCTATTCTTCACATATGTGTGAGAAAAAGCAACAGCATGTTTTTGTTCTATATATATTAGCTGTTTGGAAGTGGTTTTCCAGGATCTGTTCTTAATAGTCAAGGACTCAGATTGCCTTTTGTGTGTCTATTTTGCATCAGTAGTTTGAATCAGATATATTATGAGTCACAGCTGCCTTACATTTTCTAAGCTGCTGTATTATTGTTCCTCTGCTTTAGACTGCTATGTGCTTGTTAGTGTCCAATGGTAACTGATTCCTACTGAGTCAATGCATCTCTAAAGAACTATCAAGGATGTTATGTACTGAGTTAACAATGAACACTACTTTGGGCTGCAACAAAAGCCATAAAAAGACAATCATGTACAGAATTAAGAGCCTTGTAAAGTGTGCAAAATAGGAAAACTCAAAATTACATGAAGAGTTATACATATCTACAGAGAACTTTCTCATTTACTATTTCTGAAAGTGCTAGATTTCCTTCTTTCTCCCTTGAAATTACTTCATACTCAACATATGCAAAATAAAACCATCTTTTCTAAAATGTCAAACCTATTTTACCTACAGAATGCCTATCCAAGAATCCAACTCATTCCTATATACAAATATAGCTAAAGTGGGGGAAAATGTTGGGATGTCTAGAGATATTAAAGATAGGCTATGGATTTGAAGGAGAAAATTAACTCACCTGAAAAGCTTCAATCTGATTGAAAAACAACCAGGAAAAGTAGAAGTCATTGTGGGATGTACAATAAAAGCTATGGAAAATATCTCCCATTTTTATTATATTGAAGTAATGTGCTATTTTACCTATTTACCTATTGTCACTTTTCTGAATCTCAACAAAAATATTTGAAACACTAATTTTTATGTTTAAAGATGGATAATATTTTACCTTATCTCCATATTCTAGACAATATAGAAGTATATATCAGTAAATGGTAGTTGATATTGGAAACACTTTGTATAGTAATTTAAAATTGCATTTTAATTTAGCATAATATTTAAAGTACAGATCTGACTGTAGTTTGAACTTATTGCTATATGAACAGCCTGTGATTATTACAGCACTTCACTTTTATAATATTATCAATATTTTTTTCATTATCTAATCCTGTACATTTTATTGCCTATTCTCACTATCCATAATATTGAAAGTTGCACAAATGTGTATTTTCATGTCCCTTGGTTTGATTTTTTTTTAAAAGAAAAAATGTATAATGGAAAAAGTATTTGGTATAAACATTAAAAGGGTAATTAATTTTAAAAAGACTAAGGAAAGAAACCCTGATTATAAGCTTGGATAGATATGGATCTTGAATTTAATTCTAAAAAAGGAAGAATATCTAAACTAATCTCACCTTTGAAATCAAGATATATATATATACACATACATACACACACACACACACACACACACACACACATATATATATTCTATATATTTCTTCATAACAGGAGTAATATCATAATATATTCCATACCAAAGCTTATCAAGCACTTTCCTTTACATGATCTGATTTAGTAGACACTTACTGACAAACAAGACCTACTCATTTGTGGAAACCTCCCTTCTAGATTGATTGTTCCAAACTTTATTGTAAGAAGAGAGGAGAATTGTCTCTTATGTTGCCAAACACACATTCTACAAAATAATCAATGTTCTCTTATCATCAATTTTAAGAAATAGATTGTACCTAATTATTCTACACTTCAATTTTCAGACAAAGGTATAGACTGTTGCATTTCTTTTAGTATTGAGGTTATAAAGTATATATATAGTAGATACAAGAAACATACAACTGATGGTAGCATCAGCCCTGTTAGAACTTTTGTGTACTTTCATACAATCTTTTTCCTCTTTATATTAGTACAATTGTGATAACAATGCTTATATAATATTTTATCTGTATATTTTTACTTTATATTAAGATGTTTTTCAGAATAATAAAATACTTTTTATAATAATTTCTAGGCCTGCATTATATTCTTTCTCATGAATGTATAAAATTTTTACATAACTTTTTACATAAGTAGTGATGAATATCTTTATATAAAAATAAATTCCCAATGTGTTATTATTTTCTCAGACTAGATTCTCAGAAATGGATCATTGAATTAAATAAAATAAATATGTTTTGATTTGTGGTATAAATTCCCCAAACTTTTCTAAGATACAGTATCACTTTACAGTTCCTCAGCAAAGGAGGAGTGGACATGCAATACTATACTTTTACCATTTTTAGTTATTAACATTTTAAGTCAACACTACTTTCACAGATAAACCCATGTATTATGATTATTTAGATTTACATTTATTCTTAGAAGTAGACATTTTTTCTTATGTTCATTTACAAATTATCTTTCCATATTTGTGAATTGTCTTTCTCTTATTTCATCCATAAATGAGATGGAGTATAGGGACGTGGAAAGAACAGTTTTAGAAAGCTCGAATGCAATTTAATATTCATTGGCTTTGTGGCCTTTGAAAAATAACTTAGCTTCTTTGATGCTCCGTTCCTTATCTGCAGAATGGAAATAATAATATCCACCTTACAAAACTGAATTAAAGTTTAAGCATATAACATAAAAATGCCCAGCACAGCAACTAGCAAATGCTCAGTAAATGCTGACTCCTTTTTCTCTGATAAAATTACTTCTGGATTTTGCTGTCATGACTACTAAAGGAATTATAGCAATAACAGATGGATAGACCATGTCTACTAAGCAATCATGATTAACTTTTATGCATATATATATATATATATATATATATATATGCATACATAAGTGTTATGGTTTTTTGGTCCTTTATCATATTGAGTTTTAAAATACTCAATATTTAGCCTTAGAGGGAATAGTAATCATAAACACATTTTATTTTTTTTCTAGGATTAGCAAGCATAATTTTAATGCTTTAGTAGAGCTCAATGAAGAGAGCAATGATAGTTAAATTTATAAGGCATGCAATGAAATAGATATATTAAACATAAAACATGGACATTATTGGGTTGATGGATTTTTAAGCATTAACATACACCAAGACCATGAAGGATGATATCTTGTGAAAAATTCAGGTAACAGTTTTATTGAATTAAAAACTGGCTTCTTGCAGTCAGCTAGTTAACTGTAATCAAACTCAAGCTTAAAAATACTCAGGGTTAAAATGACAGGCACTAATTAATTTTCCAATTAGTTAAGAATTGATTCAGGATGTCATTTTTTAACTGTTCTGCCATTTAAAGAGCCAATCATTTATGTTGACAGGATTTGCCTTGTGTTTAACATTTTCATTAGGTATGCAGTGTCACTCTGTAGTCATCAATCATCATAGTTTTGACCCAGCCTGCCCTAAGTGAAGAAGTGAATGGTTGGTCAGCCTTCATACATATATTGTTGTTTTGAAAAGTAGATAATTTAAATTAATAATTTTATTTTGATCAAGCTCTAATTACCAAGAAGGTAAAAAAAAAAAAATGTAGCTATTCATGGAGCACTATGTAACAGAATGTTTAGTAAGATGAAGAGATCCTAGTTTCTGGTGTGTGATTTTCAGAAGGAACCTCAAATATTGATATATTTTTCTACTTTGAAAGATTATTTCTTATTTCGAAGTGTATAAATGCAATAATTCTGCTCTTAGCTTAGTGCCGGTCACATACTAAGCCCTCGATTTTATATAAATTCTGAATGTTCTGAATGAATGATTAGATTTCTGAATCATTTCTTTAAACTCAAAGTAGAAAGGAACTAAAATGTATGATTCTTTCTCATTTGTTATGTAGACCAGTGTCATGTGGTACCAACTATATCAAATTTTATTTTTAAATTAAAGGCTACCCATCAGTTTTGAATGTTTTTCAAATTTTTATTTATTAACAGTTTATTATCCAAATGCTATCCAAATACACTTTAAATATTAGTTTACTTTTATAAAGCATTCTTTTAATTTTGGGGTGAGGGTGAGGGGATGAACAATGTCAATTCGAAATGCATTGTGCAACAGATGTAACATTTCAGAAAAATGTGACCATATCTTTCAAAATAATTTTATATATTTTTTTTTAGGCCAGTGGCAATATTGCAGTACTAATAAATTAATTTTGAAACAATGGCTGTAGAAAAGCCACTTTTAGATAGTTAACTCTCTATATGTGTTAATTTTCTAGATGATGTATTATGATGAGGGCAGAGCACTATGTAGAACTTCCTCACTCTTCTTCCCTTTCACTCAGAGAGGCAGTGTCTTTTAGCAATTAAAAGCCCAGATTCTTCAGCCAGTATGTCTCAGTTAAAATCCTAGATCTGCTACTTAGTTTCTATGGCATTTGATTAAGTCACTTAAATTCCATGTGTCTGTTTCTTCATTTGTAAAATGGAAATAGTAAAAGTCAGATATCCTAAGTTCTATGAGAACCAATGATTTAGTATGAGCATTATTATTTTAAGCGTTTCTACAGAGGGTTTAAAGCAATGGTCCTCAATCTTTTTGGCACCAGGGACCGATACTCCCATGAGAATCTAATGTCTGATGATCTGAGGTAGAGCTGAGGCAGTGATGCTAGCTAGCATTGGGGAGAAGCTCCAAATGCAGATGAAGCTTTGCTTACTCACCGGCTGCTCCTGCTGTGCGGCCCAGTTCCTAACAGGCCACAAATCAGTACCAGTCTGCCATACAGGGGTCAGGGACATCTGCTTTAAAGGACCTTACTTGAATGCTGAGGTACATCATCTGGGATGTCTGCCTGGCTCAGGAATGCCCATCTTCTTTCTGGGATTTTTTGGAAGATAGTTCATGCGAGGTGACCCACAACCTCTGCCCTCCATATTTATGCCCAGTAGAGGCAGGCATGTCACCCACACTGATCCAACTGGATTCTATTTCTTAAAAATCTAGAAATTGGTACAGAGAGTAAAAGTGAATAAGTGAGTGTAAAGATGGAAAAGAGAAAAAGAGAAACACCACAAACATATTTTTCGTAGGATAAGACCTATGGCATGCAAGATTTAGATTTATGAGGTGGGCATATTGTGTCTTCCACATGTAGGCAAAATGAAGCAAATACATAGACAAGGAACAGAATAAGAGACAAAAATAAAGCTTTGCAAATTTAAAATTCTGGTTCCACACATACCTGAAATTCTTATTATACATTTTCCTTTTCTGTTGATGCCGGCAAGATTTGTTTTCTAACAAAAAACAAAATTCTAACATGTATATAATTGCATGAAGAAAAGGAAACAAAATCAGGAAAAGAGTACCTAAAATGGCAGATAAAGGCCAGGTTGAAAGTGAGGACACGCAAATCATTAAGTTTTCATATAATTACTAAATTTGAGCCACAAAATTACTCTAAACTTCTTTGTGGACCAAGAAAAAAAAAAGGCAGAATAGCTAGTCACATATATCATTTATATTATATATAATAAATGGAAAACTGCTTTATCATGTAAATAATTTTTCTTGATTTTTGAAGTTTTCTTTTTCAAATAGGTAATACTGAATAGTGTATTGAATAGTGACTTAAAAAATCTTTAAAACAAATGAAATGATATATTTTGTTCAAGTGCTTTAGCCCTTCAAGATGACTACATAACAAAGGAAGTTGACTGAAAGAAATTAAGAGATTAATATGATTAACATATTAGTACATATTATAAACTTAACTAAAAATAAAGTCTGATAAAAAAGTGGTAAATGGCTTGCATATACTTTCAACTATTTTTCATCAATATAAACTCTCTCAAGCTGGTATTTTGATAAAACTGAAACATGAGAGTTCAATAACGTGTGTGTGGTATGTCTGAAATGCAGGTATTTTTGGTGAGAATATTGTATATCATATTGGTAATTAATTAATGAGCCTAGTCAAGATTTTTACTGGAAAGATAACCATTCACATTGCCAATAAGACAAAAGTTCAATGAAATCTGATGGCATTTCTTTACACAATTTCCACATGAACATCAATATTATCCACATAAGTGCCAGTCATTAACCTGAGCACTGTATTTTATTCTTTCTATTAAAAAAAACAATTTTGTTAATGTATAATTTGCCTGCATAAAATTCGCCCATGGTAAATGTAAAGTTCACTATTATAAATGATTCTCACCTTTGTTACCTGAGTTTTAGCTATCATCCTTTCTTATCTGGATCTTTGAGTGGTTTTCTAGCTAACTTTCCTACCTCCAATTTTGTCTTTTCTAGTCTTACTCTGATATTGCATATATGTCAGTCATTTTTTAGAAAAAAGTCTTATTGTTCTAATTTTCTATTACTATATCACAAACCACATCAAAATTCAGGGCTTAAAACTGATAATTTACTTTGCTTATAAATCTGCAATTTAGGCAGTGATTGGAGGGACCTCAGCTTCACACAGTGGAACACTTGGTTTAAGGTTGGAGAATAACTTCTAAGATGGCTCATTCACATGGCTAGCAAATTGATTCTGGTTGGAAACGCAACTGAGGACCAGAGATTTTAGTTCCTTTTCACTTAGGCCTTTCTGGGACTACTTGAAGTTCTTTCAAGATGCTGTCTCATTTCTAAGAGCATCTGTCCCTAGAGAAAGGAAAATAGATGATGCCTGGAAGGGCAAATTCTTGGAAACTGGCAAGCCTTTCTTCTGGTATATTCTATTGGTCAAGCTGTCATAGAACCTTGACTCAGTGGGACTAGTGTCAAAAGGTTTGGGGCCATCTTTCAAACCTGTCACACTCAACACATAATTTCCCTGTTTAAAATTCAGTAACATCTACCTTTATTATTTAAATATGTTGATCAATCAAAGAAGCACAGTTTTTTGTGCTTTTTATACAGTTTACTTTTACAGCATCATTTCTTTTTATTTACATGTTTTGCACTCAGGATCTTTTTTCACTCTTGTCTACATTCTAGTTGATAAGAATTGATGTTCTACTGTTTCTTTACATTCTATTGTCCCATCATTGCCTCTAACTCCCATTTACTCTTCAGAGCTCCTCTTAGATGTCTGTTTTAGAAATAGTTACATGACCTCTGCCTCTGTTTTTCATACCCCACTCCTACCAAGTCTGAAATAGATATATGTCTTCTATGGATCTTGCACATGTAAGTCAGTAACATCTTTTTATTATATTCTACTTATTTGACTTTATCATTAGATCGTGTGTTTCAAAAAGATAGACCTGATTCTTATTTGTCACTGTGTCCTAAAAGTTTATTGAATGAATAAATGGAAAAATAATTAAATTCATTCATCACAAAGTGTAGAAATTATTTATTTACACATATACAAGACTTACATTTTGTTAGATACACACTTCTAGAGACCTTTTATACTTGCAAAAAATAAATCATTCAAGACTAATTTTAAAATATAAATTAATATGAATTTGGGTTAATATAGTCCCAGAGCACATAAATATACAATTCTGATAGCAAGTTGTTATTTTTTAAATGCCCTCATTAGTATCTCTAATAGTTTTTAAATGCTTTCGTCTAAGTGAGCAGCAGGGTGTTTTTTGGCCTTGTGTTTTATCACATTTAGTATCTACTCAAAAGTTATTGATTGTGGGATAGGATTTTTAGCACTAGAACTAGCAAGAGCACTTTGTAAATGCTTGAATTACATCATTATAAGATATGACAATACTTTCCATTATCATATACATGACTGGTAAAAAAGCACAAAAGTAACTAAAATTACTTGCACAAATTCCAATGTATATACAATGATCCTCATTATTTGCAAATTCTATATTTGTCTGCTTACTGAAAGTTATTTGTAACTCTAAAATCAATACTTATAGGGCCTTGGCCAATCATTTGTGGACATGTGTAGGTACAGGGTGGCCAATAATTACAATCACCTGATGATGTATATATTCCATCCAGCTGAGGTCAAATAAGGTGATAGTCTGCCTTTTGATTTCCACTCACACATTGAAAACACTTCTTTTGCAGCCTATTTAGTGCCTCATAGTCCACATTTTGTGCATTTTATTGGTGATTTCACTGTCTAAAATGGTGCCCAAGAATCGTGCTGAAGTGCTGTTTATTGTTACTATGCGTTAGAAGTCTGCATTGTGTCCTGTGGAGAAAGGACGTGTGTCAGATAAGTTTTGTTCAGGCACGAGTTATGGTGCTGTTGACCATGAGTTCAAAGTTTATGAACCAACAATATATATTAAATAAGGATGTCATTATACAGAAATACATATAAAACAAGGTTACATATTACTCAACTGATGACAAGTTGGGACCAGAGGCTCATAGGAACCTAACACTGTATTTCCTCTTTGGGCAGTGATTCTAGTATTGGCTAATTCACTGTTAGTGATGATTTTATATAATGTACCAATAATAAATTACCATAATCCACTGCATAACGAAAATACAGTTCACAGGATACTGACAAAGGATGAGATTATTTCTGCTTAATTTATCAGTTTTGCTAAATTATGATAGTTAAAACATGGCCTACTTATCACTTAGCTTACTATCTTTAAAATGATGGATACTTGAAGATAATTTCCATCTAGCTCACAGTGCTTCTCATTTTGTGCTTAAATATTTTATTAATATTATTAATATTATTTATCATGATGTTTTAAAATTACATGATTCAAAAATATAAAAAATATAATTAAATTTTTAAAAAGTTCAAAAATTAATTTTATAAAATAAATTAATTCAAACTATTAGTTATAGTTCTAAAATATTATTTTCTCTATAAGGGCTACTTGAAAGAGCCTATTTTCTTTTTTGTAAAATAGGTATTTGCTAAATGGAAATGCCTAGTTGGTGTGACTTATAAAATTTTAAATGTAGCTTATTTATTAAAGTAAAATACTAAGTACAATAATACAAACTGAAGATGTAGTCTGATGAAATATTAAATCTGATTTATTATAAGTAAAAATACCAGTATATTGTATTTTTGCATGTATTCTACTAACATCCTTTCAAGGGTAATTCAGGGGTACAGATGGAACCACATAATCCTTAACAATTAGAAATGGGTTATATGTGGATATGTTTGACTGATGTATGCCTTATGAATAGTATGTCACAGAGATATATACAAAAATGTTACAATCACTAGGTTATATAGATTATTGTAAATCATGTAAAAATTTCTAATTGTTATTTTTTTTAATACTTTTGAGAGAAATGTAGGAGAAATAATTAGTGTACCTCTACTCAGAGAATTAGCCTGGAAATCATAAGGTATTTTTAGCATAAACTGAAACTTACTACATTGCTGCAATAAGGTAACTTTCAACTTATTTCATAATATAATATAGTGAATTGGGTATATTAGTCCAGACACTTGATGTTTCACTGGAATTTTCTAAATTCTATTTGAGCTATATTCCAGGCATATATGATTATTTATAGCAAGGCAATGATAATTAGATAGGTTTGGACTGAGAAAACTGAAAAATACATTCAAGTGCTATAATTATAAAAATGTAGCAATCAAATTATTATAAATATCCTATTTGGGATTCTTTCAAAGTCTTCAGGAAAGTAATTTTGAAGAACTCTGATGATGATTTTTATAATCATTTGAATCAGAAAAAAATTCAAAACAATGGAATCCTTGGCATTTTGGTCTAGTCATAAACTTGTAAAAATTAAAAAAAACAGCTTATCCTGGCGTGCCTGTGTGGAGTGTGCTGTTCAAGTTCCTTTTATAGTAAGCTATAATGAATTAACTCCAATATTTCCTCTCTGTTAAGCTATAGAATAAATATGCTCTGTAAGGATTGCATTAAAACTACTGACATACTTAAGTACACTCTTTAACAAATCATGAAAATTCAACTAGGTATGATACACTATTTTATATGTTGATGTATACGTATACATATATGTGTATATATTAAAGTAATGAAAAGATTCTCTGAGATAGGAAAAAAGCTAACTTCTCTTCAAAGTATGGCAAGGGGAGAATAGCAAAGTAATAGGACATACTAAATAATTTTTTTGGTTGTTGAAGTAGAACTTTCTTTTTAATAAACAGAAGTATATTAATTTGGAAAGCATGTTATATGTATTGGGAAAAGCCAGGCAAGATCTGTGGTCTCTAGACATTTAAAATACTGTGAGGCAAAAATTTGTGCCTTTTTGTCACTCTCCTTTTCTCAAGATTGCAAACAAAAGAATAATAAGTCTATATTTTTTTCCAGATAAAAAAAAGTATCTACTAACCAGCTAAGCACAATGGATATAATGAAATCATGGAATTAGTCTGGCTTTCATCTGATAAAATACTTCAGAAAGACCAGTGATGCTTTTAATGAGTGGCCTTGAGCAATTCATTTAACGTGTTTCAACCTCCATTTTACTCTATTCTAATCCAAAAGATTAAGATGCATCTACTTCCCAGCAGTATTGAATTTTAAATTCATTTGACTCAAAAGCTTTTGGGAGTTTTTCGTGATCAGCTGCATTTGGTTTCTGAAAGTTCTGAATTGTCAAAATTAGTCACACGAAAGTGATTTCACATTGTATCTCCTTTGTTAAAAGCGTTGACTCATATTTTAGTTTAAAATTCTTTTATGATAGACACCCTAAATATCTTTAGTAATATATCACATATCTCTTTTGATAGAGGTGGTCCTAGGAGGTTCTTCATGACTAATGTGGTTTTCTGCACCAGCTTGAATAGTAGTTCAACCCACAATGAGGAAAACATCAGTGGTTCACTTCCCCTTTGTCAAAGCCTTTGGGCATTACCTGTGAAGAACAAATTCTCTAATTTACTTGACCATATGTTAGAAAATATGTAATGTGCTATGTCATTTTTAACATAGTTTTTATTCAACTTCAATTAATAAATATCCTCAGACAAGATGAAAACAGCAATGTGCTGCAAGCATTATGATTACAAAAAATTGTTAGATTGAGAAAAAAGATATGCGTACTTTTTTAATAAGCAACTATTGATGCAAAAAACAATGGATTAAATTTAATTCGCTTCATTGAAGCTGAAAATATGCTTTTGACCACATAATAAGTAGATTATAAATCCTTCTGAATTATATGTTTTGTAGATCGAATGTTTGTGTCTCCTCCAAATCATATATTGAAGCCCTAATCCTCAAGGTAATGGTATTTGGAAATGGGGCCTTTGGGAGATATAATTGGGGTTTGATGAGGCCATGAGGGTGGGGCACTCGTGATGAGATTAGTGGTCATATGAGCACACAGGGAGATGGTGGCTGTCTACAGGACCAGAATAGACCTTACAATAAAACCTATCTTGCTAGCACCTTCCAATAGACATATAAAGTGACACAATTAAAGTAACTCCAGTTCTGCATTTTCTTTTCGGTAATTACTGTGCTATCACTGCTTATTTCAAATATAGTGTATAATTATAGGACTAGGTAACATCACAAGGGTGAGAGATACAACATACACCTGAAGTGAGCTCAGTTATTTGAAACCATTAGGTAGTTATTCTCTAAATAAATGCTTGTAACTAACTCTGTGTGTGTTGGAGCCTAGTTATATAACTTGGAGCTTGCAGAATTAACTTGATGTAGAGAAATGTTTACTAAAAGATAAATGATTTTAAAAACCTTAATTTACATCTCTGTTATTAAATCTCAAGAGTAATCTCAATTGCTTAGAACTTTAACAGAACATTTTTGTGGAGGAGCATTTATTAGTGACAGTGCAGTGGGGAAAAAAGATACATTTTAGTAAGTTTTATTATTTTTTAAAAATTTTCTAAATGCAGTGTACCTTTCATGCTTAACTGGGTTGTCTACACTTGGTTCTACTTGGTTCTGTTTTCTGTATAATTAGATAATATAAGAAGTACATAGTATAGTACCAGATGCCTCAACACATGTCATCTGTCACTATTATATTATTATTAAAATAATATTATTTTAACAGAAATTCTTGTACAAAACTTTTTTTGTACCTGGGATTTTCTTTTTGATTAATTCCTAAAATCAAAGTTTTAGTATACGAAGTTTCCCTAGACATGTAACAATGCTCCTGGAATAAGTATGTATTCACAAACAATAGAAACTATATATGAAGAATATTTGCTAACATGGCAAGTGAAAACTGGTATTTTATTGGATTTACCTTTTTTTGGCTCACTTTTGGGATTTAGAAAGATATAAATTTTGACTTCCAAAATAGATTTATTTTAAAAATTTATTTTTAATGTTTTTTTTTTTTTAACTCTACTATTTGGATATAACTCTTCTATTTTTTTTAATGATTATTCTATAGTGTCTTTATTTGAAATAGTAAACAACTTGCTTCTTTTGGGATAATTGTGTAATGTTTTAAGAAGACTTTATTCTTTGAGTATGAATTGAAGTAGATATAAAATGTGGTTCATTTCAATCTTTGCTAAAACTTTGTATTTGTAATTATTATATATATGAAACTTGCTTAGAAGATGTCTCCAGATAACATTCAGTTAGCTAAAATTTGTCTCCAAAGAGAAACTGTAATAGCATTTATCATAGTAGTACTATAATAAAATGAAGATGAAAGCTTTATAAGTGATGATAAAAACTTATTTTTTGTATTGGATAAGATGAACCGGCATAAAAAAGGACCTTAATCTAGTTGACATCTAGCAAATAAGCTTTAGAGTAATAATGGTTAAGTGAGTGGAAAAACTTCAATAATGAGTCAGATATAGAATAGGCCCATAAATGCCTCTGGCATCTGGGCAATTTGTAGTATTTTGTCATATCTCACTTTCTGCATTCAGTTGTTGTACTTGTTTTTATGTCTTTCTTTTCTTTTTCTCTGAGTATATTCTCAGAGAAAATACTCTGTTGTATATTCCTGAATTGGATTTCCCCAACAACTATCATACAGTAATTAATCAATAATGTTGAAAATTTGAATAAGTAATGTAATTCCAAGTCCAGTGCTCTTGCAAATGAACATTGTTTTTTTCTAAGATTACAAGGGCAGTAGGTGTTCTTTGCTGATCTAGGTAGGGTTCAAAGTGCTGAAAAGAGCAAAGAAAAGTCACAGTAACATCAGTTTGACCACAAGTGCTGCCTAATGGTATGTTAAAACTCTGTAATGAACTATTAGTTGCTGACATGATGCCTCTTGAATGGACACACAAATTCTGGCTCCATTGTTATTTTTAATTATTTAGTTCTGTCCTATAAAATTTGTCATGAGGAATACTTTGCCCTTTTAGGTTTCTCTAGACATAAAATTCCTAACTAAGCAAGATCCAGATTGTTCATGTGTGTCAATACATTTCTTTTCTTTAGAGGAATGATGTACTTTCCTTTTGGAAATCATGTTTAATGTTCTGTTTGGTAAACATGTACCAAGGTGATCCCTTGGTCAACTAGTTGAGTGAGATTACTCTTTTGTATATAGAAAAATGAATAGTAAGAGAGGATAATCTGAGACAAAGAGAATATGAAGAGGGAATATGACCCATGAGGTGTAAAACAAATATTTTCATTGGAAAAATGGAAATAACTAGGGGCCGATGTTATACTAAAAGAAGGAAAGTGAAGGAAAGGATAGGAAAAAGAATGGAGGCATAGAGTAGAGAAAAAAGAAGGAAAGAAAGAAGGAAGGAAGAAAGCCAGTCTGGAAACAGGAAATTTTCAGATTTTATAAAGACTAAGGTAATCATTCTGCTCTAAATGGTTGAGCTGCTGTGAAACTCATTCTAAATGTATTACAGTGGTTGCAATTTATATATACTAATGCAACAAAATATGAATTTACAGTGTCAAAAATATTGTAGGTTATAAAATTGACTCCTAATAAAAGCAGACATGTGTTTCTTATATTGGCTTTTTATTTAAATTAATAGGTAAGGAAAATGAAGGACCATCTATTGATCAAGTAACATGTGAAACTTTTAAGAATATAGCATTAGCTTATCCACTTTTTTAAAACAAAAAAAGAGACTTAGTTAAACCTATGGTATATGGTCTAGGAAGTAGAAGATGTGAAAGTTTAACTCAGATCTGAATTTTTAGCTAATAATTTTAACCATTTTTTTTTGTTATCTTGCATTTATTAACAAGATTTAAATCTAGTTCTCACCTTAGTCTCATGGTAGAAAAGCCAAGTAAATTAACTAGAATACACAAGAATATACAAGTTACTGTAACAGAAAGCAGACTATAGCCAAAGTAACCACAAGAGAGGCTAAAAGAAGAGAGGGTTAACTTGGCTGTGGCTTTATTACCAATATAAGATTCAAATAATCTTGGAAGATGGGTACAGTTACAGTAAATAAAGATGGAAAGAAAGGCATTTTAGGTAGAATGACAAACAGTAAAAACAGATATATAAAATATGGTACTTATCAATGAATAGTAACTAGTCCGGTTTTCCTAGAAAAAACAAAATGAGTTACAAAGAGAAAAGCAATGAGAAGTAACATTAGACAGACAGTGACAGAGTTTGAAGAACTTTGAATTCTTGGGAAGAAAGAAAAAAATTTATTTTGCGTGTATTTGAAGTTTTCTGACAATTCAAATACCAGGCTCAGAAGGCTTTTTTAGAAAGATTAATTTGGCAATAGAATGCAAAATATATGAGAACTGGAAGATAACCAGAGGTAAAATGACCAAGTAGACATTTTTAAAGGACAGAAATTAGAGACACTTAGAATAACATGAAAAGCCAGATGGGAAAGAGAAAGTAATTAGAATTGAAAGCCTACTATGAACCAGCACTCTGCTGGGTATCCTGGATGATTAAATATATTATATCATTTACATTTCATTATCCCTATATAATGGTAGTATCCTTAGAAATTAAGACAAGTACATGAGAGAGATGCTACAGAGAGAGAAAGAACATAATCGACTGTCATAGGTTATAAAAACTTTCCAGACAAAGGTAATTCTGAAACTTCAAGTCCAAAATTTTAAATGGTGTTATGTCAAGATAGTTTCATCACTTGGAAATCTTGAGTCTGAAATGTCAGCTCCTTTTTCTTAGGCACAGTGGCTGATTGTGATGAGTCTAGTCAGGAAGGTTGGGGTCAGGCAGGGCATTAAGTTAATGTTAAAACAGTAGTGATGACAGAAACAGCACAGACAACTTGCTAAATGCTTTATTTCATATATTCCCAACTACAGTCCTATAAAGTATATAATATTTAAAAAATTTATATACTTAGTAGTTAAGTTAGAGAATAGCAACTATTTAGGTATTTTAGTAGGAAGGGATTTGATAGCTTATATACTTATAGTACTTTGAAAAGGCTGGGGAGTAAAGTCCAAAGAAAATTACTACTGAATGTGAGGAAATTGGAATTGTTCAAATGAATGGAAAATGCTGGCTATCTCTATTGCCTGTAATACTAAAGCAGATAATTTTTTAGGATCTCTTCTAAAGTTACTGAAATCTTCATAGATACCTTATCAACCCACATATACCTATTACCATTAGAACCAAATAATAGCTTTCCTTTTTTTACCTTCTAATTCTTATTCAAGTTCTTTCATTGATTGGAATGTGAATCTAACCTCTGATGGGAAGTGGTTCTGGGAAATGTATTTTTTAGGCTTCTAGTCTCTAAGGTAAGTATTTAGTGTTCAGTCTTAATGGAAAATACCTAACACACACACACACACACACACATAGAGGGAGGGAGGGAAGGACAGTGGGATGGAGAGAGACAGACAGACTGACAGACAGACTGACAAAGGAACCTGAATTTAATAAATTAGTTCGCATAAGGGTTCCAGTTGTAAAGAAGTGGAAGCAGGATTTAAGACCAGGTTTATTTAACCTCAAAATTCATGGTCTTCACTAGTTGATAGTACAGCTAGTGAATTAGAGACAGAGCTACAGACAGACACAGCAGGTTGATAAATCAATGCTGTGTCTGTGACATGAGCTAGGCAGTAAAAGGCTTTGGTATTTGAACTGACCCTATTTTCTGTTTTAGGCCACGAGAAAATTACCCCCACTGAGTAAAATTTTAAAAAGGGGTAGGAGATAAAAAATGCAAGTAGGATATAAAAATGCAAGTTGCATTTGATTACATTGTATATGTTGTGTGGTCAAAACATTAGTTACATCTATATTTAAGAAACAGAGCAACACAGAATGTAGGCACTGATTGAAAATTAAGGAACTAAGAAATAATGGGGAAAATCTCACTGTATTTCACAGATGATTAAATATACTAAAATTAATCCCTCTTAGTTATTTTGATGGATCAACAAGGGCATCTGGGGTCTGAAAAGGACAAAATACACAATGTGACCCAAGGTCTATGTTACTCCTATATAATATAACACAGCTGTTCTACTTACTTGTTATTCTTTAAAATTAATATGAATTTTAATATATAAAATAGAATTTTGTTTCTCTAGAAAAAACAACTTTCATCTTAATGAATGTTTCACTTGCTTTGGTGCTCAAATTATTAAGAATGTTGTTAACCAACTATCATATTTGCTACATCTTGCCTTTTCTTACTTGACAAAATCTTGTTTATTCCTCTTGTGTCTTCACAGTATTATTCTTATCACCAATGAAATTCCATTGACATGTTTTATATTTGAGAAACTTTAAAGTAGTGTTTACTATACATCTTCGCTGTAAAACATACTACTAAGAAATGCGTTCCAATTATTTTTTTTACCTCCCAATAGTTTCTGACTAGTTTTAAATGAAAAAAAAGTTGAAAATGAAAATAGAAAATCAGAGGTGGAAAATCTAAGCATTTTTTTAAAGTTATGACAAAAACTCATGTGGAGATTGCAATTTTCATTTAAAACAGCTGCATATATGTACATATGATGTATATTTGGTATATATAGCAACTTCATATGTATATATATGACATGTTTATGTCATATCTGTATCTATTAAATAAACACACACAATTCATCAATTATTCCTTAATACACCATGCAAATTTAAAGATTTTGATGAAGTTAGCTATGAGCTCCTTTTGTTTTAGTTACAAAGTGCCAAAAAATATTACTTGTGAAAATAAATTCTGTGTAATGATTATTGATCATACATATTATACTTTGTCTTAGAAGAAATACATATATATTCGAAGCAGCCTTTCAGTAACTACTATAATTATTGACTGGGCTGTTTTTTTAGCTGGCACACATTGGCATAGTTTTAATATTTAAATGATTTCATACTGGTTGTTAGAACTCCACTTTTCTCTGAGAATCTTTCACTATCCCTGATACTACCACTAATTTCCCATACCCCATTGAACTTCAGCAGAATTCAAGAACTAGAGCATTCACTGGCACAACAGGGCCTGTAAAAAACTCTTCTCCAATGAGTTTGGATTGGCTGATATCTAAGCTATGCCAGTTGTTAGCTGTAAGATCACTCCTAGTTATTACAATTAAAAATAAAGGATACTTAGAATGAAATTATGTGTGCAATATATTAAACAAAACATTTTATAATACATTCTAAAGATTCACAAAGATTTTTAGCTGCTTTAAGCTTCATTCATTGTTTTAATACTGCACTTCTCTCTGATACTGTCTAATTGTTTTTTTTTTAATGGGCAAAAGTATCTTTTGTAGGCCAAATAGCACATTACACATCTGTTAAAACCACATTAGCCTGTAACTGAGATTACAAAGCCTCTTAGACCCTTTTCAATTGTTCTAGCTCCTTGCTTTACGTTCATTTCTTTCTTTAATATGTTTATATTTTTTGAGTCTTCTCATTTGTATTGTGTGTGTGTTTATTTGTATAACTGAGACTGTACTAGAACAAACATTCAGTTCTGATTCTTTTATTCTCGTGTTTCTAGAACAGATGGCCTTCTTGACTTTCATATGTACCTTATTTGTTCCAAACTTAATTAAGAATAATTTTTGCTTTATCAAATCTGATTCTTAGTAGATGGCAATAATTATAGAATAGCACAGTATTTAACCCTAGGTGGACCCTCACTGCTGCTCAGCAATTAATTTGATTATGTCTTATTGCCCCTTAATTTCATGTTTACTTTTCCAAGAACTTTCTATAATAATTTCTCAGCTAAGTTTGTTTTATTTTTTATTTTTTTGACAGAGCTTTGCCCTAGGAATCAATTCTCCTTAGGTTAGGTAGGATCTAGAGAGCTGGGACTAAATGGTATATTTTGCTCCTCAGACATTTCTTTATGCTTCATATATAAAGGATGAAAATAACTTTAATATAACCTTAAATAACCTTTTCCCCTTCATCAAAGGCATATCTTTTTCCTTTTCATCTCCTAATGCAAGTGTTATGCAAAGTTCTTTTTAACTCTTAACATGAGGTATTAGTGGTTTCCTCTACTCACAGAATTTCGTTTCTTGCCTATGAGAATAGCTTCAGGTACTTATTTTTTTAGTCTTAACTGCTTTTCAAAGCTCTAGATTTATATTTACTATTGCTAATATGACATCTCTATCTGAATGCACTAAATATGTAAAAAATAAAACTACCATTTCTAAATTCATCCTGATGTCACTTGCTCCTCAGCACCATTATGTACAGAAACCAGGGGCTCACTTATCAAATCATTAACTTTTCCTTCTGTTTCTAGCATTTTCCCCCCATAATATCTAACAAATAATGAGTCCCATTTGTTTTTCCATTGTAGGAAGCTATCACAGCTGCATTTTTATCACCACTTACCTAAATACACACACATACCTACCACCCTAATCTTTCATTTCTTCTGATAACAGTAATCTCATTTTCAATGGACCTATTAAGTGCCTGAGTGAACAAATATACATGGTTTTATGAATAAGGCAGAGTATCAGTCATCTCATTCTTTTATAAATGAACATTTAGTGTTTTTTACTAATATATTTTACCACCTTTTATCTTTCATTATTCTGCTTTATTCATTTGTACTTTCATATGGATTCCTCACTACTCATTATGCATTTTCCAAAATCATATTGTCTCTTTAAGTCTTCCCATAAAAATCTTCACTGTTTTTCAAGGCAACCCCAAACTTTTTCAATTATACATTTTTTTCAAGTAAAAAATTAAAAGCCAATCCCTTATACTATTCAGAATTAATCTTTACTTCCTTTGAATTTCTTTGTCACTTAGTACCACTCTTAGAGAAATTGTCATATTCTATATTATTGTAGATAATTATGCAGACATTTTTCTCTCTCCTATATATGATAGTAGTCTTTGGTTGAAAAGATCATTTCAATTAATTTTGCTGTTTATCATATTATCCGAAAGAGCATCTTTCATATTTAGATTAATTAACCAGTGATACTGATAAGTTCCACACACACACAAATTCCATAAAACAAAATATTCAGTCAATTTAATTAAATCGAACAATTTAGCTAAATAGCTGTACACAACAATATTTTGGAATCATATCAAAAAAACAACTGGTTAATTGATGGAATGGTTTCACTCTTAACACTGATTTGACACTGTAAGACATAAAGAGGCTAAAGAAAATAAAGACTATAACCTATTAAATTTAGAATTTTTGCTGCTGTGGTGTTTTTTACTTGTAATAATAAGCTTCAAGAAAACAGGGCATTATAATTAAATTACATCTAATACTGTTTGAAAATAAACCATAGACCATATTTTTAAGTATCTTGGAAGCATGGCTCTAATCTTGTTGCCAACATTCTGCTCTCCCATTTGTCATCAGCAACTATTATTGTCTGTCATTTTAATAGATACGAAACATGTCAGAACAGAAACCGTTCTAATGGCAGCACTGAAATAGTTTCATTATAAGTGATTTTCATTAAAATCAACTTATTTGTCTGAGTCAATGGTGGCACTTTTATGCTGTAGGAATTTAAGGGGTGCATTGTTTTTT
This sequence comes from Cynopterus sphinx, assembly GCA_030015415.1. NCBI lineage: Eukaryota > Metazoa > Chordata > Mammalia > Chiroptera > Pteropodidae > Cynopterus > Cynopterus sphinx. Next base: position 101,146,438 of record CM057382.1, on the reverse strand, counting down.
TTCATTTTTATAATCAATGTGTCATTTTATTTAAGGCTTGTCTGTACCAATTACTAGTTGTGTGATATTGGATCAACTAGTCATTTTCTTGTAAGCCTTTCTATTTGAAAAATGAGGCTCAGACTTTTAATTTGTAAAGATTAAATAGTTTCATTCATGTAATGATTTTTCAAATAATTCTTAGTGTATAATAAGCATTCATCAGGAAATGATAAATATAATTATGCTTATTAATAATTGCACTCCTCAGTCTTTGACTATTCTCAGTATGTCGGTTCTGGAGCCCCTTGGGAGAGGTTCCTGTGAAGTCCAAGGTCAGCGGCTACCTGTGACTGGCCCAGGGCTACAAAGCTATCCTTGGTTGGCCACTGCTAGTGCTGGACCTGAAGACATGAGAATCCATGCTGTGAACTGACTGAGGCTTTCTGCCCTCTGTACCAGCCTTGGGGCACCTCAGCAAAAGGCCCAGGGCACCCCCAGGCCTGAGGCTACCTGTAAGGCTCAGTAGCTGAAATAGCCTCGGGCAGTACACGAGTTGTGTGAGGAGGGTCCCAGGGAGTCACCAGGGTGGGATAAGTTTTGTTTTCCAGGTTTGTGCAGATTCAGAATTGGTGCTTGCATTTGAACCTGTGGCTATTCACAAAAGTTTCAGATCATACTGAGGCTAGCTGCTACCCTCCCCAGACTTCAGACCCTGAAATTCATTCAAGAAATACTGCAGCTTCAGCTGGGGCTGGCTGCCCACTACTGAAAATGTCTCTGGAGGCGTGGCAGCCAAGGCCTGTTGATTGCTGCTGAAGGAGCCTCCTGATGAGAGTGTAGTGTGTTTGTGTGTGCTGGTTGCCCAGCCATGAAAATGCCTCCGGCAATTTCCAAGTTGAGTACAGCAGGGTCCCAGGGAGTCACCAGTGTAGAGCAAGCAGATTTCACCAAGCCAACGCAAGATTAGATTTGGCCACGTGGAGGATAGGCTCAACACAGGCAAGATGGTGTCCACCTATAGACTGTGCAGGAGGAAGGCTCAACATAGAGCCAGTTTTCTTGAAGACACACAACTCAGTCTTTTCTTGTATGTCTCTGGTGTCTCCTAAGTTACTCTTTCTCTGCTGAAGCCCAGGGTGAATGCTTGTGAGCAAGTGAGTCTTTGTGTGGGCCTTTATGGGAATTTCTGGGATTTTAGCAGGCTTCTATCTCACCTGGATGATCAAAATTCCCTCTGATTTTTAAAGGGAGATTTTTGTAGGGACTCCTCTTGCCCAGGTGCTCGGGCACCCCAGTGTGGGTCTTGAGTTCTTCACTTTGCTGCGGTCCTCTACAGCTGAGATATCCCTCTTGATGCTCATGGGTGTGGCGCTAGCTAGTTTTGAGTCTTAGTCCCTCCTACCAGTCTTGATATCGCTTCTTCTTTATATCCTTAGTTATAGGAGTTCTGTTAGTCTTCAATGATTCTTCGGGTTTATTGTTCTATAATTTGGTTGTAATTTTAATGAGGTCATGGGAGGAGGCAAGCACATTATTTACCTACACTGCCATCTTGAACAGAAGTTAGTTAGAATCTTAAGCTTACCATTGACAAAGCTTTTCATCTGACTCTCAGAGGAAAGGCCAATTATTTATATAAATTTAATCAATTATGCATTTAATATGTTTTGCTTTATTTAAAACCACTACATTTTGCAAATGTATAAAGTTATAAGTAGGCAGGGTGACATATTAGAAATATCCATTGTTTTAGAAGACTTTCTATTATAATGTGACCATTGGATGTACTCCAGAATTATATTGTTGCTCATAACTCATGGAATATAGTTTGTAATAACAATTATCTTCTCAAATTGGTCATTATCAAAGTTAATGACCTGTTTATTAGAACATCAACCTTGGCTTTGCCTCAGTCTCTTAATTAACACATCTGTCATTTACTACTAGTGCCTAAGAATTTCTTTGCAGAGGACAGCTCCAATAATGATGGCACCATTAAAGCGACATCTCTATAAATTTGGAAGGATCATCAAATTTGCATTGACCTATCACAAGCAGGATCCTGAGGCTTCAAATAGTTTTGGCACCCAAAATGGTGAAAGCTAAATAGCAAATAGAATAGCATTAGTCTTTTTTTTGTGGAGCATTTGCATTGAAAATTACTTATTATCATTGTTGAAAAGGGTTATTCCACAGAACAATTTGCTGTAGCTTCGCGTGCAAAGAACCATTCTTATCCAGACTGGTAGACAAACCTGCCCAAAGTACAAGGCCTTTCAGATACATTTTCTACTGCCATATCCATTCATTCAATCACTTAATAAATATTGTCATATTACATCTAGGTAGATGCCTTTAGTAAGCTAATAACATATTGACATTTTCAACTGAGCATCTGTAATATGCACAGGCATTGAAATATTGGCATATTTTAAAAAAAGGAAATATAGCATTATCATTTTTTTAAAATAGGTTGATAGATACTCAGTTTCTTAAATCTTCATTTGAAAATTAGACTGGCAGACCCTGACATCTTAACAAATAGAACAAAATAAAATAACAAAACAAAGTTTTCTATGTTATTTTTGTTCCTTAAATAATGTACTGAAAACTAAATAAATGCTTATTAAAATTTAATATCAAGGGAAAATGTTGTTTACCTTTGATGTAACTCCTATCCACTCAAATAATTATGTAGAAAACATAAATCATCTGCAAAATGTGTTTTACCTATCCTTTTAAGTGTAAGTACACTTTATTATTCTTCAAGATCCTTTTCTTAAATGATTTTTTACTTTTTAGTTACTGTTAGCATACAATAAAATATTAGTTTCAGGTGGACAACATAGTAATTAGACATTTATATAACTTATGAAGTGATCACCTTGATAAATATAGTACCCATCTGATACTCTACATAGTCATTACAATATTATTGACTACATTTCTTATGGTATACTTTACGTCCCCATGACTATTTTGTAACTATCATTTTATATTTCTTAATCCCTTCCGCTTTTTCACCCACCCCTCAATTCCTTTCCATCTGGAAACTACCAAAATGTTCTCTGTATCTATGAGTTTATTTCTGTTTTTTTTTTTTTTTGTTTTGTTTTATAGATTTCACATGCAATTGAAATTATATTGCATTTGCCTTTGTCTGACTTACTCAGTACAACACTATGTCCATCTATGTTGTTACAGAGGATAAATTTCAATTATTTTATGGCTGAATAATATTTTATTGTATATATGCACCACATCTTCTTTATCCATTCACTCATTGTTGAACACCCAGGTTGCTTTCATATTTTGGCTATTGTAAATAAAGATGGAATAAACATGGATTTATGTGTCTCTTCAAAGTGGTATTTTGGATTTCTTTGAATAAATACCCCAAAGTGAGATAACTAGATTCTTCTTTGTCTCTTGTTATAGCCTTTGCTTTAAACTTGATTTTGTCTAGTATAAATATTGCTACCCCATCTTTTTGTTTGCTTCCATTTTTATGAAATACATCATTTTTTATTCCTTTCAGCCTGTATGTGTCTTTTGACCTAAAGTGAGTCTCTTGTAAGCAGCATACATAAGGGTTTTGTTTCCTTATCCATTCAAACTACCTATCTTTTAAATGAAACATTTAATTCATTTACATTTAAAGTAATTATTGATAGATATGTAGCTATGGACATTTTATTATTCATATTTTTGATCTTTTCTTCATCTCCTCCATCTTCTCCTTTCTTTCCTCCTCTTCCTCCTCCTCCTCCTCCTCTTCCTCATCCTCCTCTTCAGAAACTCTTTATCTGTCTTTCAATTCTAAATGATAGCTTTGCTGGGTAGAATAGTCTTTGTTGTAGGTCCTTATTTTTCATTTCTTTGAATATTTCATGCAAATCCCTCTGGCCTGCAAAGTTTCTATGGATAAATCAGCTGACAGTCTATGATAGCTCCTTTTTAGGTACCTTTTTAGGTAACTGCTTTTCTCTTGCTGACTTTAAGATTCTCTCTTTGTCTTTAACCTTTGGCATTTAGTTATAATGTGTCTTTGTGTGGACCTCTTTAGGTTCATCTTGTTTGAAACTCACCAGACTTCCTGGACTTGTACGTCTTGTTCCTTTACCAGGTTAGAGAAGTTTTCCATTATTGTTTCTTCAAGTAGGTTTTCATTTTCTTGCTCTTTCTTCTCCTTCTGGTACCCACATGATGTGAATGTTGATATACTTGATATTGTCTCAGAGGCACCTTAAACTATCCTCATCTTTTTGAATTCCTTTTTCTTGTTGTTGTTCTGATTGAGTGTTTTCTGCTATTTTATCTTCTAAATCACTGAGTTCATCCTCTGCTTCATCTAATCTGTTGATTCCCTCTAGTGTATTCTTCATTTCAGTTGTATTCTTCATTTTTGACTGGCTCTTTTTTAAACTTTCTATCTCTATTTTTATATTTTCTGTCTCTTCGTTAAAGTTCTCACTGAGTTAATCTGTCTCCCTAAATTCATCATGCAATCATATAACCAGTGTTTTGAATTCTGCATGTGGTAGATAACCTGTCTGTCTTCTATTATTCTTTTTTTGGAGCTTTATTCTGTTCTTTTATTTGATACATGTTTTTTGTTACCCCATTTTGACTGCCTCCCTGTATTTGTTTGTATGTATTATATAGGGCTGCTAATGTGTCTCCTGGTATTAGGAGGGCGGCCTTAGGTAGTAGATGTCATGTGGGACCCAGTAGGGCAAGGTCCCTGGTCTCCTGAACTGAGTGCTTCAGGTGTGTCCCGTGTATGGATTGCATGTGCCCTCCTATTGCAGTTGATCCTTGGTTGCTGTTTGCACATCAAAAGGGAGAGATTGATCTTCAGGCTGAACGGCTGTGAGGACTGGCTGTGACTAAAGTGGAGGACCTGTTTTGCATGGACTGACCCGATGGAGCAGGATTCAATTTAGCAGGGGTCTAGTACCTGCCAAGTCTGTTCTTTGGGTGTGTCACCCTTGGATGATTTCCCAGGTGGTGCTCCGGCATGGTTCAAGCTGGCTGCAGGGCATGTTACCCCTGGGTCTTCCTGAAAGTGGCCCCACTGCAGGCCAAGTTCATTCATGTGCAGGCCCTTAAAGATGCACTCCTGGATTCCTGTAACCCTTTGTCTCACTCAGCTACAATCTCTGCTGTTTTTCACAGCCAGAAATTGTGGGGACTTTTTTTCCCAGGTCTGGAACCCTGGTCTGGTGAGCCTGGGAGCCCTTATTCTTCTAGAAGAACCTCTGCAGCCGAGCTATCCCTCCCAACTTTCTACTGCCAGATGCAGGAATGGCAACTAGCCCCTTCTGTGTCTCTGCCCCTCTTATTGTTTTGATGTGGCTTCTTCTCTATGTCCTTACTTGTGAGACTTCTGTTCAGCTAGACTTTAGACAATCTTCATTTATGGCTATTCTGTATGTTCATTGTAATTTTGATGTGGTCATGAGAGGAGGCCATATAGCATTTACCTACTCTGCTATCTTGACCAGAAATTAGGATCAATTTTTAATTATCACAGAAAGTCTTATGCAATAAAATTGTTTTGTGAGGTACAAGTATCCTAAGTTCATATAACCCATGAATCTATAATCCCATGGGGTTTTTGAAAGAGACTATTCTAAAAAATGATACTTTAAGCTTCAGTTGAAGTTAAAAAATGGAAAAAAAGCAACAAAGCCCCTCACCTTTTGCTCTGTCTGACTTGAGCTCTGTATTATAAAATTACACACAAAAATTTACTAGTTTCTATTAGTACAAATTTCTTTTGGGAAATAGTTCGTATTGTAATATATTTAAAGAAATTATGGAGTATGAATTTTGTCTATTTATAAGGCAGATGAGACCTAGGTATAAGTACTGTACATAAAACTCACTAAATTATAGACTCCTAGTTATAATTCACTGAATTATAGAGCCATGTCCAAATAATGTGCTTATCTCGCCAAAGTTATCTTTCTCCATCCCCTTTGTTCCAATCAACATAATTTATGTCTCTTGAAAATACTGTATATGTTACCACCTCCCAGAGTATCACTCTTCTACTGTTCAGAATGCTACTCTCTACTTCTCTTTATTAAGCTCTTTACTCAAATGTCACCGCTTCAGGGATTTTTTTTAATAGTACTAATTACTATGTGAAATCATATTATTACTTATGTCCTTTGTGTTTATTTTCTATTTTATCCCACTACCATGTATGTTCTTTGAAGCAAGACCTTTGACTCCCAGGTCCTCTACTGTATTCCCAGTACCTAGAATAAAGCCTGGCACAGAGGCCAAAACACACAGATCCCAAATTTTGTTAGCAATTAAATGATGTAAGTGTTTGCAGGGTAACAGAAGCTTTTAAATGAGATGCAATTATATATAGTTAAAGCACAAATTTTAATTATACAGTTTGAAATTTTGGAAATTTTTACATATATATGTATATATAATCTTCATGTAGCCAACACCCAAATTAAGATATCAAGATATGGAACAAGGGACATGACTTATTAAACTTAAAACTATTTCCTTTTAAAATACCTACGAGTCAGATATCTTGCTTCTAAAGTGAAATCATTCAGTTTTAAGTGGTAGAAGATAACATACTACCCAGTTAGTTGAAACAAAATTATGATATGTAAATATTTCTAGTCTTTGGGCTATCTCTTACAAATCCAAAGAAATTTTGATAATAATTGATGATAAGTTTAAAAAGAAGAAGAAAAAAGGAAAAAAAATTCATAGGATTAGAATCATTCTTCCAAGTTATTTACCTTGATTATTTTGGGGTGTGGTTGATTTGAAACTTCTGAACTTATTAAAAGCAATATGTACCAATCTGGACTACTTGAATAAGTTTGGGGGGCCCATTAAGCTCAAAGTTTTAAATAAGCCATATTTAAAATGTTTAACCATTGTCAAACTGCAAAGAAGAGAGTACTGTCTTTGATTTATTTTTATTCATTTATTTTCTTTAGCACAAGTAGTCTTATATCCTGGTTTGTCTAAGAAACTTCCTGTTTGCTCATAGCTGTTCCAGTGTAGCTGTTAGTGATACTCCTTTTTCTTCTAAAAAGTATCCTTGGAGGATAAATTATATGATTACCCAACTTTTGCATTCTTTTTGGTGAAAGATAAAGAGTGATTTTTTGGGACAATGAAGCTCTCTGTCTCTCTGTCTCTTTTTAACCTAGATGATAGATTTTTGATTTAAAAAGCAGTTGTATTTTCAAGAAAAAAGAGACAGCTCAGCCGACATTGATTGCTGCCTTGACCTCATTATGTTGATAAGGGCATTTGCGAATATTGTCTAAGTTAAGGTAATAAACACTCCAGGTAGAAGGTTAATGACACATTTAGCATCAGTGGGGTGCTGGACAGTTTTTCACAGAAAAACCAGTTCAAGCTGGTAAACCTTATGTCCTGTCCATGTAAAACAAAAACACATGATGTTTCTACAAACTGAATATAATTCAAGAAGAGGCTAACAGCATGCAGAGAATTCAGCAATTGGCTGACTACAATGTTTTGCCAAAGAATAACAAAACTTAAAATGTTGTCAAGTCATTTTTTTAACAGCAATTTTCTGTAATCTTCAGGGCTTCCCGCTATGACTCTGCTAATCTGGGCCTTAGTGCTGGCTAACACGAAAGATAACATTATGACAAATTTATGAACTGCTAAGTCATTTTCCACATTCATTCAGCTAATGAGCAAAACAAGTCATTATTTTTTAAGCCTGATTATCTCACACCCTTATTTAATACAAGAAGCACATATAAATGCTGTTAAGCTGCTTTCTCACAAAATAACACTATGCTAAGACTAATAGCATCTACAGGCAAGAGATGCCTGGTGTACTCAAAATTGTAAAGAAATGATTCAAAATTTCTCAGTGATGTCTGTTAAATCCTTATGTTTTGTCATTAAAATGTTCTGCCATCATTATACATTAGAATTTTAGTAGTTTAAATTATATGAATTACCAGTAGCTTTCACATACATTGTTTCAATGAATTAGTCTAAAAACATCAAACATTCACTATAGGAATATTGTCTGTAGTTTACATGCTGAGACATCAGAGGAGAGAAGTGTTCAGTGTAGTAGGAGAAAGAATACATCAGTATAAAGGGTAGCTAAATGTGAGGCAGTTAAGAATACGAATCAAATGAATGGAAGTGGCAGGATATTTGGAAGACTTTAGGGAAGAGCGTTCTGAGTGAGTTTAGAAGAAGTGTGAATTGAAAGACAGTAATAGCCAGATGGGCTTTAACTTTCAACCATGCTTAAATTTTCATAGCTAAGAAAAACATGACACGTGCAATGCTTTATTTCATTTTAGACTGGTTGTAAGCTTATTTTTACTGGATGTGAATTTGATGTAAATGTTTGTGAAGAAATATAGGTAGTTTCAATGTCAAAAATAATTTCTGTTCCCAGCCTACTTTCTGTTAGATCACTGTTAAGACAAAGAAAGGGAAATTATAAGAATTATTATGAATAGTATAAAAGGCAGTTAAGAAGAAAAGGATACTCTGACCAATTTCAGGTCTCCATTATGATAGAAGTGAATAATTTGAAACTGTCAGATACTAAGATAAAATAGAGTTAATCTTTGGTGGGAACTATGAGCATATAAGCAATGATGCTTAAAGAATGGATATTCTAATTAATTAAGTATTCTAATTAACTCAAAAATTCATTATTGCTTACTGAAGACTTAAAATCTAAAATATGAGTATTTTAATGTTGGTAATAACAAATTGAACAATTTGGTAATAAATATAATTTGTTCTCATTTAAAACTCAAGATCTTGGATTAAAATTGATCTGTACCAACATCAATTTTGGTTAGCAGAATAATACATATCCTGCTCCCCAAAGATGTCTACATCCTAATCTCTAGACCCTGTGAATATGTTAATGTACATTACAAAACAGAATTTGCCTTGTGATTAAATAAGAGATCTTAAAATGGAGAGAGTATTCTGGATTAATAGATTAAGATCAATTTAATACTACAGATCTTTAAAATCAGAGAACCTTTCTCAGTTGTGGTCAAAAAGAGAAAAAAATATGACTAAAGAAGATTTCTCGTAAAAATGCAAAGTTGCTGGCTTTAAAGATGGGAAAGGAAGGCCAGAGCTAATGAGAACTTGGAAAAAAAAAAAAAAAAACAACAAGAAATGGGTTTTCCTCTAGAGCATCGAGGAGAAATTTCTACCCTGCTAATACCTTGATGTTAGCCCATTGAGACTCATGTCAGACTTCTAATCTGCAGAAGTCAAAGGTAGTAAATTTGTTCTGTTTTGAGACATTAAACTCATGGTAAAATGTTATGGCAGAGATAAAAAAATGAATCCGTCATTTCTCATAGCAGAGAATTTGTAGTAGGGAGAAGTCTAAAAATGACCTCCCCCACTTAAAGGTTCCCCTCCTAAATCCTTGGATCTCTAAATATGATGAGTTATCATTCCTTTCAATGTGTTAGGATATGTAGCAAAAGGAGCTCTAGAGGTATGATTAAGGTAACTAAGCAGTTGACCTTATAGAGAGATTGTCCTAGAATCCCTGGGTGCACCTAGTCTAATTAGTCAGTCTTTAAAAGAAGAAAGCTTTTTTTTTTTTTTTTTTTTTTTTTCTGCTCAGTGGTATAAGAGTGAACCATGTGAGAAGGAATGCGGGTAGTCTCTAGTATCTGAGGGCAACCCCCAGCTGACAGCCAGCAAATAAATGGGGACTTAAGACTTAGAGTTTCAGGGAACTAAATTCTGGCACTACTATGTCAACATGAAAGTAAATTCTTTCCCAGAGCCTTGAGGGGAGAGCTTATTCCAGCTGAGAACTTACGGTACTCTGAGCCAAGCCTGTTCAGACTTTTGACTTAAAGAACTATGAGGTAATAAATGTGTATTGTTTTAAATTAATAATTTTGTGGTAGTCTGTTATATCACAATAGAAAATTGATACAGAACCCTAAAGTTTATTGAATAGCCCTTAATATCAAGCATTGCACAGGGCTATCTATATGTTATGAAATGCAAAGTAGAAAGAAAGACAGAATGGGGTTTGAAGTTAAACCCAAGTTGGTTCTACTTCTCTCAATTATTAACTTTATTACCTTGAAAAAGTTAACTTGGTAAACCTCGTTTCCACATTTTAAAAATAAGGGTAAATGTGTCTGCCTACTAGGATAGATGGGAGAATGAAATGAGTCTCTGAAACACATCCATGATAATGGTTAGTATTAGTACTAAATGATCAACAAACAAACAAATACATAAAGTGGATGTTCAAGAGAACCTCCAAATAATAATATTCCTCTTTTATTCTTGGGATCATAAATGGAGAAAAAAGGAAAAAATAAAGATGGAGGTCAACATATGACCTTTCCTATCGACGAAGGCCAGGTTGGAGCATGTGATGTTAGGTCTATTAATAAGGGGTTTTGCTAAGATCGAAGTCTAGAAGTAAGGAGAATTAATCATCTAGTCACAGAACAGGCGAGGTAACCACTTTATATTCCTGGTATAGAGGAGAAGCAGTGATTGTGGTCTCTGCAGGCAATTTAATCTCAAGAGAAAGAAAGATAGAGCTGAGTTGAGGGTGCATGTTATTCATAGAGAGGGACAATATGGAAAGAGGACAAAAATTTGTTTAGGGAAAATCTTCCTTCACTGAAACCAGGGTTAAGTTGCGGAAATGGGCACTAATATTCTTAGTAATGTTTCCATGTTTACCTAGCAAAGATATAGTACAGTCAGGACTTGAATCCATGTCTTAGACTCAAAGGTTTTTGCAATATCTATCACAATTACTCTGCATTACTGAAGTATAGCTGTAGAAAGTAAGTGATAGGAAGAATTTGAATAGATCTATTTAAATTAAATCTTTGAATTTATTTGTTTTTATTTTTTAATATAATATAAAATTATACTATAATTTTAGGAAAAAAAATAATCTTTTCTACCAATGTTTATCTGTATCCTAAAAGAAAAAAGGCTGGTTTTAAGAGAGTCCTAGTAAGTCTTTCATTAAAGTAAACTTGAACTATAATGCTGAAGATAAAAACTTCCTTAAAGAAATAGATAATTCTAAAATGAATTAGAATACCAGAGTATTTCATAGAAAAAATAAATATAATGATAATGATAAGCTATTTACATTACTACATTTTAATCAGCATTCAGGTATTAATAAAAATATTTGCTAATCTATGCAAATTTTTTATTTCTTAAGTATAACCTTAAATGATGCACAAGTTGAAATATAAAAGTTATTAAATAGCCTCAGAAACAGAACTTGTTCTCAGGAATTCACGTTAATAAATGATATTCATCTGTAATATAAAATAATAGACTGAGTTGGGCCTTCATGTTTCACTTGAATTTCTCTGCAGTTGATTAAATACTCCTACAAGGCATACCAATCTGTACCAAAGTCACTAAGAAAAAAGTATTAAATCAGTTTATTCCAGTTGTAATGGATAAGTTAAACTTTTATCTGTCATATTTTACAAACTGCCCCAAATCATATTAATTTTTAAAAAACAAAATTAGAAAGCTACAAATTCCACAGATACAAACTATTTTCTAATTGTTTTCTGATGCATTATTTCTAATCACATACAGTAAAAACAGTTGAACGTATAGAAAGTGTTTTACAGATATCTTATTGAAAAGTACAAAGTGAATACTTCTAGATGATGAAAAATTGCAAAATTGTTTCTGTAATACAAATTTGTTACAAAGTTATGGCACTTTGTGATAGCTTAATGAATATTCTGATATTTCTGAGATAGTTATCAAATTTTTCTTTTCTTTCATTCTGCAATTACGTATCAAAATTTAATATGAAAATACATTATTAGGTGGTGGTGATAAATCCCAAAATATTTTTTCTTAATGCAACTCTCATATTTCATAGAAAGAACAAAGAAATCTAAACTTTTTTATGAGTACCTCCTGGTCACATGGATCGAAGCCTCCCCAAAAATGTTTTTTCTGAGTTGTATTTTTCAGAAGCCCAGCATTTTAGAGGTAGTCCTTGGAGCAGAAAGAAGACATCAACTCATATTATGTAATTCACCCTAGGACCAGAGGCAAAGACCAACTTTAAATGCTTGGTTTTCCATCCTCCATTCTCAAGCAAAATGTCACGTAGCTAAGTTTGCCACTGTGATGTGTTTTGTGACCCAAACACCTCGTTTAGTGTCATGTTACCTGTGGCTGTTCAATAAACATTGATTGATCTTAATAAAATGGGCTGTGAACACCATGAAAAATATAAAAGAAACTTTAGAATGATTCCAAGATTCCAGGAAAGTCTGTATTACGTGTTTTATTATTACTGGCTCACATGTTACCGAACAATGTTTTAATTTAAAATTCTTCTTTATCATAGCATCAAATTTATCATACGGTAGGACCCATTTTGACATACCATATGACTAAAATATTATATTTATTTTCTGCTGATTTTAATTTGGTTATTCCTATTATAAATAGGAGTCTTTTGATTGATTCAAATCTCTGTTGGTTCACAAATCTTTTTACTGGTCTGACCCTGTGTTACCAATACCTTGCAATGATTGTATTCTCAACAAGTTGAAGAAATGCAGGTTCAGTATTAAGGGAAACATTTTAAAGGGGTAACTAATATTTTCTCTTATTTATCACATGGAACTATAGGATTACTTCCTTATAAATCATCTATTTGCGTGAGTACTTCTAACATCTTAAAATTCTCATATAATGTTTTTTTTAAGTATTTTACCTAACCTGAAATAGAACAAATTCCTCTCAGCAAGATTTGTTCTCACTATAGATATATCCCTTTGATAAAAAGTATACCAGCAAACTCTTATGAGATGTGGTGGTTGGAGGTTGTTCAAAGAGATATATATATTCCAAATAAAATTTACAACCAGTTGTCCATAGCTATGTTTCCCTTTGTTTATTTTTATTGGTGAGCCCTGAGCAAGTTCAGGAACCCACTTAGAATTCAAAAATAGATTATATTCTGTGAAAGAAATTGAATAAATGATTCCATTCTATTATTCATTCAACCTTGCATCCACCATACATTTATTGTACGTCTACTATATGTCAGACTTTGCGTTAGCTGCTGGGGAAACAGCCAGGAATAATTCAGAGAAAGTATGGTCCATTTTGCTTGTCAACCTATTTCTTCTTCTCTTTTTCTGTTATTTTTTAATGCGCATCTATTTCCAGAGCCTCCTGTTTTATCCCATAGTTATTATATTTATCACATTATTACATACATTCCTACCTTTTAAACATTATTACAAAAATGCTCACTTAACTGAAAAAAAAATAGGATCAAAGAATTAAAAATTTCAGCATCTCAACAGCAAGCCTTTAATACACTGTTTTCAACTTATTTTTTTCCAAAGCTCCTTTTTAACCCATCTTTATCTTCTCTAATATACACAAATACTTCTGATTTCCTCTATTTCTTTAAGTGCATTTTGCTGCTTTTTTTTACATTTCATTTTCTCTAGTTGCTCATAATTTTACAAATTTCCTTCTTTCTTTGACTAGCTCCTCTCTCCCTCCCTTCTTTCTTTCCTTTTCTCCCTTTTATAAATACACTAAATAACTCTTGTGAATTAAGCATTAGATAAGTTCCAGCAATTACATAAATTTTTTTTACTCAATTCATCTCACTTAACCCCACCACTTGGCAATATATCATCATCATTATTATTGTTGTTGTTATTATTATTATTATTAAACTTCATTTTATATAAAAGACCTGAGACTCAGAGAAATTAAATAATTTGCTTAAAAATACAGAAATAACAAAAGACCAAATCCAATACAGAATTTTTTAAATATGTCCTAAAAAATTACCACTTAAATTGTTTTGAATGCATGGAGTCATATGGACTTTCTTGCAGTTTGGAGGTTGCTCAAAAGACTGATTACATTTAATAAATTTTTATTACCTTGAGAATTTATTAAAATATACTTTTATGAAAATAATGTATTAATTTACTATTTAATTAAGTTTTAGAAATAATCTATTCCAGTATAATTTTTTATGCTCTGCAAACTATTGATCATTTCAAAGAGACTCACTTGGTTTTAATCTGTAAAGTAATCTATTTCTCCTTATATTACTTGACTATAATTTAAATAATGTCCTTGGAAATAAATAAAAAATAATAGTATTCTTTTTAAAATAAGAATAAAATGAAACAGAATTAGAATATGATTTTTTAAATGACAAGATTTTATTATAATATTTTATTATAATACTCCTCACACCTCTGTTTATTTTTATTAGACACTGATTCATTATTTTACAATGTCATGACTATATTTTTGGGGAAATGTCATACATTGCCTGAAAAATGATAGAATTTAGACATATGGCCATTTATTTCACACTGATAATTAGTGATCTGAATAAATTTTTTCCAGTATATTATGAGTAATTGAAATTCTTCTTTAAAGGACTAAGCTTTTTTGATCATATTATAAAACTTGTGTCTTCTGTAGTTGGTGATAAATCAAAACGCATTTTATAGAAAAGAGGTCCCCCAACACATTGCAAAGATTCAATGGCAAAATATCTCAAGTCATAGAAAAGCAGGGTCCACATGAGAACTGAGAAATTTTCTAAAATAGTATTTGTAGCAGACATTAAAATACTGGAAGGATAAAGGCAGATGTCTGCATTGGTCAGTGTAAAAAGGTGATTCTTGATCTTTTAGGTGCAGTGTTGTTCTGAAAAGATGGTGCAAACAACTGAGATATTTTGTTACACTGTCAAGTAAATCTGTGCTTTCTATTCCAGGAACTACTTGATAGTTATTACAATGTACCCCAAGATTATTCATTATTGAACTAATCAAGAGCAATTGATAAAATGGTTTCCCCATAATGCGCCCTAGTCCATGTACCCTAGCTATCATAAAAGTAACACTGTGCCCAGAATGTAAGAAACATTTAAGGAATTTTTATTACTATTACTGTTAAAACCCCTAGAGGAGTCTAAGAAACATTGACCAGCAATAAACTCATCAAAACTATTCACATAAAAACAAGTGGGTTTGGAGGACTGAGTAAAATGAAAAAGGCATTTATGTTATCTAATGGGGAGAGAATTACTCTCTTGTCAAATCAAAGGAAGTGCAAGAGAGAAGGAGTGAGAGGGTAAATAGTGGTAAAGGGATATTTTCTTATTTGTTTGTTTCAGAGGAAAGGGTTGTCTTGATTTTTAAGCTGCATTAGGTACTTACAGCTTATGACGTCTTGAAGGTAAGAAGTGAAAGTACAATAGGCATGACAAATAGGAAGGGAATCCAATACCTATGAAAAGAGTCATGCATGTTCAACTAAGATAACTCTGGAATTTAATTTTGGAATATTCTCTGTATTAGTTTACTAGTGTTGTTATACAAATTACTACAAACTGGGTAACTTAAAACAACAGAAAGTTATTGTCTTGTAATTCTGAAGGCTAGAGTCTAAAATCAAGGTGTCAGCATTATTGAATCTTTCTGGAGACTCTAACGAAGAATGTATTCCAAGCCTTTCTCATAGCTTCTGGTTCCTGAAAATCTTTGGCATTCCTTGCCTTATAGCTGCACCACTCCAGTCTCCACCTCCATTGTCAGACGTCCTTCTTCCCTCTGTGTGTCTTCCCATGGTTTTCTCTGTGAGTCTGTGTATCCACTCTTCCTATTAAGGACACCAATCAATAGATTTAGTGCTCACCCTAGTTCACTGTGATCTCATCTTCAATTAACTCATTATATCTACAAAGACCCGCTTCCCAATAAAAGCACATTATGAGGTTTCAGGTGGACATAAAATCGGGGGTGGGGGGTAGGGTTATTCAGCCCAATGAATTCTTCACGTTCAGGAGGAGAGTAAAGTTGTTTGAAGAGCACCAAATCAATTGCATTTATTTTAATTACATGGACCTTTGGGAAAAGGAATAAATGTCAGTGGTTGTGAAATAGGTCTTCCACACCGAGCTTGTTCAGAAATTCAGTTTCTCTTAGCAGTCTGATTTCTTAACATTAGCTCTACATGCTATGTGATATGTTTCTAATAATTAAATATCTTCATTTGTCTATATGCTCGTTTTGTATTTTAGAGATTCCTTGGAATAGTGATAAGAAGGAAGAGTCCACAGATTTAATAATCTGGGGAGAGAATTCATGAAAAATTTCTCAGATAAAATTTTTATACTTCCAAACATGTTAGAGAACACTTTTAGATCTCAAATTATATCAGGACACTTTCCTGATGAAGGAAGGAACAAAAGCAGCCTTTAGTTTCATTGGGTGAAACATACAATATTTAGCAACAGAATAAAAACTTTTCATAATTGCTTTTTTTATGAGCCATTGTGGTATCATTTTTTTAATGCAGAGCTATAGCTGAGAAGGCACTGTCCAGTGAGAGACAACAGGATTTCTGAGTATTTCTTGCATCTATGTGGGGCCACATGACTGGTTCTTAGTAATGGAATGTAATGAAGTGATTTAGTGGTATATATCCCTTTTCCATGTGTTTTTTCTCTCTCCATTGGCTTCTTGCAGAAAATTGTGGTGACTACTTAAGCCACGTTAAACATGGGAGACATATAATATGGAATGAGCCCAGGTTCCAGAATTACTATTTTGAAGAGAGCCTCCTGTCAAATAGGAAGATACATTTGGGGCTACACTTAATTAAAAAATAAACTCTTATTGTTATTAAGGCATTATGTGGACATTAAAATTTTATGGAGCAATATAACATGAATATATATTTACAAAGACCTATCACTTTGCTTTTAATTAGAAGTTTTACAATAAATAGGAAAAGTTAATTCCTATTGGAATACATGTGGTTTTTAGATTTGCACAAAACAATATGAAAAAAGTCTCAAGATCTTTATTTTGAAGCAGATTAAAAAATACTTCAAATCACTTATTTTAGCAAAAGTTTGAGCCATTCTGGAGCAGCCATATTACACTATCTCATAAAATTCTAATTTTTAGGCTTGCTGTTTTATTATAAGTGATTATTCATGTTAAACTATGATTTTCTGGTTCTCTCATCTTCTGTATGATAGATACAATTAATTACTTTGCTGCTTAATCCCAGTGAAGGATTTTACACTTGTTTATTAGTGTTTTCTGTTATTTCAAAGCATAGAAACACCGATTTGAGTTAATGGAGTCAGGAAAGCAAATACAGTCTTGTACAGTGACAGTTTTGGTACTCATTCTCTGTGATAAGTTAACATAAAGTGAATGTAATTAAATGGTATGGTACAATGCATTCTTAATCAGGTGAGTAGGACTTTATGCTTCAATTAGTAAAGTATTGTTAAATTGATAAGACACTCAAATATAGAACTCTGTTCCCAGTATGAAATTAAAAACGATTTCTAGTATTATTTTCTTGAGTTTTGGTACCTCATACAAAGTAATAGAATATAGGGTAGGAGTTATAAATTAATCTGGAATAAGAAGATAGAGATTCTGACAATTCCTTAACTCAATAGGCTATAAGATCAGTTAATTTTTTTAGTTTTCTATTTTACTGTTTTAAAAAGTTATAATGATTATATATACACATATAATATTAAGGGGTTGGACTCTGTACAGTATATCACTTTCTCTGTAGGACATTTTAATATGATATTACAAAAAACATCACTTTAGTGGAAGCAGATTGAATTTCAGCCAGTTGTATTGTATCAACTTTAAAATGTCTGCTTTAGAACTAGAAAACTGGAAAGTGGTCTCATTAGTTAGTGTTGCATTGTAATTGAAAAGATTCTTGAATTCTGCTTTCTAGACTTTCCATAAACACATCTAACTGTCGTCCACATGCATGCATTTACTTGTCACTTAAAATAACTGATCAGGTTTGAGCATAGATATGTACCTTCCTTGTCCTGAGGGAAGGACGGAGTAGAGTTGATTCAGCAACAGAATCAAAGGTACAGTGGTTGCTCTTGTGAGATAAAAAACTTTCTACATTCCACTACACTTAAATTTCTCCCTAAAGATGACAGAAGGAAGACAAAAAAAGAGGTAGGGGAATAAGCAAAAAGTATCACTGCTTGTATAAAGGCTAGAGATATATGCTCTGTGAGTGAGTTTTAGGCTATTTGTATGTGAGGGGCAACATGATATTACATTTCAAAGTGCCTTGTTTTTATTCTTAATGTATTTATTTCTTTGATAGGTGAAGAGAAAAAATAAGATAACAAAACTGATCCAATTTACACATACTTGCTGTTTTTCAAAATATCGATTCATACAATTTTAGAACTTGAAACGTCCTTAGAGCCTTGCTCCCTCACTTAACGGAGCAAATACAACTTGACATGACTTATCCAAGATCACACAACTGGTCTGTGGAAAAGCTGAGACCAGAATCTAAATATATTACATTTATTTTTGTCTTCATCTTTTAAATTGTTCTTTTAATCTAAATAGTCCACTCAAATAGATTTGGGATTTTTGTTTAACTAAACATTTAGTGAAGCAATGTTCATGCTTTCTCTAGTTGGCCACCCTTAGGAGACTTTATCAGGTAAGAGAATGGAATATTTTGACTTGGCTATTGCAATTTGAATTTCTAATTTTTATAGGTACTATTTAAGACATCAATGAAATTTGATCTTCAAAATAAAAACATTTCTTTCAGAGATATTAAGGAGATTTTCCCATTGGGTAATGTCTTAGGCTATTAGCATGGGATTCATTGAAGCCATATTTTACATCTTGGCAAAAATTTGGTCTACTTTAAGCTTATTCTATACAGATCTCACAAAAGCCACTTAAGAAATCTCTAATGCAATATACTTTTCTTTCTAGTTCAAAAATCTGTATTTTATGCAAGATTATTTCTTTTCTATACTTTCTAAGTAAATATCTGAGTTAAAGAAAGAATAGCAGCTTTAACATTGACTTCCTTGGTTTTTATCAGGTTTCACAATATTATTTAAATGAGTTTGAATTACACATGGATTCTATCCATTACAGCACATGCCTTGTGGCCAGTTTCTAAATTATATTGCTGCTGAGTTGAATTATTATAATAATATTGAATTATTATAATATTGTGTCAAATGTCAACTGATTATTCTAGGGTAATCAATATTTTTTAAAAAAATGAATTTTTGTTTGGCTAACAGCAAATTATTTTTATTCCATAGTTGTGGTACTAGATAATTTAAAAAATATATATAAATATGAATGTGTACTATCATCAGATTAACACAAGTGAGGGTTGAATTAAAGTTATCTTGTTCTTATTTCCAAAAGCCATTAGACTGAGCATCTGAAATTATATGTAATTGGGAGTGCCATGAATTATTTTCCTTGTGATGAAGGTCTGATCCATTATTAGCTGTGTCACCTGTCAAAAATAAATAAATAAATCTAATCAGTCACTGATCATTATATTAAATCATGTTTTTGTTATTTCAGTGGATAACTTTTTATGAGTGGGAGGAAAAGTCTTAAAAAAGTTTATAAATAACTATAGTTGGAAAGTGCTGTGAATTATAAAGCTAAAACAATTCTAGCTAAATCTCTCTATATTTGTGTTTAACATTTCGTCAAACTGAAATTATTATTTACATTTCTAATACTGATGTGAGGACTATGATAAATATGTCACAGATCACACAGATCTCACACTCATTATATATTGTCTGTTTATCATCTATCATCTATCTATCTATCTATCTATCTATCTATCATCTATCTATCATCTAATCTAATCTATCTATCATCTATCAATCATCTATCATGTTTCTTCCTAACTCCATCTCTATCTGTGATCCTCGGTATATATTGAATATGTAATAAATTTTCTGCTCAACCACATTATCTTTTAGAGCAACCTAAAATAATTTTAAATTCAGCTATAAATTGTCTCTTAAAGATATTGTCTTCCTGTTGGTACTATAGGCAGGTATCATGATACAGTGACTTTCTTAGAATCTGGAAAAAGAATTTTTAAAGTACCTTTTGCTTCTTAGTGCCAAACTAGTGAGAAATCAAGGCATAATTGTTTTAAGTATTACATAAAAGTGTCTATTTAAAGTTGGCTGAGAAAGGCATGTATATATATGGGAACCACAGATTCACCTACTTATTACTTGGTGGTTAGTGTTCTTTAAAGCTTTTCACAAGATTTTCAATGCCTTATTATCTGAACTTGAATCTAGATGGGGAAATTTATGAGTTACAGTACAGCACTGATTACAGTAATCATACACTTAACTGCAATTATTGTGTTACTTTTCAGAATTTGCAAAATCCTGTAAATCTATACCTTCTTTCTTCACTGCTCTTTTCTCACTAGGTACATAGAATGTTTTTAACCTGCAAAAGATAGAAAGGAAAACTTGAGTTATGATCATAGGAGTGAAGGATGAACAGATATACACAAATTCAAATACATTACATAGTCACAACTCTTTTTATTCTCCCTCCTTCCTTCCACCAGCTACAAACTGAAAAGTAATCTCAGAAAAAATATATATAAATATACTTTTTCTCATTTAAACAATTGACCTGCACATAATGGAAAGTGTCAAGGAATCAGAGTATGTACAATTGCAAATCTAGAAGGTTTCTCCTCTCCATGTAGAAATCAGCTCACCAATGTACAGAGTCAAGAACATTCCAATGCTGGGACTAGATAAAATGCCAGGGGACTTTTAATAACCACTCTACATTATATGTTATATGATATATACACATTTTATAAAGCACTGGTATAGAAGGTATAGTATACAGTATAGAGTATATAATGAATAATGTAGTGTATAGTATATGTTCACTTAAGTTTTATAAAAAAACTCCCAAAGTTTTCAATTTCTTTTTTCAAATTGGTGTTCACTATACTTATTAATGTAAACTGTATTTTATTCACTTTTTATACTGCCTTAAACATAATTACTTTTTACACTTTAAACTTACACAATGTTATATGTCAATTATATTTATTTAAAAAAACAAGTTTTTTAAAAATTTATTTCCACCTGCTATCTCCTCCTCTTTAACTATCAGCTTATTCTTTATATCTGGGGGTCTGTTTCTGTACTGTTTTGTTTATTTATTTATGTCGTTTTTTAGATTACACATATAAGTGAGATCCTATGGTGGTATTTGTATTTCTTTGTCTGACTTATTTCACTTAGCATAATACCCTCTAGGTCCATCCACGTTGTCACATAGGTTGTTTCTATACCTTGGCTATTTCTAGTAATTACTATGCTGCAGTGAACAGGAATATATACCTTTTCAAATTAGTGTTTTAGTTTTCTTTGGCTAAATATTCAAAAGAGAAATTACTGGATCATATGGCGCCTCTCTTTTTAACATTTTTGAGGAATCTCCAGACTGTTTTTCATTGTGGCTGTACTAATTTACAATCCCAGAAACAGTATATGAGTGTTCCCTTTCTTCTACATTTTCATCACCACTTGTTATTTGTTCATTTATTTACAATATCCTTTCCAACAGGTGTGAGGTAATATCTTATTGTGATTTTAATTTGTATTTCCTTGATGATTATTGATGTTGAGCATCTTATTATATGTCTGTTGGCCATCTGTATGTCTTCCTGAGAGAAATGTGTATTTAAGTCTTTTGCTCATTTTTTAATTGGATCATTTGTTTTTTTGGTGTTAAGTTATATGGGTTCTATTTATTTTGGACATTAATCCCTTATCTGATGTATCATTGCTGAATATTTTCTCCCACTCAATATGTTGTCTTTTTATTTTGTTGATGATTTCTTTTGTTGTGCAAAACTTTTTAGTTTGATATAGTCCCATTTATTTTTTCTTTTGTTTCTCTGAATTTAGAAGATATATCCAAAAAAGATATTGCTAATAACAATGTCAAAGAGTTTATTTCCTATGTTTTCTTCTAGAAGTTTTATGGTTTCAGGTCTAACATTTAAGTTTTTAATTTATTTTGAGTTTATTTTTGTATATGATGTAAGAAAGTGGTCAATTTCATTTCTGCATGTATCTGTCCAGTTTTTCCTACATGACTTATTGAAGAGGCTGTCTTTATATCCCATTGTATGTCCTTGCCGTCTTTTTTTGTAGATTAATTGATCATATAAGCAAGAATTTATTTCTGGGCTCTCTATTCTATTTCAGTACCACACTGTTTTGATCATTATCACTTTGTAGTATAGTTTGATATCAGGGAGCATAATACCACCCACTTTGTTCTTTTTTTCTTAATATTTCTTTGGCTCTTCATGGTGTTTCATAGTCCCAAATGCACAGTATATAATGAATAATGTACAGTACATAGTATTTGTTCAATTTCTTAGATTTTATAAAATAAATCTAAAATATTTCAATTTCTGATAAAACTTGAAGTTGAATACCTTGACAATCTTCTCTCTGATGCCATTGCAATAAGTTTCATATTTCCCCAAGTAGTTGTTTCAAGGGATGACCAATCTTATGTCCTTCAGTGATGCTCTGAGAATTCGTAATGCTCAGTCAGCCAATGGCTTAAAGTGCACTGACTACAGCTCTTCACTGTTTTTAGGGTTGTTGGCTTACACCTGTGTTGGTGTGCTAGCACTGCATAACAAAGTACCATATACAGGGTAGCTTTAAACAACAGAAAGGTATCATCTCACAGTTCTGAGCTCTGCAAGTGTGAAATCAAGGTGTCAGTAAAGTGGTTTTTTCTGGAGGCTCTTAGGGATAATTGTTCCATGACTCTTCCTAGTTTCTGGTGGTTAGTGGTGATCCTTGGCATTCTTTGGCTTGAGCTGAATCGCTCTAATCTCTACCTCTGTTCTTATACGGCTTTCTTCCCTCTGTGTATCTGTGTCTAAGTTTCCTTTTATAAAGATAAAAGTCATTGGATTAGGGCCCATCTAATTTAGTATATCATCTTAAATTGATTAAATCTGCAAAGACCCCATTTCCAAATTTCTCATCCATAGGTACTGGAGCTTAGCTCGTCAATATATCTTTTTTGAGGGGCTCACTTCTACTGACAGTAGTCCACCAGTGCACACGTACAGCTGTATTTCTGAGAGACTCTTATGACACTTAAATAGCAGGCCCAGTGTAGTTTTCAGGATTCACTGCATGCTGTCCTAGAAATAGCACATGCCATTTATGTTTATTACCTTAAGGTTGAATCCTCAGAGGAAAACAGTCTAGACCTGTCTTCTCCCTTAGAATAAATACTGACTATTTCATATAATAAAGTCTCTGAGTCCCTGTTGTCTTTTCTTGTAATCCAGAAATTTTTTAACCTTTTTCACATCTTTGCATATTTATATCTCACACTGAAATATAAGGACTCTCTGTGGAGTCCATGGACCTAGCAGCTTTGCCTCTAATCCTGCCTGACATCTCCATATACCTCTGAGTGGCACCCAGGTGTTTGGAAATATTCAGACATTATTTTTTAATTTTACATTTTTTTTCCTTAACAACAAATCTGTCTTATTTCTCTTTGTATCTTTGTTCCTCTTTCTTTATATTTCTATAACTTTGCAAAAGAAAATTGACAAAAAGAGTTTGGAGTACTAGCAAGTATTGAGAGAAACAGAAATGTGGCTCCAGAGGAAACGGATATGTGTATAGGATTGGATGCCTTCTGGTTTCTAGTCACCAATGGAATAATGGGTATCAGGTTTTAGTCTAAGTGAAATGTGCTACTACATAAAGTAAAGTTAACCTTAGAGCACTTATGTGAGAAAAATAAACAATAGATCTCAGAAAAGAATATAGGTCTTCTATCTTTGAGGACATGGAGATTCTTTAGACTTTCAGAATAAGATTCTCTGTGGGTGGATCCATGAATCTCCATTTTTATCAAGTAACTTGGGTAATTTGGAATAGACTGTCTTTTCTGAAACTACCTCTTTGAAGCTGCTTATATTTCAAATTGTTTCTTCAGGAATAAACTTAAAGAAAAATTTCATTCTTATGTAATTTCTGAGAGCATTTCTTTTTTATTGCACATTGGTTTGAATGGCGAATTTCAAAGGCTATTTTAAAATTAAGTAATCATAATTTTGCTAATTATTGGGAAAGCTATATAAATTTACATTTCCTACAGTACATATGATTTACTTGTTAAATTTTATCTTATCAAAGAATGGGATATATACTTAATACGAGCCACAATTTTGCATTTTGGGGCTTTTGTTAAAAACTTCATGTAAATATTATGTGACAATAATTCCGAAACTATGTTCTATGAAACACTATAGAAAAGAGGGTTTTGTGGTCTAAAAAGTTTGGAAAGCACTAAGTATTAAGTGTTCCTTTTGAAGATTCAAAATGTACATTAACTTAATAAAAACTAAAGTGATATACAGTGAATAAATACACTGGCACCACGTTAAACTCAGAGTTTCAAAAATTCAGTGGAAGGCAGAATACTATCTTTAAATAATGCACCACAATTTGAATATTCCACAAAATAAATGTTAGAATATGATATTCTTGCCAGATCTACCTTAGAAATAACTATATTGTATAGTTGAAGAATTTAGAATTACTATTTTATTAGTGTGCATTGATAAAAAAAAATTGTCTCTAATGATGATTTAAAAAAGCAACTTGACCTATATTCTGAGTGAATGTACACTCATGCTTGGCTATTATATGATATTTGACTCTAAGACATATTGATAGTAATTGCATTTGATCATTCATAAAAACTTTGTAGAGGAACTTTTTCTTGTGAATTGGCTATTTTTGGCCTAAGAGTAAAACTGGTATTTTCATTTATTAATCTCTAAAAACTGGCTCAGTATTTCAAAATAAAATGTATTTACTTAAAACATTATTAGAATGCCAAAAGTTGGTGAGTTTGGGGGAAATTGGAACTTTTACACACTAGTGTTAAGATTGTATATTTTTATAACCACTGTGGTAGTCATTATGGCATTCTCAGAAAAAGAAAGATATACATAATGTACAAACAACAATTCTACTTCTAAGAATGTAACTTTTAAAGGCACTTGCATATGTATCCTTGAGAAACTATTGCACATTGGGACCAGGACAGAGAAACATAGAAAAGAATATTTCTAACAGAATGGTTTTTAATAAATAATAAAAAAAAATCTTGAACCAATGTAAATGTTCTTAGCTAAATATAGGATTTATAAATTGTGTTATGTTCATACTATGGAATACCAGAGAATAGTGAAAATGAAAGATCATAATGAATCTAATGATACAATGGAAAAAAAATTTTGAAGTTCCTGAAGAATATATACTTTGTAATTCCAATCATATAAAGATCAAAAACAAGCAACATGAAGCAATCTTTTGATGACAGATACAAATATATTCAGTAAAACTGTTAAAAGAATAGCATCAAAATATGATGTCCTCTGGGATACAGAGAGAAGCAGGATGGAATAAGAGAAGGGTACATATGAAAAATAAGTGTCTGCCAGCTTAAGAAGTAGATTATTAAAATGTTTATTTAAATAATCTACTTCTTAAGCTGGCAGACACTTATTTTTATTCTTTAAACTTTATACATCTTTATAGTTTATGTATATTATAAATATTATTTTGCCCTTAATATCATACGAATCCTTTTATTTAAATTGCAGTTGGTTTCATGACCTTGGAGAAATCTCACTCAATATATCCTAGCAAGAGTTTTTCAGAATAGACTGGGTGATTTCAGGAATACTATGCAGAATAAAATATACTCCCATTCCTCTTAGCAGAAGAAAAAATATACTGATAGTATTTACATGTATCTTTGTGTCTAATAGCTATTGACAGAAGTACATAGACAGGCAGCTGTTATATTTTCAACAAGCATGTATTGAATACTTTCAAAGCCTGGTACTATTCTCAGCAGTATGTCTCTTTACATTCTAGTAAGGAGACAGTAAAATGTAAACATAATATATAAATATGTTTATAGTAGGTTAGAAAAAATGTTTTGGAAGTAAGTAGGGAATGGTAGACAAGGTTGGGTTGCTGAGAAGGGGTGTTGTGATTTTTACAGAAGTGGTCAGAATAAGCTTTTATATAGTTTGGAGCAGCTCTTGATCCCAAGAATTTCACGTGAAATTGGGAATACTCCTGGTAAAGTGAGTTATCAATTATTACTATAATCGGGATTAATTACCTCTTAATTTAAACATAGGAGGACTTTCTAAGAGTAGGATGCAAGAAAGAAAGGGATATGAGGATAACAGATAAGGGGGGAAGATCAACAGAAAGCTTCAGCTACATTACTTTTCTTTTTAACTGGCTAGCCATTCATGCTGAATTGCTAGATATGATTATGAACGATCCTTTAAAATGCAAGGACTCTAATTCTGCAATTCTAAATCCTGTAACAAGTGAAAAGATCAATGTAGAAACATTTTTCAGTGTTTTGCTCAATCCTGATAAAATTAACTACTTGTTTTTTTAAAAGGCAGTATTTTTCCCTCAGAAAAGTACAATCTCAGGCTTAAGAAGAAGCTTCTCTTGCTTGTTCCAAAACCCCACCGCCATCAGCTGAAGATATGCTAAACGTTGTGTACAGACTGGAAAAGAAAAAGAGTTCCACATTATCTTGCGTTTCAACTCTTTTGAACAAAAAGCAAGGAAGTCCCTTGAAATTCTGCATGGAAGGGGAATCCCAGTACAGGAGAGAGTTCAGCAAGTCTGGATAACAGCACTGAGGGAAGTTGGACATTTTTTCTAGACTCAGGCTTGTATTTATACAGAAGGCTCTACACCTCTTGGATCCTTTTCCTTACCTTTAAAATAAAGAAGCTAGATGAAACTTAAAGATTTTTTAAAATCTAGAGTGCCATAATTTTAATATAAATTATCTGATAAAAACAGATATAAATCCAACTGTAAGTCTTTCACCTGTGACCAAATAGTTTTATTACCCCAGGTAAGGATCCTCATTATTCCAGGGATGAAAAACGGGAGTTAAACTTTCTTGACTGTCTACTAAAGATGCATTCTAGATAATTGGTTGATAATTAATGAGCCACATACTATTAAAGTACAGGGGATACATGGGAGCAAGTCAACTTGAGAGCTCGCCTTATCTTTGCCTGATTTCCTTGGTTTGGCATAGGTAAAGAAGTTGATTCTTTTTCAAACAAGCAGGCTTTGCTTATGGATTTGAAATCTTTTAACATGATAAATTTATTTACATGTAGTAAATAGAGGAAAGCAGAAGTGAGGAGTTGCAAAAATTGTTTTATTGGAATTATTGTGCTATATCACTTATAGGAATGTTTTATAGGTTACCATATTTCAATATTCACTATAGGAGACCTATGGAAAAGCAAAACCTGTCAATTGATGGTATTTATGATAAGCATTAAAAAAAGTAAAGAAGACTCATGCTAATTTAAAGAACACCACATTTCCCAGCCTGTGCAGCAATAATGATTTACACCTGTTATTATCTAAAGTCAAATGGCTACTAGCATCTTAGGCTGATTGAGTGTCACCACTGAAAACAAATGCTCAGAATCAAATTGTAAAGTGCTCTCAGAGACACTAAAGGCTGTTGACAGATCAGAGTATATGAGCTAACACACATATATTTAACTCCACTTAAAGTACTATGGCACCCATCAACAAATCATTTTCAAATATGAAGCATTTAGAGAAGATATGAGCATTTAAAAATGTGTTTTACATATTTGAAAAATCCTATTGAAATGACTGAAAATTTTTCATGCAGTCAGCAGATTAAAGAAATAAATTAGATTGGTTGCCTTGAAATGCACTAGAATAATTCAGAAGAATTGGGGCTTTTAGAACTGACATAAATCAATGAGCAAATTTACTCAGGATTATCCATGGGCAGGAAACAATCAATGAGTTTGGTGGAATGCTTTCTGAAAGCACAGCACCTTTCTTAGGTTTCAATGTAATATTACAGTTTAATATTTTTGAAACTGAGATTTTCAGACAAAGCATTATACCCTCATTCTTGGTTTGGATGAGAGGAGAAAAAATAGCTTCCCCCAGGATGACAAGCAAATGCGTATTACATTTTAAGGCCCTTTGTGTGAAGTGAAGAGGCTTCTGATAAAAACCTTGTTAATTCTCTCTCTCCTTTCATTGAAGTCTTTCCTTGTTGGTTGAGTTTTAACTGAGAATTGTTTTTAACTGACCAAGCTGTGGAGTCCACCCCTGAAGGTGGGTCACTGGAACTAAAAGATTCCCACAGAAGTGAGGGGGATTTTAAAAATAGCCCTTTGATATAAAGAGTTGCAAATATCAGAATGACTCCTATGTGACAGATCAATGCTGATTACTAGAAAATTTCTCTCCTCACATTTCATTTCATTTCTTTTTCAACTGCTTATTTTTTTAGCTTGCATCGTGTATATATCTGTGTGTATGTGTGTTGTGAAGTTACTTTATTGGAATAATCTTAATATATCATCAATTATTAGGTTATTCATATAAGGCTCACATTTATGAGCAGCTTCAGTACCATTTGATATATCATTTTAAAAATTGTCGAGTGCAGTATTGCAAATTTTCCTGTCCCTGATGCTCCAGTACCTATTATTGCTCAACAATTTACCCCAAGACATAACAGCTCAAAATAACTACTTTATTTTGATTGTGGTTTGAGGTTTAGGACTTGGGGAAGAGCTCAGCCAGGCAGTCTATGCCTGATTCTTATGGCATCAACGGAGGTGGCTGGGGCAGGAACTCCACTTGTAAGAATGCTTCTTCACTCACGTATCTGAAGCCTTGCTACTTTGTCATCTTAACCTCTCTCTGCATGGCATTTCATTCTGCAACATCTCTCCAAGTGACTTGGGGTTCTTGAAGCATGAGTGAGCATTCCAAGAGACTTGGCAGAAGCTCCAAGAGCTTTGGAAGAATTCAGTGTCACTTCTGTCATATAACATTGGTCAAAAGGAGTTACAGGCCCAGCACAGATTCTAGGAGAGATAAAACTAGACTCCACATCTCTGTGGGAAAAGTAACCAAGGATTTGATACTCTTCATCTACAACACTGACATTCAAACTCTTATTCTTCCATGATATTCTAATCAGCTTTCTTGAAGTAGGTGCTTCCCAGAATGTAATTTTTGTTATAACAGAAATAGTATGATCTTTAAAGTTGGGGTTAAATCCTGTCTTCTTGCTCTCTCTATAAATTGCATTATGTCTGAAGCTCAGATTTATCATACAAAAATGTAGATAAAAACATTTTTGAGAAAATGAAGGTAATCAGAAAATGTTCTTAATGTGTGTAATGTAGTGCTTAATATAAAAAATCAGTAAATTTCAATTCTCTAGTCCCTTTCTTGTGTTTTTTTTTTCCCCCACATAGACAAGTGTTTTTTCCTGATGGAAATGGCAACTGTAGTGTGAAAACTCTTGCTTCAGTCAGCCCTTAATTCAACTCACCATCGAAATCTTTTTAAAATATTTCTTTAAAATATAACTCATTTTTCAAAAATATTTAATGACACTGTATTGAAGTCTAATAAAGTATTTGGATGGTCAAGATCCCTAGAGTCTATTGCTAAGTTGTTTTTCAGAGGCTTTTATCTACTGCTACCCAGCATCAGACAGGACTACACACTATACATTCAGTTAATGTTTCTTTTGCTCATTTTTACGTATTATAGTCTTAGCTGAAATATACCATTTTTACCAGTATGAAATAAAGTTAATCATTTAACAAATTATTTTTTTGCATTATTTTTAGTTTTTAGTGTTTCATTTAGATAAGATTTATGGACAGTTGAAAATGATTCTAATCAATTATATGACATAGCAATAGCTAGTAGTAAATACAAAACACTAATTAGAAGAAATTAACTTTTCTTTCAATTGACTTTTGGCTGTTAAAGGATTAGGGTGTTCTTTTTTTGTAAATATATTTTATAAAATATATAAAAATATTTATAAAATTTTTAAAAATTTTATTGTTAATCTTAAGTCTTAATTGTTAAGTTTTTTCATAGTAAAAAAAAAAGTTCTGTGTTTGGCAAGTTAGTTCTTATCAACTTTCTAAATCACTTATCTCCATCCTTAACATTTCTTATTATCTTGAATTTATATTGCACCCAAGAATGTTTTATGTTTAAGGTTATCTCTGTGGAAGAGAAATTATCTAAGGTTATATCTTTCAGGAAGTTTCTCTCTTGATTAAATAAGGAATTAAATATACTTTTCTAAGTGGTATGTGCTACATGCCTCTCTCTTTCTCTCTCTCTCTCAACAATTTCTGGGATAATCTTAAGTAATTGAACATAATCATGGACCTAATCATGAACCTAAAAAGTTAGGTCCTAATCATGGACCTAAAAGTTAGTGTTGAGTGGTTACTTCAATGTTAAATATGGGATGAAATGCTGCTCTCAAGCTTATTTTCTTTTAAAAATAGACATAGATATATGAGGAAGATAATTCTTAACAATAGGTGTCGTCAATATATTTCAAGTATAACTAGAATTAGGAATAGATTTTTAAGAATTAAGCACTCTGTGTCTCTCCGATTGTACCATATAAGAGACTTTGAATTCTACTTCATAGATTCAAACTTGATAGGTCTGTAACAACCTGAGAAGTTGAGTGGCTTGAAGGAAGTAGGGGATATTATAATAGAATCACTGCAACAATGTAAGTCCACTCTCATCTGTTCATTTCAAAAGAGACTATGAGGCCCAGGAGACATGCAGTCAGAGTTACCATTTAGTTGTTTCTTCACACAATCATTCATTCATTCATTCATTCATTCATTCAATGTTCCTCAAAAACGAGGCGCTATGTTAACTCTTGTGGATATACAAAAATGTATCCAATTTTTAAAAAAGCTTACAATCTTGTAGTAAAAACTTCTATACCACATTTTGAATTGTAAAATATTTTAATTAGCATATTTCTATAACCATTAATACACGTTAACAATGATTCCTGTTGATTGTAGCACAATCTTTATAGTTCACTGTTTTAAAAATTTTCAAAAGTGTACTAGTTTGAAGGATGAATTATACTCGTGGTTCTCAAGGTATAGTCTGGTTATCTCTGGGGGAGCCCCTGAGATACTTTCATGGGGTCAGCAATATCAAAATTACTTTCATAATGTAATACAAGATATTTTTACTTTTTCACTCTTCTTTTAACTGGAGTTTTCTAGAGCTACACGATGTGTGATATTGTAACATTAACTGTAGAAGCAGATCTGAGAATCCAGATGTCTTTTATTAAGCTAAATGTTATTTATGATAACATGTACTAGGTTTATTTTAATTGTATTATTTTTGAATGAATTTGTAAGTAAATATATATATTGGTCTGCTTTTTATTTTCTGTTTGGTAAATGTTCATAAATGTAATCCATATAAACATGAGCCCCTTGAAGCCCTCAATAGTACTTAAGAGTATAAAAGGGTCCTGAGTTGAAAATAATGTTACTATAATTGTTTTTATGTACTATTTCTATTATCAATTTGGGTTTACTTCAGTTTCTGTCTTTAAGGTTATATAATTTTATTTTTCCATATATAAGCAGACTTCCTCTCATTAATTTGTACATTCAAGAAATGTTATAGGCCTATGATTGTGCTGAAAGCTGGGAATACTGAAGCAAACTGAATGAATTTTGTTATATAGGAAATTATTTTTAATCAAGTAAGCGTTAAGTAAAATTTACTTGTGGCAAGTTACAAAGAAAAGTTATGCTGTTTATATCTTTCTATAATATTTTGATTTGAACTTGGAAGGATGGAAACCTTCCCCTGGGAAGTGATTTTGACCTGAAATATAAAGGGTGCATAAGCATTCATAGAATACTGAGTGTAAAGGGCATCACAAAGAGAAAATAGAATATTCAAAGGCCCTACAGAAGGAGGAAGCATGAAGGAGTTCAGTGAGCAAGAAAAACTCAGAAGATCAATATGGCATAAATATAATTACAGTAGGGTAGATGGAATCAGTATAAGAGATTCAGGTAAAGAGAGAAGTAGGGACCAAACAATTAAAGACTTTATGTGCACAATAAAGAATTTTTCTTTAATCCTAAGAGCAATGTGAACCCACCAAAAATTATAAATGGGTAAAAGAGGTACAAAGGGGTCTTTTTAGGTCCACGATTTGATTTGTGGGTATTTAATTGAACACAGCTATGTGGTAATGGAGTTTGAACTGGGCTGATAGTTTTCAAGAAATGGAGAAATATTTAGAGACAAAATAAATGTAGTTTATCTATGGCTAAAATATAGAACTATGCAACTGACTGGTTGATAAAATAATTCACTTGAGCAGAAGAGGGTAGTAGTGACCAATAAACACTCAGAATTTCCATGAAAATGATCACTTTTGGGCCTACAACTACAGTGAAGAGTGGAGATGGTGAACAGTAAACTGCAGACTAAATAAAGTCAACGGCACAATAACATCAATCTCAGTGAAAAGAGTTGATTTATCCTCCAAAAAGAGAAACATAAATCAAGCTCAAACTGATTTTGACATCCACTATTTTTGTAGACCTGGATTACCTCCCCCTCCCCCACCTGCCCCCCTTATTTACTGTGGCCAGGTACAACAGGAATCATAAGTCGTAAATTTTCTCTTTCAAATCTGTTTTTACCACCTCATTCACCCAGTCAATGAGAATGAGCATCTAGAGTGTATTATGTTACTTAAGGGTATTTTACTGTGTTTTGTTTGTTTGTTTGTTTGTTTTTTCAGCGTTTTTTAATTACAGCAGCATCTTTAAATCTCCATCAGGTTTCCTTGAAGAGTTGTATAACAATCAAAAAAGCTAGGCTCCAGTCCTGGCCAACTGATTCAAATCTCTGGGAAGAGGCTCAAATCTAGTAAGAGATGTGAATCAACCCCTAGACAATTCCTCTGTGCACTGATGTTGGAAAAAACTGCAAAAGAAACTGTAGGGAAATGTTGGAATTTGGATTTTGTGCATTGTGGAAACCTCGGTGAGGTAGCTGCTTACACTTGAGACCTAAAATGAAGCTGCGTTTGGAAGCTTCCAGGATTATACTTTCATTCTGTCTTAATAACTTTCATGGTTCAATTTGTGGTGTGAAAGCAGCAGCTACTCTATAATTGATTAAATTCTGTGATTGAGAAACTGATTATGATTGACTTTCTGGGGATTCTTGGATTGGAACTTGCCCTGTTTTTGGTTTTAAAAGAAATTTTACTTGGTAGCCCCACATGTTTAACATCATAATCATAGATTCTTTTTTTCCCTTTGTCACATGTATAATCTGTTTTTCCACTTTTCCATCTGAGGAGAAAGCATCCCTGTTATCAACTAGAATGATCATTCTTCTAAGATAGTTCCTCTGTGTCCAGTAATACTTGAGACACTTTATTCATGTTAAGGAATTTAATTGATTGCATGTTGATAGTTTTCAGAACACATAAATCTTAATTCCTGGGCCATATACTACTAATATTTACCTTAATCTCAGTCTTTTCCACTGAATTTTTAATACTTAAATCAAATTTCTGTAGCTATTTCCCTCACTTTGAGTTTTATAACACATTAAATAAACTATATGCAATTGCACATGACTCATGCAGTCGTCACTCATTATCCACAGTTTTGTTTTCTGTGGCTTGAGTTACCTGCAGTCAACTGTGGTCCAAACTATTAAATGAGAAATTTCAAAAATAAATATTTCATAAGTTTTAAATGCATGCCATTCTAAGTAGTTTGATGAAATCTTATTCTATATTGTTCCCTCTCACCTGGACCATGTATCATTGCTTTGTCCAGCATGTCCACTCAGTATACATTACTTGCCTATTAAATATTTAGTAGATGTCTTATTAATCAGATTGGCTATTTTAGCGTTGTAGTGCATGTGTTCAGATAGCCTTTATTTTACTTAGTAGTGGTCCCAAGAGTAATGATGCTGGCAATTTAAATATGCCAAAGAGAAGCTGTATAGTGCTTCCTATAAGTGAAAAAGCATGTATTTATAGGTATTCACAGGAAAAATATAGTGTATGTAGAGTTTGATACTATCCACTGTTTTAGGCATTCACTGGGTATCTTGAAATGTATTTCCCACAGATAAGGGAGAATTACTGTACTTATTGATTTAAAAGTATGAAAAAATGGGATTTTAAATTGAAATATTTTATGAATGAGGAAAGCTTCCTGCAAATTAGTTTCCTTAAAATTAACTTACCTAACCTCCTTTTAAAAGTACCCATTTGACCTTTTGCTAATGACCCATGGAGTCGTCAAGGAAAAGAATAGTAAAAACACCACTTTGGGGTGAGGTGGCAGTATGTTCCATTACTTTGCTTCAATCATTTTTATGACAAGGTAAGAGAAAAAAGAAAAAAAAACTTAACTATTTACTCATTGGTGCTAATTTACATCTTCGTTCTTTATATGACCAGCACTTGAGAAATATATCACTTACCTTACAAATATTTCATAATTAGGATATTTTAGGCATTCCTTCTAGAGTTTCCCACTATCCCCTGTCATTCTGAGTAGTGTTTTTGATACTTTAGATTATTTTTTCCACCTGAATGGTATCAAGTTTTAATATTACAAAAGTGAAAAGGGTAAGTGAGTTAGTAATCTTATTAAGCTTTTAAACCTACTTTTTATTCATTTAGTTGGAGATATTTTCCACCTTACATTCTCACAGAAGTTATACCAGAAACATGAAATAGCAATAACACATATAATTTAATCAGGTTTATTTTATACATATAAGTTTTGAGGCTATATAGAGCTAAATGATTCTCTTTAGTTTTCTAGTTAGTCATACAGATGTGTTTGTTGGCTTATAAGAAACAATTATATTAAAGACTATATCTGCCAATTATTTTTCTAGCCATAAAATGATGACAGTGTTACCATTTGGGGTAATCTGAACTCCTCAGTTCCTTTTGCCAATGCAGCAAAGAATTACAGCTTAGCAAGATTTAGGAAAAGTAAGACATTAAAATACATTTTAAGGAAGAAGCGGGGCATGCCTAAACAGATTGTATGGAAACAAAAAGTATGATTAAAGTACTCTCCAAGCGAGGAGCAGATTAAAGCTAGAGCTGTAACCTCATGGAAGTGAGGAGATTTGTATTATATTAGGGCCGCTATGGGGGAAGGGGTTATAAATGCAGACCTAGATGACTGACATGTGAGGTCATTTTGCTTGGCATTTGGCTGTTATATAAGTCTCTGCCTACTGTGCATGTGGTTACCTAGAATTTAATCTGTTATAATTAGATTCATGAACTTTTAGGCATAGGCATGATATTATAATGATGGTATAGTAAGGCTGAGATGAAAAGAGGGTCAGAGTAGTTCTTACTGCTTAAGTGTCTGTAGCTGGATTAGACCAGCTGTAAATTTATGATCCTTCATTCTTTTGTTCTTCAGACTGCAGGGGAGATTTGTAACTATAAAATGGGTATTCCAGGGAGAAGGTCTCTGGGCTGAGCCTTCATTCTTTGTACCCCTGTTGTTCATGTCTGTGTAACTACCTAACAGAAGTAAAAGTGTTTTCAGAAAAGAAAAATTGTTAGCTGGCTTTTCATTTGCAGTAAATGAAGTAAAGCAATATTTTAAAGGAAAGATGGAAGTAATTGCAAAGACCATTTAGACTTGAAGTCCTCTGCATAAAGGTCATTTGCCCTAAGCATATTAGTCACATATGACTATCAGCTAATCTTCTCAGGCTGTAATTTCTCAAGCAAAATATAAGGCAGTGTGCATCCATCCCCAGCTTTGATGAAACTTTTATGAAGGAAAATTTATACTAGTTGCGCTAATAGTTGGGAGCTGATTAAATGATTTATATTTTGCCTGACCAGAAAGCCAGGCAGATTAAAAATTGTGGCAATCCTCTCTCAAAGCACACATAATTGTCTTTAGGTCATTGCTAAGAGAAGTTGTCAAGGTGGTTGAAGGACAGCTTAGCACCTCACACTTTCTCAAGGTGTCATTACTTAAATGTTTGTATATATAGTTCTAAGAGCAATGACTTTGAAAGCTGATTTTTCCCTGTAATTATAATCCCACCAAATAAGGTGTTAATTTAGAGTTGTTTGGTATTTCAAGAGGCAGGACATAAAAGGAATTTACTTGAATTTACTTAAGTATCCTCCGGAAGTCTTATCTTTCAATTTCAAAATGGACATAACTTCATATTATGATTTTAATCATGCCAGTAACTCACTTGGAAACTGGAAACAAACTAAAACACACAACCAAAGCAACTCTAGCTAACCAAAGGCAGGACTGGGCAGATTTTAGCTAGGCAGAAAGAATCTGCTATGTGTTATGAGCCAGGAAGGCAATGATTGAATCTAGAAAGGCAGATAGGCCTGAAGAATTCTTTTACGTGTTGCCTATTTCTTATTCTGATACATATCTTTATTTATTAATAGAGTTTAAAATAAGTCATTTAAATAAATATCAGTAACAATGAATGTTTATTAGGCATTTACTTTATACAAAATACAAAAGGTTTGGAAATTTAAGAAAAAAAGTTATAATAGGCCTAAGATTTGCTAGTTAGCAGTATCAGAAGGGTTCTTTTACCAGAGATAAATGTGAGAAACTGGCATTGGTAGAAACAGAATCAAAAAGTAGCACACATATATTTCGTCTCACTCTTCATTGATGGTATTGCCATTTTTCTTTGCCTATGTGTCTGATTTTACCTTTAGCTCTCAGCATTATTGTGATGATAATAATGATGATGACTATGATACTATGCATATCTATACTCCACTAGATTAACTAATTTTATTGATTTCTGTTCCAGTGCCTACAACACTGCTTAGAATAAAATAGATCCTCCATAAACCTTTGCTGGGTGATTGAAAGAATGAGTAAATAAAACAAGTAAGTCATCAAAGGTTCTGGTAATCAGATGTCATAAGTTTTTCTATGGTGTTGGAATCCAAGCAGAAAAAAATAGATATTTTGAATGAAACATAATGGGAATTCATAATTTTTTTTTTTTCATTTGGGGTAGTATAACAGAATGCCATAGACTTTGTGGCTTATAAACTCTAGAAATTTACTTCTCATAGTTTTGGAAGCTGGACAGTTCAAGATCAAGGGGCTTGTGGATTTAGTGTCTAGTGAGAGCCTGCTTCCTGGTTCACAGACAGCTGTATTCTCACTGTAACCTCAAATGACACAGGAGCAAGAGAGCTCTCTAGGGTCTCTTATGAGAGCATTAATCTCGTTCAAGATGGCACCACCCTAATTATCACTTTCCAAAGGCCTCACCTCCAAATATTTTTACTTTGGGAATTGGTTTCAACATATGAATTTTAATGGACACAAACATTTAGTATATAGCAGCTAGTAAAAGACTGTACATTAAGAACTATCTACCAGGATACCATAAAGCTGTGCTTTTCAAACTGGGGGTTTTGAACTCATAAGGAGATGAAACAGTCCAGACAGTTTTATTTGAAGTGTCAGGAGTATTTGCTAACACTTCTCAAACCATTAATTTTACTCAATAGCCAATGATAAAAATATATTCAATTTTGAGCACACTTCTCAATAGAGTAAAATGAAAAAAAAATTATGAACTTTTGGGAAAAAAATGAAAATTTAAATAAATTTCTCACTTGCATTTGCCTCCTTGAACTGTACTGCTACACCTCTTGTGGGCATAAGCTCATTATTCTCTGTCATTCAGTATATTTCATTTAACAAATATTTATGTGGTAACTAAAGATGACCCTTGAACAATATGGGTTTGAACTGTGCAAGTATACTTATACATGATTTTTAAAAAATAAATACTGTAAATTATTTTTTCTTCCATATGATTTTCTCTAGCTTACTTTTTGATAAGAATACAGTGTATAATACATATAACGTACAAAATATGTATTAATTGACTATATTATCAGTAAAGCTTTCAGTCAACAGTAGGCTGTTAGTAGTTGTTTTGCATGAAATTTCGATTATGCAAGCAGTCCGTACCTTAAAACCCCATGTTGTTCAAGGGTTGACTATACCATGAAATTTTGGGAAGGATGACTTATATTAAGATTCTGATATAAATTCAAGATCTTAGTAGCTTTTTATTTATCTGAGATTAGGGTGTTGGGTCATTTAAAACCAACAGGGTTTGGAGTCATGAAAAGTGGATTTGAAAGTTGAAGACAGTCTAACAAACCACTGTAGTTACTGTCATGCATTTAGGAAGTTTGGAGGATTAATTTAATATTTAATTTTTTTTAGTTTGTTCATTGGCTGGTTTTTCTCAGTCAACTTGAACTACCGGAGGTAGTTTTAGATTTTGTTTGTCAACTTAAAAACACCTTGTGTCTTCCTACCCTGTTCTGTGTTCTAGTACATGTTAAATTAATAATGGTGGTCTTGCAATCGTGTTAGATAATATCTGAGGAATTTCCATCTGGTGGTCATTTACATTGTACCTGCTACATCTCAGTTACCTCTGAGAGAAGAAAAGGAAAGAATAAAATTATATTTTAGGGGTATTTATGTAACAAAATAGTAGAATTGAGTAGGAGTAGATTCAGTGATTTAGAAGAAAGCTATTTCTTTTACTATTGGACTACTGAGAAGAAATTGATAGCTTTATTCACTTGCCTGAATAGAGGAATATGCTTATATGTAAGGTTAGCAGAAATCTATTTGTTTCAAAGAGAAGAACATAAATAGACTACCATGGTACAGGTTTCTTTTGGTTCAATATGGCATGTCAACTCTAAAAATGTTTTAAATAGTAAAGGAGATGTGGAGTGTCTGGAAATGGGGTTAGAGGAAAGTTGTCTGGATTCATAAAATGATATATCAGTTATTGCATATAGGTGTCCTTTTATGGGACAGCATCACATATTTAGACATAAAATTGAAATGGTGTAAATGTTATGTAAGAGACCCTAGAAGATGCCATGTTGAATCAATAGACAAGGTATATGTAGGAGGCTCAAAGAAGTGACTTCTAAAAAACTACAATTGAGAACATTTTAGTATAATTACTTTTTTTGTATCAAAACTTTATTTGTAAATTTATATTTCACTTACAAATAAGTCATGAGCAATATATTAATAAATACTATTTTGATTTCTTCCCCCTGCCCCCAATATAGCATATAGTAGAAGTATAATGGAGAAAAAAATGGGAGAAGAACTCAGATGGAATGTTTTTATTTTTTAAAAACTATGCACCTATTTGTTTGTTTGTTTGTTTGTTTTTGCAATGAAATTATATTTAGCAAAAGCAGCATGGTATCCAGATACACAGTGGGAATTATTTGACTTTGAATTCCAAAATTTTCCTTATTAATGATAGCTATTCATACTTAATTAAAGAATTCCTCTCCCACCCTCATCCCCAGTCTCTTTAGAAGGCTATAAATAAATTCAAAGCAATGTAAATGATACATGCCTTTTGTGATTTAAATGATAAACATGGTCACAGAAGCATGTTTATATTGTGCAGTAGAAAGTGCTTTAAATTATAATATTCATTCATCAATTTTCAAAGAGCTGTTAAAAGTAGCATTTAAATACTCACCTCACTTTAAAAATTTAAGAGCTGGGATTATTTCCCTCTTTTTTTTAGAAGTTATTGAATCAATTACTGTGAATTATAACAATTTATAACAGATAAGGCTACTCTAGAGACAATTTTACACATCAAAAATTTTTCACTCAGTGTTGCAAAAATCAAAGACTAAGTAAGTAGGAAAGAGTCTGGCTAAATATATCAGATTTAACTATGAATTTATGGAGCTTGTGATTAATAAGTTCCCTGCTCTTAAACATTGGAAATGTTTATGACCAAACTTCCAGTCAGCTCTGTTGGGGTTATTACTTGACGTCATGTCTGTGTCTATCTCTTTTGATTCTTAGCTTGATTTCAAGTTTAATTTGTTATGGCATATACTACTATAATAAAAACTGACATAATCGGTTTATTCAAAATTAAGTGATTCAAGAACATAATATAACCATGTAGAAAAATAAACATCCAAACGATGCAGGAGAGAAAAGACAAATTACTTATGATTTAATTTATTTTGAAAAAAACAATGGTTCAGCATCTTGGGAAGAAATAATTATTTTTTTATATTTTCACAGTTAAAAATTAACTATAACATTCTCATTAATCTTATTCTTTTTACCTTTCATTCTCCCTATTCCTTCTGGCTCCCTTTATCTTTTATTGCTTCTCTCATGAAAAATATTAAGGCTGTGTAACATGAAATGATAAATTATACATGACCCAAATTTGCAACTTGCTATGATCACTTATGCAACATTTCAGTTCACAAATTAGCCATTTTATGAGTACATAAAAATGACCATGGCAGTGACTCTTACGTAAACAAGTTTTTGTTTAGGTATTTTATTGTACAAATGGTAGAGTTTTTTTCAGGCTTCTAGGAGGATGGTCACTAATAGTATCTTTCATCTGTTTTTTGTCTAGGAGAAAAGAAAAAAGGAAAAGAAAGAAAGACAGAAGAAAGGCAGGGAAGGAGGAAGAGATAGAGGAAAGAAGACAGATATATCTAGGTTCATCCCTAAGGCAGAATCCTACCTTCACTTATAAAATTCACATGAAAGACTTATATTGGATTAATAATTCAATTCACTACATTTTAGTAGTACCTACCATGTACATTCCAGGGGCTGTCTCAGGAATTTTAATATGTACCTTTATGTAAAGTGTGACATATTTTAGGGAGTCTGTAAACTGTTCCTATTAAGGGCCAGATGACAAAATTTTGGGCTTTGTAGGATATATGGTTTCTGTCTCAAGTAACCAACTGTGCTTTTGTAGTTCATAAGCAGCCATGTGCTAGAGAAACTAATGAGCACGGTTGTGTTCAAATAAAACTTTATATGTAAAAATAGATATGGACAGAATTTGCTCTACTCCTGCCTGCCAACCCCTATTTATTTCAGTTGACAGTTATTTGAAACATTGTCATGCCCTGGATAAAGATACTACTTAAATTAATACCTCAGTTATGAGTTTGGGATTCTGTTTTGTTTGGGGGTATAGGCTAGATTTTAATTATATGATGTATGATGAATTTTATAACGAGGGACTCCAAAATAACTCTGTTCTGCCTTGGTCTAATCTGTAGG
The DNA here is from genome assembly GCA_030015415.1 of Cynopterus sphinx. Taxonomy (NCBI): domain Eukaryota; kingdom Metazoa; phylum Chordata; class Mammalia; order Chiroptera; family Pteropodidae; genus Cynopterus; species Cynopterus sphinx. Next base: position 101,105,341 of record CM057382.1, on the reverse strand, counting down.
TTTGTTATATACAAGGAATAATACCATCTAGGAGGCAGAAGTGTACCTAATTACTTTAGTTCTGCACCGTGAAACTGTGAAACTGGATTTGATGCATATTATAGCCCAAAGGGAGATGAATGAGTCTTCATTCCCTTAAGTTGAAATCTAAATCTTAATATTTTTAATCTTCTGACCGGCCATATGATAAATGAAAATGAAAGAGTAAAATTCATGTTTAGGTACAACTAAACAAACCCAGCTCTGTGAAATTGCTCCTTAATAAAGATAGACTAGTGTTCTTAAATCTTACTAATCAGAAAAGTATTCTCTCTCTTGGGAAGAATGAATAAAAGATTGGTAGAAGCAAGACTTTTTTGCAGTGGAAGTGGTAACAGGAGCTGTCCACTCTTCAAAAGCCTACAATTTGATTTCCTGACTATAGATAGATATAAATAGATGTAGATATACATATAGATATAGATGATATAGATAAGTATAGATACAGATACAGATAGAGATATATAGAAATTTTGGCTTAGACAACAGATCTTTATTTTCTCGCAGTTCTGGATCTTTAATTCCAAGATAAAGGTGCCAGAAGGGTTAGTTTTCTTTGAGGCTTCTTTTCTTGATTTGCAGAGGGCTGCCTTCTTCCTGCTTCTTTACATGGTCATCCCTCTGTGCACATACCCATGCCTCTGGTTGTTATACCGGATATATTGGAATAGTGTCCCACCCTAAAGACCTCATTGTAACCTAAATACCTCTTAAAAACCTTATTTCCAAATACAGTGACATTCAGAAGTAGTAGAAGTTGAGAATTCAGCACATGCATTTTGAGAGGACACAGTTCAGCCCTCTAATACCTTGAATTAAGGTAAACTGTCCTCTGATAGTGGAGATCTGAAGTCTTAGCCACATGCTCTCTCTTTTTTTGTTTTTATTTGTCTTGGGGTTTTTTGAGCTATTGTCGACAAATTATATATACATATATTTAAAATGTACAATGAATTCCTATTTTAAAGAGAACTTAGATTATGAAAATTGACTACCAGATATGTTTATCAATATTTAATAGAGCCATGAATGTAAACCAGTGGGCCTAAGATAAAGAAATGAAAAAGCCTACAAGAAACTACTATGTCATATTGTAAATTTGAATGCCATTTCTTACAAAAGAGACACAAATAAGTAAGCACTTGCACATAGAAAACATCTGACTTCAAAAGGTATCAAGCAAAGTTGCCTTTGCAGAAGAGCAGTAACATTGCTTAGATTTGATTGTAAGATACAAGATCTTGAAGTTCATGTCACTGATTAGTTGTATTAATAATAACAAAAAGAAAGGGAGCAGCATTGATCATTTAACTAATTATACATTTTTGGAAACTTGATGTGCCAAGCTTGGCTCCCTTCAGAAAGAGAGACCAAGCCCCAGCATAACAGGTTTACTGTTCACTTTAGGTTGTTATAAACAGAATCAATATATACTAATGACTGCAAGAATAAATTTGGTAATATTTCATAGGGTAATGTTCTGCACTTACCCAGTTGTTGGTTTGACATAGACTAATAGAGTTTACCCTTTTTAAGTTGTAAATTACTATGAAAATGCTGAGCCCAACAGTAAAATGCATTTGAGGTGTTTTTAAGTTTAGAAAATATTGGTAATACTTCCACTAAGCATGCTATTAAAATAAATAAATAGTATTTATTGCTTGATTCTCAGCTGCAGCTGGATGAAAAGCAGTGGGAAAGGAGAAATAAGACATACATATTAATCAAATGCCCAAGGCTCATGTTTACTTAATTCACTTTCAAAGAGTTGTTTACACCAAAGAAAAAAAAGAGAGCTTTCTTTTTATTTTTGAGGATTATTTCAGTAAAGTTGATATAGACAATGGTACTGATAGTTACAATTGTTGTGGTAATTGAAAAATTAATTGTTATAAAAGATTAGCCATGACTTTTGCCTATCACTAATTAACTGCCACTTTGTTGTGCTTTTTATTTGAAGTTTCAGGACTTCTAGATAATGTTTTTGTATTTCAGGTTAAGTGAAGAATTCGTCTCAGAATAAAGTAACACCCATACTTACACACACACATATATACAAACATATATATCATGCTGCATATGTGTCTTTATAAATTAGTTTTATAAATTTATGTATATATAAAATAATATATTAATATATTACATCTGTGTGTGTGAAAGAGAAAAAGAGTATTCAGGGATACCATAAATAAAGTAATTTTCAACCAATATTTCAGTATAATTAAAATTTACATATTTCTTATACTGTTTTCAGAAAACTTATGATTATATTTGGTAAATAGGGGCATTGATTTATATTTTGGTAAATAGGGGCATAGAGTTAATGTATTACGGAAATGCTCACCTAATGATATGTATGATTATAGAATGATGTGTGTTTGTGTGTATACACAGACCAATCTGTTTTGCTTTTAAAGATCAGAGAAAGACTTTAAATCTTTTACTTTCTTGAATGCATGCACATATGAGTAGCAAAGCAAAGAAAGTTTGCATATGAAGTAGAAAATAGTAAAGAGAAATCAGTTTAGGAAAAATTGGATTTCATTGTTTTCAATCTCATCTTCCTTCTGCATAATTTTCATTACACGGCTCTCACAAATTTGAAATTTGACTATGTGTTTTTCTTGTTTTATATCATGGTGTATGTCTTCTTTAAACAATATAGTGAGCTTCTTGAGGGCCTAGCAAAAGTTCTATTTTTAAAAAATTTCTCAAATACCTGGCACAGTGCCAGGCATATAAAAACATTTAATAAGTATTTGTTGAATCAACAATTATAAAAGACATAGGCAAATTGTTTCAGTCTGGCTTTAGGCATAGTTGAAGAATTAAAGAGATTGAAGAGGTCAGTTAAAATAAAAGAGAATGGAATATGTTTATTTGTCTTATTTGTAATAATCAAAATTCTGCAATTAAACAAATGTTGAGAAATGTATTTATTTTAAATAATGTGTTAAGGTTTTGTTTAATATTTACACTTAGCTACATTTTGTTGAAAACAAAAAGAATACCAAAGTTGTGTATGATAGTATGCAATGAGCTACATATAAGATTACTGAGGTAAAAAAAGAAAACTGATGAGCCTGTTTTAAAACTTCCAGTTGGCTCTTTTTAAAATGAAGTCATGCCCATGAAATTCTAACCAGAATGTATGTTTTTATTGGGCATTAGATGTCTATTGATATGCTAAGCATCTGGTTACTTTGAGATTCTGGCTTAACTGGGCAGAACAAGTATTTTTTTCTATTCAATCCACTGATTATCTACAAAAGAATTATTTCATTATTCTGGTCTCTGTACATCATAAATGAGGTTATGCATTCAAGTGTTGATGTTTCCTCATTAATATGGAGTCATTTGAGACTGAAATTGCAGGTGGAATGGTATCTGTATGTGGCATTAAATGTTGACAGATAGTCTTCCTGTAATGGGAGAGTGGCATGAAAACAATGTGCTGCCAATTGAATTGGAAATGTGGATACTGAATCATTAATGGTTTAAAATATAAAATATCTGATCTGTCTAATTTTAGAAAATATATGCTTTTATGGATATCAGACTCATGTTCACTCTTTGAAAACAATTCAGTAAACTCTATATCTTGCTTCCTATTAAAACTGTTTAATTTTTTAAAAAATGTTTTGGCTCTAAAATTATAAGTATTCCAAACTAGTAACTTAAATCTGAACACCTTAGTTAAATGTTTCCACTTGTCTCAAACCCTTTATGTGAAAAGAGCTCTAAAATGCTTTTACATAGATTGTGTGACCTACTTGTAAGCAATTCAGTGTATATTTAGTAACATAGGATTGAATACAGCAATCTCTATTAATATTCAGAATTATGGCTTGGTTTTCTAATTATCCCATGTTACTGAGGGAAATCTGTGCATAGGTATTTTAATGCAGCACTATGTCTTTCGGCTATCACTCGAATAACAGAGACACTAGATGTGCTTTAAGAAAGTAGCAGTTCTTAATGCCTACTTTTTTTTTCTATCATAGTTGTTTATATGCATATTTTACCAACAATTTAGAACATAATATACTCCAAAAATATACTTCACTTATTATAACTGCAATCCAGAACACCTAACACAGTGCTATGGAAAGAACTATATTGGCATTAGATTCAGGATATCTGTATTTGAATTCTAGCTTTATCCTTGTCCAAGTTGTATACACTTGAGAGACTCATTTAAGCTCTCCTGTACAATGTTATTACCCCTAAATCTAAGAATAACAGGTCACAAACTTGTAAAAAATTGAAGTATCTATAGAAAAACATTGTAGCTATAATATGTAGCACAAATTAGAGATACCAGCATTATTATTGACACATAAAAGACAATAACTACCTGATAAATTGTAAGTGGCTCTCAGGGGCAGCAGAGTTCTGCAGATTGTAAGTCTCTGCTGACTTAACCATTTTCCATATCAAGGCTAAAATATGTAATGTCACTACAACTGGATTATAGTGTTATATGGGCCCTACTTATTTGACACTGTGGTAAATGGCATTTTTATTTAAACTGAAGGAGACTGTCAGAGAACAAAGCCGGTCGTATGCCCACAGCAACCCCTGGCAATGAATTAATGGTATATCATAGTACTAGCACACAGTCTATTGAAATCGGATAGATGGCTGCTTTTCCTGTAACCCATCTACAGCAGTCTATAAAGAAATGTAATTCAGCTAAATAACATAAATCTTCTTCTGCAGAGATCCTTTGTTCAAGTCAGTTGGTTTTTTGCTCATGCTGGCTGTTTGACAACTCAATCCATCACTCATGTTTATTCATATTGTTATGCTATCTATATGCTTACCTTAAGATCTCAAAGTGAAAATGAGTCTTTGATATCATACATTTTTGTAATAAGAGAAATAATTTGTTTGCCTAGGCCATTTTTTTACCATAATATACAATTTAGAGGGGCTTCTAGTAAAAGCTTTGTAAGGATTATGGAGTAATCATGTCAATACCACTCAATTAAGACTGCAGACATTTTTGGTTTGTTTGTATATTTTTAAACAGTCATGCAACTTACTACCAATGCTTTCTCCTTTCACCATATGAAGAAATCCAGTTGTATACTTCTTCCAAACAGAATTTCTTGTAACTCTCTTGCTACGTAGAGTAAGAGATTTCACAGAAACTTAATTATTGTATATTTAAAAATCTACCTATTTGGCATATGACTTTTTATATCCTGAATATCTGTCTATAAAACAGGATACCTCCTGGAATTTGCATAAGGTATCATAATATAGCAAAATAACTCAACTTCTAATCTTAGATAAGCTGCTCACTAAAAGTAGGCCTAGTTTAAGTTACTCAACATTTCTGTTTCTCACTTTATCAATAAGTGAATGGGTGGTAATGTTTACATAAACTAAAATATTTTAATTACCTAGGAAATAGTAGATCATTAAACTAATAAAATTCATTTTCACAAATTTAGCCTGTGAACATGACTTTATAGGAAAGAAGTTTGAAATGATTTTTGATGTTAGAAGACATTTGTTTTAGGAGGGGAGAATTTTAGAGGCAATTAATAGAAATAAAGAATAAAATTCTCTAAAGTAGAATTTGATCTAAGTATCAATTTTATATAATAGAAGAATCTTATTATTCAAATTCAATATGTAAGTTTACACCTTAATTTGATAATCTGAAAACTGAGTGGATTTAGTATGAGATCTATTCAAAAGTGCTGTTTCCCTAACTTAAGTTTGGCAATTAAGATAATTGCCAGAGTTTCCTTTATATGGTACACATATCCTTTAACCATGGTGGGTTTATTCATGTGGGGCTGTCTGTGGATACTCATGGATAAACTGGTTGAGTCATTAATCAAGAACATTTTTTTCACCTATATCTTATCACTTTACAACTTTTATGCATGTCTGAAATAATATGCTTCTGTTATCTCTTTTCTTTAAAAAGTGTACACTGGCTCCAATGAAAAGACTAGAGAGCAATAAAAATATAATGAATATGCTCCGTTTACCCAACAATGATCAAAAAGAAGATCTGATTGTCAACTACCAAACTAGAAAGTAAGAGACATTCTGAAAGTTGTTCTGAGATGTAGTGGGATTATTTCTAAAAGGTACTTATGAATCACTAGATGGTTTTTAGTCAACTTAAATCTCTTGCTGAGGAGGAGGTAATAAAAATGACCTACCAGTTCTACTCCTGTTAAACAAACAAACAAACAAACAAACAAACAAACAAAACCATGGCTAAATGCTTTTCTTAAAGAAAAGGTTTATTGAGCCACATGCCAGCCAGAAAAAGGACTAGGTCCCAGAGCACATGATTTAAACCAGCAGCAGCAGGTTGAGATGAAGAGGACATGTCTGCCATCTCGATGTCGATGGGTCTCTTATACATTAAGTTTGGGAAAGAAAAATATAAGTTGTTTTGAAAGAATATGCATTTGCTATAGATACAGGGAGTGGGAGAAGGTAAAGCAGGGATAGGTACATAGTTCTTAAGGAAGAAGTGTACGCTTTTTTTTCATTACTTATGGGTAACAGTCCAGAAACTTCATGGATAAACAAGATGTGGTAGAGCCTGTTGGTTCACTATTCAGCTCTGTTCTATAGATAATTGTGTAAATAGCTACCTGGAAGTTAATTCAAAGTTTCAACATACATTTCGGAATGTAAGTAGTATTTTGTTTGTTTTGGCCTGTGGCTATTAATAGATTAACCTCTCTTATCTCTTCCTTCCACCTTCAGTTGTAATTTAATTCAGGACATTCCTAATTTTCTCCTTGTCACTTCTCTGCTAATTATTCTCAACTGACCCCATCTCTCAACTCCAATCATTATTAAACTACCAAGTGTAAAATGAATTTTTATTAGTCTTACAATTATTGCCCATGGATCATTTTACCTACTATCTTTTCAACCTTTCAAGTTTTCGCAACTGTATATATTTGTCTGGTTTAGTGGAGAAAGTAAATTGAAACTGTTGGGGAAGATTTATCAGAAAGCACTCCAGACGAATAGACTAGTTGACTTGGATCTTAAAGCAAGAAGCAAAAATAACAGAAGTGTCCTTTAATTGTGCAGGACAACATGATAAATTGTAATGACAGAGTTCATATATAATGGTTCTTCTCTAACTTGTCTTCTGAAATACCTTATTTTAGATGAGCTTGCAGCACTAGCCATGTATCAGATTAATGCTTTTGCATTTCCAGTGATTATGTTGGCAAGACATCAGTTTCAAAAACAATTTTGTATTCATCACTCATCTCAATGAAAATAATAGAATACATTACTTCAGTTTTAATAATGGAAAGATTTAGGAGTAACAGGAGTTGACTGGCATGTCTTTTTTTTTTTTTTTTTTTTTTTTAATGTTGCCAGATGTGAGGAAAGAAAGTTGGGAGAGTAAAAGAAACAAATAAAAGTTGCTTTATATTCAGTGACTTGTTAATGATTTGTATGTTGTAAAAGAAAATTATTCAAAGAATTAAATTAAAAGTGATAATTCTATTGATGAAAGGTGATTTACTTCATAATATCTTACCCATGAAGTTAAGTAACATGGTGAATCAGGTGATGTGAACAGAATATGGTTAAAACAAATAAAAACTAGAGAAACTGAAAATCCTTAATTTTTCTTGTACTCTAAAGGACTAAGGTAACAAGAAAAACTACCATAAGAAAATATAGAGGCAGTTATATCCAGAGAGATAGAGTACCTGCCATTATTTAGAAGAGGCAGAAGCCACTGGAAGCTTTAGGAGTAGGACAGCTTCACTAGTAATTGGAATGAATTGCTGCTAGAGGCTGAGCATGATAATAGTGAAACTGAGCAACTCATGGGGGCTGAAATCTAGGAGGTCTCCCCCTTTTTCCGTGGATTTTTTTCTCACGGAACCCCTAATAGGTTCTCACAAGGAAGATCCAAGAAAAAGCACTCAAGGCCATTGCAGAGGGAAGAGGAAAAGTAGCCAAAGTATAACCCTCCCATTTTTTCTCCATAACAAAGATCTATTTTTAGAGGAAAAGATTCCTCCAGGGCAATGCTGAAACATTTTTAGACCTGAGTTTCTCTGGTCTTCCTGTCATTCTTACAGTATAGGAAATAGGGGAGAAACAGGAATATTGTCACCAGGAGGTAGAGCTTCAATGAAATAGACTGGGAACCCTGCAGGAATGAAGTAAATGGTACAAAAAGAACAACCAAAACCAAAACCAAACTTTACCCCTGGAGAAGAGACAGAAATATTTGTGTATATCAAATACCTATAAGACACAGGCCAACTAAAAGACTGAGTCTTAATCAGAAGATTATGGAATGTTTTTCTTCCTCTACATACTACCATTACACCAGTAAACCTTTTGTATTATAACAGTAGCTAAAAAATGTTATAAAACTTAGACTTTCTTTGAGTAAGAGTGCAAAGAGAAATCCCAAAACCAAGACTGAAGATAAAAACAAAGATATTAGGGAAATTTGAAGCCTCTCATATCTACAACTACAATACACATTAAACACAACTCAACTCCTAGCTGTATTAATGCAAATTCTCACACTAAAGGCCTATTTACTTCAGTATATTTCACTCTATTCAACATGTGCTACTTTCAACAAAGATGTAGAACAAATGCCAAAGTCAAGAAAAACACAGTGGGAAGAAACAAAATAAGCATCAGTACCAGACTCAGATAAGACACAGATTAGAATTTATATGATGTGATATAATAAAGATATATATTATACAGAATAAAAAATAACTATAATTAATATGGTAAGCATCCTAGTGTACAAAATAGAAATGTGCAAGAACAAAAGGCAAAGCCTTCAAATAGATGAGAAATATGCAACCAAAATCAAAAGGAAACATTTAAATTGAAAACCACAGTAACAAAAGTAAAGAATGCTTTCAATTGGTTCATCTGTATACTCAATACAAAGAAAGAATCAATGAACTTGAAGATAGGTCATAGAAACTTTTCAAACAGAAATGTGAAGAGAAAAAAATAAAAAAGAAATGTCCAAAAACTATGAGGAGATATCAAAACGTGTAGCACATTCATAATTGGAATACCAGAAGGAAAAGAAAGAATGGGGCAGAAAAATACTCCCTGAGAACTTTCCAAAAGTAATGACACTAAACCAGATGTTCAAGATGTTTAGAGAACACACAAAAAAGATAAAATACCAATAAAATAAAACAAATTACGAAAACAACAGCAACAACAACAACAACAACAAAACCCATCATATTCAACCTACATACAACCAAAAACAAAGAGAAAGCCTGGGGAAAAAAACACCTTACCTATCAAAAAACAAAGTTAAGAATCTTTCATTAGAAACCTTGAAAGAAGGAAGAGTGATGAGGGAGATAGAAGAGTAATTAGCCAATGCTAATAAAAATAAATCAAAGCCCCATTTAATAAAAAGATTACAAGTTGCATTCAATGTCCTCTTTTAACTTCTAAAAGATTGAAATAATACTGTTAGACAATACTCATATAAACCTAAACATTTAGATATATATGAACTCAAAGTGATAAGAAAATATTACAACTGCAGAAGGTGCTCAAAATGGTCCTATCCTGTCTCTGATAAGACAGAAACAACAGAGCAAAATCACAAGCCACACTGCCAAAGCATGTGCAGAGAAGAGGACTTTGATCTTTAGCTGCATGCAGAACAAAAGTCTCACTCCCCAGCCCTCCACATGTAATCAAAGGACTGGGACAAAACTGGAACTTGATACTGGAACCCTTTTGGAAGCGAAGGGTTCATTGCCCAAGAAGATTCAATGCTGGTGCCCCTTATCATAAATGGCCAAGTTCCAAGGTCCTTCAATTAAAACTTACTCCACCAGCATTTTCACATAACTGTTCCCACTAACTCCTTAAAGACCCAACATGAACCCTAGATTGGGGAGACAGATTTGAGCAGTGCTTCCTGTGAGTTAATTCAGCATTAAAAATTTCCTCTTTATTTTCTCCAAAAAATGGTATCATAGTTTTGACTTCTATGAGCATCAGGCAGCAGACCCTTATTTGGTAACAATATTGCTTTGTTTTTCTGTGTCATCAAATGTAATATACATTTGCTTAGTATATTATTAATAAAATGTATTTTTTCATATTTTATTAATCTGGAAACCATATATTAAGAAATACAAGAATAATAATTTTTTCAGTCTTATCCCTTTGATGACATGTTACCCAAACCTGAGTATGTGGGTGTTATAACTGGAAATGACATAAACAATGAGCATATTTTCATATAATACTTGACTATTTATAAAATTCTCATATACATCATCTAATTGACTCTTCCCAACAATTTCACAATGCAGCCATTGATATAATCTTTATTTTCTAAATTAAAATATGTAGAGATTTCATTTAGAACCACAAACATAAAGGAATGGAATTCAGATTCAGTTTTTCAGGCCCAAGGAGTTGCTTAACAAAGCAGTTATAAGCCCAAGGCTCTAAAAGAATAATTAAGTGAACTAAATATAAATTGGCACAATTTTATCAGACTTTTTTATATATGTTAATATAAAAACTATGAACTTTAAACCACAACCTCAACACTTAAATTTCTCTACTCCATAAAGACTTACTTAGTGCTTAGTATAGAAATGTTTATGCCTGTACAGGTGGCTGTCTCCTAGTCATCTGCTCTCCACTTCTCAGGAAATGAAAATGAGATGTCATCTGGGAAATGCTGCTTTGCAAAATATGTATATGAATTCAGTAGTTTCTATTAGGGTGGAATTTTTTAACAAGAATATAATCATGATTTAATCACCAGTGACTATAATTAGTTAAAAAGAGACTAGAAATTCAGGAGAAAATCAGATAGAAATTTTTAAATGTTCTTAAATGCATAGTTAATGTATTAAGTAAGATCTAGTAATAAAATTACTACAAAAAAATCATGGAAGATTAAATTTGTTCTGAAAGAGTTTTGTTGTACTACTCTTAGAAAAATTTTTTGTAAGGAAGAACAGAACAAGTAGACTAGATGTGATGGAAACCACAGTAATTGTGGAAACCACAGTAACTGAAGATAAAGAAATTATGTCACATAATAGCAATGCTGTTTGGAGAAATAACACATATGCAAGTTAACACTTTTCTAACAAAATATAATGATAAAGGTGGATATTCAGAGTAAATAAGTTCTTTGAAAATATCTAAGGATTGTGGTTCATTAAAGAGAAAGGCAGAAGATCACATCGAACCACTTATAGCCTTTTAAAAAACTATAAACTCATCAGTTGCCAGTTGTTTTAGTTGTAGGGAAATCTTTTGTATGAGGAAGAGATAGAACTGGAATTTTGACCAAAGAACAGACGCCTGTCAAGTTTTCCAACACTTTTTTGTATGCCAATCTAATATGTTCAAAGTAGGCATTAGTTATCTCAGCCCATGCAAAAAAAAAAAAAAAATGAGTTGGCTGTATATGTACATCAGTGTCTTTCATGTTCAAATGTTTTTCTTCTAATATAAAAACCAATATGTGAAAATATATAAAAGGTTGCTTCTGCTTTATGCCAGAAATCAGGATGACTTAATAAACTAAGAAAAATCTCAGTAAATTTAAAAGATATAGTGTATCCATAGGTAGATTATATATAGCTGAAAGTATTAGATAATTTTATGTGGTAGGAAAGAAAATATTCTTGGAATGTGCTATTTTTGAAGGTAACAGAAAAATAGCAATACTGGAAAAGATTCAAAGAAATTTATTGAAAGTGTAGAAATACACAAACACATTATATAATTTTAGCCTGTGTGTAACTAAAGGGTCAGTGAGAGCATCTCAAAAATTCACCAACAAAAAGAACAGTATTTTGCTTTTATTCTCTTTTTTTTTGTGTCAAAAAGCTATTCTTCTGATTTTTATGAATACACATAATTAGCATTTTCATGGTGGTAATGAGTTTACAAGTGCTTTTCTATGCTCTATCTCATTTAATCCTCAAAATTACAAGAGGCAGGTAGAGAGGGCCTTCATGGCTCAGAGATATTAGTTGACTTCCTCAAGGTGACATAGCAAGTAAAGTATGGAATTTAGCTTTGAACTCATGTTTTTTATTTGACCCCAATTCTGCTTCTTTTTCTCCAATACTTTTAATGCAAATAGTTTTGTGTTGTTTATAGATTAGTCAAATTTAGCCCATGACACTAGGCTACCTTCAATGATTTTTTATTTATTTTCCAACTTTCTTTTAAAAAAATTACATACTCTGCTTTAGGCACTTTGTTCTGCTTTCTACTATCTTATGATCATTTTCTGCCTTTGTTTCAAAAATTAATTAATTAATTATAATCTTAACTATTAATATGTCAATGGGATAGCCAAGCCCAATTTTTTTAAGGTTCTTCTATAGTATTACTTGAAGTGAAAGAGCACATCTGTATCTTCACATGGTGCTCCTCTATGCTGCATTTCCAGATAAGCTGCAAACAGAACTTTAGAAGAACTAGCAATGTGTAAGCATGGTGTAGTCTCATTCTTTTTAGAAAAATCCAGTAAAAGTATTGGGCTGCCTATGTCTTCATGAAAAATACTATTACCTAGTTTTAAGGTATAGTTTTCAAAAATGTAAAATCATGAATCATAAAATATAGAACTTATAAAATAAGTTTATACTTTTATAACATAAAACTCATAAAATATAAAATTAACATGTGTTGGAGATTTTATTCAACTTCTTAATTGTTGGGGAAAACAGTAAGATGTCAAAAATTGTTCAAATTAGAATTTAATGTAGATATTTATATTCTCTACTAGATTAAATTTATTACATTGCTAAAAACAAGAATCATTTGCATTGCCATGGACAAAATAATAGTTTAGTCAATAGAAATTCAATCAAAGGCTTATATTATTTAAGAATCATGTAATACCCTGTGAGGGTTCACTAGAAAATGCCCAGCATTACAATGAAAGAATACAGAATACACTCTTTTAAACATTTCCCAGTTTTGAATAGTAGAACCACTACTCAACTTTTCATGTTCTAACAACTGCATTCAGCTATTCCCCAGGAAATGAAAAGTATTTGGTCTGTATTAACATAATTGTAAAATAGACTGTATGGCATTTTCTGAAAAAAAGGAGTCTATTGCAAATTAGTCTATTGTAATTTTAATACCAAAGCATCTTAGGAAACAGATATTGGTCATAATTTTAAATAATATATTTTTTTATCACTTTTAGATGTCTTTCATTCTTAACCAAAACTATGAATTATTATAGGTATACTCTAAAACAAAAATTTTTTTTTCTTTTCTTTTTTTTTTCAGACTTCAAAATTTATTCATCAAGTTACTATTATGCTAAATCCAGGTCACTCCAAAATTCCACATGCAGTATTTTTTTTTTTTTCAAAATCATCAGCAGACCATAGGTGATGTATACTGCCAATGGAGGTACAACATAAAACATGGATTGATTTATGACATGTCCCAGGAACCTAGTTTCATCATCCATCATATCTATTATTAATAATGTCTATTATAAACAGCAAAATAAAAAACTAACAGCATATGTAAATACAACATAAAAGACTTCACTTCTCTTGTTATATGGAAATAAAAATTAAAAACCATGATTTTTATTAAATTAGAAACTAAATTCATTGGAGCTTAATCTTATCCTTTTGTCTCATAAAATTTTAGTTTTCAGCAGCTTTTTTAAAGCTATCATTAGTAAATTGTTGTCATAATCAATATATTTCTCTAGTATTTTTTTCCACATTTTAGAAGGTACTTAATTTTATTGTTTGTTTTACATTTTTATTTTAGCAGAATGTTGTTAACCATCTTTGATTTATTTTGTCATCAGTGCATGGTTTTTATTCACTCCAAACTCTAGATTGTATAATCATTTCTACCTCTGCTCATATAAGAGCATATTTTCATGTTGGTAGCAGTTGAAAATGCAATTTAAGAATATTTCAGACCATGTCTCTTTGTATAATCCAGAATCAAATTCTATAAATTTTTATGTATATGCGTATGAAATTAGTCAAATCTCAGTATTTCTGATAGTTATCTTCTATGAAGTTGCAATGAACACCATGTGAGCAAATACTAAACCATTGCTCCAAAGAAAAATTGTGTGTGTGTGTGTGTGTGTGTATTATGTCACATAGATTATGACCTTAAATACCAAAATAACTAATCCTGGTAGATCCTGTTTTCTTTATTTTACAAAAGAGGCAGTGCGTTTCAGAAGTGTTAAGTGATGTACATATCTGGGACAGTCTCACTAAAAGATGCCTGCGTTGGGATTCATACCCATCCAACTGGCCCCAGAGCCAGAGCCTCTTGCACTTAGCTCCACTGCTCCTACCACCTCTATCCTCTGGTCAGAGAGCTAAAACAGACCAGAGGTCACATTGGTGAACCTCAGCTGGGAACACATGGATCAGGCAGCTCAACTGTTTTGGCTCTGAACATGTTGTGGAATAATCTGAAGATGTTATAAGTATTAATTTCGATTTTCCTAAGTATTAGTGAGTAGGCAAATTTACAAAAATGGAATCCACAAATAATGAGGCTTGACTATATATGCACATTTGGTTTATTTAAATTATCAGTTCCGTCATAGAGACACAATCTCGGTTCAATTCTATATGGCCTTATTAGAAGGAATGTTCACAATTACTTTATGAAGCATGAAGAATCTATCTGATTCCATAGACTTGACTTCATTTCTTTTCTCAATTACACTTTTAAAAAGACGTTCATTTGTTATCTAGGACCCAGAATAATATTTAGTGAATCACAATTTTAGTTTTTTCTTTGCCCTCTAATTAATTTGTAATACAGTATTTGATAATTCTTATTAATTTATCCAATTGTTTATATAAATTATTGGAATAAAAATAATTTTAGAGTGCTAGAAACATTTAAGTATAAATACTTACTTTATATGATAGTTTTATAGCATAAAATCTAGATCAGATGTAAATGTTATTAAAACCAAGAAAAGGATGTTTTAACCTTTGTTTTGAATTTTCTGTCACATATGTTTTCTCAGGAATTTCAAAGTAGGCAGGTGGATTTTCACAGTTCTGTTATATAACATAGAAATATGAAAAAATATGTGTATACATGCACACATTTTTATACATTGAGCAATCTATTATTATTTCCAGATAGGAGCTTAAAATGCGAAAGGAGCATTCCATATTTAATTTAGAAATTAAAGCAACAGATCTAATATGTTTAATAGCATATTTCAACTATGTCTATAAAAAAATTGGAAAGATTTTATTTTTCCAAGCTGATTGACTGTTTTGTTGGATTGCTGAGCTCTGAAATGAGAATAGGATAATCTTTTTAAGGTATTCTCCCTCTCTTTTGCTTTAAATGTTTTTATTTTTTTCCCCACGTATTTTAATTTAACTTTTAATAATGCCAATACTGCAGTCTGAACAGCAAAATTGAGAAGAGAATGAAGTGATACAAAAAAATGCGTTTGTCAACCATGTTAGTTTTGTCCAACAAAATTATCATGATATCCCAGTGTATGTATATTGAATTTTATGGATCATATATAAATAATAACTTACATTGACATAGTCTCTTATAGTTAATCACATTCTAATTTTAGTACTGTGGCAGAGATTTCCTTATCATCCCAATAAAAATGATTAAAATAATGCATAAAATATAAAATACATTGACAAGTTGACAGGAAAGTAAAGCCTATTTAGAAGTCAAGTCTAAGTAAAAACAGAAATTCTTTAGGAATCACTCATGTGATGTTCTGTGAAATGACCAATGATCTAAGTCTGTTAGGATTATATTAGACAGAATGTGAAAGAGTTAACATAGCCTAAGACAAGACTGTAACTGCATGCGTTTGTCTGCCTCTTATGAATGTGAACTGCTTCTGATCTACCTTCTTTAAAGTAACAGAGAACAATGCATTCACCAGTTCAGTGACACATTCTAAACCCAAGGCTTGATCTGCTGTGGCAAAGATAAGGCATTGGGTACAACAGATGCAGTCAGGGCCACTCTTTGGTAGAATTTGTGATTCCTCTCTAGAATCCATCTGGTTTATGTGAAGAGCAGACTGGAATATTGAATAGAATTAAAATGGTATGAACAAATCATCATCCTTTAGGTCTTTAAGGGTGACATTAGTTTGCTACAATTTCCTAAGATGCAATATTAGAATTATTATGTTGGATTAAAATGGCAATTTTGATGGTTCAATTTGGCATTCCCCCTATAATAATTTTTATACCACAGGCTAAGTAAATATGTGGAGTTTCTAACAACTACCAATTTTATGTATTCCAGTTACACATTTGGGAACCGGAGTATTGACCAACAGGTATGTCTGTGGACCCAGTGGACCTATAATAAGCTAGATCTGGGTCAGGATTTTACTTTGTATGTTAACTGGGTATAGAGGACATGATGTTTAGGCCTCAGGTGCTAGTGAGAATTTGGAGTAAGTATCCTCAAATGTTTCAGTATTTCAATTTTTCATGGGCAATAATTTTCTCTGGGGAAACTATTATCATATATGATTGGCATGGTGTTTTTGTGCTCTTCCATTGAGTTCCTTTCAATCTCTCAGTCTATGGGTTCTGAGTCTAAGAACTGGATCAGGGATGAAAACAGGGCAAGAGATTTTAACTCCCCATCGGTGTGACTGCCTCAGACCATTGATAATTCATTTTGATTTCTTTTGATTGTATAAATTAAGCCCTTTTTGGGTGCCCAGCTTTACTGCCAATGTGAAAGCCATGTTCTATCAACCATCTCCATTGCTGTCTGTGAATTAAGTCACCACTGGCTGTCAGTCTGTCCCTAACACTCATTAAAATAATTGCACCGATTTGCTTCTGATGATTAAGTATACCATGTTGACTTTTTTATTTAAGGAATCTCTCCTTTCCCTAGCAATTAGGGAGCCTAATTCTGTAATACTATATCCTACCATCATCACTTCTGACCTATAGAGGGCATTCAACACTGAGATTCTTGATGATCTGTGTGTCCCTCTCACCATTCTTTTTTACTTTAGTAAATGAGTGCCCTTCTATGTGTACGTTCAGCTTTAAAATATTTTTTTATATTTAGTAAACTAATCCTATTATATTTGCCTTTTTTTCAAAAAAATCTTTTTGCCATCCTAGGCCTACTAATTTCTATATTAATATTAGATTCTGTTTTTGAATTTACATTAAAAAAAACTGTTAGGATTTAAATTGGCATTATATACCAGGATAGACAGAAGCCTTGGCCTCCCAATGGCTTCTAATATAACTACTTCCTGGTGTCCATGCTTTGTATAAATTTTTCCTCTTGAGTGTGGATAGGACCTTTTAATAATATGCTACATTGCTCCCTTGATGTGTTTATGTTCTATGAGCCTTATAAGTTAGTCCCACTTGTCTTTATATTACATTGTACAAGACTCCATTGTGCCCCAATAGAGTGAGAATCACCTGCTGAATTTGAACAAGTAAGCCAGCATGTTGTGAGGGGACCGCTTTTGGAACCTGAGGATTGTTTATAAGAACTGAAGGCAATTTGGCCATTAAGCAGCAGGAAAATGGAGAACTCAGACCTACAGCCTTAAGGAACTGAAATCTGTCAACATGAAGCTGATGTGAGCTTCAGATGAGATTGCACTCCTGGCTGGCAATTTAATTTAAGTCTTGATATACCTTAACTAGAAAACCTAGCTAAGCCCTGTCCAAACTTCTGGTTTTAGAAGACTGTGAGATAATAAGTGTGTGGTTTTTAACTGTTAATCTTATCATAATGTATGAGTTAGCAATAGAAAATGAATAAAAATATTATATTTAGCTTGCTGATCCTTGAACGTATTATATGATTCTATTTATTGAGGTCTTCTTTTATTTATTTCAAAAAGTTACTTATAGGATTCTGTGTAGACATAGTGAAGAACTTTTTTTAGGTTTAACTTTAAATAGATTTTGAAGGCCTCATAAATACTATTATTTTAATTTCATATTCTTTTGGACACATTTGTATATTGGCCTAATATCCAGTAGCCATGTTATATTAAATTGTTTATTCTAATAATTTATCTGTACATTCTTTTGGATTTTTTTTGTGTGAAGAATTACAAATTGTTTCATACAATTCAATCCTTACAACATTTATAAATTCAATGTTATGACCAGGACCTGACCTCCAGTAGAATTTTGACAATAAAGGGTGATTGTGGTTATCCTATTCTAATTTTTATTCAGAATGAAATGTGTAATTAGAGATACAATTATTTATCAAAATATATCAGCTATTAAAAGATTAATTGCAATAATTTTATAAAAAGTATTTAAGGAATATAAACACAATAATCATAAAGCAATAAATAATCATATAACAATTAAACAATTAAATATCGTACCTGAAGTGTATAATATTTCTGTATCAATTAACATATTAATCATTAGTTTAGAATTTTAAAACTGAAATCTCTCTAGTTCCACTTAGTTTCATTAGAAATGGTTACCAAATGTTAAAGAATAAATAATGATAACTTTAAATGCTTTTTCCCAGAGAAAAGAAAAAGAGAAAATATTCCGTATTGTCTCTTTATAATATTAAAATAACCTTAATAACAAAACCTAACAAGAAAATTAGAGGCAAATAAAATGAAATTTGACGTGAACTAGAATCAAAAATTCAAAACAGTGTTAGCAAATAAATTTCAGCAATGTATAAAATAATTATGCTTTTAGGAAAAAATACATTCTCTAAAAAACATCCTTTAGAATTAATTCATCATCATATATTAAAATCAGACCTAATTGTCTTAAAGCCCAACAATTCTACTTTGAAATATTGCATACTAAAATGCATTGTGTGCAGATGCTATGAAACATACAAAAGATGAAAGATGTTAGAGCAACATTGTGGTAGCAAAAAGAAAAAAAGTACATCATCCAAATTCATTAATCAAATTCATTAATACTGTAAAAGCTACATTACATGTGCTATAGTCACATAGGAATACAATGCAGCAAATAAAAGAACAATTTTATTCTTTTTATCAACATATGAATAAGGATGACTCCAACATAAAATTGAGTCAAAAAGCAGTATAGAAAGATATACTATAATGTCATATAAATTTGAAAATGCAGAACTAAACAGTAAAATTTTAGAGATACAAACAACTAGTATATCTAAGGAAAATAAGAATATAGTAAGTACAAAATTAGGAGAGTAGTTTCAACAAAGCAATGAAGGTTACACAGAGACTTAAAAGTCAGGATAATGTTCTTTTTTAAACTGAGAGATAATTTGGTTGATTTTTATATATTTTATACTTTAAATATACTCTATAAATATTTGTATATTCTCAATATGTAATAGAAATAAAATAAAAAAGAAAATTGCTAGAAGTCCTTAGAGTAATTGTTCATGCTTTATTAACAGAGTCATAACAATATGCTATTTATGCAGGGCATATTCAAAGATTTATCTTCTCAGCAATGTGTTAAATTAGAACTGTGACATTAGAGACATAGACTAATGCTTTGCTGTTTCTCCTCTCATTTAGAATTGGGACTATATCAGAAGATAAATTAGTTCTGCGGTCTCTCTTTAGACTTGCACTGGGTAAAATGAGTTTCTTTTACCAACACACTGTCAGTCACCATTCTGAGTTTAGATTCATGATTATGCCATTTACTCTAGCTTCTGTAATAATAGCCATGAAAGGACAACAGGAATGTTAATGCTTAGCCTCAGCTGTATCTAATGGAAGAAAATTTACTGCTTCAACTTCTTAGTAACTGGGCCTTACTGGCAATTAGCCACTTCTTTCATATTAGTATAAATACAGGGATTAAAATGAAACCAAATAAAGGACCATTTTCCTGACTTTCTCTGTGCCTTTAAAAAAAGTCATTAAAATAAAGCATGCTTACTGCCAGAACTTTAGAAAACACATAATCATACAAGAAACCAGAAGAAAAAGCCTACTGTAGTATATAAACGCTATGCTCACCTCCTTTCACAACCACATCAAAATTACAATCATGACTGAGAATTACTTGAAGTCTAGCTGAATAGAAGTCTTATAACTAAGGACATACAGAAGAAGCCACCTCCAGACTGGTAGGATAGGTAAAAAAATGCTGAAGGGGCTGGTCCTACATCTATGTGTGGCAGTTAAAAACAGGAGGGATATCTCAGCTATGGGGGTCCTGCCTGAGTAGCAAGGCTCCTCAGCCCAGGGTTCCAGTGATAGGAAAGAAGTCCCCATAACCCGTGGCTGTGAAAAGTAGCAGAAATTGTGGCTGAGGGAGAAGGAAGGCTGCTGAGTCCTAGGTATTCCTCTTAAAAGGTTTGTGTTCAGACTTATTCTCTGATGGACTCACTCACTCTGAGCTCCAGTGCTGGTTCAGCAGTTTTAAAGGTGCCAGGGATATTCGAGAAGTATATCTAGCTTCAGGGAAAAGAATGAAAGGGCAGCTTTCTCCCAGACAGAAGTGCTGGCAGAAGCCATTGTTTCTTTGTTGAGACCTCCCCCAACCCAGTGTGCAGATGCAGGAAAGCACCATATCTGAGTTTCTATCAACCTGGATAACAGCCCTGGTGATCTTCTGAAATCTTTAAGTGGGACTTGCAGTCCCACCCAAGCCACTCCTGGTGGCTTTTTCATACAAATGGTCTGTCATGGCTCATGCTGTAGACTTTCCTAAAAACTCTCAAAGGTTCACAAAACTTCAAGCAAACAGCATCTAGCCTCAGTATACCCTGTACATTTTGCTCAGCAGCCCCAAGCCCAGCAGTAGCGGCAGATGGCCTTGGTTCACAAGTTCACCTTTCCCAAGTACCTCCAAGGCCATAAGTTCAACCATATGCAGATCAGTTTACAGGTGGCCCTGGGCAGGGCACAAGCAGTGGCTGAACTTGGTTTGCACCAGAGCCCCTCTCAAGAGGCCTTAAAACCAACACAGGCAGTGGCCAGCTTCACACCACATCAGAGCACCACCCAACCACCTTCATTAATGACACACCTGAAGGGCAGACTTGGCAAGGTAGGCACCAAAACCCTACAAAAGCAAATTCTGTTTTGAGGGGTCAGCTCTGCACAACAGCTCCTCCACTGTAGTCATTGCCTGTTCCCACAACCAATCAGTCTGAGGATCAGTCCTTCTCATTAAAGTCCAAACACCAATCAAGGCTCAGCTACAATAGAAGAGCATACACAATCCATGCAAGAAACACACCTGGAGCACCTGGCTCAGGTGACTAGGGAGATTGCACCACTGGACCCCACAGGACATGTATTATATCAGGAAACTCTACTAAGATCAGAGGCACAGTAGCCTTACTTAATACACAGAAACAAAAATAGGAAGGCAACCAAAATGAAGAGACAAAGAAACATGTCTCAAAGAATAGAACAGATCTCCAGAAGAACTAAACAAAATTGAGACAAGTGATCTACCAGATGCACTAGTTATAAGGATGCTCAATAATCTCAGTGAGAACCTCAACAAAGAGATAGGAAACATAAAAATAAAGATAGAAAACACAAAAAAAGAACCAGTCAGAATTAAAGAAGCAATAACTAAAATGATGAATACATGAGAGCAGATCAGCAGTAAATTAGATGAATCAGAGCATTGAATGAGCAATTTAGAAGGCAAGGTAGCAGAAAATGGCCTATCAGAACAACAAAAAAGAATATAGATTAATAAAGAAAAGATAGATAAAGGGACCACTGGGATCATAGTATGTATACCATTATCCATATTATAGAGGTACCAGAAAGGGAAGAGGGAGTGCAAGGAATCAAAAATCTTTTTGAAGAAATAATGATGGAAAACTTTCCTAAGCTGGTGAAAAAAAAATAGGCATACAAACCCAGGAAGTGTAGAGTATCCCAAACAAGATGAACCCAGATAGGTCCACATTAAAACACGTCACAACTAAAATGCAAAAGTTAAAGACAGTCTTAAAAGTAGCAAGAGAAAAGCAGTTATCTGCCTGCAAAGGAACTCCCATAAGACTGTCGGCTGATTTCTCAAAAGAAATTCTGCAGCTCAGAAAGGATTATCACAAAATACTTAAAGTGAAGAAAAACAAAGACATACAATCAAGATTATTCTTCTCAGCAAACTCATCATTTAGAATTGAAGGATAGATATAGAGCTTCCCAGACAAGAAAAGCTAAAGATCACCACCAAACCAGCATTAAAAAATGTTAGACTTCTTTAAGAAAAAGATGAAAATAGAAAATGTGAATAATAAAATGGCAATAACTATATAGCTATCAATAATGAAATTTAAATGGATTAAATGCTCCAATCAAAAGACATAGGGTGGTTAAACAAGTAAGAAAACAAGGCTGTTACATATACTTCCAATAGAGACTCACTTCAGATAAAAAGACACACAGACTGAAAGTAAAGGTATGGAAAAAGATATTTCATAAAAATGGAAATGGAAAAAATGCTGAAGTAGCATTTCTTGTACTAAGCAAAATAGATTTAAAACAGGCTACAATAAGATACAAAGAAAGACCCAGGAATTTCACTTATCAGTATTTATTCAAAGAAACTCATAACACTAATTCAAAAAGAAATGCATTCATATGTTTAATGAAGCATTATTTACAATAGCCAAGATATGGAAGCAAGCTAAGTTGATAGATGATTGGATAAAGAAATAGTAATACATATATACAATGGAATATTATTTAGCCATTAAAAAAGAATGAAATCTTTCTATTTGCAACAACATGGAAGGACCTAGAGGGTATTATGCTAAGTGAAACAGGTCAGACAAAGACAAATACCATATGATTTCACATATATGTGGAATTTAAAATACAAAATAAACAAACAAAACAGAAATTAACTCATAGATTCAGAGAACATTTGTTGCTAGATGGGAGGCAGTTTGTGGGGTGGGGGCGTGAAAAAGGGGAAGGAATCAAAAATACAAATTGGTAGTTACAAAATGTCATGGGGATATAAAGTATAGCATAGGGAGAATACGGTCAATAATATTGTAATGTATGTGTCAGATGGGTGCTAGATTTATCAGGGTGATCATTTTGTAAGATATAAATGTCTAATCCTTATATTGTACACCTGAAACTAATATAATATTGTATATCAGATGTAATTGGAAAATAAAAAATATATACATTTTAAAAAGCCTATAATATCAATAGCAACATTTTTGGTATACTTTCTTTAGTTTTCTTCATATAAAAATATTGTCATATTGGAAATATATTTTCTAGTCTGCATATTTTTTTTACTTAGAATTTCCTATACCATTATTCTTTAAGCGCATTATTTTAGTCACTGCATAGTTTCAATATGTTTAATTAACTTAATATCTATTAATAAACATAGGAACTGAATTGAGTGTTTTGCTATTAAATGTTACATATAAATCTTTCTTTTGAATAATAATCTTTGACAGTATATTTATTGATTTATTGTGTAACAGAATAAAATATTAATTTAGGAGTGTTCCTAAGGCTTTCATGTACTCTGCTCATCAAAGAAAATTCTGACTGGATTTCCTCAATTTATTTTTTTGTTACTCTTGACCTGCTCCAGTTGCTTTAAGGTCTTAATTTGCCAGATCCATTTTACTTTGTTTGTACAGAATTGAGGAGCTTTGAAGAAAATGTAGAAGGACATGATGACTTTGTATTAGTCTAGTGGGAGGAGTTTTTTCATAGAGTATTGAAGGAGGGCAACTTCTCAGAGTAAAGGGGTAAACAGAAAAAATGGGGATTTTTAAGAATTATTAATCTGGTTTTAGATAAGAAACTTGATAAGAGCATCATACAAATAAAAGAAATTGTTTTGTATTGAAGTCATCTCTCAGTTGCAGACTTGATACTTTTTTGGCTGTAATATTACTCTAAAACTGACATCTTAGGTTAATGGTTTGATAAGCTTTACACATTTATAAGGAATGTCAAAATTGCTTATTACCTTTCAAAATTGCTTTCCCCAAAGGTTAGGTCAATGTATCTTCTTTACCAACCTGATACAAGAATGCCTTTAGGACTGATTTTAAACAATAATGGAATATTATCATTTTTCAAAAAAAGTTTGTAAATGCGATAGGTGAAAAAATGCTGTTATTTTATTTTGCATTTCTTCATTAGTGGATTGTATAGTTTCCAGTTTTCATATCTTAAATGTCATTTAAGTGTAACTTGATGATGATCATATTTGATTTACTGGGTCTGGATAAAGAGTTTCTTTAATGAATTTGCATATCTCAGTGTTTTAAAAAATATTAATTTTCATATCTATTGGTTACTCCATTTTTATCATTTGATTTTAATCATATTTATTAGTTTTAAATATAGATGTGTTAAAATTTCATGTCATCAAATTGACTTTTTTCTTTGTCATTTAATCTATTGTTATATTCTCAGAAAGTTCTTGCTTATTCTGAGGGTTCAACAAATACTCACCTATACGTTTTAGATTTTAAATATAAAAACTAAACTTTTCATACCTTAGAAGGTATGAAAAAAAAATTTTTAGGGGGTAGTGACCCATTGTTTCAGTACAATATGTTTACTTAATTTTTTTACACTTACTTGTGATGCTACTTGTATAATATATAAATTTTATAATATATAAAATATAAATTTCTAATATATTAGGCTACCTATTTTATGCTATTAACTTGTCTTGCAGAACTTTTATAATTCTAAATTAACTTGTCTTTAATATACAAGAATATATCTCATCAATTATGCTTTTCAAAAATGTCTTTGCTATTCTTACTGTTTTCTGTTCATATAACTTTTAGAATCACTTTGCCAAATTATTAAATAAGTTCTCATTGGAAAGTTGATTAGAAGTAGATTAAATCTATAAGTTATGTTGGGAGGTATTCTCTTTCAATTTATCAAGTATTTTAAATACCTCAGTAAATGTTTGAAATTTACTTTTTGTATATATTAATTTATTCAGTATATCTTTTTGCTAACTGGCACTGTGAACTGTGATGGGCATCTTAGGTTTGATAATGTGCTGGCAAACTTCTGTATTCCAGTTGCCTTATGATAGATGCCTTGTGTCAATGAGGTGAAAGAAACAAGGCAGAAAAATAAATCACTCCATACACTGAAGACATAAACTAGGTGGCCATGAACCTCAAAGAGATGTTTCTAAAGCATTAGTTGGACAAATTCATAGAAATAGTTTTGTGATAATAACTCATAGCTAATTATTGCATATTGACAATATCAAGTATAATTTTGGAATGTTTTGATCTAAAGATACCTTGAAATCTAAGACAAATAAACCTTTTGATGATGTGCTCTTCCCATTGTGGTATTCTAGGAATACATTTGCATTTGAACTGATTGTAAATGAGAAGAAAAAATACTAGGCTACTACTCTTTTCATGCACAGGAAATCATTTCTCTGCTAGTGTGTTATCTATTGTTTCATATAAGTGCTTTATTCTACACAACTAATTTTTATTCTGGAAAGGAACTAAATCAATAAAAAAAAGGAAAGAAAAAATTACTCATAGAGTAGATTCTACTTTACTTTTTGGACAAAATGATATCATCACCACGTCTAGAGATAATTTTTGTATTTTTGTCCTTCTTAATGGAATGTAGTTTGTTGAAACTGTGGCCTCCAATCAAAATATTTCTATGTTTCTATGTAATTTTGATATCTGCCATTACTTCTCTGAGTATACTCAAAAAACAATTTCTTTATAAAGTTTTCATTTTTTTTTACACTGCTCAATTGATTTTTATCGATTCTCTAGTATAAGAAAGGTAAAATTCCCAAAAAACTGCTTGCCTTTTCTGGGTTTGCTGAAATTATTTTTATCGATAAAGTCATGGTATCCATTCTTGGCAGTGTGTTCATTGTTTGTTCCCGAGATAAAGTTTTCATCAATGTAACCTTATGGCACCCAATTATTGTTAATGAAAAAAAAAGTAAACTATATTATCTTCTTTGAATCACATGAAACATATTCCCATAAATTACTGACAAAGAAATTGAAGAACAGAAACTTTTTTGTCAAAGTATTAGAGTGGAGCTTCAGCTGAGAACCCCTATTTTTTTGTATTTTTGTTTTTCAATTAGAGTTGATATTAAATATTATTTTATATTACTCTTGAGTATGCAGAATAGTGGTTAAACACATATAAATTACAAAGTTATCTCTCTGATTACTATCACCTGGCACTGTACATGATTATTACAGTATTATTGACAGGTTCCTTAAGCTATACTTTACACTATGCTTTACAGTGACTGTTTTTTAACTACCAGTTTGTACATTTTAATCCCTTTTTAACTCAGCTCCCAACTTTGCTTTTACCTGGCAGTCATCAGTTTGTTTTCTGTGACTAAGAGTTCGTTCTGTTTTGTCTGTTTGTTTTGTTCTTTAGATTATAAATGTAAATGCAATTATATGATATTTGTCTTTGTCTGACATATTTCACTTAGTATAATATCATCTAAGTTCATCCATGTCATTGCAAGTGGTAAGATTTCATTTTTTTATGCTTGTAGTAATTTTATAATTCTTTATATTTCTGTGTAGTCAGTTGTCACTTCTCTTTCACTTATGATTTTATTTATTTGGATCCTTTCTTTTTCTTGATGAGTTTTGTTAAAGGTTTATCAATTTTATTTATCTTTTCAAAGAACCAGCTCTTGGTTTCATTGATTTTTTTTCTATTGTTTTTTAGACTCTATTTTGTTTATTTCCGATCTGATCTTTATTATGTCCTTTCTTCTACTCCCTTTGGGCTTTGTTTGCTGTTCTATTTTTAGTCCCTTTATATGAAGTAAATTATTATTTGACTTTTTAAATTATTATATTTCTTGTTTCTTGAGGTAGACCTGTAATGCTCTGAATTTCCCTCTCAGGACTCCTTTTATTGTGTTCCACAGACTTTGAGTCATTGTGTTTTCATTTTCATTTGTCTCAAGGTATATTTGATTTCTCTCTTGGTCTCATCATTAATCCATTTATTCTTTAATAGCATGTAATTTAGCCCTCATGTATTTATGTATTTTCAGTTTTATTTTTCTTATATTTTATTTATAGTTCCACACCACTGTGGTCAGAGAAGATGCTTGATAAGATTTCAATCTTCTTAAATTAACGAGACTTGTTTTGTAGCCTAATGTGATATATCTTGGAAAATATCCCATGTGTATTTGTGAAAAATATACATTCTATTGCTTTGGGGTGAAATGCTCTAAAAATGTTAATTAAATCCATCTGGTCTAATGTGTCATTTAAGGTTGCTATTTTCTTGTCTATTTTCTTTCTGGAAAATCTGCCTGTTGGTGTCAATAGGGTGTTAAAATCCCCTACAATGTCTCCTTACTGTTAATCTCTACCTTTATGTTGGTAAACATATATATTTTTTATATATTTAGGTGCTTCTATTTTGGGTGCATAAGTGATTCCTATGATTATGTCCTCTTGTTGGATTGATCCTTTATTATGTAATATCCTTATATATCTCTAATCGCCTTTGTTTTAAAGTCTATTTTGTCTGGTATAAATATTGCTACTGCAGCTTTTTGTATATTTCCATTTATATCAAATATCTTTTTCTATCCCTTTACTTTCAGTCCTTAGTTGTCTCGTCATCTGATGTGTGTCTCATGCTGACACCATGTATATAGTTTTTGTTTTTTAACCATTTGGGTTCCCTATATTCTTTATTTGGAACATTTACTCTATTTACATTTAAAGTGATTATTGATAGGTACATAGTTATTGCAATTTTATTATTTATATTTATGTTCTTCTCCCTCCCCACCCAATATTCTCTTAAAAAAGTCTCTAACATTTTTTTATAATACTGGCTTTATGGGGATGATTTTTTTTAAAGGTTTTTTCTGTCCGGGAAGCACTTTATGTCACCTTGAATTTTAACTGATAACTTTGCTGGGTAGAAGTGTCTTGGTTGTAAGTCCTTACTTTTCATCACTTTGAATATTTCATTCCAACTTCTTTTGGTCTGCAAAGTTCCTGTTGAGAAATCAGCCTTGTAAGTAACAAGCTGCCTTTCCCTTGTCTCTTTTAGAATTCTCGCTTTGTCTTTAAGCTTTGACATTTTAATTATGATGTGTCTTGTGAATCTGTTTGGGTTTATCTTCTTTGGGACTCAGGAATTCCTGGATTAATATGTTTATTTTCTTTGCCAGGTTAAAGCAGCTTTCTGTCATTTTTTTTCTTTAAATAGGTTCTCTATTCCTCGCTCTCTCTCTTCTTCTGGTCCTACGTTGAGGATGTTGTTATGGTTGATATTATCCCAGAGGTCACTTAACTTTTCTCAGTTTTTGATTCTTTTTTTCGTTTTTGCAGTTCAGGTTGGATATGTCCTGCTATGTTGTTTTCAAATTATTGATTCAATTCTTTGTTTCATCTAATCTGTTGATTCTTTCTAGTGTATTCTTCATTTCAGTTATTGTATTCTCCATTAAGAATTTTTTTAAGGCTTCTATGTCTTTTTTTTTTTTTTATGATTACTATCCCTTTGTTGAAGTTCTCACTGAGATCATCTATTCTTCCCATAAGATTATCGAACATTCTTATAACCAGTGTTTTGAACTCTATATCTGATAGGTTGCTTGTCTCCATTTTATTTAGTTCTCTTTCTGGAGTTGTTTTCTGTTCTTTTATTGGAGACATATTTTTTTGTTTTGTTTTCACATTTTAGCTGCCTCTCTGTGTTTGTGTCTGTGTCGTAGGGAGATTTGCTATGTCTCTCAGTCTTAGATGGATGGTCTTATGTAGTAGGTGCCAGCATGGCCCAGTGGAACAACCTCCTTAGTCTCCTGTGCCTGGTGCTTTAGGGGTGTCTCTTAGGAAGTCTGTGTGTGCTCTTTTGTTGTAGTTGAAACTTGATTGCTGTTAGGGCATAAGTGGGTGGGATTTGCTCTTAGGCTGACTGGCTGTGAGTTCTGGCAATTTCTATAGCATACAAGCTGCTATGTGTGGGATGACCCCATTAATTGGGATTTACCTCAGCAGGCTCATCTGCTTGTTGAAGCCACCCTTTGGGTGTGCTACTTGTGGGGCTAATGAGACGAGGATCTCTTGTGGTCTGATGCCAGGCTCTGGGTCTGTTGGTTATGGGGCCCTTTAGGCAGAACTTTTATGTAGACCAAAGTCTGCTACTTCCTGTGACTGGCCTGGGGCTATCTGCTTGGAGCTGCTAGTTTATCTAAGGTTGGTCACTGTTAAGTTAGCCTAGAAGAGGCTACGCGATAAAATGAAGCCAGCTGCCACCAGTACTGTGCCTGGGGCAGCTTAGCAAAAGTCCTGGGCACCCCAGGGCCTGAGGCTACCTGCCATAAATCTTTAGAGATCAGCAGCTAAAGGAGTTTCAGGTGGTATGTGAGTTGAGTGAGGCAAGGTTATCAGGCTGGGGTGAGTGGTATTCCCCAGGTTAGTGAAGATTTAGATTTGGTGTCAGTGCTGAGCCTGTGGACATTTGCAAAAGTCTCAGATCATACTAAAGCTAGCTGCCACCTGCTTTACCTGAAGACTCTTGATATTTGTACAAGAAATACTGCAGCTCAGGCTGGGTCTGGTTGCCTGCCACCTGAATTATGTCTGGAGGTGCAAGAGCTGCAGCCTGTTGATTGGTATTAAAAAAAGACTGCTGCTGAGGGAGTTGGTTAGGGTTTATTGCTCAGCCACGAACATGCCTATGTAATGTATGAGTTAAATGAGACAGGGTCCCAGGGAGTCACCAGTTGGAACAAGCAAAGCTTACCAAACCAGTGCAGATTCAGAATTGGCCATTTTGTGGGAGACTGCAACACAGGCAAGTAGCATCTGCCTGTAGGCTAGAGAGAAGGAATAGTCAACATAGATATGTGTCCCTGCAGCCCTTTGCCTGAAGCCACAGAACTCAGTCTTTTCCTTTATATCTCTGGTGCCTCCCAAGCTGCTATCCTTCCACAGGAGCCCAAGGCGAGTGCCTGTGAGTATGTTTGTGCGCAGGCTCTTTAAAATGACATCTGGGTTTCCTGCAGCCTTCCATCTCACCTGAACTGTCAGAATTTCCACTGACTTTTATAGTCAGATTTTGTGTACACTCCTCTTCTTGGCACTGGAACCCTGGTCTGGGGCACTCTGAAGTGTGAATGGGGACTCTTGCTTCTCCAGTGGGACCTCCACAGCCAAGATAGCTCTCCAGTTGCTCAACCATTACAGGTGGGTTTATGGCAAGCCTGTTTTGCATCTCTGCACTTCCTACCAGCTTTTTTTTTTTTTTTTTTTTTTTTTTTTTTACATCTACAGCACCTGGTATTCCTAGATGGTCTTCTACCCAAGTACTAATCAGGCTTGGTCCTGCTTGGCTTCCAAGATCAGATGGGATCAGGCGTGTTCAGGGTGGCATGTATGTAGACCCCTCCTACCAGTCTTGATGTGGCCTCTTCTTTATATCCTTAGTTATAGGAGTCCTGTTTAGTTAGTCTTCAGATGGTTCTCCACTTCAATTGTTCTATAATTTAGTTATAATTTTAATGCAGTCAGGAAAGGAAGCAAGCACAGTATTTATCTTGACTAGACTCCCAAGAACTCCCTATTACTTTTATCATTACTAATCTATGTTTAATAGAAAAAGTCTATTATCACCTGCATTTATCTTTATTTTTGTTGCTACATCTTTTCTCCTACAAATA
The DNA here is from genome assembly GCA_030015415.1 of Cynopterus sphinx. Lineage (NCBI taxonomy): Eukaryota > Metazoa > Chordata > Mammalia > Chiroptera > Pteropodidae > Cynopterus > Cynopterus sphinx. The sequence goes on along the minus strand of CM057382.1, from coordinate 101,074,592 downwards.
AAATCACTAAATTTTGTGACAATTATTTCTTCCAGAGAACAATAATAAGTCATAATGTTAATATAGTGATTTAGAGTTCAGAAAAGGCTTTTTACAAAAAGATGTCCATTGTTTCTGTGAGATTGGTGGAGCAGAGTTTTACATTTTTGCATGAATGAAAAAAAGACTAAGTAGTTAAGTAATTTTGGTAAATATTACTTTCGTTTCATGCTCAGGGAATTGAAAGAAGGAGCTTAGAAAGTATGAATTAGAGAGACATGGAGCAAACTGGAGAGCTACTTAGAGGTTACACCAGAAAAAGAAAACTCTAGAATAAGACATAGTAAGGATTACAAAAGTATTTTGAAATAAATGTTACCTTTTACATTATTTTATATCAGAAATAATACTCTGGAACATTATTTGTTTGCTTCTAGTTTATGTTTTTAGTTTCAATATTGTTTACTAAATGCAACATCCAAAGCGCATATTGGTTTAATAAATGTGTTTTTAAAATCAATTTGCATTTTATGGAAGACTTTATAAATGATTAATGAATGAGAAAATTATGGTTCTCTGCTATTCAACTTATAATAAGGGACAATAATGAATACATAGATTTTTAAAAATATAAAAATGCAGAAAAGTAGAAAAAATAATATGGAAATACCAGTATTTCCACCACTATTAATTTAAAACTATTGTTTTTTAATATTTACCTAATCTTTTATTAATAAATGCATGAAAGTATTTCAGATGTTTGAAATGACAAATGATATCATTCCCAGTCATATTTTTTTCTTCTTTCCCCAAAGCAGCTACTATCAAAATTTTGATATACGTGGAAAAATATAGCACATAGCATTATTTTCTTATATCTCTTAACATTGTACTATTTTGCATAGATAGCATCAGTATTATGCATAATATTCTGCAATACAGTTAGCCTCTTTTTTTATTAAACATATTTGTTGAGTACATATCAATGGAGGTAAATGAATAAGTATGAATTCCTGCTTTCAGTGCACTTACATATTTGAAGGATAGAGGAAGAGAAAAATTAAAGAAATGAATATACAATATGTCAAAAGTTATGAAAAGTAAAGCAGAGTTAGGGAATGGAGTATACCAAGTGAAAGTGTGGGGGTAGTATTATTATTATAAATGAAATAGCTCTTTATTGGTAAATTGAAATTTTATTAAAAGTCTTGAGGAAATTATAGATGTGGACAAAGGACATTTGGCTTCCAAGCTGAGGAAACATAAGATGTAAGTAAGCAGAGATTGATGCTAGTGTTACATAGTTGGGGGATAATGGTACAAGATGAGAAAAGAGATATAGCAGGAATTGGAACTTGAAAAATAACTCTATATTTATCATTAACAGGACACTTTTAAGAGTGAGAGGAAGCACTGTTAATTACAGGGTTGGGAAAACAAACTAGGACTCTCTTGGGCAAAGCGGGATTTATAATCACTATGTTGTAAGGTTTTAAGTCAAGTTGAGATGATGAAAGCCCTGGATTTGTTTAGTTGTTATAATCTAGCCCCAAAGTTAGTGAGATTTCTCTGTTGTGTTGAAAATAGACTGAAAGAGAGGAGTGGAAACTGGTAGATGAGATAAGAGGCAACTGCTATGATCCTGGCAAAAACGATGTTGATTCATTCTAGAGAGATAGTAAAGCGAATGAGAAGTTGATTTCTAGATCCTAGATTTACTGACAGAATTTTTCTATTTTTTTTTAAATTGGTGTGTGTGTGTGTGTGTGTGTGTGTGTGTGTGTGTGTGTGTGTATGTGCATGTATGAAGACTTAATTTCAGGAAATAATTTCTATGTAATAGTTCTGTCATTTTAATGTGTATATAATTTTTTCTGAATACTAACTTTTTTGTTTATGTAGTTAACTTCTTCCACAAGTTTGTTTAAATAGTTCAGTTTTATTTATAGTTATTTTTAATTTTTTAAATATTTAATATTATTATTTATGTTTACAGCACCTGGTCTTCCTAGGTGGTCTCCCATCCAACTACTAATCAAGACTGACCCTGTTTAGCTTCTGAGATCAGACATCAGGTATGTTCAGGGTGGCATGGCTGTAGACCATGGACTGTAGCTCCACTGGGGCATGAACACAGGACCCTCTGCCTGTAAAGCAGATGTGCTAACCACTACACTATGGAACCACATTCTATTTATAGTTATTTTATCTGTTCAATAATTTATGTAGTTAAACACAATTGGGTAGCCAAATTTAATAATAATTTACTCTAATGTTATACTTTTTGGTCTTTAAAAAAAATACCACCCAACCCAATAATTTATAGATTTATAATTAATAGCTTTGCTTTTACATCTTGACTCCCTTAGGATTTTATTTTTGTCGTGTGTGTGTGTGTGTGTGTGTGTGTGTGTGTGTGTAGCAATTCACTTGTATCAAAAACCTTTATTGAATAATTTGAATGTCATATAGTATTTGAGATTTTCATGTTAGCATTAATCTGTGTTTGATCTATTTTTTCTCACTGACCTATTTGTCTCTTTCTGAATGATTACACCACTCTTTTAATTTTCTAATTTTATAATAAGCCTTGATAACTGGTAATTTTCATTACTTTATTTTTATTTTTTAGAATTGTATTGGTAGTTTTTTATGTCATTATTCAACTATATGCATTTTAGTATCAAATTCTGTAAAAAAATCTAGGATTTTCATTAACATTGAGTGGAATTCATAGATTTACTATGGGAAAATTGGCATTTTAAATTACTGAGTTTAATGTCATCTCTCAAGTTTATTACTGATATGGACAGTATTTTTTCTATTTAATTTTTTATCTGTCATTTATGACTAGGAATAGTACCTTTTTTTTTTTTTGCCTATTTTAGGATGTTTAGAATTGTGCTTTCATTTTCTTCAGGCCAAAATTCAAACTTCTTTGTGCCAGCCTACCTATATAGTCTCATATTATGAACTCCCATACGCTTTACTTCTCAATTCTATTTCCTGCTTTCCTAAAGTCAGAGAAATTTTATGTATCCATGTCTTTGACCATGACATTATATTTGGATAACTTTTCTTTTACTTTTTCACCAGCATTCAAGTGCACTTTATCACATATACTGCCTAACTAGGATAATTTAACTTACCTTATGTGATTATTTTTATATGTAATTTCTTGTCAGCTTTTCCCTTCCCTTGTCATAATTTTTCAGTCTCTCCTCTATAGTTCATAAAATTCTTCACACTATATACATTGACTAAATATGTATCTATCATTTTCCCACAGAAACCAAGAATCACTAATCATATGTAGGCTTTTTATTTCAAATTAATATTTTATAAATATTTAATAAAATTTTATTAACATGTAAAGCAATTACATATGGCCTATATATCTCACATAAAATAATTAGTATGGGATATCTTTCAAAGTATTTGATTATTGAATAGGTATATATCACTGAGTCTAAACCCAAAGCCAGATTTTTATCTCATGACATAAGAAAAATACTATAATCTTATCAAAATACAAAATTTATCTGGTATTTTTGTATATCTTGGGCTCCTGAAACTATTGTTTCACTATAACATTATTCGTCATTTTATGATTGTTCATGCTTATTCAAAAATTTTCTTGATAAATCAATATTTTTTGAACATTTTGAAAATATTAGACAATATCTTCTTGCTAAAGTATAGGATCATGTCTATTAGATACCTGTTGAATTTTCCAGCCATGTGAGCAAATCTGCAATTGATTTACATGCCCCTTTATTTTGGAGCCATGACTTGTTAAAGTTGAACAGATTAAAAAAAACAGATAAGACATTTTGGGTTCAAATATGATTTACTGTGATAAGTCTAGATTCAACTTGAATCTAATCTTGATAATAGGTTAGTGGTAGCCCCCTGAGAACTCATCATCAGGAATAGAATTGTAACAAATCAGGTTTCCCAGTCAGAATTTTTATGTCATCTGCTCTCATTGTTTACATGTCCATTTGGTGCTGAACACGTCTCTTATACTAAGGAACCCTGATTACAAGAAGGGGAATTTTTTTTGATTAAAAAAAAAAATTTAGTGAACAAATAAGCACAATTAGAGATTTCATCTTGCAGATCGTTCCAGCTTGAAATATTGCCTCTTCTTCTTAAACAGATCTTATATTTAAAACTTTCTATGATTTATTCTTAAAATTTAAGTGTCTTGTTTAAATATTACCTTGAATAGGTTTTCAAAAGGTTAAAATTTCTTTTGGCGGGGGTCTATACCAATTTCATTGTTTAAATTAGTTTGAACATAGCATATTCATTGGAGTTTGAGAAGTTCCATACAAAAAATTCATTCTTTATATAAATTTTAAAAAACTGATATATGAACAAAAGAGACAGGTGGGGGTGGAGGGAGTCAGCATGACTACTTTAGAAATGTTGAAGAATATGGCTTACGTATGTGACGAAAACATGCTTCCTAAAGTTGACATAAATAGACACTGATCTAAGGCAGTGCTGCTCAACTCTAGGCCTTGTGGGAAGGAGCAAAGCCTTTTTAGCTGAATACTTCCTGTAGTTCAGAGTACACTAGAGAAAATGCTTTTCATGGGCAGGCAGTTATACAAGAAATAAAAGGAGGAGACAGGTTAACCTTGGTATTCCCAGAGTCCGTTCCCAAATTTACCCGAGTGAAATGTAGTTCTTCCCTTAAAAGGATTAAATATTGGTGTGGAGAAATGACAAGGGAGTTACATTAATTGGTGTTTCTCCATTCTGAAATAAAATCAAGAGAAAGAAGATATCTCCAACAGTATTTATGTCATTCGATTTGCAGTGAGAATAGGGAACAATTAAAACTTGGGGAATTAGGCCACATTTTACTACCCAGGCTAATTTACATATACATTTAGCTTTGGCTTCTGATCCTTGCCTTCAAAACATGGAAGCCTCAAGGCTAGTCATCAAAACAAAAACAGAGTCACTAATCTAACTGCTTCTTGTAACTAGCAGATCCTTCAGCAATTTTATCTCCAATTATACCTTAGTCATAATTTGATTAAATATAATTTTTTGGTAATATCGCATAATATCATTAGTTTTATCCATTTACATGGCTCACCAAAGTATAAATTGGAATACTGTCCCAATGCTTGTTCCCAAGAATTTCAATGTCTAAAGAATTAAAAGTTATTTTGTTTTATTTTATTTTATTTTTTAAATGCCAGTTTATTTATTTATTTTTATAATATATATACATATATTTTTTAACATTTTATTTTTTTATTTTCCCCCTCTCTTCTCCCTACTCCCTTCTGGTAACCACTAGTCCATTGTCCATGTCCATGAGTCTCTGTTTGTCCTGTTAATTTGTTGCTTTTAGCTTTATATCCCACATATGTGATATGTGATTTTCAACTTTTTTGGTATGGCTTGTTTCACTTCATCTGGCTTATTTCACTTATTATTTCACTTAGGTTCATCCATGTTGTTGCAAATGGCAGTACTTCATTACTTCTTATGGCTGTGTAATATTCAATTGTATATATATATACACCACAGCTTCTTTAGTCAATCATCTATCATAGAACACTTTCGTTGTTTCCATGTCCTGGCCACTGTGAATAATGCTGCTATGAATATCAGTGTGCAAATATCTTTTGAATATGAATTTTCAAGTCTTTGGGGGTAAATACTCAGTAGAGAGATTGCTGGATCATATGGTAGATCAATTCTTAGTTTTTTGAGGAACCTCTATACAGCTTTCCATAGTGGCCGTACCAATTTGCAGTCCCCAAAGAATTAAAGTTTTACCTGAACAATTTACAACACATGAAAATTAGAATGATGATTTGATATGTGTATTCAATTTTTATTAAATTTATTCCAGATCTCATTCTTTTCTCAGTAGCTATGCTCTCTGAGCTTTCTTTCATGTTGATAAATAGATAAGATGATAGATGATAGGTGATAGATAGATAAATGGATGGATAGATAGATAGATAGATTAGATAGATAGATAGATAGATAGATAGATAGATAGATAGATAGATAGATAGGTATTCTAGTCATACATAGATATTATAGTTTACATTTTTTAGGGTTTTTTTGGGGGAAAGTCCCGAAGAATTAATAATGTTACTGAATAGCCTGTCAACAGCACCATTTTTTCTTCCTTAAGAAAAAAATAAAATAAAATAAAATAAAATAAAAAAGCACCCTCCTAGTCCAGCTGACTTTTTAGATAAATGTAGGTTAAGTGTGAAAAAATATAGCATGAGTACAGTACCTGCATAAAATCTACTCAAACTACTCAAACCATCAAATCTACTCTGTTCTTTCAATCGTATGTTGAGCTGTGGCATATTATGCCTTCTAAACAAACCTTTCTCTGTGAATTTTTTGTTAGCAACTCAGTGAAGAGATACCATTATGAAAATTATCACTGACACAACACAAAATCCTTAAACATTGTTTAGATGAGAGATTTTAAGCACATTAGGGTGAGTGAATAAATGAGCTATAAAGTAGACATAGTTTGGACTCTATCTTGCTAGGCTCACCAATGGGAAATATGCTAAAACTTTCATAATTCCAGATTTTGATAAATTAAATGTTTGTTTTTTATAGTACAGATGTCAAACTTTGTTTTATATTGGCTACTTTTCTGTTTGCTTACTATTGCTTCAAGATGATGCACATAACTTTAAAAGCAATGGGTATTAAGTTTTCTGTGGAGGCTGAGATTCAGCATGGTCTTAAGATCAGTGCAGTTTTTTAAAAAATCTTCTCTATTTCTTAGAAAGTCATTGCCTTATTAGTACACAGATCATTATCCGAAGTCCAATTCATAAGAGTGTTATGTACAATTTATAGAATTCTGCAGCATATTAAATTACACTTTTTAATATTATTGATAAATTGCTTAAATATCTTTGCATAATTTCACTATGGAATCACCCACTTATAAATAGCAGTTCAAATTTATATGTGGTTGCCTATAAAGTGAAAAATGCAGCATATCAATTTACAGTTTTAACTAGAGTATGATTTTTCCTCTTCTAAGCATCCATTATTCAAACTCATTGCTTGATTATATATTTTTTCCTTTTTATCATCTTCTTCGCCTTTAAAGAGATCATATATAGCAACATAGAAACACTTATACTTGCTTTTAATCTTATGGAACATACAGTTTTCAGTTTCTGTTGAAACTTAAAGCTCTATGTAAAATGAAATGAAGTGAATTTTTAAAAAAAAATTCATATAGTCACAGTACATGAATTGCCTTTTTAGAGGGTTACAGTAACTGAAAACACATTAAGTATATTTAATACCCCCCTTAAATCATTTCTATCACTTTTTAATACATTTTTTATATGGACAAAAGTATATTTGGAAGAGAAAATTTGAATTGCCATTACAGAAAGTCTTCTTTATCTAAATCAGATCCAATAAACTATTGGTATTTTGTGAAGAAAGAACTTACCCTAGAAAATGTTTATATCTAATTCCATTAACAATTTTTAAGAGTCACTAATCTTATTTTTAATAATTTCTTAGTTAAGAAATATAGTATTTAAGGTTATAGAAGATATTACATAAAATTTAAAAATTATATCAGCATATTTTTTTATTTCTCTTTTGTTACTCAGTTTATGCTATTAATTTCATGTATGTGTGTGTGTGTGTGTGTATCCATTCTGTACTTAATAGAGGGAGACCATGAAAAACACCAGAGATCAATTTATACTAAGGGACAGAATTATTTTTTCTGATTCTTTAATGGCCCTCTTTATGCGCAAGCTGCTTAAATTCTGTGTACTCAAAAAGCAAAATTATCTGGTTCAAGGTAGAATTCTCATGGTTTTTCTAATTCTGCTAAATAGAAATGCACAAATTAATGAACCTTTTTTAAGTCAAATATTCGTGAAGGTCAAGTTGTAAGCTATTTAAAGCTAAATCCTCAGTTTCATATGCCTATGAGGCACCTGGACAATTTGAGAATTTAATGATAGTATGTTTTCATCTGAATTTCACAAAGCAATGAATTAAGTCAGAATTTATGAAACGGTACTAGCTGAACATTTCTGAAATGGCCCATCATGTAGAAAGTGCCTGATGTTTATATTATGCTTGATTGAAAAAGAATCCCAACTCTGTGTAAATAAAAAAGAAGTAAGTACAGTGACAATTTAATAGCTCTGGGTAGATTCAGTCGATAAACTCATGAAGTGGCTTAGAGAGCCACTTAAGTTATTAATAAAAAGTCTAGAGTAGAGGTGATAGATATGAACTAAACTCTAAAGACAAAAGAAGCAGAGGAAAGTCAGAGGTAATTCAACTAGGTAAAAGCTAATCATTTGCTTTGCAATTTGTTAAATTACACTGCCATATTTACTTGATGACTGCATGATTCTGAAACACCTATGTAGAGATCCAGATCATAATTTATGCCAAGTAAATCAGAATAGATATTTGATAGGGGAATTGTTACATGCTTTACTAATTTGGCCTTTGGGACCCTTTAAAGAAAAGACTAGTTTGAAACATTTTAAATTCAATCTAAGATACTTTGCCCCTGAATCGTTTCCAAAACTAAGAACACCTTGGCCTTAATTTCCTAGTTTATATTATGTTTTTTTTTTATATCAAAGACATGATATAGTCTTCTAGATAAAAACTGATAAATGCTCTAATATCCTTTAACTTTTTATCTTTGAACTTCAAGTTGAATTCTAGCAGTTGTTTGAATGAATGCTGGTTGTTATTTATAGTTAATTTTTTTATAATAGTAAAGTAATAAGACATTGTTATTGAGTGGCAAAGATATCAAGAAATTAAAGGTCATCAATAATAGAGCTCCAACAACAAATAGTTCAACTAGTAAAATTTCTCCAACATTTTATAAGAAAGCAGTATATAAATTTATAAATTCCTTTGAATTGTTAATTAATGACCTACATATATTTTATTCTATGATGATTTTTATGCTGTAATTCTGAATGTTTGCATAATTTATCGAGATAGAAAACCTTTTATATGTATTTAACTGATTATTTAGTTATATACATATGACATTTTTTCAAGTGTATTATAGTCTTGACCACAACCACCACCTATATTGCTTCTTTGTATACTCTTATTTCCTGGTATAATGTCAAATAGTTAAACTTATGACAGAATAACAACTACTAACCAAGCCACTATTAAAATAATGGTTAGTGGTTAAATTGGTCATGAGTAGACATAATGCTTATTCTGATTTTCTGTGTGTGTTTAAAGATATTTGACTATTGTGGATATTAGTAAATATATCATCCATATAGCCTTGCTAACATAGCCACCATTATTTTTCCATAGTTATCTGGAATGTGACATGACTACTTTATTTCCTTTGGCTTATTTTCATCAGCTGTTGGAGTTGGTTATATTGTACATATTTTTTAGTTTACTTTGGTAGACTATCTTTAAAATCTTCCATTTATCCTTCCAGAGCAGATCTCTATACTTCTCTATTCTGTGCAATCATCTGAACACTGACCAAAAGAATATATCAAATGACTCCTTTGACCTTCACCTTCTGATTAGGAATAGGAGGCATTGACAGGATGTCTTAAAGATAAGATTATTGAAAGGTCAGTTTTTACATCGACAATCTTTTTTTGCTAGATGCGTTTAGTTTGGCTGCATTTTTCTATTAAAGTCTATAGCTTCTCTCAAGGATAATTCTCTGTGTTCAATAAACAATCCTTCTTCAACAGTCAGGCCTAGGGTAGCAATAGTCTTCCTGCTATTACTAATCTTGGGATACTATACCATTTCTTGTTGTGTTTTCCTAAATAATGTTCATACCTTAATAAATTCTCTTTTTATTAAATCCTCATAAAATTATCTAATTTGAGTTTATCATCTATTTCTTGCTCATAACCTGACTTCTATGAAGGATGGCAACCATTATGAAACTTACCACTTAATTTTTTTTACATTTCATCTCCCAGATGCCTTAGTTGCTTCTCATTAGTAGAGAAATATCTGCAATTAGAACTCAGGAAATGAGTTTCTCCAGTAGAGCCTTCCCACTTCTGGTTAAATGGAGTAATAGGAGCTGGAGTGGGGGAGGGAGAGAGAGAGAGAGAGAGAGAGAGAGAGAGAGAGAGAGAGAGAGAAGGAATAGAAGGGAGTGAGAAAGAAAGAAAAGAGAAAAGAAAAGAAAGAGAGTAGAGATGAGAGGGAGGGAGGGAGGAAGGAAGAAAGGTAAATTCACAGATTTTTGGCAACAAGCAGTAAAGAACAGTGATCCCTGAAAAAAGGGATACAGAGTGAGCCCTAAAATCATTCTTTAACTTGTGTAGAAGTTAGAAACCCAAACAGAGCCCAGTGGTAGTCCTGAGTTGAGGAGATAATGCTGAGGATTCAGGAAGGCCAAAATGGTTAGAATGTTCAAGGCATGATAGTGGGATCAAAGAGCTATACAGAGAATGAATTATGGAGATATGCAAAAGGTTCTTCTCAAGTCAGAAATTAGTGAAGGCATGTGACAAAAGTATTTGAGGAAGGGAAAAGAACCACCCAGAGAAAAGAACAAGCAGAATAATGGCTTGTCCTCACACAAGATCAGAACTCTTATGTGTTCTCACCAGCCAAAGTGGAAAAATTCTCATAATACATGAGCTGGGTGGAGTACTTCCAAGAGCACTGAATCACTAGTTGTAAAAAATTAGCTCTTTACTAAAGATTGCTCTAGTCCTGTCTAATGAAGTCTGAAAGTAAGCCTCAAAAGGTTTAAAAAATTTCCAAGAAATGTAACTTAATCCCAGAATTAGGGTCACTAATTAAAGGAATACAAATATCTCTATCAAGTCACAATTTATTATGTGTGGTACCAAATAAAATTATCAGTTATGCAAAGAAGCAGAAAAATATGGTCCATAATGAGGAAGAAAATTAGTCAAAACATCCAAAAATTACATTGTTGTAATTAGTAACCAAAGATATTAAAACAGTATTGTAACTGCATTTCATATACTCGTAGACATAGAAGAAATCATGGGTATGTTAAGGAAAGAAATGGATTATATAAAAACAAATAGCCCAATAAGACATGTAGGGATGAAAAAAAAATCTGTGTGTGAGATAATAGTTACATTGGTGAGACCAACAGCAGATTAGACACTTCAGAAAGAGATGATTAGTGAGTTTGAAGATATAGCAATAGGATCTAGTCAAAGTAAAATACACAGAAAAAAATAACTTAAAATAAAACATCAATGTGCTGTGGGGGCAATTTTAAGTAGCCTACTACTATACATTTGGAGTTCCAGAATAGGGAAGGCAGAAAAAATATTTGAAAAAATATTGGCTGCTGAACATTTTTCAAATTTAAAAGAAAAATACACTAAGGCATATTATAATCAAATTGGTTAAAACCAATAATAAAAACATCTTAAAACAGCAAGAAAATATAGACACATGTACAGAGAAACAGAAATAAGGATGACCGCAGCCTTTTTATTGGAAACAATGAAAACTTTATGGCAGTGGAGCAATATCTTTAATTCAAGGAAAAAAAAACAAAAAACAACAACAAAAAAAAACCCTGTCAAACTAAAACTCATTTTCTAGAGAACTTATCTTTTAAAAATGAAGGTGAGATAGAAAATAGCTACATATTTTTCTCCATTGAACTTGGCTAGTTCCTATATTTTTCAATACATTTTGGCATATGCCACTTACAAATGGGGTTTCAGATACCCTGGTAGTTTGGTCTGAGGGACAAAAGAGTCTTGGAAATAACCTCTTAAGACGAGCTATGTGCTCAAGTTTCTGAAGAAAAGAAGACATTTTGAATTCAGCACTGTGTCACACACAAATTTGGTTTTACCTCAGTATACATGGATTCTGGTTGAGGCCTATATTAAAAGTGCAATTTTTACATAAATCTGCATGAGACAGTTAGAGAAAGAAAATGCTTTGCTTTGGAGCCAATGTGAACAACAGAAACAACAGGAATTTTTTTCACTTAGTCATTGGATACATGACTTTAGTGTTTTGGCAGCTAAAATATTACTAGGGCCCTCTCCTCCTAGAGTTGCATATATTAGTAGCTGGTTTTGTGCCCTCTATGAATATAGTGGTGTTCAGAGCCCAGGGTTTCAGTACATAGCAGAGTTACTACTTCCACTGGTTTGTTACAGGGTAATGAAAATTCAGAGCAGCTTCATTTAGTGCCCATCATAATGGTGAACAGTATCAAAGATGGTTCTATTAAAATGCCCTTTTAGGCTTCTCAGGTAGCAGAGGCCTCAGCCACAGACATTCCTAAAAGAAATAAAAGCAAGGGTGAAAAAATGTGAAAACCTTATGATAAGTGTGATAAATTTTGGACAAAACATGTATGATTGTTATTGGGGATTTTGTCAAATTAATAAATAATAGGACAAAGGCAGAGAAAAGTTAAAATTGAAAAAAAAAGTTAATGTTAATTATAGGCATGTTCCTCAAATATCTTGGGTTCAAATCTTACTACCTTTGTCTTACTACCTTTGAAACTTAGGCAGATTTAGCTTTTTTATAGTTCAGATTTTCACATTTGTAAAATGGTGATAATAATATACCCTACCTCATAGGATTATTATAAGAAATAAATGAGAATATATATAAAGGTCTAAAAATATGCCTCACATCTAATTTTAAAAGTCCATTAAATTTAGCTATATTTATAGTACAAGAAACAGTTTATCAAGGAAGTTTGCGAGAACCTCAATGTGACACTTGTGCAAAGTTATGAATTAATGACCTTTTGAAATTATTCTTTTTCGGAAAATGTTCCCCATGTTATCTTGTCTGGGTGGTCTCACATTGCCTGTACACATAACATCTTTTTTTCTCCACTGCCTCTTATTGAATAGGCAAATTGGCAATAGAAGAGGCAAGATTCTTATTGTTGTTTAGGTCAGCGGTCCTTAATCTTTTTGAGACCAGGGACCGAAGATCCTGTGAGAATCTAATACTTGATGATCTGAGGTAGAGCTGAACTGAGGATGCTAGCTCTGGGGAGCAGTTACAAATACAGGTGAAGCTTCACTGGCTCATGAACCACTCATCTCCTGCTGTATGGCCTGGTTCTTAATGGGCCACAAACCAGTACTGGTCTGTTCCCCCAAGGTTGGGGACCTCTGGTCTAAATCATTGCTTCAATATACAGTGGAACCTAAACCAGGATTGAATTGAAAATTAAGCCTTTAATAATATAAAAAGGGATTAGTTACAGTAATTTTTAACAAAGGCATTTTTTCCTAATGGTCTTTAAGAAAAAAAAAGTCAACATTTAGAAGCATTAAATTCTTTAATTGGTGACCTACACCTGATGCTTTGGGAAAAAAAATCGATATGTTCAACATAATGCAGAGATGAAATGGATCTCAAACTCATGGCTCCATTCTTTCAATGGTTGTTATAAATGCTTAAAAATAATATTGAGATATTGAATTATTATATAATAAACTATTCAATAATAAGCTATTGAATATTGAATAATTCATTGAATAGCTACTATATCAATATTAGTATATGAGCTACTGTTCTAAGTAGTACTTTTGTAAGGTCTCTCTACTCATTGTTTCTCTCTTTTGCTCTTACCCTAATGATTATTTGATCATATCCAAACTTTACCCATCTTTCAGGTTCAGTTCAATCCTATTTATAAAACTAAGTCATCACTAAAAATAGGACCCTCCTATGAATTTGTAGCACTATTGTCTCAACCTTCCATTTCAAAATAATTATATTGTTATCTGCTGAATTTTCTAGTATTAAATTTTGATATGCATATACTGACTCTGTACATTCATTGAGTTTTGTAAGAGTGAGTTTTTTTTATTATTTTTTATTATTTTTATTAGCATAGCACTCAATATTCAAAGTGTTGAAGTAAAAACTTTTCTAATAATCATCTCTTGGACACATTTTACTCTCATTTCATTTCACAAGATTCACTGAAATATGTACTTGCCATTATTATAGCATTTCTTGCAGATTCTAAAAATTTAATTCTGCTTTTGGAACATTTTATTAAATATTCTACAGTGTGTACATTCTCTCTTTTGTTCTTCTAGTTGGCTAAAATTATAATACACATTACTTCTTCATGACCAGTTTTAAACCTCCATGTGATAACATGCCAATCTTTTCTAATTTTGAATGTTATTTTCAATATGGATAATTGCATGCTCTGTAGAATGTACTTGATCAGATGTCTAACTAAACTTCTCAGAAAAGTTAAACTTTTCCACAAAAAAGAAAGAATATGCCTCAAACACTGAGGATTTGTGTTTGGACATGTCATTTGCAAGTCTGCTACTCAGGAGTATATGTGAGGACTATATATGCCTTTACCTATAGTTACCAACACTTTTAATCCATAAAATAAAGTTTGTTCATATGAGAGACACTTTAGTTTATGGGGTAGATGGAATGGGTTCTTAGTAATAACCATTTCAGAGTACAAATGTTCACGCTATCTTTCTTGTTCACTTAAGAAACATATCAATCCAAGGAGTTAGATGGAAGTGTTAAAAAGGATAACCTGGAATTTATTTAAATTTATTAAAAAAGTTAATCATTTTCAATTTTGGTATTTGAACTCTCATTGGTAATACATTAGCACTGTGCATCTCACAACTGTCCATGACATATGGTGCTAGCAAAGTAAATGAGAATCCATGCCCTAGGCTATCACTAGGTAAATATTAGAGAGACTGTGTACCAAAGATCTAAGAGATAAAATGTTAGAGACTGATGGCCACAGTATAATTATGAATCCAGTCTATTTCTGGGGCTAAGAATAGCAATAAATGCTATGTGTTTCCAAGCTTTCTCCCTTTGGCGTTCACTGCCTGTTAATACAAGCATCTTTATGTTTTACTCTAAAGGCTTTTTCTGACTTCAGAGGCCTGAGTTAGAGCAGGCTGAAAGTGCTAGGGAATTAACTACCAAGGACCCCGACAAGTAGCTCACAAATGACAAATGGGAATTGAAGCACAAATGCCTCAATTCTCTCTGTTATCCCATTGTAAAACTCTAGGGCATATATCTTACCCTCTACCGAAAGTACAGAGCCAGATAGAATCCTAGTTGTCCATAACATTAACCTGCTCAAATATTCTATATTGGCTTATTTCCCTTCCTTACTTTAGTTCTCCATTCTCTTGGGATTTTCACCCAAATTGATTACACATAAGCCCTAATTTTACAGTTAAGCTTTTGGGAGAACCCAATATAAGCCATACACCAAAAATGATGCTCTTTTCTTAGCACTAACCATTCCCAGAGCTGCCACACTTGAGGTCTTGCAAGGAAAAGATGAAAAAATATCAAGAATTATTATTATTATCCTCTCAGTGATTAGGTAAGTTCTAAATCAAGACTAGTTTCTTTCTCAGGAGTCTTTATTATGTTTCAATACTTAAAAATATTTTTAAAAGATAGCAGAAAAAAATAGTATGCTGAATCATTGCATTTCATGCTCTGAATATATTGTCTAGTTGTCATCAAGACTGTAATAATAAACAATGTCACCCATAAGCATTTATCTCTGTTAACTTGATTTTCATAGATTTATTACTTAGACAAACTGCCTTTGATATTTTCCACTGAGTCTGTCAGTATAAACAAACTTCTTTTAGATTTACTTCTTCATTTGATTCCTCTGAAGACAGTTATATTGATATTTTAATCTAAGGTGCTTTATTAAAATTTTGGAATACTGAATTTATACTACCCAGAATTTGTAAAGGAAGTTTAGGTAGTTGTATTATTATTTCTGAAATGTGAGTGATGCCATTTGGTTCTCTGGATAGACAAATAATATGAATAAAAACATCAGTTGAATTTCATTCTCAGTTTTCCACTGATTTATAAATCTAAGTACAATCTAATCAAGTTTTATGTGTCTCAGTTTCTCTGTATGCCAAGTGGAGACAAACTAATTACCCTTTAATTTTAAATATCAATATGTGATTAAAAGATTCATGAGAGGATTTATTAGAAGATAATGTCCAATACGATTTGTCTACTTAATCAACCACAAATTTGAAGTAGTTAAAATTTTAACTTTGCTTATAAATGTTCATCTCTGAAATTCTAATGAGAGATAGTAATGAACTGTATGGAAGACATCATATTACTAGGGTGTGGTGAGGTAGGGAATTTTACAAAGTCTGGCTTCATACAATACGACTCCTTCCTGTTAGCCACAAGATACCTAAAGTTTTCAGCTCTGGTGGGTGCTGCTTCAGTTGGCCTCCACTTGCCTTTTTTCAGGGCTGTTATTTTCACCTTTGCTCATATTTTGGCCACTGACAATAAAGTGGTAGCTTATCATGTACTGCCATAATAAGCAAAGATGTTGCTCAAATCGAAAATAATTATACACAGTTATATATAGGGGTGTCTTTCTCATTGAAAACATTAGATTCTCCACAGTTGAGAACTCTTGAAATTAAACAACACTTCAATGAAGAACAGCGGTCTCTTTTCTGGGTGCTGAGGCTGAATGATTCACCAACTTCTCCTTCCACAGATCTCTTAGAGTTGTGGCTGTTGATGATTAATAATTTTATGGGCTAGCAAGAATTGAGTATTTCCCATATGCCAAGCACTGTGCTCACCACCTTTTCTGCACTATCTTATATAATCTTTAAAACAATTATGAGAAATGTTATTTTATTCCCATTTGATAAGTGAGAAATTGAGGCACATACCTGAAGCTTAATATATAGTTGTCTGGCCCTTAAGTTCCTTAGATTCAGAACAAGATGGACATAGTTTAAATCCTGTTTTTGCCACTTACCAGTTAAGTAGTTAAAAGTAAGTTTTATAATCACTCTAAATCTTATCTGCCAGTTCTGAAGTGTGAGTCTAACAGGAGTTGCTTAGTAAACTTTGGTGAGGGCAAAAGGACAAATCAGAGCTAGATGACACCTTTTGTAAAAAATAAAGCACCACCTATAAAATTTTTTAATTTTATCTTTATTTTCCATGTTTGTTAAGCTAAAGGAAAACACATTTTTTTTCTCACTTCGAATTTCTAAAGATAGAAACCTCGATGTATTATACACAATGGCAATTTCAATTTTATGGATTGGAATAATTGAGAATTTCACCTGCCTCTACTTCATCTCTTTCTTCTACCACTTTTTTATACAGTATACCAACTATGTTAAATCTCAAGCTAACAAGGTCTTTGAACATCTCCAAATGTATGACAGAGCAAAACCATTTTCTTTCATTTAAGTAATTTTTTATAACTGAGAAGTGTGTTGGGAAAGGTAATTTAAATATTGAGAAAAAAAAACTGGTGAAATGTTTTGATATCTCAAAATTTTTATTTTTTAAATAAAACAATATTTAAAGAATATCCCTAGAAAACATAATTTATAAAGTTTAGCTTTCCTGAATAGCTTTTAACAGAGGACAGGCATTTGCATGTAAATAAATATGAGATGTATCCTTGAGAAAATTTCTAAAATTTTATTTTAGGGAACATGATTGTGTATGACAATTTTATGTGTTACCTTGATTAGGTCCCAGTATCCAGGTTTTTAGTTAAACTCCAGTCTAGATGTTCCTGTAAAGGTATTTTTTAGATGTAATTTAGATTTAAATCAGTAGACTGAGTAAAGCAGATTTCCCTCTATAATGAAGGTGGGCCTCATCCAATTAGTGGAAAGCCTCAAAAGAAAAGATTGAGGGCCTCTGTGAAAAAGGAAATTCTATCTCCAGTCTGCTCTCAGACTTGCGCTACAACATCAGCTGTTCTCTGAGTCTCCAGCTTGTTTCCCTACTCTGTAGAGTTGGACTTTCAAGCCTCTAAAATCACATGATCTAATTCCTTAAAAAAAAAATCTCTGTCTACACATGTTATTGGTTCTGCTTCTCTGAAGAAACCTGATTAATACATTGTTCCATCATTTATAGCTCTCAACAGCACAAAGTGGGTGCTCAGCAAGTAAAAATGTGAGCTTTAAAGATGATACATGAAAAAAATCTCTCCCACAGAAATCATACAGGAAGCACATCTTTTCAGGAACTCTTATCCAGTCTCAAGAGAAATTTCCAATCTCTCCTAATTTTTCTTTGGATGCACTCCGAGACTTTATTTATTTATTTATTTGTTTGTTTGTTTGTTTGTTTCCTTACTTAAGATATTTTTTTTCAACAATGAGCTTAATTTAATGGCTTTCTCATGAATTTAAACATAGTCTTTTCCATCCATTACCCTTCCCTATTTTCTCTCTCTTTTTCACTCTCTAACCCCAAAGGGTATCTGATCTATTCCTGGCTGCACCTTGTGAAATTTATGAACTGTGAAATTGCATAATTAATAGACAGTTGAATAAGTAAGAGTAGATTGCCAGAAATTCCAGTCTATATTTTCTTCTGTCCTCACATCCCCCAGCTTTCCTCTTGGACAAATGTAGTTACGGCAGCAGATACAAAGACAATTAGCTTTGAAAACTCTGGCGTACAGGAAGTCCCTATACAATAGCTTTGAATAAGGAATGGTGTGTATTAAACAGCTTTGTGAGTATTTACCACCATCTGCTTCTATCAGGACTGTCAGTTCTGCATCAGTCCCTCTCTCTCTCCATCCTACTCCTACATGCTATGGGGGTGTCCTGTATTATCCTTGGAACAGCCATCATCTGGCAGCTATTTTAGCATATGTGCAGTTGGTATTGCTGCTTTAAGCAGCTCATCAACTTAGAAGGTCACTTTAGCAGGGGAAAATACTTTATCTCTGCATGTGGAGTGTTTGCAATACAATAAGCCTTCTTTGTTTTCTTAAAACAAGAATACTCATTCGTTCAGTTTCAAAGTCTATACCATATTTCACCTATGTGCTTGGGGCATTGGCAGCTAGGGCATGAAAAATCATTTCAGCTGGGTTCACTCGTCATAGCCATTCTCTTTTAAAACTAACATTTTTATTTTTAAAGATAAAGGATTTTCCCATTTGCCTCAAAGATCACCTGGAGCTTAAAGTATTTGAGAGTAATATCTATGCAATCAAAATGGGGAGAGTTATTGTATTTAACAGTTGCCTGAAGGGTGGCAGATAGATAGAGAGAACAAAACAATGTGAGAAGTATGGGTCCCTGCCATATCTTTGTGAAATTTTCATATTGGAAGATTGTGTAAGAGCTAATTTCGTGGTCATTTTTGGAACAAAGAATAAAGTCCTGAACACCCACATCACTGTCTTTCATAATACTAAATAACTATATGAGGTGTAAGCCTGAAAATAGAATTACTGCATGTAGCAAAACCCGAGTCCCTTTGATTTGGATGGTGTTAAAATGAGAAAAAAGAGTGTGTGAGTGTGCTCTACATTATCGCTCCAAGAACAGAAGGCTGATGGATCTGCTCTCTATCCATATTTTGCTGAAGCCAAATAGAAGAGATCTGGTTGTTTTATAAGATGTCAGAATAAACTGTTGTCACCTGATGTGGAAGCTTCCTAACATATGTTGTTATCATTGGTCAGAAATCTAAACAAAGACCTTTTCACAGATTGCTTATATGTTAAAATTTTTGTTTTTGATTTTTCTGTTCTTTCTGGTATTTTAATGAGCTAGAATAATTTTTTCAATGTTCCAACGAAAATCATTTTTGAAATGAAAAAGGCCCATTTTTGTTTTAAACGACATTTAGTTACTTTGTTTTGTCAAAATATATAAATAGAAAAATAAACAGAACATTTTATTCTTTTGGTTCCATGTCTAACATTGTTGATAATGAGCTGGTCTAAATATTTTTATTTTCAGGAATCAATACAGAGACTCGCAGAATTTTATGTATTAAATGTAATTATATGTTAAACTTCTATTTAGCTTGAACTTCTCTGGTCAAATGTATAAGGAAGCAATTTCATGAAATGAGACTTCCTTATATATTTTTTTAATGTCTTACTTTTCTGTTAATTCTTTTACAAATTAGACACTGGGAAATTGGGGAACTAGTAATTACAGGTTCATATTGACCCCTGCCCCCTGGATGTTGCTTTGTCATCTTGGTCTGGACACTTGTAGCTTCTCTGTCCTCTCAGATCAACTGAACACTGTTGTTAATCTTGGCTTGCAACCTGAATTATTTCAGAGATTCGTCCAAGTGATGGTGTGTCCCATCACTTTCGTAATTACGGCTAAATACAATCTTAAATTTAAAGAATTCAGACTTTTAGCTTAAATTAAAAATAAAAGCCAAAATTCTTTTAGGGCAATGGCATATACAAAAAGTACTTATACATGGGCAAGTGCATGTGAGCCTTTTGAGAGAAACAGGTGTGAGATACAGATATAAAATAAATTTGAAGGTGGTAGAAGAGTAAATATATAATTTTTTGAGGGCAAGAGAGAACATTGACCAATGCAAGGGATGAGTTGAAACTATAAGAATTAGATAATGAAAAAAGAAGGTTCCAGAGAATCATGAGGTAAGAGATTTAAGAAATAAGTCAAGGGATTAGCTTTGCCAATGAGGGTAATGAAAAGTTCCTGAAGACACAGAGCAGTGTTTACGGAAAGAATGTGAAGGAAGTCAAAGGAGTTCATGTGAAATAGATACGGTTTTCTCAGAAAGGAAGTGGGCAAATTGTGGAGAACAGGGGGAAAAATGTAGGAAGTTTAAAGCATGAGCAAAACAGGGATAACATCTGTCAGATACAGAAAAGTCAAAATGAGGAAAATGCAGTCATTTCTAAGAATTCTGAGGATCTGGCTGAGAGGAGACAAATATGGGTGCAGTGATTCAATCTAGGCTAGTTTTATGAATTTTTTACTCATTTTTTCAGGTCTAGAATAGGGGTAATAAAGAAAAATAAGTTTGAGGATCTCATGGGTGGTGACCTCATTGCTTCAATCAATCAAGGCAGACTTAGGACTTATTCCTGAGTGAGAATTGGCTCTAGACCTTGATTTTAACATCCTGCAATATATTAAATTTCAGATAAATGCATACTGTTATGGGCTGAAATTAGAAATAAAACAGTCAAAAATACACTAATTTATGATTTCTTGTGAATTTTGCCAGTAAAATTTTATTTCTGGGACCAATCAACTGGTTTCATAATAAAAGCTCTCATCTTTTAGATCTTATTGCTGTTAGTTTACTTTTCTCAGCTTCTACTTATACTCAATTTGTTTCACTTGTATTATTTAGAGCTTAGATCATTTTATTTTATCAAAATAGCTCACTGAAATATAAATTAGTGGTACCTGGCATATAATTACATATTTTGGGGTTATTAACTTTCTTCTATTTTTTTTTCTTTGTAAATTTATGAGAAAACAACTCCTACAAAAGGAAGTTTAAGAATTCTTTAATACCTTAACTCTGGGCTTTTATTTGACATTTTTAAAGATCGTATATGCATACGGATGTTAACACCAATTAGTTAAAAATGGCCTTTGAGATTTCCTATTGTTTTCAGGGCTTTTTTTTTTTTTTTTTTTTTTTTTTTTTTTTTGAGCATGTTATATAGGAGATAGAGACAACATATTTAACAGTTTTATGGTCTCAGTATCATATGCACTTTCAGAGGAATGTATTAAGAGCCCACTTTTGTTCACTTCTGCACTTAATCAGTCCTGCACAATTACCTTAATCATGCTGATGTGGCCTCATTCTGGAGGATCTCCTCACTCCATCAGCATAATAAAACCTATGGGAAGTATGAGTAAGAAAGCTGGTTTGAAGTAATAGCAGATTAAGGGAGATTTTGTTAAGTGAGGCCTAGATGGTAAGTGGTTTGTGGTGAACTGTAACTCCATCAGTAGAAGCTTATTGCCATGAAGCAATCATACCCCAGGCAGGTTTCATGTCCCCTTTATCCAAGAAGGGGCAAGTTGGGATGTTGTTGCCAGAACTTAGTCCAGATGCAAAAGGTAAATATGAAAGATAAAAAGAAACCTAAGATAACATATTTTAAGAACTTAAACTTGAGAGTAAGCTCTTAAAATGAATAAAGGAATTTTCTAATGTTCTGCTATATTTCAGATCTCAGTTATCCTTAACTTCCACTTACATATTTTATTGTATTTTTCTTTGAGTGGCTTTCCCTGAAGTATTTTGATGCTGCTGACATAAATGAGAAGGAGGTTTTAAAAGGTTAACCTATGTGATCTCCAGATAATTTGTATTGTCAGGTTAAAATGCAGATTTTGATTCAGTAGGTCTGGGAATGGGCCTAAAGTTCAACATTTCCCATTTTCCAGGTGAGGTTGAAACTGCTAATGGCTAACTAGATGTCAGTCCCACTATTTCCTTGCTGCTTTTATTTATCTACTGGATCCTCTTGAGCTATCAGATATACTTAAAAAACTAGAACTATTCTTGGATCATCTGTATTTATATCTGTGTATGTAGTAAGTAGTATATCAGTCTAGCAGTAGCATGACTCTGTTATCTAGAGTGCAGTATTAAAGTTTATTGTAATAGGCCCCATAGCAATAGCAGAATGATATTGAGAGGGTATCCGAACACTTGTATTGTATTTTATACTGTGCATCTAACTGCTTGTGTTAGACTAATAATCTCTTACTACCCTTTCAACTCGGTAGTTCAAAGTCAGTGAGCACAAGGTAGGCCTATTTATCTTAAGATGTCATTCCCTAATATTTATTAGTTTTGAATGATAGATGCATCTCTTCCTGCCTGTATCTCTACTTATGATGCCCACGCCCCATCCCCGCTCCCCCTGCCCCCGCCCCGTGAGAAGATGGCTCCTGGAGATTGCTTTAAAGTCTAAAGGTTTTTAATTCCTCTTTAAAAAAAAATTCTTCATTTTAGAACTCTTTTAAAAGAAAAGACCACACTCTCAGGCCCCTGATGATCAATTACTTCCTTTCCTGGATTTTGTTATGCAACCCAGCCAAGGTTGCTCTACTACAGGGAGGTTCACAAGATAAATTGCCTCCCTTTGGCTGTGTTGTTTTCTTCAATTACACAAACAGCAGCCAGAGAATCTGGAGATGAAAACTACAAGAATTCTGGGAGATGCTAACGATTAGCACTTGCATTATTAGTCTCTGGAGGTTCTTAAAGCTCAAAGTCCCTCACAGCCTTGTCAGAATAGCAAAGTGACACAGACACAGACAGCAGTCAGGCATCATTCAGCCACCAGGATAATGTTCTCCCTGTGCACAGGGCTTTTGTCTCCAGAGTCCCATGATCCGCCCAAGAATTAACAGACACTGCATGGCCCTGATGGGTTTAACTATATCTAATCAGTCTGCAGGGCTGATAGCTGTGAAAAACCTTGTTACCCTGGGAAGGAAGCCTATCTTTCTCTGATAAAACAGAATGTAGTTACTGTACCACTCCTTTCCTAAAGCACTCTGCTTTGTATTATTAATTTTTTGAAAGTGCAGGTTTGGGAAAGTCTTTAGAGACACCAAGCTTATCAACTCTATTCATCTTCTGAGTGAATGAATTTCTTTATGAAAATAATGCTCTTGGAATGCTATTTGTGGTTCTCCAAGGAGAGAGTTTTCTATCTCTCTGCCTCTCTTCTCTTGCTGCATTATTAGCAAAGCTTGTAATGATATGCTTATCAAAGGAAAGAAAAACATTCTAAGATGTTGGGGACTGAAATATCTATAAAAGGTAAAAATTTGCTAGTAAAGCCTTTGGTGCTATTGTTTAAGTATTTTTTCAGCTGGCACTATGAATACACTGAAGCAACTTTTTTGAGGCACAGGGTTCACCTGCAGGTGAAAAGCAGAACAATCCACAAACCAGAGGATTTGTGCATTTTGACAAGAAAGTGAAAGGCAGACCTTGGTATAACATACACGATGTAAAGTGGAGCATACGGAAAAGACATGGGCTGTGGAGTGGGACACATCTACCTTAAGGCGCAGCTCCGCTTTGTGAATTTGAGGACTTCCTATTTTTCATTTCTTCATTTATAAAATGGGGATGAAAGTGTCTTCTGACTGGGTTGTTGAAAGGATCAAATTAGATTGGTATAGTTCATCTTCTATATAATATACGACCAATAAATGTTAGCTTTGCTAATGTCCTTTCATTGGTGGTGTTCAGCGCTTCTTCCTTCAGTTCTACCTTTTCTGTGGTTCTTATGACATTTTGCTGAAATTATTTGTGTTCCAATTGGTTTAGGTTTAGATTTTCTTTCACATAGGGACTGTGTCTCATGATATCTGGTTCATTAAATTTGGGGTCAAAGTACTTCGGTTCAACTAATATAAATGTTTTCAGTAGTAAAGACGAGATGGTAATACTTCTCAAAGTAGTATTATGAGGATTTAATGGCAAATTGTAATAGGTACCCTCCCTTGGTATGGTGCTTGGCAGAGTGGTCACTAAGATGTTCCACTCTTTCTTTCCTTTTGTATGGTCAGTGCATAATATTATCTGACACATATTTCATATGGGTAATTCCATTGTTTAATGAATGAGGGAATCTTTGGATCACTGGGTGAATGTGTGAGTAAAAATAGAACATTGGATGGAAAATCAGAGATTTTGGTTCTAATTCTGCCTTTGAGTATGTAGCTGTGTGATCTTGAGGATACACTTCTATGCTCTTCGTTCCCGTGTCTGTCACTGGAAAAAAATTGAGTTGGATAGACTACTTGATATATAATGTGTCTTTGAGGTTTAATCTTCATGAGACAGAAATCTGAGATTTTGTCATGATCTAAAGCTTTTAACTTATATGAAAACTTACTTCTCAAGCAACAGAAAAGTGCCATGATTAATGACAGAGTATATGCATTTTTTTCTAATTATATGGTAAAAGTGAATGCAAAAGACAAAGAGATCCTTGAAAGATATACATGAGAATGGCATCATTTACCTGTTCAGTGGTAAATGATTAGTTTTGGATAATGAAAAAGAAGACGGTAAAATATCAGTCTAACATTTCAAACTTACTAAAAGTTAGTATCCTTCTATGGGGAATCTCTTCACAGTGAATTTCTTCTGAGGCCTTACGATGCAAAAACATGCCTTGACTACTTCTACGAAATAACACACTGATGATACACATGGTGACAATCCACAATGTGCTGATACACTGATAACATATGGTCATTGTAAGACAGCGGCTCTCAAAGTATAGTCCCTGCAGTATCAGCATTAGCAACTACTAAAAACTTGTTAGAAATGAGAATTCTCAGGCTCCAGCCCAGACTTTCTGAATCAGACACTGTGTGGGTGAAGCCCAGCAATCCATGACTGAGTGATTCTGATTTACAGTAAAGTCTGAGAATCACTATTTTAAAATTTAAGCCAAATTTTAAATGCTGACTAGTTTTCTGAATTTTGGCTTATTAACTGCTCAGAAATAGTCTCAATAAAATTCTTATACATAAAACAGAAGCTATTTCAATATTTCAATACATATTATATATAGATGCTCACATGCTCAAAGAATAGCTTAACATTCTTTCACTTTCTAAATACAGAGATAATCTTGTACCTTTATTAGAGAAGAATGGTGATGTTATCTGATTTGAAGAGCAACAAAGTCATTTATTTTTATCTGTTGTTAGCAAAGACATGTGTTCTTTGCCCTTTGCTTTTTTTTTTTTTTAATATACTCTCAAATATTCAGGTTTAACAGTTTCTAAAAAGTTTGAAAAAAAAGTTACTTTGTTTCACATATCAAAACCCCAGCAGCCATTTTGCATTTGAGCTTGAGTGTCCACAAAGCCTCCTTGTTATCAGATTTTCTTTGTCTTTGTCTAGAGACAAAGGTCTCTAGCAGAGGTGAGCATGGCTGCCTCTCTTTTGTAAGTTTTCTGATTCTATTTTACTTTCTTCACTCCTTTTTGGCTTCAGAAATAATGAGAAAAATTTCTCTCCCCTGTATTTTTCATCATAGTTAGAGGACAGAGGGAAAACCTCATTAAAATAATGAAGTGATTTCAGCATGACTAATTGTGTCCCAGAGCCATTGAGGTCCACAGATAATGAAAACACTCAACTACTCTAAGCTCTGGTTCTAAGATAAAGTTATTTGCTTCTTTTTCAGCAACCATGGATGTTGTAGGAGCGGGTAAGCTTTGGCATGGCTAAACTTAGATGAATAATCTGTTTAATCTTGTGCTGCAGCTGGATCAGTTTGGTCACCAGAAGTAGACAGATCTCATCCGAGCCTTTAGACAGAAATTCATTTGGCTCAGAGAAATCACTGAGAAGTTTGCAATGTCTGTTGTCAATTAAATGAATTTAAACATGGAAAAGGAGAAATCCTTCACTTAAGAAACAATGCAGGGAAGAAAACGAAAGCTCACCAAACATTTTGAGTTATTCTGTCAAAGAAATGCATTTTATAGCTAACCACGTCCTATAGTTGGGTCATATGTGCAGTCTCTTGCTTAACTTGGGCCAGGCCTTTGTTTCTAAAGAGTTGAATTTAAAGACATTATTGATATAATTATTTTAAATTATAAAAGATAATATATATGAAATTCATTTTACATGGTGTCTGTTTACCCTGATTTTGGGAATTAATCCTGATTAACATTCTTCACCAGAGGAAACAATTGCTGTATTTTTACTGCTCCTTTGAACTGAAAGCAGATCTAAATTACATGAAGCATCATGGTAAGCTTTTATGAAGCTCTAAAACCAAAGGTAAAACAGGAGATTCGGAGTTTAGTTAATAGGGTAAGATCATTTTTTTGTACCACAAGACAGTTCTATAGTCACTGACAATAGATGAAGTTGTTTTGAAGCACATAACTTCTTCCAAAGTGAAACATATAAATACATGTTATCAGAGGAGACCTAGAAATATGGATCAACTGTAAATGGAATTTACAGCTTGATATATGTGAATTGAGTTCCAATACCAATAATACAAATGCTCAGCCATAATAGGATTTCTAAGACAGTGGGTGGTAATAGGCTTCAAAAGCCATAATGGCAACCCCATCTTTCTTTGATGGCTAATCTTTTTCCAATCATGTTCTGTAGGTAATGCTATGGATGGGATTTAGTCATTTAATTATGAGGCCAGAGGGAAAAGGGCCATAAACCAAAGCTCATGTTAATCGAGTAGAAATAAGAACTGGCTTAAATCCATCTCATCATGGTAAAGGCAGGGAAATGCTGGGAGACACTGAAGTATTTTCATTCTAAAATAAAAGACGTTAGTAAGCGTTCATTCTCCACATTTCGATATTAGACCTTTTCCCATTTTCTTTGTATTTCACTGAGAATTCTCAAGACTTATGTAAACTACAAGTGTCATTATTTTTTAGAGTACTATTTACACACTTCAACTATTTCAGTGAAGACGTGTTTATTTAGCACTCTGTGCGAGGTACTGTGCTTCCACAGTACCTGTTTTACTATTACTTATCTTAAACCCTTGATATAAAGTCAATAGAGTCAGGTGATAATTCAATCTGTTCTCTGAGGGGCTAGCGCTTACAGCCACAGGGCAAGCTTTTTGGATTTTTACTATTTCCCACACAGGTATGGGCTTTTTAGGTTTTAGGGCAATAGATTTCAACCCTGACCATATTAGAATCTCGTGAGAGTTTTAAACACTATCAGTGATTGCTTTCTCCTGCAGACCACTTAAATCAGACTTGCTTACAGTGAGTGCCAGGTATTTCTAGTGTTAAAACTCTCCAGGTGATTCTAATGTGATACCTCTTTAAGAATTAAGAGTCACTGTTTCCTAATTCTGACTGGAAAAGTAAGTATATATCCCATTATTCTGTTTTATCTATTTATTTTTTTCCTCTTCTAGGCTTAAAATAATTAATTGATCCCCAACCCTTTGCAATTTGTTTTATAGATTCAAATGTTCCATTTATTATGCTTCTTACCTGTGGTCAAATTTATTTTTATTGATTGAAATATAACTGAAATAATTACAGAGTCTTGAAAAACACCTAAGAATCAAGTTTTTGATTCTAGGTTAAATTTTGCAATTACTAACACAAGAATAGAGCATGCTTTAATCACCTTTGCTTTTCATATTTTTTATTTTATATGTTTCAGTTATATTTTTACTCTTTGTCATTCTTCTTGATTCTTTATTGTTAGCCTAAACTCTTAGTTTTATCTTTTAACTAGAGATTTTTTTTTGGTCAGTGGTTAATTTTTGCATATTAATATTTTAACATACTATGAAATATTTACAAATTTAGAAATGGCATAAAAAATAATGCCCATTTATCTATCACCTAGCTTAAGAAATAAAACTTCACCAATACAACTCAAGCCTCTGTGCATTTCTTTCTTTTTAATTTGGTTGCCAGATAAAGATAGCAAATAAGATACAGAACACAGGTAAAATTTAAATTTCAGATGAACAACCAAAACCTTTTAGCTGTCCCAAAATATTGCATGGGGCAAATTTATACTAAAAAATTGGTTATTTTTCTAAAATTCATATTTTACTGGGCATCCTCTATTTTATCTGGCAACCCTATTTCCAACTCTACATGCATTTCCTTATACTTCTACTATATATAATTGTTGCAGTAAAATCAGACTAGTGAGAAACCAAGCACCACTCGGAGAGTTGGAGAATGCAGGTTTATTATTCTGGTGGTTCCAGAAGAGCTAGTGCTCTGAGGATCTGGGCCCTAAGCTTAGGGGTAACCTTACTTTTATAGGACTTAACAAAAAAGGGCAATACATCTGTTATCTAGACAGAACAAGCAAAGGGGAGGGTGAGTCTTCAGTTGATCTCGAGGTCACCCTGCCTTTCAGATTATGTAGCAAGCATGTCTTCAAAAGCAGAACAAAGAGCTGAATGCAAGGTTAGCTATTTGAGTGGAAATTTTCTCTTCATAATTATTTGAAAGTTTATACAAATATATCTTAGTACATATCTTATTAGTTATATCTTTGTAACATTTTTTAGTTAGCTAATAATACATATTGAATTATCCATTTTGTTCATGCAGCTCTAGTTGATTCATTTTTCAATGCCATGTGGTATCTCATTGAATGATTATTTCACAAGTTAGCTGCACATTCCTCTGGGGATGTAAAAGCTGTTTCTAAATTTTTGCAATTACAAACTATGCTGCTATGAACATTCTCCTGTGTCTCTTTATGCAGATATTTGAGTTTCTTTAAGATTTATATCTAGGAGTGAAATCACTATATTGTGCGTGGCATATGACATATCTTTCAATCATTTGGCCAATATTTGGAATGTGAGAGGAAACTTTAGACTTTTAGTTATGCTACAATGATAATGATACATTTATTGACAGTTTTACATTTTCAGATTGCAGTCCTGAATGACTTATATAGAACATCTCATTTTATGATCCCAAAATGCTGTGAGGTGAGATAGGTATTATAAAGATAATAATAATAATGAGACTCTAGCTTTGACAACTACTTACTTATTTGATATACACTACAACTCTTTGGAGGAGGCATCATTATTTACATTTACAGATGAGGAAATTGAGGTTTAAAGAGGTTATATGTTTATCTCAACTCTCAGTACATTAATACATGATAGATTCAGGACTGATAACAAAATTTTCTAAATTCAAATCTCAGGTTCTTCTCTCTTTATTATAACTTATTAATGCATACAAGTATAAATCAAATACTTTAAAAATATTTAAATCTCATTCAACAAATTATTTAGATAGCATACATTAATAGTCTAAATACTTTGAGAATTGTTGTAAAACATATGAGCTGTATTTCTTAACTTGGAGTATATTTTGTCTTAAAATAAGTACCAATTTGTTTTTAACTAATGGGACCAGATGCGGGCATCACTGCGTGGTTCCAAGTCTGATCAGTAGACTGTGTTTTCTCCTTACTGCTAGTGGACCACAAAAAAGACTGAAGGCAATAATCATGTAAACATTTCTATTCTTTGTTTGTAAACACTCACACAACAAACCAGAATGCTATGAACAAAGTTCCTGTATTTATAGACATCCATTTTTTATATCATAAATACCTATTTTTATGCCATTTATTATAGATAAAAAAGTAGAAATTCCAAGAGATTGGTAATTTACTCCTAATTTTACTAAACCAGTGAAATGGAAACAAAGTCCAGACTTCCAGTACAAAAGCAAAACTGTCAAAGTTTTTCAATAATTTCGTGAGAATCTTATGATCTGCAGTAGGTGGAATAATGGCCTTTAAAGATGTCTACGTCCTGATCTTTGGAAACTGTGAATATGTTACTTTACATGGCAAAATAAATAAATAAATTAATTAAATAAATAAATCATAAATAGATTAAGTTAAGGATCTTGAGAATGGAAGAGTATCCTGGATTAGCCAGGTGGGCCCTAACTAATCATGAGTTCTTAAAAGAGGAGAACCATTCCCAGCTGGAGTCAGAAGGAGACATGAGTATGGGAGAATGGTCGGAGAATTGCAAGACTACTGGCTTTGAAGCTGGGGCACAGAGTCCTGAGCCCAGAAATGTGGGCAACCCCTAGAAGCTGAAAAAAGTAAGAAGACAAACTCCTAGATCATCCAGGAAGGGCTATAACCCTGCCAACAACTTGGTTTTATCCCAGTAAGACCTGTATTGGACTTCTAACCTATGGAACTTTGAGGTAAAATTTTGCATTATCAAGTTTGTGGTAATTTTTTTACACTGACAATAGAAAAAAATTATATTGTATTTTAGCCATACAGATATCATGTTAGTGTAGATAATTGGTAAACTCAAAATATAATAAATGTTTCTTGGTAAAAATTCTGATAATAATTCTAGTTAGGAGAAATAATATCAGACTTGGAGATAAACATGCTTGTATCTCATGTTTTCATATACATAAGAATCAACTTGGTTTTTATTTTAAAACACTATTATAGTCTGTCTCAAGAGTTTCTGATTCACAAGTTCTAGAGTAGAATTCTGATGGAGATGAAAATTGGACCACCCACTTTGGGAAATGGTTTAGCATTTAGAAACTCAAAAGTTCATCATTTGCTACATGGATCAATTGTAATGCACCTACAGAACGAAATACTTCTCAGACATTAAAATGTTACAAATACTAATAAATGCAGTGACATGTATGAAACTCAAAATCATTAGTGCTAAAAAAATCAGACACAAAAGGCAAAAGTTGATATGTTTCTACTTATATTCTGAAAAAAGAAAAACTTAAAAAATAGGACAGAAATCAGACCAAAATTGCCAGAGGTTGGGGTTGAAGGAGGGGCACTGATTGCAATTGATTGCAGGTTGCTGAGGGAACTCTGTAGGATGATTAAAATGTTCTGTATTTTTATCGTGGTGGTAGTTATAAGACAGTATATATTTTTCAAAACTCACTGAAGGTGATACTTAAAGATTTTACTTATGTAAATTATATCTTAATAAAAGTAAAGTCTTAAGAAAAAGTAAAGTCTGTTTAACTGTTTTTTCCTCAGTCTTCGATGAACTCAAAACTGAAATGTACTTTCAGGTCAAACAACTACAACCATCTCACATAGTTTAGGAAACTTTGAGCTAATGAGTCTCAGGGTAAGGAATAAAAAGCAAATTCTTTCCCTTGATTTCCAACCAAGTACTAAGTCATAAAACTCTAATGAAAATAATATAATATGAGTTCTCATGAGGCTCTGAAAAAACTCAATTCTGATCCAGCTTTTAAACTACATGGTAAGAGAGCCATACATTTCACATTTTTTGCATAGAGATAAAAAGGAGCCTGCTCCAACTAATCTTCCCAGAAGTGAGAAAAGAAAATCCCAGAATGTTGTGAAGGAACCTCAGAATTCAATTTGGCCTTTTGTTATTCCATTTGGTTTTACAGTATAAATTCATTTCCTTTCCTAAGATATATGACAATTAGAGTTCTTGTTGACAGTGGGAGAAGATTATATCAAATAAAGGGTTATAAGTTCTTGTAATGGCTTTCAGTTTTTAAATAAGACTGAGGTGTATTGCAAAAAAATATTTTTAAATGTTAATTTCACCTCTTGTTTTCTCTAGTATCTTTTATTTTATATCAATTTTATTTTCTGGTAAATAATAGTCCCCAACTGGCGCTGCCCTAAAGTCCATGAAGTTTTCCTGAGCCAGAGATTGAGAATCTGGGCAGGATTTTAGAATGAGTCATGTCAATATTTATTGTCAGCCTATGATGTGAAGTGACTGTATAACATTTCCTGATTCCTTGAGTTTCCAAAGACCTTCAGAGAAGCAGTGAACATTTTTAAACTCGGAGTTTAAAAATATATCAAGATTAATAGAATATTGATTACATTTTTAAAGTAATTTTACCAGCTGTGTAAAGAATGTGTTATGTAAAAAGCATGTTAACACAGGAAAGAAGATATCACAATAGTACTGATTGGAGTTAGAATGGTTATCGCAGTAGGTCAGGTGAGCAATGACACAGGGTCAGAGAGGACAGATTAAAGAGAGGTAGGTCATGGAGAGTTAGTGATCAATTGAAAAAGAGAAAAATAGAGATAGAATTTAGAGATGATTCTAAAGATTACTAAATATTCTCAAGTCAATTATCTTAAACTGCCAGGTCCTAGAATAGTGATTTTTTAACACAGACTTTAGAACATCTTGATGTACCTCAAATCTTGCACAGGCATGCTGCCAAACTTTGATTAACACATAAATTTTATTTTTATTCCACCTTAATGTTCAAGGAACTCCATTTTAGAAGATACCATTTTTCCAGCTTCTTTATTTTCATGAAATATGGTGCCCCTTCCTATTATTTCACACAATTCCATTTTCAGGAGTAATTCAGTATATCTCTAAGAGTGACAAATTCTTATAGGATAAAGGCCATTAATCTTAATATCACTTTTTATCAGACTGGAAACTCCTTTCATTGAGTGATAGTCAATTCCTGCACTCCAAATCTCCACCTGTTAAAATGGCTTTCTGAAGACATTTTACCAAAAGTATGTTAGTAAGGAAAGCAAAAAATAATATAAAAAATAAAGCCCTGTCATTTAATTTTAGAATTTTGCCCTTCTACCAAAGTTAGGGTCTGCAGAAAATGTTGACAATTTGATCTCTAATTAAAAGGAAAGGTATTTGCAAGAACCTATTTATATACTATATGGTATCCCCCAGGATCATTTAACTGACTAATTTGGACAGACTAGACAACAAATTGAGGGTCCATCTCCTTTCCTTTTATAACTCTGTAAACATAATCCCAAAATGATAGGTCTGTAATACATGAGAAACAAATGAAAAATTAATTAGATTGGATACAACCCTGAAGTGAGCACTTTACTGCTTTGTTGCTTTGCCTATTTGATCTTTTTTCTTTTGATTTATCAATAAAGAAGCCCATGTGGAAAAAATAATAGAAGAAATGTAAGGGCAAGCTTCAAATTAATGCAGACAAACTAAAACAGCAGTCTCTGCAAAGTGTAAGATTTAGAGTTGGTCTCTGGGTATTAACTGTACTAATAACAATATTCACATGAAATCGAAACTTTCCTCAGTTTTGGAATTATGTTTTTTTAACATATTTTTTTTATCTTTATACTGGAAACAATTTCTGTTAATATGTTTGTCATTTCACCTTTATGAATTGACTTGAAAGCAATTGTAGTCAGTGAAAATTAGAAGTAGAAGAATTCATGCAATATAACCCTTTCATTTTTATTGGTGTAGACACTAAATACTTTGGAAGTTTGTAGCAGTACTGATGAGCAAAAGATTGTTTTCCTGACTCCCATTCTTGTGCTCAAATACTTTATCATTAATGAGTATTCTGCCAGTAGGAGGGTAAGTTTTTGTTGCACTAATATATCCCCCCGAGGAATTGATAGAATTTATTTTAAAACATCTTAATCTCAAAATTGGGTATAATTAAAATTATTTTATGCTTAATTTTAGACCCCCAAATTTAGGTCTATAGAAATCTGAATATCAAATATAAAAGAAATACTAAGAATTATTTTTTATTTATATTAAAGTACATTGTAAGCATTTATTTAACCAATAGGCATCATAATTTTTATAAAATATTTGACTTTTTTTATTGGTATTTAATAATAGATTAAACCCACATTCATAAGGTAATATGTAATAATATTTTTGTCTGGATATTGTTCAAAATGTGTAAGTAAAAATATAAGAACCTCTTAGCTTTGGAGGTGAATTCTTTAATTAGTTACTAAATTCACAGATTTTAAAATTCACATCTTATGATTGAACTGTCTCTTTAGATTAATGTTCAAAATCAGCCTCTGGTGAAAGAGTTATTTAGTATACAGAGTTGTGATAGGCTGAATAATGTCCCCAAAGATGTCCACACCTTAACGTTTAGAATCTGTTACTATATTAGTTCATATGGTAAAAGAGACTTTGCAGATGAAATTAAGATTAAGAATTTTATAATAGAGAGATTATTCTGGATTAGCCATGTGGGCCTAATGCAATCACATTGACCTTTAAAAGTGAAAAGAAGGAAGAAGAGTAATATGCAAGGATAAAAAACAAAAAGAAATGAGAGATTCAATATTTTGTTGCTGATGTTGAATATGGGGAAAAGGAGAACTTGAGCAAAGGAATGTAAGGGAACTCTAGAATCTAGGAAAAGCTCTCAGCTAGCAAGGTAAAAGGGACCTTAGCTCTACAATTGCAAGAAACTAAATTTTGTCAAAAGCCTGAATGAGTAAGCAAAGGGATTCTTCCTTAAAGCCTCCAGAAATGTAATGTAGCTTTGTTGATCACTTGATTTTTAACCCAGTAAGACAAATGTCAGATTTTTGATCTACAGATTTGTAAGATAATAAACCTGTGTTGTTTTAGCTACTAAATTTCTGGTAATTTTTTATGGTGCCATTGAAGAACTAATACACAAGCCCTTACAATAATGTGAGAAAAATCAAGTGTGTGGGTAACTTGCAAACTAGCAAGTATTAATCCTTAAAATACCAAGCCTAGCTCCAAGGTATTCTCTTGGGATAATACACATTATTTGTTTCTCTTCATATAAGAAATATAATCTGATTTTGTTTGTTTCCTTGTTGTTGTTGTTGTTGTTTTTTTACTTCAAGAATGACTTGTGGAGCCATTCTTGTTGACTCCAGAACTATCAGGAGGGAAGCTTTCTTAGTTTAAAAATTCTGAGGAGAACAGTTTAAGTAAGGTCTTGCCTACTCTGAGGCAAAATTATTAAGGAAAATTTTTCTTTTGCTATTCTTTCACCTTACCAGTAGTTACCCAGTCAAGAAATAATCATTTCAAATATTGCAATTAATTCTAAATAAGAGCTTGCAGTACTCATAATTCATTTACTAAATATGTACTGAGCACTTTCAGTTGATTACCCTCTTAGACAATGGAGACATACTAGAAATAAAATATACCTTCAGAAACCCTGAAATTTAGAATATAAGCAAGTAAATTTGTATAATCAGTTAGGAAAATTGTTTTTAAAAATCTCCTCTTGCTAGTCAGAAGGGATATTTAAAGCACACTAAGGTGAGGTATGAGTAACTTATTCGTAGCTAACATGAAAAGGTGATTTTGAAAACTCACTTTAGAGTTATTGTCAAATCTTTTAAAACACAGACCATTGGTTTAGTTTAGTGGACTATATAATTATGTACTCACTGTTGCAACAGAACAGAGTGAGTGCTAAATGCACAGTGTGAAATGAGAATTTGAACTTAAACAACAACAAAAAAAAAACAAATGTATGTTTTAAATATTGAAGTAACATATATTAGGATGCGTAATGTGAACTCTTGACATCTCTTCTATGATGACTAACACTAACAAGACTATGATAAAAGACGAAGAATGTGGGCTTTTTATCAGCTGACCTGAGACAAAGTCAGACAATGTAATAATGGAACTGCTAAGGGAAGTGCAGGATGCTTACATAATAAAAGCCCAACTGAAATTTAGGGGGGAGAGACACAGACAGGAGGAAGAGAGATGGAGGGAGAGAGGAGATCAGATCATGTAGCAGGTGTATTACTGTTCCTGTAAGAGGGAAGTATATATGCAAAAAAAAAAAAAAAAAAAAAAAAAAGAAGCAAGGTTTTTTCAGGGAATTATAAATTATAGCAGGTCAGAATGATAAGATGAAAAATAAATTATATATGTACATTTCAACAGAATTTCTCAATATTATTTCTTAAACTAAACTTAATTACTGAGTTCTTATAAAGGAAGACCTAGTAGGTGTTCAGCAGGGACAGCTTCTTAAAACAACAAATTGATTATATGATTAAAACTGTGGTCTATCTTTTCTTCCCTCCTTCTCTTCTCCACTCCTTTCATGAAAATTTATAAAGCACTTGTTATGTCAGTAACTCTGCTGGGTATCAAGGATGCAGAATGGAAAACATAACACATGGTTGCAATGTGATAAGTACTGTGATAGGGTCCTATGGTGAGGCAGCTATTCTACATGAGCATGATGGAGGCTTACATGGAACACAGCCTGCAGATGGTGACACTTGATTTGAACTGAAGATGATTAGGAGTCAGCTAGGAGGAGAAGGATGGCAGGAGCCAATGCTAAACCACACATAGAAAACTATGTGTGAACACACAGAGGCATGAACAAGCTTAGAGCATTTTGAAAGCTGTCAGTAGTTTGGATTGCTTTGGCACAGAGTGGGAATGGAGTGTGGTGAGACAGCTTTCAAATCATGAAATATCATACATGCTATATTTGGATTTAGCCCATGAATCAAAACAGTTGGAATATTTTAAGTGAGATTGATAATAGTGATCAACATGTTTCAAATATTGTGAGAAGAATCTTACATATATTGTCTTATTTAATCAGTTTTATAAAGAGTTATTGTTTCTCTGTTTTCACAGAAATATAGAGAGAAGGAGAAAGTGAGAGGTTGAAAAATTTTACACAGTCCTAGAAGTCAGACCATCTGAATCAACAGACAGCCTGATTAAACATGATCCTGTCCTGGCACAAGTGGATTTACTTTTTTTTTTTTTTTTTTTTTGAAGGAACACTCTGTGACAATGTGCATGATGTACTAATGAAGAAAAAGAAAAAAAAATACACAGACACAAGTTAGAGGCTATTGTAATAATCAGTGTGAAAAATATTCATGCCGTTGATACAGAAAAGATTGGGAAATCTTTACATGGTTTGAAGAAACAAATTTAATAGCGCTTAACTGAAGGGGAGTCTAAGACAGGGAAAAGTTGATGAGCATTTTAACCTTTCTGAATTTTGAGTGAAGTATGATAGTCTTTCCTAATTAATGGAATATAGTAATTAAGAAAAGCAGGTTTGATGATGTGAGAAAGACGTTGGAGTCATATTTGGACATTTACTGCAGAGATATTGGCAGATTTCACAGTGTGAGTTTCCTAGGACAATGCATATAAGGACAGAGAGCTGTGTTTTGAGGAGATGAAGTTTGGAGTAACTGTTAGCAGCTGTTGTACACGTGAACCTCATTTTGTGGCTCCTGGATTTAAAACAGCAAAATAGATGCTGATTGTTCTTGGGATAAAACCCATATCCCTTAATATGTTTTACAGGATCATGCCATTGATCTAACCCTGCTTATGTTTCACTATTCAAATCTCAACAATATCAATTCCAAGCAGCAACTCCAACCCCAGCCCCACACTTGATCATAATTATATGAGACTTTGTAGCTTTTCTAATACTTTTCTTTGATTGATACTCCAATGCATTACCTTCGTCCTCAATTTTGAGTATTCACACATAGTCTTTTATCTCTTGTCAATATTTTTTCCCTTGTTTAATTAACTAATACCCACTCATTCTTCAGTGCTCCATCTAAATATTATTTCATCTGGCTTATGTTGCTTGACAGTTCTTACTTCCCCCATCCTCCACACGAAAATGCATTCAGGTTAAGAAATGCTTTTATGGGCTCCCACAGCACAGAATACTTTTTCAGCTAAATTGCAGTTTAATGATGCATGATTTCTTGTCTGCATCCCTGAAAAACTTTAAGCCGTAAGATTGCTGAGTTCTTATTTTTCTTATCTCATTCTGAGAATCTAGCACATTTTTCGTGTTGATGTAAAGAAAAGTATGAGATTTTTGGAATGAATAAATGAGTGAATAAGAAGGAAAAGGAATAAGGAAGGAAAACTAGGAAAAAATAAATTTTAAAATGTGGAAAGATGATTTTAAAATAGGTCTATGAAGGAAAGTCCAGAGAGAGATATTAAACCAGAGAGTAATTTAATAGGATTCAAAGAATTGGGAAGGCATTTCCCAAGAAAATGACATCAGGTTAAACACTGTAGATGTCAAAGTAAGAAGCAATGGAAACTACTCGATTATGCAATTTGAAGGTTAACTTTGGAACCAATACTATGGATGTGCCCATCATTTTAGCATCAGATTATAATGGGTTTTTTTTTGAATAAATGAAAATAACAGGTCTTCTCATTAAAACTCACGTGATATTTTCTCTCCCAACACAAAGGAGAAACAGGTACCCACAAATAATTTAGTGCTAGCTTAGTATTGTAAATTTTTAATACATTCTAAAAATGCCTAATTGTTACACATAGCATAGACTGACATCAAAAGATATTTTATAAATTATATGTGTATGTGTGTGCATATAAAATCAATTCTATGCATGTTGGGGAATTTAAACAATAAACATCTTATCAAAATTGCAAAGGATTTCTATTGGCCCTAACATTGTATCAAATAAATGTGGAACTGACTTTGATTCTTTTTCATTTTAATATTGACATATGGTCAGTATGTATCTAACCAAACATATTCTTATAGGTCATTCTTATATAGAATTAATTTTCCTAAAAATTATCCTGGGATATCCTTCTTTGGACTAGCAGCAAGTACGCAGGGCTAAGTTCTTTTTTCAGCTGTGGCTCTTACACTGGCAGAGGTAGCTGTCACAGAGCAGTTGAGTTTCTGGCATTTGGTACTTAGTGACTGCAACTGTAGTGGTGACAGTTACTTTACCACACAGAATTTAGGATATGGTCCCTGGAAGACTTGCTTCAGGATATTACTCCAAGCTTCAGTGATTCTGTGAGCAAGCTAAATCACTTAATTTATTTTTTTTGCTTAAATTAGCCAGAGCAATTCTTTTTACAGTATATATACACACATACATACATACACACATACATACACACACATTCTTATACATTTATATGTAATATGTATCATATATGATAGCAAAATTACACTCCCTCAGTACATTTGAAAGGTAACATTTATTGTATACCTATGTGATGCGGTGTAACAGTGCATTCTCACCAACAAGTAGGATAAGACAGTTAGCTCTTTTATTTCCATTCCCAGGATTACGAGTGACTCAATATTAAAATCTCTTCATCATTCTTGAGAGTTCTAAGAAAAGAATTCTCTTTTCTTACATACTCCTCAGAATGAAGAAAATAACATTTTGGGATATCCCAGCCTGCAACTGAGATAAAATGACCCTTTTATTGAGACACGTGACTTCTAGGAAACACACCACTTATTTTTGTTTACTTTGTAATATGATCTGCAAATACAGTATGCTTATTTCACTTTTTAAATTTATTTTTTTGAGACATCTTTAATAGCAGATCTATGGTATTGTCTGCTTTGCTCCTCTGGTTGTGCTTGTGCATTTGCTTCATCCTCTTCCTTTTCAACCCATGTTATCTCTTTAGAGTCCCTTTTTTATGTAAGCTTATATTCTCACCACTTTACACTTCTCTGATTAATCAATGAGGAAAATGGGAGAATCCAGAAGAGAAAATGTTTCTCTTATAATTAGTATTTATTAACCCTTTGACACTGCCCCAAATGAAGGTTTACCTAATTGTCAAGTTTCAGTAGAGTAGTAGTCTTTAAAACTCTGAGTCTGGAGTCAGACTGCCTGGGTTCTAATTTCAGTGACATTATTATCTGAGTGTATATGGGTGAATAAGGCATCTGGTGCATCTTAACATCTGAAAATGAGGACATGAATGGCTTATGTCTCATAAAAATAACTAAATATAGATGGGGCACTTTGAGAGGCACATAGAAGTTCTGGCTAAATATTAGCTGCTGTAGTTATCTTTGATGGAACAGAGTGAGGGGAGCTAAGACTTGCTAGTAGACCTACACACTAGACCTATTCCAGGCATCTCAATTGTACTATTTCCAAAACTTTTTTTTCCATGTTTCTAGTACCACCCTCCACTTAGTTACTCATCCAGAAATCTGAGTGCCATTCTGGACTTCTCCTTTCTCTTCACCCACTGTATCCAATTAGCAACAAGTCCTACTAATTCTGTCTTGTAAATATAACTTGAATGCATCAAAGACACATTATATTACCAGTTTTATTGTAAGATTAAGCTTCCTACTTGTTTCTTCCCTGGATCAATCTGTTTTCCATGGAGCAGCCATGGTATGTTAAACATGTATGGTAAAGATGGAAATGTGATGTAAAACTACATTCATTTCACACTGCCTTTGAGATACAATTCTATATCCTCTCTGTGGTATAGAAACATTGCATGCTTTACATTTACCTACCTCCCTAGCCACATGCATCAGTTTTTGCACTCCCACCATACTAATAGTTAGATTTTTTCCCCCTAATGTGTAATGAACTTGGTTATCTAGGTCTGCAGATGCTCTTTCCCCCCCTCTCCTTCGGGTTATCTTATATCTCTCTGCCAAACTTATTTGCAACATGTTCACTAAATATGTCCTTAGTATTTGCTTAAAATCCCAGACAAGAGAAAGTCTCATAGAACCCATATTTCTACCCTTTATATTCTTCTATTGAATTTTAATTTCCTTTATCAAAGCTTTCCTTCCCATCCTCTGAAGCTCTGTGTGGGCCAAGATATGTCTGCCTTGGTAACTGGTATGTCATTAGCACTTTACATAATCCATTGCATGTAGCAGGTGCTCAGAAAACAGTTAAAATAAATTATAGACTGAAGCTGGAGTACCAGAAAGACTGATTTCAAACTGAATCCCCTAAGTGTTGACCACTATACATTTCTCCTGCTGGTGGCCAAACTACTTTATAATATTTAAAGATCTTAGGACTTGAGATGTATCTCAGCTAACCAAATAGGAAGTTATAGGGCCAAAGATCTACTCTTGTTGTTCTGCAACATTTTCAAAGAATACAAAGTGGAGAGAAGTCTGTTCAATTTTGTATTGCGAGCTGAACATAAATAGGCTTTAGTGAAGAAAAAACTATTACATTTTAAGAAATATTTGTGCGCTACCAAAATAAATGGAGGATATTATAGTGCAGCAGGGATCCCAGAATCGAAATTAAATATGGTCACCATTGAGGTTCAAATTCATGGGATAGACGTATCAGAAACTTATTGGCAAGAGGGTGCAAGGACACTGCTATGAACGTTCTGGAATATAGCTTCCACATATTTAGCATTTCTAAAGTTATAGTCTGAGCATTTTCTGCTTCATCACACAATGGCACATTATTTTTAAGTTTATAATGATTGAGGCTCCCACCAAAAAGTTGTGGCTCTGTGCTCTCTGATATTGTCAGACATTTAAAATGTGCTGATTTAGTGCAAGTATAATTTCTCATTTAATGTGCATTTGATACCTAAAATTTTTGAGTAGTTTTTTATATGTTTATTGACCATTTTGGTTTGTGTGTGTGTGTGAGGCTTCTGTTCATGTTTACACCATCCCATCCCTACCATGTCTCTATAGTTTTGTTCTTTTTTTATATTAATATGTAGGGTTTTTTTCCCCTTTGTTATATGTGTTTAAATTCAGTTTATGACTTGTAATTTTTTATGGTGTCTTTTTTAGAGCATTAATTCTTGTTTTTAATATGGTTGAATTTGTATAATCTTATGGTTTGTGCTTTTCTTGTGTCTTGTTAAACAAATCCGCCACATTCCAAGGTTACAAGGTATTTCTTACATTTTCATATACAATGTCAACCTTTTATATTTGTTTTCTTTCATCTAAAAGTTATTTTCATATATGATGTGAGGTATGAATCCAATTTTCTTTGTTTTCCATTAGGGGTATTTGATTATGCTAGCATTATTTACTAAATAGTCATTCTTTTCTGTTTCTGCAATCTTATATCATATATGATTTCTGCACATGAATAGGTCTGCTTTGTTTCTCTATTCTTTTGTGTGTGTGTGTGGATATTTTATTTTTCACATTTTGTTCTGTTTTTGTTATTGTTAAAGCATGGCAGTTTAAAATCCAGAATAGGGAGAACGGGTTGAAAAACCATATCTATTACCTGGAACTTTGGGCAAGTTGCTTAATTTCCTTGTGTTTCAAATTTCTCATTTATGAAATAAGTGTAATAATATTATTTATTATATTAAGGTTATTATGTGTCTTGTAGTAAGTAATAGCCATATGTATAAATTATCACTTCAATTATTCATTATTGTTTCTATGAAAATACTACACAGTCTCAGCTAAAATAACTTCATGAAGTCTAGACATTTTGTCAAGTCACTTTATATTATTTTCTTTCTTACTGGTTTGGCCATTACTAGCCTTTTGATCTTCTATGTATACTTGAGAATAGTATTGATGGATTTCCTTAAATATATTTTTATTTTAATCTGAATTGCATCAGATATGTTTATTATTTTAAGAGAGTTTACTTCTTATTGAGCCTTCTATTTATGAGCTTGGTGTTTCTATTTATTTATACTCTTTATGTTCTCTCAAAAATTTTATTTTCTATGGAAAGGTGATGAGCTTCTTTTGTTAGCTCTTATGTGGCTCATATTTTTGTTGCTATTAGAAATTGTGTCTTTTAAAATAATATTTTCTTAATTGTTTGCTTCTGGATTTGACCCTACATGACTTTGTGTTTTGAACTGTATCTTCACTCCATTGCACCTAATGTGGTTTTCATTCTTGAGTAGACTTTTTCCTGATTTTCTCTAGCTCGCATTCTGTCTCACTCCATTTTCTCACCATTTCTTCTCAGAGCCTTTATCTGACCCTTTTGAATTCTTATTTTGTAGAGCTGGTTATTTCATTAAGTTTATTGAAGTCATCATAATGTCTTCAAACATACTTTGTTCCTTAAGTCCACTTCATCTGCCTCTTGTTTTTTCTGTTCCTTTTATTCTTTATGCATTGTTTCTGTATAGCCTTCTGCCACTTCCTTTTCAAGTATTGCTCATCTTTCATTTCCTCTCGGGCCCGTTGTGTGTAGATGTTTGTGTGTGAGTGTGATTGGGGGAGGGGATGTCAGTGGGGGAAGGAAGAACGAGAATTCTGCCATTAGCTTGCAGGAATTATACCTG
Source organism: Cynopterus sphinx (assembly GCA_030015415.1). NCBI lineage: Eukaryota > Metazoa > Chordata > Mammalia > Chiroptera > Pteropodidae > Cynopterus > Cynopterus sphinx. The sequence goes on along the minus strand of CM057382.1, from coordinate 101,031,352 downwards.
TGTTACAGGTTTGAATGTGAGAGTACATTATTTGAGGATTTTCTTATTCCCAGCCCCCTGAGTTCAGCATTGCACAGCTGCTGATAATACAGTCTCTCTCACTCCTTCCTCCTGAATCAACAGACTGCTTTCTGTAAATATATCTTGTTTGTTGTGTTCCTCACTTCTTCATACAATCTGGTTTCAAGGGAAATTCTCACCCTCATTCTTTACATATTGTTTCTGTTGTTCTAAAGAAGGAATTGCTAAGTTTTAGTCCTCAGAGTTTTTGCCTTCCTGCTGAGAGCTGAAAGCTTTGTCTAAATCTGCAACCTTATCTTTTATTTCTACCCTATGAGTATTCACTCATTCTTATAGCAAATATTTCAAGGTATAATGTGTCAAGTATTTGTTAGTTTCTGGGCAACAATGGACAGCATGAAAATGTCTGGAAAAGGCCTTAAAGCACTTTCATTCTTATGAAATATTAGGCACACTAAAAATAACAATACAAAAAAGTAATTGAAATGATGGAATAATGCATAAAATGCTTCAAGATAAGAATGCCTAAATCTGCCTAACTTGAAGAAAGGCTTTAGTTGATTCATAAAGACAGGAGATAGACCTTCTGCATGTCAGATTCTATGCTCAGTGGAGAAGTATTGGTGATTAAAGTAGTTGTGATTCTTGTCCTGATGAAGTTTATAAGCTAGTTGTTTAAAAACAGTGACTTTTAAACTGATAAATTAAGGATGAATAGGCCCCCCCCACAAGAATGAAAGAGAATGTTCTAAGTGGTGGAAAGAATGTGCAAAAGATGATAAACTTAAAAAATAGCAAGTTTATGAAACTATGCAAAGGGCAGTAGTGGGTCACAAAAGTCAAGCAGTGCCTACAACAGATGTAGCTAGACAGGTGGGATAGGGCCATAGAAGAAAGTATATTGTGTGTTATCATATCAGTTTATGTTTTATCCACCTCGATGAAGGATCATTGAAACATTTTTAACAATAAAGGGCACTGTCAGATTAGTATGTTAATGACAACATTCATAAATAAATTTAAATGATTGATTGGATAAGGTCAAGACTAGAGTCTGGATCATGAGAAATGTTGCTATTTTGACAGATGAGAAATAGGGAAGTCCTCAGCTTAGGTAGCTCCAATAGTGTTGAAGAAAGAGAGATAGGATAGTAGCAACAAAACGGAAGGGCTTTTTTCTTCCTTCCTTCCTTCCTTCCTTCCTTCCTTCCTTCCTTCCTTCCTTCCTTCCTTTCTTTTTTTCTTTTTTCTTTTTCTTTTATCATCTTTTTTTTTTTTTCATTTTTAGCTCTTGGCGATAAGGAAACAAACTCAGTCCCTCTCATATTTCTGATTGAAAAAAAAAAAAAAGATGAATTGCGGTATTTACCAAAGCAGGACATGTGTCTTATGTTGGTTTATTTGGTGGTAAATATAATACCTACTATAAGATTTCAGAGCAATCTTAGAAAATCAAGTTTTATATAGTAGTGTGAATACAGGGAATTAGGAAGTAATCAGGCATGTTTTCTGTCAACCTCTATCTCTCTCTCTGGCTAGGTGAGTTCTCATTTATGTTGTTGTTCTCCCTGTAATTTGGCTTCTCTCACAAAGATTATAGATTTTTTCTCCCCTTTTATGGGTTTAGTGTTAAGTAAAATATGGCCCCAATTTTACACTCTAGAAACAAAGGACTAATTCAGTGTCTGTTCTATGTCCTGTTCCAAATGCCCAATTGATAGAATCAAATGGCCACCCCTGGCTGAATTAGTGGTAGTCTCTGAAGTACATAGGCTTGCTCCTTTCAGATTATGGGTGAAGTAGGCTCTTTAAGAAAAAGAATATCGATGAGAAGGGCACCATTCAAATATGTAGTACAGAATATTCCCCCCCCCCCAAATTATAACTGAATAACTATGTTTTGAAAGAAAAAAGATTGTGTGCTTATTTTTTTTTTTTATTATCTTGACATTGAAAATCCTTTATGCCATCTAAGTTTAGTATAGCTGGATACTGTTTAAGGTCATATTATCTCCAAAGTGGTCTCTAAAATGAAAGTTTGCATAGAGAAAAGTTATTAAAAAGTGTCCTCAGTATTTAAATCTACTGGTTGATGAAGGGTGGGCATTGACAGACATTGTTCATCTCAGGAAAGCTCTGGGTCTGGGATGACTCTTTAGAGTTCTCCTGCATTGATATATGATGAGGGGAGATTCTTGTATTCTATTTAACAGTGTCACATGTGAACGTCCTTGAAGAGGGGCATGTCTTTGGGCAAGACTGCTCCTTTTTGTCCAGTTGTATTGAGATATAATTGACATACAACATTACATAAGTTTAAGGTGTACAGTATAATGATTTGATTTACATATATTGTAAAAATGATTATCTCAATAAGTTTAGTTAACATCCATTCTCATATAAATGTAAAAACGTTTTTTCCTTGAGATAAGAACTTTTAGGATTTGCTCTAAGCAGCCTTCATCTATACCATGCAGCTGTGTAATGATGTTTTACATTATATTTCCAGTACTTTTTTAATCTTATAACTGGAGGTTTGTACCTTTTGTAACAACATAGATGGACCTTGAAGGCATATGCTAAGTGGAATAAATTAGGAAGAGAAAGAAAAATACTGTATAATCTCACTTTCTTACTTTTATGTTAACTCTTAAAAAGAAAGTCAACTTTTTTCTAATGAATGCAATTCCTGTGAGAGAATTCAACTGAAAGCAACAACACTCCACAAAGCCTGGTGAGAGTACCTCAGTTCTCAAAGAGTTGTCTGAGTGTCACATCAGAATATCCACTTTGAACCTATATTGTTAGGTTCAAAGATTAGGTAGACATGATCATATAGTTAGTAAGTGAAACCATTGATTGAAATAGTGAATGGAAATTATTTAGGTTGAACACATAGGAGAAGACTGTGGAGCAAAGGAAGAATAGTTAATGAAGACTGAGAAGGAATTAGAGAAGTAGGCAAACTAGGACACTGCAAGTTCTAGGTACCTGGTAAAGAGGAAAAACTAACAGAGAAAACTGAAACTCCATTAGGCCCCTGACCACATGTTTCTGACTCTGTTAACTGATAACTCAATATTTCTTAACAATGTCCTGAAAGCCCTATCTCCAGTTGTCAAGATCCACCTTTTTTTTCTTTGTTTATTTCAAATGTTATCTTTTTTATGGAATCATCTCCAAGTGTTTTAACACACTGTGATATGCCCCTCTTACAAACGACAGGAATGTTTTTTTTTTCCCTTTCCTTATACCCCTTGTTATTACTATTATTGCTTTGGATTATAGTTCTTTATTTTGCCACTACTTATCCCAGATTGAAAGCTTTCTAATGACATAAGGTCAATATGATTTATTACTGTAATATTTGCTGCAGTGTTAAACAGAGTTCTCTACACTGAGCTGGTACTCAATATGTAATAGTTTCAATGTGTGTGAAAAAAGAATAGTAGAGAGAGAACCAGCCTTGTAGGGAATGTGGAGGTGAGGAACAGAAAAATATTTCAGGTGCTACTCAAAATGTCTTGCCACTGTCTGTAATAAGAACTGCTTTGGCTGGTTTTGTTGATTTTGCATGACAAAATGTTAGAAAAGAAAGCTGGAAAAATTTGCTACAGCTCATTAGTTTACAAGTTTTTGATTTCAAATAGCTTGGTTTTATTGAACTGATTGGTTGATTTTTAGTGGGCTAAATGGCTCCTCTGCTTTGGCATCAATAGATGGAGTCCCCTTTGAGATGATATTGCCAAGGTTGTATGATCACAAAATCTCAAATAGTTTACAAATCCCTGTGGATTGGATGAGAATCTTCAGTTACAATTTATTTTTACTTTTAAAATATGTTTTACTTTTTATATTTTAATATTTTTAATATTTTAAATATTTTTTGTTTTTTATAATTTTACTTTTAAAGTTCCTTTTTTCAATCTGGATATGTATGTATATACACACACATATGTTTGTGTGTGTGTATATGATTTGAAATTTTATTCTAAATTGGAAGCTACTTTTAAATAGAAACAGTGTCTGAAGAACCATGGGAAATATAATTCAGTTTAACAACTTGCAAATACAATATTTGATTTGATTCTAGCTCTGGTTTTAGTAAAGCTCTTAGCTATTTAAGATGTTTTATTTCTAATTTAAATGGCAAGCAAATCTTTGTTGGTCTCTAATGATTTTTTTAGTTCATCAATATTAGCAATAATTTCAAAACAATTTAACAAAAATTAGATACTACCAAAACAAATATATGTATTTAAAAAAAAATTTCTACCCTGAAATATTTTGCATTTTTATTTCCCCCATGCTGACACAAGAGATAGTCACATTTTTTTAGTTTATTTTCAAACATTGTCTTAGTTCGATATGGTAGAAAGAACTTTGAATTCTAGTTTTCTCTTGTACTCATCACTGAGTCAAATCATCTAAGTTTTGCCCTGATTCTTTTGCTATAAACAGGAAGAGTAATAGTAATATCTAAAATCATTGTTGTAGCAGTTTAATAAAAGAACTAATGTGAAAATACTTGTATATGACAATGACTAGATACTTTCAATATTATTAATAAATTGCAACGTTTTCTACTTAACATTTCTAAAAGTAAATAATAATAATAACAATAATTGTGACATACTATAAGTTAGGAAGTCCTATTTTTTTATAAATCAATTTACTCTGAGGTGAGATTTTTTAATGTTGGATTTAAATGTTACATAAAGTCAAGTTAAAACTGTCAAAGACAGTATTACCTAAGAAAAATCATGAAAGGAGATAAAATGTTAGAAGTATTTTTTATTAGAGACCATATATGAGAAACTGATAGATAGAAAAGAGTATTCTAGTAAAGGATAACTTAAAATTACTTGGGAGGGAATTGGAAGGTGTCAAATCAGGCAGTGTTTTAAAGGGTCAAGAATCACTTGGAAAAAAACGAAAATGCAGCTTCCTTGGCACCCTCCTCAGATATTCTGATTCAGATTTAAGAATAAAGAATATACTTTTAACAAACATCTCAGGTAATTCTCCCAGTATACATTACTCTCAGTATACATTACTTTAGACCTTTTTCAGAGGTATTCAATTCTACTTGTTGTTTCTTATTTGCAAGAAATAATAAAGAAGTTATTAACTTTTAATCATGAATATAGGCCAATGACTTCTCTGGTTAAAAGTATGCCAAAAAATTTAATTAGAGGTCACTGAAAGAAATATTTCTTTTTCTAGTTTGAGAGCATTTTATTATGTTTGTTTGTCTGTTTTGTTTTATTTATGAAGAATATAGAGCAGAGTTTAGTTTGGACTTGTATAATCAAATAAAATGTAAAAACTGAAGCTAGTAAAAGACTTAAACAATGAAAAACAGTATATAGATTCTACATAACACAAATCTCTATACATCTCTGAGGAGCTGAGGAAGTCTAAATGATTTTTCCAGTGTTCATATGAATCACTAGAGGGCAACATATACTATGCCTTTAATATCACAATTGTGCAGTTATAGGGAGTGAAAGAAGAACCCAAACTGGCAGAAGTCAGAAAGATAAAAGCTGAAACTATAATCACTGATAAAATCATTAATTAATTTAGCAACTTCATGAAACTATCAATACCCACTTATTTAGTAGAAAAACAATGAAATTTTAAGGTTTTCTTCTTAATTTTTGAAAAGAATTAAGTAGACATATTCATTGCCCTATAAAAGTCATACACACAAGCATCCATAATATAAAACAAAGTTATGAAAAGAATCCTTTTCTATCTCTCAGACATATGTATCAATTACAGAAAGGTGGCAGTCACTTTTTGAAGTAATTCAGTATTTATTAAATTTGTCATTAGCCTGTCATGCAAAATATAAAAGCCAAGACCACTGTAATTAGGTTTTAAAAGGTGATCTTGAAAATCACCTACAGATTTGAGAGTTATGGAGTTATAAGGAATTATATCTGAAAAAGTGATTTGCAAAACATTAATCTCCTGTATCAATCAAGATAGCTTAGGCAGTCATCAGAGCCTGTCATGCTGCAGTAATGAACAATCCCCAAATTTCAGTAGCTTAAACCCCAAATAGAATTTCTTGCTCACCCTGTCCTTCTGTTGTGTATCAGCTAAGAGTGCTGCTCAAATATATACATCATTTTTACTCTGGAATCAGTCTGCCTGGGCACCCATTGGCTCTGAACATGGCAAAGGAAAAAGAGAGCTCTGAAGGGTTTCACATCAGCATTATACATTTTGAATTGGAAATGGCTTATAACTCATTTCCCAGAATTTCTCAAATAGTCCTGTTCAGCCATGTGGGAGCTTGCTTGAAAAATCAATCTACTATGGTTCTGGAATGGAGAAAAACCAGAAGTAGTGTGAACGACAATAATGGCCACCACATTTCTCTAATAAACATTACCTTTTATTTTAACCCATGTAAACTACCTAAATTTTGCACGATTTGCAGATATCATGTTAAAACACAGTTTTGACAATATAAAATATATCATAAGGTTAGAATTTAAACTATTATCATCTTAGAAGCTTCTTGTTTATAAGTTTAATTAGACTAGGAAGAAAAGGCATACAAAATTTTGCTTTTTCTCTGTCTTATCCTAGTTTCACAGCTCAAGATGACTGTTTATAAATAATAATAATTAATAATAATAATAAATAATAATAATAATGTAGTAGTACAGATGAAGTTTGTAGGCTAAAAAACTTAACCAGCTTCAAAGCAGATCTAAAATGCCTTTACCTGATGGTTCAAGATATCTTAGTGGTCTCTCAACTGCTCTATATAGGTAAATTTCAAATTATGTACATATTTCTGTTTTAAGATAAATTTATTTTACTATATTAATAAAATATATTGGCATTGTTAATTTTATTTTACTTAGAAATATAATTCTGTTTTTCATTTGCTGGATTTTAAAGAATTTATTTTCTTGTTTCCAAATTTTATGTAATGACTAATTAGCATGTTTTCTAATAAATTTTATGATACATTTTAGGTACTAAGAATGATTTCAGAATTTTATAAACAATATAAACTCTATTCAAAATGGTAAAAGTATATTCACATGCTGCCATTGATTTCCTTATTATAATCAATTTATTAAATGTCCAGATTTTTTTCTTTGCTAGTTTTTTATCTTTAAAATCAAGTTTGAAAAAAATATATAAACAGAATATATATTTTTATTTTAAAATAAAACTAATTTGGAGAATATTAGCAGTAAGTAATACGATCACATTATAAATGTTACATGTCTCAGGGTACCTGATTACTTAGACTAAGTAATATAATCATATTATAAATGCTACATATCTGTGGCACAGGCAACTAAAAGTTCTCATTAGGTTCAGTTTAAGAAAATGTATTGTTTCTGTTTTACAAATGTTATCAGTTTATAATAATTTGAGTCACATTCTGGTATTTAAAATCTCCTCATTGATTTTTTAAAAAAATAATTCAGCATATGTTTGCATTTTATTGTAATGGTGGCATTTGAGAGAAACGGTAAGTGGATGAGGTAAAGCAATGAGATCTTAAAACAATAAAAATGGGTTAAATATAAAATATAAAAGGTGATGTTTTTCACAAAATAATATTAATAATGAAAGAAAATATATGGAAAGGTTAAGGGAACAAGGAGAAATTATGATTTAAGTATAAGAAAACATTTGTGTTTAGAATAGAAAATGAAAACTAGCAAAGTAAATTCTAAAAATGTGTTTCAGGAAAGCTATACCGATTAGTTTTTTTATCACTTAAAACTTTTTAAGCTATAAGTATTGTCAATTTCTATGCAGAATCCACCAATTTTTCACTTTCTCAAAATAAAATAGTCCTTGATATATTTTTTATACCTCTAGGGTGCCATTCAGTAAATTGCTTCTTCATAGGCACTAAATTGCACAGTAATATCTTGAGAAAGAAAGATACCTACTCCCTAGGATTATAAATATTATCTCATTAGTTCTAACAACCACACCTATGAGGGTGGAAGATGGAAATAGAAAATATTACATTTTCTAGGTTCAACAATTGACACAATGAACATAGAGCATAAACATTATTAATATTCCAAATTCCAGAAACTCATGTAAAAATCTAATGTTTGAACTACTAAATAAGGAATTTATGACTCAGCAGATGTCTGTATGTTCATGCTTGTGACTTTGTAAATCTTCATTCAATTTGTTATGGAAAGGATTCCTTGCCATAGCAAAATAAAAAAAAAAATAAGAGAAATGGTAAATGAATAAAATGAGACAGTATCATGTTTAAATAAAGTGGGTGAATGAATGAAATCTAAATGTTCAAAATTTTTTTTGAGATGATATCTCAAAATAAAACATGTGACAGGGATACGAAGAAATTGACTTTGGACAAGTGCTTTTCAGAAATGCCTTCCGTTTTGTAGTACTTTAAAATTCCTTCTACAATTTACGACTTTCTGGCTATCTTTATTTCCTGCAATTTTACTTGTGAATTTGGGGGGTTTTACATTTTTTCATGACTCAGTTTTTTACTGCTCACTTGGTACTCTGCTGGACAAGATGGAGCACAGGCAGGTATATCCCCAATGGCTTAAGTCTTTAGACTCTCAGTGTTTTCGTGTCTGTAGTATAGCTTTCTCATGAGTATTGTGGGGCTGTGATGATACTGAGAGCCATGCTGAAGCCCTTACTTTCTTGGTCTCTTAGGTCCTTACTGGGCCACCTTATCCTGTTGGCCCTAATGTCCTAGTTTCTGCTTATAGTGCTTTATTTTATGCCAATCAAGATGAATATTTAAAGCAAAATTGTCTAGCATCATCAACATGTTCCAGCTCTTACATTCACACATATACTCAGTTTTCCCCAGACCTCTATCTTCTTTCCCAGAGTCTGATTCTTTCTCCCAGCTATCAGAACCCTGGATCTCACCAGTTCATTTGACATTTCTGAACTTCAAAACCAAGATTTGAGTCCCAGTCTTCCTTCATTCTGGTTTTTACTAAGCACCTACATAAACACTTGATTCCAGACAGATGTGTCTAGGGAGGTAATGCTAATCTCCATTCACTAACCACGTCTGAGCCTAAAACACTCTTTAAATCTAAACTACCATTATGTCTTTTCCCAGAATTACATGTGGGTGCTTTACAGATAACTAAAGAGGACACATGGGGCTGTAAGCTTAAAAGTATATTTCAGTCTTCTGGCTTTATTTCCTTTTCAAATATATTACAATTCAGTCTCTGCAGGATACCTCACTACCATTATATCAGTGTCCCAGAAGCCAAGTTACGCCTTTTCTGTTTTCAGTGTACTTATTTCATTCATCTTGTCGATTTAAAATATCCCTCTCCCTCTCTCACTCTATATGAATATCTAAGTAGATAGTACTGGTTTTACTCTAGGGGAAAAACCCTATTTGGAGAAATAGCTATGTTCTGTAATTTTGATGGAATATAGATTTCCCACTTAAATTCATTATCTTACAATTTTTACTAATAAAGTATTTCAGAGAAGAATTTCAACTAGTTAAACTGGAAGAATAAAAAGACATATTTAGGGAGAAAACAACTTTATTGTGAAATAAATGCAAACTGGATTTCTAGTACTTTTCCCCTTGATACTTGAAAATGAGTGATAAGGGTTATATTATGCAACACTGCTTTCCTTACATAAATAGTCTATTTTAGTTTTATCATTTTCATTTAAAGATTATCTTGTGCTGCTAAAATATTATCAGCAATCAATAGTTCTAGGAACATTGAAGTTTTCTGTACTTTTTTTTTTTTTTTTTTTTTTTTTACTTGGCTTGGTCTCTGCAGTTCTTAGCCAATCCTGGCCTTTTCTTTTTTCTGCAATTAATTGAAAGCAAGGTGTTATTTACCCTTTTCATCTTACTTTTCCCTGTTTTCATCTTACTCTGACCAAGAGACTGAATAGCTCTTGAACTTGGAATATATAAAAAAGGGTAAGAATCTGGCTTAAGCATTCAGAACCCCAACTAAATATATTAAGATGGTCAGTTTTGGGGTAAATAACAGTACCAGAGGATTAGCATTCTATATCCAGAAAGGGGTGCTGAGGTGACCATTACCCAATTATTGTAACAAATATCTGGCTTAGAACCTGTTTCTGAAATCACAATTTTACTGACATTGACCAGATTAAGTCAATGTGAATTTTTTTTCTCTCTGTAATTGCTGCTTTTCTTTAAAAATATTTAATGGAAACCATTTGTTTTATTAGAGGAAAATAAAGAATTAATATATTCATCATAACCTAGTTTCCTTTGAGGATAACATGATTGTGTAGTGGTATGTGCTCAATAATTTTATGTGTCAACTTGACATTAAGCCGTGCCCAGTTAACTGATTAAACATTATTTCTGGTTATGTCTATTAGGGTGTATCTGGAAGAGATTAGCACTTGAATTGGTAGACAGAATAAATCCGATGGCTATTTCCAATGTGGGTGAGAATCATCCAATTCCTTGAGAGCACAGATAGAACAAAAAAAGTAGAGGAATGTCCATTAAACTCTGCCTGTCTACTTGAGTTGGGACATTGATTTTCTCCTGTCCTCTAAACTTCTATTTTTCAGGCCTTCAGATCTGCATTGAACTCTGCACCATCAGTTTCTCAGCTATTAGGCTTTTAAACTATATGACTAACTTTCCCGGGCCCCAAGCTTGTATAGAGCAAATCATGAGACTTCTCAGTCTCCATAATTATATGAGCCAATACTTTATCATAAATTGCTGTCTCTCCCTTCATATAACACACACACGCACACACACACACACACACATACACACAAAATCAGATTTGTTTTTATGGAGAACTCCTGAATAATATGCGGTAAGAATGAGCCTATAAAGTTGGAAAAATTTGATGTGTTTTCAAAGCCAACTTTCGTGAGATATTCTGGTAATGTGACTTTAAATTATTACCTTACTATCCTTAATGTATTTTGTTTATATCTGTTCAGATGTGTTTTCTACTTTTGTTCACCTGCTCCATTTTAGGAGGATGGCCTATATTATCTGTATCAAATGGGTTCTGTAGCCTTCTACCTTCTGACTGGAACTGGCTAATAGACGACCTGTAGGAGACTGGCGGGTAGACATTGTTATGTTTAGTTATTGTTCATTTCTCTCTTTGATGACTCTGTATTGCTCTACCTAAGAACATAGTTCCAGTTGAAATGGGTTTGCTATTTTGTGGAAGATTTTTGCATCTATATTTATTAGTTAATGGCCTGTAGTTTTCTTATGATGGCTTCCTCTGCCTTTTGATATCAAGCTGTTGTTGACCTCATAAAATATGTTTAGAAGCATCTCCTCTTCTATTTTTTGAAAAAATTTAAGAATGATTGGTATTAATTCTTTGACCGTTAGGTAGAAGTCACCCATAGTAACATGTGGTCCTAGAGTTTTCTTTGTTAGGTGGTTTTTGATTACTGTTTCAGTATTCTTAATGGTCTGTTCAGGCTTTGTATTTCTCTTTGGTTCAGTCTTGATAGGTGTATGTTTCTAGAAATTTATCATAGGTTATCTAATTTGTTGGCATATAATTGTTCATAATGGTGCATTATTATCCTTTTATTTCTGAGGCATCCATTGTAATATATGTTCCTTCAGTTCTGATTTTGAGTCTTTTTTATTCCCTATGGTAGTTTAGCTTATGATTTATCCATTTTGTTTACCTTTCAAAAAACCAACTCTTAATTTCATTGTTTTTTCTATTGTCTTATTAGTCTCTATTTTATTTATTTCTACTTTTAAGGTTGTTATTCCCTTCCTTCAGACTTTGATGTTTGTTTTCTAGTTTCTTGAGGCATAAATTTAGATGGTTTATTTGAAGTCTTCTTTTAAATATAGTTATTCATTGCTATAAAATTCCCTCTTTTTAAAAATATTTATTTATTTAAATTAGTTTCAAGTATATAGTACATGGGTTAGACATCTATATTGTTCATAAAATGATTCCCCCAATTGCTCTCTCCCTCCTCTTAGCACTGCTTTGCTGCATTTCATATGTTTTGGTGTGTTGTGTCTATTTTCATTTGTTTCTTTCAAAAATTCCTTTATGATTTCCTCTTTGAGCCAATGGTTGTTTGAGAGTGTTTTGTTTAGTTTCCATGTATTTGTGAATTTTCTTCTTTTCTTACTGTTATTGATTTCTAGTTTCATTTTATTATGATCAGAAAAGATACTTAGTATTATTTTGACCTTCTTAAATTTATTAAATCTATTTTTAAATCTAATATACAATTTATCTTAGAGAGTATTCCACATGCACTTGAAGGATGTGTGTTCTGTTGTTGGGTAGAAAGTTCTGTTCAGTCAATTTCATCTATTGTTTTCAGGTGAAGTATTTCTTTGCTTATTTTTATGCCTGGATATCCTTTATTGAAAGTGGGGCATTAGAGTCTCTTAATATTCTATTGCTGTCAGTTTCTCCTTTCAGATCTTTCAATGTTTGCTTTATATGCTTAGATGCTCTAGTGTTAGATGTATATATATTTACAATAGTTATATTTTCCTGTTGAATTAACTCTTTTATCATTTCATATTGATCTTTTTCTCTAGAGACAGTTTTTAGTTTAAAGTCTATTTTGTATGATATAAGTATAGCTACCCTGATTTGGCGAAGAATGTGCAGGGTCTTTAAAACCACCACTAGGTTCTCTGTATACCTTGGGGAACTAGCAAATGCCAGGACCAGTCATTCCCAGAGACAAGCAAGTTAGAAAACAGACCTTAAGGCAGCAGTCAGAAAAGTCAGGAAACTAGATGTGTAGGTCAACTCCTTCCAGATAGAGAGGCCAGAGGGTTGATTACTTTAGTTAGAGTGAGCCAGATGGGAAAGCAACTGAAGAAAGTGCCCATATACCTTTTAAGCTCTCAGAGCACTAGTCATTCTCTGCCTTGTTAGCTTTAGATGCTGGTTAGTTAGAAGCCAGACTCTTGAGAAGCAGTGAGAAAAATCAAGATATTCTAACACTGTCTTCCAAGGAAAATCTGAGAACTGGGCTTTTTTTGCTTGTTTGCTTTCACTAAGCAAGAGAGAAGACCCATGGGCAGTGCTTGTGTGCCCATTTAAAACTGCCTTGTTATTCTTGAGGCCCAAAGGACTAGTAAATGCAGGGCCCCATTAGTTCCAGATATAGATGAGTTAGGATCCAGTCTCCCAAGTAACAACCATAAAAGTTGGAATGCTAGACATTTATTCAAACCCTTTTCCTCATAAAAAGGAGAAGCTGGAAGTTGATGTTTCCTTCCTGATTATATGGTGCTGTGCTGGGGGTGGAATTATGGTGCAAGAGTGTCTCAGCTTTTCAGTTGTTTCAATGTGCATATTTTCTCAGTTGCCCAGTGTGCAGGAGTCTCTCAACTAGTTTTTAGATCTTTCTCAGAGAATTGATCCATATGTAGTTGTTTATTTGTTGTATTCACAGGTGAAGCGAGGAATCCAGAACCACCTTTTTTGCCATCTTTCTGATTCTACTCAAGATAATTTCTATTCAGAACTTTTCTGTGGTACACTCAGCTGTTTGGAATAGCTCTGCATCTGACCTAGTTCTAAAGACTATTCAAAATGAAGCTAACCTAAAGATTAATTAGACTTTGTAGAATCATTTGGATTGAAAATTCTCTCTTTGACCTTAGGGCTGAGGGTATCTATTGCCTCTTTTTTAACAAGGAATATGTAAGTAAGGGAAAATGAAAGGATGATTTACTATATGAATTTTTTAAATAGCAACTTCAAATTTGTTTTCATGTAGTTATTTGAACAAGGACTATTTAACGGTTAGTTCATCATTTTCAAGGTATGCTTCTGTGGGGTGATAACACATATATAACAGTGTTTCATGGTAAAATAACTTTGAAAAATAATGGATTAAACAAGATTAGGTTTCTTTACTTTAAGACTTCACTTAAAAAGTTTAATTTTTAAATACTCATTATAAAACTCTGAGAAGAAACCTTGACTTTATTTGACCAAAACAATATTCTTTACCTCAGAATAGCACACATATCTATAATATAGCAAAAATGCCAGTACAGGTAATTTTGCTAAAAATGCCATCAAAGATACTGTGGGTTTGGTTCCATACCTCTGCAATAAAGTGAATATTGAAATAAAGTGAGTTGTAATCTTTTTGCTGGTAGAAGGTCTTACCTTCACTTTGTAAAAAAATGCAGTAACTGTGAAACTTAATAAAGCAAAGCACAATAAAATGAGGTATGCCTTTTAATCTAGATTCTAGTTTATTAGTTAGCTTCCCGACTTAAAATTTGATGTAGTAAGAAGGTGACAGTGTAAAAATTATTACAAAATGTCTAGTAAATACAATAAGTATAAATACCTACTTTGGATGTTCAATAAAACTCTGAAAATGAATAAAAATAATTATTTAAAATAATGCACTTAATTAGTCTTTTTCTTGTAAAATAATATTATTGAGATTATAATACCTGGATTGTCCAATGAGAAACCAGACATGCTAGATTTCTACTCTCCAGCCTTAAAGATGAGGCTGACACAATTTTGCCTACTGTATTGTAAGCATTTAGAAACAATGTGTTTAGCCTAAGGAAAAAAAAAGATTATGAGTATAAATATGAAAGGTGTTTTGGATTGGGGAAGAAGTAGATTTTTGGAGGGTTGGACATAGAGTGACAATATAATTGATTAACAAAAAAATTATGAGTGTAAGAAGAGCTATTCATGATTATGTCAAGATAATAAGCAAAAATAAAACTGTCCTCGCAAATTTGGGCATTTCTTTGGAAAATAAGGTTTCAAAGAGCTTCAGTAAGACTTTTATTTTTGATCAAGGTTTTAGAGGTAACTTAGGTTCTTCCCAGTCTTTTTACTTTAAACACACACACACACACACACACACACACACACACACACACACTTTTTTATCAACTCACTTGTCTATGTGAGCCATTGGGAATGGGAGAGATGTGGAGGCATAGCAATTGAATGGTTTGTTAATTATATTCACAGTATTATCATTCCAAGCTACTGCAGTGTCCTATAGAAATTTTGCTTACTTATGTCATATACGAAAGGGATATATTTGCATATTTTATTTCAGAGCAGTGCATTTATCTATAATTACCTATTTTGTTTTACAATTTTATTCTGTGGCCTGTAGATTCATGATTTGGGACTATGTCCTGGTGTTAAGACTCTTCCATGGACTTTGTAATAGCTCCATAATTTATTCCTCTAATGTAATCTGTGAAAAACATGGTAAGTGTCTGGGAGGGGTGTGAGGAAAAAAGGCAGATGGCATGAATGATGTCTCATTTTTCTGACAAAGAATATAACAAGGATGGAAAATGATATACCGTGAATTCACTGCCGTGACAAAGATTGTAATGAGAATTGGTATGAACATAACTGACTGCATTCTCATTATACTCTGTGGATTGTAATCTTCTCATCCTCCTCAGAGGCTGCACCCATCCTCCACTGATTGATGAGACTTCCACATATCTCTACTTCAATTTTTATATCAATATTTTTTATATAAATAGACTATTAGGAAAAGCAAATAAAAATTTTAAAATTGATGCTGGAGCTCTAATTTTAGTGACTGGTTGAGAAGAGATTTTATTTGCTAGTATGAAAAATTATTTGGCACGTTAATAAATAGCAGTGTTTCAATCAGAAAGTGTCTCTTTATTCTGGATAAATAAAGCCTGATGATTGTGATGTTTGCAGCATAAAATGTAGATAGAAAGTTGAATAAAACAATAAAGAAAAAAGTTTATGATGTATGGGAATCTTGAGAGTTTTATTAAAACTACATTATAATCATTTTAACATAACAATATGTAAAATTATGTAATGATATGTAAAAATATGTAAAAGTATCTAGTGACATCAATATTTTAAATGAAGTTATAATTTTTTAAGTGTTGACTTATATAACAATAATACTGTATACTAATTGCAGATTAAATTGAAAACATGGTAGTTATTTCTTACAAAAAGACATGTGGCACAGAGTTGTATTAGAGTCCAAACAAATTTTGAAGCATACTATTGAGTTTTAAAACTCAACAGTGACAACTTCCTTAATTAATAAAATGTATTAGAAATTATCAGATATACTGTAAAGTGCTACAGGCATTACAAAGCTAAAAACAAAGTTTTCCATATTATCCAGCATCATCACATCCAAATTCATGTGATAGATTAAGAAAAATAAAGGAAATAATACTTTACATATAGTCATAGATAACATTACTGCAAGGTGATTTAATTTTTAATTAAGAAAATATAGAAAAAATAATTGGAATAGAACTAAAACTAATGAGAGTTCAGAAATTTGTCCACACATTAAGTGGTTAATAGCTTTCTTTAATCCTAATAACAACCATTCAAAAATAAAAAAAATTCACAATAGCAGTCAAACTATAAAATATTGAAGAGGAAATGACAAACTCTATAAAATAGTTATAACTGTCACTGAGGGGTACGAATCAAACTCATAAAATACACTGTTTTCCAGATTAAAAATTTGACTAATATCTTAATAGTGTTATGAAAAATCTTTGATAGTTTAATTCTATATCTCACATAGGATAATAATTTTTGGAATTAGCTAATAAAAGTTTAGTAGGCATTTGTTATGCTAGATATTAATTTGTACTCTGAAACTACAATGAATAAAATGGGATGGTATTTAGTACAGAAACAAAGATTTAACTAGATTAGGGTATAGCTTGCATATATATGAATGTTTAATATATCATATAACTTGTGTTTCAAAGCTGTAGAAATATAAGTAATAAACTTAATAGTACATTTTGGTATCATATGGCTAATCTAATATAATACTTATAGTTTACATGAATCATAATACATTTCAGATGTATACTCAGTCTAAATATAAGATCTAAAATTATGAATGAACTAGGATAAAATATAGCAGCAGATATTTTATAACCTTGAGGTAGGGTTTTATAGTTGAAAAACTTCTGATTAATTTACTATCATTAATATACTTTAGAGTAGCACCTATTTTTTTTTTTTTTTTAACTTCGGTCAATCTCTCTGTGGTAACATTCTTTCAAGAAATGTATCTTCATCAGGTCCTGATCTTTTGATAAAGGATGCATACTCCTTCCTGACCTGACAGTAGTAGCATATGGTCTCGTATTTGATGAATAATATAAAATGCCTTCTCAATAGGTATTTTTTTTCTGAAAATAAGAAGTCAGATATACTTAAATGTAAATGAAGTAAACAGTGAGTTACAGCCAATTGTCTAGTAGGTGTTAAGTACACTCTCCAATGCACCTATTTTTTGAATTTACTCTGATCATCACATAGCTGCAGAACTGAATCAAAATCTTTTTATTCTTGGGACCTTTACTCTCCTCTGCTTTCCCCCAGAACCCAATGGCTTTTAATAATTTGTACCTTGGAATAATGTATCAGCCTGCACTGAGACATGTTAGTGCATATCCACTATCTCACTAGACACTGCAACCTCATGTCTCCATATCCTGTAGTCACTATGAAGATCTTTTCTAAAGATATTTATTATTCTGAACTATATTCTGCTTTTTTAGAACACAGGGGAGTAATTTCTTAGGACACAGGGCCTGGGAACATGATGCTTCACTTGAGTAGCTAGCAAAGTTGTAAATTGATGTACAGTCTAAATCAAAATGCTATACCTGCCTTTTTAAAAATTTTATTCTTGTGAATAATTTTAAACAATACATTTTAATTTTAAACAATAAACTTTATTAGTAAACCTCACTTAATATTTTAATGCATTTGCTATAATTATACTTTATCTTATATTCTTGTTGGTAGTTGATTAATTTGAGCTGAACTAAAACCTGGAAATCATAATTACAAATATAACATTTTCATGTAACTATACATATCAACATTAATTAAAAATTGAAAAGTAATAGACATGAAATTTGAGAGGAAGTCAGTATCTATACTATACCAGATGGTTACTTAGTCAAAAATAATCAGTATTATAGGGTATAATCTTTTTCTTCTAATAAAAATTCTTCCATTGTTCGCTTTGCTTCCCCTCAAAAGAAAATTTTAATGTTCATAGCCAACCATATCTTAATATAAAATGGAATATTGACAAAATCTTTTCAGAAATGTTGTATATTTCAGTTTTTTATATGTAATACATATTTCTTATGTCTGTCTTATAATCATAAAAATCTTATTGGATAAAACACTTGATATTTCAAGTCCACAAAATGGTCAAGCTAATTGGATGAGGGGTGACAATTGACAGAAGAGTGGTTTTTGTTCTATTTTTATTTTTTATGTTTTTTTTTTTTTTTTGGTCCCCTTCAAATGATCCAAAGTTTTAGATTTTATTTTAGTTTTCTGAAAATTTTAAGTAGAACATGGATTTGATTACATGTGATAACTGGACTGTTTGCATGATAAAAATTTAGGTGCTAAAAACATATTGGGAGGTATTATGGGTAAATTGAAGCTGCATTTAGAAAAGTAAAACTAACCAGAGGAATAGAAACAAGAAAAAAAAATTGTACCATGTGGCACATAAATAAGAATTGTATCTAGCAAAGTTGCCCAGATTTCCAGTGATGTTCCATTCCTGACTGCTGTGCTTCCTAAGCTTTCCAGTGAATTCCTCAATCTTTTCACCCATTATGATTGGCTTTTAGTTTGTGTAAGGCCATTAAAACATAAATGAAGCTAAGCAATTCAAGTGAGAGTTCTCTGGGCCAGGTCTTTTAAGAGCTACTAAAATTCTCATTTCACTTGCAAAAGAGAAAAACAAGAACCTATGTGCAAAGAATTGAGTGAAAAATGTTAACTCTGATTTTGTCTTTTATTTAAAAACAAGTCAATTAAATGGAACAAGTCATATTTATCTCAATCTGTATAACATATACTCAAAATATAAAAGAAAGGAACTAAATTTTCCCCCACTTGAATAAGTATTGAATAGATATAACAAAATGATTATTAAAGTAACCCGATATTATGTATATTCCATAAATTTTTTTTAGCAGGGAGGGGGAATTCCTTATTATGTTTGATCCATCCTATCTAAAGGAGTAATTGGACTTTCAAAACATCCAAAAATACCTAAGTATTAATAATTAAACCACAGAGAAATATTTCAAAATGAGTAGTCTCCTTATCAGATCTGCTAAAGGCTAGATTTAGGTTTTTAAAACTTCAGTCTTGGCTGGGGTTTTATTTTTACTTTTCTCTTGAGCAAAAGCATTTAGTCCAGCACTACTGTGAGGTAAACAGTTGATAGACTAAACAGATGCAGCAGCTCCATCCAAACTAGTGGCACCCAAAGTAGAGAACTGATTTTATTTATTGGCAAAAACAAAGTCTCTTTTGTATTAATGGTATACAGATATTTCCAAGAAATAATCTTTTAACCTCTTCACCACTGGCAGGCAGGCCATTGGCTCACTGGTCAAGGACAAAAATATACCTGGTAAAAGACAAGGGTTTAGTCTTAAAGATGAAACTAATTCAGCTTTATTAACATTTATTTTTTATTTAAAGAGTTTGTGTAGCTAATCTTGGAGCTCGATTGAATAAAGAGAGATGTTTATTGATTTTATTGCATTCAAAAAATTATAAACACTTTTCAAAAGGCTCTCTATTGTTACCTTACCACCTGAGCTTTTGCACAGCTAATTAATATCTTATTGCCCAGAACAAAACAGTCCAGAGGAGTCTTTCATAAAAATCTGCCAATAAGTTTCCCAGAGTAAATATGGATAACATAGTAAAATATCTTCATGTTATTCTTCAGTGTGTGCAGTTTTTAATAGTCTGCATATAATTTTATGATACACTTAATTGTGGAGAGTAGACTCAAGTTACTAAACAATATTTTAAAAGTCTTCTAGAAAAAAACTATTAAGATATTTATGTGCATAAATATATATTTATTTGTGAAGGTAATTTTTAAAAATAAGTGCTTGTACTTTTATAAAGTTTGCTGAAGTTGATCCTGTGGGTATATTTTTGATATTCATGATGTGTGAAATTGCTACAAAACAAAGTTTTGCAATGAAATGCAGAAATCTTTTTACTCTCTTTTATAATTTTAGAATTGTTAGTGTGACATGAATATTCAGAGTATAAAGTACAGCAGAGAATTATTTTTAAACTCATAATTTAAGGTCTGATATATAAATATCTGCCATATATATATCTGCTATATATATATGTGCATGTGTATATACATATACATATATGTGTGTATATGTATATGTATGTATATATGTATACATGTGTATATACATACATATACATATATACACACACATATACATATATATATGTATATATATATATATAAAATCAGGTAAGATATTTATTATTTTGTTAGAAAGCAGGCTCTGTTCCTTTAGACTCTTAATCAGTGAAGTTTATTAAACAGAAATATAAACAATAAATAAAAGAAATTCCTATGTAGTATGAAATAAAATATATCCACATATAATGGTAGGCATTATTGTTTTACAGGAAGCCTTCTGTAAAACAGATTATAACAATTTATGAAACAAGTGCCAATGTAATAAAAAGGCATCAATGTAATAAAAATTAAGGCATTTACTTCTGTAAAAAGGTTAAGAGTAGAGATTCTGATATTAAACCTGGATTTAAGAACTGATTCCAACAGTCTTCTAACTTGGCTTAAGTTATGAGACCTTTTGAGGACCTTTTTTCCTCATCTATAAGATGTGAGTATAATAATATTTTTCTAATATAATTTTAAATTTATTCTTTGGATTTTTAGAATTAAAATATTAACATATAAAATACCTGAACTGTGTTAACTAGTATCATTTTTATGAATCTGGATTTTCTTAGGGTTTTTAACAAAATAAAGAATATTTTTTGAAATTCTTGTTTCTTCATTTTTTGTCATTTTTCTGTTTATTTAAAAAGAAATATACAGTACATGAAGGCTGTGAATACTAGTTCATTAATCACTCATTTATTAATTTAACAAATATTATTTGAGTGTGTACTATATATTAAGAATGATGCCAGATACAGTTGTACAATAGAGGGAAAATCACAGATATGGAATTTCATGAAGATGTTTATTCTAGAAAGGGATGCAAAATAAAATATTTTAAATATTAAGAAGATATTGTTTTAGATAAGATTATTTTATATCAGAATACAGTTCTCGAGTAACAAGGGAAAATTCTTAATTTAGGATAGATTGTTCTTATACTTTCAGAAGACCATTATTTAGAATATAAGGAGTTGGAGAACTGGCATGATAGGAGATTTGTAAGAAAGGCTGGAGACAAACCATTCAGAGATTTATTTGTATGTTATGAAAACTAATTTATTC
This sequence comes from Cynopterus sphinx, assembly GCA_030015415.1. NCBI lineage: Eukaryota > Metazoa > Chordata > Mammalia > Chiroptera > Pteropodidae > Cynopterus > Cynopterus sphinx. Next base: position 101,009,953 of record CM057382.1, on the reverse strand, counting down.
TTGATATAAAAGGGGAAATTAAAGTCGTTAAGCAGGTGTGCATAATGTGATTTTCTTTGTCATTCCTCTTACTGATATAACTTCACAGGAACAGGGCAAGAATGAAAAAAGAAATGATTTAAGAGTTACTCAGATATTTAGGTATGATGAATGGCTTAGGTGGGGTTTGGTTGGCTAGAATTAGAAGTGAAGAAAAATATATTAGAGACATCATTTAGAGGTAGAATAGACAGGACTTGATGGATTGATTATAGGGTATAAGAGAGAGAGGGGAATCAAAATTCCTTCTGGTAGATGAGTGTCCTTTAGCTATAATTTGAATGAATAATGTTAACTTTTAGTAGCATTAAATGTACATAGCAGTTGATATATGTTGAAAATAAAATAGCTACCTAAATGACAAATAATTGCTTATAGTAAAGGAGTATCCACTTTGAGATATGTTATTCCCTCAGAAATATAAAAAAAATAGTATTCTTCCATGTAAAAGATACTTAAGAGGTTAATGATTATTCATATCCCCACTTCAAATGTTTTTTTTTTTTTATAGTGTTTTGTTAGAAAAATTTTAGACCTTGCTGGTTTCAGACTTTTTTTCCCCCTAAATGTTATCACATTCTCATCCTTACGGCTTCATAGAACTATGTTTTGTTGCTGAGGAAATGGTGGTGGGGAGAATAAATAATGGACATGGTTGGTGCTTCAGATAGGAGTATTTTCAGGAGCAATTAAAGTATTTGACTCATTTTAGTAGGTTTATAAACACTGTGTGCTTATTTGAAAACTCTAAAGGTTAAAAAAAAATCTGGTATAATTTTAGAAAAGTGCACACTTCAGCTCACAATCTCCTTGTCACTTGAATAGTACTCAATGTACTCAAAATTATAGCTATTACAGAAGAAATTGCAAGTTAAATACAGGGAAGTGTATGAACTATGTTTATCGCCAACACAGTTCTAGTGCTCCCCATTCCAGTATGATACCATCAGCAGAAGTCATAGAAATGGTGACACCTGTGTCTCATTTGGTATTTATTTCACTTTTTCTGTTGTGACCATATAGTAATCTTTTAAGCAAATATGAGTTTTTCCCCTTAGCTTGCTGGGTACCAAACACCTGTTAGTCTCTATGACCAGAATTTTGTTGAATTTGCATAATATACAGTGTTGTCTGATGATTCAAGATTATTCTGGTTATACTAGTTGACATTCTGTGTGCTCCCCTTTTTTTTTTCAAATAGTTTATATAGCTAGAAATTAGATCCTAATTTTCATTTGATCTTTTGAGTATCACAAAATTGGACACACTGTTCTTTATCTTGGATAGGGAATATTCACTCTCTTTATCCAATATCCTCTTAAGAGTGGCAAGACAGACAATGATATGGATAAGTACAATCTATAAAAATGTTAAAAATTCTCAAACCCTTTCAAGCAGTATTCCTAATCCTCTTTCAGTGTTTCACCAGAACTGTCACATGACAACTTTGTTGATTGACTTTCAATTTTATTTTTGTTGTAGATAAACAATATTAGGAAAATGGCCTGAAGACAGGTAGTTGCAGTGAAAAATAAATTCGTCCTCATGATATATAAATTGGGAAATCGCTCCTGCAATTCCAGAGAATTTACTGAAACTTGGGCAGTTACTGATCAGTTACAGCCATGCATACACATGTGCATGGTTCCAGGAAACTAGTAAACTTGACAATGTAGAAACTTGCCTCTTTTCTTAAGCCATAGATACCCTGTTCTAAAATTATTTTTATCACAGCTTATGCCGCAATGAGGATTTCTCTGTATAGCAAATTTCATGGATGCAAAGATCACAGCAAGCAACACTATGACTAGCACAAAATAAATATTTTCTATTTAATTTATAAATCCCAATCCACAATTGTAGCATTATTAATTTTCTAGTAGATTATTGTTGTAACTTGTTTAACACTATACCACAGACACATGAATTATTCTTATAATATATCATCTTTTCTTTTTTTATTGATGTATAATTAAGATATATTTTATTAGTTTTAGGTATACAATACAATGATTTAATACTTGTATACATTGTGAAATGATCACCACAGTTTGTCTAGTTAATATCTGTCACCATACATAAGCACAAAAACTTTTTCTTGTAATGAGAACTTCTAATATTTACTTCTAGCAACTTTCAATATGCAATACTGTATTACTAGTTTCCATGTTATACATTACATCCCCAAAACTTACTTACTTATAGCTGGAAGATTGTACCTTTGACTTCCTTCACCCATTTTACCCATGCCCCCAATATCTGGCAACCATCAATCTGTTCTCTGCATCCATGAGTTTAATTTTTATTTTTAGTTTGATTAAAGCCGATTTAGAATTTTTTTTTTTTATATGTGTTGTGTTTCATATCATACCCAAGAAATCTTCATCAAACCAAAGTTTGCAAAGATTTATTCATATCTTCTGCGGGTTATATAATCTTAGGTTCGGGCTTATGATATATTTTTGAGTTAATTTTTATATGTGGTGCAAAATATGAATCAAGATTTGCTTTTATCCATATGGATATCCAGTTTTTTCAGTACCACTTATTACATTAAATATTCTTTCTCTATTGAATTGCCATTTCCCTTTTGTTGAAAATCAATTGACTCATATTTTTTTTGATGATGGGGCCTGATTATTGAGTTCTTATTAATCCATTTTAGAATGCAGTAGTTCTGTACAATTTTTAGGCATTAGACTATTTTATTAGTTCTGAGAACTCGTACATATAATTTAAAGTCTAAGTTTCAGGTTTTTTAAGAAGGTGATCATAAATTTCTTCCATTGTCTGTGTTAAAGATTAGACTTTTAAAAAAATCTAAAAAAAAAAAACACTAACAAAAATTCATTACCTTTTAAGCTTTCAATTGTTCATCAAAAATAGTATGTTGGGATAAAACAAATTTGGTACTTAATTTTAAAATTCTTAATATTGAAGATTATGATGCTTTATACTAGTCTCAAAAGTTGTTACTGGGCTCCTGCTGGCTACAGAACACACATTTATATGACTATAGATTATCTAATAATTATGTCTGAGAGTCAGAGAATAGGGCATAGCATGGCATTTTTGTCACAGAAAGGGAGGAGTGAAGCTTCAACTGGCACAATTTGCATCTGCTTTTTCTAATGTGCTTCAGGGATTATTTAATCCCTGAATACCCCAGGCTGCAGCTCTCTTGTGGAGATTCTCATACGACTCCTCATGTTCCACAAAGCTCTTCAATGAAAGTCACTTTGAATGTTCTTTCTGATAATCCACAAAGTGCTTTCCATAGAAAATTGTGTAGAAGGCTTTTGAACCACATTTTGCTGATGAAACAGTCTTTGTGAACATATACTTTACACATCACTACTGATGTAATTAAAGTTAAACTAAGCCCTGGCTTCAGTGTCCTCTGAGAAGAATGTTTGATCATGTGTCCACAGGGATATTTGTGGGGCTAAATTTTAAAATTGACTAGGGAAATAGCAATTTTAAGTTAGGGGAATATTTGATTCTGCCAGTGTCAACATACAAAAGAGTGAAATCTACATCACATGAGGAAGACATGTCATGTTGTTATTGTTGTCTTTCCATTAAGAGATGGAAATTTATAATGCTAAAAGTATAGTTTTATGAAATATTTGTAGAAAATATTTAGTTAATTACATTTTAGTGGGAAGAGATATGTACAACTGTGAAAAAACAGAAAATATTCAGATGGTACATTTAGGAATCATTACTCAATCACCTATTTCTTAATGCACAGAACTTAGTGTACTCTCCCTAGACCAAGAAATCAAAAATTGTCTTTATAGATTCATACCTCTTACTTTGCAATCATGCCAATTAATCTTGTTTATAGAAGTGGTTCTATAAACATAAAATGTATGATTTTTTACTAAAATTATTATATCAATAATCATTTGAGCTATTATAAAGACATTAAATTGACAAACTTAGTAATGCTTAGTATTTTGTCTTATGTTTGAATTTAAATTATGCTTACAATTACTGGGCATTTTAATACATTTTTCTTGTAGAAATTGAGGGAGGATATATAAAAATCTAATGACAACTCAGAATACATAGATTCAATTAAGATAACATAGGAGAGACCATTAAGCTCTAACTAAATGAAAATGCTTGATAATTTGTACTAAGATATGTGTCTCAGGCGTTGTGAAATTCAATATGGTTTCTAATTTTGATCTTTAGTGGGAGGTAATTTTATTGGCCTTTCTTTACATCAGCTCTCAGCTTCTTAATCTAACATCAATTTTCAACTATTTTTATTTAATTGACTTGAGAGAGGACATAGGTATTTTAAATGACAAATGATTATAAAGCATTTATAATAGATTTTAAATGTGTTTTTGTAATTTGCATTTTAATATGTATATATTGTTCATTTCAATGTACTTAAACAACTTTATAACAAAGAGCCGAGAGATAGTCTAATTTCCTTCTCTTACCAATATTCAATTCTGTTCTCCATATATTTAAATCCTTATAAGCAAAATGCTAAGTTCTAAAGATTTTTTCTTTCCTAAAACTTCCTTGATGAAGTGAAAAAGCACTGACAGCTGAACATTCACATTTCAAAGGGATTACATCCAGTTATAAGTTATATAGGTAATGAGCAGATTGAAGGATGGGATTTCATATTAAACTCATTTTGAAGATTCCAGATAACTGAACACATTTCTCTGCGTGCTAATCTTCATCATATTTGCTTCAATTCCAAAGATTTTTAAAATAATGTTTTTAGTACAATTAATAATATTTAGTATTTTTTGATAACAAGGTATTCAGAGTAAGATTAAGATTCTTCTGTTATAATAAAATATCTCCAAAGTTAATAGTTGGTACTTGACCTAACAGACTACCAGTATACTTTTAAAGTTCTTCCAAATATTTCCTAAATTTTTCTTTCTTGTTTTTAGATTTATCAGCTATCATTTCACAGTTTTGTCAGTTTTCTTCTCTAACAGCTTATTTTTCAGTTCTAATTTGACATTATTGTTAATGTGTTCCTTCATGTGTTCAATAAGTATTTATTGACTCATTAGTATGTGGGAGATACTGTTTGCTTCCTGAAATGGGTTTCAAGTGACTGAGGGCTCTTCTAGGAGTAAAGACCTTGCTTTGATGACATCAATTTGGTGTGTGTGAAAACATGAGTATAAATTTTTGACCAAAGAGTAACCGTATACATACTTATTACATAAAGTAAGAGATTTCAATATTATCTTAAATAATATTGTTATAATTTGACAATTCAATTAACAGCTTATGTACAGACTAATCCAGTGGTTTTTTAAGTAATCCTAGGGGAACTCCAAAATTATTTGAATGGCACTGAACCATACTAACAATCATTGTATTCTTCATTGCCACATACCTGCAGGGGGAAAAAAAAATCACTTAGGAAGGTCCTTGATGTAGTACTAAAATTGTATTAAATCTCAACACTTAAATACACATCTTTCTAGTATTCTACATAATGAAATTGGAAGAACACAACAAAGAACTTCTGCTGAATACAAAGTATAAGGCCTGTCTGGAAGAAAGGTACTTGTGCAATGGTTTAATTTACAAGCTGAAATGACCAGTAGCCTGGCAACTACTCTTTAAGAAACTCTCACTTGCATATTTTAGTGTACTATCAAATGATTTTACAACTATCAAAAATAGTATTTTATAATTATTTTCTAATTGTCTACATGGATTTTCTTCACTCATTTTAACAGAAATCACAGAAGATTAAATACAGAAGCAGATATGAGAATTCAGCTATTCCAAGTCGTACATGAGAGAGATTTACTCTTCTAAGTTATTTTGTTTTGGAAAGTATCTTTTTTATTAAATTATGTTATTTATATTAATATGCAATGGGTTTATTATTTAAGATGAATGAGTAAATATTTTTTAGAGTTCTCATTTTGAATTTTTATTAGGGCAAATATTAATACTATAACCCACAAAAACAATTTTTAATATCTTAAGATGTCCTAATCATATCAAACAAATTAATTGGTAGAATTATATTTCCTTCTATTTGAATCAACTGTGACTTTGCCAATATATATATATATATATATATATATATATATATATATATATATATATATTTTTTTTTTATAGAGGTTCTATCTTCAATTTATCAGGGAGGTAAAATCATACTTCTTTTTAAAAAATTAAAAATCTCTTCATATGAATTGTGCATTCATTCTCCCAAAAGATATTTAAGGCTGGTCTATAGTGTGTCAGGCCTGGTACCACCTGGTGAGACTCCAGTTAAGCTGATGTGAGCCTCTTTCAAGTCTACTCAGAAATTCTCTGTTACATTATAGTCTGCATCCTTGTGTCCACGTCTGTCTCTCCATTGTGTACCAATTCACTAATGATCTTTACATCATTAGCACTGACTATAATATTTGGCACAGAGTAGGTATATGATAAATATTTTCTGAAATAATACAATTAGTAAAGTATTGTCTGACTTTTTCATAAAGGTTTAATAATAACTTCCGTAAACAAATTATTTATATTAGATCTAGTAGAAGGTTTGTTGAGACTAAGAAAACCAGGTCACATAAATATGAAATCATTTATCATTACCATTTCAGTGAAGTTTAAAGCATAATATTTGTATCTCTAGGTACAAAATAGTATGTCTGAACCTATAGCCATGTAGATAGTTAACATAGCCACAGAGGCAGGGATTAAAATTATGTGGCCACAAAGCAAGGAATGCTGACAGCCACCAGATGATGGATAAGGCAAGGAACAAATTCTCCTCAAGTCTCCAGAGGGAATGAGATTCCGCTGATACCTTGATTTCCACCCAGTGAAATTGATTACATACTCTATGTTACAGAACTGTAAAATAAACATCTTTTACCTACCAAGTTTGGTAATCTATTGCAATCGCCATAGGAAACTAATACAAATAAGATACAAATAAGATTCTGTATATTCTGTAAAGTGCTTTTGCCGTCGTAACTTAAAAGCTTGCTGAGATATATTTTTCTTTTAAATTTAAATCTCCCCAGTGTAATTAAAATAACAATTTGTTTCTGAAGTTATTTCCAATGTAAAATTGCAATTTTATCAAAAGATTGATATTTTTAAATATATTGAAAACCTTGGTTTTACTGATATAAACCATAGTTTTCTAGAATTTCTAAAATGAGAAAAATAGCAACATTTTAGAGCTTTCTCTATTTCCCTACATGTCTTCATGAAATTGACTGTTCGTGATTATTTATCAAAAGGGCAATGTGTTCATGGCTAGTGACAGACAAGGCTAACTTTTTTGTTTTCTCATTCTGCATGATATGTTATTTGATGATCCTCCCCCCAAAGAAATTATCTATATTTTTGTCCTATTTGAATGATATGAAACCACAATAAGATGCCACTTCACACCCACTAATATGACTAAAATAAAGACAGACAAGTGTTGGAGAGAATGTGGAGAAATTGGAATCCTCACATATTGCTGCTTTTTTAAATGGGGCAGCTAAATTAAAAAATACTTTGACAGTTACTGAAAATGTTAAATATAGAGTTAGCCTACAACCCAGCAATTTTACTTCTAGAATATAACCAAGAGAATTGAAAACATATATTCATCCAAAACTCTGTACACAAATGTTCATAGCAGCATTATTCATAATAGCCATGAAATCAAAACTACTCAAATGCCCTTCAGCTAATGAATGGATAAACAAAATGTAGGCATAGCCATGCAATGGAATATTGTTTGGCAATAAAAAAGAATGTAGCATCGATACAAGCTATAACCTGGTTGGACCTTGAAAACATTATGCTAGGTTAAAGGAGCCAGTCAAAAAAACTACATACTATATGCTTACATGTATATAAAATATTCAAAATAAGTAAATCCATAGAAAGAGAAAGTTGGTTAGTGGTTTTCAGGGACTGGGGTGGAGTGGAATGACTAGATTGATAATAGGTATAAAGTTTATTTGGAGTGATAAAAATGTCCTTAAATTAGATAATATTGGTGGTTGAACACCCTTGAGCATACCAAAAACAACTGAATTACATATTTTTAAATGGTAAATTATATAATTATAGCTCAAACTGTCATTAAAAAAAAAAAGGAATGGTTAGTGCGACAGTCAAAATTGTTTTTTCTTAATTTGTCCTATTAAAAAAAATATAAGAAAAAGATTCCAAAATATATCATTCTATGGTGGGGCTATATGATCTTCATTCTGAAACTGAGCATGAAGTAATCTTATATATTTGTCTAATTTGATAAGGTTGGTAAAAATTCCATAGAAGACTGAGTTAAGTAGGGAGGACCAAAGTTCTGGTTTTATAAAGACAATTGTTTCTGTTTTAAAAGGAGATCAGTGGGAAAAGAAAAGTTGGTACTTTTCATGATAGACTCATTATCAACCCCCTGAATATAACAAATGAGCAAAATAAAGTTCAGAGAAATTAACTTGTTCGATGAAGCACAGCTGGTAAATAATTAAATCATGATTGCAGCCATGGATAGAAATGTTTAATAAATTTTCAGCTTATAAGAAGCTAAAGAATGTTTTTAAATATGGTGGCCCTTACATTACATAATTTATATACTTACTATGTGGCTGAAACACTTTTAAGAACTTCACATTTATTCTATTTAGTTCTTATAACACTTAGAGGTATAGATTATATTATCAGGTCTTCACTATTAGGGATGAAGAAACTAAGGCACAGAGAGGATAAGTAACTTGATTATAAGTATCTGGCCTAGAATATACACACTGTCTGACTCCAAACCTTATGTTATCCTGTTTTCAACACTATGTTCTGATGCCTCCCAAACATGAAGCATAATGCCTTCTTCCTAGGCACTTAATACACTTTTTTTTTTTTAATTGAACTGAAAGTCTAATTAAATGGCTTAATGCCCATTTCCTACCACTTATTCTAATGTAAAAGCTTAAAATGTAAGAAGTTAAAAATATGCAGTTTCCAATATGTTTTCAATATTCGAATTTATGGTAAAGCCCCAACTTTGAATGTATAAAACATTTTATGATTTTCAAACCAAATGTAAATTCTTCATCTCTAAAAGTATCTTAATGTCCTTATGATACCTACCTCTTGTGACACTTTATTAATTTATTTCATTCATATTTATATTTCTCATAGATTGTGAACTCCTCGAGGGAAGGATGCTCTTGTAACCTAACCTTGTATCCCCCAAAGTTTCTGTACACAGCAAACACTCAATATATATTTGAGAAGTGAATCAATGAATAAATGAGTGACTAATACTAATAATTATGGTGGAAAAAATGCTTTCTATGTCATCCTGTAAATGAATGTATTTCATTACTTCTTCTGAACAATAAAAAAAATTGCCAGAGTTTGTATCATATTTTTTAGAACCAACTTTAATCATAGTAGATTTATGCACTAAACTGACTAGTAAATCCCTTTTAGTATTGATCCTGTTTAGAATAATGAGTGACTCTGGACCATTTCAATCTTATAAAGTAGAACATTTAGCAAAGTCGTGTTAGAAAGGCTTATGTTCTATTAGAAATAGCAGCAGATTTATTCCAGCTTTTATCTGCTTTATGCAGAATTGCCAATCTCTTTTGTCCCATATATGACAATCGAATGCATTTCAAAATGCTTAAGTTTATATCTAGATGAATGAAACTTCCAAGGTCAATTTACAGATTTTAGAGGACTTTGTGAGTTATCCTGATGAATGGTTAGGGTACCTGGGCCCTCTCTGATAATGCATCCATTTTTTTTTCTATCATCAACATATTTTAAAAATAAGAAATGAGCTTCTTAGATATGGACAGGTTCAGAAGTAAATCAGTGTAGCATATTATGTCCAGGCTACTTACATGGGTCTAATTCCCTTGTAAGTAAATGGGTTCTTTAACAATCAACAATCTGAACTGATTTAAAGTTAGCTGGAGTAAGAGTAATTGTTTATTTAGTGATTATGATGTTCTAAATACTACTTTAAATAGTTTATCTAACTTAGTTTTTCCAATGTCCTGTAAGAAATATAGAGCCATCTGAAAATCAGAAAGGTGAGGTTCAGCTTTGTGTACTTACTTGCTTAAAGAGGTAATATAGAAGAGATAGAATTCCAGCCTCTATCATAATTCTGTGCTTAACATGACCTCCTCACTAGCTCAAAGTTTTTAATAATAATGATTTATTTACTTTAACCATAAATGTAATTTTGAAATAATAGTTATAGGTAGGAATTACAATGTACTTTTTTAATTATGTAGTCCAGTTCTTGATTACATGTTATCTAATAATTTGTATTCTATTAATAAATTGTATTTTTTTGATTCTGGATATGATAGAACTATATATATTTTTTTACTTATCTGCTTTCACTTCTAACACTAAAGATTGACTCCAGATGAGTAGCACCATTGTTTATGTAGATTTGGCAATTAAGAAGAATGAGGTCAATAAATCTACAATTTTAATTCAATAACTATTTATTGAATGCCTATTGAGTGCCTATGTATCAGGCACTCTTGTTAGGATCTATCACAGATCTTATTTCCAAGAATCTCACAAACCACAGGGAAAGGGAACAGGTGTTTTTTGGGGGGAGGAGCAGGTATTAATAAAATAATTGCAATGTATCAGGAATTGTAAAACTGTATCTTAAGTATGTTTTGGTGATTCCAAGTGTGTTCTATATAAGAAAAAAAATGTAAAAAAATTCTTAATTAATGAAAAAAGCAGGAATACAGCATACCGTAATAGTTAAGATATCTAGGTTCTACAGTTTCAATATAGTTTTGAGATCTTGGACAATTTATTTCACATATGTAAGTTTCAGCTTCCTCATCTATTAAATGATGATAATAAATTGAACTAATAAGACTGCTAGAATTACAGAAAGTAATGCTTGTACCTGAAACATGATAAATAGGCAATAAAATTGTCAAACATCTGTTATTTCTCTTTTTGGAGAATTAAAATGCACATTGTGATCTGAGAAGTAAATCCTGCAGAGTAATAGCTCTACTTAAACTTGTCTAACCCAGATTCATTTAACTGTGATACAAGTTTTAAATGAAATATTTAGTAATTACATGCATAATTACTACCTAATAAGAACATTTTGAAAAATGCTAATCTAAATGATATTCAAAAGTCTGAATATCAAATGTAAAAAGAATATTCATATTGCATAAATGTATAGATAATTTTAATAAATGTCTTGTTTTGATACTTTAATTCTAAAATATCTTGATATTTTACCATATTTAATTTAGTGTAGTTGTCAAGAAACAAAGATATGATGGCAGAAAACCCTGAGTTTAAGTGCTGGTGAGACTTGTTCTTAGTTGTGGGATTTTGAGAAAAGCGCTGTCTCTGAGTCCTGGTTTCCTCAATTGTATAATTGAGAAATAATATCTTTTTCTGTGTAGTAGTTCTGAAGATAAATGAGATATAATTTCTTAAATATATGCTATATATTTATATTTAAGCTAAATTACCTATTTGAAATTATTAGCATTAAACTACGGAACAGAATATAGATTATTAATTACCTTAGCTATTCTCTCTATGTGAGGTTGTACAAATTCCTCCCTGCTTTGTATTGTCTTAGGGACTGACCTTTTCTCAGGTAGGATGGTTTTTCATGACATGGAGCTAACACCTGCTGACTCATTACCTAGAATGGAGACTGTTCTTTCCTATAAAAGAGCAGGCCACTAGAAATTGTTTCGTCTATAATTACATCACCAAATAGCAACACTCTTCACCTAAATTTTAAAATTTATACCTTTTTTCTCCTAAAAGCAACCTATAGGAGTTTGTCTGTTAATCTTGATTATAGAAAATCCTTTGTTAACACTATTGTCCTTTCTATGCAAGATGGTATTATGGAATTCCATTAGTGGTGTGTATACATTTCAGATTACTTTTCCCCAGTTATGTTAGTTGTTTTGTACAGATCCAGCTGGAATCTTCCTTAGTTAAATTTCTTTGTCAGCAAAGACTGTGTAATGCACTTAGCTTATGGAGGTTAAGGATAATGTGTAGTCAAAAACAAGGATTAAAAAGGGAGAAATCAAAGTCTTGACCACTGTACTCTGGCACACTTCCTAACACTGAAGCTAACCAAGATCATTTTAATAAAAAGCCAGCTGCTTCCAAATGGGAAGTCAGCATTACGTACTCTCCTGCCCATTTAATTAGTTAATTGGCTGTTAATTGAATATGATTATGGAATTTTTAAAAAGGAATTTAAGATGTTGGAAGTGACAATTTTCATGCATAAAGAAACAGTGACTATAGGTATGTATTTTGTAATTTTAAAACCACTGAATTTGAGCTGACTCAGGTGACTTCCCAAATTTGAGCAAATGTGTTTAAAGCATTTGGGGGAGTAACAGAATTTTTTATTAAATTCTGAAGTTGTCTACATTTATCCTAGTGGAAAACAAAACAAAAATAGGGTTGAGTATCCTCAGCTTATTTTCAAACCCAGAAAATGAGGCTCAGTATACTGTTAATAAAGCAATTTTACCATTTTGGTAACATTTTAGGAAGTATTTCTACAGAACATGTTTTTCTAACTGCTGTTTTTTCTCCCACTGACCTTTAAGGGAATGTGGTATAAAAACCATGTCTGTTAGCCTTATTTTCTTTAAAAAATATCTGAAATTCAATAGTTATTTTAGCATTTTGTTCTCGATTTATTGCTTTGTTAAGTGTCATTCAAATGTGACTCATTTGGCATTTAGTATATTTATGTTTGATTATGCAGTGGTGATATGAGGGGCAGATTTTTCTTTTTTATAGATCTTTCTAATAGATATTTGATAATTACCAGATATAGTTGGAATAAATAGAAAACTTATGGAAATATGAAGCTAGTAAAATTTTCACTTTTATTTATTTATTAATATTTATTTATTGAAACATATTAAAGTGAGTAATATGGGGGAAAAAAACACAAACAAGATGCAAAATTTTGCCCACAAAACTTAGAGGAAAAATAAAAAGTAAATAATGCTAAGATTTTAATAATTATAAAAAATAAATGAAATCTTGCCAGTATGAGAAATCTCTATACTTTCCTCACAGTTTTGCTGTGAACATAAAACACCTCTTTAAAAAAATAAATTTTTATTTAAAATAATAAGGCATATCTTGTAAGGAGATAACCTGGAAGGATAGATATTACTTTTATATTTTTTCCTTAGAAGTTTAAGACATTCTTCTCAAACTCTAAACAAAATATCTACCCAAGAAGAAAATTGCCATCCCATCAAGAATCATGAGTTTTCACCTAGTCAGAATGGAAAGTTTGTGCATCACAGGATGATAGAAGTGGCCAAGCTTAAGACAGATTTAAGAATTATCAAATATATATAACAAACATTGTAATAGTTTTGAAACAGAACCAAGGGTATGCAGATAAATGTTTAACAACAGGCTCTCTGGTGAAAGAAAACCTGATTTGCCAATTTCCATGGTATAAATATTTCTGCCATGGCAGATGTCAAGCTACCAATGATATCACTGAACGTGGAATAAAGAGGAGATGAACATAATTAGCTTTTCTACCTATCTCATTGTCTTCAGGACTCCACAGAACCAATCCTGGGATCAGACTAGGGATGTGTTTAAATTTCAAAATTTAGAAAATTGAACTCTATTTCTTATAGAAATACATTGAAATTTAAGAGCTAGTAAATAATGACTATTTAATAGTGTTCATGTTTTAACTAGGATTGCGATTATGGGAGTGACCAGAAAGAATATGTAGCTGTTAAAGGCATTTAAAAGGATGATAGAAAAAAGTAGTTGAGTAGGTATGTGCAGTGAGAAAAAGGAAGTAATAAAAGACAAATGTCCTTATCTTATACTTAAGCATTCTTATATTGCCTATATAGTACTCCCTTCTTTCTTTAATTCAGTTTGTTGCTGAAAACTACATCATATTTTTTCTCCCGCTTTGTAAGTCTGCATAAGACTTGAAATTCTGGAATAAGTGTCAGTTACATGACATATTGACTCTGTATTCTCTTATAAACTAGTGAGAGAGCAGCAAATGCTAACTGAGGGAATTAAAATTCATATAGAAAATAGTGAAAACTGATATCACCATGGTGTGATTGTGAGGGTTTGTACAGACTGTATCTAAAAGCACCCTGTGTATTACCACACAACACTACAGGTTGTAAATAATAATTATAAAGAGCCAAATAATGAAAAGTAGAGATGTTTTCTTGGCAACGTTGGAAGAGCAGAAGGTGTAAAAGTAGTTTAATTGCATAATTTCATTCAATTTTATTGCCTGAAAAACCTTTGCAACAATGAAAGAAATTACCCCACCCCATTGGAAAGCTGAGATAACTGACTCAGAGCCTACAGCATTTTATCCTAAAGTCATACAAGTTAGTACAAAAGAATTAGACTGGGTAATATATAATCATATGTCCTGTTTTCTTTATAATATAACTGTATTAACAAAGTGAGAATGGAAGTGGTAAAAGGCCTAAATATTTTTTTAAAAGAACAGTAAAACAAAACTAGATAATAAAGAGTCAAGAATAGCAGCATGGCATCACTATTCTAATTCAGGCCCTTACTATCTCTGACCCAAATTATTGCAATAGTATCATGTGTACTAGCTCTGCCACCTTTCACTCCTGCAATTTGCCTGTCATGCTTAGATAAGACTCAGCTTATTAAGTACAAATTCAAACCCAACTAGCCTGTCTCTCCATTTTCTATCTTATAATTTCTAAATATTTTTATCTACTTTTCAAAATCCTCCCCTTTATACTCTTCATTTAGAGGTTGATGTGGTTGCTATATTGTTACATCTTAATGTGTCAATACTTGTCTGTTGGCCACATAATTGGTGTTTAACAAATGCTTTTTATTATATCAGTAGAGAAAAAAATCTTATTTTTTGCATTAAAAAGTATTTCAAATAATAACTAAGGTTCAAAACAGCTATGAAAATTATGAATTTCTTATAAATTCTAGTATAATCTCATTTTTTGTTTTGCTTGGCATTCTTGCTTTAACTGAATTTTTAAGGAAGCAATAATTTTCTTAGTACATGGACCTATAAGACTGATATTAGGTCTCAATTTATTGGTTAATTTTGTATAAGCAAATAAGTCAAACATCAATGTAGCTGCTTTTTTGTTCATAGTTTTCCTGATGCTTCTGTCAACAAGACTTTTTAGATTCTGTGTAATTTTAGCTTGATGGGGAAGAGCACAAACTCTAGATTCAGATAGTTAGCTCCGAAATCATGTGAGACTCTAGGCAATTTTTTTAACTTTTAAATTCACATAAAAAAGATGATAGTATATTTTCTTCAAGACTATCTCATTAATATTTCTCTATGTCCAAAGAATTGTAAATAAATGTTAGTGACCTATTGTATCAGGATACAAGATATAAATATAAAAATTTTACTATACACAAATTCAGAAACAAATATTTTAAAATTTTTTTCTCCAAAAGTTAAAATACTGTTGACAGGAAAAAAGTGACATAATGTGTGTGTGTGTGTGTGTGTATATCATATATATGTGTGTGTGTGTGTGTGTGTGTGTGTATATGTATATATATACATATATATATATGTTATGTTTTATTTATATATCCTACATGGAAAAGATTAATTACTAAGAAACATCTTCTCTACATGGCTTTAAAAAAGATAGCTTTTAAGCTCAAAAGCAAAATGGTTTTTTCACATGAGTTGATCTTTCAGGAAACTTGGATTTTATATATTCGGTCAGCTGATATGTCAAAATGCTTTTCTATTCATTATTCTGATAATCTTTTTACATTCTAGCAGCTGAGAAACTTGCCAAGAACAAAAGGGAAAAGATAAGCCATTATAACCAAAAAGTGAGAACAAATTAAGTACATTGTAGAAAAATCCAGACAACTAGTGGGTGAGAGTATTAACTTTTTGAGCCCAGTTATTCCAGGAGAATGCTGAACTGCACTATAGACCTAGCATTTAGCAAAATAAAAATTTACATGCCATCAAGGATGTGACTGCAAATTGTGGACTTGTGCAAGCAGGTAATCTATAGAAGTTTTCATAATTTCCAGTTTTGTCAGCATTCCTTAGTGAGTCATTTGTTTTGGTCTGCCTCTTGATTGTGAATTTATCCAGTCAGGAAGAGTTTCTGCAGCAATGAATCCAACCCACAGTGGACAGATAAAAACAGCAGAACAGTATCGAGGCTGATTTATATAGCTCTCCTCATTTATGTTTTCCACTCCAGCTGATTACCAGAGCCACTAATGTCACCATTAATGAGGATTTTGGGGAGGCTCACAGATATGAATTGAGTTTTGGAAGCTTCTGGGAATATATTTTAATGAGCTAAGAAAGAAAATATTATTTTATATATATATATGGATATCTATCTATCATCTATCTATCTATCATCTATCTATCTATCTATCTATCTATCTATCTATCTATCTATCTATCTATTCACTGACAGAATTAAAAGGCATGTTTTTAAGCTGTTGGGGGTTAACAGCTATTCCTATTAGTGTATTAACTGTTTTAAGAATATCTTTGAAATTTACCTACAAAATCTCTGCATTTACCTACAAAAAAATAATCGTTTTATCAAGGGTGTGGGAATGGAATGGTGGTAAAGACAAAAGTGTGTGTGCTTATATATACACTTTCCTGATCCATTAAGTATCAAATGACCTATAACATTAAAATCAAAGTTTAAGGCAAAATATTTGATTCTTACCTATATCTGCCTGCTAATAAGCTCTAAATGAAAAGGTGTGTTATTAATAACCAACTTAGAGGGTGGAAAAACTTGACTATTAATTTCTAGAAGATTCTAAACTCTTTAGGAGAATATTTCAACTATGTATTTATTCTTTTATAGTTTACTAGAAGTAAGTGAAAGAAAAGGGTTGGATAAAGAAATATTAGATTTGTTTAAAGATATGCTAAATTAATAAACATTTTCCAGAAGTTTATAGAGCAGTACTGTTACTCTCCCAGAAGCTAAATGGGTAAGTGTATTTGATGAAAGAATTATAATGTTAAAACATGCTTCTATTTGTGGTCATCATTCTTTTTATTTCAAAGTTTCTATTTGTTCTTTATTCCTTAGGGCTTCATTCCAAAAGACCAATTCTCTCTTGGTATTAAAGTCATTCCCTGGCAGAAATGCGATGCTTAGGGGAACACATTAGCATTTCCTTCTCTCTTAGTCTAGTTCAGTAGTTAATAGTGGAGCCAGACGGCCTATGATTTGAATTTCAGCTTCATAACTTATTAGCTTGGTGATTTAAGACAAATTACTTACACTCTCTCAAAGCATTAATTTACTCTTTGGGGAAAAAATGGGAAAACACTTTCCTCATGAAAGAAGTATGTGGTGAGGATCAAAACAGAATACTATCTGTCTCATAGTAAAAAACTAAAGCAAGCCATTATTATTATTACCCAAATATAATAGTATGTAGGAAACTTGTGAGCAGCAGATAAATATTAAGTGTCTTGGTGACATTTAAAGGACATGTGATGATCTCTTCAGACATGTTACTACTCCTGAGTCAAAGTAGGACTTTGTTTAATGAACAAATTAAGAACAGAGAGTTCACCTAAATAAAACATTTTTTATAAATCTGACACAAATACTATTTCTAAAATATAGAACGAAATTATTACTCATAGCCATGTGTGTCATTCAATATGTAATATTAGATTTTCGAGATTTCAGTACCTAGTATCCACATCCACATCCTCAAAAGATCTACTTAGCACATGTATTTATATAGGTTGTATTAACATCAAAAATCGATATTTTGTCAGGCCAATAATTTACAGATAAAACACATTATCCTCAGTAAAAGGAAATGCTATAATTTAACTGTTTTAAACTACCGAGAATATTAATTCATTAATTCATTTCTACACACAAAATCAGTGTTTAGAATTTTATGCCTTCAGTGGAGATGACTTTGTTAAGTATTTGCAGATACTGTTGATCAGAATGTGGCTTTTACTGTTAGGTATCAGAGTTATTATTATAATAATATGTTAAACCATAATATTAAATGACCTGAATCCATTAAGAGGCAATTCTCTGTTTGTAAGAATTAAATAAACTAATGTGTATTTTGAAATCTGTAAACACATTTATAAAGTGATTCTTTGGAAGAATCAATCACTGGCAGGCTTTGCTAATGGGTCATTTACTGTGGTTTGTGCTGGCAGTTTGAAATACTTATGCTGGTGAGCATTTAAAGACAAAACATTAAAATTTAAATAAGACAATATTTCTATGAAGCATACATGGAAATAAGATGAATTATAGCAAATTTACATCAGTTGCATGTGAAACAATCATAGATAGAAGATGAAGTTTCAGCACCTGAAGAAAAAGCAAACTAGATTGAATCACGCATACCCCAAAATATGCAAGAAAATTTTGAAACCTCCTTTGTTAAAACCATATTAAAAAGATGTATAAGGACTACAGTTGTACTTCCAGTATTTCCATCACAGACTGAGGTAACCAATGTCCCATTATTAATCAGGCTAGAACAAAGGCGATGGATACTTTTTCCCTCTTACTTTACTACAGTGATTAACTATTTTTTTACTATGCCTTGGTTAATTTGCTCTGAATTACTGTACTTGCTCTCTTTTCACCAAGCTCATTTGCCTTCCTAACTGAGTGAGGCACATAGACAATAACACTATGATCCCATTAGTTCAGATGGCAGGTGGGCTTTATCTCTGAATCCAAATGGTTATAAGTAGTGTTATTGAAAAAGATCAGTAGGGGCACAATAAGAAGGGAACAGGAAGAAGGAGAAGCACATTTGTCCTATTGAAAAGGAAGCTTTGTGATTAAAGAAAAAGACACATAAGACAATTTTATAGTACATGTCTTTTTTCAAGTATAGAAACAACACAAACCTAATGAAAAATAGAATAGATTATTCACTGAGCCATGGAAGCAACTTGATTTAAAAAACAAGAGTTTGTATTCTTATGGCGAAACAAACTTCTGTTTCTGTGCAGCAATCTTACCAGTAACTAGAGAAAATTAGCATGGAGATACTGGCGTTAGCATTTAGATTTGATTTTTGCAAAGGATAAACAGGGACTTTTTATTTTATCTTTCCTTAATGAGCAAATTGGCTCCAGAGAGATGCAAAACTATTTTGTCATTGTGCCTACAACTTATGTCACAGCTCTAAGGAACAAGGTGTCAACCCTGATGTTGCTCACACTAGGGACTTCATAGCTCATTCATTTCTGCCATGCTTCCCCTCACCCAGGGTTACATGGCCGCAAGGGACAATGCACCCTTTGGACCATTTGTGGTTTATGAATTGTAAATCCAAAGAAAGAGAGAGACAGCTTGACTGAACCCAAATTATGTTACAATAGTTGGTAATGAATGTCCTGCTTTAGCAGGATAATAGAACCCCTGCTTACTGGCAGTCATTCAGACTCTATCTCTCTCATCCATTTTCTCTCTTGGCCTTGACCCTAATCCAGCAATTGCACATCCCCAGCTGCTCTTTAAGCTGCCTCATTAGCAACACACCATTGGGCAGCTCCCATGACAGTCATCCAATGGGATAAAAATGACATGGAGCCAAAGACTGTAACTGATTGGCAAGCATTGCAATGAAATATGAGACAGGGTTATGTGAAGAAGGCTTTTGAAAGTATTTGAAGAGACTGAACAGTTAAGGAATTTTAGGCACATGTTAACTTCACTGTTCAGAATTTTGATTTCCTAAACTTTAGGGAGAAAAAAACAGACCACAAAATTCTCTCTATATAGCCATAAGTAATATATTTTGCATTAAAATTTTTTTTATTAAACTCTTAAAATAACTTCAATATAAAATGGATACTTTAGCCACAGAAATAGCTTAAATGTATTGATATTTTCATAAAATTCATATAGGCAGGACATTTTAAGACTGTGATTCAGAAATATGCTATTTTTAGAACAATTTAGAAATGGGCAAAAGATATCTATATTATCTGAGAGAATCTAGTGAACCTGTTATCTATTTTTTTCCTCTCATAAACCTGATTTACACTTTTACAAGTTCCAGCAGAATGTAAGTTTGTAGTGATAACTTAGTGGATACTAAGTTAATACAACACAAAACAATATCATAAATATAATTTCTACATTTACTCTGTATCACTGAATTCTAGTTATTGCAGTAATTCATGTAATTGCCCACTTTAACTTAGTATTTATTTGACAATCTCATTGATAAATTATTTTAATATTTTTTTATTTATGTTAGTATTACTTTTTATAGGTAAATTCCTCTAAATTAAAATATTTTCAGTAGAATCATAAAAAAATTGTCATGTCTTGAAAATTCTCATCTTTCAAATATTTAAATGCTTAATCCTTTTCCCATTTAAGAAAAATAAGTTCAGCTCACTGCCAGCATTAATTTAAAGTCATTGCTATTTTTATTTACCCCAAAACTTTGGAGTGTCTATAGTGAGCCAATCACTGCTTTATAAGTTCCAGAGATATAAAAATTAGTTTAGTAGTACACTTGTTCTCGAAAAAAAACTTGTCCCGTAGAACAAGATATATACTGGGCCCTATAATAGTGTGATAAATGTTATGGGACGGATGTGACCTAGAATAAAATAGGAGTTTATAAGAAGGCATGTTAAGCATCTTTGGAATGGTTAGAAAGGCTTCACTAAGAATCTGAACTTAGTCTTAAAGGATAAATACATATTACCTGGTTGAAGTTAAGAGTAAAAGAGTAGAAAGTATTTCAGGCAGAGAGAAAACCATACACAAAGGCCTTCAAGGACCTCTAGAGTATACTTTAATAAACTCTTGGAATGTAATAGATATCATAAAGCCAGCTTAAATTAAAGGGTTAAGGTATGTATATACAGGGAAGTGAAGTAAATGAAGCAACTTAGTGGAAAGCCAAGTACAGAAACCTTCATATGTAAAAAGTTCATTGATTGTGAAATAAGAATCATCGTTTGTGACCCAAGTCAGTTTCAGAGGCCCAATGGTAGAAGTACGTGAGGATTCACTTTCAGTCTCTGCAATAATTCAACTCAACAGCATCCCCTAGCGAGTCTTCTGTATCTCTTTATACTTACTGGCAAATTCTTACAAGTCTTTAAGAGAAGTAACATGACTGTTTAAGCATAACCAAATCCCCAGCTACAGTTTTTATAGCAGTCCAAGTCAGGAATTTGTATTAGATTCCCTTAGACCAGATGTCCTTCTTGCTCACATAAATTGTAGTTAGGGAGAAGGTAGAAGATATGAAGACACAGTGAACATTTTTGAGAGTCTTGCTGCCTAAGGTGAAATCTTGCAGGAGGGCTGTAGGAAGAACAGTTTTCTTTAGGAGGGGTTATTGGCCTGACAGACAAGTTGATGATGCTAGAATTCTGATAATAACGGCTATGGAAGAGTCCTGTAGTATGTAGCTCATAAAAGATTTTTTTTTAACAACAAGGTTAATTTAAACAAATTTTACATTGTCTAAAATTTAAAATTCTACCAGTTACTTATATTATAGACAAAGTATTTTACCTCTCTAGTGGCAAGAGAAATTAATTTTCCTTTGAATACACTGTGGACCTTAGATGATTAAAAGATTATTTTCTGGCTGTATACAAAGTATTTTTTATTCTTCTCTATCCTTTTATTTGTTATTCTTTAGTTTTTAACTCAACTTTCACTCTTATTGAAGTATTCCTTTGCTACTTCATATCAACTCCATACCTGTAACTTTTCCATTTATTAAGTACTTAATTACCTATTTTACTTTATTTTGTGCTTTATGTATTTTCTACCACAAAGAACTCTTAAAAGCAAACTTTATTTTATACTTTATCCTGCTGCCTCAACAATGCATGGTAAATTTGTTTTTCATATAGTAGGAGCATAGTAAATACTGCTTTGTTGAAGGGATTGAGGCTGAGATAAGAAATTTGGAAATTATGAGATTCTTGCAGAAGATATCTGAGGCAAAAGTTTCAGCTAATTTTTTTGTGGTCCTTCAGAAATGTATGGTGGTATAAATATAGAAAGGGGTTATTTTTTTCTAGATTTATCTTTTTTATTTGAATTCTGAAAAGCCTTCGCCAACATAACATCTGATTTGAATTTTCTTAAATAAATGTCTCATTCAACATGACTGTTTTCAATGAAATATGTTCACTAACAACCACAGTCTTTTTTTAGTAAACTAGAACCCTTTATGATTAAGAGTCACCTACAGCCTCTTCTGCAATAAGAATTAGTACATTTGAAAATATTTGTCTGTTGACTCAAGGCCTCTAAAGCATAGTAAACTACCAATATGGATACTGTGCCTTAGCCATTGCCAACCTATTTTTTTTTTTAAAACTGGCTTTTTAAGGGTAAAAACAATGAAAACCAGTAGATAAATTTTTTTTTTTAATAAACTTTAATGACTCATAGAGATCATCATGAATGGTCACAGTGTAGTCATTCGTTGAATTAAAAAGACTGGTAAAAGTCAAAAGAGCTTATTTCAAATATAATAAAAATTATATTCGTTATTTCTGAATGTCTCATTATATTCAACTATTATTACATTTTAGAGTGAAATTTTTTTTATATCACATGATATCATGATACACTTTTCAAGAAATTTAATGACTTTAACATCCAAATTTTCTCAATTATATTTGTTACATGCTAGGAAACAAATCAGTATTTACATAATCTGCAGCTTTAACAATCTGTCTAAAAGGGGAAGAGATTATGCTAAACCAGTGTAATACAAAAGTAAAATAAGTGTAATAAAATAAATACGCATAAAATACTATTGGATTACATTTTAGAAAAAGTTTTGAGAAAAACCTTAAGAAAAAACAATATAGTTGGAATAAACAGGCAGTTCTTTCTTGCTAGGGAGTTATCTATTTTGGATAATTCCCTTCTGTCACCACTAGAGTGATGTGAAATGCAGTGTTGCCCCAGAGGCATGTGGGGGGAGATGGATAGTGGAATACAGTGGTCAGTGGCATTGTGTATTATCCTTCAGATCTCTGCAGACATAGCAAAGAATTACAGGTTGGTGAGACTGAAAAAAAGTAAGATTTATTGAAAGTACATTTTAGAAGAAGACGGGCCATGCGAGGAAAGGCTGCAGCCCTGTGGGATTTGGGAGTTGAAGAGATTAAGACAGCACTCCCCAAAGGGAGGAGTGGGTTTTCAGCAAGGAGAGCTGTAACAACCCAGAAATGGGAAGGTTTTTTTATATTTGGGCTATCATGGGAGGGCCTAGATGATGTGAGGTCACCCTGACCAAGAGCTGGCAGCTCTTATGACTTTTTGCCTACTGTGCATGTGCTTACCCAGAATTCAGTTTGTTATAATTAGATTCATGAACTTCCAGGCATAATCATGATATTATACTGATGGGATAATGAGGCTGAAGTTATGGACAGTACTTTCTGCTCATGCGTTCGTAGTTGGTTTTGCCAGAAGCTTTTATGGCCTTAGTGCTCTAGAATTTGGGGTAATTTACAACCCTAAAAGGGAGATATTTCTGGGAGGTCCTTAAGAAAAGTCTTCAAGGGAAGTTTCTATGGTTCCAGAGCTGAGTCTTCACTCTTGTAGCTCATGCCTGACTAACTAACACTTCTACCTCTTTCCTAAAATTCTGGAATGTTAAGATGGGTATAATTTGCCTTTTTTAAAAAAAGCCAATTAGAAGTCAGAGTAGGGCATGGGTCTAAGGCAAGAAAAAAAAATTGCTAGGTCAGCCTTTGCACTTGTTTTTAAAGGAGTCAGTAGATTTTTATAACGTGGCCCAACGAGTTTACATGACACTAAAATATCAAGAAATTTGTGACAAAATCCTGGTTAGGTTAATGATATGTTTAAAAAAGAAATTATTTTATTCTGAATGTCTTTGGAGTCTTAAAATTGGAAATATTAACCAGTTCCACAATCCAAAGTGAGTTCTGAGCCACCCATCCAAGGAAGGGCCTTAGTCACTCACTTATATTAAAGACATAAGGTGGTAAACTTAAAAAGATCAGTGGTCAATTGGAAAAATATGTTCTTTTGAGAGAGTTTTTAATATGCTGAGAGTCAACTTCAGGATCCCCCACCCTAATGCCCATGGGGATACAGACTCCAGCCTGGAATATCTAAGGAATAATAAGCTGTGGCTGGAGCACCCTGTAAGGCAACAAAACAGAAAGAGATTGCGTTTGACTGTTGATTGATTCTTACAACTGATGAGTCAAAGGCTGCTTTTTCTGTAGATTGTATGTAAAACAGCTGTTCAGCCTAGGGATCTCTGAAGCTAGCTCATGAAAGTACCTGTCAGGAAAGACACTTCTCATCCCCATAATACTCCTATTTCTCCTCTTTTTCAATTCTGGGTGTATCGTCAGAAGTGACATGAGTTCTAGCATAGTAAAGAATTAAAAAACCAACAACCCTAGTGCCCTATCCCACCTTCAGGCTTCCAAAACCGAAGGAAGAAGTTTAACTTTTAAATTTGGAAGATTTTAAAAATTATTTAATAAGGCTGAACATTTTGTTACTGACCTCTTTGGGGATCAATGTGACCTGGGGTTTTTAAAGACCTGAGAATGACCAGAAGTCTTAGGGCCCACCTTTGATTCAACGAAGGGGATGGTCAGGAAGCAGGACACTAAATGCAAATGGACATTCAGGAGAAAATAATAAATATGTTGGTTTTATACTGTGAGTCATGTGGGTTCAAAAGAATGATTACTTTTGTAATAAGTCTTTGTTATAGATAAATGGTGAAAAACCAGTTTAGTACTCAGTGGCAAGTTAAGGATTTGGAATCCTGGTGATCACGATATCACACTTTTGATCAACATTCCGATTCTGTATAAGGTACAGGAATCTCATATAGGATGAGGGCTCTTATTTTATTTGGTTATTCAGAGCAATTTAGGAATATAGAGAGGATATTTGCATGGAAAAGTGGATGGGAAATAAGAAATTGAGATACCATGTCAACAGCTCTTATTTTTTCCTTATAAACCAGAAAAGTCTAGGGTATTAAGTTATGGTGCAAGATTTTGCTTAGCAATGAATCAAAATGCCTTGGATATATTCTAAATGAAGCCAAAGTAGTAATAGTAGTAATAATAGTCATAATAATAATACTAGCTTATATTTCTTATATTAGTTATATTGTACATTTTAAGATAAGTATTTTATAACATTACGTCATTTAATTGCCAAAATATTCCCTGTTTTGATGATTATAGGTGATTTGGGCTTGAAGAGGCTGAGTAGCTCATCTAACTTGACTTGACTAATAAATAATAGTCCAGAATTTAATCACCAATGATGTATTTTCACACTCTTATTTCTTGAAAGAAAGTAGCATCTCTTATTCTGAGACAGAATGGAAAGAGAACTAGGTAGTTCAAGTATGGGGAAAAGGAAAATAGGAATTTAATTCCTAAAGTACAAATGTATGAAGGTCCAGGGTAGTCCTATATCTATTCTCACTTCAGAATTTCTGTAATACTAGGGATGGACCAGAAGGACCCTGTTTGTTCAGAAAAATATAATGGATTTCATTGCCAGATGGGGGAGCTACTTGAAATAAGACCACAGAAGTACCTGGACTCTGATTTGGGCACTGGCTGCCTCTCATTAGATAATACCATTATGAGAATTCTGTACATATGACATCAAAATGCTGCTTTTCAAATATAATCCAACCCAATGCCTAATATGCTATTTATTAAGAAGAGAGTGATCCCCAAACTGAAAGGATATATTCACCCTTTAGGAAACTTAATCCAATAATTTTAATAGTTGGGAGATCTGTGTTTATCTCAAGCTCTGTTGTACACATTATAGATGGTTGGGTGAAGTAAGAGTTCAGAACATACGTCTCCATCAGCACCAATGTCTCTATATTAATATGGTAGCAGTAATGGAGGCAACTCTTGATTGCAGTTGTTAAGCCACAAAGTAGATATCTCCCTGGTAGAGCTGATGTTTGAGGCAGCAAAATGTTTGAGGCAGCAAAATTCTTAGGGAAAGTGAAGTATTTAATTCTCATTACTGTCATCTCTAATGGACAAAGAGAAACAGTTTGGGTAGAACTGACATATAAAAAATATTTGCTCATTTACTTCACAATATCCAAGGCAGAATCTAACTTCTTTATTAGTCCAGATTAGTCTAATAGTCTATGTGTCTGATGGGAGAACATAGTAATTAATATATGTCGCATTTCTAAGTATTCACCACATAATGTAAGGTTCTATTTAGGAATATCATCTGTTCAAATCATTATAAAATTCCTATAAGATAGAAACTGTTAACTCTTTTTTAAGATATCTGAGAGTCAGAGAAATATATTTACCTAAAGTTAACAAGAGAAAGGGCCTAGATTTGAAATAAGAGCTATTTTATTTTAATTTAGAGTTTTTAATCAATATACTAAAATAACCTCTAGTTAGAAATGATAGTAATTACAAGGCAGATGTAGCTGAATGGTTTTAGGACCAAAGAAATGTTATTTACTGAAGCATAAAACAAAATCTTATAAAATAATTTTTGTTAAATTTTAAAACATTAATTATTAATCTTTTATTAATATTAATATTAAATATTAAAACATTCCAGTCTATAGTTGAAAAGAATTACATAGAAACAACAACATATCAAATGAGAGAGATCACATATTTATATTTATCACTATCTCAGTGTCTTGTTAGTTTTATGTCCATTCAGGTTTATCCTCCAATATTTTGAGTGTGTCAACATGTATTGATAAGTAAGAGGTAGAGCTGAAAGTGTTCATCTCAGAGCTAGGAGAAAAAGGAAGTTACTTGTTCTTCCTCGTACATAACCCTGAAACTCCTAAACTCTTTCATATTTTGTTCTTTTCTTTATATTTACATATATAATTACTCTGTTTTGATCTCAAGTAGGTACCTAACTTAAGAAGAGTGAATAGATTAAAATGCCAAATGTCCCAAAATTGCAACATGTTCAGTAATTTTGTGCAGGGTTGAGGAACAATTCCAGCAACAGCCTTTTCTTCATTATCATTTTCTTTCTTTGAATAGTTTTCACTGAATTGAAAAGAAACCCCATGCACAGAACAATATAGGGCACAAAAGGGAGACTTGTGCCTAACGATCTATACAAACATATAATTAAGTAGTAATTGTAAACCTAGCTGACATGTGACTGGAATACAGTGTTAATGAAATTTCACAGCGGTTCTGGTAAGATGGTGATGGTTATTAAAGCTGACCCCCTTCAGCAAAGTAAATTGCCTTAGGTTTTAATTTTATTTTGACAGGATCTTTTATTACTTTTTCTGAAATCAATATTGACACACACAGCACACTGTAGAAAAAGCAAAACAATGCAGAACTTTCATCAGCAAAAATCTGAACAACAGGTGGTTTATAGTTTTAGTTACTACATATATTATCCAATGCACAAAAATTATGTGACACATTGAAAAAATGCTATGCATGTATTAATGCCATTAAGAGCATTTAATATAGGCTACAACTTTATGTACAATAAACATAAAAGACAGTGTGATCTGTCATCACTTTTGAAGGCTTTCATTAAAATGGATGATTAAGAAAGGTTACTATAAGTTTAAAATGTTCATATATACAGATTCCACTAAATATTAAGGCAGTTGAATATAGATTTTAACTTTTTTGAGATTTTTAAAAGTAAAACATAATAGAATGCAATTTCATATGTAACATGGATCTTGAAGACTGTCATAATAATTGAGCGTTTACAAGTAGAAATCTAGAGATTCTTTAGTCTCACACAAGTATGCTTTCTCCAAATTATCACCGTTGAAAATCAGTTAAAAATTTCAACAAATAAAATGACTAAACACTTTCAGCAATAGTTCAAATGAGAATATAGGGTTGTATACACACACACATATGTTTGTGTATACTATGCATTTGTTTGCATGTAAATACATATATATACATAGATATATATACATACACCGAAAAAATTCATTAGCTTAGCCATATGTACTGCATTATTCCTGGTCACATTTCAAACATGACTTTTTGCCTTATCAATGGCTCCACGAAGCTTCATTTTTAATGCTTTTCAGAATAAAATATTAACAAATTAAGATAGGTTTTGCACTTATGTTTGTGAAAAAGTGTTATTTTTACCACTGAGAGTCAACAAACAAATATTCTGATGAGTAGATAAACTTTTCCATCTCTTTCTCATTTAGGCAAATTTTGTTTTTTAGTATCTCTCTACGGTTTTCACCACCATTCTGACTTCAACTTTTCTTTCAGGACTCCACTTAACCATCACCTCTAGGACTCTTCCAAAAGCTCTCCCAGTTTCTTCTTTGAGCTTCACTGACTCCTATACCCTATTCTCAAAGA
Source organism: Cynopterus sphinx (assembly GCA_030015415.1). Lineage (NCBI taxonomy): Eukaryota > Metazoa > Chordata > Mammalia > Chiroptera > Pteropodidae > Cynopterus > Cynopterus sphinx. Next base: position 100,981,449 of record CM057382.1, on the reverse strand, counting down.
GTACCTTAAAAAACTCTTTAATATTTTACTGAAATTCAAGTCTATGTACTCTGCTCCATTCTAAAACTCTCTAAATTCTGTACCTTGTGGCCATCTTCATTCTCTGAAGACTTAACCCACAGAGCAAAATTCAATTTAATTTCTCTGTATATTTCTCTCTTTATTTATTTTCTTTAATTCTGCTGCTTCATAGCTTACAGGCACAGACTTTTCTAGGTATTTTGCCATTTCTTCTACATTTTTGTATCTTGTTTTTTCATAGTTTCTTCTCTTTTTCTCTTATAGTTTTTATTATTATTATTATTATTATTATTATTATTATTATTATTTATTTTCTAAAGGAATCACTCTAAAAATCTCCAGTTTTTGTCTCATCTTTAGTCACTAGTGATTTTTTTTTTCAAAAATTCAATTAAAAAGCATTTGGAATGAAAATACCCACAATGGTTAGAAATAACCACCCACTAATGAGATTGTTGTTTTCCTAGAGAATGTCACCAAAGCTAGCAAGAGTCCAGGGATCTCTTGTGATTAATAATGTGGATTTTATTTAATGTAACTCATAGATTAAAATTAATTCTGGAAAAAATTTATACAAGAATATGGAAAATAGATTGTATTGTCAGAAGCTAAATAGATTAGCTTGATTTTTATAGAAGTAGGCAAATATGTAAATTAAATGGTGAATTAAACTATACATAAAATTCTCTTTCATTTTGTGTAAAAGCATGACAAAAAATCTTTAGAAGCTGTGAAGCACTGCCATTATGTTTATACTCACTAAGCAGTGTACCATAATTATTTAACTAGTTTCAGTGTTTTCATGTATGCAGCATTGCTGAGCCATTAGAAATTCAGTATTATTGTCCTCTTTTTCAGTTACTTGAACATTCCCTGGGTCCATAAGGATGAATGTTTTTAAAGATTGCTGACTCTCTTATCCTATTAGGAATGATTGTCTACTCTTTCCATGACATGAACTTATTTTTACTGGTGTTTGTTTATCAACTTTAGAATTTTTATGAAATCGATTAATGTCTTTATATAAATTTAAATATAATAGGAAAATAGTTACCATCCTCTTACTAATATTATTCAACTCTTCATTTACAAACTTAAGGTTATTATAATACAAATATTTCTTGTTTTATCCAAAAGATGTTTTGTTTTTTCATTTCAACAGTGAAAGCACCTGTTTACTTGCACCACTGAGAATATACAAAGAGCAAATAAATTTAAATTACAGCATGCGCAGTTTAATTTAGAAACAAATATAAATTTTTCTAACAGTAGACACTTAAATAATAAACCTTATTTGTGGTTATTTTATTTGAATGGTTATAAGTGTTATATATTTTATTTTTCTTTGCTGGTATTTTAATTGGCTTTGGTCTAGAGGAAGAACTACGGACAAAATGACTCACAATGCTAGTCTTCATTTTAATGTAAAAAGTTTATGAAAAAAGAAATATCAACAATAAAAATAACTTTACTCACCTATTTATTATTTACAATAATAATTATTGAATGTTTTATTCTTAGTAAAATTTTTGGTCAAAAAATAAGTACAGGAAGCTCTCTTCTCTCTGATTAAAGAATAATGCTTACTATGCATATAGTCTATATATGTATAGACTATATGTATAGTCTATATATGTATATAAGTGCTTTATATGTATTGTCATATTTAACCATTACAACAGCTCTTGTAGATAGGTCTTATCACACTGGTTTGTAGGTCAGAAAAATACAGCTCAAAGATTCTTTAGTTTGCTTTATTTTGCTCAGCTAAGAGTAAATATAGAAAGTATCAATGTCCAGATTTAAAAGCAAATATTACTGATACCATCTTTGACTCAGAGAGAATTTGTAATAAATATTGCAAAGTTGAAGACATGGTTAGAGTTCTCAAACACAGATACTTCTGCTGCTGTTGATAGATGAAAATTGTCATGTAGCTTGCTTTTAGCATGTGCCTTTTACTGAGTGCTGGATGATACAAAGATGAATAACAAACAATTCTTTTTGAGGGACTTCCTTCACACATTTTGATGCATGTTGGAAAGCTTCATTTAGCACAGACTTTTAATTAGCCTGTCCAGAATTTATCCTCCCCTTCTTTGTATATTCACAACCACAATTTTTGTTAGATAGTAAATGTGCCCAGCTAAAAATATAAATTTCTGTCTCCCAAGAAGATAACATGTGGCTAGGCTATAAAAGTTTAAAAAGAAATCATTGGGGTGGAATTTGTTCAAAATTTCTAAAGGAGAACAGACTCATTGGCTTGTCCCTGTGGTCTTTTTCCCCCTTATACTTCCCCTTCTTTAGGTCTGAGATGCAATATGACAGCTGGGACACCACCTGCCATCATGCAAACATGAAAATGAGAACCACTTTTAAGAATGGAAGAGCAGAAATCTACAAGGAATATGGGTCCTTGAAAATAATGCTGCATTTCTATGACAGCATGTGCTCACCTGTATTACTGTTATATCACTTAGAGATTGAATTAGTACATGTAACAGAAACTGAAATATCAGTAACTTAAAGAAGATATAGGTTTTCTTTTCTCTAGTAAGTGAATCTCCAAAATCTTAGTGATTTAATGAAATAAAAATTGATTTCTCACTCTCATAAAATCTGATGCTGCTCTATAGCCACATTATATCTTCTAGAACACTGTGTGAATACTATAGCATCAAGGGTGTTACTTCAAGTGAAGGGAAGGCCAAGGAAGGGTCTCATTTTCTTTGAGGGAAGATATTTGCCTACTGAGTCAAAATGTATAATGATAGAGACTATTCAGGTGGTCTATTTCTTTTTGAGTAAATGTTATTAATTTTTTTTTCAGAACTTTTTTCTACAGTTCATCTAAATTGTCGAATTTTGGTCTTTTTTTTCTAATTCTGGTTATATCTGCACTGCTACTCCTTTTTCTTTTTTACTGGTATTATGCATGTTTTCTTTCATAATATCAAATTTAGCTAAGAATTGTCACTTATTGGTTTTTTCAAAGGACCACATTTTAGCTTTGTTTATCCTCCCTAGCGTAAATTTTCTTTATTATTATAAATTACTTATTTCTGCTTCTACTTTCATTATTTATTACATCTTATATCCTTTTAGCTTGCTTTACTATACTTTATTCATGATGCAGTTTTTTATTAAGTTTACCCTCTTCTTTTAAATAAAAATTATTTGAGGTTATAAATTTATTGTGATTCACTGTCTGACTTATTTCAGATAGCGTATGACCTCAGGATTCATCCAATTGTTGGATAGTAAATGTGCCCAGCTAAAAATATAAATTTCTGTCTCTCAAGCAGATAGCATGTGGCTAGGCTATAATAAAATTTCATTATATATTTGTACAACATTTCTTATTCCATTCATCTGTCAATGGACATTTGGGTTGTTTCCTTGTCTTGGCTATTATAAATAATGCTGCAATGAACATGAGGATGCAGGTATCTTTTAAAGTTAACATTTTCATTTTCTTTGGATAAATAAGCAGAAGTGGAATTGTTGAATTAACATAATAGTTCTATTTTGAGGTTTTTGAGAAACCTCCATACTATTTTCCACTATGGCTACCCCAAATTGTATTTCCATCAGCAGTACAAAAGGGTTATTTTTTTTCTCCACTTTCTCACTAGTACTCATTCTTTGTCTTTTTGATGATAGCCATTCTAACAAGTATGAGATGATAATCTCATTGTGGTTTTGATTTGCATTTCTCCAAAGATTAGTTATTTCAAAAACCATTTAGTGTACCCATTAGCCATTTGTCTTCTTTGGAAAAATGCATATTTAGATCCTCTTCCCATTAAGAATTTTTTTTTTAAATACTTAGTTGTACAAGTTTCTTATATTTGGATATCATCTTCTTATCTGATTTGTAAATAATTTTCCCATACCATAGATCTCCTTTTCATTTTGTTGATTTTTGCTTACAAAAATGTTTTAGTTCAATGTGATGCCACTTAATTATTACTTTTGTTCCTTTTGCTTTTATTGCCAAATCCAAAAATCATTGCCAAACTGATGTCAAGTTTACCTCCTAGGTTTTCTTCAAGAAGTTTATGGTTTCAGGTAATGTATTCAATTCTTTAATACATATTGAGTTAATTTTGTGTATGATAAATGCTGTATACAAAATTAAGATTTTGATACAGTTTCAGGTTTTGCATGTGGTTGTTCAGTTTTCACAAAACCACTTATTGGTGAAACTATCTTTTCCCCGTTGTATATTCTTGGCTCCTTCATCATAAATCAGTTGACCATATATGCATACATTTATTTATGGGCTCTTTATTATGTTCTACTGATCTATGTATCTGTTTTTATGTCTTTACCATACTGTTTTAATTAATATAGCTTTACAATAGAGTTTGAAATCAAGGACTATGATGCCACCAAGTTTATTCTTTTTCGATTTCTCTGGCTATTCCGTCTTTTGTGTTCCATACAAATTTTAAGATTGTTTTATTTCTGTAAAGAATGCCATCAGAATTTGACAGGTATTGCATTGAATCTGTAGATTGCTTTGGGTAGTATCGACAATATAACAGTATTAATTTTACTATTTATGAGCATGAAATATCTTTTTATATATTCATGTCTTCAATTTATTTAATGTCTTTAGTTTTCAATTTAAGGTTTTTCACCTTTTTGGTCAAATTTATCCCTAGGTGTTTTATTCTTTTTCATGCAATTGTAAATGTGATTGTTTTCTTAAATTCTCTTTCATTATTAGTGCATAGAAATGCAACAAATTTTTGTATATTGATTTTGTAACCTACTCTTTACTGAATTTGTTCATTAGTTCTGATGGCTTTTTTGATGGTGTCACTAGGAATATTGAACCATTCTTATATCCCTGTAATAAATCCCAAAGATCATGGTGTACAATCCTTTTAATGTATTGTTGAATTTGGTTTGCTCATATTGTCTTGAGGATTTTTAAAATCTATGTTCATCAGGGATATTGGCCTATAATTTTCTTTTTAGTGGCAACCTTCTTTGGTTTTGATATCAGGGTAATGCTATGGTCATGAAATGTGTTTGGAAAAGTTCTCTCCTCTTCAACTTTTTGGAAGAGTTTCAAAAGGATTGGTACGACTTCTTATTCGAATGTTTGGTAGAATTCACCAATAAAGCTGTCTGATTCTGGACTTTTATTTATTTAGAGGTTTTTGATTACTGATTTAATCCATTTACTAGAAAACAGTCATTTCAGAGTTTCTATTTCATCATGATCCAGAGTTGGTAGGTTGTATATTTTCAGAAATTTATTTCTTGTAGGTTGTACAATTCATTGGAGTATAATGTTTGTAGTAGCCTTTTATGTCTGTTGTTTCATTTCTGGTATTATTCATTTAAACTTTTTTTCTTGGTGAATCTAGCTAAATTAGACATCAATTTTGTTTATATTTTCAAAGAACCAGCTATTAGTTTCATTAAGCTTTTCTATTGTCTTTTCTCTATGTCCTATATTTCTGTTCTACTCGCATTTTTTTCTTCTACTAACTTTGACTTTTTTTTTCTGGTTCCATGAGGTGTAAAACTTGTTGTTTATTTGAGACTTTTCTTGTTTCTTAAGGTAGGCATTCATTATTATGAACATCCCTTATAGAACTGCTTTTGATGCATCTCATAGTTTTAGTACATTGTCTCCATTTTTATTTCTCTATTTTTTTAACTTCTTTTGTGATTTCTTTTTCCCATTGGTTGTTCAGAAACATGGGACTTAATCTCTACATATGAATGTATTTTTTATTTTTCTTATTGTAAATGATTTCTAGTTTAATACAGAAAGAAACAAATATAACAGTTGTAAATATTTTTACATGATTTCAGTCTTCTTAAGTTTGTTAAGACTTATGGTCTGACATATTATCTATCTTGGAGAAAGTTCCATATATACTTGAGAAGAATGTGTATTCTGCTGCTTTGGAATAAAATACTCTGCAAATGTCTGTTAAGTCAATCTGATTTAATATGTCCTTAAATTCCAATGTGTCCTTATTGTTATAGCCTGTATATGTGAATGAAGTCCCCTACTATTATTGTATTGCTATTTCCCACTTTGTTTGTTAATATTTGCTTTTCATGTTGAGGTGCTCCTATTATGGATGCATAAATATTTACAACTGTTATAACTTTTTGTCAGATTGACCTCTTATTGTATATAATGAGCTTCTTTGTTTCTTATTATCATTTTTGTCCTAAATCCCATTTTGCCTGATATAAGTACAGCTACCACAGCTTTTTTAAAATTTGCATACAATATCTTTTTCTATCTCTTTAATGTTTGTCTATATGTGTTCTTACCTAAAGAAAAGATCTTGTAGGCAGCATATAGTTGTGTCTTGTTTTTTATCAATTTGCCATTTTGTCTTTTGATTAAAGAATTTAGTTCATTTGTATTTATTTAAAATATTTTTTAAATTAAAATTATATTAAATTATTAGTTTTAAGTATGCAACATAGTGGTTAGAAATTTATATAAATTATAAAGTGATCCCCCCCAATAAGTATATAACTTATCTGGCATGATAGATAGTTATTACAATATTGCTGACTAAATTCCTTATGCTGTACTTCACATCCCTGTGATTATTTTGTAACTGCCAATTTGTACTTCTTAAATCCTTCAACTTTTCATCCAGTCCCCTAACCCTCCTTCCATCTGGCAACCGTCAGTATTTTCTCTGTATCTAAGACTTTGTTTCTGTCTTGTTTGTTTGTTTGCTATTTTATTTTAGTTTTCATGTATAAATGAAATCGTGTGGTATTTGTTTTTCTCTGTTTGTCTTATTTCACTTAACATAATATCCTCAACATCCATCTATGTTGTTGCAATATCTATTGATGGGCACTTAGGTTGTTTCCATATCTTGCCTATTGATATGAAGTGTCTTTCATTGTCTCTTATTATAACCTTTGCTTTAAAGTTTATTTTATGTGATATACATTGCTACTCCAGCTTTTTTTTTTTCAGTTTCATTTGCATGAATTACCTCATCCCATCCCTTTACTTTCAGTCTCTGTGTGTATTTTTATTTGAAGTAGGTTTCTTATAGGCAACATATATATGATCTTGTTTTTCTACCCATTCATCCACACTATGTCTTTTGATTGGAACATTTAATCCATTTATATTTAAAATTATTGATAGATATGTAGGTATTACCATTTTATTCATACTTATTCATATATATATATATATATATTCTTCTTTTTCTTAAAGAAGTCTCTTTAACATTTCTTGCAATACTAGTTTGGTGATGATGAATTCCTTTAGCTTTTTCTTGTCTAAGAAGCTCTTTATGTCTCCTTTAATTTTAAATGACAGGCTTTCTGTGTAGAGTAATCTTGATTGTAGGTTCTTGCTTTTCATCACTTTGAATATTTTGTGCCAGTCCCTTCTGGCCTGGAAAGTTACTCTTGAGAAATCAGCTAACAGTCTAATGGAATTCCCTCTGTGGGTAACTAACTGCTTTTCTCTTTTTGCTTTTAAGACTATCTCTTTGTCTTTGACCATTGGCATTTTAATTATGATATGTCTTGGTGTGTGCCTCTTTGAGTTCATTGTTGGGTCTTCCTGTAATTCTTGTACTTGTATGTCTATTTCTTTCACTAGATTAGAAAAGTTTTCCATCATTATTCATTCAAATAGTTTTTCAATCTCTTGCTCTCTTTCCCTTCTGTTATCCTTAATATGTAAATGTCATACACTTAATATCGTTCCAGAAGTCCCCTTAAACTGTCATTTTTTTAGTTTTTCAAAATTTTTCCTGTTCTAATTGGATGTTTTCTCCTATGTTGTTTTTCAAATCACAGATTCAATGTTTTGTTTAATCTGCTCTTGTTATTTTAGTTATTCCTCATTCTGATGGATTCTTTTTAATGATTTCTATCTTTTTGTATAAGTTCTCATTGACTTCATCTATTGTTCCTCTAAGTTTATTGAGTATCCTTAAAGCCAGTGTTTTGAACTTTATATATCATAGATTGTTTGCCTTCATTTTATTTAGTTATGTTTCTGGAACTTTCTCCTGTTCTTTCTTATTGGACATGTTTCTTTGTCCTCATTTTGTTTGCCTCTTTTTGTTTGTTTCCATGTATTACATAAATCTGCTATATCTCCCAGTCATGGTTGGGTGACCTTGTATAATAGGTGTCTTGTGGGGCTCAGTGTGCAGTCTCCCTAGTTACCTGAGCCTGGTGCTCCAGGGATGTTCCTTGTGTAGGTTTGTGTGCCCTCCTGTTGTAGTTAAGCCTTGATTGCTATTGGCACATCCATTGGTAGGACTGACCCTCAAGCTGACTGGCTGTGAGGAATGGCTATGGGTAGGGTTCTCTTTAGAGGCCCTTTGGTGCCTGCCAAGTCCACCCTTTGTATGTGTTGCTTGTGGAGCTAATTGGATGTTGTTCTGTATGGTCTGAAGTTGGTCTGTGGGTGTACAGTTTCTAGAGCCTCTTGAAAGGGATGCTAGGTACAGGCCCAGGTCAGTCCCTGTTGACATCTCACTTAGGGCCATCTGGTAGGAATTACAGAGTGATCTCTGGTTGGTAGCTGTCTGTGCTGAGCTTGGAGACATCTGAGAGAAGCTATGCTGTGAACCGAAGCAAGCTGCCACTAGTGACACTTAGGGCTGCTTAGCAAGTGGTACAGGACATGATGAGGCTAGCTGCTGCCTACTTGGGGTTTGTGAACCTTTGATAGATTTTAAGGAAATTTTCAGCAAGGGTTGATGCTGGTCACTTGTGGGAAACAGCTGCTGAAATAATTTGGGGCCTATGTGTAAATTCGGTGGGGTAGTATTTCAGGGTTTTGCCTGGTTTGGGTGAGCAGTGTTAGTAAAGCTGATAGAGCTTTCAGGTTTGGTGCCTGCCTGCATCTATTGACTGTGAAGAAGGCTCAACAAAGGAAAAATGGCACCTGCCTGGTTTGGGGGTGGGCTCAACAGAGGCATGGTGGCACCTGTGGATACTTTTGTTCAGGGGAGAGCTGCCCTCACCCCTCATCCTAAAGCCAGATAACTCAGTTTCTCCCTGTATGTCCCTGGCACTCCTCAAACGGTTGTTCCTCTTGTTCAGACAAGTATTTGTGAGCGAGTGAGCCTGTGCCTGGACCCTTTAAGGGGATTCTTGATTTTATAGCAGCCCTTTTCTCACTGGAACAAAATCCCCACTAATTTTAACATGTTTTGGGTACTCCTCTTTCTGACATTAGTATTCTGGCTTGGACTCCTCACTCCTTGGGCGTGGGACTAGCCTGTTTTACATCTCTGCCCCTCCTACCAGTCTCCGTGTGACTTCATCTTTATATCTTTAGTTATAGGAGTTCTGTTCAACAAGTCTACAGGGTAATAGTTCTACAATTTAGCTGTAATTTTGATGTAGTCAAGGAAGGAGGTAAGCCAGCGCCATCTTGACCACAAATCTTCAAGTTCATTCATATTTAAATTATTGATAAATTGTATTTTTGGTCATTTGGGTAATTTTTTGGTTTTGTAATTTATTTTTCTTCTCTTGCTTTCTTTGTGATTTGATGACTTTCTATTGTGATGTAGTTAGATTCCTTCTCTTTTATGCACCTAGAATAGGTTTTGCCTTGTGGTTATCATGAGGCTTACATGACACATCTTATATTTTTAACAGCCTAATTTAACATTTATACTAAGTTCATGTTATTAACCCACCACCATTATATTAGATTCTGAATTTAACTGTATATACTTTTACCAGTAAAATTTGTACTTTCATGTAATTCTTATTACAAATTAGCACTCTTTTCTTTTAGCTTGAAGTTCGTTTAACATTTCTAGTAAGGTCAGCCTAGTGATACTGAGCCCTTTCAGTTCTTTGCTTGTCTGGAAAACTCTTTATCTCCTTTTCAATTCTGGAGAACACTTTTGCCATGTGGAATATTCTTGGTTGGCAGTTTTTTATTTCTTTCAGTACTTTGAATATATATGCTGTCACTCCATTCTGGCTTTCAAAGTATCTTCTAAAAACTCTATTGATAGTCTCATGGGGTTTTCTTGTACATAAGAAGTTATTTTTTCATGGAGCTTTCAAAACTTTGTCATCTTAACCTATCAAAGTTTAAAACTATTTGATATTCATCAATGTATTCTATTTTTTCTAATATACATACGATTTTATAAATTAAAAAATGCTTTAAAAAACTCCAAACAACCTATGCGAACCATAATATGCATAATATTGTATATGCATCTCTAATGTAATTAAAGCATCAATATAATTGTGAATTATCCAGTTTTGTTGGTTATATTAAGTATAGACTTTATCTGCTGCAAATCACTTTGTATTACTCAAAAGAAAATAAGGAAAGATTAATGTATTTTTTATAAATAATTTTAACTGCTTTTAAAATCAGGTCAAGATTTAGATTGTATAAACTTATTGACTGTTTAATACAATTGCTGATTGACAAAGGAGGTCCAAGGTTGACTAGATAATGGTTCTTTAATATACATTAGAGGCTGTATTCATTAAGAAAATGTGAGCTGCTTTAACAAATAAATCTTAAAATCTCAGTAGCCTAAACAGATATATTTCTTGCTTAGTTAAAGTCTAAATGACTCTCTAGTTCTGTGGGTAGTGGAACCCTTAGTTGTGATTGAGGAATCTACATTTCTTTCAACCCATAAGACTTTAATCATCTAGTACCTCTGCATTTGACCATAGATGGGGAAGAGGAAGTACAGAAAGCATACCCCTTGTTTAGTAACTTTGGGTCAGAAGTGGCACATAGTACTGTCACTTATATACTATTGGTAGATGCTAGTCATATGTCTTCTTCTAGACTGAAGAAAGAAAGGAAAGGAGCTAGGAAGTGTAATCACTGACTAGGCATTTATTTTCTAGCAAGAATTCCGCAGTATAGAATTGGACACACATATTGGGTGAAAAGTTAGTCATTTCTGTCTCAAGAACAAAGTTGATTTTTAGAACTTTTGGAAAACATTTGTACTTTTGTATTATTCAATATAGTATTATTCTACATAGTATAATTAAGAAACAACATCAGAAAAATCAAACAGCACTTTAAAATAATTGACATTGTTGGAAAAAAATATTAAAATGTTACACATTTTTAAGCTAGACTCTTAATCCATTTACTCCTGAAAATACCCATATTTTATGATGCATGCTATTTGTTACATGAATATCAACTAACTTTTGATAGAGCCAATACAGGAATTTTTCAACAATGGTTATATATTATAATCATCTGAGGAGGATTTTAAAGATTTTAAAAAGGCAGTTGTCTAGGCTACTCCATCAGAGATTTTGCTTCAGTTGACAAGGTATTGCTTTGACATTGATATCCAAAGAAAATATTAATGTACAGTTTGATAAAGAACAAGTAAATTTATAGGTTGAGTGTGTAGTAAAAATTCATGTCACTCATCATCACTCTTATCATTAACCTTTAGATTTGAGGATATGATTAGAACATGTGGACATGCATGGAAAGCAATGCTACCTATCTCAGACACATTTTGACCTAATTAGGCCTTATTATCAGTATGATCCTATTCAACTATATTGAGAGACATCAAGTAATTGCCTACCATATACTAAATTGTAATGAACATTTTTAAGTTAATAAATGAAAGCAATAATAACATTATAGCAATATGAATAAAATATTTTTCTTCTTTTGGTGAAATAGTATTACATAAACCTATGGCCTATTTTAGATGTATACAATGTGTATATACACACAGTCTCCTAGAAGCACAAAAACAAGATGTATCATAAAACCATCCTAGATTTTCTAAATTAATTAGGTTTATTCAGGTCAATGAAGAGGCAGCCTCCTCATTCAAGTATATAGTGTTCTAGTTTTACCACATTTTTATTCTTCCTGAAAAGAACTACTTTGAGAACATCTTTGCACATATGCAGCTGCCTCAACAATATTTCTTCCAAGACTACAGCCTGAAAAGAGATCCAAGGTGGAGACAGGCCATGTAACTGGTTACTCTACGCATATCCATTTGCCTACACTACAAGATATCTTCATGAAAATATAGGAAGGTTGTCTATCCAGAGGTAAAAACATTTTTAATTTGAAGAATCAAGAATAAAATGCCAAACTCTTGTACTTTATAGAACATGCTATGGTCTGAATGTTTGTGTCCCCTCTACAAAAGAGGCCTTCAGGAAATACTTAAATTATGAGGGTGTACCCTTCTATAATGGAATTATTGCCTTTTAATAGATGCTCAAGAAAGATCCTGTAGTCTTTTCCATCATGTAAAGGCACAGCAAAAAGCCTGTAGCTATGAGACAGAATGAGGAAACTGTGCCCTGATCTCAAACTCCCCATCCTCCAGACATGTGAGAGTTTTCTGTTTTTTGTAAGCCACCTGGTCTTTTGTGATATTTTGTTGCAGCAGTCCAAACAGAATCAGACAAATACTAATAAAAATTTTAAGATTTAAGACTTGCGGAAGTTCTACAAAAGACCAAAACTTTATTTCAAACAATACTAACATGATTAAACAGTTTTCTTTTGTTATTGGTGATAAAAATGTAACATAACTTTACTCCAGTCAGAAATGGCTAAGAAATGTTTTCAGTCCAATGCCCTATGACATTTGTCATTCTCTCTACTAGAACCTCCTTTTCCAGGTGACAGAAAAATAGGCAGCTCGCACATTATTCTAGGCATTTATTAAAAAGAGGTTCTTTCTAAAGTACCCTTTCATTCCACTAGTATATTATAAACTTTTTATTTTTTAATAAATGAGACTATTTTATTGTTGTTATTAATTTATTAACTTTCCTTCAAACAATTTACTTCTTGGGTTGGTAGTTCTGGCATAAGAAATTCATTATAAATCATATTACAGGTGAGGTTTTTCTAGCAGAAATCTAAGGACTAAAATCAGAAACAAAATGAAAAGTAAAAAGAGGTGCTTATTTTCATCTTAAAGTAGTCTTAATTTCTTCTAGGGTCTTTGCTGTGCATTTCACACTGTATCCTGGAGAACCTACTAGAATTTGGAATTGAGAGAATTTTTCCATAAATCACTAAACATAAAAACTGGTTCAAAATTATTTAGAAGCCAAAATGTTTTACCTTTTATGTTGCTAAAGTCTTCTTTACCAAGCACTTTACTTCTGAAATTGAATATTCCTTGCTTTTTAGATTTTCATATATTTTCAAATAAGCTGAAAATCATTTTACAAATGCTATTGAACTGTAGTGTATTTTCTTTAGTTAGCAAATATAGGGCTTTGTGTTTATCTTTCCATTTCCCCCTACCTTAGAATATTTTTGGCACATTTATATTTGGCACTGCCAGGTCAAAGTTGAAACAGTTAATCTAAAAGGTAGTCCATGAAGGATTATCTAAGGCAAAGCTTAGCATATAGGAGTCAAAGATCATGCACATTCCCTGATGGACCCTCTGTCAAACTATGCTTACTGTCATCATAAGGCTGTAATCAAAGGGAAGGTATTAAGGACTAGATTAGAGTTAGCTGAATTGCCAGTACAAGTCAAAACCTGACATGCCTGCTGTATATTCACAACAAACCAACTGGCCTATTTAATGCCACAATTTAACTGTAACACTAAATCATATCTGCATGGAGTTTAAAAGTCTCTTTATTTTTAGCACAAAATGCCTTTGCACTGAATGTTTGAGCATTGTGTTTGGATATTATTTCAATTTTTCTTTTGAGGAAAGCAAATGGCAAGGCTCATGGTTCTTACTTTGTGAATGGAGGAAATGTCAAAAGATGAAAGGAGTCCTAATTTTAATAATGGCAAAATGGAAATATAATTCATGAGAATATTCATTCATGATCAGTGATCTTTCCCTACAGTTGTCATTCAGTTGGGAAAGACAAAGATCATAATCCATATAGGATGTTTAACATTTGACTCTATATGCAAGTATTCATTTTCTATTTGTGTTACCATAATCTCTCTCTACTGATATTAGTGCAACTAACACAATGATATTTTTTTTTTACATGAAAACTGTTAAAGGTAAATTAGTGAACAGAAGCCTTGTCAAAAATTTTAAGGATAGTCTTTAAGGAATATTTATAAATTTTTTATAGAGATGATTATTTAAACATTTGCTTTTCAAATTATACATCATAAAGTATAAAATAATGTTTTCTTGGAGCTGGGTAATATTAGCTTACAGAGCAGATTATTAAATTTTCAAAAGTTTTATAAGATGTTGATTAGTACAGTATATATACATAAATAATTTTTATTATAAATGAAGGTAATACTCAAAATTTATGTTACTATAGATTATACTCTGTGCTCCTATACCATTTATATCTGTATGCTGAAAATACTATATGTCATTCTGCTAGTGAGTATGTGTTCCCAGTTCTTTCAGTAAAATCACTTCAGTAGCTTGAAATCAGCTGTGGGGGAAATGTTTACACCATGAAAATCATCAAATTCTACAAATAAGAGCTTGAAATATTGTGTTATTCGTTGTCTAAGTCAGTAAGCTATCACCTGTGGTTTAGCTACCTATGTTTGTAGAGTGTTTTTGGAACCTAGTCAGAGCTGGCTGCTTTTGTGCTGTAATGCAGGGTTAAGTAGTTACAACAAAGACCATACAGTCTGCAAACCAGAATCATATACTGTCTGGTCCTTTAAAAAGTTGTTTGCAAAATCCTCATCAGGAATTCAGAAAGCAATGAAAAAAATATCAATTTTTCAGTTAGAATTTGTGCATTTTGAGTTTTTCCATTATATTGTGAATTTAAAAACTATTCAAAAACTATTTTGCAATTCAGCAAAGAAGTCCCTAACATTTTTGATAGAAGAATGAAGTTCTAAAACATATTTTTGTTTTACTTTCATCTTGTTTATTAAGGCAAATAAAAAATATTCATAAACATTTGTCAGAATTATATTCATTAATCACTTGGAACTATAAGGACAGCAAAAACCAACAAAAGTTTATTGGAAAAATCAATTGACTCTATGGAATTTGAATAAAGAGTACTATGTATTTTATTTGTATATTCTATACGGCAATCCTTTTTATCTGTAAAACTTATAATAAGCATATACATACATGTTTTGTCAATTTACCAAAACACTACTAATGTTATGTGCCTTTACCTGCTTTTAGAGGTATCTAATTGCATTAATTATATACAATTATACAATAATAGGTACTATACACAGATCTAACATAATTTGTGGTTTTATTATGTATTAATTATTGTTGTGTTAATAAATGATTTATCAATTTGGCCTTACATGAGTTTAGTCTCTTTCATATTGAAGCTATTTGAAAAATTGAAAAATTTGGATAAAAATATTGAGAAAATTTACATACTGAAAATGTTTGATTATTACATTGTCAATAAGGTATTCCACCCATTTACAATTTCATAAAAAAATTATGACTATTTTTGCTACACTTTCAATATATTGGTCCAATTGTGTATAGACTTAAAAAAATAATTGAACATCTTCTTCTCTTTATTATGTAATCATTAGTGGGTAACAGAAAAGATATAAATTGTCTGTAAGTCGCTGTTTAGTTTATGTTCTTATATAAAAAGAAATATACAATCAAAAAGCAAGGATTTATTTTTATTTTTCATAAAATAGCAAAAATTACCTCATTAACAGTTTTTCACTATGAAGACTGAATTACTTTCTTAATTTTTTAGGATTCCAGGTGAAGTCAATAATTTTACATTCATCAAAAGAAATAGAAGGAAACAGACTAATCTAGAGCTGTATAATAGCATTTCAAAGAGTTTCTATTTAGCACAAATGTACAAAGCATACATGATGAGTATTTCAGTTGTTGAATAACTCCCTTGCAGGTAAATTGTGAGTATGCTAGTGTATTTCACAATTTGGGTTTTGACACTTTAATGAAAGTAAATGTCAGTATCCTTAATTTACCTATATAATATAACAAAAAAAGTTGAAAACAAAAACCAAAAGCAACTTTATAATGTATTGTGTAAACTGAAACTAAAACAGTTTATCCTAACCAGTTATGAAATTTATATCTATGGTTGAAAGGAACAGAATAGCAATGTAGGTGCTGAAATTTATAGAGAACATTGATGAAGAATAGAAAAAAACATCTGGAGGGACTGGACAGTAAAGAGAAATTTACCAAATTAAGGAGTAATTTTTTTTCTACAGGACAGTAGAGGTTATAGAACTGGGAGTAAAAGATTGTCTGCAAAGGTACATGGATATATTTGTCAAGTTTTGTTGAGGAATTAATGAAAGACTTTGGTTCAGGAGTTTATATCAGTTGAGGTATTATTCTCGAGAAATTGAGTTGATACGGGAGTTCCCCAACCTTATCCAAAGCCTGTCACACTGAGTTTTCATGATTCAGGACCAGCTTCTCTTTTGTCCTATTCATGTTTGGTGAGAACTAGCAGAATCTGATGGAGTACAGGCAAACCTCATTTTATAGTGCTTCACTTTATTGGACTTTATAGGTGTTGTGCTTTTTAGAAATTGAACACAAGAGTTCACCATCTCTTAATTGATAAATGATAACAAATTGCTTTATTGCAATACTCACTTTATTGCAGTTATCTGGTACCAAACTCACAGAATCTCCAAGGTATGTCTATACAACTTATGCAGCTATGTAAGAGGCAATAGACACAGGAAAGGGAGCTCCAGGCTAAGTCATAAGGACAGGATATTTCCCAAGACTTAAGAGAAAAATATGAGTCACATGAGAGTGCCATAGTGAAAATGTAAAGGTATGGCAGAGATCAGGAGGTGATACCAAAGAGACTGAACAGCAATATCCAGATGTAGTAACAATAGTAGATTGAAACAGTTGGCTCATACCTGGACTAAGAATATAAAAAGTGTGCTAGAATTTGCTGGTGACTGGTGGAGGCAGCCATGTCAACCCATGGAATTATCTAGGAGACTTTTAAAAATCATGACACTCAGGCCACTGTGCAGTACAATTTAATTAAAATATATGGAGTTAGGACCCATGCATTTATATTTTTAAAGTATCCCAGATTTTTCCAAAGTGCAACGAGGCTAGGAACTTCAAGAACTAATCGCATTTTAGAATCACGTGGGAGCTTTGATGGTGTACTTATAATGCCTTAATTCTCACCCCAAAACTAATCTATTCATATCTCTGGTTTTAAGTCCCTAGAATGGGTAGTAGTTGAGATCCAGGATTTTGTGATTTAGATGGCAAATTATCATGTCTCATTCTTTTTTCACTGGAGTGATTCCACTCTGGAACAATAAGAAAATTAGCCTCAGTAAATTGAGCAAACTGTGAGGATTCTATAAAAATGACAGTAATAGTTTACTTTATAAAAGCTATTATACTTTTCTTCCCATTTGAACTTTATACTCAACTTAAGTTTAATTTGATTACCTTATGTGTAAGAAGAGAGTATTAAATACAGATTAACATTTCAGATATTATCATTTTAAATTATCATCATAATGTTCATGCAAAACACCCATTTGATTAGAAGTTGCTAATGCTGAAACCATGACTTTTTGCTAGTGCCTTGTGGTTAAAAGAACTAAAATAGCAACTTCTTAAAACCTATTAAAACAAGAGGATTCAGTTCTTTCAGCCCCAATTTTATAATTATTCATTATCATGAAAGTCAAAGTATATGACTAATATTGTACTTGAATACTAAAAAATGAAATTGTCGTATAAATAATTAATGCTCCAAAAGGTTAAATTTAATTTGAAAGTAGCTGATTTTCTTTTGCCTGGTTTGTGGACATTGAAGGTGAGTAGTCCTGGTAGAGCTATCATGTTAAAAATAATGCTAAAGGTAGTTTTTTGTGTGTCATGCAGATTCACCAATATAATTTCTATCTAATAATTGCAAAGACAAAAGAATTTAGAATAAAATTGGAATGTGATTTTTAAACTGACAAAATGCAAAGGAAAGTGTTATAACATTACATACATCATGAAACTTTGAATTGAAATTTGAGGAACAAATAAACATAGCATTCTTTCCCTTTTTGAGATAAATGTAATTCTGACCTTCACATTAAGATATTTCTATAACTTATCTGTTTTAATTCATAAAGGTTTTTAAAATAAATGTTTTACATTGCTAAATTAAAAGTAAAATACCACAAAATCATAATGATTACCTCTATTTAAAACAATTGCTTAAAGGAAAAAGATTGCAAATAAATAATTAGGTCTGTAGCAATATCTGATTTATTGGTCAAATTGATTGGCCACACTAATTGTACCAAAATGCATCAAAATTTAGTGAAAAGCATTTAATTCCAATGTTAAAAATACATTTTGTTCATATTCTACACATACAACAAATTTTATTATGTTAATATAAGTTGGATAGGGAATAGTCAAAAAAGTTTGATACATCAGGTGTTAAGAATTTAAATTATGTGACATTAAAGACTATAGCTTTACCTTGCCCAATTAGAAATGACCATTCTCTTACTCTGAATAATTTTTAATGATAATTTAAAATACCATTATATAAGACTCATTGCCAGAGGCTAATTATTTTTCTGTGAGTCTCATAATGTGAAGGAAATATTCTAATGCTTTCACCAGAAATTTTATCACAATTTTATTTTCAAACAAATGAGGTTGATGTATATATTATTTTTCTATTGACCTTAATTAAGTCACTTCTTAATGAAAAGTCATCAGTAAATCACAAATGGTTTTAACTATCAAAGAAGAAAGACATTTCTGACCATGGGAAGTGACTAGTGACTATTTTTCATGTTAGTTACAAATTAGGATAAAAAAATTAAAAATATTTTTATTTATAGTATTTTATTTATTTCTAATAATAATTTCTAATAATCAAAAACTTGTTGCCTGATGCGTGTAGAAGACAATACTATAGCACTGGATTTTGTGAAGTCAATTAGCAAGGAGACAGGAGGCAAGGCTCAAATTTGTCTCCACGACTAAGGGTTTGGGTGAGTTTTAGGGGGTTGGGGGGGGCAGGCTGGTATGTGAAAGTGATGGCAGGCCAAGTTTCAATTGAAGAGTTATTGAAATTTGACCATTTATGGTAAGATACAGTGAGGAGACTAAACACTGCATCTTTCTGGACAGTGGACCTTTACCCTGAAAGGGTTCTAGTGTTCCAATTCCGGTCACATTCTAGTCCTTTGATTCCATGCAAAGGGTGAGACTTTGCTCTAGGTGCAGCTGGAGGTCACAGTTGTCAACTCTGTGCAAGCTTCACCTGTGTGAGTTGCAGTTTTGATCTGTTGTCTCAGAAAAGCAACTCAGTATCTTTTTAGAAATAGGATAAGTTTCGGCTGGTTCTACAGTTATACAGGCACAGCAGAAAGCTTTCACTGTTTATTCTCCATAACAAGTGTTCCACTTAGAGTATAGAATATTTTACATTCATGAAGGTGGACTGGGAATTACTGATGCAGGATGAGGCAAATTCCCCCAAGTGGTGACTCAAGTCTTATACCAGGAGGGTGTCCTTGACTCCACATAGGACAGGATTCAAGCTGGAGCCAGAGTTAGAGAGACACGAGGAAAGTTTATTAGAGAAGGAATAACACTCTACAGACAGAGATGTGGTCTCCTCTCAAAGTCAGAGAAATGAGACCCCAAGTGTTCGAGGGATTGGGTTTTATATCTGTTTTTCCTTTCTGGGTATGAGTATACACTGCTACAGGCATGGGGAAGTAATTGTTAGCCATCTCAGCAGGAATCTTTCTGTAGGTTCCCTGTGGTTTGGCTGTATACTGATCAGCCAGGTTCCCTGTCTAGCATCATCTAACAAGCTCTGGGTAAAACCTGGTTTACTATTTAATCAATTTGTGTAGTTCTCACTCCTCTTTCCTATATCATTATAGCCTTTACCTTGGTTTAGAAAAAAATTTGAAAAACTATGTGAATGTGTCTCAGTAACATTTGCAGAGATGAGAAAATAACATTTTGGGGGATTTCTTCATCACTCTTCCTATGCCAGAACTAACTACATAATATATTCCCCATTAGAAGAAAATTGTGCGTGATTTGTGCTACCCTGAGTTAAAAGAATACCATTTATTTCTTTAGGTGGCTGTTTGCTGAAATAAATAATAAATCATCATTAAGATTATTACTTTATTTCCATGTAAACATTATGCCAAAGACATTTTCTTGTTCTATTTTACTCACATAAGAACCAGTGAAACTACAGAAGTTTGATAGCTTCCAATTTCTAAAGATTCCCTAAGCTCATTTTGGAATTGATGTTAGCAAATGTCTACTATAGATAGCCTAAGGGGGCATACCCAAACTATTCACTAGTAACAGCTTAAGAGCCAGGAAAATTGAGCAATAACCTGAGTAAATGCTTTGTGGAGCCATGACCTTTGTCTCTTGTCATCTACATGGAAGACTAACAGAAAAAAATTAAGTGTACTAGCTAAATAAATGATGATAAATATTATAAAATGAGAACAATAATGATAGTATATATAAATTTTTTTTCTAACCTTTACCTATATGTCTTTGCTTGGTAGTTTTCTACTTCATAGTTGGAAAAATTTAGGCCCATGTCAGGTCCTCTTGATGTGTGTAGAATCAAATGGCAAACTAAGAAAATAGCAGATATTTAAAATTTACTGCACTGATCTTTCCAGTGGATTGTACTCTCTTGATTGCTAGAGATGAATGTTTTAGTAATTATGTCTGTAAAATATGATTTAACAAAAGTATTTTCCACAAAATGTCTTCTTTACCACTCTAATCACCTCCATTACATCCAGCACATATGTGTGAGTTTTGAACATCTTATTTTCCGTTCATTTCAAAAGTTTACCTATATTGACAGGTAGAGCCCATAGCTTAAAAGGGATACATTTAGAAGGAGGAAGAAGCCAAAGAAGGTGAATCGGTGGGTTGAAATCAGTAAGATGGAAGGCGTTCAGCTGAATTTTTGTATAATTTCTATTAATGGAATTATAAAACGAGGAAAGCAAAAACAGTTGTGTTCAGAAAAATACTGAGATTCTACTAGAGGGAATGGAAAGGAAAAGCAGCTTATTATATTTGTTATTAAATGCACTATCTCATTCAATCCATTAAATTTCAAAAGTGGGGTGACATAGTTAGCAAGTATTTCAAATGTTTATCACTTTAAAAATTGAGGTGGTTTAGCTGAAGCAAGCATTTATGCATATGCATCAATATTAAAAATGTCCTTCCTCAGTTTTGTAATCTCTAAGCTACTTAATTTTCTCAGACTCTGTAAAGATACCACAGATAATAGTTATATAATTATGCAAAACATAGAATAAACTTGTTTCCTTTTTTCTTAAAAGGCTGTAAAGAAGTATTAAATATAGACTGTGTCTGTTACCGCTGGGGCAATGTGAAATCCAGCTTCATCCCAGCAGCATTGAGGGAGGAGAAGGACAGTGGTGGTGTGTGTTATCCCTCAGCTCTTCCCCGTAAATGCAGCAGAGAATTCCTGGTCGGCAAGATTTAGAAAAAGTAAAATTTATTGAAAGTACATTTATAAGAGACAGGCCATGGTAAGGAAGGCTGCAGCCATGCAGAAGGATGATCTGTTTATATTTGGGCCAAGATGGGAGGTCCTAGTTGATCTGTATGTGAGGTCAGCTTGACTGACAGTTGGTTGCTATCTGACACTTTGCACATGTGCTTACTCAGAATTCAGTCTGTTATAATTAGATTCATGAACTTCCAGGAATAAACATAGTGACCTTTTGCATAGGTATCTGTAGCTAGCTTAGGCCAGCTAAGATTATGACCCTCCTGCCCTTTGTTTCTGGGGATGCAGGAGGAATTCTATAACTATCAATAGGGTGTTTTGGGGGCAGTATCTAGGTTGGGCTCCTATTCCTTTGTTCTCCCTGTCACTATTGTCCAACTACCCACCTAACGTGTTTATTAATTTTTCCTGATTATTCAGCTCCTATTCTTCATCCAACACTAAGTGAGCAAGGCAATACAATGTAATTTGCTTCTTTTCTAGCAGGACTTGTGGCTATACAAATTAGGGAAGTGACTCTTCCTTTATACTGGCAGTCATGGTATTAAAAATGTAGAGAATAAATTCAGGTAAAAAAATGTTAGGAAAATAACACATCATAAACATTTTCTTAAAAAAAATCTGCTTAAGAATGGCATGACATAAATTATAAGACTTTCAAACATCATAATTGTGTTCTCAAAAATTACAAGTAAAAATTTTTTTAAAAATGAATTCTTAGGTAAAACTTATCTTCAGTCACACATCATCCTCTTATTAAAGAGTCCTTTTTAAAATAAGTGGTTCTATCTGAACAGGAAAAACACTCAGGATTATTTTATTGTAAGTGATTTGGTGAGCTAATAAATGGTTATTACAATTATTAATACAGTAACACATTTTAAATGTATGTTTAGCACAGAGATTATTAATAAAATCATTTCAACTGTTTCCTCTATGATTATGTACTAAGGAAATTCTTAGAGTGTTTGAAGCTTACGAAAAAAGGCCCTATTGGGAATAAAAGTTAAAACTTTCATTTCAATATTTTACTTGATGTATTTGAATTAAAATTTGTCATTAAGTAAAAATCATCACCTTTAATACAGTTTTCAAAATGCTGGTGAAATGTATTGCATATTTCTGTGAACATATTTTAAATAATGTACATATGATGTATTCATTTTTATGCTTTTAAGCTTCTCATTGTTCATTGGTATTTTGGAGAAGGTGAAAATTAATATTTTGCAGTTTATGAGTCATACCTGCCATTGGGCACCTTAAGTTCAATTTGTGTGGCAGTATGTACTGGTACCGATTTCAGGAAAACTCTGGAGACATACCTTTGATAATTTTCAGTATGGGTATTAACTGAATTAAGAGAATGGATAAGATGATATGGATATAGGAAAGTCAGAAGCAAGGTAAACCAATCAGTGCACCTTTAGAAACATAATTTAAGACTTGTCTAAAACATCGGAGCTAGCAAATGGTCTTGAGTAGGAGTAAAATGTTTCATACGGGAACCAGACAGAAATGCTCTCATGATGGGTGGAAAGGGGATGTTTTCAAGAAGGAGAAATGGTCACAGTGTCAGCTTCATTGGAGATGCCAATATGAAAAGCAGTGATCTTTGGAGTAAGTAACAAAGATAATTCTAGTGAACTTGACCACATGATTTAGAGAAGAGGTGAGGACAAGATTGCTTATTTGAAGGAGGAGATATAACAAACTTGATATTACCATTGGTGGTGATTTCATTCATAATCTTAATTGAAAGAGAAAAACATAACAGAAGCTAGATTGGCTACTCAGGGCCTAGACCAATACAGGGTATGTTTGTTTGTTTGGA
This sequence comes from Cynopterus sphinx, assembly GCA_030015415.1. Classification (NCBI taxonomy): domain Eukaryota; kingdom Metazoa; phylum Chordata; class Mammalia; order Chiroptera; family Pteropodidae; genus Cynopterus; species Cynopterus sphinx. The sequence continues at coordinate 100,958,069 of CM057382.1, read as the reverse complement.
TGTAAGAAATGAACAAGATTCCAGAAAAGATGGGAAGAAATGGAATCAAATCAAGTAGTGGAATAACACGTGAACAAGCTAAAGTACTCCACATCCTTTGAAATGCAGGCAGTCAGGGGAGGGGTATGGTAAGGGAAGCAAGTTGAGGGTGAGAGGAGATTCAAAAACGTTTGAAACTGTGGGGAATGAGAGGTTGAGAAATCCCATGCCAAATATGTAATTGTCTCTCCAGAGCCAGAGATCAATTTCACTTGAAAAAGGGCCAGTGGTTTGGTAGGTGCTTTGACATGAGTAGTGGGGGTCTGGAATGTGTCCTGTGAGGAATGGATTTTAGGATTCCAGAGGCAGAGCCATTCTAGGAGATTGGGTCCAGGGTACTGCTGTGGAGTGTTTGGCTAAAGTAGAATCTATATAAAAAGTGATGCTATCAAGGAAGTAAAATAATTTTTAAGCTAATGGAATTAAACTGCTTAAAGTAGTTGACGAAGTCAGCTAGGTTAGTAATAAGAATAGTGTATAGAGATCTTTGATTGTATAACTTTTAGGTAGTTTCTACAAGTACATTTTTTGCTACATGATCTAAAAAATCTTTTAAAAATAATTTTATTTTCAACCTGAAACTATTTTTTAATTTATAAAACATAATAGCATATATTTTATCATTTATATCTAGCAAAATGTTTTTGCCCCTGAAGGTAAAGTAGGCACAATTACTACTTATTTAGTAACCACTAAGTATCAGACACTGTATTAAACAACTTACGCATTATCCTCATACAAAACATAAGTCATCCTTATAAAGTTTAATATGTTAAAAATTTTTGTTCCTTTTGAAAAAAGGAAGAATTGGAGTTTGGAGAGGTTAAGAAATTTACCCAGGTCAGAGCCAAGACCCAAAGTCAGACCTGTCACTTCAGAATGTGAGCACTACCATTTGCTTGCTGGTTAGAACAGTTTTGCTAAGGATAGACCCTCAGGATGCTTTTCTAGAAAAAGAAAGTTTCATGGGAAAAGCAATATTCATATTCTTCCCTGGATATTGCCAAGATGAATTAGTTTAGGAAATGTTCAGAGATTTCCTAGAGATACTCTGAGGTCTTCAAAGGAATTTAAATAGAGAAACTTTTTTAAAAAAAGAAATTTTAACACACAATAGGAAATTTTAGTTTGAAATTATTGAAATAATCTGAAGTAGGAATTATAATGAAAAAGAAATGGTGTGATGCCTTAAACAGTCTCCCATATTCACAAAATACATTGCTGTCAATCAGATTTTTTTTTTTTTTTTTACTATGGGTACCATTCTAGCCCACTCATTCTTACAGAAAAATAATATCTTGGAAGTTGAAATGGAAGGGAAAAAAATATTTCTAAGGGTATAATGTTGAGAGTGGTAATAATATAAGTTAAATATAATTTGGGGACTGCCAAAGATATGATAATGTGTTCTAATAATCTTTTTTTTTCTTTTTTTTTTTTGCATTTTGATGCTATTGCTTTAAAGGCTTTAATTTTTATCATTAATTCTGAAATATTATACAGTAGTCCTATTTTATCCAAATTCACCTTCTGTGGTTTCAGGTACCTGCGGTCAGCCACTATTCAAAAAAATTAAATAGAAAATTGTAGAACTAAACAATGATGAAATTTCATGCTGTCCTCCATCCCACCTGGGATGTGAATTATCCCTTTGTCTGGTGTGCTTGTGGACATATGTTCTGAGCCCATTAGTGACTTAGTGGCTGTTGGGAGCCAAAAGGCCTTCATCCTGACCACCCAGCCCCCGGCATAGAACCTGGCTGTTAACAAACCTGTATGCTATCTAAAGAATGCAGGAGCAGATAATGCTCCAGGGAATAGTTAACCACAGAATGTATTAACATACCCGACGGATAAGGAAGGACCTACTGAATGGCTGTGGACCTGCCCAAGGAGCCCCTCTCCTCCTTGTTCCTCTTTTCACTTCTTCTAACCTTTGTACCCCCTAACCCCATCAACCAAGGACCAATGAAATTGTAACAAGTATCCCCCTGCCTAGTCAGTCCTGCCTCCCTTTGTTCTTCTGTATAAATATACCCGCTCTGAAATAAAATTTTTGAGGCTTGATCAGAATACTGTCTTGCCTCCGCTCCTTTTTCCACCCATTTCTCTCCAGGCTAGGTCCTCCTCGAGCCCGCGAATAACTAGGTCCCGCGGGACGGGGACAAGTGGCTTTCTCATTTATCAGATGGGTTATCAGATAATATTCACATAACTTTTATTACAGTGTATTTTTATAATTGCTTTACTATTACCTATTGTTAATTTCTTACTGTGTCTAATTTATAAGTTACACTTTATCATAAGTATGTATGTATAGGAAAGAACAGGTTGTGTTTATTTTTGCAAAGATATGTAGGGTTTAGTACTGTCCAGTTTCTGGCATCCAAAGGAGGTCTTGGAACATAACACCCACAGTTACAGAAGACTAATGTGATCTTGAAAGATAAAGCTTGGTTTTAACATTTTAGGGCTTTATGGCAATGTAATGTTATAATGTGTTATTCTGTTAAAATTATATTGTGTTTTTCTGTTAAAATAAGTACCCCAAACCTTAGCACAACATATTTTAAAAGCTTTCTTCCTACATGTTAGACTGTTCTACAGCCAAAGTGTGGCCAATATAGCAGAGAATATGTATACCAATATCTATGACCCTCCATCCCATCTATTTCTAGTGTTTATAGTGACAGACTTTCCCAGTCCCGAAACATAAATAACAAAACCTAGAAATGCTTTGCACTTTCTTTACAAGGAATAAAACTTACTGTTAAATGAAAGTAGACTCTTTGCATCTTAGCTAAGCCTTTATTTGACCTCTGAGAAATAAACTAGCTAAAGCCGAAACATTGATGCTAACAAAACTGGGTTACAGTATTAGCCCACTGACATTCAGGCTCCCCTGTAGTCATGCTTATTGCCACAAAGTGGTGCTCTGCTAATGAATTTTCTGGTTACACCACAAGGGAACTTTTAGAGAAGAGCTGTAATAGCTTGCTCCCTGCTACCTTCAACAGATATAACAGTGATTATAGAATATTTTTAAATCTTTTAACATTAATTTCAGAAGTAATTCCACACTCAAGAATATTATTTTATAATGGTTTGTATTGTTAAATTTTTTATTGACAATAAAACAAAACTCTAAATTACATTAGCTTACTTTTGCAAAGACAGAAGAAGAAAAAACTCGCCACACTTTTGTTTAGCCTTGGTATTATCTTTGGACTAAAGAAATAATTGTAGGGAAAATGAATTTTTCTTCTTGTCTAAAGATGAAGACAGATGGTATCTAGTACATTTAGTTCTTCCAGCAACAGTTTTCTATAACATTAGCAGTAAATCTACCATTTGCACTCTATTGTCTACTTAAATCTATTTAATTTACATTTAACAAGACACCTCTTATTCTCATGAGTTAATTAAAGAGTTTGTGACTATTAAAAGGGTACTAATTGAAATGCAATAGGATAACTGAGTTGGTATGTAATTAACCAAATTTACATAAGTAATAAACACCTTATTGCAGTCTTTAGTATGGAGTTGAACTAATGTTGATAGTCTAATCTCATACAAGAACAAGTATCTAGGCATTTAATTAGCATAAAATAAAATAGTAGTGGCAAATTAATTGCATATAATTTTTTTATGTAACTGCCAATGAAAAAATGCTTTATATGGTCTTTTAACATTATGGTGGTGGTTTCTATTAAATTTTAAATGAGTCTTTTCAAGAAGAGAAACAATTCAAGTAGGAGGCAAAGGATCTTCCTCCTCTTCATTGGGCCTGTCATTCTCTATAGATACTACAATTACTTTTTGTTTCCCCTGTTTACATATACCCCCTCAAAACTCTGTCTCCTACATGTCATGATCTTCAATTTGAGAAATATTGCTATAGACTGTCATAGAACAATCCCAACTTCTTCAGGGAATTCTGGTCCCACTCAAATTCTTAACTTATAACGGGCCTGTACATTTAAGATACAATTTAATAGAAAATATTAATCATGGTTCTTTATAATAGAGTTTTGAAAGTCTTTTTTAATATGTGTGATTCTATCAGTAGAACATGTAAATGCATCATAAAATGATGCCTAAAAGTACCGTTCTCTGTTATTTTGGTGATGTAGCATTTCATTCCTTGTTCAAGCAAATGGTCAGAATATATTCTCAAATGAATGTAGATGGAAAAGAGATAGAAAGCCAATAGTTAATTGACATAATCTGGTTTTTAAAGTGTGGTTATAAAAAAACATTTTCTGCTCTGATATTTGTTAAATGTATTCATGTTTTTCATTTTGCTAAATTATAAGTCTTTAATAAGCAGGATAAAGAACAATAAGTTTTTTTTTTTTAATTAAAGAAGCTTGTAAAATAATACACTAGTACAAGATCATGTTGTAATAGATTATTTGGGTCAAATTCACAAAATATTTTTTTATTTAATTCTAAGGTTGTTGCTTTTGTGGTCTAGTTATTCAGTATTCACCCTCATTGAAAATAATAATAATAAAAAAAGTTAAAAAAACCTGACAAAAACAACCTCTAAGTAAGATGGATTTAAGTAATACAAAGTTTGAACAAATATTATTCTCATTAGAAAGTTTCTATTAAATGGCACAGCCATGGAATGTATTGATGGTTTCAACTACAAAAGTAATTCATTAGAAGGAAACCAGCCAAGATAATTATTTTGAAAGAATTTACATTATTCTACCAGAAATATTTAAGGAATGATGGCATTACATACTAAAACATTTTTTAAAAAGTCAGGATTAAACCCACCAAAAAGGTCATGCTACTACCATGAAATTGTAAAGTGCCTGTGTGTTCACCTGACATGTACTCTATAATTAAAAGGAGCTTTATCCTCATCCTAAATATATTTAGTCTTAATAAAATGATGAAAAATAAAACATGTATTTGGTGCAACAAAAGTTTTTATAGCTTTCTGTCAAATGTGAGGATGATTTGTTCATTTTTCTGAACTCTTTTTCCTTCTTGGTTTCTCATCATGTGTTCTATGAGAACATTTCTTGCTGTGCACAATAATTTATTTGGCAAATAGCCCCTTTTTCAGGTTATTTATAAAGATGGTACAATTAAATGGTACAAATGTATGTAAATTTAGATGTCTGTTTAAAAATTAACATAGCTAAAAACAATCAGCTGAGAAATTTGAAAGTGTGTATGTGTTTATGTATATATTTATATAGTGTTATATCATCTCCCCTGTTAGTAATTGGAATGAACTCTATGAAAATGGGGGCTTCTTCCTCACATTCTATAGATCATGTATCCAACGTGTTCTAACTCTACTCACTGCTTTTCCTTGTTTAGAAGTTTGCTTAGTAGCCAGGCTCTCAAACTGTACTTCTGCTGCATATAGATGTTCTGTTATTAAATTTACACAGGGAGTATTTTTCTGAATTCACTAAGAAGACAATAACATAAGATATATTATTTCTTAAATTTAAATTCTGTATTTTTTCTTAACCCTTCTTCATCTGCAATGAAAACTTGCAACTGTGTAATAAATGGTAGAGTAACAAACAGAAAAACCAAAAGCATGTTTCCAACTGTAGAGCACTTTGTTAAACCAAGTGTAATTTCTATTCGCCTTTGTGTAAATAGGCACTTTCTGCTAATAAAAATGATTTTCATTTTGAATAATGAAATCCAGTATATCAATTTTTTCTGGTGTTCAGCAAAGAGCACATTATCTTCCAGATGCTCAGTCAGAAGAACATTGAGAATTTCTGCAGTAAGCTTTTAATTTGACACTTCCTCAGTCTCTTCCTTTGGCTCACATTTTCTTCCCTCCAGAATGCTAATTTATGTTCCTGCTATTATAGATTGAAATGAAGTAACTCTATATATTGTATCTATGACTGGCTCTAATTTAACTGTTCTGCCTAAAGAAATTTACTTCACATTCATTTTTCCAATAAGGAAAGCTATCAAGGATCAGATATCTGCCCCCATGTCTGCTTTTATTTTTCTCTTCCAACACAGAAGGCATCTTAGATTGGGTTATTAGAAAACAGAATCTGAGACAGAGATTTGCATGTAGAGAATTTATGGAGGTTGCTCTTAGGAATAACATCTGTGAGAAATCACAGAAAGAAGCAGGATTATAGGGAGGTAGAATGCATTGCACATACAGTAATGGCCTCAGCATATCCCAAGGGAACTCTGGAGTTGTAATGACCCTTCAGAAATGTCACAGATTGAGGCAGGAAAGAGCTGGGACTTTTACTCTCTTTTCTGATGGTTTATTGGATGAGTGCTATCCCGAAAAAGGTATATAGCCTTTGGCAAGGAAGCTTCCTTTCACCTCCAGAGTAATTCTGCGGAAGAAATCAAATTGAGATGCCAGTATTCCTGGCAATACAGACATAAATACTTTGGCCCCAAAGGCAGGCATGTGGGTAATACATCAAAGCATTCAATTGACTCTATCGACTAGACTAAGTCAGGAAGTTTTGTTGGTCTTTTATTTAATTAATTGCATTGACATAGACTTCTGTGTAAAGACAATGCCATTTTTTTTAAACAATTTAAAATCTTTTAAGAAAAAAATAGTCATATTTAAGTGTTTAATAAGCTAGTTTCAACAATTTGTATGAAAGTATACAGATAAGGATAACTACAAATGTGGATATAAATTTAATGCTGGCATTTTGAAAGGCATTCCTAAATTCAAGTTATTGTCAATAACCAAACAACATTAGATTAGATCATGTGCAAAGTAGGTAATTTTTTTCTTAATAATAGGTATTTTGTCCTCAAATATTATTTAATCAACTAAATAGTATATTAAAAATGCATTTTATTATGCTGCTTTGATCTGATACATAAGGAATGTAAAATCTAAGATAAAGTTTCAAGTATTATTTATAGTTCTGTATTAATTATATTAATTGTAAATAATATAGTTAAATAACAAGAATCATTGTTTTCCACCTGAGAAATATTTAGTTGGAGCCAAAATTTGGAAAAGCTTCTGTATTATAGCAGGATACATAAACTATGAATTTTATAACAAACATGATAATTTAAATTCCATCATAATTTTCAATCAGAATTATTTTTTTATAAAATTCTTGTTAGCTGAAATATGCCATCACTTGTTTCTATTTTTAACGTTTATTGTTATAAAGTGAGGAAATCTAATATGACTGCACACTTTTTAGCATAACTTTTGTTACCGGTTTTTTTTTGTTTTTTGTTTTTTTTTTTGAACACTGTGGTGTCACCCCAGCAGCATGGGCGAGATGACACAGAATTTCAATGAGCATATTTTCTTGATTCTTCACTACTGACTCAGTGAAGAATCAGGTCAGCAGATTTATAAAATATTTATTAAAAGTATATTTTAGAAAGACAGAATATGTTCCAAGGGGTGAGTGTGTTTCCAGGAAAGAGATCTGTAATAATGCAGATATAGGAAGATCTGTTTATATTTGGACCATGATAGTAGGGCCTAGATGATCCATTATGTGAGATTATCTTGACTGACATTTGGCTAAATTCCGGGTAAGCACATGTGTAGTAAACAAAGTGTTATATAGCAGCCTGTTATAATTAGATTCATGAACTTCCTGGCATAGTCGTGATATTATAATGGTATAGTGAGGCTGAGATCACAAGCAAGTTAGGGTAGTACCTTCTGTCCACTGGCATCTGTGGCTGGATTAAGCCAGCAATAGATTATGACCCTCCTCTCTTTTGTCTCTGGGGATGAAGGAGAGATTCTCTAATTACTATTAGGGTGTTCTTTGGGCATTCTCTAGGCTGGGTCTGTATTCTTTTGTTTCCCTCTCACTCATGTCTGCCTAGCTACCAAATACTTTGATTTGTACCATATTACTTTTCTCTTTCTGAATTCCTATAGCCAATGAGAAGATTTCTACCTCAAAATAAGAATAGCAAATTCCATAATTTGTAATGAAATAAACCTGATGTAGGTTTTACTGAAATGAGTATAAATCCTGAATATATGTTCATCATTAATTCTTACATTTATTCACTCAAAAATATTTACTATTCATCTATTATATACATTACATTTGGTCCCAAACTTTTGTAACTTTGGAAGTCTACTGAACAATTATATATCTCAGAAAGATTAGTGGAACTAATAACTAATAATAGATTTACTTTATTGAAGGTCCACGTTAATTATTCTTTAAAATATAGAAAATTGATAAACTGGATTATATATACTAATGTATTATTTAGTGCCACATAATTTGTATTATTCATATCATTTATTTCAGTTTGTACAAACACTCTACATCTAGAAATGCTGATGAGCAAAGCCTTGTACCAGTTTGTGGTGGAATCATATTCATACTCTTGCTCTAGACAAAAGGAACTATAAAGACAAACAATTCTAGAAAAATGCTAATACATTTACAAATTAAAATTTTGCCACAAGGTCAAGGTATTGAAGATGCAGACTGTTCATTATAGTAGCAAGTTGAAGTTGGAACAGTTTTATAACTTTTCAGTCATTTCAGAGCAATAATCTAACAATTTACTGCTTAAATACTGAAGTGTATAACTTCAGAAAGTACCAGTCCTACAGTTACATCTCTTAACTGAGAAAACCAGAATCCTTCTAAGACAGAAATATATTTGCATGTTACATTTACACTTCATTGGCACTGGCATTTATGGGATTTAGGAAATTTTATGTTCTCGTATAACTTTATAAGTAACATTTATTCAGCTTCTCTTTGCCTTTTATATGGAACAGCAATTTAGATGATACTACACTTTTAAGTGTATTTTTAATTATATAGCAGTCATTACTCTAGCTTTACAGAAAGGAAAAGTGGACATATATATCTAAAAAATCAGATCATAATAGGATATCTTTTACATTTCGAAAAACATTTTGAGTTTTTTACCTGCCACAGATGTCATCTCCAAGTGCTTTATTTAACACAAGTGTATTCTGGAGTGGGAAAATTTGCACATTCATGAGTTAAGTTATATACAAGTCTCCTATGCAATGTTGAGACTGCCTGTCTCATCTTCCAGAAAAAGCTGCAACCACTTTATTCTCTTTCTTTTCACCACCATGTCTAGGATAGCAAATGGAAATTTTTTTCAAAGAACTGTTACCATAGAACAATTTATAGAGATTTTAATAAGAAAAGACAATCGACCAAAAAAAGAGTAGCTAAGAAAATATTATATATTATTTTGTTCTAAATATTAAGCTTTATATAAAACACATTCATAAATAAACAAATTAAGAGATGTTAATAAAAATTATCTATCTATGTGCTTTGTGAATTTAACTTTAGTCAACAACTGAGTTAAGTTCCATGTTACTTAGAATAGAAAACCATGAATACAAGATTGCCTAGCATTCTATATTTATGAATAACTCCTAAAATAAAGTATTTACTGGTAATCTGGCTCTCATAGATGAAACTTTGCCCAAAGTACTTCAATTTCTGTTATGGGCCCAAATGAAATGAATAATTACAAATGTAATACAGAGATGAAGTAGAATCACACATTCTGAGTGTTGATTTGCTTAACCTATTTGAAATTGATGAGTTGGACTTAACTAAAATTTAACCAGAAAAGGGACAAAATACCCTCACAAGCTGAAAAACATTATAAATTACAAAAGTTATATGGTACCCATATTTTGCTAACATTAAATTAATGGTAGGTTTGGCTTTGAAATTTTTTTAGCATGTTTAACCTGTGTTAAGATTTAGATGCTTTGCAGAAGCATAATAAAAGATGACAGGTTAATTAAACATTGGAGATGTGCCAGAACACAGATACCTCCTCATCACAGGGTTCAGCAGGTGCTTCCATCCCAAGTGTTAACATCTCAGTTGTAGGTAAATTCACAAACTAATTAGGATCATGCTGGATGATTGGTTATTAACTTACTTGAGTAATTTGGTATTCAGTGTTTAGGAAAATTAGCATAACACTGGAGTAGCATGCAAATATTTATTAATGAAGGTAGTATTAACTCACATAAACATTGTGTTTATTTTTTCAAAATTTTACTTAAAATGCCTAGAAGCAGTACATATGGGAAACAAAGATATGAAAATCTATTTCATAAGAAGTAACCCAAAGTAAATCTAAGAGATTATGATTTCTTAAAATTTTAATCATGCAATTTAAGGGTTGATATGTTGTGTACTTAGCTTTGTCTGAATATCAGTTAGTTCCTTGCTTTTTTTTTTTATTTTTGATAGACTGAATAATCTGAGTTATAATCATGGTAATACTAGAGTTTCAGAATTCCCTAAAAACTTCCCCGTAATTCCCTAGTAATGCATTGCTGTATTTCCTGGGTTGGGTTTTAATCTATTTATACTTTCCCTTGAGGACAGCTATCTTTTTATGTTTACGTTTGTCACTGGAACCAGAATAATTATAGAAGAAACATTAAATATTTAAGTAAAATGAACAGATTATATACATTAATTGTAAATTATATGCTTCAATTTATAATTTTAATTTTATTCTAATCTTTAACAGATTATATAAACTGAATCTTAAGTATGTTAATATTTTTGTGTGTTGAGCTTCCAAATACATCATTGTTATACCTATACAGAATCTGTTATGTATCCTATATTTCGGTGGTTTTTCAGTGAATCACATACACAAACACATACTCAAAACACTAATTAAATTTTTCATAATATTTTTATATTTATTCTGAAGTGTAGTCAAGTTTCATTTCTGTAGACCCAACCTATGCCATATTAGTAAACCTATATTAATAGACCATTTTAAAAGAATCATAAAAAGTAAGAGTAAATAACATAAAAAGTCATTGATATTTACTATATAGAATCTCTCCATTCAAAAGCATGCACATTTTATAAGGGAACTGTAACCACACCAAATATTAGAAAATTATGATGCTGCTTGACCATGTGTTACTAGACAAATGTACCAGTTCTGGTCCCAAAATGGTGACATGCCTTTAAGTCAATCTGAGAGAAATAACAGTTGGAATAATGTATGCTTAGCTTCCATTTGTCCAACTATGAGTACACTATTAATTTTGTGGTTAAAGGCCTATTACAGAAAAGAACAGAATTAAATAATATGCAGCAGGTGCTAAGTAATATGTGTACATGGTAAACATCAGAGAACCACCTGGGTTTGTCTAACTTCAGCCAAATCCATCTCTTATTCAATAATACAAGATTGTTCAACATAGAGGGAAAAAGAGGACAGTATTGCAAGTTACTCCTAAGGCAGTGATAAACTGTTTGGGGTATCATTCTCTCTCTTCTTTTTTTCCTTTCCTCTCCTCTTCTAAATATAGATAGATAGATGATAGATGATAGATAGATGATAGATAGATAGATAGATAGATAGATAGATAGATAGATAGATAGATAGATGATAGATAGATGTTAGATGATAGACAGATAGGTATGGAAATATCTATGCATATAGATGTATCTATATGGAAATACCTATCTATGTAGATAGACATAGATATCTTTATATTTCTATATGCCTGCTTCAAAAGTTGAGATGTCCTAAGTAGATTAGCTTGGCTTGGTACACTGGATTCAGCTTTTCTTTTTTCTTTTTTAGTATTTCATTAAAGAGCAAAGATGTATATTATTCCCCAAGCAACACTAATCCATCAACATTTATAGCATACTTGTTAATATTGTTGAGCATTGTAAATGGTGGCTAAATCTATATAATTGTTGTAGATTATATCATTAATTTACTGTTCAACAAAAATTCAGAGTTTAAGCTGTATCCAAGACAGCTGGTACTGTGCAGTACATGATGTCAGCTAATTGTGTCTCAGTTTCCTCTCGTTTATAAAATAGAAACAATAACAGTCCCACTTAATAGGTTCTTAGAAAGATGAAATGAGGTAATACTAAGAAAGTTCTTAGAAAAGTGTCTACCACTTAATAAGCACTGAATGTGTATTAAATTATAGATACCAAGCTAAATTTTTTTTTGTATTTAAAGAGATTGGGACTAGTTAAATCCTCTGAACCAAATTCCAAAGTTCTGACCAAACTATCTTTAACTCATTAGCTACTATTTGAAGGGGAAAAGACAGATATTTATCAGGGGTTAGAATATTTCTTTCTCTGAAATAATAGAGACATGGACCTTTATCTTTGTCAAGGCATTCTTTACAGTAGGAAAGAGACAACATGAGAATCTTGAAGATTATGGATTCGACATTTAAATACCTTTTTAAAATAGGGAATAGTAGACAGTTAACTAATAATTGTTGAATGACTAAATACATATTAGCTAGTTTCTAAAGCCACAGTGTACAATTAGGATGTATCCTAATTCATACATATAAGATATATATTTATATTTTAAAGAGGATCTAAAGTCCCAACAGGAATTATCATGTCTTTTTAAAATTATTTGACATAATAAAAGATATAAAAATTATTCTAGCATATATTTTAAAGACTAACACATAAGAATAACTATAAATTCCACAACAGCTGAAAAACGGTCAGAGGTACTTTTTTTTACTAAATATTATATGATACTATAAAAGCCATTATATATGAGAAACTGGCACATGAATGAGCAAAAATTCCAAACTAAACTAAGAAACATAAATTGATAGAAGTGTTTTAAAAATTAAGAATTTTATTAAATGAAAAAAACCATTTTTTCTAGTCTAAAAAATGTATTTAGAGAAAACACACCAGTTTAGGTTTAAGCTGATTTTATTACATAATGTGCTAAAGCAGTGAACATGTTTTAAACCATGCTCATCTTTCTTGAGGAGGAAAGTTAAAAAGCCTCATTTATAATTTAATTCTAACCTATTTGATTTGACAAGTTAAATGTGAGAATGTAAATAGAAAATGTGAAGGAAATAGAAAAAATCTCTGGAAAAGGGCTATTTTTTCTGCCACTCTGTTAATATGTCAAGAGAAGGGTCTGAGAAATGTCGGGGTTAGAATGATTTATGGTGACTCATTCATTTTAATTATCCTTCTAAAGTTTTCAATAAACACTACTCAAACTCTTTTGGTTTTCCTCTTTTGGTTAATGTACCTTATGTAAGAACATTGCATTGTAATTAAGTGATCAAATTCAGGCTGCTGCTAAAGGAAAAGCCATAAACTGCTTTTAGATTTCAGAAAGTGCAAAATCATCTCATTTCCTCTGACATTGTGTGTTTAATTATTTGATTCATGTTTCTTCCACCTTTCTACTTAGCTTCTAAAACAAACCTTAGATAATGCTAAAGAAAAAGAATGTGTGGAATGCTGAAGACTCTAGAAATAAAGATAAGATTATTTCTTGTTTGGATAATAAGAATAAACTGAGATTCCAGAAGAAAGACACTTGGCCAGGTAGAAAGAGGACAATAAAAAAACATTCCAAAATTTCTCATTTATTTGAATACTATAGAAGTATTCTAATCCAATTTTATTGTTTAGTGTAAACATCTGACCAAAATAATGGTCATTTATTTTTAGAAATTGTCCAAGGTTAGATATAATGATGCCTTTATGTGTTTCAAAATAATTTATTTCCCATGCAATCGTGCTGAATAGAAAAGCTCACCATTGTGTAAAACATTTACCTTTCCTACTGATCTTCCCAAGTGTGTACTCATATTCCCCTAAGTAAGATTAAAACAATTTTATTAAAACATTGCTGTGTCCTCCACTATTCTAGTTTCTCTTAGGTGGACACATTAAATTTCCCCAATACCTCTCACATTTCCAGATCTTATTCCAAAAAATTAAGAACATACTTATTTAATTTTTTTTTATTTTCTCACAGGAGCACAATTCTTTGCAAAATTAGAGGTTTCCTCAGACCTGTACTGAAAGCTCTGCCAAAATAGGATCATATACATTTGAACATATATATTTTAAACAATAATTTCTACAAAATTTGAGAGCCTAAAAAAAGGAAAGTGAACTTTATAAAGCTTGGAAATTGTATTTATGCAGTTTTAAGAGTTGAAAGAAAGATCCTTTACGAAGATAGGGTCAAGGTCCAGGAAAGTAACACTAATTTAACTAACACTAATCCAATGAGCAGAAGACCAGAGAAAGGCCTATAAAACACACTAAAATCTCTCAGGTGAAAAGAAACAGTTGAGACTTTAACAACTATGAGGAGCTGCACACTACAAAAACAAGAAACATGCTAATATCTGGGGGTATTTGAAAAATGGAAAACATATTTTAGTTTTCTTCCTAGTGTGAAGACAAAATTCAACTAGTAAATTTGAAGATCTAATTGGCTTTATTAAGCAATTCATGAATCAAGCAGCACCCCAATAGCAACTAGAAGTGTTACGACATGGGGTGATATGAAATTCGCCATCCCCTCAGTGGCATGGAGGGGGTCTTCTGTTCTTCCCTGCCAACTTAGTGAAGAATTACAGATCAGCAAGATTTAGAAAAAGATTTATTGAAAGTACATTTTAGAAGGGGATAAACCATGCCAAGAAAAGCTGTAGCACCATGGTATTTGGGAAGTGAAAAGACAACAAATAGAGTATGCTCCAAGGGAGGGTCAGATTACCAGTGAAGAGGGCTGTAACAATACAGACATGGGAAGGTCTGTTTATATTTGCTCATGGTGGGTGGTTACAGGGTGGTTCTATATGATTGGCACGTGAGGTCATTTTGATTGACTTACAGTTGGCTGTTATATATCTTTCTGCCTACCTCACATGAGATTACCCAGAATTCAGTTACAATTAGATGCATAAACTTCGGGCATATGTATGAGTGTATAATGATAGTGTAATGAGGCTGAGGTTATGGCAGGTCAAGGTAGTACTTTCTGTGCACAGGTTTGTGGCTGGTTTAAGCCCACAGCTTTTATGGCTTTTGTGCCTTGGGCTGTAGGGATAATTTATTACTATAAAATGGGTGTTTTAAGAAGGTCCTTAAGGGAGGTTTCTATGGTTACAGAGCTGAGACTTCACTCCTCTCATTCATGACTACCTAACAGAAGTACGCTCCAAGGGGTTTTACAAAATGGAAGTTTTTTATAGGAAGCAGGATGAATCATGGCAGCTATTAACAAAAGAAAAGAAAAGATTATTTGGGAGCCTGAAGAAAAGAGAGGGGAAGGTTTTTAAATGCAGATTATTTCTGTGCAGCATGGAGAGCACCCATGTGGCAGATTCCCTTACTGGTAGTGGCCCAGAACATTCCAGATTAAGATTTTGTTTCTGGGAGAGGCTGCAACTGTAGTAGGTCTTAGAGATCAAATATTAAATCTAGAATTGATATCATGGGCTTTTAGTAGGAATAATATTATTTGGGGCCTGTGGTTTTCTCTTTAACACTAGAAAATAGTATTAGATTCAACTAGTAAATTTGAAGATCTAAATAATAGCAGTAGATGAGTGACTAATTCATTTGCATTTTCTGGTGGGTATGTGAGAGAGACTATTTTTAAAAAAAGTTAGATGAAGATGAAATATTAAAATTGCATCTCAACCATGTTTTATTTTCAAATATGTGCATCAAAATGTGCCACTGCAAACTTCAGGAATGTTTGTGTGGAATACGTTATGACAAAGAGGTCTTAAGTTCTTCAGTAAGACTATAAACGGCAGATGATTAAAAAGACTATATTACAAGCATGTTTTTTAGAGACTCTTAATTGACTTATTTTTATATCTTCCTTTCCTTGTTTCTCCTTGTCCATATTGGCTCTAATATGCTGTGCCCTGCCAAGAACTGATTTTCTCAACCCTCCATACATATCCGTGAGACCATCTAAATATTTCTCATTCAATGGAATTTGAACTAAAGGGATATGTGACACTTTGAGACTAAAGATTTTAATTATTTTTAAGCCTTTTTTTTTTCATTTGAAACTCACCTATGTCATTGTGGCCATCTTACATGGGTATCCAACAGAGAAACTAAGAAGTGCTGCTTATATAGTCCATGTGTATTTATGGCACTGTGAAAATTATTAGGTTTCTACAATAAAGTGACAACTAATAATAATATGACTTCCATATTGCATAACTACAGTATAAAGACCTGTGCTTGATTTGAATAAGTTTGAATTTCAGATCTTGTGACAACTTTATTTCTCACTTTAATTAATAAAATTGCAATCTATTTTTTCCCTTCATTCTCCCCTGTTTAGTTAGCATAAGACAGTCCCTCAGGGACTGATTATTACTGAAAATGAAAAGAAAGGCATCCCTGAGCTTCCAAAGCAGAAAGTCAGATGAAGCCAGCCTTCCCTTTGATCATTTTGTTATAATTTATATATTCATTCATTCTTAATGATTTGTAAAAGGATATAGATGTATTAATTTCCAAATAATTCATTTTATAACACCAGTTGAACAATTTCTGCCTTTATTATAAAATATTAATGTTTTATTTTAAACCAAATATTAAGTTAGACTGAGTACATATAGAGAAATTTGTTATACTGGTGCATAAATATTGAAACTGGTACATATGAGTTGAAGATGATTAAAGTTTTTTTTTTTTTTTGTAATTTATGTGTGAATTTTGTATCTGGGTTTTGTACTACTTGAGAGTTCATATAGTAAATTTACATATTTGAGAGAACATGTCATGGTGAATATTGTAGACAGAATAATAAAACCCCCAAAATGTCTAAACAGAATCCCTGGAATATGTGTATTGTTATGTAGCAAAAGGGTCAGTTATTGGAGACATACATAGGAATATGGATTTTGAGATAGGAAATTATTCTGGGTTATCCAGTTGGGCCAACTCTAATCACATGAGTCCTTAAAAGTAAGAACTGTTTTTGTCTGTGCTAAAAGGTAGATGCAATAATGAAGAAAAGGTTCAAGAAATGATAATGCTGACTTTGAAGGTAGGAAGGAGAGCTAAGGGATGTGGATGAACTCTAGAAGATGGAAAAGTTAAGGAAATAAATTCTTTTCCAGAGCAATCAGGAAACAACACAGCCCTGTCAACACCTTGAGATCTGTGTGGGACTTCTGACCTTCAGAAATGTAAGATAATAAATTTGTGTTGTTTAAGCTGCTAAATTTGTGGTAATTAGTTTTGGCAACAGTAGGAAACCAATACAGTGAATAATTTATATGAGACAGATAAGGAGATACCCGTGAAGCCATATTATAATTGAGGGTCAAGAATAAAACAGGAGAGCTCTCAGAGAACCAAATGCACAGAGTGTGACACTGAGTTTGTGATGGGGCTTCCACTGCTTAATAATGATTTTTGGATAAACTATCATTTAAACACAAAGAATACACTTAACAGGACAAAGATTTTATAATCTCAATTTTTGGAAAAGGACCAAGGTGAAGGATCTTGTGTGGTAAACAAAAGAAGATACACAAACCATGAAAAAGTTGAAAGTAGGACACTGGTGTGTTTTTTCTGTAAACTATATTCTTACAGTGAGAGTAAATTGTGTCCATGAACTCAATGAAAAGGGACCTGGACAAAGAGGCATTAGAGCTCATTCTGATTTTGGTTCTTTTAAATAGGCTTGAGCTTTTAGCACATGTCAGGCACTTACCCTGACATTTCCTGATCTTTCTTGCTGCCAATAATATATAGCACAAAGAGAGCAAGCTAGAGAAATCAGCAAATATGGTCTAAGGTCTATGTACTTGGTTATATATATATATATATATTTTTTTCTAGCTTTATTGAGATACAACTAACGTATAATATTGTGTAATTTTAAGGTATAAAATGTGGTGATTTGATATAGTGTAAAATGTCTACCACAATAAGGACAGTTAACACAAACTTCACCTGACATAATTACCATTTTATTGTTGTTATGATAATATTAAAACTCTACTCTCGTAGCAACTTGCAAGTATACAATACAGTATTGCTTTCATCGTCACTATGTTGTACCTTAAACACCCAAAATATATTGAATTTATAGCTGAAAGTTTGTACCCTCTGACCAGTATCTCTCCATTTCCTCTATCTCTCAGCCCCTAGCAACAACCATCCTACTCTGTTTCCATGAGATTAATGTTTTTGGATTGCACATATAGACAGTATTAGTTTTTGACTGATTCCACTTGGCATAATGCCCTCATGGTCCATCCATATTTTTACAAATAGCAAGATTTCTTTCTTTGGAAAAATAGTCGTGTGCGTGGGTGTGTGTACATACACATACTACATTTCCTTCATTCATCAATTGATTAATACTTAGGTCTTTTTACATGTCTTAGTTATTGTAACTAATGCTGCAATGAAAATAAAAGTACAGATATTATTTCAAGTTCATTTCCTTTGAATATATACCCAGGAGTGCGATTGCTAGATTATATTGTAGTTCTACTTTTTAATTTTTTTGAGTCACTTCGAAATTACTCCTAGTGGCTTCACCAGTTTACATTCCCACCAACAAGCACAAAAGTTACCTTTTCTCTACACCCTTGCCAAAACTTGTAATTCTTTTTTCTATAACCGTGTCAGATTTTTTAAAATTATGACAATTATTTAAAAGAAAAAACTCTGTAATCACTATTTAATGGTTTTCAAACTTGTTTTTGTTTGTTTTTTTCGTTTGTTTCTGTTGAAACAGTTTTTCAAACAAAATCTGATTTGCAGCCCCATTGTATAAAACAAATCAAAAGTTGAAGTTGTGAAAGTGATTCAAATCTTTTCCTACTTGGCCTCTAATATCTTCCTCCAGGGCCCCTATGTACCTTTACCACCCTAGGCTTATGCCAATCATAGATCCTTAATTCTCTTTTTGATGATAACCATTCTTACAGGTGAGGTAATATCATTTTGGTTTTGATTTACAATTGTCTGATAATTAATGATGTTGAGCACCTTTTTTATTTACTTGTTGGCCATTTGTATGTCTTTTTTGGAGAATAATTCAAGTCCTTTGACCATTTTTAATTGCATTGTTTTTGCTACTGAATTGTATAATTTATATATATTTTAGATATTAATTCCTTATCAGATACACGATTCATATTTTCTTCCTTTCCATAGGCAGACTTTTAATCTAGTGATGGTTTGTTTTGCTGTGTAGAAGCATTTTGTTGTAGTTCCACTTGTTTATTTTCACTTTGTTGCTTGTGCTCTTGGTATCATATCCAAAAAGCCATTGCCAAGACCAATGTCAAAGAGCACTTTTCCTGTTTCTTCTAGGAATGTTACGACTTCAGTTCTTATGTTCAAGTCCTTAATCCATTAAGTTAATTTGTTTCAGTGTTGATGGATAGGGGTACAATTTAATTATTTTACAAGTGAATTCAGTTTCCCAGCATCATTTATTTGAAGAGATTATTCTTTCTCATTGAGTATTCTTGACTCCTTTGTCAAATCAAATGTTAATTGACTGTACTGTGTGGGTTTATTTCTAGGCTCTCAATTCTGTTCCACTGATTTTCATGTCTGTTTTTATTCTAGTACCATCCTGTTTTAATTACTATAGCTCTCAAATATAATTTGAAATTAAGAAGCATCACTCTTCCAGATTTGTTCTTTGTCCATTGCTTTGGCTAGTTGGAGTCTGTTGTGGTTTCATAAAGATTTTAAGATTATTTTTATGCTTCTGTGAAAAATGTCATTGAAATTTTGATAGTGACTGTATTGAATCTATAGATTACTTAAGGTGATATGTACATTTTAACAATATTAGCACTTCTGATATGTGAACCCCAGCTATTTTTTCATTTATTTGTTTTCTTCAATTTCTTTCATCAAAGTCTTATTGTTTCCTCTGTATAGATCATTTACCTCCTTTGTTAAATTTATTCCTAAGTATTTTATTGTTTTTGATGCTATTATAAGTGGAGTTTTCTTATATATTTTTTCAGATAGTTCATTATTAATGTATAGAAATACATCTGATTTTTATGTTGATTTTGTAGCCTGGAACTTTACTGATTGGTTTTTAGTTCTGACAGTTTTAGGTGGAATCTTTATAAATACTATATACAAAATTATGTTATCAGCAGAGACAATTTTCCTTTTCCTTTTTGAATTAGATGCCATTTATTTCTTGCATAATTGCTCTGACTAGAACTTCTAGTACTATGTTGAATAAAAGTGGCAGGAAAAAAAAAAGGTGACAGGAATGGACATTCTTGTTTTGTCCCTGATCTTATTCTACTGAGTTGCTGAAGTTTCTTAAGAAGACTCCTGAGCTCTCCCAGAGCTCTTTGTTATTGTTCTTGTTATTATTTTTTTATTTGTTTGTTTGTTTCTTCTTGTGAGTGAGGGTTTGTGAATAGCTGTCTAAGTGTTGATCTTTTGGGGAAGATAGAGGCTGGGGTCTCCTATTTAGTAATCTTGGTGATTAAATTTTTTTTTTTTTTTATGGAAGTTTTGCTCATTCATGTGCCAGTATTTCAAATATATTAGCTTTACAGTATGGTATAAAATTTAGTAAAAGATGTACCTCTGACCGTTTTTCAGACGTTCTGGATTTTCTAGCTGTTCTTAAGTGTTAATCTTTAAAATATATTTTAGAATTGTTTTTAGATCTTCAAACATTAAAAAGACCATGATATACCCTATTGAGACTTTAGATCCTCTTCAAAATATAAAATATATCTTATGTGTATGAATTAGGATACATCTAATTAAACACTACGGCTTTAGAAATTAGCTAATATGTATTTAGGCATTCAACAGTTATTAATTAACTGCCTACTATGTGTCATTCCCTGTTTTAGAAATTTGAGATTAACCAACCTTCTTGCTTTCTTGAAAACCTATATTTTAGCAGAGGAAGGGAGAAATAAAATACATAAATATATTCCAGATACAATAGTCAGCTATTGCCATAATAGTGATGCATAAGAGTTACTGTAAGATATCTTGCTTAAAACAGTAAACATTTATTTTCCTTGCTTTTGGGTCTGTGAGTGGGCTCAGATGGTTCTATTTCAGGTTGTGAGTAGCCTCGGGGTTGGATCAAGGCTGCAGACTATGTTCTGTTTTACAGGATTCTTCATTCCTTTTTCACCAGCAATACTCAGGCATACTCTTCTCACAGCAGAATCAGGGAGTTTCAGGGTCAAATCAAGCATCACAGGATTATACAAAGAATCTGCTTACATCGCATTCATTCATATTACATTGGCTAAATCAAGTCATGTAGTTGGGAAGATATATTCCTAAAGTGGAAGGGGGAAAGAAATGAATACTTGTTTATAAGGGTATAATTCATTGAAATGCATTATGAGGTGATAATATAAAATAAATTCTATCAAAAAACAGAGTAAAGGAAAGTGTATTAAGAATTTGGGGGGATCGAGTTACAATTTAAAGAGAGTAGTCTGAGTAGTTCTCACTGGGATAACATTTAAGACCTGAAAATGGTGAAGGAGTATAACTAATATTTTAAGAAACAAGTAGACAGTGTGGTTGGAGTAGAGAAAGAGAGATGAAGAGAAGTAGGATAGGAGTCAGGGAAGTAACTGGAGTGCTGATATTTAGGACTCTTAGGCAGTTGTCAGGACCTTGGCTTCTGCCAAGTGAGTCAAAGAACCATGGAAAGGTTTGATCAGAGGAGCCACATGGTCTGATTTAATCTGGCTTCAGTGTTGAGATAAGAGAATAAGTATACAAGTAGGAACACCAACTAGGACACTATTACTAGAGTCTTAATGAGAAATGATGGTGGCTTGACTAAGGTTGCAGCAGAGGTGAAATATATTTTAAATAAATGATTATTTTTATCTTGAGAGTGTATGCTCAAAAAATTTTTATGATTGGGATGTATAAGAAAATGGTTTGAAAAATACTAAAGGGTATTAAGAAAACTATAGCATAAAAGAATCTATGAAATATATTTTGTCTTTCTCATAGTCGTCTCTTATTGGGCTCTCAATAATTCTCAGCTGCCAACCTCTATATTTTAGTACCAAGATTATTATAATTTATTGAAAATCTTTTATATGACATATATGTATTTTTTATTCCAGTCCCTGTGGTAGGTAATGAATGTCTCACTGAGTGCATTACACATGGTATCCACCTGCCTGAAGTTTATCTTCCAGTTTGTGAAAGAAATTGTATATACCTATACAAATATGTAAGCAAGAATGGGATTAGATAAATCCTCTGAGAGAAATTGCACATCAAGGGGTATAATATTTGAGCTGGCACCCAAAATTTTCAAAGAGGACAGCTCTGCAAAAGAGCAGAAGGAACAGATTCACACAGAACCAACAACATATAGATTGGCCTTTATAAATATGCTAAAGAATATGTCTGATTTTTCATAAATGATGATGCATAAATGAATTTTATTACTTGTTTAAATCTTTACTTTAAATACTAGCCAATCTGCTATCTATTGAGAGGGGGATGAAAAATCACTAAACAATCTCTTTTTGAACATTAAAATAATCCTATGGTCACATTTGTTTCAAAATTTAACAAAATAGCTATGTTCTCTTCATGAAATATTATATCCTGGATATATCTTTAAATCAGGCAAAATTAACTGTTAAAACTCACAATTGCTTCACATGATATTATAGTAAATACAGGCATTATTATATGATACTTAAGAGCACGGGCCCGGAAGCTGTCCAGGCTGGGTGGAAACCTGGTTCTGCCACTTACTAGTTAAGTGACCTTGAACAAGTTACTTTCTAGGTGTTTCAGTTTGCTCATCTACAAATACAAGGAGGGTTTTTGTGAGCATTAGATTTCAACACCTAAAACCTTGTTACAGTACTTGGCATATAGAAATGAATTCAGTGATTTTTAATCCTGGATTATTATTACATACTTCCACATCTAACTTTGTTTTTAACAAAGCAAACTATAAACATGTGCAAGAGGACTCAATATAGAAAAAAAAATTAGGATATTAACACCTCACATATGACGGCTTAAAAAGAGTTCTGTAGAGACCTATCTAAACAAGACTACAATGATAGCTATAGTTTGCTTTAACTATTAACATTTCTCTTTGAATTTTGGGGAATCCTAGATATTTACTATATTAATTGAGAATAATTCTTATATATAACCCGTTAAATAGTAAATGACTTTACTAAATATCCCTGGGTCAATTAACAAATAAATCCCTAATCAAATGCAGGTAGAGGTAAAGCTACTGATAAAAAAATAAAATGCAGTAGTTGTAAGATGTTTGTCTGATCTAGTGTGGAGAGAGCATAGAGAATGCCATTCTATATCCTACTCTGCTTTCAAATTATGACATATTTTACAACTCAAGAAGTAGAGCAAAAGTCATAATAGATAAAAACTACAGTAAAGAAAGTCTATACAAAGCAATGTTTTATTTATTGTATTTAAAGAGAGATGTGGTTATTAAATCCAATAGTAAGCAAACCAGCTTCTTCTAGATTTAAACATTTTTTGGATAGTAACCCATTTGTGCACCTTTCAATTTAAATAAATGTAGTGCTTGTTAACTAGTTTCATTTTTATGCATTCATTAGTTCTGAAAAAAAATTGTTAAGGGTTAACAGTGTTAATGCCAAGTGTTGGAGTGGGGGAGATTATAAAACTGAGGTATGTATGAGGCTTGCCCTGAGTTCCTTTAGTCTATTGAGAAGAGGCACATACATTGTTTAATATCAAGTTGGCACAGTTAGGTTTCGTGAAAAATGCTTTAAAGATTTGCAAGGAGAGATTAACATTCTAACGAGGTTTTAAAAAAAGGTTGAAATGTAAATGTTTATGGGGGACAGATTGGTAAAGTAAATGATTGAAGTAATCTGGATGTAATATATAGGATTATGGTATATATTAAACATAGGCATACTCTTTATGCCCTCAAAGGATAATTCTTCTATTTTCTTGAACTATAAGGCTCTCTATTTTATATACATTATTCAACTTTTGATACAGGTAAGGATACAGAGAAATATAATTTAAAAAAATAAAAAAAATAGGGCAAATATGACAATTAATGGCAAATATTTGTCTTAGTGTTAAGAAGACCACAGGGAGGATGGAGGTAATGTTGGATTGGAGAAGGCTGACCACAGGGCCCTGTGTTGGTGTTGCTCCATCCAGTTCATAGGTACCAACAGATATTGTGGGAAAAATAGTGCCTGATCTTTTCATTTTCAAGAGAGGTTTGAATTTAGGCTTTAAATTTAAAACATCTTCATTTTTAAAATTTGGATGAAGTTAAAAATGTCTGGGCCACATGAAATGCATATGTTGCTTGAGTTCAGCTAGAGGGGAAAAGGATACACAATTATTCCTGGAGATAATGTCTTATTGGGGTTTGAAAAAAGGGTAGGAACTTTTATCTGAATGATAATCATTACTAAAAGTTTATGTTTGGCTTAGGTTCACAGTTAACACAATATGAGACAAGAACCGTCAAGGTGACACACATTTCTATAATTTATTCCCTCCTTAAAATCCTTTCTTGCTATAGAAGTAAAAGAGCAGAGAATGACATAGATGCTCTTGCAAATATGAGAATATGTGATTCTGAATTTGTGTTCTAATACCTTTACCTTTATCAAAAACATCAGTGCCCTGTGTAACAAATTTATGAAGCAGTTAGTAGGTATCATTGCCTTCCATAAAGAATTTATATAAGTTATTAGATATACAATTCCACAGTTGTACAAAAGTGATAAAATACTTTCTACACCATTGTATTAGTCTGCTCACAATAAACTGAAGCATACCTTGACGAGAGAAGAATGAACTCTTCTGCAGTTGTAGTATTTCCTTCATTGACTTTTCTATAAGCCTTTGGTTAAATCCCAGAAAAAATCTGAAGGTCAGATCAACAATAAATCCCAAGAGTCTCCAATGATCAATAGTTTTATATGCTTTCTCTTTTTCATTTTTTTCAAAATGAAAAATGCTTTTTTTATTTTCAAACACTCTAAGAATATAAATTATTATTAATTAAAGAAATCTTATTTCAGTTTCAAGAAACAAGTATGAAAATAAATGAAAACATAATTTTTGATATCTTTCCCTGAAATTATATAATTGACAGAAAGAAAAATTCTCTTTTACAACATGTATTTTCTCTGGTGGTATTTTGTTATGAGCTCTTGTCATTTAAAACAGTTTTCCAAGGAATATTTTTCACATGAGCCATCTTCATAATTCTGTGTCAGGGCCTTCGCAACATTTTCAAATACTGTCTGACAACTTCTCCTTTTACTTCTAGCTCTCCTGGGACTGTATTTCATGGCAAAACCCTATTAGCTTATTTTGATGTTTTTATCTTTCTGTGATTAGGAACCAGTCCATGCAGCCAAAACAGACAATTTTCTGAGGGCACTAAGTGGGTTGTCAGATCTCCTGTGAGGAGGAAGAGCTTCAATAAAACATTAGGCCACTACCAAAGTTGATTGGCTTGAGTGATGTAACATCTTCTGTGGTTCCTGCCTTTTACTGTAAGTTTACACTCCCATGAACATTAACTAGGCCCTGCTGCAGTGCTCTAAGTGAAGTTTTGCACGCGAATATGGCCTCCATGAAAGTTACCTCGGGCTAAAGTACTTCCATCATCGACAAAATTAAGCGTCACACGAGGTCTCTGGTGGTTTAGCCGGC
Source organism: Cynopterus sphinx (assembly GCA_030015415.1). NCBI lineage: Eukaryota > Metazoa > Chordata > Mammalia > Chiroptera > Pteropodidae > Cynopterus > Cynopterus sphinx. Next base: position 100,932,492 of record CM057382.1, on the reverse strand, counting down.
CTCGGATTGAGTTGTGGCTCATGTTTTATTAATGCGGTGAGATTGTCCTTTATTTTCAGCCTCCCACAGCAGGTGAGCTTGTCATATCCACTAAGAGAGAACGAGAGAAGATTGCCAGCCGCTTGCTCGAACTGTTTCCACAGTTCTTAATTTCTGTTGAGAAGCACGCAATATCAACAAAGTTTTACTCAACTGCTGGAAAATTTGTCGAGGATTTGATACACACAAACCTCCATTTCTATGCTGTGCCATGAAAACACTGCCGTGCCCCTCCTCTGGGTAGCCCTGGGCATGCCAGGCGGCATCCCAGAATGATGGTCTTTGAATACTTCCTCCGGCTTTAGCGTGGGGGTGGGGGGGAGTCTTGCTAGAGAAAACTAGATGGGTGGCCTGGAAATGAGTTGAAAATAACGTTCAGCTCAACTAGAGAGGTTTTGGATCATACATCAGACTCAGGTTTATCTTTGCCCCAGCTGATTTTCCTGTGGTGGATTTTTCTTTTTTTAAATACTGAATTCTTGAAGTTATAACAGGCGTTAAAAGCCAAACTCTTTAAGTTTATAATGTTCTAGAAAAGCCTTCAGATGTTACCTTAATTTTTGTACCTTAAATACTATTAAATACAAAGAATAACTTTCTTGTGATTTAACAAAATTTAAAAATTCTGTTGAGGCGAATTCTTACTATGTTTAATCTCCATTAATTAACCTCTATGTTTTGTAAGTCATTTGCTGAAATACAGATCTTTTCTTCTTAAATTTGGTAATACCTACATTTTAAAAAAGCAGGGATAAAAATTGTATATTACAAATAATGAAAAATACCACATTGATCAATGAATTCTGTATATTAAATTTGACTAGGTTTTAGGAGTCTTGAGAAAAAAAGAACAAACCTTTTTTTGAGATTATAATATAAAGATTTGTGTGAAAGAAGCTATAAAAAATAGTCATCTCAGAATTTTAAAAGTTAAACAACATGTTGAATTTTTATTTTCTCTGAAAATTTTTGAATTTTGTATTTTAAATTACTGTAATCCATAATCCATAATACAAGTTAGGGAACTTGTCCTCCAATTTTCAATATATTCATTGAATCAAAAAAAAAATTAGATACTTTTAATGTTTAAAATCTTTTTATGTATGGTCTTAAATTATCTAGTTTTGCTACATATGCAAAACTGCTTGATTTTAGTCTTGTGATACTTTAAGCAGAGGACTCTAAGCTTGAATTTCTGACCCACAAAAAATGTGAAATACTAAATAGGTGTTGTTTAATATACTAAATTTGTAGTAATTTGTTATAGCAATAATAAGAAAATAATATGAGCTTATTTTCTAAGCAGGGGTTATGATAGATGTACCATCACTGGGTGCAAGGATGCTTTTAACAATTGATATAGTACACAAATAGTGAAGGAATGAATGCATTATAGGACAATATATAATATAAATATTGAAGAATCTAATGATAGAATAATATGGAAACCAGTTAAATTCGATTTTCTGAGGAAGTGGGTGAATTCCTTATCTCTCTTAAGCCTGTAGTGGCAATACAAACAAAATCAGGGAGGTATGAGAATGCAGTCGTGCAAGCTATTTGATGTGTTCCTGTGTAGTTGTCAAGCAGATTGCAAGCCAAGGTGGGAGATGAAGCAGCTCAGAAAAGAAGTGAAGGGAGTGGTAAATGCAGATAAATATTGCAAATTTTGTGCTGTATTAAATAAAGCTTTCAATGAATTAATGACTCAAGAAACAATTTCACTATCCATTGCTATTTATGTCTTAAGCTAATTTTGACTTAATATAAAACTAGACTTAAAGTATTGATCATTTTTCTCCCTGGTATTCATATGGTCACTCTGTTGCTTCTCTCTAGTTTCTGTTCAAGTATCATATGATCAGTGACACTCTAAAAGTATAAAATATCCCTCACATCCTACTTTAGACCTCTCTTTGTAAGCTTTATTTTTCTTCATAAAACTCATGAAGAAAACATTAACCTGTTTGTTTGTTAATTATTTCTTTGTCCCACTTGAATATAGGCTTCATAAATGTAGAAAGTGTGTTTGTTCACTGCTGTATCTCCAGCATTTAGAAAATTGTATAATATGCTCAATAATTGTTAAATAGACAAAAGAGAAATGCAAACACCTGATCCCTGTTTGGAATATTCTCCTTCGTGTTCTTGAAGTACTTTCCTCCATTGTTCCTTTTCAAGCTTTCCACAATGTACATGGGACTACAGATTTCCATTCACACTCAATTAAAATCAAAACTCAGTTAAAATGTTTTTATTTAGAGAAATTTTGTTCAACAGTTTAATCAGTGAGAATATTTTCATAAATATATTTGATATTAGTAATTTTGGCCATCTGTTTAGAGAATGAATACTTTTTCTAAATTTTACCCATTGTAAATTCAGTTCTAAGGAAAGAGCAAACGGTTCTCTCATATACACTAATGTATTTCATGTCTTACTTTATCATCATTTTTGAAGAGTGAATATATATATATGTATATGTATATATGAATATATATATATGTATATATGAATATATATACATATATATATTACTAAACTTAACTTCTAAGCCAAATAAGCTAGGTGTTATCAGTCTATTAATACCTTCATCATCTAAGAAAAGAATTTTCTTAGAAGTAATGGAGTTTAAAAAGCTGTTCCCTGTCATGCACTAGGACTAACAATTAGTCCACCAATCTAGGGGAAAAAACAGTGAGGCACCACTATCATCTGCTGGATAAATGAGAAGGCAGCCAGGTTCTTATCAACTTTCTACTAAAAACTGGTCCACAGATTCCATTTTTTGCCCTCTAACAATACTCATTAGCACTTTCTAAATTTTCATATTGCTATGTGGCTAAAAATTTTCAGCACATCAAGCCTGAAAGAAGAGTTCACATGCTGACATATCTGGGTTCTTTAAAGTATATTCCTGCCACATTTTAAACCTTCACATTTTGGTCTCTTTTTCTACATTGTTTCACATTTTCTTTGAAATATCAGGTTAAATAGCAACAAGGATTATTTGTATAAAATGAGTTCCCTCTGTGCAGTACTATCCCATAAACAATGCATATAGTTCAATAATGCAAGTGAAAACCAGAATCATATTTAAAAATGACTGCAGAGTAACAGATTAAAGTCAACCCTACTATTTAATTAGATCTATTTTTATGAGACTACACTCAAGATTATTTCACTTGAGATATTATTTAAGGCTTTCTCTTACACTGCAATAATTATTGACACAATTTTCAGCTAACCACAGCATTTTGACTGGGAGTAATTCTACCATCACATTTCTGTCACACGGTATAACTAATAGGCTAAATTTTTCCAGCAGAGCACATTAGGCGTGTAAAAACAATTCAAAACCAGTAAATGCAGTTACTTGGAAACATTATAAGGAAATGTCACACCATAACATTTACCTGCTATGTTTTATTCTTTAACCCTCAAGCACTTTTGTTGTTTCCTGAGCTGAGATTAGTAACTTAAAAAGCTTTTATTAAGCATGTACAATTTAAATGAAACACTCAACCAACTGTAAATTTTCTCAATTAGACTTTCAGCAAATGACAAATGAGTGTAAATGTACAATAAACCTTTGAATATTGTGATTTAGGGCTAAACAGAACTAGAGGATTTCTAGCAACAGACTGAATGTAATTGACTGTATGGTATAAAGTAAGAAAAGTGTGTGGTGGTTCCTTATCTGCCCTTTCATTTCCATAAATCAAGAAAGGATCCTTGCAATGGGAATTTATGTCAATGTGCTTTGAGCAGCATCTTAGGGCACAAAAAAGACAAAACAACTCAGAGATTGACTATTGCATTATTTTGAGGCCCCAGACCTTAACTTCTTTTCAACAATGTAAGAATTGCTTGCAGATAAAAAAAATTCATACAGGTATCCATTGTTTGCATTTGTTTGTGTAAAGGAACAATTTATATTTCTTTACAGAGTATAATTGACTTGTTTGCTTTAGGCTTTCTGGTGGAAGCTTAATGCATGTAATAAAATTGCTTTGGTTCACATTAGCAATTTTAAAGTTTGATAGTGTCAGCAAACATATCTGCCTAAATATGATATTTGACATTTATATTTATTTTCTGGAGTTTTATATTTAACCTCATATGGAGAAAATTTTAGGTCCTGTAAAATTTGTAGATCTATGATATGGTCAGTAAATAATGTTTGCCTTTTAAATAGGAAGACCATCATAATAACTTTTAAAATTATATTGCAGTCATTATTTTGCAATATATGTTTATCTTTAAAATCAAATGCAACACTAAAAACCAAATATTGGTCATTTATATACATACATCATATCAAGTCACTTGGTGACAGCAATCACCCTCCAATCTATATGACTAAACAAGTTTAATTCTGTTAAAAGATAAGCAGAGGCATATTAAAACTTTACAAGTTTATTTGAGAAAAAATTATTTCTAGTCTGGCAACACCAAGCCAGAAGTGGTTAGGAGCTTTCTATTGACAGAAGCTAGAGGGAAGACTTTTATAGAGAAGATATGGAAGCAAAGCAGGGAATGATTCTATTGGCTATATCTTAAGCATTTGCCTTATTTGGAAAAGCCTATTTGGCTGTTTGTGTTTGACTGTCCTTAGGTTTTGATTTTTTAACCTTGAGGCATTTATAGCCTTAGGCTTTGATTTGCTTAGGTAGGCTATCAGGCATTAAAACCACCTTTGTTTAATGGTCTTTAATTTAGCAATTCTCATTTATGTTATGTTTCCATTAGCAGACAACAAGGGATCACAAATATGGCCATTTAAGGAGCTACTCTGATTGAATAGCCACCAAGTTAAAAGTTTCCTGGTGTCATAAAATAAGCAAGTTAATGTGGGGGTTGGCAAACTGCATCCTGATGACTAAATAAGGATTGCAGCCTATTTTTGAATATTTAATGAAACAAAACTTTTTTCACATTTTTAAATGCTTGAAAAAATTGAAATTATTTATTTGTGACACATGAAATAATATGATATTAATTTTTTAGTCTCTAGGAGAAGAGTCTTTTTAGAATATAGCCATCACTATTGGGTTATGTTATCTAGGACGGCTTTAGTGGTATAATGACAGAACTGATAGTTGGTGCAGAGACCGTATGACCCCAAAGCTGATAATATTTGCCACCTTTCCCTTTATGAAAAAAAAGTTCTTAAGCACCTGATCCAAAAAGTTGGCTGATTTAGCTTAAGCTTACTTGAATGGCTCTTCTTTACATGTCTCCCATCTTTCCCTTGGAGCTAATGGGCATGTTTCTCTCATGTCAATGATATGCAAGAGGGAAAGAGGTGAATATTAAGATCATGTGAAGATATTCAGGAATACACTTGTTTGTTTTTTCCATTTTGGCAATGGAAAAATTTTAAATAGCTATTTCCAGAAGCAAGGAAATTTTAGCACCCTGATCTCAGTTAGCATTATGGCAATTATTTCTTAGTTACCTAACACATGGAAACATATTTTTCCTCAGGTTTCCAGATATGATCAGTCTTGTATATGAGAATACACACACACACACACACACACACACACACACACACACACACACACACCTGATACCTGTTTGTATGTTGTTAAGAAAGAAAATTCAACTGAGTAAATTTTAAAGATAGTTCATGAATGGAGTAGCATCCATTCTAACAGATAGAAAAGAGCTCCAAGGTACTGTATAAAATCAAAACCTTTTAGAGGCAAAAGGGAGAAGAAGGAGAAATGGATTGGTTATGGTAAATTTGCTCTTTTTTAAGAAATGATAATGGTCTATCCAGGCAGATTACCTAACCAATGCTACTTAGGCAATTCTCGATTAACTTGTTTAAGAGTTTCTTTCTGGGAGCATGGAAACTATAGTTAAGTCTCAGTTTGATAACAGAGAGTTTAGCTTAGCATACACAATTGTTTGGGGCTTGTTGTCATGTTTTTAACAGTATTTGTGTGTATTGACATTTTGAAAGTTTGATTATGTGGTTTGTACAATATATACTCAGAAAAGATTTTGGATTATTTTTATGATAAAACTAATTTTGACTGATATGCACTGGGAGAATTGATCTTTCATTTCTCTACATGAATCAAAGTAGGTTTATATTACTTGGGAAACTTATACATGTAACCAAATATTGTTAAATAGCAGGGTGTAGAGAAAAACAGGGTTTGTATATTTGACTTTTAGCATAAGAAGATAGAGCTTAAATTATTTATTAATTTAAAATTTTTAATTAGGCCTTAAGTTTAACAGTTTGGAATTACAATAGGTGTAAAAATTTCACTACTTCATTGTATTCTTTAATGTATCATTAATGTTAGCTTTTCTGGCCCCAAACTTAACCATATGCAGAGTTTGGTTACTCAGTTAATATTTATTGACTGATGACATATCGACTTAATGCACAAACTTAGTGCACTTAGAAGGCAAATTTGAACTCATTTATTTTGTTAGAATCCAGTGATAAATCTGTTCATATATAACATTTTCCAACTTTTTGGGAAGGAAGTTTTACTAGTAAAACTGCGGTGGTAGATCATATAGATTAACCTGAGAAAAAAGAAAATATAGTCAATAAATACTGACTGAAATATTTCTTTTGAAAAAAATTATGGGAACAAAAACAAACAAAAAAAACTTTCAAATGAATGCTGTATAGACAAATATCTCTTTCTATTATTTTTTAATAAATGCTAATGTATCATATTTAAGAAAGAATAGATTAAATTTTGAGCTTAGCAATCATGGCTATTAATGAATGAAAATTAGGAACATGCAGTAGAAAAGATAAAGGAGGAAAGATTATTTCTGTGTATTTATGCAATTTTCCCCCCAACCACAGGTCAATGTACAGCAAGTCATAAAATAATGTCATTTTGTTCAATGTCAAGTAGTTATAACATTGATGAGAAGCCATAGGAACTTACCTCTTGTTTATATCAATTAGCCTATGGTAGAATTGGTTCTATTACATATTGTTTCACTTAAAGTCACAGAAACTACTGATGATGTTAAATAAGGGCTTACTATATTCTCCAATGTTTTACATTCTGCTTTCTTAACCATAAAGCAATGATATGGAAGAATATATTAGGTTTTCTTTGATGAAAGAAATCTGAGATGAAAATAGATTCTCACTGGATAAAACATGCGTGTGAAATAGTACTTGTGTAACCATGTGTAGTATTCCTCAAACAGCCTCATTCTTCTTACAGTAGTTCAGGGAGCTATTGGGGTTTAAATTCCCAACTTCCAACATCATGTGGATAACAATTTCCAAACTTTTATTATGGGCCATTAAAAAAAAAATCATGCCCATACACATACTGGAATGGAGGTAAGGAGGAAATAATGAGCTTTAGATATGTTTCTTTTTATTGTGCTCATATTATTTTGTCACTTTTTTGAGCAGCTATTCCTTATAGCTTGCAAGTTAGACAATGTTTGTCACAGTGGCTACATTTGAGAATACTGATGTCCCTTCCCAGATCAATTTTATGAAATTTTTCTACATTTGGGGACCAAAGTGTGGTATTTGTTTAATGCTCCTTGAGTGATTGCAATGTAAACCAGGGTTGAGAAAAAATGAACTAGAGCTCTGTCGGAGAACTTTATTTTCTTCAGTCTCTATCCTCCCCAAAGAAGATGAATAGAACTTAACTTTAAATGCAAGCTATTCAGAGAGAAGTACAATTAAGAGGAGAGTGATGGCATGAATATCTGCACCTATCTCCTACCTTTGTTGTAGTAGTGTGGTTGGTCTCCTCTTGGATGAATGCGACTGTGAGAGTACCACTAGTGGGGATTATTGGACCATAGATTGTTCTGTAAGTCCTGAGCCTTGCAAGATCATGGTTAGTGCCTGATAGAAAGGAAACAGAAGGAGCAGACACGAAGAGCAGTATTGAGTGAGCAAGTATACTTTGTTTTTGTTTTTGTTTTTTAGTTTTCCCAGTTCAGAAAGAATTGAATCTGAGGAAAAGCAAGAGATAGAGTTTGGAGATATATGAGTTTTTCCTTCTTTCTTTAAAAATGTACCCTGCAAGAGAAACAAGCAACACCACATTGATTACATCATTTATTAAGTATACAGTTAGTGCCTGCCATGAGTGCTGTGCAACCCAATGATATGAACCAGATACACTCTTAGAGGAGACAAAGAATGCACTATTATAGCTTAAATACTAAAAAGTATTGTTCTAAAATTATATTTTTCTTTTTTTCTCTAAATGCTATTGTGTTAATGTTTTTCTAATAATCAGTGCTTAAAAACACATGGACCTGTCCCAGCCATATCCACTAATGCCGTTTCAAATAAGAAGAGAAGAAGGACAGTAACATCCAATTTTCTAAAGAGATAATAAAACAACTCACCCCAACACTTTTTTATACTTGAGTCAAATAACAGAAGGATTTTTTCCTTTGTAGAATAACCACAACAAAAGTCTGAAAAATAGGAGAATAAATCGACATACAATTACTGTAATATTGAAACTGAAGTCCAATTTTGTAATAGTCATTCAAAATAATATATGTAGCTCATATCAACAGAATTATTATTTTCTAGAATTATAATACTTCAAAGAGTTAAAAATTAGTGAAACTCTATTTGTGGAAATTGAAACAGGAGTTGTGACTTTTGTAGTAGCGTAATTAATTTTGGACAAATACTGAAAACTTGATGTCTTACTCTGTATTCTTATTATCTCAAAAATTTCAAAAAAATTGAAAGGCAAAGATCAACTAGATTATCTCAATATTTTCTGATAATAAATGTCAGACAGAAACATATCTGACTCAAAACCTCACCATTAAAATTGACATTTATTCAGAAAACTAAACATTAAAGGGAAATCTAGAATATTAATATTTTTAGAGAATTTTACCAATTAAAGAGTGAAGCAAATATTGATAATTTTAAGAGTTAGGAACATAGGAACGCAAATTGCTTAAAAAATTTAACTATAAATAACAATGCTGCTTTAATAAATAAAAAATGTAGCACTGTGCCTTATATATTTTTCATAATAGTTAATATGAATATAGCTACAAAGATAAACATTTTTCAAACAATTTAACATATTTTTAGTTAAATATCAGGAAAATTTTATATGTTCTTTCTGTAAAATAAGGGGAAAAGGTAATATAGCAACAGAACTACATTCATGAAAATATCAAAACTTATTTAATAATCAGGAAAAGCCTATTTTGCCTTATAAAATGTATTACTTTAAAAAATATGGATTAAGTGTATTAGTAGAGTATGAAATTGCCTGATTTCTGGAAGGCAGCATTTGCAAAATTATCATTGCCTTCCAAGTCTAGTATTTGATCCATTGAAAAATTATGCTCAAATTAAACTTTAAAGATTTGTGGTAATTATAATATTCAGATTTTATACTTACCTGACTAAAAGTCTAGAGGACTATGAGATTAATACTGACTCTAATATGCATTATTTTTGTCAATTGGGAAGATATGTAGAGGAAAGAAAACTATTTTATAAAACCAAAGAACTTTTCTTTTTATATTTGTAAGTGAAACAAATTTATGTTAAGTCATTTAGACAAAATGACTTGGGGAAAAAGCAAAAGCGGAATAATTGCTTCACAATTACCTACAGTCCACATGAAATACTAAGATTGTGTGAGAGACAGAGTGAAAATCATTCTGAGTTCTGTTAAATGTTTTTGCTAGTATATTAAAAACAAAAATAAAAAAACTTGCAACAATATTTGAATTATTATGAAACTCTGACATTCATGATGTTCCAGTTGAGTTTAAATACCACTCATATTTCTGAGGTGTTCAGGCATTATATAAGCAGCACATTTCTTTAACCACTCAAAGTTTTGTGCCTGCAATCTTACATTTTTAATCTTAAATATAAGAATATTTTAGAAATAAAGGTCACAAGTTCTTTCTAAATTTAGGTAAATCTAATAGTATCATAATATCATAGTAAATAGGTTTATCAAAGCCCATCTTATTTCCAGGAAAAGAAAGATTAATGTAATGTATTCTTTAAAAAATAAAAACAAACTAAACTTGATTCCTAAGAAGCAGTTTAATAATTAAAAGTAAATCTGAGGTAATTAACTTTATTTTGTCCCTTTTGTTGAATTAGATATTGTTCACACACTCCTGAAAATATTCAATAAAACTTCTCTGGGAATTTTAAAAGAACTTTTAATATAGTTATAGAATGCTTTGTTTGTAAAAATCTAATATGACAAAAGTATATGTTTAATTTTTGGTTTATATTGCAAAAATTTCTATTTTTATTGATTTTTATTTTTGACATTCAAATTTAAAGTAACATTGATTAAGAATTTCTAAATATTAGATTTAAAATAACGTACTCTAGATTTCAGCTAATGCTTTGTAATGTCTCTTGATTCTCACTTTCTTTGGATCAGTTCCTAACTCTGTTCTCTTTAATACTATGGGTAGTTGCAAAGATTTGACCTTTTCTTTTCATATAGAAATATGTAGTTTTGATAAGAAAAATTATGGGTCCAGAATAATAATTATAAATCTAATTTAATGTTCCAAGATTTAAAGTTAACTTGTTTGATTGTGATCTTTTCTCTTTTTATTGACAATTTTGATTCACAACAATAACATAATTATTTATTTGCATTATTCTATACAATGCTTTAGTTTAAAAGAGTACTACTAATTATACTCCAACACTTAGAGTACTAGATGTTATTTACTTGTTTATAGTTCTTCTCAATGGTGGGGGCTTTTGAGAATTTAAATTTTCTTTGTAAATATGTAAAACATGAATTTTCTTTATAACAAAATATATTCAGAAAAGACTTCCTCCTATCATTTCTTTACCCTGTTCTTTTCCTTAGTCTCAAGATAACCAATTTATAAGTTGAGTGAAGGTTTTTTTTTTCCCTTACTATTTGTTTACTTATGTCATATTTATCTTGGGATGTTACGTGGGATATCAATTGGTAGTAGCCTGAATTGGTGCAGAAATTGTCAGGATTCGGCCCCTGAGAACTGGAAATGAAAATCTTACAATTAAATGGTCACCATGTAGGCCAGCCAGTGGTTTTCTTTTTTTCTTCTCTCACCACATCACCACCAAGCCTTTCTAAATTGAATTAGTGGCTTATTGCTTCTCCTCTTCTTCATAGATATCAGCTCTTTTTACTAGAAGGTGCTCACTGCATTTCTGTTAAAGATAGGGTTCATAAGAAAGGGCATATTATGGTATATTTTGGACACATTTTTTTATAATGACATCAACAGCTGCCTGGTCTTGTGTTATTCTATCTGCAAAACATGAGGTTGAACTGAAGATCATCAGTTTATAACTTTGTACTTTCTACTTTTAATTTTTCTAAATAAAATAAAATTGTAAATTTATTTGAATCCCTTTGCCAGGGAGCATGACTGAACAAAATAGCTATATGAGCTCATTTACCATGTGAGGATAACCCCATGAGCTAGACCTCACCATCCTCATTAATGATCATGATGGTACCTTGATAGGCAAATTCCTCTTTGTTTGTGTTATTAGGGTTCTCCAGAGAAACAGAACTAATAAGATTATGCACACACACACACATATATGTAATCTTATATATATATTTACTCTGAAGAAGTGGCTAATTCACATGATAGAATTATGGAGGCTGAGAAGAACCACAATCTGTTGTCTGCAGATGGAGACCCAGAAAAACCAGTGGTATAATTCATTTCAAATCCAAAGGCTGAAAAATAGAGGAGCTGATGGTATAAAACTTGTTCTAAGGGCAGAAGACAAATATTCCAGGTTTAGTAGGAAGTTGGAAGCAAAAAAGAGTGAATTCTTCCTTCATCCACCTTTTTGTTTTATTCAGGCCCTCAAGGATTGGATGAGGCCCACCACATTAGGAGGGTTATCTATTTTATATGTCCACTCATTTGAATCCTGAACTCACCAGAATCACCTTCACAAACACACCCCTTTGCTCAGTCAAGCTGACACAGAAAGTTAGCATTACAGTTTGTCTGCTTTCTGCTAAGACTCAGCTCCATGAATTCAGGAAACATGTTCAATGTGTTCCTAATTATATACCTAGCACTCTGCTGGAGCTACTCTTTTTTTCATTCAGTGAGCTGCTTCCCACTAAAATTCAAATGCTCTCTTGGGAGTGAGCAGCGGCTTCATATGCAAACTCCTTATAAAGAAGTATGTAGATATATGAGGTGAATGACATAGCAAAAATACAAGAGAAACTAATGTTATTTACAAGTGCTGCATTTTATCTTAAGGAGGTACACCTTAAACATTCATATATCACTATGCTCTTGGCAACAACATACTATAATAAAACTTCTTCAACTCATTTCTCTTTTACAAACTTACTTCTTCCTCACTTTTTAAAATTTTTTATTTATTAGAATCACAGATTTCTTGTTAAAAACATAGAATCCTACATCTAGTTGTTTACCAAATGAGTTAATTTTATTTCAGAATTACCTCTTCAGTTAAACCATTTCTGCACCCTTGGTTCCACTGACTTAGCTTAGACATCAATTTTTTGTTACCTATTTGTGACATCCTTTTGCTCAATTTCTCTGTATCTGGCCTTTTTATTCTTCCATCAGCCATAATAAAGCTTGAATTTCTTGTATAAAACATATCTTTCATATCAGTCTTTGGTTTAAAAATGTTTTTTAACATATTGGATTATGTCTAATATCTCTAACTTGGTAATCAAATTGTTTGGGATTTGTCCCTATCCTGTTTAGTCATTTCCTATTTTGTGTCCCTTGTTTCAACCTTAGTAAATCTCTATTAATTTACTTTACATATGACATTCCTACATGACTCTGCCTTTAAGTATATTATTTTTTCTATCCCCCCCCAAAAAAAAATGCTGTCTCGCTCTCTAAATATATCTACTTATTTTTCAAAACATAAATAAATTATTATATTCTACTTTGATAATGCCTGATCCTACAGATAATTAGTTGCCTCATTTTCTCTAACAATAATGTCAAGAGTAACCACAGCCATTTATGGTGCATTTACTTTACATTACGATTTCAATAAATTCTTAAAACATTTCTTTTCATTTGACAAACTGTGGTTTGGAAAATGAGACCTGACATTCAGTGGTATAATAAAGTAGACACTTGCTTATTTTTCACACTTATCTAAGGCTGTTTTGTCTCAGTTCTAGAATATCATTCAGCAACCAAGATCTCTTATAGATCAGCCATCTACAGAGTTTTGTCTGGGTCTGTGTAATCCTAGATAAAGTATTACCAGATCTGTGTTCTATCCTTTTGAATGGGGAAACAGAGTGCAATGCAAGGATATTTTAAAAGTTGCACATACCAACTTTTTTCAGATCTCAGTGTGGACACAGTCATATGACAATGGCAAACTGCAAAGATAATTGTGAAATGTAGTTGCTAGTAAAAAACGTCTAATGGAAGAAAAATAAAATAGAAATTAAAATATAATCAGTAGTGTTCACTGTATTTTGTTAATTATTCAGAGACCATTCTAATTTAACATATAATAATCCAGTTATTTAGTAGGAAATTTTATACTTGAACAAAAAAGTTCTGAGATTATGTCCTAACACAACTGTTTAAAAAATTTGTATTTTGGACAAGACATATTCTGAGCTTCATTTGTTATAGCTGAAGCTAGAATTTTGAAAGTGCTATCTATACACATTGAGTTAATTTTAAAGTGTTATCCATTTTATGTTTAAGAAGTATCATTCATGATGACAAGAAAAGACTTTTAACCTTATCATTCATTTTACCAAGAACTTATTCTCATTAAGGAGACTATTCTTTATCATCAAAGGAGAAAGTGATTTGAAATATTAATGTGCAATGTTACATTACTAAAAGAAATAAAGAGAGAATAGATAATGTGATGATTGATACTTAAAAAAATCTCCCAAATTACCTATACCTTCATGACTATATAATCTTTATCATAGACTTGCTCTATGATCTTGAGGATTCTACATGCCCTCTCTTGGCTTTAGTTTTATTATTTATAAACTGAGATAGATAGACTAGATGATTCCTAAGTTCCTCCCTGTTTCTAACATTTCTTATTAAATATTATATATTACATTTTTTTATTTGTATGCGAAATAATATGACATTCTTATTGCAAGGCAGTTATAGGTTGAGGATTAATTGTTGAACAAAACAAACCTAGATTCCTCTGTTAAGGATGTTATTTTACTGGTCTTACTACTGGGGTGATATAAAATCTGGCATTGCCCCAATGGTGCAAAAGGGGTCCTTGGTTCTTCTACACCAAAACTGAATGCCACAAGTCAGAGAGATTTAGAAAAGGTAAGATTTATTGAAAGTACATTTTTAGAAGGAGATGGGCCATGCTAAGAAAGGCTGCAGCCCTGTGAAATTTGGGAGGTGAAAAGATAAAAGAGTATACTCTAAGGGAGGAAGAGTGGGTTTTCAGCAAGGAGAGCTGTAACAATGCAGAAGTAGAAAGTTTTGTTTATATCTGAGCCATGATGGCAGGTTACAAGGGAAGTACTCAATGATCCACATGTGAGGTCACATTGACTGACATCTGACTGCCATATAACTCTTTGCCTAGTGCACATATACTTACTCAGAATTCAGAACTTCCAGGCATAGGCATGATGTTATAATGATGATATATTAAGGCTGAGGTTATGGGCAGGTTAGGGTAGTAGTTTCTACACAAGCATTCGTGGCTGGTTTAGCCAGTAGCTTTTATGCCTTTGTGCCTTAGAATTTGGAGTAATTCATAACCATAAGTGGGTGTTTTAAGGAGGTCCTTAAAGGAGGTTTTTATGGTTACAGAGCTGGCCCTTCACTCCTGTTGCTCATGACTACCTATCTAACAACGGGAAGACTAGTAATGAAAATTAGGGGAAAATAATAATGAGGCAATTAATATGAGAAAGCATCAAAGTCTTGCTTAGTTGAAAAGAAAAAATGGCCATTTATATACAAATTTGTGGTTTTTAATAACAAATTGTTTTGTTGTATGTGTAGTTTCCTAAAAAATTGGGAATTAGAACAATGTATAACTAAAAATCACAACTAAATCCACCCCTATTGGATTTACTCATACATTTACTCGACTGTATCTAACCTCTACCCCTCTCTTCACCTATAAAACACATTAAATTTCCATAGAAAGATTTCTGAAACAAAATCTTCTGTATATTCTTACTCTGAAAGGCATTTTATAAGAATGTGAAATGGCACTGAGCTGTCAAATTTAAATCTATCAATGATCTGTTATTAATAAGTCTTTTGATACTGAATGACACTAGAAATGAAAGAATTATTCTTTATTGAGTCCAAATACTGCCTATAAAAATACTCTTATAACACTTTGCCTCATAGCGTCATTAGAGGATATTAGTTAAATGTGCCAATAAAAATGTCACAGTACAAAATATTTTAAATTTACACATTAAGTGTAATTTGACATGGCTTGATATTTTTAAATATGCATTTTTATTATATCTTTATTTCAAGGCATTTCTCCAACTTTGAATTACTGACTAACTGACTAAGTAAAAATTTATTAACTACCATCTATTCCTTTTCAATTACTTCACAATACATTTCTATCCTTGAAGCCCATTAAGAGGAACCTAAGTATATATTTTCTTTTTGTCATTTAATCTTTGTATTCATCTCTAAAGTGTGATTATCATAGTAAAAACTAATTTTTATGGAGCTCCAACTGTTTTTCAGTTACAGTGCTAAATTACTTTTTAATCCTCATCTAAAATGATGAGTTAGGTTACATTACTATGCTTACTTTACATATGATGGAATAGGAGCTTATACAGATTATTAAACTGACCCACCTAATTTTTGCTTAGATATGAACTCAGGTACCCTAACTGTAGATACTGAGCCATAACGATAAGTCCCTTCATAAAGATTGTGGCTCAGAGGTTAATCCAAATTTATGATTATGACTATATTTTTAAGAATGTATCTATTCAAAAAGATGCTAAAATTCAGGTTTTCTCTCAGAGAAATGGTGCTAACACTATATCTGTTTTCTAATATTAAAAAGTCTTTTGATAATTCAATAAGACCATCATTTTGCCTTTCCCTCAGTTCTATGTTATTTGCATATGTTAATAGATGAGGTAACCATTCATTTAAAGTCAAAATACTATGCGTATTATTTACATATAGAATAATATTTTATAGTGAATAGTATTAGGAAGTTCTTATGCACCTAAATACCTAAATGTCCATCAGCTTTTATCAGTAAAACACTGGTTAATCAATTGCTTCCATTTTTATACTTTTTTATTTGCTTCTTAAAATTTAATTTGTGTTATCTATCTATTCACTATATATTATTTGGAAAACACAAAAATACTATTAGTTAAGACATTGGCTAAGCTCTTTGAAAACATGTAGCAGTAACTTAAACAAGATATCATACTCTTTTCTTTCAAAAATTCTAAAAAGCAAGGCGACCTGGAGGGAGAGAGGTATCTTTTGATTAAATCTCAAAAAGTAGACTTGAGTGGTGAACATTTTTCTTTTACAGGAAAGATGAAAACTGCATTCATCATTTCAACTCCCATCCTATTGAGCAGAAATTAGACATATGAATTGCTAAGGAGTTTTGCTTATATAGTCCCTAACTAGGTGTATTGAGAGAGAGCGCACGCAAGAAAGATAAAGAGAGAGAGAGAGAGAAAGTGAGAGCAATGAGTTTGCTTTAGTCATTCCACCCTCATCTAAACCTCATTACCTTCCAAAGGCCCTACATTCAAATACCATCATAAACTGAGAATTAAGGCTTTAACATGAACTTTGGGGGGGACACAGACATTCAGTAAATAACTACCAAAAATTATACAAAAATATAATTTTTTAAAGTTTGTATATAAATTACAATTACTTTATTATACACGTAAAATACAATTAAATTGATAATACATATTATTTATTATTTTTATAATTATAATTATGATTTAATTAAACTAGACAATTAAAATACATTAAAATTTAAATGACAAAATTCACAGATAATCCTGTAGGTCTTGTTTACTACTGTAGAAGTATCTTTATTACTGCCTAAGTGATTTAACAGTCTTATGATATAACCCACTACTGCTTCAGTAAACAAAAGAAAGCAATTTCAAATTCAATTATTAAAATGCTAACATTAGTTTGGTTTGGAACCAAACAGAAAATCACTTTTGTCCATGGCTTAAAAGTAACATTATTCACAGTGTGAAGTCACTTGCAACCAATATGGAGCCAAATACAGTGAAACTGAATAACTATTTTTCTTGAGGTATTCCAAGAGTTATATTTTACTGAATTTCAGAATTATACTAGACCCACCTAGGACTTTTTCAGAAAGCCTTCTAAGTTCTTATTTTGGGTAGAAATGGAAGGGTGAACCATATATTTGTTTAACTAATAAGTAAATTTTGTTAAATGCGTCCTATGTGAGATGTGCTGTTCCAAACATATGTGTATTTTACCTTTTACATCTCTCCTTCTCTTCCATCTTTTGTTCTTCTTCCTCTGTAGAGTGACCAAGGTTTAAAAAATATGTAACTGTATATAAATGCTAAGATGCATTTTAAAAAATTTGAGAAGCACTGTAGATTTGATGATATGTCATAGTTTAATTAGTAATGTTTCCTCTTAGTTGTTCTGTAATAATGGTGCATCTCATAGTAAGTCTCCTCTTCATGTGATGAAATATGTATAGCAAGCACTCAAAGTAAGCACCTCACTCCTCGCATGTGTCCAATAAAAGTTAGCTCTAATTTACTGTATTGTACTAATCATAGACAAGCATATAAAAAGACAAAATAGAAAAAAAATTCCACTTCTCCTAAGGAACTTATAGTCTAGCATGCTAGAAGAAAAAATAGCACATATGAAATCACTTTCTTAGTAACACCTCCTTATAGTTTTTCAATCTTTTTTTCTTCTCTATTATTGCACCCTTGGTGTCCCTCTGAACACCGATTTCAAAGGCAAACAAAAATAAAAGTTCTATCACTATGTCCTATGCAAATAGCATTAAATAAATAAATAAATAAATAAATAAATAAATAAATAAATAAATAAATAATAGAGTAAAAGAAAATAATTGTCCATTAAAAACAATTTAGCTAATAACTCATTTTTCATTAAAGAGGACCCAAGTAAGTCTAAGGTATACTTGTGATCGTTTTCTATATACATTTTAACCCTAGAAAAATGTTACCCAGTCTCAAGACATTTTTTATCTTCTACTCACTGAAAACTCCAAAATGAAATCACTTTCTTGCATCTCTTTACTGGAATTGAGATTTATATATCTAACTACATACTTAGTATATCTATGTGGATTCAGTGATCCCTATCCCCTTCAGGGTAACATCGTCATCCTAAGTAAACAAAGTAAAAGTCTTAGAGCCATTCCTGATTCTCCTTTATTTCTCATATTCAATCCATGAGTAAATCATCTCAGCTCTCCCTTCAAAATAGATACAGACTCCTGCCTCTGACCATAACACAGATAATGGTATAGGATTAGACCTTCTGTGTAAAGCACTGGAAAACAGGACATATATATGACATGGCCATTTTTTTTTTCAGACATTCTTTAAGGAAAACAAAATATCTAGATAATCCATAAAATTTTATCCACACAATCTAGCATCTAATAAAAATTACTAGAGATATAAACAACAGGGTAGTATGGACAAAGAATATAAAATATCTAAAGGTTAATAAAGTGAAAAAAATTTGATTGAACACAGTGATGCAGAAAGTTAATAAAAACTGGAAATATCTGAATACTATGTAAGTTACAAAGATTGCTTTTTATATTGGCTTTCTAACATAAGTTTTTATTCTAATACCCATGACTGAAAAAGTTTTTAGATTTTAAGCTTATAGGTATTTGAAAGCATCTGAAAAGTACATTTTAGTTTTTTTCCATAATTATCTTTAATGTTACTTTCTTCCAAATTGTTCCTACATCGTTAAAAAAAGACTATTAACATGTTTTAGTTTAACTGCCAGACACATTTTGACAAAACATTTGTAAGATGACACAAGAACACGGCGAGAAGCTGCTAATGCTTGCCATCAGTGATATCTGCACTATTTAAAAATGCCACAAGGCACCAGTACAGTCCTGTTGAATGGATACGTAGGGTACAGCATAAACTTAACAGAAAAACTCTCTGAAAACCGTAGAATCAACTGTTCTTCCAGTGAATATTTTTTGATTAGTATTAACTACCTATATGTAGAATTGTCTGCTTCCTATGTCATTTCTTCCCTGTGATCTGTTCTCGTAGTTATGCTTTCCTCATCTGCACTTGTACTTACCACTGTATAATAAAATTTTGGTTTATGTGTATATTCACTACAAGATTATGAATGCTTAGTAGATAAGAACCATCATATAGTTATCTCTATGCTCCTGAAGCCTGGCACATAATATAAATACATAAAAAGTTAATTTAATAGACAAATAAATTATAGAATTTAAAAAGTAAATTGGCTCTGTGTGAAAAGATTCCTCCCTAACCTATTGGTTGATTGTAGAGCTATGAGAACTTTATTAAACTTTTATTCTAAAACTTAGGTATCTATTGAAATACATGACATTTAGACATAACATGTTAATCTGAAAATAGCACAGAACTTGAAACTATATATCAATTTTAAAATATTTATATTTTTATTAAAGTACAGTTGACATAAAATATTATATTAGCTTTAGGTGTGCAACATCGTAGTTCGACCTTTATATAACTTATGATGCAATCGCCACAGTTCTGGTAACCATCTGTCACTGTACAAAGTTATTACGATATTATTGATTATTTTCCCTGTAGAGTACATTACATTGCTGTAACTCATTTATTTTATAACAGGAAGTTTGTACCTCTTATTCCCATTTACCTTTTTCACTCAACCCTCAACCCCCATCCTCTCTGACAACCATTGGTTTGTTCTTTATTAGTCTATTTCAGTTTTGTTTTGTTTGTTCATTTTTTTGGATTCCACACATAAGAGAAATCATATAGTATTTGTATTTCTCTGTCTGACTTATTTCACTTAGCATAATACCCTCTAGGTTCATCTATTTTGTCACAAATGTCAAAGTTTTCTTCTTTTTAATTAATGCGTAATGTTGCATTTTATATATACCACATTTTCTTTATCCATTCATCTATTTATGGACATGTAAGCAGCTTCCATATCTTAACTATTGTGAATAATGTTGCAATGAACATAGGGGTGCATAGACATGCAGATAGCTAACAGTCACAAGAAAAGTTGCTCAACATCACTCATCACCAGGAAAATGTGAATCAAAACCATAATGAGATATCACCTTACACTTGTTAGAATACCTATTATGAAAAAGTCAACAAATAACAAATTTTGGTAAGGATGTGGAAAAAAGGGAATCCTTGTGCGTTGTTGGTGGGACTGTAAATTGGTGTGTAGCCACTATGGAAAACAGCATAGAGTTTCTTTTAAAAATTAAAAATGAATTTGTATGACCCAGCAATTCTACATCTGAGTATTTATTTGAAGAAACAAAAACACTAATTCAAAAAGATATATGTAAAATATATTTTAAATTAAAACCATACATGAAGAAAATGGTAGATTCATATATAGTTCTAAGAAATATAGAGATCCTGAGTACTCTTTATCTGGTTTCCTTAATGGTAACATCTTGTAAAACTATAATATGTTTTGTTTTATCTTTTCTGTTGATGTGTGGCTGGAATAGGGTAAGTATTGACAAACAAGTGTTCAGTTAGGCTACTCTGTTTTGGTCTTTTTGCTAGAAATAACAGGCTTTTCTTGGGAGCTTTTTTCCGTCTGTGCATGTTGGAAGTTCCAGGTTGGCAGTTTGTGCTGTGCCATGTCTTGGACATATGGAGCAATGAAGAAACCCAGGGAACTCACTGCTATGTTTAAACAGACTATATTTTTAATATGTGTCAGTAGAATAGCTTTTGTAACTTTTCATCATCATTATCATCATCATCTATGAATGGGCTTTACCTGGGTTAAGGAAAGAGAGCATGTAGGCTTGTGTCTAAAATGGTAGAAGAGAGATTACATATGGGAAAGAAATCAGTCTGAGAAATATGAAAATACAAAAGAAAAATTTTGATTTTTCAGGTCATCTTTTGCCTGAGGGATGAACCAAGGTCTAAATATTTTTAAACACTCAGGGATTCTCAAGAAATCTGAATATAAAGGAGAAGGCAATTAAGAGGTCTACCATAAGGTTAATTTAATTTAATTAAAAGGAAGAAATAGCATAGCTATTATATTGTGCTTGGGCCTTTTTCAAAATAGAAGTGAGATTATAACCCGGATATCTACAAAAAACAAATATTTAATGTTAAAAGCATTTGTAGAATATAGTTTTGTGGGGAATACAGGGAAAAAAAGACTAAGAAAATTTGTTACATGTTTTCAAGTATTGAATCTTGATGTAATTTTTTTTCTTGCAGTTTTGACAATATTATATTCATATTTATTAAAATATTTTTTTAATATATCTTTTTAAATGTAGACAGGGCCCTTTTATTTTGGTATGTTGAAGTAAGATATCTAATTGCATTTTTTGCAAACTGAGATTTTAAACAAGATATAGTATAAAATCTTGTTTAGAAAAGGAAAAAAAAATAAAATCTGCATTTACTTATAAACTGGTGGATTGTCTGGTTGATAGGAAAAGAATTGCACAGATTGAGGTGCACTAACACTAATGAGTAAGAAATAACTACAGATCATGCTCTACATCAGGGACCCCCAATCCCTGGGCTGTGGACTGGTACTGGTCTGTGGCCTGGTAGGAATGGGGCTGCACAACAGGAGATTAGTGCTAGGCAAATGAGCAAAGCTTCATCTATATTTACAGATACTCTCTACCTCTAGCGTCACCACCTCAGTTCCACTTCAGATCATCAGGCATTAGATTCTCATAGGAGTAATGGTTCCTGGTGCCAAAAAGGTTGGGGACCACTGCTCCATATGACCTGCAACCTATACTTTAATCTTGCCTCCTTAGAGACAAGTCAGGACAGTCCTCTAATTCTCCAACTCAGTCATATGTTAATGGGTTACCTCTTAAATTCTTACTTTTTTTAAATTTAAAAATTATTCTTTAGTTAAAGACTCCACACATTATTACTGGCTATTATTTTGCATATTAAAAAATCCATCTCTATCTCATTGCCTTGCATATCAAAATATACCTTCAATAAATTTAAAAATGGTATAAATCTTAAGTGATATGTCTTTAAAAACTGGAGAGGGTTATTCTCAACCATAACATCAAGCAATACTTTTAAAGTATGTCTTATCCATTTTTCTCTTTAAAGTCGCACCCATGACATTATGGAAGTAAACCCCTACTATTCGGTCTTTGCCAACTCTCACTTTTCTCCTTCCTTCCTTCTCTTTACATTTATTCTTTTTTTCCCCAACTGACTCTTTACACTTTCCAATTTAAGTCAATCAAACCAGGTCTAAGATCCTTTGAAATCCCATAACCCCACCCTCAAACCCATTAAGTATTGTAAAACAAGGCCTAACACTTAGCTAATAGAAGAGATATGTTTCTAGTTGTCAGAATGGAGTCCAAAAATATAATATATACTTGATGCTATTTCTTTTTTTTTTAATCAAATTGGAAAAATATGGTTGTTTTTTTTTTGGTTTTGTTTTAAAAATTAGAAAGTTGTTAGTCATGATGAGGCATGAACATGTAAATCAAATAGAAAAATACATATTTGTTATTAAAAGCAAATAAATTGGCATAACTGTGGAAATAATCAGATTGGCAAATCCACATTAAGGAAGATATCTCCATCTATCCCAATCAGGGACTTCTGAGTGATCAATGTTAGAATATGTGATGTTTCAAGGCTCCTTAATGAGGCAATGACCCTGACAAAATTTTCCAAAATTTTAAAAGTAAACTTTACACTGTGTGTTTACCTCCCATAGTTAGATTTCTTTCTGTCACCCTATATTTGACTCCCTTTACTCTCTATCTCCCTCCTCCCCCCTGCCCTCTGGTAACCACTAGTCTATTGTCTGTGCCCGTGAGTCTCTGTTAAAAGTAAACTTGTTTAAGTTTCTTTACATTGCCTTTCCAATATTATCAACTGGGAGGTATTAGACTCAAATTCTCCAGTGAGGACAGAGATAATTTAGTAGTCAAGGTAGGTCAGTCAACTTACTTTATATAGTGTTAGTAGAAAACAGCTGAATTATGAACTGTGGCTGTCTAATGTGATCATACCACAATCCAACATTTTTGTAAATGATAGAATGTCATTTTGTTCAAAAGGCAAGATTTCAATCTTTGATTCACAAAAGCTTACCTAGCTTCATCACATCTCTTGAGTTACTAAAAATATAATTCACTTAACCTCTTGATGGCTGAGTTTTCCATCTGTGACATGAAGATTGTAATTATACAATAAGCACATCTATCCCATAGGCTCAATAAAAGATTTAAATAAAAGAGTAGTTGTAAATGGAGTTGAATAGTATTTGTCACACAGATATTGCTCCTTAATCTATTATTACAATTGTTTTTACTGCTTATAACAGAAACCAAATGTTATCAAACATACATTCCAGACTTGTATGAAGAGTAAGAATAGTATTGTTCTCTCCTTTAGATGAGAACTAAAAAAATGAAAAAAAAAATATGTATGCTTAGGCACAAGTCGTGCTTCTAGTGAATCAAATCAAAGCCAGTACCCACTGCATGTAGAAGCTGGACAAAACAATGTGTTCTTCCTGAGAAATTCAGCTCCAGCTCTGATGTTGTCTCTCTCTTCTTCCAACTACTCAAGGGTATCGATTTATACCGTACAGTTATCTTCACCAAAATAAAGGGATGTACACATACTTATATAAATGAGAAAAATGTCCCAGCTTAAACTCTGGAAGGTTTAGAAAATATAAAATGTAGCTAAGAAATCATAATGACTAAAATCAGCATTTGTCATATTTAAAAAATTAATATATCTTCCTCAAAGTTTTGCCACTTATAGTTTTGAAATTTATGAACCTTTACTTCTAGAAAGCAAAAAATTAATGCTACATTCTCATCCATGAACCTTTGAAAATTATAGTTCATTAAAAATTGGATTAATAACAACATATAATTCAGATTTTGGTGGAAATATCAAGTTTAGCCTTTAAGATGATAATATAATGTGAGAGAAATGTGATCTTGTTTATTGAACTATGCATTAAACAACAAGGTTACTGAAAAACAAGAAAGTTCAAATATTAAGTATAAGCTTAGTGATTTTTATTTTCCTACAAATATTAAAATAAATCTCAGTTCTATGTATTTAAGAATTTTTGTTATTCTATCTCCTAGTAATTTAGTAAGTGCCATAGGTCCATAATATGTTTTCTAGTGCACCATGGCTGTTTTCTCTTGGCCTTTTGACTGAGATCAAGTGTTAGACTCTAGGCTGCAAAAGCTGAGAAATAGATTGTTATCTAATAAGCCTTTACCATCTTTTAACTAAAATGATAGCAACCAATATCACACTAAGTGATGGATTATTTATGAGTAATCTGTTAGACAGTAAAGATACCCAAAGTATTAGTTACAATGAATCTTCATCATTTCCAACAATCTAAGATAGTAATCACACTCCATTTTTTCATCCTCTTACCTCTTTCTCATTTTGTTTCTTGACACTTGATTTGGTAACACAAATAAACCAAGCAAAGCTTAAAGCTATAAATACTATTGCTTTGGCAGTCTTTCACTCTTTTTCCTTTCTGATATCAAAATATTAATGGAACACCTACTGTATTTATTGTACCACTTTTTACAGACTCCTTAGAACAGATAAAACTCTATACTGCATAATGAATAGCTACATCAACATGTGTTTGTGTGTCCATACGAAGTCCTGGAGAAACATAAGCAGAAAATGCACTTTTAGGTTCTTATATCTCAGCAAACGATTTCCTTGCCTTCATCCAACTATCAACACTAAGGTGTAACCATTTGAGACGTATTCTTCCATGTGGTGCAGAGACTGCTCATTCCTTACCTATTACTTATTATTCATTCCTTGCTAAGAGAAATCAGATATTATTGGGGGAAGCAGGAGATTTACTCAGCTCAAAAAATGAAATATATCTGCTTTCCTGCTTTGCAGTTAAGGTTACCGTTTGACACTGTCCTCACCAATGAGTTATGATATGAAATTGTTTACTGAAGCTTCTTTGGAAGCCTTTTCAAAAAGAACATGGCTCTTGGATACTCACATTTCTGTTTTCTCATGTCAGGATACAGCTGCAATACTTGCAGTTGTCTTCAGGTGATTGTGTGATTTTCACTGAGAGTATCAGAATAAAAAGACAAAAAGAGGCTGGGGTGTTATTGAATTTTGGAGATTTTACTAGCCCTGAGCTGTCTGTCTCCATTATGTGGCAGATTCACCATTAATTTTGTTTGAGTTACTCCTTTTTAGTAACATTTACTAACAGTGAAATATGATCTTCAACATATCTTCCTAAGTGATTTATATTTTAGAAAGTTCTTTGGAAAAAGACAAGGCATTATGTATCTAATAGACTTGGTTAATCTAAACCTTAGATTCTAAAGTTGGAATTTTATGTTTTATGATGTATGAAACTGAAGGTATATTGTAGTTTCACCTAGTTGACCTTATGAATAGTATTTAGTAATAAGGAAAAACATTCTGCTTTAAATATTGACTGTTGTTTTCATGTTGTAAAATTACATGAAAGAAAGATACATTTCTGTCTTTTCCAAACTATCTCTAGGGCCTATTAGATGCTTTAAAACATAGAAGAGTCTAAATAAATATTTTTAAACAGATGAGTAAATTAATAAAGGATAAACAAACACAGGTTGTTCCCAAACATTCATAAAACTAATCAAGTGTGTATCATTCTTCTTTGATATTAAAGGACTTTTGTGCATGATTTCTGCCCTTGAGTAAGTTCAATAGGAACTTGCCTTTGTCATTTCTAAGTAAAGGCTTTTCTTTTTTGAAATGACTTCCTTTCTTCTTCCCTCCCTTCCTTCTCCTTTCTTTTTCTGCCTCTCTCCCTTCATTTCTTCCTTTCTCTCTCTCTCTCTCTCTCTCTCTCTCTCTCTCTCTCTCTCTCTCTCTCTAATTTTCTTGATGTCCTTCACTAGCTCTAGTCTCTATCTTTTCAGCAATTCTCCGTAATAAAAAACCTGACTTTTTGGACCATGAAAATATTTTTCATCAGAAAAATTAATCCACTGAATTTTTTTCCCAATAATAAATGCCTTTTTCTCCATTCATCTTAACTTCCATTTTTCTTTGCTATGAAAGCAGACTTAAATTTTACTGATTAGATAAGATAGCCAGGCCATCATATGAATTTAGAGGCAGGATAAGTATCTTTTTATAATACATCATATTTTAAATCCACTTAAAACATAGCAACATCTAGAGATATAAAGTGATTTTCCCAAAACCCCTAAATACTAGCTTGTACATCTCACTAAAATTGATTTTTAATACTTCCATAAGAGCAGGAAAAATAGATTAAAAAATACCGTGGCCTTTAAAAAATAGAGATAGCAAATGTAGTGTATACTTGAAACTAATTAAAATGAATAAATTCAAAATTTAAAAAAGAGAAATTTACCAAGTTCACTAATCCTAGATAAATTTTAATTACTTCTCTTTATATCTTTAGCTTGAAATTGAGCTTGATATATTGACTCCTTATTCTATCTCTGGTCAACTAGATAAAGTAATAAACTAGAATTTATATATTACTTTTACTTCATTTGTTAGTGCCTCTTAGATGGAAACACTGATCAGATTGAGAAATTAAAGACTTTCTGTTCTTCAGTTTCCCTGGAAATCTTTGCACATGTAAACATTTCTGAGATTTAGGTTAGAATCTGACTTTAGCTTATCCTAGAAACATACCAGCATCTTAACTGAAAGTGTTCAGGGTTGGGGTGGTGGGGAGGCAGTCTCTTGAATTTTTGAAAAATTTATTTCTAATGTCAGTCTTTGGCTTAACAATATCCTAGAGTCAGTTCAGGTTACAGGTTCATTTCTGTGTTTATGTTTAAAAGCATATATATCATATATGTTTAAGAAGGTTATTTAAAATTCTACTCATCACATAATTCTGAGTCACTCACAAAGTGAAGAATATTGTACTACAGTTGGATGGCATCAGCTGTGACATTATAGACACTAAATTGAAGATAAAAAGGCAAAGTTCCAGAGAATCTGCCAGAGCCCTGGACTCAAGATAAAGTGAATACATTAATTGTAGCGACATTGGTGTTATTTCTTATCCTCAATTTCTGATTCAGTACAAAATAATTTCCACTTTTCTGTTTCGATGTTTAAACCCTCTTTCCATTTTCCAAATGCACAACTTTTTCTTTTCTATAAAGTGAAATAAAATTTAAATATTAATATAAGGTTATAAAATTCCATGTTGCTGTGTTTGTGTAAATAAATACATAAAATATTTGAAGAAATAAAAAACATTGCAGAAGGTAAATCTTGGGAGAAGAGAATTTGAGTAGTCAGGAAGTTTTACTGTCATTTTTGTGCAATTTTTGCACTTTTTATAATATTAACATCCGTATTTAATATGCCTAATTTTGTTAATGTTTAAATTAAAATATTATTAAAATATAATTATCATATCTTAGAACTGGAAAGGAGCTGTGAGTTTGCTTTTAGCACATCTGTGACAGAAAATTGCCAATTTTGATAGTAGTAAAATTGAAACTAAATTTCAGACCATTTCTACTTATGAATCTCTGCTTTGAAAATTAAACAAAATTACATTAAACCAGTTAAACTAACTTACCTCCATAAATAAAAGAATTGTTGAAGAATCATTTATTTAAAACAGTTTTTTAGTAACAAACACATTAATACAGGATTGCTTCAATATTTCATTTTTGTAATAGCTCAATGACAAAATTTTTAATAAAAATAAAATGACTGTTCTAATATTGATGAAATTTGTTTGCCATTTTATATTTTTATTTATCATTTAAAATATAGATTCTTACACTTTTAAGTATACATTTGCACATTTTTTTGTTATTAAAATGTGAATTTGCAAACTTTTCCAACATTTTTATATATATTTCATTTAATAAAAATATTTTACAAATATAAGTTTTTGTAATTGAAATAGGTAGAAAATGTGTAACAGTTAATATATACATATATGCACACATTTTTTATTTTATATTGATTTTAGTAATCTAAAACAGAATCCAGGGAAATGTAATTGACAGGAGCAAATATTTAGGGCTTAAAATTTATGTACCTCCTACCAATAAGTTATTTTAACTGTCTGTAGAAAGATATAGGCAATCTTCTGCTTGCTGAGAACTACATTCCTGGTACTAATAAATCTGAGAAACTAAGATTTTTAGAAATAAATTAGACTAGAAAATGAGAGAGTGATGCACAGCTCAACTAGTAAGTTAAAAAGCAGAAGGAAATTTATAAAAAAGGTAATATCTTTATGAAAACTTGAAAGAAATCATCTATATTTCTGATATGGGAGGTTCCTGATCCCATATATATGACTATCCTGATTATACTTTTACTGCAGATATACACATATTATTTGCTAATTATAGTAAAAATTTAAAAACAAGAGAAATAAAATTACATAGAAGAAGGCCGATTTCCAAAGAAGCATGTAAATTTTAAAAATCATTGCTTCTTTTTTAAAAAATGCTCTTTTGGAAAAAAAAAAAACAAAATAACTTTATTTTCTAGATTCACTCACTTCAACAACCTAAGTCACTTGAGAAAGAAATGTGATTCTTATTTGAGTAAAGAAAGAAAGAAAAAATAACTGCAGAAATTTAGTAACAACTCAGATAGAAAGCTAGAAAATTTTTCTGTTTTTATTTAATTGTAAAAAAACCTCTTTGTTGCAAATAATTAAGATGTCAACTAATTTCTGGGCTAGGTTAGAAGAAAGCTGTAGGCAGAGCATCTGTGCTCAGATTTCACCTGCTCATTGACTCTCCTGCCTGCAAATTTAGAGCAATAAAACTTCTGCTGACCAAATAATTTTCAGACTAGACAGATTATTTCCTTGGTGGTGCAACAATCAATCCAAAAGGGCTCTGCTCACAACTTCTGAAGCAGTTGTGTGTGGAGCTGAGAGTTTGCTGTGGGGTATCTGCCTGTGCCTGTGTGATGTTTGGTAGAATGAGACTGGGACTTTTTCACTAGGAGTGTGATAGCTTTGTTGTTATAGAAGTCTCCATTGTAGTGGTATTTTTTTTTTTTCTTTAGCATATTGCATATGCAAATACTTTATGCAGTTCTTTTTTTTTTCTTTTTAGTAGCTATGGCAACATTAAAAGACAAGTACATATTCCCTTAAATCTTCATCTGTATGTATGAGCCACATACATAAAAAAGGAGCAATCTCTGACCTGGAGCTAGAGGTATAAGTTTCTTATTTATTCCCTGCAGCTTGTGTTTCTTTCATCTGCAAATATCTCAATTTTCAAAAATTTTATACGTATCTGGATATTGCAGTTAATTCTTGTGGCATGTCTGAAAGAAAACATCACTTTTATTGAAAAACTTCTAAAACTTGCAGTCAAGATTTAGTTGCAAATAAAAATTTTCTCCTGCCACTAATTGCATTTTTTTCAGAATAATAAAGCAGTATTTATAATCTGTAACATATCCTTCCAGAATTGGTGCATGTAGAATATGTACATGACATATAAATTATATACTCTCTAGTGTTGATCGAATATTATATAACATTATTTGTTTTAATGTATAGTATACTATGTTGGTAGATTATTTAATAATTTTAAGGAAAGTAATTTTAAGAAAGTTTATATTTTATAGAAATAATTCAAATATTTAACATATTATTCCTAACTTACAAACAATTGCTAAGTTTACATGCTTTATAATCATTTTTAAATTCCAATTTTCTTTGGCTGATTTATGCTCAGAATTTACTACTACAACTGAATAACAAAATTGTACATTATTTATCATTTGCATTTAACATAAATGAAATTATCATCTGTGCAATTTTTCTCCTTAAAACAGTATATTGACTAGCATAGCTGGGTGAATGAAATCAATAATTTTTGCAATTTCTGGAAAATTAGTAGGGCTTAAAAATCTATGTGTAGATTGGTATTACTATTAATATATAAAAATAAGACAATATATATTGACTAAATCTTTGCAGGACTCATATATAAATGATTTTGTAATCCTCATCCCTGACACTGAGCTATAATGCTTTATTGTATATTTGTAATATAACAAGTTATCTTTGAAATAAAGTTCTCCTATATAAGTATTAAAGTAAATTGTAGTTTGTATGAAACATGTTACTTTCAGTGTATACCAAATAAAATTGACCTAATCAAAAATCTCCATTAGATTCAGTTCATTGGCAAGATCACACAATCTCAGAAAAGGCCTGAATGACAAAACTAAGCTGGGCCAGAGACATCTCATCATTGATATGAAAGCTTTTTGTAGCTCCCCAGGATGTGCTTACTGTGGCTGCCTTTTACCAACTATTCTACCAGGTGCATACTTTACCATGCTCAAAGTAGCTTTTCTTTTCCTTTCCACCTTTGGTGATCATGCTGGCATTTATTTATCTTGTAGGCTTTCATAGTATTGACCTGTGATGCTTTGATACAGAGCATCATAGATAAAAGTTACATATTTCTCACTTTAAGATGGTATTTCTACCACTACATATTATTTGTTATAGAGTACTTAGAAGGCATTGAATAAATATGTCTCCTCTTTTCAATGACTTTGGAAAAGGTGTATTATGTGGTTCCAATATATCTTTCTATAAAACCATAATTGCCCTAAAGAAACATCTTAAATGACAAAAAAATAAGGACAATTGTTATTCTGTCACCATTTGCATCCATGGTCTTTCTTTTTTCCTTTTATTCATGAATCCATCTAGAAAGTTTAAATATTAGTCTTCATGATTCTTTTGCTGGTCTTCAAGCTAGAATTAATATTATTCTAGTTAGTTCTCCCATAAACACACTATAATACAGTATGTGTTGCCTTGAATTACGCCCACTTTGGAACTTCCATGCTAGATAAGCTGATTGGACATTTTATATTCCCTCTCTCATCCTTTTGTTCTGCTACCTAGCACAGTGGTAATGCTCCTTAGAGGTGCTGATTGAATCACTGAAATTATTATATCACTGGAATCATCCCATAAGTAAGAGGGAGGTGACCAGATTGAAATGTACCTTTGAGTTCTTATTCAACCTATTAGTCTTATAAAAGTACAGCTTAAATGTTATTTAAAAAGTGTTTAAATATCATTACATAAATGCCTTTATTCCTGTAAATGCCATTTAGGCTGTTCAAAAAGCACCAAAGAGACCTCAGTAGTAAGATAAAGAGAAGTAAAATTTCAGCATAAACTATCAGAACAGTGAAGTAAAAGAACAAGTTTGGGGTGTGAAAATTAACTTGTAATTATGGCTCTGACATCAGTGATTCTTGTGAATTTCTCCAAGTCACTTATCCTTTTTTGGTTTGAGTGTCATTTTTGGCAAAATTAGGACAATAAATGAGTTCATCTGCCAAAGTCTTGTTCGGTTTGAATTTGACAATTTAAGTTATAAATTAAAAAAAAAGTATCTGAATTTTAAACTCTTAATATGTGAACAAAGCTACAGCAAAACCAATCAATAAATAAACACAAGCCCTTGCAGCTGAGATTTCTGGGGAAATTTATCAAGTTAAATAACCACTTATTCTGGCTTTCTACAGACAGTCTTCACTTATGTTGTGTCTCATCTGGTTTAGTATTTGCCTGGATTTATTTTATATAAATGGTGTATTATTAGTAATAGTTGTGTAAGTCATAATGGATGTGGTAGGCCTCCATTAGAGCTTCTGTCACAGTCTCCTCTGGTAATGTATATAATACCTATGCTCTGGACAGAGTTTTTACTTTTATCACATGAATAAATATGAAAAAGAACCAACAGTAGCCTATTTCTCTTTTCCCAAGAGTCCCAAAAGGCAAGATAATTGAAATCTCTTCTTCAAACAAACATGACTAACATACAGAGACTCATGGATACAGACTGTGGATTAGTGGTTACCAAAGACAAGGTGGAGAGGGGAGAGGTAGAGGAGGTAATAGGGGTCTAGTATTTGATGACTGCAGGTAATCTAACTTTAGGTGGTAGATACGTGAAGCAATATATATATGACATACTGTTGAATTGTACACTTGAAACTTGTTTTATTAATGTCACTCCAATAATTTTTAATAAAATTAAAAAAAAGATTTAAATCAGATGAGGTCCTCACTTTTAAAATACGTGCTTCTTGTTTCATGTGACCAGTCTTGGCTAGTAATAGGACACCAAAGCCTCTGTCAACCACCTGAAGTATGAGCTAGCTGTACTATGTGCTAAGGCCTGCAAGATACAAAAGCCACTGGGGTATATCTTGGCATGGTCAGTGGAAGCACAGACAATTATGTTAGAGGTGAATAATACGTGTGAGTGAAGTAGAAGCTAAGCAGACTTGCCCCAGAACGTATAAACTGAATGCTTTTGCTACAGTACTTTTACTATTCTTTGCACAGTGAAAGTCTCAACTTTGTTATCTTGTCTATAAAGTTTTGGTTTTG
Organism: Cynopterus sphinx; assembly: GCA_030015415.1. Classification (NCBI taxonomy): domain Eukaryota; kingdom Metazoa; phylum Chordata; class Mammalia; order Chiroptera; family Pteropodidae; genus Cynopterus; species Cynopterus sphinx. Next base: position 100,899,699 of record CM057382.1, on the reverse strand, counting down.
TTTTATTTTATTTTTTAAAGTAATATTTATTTTAGGGTAGATTTAGATTTATAGAAAAGTCAAAAGGTAGTACAGAAAGTTTGTAGATTTCTCAAGCTCAGTTTCCTCTATTATCAACATCTATTGGTATAAGACATACAATTAACTGATTGTAGCTCATTATTTTTAACTAAAATGCATACTTTCAGATTTTCTTAGTTTTTAAAGTTTTTAATTTTCTTTTTCTATTCCAGTATCCTATCTGGGATAACATACATTTAATCATATGTCTCCTTAGTCTTCTCTTGGCTGTGATAGTTTCTCTCATTTTTTTTTTTTTTTTTGTTTTGATGACCTTGACATTTTTTCAGAAGTACTGATATTCTGTAGAATATTCCTTAATTGGGATTTATCTAATTTTCCCCTCTCATGATTAAATTAAATGATATAGGTTTGTGAGTTGAAGACTATAAAGTGCCATTTTTATAATATCATATGGAATATATACTGTCAACATGATTTCTCTCTGTTAATCACAATCATGAGACAGCTTATGTCTGGTTTCTCTACTGTAGAGTTTTTTTCTCCCTTTCTATACTCCTCTTTGGAAGGAAGTAACTGCACATCACACACTTGAGTGCAAAGTTATGTCCCACCTCCTTGAGGACAGAGTACATCAATTTGAAGGGTTTCTTCTGAATGATAGATTTGTCTGTTCTCCCATATTTATTTATGTATTTAATTATTTATATCAGTGTGAGCTCATGAATATTCATTATATGTTGGCTTATAATTTAATAGTATTTATTTACTTAGTGATTCAGATTGTTCTGTCTTTGGGCATTGGAAGGTCCTTTTTCCCTATAGCATATCATTGTATTCATTTTGAGTGCTTACTTACTTTCTGGCACTACAAGATACTCTAGATTCATCCTATGTATTTCCTAGCCCAGTATTGGAATTGGAAATTTTTTCAAAGAGCCTGATTCCTTATGTTGGAAAATGTATTGAAACAAAGATCTAGGTGTTATGTGTATTCATTGTTTTTACAGTATCATTGCTTATAGGCCTTCTAAGAGAGCAGAGTAAGGAAATATATTTTTGTATACTAACCTATGTACATATACATATCTATATGCATTTATATATTATTTATAAAAATATGTATGTGTATATGTACATATGTGCATATGTATGTATGTGTCTTCATCTGTATGTACATTAAGATAAACATGAGTTCATATTGGTGTATTAAACTCTAATCCATAACTACTTACATCATTATTAATTGTTTCTAAGTTCTCACTTTAACAGTACAAAATCTGGCTCCCACCTCTCACCATATTTTACTGAATTTTCAGTTTCAGTATATAGTTATAGCAGCTTCCAAATTATTAGCTCACACCCCTATGGGAAAACTTTATCTACCAGAATACTTCTCTTACGTGAAGTTCTTTTTGCTTTTAGTTTTACAGACTCCACGCATTTCCACAGTTACTCGGTTCAGCTCCTCACCCCTTTCTCCTCACCCCTACAATAAGGCTTTTTCATATATTTGTGATAAAGTCAAATTATTTTGTAACCATCTGTTTTTAATCCAGAGATACTCTGGCTTCCAAAATGACTTTTTAAATGTGTAAATATTAAAGTACTTTTTTGCGTGGTAATGTGCTGTGGGTTTTCACACATGCTTTAGTGGATACATGCAGAAGAGTTTCATTGTCCTAAAACATTCCCTTCACCAATTCAACCCACTCCCCACTCTCCACCACCTGGCAACCAGTCATCTGTTTATTTTCTTTAGTTTTGCCTTTGTCTATTCAAACTGACTTCTTTCACTTAGCAATATGCATTTAAGATATATCCACATCTTGATATGGCTTGATAATTCATTTCCTTTATATGGGTGAATAGTCTTTCACTGTATAGAGCAGCAACAGCTTATTTTTCCATTCATCCATTAAAAAATATCTTAGTTCCTTTCAATTTTTGGAGACTATGAATAAAACCGCTATAAACATTCACAAGTATTTTTGAATGCACATAAAATTTAAAATCAGTTGGATAAATATGTAGGAGTGTGACTGCTGAGTTATACAGTAAGACAATGTTTTACTTTGTAAGAAACTACCAAACTACCTTTCAGAGTATAAACAACTTTACAGTCCCATTAGCAATGAATGAGAATTTCTATCACCCTGCATCCTCATCAGCATTTGGAAAGTTTTTGAATTGTAGTCATCCTAGTAAACATATAATGGTATTTCATTGTTTTAATTTGCATTTTCTTTGTGACAAATGATATTGAGAAATGATACATGCTTTTTTGTCACCTGTATATCTTTTTTTTTTGACATGTCTGCTCTTTTGCTTATTTTTAATTGGATTATTTTAATTGTTGAATGTGAAGATTTCTTTGCATATTTAGGATATAATTCTTTTATTAGATACATGTTTTGAAAACTTTCTCCCAACCCACAGTTTGTCTTTCTGTACTCTAGCAGTATCTTATGCAGAGCAGCATAATGTTTAATAAAGTTCAACCTATTGATTTTTTTCTTTCATGGGTTGTGCTTCTGGTGTCATCTCTAAAACCTCATCACCAAACCGAGGATGGCTTAGATTTTCTCCTACATTTTCTTCTCAAAATTTTATAGTTTTGCATTTTACATTTACTTAATTTATTTTGAGTTAACTTTTGTTGTAAGGTGTAAAGTCTGTGTCTAGCTAGGTTCGTCTTTTGTTTCTTGATCCATGATTATTCCATTCTCATTTTGTAACAAGACTATTTTTTCCATTGAATTGTCTTTACATTTATGTCAAAAATCAGTTGACTATATTTGTGTGAGTTTATCTACACACTTTTATACCATTTCATCAATATGAATCTATTTATTTTTTTGATAATACCATGCTGTCTAGATTACTTTAACTTAATATTAAGTCTTGAAATCATTTAGTATGGAAAACTTTGTTCTATTTATTTAGTACTATGTTAGCTATTCTTCATTTGTTGCCTTTCATATAAATTTTAGAATCAGTTTGTTGTTATGTATGAAATAGCTTGCTGGGGTTCTAATTGAATCTATGGATCAAATTAGAAGAAACAACAGTAGAAGACTTAATCAATATCAAGTCTCCCAATCCATGATCACAAACACTTTTTTATCTAGATCTTTGATTTTTTTCATCAGTATTTTGTAGTTTTCTGTAGAAAGATCCTATAGATATTTTGTTAGATTTATAGCCAATTACTTCCCTTTTGTGCTCTTTTAGATATGTTATTTTTTATTTTCAATTCTAATTGTTCATTGTCAGTATATAGTAAAATGACTGATTTATGTTAACTTTGTGTCTTGAAATGGTATTATACAACCTTATGAATTCAACAAATTCTTTTGTAGATTTTTAAGAGTTTTCTACATAGATAATTATGTCACCTACAAATACAGACACATATTTTTCCCTTTATAATTTGTATAGCATTTACTTTATTATCTTGTCACAGTAACCAAGAACTTCTGATACAATGTTGAACATGAGAGTGGTGAGAGAAACATCTTGCTTTCTTCCCCATCTCCAAGAAAAATTGTGTCTCAATATGAAGTGTGATATTGGTTGTTGATTTTTTTGCAGATGTTCTTTAGTAAGTTGAAAAAGTACTTTTAATTTCTATTTTGATGAATTTTTACAGTATATGGGTATTGAGTTTTATTAAATGCTCTTTATCAATTGATGCAATCTCTTTTTTTAAAAATTACTCCATTGACAAGGTTATATTGCATTAACTGGTTTTGAATGTTGACATTGACTTGCATACCTAAAATCTCACTTAGTACTTGGTTATGGTGTGTAATTTCTTTTGCATATTGTTGGATTTGCTTTGCTAATGTTTTTTGAGAAATTTTGCACCTATATTCATGAGAGATATTAGTTTGTTGTTTTTTTCTTATAATATATTAATCTGATTTTGGTATTAGAGTAGTGCTAGCCTCTTATAACACTTAGAAAGTGGTTCCTCTGCTTCTTTTTTTAGAAAGACTATAGAAATTTGATATAATTAAAAAAAATATTTGGTAGAATTTATCTGTGGAACCATATGGGCTCAATTATTTACTTATTTATTTTATTTTATTTTTTTGTAAAAGTTGATACATCTAAAAAATAGACATAGTCTTCTTTAAATACTTCTCTTTAGGGAGATGGATATTGTGCATCTCTTTAAGCTGTATTCTACCATTGTTATACTGGATTCTTATCAGTGTGGTATAAAGCATAGAGAAAAGATAGTGTTCTTGGGATTAAATACCACTCTTTCTTGTGCTGTGACCATCATATGTATTTCTTAGCTCTTCCTTCACTCCTCTGATGATATACGAAAAGAGGGGGCAAGAGCAAACTTCCAGAGTTTTACTTTGAGTTCAGGAATTGGAAGGGAGCAAATAAAAATCAAGCTGTTATTGTTAATAGCTAAATTTCTATATCAAGGTTTTGATAAACTGATGTAACACTGGCATCATCTGAAACTTTATGAAGTTATCTGCTGATAAAGTAAATGAATTCATTTGGAATAAATATATGTAAAATTAATTTAAAAGATATTTTACAATCTAAACAAAAAGTATTTTTTTACCCAGTAATATAAAATGCACCTTTTGTGGAACCACAATAAGATTTTACTAAAACAAAATGTGATGAATTAAAAAGATTTATAATTTGACAGCATACAAATTTGATGTAACAATAAATGTATCATAATAAATAAAGATAACTTTTGCAGATTATAAGTAAAATGAATATACTATTAATGGAGATAGACTACAATACTTACATAAATATTTGAGATGAAATATTTAAATATTTTATTTGAAATAAATTAGATTTTTAAAAAATCCTTCAGTCTATTTTTTTCTCTGAGCTTATCAGGTATGTTAGTTCCTAGATTATATTTTTCAATGAAAATGTTATGATTTATAGATAGAAGGGCTAATTGAAGATGTATACTTTTTGTTACCCATTACATATAACATTAAAGAAGATTTTAGACATTTTGAAAAAAAAAAGAAGACTATAAAAACCCAGTTACCAAAAAGATTACACTATTTTTTTCAGCAAATTTTTTCTAAAACTGATGGTATTAAAGATAACTCTAAGAAAGTATGTGAATATGTAATTAAGATATTTTTGGTCTAGATTATTTTTATTGTTCTGATAATCTATGTGAAGATTAGAAAAATTTCTTTAATGTACATGAACTTACTATGTTTAAAAAATTTGTTTTGAAATTAGATTTTAAATAGTGATTTTATAGATTATCAACATAATCAAGTAAACAAATATTTCAAAAAAATGTAATTTTTACTCTTTGTGGTGTTTTTTTCACTATCCAAAGTGTTTGTACAATAAATTTAATAAATAATGCAATTACTTTACTTACCGATGGCATACACAAAGAAGTCTAAAAAGTGACATCTAAAAATGTATTTAAAAATTATTTTTTATTAGTCTCTAATATTTAGTAATATGAAACTTTTAGGAAGCACAGATTATATAGTAATCTTTGTCAATTAAAATTAGTCCTCCCAATATTCAATACATAATCTCTTGAGCACAATACATTTTTTTATAAGTATTCTAAGTTACTAAATACAGAAACTACTACTTTCCTCTCTTTGAATTTATCTGTGTTAACTGGAATTTCAACAGTGAATATAGATTCATATCTTTGTAGCAAAAATAAAAATAGCACCATATGTTTAAAATAACTAATGCTTATTTCATAATCTAAACTCTTTTCTAGATATAAAATATTACATTGTGAGAATAACTTGAAATTCAGCCATTTGAAGTAAATGTTGTATGTAATTAACAGAATAATAGGACTCTAAAACTTCTTTGACCTGAAAATTTTTAAAGTTTTCACTTTTATAAAAAACATAATTTTTCACACTAAAGAGATTAATATCAGTATGGAGTTGTTGATTCAACACTGAAGTACAAAGAATTTTCAGCCCACTTCAGCACTCATCCAACAAAAGGAGATGAGACACAAAGTTAGGGACAATTTGTTCTCTTGCTGCATCTTGCTTACTTTTGAAGCCAGATATTCAAACATCCAAACTTTGGGGTGCTTCTTAAATATTAAAGTAGAAGAATTGTTGGCAGAGAAGCCATAGACATCAAGGATATAAAAACTGAAGTACATCATCCATTTGAAATGTAGTGAATAATGTGCAGCCTGCTGATGGTGACGGATGATGATAGCTCTTTATTTGGCTCTAGCCACTTGGCTGAAAGGTAAATTGGAAATGGAAGGCAAACTCAGAGCTAAGAAGGACATCAAAATAAATAAATAAAAGAAAGGACACTTAAAAGCAATGGATTGTTAGGTGAAGGCTTGTATTAAATGACAATGCCAGTGATAAATTAAGGTTGCTGTGCCAGGATTAGAATTCCAGGAAGGAAAACAGATTGGAAAACAGCATTATCAACTACTAGAAATCAATTCTCAAAGTGCTATGATTTAAAATGGAATTTCTATGAGAATGTAAAGTTAAAATTTAGATGACAGCAGAGAATATAGATTAATATGTTTTTAATTGTTCTTCAGCTACCTATGAAGGTTGACTGCCAAAAGAAAGGTCTATGTGAGAGAGAATTAGAAAAAAGTGTAGTCAAAGTTCAATAGTTACAGTTACACATCACAAACCTTGTTGGGAGAAGTTTAAGCATATATATTACTGTCACCAACCTCCTATGACCTCAATCTGAAGTAGATGGTTCATATATGTCATTTAAAATATGCAAGAAGAGATTTGGTTCATTCATACACTTTGTCATTTTGTCACTTGGTAAGTCAGTCAGTGAGTCAGTACTTGCTACACTCCGCATATGTACCTATGTTCTGAGCTTTGTCTTAGGCGCTAGTGAAAAAACAAAGTCTCTTCCTTCAGAAATCTTTCCATTTAGCGCAGCATTGTAGAAAAGTTTTATTTTCATTTTATAATTGATTTTAGGGTGTTTGAATAAAATTAGACCAATGCACATTATCTTCAATCATTAGGATTTTCCAAATATGATGGTTTTTGTTTTGTTTTGTTGTTTTGTTTTGTTTTGTTTTGTTTTAAACTACTCTCTTAGATAAATAAATGATCTGAATGTGGCTGAGGGACTGAAGCCACTGGGGTTTGGTATTTGGGCAGGATTTCAAGTCTTCAGTTTACATGTCATCAAAAAACTCAAAGACAAGGTCATACAAATCAAAAGCCAAGCAAATCATTTAAGTGAAATCACATGTGAGGAGAAAAAATGTAAACAAAGCAGCAAGAAAATACACACACATACACACACATACATATACACAAGAATAGAACCAGTTGGATTCAGGGCATAGAGTAGGAGATAGAGCCAAGAAAAAAAGCTTTTAAGGAGCCATATTGTAGTATTCAAGGCTTATGATATGCCAGTCACCTCACCAATAAATGTGGAGACTGTTGAAGGGCACTAAGCAGGTTCAGATGAGTATACAATAAATCTCATCTATATAATAGATGAGCCCCTAATGCAAAATTTAAATGTCTCTTTATAATTTTTTTAAATAAAAGAAGCAAAGCTTAAAAATAGATTGTAACATTGAGAGTATTTTTGTTCCTTCAGTAAAGTTAACAGAAGTAAAATGTAACAAATATATAGTAAGTCTCAGTTAATGTCATCAGTAGATTCTTGGAACTGGGGTGGAACAACATATAACAGAACCAGTTTTACCATGAGCTAATTCATATAAACATGAGTTAAATTCCTTCTTCATCTCAATTTTATAATGAACAGATGTCGAATGAAACAATGGCATTTGAAGACCTGCTGTATTGATTTCTGCTTATTGCTTTTATCTTTTTATTATGATTTAATTATATTTTGCTTTAGCCTTAATTTTTCAGATGGCTCAAAAATCATATATGACATGGGTAGTTACATTTGGTGTTTGTCTAGCATATTCCTTGTACAACCCTGTTTATCCAATCTATGTGCTCATTCCGGACCAATACATGAACTAACCCTGTTGCACATTAAAAGCCTCCACTCTCCAAAGGAGTACAGCCTGCCATTTTTCTGCTGCTGAGGAATCAGATGTCCCTGCTGCAGCCCTGGTAGTATGTGTACATTATGCTTTAGGCTTCTTCTAGTCCTCACTATATTCACTAAGATTTTTCTATCATTCAAACAGTTCCCTGAAGGAACTAAAACTGTGAGTTCAATTTTAGATTACCTGACTGGCATCGCAGAGGTGATTCTATGGTGTAAGTAGAGCAGCTTTACTTCCAACCAAAAACCTCAGTCAATCTTGGCTCTCACTAAATCACTAGTCTCTTCAATACAAAAAAAATACTGTCTAAAAAGTTCTCTCTCATGCTCTCTTCCAACCAGATGAGTAATAGTGTAGGCTTTGGCTAATTTATTTCAGCTTTCCAGTAGAAATTGAATATGTTTTCTATTCTAAAAATGTGATAATTCTGCATTTAACTTTGACTGTTGTTTGATAACTCAATGTCTGCTTCTTTGTTGTACCCAGTTATGTCTCTGAGCTCTCTTGCTACTATAACTAATTCGATTAAGCCCAATTTGATCCTTTCCTTTGAAATTCTAGTGCTTATTGATGGCTATAACTCTAAGGAATGATATTCTACAGCTTCGTACTCTCTCCAAACCCTGTTCTTGCTGGGCTTTTCATTATCTCCATTGGTTTTACTTGTTTTTCTGTCTCCATAGAGTCTCAAAAGTAACCTAGTCAAATTCCACCACAGTGTGCCTTAAAAAAATGTGTTAAGCTGTGTTGATTAACAAAATTATATCTGAATTTAGAGTCTTTCAAAGAAAATTAATGCTTATGCCAGATATAAGTTAAGTACTTTGCTTTTTTGAAAATTATTTTTATTATAAAGGATTTTATAATATCTTAAAGAGAGAAAAAACAAAAACAACCACAGCAAATGAAAATATGGATTTAGAAAGTATCTTCTTTCAAATCATTTGTTCATGACCTAGAAATCATGTGTGTTTGTCTCCAAGGACACATTCTGTGCAACAATTTTTTTTCAGTGCAGCATTGAATATATCTTGATACTATGCTTTGAACCTCAGAAAATCTTGCATGAAGATACCATGCCAATGTGAGGATGTGTCTATTGCCTAATTCCTGTTCACTTTCTACTACTGCCCTTTGCTCCCACCTCTCTTAGTTTACTGAGCTACTAAAGAAGAAATATTTTGAAACTCAGAGCGCCTTTTACTTTCTTGCTAAGTGATTACCCATCTGAGTCATTCGCACTTAAGAAAACATGGAAATTTATAGACTCTGACTTTCTTGACTTTTTTGTTATGACCATTTAGGTGATGGTTATTAGCCATATTGGTTGAATTTTTAAAAAGAATACTAGAATCTCATTCTTTTTATAGGCATACTTCAGAGATATTGTGAGGACAGTGCTAAACCACTGAAATAAAGCAAATATCACAATAAAATGAGTCACACGAACTTTCTGGTTTCCCAGTGCATATAAAAGTTAGTTTTACACTATACTGTAGTCTACTTAATGTGCAATAGCATTATATCTAAAAATGTACATACCTTAATTAAAATATTTTATTGCTTAAAAGATGCTAACAATCATCTGAGCCTTAAGCAAGTCATATTCTTTTTGTTGGTGGAGAGTTTTGCCTCGATGTTTATGGTTGCTGACTGATCAGAGTTGTGGTTGCTGAATGTGGGTGGATTTGGCAATTTCTTAAGATAAGAGACAACAGTAGAGTTTGCTGCATTGATTTGACTCCTCCTTCCAGGAACAATATTTCTGTGGTATATGATACTGTTTGATAGCATTTTACTCACAGTAAAACTTTCAAAATTGTAGTCAACCCTCTCAAACTCAATCAGACAATACTTTATCAACTAAGTTTAGGTAATATTCTAAATTATTTGTTATCATTTCAACAGTCTTCACAGTGTTTTTACCAGAAGTATATATTTCATCTCAAAAAACCACTTTTTTCCTCATGCAGAAGAAGCAACTTCTCATTTATTAAAGTTTAATCATGACATTACAGCAATTCAATAATATTTAAAGCTCTTCTAATTCTACTTCTCCTACTGTTTCCAGCAAATTTGCAGTTACTTCTTCCACTGAAGTCTCGAACTCCCAAAGTTGTTCACGAAGATTGAAATCTTCTTCCAAACTTTTGTTAATGTCAATATTTTGACCTCTCCCCAAGAATCTCGAATTTTCTTAATGGCATGTAGAATGGTACTTTTTCCCCAGAAGTTTATCAATTTACTTTGCCCAGATCCATCAGAGGAATTACTAACTATGGCAGTTATAACCTTATGATATGTATTTCTTAAATAAAACAAAATTCAAAATTTAATTTTTGATTCATGGGCTGCAGAAGGGATGTTGTGTTAGCAGCCATGAAAACAACATGAATCTTGTATATATTCACTGGAGCTCTTGGGTGACCAGGTGCATTGTTAATGATAGTAATATTTTGAAAGGAATCTTTTTTTTTCCCGAGCAATAGGTATCAACAGTGGGCTTAGAATATTCATTAAACCATGTTGTAAACAGATGTGCTGGCTTCGTTGTTGCAGTTATAGAGCACAGGCAGAGGAGTTTTAGCAAAATTCTTAAGAGCCCTAGGATTTCAGAACGGTACATGAGCATTGGCCTCAACTTAAAATCACCAGCAGTATTAGCCCTTAAAAAGACAGTCAGTTCACGTGTCTTCTGAAGCTATCTTCATTAATTACCTTAGTGAAAGCTTCTGGATGACTTGCCATAGCTTCTATATCAGCACTTGCTGCTTCATATTATACTTTCATGTATGGAAATGGCTTTTTAAACCTCATAAACCAATCTCTGCTAGCTTCAAACTTTTCTTCTTCAGTGTCCTCACCTCTCTTAGCCTTCATAGAATTGAAGAGTGTTAGGACTTTGTTCTGGATTAGGCTTTGATTTATGGTAATCTGCTGCTGGCTTGATCTATCGAGACCACTAAAACTTTCTCCTTATTAACATTAGGGCTGTTTCACTTTCTTATCATTTCTGTAGTCACTGGAATAACACTCTATTTCCTTCAAGAACTCCTTTGCATTCACAACTTGATTGTTTGATGGATGAAGCTTAGCTTTTGGCCTAGCTCAGCTTTCAACATGCCTTCTTTGCTAAGCTTAAACATTTTTAACTTTTGATTTAAAGGGAGAAATGTAGGACTCTTTTTTTTTTTAAACTTAAAATTAGAGGTCATCATTGGGTTATTAATTGAAATAATTTCAATATTGTTTTGTCTCCGGGAATAGGGAGGCCTGAGGAAAAAAAGATGTGGGGGAAACCTGGTCAATGGAGCAATCAGAACACACATTTATCATTTAAATTCACTGTCTTATATGAGCATAGTCCATGGCCCTTCAAAACAACTACAACAAAACAACTAAGACAAAAGATCATTAATTACAGATCACCAAAACAAATGTAATAACAATGAAAAAGTTTAATATTATGAGAATTACCAAATTGTGACACAAAGACACAAAGTGAGCAAATGCTCTACACTAACCTTTAATGTACAAGAAAATGCAGTATTTGTGAAGTACAATAAAGCAAAGCAGAATAAAATGAGGTATATCTCTTTTGATTTCCCAGGTTTATGGCTCTATTTCTCTCAGTTTTATATTCCCAAACTTAAACTAAACATTTGAAATATTTTGAACACAGAAATGGAAATAAGCAATGAAGCAAAAATATATGGGGACATGAGTTAAAAAAAAAGTGAGGGAGGGAATTAATGGCTTTTTAGTGTACACGAAATGTCTGTCAGTTTGTAATCTTTCTCTCCTGATCTTCAAAAGGGTTTTATTAAAAATATTGTTTATCTCACAGAGACAAGAACAAAGGCCATGAATGTTAAATAATATTTCTTTAACTATTCAAGTGGACAAAAGGCAAGCCTTGAACCTACTGTAGTTTGTTTTCAAAGATAAAACCTTCATTACACACTTATTTCTAAAAATGCTATGCTCAATCCCACCTTTGTTATGCACTTCAGTTTCTCACACACCTTCCTTCATTCTCTAAGCATGCTAAATTGAATCAATTCTTTTAAATGGAGCCCAAAATCTGTTTTTAAATTTTACCAAAACCTCTAGATTTCTCAGAAGTCAGCAATAACATTATATTTTCTTTCCTCTTTTTAATCCCTACAGCATTCGTCATGTGCACATCTCTTGTACAATCACATTGCTATAACTTTTTAATGCTTTTTTTTTTTTTTTTTATCTTCTGTGGGATTGTAAAATCCCTCAGTCTAAAACTGCATATCAATCAATCAACAGATAATCACTGAGACCTTTCTATGACTGAGACATTGTATAAGGTGAAATGGTAGATAAAACAATTTAAGCAGTAAATAAATGAAAGTCTCAAAATGCAGTACATGTCTAAGTATACTAATACCACAGTAATTCTAAATAACACATCACTACAACACTCATGGCTTGTAAAGGTAAGCCTCTGTTCTCATACTTACTGTTGTGTGAATTGACCATATTCAGCTGTAAGCTATGATATGATTTAGATTGTCTCCAGCTATGATTGGGTCACTTCTACGGGTACCTCATTCTGGGGCCCAGGCTGAAGGAACACTGTGAGATGAATTCTTTTCCTCAGGGACTTAACTACCATGTTTGATGAACAAAAGGCTTTCTTTGTTAACCTAATTCTTCTTTTGAATTACAAAATAATTTTTAGTAGTAAGCATTTTAGTAGTAAACATGTATTAATTGCAAAGAAAAAAATTACTCCTCAAAATTTGCTTTTCCACTTAAAATTTTTTGAACACAAATACAAACTCTAAGAGGTCACTTAGAATGAGAATGGCAGAAGTAAAGTAACCCAAGTTCTGTTTCTATATTTTTATAATCACTATGAAACTGTTTTGTTGTTGTTGTTGTTTTCTTTGTTTGTTTTTAATCTACTGACTAGAGCAGGGGCATATGATGCTGAAGGGGCTGGCAACTCAAACTTCTTCTGATATGAGGTTGAATGATCTAGAAAAATTATGAATTTCTTTAAAAATCAATGCATATAGTTTAATGTACTATAGTGATAGCTAACTGCAACTGCAGTAGTTATTTAGAACCTCAGGCCAATAAAATGTTTTTTGTTGGAGGTGGTGAGGAGTAATCTAGTCTTGTAAACCTCTCTTGGCTCCTGTGGTATATATATATAATATTCCTGGAGTTCGAAAAGCCAAAGGTCTACCACACAGTCTCAGTTCAGACCTCTGTTTCTATCATGTCCATGGGGCCAAATAGGTCACATGGTCAAGCCCAAAATTAAGAAATAGAAAATTTTACATTTTCCATGATGGCTCATGGCATAGGTAGACAGAGTAAGAATTGAGATAAATATTTTGATCTACTCTGGAAAATAATAAATAAGTGATATGTTTTATGATTGAGAAATATTTAACTTGCAGAGAAAATATATTTTGGTTACAAAAGAATTTTTTATTCAAGAAATATTCAGAGGACTGGAGGAAGCATGGCAGAGTGAGAGACATCCCTAGATCTCTCCCCTTGATATAGCAATAAGCTGAACATCTAAAACTCAACAAAAAATACCTAAACTGCACACCAGCACATCTGAACTTAGGATCTATGCATAAGAGCTACCACAGGTCAAAAACTCAGTTGTCAGCTGTGGACTGGGGGGAATAAAGAAGCTGTTTCTCATAGCTGCCAGAGCTCCCTGCAGGAAGAGCGGGGTGGGAGAAGGTGCAGTGAGTTCCCTGAACAGCCTTGCCTGGAAGCGTTGTCAGCTGTCCCTGGTTGGCCAGCATCAGGGCCCAGTGATCAGGACAGAAAGCAGAGAAACTGGATGATACCACAGAGAAATAACAGTTGATTTTTTACAGGCCACAGTTGCAAAATCGAGACTGAGCCACATCCCTCAACTCCCAACCCAGAGAGTTTCTCCCTGCAAACCCTTCGAGACCGATCACTGCAGAGCCCAAGGGGAATCAGAAAACACTGCCAAGACTGTTGCTGACACTGACAGGGACTAAAACTAAGGGTAACAAGTGTAAATAAATACCTACAAGAAAATTAAAGAAGGCATTTTTAAGGCTTTATATAAAGCAGGGACCCAAGACACTTAGATACCACATACTGAAAACCAAAAGAAAAGTGCCTTCTTTGCAGCAGGCTAAAGAGAGACCTTCATATAATAAATCTTTCTGGCAAACAAACAAACAAACAAACAGAATACATTTTCATTAATGCCCAGGTGGAGAAAAAGTCCATTAAACACCATGATGACAAGGCACAGCGGAAAGAAAGAGAAAAATCTTTAGAAAATAAGCTTATAGATGTAGAAATATACAACTTAAGTGACAGAAAATGCAGGATGGTACTTCTGAAAAAACTCAGTGAGATCCAAAACAACTCAACAATTTCAGGAATTGAAAAAAAAAAAACTGGATGAGCAGAACAAGAAAATTGAAATCCTCAAAAAGAACCAAGTAGAATTTCTGGAGATAAAAATCCCACTGTAAGAGTTGAAAAATGAAATAGCAAGCTTGAGAAATAGAGTCAACCAAATGGAAGAAAGCATCAGTAATATCAAAGACAGAAATCTAGGAGTAAATCAGAAGAGAGAAACCAAAGAATGAAAAATAATGAAAGAGAAATACAAGAGCTAGCTGACACCATCAGGAGAGGAAACATAAGAATAATGGGTATTATTGCAGGCAAAGAAAGGGAGCAAAGACTAGAGAGCATTTTAGACAAAAAGTGGAAGAGAATTTCCCAAATCTAAGGAATGAACTAGAGCTTAGAATTCAAGAAATCAGTAGAACACCTAATTATCTCAATACCAAAAGGCCTTCAACAAGACACATTGTATTAAAATGATCAAAAATCAATGATAAAGACAAACTTCTCAAGGAAGCTAGGAAGAAGAAAATTATCCTTGGACTTCTCAGTGTAAACCTTACAAGCCAGAAAGAAATGGAATCAAATATTTAAACTATTAAGTGAAAGGAACTACCAGCCTCGAATGATCTAGCTAGCTAAGCTCTCCTTTGGATATGAAGGTAAAATTAAGACTTTTCCATCCATACAAAAATTGAGGTAATTCTCCACTACAAGGCCTGCAGTATAGGAAATACTAAAAAGGGTCAGCTTACCTAAAACAAAATTAAAAAAAAAACATATTTAGGAGTAAAATGACTATCTGGCAAATAGAAGCAGAGGAGTATAATACTTACTGAGACCAGGACATTATAAGCTTAAATAATAAGAATAGAACTGCTATAGCAAGATAGTAATGAATGTTCATCATCCATAGGGACAAACTGAGACAAAAATGACTGAAAAGGGGAGAATTCAAACATCTAAATTTACAGATGGGAATGGAGATAAGGGACACAAAGAAGAAAATGAATGACTGTGTATATATAACAATTCTTTACATGTTCTTAATGGTAACCACACATAGAAGATTCAGAACTGCAGTATATAACATAAAACAAGAGGAACCAGAGACAAAACACTCACAAGCCAACCAAAATAAAGAAAAAAGAAACACAAGGACAAGGAACCAATGGAAACACCAAGCTACCAGAAAGCAAAAGATAAAATGGCTATAAGAAGACCTTATATTTCAATAATCACCCTCAATGTAAATGGACAAACTCACCAATAAAAAGGTACAGAATTGCAGAATGAATCAAAAGACAAAACCCAGCCTATGCTGCCTCCAGGAGACATATCTCAGCATCAAAGACAAATATAGATTCAATGTGAAAGGGTGGAGAATGATATTTCAAGCAAATGGTATTGAGAGAAACGTGGGAGTAGTGATACTAATATCATATGAAATAGACTTCAAAAAAAAAAAGGTAAATAAAGATACTGAGGAAAACTTCATAATGATAAAGGGAATCATGCACCAAGAAGACATAACACTTATTAATATCTATGCTTCCAATCAGGGAGCCCTGAAATATGTAAAGTGATTACTAACAAAACTAAAGGGAGAAACATACCAAAACACTATCATAGTAAGGGACCTAAATACCCCACTGTTGGACAGATCTTCCAAACAGAAAATCAAAAAGGAAATAACATTCTTAAAGGACACATTAGGCCAACTGGACATAATTGACATTTACATAGCCTTCCATCCCCAAACAGCAGCTTATATATTCTTCTCTAATGCACATGGAACATTCTCAAGAATACTGGGACACAGAGATAGCCTCAACAAATATAACAGGGTTGAAATTATACCAACTATATTCTCTGATCATAATGCATTGAAACTAGAGATCAACTGCAGAAAGAAATCAGGAAGCACCACAAATACATGGAGGTTAAACAACATGCTAATGAAGAATAACTGAGTCAGGGAAGAAATAAAAAGAGAGATCAAGAGATACATAGAAACAAATGATAATGATAGTACAACATATCAAGATTTCGGGACATGGCAAAAACGGTCATAAGAGGAAAGTTTATATTATTACAGTCTTATCTCCAAAAACAAGATGAGCTCAAATGAACAACCTAATGCTTTGTCTTAAAAAACTAGAAAAGAAAGAACAAATGAAGCCTAAAGTTAGCAGAAGAAAAGAAATAATCAAAATTAGAGCAGAAATACATAAAATTGAAAACAAACAAACAAACAAAAAATATAGAAAAAATAAATGCCACAAAGAGCTGGTTCTTTGAGAAGGTTAATAAAATTGACAAAACCCTGACTCACTAAAAAAAAAAGGAGAAAGAACGCAAATAAACAAAACCAAGGATAAAAGAGAAATTACGACTGACTTTGCAGAAATACAAAGGATTATACAAGAATGTATCTAACACAAATTTAATAGCTTAGTAGAAATGGACCAGTACGTAGAAAAATATAATCTTCCTGGACTGAATCAAGAAATGGAAAATCTAGATAGACTGACCAGCAGTACAGAAATGAAAAAATCATCAAAAACCTACCCAAAAGTAAAAGTCCAGGACCAGATGGCTTAACTAGTAAATTCTACCAAACAGTCAAAGAAGATTTAATACCTATTCTCCTTAAACTCTGAAAAAATCCAAGAGTAGGCAATACTTTCCAACTCATTTTATGAAGCCAATATTACCCTGATACCAAAGCCTGGTAAAGACACACACACACACACACACACACACACACACACACACACACGCACAAACTACAGACCAATACTTCTTATGAACACAGATACCAAAATCCTAACTCAGATCCTAGCGATCTGAATACAGCAATATACTGAAAAGATTATAAACCATAAATAATCAAGTGGACTTCATCTCAGGGGCACAGGGATCATTCAACATACACAAATCACTTCATGTGATACACCACATAAACAAATTAAAAAATAAGAATCATATGATCATATCAATAAAAGCAGAAAAATCCTTCAAGATACAGCATCCATTTATGATTAAAACACTTCACAAAATCGGTATAGAAGGAAAGTATCTTACCATGATAAAAAGCTATCTATGACAAACCCTCAGCCAGCATTATACTTAATGGTGAAAAACTACAACTTTCCTGTAAGATCAGGAACAAGGCAAGGCTGTCCACTATCACCACTGTTATTCAATATAACATTGGAAGTCCTAGAGAGTGCAGTCAGACAGAAGAAAGATATAAAAGGCATCCAAATAGGAAACAAAGAAGTCAAACTGTCACTATTTGTGGATGACATGATTCTCTATATAGAAAATCCTAAACACTCTACAAGAACACTACTGGAAACAAGCAAATAAAGTAAAATCCCTGGATACCAAATCAACGTTCAAAAATCCATAGCTTTCCTATGCTATAATAATGAAGTGCCAGAAAAAGAAGTGGAAAATAACTTCTTTTGCAATTGCAACAAAAAGAATAAAATACTTAGAAATAAATTTAATAAAACAGGTGAAGGACCTGTATAATTAAAAGTATAAGACCCTATTAAAAGAAATCAAAGAAGATACAAAGAAATGGAAAGATATTCTGTATTCTTGAATTGGAAGAATCAATATAGTTAAAATGACCATATTACCTAAAGCTTTATACAGATTTAATGTAATTCTTATCATAATCTCATGGCTTTTTTAAAGGAATAGAACCGAAAACATCATTAGATTTGTATGGAAGCACAAAAGATCCTGAATGGCCTTTTGAGAAAAAAAAATACAAGGCTGGAGGCATCACTCTGCTCAACTTCAAATTGTACGACAAAGCGACAGTAATCAAAATGGCATGGAACAAACATACAGACTAGTGGAACAGAATCGAGAGTCTACAAGTAAACCTATATTTATACAGGTAAATAATTTTAGACAAAAAGGCCAAAAACATACAGTGGAGAAAGGAAACCCTCTTTAATAAATGATGCTGAGAGAACTGAAAGGCCACCTGCAAAAGAATGAAACTAGACTGTTGTCTATCACTACACACCAAAATTAACTCAAAATGAATTAAGGACCTAAATATAAGGCCCGAAACAATAAAATGCATTAAAGAAAACATAGGTCCTAAACTCAAGGACCTTGGACTTAAAGAGGATTTTATGAATTTGACCACAAAAGCAAGGGAAGTTAAAGCTAAAATAAATAAATGAGACTACATCAAACTAAAAAGCTTCTGCTCAGCAAAAGAAATCATCAACAAGGTAAAGAAACAATCTGAATGGGAAAATACATTTGCAAGCAACACCTTTGATAAGGGCCTAATATTCAAACTATACAAAGAACTCATACAACTCAATAACAACAAAAAACAAAAATGCAATTAAAATTTGGGAGAGGACCTGAACAGACACTTCTCCCTAGAGGACATAAAAATGGCCAACAAATATATGAAAAGATGCTCAACATCACTAGCTATTAGAAAAATGCGAATCAAAACCACAATGAGATACCATCTCACACCTGTTAGAATAGCTAGAATCAACATGACAAGGTGAAAAAGGAACCCTTATTCACTGCTAGTGGGACTGCAAATTGGTACAGCCACTATGGAAAACAGTATGGAGGGTCCTCAAAAAACTAAAAAATTGATCTATCGTATGATCCTGCAATCCCTCTACTAGGTATTTACCTCAAAGATTTGAAAACCCATATCTGTAAAGATACTTGCACACCAATATTCATAGCAGCATTATTCTCAGTGGTCAGGACATGGAAACAACCGAAGTGCCTATGATAGCTGATTGGCTAAAATAGCTGTGGTACATATGTACAGTGGAATATTACTTAGCCTTGAGAAGAGATGAAATAATGCCATTGGCAACAACATGGATGGACCTCGAGATAATCATGCAAAGTTAAATAAGCTAGACAGAAAAATTTGAAAATCACCTGATATCACTTACATGTGGCATAAAAATCTAAAAGCAACAAATGGGCAGGATATTCAAACAGAGACTCATATACCTGGACTATAGACTAGTGGTTACTAGTGGGGTGGGAAAGGAGGGGGAAACTAGATGAGGTGAAGGAGGTCAAATGCAGGGTTTAGGGGCAGGGTGAAGTGGGTAAAGGGGATCAAATATATGTAGCTGAAGGAAACTGGACTTTAGGTGGTGAACACACAATAGAATATACAGATGTCAAATGGTAATGTACACTTGATAATTACATAATTGTATCAACCAATACTACCCTAATAAATTTAATTAAAAATATAAACAAACAAACAAACAAATAATTAAAAATAAATTTCAACACACAATTCTTTTTCATTCTGATTCTGGTAATAACTTTTTTCCATACTTGACTTTTTTTCCTGCATTTTTACTCTGCATTCTATGTTCAATATTTTTTGTATTCTTTTTTATAATATTTCCTGATTTTCTGAGAAAAACTGACCAAATTAAATATTTAGACTCATCTGACCTCAGTATCTCTAAGGGTAAAGGTAACTTTACTGTCATGTTTTTATACACAAGAAAATATTGTACCAGAAAAATGACTAAGCTCACCTCAGTTGAATGATTTCTCCAGAACAAACACCTGAAATAGGATCTAAAGAAAATATTTTAGAAGATAATTAGAATCTACTACAGAAGATTTGCAATATAACTTTTAATTTTAAAACAAATACTCAAATCATTAACTTTTGCTATCTCCAAATAATGAACAATAATCACCAAGTAGTGGTTGGGTCTCCAGGTAGAAGTGATGCTCTTATGAATGTCTAATGTATTTCAAAAACTACATGTTGGTTTTGGTGAAAATTATATTTATACAGCAAGATAATTTTTCCTAGTTCTGTTCACTGTCATATAAGTGCATGAGACTTGTTATGAGAGCATTTGATAAGCATTTAAAAGTTGACTTTGCTTTGATGTCCTGAGACTTAGGAAAGCATTCGTTCATTTATTTACTCATTCATTTATTATCGTTTATAAATGGAACAATGTCCTTAGAACAGATTTGTGGTAGATTTGCCACATCACACTAAAATTATCAGCAGCTGGGACACAGAAGTGCATTTAAGGATAAGAACAGAATATAATTATAGAAGCCTGCAGACATCACCAAATGTGGGAGGTATCTAGCTTCTCAGAGGCACTGCTGTGTGCTAAATTCCAGAATCTCAAGTGTTTTATTTTATAGCAGATTCTTTCCTGAATCAAGGTTGTGCCAAGTTTTGCATAATGTCTTATCATCAGTAAAACAATGTGAAATATTTAATAGGAGGTATCACTGTAGCTGATATAAAAGATTAAATAGACCTGTCAGTCTCTTTTCCCAAGAAGAAAACATTCAGAGAGAATAAAAACAGTATCAGACCTCCAGATATAGATTCACATCAAAATACTATAGTCTTTCCTATGTAATTGTGTGTTTTCTGTCATTAATAAGTAGAATGAAACCATAAGAAACTTGATGAATTTTTATGATGATAAACTATTTTTTTAAGTGGAAAACTACATCAATCACAAAACTTAAAAAAAGTAAACTATCCCAAAAGTAGAAAATATGTTTAAATTTAGGATTTTGTAAGGAAGTGATTTTTAGAAAATGTATTTTTCAATCTTAGAACTTATAAAATTTAAATGTTAAAGTAAAAAGCTACAGAATATAATAAAATAAAAAGAAATCACTTAAAATTTGTTGAATCTGTGGGTCTATGAAAATCACATCAGTAGGTATTAAACATTTTATCAGAGAAAACCTGAATTTACAGATCTAGGCCTCATTTATTTATTTATTTTCTTTTGGCATGCAATGTCTGTACAGGGCAATGACAAACTGCAGCAGAAAACAATTGTTCATTGGAACAATAACTTTTTAGACACTGGGAATTGTTTATATTTGTACATTGTACGTTAGAAAGGAATAGCCTCCAATTCTAGCTAGGCAAACTGCCTAATTCTTTGTGAGATTGCTCTTGGTCAGCATTGCAGTAGTCAGCTAGTTCTACTAAACTCTGGTTTAATTTTTTAAAAAGTGCAATAAATAGTCTGCATTATTTTAATTAATTATATTAATTGAATTATTTTATTTTAGTAAACTTCACCACGTCTTACCCGGCACACTGTGATCTCTGCCTCTTGTTTAAAGCAGCACCTCAAGCCACAAGTACTTTAGCCAACACTATCAAAAAATTGATCATGTTTTGTTAGTTCTCTCAAGCCCATGTCCACTTCATTTCCCTAGTTCTGCCATAGTGAAGGATTATTTGACTTAAAATTATTTGAATTCTTAGTGGCTTTCATTTCTTTTTGTGAGAATTGAGCAAAATCTTTGTGTGCGCCTGTGGGTTTATTTGTAGAAATTATTCTCATTCAGAAAACACGTTTCAGGAGAAAAAAATAAAACAGCGAAGTGAATCATAGTTGACTCATGAATCTTGCATTTATTTGCCTCACTGGAAATGAGAAAGCCAGAGAGATATTTGTTTGAAAATAAACATGGCATGTGTTAGATAGGTTGGGCTTTAATTAGCCTAAAAGTCTCGAAGAGAGTTTTAAGAAAAAGAAAATAATGCTGTACTGAAAAGCCACCTCAGAGGATTGTAGAGGAATTAGAGAGCTGAGCTTACAGAATAGATACATGGCACATTTTTAGGGAGGAGTGATCTTCAGATGTTTGAAGAGATGTTATCTCTTCTTTCTTGCTATGACTGCACCAATAAGGACAGATGCTGTAAAGACTTCTTAATAATTTGACCTCCTCAAAAGAGTAAGATGATGGCCTCTCAGACAGATAGAGGTATTGGATTTAGTCAAGCAGAAGGGACCACTGCATTGGGTGGTGTATCTTTGAAAGTGCCTTAGAGACAAATTCACATCTGTGTTATGTTTGCAACTATTTCTAGCCTTAGATTATAAATCCCTCTTTAGAAAGGTAGAATGATTATAAACTACCTGTTACCTTTTGCTTACCCACAGTGACTATTGCAGTGTTCTAAATGTATTAGAGAATCAATAAATATTTTATGGACTACTTGGCATGTGAAATTTTGAAACTCATGTTCTTAAAAATGCAGCCAATAGAACTTCACAGCACTCTCAGCCTTGTCTCAGCAGATGTTTGGACTTGAAATGATGTGATCTGTCTAATCTGGCATCTTGGCATGGAAAGGTGTTTTATACTCCAGGTGGCAGTACCTTGAAATAATCACAAATGACTGTTTGCCAGCAACAAAGAAGACAGGTTCCTGCTGCACAGTAATTTCCTAAGTTCTTTCAATCAACAATTAAAAAAAAATCAATCAATGAAGATTAACCATAATTTTTGAGTTTATCATTTCTATTCTATGAACTTCCTAATAGCATATCATCAATTAAGAATCTACGGGAGGAAGTCTATTTCAGTAAAAATATTTTCTAACATCATATAAATATATATGAATATATATTATGGTAATTATGAATAAAGTAGTATCTCTAATTAGATAAAAAAGATTGATTTAATAATATCAGATTCAAAGACTCTAATATATATTTTATGATGTGCACATTATTATCTACCACGAGAGTTTATTTTATTTTTAGTACTGGTAAATGAATAATTTGATTTTCTAAATAAAGCCCTCATAATATTTCAGCCCATAAAATTTCTGGCTCTACTTTAGCATATACCTTTAAAAATATAACAGGTTCCTACTCTAATAATTTTTTGCTCCAGGTAACCAAGTTATAGAATTCTTACCAGCAAGTCAGTGTAGCTGATCAGTTTACAATTTTTTATATGAAGGCATTATTGAGAATGATAGAAAAGGTTTTACCCAACTATATAGTTAAATGGAAGCATGAATGGAGGACATGGAAGGACTCAGAAGGCAGTGGCCAAGAGCACAACCTCTAGAGACAGACTGACTAGGTTTGCATCCTAGGTGTTACCACTTATTATTTATATGATTTGAGGGCAACTTGTTTTAACGCATTTTCCATTTAGAAAAAAAAGTGCAGCTTGCTGCCAGCGTTAATTTACTTTTACATAAACAAGTTCTTTGGGGCAGAAGCAAATTTGACTGGTTTTCAATGTGAAAATAAAGTGCAAAAACTTCTAAAAAACTGTTATTTCTAAACAGAATTTATCTCAAATTCTAATGTAAAAAATATATACATAAATAAAATTCATCAAATGAATCTTCAGCTAACAAGTGTTAGAGAATGATGTTAACACCATGCATAGGTGTTATGTTTTCTAGGATTTGACATTTTCAGTGATCGAGAATTATTATTTTTGTAAATTGAAATACCACTACTAAAAACAGAACTCTATAAATAGAATGATGTAATTCATTTCCAAAGACAATTGAGATGTTAAAGTGATGCAGAAGTAATAATAAAAGTGAGATATTTCAGGAAAACTTTGGGGATAAATTTAAGACTGTAATCTGCGAGTTATCTCAGGTAAACACTGCAACCGCAAGTGCCACCAGCGAGTATTCTTAGAGTAAATGGAAAATAAGTTAACAATGCTATAATTTTAATTACTCATCTGTAAATGATGATGGTGACCTTGATAATAGGCCCTACAGTCTAGTATTTGCACTAATGGATTGATATATGTAAATTCCTTAGAATGGAGACATCCTAAAAATGTTTTAGGTTGTCCTTTGTATCCCAATTTATATATACAACTTACATTTACATGTTTATTGATACATTAATAGTTGCTTTAACCACAAGCAAGTCAGAAAAAACACGGAAGATTTCTGACATCTAAGTTGTAGACCCAGCCATCATTTTCTTCTCTTCCCCGCATCCCATGTAATACTTAATAAATAACTGATATTAAATATATAGCTATTATTTCTGCATTGTATTATTTTACATTGTTAATAATAGTAGAATCAAAATCAGCAGGGAGCTATAATGTAATTGCATTAAGTATGGTTCAATACCAATATAGGTATTAAGTTAAAATTTTTTGCACATCCTTAAAGACAAACAACTCTGTAGAATAACTATTTTTTTTTAGAAAGCATAATGGAAACAGAGGATGCATAGCTTTAAAAAGGGAAATAGCTAGATATCCCGCTTTTATTTGGTGAATCTATAAAGGATGAAAATAAAAAAAAGAGTTTATAACATGAGGAAATAATTGTCCTCCATATTTGAATGAAAAGATACGTAGTGCTAAAGTCCATTTAGCAGACTTGACCACCTCCTATGCTTCACATTACAGAGCTCTGAGATTAGACCATGTCTATAGAAAATAAATGGGTTTCTTTCTTCCAGTTACTGTAGTAAATCTACTGAATGCTTCTGAAATTAACACCCCCTACTAGACAATGCAGTCTTTTCTGCCTGCCAAGAAATACCATACCAGGCAAAGAGTAAAACACTGAGATGGCTGCCTAGAGCTAACTGCAGCTTTCCTTCCTAGAGGAAATCTGAATATTGGAGAATATTTTATAAAGAATGTGGCTGAAACTTTTACACTGTTTAACATTCTTTGTTACTTTTATGTTGTTTCATAAGCCATTTGAGGAAGTAATCTAGCATTAACAGGTAAAGAGCTTTAAAAGGTGTATTATCATGGGTCATTTAGATGCCAATTAGAAATTAAACTGATCAAATTTAATTCCTTTTGATTTTACAATTCTTGTAAGTTTTATATATTAGAGACAGTTATTGACCCTATAAAATTTACCATACATTTCTATAAACTAGTAATCAGGTTACAATGTTACCTATATGCTCATTCCTTTCATGGTTCTGCACTACACATTTTGTGACTAATCAAAGCACAAAAGATGAATATGCTAAGTATCAAATTATTTTTATAATGGAATTAAAAAAGAGAAATGGAGAATAATTAAGAACTTGAAACTAAAGGGATCTATATATTCTGATACCGGAAAAATTAGAATTGTACCTTGTAAAGAATATATATATATTTCAATATAGCCATGGGATTATAATCTTATTTATTCACATTCCTCCATTAAAGCTGGGCTTCTATTTTATCTTCTTGAATCTGGGCAGTCTTTGTATCTTCTTTGACCCAAAGTATGTGGCAGAAATAATGCTTAGGCTACGTATAAAAAACAGCAGAGCTTCTAAACCTCTCTTTCTCTATCTCTCTGTTTGCCCATCTCTGGGCAATTTATCTGTAACCCAGCCACCATGTTTTGAGGAAACTCTAACCACATATATGACATATATTGGGTTTTCCATTTGACAGCTCCAATTGCACCCCTAGATAGAATTAATTTCAAGATTTGTGAGTGAATGAACATTGAGATAATGTGAGGTTTCTGCCTGCTGAGAAAGACCACACCAGGCAAAGAGCAAAACAATGGGTTGAGGGTGTAGGGCTAATCTTCCAGGTGAGGCCTCAGACATTTTGGAGCAAAGTTATATCACCTCCATTGTACCTCTGTCTGAAATCCTTACCCAAAGCCACTGAGAGCCAGAAAATGTTTTCATATGTCTAATAGATGAAGCTTATACCCATTGGCTTGTGCAAATGTTCTATATGCTCACTGGAAACTTTTACTGCTTAATTTATCTTATTTTAAGGATGACATATTTTAAAATATCCCAATATTATGTGGATTTTACTATTTCTCATAGGTTTGGTGTGTGTGTATATGTGTGTATGTTTAAAATTTATTAGAGAGTATACGTGTTTACTTACATTTTTATTATGCTTCTTGTAAGCAATATCAAGCTGAATTTCAAATTTCATCCAGTGTAACACTTCCTTTGGACTATGTACTTCATTTTCATTTTTCATTACTAGTGATATATTTGGATTGATTTCTAAGACATTTGGTTATGTTTATCCTAACTTTTCCCCTCCCCTTTGTTTTTCTTCTTTTGAATAGATATTTTTCATTTCATATTTCTTCCTCAACTAATTTTTTTCTCATTATTTCTAATTGCTTTCATTATTTCCTCTTCCACCACTGAACTTTCATCTGAAATAGCTATTTTATCTTCCTTAAAAATTTTTCTAGTGGTGATTTATTAGTTAAAAACTTTGCTCTGTTGGTCTGAATTTTTTTTTCTGTTTATTATAATTCTTAAAATATTTTCTCAGTGTTTGTAATTTATAGGACACATTATATTTTTCTTAATACTTTGAGGATATTTGTTACTGTCTTCAGCTTTTCTTTGTTGCTATTGAGATATTATTGAGAAGTCAGTTGTTGAATAATAGATGATCTTTTGAAAATGAGATGCTTTTTCTCTTTGGCTAATTCAAAATAACCTTACTACATTTGGTATCTATAATTTCACTCTTTAAGTCTTAAGATAGAGGTTTCTTTTTACTTATTTTTATATAGTAAAACTATATGTTCTAACAGAAATGTAACTGCTTTGAGAACACATCAATTCTATGTTGAATGATTAATTATTAACATGTTGCTGACTTTCTCTGATGGTTGACTTCACCTCCATTACTAATACTTCTTTCCTTTAACTGCTTCTACACCAAAGTGTCCCCAAAACATCTGCCACCAGGTGCACATATGTAACACTGTTCTTTAAAAATAACATTTTAATGTTCATAGAAAATATGTCCTTCCTAGTAAAAAATGCAGAAATTTACTCAAAAAGTAAACTTTTTACGTTTATGCCTCTTACTCTTTGCCCTTTTCTTCTCTTTCTTGGTGCCTAGCACTACAGTATTTATAGATTTTCATGTTTACAAGAATAAGATGAAATCATCTGACAGAACAAAAAGATATTCTGAGGAACCATTGTGCCAACTCTAAACTACCTACACTCAGTTACTTTTTTTGAGTCAAATAAATCTTCATAACTTTAATATACTCTAATAGAACTTTTATAATTTAAAGCCAAAAACTTTTAATTCTGAAAATGTGTAATATTTTAAAATTAATATGAATTATTTTATGTGATAGATCCAGGTGAATGACATTAACTCTCTCTTTTAAACTCCCAAAATAATGGGTAAACCTTTGGTAATTATTTACATTTGAAATATTTTAAGTGTATAAATGGTTTGAGGATTACCTTTTCACAGCCTAACTTTTTATTTTATAAATAAGATTTTTAACTTTGTGATAAAAGTGGCTTTTATTAATAAAGCATACTTTACACTGTCCAGTTTCCAGAATATTAATTTTAAATATTGTATTTTTTAAATGCATGGATTTCAAAAATGTTCACAAATAACTCTGATAAAATAAATGTTAACTATGTTGATAGTGCTAATAAAACATTTTTTGTATAAGTCGTTTTATTTGACCCTCCTAGCAAATCTGTGATCTGTCTGTTTACTCTTGTCATCACTGTTTTCATAAACACAAAACAAGATTAGTAAGAATAAATGGTTTCTTAAAGTGAGCAAAACCAGTTCATAATCGAGACCAAACTTCTAATTTCAAAATTGATTCTGTTATCAGCACACTTTGATTCCATTCTGCTAAAAATATGTAAGCAAAATTCTCCTTGCATTTGATACTTCTGAATACTTTGGGAACCCAAAGAATATCCTGAGATACCCTTATCTGAGACTATACTTGAGAGAAAGCCACAATTATATGAATGGGTTTTGCTGCCATTTACTAATAAGTATTTAATATAAAA
Organism: Cynopterus sphinx; assembly: GCA_030015415.1. Classification (NCBI taxonomy): domain Eukaryota; kingdom Metazoa; phylum Chordata; class Mammalia; order Chiroptera; family Pteropodidae; genus Cynopterus; species Cynopterus sphinx. Next base: position 100,871,616 of record CM057382.1, on the reverse strand, counting down.
TGGATGTCAGGTTGAAGAGATTAATGGCTTAATATTTTGGGACATGAGGAGTTAAAATTTGGTCCTCTTAAATTATTTTCTTCAAACAGTAGACATAATTTTTTTATATAGAGCCGTTGAGATGATAGTCTTCATTGATTTGATTTAATAATGCAAATTTCAAATTTTAATGTTAAATTTTATGAAATCTAATCTAAGTCAACAGTCTGTCAGTGCTATGAAGGCCTATAATAAGTAGTATCACTGTAATATTCACTTTATCAAAATATACAGTGAAAGGTAAATTATTTTGGTAATATGACTTATCCTCCCTCCACTATTGAATCTTCTTGGTCAATAAGATACTTTTAGATGAAAGACAACAAAAATTAGAGAAAGGAAATGATGAAAAGGCAAAATAAGTTTTGGGATTTTGTATAGCAGTAAAATGATACTGTATGATAAAGATTTTAGTGATTAAGAACTATGAAAGTAATAATAATGTGTATGTCAGAAAGTTTCCTTTTCTTGAATACTTACTATATACTAGACCTATGGTAGGAACATTGCATAGATTATTTAATTTAATTAAAAAGAAACCTATATTAGTATGCCTTTTTTAACTTTTTTCCTACAAAATTAAAAATTATCAAAAGATCATATATGAATATACCTATATCTATGATAGATAATTTTAAAGCCAAGATTTAAACACTTCCCCCACGTGCCTCCCCTAAAGCTTGCAGGCTTAAAAAAAGGTTATTCTGGCACTTTATTATGTAAAATCTCAGTGATTTTGAAAGCTAATTATACCAATTTGGGATATTTTATGAGGTATATTTCTCTCTGGTACTAACTATTCATTTCATAGCTCCTTAGCACCTTATCCTGAAATGTAGAAAGGGAACTAGAACACTATGCAACAAATGAATTTTAAATTTGTAGATTTGATATGAATAAACATAAAAACTAATCACTAACCTAAGATCTGTTTTTTATCTAATGTTTTATTTGAACTTTTGAGTTATAAGTATGGCTCAATTTTTTATCCTATTTTTTTCTCTAATAACCATTGATAAATACTGAATTGTTGAGGTTAGACTTTCCCAAACTTATCAGTCTTTGGTTATGTGTCAGTTTCTCTCTTCTTCATGCAAACCTCTCCCCCAAATAACAAACACTTTTCCTTTAACACATTTATAATTTATAATGTTTTAATGTCATAATTTATCTATAATGCATCATATTTTAATGTCAAAAATAATATTTTTATTTACATTTTACAATATTTTGCATTTATGAATGAAATAAGTTTAATGTTTATGTTCTTTAAACCTTCTAGAATCTTCTTCCTCTTTCCATATACCCAACATTATGTAGCATATAATACCTCCAACATCACTACTCTGGTTTACATAAATCTGTATTACTTTCTTATGCTTCATGTAAGTGAATATACTAATCGTATCTTTTTTTTTTCTCCAGGTTTCAGAGCTTTAAATTCATGATTGTCTCAGCATAAGAATAATCAAGAATTTTATCTTACCTTACTTTCTATGCCTGGGTAAATTAAGCATGGTCATGTTGTGACTAATAGAATATTTTCAGTTACAAATAGAGATAGACAAACATTTGAACAAAGTAAAAATTTTGATTATGCTTTGAGAATGATTGCCTCAGATTATTTTCAATCTCAATTTATTTCACTCTTTTTTTGTTCTCTTCTAAAAATCTTACAGTTACAAACATGCAAAAAAATTTTAAATTCAGTTTTGTATCATTAGTTCTATCCTTATGGTGACAGAATTTTTCAACGTTGCACTGCATCTTAAGACAGCCAGCCATACTAAGATTTCAGTAATAACTACATTTCATTTCTGTCCTAAAATGACTTGAAATATACTTTTTTTACAATAGTGAATATTATTTTTGTATTAAACATGCTAATGGCAATGCAGGTGTTTTCACAATATTGTATGTAATTACATAATTACACAAAGACAGAGTTAATATCATCTACTTTCATACAATTGTTAAATTATTGACATACACTATTACATTAGATGGTCATTTATATTTTAATTTTACTTAATATTCTAAAATAACTTACTGAAATTTTTGTCAAGGCTTTGACTGTACTTTTAAAAATGACTAATTTTGGCATGAAATATTAGCTTCAGATTACTAAGGAGAGAGGAGATAAAAAAAAAAAAGCCACGAAAGAGTGCGTCTTTTAGGGGCAAATAAATGAGAAAAAGAGAAAGTTGAGGCTTTGGTGAGTAAAAGATGAAAAAGGGAACTAGAGAAAACTAGAAAAAGAATTAGAAAAAGAACGAAGAGAACAGAGTCTAGTAAATCTAGTTAATCTATTGTGTTAACAAAAATATACTCATAAGAATTTTGATGACTTTCATAACTTTACATTGAAATTAAACTTAACATGTTCATAAATAGCAGGTTCATTAGTATTATATGGCTTGAAGCAATATTTGATAATTTTGAATTAAATCATAATAATAGATTTTGTTAGAATCAAGGCACTCTTTTATTTTTTTACAAACAGAGCCTTATTTGCCATGTGTCATTATATCATCTTTAGCAAAAATGGTTACCTAATCATCCTTAGTAAATTATCAAGTGAAAAAAATTGCAATCTGTCAAATGTAACATACTTAGCAGGTGCTTTCAAGATAAAAATATTGATTAATCAAGATCATAACTAGTGTGAAGGACAGTTCTTATACTCAGGTGAGCCTGTTGTAATTATCTATGGGCATGTAAAATTGTAGATTAAATGCTGTTTACATTTTTAAAGGTAGTTTATGTTACTAACATTTCAAATTGAATTCAAATGAATCTTTTGTGTAATCATAAATTCTTTTTATAAAAACTTAGTATCTGTTAATTACTACTAAGATAGGTTGAGGAAAAGCATGGAACATGAAATGTGATGTTAATCTATGGAAATATTATTATGTTGATCTTTATTTCCTGTTGGAAAGTTTGGTCTACAGATGTACCATTACTTTGAAGAAGGTTGGGTTAATGTAGAACTTTTACATATATATACAGTGATGACTTTCAAAAAGAGAATACTTTTATAATAACTACAGTAGATAAAAGAAATCTGAATTACACAATTTTAATAACCTTGTCAATTAAGTTAATTTTTATTATCTTGCTCATTAGGTTAAACAAATAAAATTATATTTTATGTAAATTAGTGTTTTTTTTTTTATAAGCACAGGGCCTGGTTAATTTGAAAAATTCTTTATTCTATGAGTTATGTCTCCAATCTATTTTTAACAGAGAGGCTTTTTGTTAGTATTGATAATTTTTCTTGTGAGAACAATTAACTGTCTCTGATAAATCTATGTAGAAGTGGTGAGACACTTTAAATCTCAAAATTCTTAAAGAGGTTGAGTTTTGGCCATTAATCATTATCAGTTAAGGATATATTCAAATTTATCACTGTTCTAAAGCTCTTTTGTCAGTTTGGACCCAGTCCAGGGTGGGCCCTTTTCACATAAAACAGAATAACACAGACATTCATATAGACTCAGTTCAAATTGGTCTGTCTCCCTGCAATGACTTGAAAAATGTATTCAATAAATTGTATTCACAGATTTATGACCACTGGATCTTTCCATGTGTGTATGTGATAAAACCCAGATATTTTGCCAAGCCAATTTTTTTGTGATGTTTTTAGTGCTCAGGTCTAAAACATTATTTGAGGGATGCATTCACAGAAAAGAAGAAAGTAAGAAAATAGCACACATGTTAATGTGCCTCTTCACATATTTTTTTCAAAATGCAATGCCAATGGTATTATAGAAGTGTGACAAGAAGATGAACTGAATAAAGAACTCACATTAAATGAGACAAAAATAATACCTGGGGAGTTGTATTTTTTTATGCTTCTTTGTTATTTTATACTCATATAATTTATATTGCTTTGTTCTCTATAATCTCCATATCCAGCTCTTGCTTTTCTCAGTTTCTCTGGAAAAGAAAGAAAAATATTGTATTTCCAGGCATAAGGAGCTTTATAGCTTGTATCAAAATATTTGTGTTCCTCTTTACTCAATTTGAACCATGGCGAAAGCTTTCCTTGGATTTTCTATGCTTGTTCTCATGCAGTATTTGAGAGTTACAGTCTTATAACATTGAAATTTTTTAGCTCTCATATAATTGATGACAATTTTATTTAATACCTACAGGATATATTTTAATCCAGAGATTTTCTTTATATTTATATATGTATGCAATGTATGACTTTTCTCCCAATTTTAACTTGAATAGTAGCATGTTCTATCCCTTGTCACAGTAACTTAAGTATATATGTTAGAAAATTTTCCACATAGCTATGTAGAATATTTTCTTATGGAAAAAAACCCATAAAATTTACTATCTTAATTTTTAATCATACAGTATAGTAGTGTTAACTATTTATGCCTTGTTGTGAAACAGATTTCTAGCTCTTTTTCAAAACTGAAAGTCTATACCCATCGAACAATTCCCCTTTTCTCTCTTTTCAACCTCACAACAACCATCATTATACTTTCAATTCCCAAGAGTTGGACTATTTTAGATACCTCAGATAAGTGGAATCATACAGCATTTTTTTGGCTTATTTCACTTAATATTATACTTAATATTTCACTTAATATTATATAGTTGAGGTTCATCTATGTTACATTATATGAAAGGATTTCCTTATTTTTCAAGGTTGAATAATATTTAACTATATGTATATACCACATTTTCTTTATACATTTGTCTATAAATGAACACTTATGTTGCTTCTGTGTCTTGGCTACTGTTCATAATGTTGTAGTGAGCATGGGAGTGCAAATTTTACTTCAAGATCCTGATTTCTGTTCCTTTAAATAGCTACCCAAAAGTTGGGTTGGTGGATCATAGTTTCAATATTTTGAAGAACCTCCATACTGATTTCCATGGTGGCTGCACCATTTTACATGCCTACCAACAGAGCACAAGTGTTTCAATTCCTCCACATTTTTGCCAATAGTTGTGTTTCTATTTTTGTGATAGTGTCCATCGTATTGTGTATGAGGTGCTATCTTACTGTGGCTTTGATTTTCATTTCACAGATATGTAGTCACGTTGAACATCTTTCATATGTTTTTTGGCCATTTTTATGTCTTAGAAAAATACCCATTCTAGTCCTTTGGTCATTTTTAAATTATGTTATTTTGTTGTTAAGTTGTATAACATATTTATATTCTGGATGTTAACTTTTTATCAGGTCGATGGTTTGCAGATATTTTCTTCCATTCAATAGATCACTTTGTTTATTGTTTCCTTTGCTTTACAGAAGCTTGAAAAATTGATGTAGTCCCACTAATGTATTATTGCTTTTGTTGCCTGTGTGTTTGGTGTAATATCCAAGAAATCTTTTCCTCTAATTTTTTCCCCTAGGAATTTTATAGTTTCAAGTTATGTTTAGTTCTTTAATCTATTTTTCACTTACTGTTTGTATATGATGTGACATAAGGTCCAACTTCATTCTATTGCATGCAGATTTTCATTTTCTGAACAGCATTTTCTCAAGAGATTATTCTTTACTCATTATTGGCAACTTTGTCAAAGATTATTTGACCATAGAAGTGAAGCTTTATTTCTGTGCTATCTAGTCTCTTCCATTGGTGTATATGTCTGCCTTTACACCAGTACCATAATGTTTTAATCACTATAGATTTATAATATGTTTTAAAATTAGGAAGTGTGATGACTGAATCATTTTTCCTCAAGATTGTTTTTATTTAGAATACTTTCAAATTCCATGTGAATTTTAGAATTTTTATTTCAATTTCTGCAAAAAATATGTCTTGAGATTGATAGGTATTGCTTTGAATCTGTAGATCACTTTGGGTATTATGGACATTTTAGTAATGTCCAGTTTTCCAATTCATGGACATGAGATGCCTTTTCATTTATTGGTGTCTCTAATTTTTTTCAAAAATTAAATATTATAGTTTTCAGTGTACAAATTTTTGCCTTGTGAGTTTTTTTGTTGTTACATTAACATTTGTGAAGTAGAGTCTTGGAATGTTGGATGGTTTGCCATGGTTTACAAAAGCCACAGGGAAAGTGAAATAGAGAAGTATGTTACTCCCAGGTCTGGAGGAGGTATACAGCAGTACTATATGGTCAAGGCAAGGTAGAGGCAGAAGGAGAACAGCAGGCCTGGAGCTTATACTTTTATTATGGTCAATGGGTGAGTGCCTTGGGACTCCTAGGCTAAGGCTGGATTGGTTACTTCAAACCAAAAAGAGCAGGTTTTACTAAGCTCCATAGGGGTCTTACCTAAGGGGACAGGAGAGGAAGGAGTTGTGACGAATAAGAGACAGTTATTATAAATATTCATTGAGGAAATCATATCAGTCACTTACATTTAATTGTGGCCCCATAGGCTGTTACTTGGGGCATGCACTTAAGGAAGGGGCTGGTGTCAGTTCAAGGCCCCTGCAGGCCACTTAACCATACAAAATGAATGCCAAAGCAGCAGTATTATAGAGTTGCTTAGCTAAATTCTCAACACGTAGCTTCATTAAGTTTATTTCCAAGTATCGTATTCCTTTTCAAGCTATTGTAAACAAGATTGTTGTCTTCCTTTTCAGATCATTTATTGTTGGTGTATAGAAACATAACTTATTTTGTGAGTTGATTTTGTAGGCTACCACTTTGCTGAATTTATTAGTGTTAGTACTGTTTTTTGGACTCTTTAGATTTTTCTAGATAAAAGATTATATGAACTGCAAACAGAGATAATTTTACTTCTTTCCTTACAATATGGATGTCTTTTGTATCTTTTTTTTATCTAATTACTCTAGGTAGGATTTCTACCACTATGCTGAATGGAAGCATGAGAGAGGTCAATCTTGCCTTCTTCCTAATCTTAGAACACTCTTCATTAATGAGTGTCATGTTGATTTTCATATATGACATATATTGTTTTGGGGTAATTTCCTTTTTTTTTGGTTTGCAGAGCATTTTTTTCAAGAAAAGCTATTAATTTTTCAAAGGCTTTTCCTGCGTTAAATGAGATGTGTGTGTGTGTGCGTGTGTGTATGTGTGTGTGTGTTTTGTCATTCATTCTGTTAATGTGGAATATCACATTGACTGACTTTTGTATGTTGAATCATCCTTGCAATTTAGACATAAATTCTGCTTGGTGATAGTGTATAATGATTTTAATGTGTTGTTCAATTCAATTTGCTAATATTTTGTTGAAGATTTTAGCATCATATTCATGGTGGATATAGGTCTGTGATTTCTTTTTCTCATAGTGTTCTTATTTAGCTTTGGTATCAGGGTAATATGGATGTTATAAATTAGTATGCTATTTTTCCCTCCCATTCAGTTTTTTGAAATGTTGGGAAGAATTAGTATTAATTTTTAAATATTTGGTTGAATTCACTACAAAGACATTTAGTCCTGAACTTTATTTTGTTGGGAGATATCGATCACTGATTCAACCTTTTTGTTATTTTTCTGTTCATATTTTCTATTTATTCATAAATTAGTCTCAACATGTATAATTCTAGTTTATCTACTTCTAGGTTACTCAATTTGTTGGCATTTAATTGTTCAGGGTAACCTTGTGATTCTTTATATTTGTGTGGTATTATCAATTGTAATGTCTCCTGTTTTATTTATAATTCTGAGTCTTTTTCTCTTGGTAAGAGTAGCTAAAAAGTTTGTCTATTTTTCTCTTTTCAGAGAGCTTAAACTTATTTTCATTGATAGTTTCAGTTTCATCTTTTCAACTGTCTTTTATGCCTCTATTTTATTTATTTCCACTCTGATCTTTATTTCCTTGCATTAAACTTGAGCTTTGCTTATTCTTTTTCTAGTCCCTTGAGGTGTAAAGTTAGATTGTTTATTTGAGATCTTTTTTTTCTTGAGGTAGGCATTTATCACTATAAACTTACCTCTTAAAACTACTTTTACTGAATTTTGTAAGTTTTGGGTTTTATGTTTCAATTTTTCTTTAAGATATTTAAATTTTTTTCTTTTGATTTATTCTCTGAGCCATTGATTTTTCAAGTGGTATTGTTCAATTTCCACATAATTACAAATTTCTAGGTTTTCTTCTGTTACTGATTTATAGTTTTATACTATCATAGTCAGAAAAATATGTTAGACTTGATTTCAAACTTCTTAAATTTTTTAAGATTTGTAATCTAATATATGATCTTGGAAGATATGTACTTGAAAAGAATTTGTATGCTGCTGCTGTTAAGTGAAATGTTTTATATGTCTATTAGGTCAATTTGATCTAAAGTTAGTTCAGGTACAATATTTACTTATTGATTTTCTGTCTGTATGATTATCCTTTGTTGAAAGTGAGGTATTGAAGTCTCCTACTGTTATTATATACTGTCTATTTCTCTTCTCATATCTGTTAATATTTGCCTTATATACTTAGGTGCTCCAATGTTGGGTGCATATTTATTCACTATTGACATTTCCTCTTGATGAATTGGCCCCTTTATCATTATCTAATGACTTTCTTTTTCTCTTATTACAGTTTGTGCCTTAAAATCTATTTTTGTCTGATATAAGTATGCTTCTTCTGCTCTCTTTTGGTTTCTGTTGAAATGGAGAGTCTTTTTCTCTCACTTCACTTTCAACCCATGTGTCTTTAAAGCTATAGTGGATTCCTTGTTGGTTGCACATAGTTAGATCTTGCTTTATTTTATTTAATCTATTCAGGCATTCTTTTGTTATTTGATTGAACAATTTAGTCCATTTACACTGAAAGTAATTATTGGTAGGTTTATACACCACCATTACAATATTAGAGTATTTTGAATTTAACTATATATTTACCTTTCTAAGTTTTTATGAGTTTTTTATATTTTTATATGTTTATTTTATTAGTGTTTCTTCTTTTTACCTTTAAGAACTCCTTTTAACATTTTTTTAAGGTAAGTCTATTGGTCATGAACTCCTTCGGCTTTTGTTTGTTTGGAAATGTTTTTATTTTTCCGTCAGTTAGGAAGGATAGCTTTCTTCTACTACTGGCTAATTTCAAAACCTTGAGTTTGCTCAGGAAGAAGAAATTCTTTCTTCTAATTGTTTAAGTCTTATATCACTGCTCTCCATTGATTTTTTTTTAAGTTCATTCATTGTATTCTTCAGCTCTAAAATTTGTATTTGTTTCATTTTTATGTTTTCTGTCTTGTTAAATTTCCCATTTTGTTTTAAATGGTTTTTCTGATTCTGTTAAATTATTTGTACTCTCTTGTAGCCCTCTGATCAACTTTAGAACAATTATTTTAGTTTTTCTTCAGGAAATTTGTGGATCTCCATTTTTTTTGAGGTCAGTTACTGAAATTTATTATATCCCTTTGATGATGTTTCTCTGATTTTGTGTGATCCCTGTAGCCTTGCATAATACTTGTACATTTGAAGAATCACCCACTTCTTCCAAATTTATGGACTAGATTTAGTAAAGACATTCACCTGCAAGTGGGACACATTGTAGTTTCTGTGACTAGTAGTATGGAACATCAATTGCAGGGGTTGTGTGATGGCTCCAGGTTTTCAGTAAGAATTGATATGGACCCACCATGGTTTCTAGAGCTTTTGGAGTCCTCAGCAGTTCCTCCAGTTCTAGTGCCAAGGGATCAGAGTGTTCCACAGTTGTAGCCAGAGCCAGTAGTCGGCACATGCTGATGGCATGGACTTTCAGCAGGCATACACATAGAGGTGATGACTAGGACCGGGGCTAATAGTGGCACATGAGCAATTGCAAAGGCTCAGGCTGTTGGCATATACTAATGCAGTTGCAGGGACCTACATGATGGTGGTTGCTGATTATGTGAATCAGGGCTGGAGGAGTGTAGGAATATGGCTGCAGGGTCTAGCTGTGGTATGGATAGCAAGGAAGGACAGTGACAAGAGTTGAGGTTGTCTTCAGGTGCCGGAGCTGCAGGATCCTAGGCTTTTGGTGTGCACTTGTGCAGTTGCTGGGACTGGCAGTGGGTATGCCCATGGCAGTGGAGATTGGCTATGGGGGTCTGGGCTGGCATAATTTATATCACTACCACAGAGAGTGAGGCTGGCTTCAAGTACAGGAGTCCCACTGAGTCCAGGAGCCCAGGGAATCTATGATTGCACTGGCTGGGGCAGCTCCAATGGGAGGGACTCAGGAAAGTACTCAGGCAGCTGGAGTTTGTGAAAGTGAAAATCTGTGGGACTTTCAGGGGCAAAAGCGGCAGGGGGTCCATGGTGGCTAGTGGACCACTAGTTTCCTCAGTGGCCAAAGCAGCTATGGTCCTTTATGGAGCAGTCAGATGAGGTCTATGACAGGGTCCTCTGTGATGAAATCTGCAGATACTCTGTGATTTTTGCAAGGACTGTTGAGGTCTTCAGTAGTGAAGGTTGCTGGAATCCTCTTTAGAACAGGACACTGGAAACTGTAGTCAATCCTGCCATGTGGCTGATGCTGGTAGCCCTGGTCCTTTTTCCTTATTCTTAGCTATGTCCAGGCATCTCATCTATACCAGACTCTGCATGGGAGTGAAACTGAAGTGGGGTTTTTAATGAGGAAGCTGCTCACTCACCTGGCCCACATTTTCCTAATGAGGGGAACTCTCTTGGCACTTAGCTGCTGGTTCACGTATGAGATGATGTGATGACATAAGCAAAATGAAACTGTTCTTTCTACCTATTTTGTGCAATTATTCTCATGGTTTTTTTTTTTTTTTTATGTGGTTGAACCTTCTTGAATGGGTTTTTGAACTCTCTGAGTTATTTCATTAGGGGATAGATGTCTAATTGTTGTTTTTTGTTGAGGGACAAAGGCTAGGGATCTCCTACTCCACTAACTTGCTCATGTAATTTTCTTATAACTATTTGAAAACGATAACAACTTATTTTCAATCTCATTTAAAAACTCTACTCCATTAATCTTTCCTTCCCTGACTTTGTGTCATTACAAATTATAACTTTTTATATTTTGTATCTAATAACACAGTTTTAAAGTTAAATTTATTTTAATGCTTTTATTTTTAAAAGTCTATACCATAATTAAGTAGTGTATGCATTATCATTATAGTATTACAGGATTATATATTTGTCTATTTTACCTTTACCAGAACTGTTGATATTTTCATATGCTTCATTTTGCTATGTAGCATCGTTTCCCTTCAACTGGAAGAATTCCTTTTAATAATTATTGTAAAGCAGGTCTAGTGTTGACAAATTTCCTTTTTTGTTTATCTGAGAAAGTATTTATTTTTCCTTCACTCTGAAGAATAGTTTTGCAAGATATTGTATTTTTGTTTGGCCATTTTATTTTCCTTTCAGCACTTTGAATATATCATCCCACTCAGGTTGACTTGAAATATTTCTGCTGCAAAATTCACTGATAATTATGTGGCAGCTTACTTGTAGGTGAGAAATTGCTCTTTTTCTGGCTGGTTTCAAGATTCTCTCTACGTCTTGGATTTTTGACAGTTTAGCTATAATGTATCTTACCTAATATGGATCTCTTTGGGTTATCTTTACTGAAACCTTTGAACTTCTTGAATTTGGAAGTCCATTTCATTTTGGGGAATTTGGGGGCTATATATCTTCAGATGAGTTCCTTGCCCTTTTATCTTTTTTCTTCTTCTGGAACTCCCATAATGTGACTATTTGTCTGCTTGATAATATACCATAAATGCTTTAGGATTTCTTCACTTTTCTTATTTTTTTTTCTTTTTATCCCCCTGACTGGATATTTCAAATGACCTATCTTTGAGTTTACTATGCTTTCTTTTAATTGATCAAGTCTGCTATTGAGCTCCTCTGGTGAATTTTTCAAATCGCTCATTGTATTTATTAGTTCTAGAGTTTGTTTCTTTATAGTTTCTACCTTTTGTAGTTATTCTCATTTAATTTATGCTTTATTTTCCAAATTTTATTTAGTCTGTATCTGTGTTCTCTTGTAATATACTGATCTTCTTTAGGAATATTTTGAATCTTTGTCAGGTAATTCATATCTCTTTGTAAGTTCAGGGTTAGTTTTTGTAGATTTATTTCTTTGAGCTATAGTTCTCATTTTATTCATTTGCTTTCTTATTTTGTTCTGTGATACATGCATCTAAAAAATACCCATTTCTCCCAGTCTTTCATACTGGCTTTGTACAGTGGAAGACCTTAACCAATTAGCCCAGCTAAAAATTCTCAGGGTCACTCAAACCTCCTCTGAGGATATGTGTTCTCTGGACTTGTACATGTAATTTCCTAATTAGAAAGGTTTGTTGGTGACTTTTTAATAGTTTGTAATCTCTTGCTGCTTCTGGTATCTGTTCACTGCACTACAGTTTACCTGACACTGAACAAGCCAGTTCTCTTTTATTCTTAGTGGCCCCTATGCATCAAAAGTATACCAGTTCTCAAGTCAGGAGATACAGAAATCAGTCCCTTGGGTGTTCCCCCAAAAGCTGGAGCATTGAATGTACATTTTAATCTTCTTCTTGTTTGCTTCTAAGGGAGAATCTGTGATTTGAGTTTTTCTTTCCAATTGCACAATCTGTGCTGTCTTCTGGAAAGGTCTATCGCAGTCATAATGAAATGGCTTTCTAAGATGTTTCAATGCATCTATTCTTGGTTTTTAACTTGTCTGTAGTACTGCAACTTCTTAACTTGTTTCTGGAGTTCTCATAAAGGCTTTTGGGACCATATACTGTTGTTATCTTTGGTGGTATCTTTGCGGGAGAATGAAGACCAGGCCTTCCCATTCTGCCACCTTGGTGGCTTATTAGTAAAAAACAAATTGAAAACTTTACTTTTTGGTGCTGTGTGTTACATTTACATCACTTTGAGACTAATTACAAAGCAATGTAATATAGGATTACATTTATTGTTTTCTTTTGGATTCAATCTAAATAAATGCACTTTTGAATTTGTATTTGAATCAGTAGTTTGAAATCTAATTATTCAGATAAATGATGACATCTTTTTGACATAAATGCTGTCAAGTTTGCTGAAAATGAATATTTATATTTATTTAACTTGAGTTTTATCAGTTGGATTATTTTCAAGTATGCCGAAAATTGTTATTTAGCTTCATTTAACTTGAGTTTTATATTAGGTAGAATATTTCTGTCTACACTGGAATGGAGTTTTCCCTAAAATACACTTTTTAGAAAGTAGTTGGATATTCTTCTTATAAGATCACTAGTCCTATTAGATCAGGGCTCTGCCCTTATAACTTTATTTAACCTTAATTACCTCTTTATAGGTCCAGTATCCCAAATACAGTCGCTTTGGGGATTAGTCTTTCAACATATGAATTTTGGGGGGATACATTCACTCCATAGTACCTCTTTCTGGTCACCTCCACAGGCACCTTTATAGTTAGGTTGGCATCATTTGTCTAGTACTTGTCAATAAACTAAGAGCAAAAATGATACATGGGCCAAGGTGATTAAGAGTCATTTTTTTTCTTCTCTCCTTTCCTACTTTGGTGACCTGAGAGACCACATAGTTCAAATGATGTATTTCCAAGTTGAAGGAGAGGAGTGGGTAACTATTATGGAAAGTGTACCACACTGTAAGAGAAAAATGTAACTAGCATTAATATTTCTAAATTAGTTGTTATTTCAGTATAAAATATTCTAGAAGCCAAGATTTTTTTATCATCTTTTTGAATCTACATAAAACTTAATTAATTTTCTCAGGTCATATATAAAATACATGCTATATGGAAGAAAGTATTTAAGAAAGCAGCAGGAAGGAACAATAATGAAATATAGTAAATTGGTTATAATTTGATATTTGCCAGGACATAACTCTGACCTTTAACAAATCAGATAACTTCTCTGGACCTTGGTGTCCTCAAATAAAAATATTGGCCAGGTTGACGGAATATCATTAAGACTATTCAAATCCCTTAATATAACATAATATAAAATTAGAGAAAATATAATTTTTTTTGGCCATGGTAAGATATTAAAACTCTAAAACTGTATGAATATTTTAATCTGTTTTAATTTATACTGTTTTTATTTTTAAGATATAATCACCATAAGCATCAAATTTACTTATAAGAACAAAGACTTTAAATTATTTTACTGAAATCTAAAACCATAAATTTATTTTCATAGGGTTTTAAATACCTTTTAACAATAAAAATGTCAAAATACATGAAATATCACATAGGCATTTTATTGTCTATGTTCACTTGGGCTGCTGTAACAAACTACCATAGACTAGAAAATTTATTTTCTCACAGTTCTTCAGGCTAGCAGGCCAAAATCAATATTCCAGCAGGGTTGGTTCCTGGTGAGATTTCTCTTTCTGGCTTACAAAAGGCTATTTTCAGGCTATGTCCTCATATTGACTTTCTTATATGAATACTAGTCATATTGGAATAGGACCACACTCTCATGACCTCATTTACTATTGATGACTTCCTTTAAGAACCTGTCGCCAAATAGATCACAACAGGAGGTTAGAACTTCAACATATAAATTTTGAGGAGAAACAAATCAGTATATAATATTGCCATATTTAATATTTTTCTTTTCAAGTAAAAGTGATAAAATATGCTGAATTTGTTATTCACAGATATTGGCAACTGATATTTGGTATAAGATACAAGACATTTCAAAGTTCAATATCATATACTTTATCCTAAATTATTTTCAGATAAATTATTATCAGATAAAGTTTTTCCATTTTGACATCATTTTTTTTTCTTAAGCATCTTTAAGCTCCAATTTTTACTTTATAAAATGAGGAATAAACTGCCTATAGTTAGAGTATTATCTCATAAAACAAATTAAAAGTAGTTCTTAAAAAGCAATGAACATACTAAGCACAATAAAAGATTGTTATTCTCTTTACTGTGCAGATTAAATAAAATATTAGTTTCAATTTAATGCGTCCCCTAAGCAACTAAATAAGATAAGAGTTTAAATCTGAAAAAAATATAAGTTTAACAAGTTCAAAAGAAACACGATTGGAAAATGTATTGTTCTATGCTTACACTATAAAATTTGAAACTGTAAATTTTAGATGACCAGAAAACAGATTATTATTAACATTCTTCTGCATATTCTGCAGAAGACTTATATGTGTAGTTGTCATCAATGAAGCCCAGTAACAGCTTTTGAAGGAAGAAGCAGTGATGTAACCAGCATGAATATATGAGATTAAGATATTTCAGTGGCAAGAAGATCCAAATTGCTTCATTATAAACAGATTCCAAAGAGCCGTGCCACTGTGAATAACAACAGTATTACTACGTTTTCATATGATGAGAGATGTGAAATTATCTAGAAACAGCATATTTTACTATAAAGACTACAAAGTCCACACACACACACACACACACACACACACACGCACGCACAAAATTCTTTTGCCAAGAAACACCTCTGTTCCAAAGGCAGCCCTAGTGTTGGGCTTCCCACAGGACTTACTTCAGAAGGAAACTGGAGTAAGGGTATGAAAAGAAAGAATAATCCCAATAGTTTACAGCACTTGGCTACATCTGATTTATACTAAAAACATTCTCTTCCTTTTAAAATAAGCTTGTCTGCATGGGTTTCTATTCCTTGCAACCAATGCTATCTGGCAAATATGCATGCTATAATAACAAAGTGAGCAAGGGTTCTCCTATAGAAATAGAGAATTTGGAATTGTAAGCAAGTAGAAAAGACTCAGATATTTTGATTCCTACTTCTGTGCTCTTTAGACTAAAATTGTTGTATCATTGGGAAGCTTAGCTTTGTCAACAGCAACAAATAGTCTTACAAATTCTACTTATTTTTCTCTATGCTGAGTATAGATCATGTGTCCACAGGGTTATCTGACTTGTACAATTCAACAAGAAAGAAAGATACTTTAACAAGGGTAATAAAGATAAACTTTTCACCCTGAGCTCACATACACTTCTTTCCAAGGTGTCTGCAGGATTATTAGCTGCTTAATTTTGACAGGCCTCAGTAATATTCATAGATACTTTACTTAGTATATTGGTTTACAATTTAATAGTAACTCTCTTATATCAGCCTTGCATTAAATAAAGACACAACAAGATTGAATTGTAGCTTTACTGACTTCACAAGAATCACTGAAATACCTGACCCAGAATCATACGTCTAGATGTCTGGAATTTTTGAGTGCTAATTCAAAATTCTCTATTTCTATAAGAGAACCCTCGCTTTTTCTGTAAAGAAAAAATTTCAGTGGAGTCTTGATAAATGCATATGAAGTGCATAACGAATATGCTGTATGCTATATGAGGTCCTAAGAACCTTACTTTTAGAAACAAATGAAAAATCAGGGAGTTCCTTAAAAATACATAAAAAATGGGAAGGGTAATTGAAAAGAAAAGGCAATTTGTCTTGGTAACATTGGTAATAACTAAAGCTACAGATACATTTTATATCTCCAAAATATCAGAAATAGTAAGTGTTACTAAGAATAATCAGGCAAAATATCATAATAATCTGTACTCTACACTTTTTTATACCTCCATTTTGGAGTACATTATTCTTATATATGTAAAATGATTTTTATAAAGAATGTAGTTTTCAGATGTAATCCTTTACTTTCTGAGTGTAGTTTAAAAAAAAATTATTGTAGAAATGATTCCATGATGTAGAAATGTAGAAAGAAAGGTTGAAAAAATTAGGATTATATGAAGAATAAGTCAAATTGAAGTGTAGAATAGCAAAGAAAAATGTCAGGCTACAGACTGCTTACTGGGTCAGCACAATGACTGCCATAGTTGTTGATTAAAAGTTGAAAAAATAAGTGATTCAGGTGAATAAGGGTAGACATACAAAAGATAGAAACAAATGAAATGGGAATCCTGGATTGTTTTAGTTTTCCCACGACAACTGAAAAAGTAAATGGCTGTTCTACATGCATAAAATAAAACATGCAATTCAACGATACTTAAATCCTTTTAGCTTTTAAACTTTTCTTCTGCAATATACACACTTACTAAATATGTCATCATATTTATCACCATTTATTTTATATCTCTAACAACATATGAAACCATCTGAAAACAATCTGAAGTTTGCTGTAAAATATTTTTAAACTACCTAAATTGTGTTTATAAAACATTTACTTAGGGGTCATGGTAGTAGACCTCCCAGCATCCATGTAATCTCAGAAGGCTATATGTAGCCAGTCAGGTGAATCTCTCTCTCAATCGCTCTCTCTCTCTCTCTCTCTCTCTCTCTCTCTCTCTCTCTCTTTCTTTCTTTGGGTAGTGACTGTGATAGGAATGGACATGTATTCTAGTTCTGACCAAGGAGTCAAAACTTAAAATATGCCTGGTGTTCCTAGAAAGATTTTCTCATTTTTAATATAAAAACACAGAAAAGGATGGCTTCTTGACTTGTAGGATATCTGTGGCTTACCTGATTGTTAACCCTAAAACTATGGCAGATATTGGTCAATCATGAGGGAAAATAGTCTCAGAAAGAAAGAAGTTGATAATGAGGAAGTTAGAACAGGAAGAGGGAAAAGATCTAGACCTTCCATGATATTATTGAATTTCTGACCAAAATATATCTGGGAGTCTATGCTAAATATGGGCATCTTAGATGTGACAATAAATTTTTCTGGTGTTTTAACTGTTTTTAAGTGGATTTTTTCTGATTATTTCTCTTTAAAACGATTCATAAAAACATTTTAAATGTAAAATTCTCTTAACTGATTTCTTACTCATAAAACAACTGGGAAATAATTACCTAAATTAAAAAAAAAAGTATATGTAATGTATATATAAAGAGGTTATATGTATATCTAACCAATGTTTTGATTTAATCTAATTATTTAATACATTCTTTTTTTTTTGAAAGGTATTTCTCAAAGTCAAATAATAGCAAAGATTATTCTACCTAAACCTGCCTCTTCTCCTTGGATGTCCTCTGCTATCTGAGATCTATCAAGGTTTTGGTGGGGAGGGGAGAAGGTTGTTTGCTTGCTTTTTAATCCTTTTATTGACAATATCTATATCCACACTTGAGCCTATCTCCCATCCCTTTCAATAGGTCTCTGCTCCTTTTACCCCAGTGCTGTCCTTGCAGATCAATAGCTTTGTGTAAATGAATGAAAGTTTTCCTCGAATTCAGAGGGATTACAGCTAGTATATTTTTCCATTTTACTGCATCTTTAATGTGAGAAAAAAATTCATAATTAATATATCCAACTGAGTTTTCATTGATTATATTTTAGTAGTCATCATGTGGGAACATACTACTTTAATCAATTTTAGGGAATTGACAACCTGTCTGTAAAGGTGAAGAGGGATATCTATTACAAGGGCACATTTTCCCAAGAGGTCTCAGGATGATTCTGTGAAGCTAAGCACATTATTCCATTTATTTATCTTTTCAATTTCCTCACAGTACATAATAAAGATGGTATTGTTTGGGGAGACGTAAAACATGAAAAAGTACTTTAAAAGTTTTTTTGTTGTTCTAGGATAATGATCCTATTAACTTTAGTTACTCCAGTTTTCTTATCCAAGCAATTGGGAAATAGGGACTATTAGAGTCTTTGGTAATGTATGCTATATTTTCATAAAACTTCTTAATTTATTGCCTTCAATGTATTGAAGTTAGAAAAACAAACGTACTTTTTTTTCATCAAAAATGGCCTGTACTTCTGTCATTTTTATATATCAGGTTTAGAATGAATGGTCACTTGAGAATATAAATGAACTAAGACATTGAATTCCCTTAGATTGTCAAATCAAAAGCAATGACAGAATAAAACAAACAAACAAACAAAAGTATTTACCTAAACAGCAAAACAACGTAGAAATAATGTATTATTTATGCTATAAATAGAACATAATTTCATCTCTAAGCTAAAATAAATGATTTATGTACTCAGTCACACCTTTGTGGCCCATCCCCCCTTGAGTATATATATATATATATTCTTAATAACCACTAATATTTAAAAATTAGTTTTAATATAAATCTAAAATAATTTATTCAAAACACATAGAATGAAATGATTTCAAAATTTCATTTCTCTTTTACAAAGATAAGATTGTGTATATATTTAATATGTAATAATCTCATCAGAATCTGGATCAGCATCCCATAATCATTCATATTTATGCAATAGAAGATATAAATATTCACAATATATTAGACTATAACCTCTTTTCATTTCAGATCAGGGTTTGGCAACAAAATATTTATTTTAAATATCTGAAAAAAGTCTTTTCATTTTCAGATTTTTGATAATGAAAAAGTGGATAAAGGATTTAAAAGCTTTATTTAGTTTAATATATATCTCATGATAGATATTTAATAAATGTTTGCTAAGTAGTTCTGGATTGGGAACTAATTTAGTATTATAATGAGAAAAACACAGGACTATAAGTAAGATGATTTTCTAGTCTCATCTCTTTACTTGAGTCCTCTAGATATTGGCAGGTCATATTTATTTATTTTTTTTAATCAATGTAATTTTGACATTGAGAAAGGAGGAACCCAAAATTGGCATACATCTCTTTAGATCTCATGTACATAAATATAAATATGTTCATGTCTCCCTCTGTTCATTTGATACCCAAGATGAAGGTCACTAAATAATGCCAAAATATATGTATCTGCATATTGTTTTATATTTTCATATTAATTTAATGGACTCTTACTGATTTTCAGCCAAGTAAATAGTAGATTTCATATTCCTCAATTATATTTTATTTCAAATATGCATGTTGTGTGAATACAGAGACCAAGGAATGTCAATATCAAGTAAATTACATTGACAGCTTTTGAGCAAACTAAGCTTTTGGTAGGACCTGCATTTTCAAATTTTCCTATCTCTGCTACATGGTTTAGGTCAAAAAACCTTTAATTACATGTTTTAGACATTTAATTTATATAACAAAAATATTTCAAAGGGCCAAATTTAAATTCCACAGTGTATACAAACCTAAAGGGTTAAAAACATGTCTGAGCCAAATTGGAAGTAATTAATTTAGTAATTGTCAAGAATGAATAAGTAGAGCATGAGAAAGAACATTTGTTATGTGCATAAGAAAGACTCTGGATTTCCAATTAACATTAAAGCAGCATCAGCATATTCTACACAATAATTGTCACCCTTTGTCATGTGTGTGTGTTTTTGTTTGTTTGTACCCCCTCACACTGCTTTAGCTATTCTCACGAAGGTGCGATTATTCCTGGCCAGCTAAGAAGGATCATGGTTTATGCTATGTTTACTCCTATTCCTACTGATAATGACAGGCTTTTATTATGTACTTAATACAAACCATGCTGAAAACCTTCTATGGATTATCTCTTAATTTCAGCACAGTCCTATGAAATAAATAGTATTTTTATATTAATTTTGCAAATAGAATATTATATGGCTTTGTAAGGCCATTGGATAAGTGGCTGTGCCTCCATGTTTAATTTCCATGTTATAAACTCTTCTGTAACTCATACTTTATATCACATTTTACCATTTTTCAAACACTTTTGTGTCCCTTGTCTCAATATCAACAAACCAACCCTATATAATTGTTATCTGGATTGCACATGAGGGAATCAAGATAGAAAAACTAAGTTGCCATGATGACAAAATTAGAAAGTCATTCACTTCCTAACTAAACATGCCTCTTTTTCTATTCTTTAATAACTCAAAATTATTTTTATTTAAAAAGGTATAAAGTAAAGCAAATTTTGTGTAGCCCATGGTTTGTTGTAGTCTCACATATTTTTCTAACTTTCCATTGGTTATATGCATAGATAAAATTGAGGTTAAAATAAAATTTTATATTCCCCTCTATTTAGAAAAATTAATAAATTCGACCATTTTGTAGCAAATAGATGAAACTGAGCAGGGCTACCTTTTCAGAAAGGACATGAATTGTCTATCTCATAGTCCCCACCATTTCATTTGTTTTACATTGGCACTATGTCACTTATTAAGATGCCTGCATCTGAGCTTAGTTGAATCTTATATAGTTGAATCTGTGTGTCAGAAGAAACTTTCTTTCATTAGATTGCACGCTGTTTCTTTTAACTGGAATATGAATCTCTGTACCCCTCCTCCACTTACGAAATTAAATCTTCTAAAATACAAGTCAATTTATTCTCTATTAATTCCTTGATGATTTTAGCACATTATGACAACTATTGTTTCCAACCCTATCAAAGCAAAAATTACATTAGACAATGTTAAACAGGGAAGGAGGACTTTAGGTAAGCCTACTGCACTAGCGGAGAAAGACCAGAATACAGACTTAGCTCACCTCTGTTAAACAAAAGGCAGAGATTGAGCTAGTCCAAAACTACAATAGGATGATAGGAGAAAGGTTGATCAATGGGACATGTAGATCCTATTGAGTTACTTCTGAGCTTGCAACTTTTTTTCTTTGTAATTTGGCTATCTGTGTTTGGTCATTGGTGCTGCCCCATTGAGTGTCCCTATAAGTCCACAGAAACTAGGACGTAGGGTGCTACTTCCTCGATGATTACATTATAAAAGAATGTTATTTCTTGTTGCTTACATTAAAAATTTTGAAGTCATGCTTAACTCTATTCTTGATTTCCCTCTTCTACTTTCAATTTTTCAATAAATTATCTTCCCTTTGCCTTCAAAACTATATACAGAATTATAACACTTTTTGCTGCCTCTGCTACTACTTTAATTCTAAGAAACATCACCTACCAATTTTCTACAAATTCTTCTCCCTTCCTACACATTTCTTTTCCATTCTACAGTCCATTCTAAATACAAAATCTAATAAAAAAATTTTTGATTATATCGTGTCACTCCTTTGTTCATTTCTTTTTTTCTATTTGGTGTCTGAAATAGTATTTTGCACATAACAGGTACTTAGATTTATTTTTGTTAAATAACTGAATGCAGATGTCACATGCATCTTCAGGTTGCCTTATGATCTAAAATAGCTACTATTACTCAAATTTTTATATCCACATTCTAGATTTGAAGAACAAGAAAAAAAAGGAATAGCATAAAGGCTTTTGCCCAATGACTGTCCTTATTTAAAGGAAATCTTCCAAAAATTTCATAGAAAAGCATCCATTCCTTTTATTAATATAACAGTATAGATGGTTCCTCTCCGTGAATCTGGGAGGCTTGTGGTTATAGCAAAACTGATATGATTTAAGTTCCAAAACCTAACTCATAAAAGTCTATATAATACTTTTCCATTCCCTTTGGTACATTTGTTCTCATGACCAGTTTACCACAGTGTGGAGATGCCAAGACTGCATTGAAAGGACATTGTGTAGATGTTCTGGCAATAGACCTTGCTGAAGTCTCAGTTCAGAGTATTAAACACTCGATGTATGAGGAAAACTCCTCTAGATCACAACAGCCTCCAGGTATTGGGTCTTTCTAGGAGAGGCCCTAGATCAAATAGAACAGAGATAAGACCTCTTCATGGTGACTTGTTAAAATTAATGGCTCTCAGAATCCAAGAGCCTAATAAAATTGTTGTTTTTATTCCACCAAGCTTTGGAGTGGTATGTTATGTAGCAATAGGCAACTGGCACATGTGTATTAGATTAGTGTTTGGGCTTTAAAATATAATCAAGTTTTAGTCATTAATTGTTCACCTAACATGCCACAATTTCTTTTATCTTATTGTAATTTCTAAAACGTGGATGTAGTTTTAGCTTTTTAATAATGGGTACACAAATGGTGAAAGTATTAAGACCTTTTATCTTAGAAGCTAATTATTTTATCCCATACTTTTTGACTGAGCATAGAATTGTTTCTTGAAAATTAGCTCTTGAGTATTCCAATGCTTTGCTCTGTCATAGCCATGAGTCTGATGCCACCTGATTCTGAATATTTTGATGAAACTTGGATTATTTCTTCTCTGGAAGATTTTACAATGTTTTCTTTATATCCTCAGTGCTACAATTTTATCATATTCTGTCTCAGCATGAGACTTTTTAAAATTCATTAAACTGAGCATTCAGTAGATACTGTTATTCTTGAAAACATTTTGTTCTCAGTTTTGTAGAATGATATTGTCCTTTTTGGGTAATTTCTCTTCCACTATTTTATTTGTTTTCTCCTTCAGGAACTCCTATTATTAAAATCTTGGGTTGCTTACATTAATCCTCTGGTTTTCTTTATTTTTTTTCTTTTCATCAGCTTTCTGAAATGTGTTCTCAATTGTAATTTCCCAATGTTCTTATCCTCTGTGTTCTTTGTACTTGGGAAAAAAAGTGTGTATGTATTTTGTTTTGTTTCTTCTGTGGTTCTCTCTTTTCATAAGCTATTTCTTTGAGTCATAATTTTGGCAATGTTTTCATATGTAAGGTTTAGGTAATTAAAGTAAAAAAAGCACCTCCTATGCTGTGTAAATGGGTTTTCTAGAACAGATTTTAATTTTTTGAAATTTCAAATAGTCATAATATATTTTTATTATTGTTTTATTATTAGTTTCAAGTATACAGTACATTGGTTAGATATTTACATAGTTTATGAAATGATCCCCCTGATTTTCTTCTGTCCTCTAGCTCTCCACCTAGCCATTACATTACCGCTGACTGCATTCTCTATGCTGTGCTCCCCATCCTCATGAGTAACTATCAACTACAAATTTGTACCCTTCAACCTTTTCTCCCAGCCCCCCAACACCTCTCTTCTCTAGCTATCACCAGATTGTCCTCAAATTTGTGTTTATTTTCAAATAGTTTGATCTTTTTGTTTCTTAGATTTTATGTATAAGTAAAATCATATGGTATTTATCTTTGTCTGATTTATTTCCCTCAGCATAATAACCTGTAGGTCCATCCACGTCATCATGAATAAGATTTCAATTTTTTATGGCTGAATAATAGTCCATTGTGTATATGAATCATAACTTCTATTGATGGCCATTTAGGTTGCTTCTATATCTTGGCTATTATAAATGATGATGTCATGAACATAGGGGTGCATAGATCTTTACAAATTTTTGTTTTGGATTTTTTTTTGATAAATACCCAGAAATGCAATTTGCTGGGTCAAAAAGTATATCCATTTTTATCTTTTTGAGAAACCTCCAGGTTGCTTTCCACAATGACTATACCAATTTGCAATCCCACCAACGATGTATGAGGGTTCACTTTTCTCCACATCCTCATCCACACTTTTTTCTTTATTTACAGAAGATTTATTTGATGATAGCCATTCTGACAGGTGTGAAAGGATATCTCATTGTGGTTTTAATTTACATTCTCTGATGATTAGTGACTCTCAGCATCTTCTGATATGTCTATTGACCATCTGCATTTCCTCTTTGGAGAAGTATCTGTTCAGGTCTTCTGCCCATTTTTTAATTGGATTGTTTGTTGTTGTTAATTTGTATGAATTCTTTATATATTTTGGATATTAACTCCTTACCAGTTGTATCAAAAGTGAATATCTTTTCCCACTCAGTCAGTTGTCTTTTTGTTTTATTACTGGTTTTCTTTACTGTACAAAAACTTTAGTTTAATACAGTCCCATTTCTTTATTTTTTTCTTATACTTCCCCTGCCCAAAGAGATATGTTCAAAAAGGAATTGCTAGTAGCAATATCAGAGAGGTTACTGCCTATGTTTTCTTTCAGAAATTTTATGGTTTGTGGTCTTACATTTAAATTTTTAATTCATTTTGAGTCTATTTTTGCATATGGTGTAAAATGATAGTTCAGTTTCATTTTTTATATTTATCTGTCCAATTTTCCCAATACCATTTATTGAAGAAACTGTCTTTATGCCATTGTGTATTCTTGCCTCTTTTGTCATATATTTAGTGAGTATTCAGGCATGGCTTTACTTCTGAGCTTCCTATTCTGTTCCATTGATCAAGATATATGTTTTTATGCCAACTATGCTATTTCAATTACTATACCCTTGTAGTATAGTTCGATATCAGGTAGCATGTTACCTCCAACTTTCTTCTTGTTTCTCAAGATATCCTGTGGCTATACGAGGTTTTTTATGGTTTTATATAAATTTTAAGATTATTTGTTCTAGTTCTCTGAAAAATGTTATTGTCATTTTGATAAGGATTACATTGAATCTATAGATTGCTTTGGGTAACATGGCCATTCTAATGATGTTGTTTTTTTTTTTTTCTACCTATGAGCACAGTCTATGCTTCCATTTATTTGTACTTCCTCAATTTCTTTTTTCAATGACATAAAACTTTCTGATAACAGGTCTTTTACTTCCAAAATTAATTTTATTCTCAGTTATTTTATTGTTTTTGATGAAATTGTAGATGGGACTGTTTTATCAATTTTTTATTTCTGAAAGTTCATCATTAGCATGTAAAAATACCACTGACTTCTGCATATCAATTTGTATCTTGCTACTTTACTGAATTCATTGATCAGTTCTAACAGTTTTCATGCAGAATCTTTAGAGTTCTCTCTATATAGCATAATATCTGCAAATACCAAAAATTTTACTTCTCCATTTCTAATTTGGATAGGTTTAATTTCACTTTCTTGTCTTATTTCTGTGGCTAAGACTTCCAATACTATGTTGAAGATGAGTGGTGAAAGTGGACATCCTTGTCTTGTTCCTTATCTTAAGGAAAATGCTTTTAGCCTTTCCTCATTGAGTATGATGTTAGCTGTCGGTTTGTCATATATGTCTATTCCCACTTTGCTGAGAGTTTTTATTGTAAATGGATGCTGGATTTTTCTACATCAACTGATATGATTATATGATTTTTATCATTCAGTTTGTTAATGTGGTGTATCACATTAACTGATTTGAGGATATTATACCAAATTTGCATCCCAGGAATAAATCCCACTTGATCATGTATATGTTATTTTTAATGTATTGAATTTGGTTTGCTAATATTTTGTTGAGGATTTTTGTATCAATGTTCATGACAGATATCAGCTTATAACTTTTTTTTTTTGTAATGTCTTTGACTAGTTTTACAATCAAGGTAATGGTGGCCTCATTAAAAGAATTAGAGAACCTTACCTCTTCTTGTACTTTTTAGAATAGTTTGAGAATAACAGGTGTTAGTTCTTTGAATGTCTCACAAAATTTGCCTCTGAAGCCGTTGATCCAGGATTTTTGTTTTGTTGGCGTTCTTTCATTATTGATTCGATTTCATCGGTGGTAATCGGTTAGTTCAAATTTTCTGTTTCTTCATGACTCAGTATTGGGAGAGTGTATGTTTCTAAAAATTTCTCCATTTCTTCCAGATTATCCAATTTGTTAGTGTATAATTGCTCATACTCTTTTCTTATAATCTTTTGTATTTCTGTGTGATATATTCTTAATAAGCCAGGAAACTTAGACTTTCTTTGTAATAGCTCTCAATTCTCTTACCTTCTTAATTATGAAATCTATTTAAAAATGTATTTCCTGAATCATTTCAAGTTTATCACAATGAAAATATCAAAGTTGGCAGGTTTTTGCATGTATGGGAAGTGAAGGAGACTGAGGAGTGTAAATGGAAATGTTCTCTAAATAGTTGTCCTTAATTATTCACATGGATTTTACCCTTCTCTTTTTTTTCTTTGTGATCCTAAAGAGTCTGCGTTAAAATTCTCTCTGAAGCTTCTTTGAAAAAATGACTCCTGTTTTTATTACTGCCTTCTCCTCCACATATTATTTTTTCTTATCAGATTATTCATCTAAACAATCTCATTCATACCTCTCTTTCTCAATTTTCTTTTTTAAAATATATTAGCTAATAACATTCTCATTTATTCACATCCTCTTCACTCTTATATTGCTTCAGTAGGGTTCACAAGGGAAAAGCCAGGTAATGACTGCTCAGTTCTGCCTTCAAAGCTATGAACTACACTGGTTGTTAAATTTGTTTATTCTAATCTCAGTGGGGAGTATGTTCATAAGAACAAAGGACTAAAAAACTGCTGACAAAAGTGTAGGTACTTCTTTAAATGATTTGACATGAGAGATATATTATTTTTTAGTTTTTTTTTCTTTAATTTTT
This sequence comes from Cynopterus sphinx, assembly GCA_030015415.1. Classification (NCBI taxonomy): domain Eukaryota; kingdom Metazoa; phylum Chordata; class Mammalia; order Chiroptera; family Pteropodidae; genus Cynopterus; species Cynopterus sphinx. Next base: position 100,844,680 of record CM057382.1, on the reverse strand, counting down.
GGTACAAGCATATTTGTTGAGAAAGAACATTTTTTCTGTCTGTAAACATAGAGAAATAGTTGAGAAATGACTGTGTTTCTGAAACTCAATGAAAGATGAACCAATGAAAGATGAAATTTACAAAAGTACCAAAAATGGTAAACATGCTAAAAGAGATTCATAGGTAAAATGCTTTGAGATATTAGCATTCAAAAATAATTAGATTACTATCTGAGGAATACAAAAAAGCATTAATATGAAGGTGGCATTTGTGAAGGAGGAGCAAAATTTGGTATGTGGTAGAGGGAAGGGCAGTGGATAGTCATTCTAGAAAACAAAAAAAATATTGCAAAGAAGTGAAAGCATTTGGAAAGTAAAAAATATTCAGAAGAATCAGTGAATAGTAAATTTTAGTTGGAGCAAAAGTTTTATGGCAAAAAATATCATAGGCTGTGACCATAACATTGAGTATGTGCATAACTCCAAGTCCTGTAGGCCAAGGGTCCCCTGAGCCACAGATCATCACCAGTTCTTATCCTGTTAAGAACTGGGCCACACAGCAGGAGGTGAGTGGAGGGTGATTGAGGGAAACCATCCCTGGTGCTAAAAATGTTGGGGACTGCTGCTATAAGCAATAAATGAATTATTAAAAATACTTATGCACCAAAATGACAAGAGAAGATTGGCATTTCAGTAAGATTATTTTAGGAAGTGAACAAAATTGGAGAGAAACATTTTTACATAACATTAAGAGAGGGTAGCTTTTGTCAGAATGGAGAGGTGGTATAATTGCAACAGATATTGAGGAACTCATATACAAGACATTAATTCACTAAAAGCAGAAACTAAAAACAGGAACAAATCAAATTTTGAACCAGGATGACAGGAAATTTGGTGAAGTGATTTATAGATGTGTTTGAGAAGAAAAATTATAACTTCTGTTTTTCGACATGTTACAGTTATGAATTTGTAAACACATTGATATTGAGACATATAGCAAGCTATAGGTGAATTATATGAATAAAATTAAGAAAATATGTCTGAGATATTGTTACATATTATGAAATATCTACAAAGCATAGACAGTGCTTTCAGAAATAGAATAGCAGAGAGGTTAGAACAAAATGTAAAAGAGAGAAAGAGACTCTTTGAGTTTAATTTTATTTTAGGAGCTGGAGAAGATAGAAGCACCAGAGAAGACAGGCAGCAGTTTCATAAGAGGCAGGAGGAGGTCTAGGAGTTGATAGTATTCCAGAAGTCAAAAGAGGAGAATGTTTCAGGAATCAACACCAATAGTGATCAAACATCTGCCAGGGAAAACAAAGAAAATGCTTTTAAAGAGAAGGTCATTGGATTTTATTGCTGACAGTTTTTAACCTCTGTCATTATAAGATAATAATGGACAGAACTGTATTTTTATTTTGACTATTTGAATACCAGTCTTATGAAACAGGGAATACAGTATATATATTTTGTAGGAAATAAAAACCAAAAAAAGTGCTAAAAGTTATAGGGAAACAATTTTTTAAAACTTTTATTCTCATATTTACAAATTGAGTGAAACCTTAAAATAATGGCTTAGGTGGTAGTGAGTCTCAAGAAAGGCAGAGTGATTGTAAAACTTGTAGAGATTCAGCGTGAACTGATACTCTAGTCAGATAAATTACTTGGTGTTTATAATTGAGCACTAAAGTGGTGTGGCAGTTAAATATTGTCTTCTTGAATGGTAATAAGAAAGATTGGCAGAGGGTCAGGACCAGAACATTCTGCTTTCTCTTGTCTGGTCCCATTATTAGACAATCCATTCTCATGTCAGAGGGTGTATCACTTCTGACATCTCTCTCCACTCTCATTGAGCTATTTATTCAGCTGCTGACCTTTTTTCCATTAAAATCATTGTTGTCCTAATTACAATCTATTCTGTTCAGCATTTTTATGATATCTGTCACTTAGGAAATTAACACAGTCATACAATTAGTGTAGTCTGATACTTGAAAGATATAACTTTCTAAACTGCTAAAGATTACAGACATCTCATGAGTACTTGCTGTTTTGTTAGTGAGTTTATGAGAAATGGAGAAAAATGATAGCCTTATCATTTTAATATAAACATATTATTTATTTGTAAAATTTGGTTAATGTCTGCATCTTAAGTGACATAAACACTCAGGTAATATGTATTATTTAGACTGGCTTAAGTATAGGAAGAGAGTAGGTGTATTTCTCTACAAAATGCTATTTAAAGCCATTTGACAAGAAACTCAGTCACTGAAATATCATCAGTTTAGGTACACTACAATACTTCCATAGCAAAAAATAAATAAATAAAAAATGCTTTATGTATCTCTGCTATGTCACTTGTGAAATGAAGATAACGATATTGCTTGCCATTTGTTTCACAGGGTTATAAGAATCAAATGAGATAATTCTTGTGAAAGTAGTTTGTAAACCTTAATTATAAGACCCAGGCTGCTGCCTAGCAAGAGTGGTCCCAGAATTCCAAAGAGAATCTGGGTAGGCAAGATCATAGGAGGGAGTGTGTTCCCAGAGAGAGAGCACAAAACTCAAAAAGCATTAGTGAAAAAGGACTTCAGAATGCTTTTTCCAGAAATTCATTAGTGTCAAGTTTTTACTGTTTTTTTTAATTAATTTTTTAAAAGAATAATACAGTAAATGTTTCATTAAATATGTTTATTTAAAGTAAAATTTTTATTTGGAGATTATATTCTTTCTACATTCATGGGGAAGGGTTTTACCTATATATTATTTTCTAACATTCTTAAATGTTTGTCTTTTTTATCATGGTATAATTTAGTAACAGTAAATTTCGTCCATTTTAATTATACATTTTGATGAGATTTTTATAATTTTATATAAAAGTGTGCCCAGCACAATGTGCTTTAGAATATTTTTATCACCCCAAAAATTCCCTTTACCTTTTATAATCAATCCTCTCCCACCATACCCTGCCTCACTGATCTGCTTTCTGTCATTATAATTTTGCCTTTTCTGACTTTCATATAAAAGGAACCATACAATACATACATAGTTTTTTTGTATCTGCTTCACTTAGCCTATTGTTCTTGAAATTTAACCATGTTTTGCATCTATTGCTGGCTTGCTCCTTTCCATTGCAGAGTAGTATTTGATTATACCAATACAGCACATTTTGTTTACCCATTCACCAGTTGATAGACATTTGGGCTGTTTTGGTTTGAGTTATAATAAATAAACTTCCTTAACTTTCAATTACAAGTCTTTGAATAATCATGTGTTTTCATTTCTCATGAGTGTACAGGGTTGAAATTGTTAGATTATATTGTAAGTGTATGTTAACCTTTAAGAAACTGCCAAACTGTTTTCTAAAGTAGCTTTGATATTTTACATTTTCATTAATATTTGAGTTCCTTTTACTCTGCAACCTTGCCAACACTTGGTATTATTAGTCTTATTCATTTTAGTCATTCCAGTGGGCATGTAGGGGTATTACTTTGAAGTTTTAATTTGCATTTTCATAATCACTAATGACAGTGACCATATTTAAGTTTGTCTCTTCGATAAAGGGTCTGTTTAAGTCTTTTGCCTATGTTTAAATTGCATTGTCCGTATTCTTATTTTATAGTTTTAAAGTTCTTAACATATTCTGCATGCAAATCTTTTGAGATAGATGTTTCCCAAATATTTCCTACACATTTTCATTTTCTTGAGTATTTTTGAAGAAAACAAATTTATAATTTTAATTGAGTATAATTTATCCATTTTTGTTTTTTATATTTGTTCTTTTTGTGGCCTACCAATTATTTGCTTAACCGGAAATCATGCAGAGGTTTTTAATGACTTCTTCTGAAACTTTTATAATTTAAAAACATTTTTAGGTTTATGATCCATTTATTGTTATATTTTATGTATGGTATAAAGATGTAGGTCCCTTTTAAAAATAGACAGCCAACTTTTCAGCACCATTTGCTGAAAATATTATTAATAACTTATTGAATTACTTTGGCATAGTTGTCGAAAGCTAATTTACCATATATGTGTAGGTCTCTTTCTAGACACTCTCTTTTGTTCTATTTGTCAACACGTTTATGTTAATGCCAACACTTACTTGATTAATGTAGCTGCATAGTATATCTTGAAATCAAGTTGTATAATTCTTTCACATTTGTCTTTTATTTTTGAAATTTCATTACCTATTTCATAATGTTTCATCTCCACATACATTTTTCAAAGTTTGTCAGTTTTTACAACAACCTTTCTGGATTTTGACTGGGATCACATTGACTCTATAGATCAGTTTAATAAGACTATAAGAATTATGTCTCTTTTATGTGGTTTCTTCTGATCATGAATATAACATCTCTTTATTTAGGTCTTCCTTAACTTCTCTTCATGTTTTGTATCATACATATTTTATATATATGTGTGTGTGTTTGTGTGTATATATGTATATATGTATACATGTATATATGTATAAATATATGTATATATACTTCATTAAATTAATCACTGATTATTTAATTTTTATGCTATTGTAAATGGTATTTAAAATTTTTAAATTTTAATTGTTTACTTCTTAGCATATAGAAATACAATAGACTCATATAACGACTATGAATTCTGTGAATTTACTCATGCTTTAGTTTCATAGCTATTTTCGTGAATTCCTTAAGATTTTCTATATAGATAATCATGTGGTCTAAAAATAAGCATTGGATCTTGCTTTCCAGTCCACAGGCTCTTTTGCATGCATTGTAACACTGACTTTGATCTCCTGTATAATATTTAACCATAATATTTAAGGTAAACATACATACTTTATTTAAAATGTGAGGAATAAAACATCCAGTTTTTCACCATGAGGTAGGTTGTTAGCTGTAGATATTTCTTATATTCGCTTCATCAGACTGAGGAAGTTTATTTCTATACTTAGTTTGATGACTTATAATGTATATGTACTGAATTTTATCAAAGATTTTTTCTGCTTCTGTTTCTTTTTATTCTTTTAATGTGGTGAATTACCTTGATTAATTACTGAACATTAAGCCAGTTACTGAAATAAGCCCTTCTTGGTCATGATGTATTATAATTTTTTTTATATTTTTGGAGTTTATTTGTCATATTGGTATATTGTTGAATTCATTTTACTGAATTTGGTTTGATTACAATTTAGTGTTTACTGACCTTACAAAAATGGTTAAAAATGTATAAGGTAAAGGCATTGACTCATAAGGTTAAGTCTATTTAACATAAATGCTTATTTTTTAAATTTGTAGATTATATATTTTCTGATTTTTTGTCTGTACATTGTTTTCAACATTGTTTTTTCTTGAGTTATTAACACAAATTCAAAATTTTAGTAATCATTTTAGAGACCCATCCATTACACTTGTGTTATGAGAGATGAGATTTAAGGGAAAATATGTTTACTCTCTGAAAAAATAATAATAAAAAAAACCACTTTCTATGTATTAAGGTCAGAACTCTTACGTAATGTTTAATACTCCATTTTCAATTTTCAGTAAGTAATAATCTCAGTAAATCTTTTCCTTCTCTCTCCCTCCCTCTCTGTCTCTTTCTCTCACTCTCCTCCCCATCTCTCCCTTTTTTCCTCTCACCTCTCTCTCTCCCTCCCCATCCCAATATAGTATGCAGCCTCAAAGTAATATAATTTACATATGTAATTCCCCTATCTTCCAAGTATTAACAAATGTAAAGGGCATCCACAAATTATTGAAAATGGGACTATAGAATAAAAAATTCATGACATATAATTTATGCTCAAGATATTGAAATAATTGAATTAAGTAATTAACCCCCGAAATGAGATTGATGTATTGGAGATTTATTTTTTGACTAACAGCCAGTGTTAGCTTTTGAAAGAGTTTACTATACAAGAAACATGCTTGCAAGATCCTCTTTATTAAAGCTGTTTTTTTAAAAACATTTTTGTTTGTTTAAAATGTCAATGTGAGAAATATATGCATTTTATGTAATGGATGCTCAAAATTTATATGTATACATTCATTTTCTAAAGCTCATGTGTGATAAATCCACATGAAGTAGATTTTAACTTTCAATATTACATCAAGAAAATTTTATACAAACAATGACAAATTAAGTTAATAGAAAAGCCAAGAGGTAAAAAACTAGATTGAAATGTAGCCTTATGCTTTAATAAATTTCTGATATAGGAAACCTCTAAAGTAGCAAAAATATTCAACTATCCTGGGGTATTTCAAATATATTTTTGGGTTCCCTTAAATCAGCCTCAATACTGAGTCTAGGATTTTGTTTAACTTCTGAAAAAATTTGTGGTTACCCTCCCTGGTCACAGAAACCCAAGCCACTTAAGCTTTGATGGAGTTGAATGGGAGAACCTACCCAATTGCCTTTGAGTTCAGTCTCTTTGATTTACATATCATGGAAATAATGAAAGAAATACCAAAATTACTCCTGAAAAATATAAAATATTAAATTTAAAATGTAATATGTTAAGGCTAAGAACACAAGACCATTAAAACATACAACTTTTTCCTGCTGTTTGAAGACAAGCTTTTATTTTCTAGTGATATTATTAAGCTCTGTGTGTGTGTGTGTGTGTGTGTGTGTGTGTGTGTGTGTGTGTGTGACTGAGTGTATTTAGCTGCAATCCAGATAAGACTACTTTGGGGACATTCAGGTAATTCATAGTATGACTAACTTTTCTTGGCATATTCTTATATGCTGCAGTCTTCAAGGACAGTATTAAAAGTCATACTGAAATATCATAAGGAAAATAATAACCTGAATCTTGTGAATTAGAAATTTTTTTTAAAAAACATGAGAAAATACCAATGATTTTTTTGTAATAATGCCAGTAACTCTGCCATTATTAAGTTATAAATTGTTCATTCATTTTTTCTCATTTTAAATCAATGCCATCAGAAACAGCTTGGTCTAATAGCACAGTTGCCCTTAAATGCATTAAATTCATTCCCCATTTATTCTCTTCATTCTAACTTACTGTGATCTCTGTTATTGCTACTATCTAACACATTCAGCAACCATAAGCATTTCCAAGCTAGAAAGAGTATACAAGAACTCATGGGCAGTTAGAGGGAAATGTACTGGTGATCTAGTTTTATAGTAACTATGCTTCAGTTAAGGAAAGTTCATTTAAAACTTTCTGTTCAAGAAGAGTAAGGGGAGAAAAAGATGTTAATGTGTTTAGATTACATTAAAGTTTTAAGATTAAAAGGAAGGAAGGGGAAAAGTGCTAATGGCAAGAGCACATGGAAGAGGCATTATTTTATATGCACATAAAGCACATAAAACATTGCCTATTAAAATAGGATGACAGCTTTACACCCTATTAAATGTATCAAAGCTGTGCTTCAAGTACAAATCTTTTTGTACATGTTTTAACAAATATGTCTTTGATAATGGAATGTAGCTGCAACTTCTTAAATGCTAAGCATTAGCTATACTATATAAAACAGTGTCAAAGGAAAAAATTACCACCAGAAGATAACCGTATTTTGAGATTATGTATGTCTCTGTGTGACTGCATGTATATACTTATATATCTCTTATGAATTTTCAAGTGAGAGGCTGGGCAGCTACTCAATTTAAGAGCTTGAGCTTCTGGGGTTGTGATGGTTAACAGTGATGTATTGTGCTATTATTTTCATATGGTTATTTGTGGAAATAAATTATAGCCTTGAGATGGTATATGAAGAGAAAAGCATTTGATCATGTTTGTCTATAATCTTATTTGTGAAATAACTGCAGAAACCCTTATTAGAAATCTAGATGTTGAAATAAATTTTCTTAGAAATTATAAAAAGCAAACTTCTCATCTTGAATGGTAAGTGCATTAATTTTATAGAAATTTCAAATACATCAGTGTCCAAGCTGTATAATTCTTGATTTTTTTACTGGATTAAAAATAGTTGTGCAAAAATATAAATAATGATATTTTGTATTAATTGGATACTAGTATAGAGTGAAAAAGGCATAAGGAACAAAATGCATGTTAAGAAAATAATGATTTTTAAGTGATTAGTTGCTATAATGATGAGAAAATAACATATTGGCCACTATAAAAAGACTGCTTTTTAGCAGAAGGGAATCTTCCTTTTATTTATGATTTAACCTATAAACAAGTTATTTTCCTAAAAATTCATCTATGCATACAAATGTGTGGCTTTTTCTATTAGAAATTGAAAAGACTCTATTAAGTCATCAAAATTAATTAGTTAATTATCTTATCTTTTGTGAACTGTTGGGCTTTTTTTTTTTCTTCTCTTACTCCTACTTGCCCTCAAACTCTGACCTTCCCAAGGCTGAGGGTAAAATGAGAGGGAAGCAAGTAAAAGGACATAGAAGTTTCTTCCTGGTTTATGCTTTCAGGAGCTGGCTTTGTACTTTCTGGTCTTAAATGTTGAAATTTGGCTGAATATCTGAAGGGATATTTCTGTAGATTCTTCTAAGACAACTCCTTCATCACCACTACTTGAAATAAGTGAAGCATTCTCCTTCATGAGTCCTTAAAAATTGTTTTTTGGTCCTTGGTTCTTGGGGTCCAATTGCAAAAGCTCACTCTTCCCATTTTTAGAGTTCTATCAGTCAGCGTCCTGTAAACAAGCTCCACATTTTGTCTATGGAAAACTCTTCATTCTCTGCCCTAAAAACTCCGAGTGTGCTGGATGGTTCTACCTAGTAGCAAACATTCCTTCATTTTCTTCTCTGTGTTGCTTGTCCTTTGGGTCTTTCAAAGAGAAGTCATTAAACAGTTCACTGCATTTCCAAAATTTTATGAGATACTAATTAATTCTCCTAGTTGTTACCTTAAATCTCTCACTTGATTTAAGCTAAAGGAAGAAAAAATACCTACTTTTTTCCTGTAGTGGCCAGCAAAGAAAAATTAAGCTGTGATTGTGAATCTCTTTTGAAAAGTAAACTACAAAAAATATACATGTTATTTAAGAAATAGAAAGTTTTTTTCTTTACTCTCAAATAAAAGTATAGCTGATGTAGTAGACAGAATAATGAAATAATGATAGCCCTGCCCCATCCCCAGCACAAAGATATTATCCTAATCACCAAAGGGGGTGTCTTTGTAGATATGATTACCTTAAGGACTGACAAATTGAGAAATTATCTTCGATTATCTGAATGGGCCCAATATGAAATCACAAGTATCCTTACAAGAGAGAGGCACAAGGAGATTCGACACACATACTAAGGAAAAGGCAGTATAAAGATGGAACAGAGAGAAATTTGAAGTTCTTGGCCTTGAAAATTAAAATAATGCAATCATAGGCCAAGATTAGCTGAGGCCACAAGAAGCTGGAAGAAACAATTGACAGATTCTCCCTTAGAGCCTCCAGAGGAAGTGCGACCAAAAATTCCTTGATTTTGGCCTGGTGATAACAATTTTAGACTTTTGGCCTTAGAACTGTGAGAGAATAAATTCCTATAGTTTTAAGTGATGGAATTAGTGGCAATTTGTTAGAGTAATTATAAGAACATGATACATCTGGAAAGAAATGTTTTATACTTTTCCCTGTGCTTGCATGGTTTTGATGTATGATAGTTGGTAATGCATCAGTGTTTGCTTCAGTCAGTCATCACTCAAAGCTTTTTTAATTTAAAGTATTTCTAAAAGAAATTGTACCAACTATAGAAGTTATGAACATTACCAGAAGCAAAGCTGTGAATAATCATATTTTAAGAACATTTTTGAGTTATAGTGATAGAATATGGCATTCTATGCTATACATAAAATGTTTGACTTTCAAGAATACAATCTTGAGGCATTTGTTTTAAAAAGCGGCAGTCAAATTTTCACTTTTTATCTGAGAGAAAAAGAATACATTTTGAGGGAATTTGGGGAAAAATTATTTTTTTCCATGGGATGGCATACCTGGAAAATTTTTTTCATCATTAGAATGAGATAAGTTTTTGTGGTCAAGTTCCTGGAATCACCATTATAGTCATTACTGAACAGTTGTAGTAAGCTTTCTTGACAAAATTACTAATAATTGAGAAAAAGAGAAGATTCAGGCTACTTTGATGAAGTTTCAAAGCTAAAACAAGTACTTTGCTAAGATGGTGTCAAGATATAAAAATATTCAAAAATAAAAATATTCAAACACATAGAAACATTTTATAACTATTTTAGGAGTATATCTTTCTGTTTGCCAATTGATGTTTTCTATTGAACTTTCACTTTTTTCTCAATCCGTATTAATCTTTTTATAACCTGGATACAAACCTTTGCTTCACATATATAGAAAATGTCTTAGTCTAGTTTTTTTGGTATCTACTAACTTTATAGTGTCTTTATTTGCACAATTTATTTTTATGAAAGTCCAATTTCTGACATTTTAATCTATACTTTATATATCTTTATATTGTTGAAGAAGAATCTGTGCTGTTTATATCAGCATTATAAAGATTTGTACTTTAGATTTTCTTTTAAGCTTTTTTGATTTAGTTATGTTCGCTATCAATAATTGATTATTACGTATGGCATAATGTAGTTATTTTATATATTTTTTTACAGAGAAAATCAATTACTCTAATAACATTACTTTTATAATAGTGCCATATAAAATAAGTTTCCATTTTAGCATGAATCTATTGGCAAGCTATGTTTTTATTAATAAATGTGTTTCTTTGTGTGTCATAATTTTACAACTTCATAATAAACCCTCGTCTCTAGTAAGGCAGTTATCTCTTCCTTGTTTCATTTTTCAAAATCTTATTGTCTATCTTGTGACTTTATTCAATATTATGAAATTTAGAATCAGTATTCTGACAAATTGATTGAAAAATTTTGTCAAGATTATCATTGACATGAATGGAATTTATAGAGCACTTTGAAAAAAATTGAAATATTTATGATATATTTTGATCTATAATATAGTATATCTCTTTTTCAGTTTGTTTTTCTGAATAAAAAATATTTTACATTCTGTGAATAGAAATCACTTCAATTCTATGTAATACTATACAATGCTTGATTGTGCTGATGTAAAGTCAGTTACTCAGAGCTTATGAATGGAAATCTGAATTGCATCTAATCTTTAGTTACAATAAGTCAAAATCAACAATCTCATAGGTACATAATTTTATAATTTTTAAAGTTTACATTTAATTTGTAGTCCTAGAAATTTGGTCATAGCATAACATAGTCAAAATGTAATTGTGCTATATTTTGCTAATGCCCCCTCCCTATGGGTAATAAATATTTTGGATTCCACTGCAGTGTTAGTCTGTGTATCCACATAGCCTCACTAACGGGTGTGTTATCGAAATATTGGAGTTTTGCAAATCTAATAGGCGAAAGATATTTCAGTGTATTTTTAACTCATTTCCCATTTGCCCTGAAAATATTTCCTGGCTGCGCTTGTATCTGTAGTGTTTACTCCTAGATAATTCACAGATTACAATCCTAATCTTACCCCAAAGTTTGCTATCAGTATTTCATTTTTATTATTGTTTTTCCACTGCTTTTGTATTTTGATAGTCTTTGGAGACAAATGACATCATTCTATTTATAGCATTCTGTTTTTAGTAGTGGTATTTCCATTTACAAAATTTAGTAATTCTCGGTTGCTGAAAATGCCAAATCCTAGAAAAAGTAACATTCTCCTATGCATGATGTTAACATCATTCTCAAACGGATGTTAGCCAAAGATTCATTTGATGAATCTGATTTATGTATACATTTCTGTTACATTAGAATTAAAAACAAGTTCTGTTTAGAAATAACTCCAAGAATAGTTTTTATATGTTGTTTTGACATTGAAAATCAGTCAGGTTTTCTTCAGCCTCAAAGAGCACGTTTATGTAAACTTAAATTAACGCTGGCAGTGAGCTGCACTTTTTTTTCTAAATGGAAAATGGGTTAATTTTCAGTTCTCTTTCTGTGAAAGATGTTAAAGTGCCTAATTATGTATTTATGTTAATCTGAATTTCCATTTCTGTAGCTTGATTGTTCATATATTTTAATCATTTTTATTTTATATTGTTGGTCATTTCCATCTCAGTTTTTCACAGACCTTTGTATTAGTGATATCTCATTTTAAGTATTATAACTTGCATTAGTTTTTCCTATTGTGTCATGTCATTTTGACTTAGTTTGTGGTATTTAGGTTTTGCTTTGTGGTGTTTATTTTGCTTTGCCTTGCAAAAAAAGAAAGAAAGAAAGAAAGAAAGAAAGAAAGAAAGAAAGAAAGAAAGAAAGAAAGAAAGAAAGAAAGAAAGAAAGAAAGAAAGAAAGAAAAATAAGGCCCATAGGCTTCTTCCTTCAAAGGCTAATTAATTATTGCTAATCATCCATATTTTCACTAATGATTTGAAATGCTACCTTTATTAAATAGTAAACTTCTATAAATGTTGGGTATGATATTAGAGTTTCTGTTCTGTTTTATTAGTTTTTCTTTTTATCAATAAACAATTCTATATGGCCTTAACAAAAGAAGCTTTTTGAAATGTTTCTATTTCTGTTGTAACCTATCCCAAATATTGTTTTACCTTAGTTTTTGTTTTTTTCTCATTAAAAATATTGTTTAAATATCGTTTAAATTTTCATCAAAATTTAAACAATATCATCTTATTATGTGTCAGGTAAAAAAACTAAGTGACTATTTTTAATGTTATCATGATACCTTTATAAACTAACAGGAGAAAATAAAATCTATAGAATGTGAGGCTTCTTGTCCAAAGAATGGTATCTCTTTCATTTATTAAAAAATCTGTTTTGTATGCTTTAGGAGTATTTTAAAGTTTAACTTTACATAGTAAATTTAAATTTTACTGATTTCTTGTTAACTTTTTTGCCTAGATATTTTAGCAGTGTTTTTGCTATTGTAAATAAAATCTTTATTCCTGTAGTATAATCTAAATGGTTATTATTTTTTATGTATGACACCCACTAATTTTAAATGTTGACTTTTCTAAATTGCAATATGCAAATTTTACTTTAGTAAATTGTCTTGTAATAGGTTGTTCAATAGATTTCTTTTTCAAGATATATAACATATAAATATATCTCCTGTATAAATACACATAACACATCTTTCTATCTATTAATCAGGATATACACATACATATGGCCGATTCCTATTTTAATCAAGTGATTTTACGATGATGAGTCTTATATTTTATCAAAGGAGTTACCTAAAACTTCTGTGGAAATTACATACATTTTGATTTTTATAATGCTTAATACTTTCATTGAAATATTAAGCTAGTATCGTATTAAATTCAGTTTTATGAACTGTACCTAGCAAATACACACCTTGATTTACTTTCTGAATAAATAATATTATAAACTCTATAATAAAAAAATAGGCTTTTTTTTATTTCATAAATCTCTATCATTTTCACATACACTAAAATCTATTTTAGAATTTATTTTACTCAGCTGAACTATTTGTTTATGTTTTTGCCAGTATCATTTGTTTCTAAGTATGAACCTTTGTAATATATTTGACAAGAGGGAAAAATGTTGTCTTTTCTTTTATTATTGTTCTTTTGATTATTTTAGCATTTCCTAGGCCATCTTTGAATATATATTATCTCATATTAATTTTGAATTTATTAGACAAGTCCCCTAAACACTGAAATTTTATTGAATTCATTGTCTAATATGGGTAGAAAAGATACTTCAAATTATGTCATTTTTCTCCTCCACAAACATGACTTATCTTTCAATTTATTCAGAATTTCTTGTGTAAACTTCAAGAAATTCTTCATATTTTTTCTCTAAAAAATCTTTATCATCTAAAACCACCTATTTATTCTGTTCTCTTCTCTGTTATCTACCCTTTTCCACTCTGGCCTCTCTCCAGCCTTCCAAGCCTTTTCCAATAATAGAACTTTTTCACCCTATTCCATCTGCTTAGAAAATCTTTTTCCTAATATTAATATTTTAGCTCTGTCTTGTCATTCAGGTCTTAGATTATATGTCACCTTTTTAGTGAGGTTTTCCTTATACTACTCTCTAATATGGCCTCTTAATGAGTGAACAATAACCTATTTTCTGTAAAGCTCTTATCCTGATCTGATATTTTTCTTATGATGGTGATGACTAATATCTCTGTTTATTATCTGGCTTACTGACCTAGAAAAAAAGCTCTTAGAGAGCAAAATAATTATCTATTTTATTCACTGCCTGAGAGAGAGAGTAGGCACTACAATTTTGTAAATGAAGAAAGGCTTATCTATGAGGAAACTTATTTTAATTTTAGATATAATACCTGAAAATATAGCCTTGGTTATCATAGAGACTTGGAAAATCACAGTACACTTTCCTTTTTTTAAATCTCCCAACAAAATATATCTTTCCTATTTCCCTTTCTAATCTCCTTATATATATATGTGTATATATATATATATTTTTTTATTCTCAACACTTTCATCATCTTCACCTGTAAACTTGCCATCAGAAAGCCTATATACCCCCTTATCTTTAAAAAATACTTTATGTTTTCTAAAATTGAAAAGAGAAAACTAGAAGAATGCATTATTAAAATATTTTTTGGATTCCTTCCAAGAAAACATGTTATTACTAATAAATATAGATATTAGGACTGTAAATGATATATATTGATAAGTATTAGAATGGCACCTAAAAAGAAAAAATATAATAGTTTGTCATAGATTGGTTTTGGATGTAGAGTTTTGAACCTTATGAGGAAATTTTAATAATGTTATATTGCTATTTTTATATTAATTTTCTAGAAAGCAGATTAGTCTATTGGTCATAATCATTTATGATGATTAGTTTCCTGTTTAGCTGGCCCTTTGGCATAATAGATATTTGCAAAGCAGCAAGGTGTATATCTGCAAATATTGAATTATAAAAGCAGAACTTTTTATAAGATAATATACCAGTGTTTTTGCTGTTAAGCAAAGAGATCTCTTTATGTTTCACAAATATTAGTGACAATCTTTTCAGTGACCATTAACAATAATACCTACATTCAGGCATTAAAGATCTAAAAGGTCTAAAAAAAATACTATAAATACACTTGATTGTCTACAGCCATGCCACCCTGAAGGTGTCCAATCCTGTCTGATCTCAGAAGCTAAGTAGGGTCCGGCCTAGTTGTACTTGGATGGAAGACAACTTGGGAATACCAGGTACTGTAGGATTAAAAACAAAAAAAAAAATACACTTAATTATGATAAAAGATAAAAGATAAACTTAATTGAAAAGATAAAATCAAATTTGATATGTGCATCTCAGAAAAAATAGAAAAACAAAAGAAATATTAGTTCTTTCAAAATAATGTACATGTGAACATTTATTTTAGTTGACAGTACTCTAGCATAGCTAAAAAACTGTAATGTCCAATGTCCACTTTTTGTAGCCGTTAGTTGTTAAGAAAGCAAAAGACAAAAACCTGGAAACAACTCTAAAGTTACAGCAAAACAGTGAGACTGAATCTTAACTCTCCTTGTCAATGACATTTTGCCAGCATATGTTTCTCAGTCCAACAAAAACCAGAGATTCCTGTATGTTCAATTTCTGATGTGCTGGTAAATTAAGCATCTTTATTATGTAGTATTTAAGTTTCTTGAAAATCCACATACTTTACATTGCTATGGTTCTTCAAAAGATATCATATTCAGAATGACTGTTATTGGCACTATGCATACCATATGATATAAATAATAGTTTTGAAACAATATACTATATCAGATTTCTATGAGAGATGGCTTATTTTCTTCTGTAGTACTTTCCACACAATGATAATCTACTGCCAAGTGTCTGATCTCAACCAATTAGACTCCAGAACAAAGTGGAAAAGTTTATGAAGAGAAACTTTTGTTTATGAAACCACTTTGTCTTACAGACACAATTTGTTATCAGGAATCTCTTGAAAGCTATATATGAGAGAACATAAAGGGTGGGAAGAGTAAGTCAGTTTTATTATTTCTTTCCCTCCATCCTTCTAGTGTATTCAAAAGTATGTACATGCATACTTACACAGAGAGGATGAAGTCCTTTGAATAAATAGACAGGTTACATTAAATTATTAGAAACCATTTCACAGGAGCCTTGTTTGCGTATTAAAAATAGAGAAAGCGCCATACCACATTTAAAGGAAAAAACCAGTAGCTGGAGATCCAAGTGTCACTCCATAAAACATTAGATTTTATTTTTTAAAAATGTAGGAGAAGGTAAAGACAATTTATAGCATTAAAATAATAACTGTACTGTATTAAACATATTTTCTCTTTTTGTCTTAAATACTTGTCCTAATGAATTTAATTTTTGCTTTTGATAGATAAAACTTTGCCTCATCATACTCGGTTTATGTTGATATGATTTTCCACTGGTATTGTTACATAAGTGATATTCCTTCCGTTCATGTAACTTACCCTCTATTTTATCTGCTTGGGTATGCTGAGTGTAAGCATAAGTAGAGACACAATGTCTTAACTATGCCTGTTTACTATTTAAAAAAATCCCAAATACCAAACTTTTTCCTCCTTCCTTTAAAATGACTTCCTTTAAGATGTTTGATTTTCATTTGTATACATAAACTGAATTTAATACCCTTAAGGGATCCAACTCTCACTTTACTCTCCTAAAATGTAAATTTTTTCAAATGAAGAAAATATAGCATGCAGATTTTTTAAACAAAGTTCTTATGATATTTACAGATTTGTATTTTAAAAACAAGTGATTCATATTCCTTCCTCTGTGGCTCTCAGGAAAATAACTGTTTTTATTTGAAATATCTATAATTTACTTGAAGGCCTAACAACTAAAGTAGCTAGAAATTTGAGCCAATCACCCCAGGTGTTCTTTCCTGTGCCAACTTTACTTAATGCTACTTTGTAAGTTCTCACTAGATATCCACAATTCTGGATTACCTTCACTATGTGAAATAAAATCAATAACAAATAAATCAGAGTTGGAAAAGGCTAAGGATTAAGAATAATACAATTTTCTTGATTTTTCTTAGGAGAAATTGAAATACATATACAGCCAAACCTAGAACCTAGGTCTCCTAATTTTACTCATCTTTTTTCTATCATCTTACATTCTGTCATAAACATTAGAATTCTCTGGCTTATTCTACTTCTAATGTTGAGTATGTCATTAGTTAGAAAACAACAGAAATGCCTATTTGAAAGTAGAAATAAATTAAATTTTAAGGTCCCTTCTATTGGGCATTGTTATGTAGGAAGTTTAATTTAATTTTATTTAACCCTGCTTCCCAATTTTAAAAATACAATAATTGGAAGAGAAAACTGAATAAATGAAATAATGAATAATAAACAGACTGAAAATGAACAAAAGGAATATCAAATCTAACTAAAAGTATTCTGAGAAATCTAATCTTTTTTCCCTCAATCAATCTAATGATGTACAGAAGTTCAAAAACAAACAGAATAAAATGAGATAGTTAAATTCAAATATAATACAGAACAAGAAGTATCCTTATTGAAGCAATGCATACTTTCTAACATCAAGATTTCATGTTTCATTACATGTCTCAAAATTGAATCATTCACACCAGATGGCTGCATGAGTAGTAGATAGTTCTATATATGACAGAATCTTCCCATTCAATTTTGTTTGTGGTTCATTTCCATGCATTTTAGAAGTGTGTGCATATGAAAATATAAAAGATTAATTTTCTATCAAAATAGTGTAAAAGTAGAAAGTAACCTTACCATCTTACCACATCTAATTAAAAAAAAAATCTGAAAAATTATTACAGGAGAAACAACATTAAATAAATGGAATTTTTTTCTTTTTCTTTGGTGGTCAGAATTCTTAGTTTAAGGAATATTCAAACAATTTTTTCTAACATTAAATAACTTTTGTTCAATTAATTATTTAGGATATTTTCTTTTATTATTATGGTATACTTTACCCTCCATGCCAAGGAGAGTGATGAGGAATGTTAGGTGATACCTACTGTCACAATTCTCAGGATTCAAAAATGTGTATTTCCTTTGCCAGTGCCTAGATTTGCATGAGTTCCACAATATATCCTACAGATGATTTTCACTTTTTTTATACAATTATTTCTATCTTAATTAAATTTTATCATTAACCGTCCAAAGGATTTTTGTGTTTACAATGAAGTAATCATTTCAAGAAACTGCATAAAAAGTCACCAGAGAGCAAAATGATTTGATAAATTTTAAGTTCCTAAGAGTATTTATAATCAGATTTAGAGAACATTATTTTAAAGGAACAAAGTCTACTCAAACAAATGGTTATGACTATTTACTTGAATCTTTGACCCAAACCTCTATTCCCAAAAGGTCTGCACTATAAAACTTTTTGTTCCTGTAGCTTTCCATTAAATTATGCCACAGGGCAAAGGAGTATTAATAAGTCAATCAGAAATTTCCTCTCATTGCAGCATCAACCGTGTGTAGTAGCATCCTTGTTTTCTGTTGATGTAGATAACATCATTTTAGGTTTTATAATATAATTATATGCAATCTTCCCTAAACCATTCTTTTATTTGTTCTCCCACAGTTAACTCATTATAGATAATTTTAAGTGGCTTTATGTTTGGGTTAAATTAGAAATGGCTAATACAGAGAATAGAGAATAGAGCCATTTTTTTTCATGCTACTTGTGCCTTCAACACCTGCTCAAACCTGATTCCATTTCCATGATGAATTTCACTTAATGAGTACTACTGCAAATGCCCAAATTTATAGCATGTGCGTTACTTACCACCATAGGCATAATAGACACAGCTCATATTACATGATAATTTAGTGGATTATGTTTAAATCTTCAGTCTCTATTGAAGCCCATTAATAAACAAAACTGTTTTTCAATGGAGAATAGTTATCTATGAAAGATGGTATGACTTTGCTCTAATATCCTAAGGGTCTGTTTTGTCATTCTCCATTAGGGGCCTGTCAAACAGTTCATACAGCAAATTCTTCAAATTCCACAAATTCTTCAAATAATATTTGATCTGCTATGTCATAAGGCCCAAATGTCAGTTTATTTTATACAGTAGCCTAAATCTGTTGCAGAGCTAAGTATACCTTCAAAAATAAATAGAATTAAATGAAATAGTAAACAGAATTCAGCAATATATAAAATGATGATATTATGACCAAGAGGGACTTATTCAAAAATGTAAGATTGCTTAACCTTTTGAAAACCAATTAATGTAATATAATTCATTACTGAAATAAGAAAAAATAAATGATCAGATAAAAAATATTAAAAGATTAAGCATCATTTATGCTGTAAAAATATTTCAGAAGACTAGAAACAGGATAATCCTTTTTTAATGTGTAAAGTTCCTATAAAAAATCTACAACTAAAATTATATTTACTAAAATATGGAATATTATTTTTCTAGGATTAGGAAGAAGCCAATAAAGCAATAATGTTATCTCTTTCTACTTCTATTCACCATTTTACTGCAGGTCACAGCCACTGTAATAAGGAAAGAATAAAGGCATAAAGTTTGAAAAAAGAAAATTTAAACTTTATTTACAAGTTACTTGATTTACGTGTAGGAAATTGTAATTAACTTTTTAGAAAATACTAAAATTAATAAATGAATTGAGAAAGCATAGTGTATATATATTAAATTGTATTTTTATATTGGAGAAATAATTAGAAAATGAAATTTGTAGAACCCAAAATAATTGGAAATATGTCTTACATAAAGGGCATAATATTTACATACTAAAAACTGAAAAACGCTGCAGAGAAAAATTAAAGAACACTTAAATAGAGAGAGAGATCATGCGTATGAACTGAGGAGCTCAAAATTATTAAAATGGACATTGTCTAAAAATCAATCCATAAATTCAATAGAATTATAATTCAAATTCCAGCAGGCATTTTGTAAATATTCCAATCTGATTCTATATTTGTATAGAATATGAAATAATGACATATGTGGATTAACTCAGAATTATGCTGACTTCACATAATCTGTATATTGATTTAAGTTGTTGAATTTATTGGTTGATTTTAAGTTATTCATGTTATTCCCTATTTGTCCTTCAGTACCCTTAATTTCTATACTTTCATTCGCTAAATCCATATTTACAATAAAAACTTTTTGGTCCTCGATTGCTAAGTATAATATCTGAGTCATCAGTGAAGATGCTTCCACTGATTTTTCTGTACTTTGATTATGCATTACATTTTCTGGTGTTAACCTATAAAAATTTGGGGCTGTAACAAAATTTAAAAGTTTATTTGGGTTCTTGAAGGATTCAAATCCAGGAGACACATATTCAGTTAGAAACTCAAATTGTTCTCTGGAGAGAACAAAGAATGGTAGGATTTATAAAGGTAAAAACCACAAATGTATTCTTTCATGCAAATGAAGGATTGCTGGCTAGGTTAACAAGAATGGTTAGTCCAATATGCAAATGAGGAAGGGAAAAACTACAAGGAAGTAAAGTCCCTATGGTATGTGTCCATTCAACAGTTCCCGGATGTTTATGACAAGCCTCTAGCCCAGTTTAACAACAGGTTTAGCAAATTAATAGCAGCTCTATAACTGAGGCACAAGATTGCATAGGCCCCACTTCCTTAATAGCCTCCTGACTTTATTTTAAGTAGCTCTATTAGCAATGTTAATCCATTTTATTTTTTCCATTACCAGTAGTTATTTGTATGACATGTATTCTTATTTTATTTCATAGATTTAATATATATGAAATAATGTATGTAATATAAATATGTAAATATATATTATTCATATAACATACAAATAATACATATAAATATAACTATAAAATAATATATATATGTGTGTGTGTGTGTATATATATATATACACACACACACACACACACTAAAAACATACATATATGTAAAATCTTAAATTATAGTTTGCTTTGCTTTTATTTTATTTTTTTCCAGAGAGTATACATCCTTCCTTTTGTCTAGAATTTTGAGATAAGGGAGTTATGATTTAATTAAGGTTGAGATCAGTTTTGAATAATTTAGCTCGAAATTCTCGTGCTACCATTACAATGGCTGAGGTTCTTACGAAGTTACTGGTTGAGCAAGGAGAGAATGTAGTTTTAGATATCAGCATCTATTCTTGCAGAAGCAGAATTCAATTGCTGTAAGAATGTTCAAGATTTCATGAATTCTCTAATTTTAACAACTCATTTTTGCTTACTCAGTAAAATTCTGGTGTGGGAAAGAGTGTTTCATCGAACTAGTAATTTTGCATTTCCCAATTGTAGCCTGTTCTTTCACTTATACTGTCATCAGGATTTTTCAATTTCTTCCAGTCCTTGTAAAATCTGTCAGGCCAGCTAACTCTCCTGCTATTTCAACTAGACTAAGTACTGACCTCTAGGTATGGATGCTACTTTGATTACATGCTTGATTTTGAAGTGCTGCTTCTGTTTGGGATTTGATTCCTAAATATATTCTTTTTATCCACCGTTTTCAAACTTTTCTTTCCTGTTTATTAAGAAATATGTATTAAGCCATTAAAACATACCCTATTTTTCTCTACATTCTAATTCTACCTCAACTCTACACCATTGAATCATCTCCAACACCGTAGAAAAATAACTATCATATTTCTGTGGACGGTCAAATTAGACTATAAACAATAGTCTTTGTATTCACTTTAATATTCAATACTGCCCCAACTCAGTTTTCACCCTCATTTTTCTATTTCACAGACATAAATAAAAGATCACATTTTCAAAATGATCTAGTAGCTTCCATCACATTCAGAAAGAAAAAAAATCCAAAGTTGTTACATAGTATACCTTAAGGATCTGGCCTCTAGCCATCTCTTCAAATTCATGACTGTCTCCACTATCTTATCTCTTTCTCAAAAATAAAAATATAAAAATTAATTTTAAAAATGTGGTGAGGGTGTCATTTTATTTTCTCTGCACAGGAAATTAATATATATTTGCAATTTCCTAGGCTTTGAAAATACTTTCCTCGAATATTCATATAACTCATTCTTTACTTCATTTATTTCATTTTATCAAAATTGCCTTTCTAGATCACTCCATATGATCTTATATTCATTCATCACATCATTAGCTAACAAATCATCCACTTTTATTTCCCTCCATTGTACTTTTTTATTATCTAGCTGACGTTTTATTTTCAATCTGTTTATTCACTTGTGCATTTATTATGATATTTCACAGTGTCTTGTAGTACTTCATGTTTTATTTATCTTTAAATACAAAGTAACTCCTTGAATGCTTGGGTGATATCTCATTTCTTTTACAACTCCCATGGCATAATTTTTGTGTTACCCAAACTCTACAGTGGTGAATTTTGATTCTCTTGTTTTTTGTTGAACTCTGACAATTAAAAAGTACATTCCACTTAATAGCCATTCGAGATATATTTCCTCAGTTAATTAATATTTTATGCTTCATAGGAACTCAATTAATACATGCCAAATTAGAGTGCATTAAATTTTCCCACTATTAATCCTGCCATCAAGAAGTTTGTATCACACTATGTTGTTTCACTATTATTTCTGGCAGTCTTTATTTTATTATTTTTTGTAGTCAATTTCAAAACATTATGGCATATTTATTCTTATTTGTATAACAGCTATTTTTATCCTTAGTTGATGGCTTAAGAAAATGACCTGGGGTAAGTAAGCAATTATGCAAATAGTTGCAGTAGGCAGTAGCTGCAAGAGGCTATTGAGCACTTACAATGTGGCTTGTCCTAATTGAGATGTACTGAAAGTGTAAAATATACTCTAGATTTTGAAAGCTTAGTAAGAACAAAATAATGTAAAATATCTCATTAATAATTTTACATTGATTACATATTGAAAATGCAACACGTTGAATACATTGGGTTAAATATGGATATGTTTTATTTTATCTGTTTCTTTTTGCTTTTTAAAATGTAGCTACCAGAAGATTTAAAATTACATACAAGGCTCTCATTTGTGACTTGCACTGTATTTCTTTCAAATAGCATGGGATTAAATAGAGATGAGATATGAGAGCAAAGGGAGGAGTAGTAGAGCTTTTCATAGAAAAATTTGTTTGCATGCTACTTTTTTTCTAGCATTTCAAAATGCATATAATACATAAGAGACATATCTACCTATAATACCATAACAGTATTATTAGTTCTATTATTTTGAACTTTCTGGTATGTCTTGACTCCTATATAGGAGTTGGATTCTATCAAGAACTTTGATGAGAAAACTTATATCAGGCATTAAAGACTTCTAGCACAGGCTTTACTGACCCATCAACAAACATAATTAAGTGTGGACTGTGAAGTACTGAAACTAAAACACTGGTTAGTGTCATAGATGATTATTGAGTAATTGAGATTTTCTTCCAGGGTAATAGGCTGGTGTAATGAATGGTGTTGCAGGAATGGTTAATTAGATGTGAGATGCAAAACTTCATGGTTGATTATATAATGAGTAGAGAAATAACATGTAAGTTACTATCAAAGATTATATTATATGAGGAACTGTCAAGAGGGGTTTTTCTAAAATTACATTTAATAACGCTGCTGCTTTTTAGTAGCATCATTCAAAGAAGTGAGACATGCTGTAGTTACAGGATCCAAAGAAAGGCTTTGGAGGCTATGGCCCTCTGATGTATATATGGTTTCTCTTTCTGTGTGCATATAAGTCAAAGAATTTATGAGACTGTTTGTGCCAAGCTTAACTTTTAAAATACAAAATTTTCTACTTCTGCATTTTACTGTTATATAATGGAATGATCAACTAGATATAGTCATAAAGGGGTTTAGAAAGAGCTGAAATATCAGGGACTTATTGCCTACAATATTTTGCTAATTCTCAAAATCTTAATTGATGGCTCTTAAAAGGTCTAATTAACTTTAATTCTTTCATTACACAGTGTTCAAACTAATTATGACCTTAGGTAATGTTTCGGCCTTTGATAAAACTGGATCTTTCCATAGTAGGTTGAAATGGGGTTCAGCTAACTTGCCTGAGATCTATTCACACCTTTTACCTCTAAAACACAACACCCTGCACACACAGACACACACACACACACATGGGTGGGGTAGAGTGGCAGGGGACAAGAAAATAAATATCTGGTTTAATTTCTTTATCAACTGGACCTTGGAATTATTATATTATTTTTAGTGTTTTTTTTTAATTTTATTATATTAATTTTAAGTATACAGTGCATTGGTTAGGCATTTATAGTTTATGAAATGATTCCCCTAATTGCTCTTTCTTTCCTCTGGATCTATACCTAGCCATTATATTACTGTTGACTGCATTCTATATGCTGGCTCTGCATCCCAGGGACCTTCTATCAACTACTAATTCATACTTCTTTAACCCTTCACCTCTTTCTCCCAGTGCCCTAACTCTTGCCCCTCTGGCTATCACCAGATTGTCCTCTATATTTTTGAGTCTTTTTTTCAATTAGTTTGTTCTTTTCGTTCCTTAGATTTTGAATAAAAGTGAAATTGTATGGTATTTATCTTTATCTCTGGCTTATTTCACTCAGCATAATAACCTCTAGGTCCATCTATGTCATGGCAAATAGTAGGATTTCAGTATTTTTTATGGCCAAGTAATATTTCATTGTATATATGAACCATAACTTCTTTATCCAATTGTCCATTGATGGACATTTAGGTTGCTTCCATATCTTGGCTATCATTAATGGTGATACCATGAATATAGGGGTGCATAGGTCTTTACAAATTGTTTTGGTTTTCTTGTATAAATATCCAGAAGTACAATTTCTGGGTCAAAATGTATATCCATTTTTAATTTTTTTGAGAAACCTCCAGACTGTTATCCATGGTGATTGTATCAATTTGCAATTCCATCAATTATGTATGAGGTTTTCTTTGATGGCTCACAGATAACCGAGATCCACTGAATTTTGTGTTGGCAGCAGTGATTTGCCTGAAACTGTTTCTGAAATACCCACTCACAGAGCAGGGTGCCAGCTGTGAATGTTTGGTCCTAAATTGGTGCAGGGCGTGGCAGCCATCCAGCAACAAAAGCCCCAGGTTATCTGCAGGTTGGGTGGGACTGGCTGATCTCCTCAGGCCAGTGCTTTCTAATGTCCCTGTGGGAGGGAACTGCATATTCAAACTAGTTGATTTGTAAATTGCCCTGTAAGGAGGCAGGACTAAGGCACAGTGGTGGCTTTCCTTCTAGCCCTTGTTCTGGTGCCGGTAAAGCAGACTTTCTCAGTATAAATTTCATGCGAGCCTCTGAACCACTACCTGTATCCTGGGTGAGTGTCCTCAGGTCAAAAAGCCTATGCATGTGCCCTTCAAAAGGTTCTAGGGTTTCAGTCTTCTTTCATTTCACCCAGGTGGCAGGAATCCCTTTTAGTTTTTACAGAGTTATTGGAAACTTCTCTTCCCTGGGCTGGGGAGCTCCCAATGAGTCCTGGACCCCTTCTCCTTCAGGGAAGCCTCTGCAGCTTCTCTCTCCATCCCGGTGATCTTTCACCATCCGTGGGTGCGGGTCCAGCCCAAATTGTGATTTTTGCTCCTCTTACCAGCTTTGATGTGGCTCCTTCTTTTTACTACCACACATGTGTGTTATGATCAGCTGGACTCCACATTGATTATTATATAATTTGGTTGTAATTTCAATGCGGACCTAGGAGGAGGCGAACCCTGCATTAACCTAATCTGCCATCTTCTCCTGAATCCTCTGGACCTTGGTATTATTAAATTACTAATATTTTCTAGCAGGTAGAGACTTAATCTCTAAAATGTTCTCTGTAAGATGTATAAGGATTTTTTATACAGTACATAGAATCCCATAGGGAATGACTGCTTAAATAATGTCACATAAGCTATAAAACTCATTGGTATATTAAATGGAAATGTTTCATACTTCACATGGACACATTCTGTGATGAACCCCAGAAACATAAAGACCTCATCTCTTCTGGGCTGGGAGGTGCATGTCAAGTATGGAAAGGAAGAAAATTGAGTGTTCTCTCAATACTAAAGGCCTCTCTCTCTCTTCTTCATCTGGACCACTTGATCTATTATATGTTTTTAAATATATTATTTTATTAGTTTCAAGTATACAGTACATTGATTAGACATTTATATAGTTTAAAAACAATCCCCTAATTGTCCTTTCTGTCAATTATATTTTTGAATTAATTTTTAATGCTTGATATGTAAGATGTCCGATTCATGTGAGTCTGATTTGACACCAAGATCCTGTGTGTTAAGTAAAGTTTTTATGAACCTGTTTAGCTAAGAATCATAAAATGACGTGAATATATTTACAAGCTATTTTTAGTCAGGAGGAAAAAATTATATGCATATTATATCAAAGTGCATCATATGGAAATTCTATGAAAATTTTGTTATGTCATGGTTAACTAACTGTGATACAAAACAATGGTAGTGTCTTAATATATGTCTGAAACATTATAGTCCAAGTGTACTGCCAACAACTTTTCAAAGAAACATAATCAGACCTCCACTACCTAAAACAAGCAAGCAAGCAAGCAAGCAAGCAAGCAAACAAACAGACAGACAAAAAACAGTTTTATAACAGCATAGAGTTTACTGTAAGTAAATATGGTCAAAAGGATAGTATTTATGATGGGTACTATAGGAAATTGTATGACTCCTGATATTTAAAATGTTTTTAAGTCCTATTCAACTCTATATCTTCTACTTTGGGCTTTTTCATAAATAGAAGAATATGAATGTTTTAGGAGTGATGATAAAGAGTGTTGCTAAAACTTTGCTGATTAATATTTCAGTTATTGATTTATGGCCAGTCTTGGATTCTAGTCTGTTAGGTACTTAGTCAGGCATAAGCAATAGGAAGCAAGGCCCAGCTCTGTAACCATAGAAACTTCTCTCAAAGACTTTCTTTAAGAAGCTCCCAGAAATGCTGTTTTTATTTAGGGTTATAAATTACACCAAATCATAGAGCACGAAGGCCATGAAAGCTGCTGGCCTAATCAGCTACAAACGCATGCGAAGAAAGTATGGTCCTTAACCTTAGTTTCATTATACCATCATTTTATCTCATAACTATGCCTGGAAGTTTATGAATCCAATGACAACAGACTGAATTCTGGGTAAGCACATGTACAGCAGGCAAAAAGTCATATAGCAGCCAACTGTCAGCCAAGGTGACCTCACATACAGATCATGAAGGCCCTGCCATCACTGCCCAAATATAAACAGACCTTTCCATTTCTGCATTGTTAGAGCTTTCCTGGCTGGAAACCCACTCCTCCCTTTGAGGTGTACTATCTTATCTCTTCATCTCCTGAATTCCACAGGCTGTAGCCTTCCTTAGCATGGCCCTTTTCCTTCTAAAATATGCTTTCAATAAATCTTACTTTTTCTCAGTCTTGCTGATCTGTAATTCTTATTTTGTTGGTGGGAAAGAACTGAAGGACAACACACAATGTCCACTATCCTCCACCAACCACCACTTTCTCCTCCCCCATGCCACTGGGGCCACGCCAGATTTCACATCACACTAGCAGTGACAGTTCTATTATGCATTATAAGCTATCAGAGGAAGAAAGAGTTCAATATGGACTTCAGTTGGATCTATCTCCTTTAGTAATTCTGTAATACATTGAATGTTTGGTCTAGATGGTATTTGGGACTTCTCAATGATCAGTACCTAGATTCTTTAAGGACATCACAAGTTGCACAGTTTTGCCAAGATCAGCTCTAATTCTAATTATGCATAGGGAACCAATAAATGCTTTAAAAAATCATGATTTCTGAATGTCTCATTTGGCAAAAATTTAATAATATCTCTCTTCAATTAAACTTGCAAATAGTATCACATAGAAATATAACATTTTTCAGTAATATGGTCCAAAAGAAATATACTATTTGAGACAGAGAGAATGACTGGTATTTGTTAGTAAGTAAAAACAATATTGGTAATTTTATATAATTCAGTGGATAAATGGTATAATGTGGGATATGAGCTTTAGACAGTAGTACCTAAGTCCAAAGGTATTTATATTTATATCCTCTTATGATAACAGTCAACTTCCTAGCACTGGTCTAAAGGTAAAATGCGAGCTGTGAGGATTGTTGGAATTCCTCAAAGCACCATCATTGTGTTTTATCTACAGCATCTCTACCTTAAAATACTTTTGCTAGGGCTGAACATTTTTTCCCCTCAATATTCTTTCTTTTTGCATTATCTAAAGACACAGTTGTCCATCTAATGGCTTTAAGACAAAGAAAGAGTTGAACATCTACAGTTTAGTTCCTTTGAACTTGGGCCAGTTGTTTGATTTTTAAAGTGAGAAATATCTTTTAGGTTCTAGTTTATTTATTATAGCTCCATGGATATAAAGGTCTGTAAGTCTAATCACCTTTTTCATGTTTATGACTAACATAGAGTTGAGCACTCCCTTCCTTCTGCAGTTGAGTTGACATCTAAGTATTACCTAAAGCTTTAATACAATCTGGTTTGAAATTACCTTATAATGTCATTCATAATTTCTTGTTATGCTATTTACAGTTTCAGCCCATTAAAGTAAGAGAGCCCTGACAGGCTCGCTTCTACTTTTAGCTATTATAAGACCTTTTAATATATTAAATATTTTAGGCTATTTTTGACTTTTATTTAGAATCTTATTTATATATATATATATATTGTCTATTTGTCTCCTTCTGATTAATCTGGCATGTAGATCAACTAGCAGAGGTCTGGAAAACCCAGGACATTGCTATCTAGTATAATTATAAACTCTCATCTAAATTTTTTATATTAATTTTGATTTTCAAAAGTTTTTAATTATAGCTATATAATAAACCAGAAGTTAGTTCTTACTGTAAATTAGTCATCTTCACCTTGATGAACTTGAGCAGCCTTTAGAGTGACTTAAGAACTCTAAATTATAATTGTGAAGAAATGATCATTCATGCAATAAATTTTTTCAGTATAATCTGGATTGGACATATGGTGTATAGATGTAGTATGAAAAAAAATAGATAGGGATGGTGGATAAAAGAAGAAAAATCTCAGAGAGATCATTTAGAGATATTTTCTCTTTTGCTTTAGTCAGTAAATTTTTTAAGAATTCCAATAGTGTTCAGAATTTGCTCAGTGTTCGCATATCAATCAAGATAGACTGACACTAGATATTTGATATTCTTATTCTTTACTTTTAGGCTCCCTTTAAATATACCAATTTAGTCAAATTAGAAGTTCCACTGAAAAAATTTGCAGTACAAAGTTATATTCTGTGAATTTATTTCATTTAAAAACAGGAACAAAAACTGGAATTATAATGAAAAAATATGGAAAATGTAAAAGTGCTCCTAGGAGGAATTTCAGGCTTAGAAATAGACAACATCAAGAAAGAGACCAAAGTTGTTTTTTTATTGTATGCAGGATATCTTGGCTCTCTTCTTATCAGGCAACTGGATTTGTACAGCAACATCCTGGCAAACATTGATACCAGTGTGGTTTCAAGAGACACAGTTCTTATAATAAATTTAAAATAAAAGAAATTTCGTGTGCTATGAGAACAAATGTGTATTCACAAAAACCATAAAGGAAATGAAGAGACCTTTAATGAGGGTTTTTATTCAAGGAAACCAATTACCTTTATCAAAATTGTGTTTAGGATCTATTTGCACAGAATAAGACATATAACTAACAGGTCCCACATCTGCTTGTCACATTATATACTTGTACAGAAATTTATGGTGTTTAATCAAAGTCCATTCTCTATGAGCAAAACTCAAAACCATGAAAGAGCTGGCAGTAAAAGACAAATGAAAAGTATAGGGAGTATCACAGAGCAATTTCCTGGTTTAAACAAGATCTGGTTTAAAAATTGGTTTCAGTTGGCTTCTATGACTTAATGTGAGTGTGTAAAATAAGAACACGGAGACCATCTTTGTTTAGCAAAGGGTAACAGAAACAAGGGCACACTGGACAAAGAGCATACCAAATAAAATTTCAAATAAGTTAAAAAAAACTGTTAAAGAATAATCCAAGACCACTGAAGTAACTTATTTAAAACTTAATGTTATTGGCCTGCTAAGTGAGACTATCACATCACTTAAGATAACATGAGAGCAAGTGCAATGAATTCTCTGAATGAAGAATAAAAGGACTAGATATAAGGATGTGGTTGAAGAAATCTTAAAGACAACTTTTTATTGGTTAAAAAGAAAATGATGTTGCTTTTGGGGACTGGTAATTATTTCAGATGTGGCCTTTGAACAGTCTTAAGCCCATATATATTTCTCAATAATGTCTGGAAGGAGCTGCATAAAGTTTTCTGATCACTGTGTTGTCTACCTATATCAGTTTATGTCTACCCATCTGCCCATGTATCTATCTTGACTTGATATTAGTAACATTAAGAATGTGGTGAGAACATTCATATGCACATCCCCAAGGCTCAGAGAAAATTTCCTTCATCAAATTCTGATATCTTTCTATCAGGAGATGTTGATATTCAGAAAATCACTTGTTGGACATTTACTATTATAGATTTTACTTTGCACACAAAACTTAGGAAGAGCTTTTCTGGTCTCCAGAAGCATGCTTCTAAATTGTGAGGTGTGTGTGTATAAAAGACATCATGTGATAAGTACTTTTAATAATTATGTCTGTTTTTTAGACATGAGGAATACTCAGACTTTTCTTTCATGTGCCTCTAAAAGTCCCTTTTAAATCCGAGAACCTGGTTCACTTGGATCCATTGGACAATAAGCACAGATTCAAGAAGGTTTGAAATTACTTTCAGGGTTACTTAGCTGTTGGAATAATTTAGTGAAGGTTGTGAATTTGGAGCCTATTCTGTATACACATTACATCTCCACTTGAAGTCAGAATCTCACATAGAATGTTGCAGCTGTATTGGCAGTCAGGCAAAATGCACATTTCTATTTAGCAACATTGTCGTGAATCATGGTAAAGGGAACCATTTAACTCTTCAACTTTCCACAAATGTGCATCTCTCTGAGCTTTGTGAGTCTCCTTCTAACTTGCATGCCAGAGACCAAGCTCTTTATTGCTTGCTAAGTTATTGTTTTCAACATAAAAATGCAATCATCCATACAAACTGCCAGAATATAAATTGTTTATTACATAAAGCAAAGTACAGATAAAAGGATTCTAAAAATTTGGGGCAAACGCTTGAAATACACTAACCGTTATTTCCTAAGAAACTTACAATGAAGTGATATTCAATGGAATATAACTAAGTGGGTTGCCAGTATTGAGAGAGCAGAGGAAAAGTTTGCAACAAACCTTGATTTAAAATTATACCTGACAACCCACTGCTTTAATCTTTTCTCTCTATTTAATTTTCTAAGTCAGTGACAGTCCTTTTTAGAAATCCTACAAAAATATACACTCATGTATGACATTAAAATGCTGAGATCAAAATGATGATGAAAATGAAAGCTCTGGTCATCCTGTGAGTGAAGGTATAAACACACTTGATTTTGGTCCTGCACTTTACATTATTAGAAGACATGAAAAATGCACAATGTCCTAAACTGCTAAAATGATGTTTAATATTACTGAAAAGATTTGAGTGATAATTATGTAAACAAGTATACACTGTTAATTCTATAGATTTTACCTGGTAACATCAAATTTAAAAAGTTATGAGAAATATAAATGATTGCAATATCTCTTGCTGCCCCAATCAACAAAGATTACTATAATTTCTCAACACATTCCTCCAGAGTATTTAGAGAGGATAAAGGAAGCTTCATAAAAAGCAGTATGACGATGGTAAAAACAAAAGTGACACAATAGCATTGTTATCTCATGTCTATTCCATAGGGAACTAAAAACCATACTTACAAAACAGTATCAGTTGTTATCTGTGGATTTAGAACAGGAGCAATACTATTAGTGCTGTCCAAGTCAACATTATTTCTCTCTTTATATATTCAAATAATTATAACTCAATATTCACCCACAAACAATTTTATTTTTTGGATTATTCCTGACGTCCTTTCTCCCTTTTCCCATTAGTGCTATATCATACTTACTTTTGTGTGTCACGCTTGCCCACTTGTTTCCAATCACGTATAAGAAGTCACTTTACTTTCATTTTATTGTAATTGCATATCCAATCAAATGTCCACTAATTTGTTTTGAGGATATCCATGCCCCTATTCCCTGAAACATTGTTCTAAGAAAAGGAAAAAAATAAGAAGGAAAAGAAACTCAACAAAGTAAGATAGCTTAAGCATAAAATTTACAAATGCTATGGGTATGACTTTATGTCTCATTTGAATATAAGTATCTGAAAGAACCGGTGTTTATTAGCATGATACTTATCACAGTATTCCCACACTACATCTGAATGCCGAATTCTCTCTGCATTAAGTAAACATGAAATGGCAGCACGCTTGTAGAATTTAAATCCTTGTTTAGTTTCAGTGCAAAGCTACTGTCACTCTTGGCTTCAGAGTTTTGATCTAGCTAGCAAAGAAATGCAAGGAGACCATCAGCAATTCCTGTGCAAACTGCAGATCCCAGCAAGTGTGAAAGAAGGACAAAGAGAGAAACCTTTTCCCCTGACTTTTGGCTCTTCAGAGAATAAAATACACATAGAATCATTGCCTAGCTTTACAGTTTCAGCTAATGATGGAAATAAACCCGGAGGTAAGATGAACTCAGAATTCCCTGAAAATATTGATTATAGTGTTAAAGCAGAAAGCCCGCTTTGGGAGCACAGTCAGCCTCTTCTTTTCCATGGTATGAGTGTATTTTCAAGTCAAAGTTACTTCCTTTTTGCAGAAATGATTACTTTTATAGACTACCTCTCCAATTCCTCACACTTTACCTACTTCCTCTTGGGGTCAAGAGAGCCCAGTGGGTCTGATTTACTTTTAACTAGCTCTCTGCAGCTTTGCCTAAAATAAATATTAGCTACCAAGATTGAGCCATTTCAGCTTATTTCTGAAGCCCCAAATCTGTCAATAATATACTATGTATATACTTCTTTTTTCTCTTGACCATCTCAAAATTGCTTCTTTTATTTGTTCTGGATACATTTATATCACATTAAATATTTCCAAGGACTGTGTGTGTGTGTGTGTTAAAACTAATTAGTTTTATTTACTTTGCTTAGAGATTTTTATAGGTTAAGAAAAGGAAATAGGGAGAAAAAAATAGAAACATCTAATGCCAAGCAAATTCCACTTGATGTGGCAGACTCTACTACATAACCACATTTATCTAAAGGCAAGGACTAAACTTAAAGTAAATACATGTTAAATTATGGGTGAATGGCCTATCTCAGTCTACTGAAGGATTTTCCATCTTTCTGTCATGTGGAGGAGTAAGGTTTAAATTGGAGAGAGGAATTGGGTTAGCTTTTAGGATACTCACTGTTTGGGTCTGCAGTTTTTAACTTTATCATCAGCAACTCTGCAGCTGTCGAAGGATCTGTTGAGCTAGGACTGACTTGGAATGCTGACGAATATTTTTGACTGGGGGTGGCATGAGGTCAATGAGCACTGGAAGTTGCTCTGAAGTACAACAGGGGCAGAAAAGAAATAGCTTTGAGGGCTCGTAATTTTCAGCTTACTCACGTAAATTCTCTGAACCTCAACTTCCCTCTTATCCAACATTCTGCTCATCCTCTTGAGAATGTTAGAAAACAAATGTCAATGTAGCTAGATTAGAATTCCAGCTAGAATCAGAATTAAAGCAGAATAAATTAAGTGACTGATATTCTCATAAATCACTCATAAAATGAAGTCTTAGTAATGTATTTACCATTTTTGATTACATGATCTGTGTCAATCATAGCACTAGCCATCTTACATTAATTATTTTATATACTTAAAGGTCAACCTAGAAGAAAATTACTTTTTGTCTTCATTTTATGTAAGAGGAACCTAAACTCCAAGAAAGTTTAAGTGGCTGGTCAAAGTCTCAAGTAGCTCATTTGTGTAATGGGAGTGATTTGCCCTCAGGTTTTTCGAACTCACAAGTTTGTGCTGTCATTATCCTCATGTCATTATTCACTTGTTAGAGTTCATCTCTAACAAGTGAATGGAGAGGAAAGCAAGCAAGGCAGATGTGAGAAATTTGTTATGAGAAAGAAATCTTGGAACCTGATATGCAGTCTATAATTTTTGTTTTGTGCATCAATCCAAGATTAGTACAAATTGAACAAATATTTTAGAGAATTCTATGTTTAGAGTCAATTAGCAGCTGTTAGTATACTTTTTGTATCAATTAAGAGCTTGGATTTTAGTAATAAGAATTCAGTCTTTTTCACTTCTTAGTTATCTGATCCTGGATAACTTATAAAGGGCAATAAAAACTATAACATGAAGAAAATGATATCACCTAGTTTATAAGGTATTTGTAAAATTTGATAATAAATATAAAAAGTGTTTAATTTTGTGTCTGATACAGTAAAGTGAGACATTAACAAATGGTGATTGTTGTTATATTATTGTAATTGTTACTTTTTCCCCCCATGCCCCAAATGACTTTTAAATAACTTTATTAAGGTATTATTGATATATAAAATTTAATATATATAAGATATGCATACACCAGTGAAAACATCACTATAATTAATGTAATAAATACATTCATTACCTCTAAAAGTTTCGTCTGCCCCAACCCCACTTTGCATGTATTTTGAGAACACTTAACATGTGATCTATCGTCTTAACTTTGTGACAAAACTGAATCAACTAGAAGCACAATATTGTGAAACATGTTTTAGAATGTATTCATATTGCATACCTGAAACATATCTGTTAAACAACTCCCTATTTCCCTCGTCCATGGAAACTATCATTCTACTCTCCATATAAAGTGGACTCACACAGTATTTGTTCTTCTGTGACTGGCTTATTTTTTTTTTAGCATGATGTTCTCCAGATGCATCCATGTTGTTGCTTATAGCAGGGAAAAAAACCTTGAATAGACATTTGTCCAAAGAAGATATACAAACGATCAACAGGTAAATGAAAAGGTACTCAACATCAGTAATCATTAGGGAAATGCAAATCAAAACCACAGTGAGCTATCACCTCACACCTGTTAGGACAGCTATCATAAAAAAACAAAAGATAGTAAATGCTGGCAAGGATGTGGAGAAATTAGAACACTATATACTGTTGGTGGGAATGCAAAATGGTACAGCTACTGTGAAAAGCATATAGATTCCTCAAAAAATTAAAAATAGAACTACCATATGACCTAGTAATCTTACTTCTGGGTATATATCCAAAATAATTAAAATCAAGATCTCTGAACGATATCTGCACTTTTATGTTTATTGTAATATTATTCACAATAGCCAAGATATAGAAACAACTTAAATGTCCATGAACAGATGAATGGATTAAAAAATGTGGTATACACATAAAGTGGAATGGTCTTTAGCCTTAAAAAATAAGGAAATCCAAATGACTTTTATTATGTAGTGTCGGAAGGGAATTAGAAGTGGCTTCTATCTCCCTTGGATTATTAGATCTTGATCAATTCTGTTTATGCTTCTTGTTTGGTAATTTTAAGAATTAATTTTTTTCTTTATATCACTAGGATCTTATTGAGTATTCTAGCCTTATCTTTCACTTGGGGATTTTGAGTGAGTCAAACCTTGGGAATTGGGGTTACCAAGGAGTTAAATAGTGTTTCAGGCTACAGAAGTTGTGACCTTATTTCTATTCTGGGGTTTCACTGCTTTCTTCCTTTAGCCCAAGATATGGAATCATTTTTTTTAAATATGGATTGGAGTGGAAAGGAGGACGAAATAGCTAAATCATAATTCCTTTAAATGTAACCTGTCTTGTTCTAGGTCTGAGCCTTTTCAAACTTTAATGAATGGTCTAGAAATAAGATTGAGAAAGGCCAACCCAGGCAAACACTCTTACTTAGGTCATGTTTAAAAGTTGCTTAGGAATCCATGAAACAGACTGATTGTGGTTCCATCCTGAAAGAGGGCAGAGAGGGTGAGAGAGATTGAGAGAGAGATTGAGAGAGAGATTGAGAGAGAGATTGAGAGAGAGAGAGAGAGAGAGAGAGAGAACACTATGTGAAGGACTTTTTTTAAGTTTAATTTCTCAAATGGGCAAGGGTGGTGAAACATTTGGGTAGAGGCTAAAAAAGTAAACATTTTCATAAACAGACATTTAAATAAACATTCGAGATTATGTTGTATTTATTTTATGCATTTACTAGCACTTGAAATCTTTAATATATTCCATAGGATTAAAATAAAGCTATGCTAACTGAAAAATTTATATCCTTTTTAAAAGGAGAAGTGACATTAAAGTCAGTGATAGAACTTCTTATTTTAATATTTGGGTCGAGTCAATTTCTTATTAAAACAAAATCTTAAATGATAAATTCTAACAACTGAAATATTTGGCTTCTTAGTACCAATATCTTTTTAATAGTATCTGAATTTGGGGAATGACCATCTATGTAGAAATTATAAATTTTTTTATGCATTCCCCATATCACAAGAAACATGAAGAAATAGGGAACACAGCATATGACAAAAAGCTTTCTTGTTAAACTATTTTTCTTCAGAGATCAGTGAGAATATGTGCCACTCACATGCACATATACATATACATTTACAGATAATAAGCTGATAAAACATCTCCAAACCAAAAGACGTAAAATGAAGTGACTTTTAGGCTGTGAAGTCTTAATGTAAGCAGCACAATGATTAGAGTGTTTTAATATCATAATAACTGATAAATACACTACTTGTCAGACATTTCATTCCTTTTTAACCAAAACTCCTAGCCTGCTAAATTAATCAACCCATGGGATACAATAGCAAATTTCCAATTTAGTTATAGAATATTAATAATGAAAAGTTCTGGGGGTTCATCTCTTTATTTATATTCTTTTTATTTAATTATCAAGAAAGTTTAAAGAGACAAAGCAGGGAGATTTTACCTTGACAGTTACAAACAATATATGAAGATAAATGCAGAGAGTGATTCAAATCATAACTTTAAATATTGAAAAGATACCGACCAATCAGGCATATAAATCCTCCCCCAATTAGAAAATCTTTCTGTAATGTCTCTGTTGTATGCTCAGCCAGGGTTTGTCTGGACGTTTCCCATTTGATTCCATGAACATTTTCTATGCATCTGTTATGCATCAACCACTGGAAAAGCACTGAAAGGCACAAATAAATGAAAGATCTATTTCACAGTCTGGGCAAGAGAGTTATATAAATAATTAAATACAATAAATGTCTAAAAAGTAATGAATTTAAATAAGACACATCATTTACCTTAAAACTAGTAAGAAAGAAATAAACAAAAACACCAAAAGTGTAAAGATTGTTACCAAAAGTCCAGAAATTATGGGAAACCCCAAAAGAGAGAAAGTAGTTGATAGAGGATTGAGAATTCTATAGCCCAAAAATTTGTGGAAAGGATCTGTGTTTCAAATCTAGAGGTAGTTCATCAGGGGATGAACCTGTGGCTAATATAAAGGGAATGTGATGAGGAAGAAATTCAAGTCAAGTGGGTAAACTGGCCCCTACAACATTAACAACCCCTTGTAGAACATTAGGTAGCAGAATCATTTGCCCAACTCCTGGAGTGGTGACAGAGAAAGCATGGCCAAGATGAAGGATAAACTCTACATATGGTATGGGAAACAGGACGGCCACATACACTGCTCAGATCCTGGCTATCTTTTTTTTTTTTAAATCATTCAAAATGGAAAAAACATCCTCAATAAGGTGTATGTGAAATGCACATGAAATTTCTAACATAAAACCACAAATCACCAAGTATTTAGGAAAAACAGTCAAAATAAACAAGCAATCAAAATGAATAAGCAGAGAATTTCACAAGAGAGGATCCAACATGGTTCAAAGAAACAACAGTATTAGAAGAAAGAGAATGTAAAACAGGCATAATTAAGACTGAGAAGAAACAAAGAGTGTGATGTATCCATGAATTAACAACAAACTTCTATTTTTTTAATTTATCTTATTTTATTGATTATTTGAGCATCTCACATAAATACATTCATTTTTTAATTTAATTTTACTTTATTTTATTTATTTCAAGTATACAGTACATTGGTTAGGCATTTATATAGTTTATAAAACAATCTCCTTAATTGCTCTTTCTCTCTTCTTGCTCTCCATCTAGCCATTACATTAATGGTAACTGTATTCCCTATGCTGTGCTCCCCTTTACCCCTTTCTCTCAGGTCCCCAATCCCCCTCTCCTCTGGCCATCCCCAGATTGTCCTCTATATTTGTAAGTCTGTTTTTGATTAGTATGTTCTTTTTGTTCCTTAGATTCCACATATATGTGAAATCCCATGGTATTTATCTTTCTCTGTCTTATTTCACTCAGCATAATAACCTCTAGGTTATTACTAACCTCCGTGTCATTGCAAATACATGGGTTTCTTTTATATGGCTGAGTAATATTCTATTGTATATATGAATCATAACTTCTTTATCCAATGTCTGTTGATGAGCCTTTAGGTTGCTTCCATATCTTGGCTATTGTAAATGATGCTGTCATGAACATAGGGGTGCATAGGTCTTTACAAATTATTGTTTTGGTTTCCTTTGGATAAATATTCAGATATGCAATTGCTGGATCGAAAAATATATTCATTTTTAATTTTTGAGAAACCTACAGGCTGCTTTCCACAATGACTGTACCAATTTACAATCCCACCAACAACGTATGATGGTTCCCTTTTCTCTGTATCCTCTCAACACTTATTGTTCTTCAATTTATTGATTATAGCCATTCTTACAGGTGTGAAGTGATGTCTCATTGTCATTTCAATTTGCATTCTCTGATGATTAGTGACTGTGAGCATCTTCTGATATGTCTATTGGCCATCTGCATTTCTTCTTTGAAGAAATGTCTGTTCAGGTCTTCTGTCCATTTTTTAATTAAATTGTTTGTTTTTGTTGTTGTTGAGTTGTATAAATTCTTTACATATTTTGGATATTAACCTCGTATCAGTTGTATCATTAGCAAATATTGTGTCTCCCAATCAGTTGGTTGTCTTTTTGTTTTGTTTGCTGTACAAACAAAAAATAGTTTCCTTTGCTGTACAAAAACTTTTTAGTTTGATGTAGTCCTATTTGTTTATTTTTTTTCTTTTATTTCTTTTGCCCAAAGAGATATGTTCAAAAAAGAATAACTAGTAGCATGAATATCAGAGAGTTTAATGCCTATGTTTTCTTCTAGAAGTTTTATGGTTTTGAGTCTTA
Source organism: Cynopterus sphinx (assembly GCA_030015415.1). Taxonomy (NCBI): domain Eukaryota; kingdom Metazoa; phylum Chordata; class Mammalia; order Chiroptera; family Pteropodidae; genus Cynopterus; species Cynopterus sphinx. The sequence continues at coordinate 100,805,506 of CM057382.1, read as the reverse complement.
CATTTAAGTCTTTAATCCACTTGAGACAGACTTCTACTTTGAAGTAAATTTGAGTTTTTAGAAAAAGAATTAAACAAATAATTACACAATGGGAAGAGCCAAAGAATAAATCCATATACTTGCCTGCACATAATTTGGAAGATCGTTTAAACAGTGAAACTGTCTTTGTAAATCTGCTCTTTCTGGTCGTGATTCTGAAACTTAGAAGGACAGGAAGTTAGTAAGGATAGATGTTAATTGAGAGTAGATGCATATCAGTTAGAAACTGCACAAGCAACTAGAACCTACAAGTTTGAATTAGAACCCATATTAGTCACTGACTGCCTTTGAGTTTACACAATTTATGGGATCTAAGTGTCTTGAAGACGACAGTGATGCCCTTCATCATAGAACCAAACACACACCAGGCCCAAGAGTTAGAGAGGTTGGCAGCTGAGATCTGGCAGGAGCTGGAGAAGCCATAAGCTTAGCTACTGCTCCATAGGTGACAATAAGCATAACATGCTTCATCAGCTGGTGGTCTGCAGTGACCTTCCAAGCATATAAATAATGTGCTCTTGCTTGTCTTCCGGTCAAGCAAATGTCTCATCTGGCCCATACTTACTTGAGATTATATAAGGAAGGGAAAAGGCCCACCAATTTTTAGTATTAGAAGGGTACAATTGACCTATAGAACCAATGTCCCTGAGATAGAAAGCAGCGAAAACTTATGATATTGATGTACTTTGATATTATGTTTATTTAAAATACCTTTACCTCTTTCTCATAGATTGTATAAAATCAATGTCACCAACCATATCTTTTTTTACATGGCTCAAATTCTATCTAAATTACCAAATTATTGTGTTGTAACACACAATTCCAGACTAGCTATTTTGTTTTCCAAATATTGAATCATTAGGTCAACACAAACTTTTATTAAACATTTTTAACTGCTTGCCTCAGGTTATTCAATAGACAGCTATCTCTTTCTCCTAGAATTCTATGATTGATTTATATTTTGAAACTATTTTGTCCAAAGTCAGATGGAGAGCCTTTAGAAAAAACATGAACTATTTCTACACACACACAGAACTTTTGTTTGTATACAATCCTAGTTTTCTATACATCGGTTAGTATGATAATTTTTACAGAATATTTTTATAAAATTATGAAATATTGTTTATATATACATATTCTTCCATTCTAACAATATATCTCTCACATATTTATTCATATTAAACCCATGCCAATTTAGAAAGTCAACTATTTTTTTTCTTAAGTGAGTTTAATCTCATTAATAATCCTTGGTTAAAAATACTATTTATCAACATATCATCTATTGATGCATATTTTCTAATACTCATCTTTGCCACCTTTTTGAATCACTTGTTTATTTTCATCTAAAGACAATTTTTATCTTCTGCCTTGGCCTCCTTGTTCATTTCTCTACATATGCATTTAGTTATTTTAGGCCTGGAGACAAAACAATTTAGCAGAATAAAATTGTCTGTTTCTTCCAAAGTATAACAAATAGAAAAGTAATAGTTCCAATAAACTGGGCTTTATTATTGAATCACAGATATTAAGTCTAAAAGTAAATGAGAATTACTAGATCTCAAAACTTTAAAAAGAGTTATTTATAAGCTCAAAATGTATTGTTGAAGACATTCTTTAATTTGATAATTCTGCAACATAAATTAGAATCAAGGAAGATACCTTTATGTGGACTTTTCAGGAATCAGAAAACAAAAAAAAAATGTAAATTGTTTGTAGCATGGTAATTAAATCTGCAGATTGTGATGCTGTGGAGATCACATCCCTGGTCCCCAATTCCAGTATGTATTAGGTGTGCCACCTAAAGTAATTTATATGACTTCTCTAATCCTTGATTTCTCCCATCTTTAAAAAATATAATAGTCATGTCTATATTGGACTGGCTTAAGTATTAAATAATAAAATCGCTTAAATGTCTAGCCTAATGACTTTTCCCTTTTCTTAATCTAAGTTTGCGTTGCCATAATAATGCATTCTTGGTTATTTCTGTTTAGATTTACCTTTCTTCTGTCTCACAACAATATCAGATACTTCCAATAACTGTAACTGGGTTGAATCCTTGTTGCAGAGGCCTCAAAATGTATCTAGAACAATTAATTCCAGTATCCTATTTAATCTAATCAGTTATATCAATTGGCCTGAACCCTCTACTCTAGGCACTTACACACTTAACATCAAAATGATTTAAGTGTTTGTCTTTTTAACACACTGTGTATTCACTGAATTTTAAAAAGAAAAAAAAAAAACTAAACGAACATTTTAATGAAAGAAGGTGCATCAGTTTTCTGATATCTCATTTCCCATATTTTTTCTAAGCAAAGGGTGTTCTCTTAATGTTCTATTTAGTATGGATGTATCTGAAAGTAATTGCCATATTAGTGACTCTAGTTGACTGTGATTTCACAGCTGTGGATTTCTGCTGCTATTACTGTTAAAAGTGTATATCAGATAGGTCACATTCAGTTTCTAGTAGGAGTATATCTAGCTAGTGATAACCTGGTTATATCACTTTTGGATCTCGAGGTTATTATACAATAGTTCAGAAGTGTTAGGGTGCTAAATTGGTTGTCTTTCCATTCAGGGACCCAAGATGGCTGCAATAGCATTTAACAGGATGTCTTACCAAGTTGAAGAAATCCTAAGCAGCAAAGATGGGTATTAGGAGGTTAAAATAGTTTTCTTTTTATAATTTTTTATCAGGGAGAAAAATCTTGCCAAGAAACCCCAAGCATGTTTGTTACAGGGACAGTTTGGACCTCAGGGCTGTCTTTCCAAAGGGAGCATGTGCCAACTGCAGCAGTCTCTCCACTGGACTAAGCCTCAACCCTTTCATTTGTGATTCTTCTCCCTGTTCCTGTCTATCAGAACAAGAGCTGTTACCCCTGGTCCATCTCTTCCATGGCTGTGTCAATAGAGAAATTGTCTTCTTTAGTCTTAAGACCTATTCAAAGAAGCAAAGGGCTTTATTAGTTCAACTGCTTATCTTGCATAAAATAATAAGGATTTACATTGTGGACGAATTAAAAATGTGTATGGCCAAGTAGTGTAAAAAATTTTTTAACTCAAATTTATGTATATTCTATAACAAAATATATGAAATATCAAAGCTAGAATATTTATCATATTTTTTTGAGAAAAAGACATCTTGACAATAATTTTGTAAATATTCAGGAATTTCCAATTCTTGATCACCTACATCTCTCATTTCTTAAAACCTCGATATGTGTGAATATGTAATCATAAGTATTAAATTATCCATAATTAGAATCACCAATAATCTATCACCCTGTAATAGATTATTATGAATTATTTTGCTAATATATTAAGAGAAGAAAATTATAGCAGTATTTTCCTGTATTCAGATATGATTTTATACTAATAAAAAATGTTAAATGACAAATTATGAGAAATAATAAGACATATTTAATTGGATAGCTATATACAGAGAAAATAAATATAAAATCTCAGCAAAGGCATTAACAAATGAAAATAGCTACAAAATAATTTGGTATGATATGACCAAGATATTTTTCTGGAAAAACTATAAAACTTTACCAAGTGAAAAAGATCTTTTTTTAAAAAAGGAAAAAGACAGTAAGTGGACTTACTACATTGGCAGATTCAATATTACAAATATATCTTCCCAAGAGAAAAAAATTTTGAATAAAGTCTTTATAACTTTATTTTTATTAATTTCACACTTCAGAAAAGTTGTAAGAATAGTACATAGAACTTTTGTTAAGTCCTTTTTACAGATGCAACCGATTAAAAAATTCCACCCCATTTGATTTATTCTCTTGCATCTTTCTCTATTTTAAGGAACTGTTAACTATTTGAGAATAAGTTGTACACATTATGTCTTTTATCTTAATAATTCAGTGTGTATTTTCTAAGGAAAATGACATTCTTTGACATAACTACAGTATAATAAAATCTTAAAATCAGGAAATATAGCATTGCATTTCCTTGGTTACTCCAGTCTCCTTTAATCCTGCTTGGTCTTTTTTTTCCCCCTGTCATTTATAGTCTTGATTCTTAGAATACCACCAGGCAGTTATTTGGTAGAAATTCTGTTAATATTCCTGAGATTCATGTTGTCCATTTTGGTCACAAATTGTTGTGAACTGAGCAATGCATAATATAGGGAGATAGATAATGTTAGTTTGTCCTATTATGGGTGACATTGTTGATCAGTGGTTTATGATATGCCTTCTTGTTTCTCAATCATAGTTACTCCTCTCCCCTTTGCCATTAGTAATTGGTAGGAACATATTTTGAAACTATGTAAATATTTTGTTCCTCATTAAACTTTTATTTACTATTTTTAGCATGCATTGATGAGTCCTGATTTAATCAATTATAACTTTGATGGGTGCCAAATGGTGATTGATTATGTCTTTTTTTGTTATTTCTTGGAGGCCTATTATAAAGAATGTTTTCCCCTTTTCCTCCATTAATTAATTTTATATTTATATTATTATACACTAATAGAATAATACATTATTCTGTAGGTATATTACTATCGTTATTTATCCTGATGTTTAAATCAACTTGGTTAGCAGCATCCCATTCAACGTGTTCCCATTAGTTCTTTGACATTTCCTTTTTGTTGCCCAGCCTTAGAATCATTTCTCCAAAGAACCCTGATTTTTTTTTTTTTGGTGGAGAGTGATATTTAAATACTGACATCTGTGCCCAAGAGGTGCTCACTACTTCCAAGGTGTCATTGTTTCTGGGTTTTCTCAGAAGGGGAAAAAACAAAACTAGGAAATATGCAAGTGTGTCCACTTATATGTGTCCATTTCTATATCTATTTTTAAGTTTATACTCTTACATCCAATTATAATCCAATACCTAAGGTTTTCTAGACCTCCTCTCTTTTATTTGTAATACCCTGTCCCAAAATTGAGAAACGTGGCTCTAATTATTATCTTTAGTAAATTTACTTATCACATTATTCCTAGAATACACAAAATGTGAACTCAGAATTCCTAATTCAAACCACTGCAGAGAATAGGCTATGAAACCTAGTAACTAAGGTTTCATAATTTTGTTTTTTTATCATCAGTTTGAGAGGATGCTATAAAAATGCCATGCTTAAAATTTACACAGATTAGTCTCTTTCCCCCTCTTCTCTTCCTTCTTCTTCTCCCACACCACCATCACCACCAATGACCACCTATTTCAGTGTAGTTATGCTATTCATTTGAAGTAGCTTTAGGTTTACGTGCTTCTGTCTTTCATTTTAAATTTTGCAATATCTCGACTTATCTTCCTAGTGTGACTATCATTCCATCTCCTCTTGATTAATGCAGTAATTTCTGACTAATGCAGTAATTTCTGACCAATAAAGCAGCCAAAGTGATGCTCTTCAGATACCCCTATGGCATTCTCTGGATCTAAACCCCCAATGGCTTTCTATTTCGTTTAGAATTAATAGTTACGATAGCCCACAAATTTCTATGAGTTGCCTTGTCTTCCAATGTCTCTCTAACTCTTTTACTTACCCACACTGATCTCCAGGTGTTTCTCAAATATTCAGACACTTTTCTGCCTTTTTTTTTTTTTTCCTGTTTGAAGTGCCCTTTCCTGAAATTGTAGAATGCCTCACTTCCATGCTTGCTTCAGGACTATTTTCAAGGACTTCTTGGTGAGACTTTCCTTGACCAATTTATTTATAATAGAAACCTTCATTCTACTCTTTTGATTCCCTCCATACATCATTCTCCATAGCACTTGCTGAAAACACTATAACTACTTTCCTTATTTATTCTCCTTAAAGTTTGAATTTGAATGTAAATTTCAGTAAAGCAGAGATGTTTGTATTTTTTTTCACTATGTATCTCCAGTGCTGAATGCTGTGCATGACACATATCATTTTTCACTAAATAATTACTGAGTAAATGAATGAATGAACCTTCTTATATATAGTAAAAAAAGTCTTGCTTATAATTGGAAGCTTTGTAATTCTTCATTTTCTCAAATACCCCAATGAATCTTATTTCTCACTTACTCTGATAAACTGTAAGTTTTGGTTCTGCCGCAGACATTCTATTCCCTGGAATTCAAAGGTATTTTAAAGGAAATAGAACTACAATGATTGCAAAGGAGGGTTTGTATTCTCTTTGCATTGAGAAAGGAGGGATTTTTCATTTCATACATCATTACAACTTTCCCCAATGATTGGGCACCAATTTCATCTTACTACATCACACCAAGCTACTTGCTCACAAACTCAGCATGCAGGCCTGACTAAAACAATCTCCATAGCACTATCTGTAAAGCCTTGTATTTTCAATTGTTCATGCTAAAATGTTATATTATGTATCTCAGTGCAATCTCATTATATTAGCCCATAGCAATAGCCTAATGAACTGTAACAAACTCAGTTTCAAAAATGTCAAACATAATGAAAAAAGGAAAAAAAAATATGAGAAATACATAGATCTTCAATTGGATTTATATATTCTTTGTATTTAGAACTACATAAGCTTCACATACTTTATTTCTGGTTTATTTCAAATGGCCTTAGTATTTTAGCATTGTTCAGCTAGTCTATCTAAAGCAACATTAAAAGGTTCTGAATACTCTTTCTTAAGTTTTCTACTGTCAATTAGATCACATTTTCCCTTAATAAAGGTCACTATATTTGGGAGGTCTCCAGATAGCTCATCTTCGTTCATCCATTTTTGCTTGCTTGTTTTTCTGGTTTTATTTTTGACTTCTACTATGTGCAAGGTTATAGGAACACCATGGTGAACATAGCAAAAAGATATCCATTCTTAGAGAACACAACCTAACATAGGAGACAGAGATTAATAAAACAATCCATCAAATATAAATTTACGAGCTGAGGTTAGGGCTACAAAAGACTTTAGAGATCTTTATACTATTTGTAAAAAAAGATTTAGGGGTTAGAAAAAATGGTTTTCCTGAGAAAGTAAATTAACCCCAGCAAAGAATTGATGAGGGGAGCGTAGAAAAGAACATATATTCTAAGAGTGGGCTTGTTTTGTGCCTACTCTAGAGAAAGAAAAAACGCTCTGATCAACTGGAAAAGGCCAGTGTGACCCTCATATTAGAAAAGCATGGTAAACAACAAAACATGAGTCTGGAGATGTTGGCACAACCATATTATGCTGAATTTGGGACTTTGTTTTAAAAACCATAGGATTTTGTTGAGGAACTTCTAAACTGGAAATGAATTAATCAGATGTTCATTTTAGCATGTTCCTTCTAGCTAATGTGAAGAGAATGGTTTTAAAAACGGCAAAGGTGAAAACTGAGAAGAGAAGATGTAGCATCCTCTATAAGGGCATCTTGATGCAAGTAGGAATGGAGTGGTGTATGATGCAGATTAAAAAGATATGTAGGAGGGAAAATAGACAAGATACAATAATTGATTAGATTCAAAAGGGGGAGGGAATGGATGTGTCAAATTTGATAGCTTGATTAATTAACTATATAGTCAATAAATATCTATTGGGTGCCTATTAAATCTGAGGACATATTTAACAGTTAGAGTTATAGCAATGAAAACGAAAGAAAAGAAATCCATGCCTTCCGGGATTTATATTCTAGTTGGAAGGAACTAATTAGTAAGTAAAATATATAGTTGTTAAGATAGTAAAAAAAAAAAAAATAAGAGAAAATTAACTAAAGAAGAGGTATGGGAAGGGTAAAATTAAAGGTAAGAGTGGAGAATTATAATTTTAAATTAGAGAGTCAAGGAAAACCACAATGAGAAGGTGAAATTTAAGCAAATATTGAAAGGTGGACAAATTTGAAAAGAATACCAAAAATGTGACATTTGTAAAAATATCTGAAAGAGATGAAAAAGGCAGGTTTGATGATAATTGGAACAAGGGTATTCACGTCAGATTCCTTTTGTAGAATTTTTAGCGATCTTTTTAAAGTCTCAAATATCATTTACAGTATTGCAATTTTCCCCCACATCTTAGCTTCAACCTGTGCTCCCTTTTCCCCTTTTGGTGTTTCTTTCTTCTCAAACAGTTATTACTTTCTAATAAACTACATAATCTGTTACCCCCAAATAAAAGATAAGGTCCATAATGGTAGAGAATTTTGTCTGTTTTTCCTAGGACATTGCCTAGCATAGAGCATGCAGTCTATACATATTTGTTAAATGAATGTCTATTTTCAGAAGTATCTCTTTTACATGCACAAAGTAGATATGTTTAATTTTCTTGTTCTGGTTTAGTGTCAAAGAGGTCAGCATGTTAAATCCCTTGAATTCTATCCCTTAATTCTTCCTCCACAAAATTGAAGATTGTGGAAATCTTAGGTCCTGGATTGGTTGAATTATCTTGTTGCTTTACTCTATGGTTATACACATCAATTATGTATGTAAACAGTTTGAATATTTTTCTCAATTTTATCTATACAATTCAATTTTTAGGTAAATTTTACACCTCCTATACCATGCAGAAAATATGAGTAGATAGCCTTATAATAATTATCTTGCTTCACCTCTCTACATTGTAACAAAGCAAGACAGAAAGCAGATATTGCTTTTAAGCTCACATGCTAGGTAGATAAATTAACTAAAAATGCCAAAGGATTGAAATATGTTGAAAGATACTTAGCCAGCCTTGCTAAAGGGAAAGATTATAAATGGCTATGCCTTTTACTTCTATATTTTTATAGCACTTTCTGTAAAAAGAAATAATGCATTACTGATACAGCTATTGCCAAAATGGTACTAGTAGTGCCATTTTGCCAATTTTTCTTTTTACCTAATGAAATCTTATTTTTCATAAGAATTAATTTGTAAAATGCTTCAGGAGGTTTTAAGATATTTCTTACTAAATAAAGAGTGTCTCTGTTGAGCTCAAATATATACTTTTGGTACATTGTTTTCAGATATAAAAGTCACAGGACTAAGATTAGCAATAATCTTGGAAATATGTATATACACATACACACACATATCAGTAAGAGTGTGATGATAATATAGAGCTTCCCTTTTCTCAATTTGATTTTATTATAGAGCCCATGCACACCAAACTATCTCATCATGCTATATCATGAGTGAAATTAACATAAATTAATACTAAAATATATGACTTTGTTGCTCTTAGAAAGCCCATGACATTAATAGGTATCACTAGAACATAGAATTATAACAAATTAAGATACCTGGAGGATGTCAGGGAATGTACTTCATTTTGGAAATAAAAATATGTTGATGTCATTTGCTGAGAGTGGAAACTTGCCAGGTTTTTATTCTTTAACATGGAAACCTTCCTGTATTCATGCTTGTCCTTTCATAACAACTGTCCACCTTGTTGATGAGGTCAATTATTTTAACATTTATCAGAAACATATAATGAAAAAGAATTTTAAAAATTCCCAAACATACCATTCTCTCTAAAAAGGTATACTTTAAGTTCAAGCTAAAACATTGAAAATTTCAATATAATAAATATATGCTTTAGAAGATGTATTAAATAGATTCACACACATATAAAGCCAAACTTTAACATTTATTTGTATGTATTAAATATTTTTTAGTTAGTACCATTTTAGTTCAAAGATAAATTTAATTCAATGGATGTAATTATTTTTTAAATAAGGTTTTATTTTTTAAATATGGTTGACATACAATATTAGTTTCAGGTGTACAACATAATGATTAGACATTTATAAAACTTGTAAAGTGATCATCTCAATAAATCTACTACCACCAGACATCATACATATTTATTATAATACTGACTATATTTTCTATGCTATATTTTATATCTCCATGGCTACTTTACTATTACCAGTTTGTACTTCTTAATTTCTTCCCCTTTTCACTCATCTCCCAATCCCTTCCCATCTGGTAGCCAACAAAATGTTCTCTATATCTATGAGTTTGTTTCTGTTTTGTTTGTTCATTTATTTTGTCTATTAGATTTCACATATAAATGTAATTATATGGTATTGTCTTTCTCACTGTGACTTTTTTCACTTAGCATAATACCCTCTAAGTTCATCTGTGCTGTTGCAGATGGCAAAATTGCATTATTGTTTTGGCTGAGTAATGTTCTATTTTACATATATATATCACTTATTTATTTATTAATCTATTGATGGACACAGGTTGCATTCATATTTTGCCAATTTAAATAATGCTGCAATAAACACATGGATGCATATGTATTTTCAAATTATCAGTTACTTTGAAATTTTTTGACTAGAATATTTCTGTTTTTTTCCTGTTTATTTATTCATTTTCTACACCCTTCACTTTTATTTCTGCTGTTAACATATTAGGAATAGAATCTCCATGCTTATTCTTAAATTGTGTTTCTTATTTTGACATTTTGCTTAACATTCTATAAATTTTCTATTTTAATTTTTTTTATTTTGCACATATTTATAATTTTAAAATATCTTTTTAGTTCTCTCAAATTTCCTGTAGCAGCCAAGTGATTTATTGAAGCAATGTTTCATACATTCTCCAAGGTTGCCAAGTAGATTACTTTAAAATGCCATTTTTCTTTCTTTAACCATCTTTTCCTCTAGTATAATTTGTTCATTTTTAGTGTGATGCAATTGTTTTTTAACCATATGGTTACCACTGGCTTCCTATTTTTATTATTTCTACAGGCTTTCTATTTTTATTAATATTTGGGAATAATTATTTTGATTACAGTTACTTTATGAGTTTTCTTGAACTAATTATGAGTTTTAGTAGGTATATTAAAATGTCTAACTACAGTTTCATCTTGCAATTGGTGGTCAAAATATTGACATATGAACTAAACTGCTTATCATTTAGGAGAGAAAATGGGGGTTTTGATCTGGTGTGCCAACCCTTACGCTCAGGCCTTAGCTACTGACTGGCAGATCATGCATATTCCTTATGGATTCAACACATTCATTCTCATTTTAGGTTTAATAGTAAATGAATCACTGACAAGTGTTCTCCATTTGAGGAATATGAATAGGACTGAGTACCCATTGATGACCATTAAATTAAAAGCCTATAACTATTTTTAAAAATATTTTACTCTTGTTTTTGTAGATTGTGACTGAGCTTGGAATTCCTGCTAAGTCCCATCTGGTATAAAAGTCCAAATTTCATTAAAGCCTTGCCTTGTACCTGTTTTGCCTGTCTTTCTCTACTGCAGTTCATCAAATGCTTGTACTCTATATGCTCTCTATATTCTAAAAATTTTTCATAAGTTCTAATGTATATACTTCCTTGTGTTGTCATAGTTTTACTCTATTAATATACATATATGTATATACACATACATATACATACATACATATATATGTGTGTGTATATATATATATATATATATATATATATATTTATATATTACATTTAAATGATACTGGGAAGGCAGGGGTGATAGATATGTGTGCTTGATCTATAATCTTGTTCCAGAAAATATATATATTCTATTTTTTAACTTTTTACTCCTTATTTTATTTTAATTTTTGTACAATGTAAGCAAATGCTTGGCTTCCCATAGTTAGCTCTTTCCTGTCTTAAGATGTCATTTTTACTAATTTCATAAAAACTACATTTCTTTATTATGGACACACTGGTTCAGTGTAAAGTGTGGGCACTTAAGTAGAACTGGTTAAATCACTGTCATAGCTCTACCACTCCTGTGTTCCTTTAAGCAACTTAAATTCTTTTTGAATAAGTTACTTAATTATAAAATAGAAATAAAATTGTACCTTCTCATTAGGTTATTGAGAAATTTAAGTTAATTCATGTAAAGTACTTCCAGTAGTTCCAGGTACCCAGTAAGCATTCAAGAATGTTCAACGACCAATATTAGTATTTATCTTTCAAATTAGAGTTCCATTTTCCCTGTCTAAAATCTAAGTTTTTTTTCACTTTATAAGTTTTATTTCTCACTTAATTCTATTTAGCAACAACACTCTATTTAGTCTTGGTTAATAGCAGACATAAAAATATTAGTGAAACATCAACAAAAAACAAACCAAAATAACAGACTTTAATATTTTTTATTTCTTTTATATCCTCCCCTCTATGCTTTTTTCATAAAAGTTGTTTTTATAGAATTAGCTAAGTGCTGTTTTTTACTAAATCTAGCAAATTTTTGCTTATCTCAAACACTTTAAAGAGATTACCATTATTTATTTTAGAAGGATTCAAACGTATTTAAGAAAATTGAGCTCTTTCACTCAAATATTTACAGAGAGGTACTTCGCAATTATACAGTAATTATGAGAGAGGGAAAATCCTTTAATCAAAATAATGATTTATAAAAATGATTTGGTTGCAGATTATACATGAAGAATGAAGGACAGTGAAATGAAAATGTTGCCAATAGTTTGCTTGCATTGATTTTGATTTTTAATTGACAAAATGTATCTGGAGCTTTTGAAAGAACAATTTTGATACTTTTTGACAGTCTTATGTATAACAAAGATATAGATTAGCTGTTCATTTGTGTACAGATAGCCCTTTTATAAAATTGTATGTTTCACAAAAGGAATATATGTGTTAAAAGTAGCATTGTACTTTCTGATAGAAACAAATTTTTTAAATAATATTTAAATATACTATATTTTATAAATATACATGTTAGAGAGAGAGAGTGACTTCTAGTTATGCAAGGAAGCAGAAGTACTTATAAGAGTTAAATTATAAAATACATTCCAGCTGTAAGTCATTAAATAGTTGGTATTTGTCATAATTCATGGAAATGTCTCCCATGGAGAAAATGAAAAAATGATCTTATTTGACCATTTATCTGTATCAAAATTCTGTCAAAAATAATTGCAGCTTTCAAAATTCTAAGGTCAGTAGCCATAAAACGTTAAAAAATTTCTACTGATTTTTATGGTACTATCTAGTAGAATGGACAGAAAAATAGATAATCACCCACATTTCTTAGGAAATAAAATATAGCAAATAAATATCTCGATCAGTATAAAGAAACTTAAAATCAAAGTTAAAGGAAACAAGATTTTTATATTTTCTATTTCAATTTTTAAATTTGAGTAGCATAATATAAATTCTGAAAATTAAACATTCTGAAAAGGACTTTCAAATTAAAGAGAACAATGAAAAATCATCTGATACATTGACAGTAATATCATACAAGCAATTCCTTTTAGGTTCTGAGTTACTTTATTATACTTAATTATACACATGAAGGATCCTTAAGTATGTAGAATGGTCAATAGTGAGAATGATATAACTTAGGATAATATAACATGGTCTTCCCTGAATTTCCTTATAATATCAACTCGATTTTAATGGTACAAATGGGTTAAACAAAATTTATTTTAAAAGAATTTAACAACTATAAAGTTGTAGTTTTTATATTTTATCTTTTTCTTTTAAATACACAGAAAAAAATATGTTTGTGTCCATTTGAGTATGCATTATGACATACCTAAAAAGAAAGAAATTAAACTTGGTATATTTAAAAAATGAACAAACCTTTCATGGAAATGTAATAATGAGTTATATAGTAGTAACCAAACAGCTAGCTACCTCTTATGTCAGAGATGTGTGATATTTGTTTTTTGTACAATCTAAAATATTCAGCCAATAAGTATTTGTTAAATAGGTAATTTTGAAAAATAATATCATTTTGCACTAGAAGGGAGCATGCATCTGGAAATTAGAGTCCACTTAAACTAATTTTCCTAGAGTTAAGTTTTGAAGATTGTTGGCCCAATACTGACTCAAAATGATGTACATTCTAATTCCACAAAGTCCTATAGATAGATAAGGAACTTTAAGAATTTATATGAAAAAAATTTTTTATTTCTTTGTATTATTTTTATTTATTTTGATTATGTACAGAATATAAATACAATTCAGGCCAGTGATTTCTCAGCCACTCCAACAAATAGAACTGTCAGAATTTATTTTAATGAGGTGATTGAGGGATAAGAAAAAGGCGTTACTATGCTGATTTCTACTTCTTTGGGTTTGGTCCTTTTAACAGGCATTTTTTTAAAATTATGTTTGAATTACAATATAAAGAAATAGGGTCCAAAAGTGAACCTATATTTCATTAGTCTTTGTTTTATATAATCACTCTAACATTTAAATTGTTTGCACACCAACAAATTCAAAAGAGTACTTTCCCATTTATACATATCACAATAGTTCACTTTAGACCTAAAAATATATTAATTGTGTGCTATGTGTTTTATAATTCAAGCAGCATTTAAAACAAACCAAAAACAATAAAACTGAATCTGAAATCATTCTTTTTAGATGACTTTATCAAATGTGTTTGGAAATGCTATTTTAAATAGGCAAAACATTAAAAAACTAAGAACAACATGTTAACAGTAAATTTTTATTTATTACCAAGTCCTTTCCATGTAATGTTGTTTGTTTCTTTTATTTGTTTTTGTTTTTGCTTCTTAGAGAAAAATCTTTCTGGGTAGTTTTTAAATATTATATTTCTACTGAGTAATAGGTTAAATAATGTTTAAATCTTTTTCTGATATACACTGCTGATTTATTCCATGGTTATATCAATAGGGCAACAAAACAATTAATTCCATTAGAAATAGTAATGTAATTAGAGTGGCTAAATAGTATAGTAGTTGCCATGTCTGCTTTACATGCAGAAAGGTTCACACCCCAGGTGGAATCACGGACCATACCCCCTTGTGCAGTGCTTGCACGCAGAGAGCATGTGGGAGGCGATGCCCTACCTTCAGAGATCCAGTTCTTAAAAAAAAGAGGGAAATGGCAACATCCATAGGTTGAGGGTAGAAGTGGGTGGAAGTTGGGGTGGGAATTAAAGAGGGGGGAAAAAAAGAAATAATAATGTAACATTTTATCTCTGTCTTTTACTCAAATTACTGTGGTATTGTTGTTAATTTTATGTCATAGTTTAACATGTAATGTCAGTAGGTATGACTATTTCAAATGTCTTATCTTCTATCACAAATAATATTATTTTTTGGGTGGGAGAGAACTCTTGACCGAGATGAGGTATATTATTATATTTTATTATATGTTAATATATATCAATAAAAACAAGCTGGAGTTTGATTCTTATCCCTTTAACAATTATTCTTATTTCTTTTAGACATCTTGTTTAACTATAAGTTGCCTTAGATCAAGTCTTGTTTCTTTTGAACAATTATAGAAATGGGCATATTAAAAGTCTAGGTATTTAAACATGATTTTTTCACCCACAGGCAAAACCCCTGTGAACACACTTATTGAAACTTACTTTCAATATGCTATAGTCATTCTGGTGTACATCACATTCTGTGCTTTCAGATTCATTCCGATCTTTAGTGTGAAGAAAAACAACTTTTTTATCTTCTCAGGGGAGCTGCTTTTGTCAAAAGCAAAAGAGTATTTATAACCTAAAAGAAAGACTTTTAAGTAATTTTTCTTGGAAAAGCCCATTTATTTGTAAATTCTGGCTTTGAATTACCACTCCAATTTCTAGAAATAGGTGACTCTGTGCCAGATAAATACTTCCATTGCTGCATATTCTTCAGTTTGTTATATGTAACTTTCTTGCCTTCTAGGCTATAAATTCCTCAAGGGCAGAACTTGAATAATAGTCATTATACTATTAACTACAATTGACTGATCAATATTGTAGTTGTTTTTATATATCCAATCATCTAAATATCTTTCTTTAATGAAATTATAGAAACCTTGGTGTTAATTTCCAACCAAGTTAAAGTAAATTAGAATTATTCTGATAGTTTTCCTTTAAGAATTTAATTCTTAGTGTTATTTAATGGATTTTTGTTTTTTCTTTCTGATTATATGAGTTTGTGTATATTCTTGACTGTGTGCTTCAGACTAGAATAAAGCAAACAAACTCATTTTTAAAAGTCATGGCTTATATCATACTGCATTTTAAGTTTTTTTGATATATGTATATAAAATATAAAAGTTCAGATTTATTGTACATTTGGCCAGTTTCCAAAACAACAAAAAAAGTAATTTTAGAAAAAAATCCAATTGTACTTACATAAATTTCAATAACTTTTGAAATTCTGATCAGTCAAGTAATGTTTCTATGTTCTTAGTTATCACATGACCTTAAAAGGGGAACATATTCTAGTGACCTATTATTCTCATAACTATTAAGATTTATTTATCAATTATCATATAATATGTCTTTAATACCTCATAGTTAATTTTTTGAAAAGTTATAAAAAATGTACATGTATTGAGATACATTTATTTTCACAGACTAGGTATTAAAAATTTTCACTTGAGCGTGGAAGAGGGAATGTAGTTAGCATTAAAATGATGGCAAAGTTGCGGGTCAGAGGAGGGAGGTAGCAATTGGGGGGGGGATTGTTTTATGAACATTATAGATGTCTAACCAATGTTGTATACTAGAAACTAATTTAAATAAATAAATATTTTTTAAAAGTCTCACTTGAGTTAAAGAAGTACAAATTAGTATTTGATAGGTCACATGGATGGGGAGCATGGCATAAGGGATATAGTTAGCAATAATGTAATGACTCTTTGTTGAGCCAGAGAGGTGATAGAGTATTGGGGAGGTTGTTTCATAAACTACATGGATGTCTAACCAATGTACTGCATACTTGAAACTAGTAATAAAATAAAATGCCAAAAAAAATCACCTGAAATGAAAATGTGATCTACTATACAAATCTCATTAAAGTAGACATAAAGTTTCCATCAGACATCATACGATCACTATTAAACAATTTGAATTTAGACTCCATATAGTCATAATGATTTTCAGATTAAGAACATCAGGAAAATAATAAATTATCATGGTATTTTGATGAAATATTTATTATGAAAAGAACAATTGGAAAGCAAATGTTTTGAAACCAATGTTATTATACTTAGTAAATAATTATTCTCCCATTCACAAACTCTCAAATCATCTCCTAATGCCCATGAGAGAGGCCTTATAAATAAATAATAAGATCTACAGTATTAGAGTAAGTTAATTTGTCATCCCATTTCTGTGAACAGAACTCTCACTGACTTTAAGAGCAGAAAATTTAGTTGTAATGCAACTGTTGCAGTAAGAAGTTATCTGTAAAAGCAGCATTTAAGAAGTGGGTAGAATTTCATATACTAAATACTAGCCTAAATTCTTTCATTGTCAGGGTGAGCTAGTGGGAAGTGGAGAAGTCACTGTCAAAATATTAAGGTTCCATTTTATTTACTGAATAGACATATGAAAACTATTGATTTTAGGCTATTGAATGGTTTTTAAAGAAGATTTAATATTTGTTATTACTAGCTAGAAAATAGGATGTTTGAATGAAATAAGCACAGTGAGCTTAATTGCCTATGTATTATAACCATCCATTAATTTTATTGCCTCTGTTTTCTTAATTTATGTATATCTTAGTCATTTTTTTATTAATAATGAATACATCTATATGTTTCTATTTAAGTGTGAAAAGCAATTATCAATACTAGGTAACAAATGTTATATCTCCTTTGTGACTTTTTAAACATTATCCAAATTTTACTTAGCAATAGAATTATTTTAGACTCAGATTTGTGATAATTTACCTCAATCACTCCCTTTGAAAGAGAAATGCCAACATATAGAATCTCTGGCTTTTTGTTAATAATAGTTTTTAAATCCTAAAAGTTTTTATTTGACTTGATAAGATTGTTTTCAAATAGTTGGACTTCCTTAGAGGTCAAAAAAAACCCACTTATTTTTAAATGTTTAACTTGAACTAAACATATCATCTTGCTACCTCCTATGTTTATACTGTCAACTACATTACACTTGATAAAATCATGTATGGCCAGTATGGTATGGTGAATAACATAAGCCCACAGTCTGTAAAATCTTTAATAGAGATGGGAAATATGATAAAGTGCTACCCAGAATATCACTTCTATTAAGCTGTGGACAATATTGTAGTCTTAAGCTTCTTTCTCCTTCCCCCATAATAAAAGTTATGGGCCTTTGTAATAGCTTTGAAAAAGTTATAAATATAAATAGTGATGACCTTGACATCTTTTTCTATGTGTTTAGTAGTAAAATTTCCTTTCTAATTTTGATGTTATGGTTCCAAGTGCATACTTGGTCAAAATTTTTTCCTGGTAAGCTCAACTATAAAAATAGTATGAAAAACTTCCAAGAAATGAACACTGAGCCTTGAAATTTTAGAATCAGAGAGAGCTAGTGGGAAGTGGAGAAGTCACAGTCAAAATATTAAGGTTCTATTGTGCTTACTGAAAATATCACATTCTGTTTTCATAATGTATCAAGAGCCCTATGACTTACATCAGTAGGAAAGTAATACACCAATAATGAGACATAACTGAATAAATAAAACATCTAGTAAATTCAACCTAGTTAAACATTTAAAAATCAGAGACTTCAATGTTGATTTACACATAGTAAGTACATAAATAGCTAGTCTGTTACTAAATAGCTTTGTGGCTTACTCTATGATGCAAGTGATTAAAAGAACTTCCAATCATCACATATTTTAGTAACTTCTTATTTGCATCAATCTCCTCTCAATATTTAAGACTTTACATTTATCTTCAGTAATAATAAAAGCAGCAAAATAATAATAATGAAAGTAATTTGTACATATACAAATGCACACAAATATACAAGACCAAGTTCATATATGCATATATATATACGTATTGCCCTTTTCTTAGTTAAATGTTTAGCACTTCTCATAAATTCATGCTGTGGACACCTAAGTGGCAGTAAAATATGGAGGAGAAAGAGGCTTGACACTTTCTGTCTCTGAACACAGTGGCTCTTCTTTCACAAATTAATTTTAATAATCTATGGATAGTTTGTCATGAATTGAAAAGTTTTGCATGAATACACACAATTAGATTTATATGCAAATCTTGGAGTTTTTTGGAATACTAAGAGGTATGTTTTGAAATAAGGAAAAAGAGGAATAAGAAATAAAACTCCAAAAACTCAAGTTATTATTTAACTGAGAGGTAAGCTACATGTTTTTGTTTCTTCTGATTTTAGCATTATTATGTGTGAATTAGTATTCATTTTTTAAAACTTGGTATGATGAATATTAAGTGGAAAAAATTCCCCAGGAAACCTAGAATGATATATTTTGGAGGACGCTTCTAAAAGCCAGCTAAACAATGTTTCCTAAACGGTGAAGATTATCATATTTGTTTTCTAGGTCTTTCTATCTAAATATTCTCCATTGCCATTGGAGGAAACAGCATAAGAAGATTTATGCAAATTCATGACTTCATTGCTGTTAGGCTGTCCATCAATTTCTGAGTTGGATATTTTGGAAAATATAATAAATGGTTGGAGTCCCCTTCTCTATTCTGTTCTAGTGGCCCTACTTTTCTTGGTCACAAAATAATCTTGGACTGCAATAGATCCTAGAAAGTCAGCATATTCTGAAGCACTAGACAATCTTAAGCCTCTGCAGCACCTTTGTGTATGCCTTTATGTGTATTGAGGAAAAAGAAAAGGAAGGGAATGCTGCATTTCTCTGCAGCCTTTGTGCTTTGTGTTATGGGGTCCAATTGTGACACTTAGAGAACTTCAAGGGCACTGGGACTTGATTTTGCTTACTTATTAAATAAGGCTAACTTCTACATTTTTATAAATACGTTATGTGATAAGAATTAAGACTTTCACATACATATAAATGCTAGAATTTATAAATAAATTCAATAACATTTTAAGAAGGAAAAAAATCTAGTATATGATAATTTGTTGAAAGAAAAGAAAAAGGAAAGTGTGCTCTACATTATCTTTAGTTGTAGATGAATAGCCACAGATACAGATCAATAGAATGTCCATGAACAATACCATTAAATCTTCTATAAATGATTACCTGGGATCTAAAACACAATTAATTGCCTATTATAGATATTTTCTCATAGGAGTAATACATACCTGATCATCCGAGATTACTACATCTGCTTTATGTATACAAACTACTTGAGGCAAAGTTGTGTGAAGGCTCCCAACATCAGTCACATTCAAAACAGAAGCAGCAGCAGGAAGAGTGTTCTAAATTAAAAGTGAACTTCTGTATTGTGATTTTATAAGAATACCTGAAGTTATCATCTAGATGAATAGGAAAGAGATATTCCTAAGATAATGTAAAAAGCTAAATATTTTTTAATGCTAAGTGAAAATCTTTTTTAAGGCTGAGTTTAATATTTCATATGTCAACATCTCTCACCTCTAATACTTGTGTTTCTCTATTTTTTTTATCATGTTTTTTTTTTTTTTAAGTGTGAAATCTGGCTTTACCTGATGAAAGTAAGCCTAAAAGTTTATTTTTTTGTTTATTCATTTGTTTTTGTTCTATTTTTTAACTTTAGTTTCAGTATATGTTAACATGAAAATAAAAGCCGAAGTGAGAGGCAACGAGCATTTATTTGAAATCAAAAAATAGTTATTTTGAAAGCACTAACCTGAACAAGCCCAATCCTGTCTCATCTCAGAAGCTAAGCAGGGTTAGGCCTGGTTAGTACTTAGTTGGGAGACCACCTAGGAAGACAAGGTGCTGTAGGTGTAAAAAGTAAAAAGTAAAAAATAAAAAATAAAATAAGAGATTGTGAATTGACAAGGTCCTTGCAATCTATGAGATAAAGCAAGCACTGATTCAGACAGAACTGAAAATATTGTTCTGATTAGGTGAAGGCAAGAAGAATCTATGAAAATAAGGTAAAGAAAATTATTATATGAATATAAGAAAGGAATTTCTATAGGTGCAAATAAGCTAAGTTATTCTTTACCTATACGTGGTGGTGCTGATTTTAAAGAAATGTCTTTCATTTTCAATCCCGACAGGGTGTCTGCTTTCCTATTAGAGTTATAAACTTTTGTTTATAAGAAAATGTTGCTTTAGCCAGTCCAAATGTTATTTTATATAGTTCAAAAATTCCAAAAGTTTGAGGAACAAAATGTGCAAAGCAATTCTTCTGGCACAGCAGCTCTGACTTCGTTTTGGACTGGCTCCATGTATATTATTTTTCACAGTATCTACCATGAAACTGAGCTATGTTCTTGAATTAAGGATTTCACAAATTTTGGCCTTTTAATGTGAACAGCAGTAGAAATCTAAATAATTGTTTTGCTTCTTTTATTCAGTAAACACTTTTGATATTCTAACATGCAAGGTAGTTTGTTTTATGTGCTATAAAATTACAAAGATGAATTAGTCAAGGATTTTGCCTTTAAGGTACTCCCAGTTTAGTAGGGAAGATAGAATGATTCATAAAACTTAAAAATTTTAGATTAAAATATATAAGCCTCAAGATACAGAGATATATTATGATTATTAATGATTTTTCTGGCTAGTTCCCGATAAAAATAGTGAGGGTCAAAATAGCAGATGAAAATCAATTAGGGGATCTAAATTTAAAATGTCTATATTTATAAAATGAATTTGTGAAAAAACAGGCAATGCCAATATTTTAAAGAGACACATCTTCTTCCAGTAGAGATCTGAGAAAAATATTACAATTAAATTCATTTTTCTCATTGTGGAGAAAGAAAAATTGATAACGTAGTAGGGATTTACTTGTTCATAAGTTAATAGCTAGCTAAGCAAGGACTAGATATTTAAAGTCACAGACTCTAGTATTCTGAAGTTTATGACAATATAATCTTTACTTACCAAAAACTGTACTTTCTGCTGGAGGATATAAGACAAACGTGTGAAAAGTGCAGAATATTAAAGAACAATTCAAAACTATTTTAAAGAATGTTTATAATTATATTATAAAGGCACCATTAAATTTTAAAATAGTGGTTTCTGAAGCTGAAGTGGTTTGTGAGGAAACAGGGAAAGGAAACAATATATTTTATATTTATTGCCATGGTATAAAAGAATGAGAGGAATTATGATAAAAATTGAGGCTTGAGGTTAAGAAAAATGATTCTGAAATGTGTTCTACAAAGAATGAATTAGGTTGAATTAGAGAGGTATTAGTAAGACTGACTTTGTAAATCAAGAAAATATGTTAAATCATTTTCTCTATTTCATATGGAAGTATTTTCTAATTTATAGTTATTCATAAACCGTCATATTTATTTTATTGACATATTTTTATCAATTGACTTAAATATATTTCAGTTTTTATATCTTAACTGAAAAAACTTTAACACTTGTAATAGATTACTTTCAATTATAATCTAGTTAAATAGATTATGTTTTATTATTCTAGTACTAATAATGTTTTATTATATTTTGTTATTCCCATATCAATAATCTCTATTTATATGTATATGTTGTTAGAAAGGGAAAACATTTTAATCTACTTTTGATAATTTTAGGTACTGATCTTTAAATTTATATGAAATTTTGTGTCTCTTAAAAAGAATTTAAGAAAAAATGTGAAGAAAATTCCAAAATGGTTTTTTTTCCAAATGCCTTAATTTGCCTGAATAGTATTTTCTAAATACACTAAAAAATTTCTTTTGTATAAACTACTTGGTGTGTGTAAGTACTGATAACAATCTTTTCTAATAACTTTTACCCCTTTTCTTGAAATGCTTTCAGTATTTTCAGAGCATTAAATAGAAACCCATAGGTTCTTCAGACAAGGATGCTTTTAATGGTTTCTGTTAGATAAGATAAATGAATTTCTCATAGACCCTAGTTATATTTTGGCCCAACCCAAAATATATTATGACCATTTGACTAACTATAATTTGGTCATTTAATGAGAGTTTACTGCATACCCGAAACATTTAAATTTTACAAAATCTCACAAATTTGGTACTATTACTATCCCCTCTAAAGCTGAAAAATGTGAGGTTCAAAATGAAGTAAAAACGTACATTTTGCAACACAAAATCTTTTCCTTTATACTCTGAGCTCTATGGCCTCAGTGGGAGCTGGTCTGGAACCAGAACTTGCAGCTATGCTTCTCTGATGCTAGAGCATTGAATCTGGGCTCCCCACACAGGGCATCAGGTTCTGCCTAAGCCTCCTCTGCCAAGAGATCCAGAAATGCTCCTTGCTCCCAACTGAGGATTTTGGCTTCTGATGGCTCAGTTCTGCTTTGGAAACCCTATCTTAATGGCCTTGATAGTAACATGGTGGGATGAGCAGGAGGGAGTGTAAAGGATAGAAGTGGGACAACAACCAAAGCTGAGAGATAGAAACAAAACTGAAGAGTTCACTAGTTTAGCCTCTGTCCCCTGCCACTGTCCTCCCCACCATCTCTTTCTCTTTTTTCTTTCCTTCTATTTCCTTATTCTTTACAACTTTTCCCATTCTTTCCTTAAACTCACATGGTGCATTTCTTTCAGCCCCTAATCTCTACCTCAGCCTCTATAACACTACTTGTACATATCAAACTCTATAAACATAATGTTATTAAGATATATATTTTTAGGAAAACACTATGGCAGCAATTTAAAAACAAAGCTAGGAGTTTGATTGAAACCTCCTTTTATATTCATTGGTTGTACGAACTTGGGGATGCTGCATAAAACTTCTGTGCCTCTGCTCTTTCATAGGAATACTTAAGCCATATGACGTTGTGAGAATTATATGAGGTAATGTTCATTAAATGCTTAGTACCAAAGCTGGTACATAGAAAATATTAAAAAGTATAAGGTCTTATTATTATTAATTATTATTATTATTATTATTATTAATTACTGATTCAGGCTAGGGACACGGAAAACATTAATAAAACATGGATCTTACCCTTAAGGAGATTTCATGGACTAGTAAGGAAAGCCATATATAAAAATATATTAGTGGAACAATATACCAGAGGTATAAGACAAAATTATGTGCAGAAGAAAAGAAAAAGCTAAGGAGGCATCATTCTTAGGGAGTAGGTGCCATAAGTAGGCCATTGATGGCTTCTCCTAAATTAGTGTTTACAAAGTTAGGTCATGGTAAAAAACAGCCCCCATATCTCAATTATCTTCTATAATAAATGTTATTTTTCTCTCATTTTATTATCCTTTGCATGGTGGCTACAGATATATTTATCCTAGCATGACAGTGAAGTTGAATGTCCTATCTGGACATGATGGATTCATGTTGGGTGTGGAAAAAGCTATGGTAGAAATGGCTTTAAATCTTCCACTAGGAACTAGTATATGTCACTTCCACTCACATTTTATTAGTCAAAGCAAGTCAGTTAACTTATGTTGGTAGATTCGATGGACTATCCTTCTACACAGATGAAACCAGTAGAAAGTGGCCAATTAGAATTGGGCAAAGGAAGGGACAGTAAATGTTTTGAACAAAAAATACATACACAATTTTTATTAAACAATTTGATCCTTATTTTAGTAAAGCATATTAATTTAAAAATTACATAGCTACCCACACACATAGTAGAGGCAACATTGACAAGAAATATTTATTTGTAGAATAATCAGTTTTCATGTCATGATAATTGAAAACTAGTGGGGAAATAATTTGGTGTATCTACTGAAATTTCACTTCAGAATGGAATTCATTATTCTGAAAATACGTAGAAGTTGAAATTGACCAGAAGTAGAGCCACTTTACCAGGAATACATATTAATAGAACTTTTGAAGACAGTTTTAGCTTTACTCTGAGAGCTTTAAACAGAATATATTTCAAGAAGAATTTTAGTTTGTAAATTAACATCTGAATAAATTTATTAATCTTGTTCTTTCAGTACACTCATGTTTTAAAAACAACCTATCATTTTGCATTTGTTAAATCATTCTGAATGGAGAATATGAATGGGCATTTTCTTCTTTTTCCATTGTTTTTTAATTTTTACCTCTGATGTCATCTTATCTAATTTGTGGAGCTTTTATTCTATTTAATAAAGGCAACTAATGTTTTTCCTCATAGTTAAAAATAAGAATATTTGATTCTTATGTAAAGACAGAATAGTCAATTATCTTAAAAACACAAAAAGTAAAACCTTTGGATATTAAAACTACATGCACATTCTTCAGTTTTACATATCCTTTTTCATTGTTTTACATATCCTTTTTCATTGTTTTCAGGTACCTTTTTTTATCTCCTCTGACTTCAAAGGGTAGTATACTTTAAAACAAAAATAAAACTATTCTTTGAGATCATTTCTCAGAAACTTTCAACATTTCATTTCTGTGGGTAAATTCAGAAAATTGTCACATTTTAGAATTTTAAAGAACTTGTTTAGGTATTCTTAATAATTATTTAACTTATTTTAGAATATGGTAAGTAGATAGATAAAAGAGATATGGGAGGAAGGAAAATACAGACCAGGGATGGTTAACCAAATGAAGTGGAATAGATGATGAATGAACATTATTTATACATAAAAAGAAGATGCTGGAATTAAGGAAGAATGTGTTAGGTATGAGAAAATAGGCTTGCTAGAAAAAAGGCATTTCAAGTGACCTTCAAGGAGAAGTAGTTTTCAAATGACCACTTAGGGTATTAAAAGAAAAATCAGTCAATATAAAAATAAGTGAACTTTTAAAAATATCTGTTGACAAAGGATTAAATCAAAATTACTTATTCACGGAAATTCTTACATGTTTATTCTTTTGATATTATGTATCCTATTTGTGAAAAAAGTTTTAATTTGTATCCCAGTATGTTTATTAACTTAAATAAATAGTATACATATATCATCAAACCAATAGAATATTTATGTTGTAAAATACATTAAACAGGAAGATGAAGTGAGATATACATGATATAAAATATATATATTTATAAATAATATAAAACATTTGACTTCACTAAAATTAATATTATTAATATTTCTATTAAAAGCAAATGATTAATGTTCATGATTTTTTTAAATTTGACTTTACCAATTAGGGACCTTTTACAAAGTTCAGTTTACTTTGTTTATAATATTTTAATAATAATAGATGAAGACATATACTTTACAAAGATCTACATATAAAAATGGAAAAAAGACATCTATGACTATATTAATTTTACCATTATAATAACTTCCAATCTCGTTTTTAAATTATATATATTTTGGTTGAAATACAGATAGAAATTTTCCTTTTTTCATGATCCTAAATAGTTTCTCCAAACTAAGATGTTGCATTTTTATATTTTTACCAAACAAGTTAAAACCCACTTAAAATTTTAATTTTGAAGATTTTTAGCTTCTAAATCTTATTTTAGAATCTTGAGATTTTCAAATATAGGTGGCACATATCATCTTTATAACAAAATCACATAAATATGAAAAAATTTCCAAGCATCTTTTTTTAAACTATTGTCTGTATAGAACAACTTTATTTTGAACAGTAATCACTTTTCTTCCTTAATGTTAAAATGCTACCTTTATATTAAAGTGACAGATTGAGTCTTTATTATTTTTTAACATATCTGGTAGCAAACTACCGACTTATTACAGATAAAGTCAGCAAATTTGAGACTTTCACTTTCCTCTTTGTAAAATGAGAAAAATGAGTGGAAATAAAAAATTAGTGACCCCTCTTTAAACTCATTCTTATTACATTGCAAATTATCATAAAATTAACTATTTAAAGTTATTGTTTCTAAAAAATGTTTAATCATATTAGGGCATATTCTTGCATAAAATCTGCAATATATTGTAGTGTTCTTCTAGTGAAATAATAATGAGTCCACCATCATCAATCCTGTATAATTATACAGCCTTCCTTTAGGAACTCTTTCACATCATATGAGACAGGTGACTGTAAAATATATGTACCTGGTGAGGGTGCCAGTGTCATTCCATTCATTGCATATTAGTAAGGCATAGTTTCTTTTTTGTTCTTGGTCAAATAAATATAAATAGGTATTAAATTATGTTTTTCTTGTTTAATCACATTTTTACATGTGGAAATTTCAAATCGAGGATAGGAAAGCATCAAGTGAGTAACTAAAGTCTTTTTAATTCTGCTCTGCTAGTGACAGGGTAATATAGAAATGTATCTAGTTCCATCAAAACTAGTCACACGTGGGTTCATAAATTTTTGTGTGTGAGTCATGTATCCCTTTGGCCATCTGGTGAAAATTATGTATCTTTCTTCAAATAATGTTTTTAAATAAAGACAATAACATACATGCTTTATAAAGAAAATTAGTTATACTAAAATTTAGTTTTTAAAGATTTAAACCCCAAACAAGAGACAAAGTAATATATCTGCTTTTTAATTAATGTATTAAATAACAACTAATGATAATTTACAATAATACAAATATATTTTACATTTTGCTTAAGCTATAATATTACATAAATATATAATTTATATTGGTTATAAATTCACAGATAGTACTATATCCTGCTATCTATATTCATAATGCAGGAGAATATTAGTTTTCAGTTATAGGCTGATAATAATATAGGTGTAGATAAAATTTTCCCTTCCTAATTTATAGACTTCCTGACTTCTGTCCAGAGTTCAGGTTAAACCTCTCTAACAGAAAGTTTGTCAGGTGAGAATTTCAAAGAAATGGTAGAAGAGAGTAAGAATTCTAAACAGGCAAAGTATTTTAGTTTTACAAAATAAGTAGATGTTGTACTGACTTCCCCTTCTTCAACTTGAATAACTTTTGCTTGAATTGTAGGTGAACACATGGAAATACATTTTTAAAACATGAACTATTTTCGCTCTCTCAGTTTTCTTTTTCTCTCCCACAGCATCCCATCTTTAACTTAAGTTTTAGAATTTCTGTGTGGATAGTCTACAGAAAAAGAATGTCAGAGGTTTACAAATACCTAAGCTTTTAAGGAATAAAAAGCAATTCAGGATATAACCAAAATGTATGAGAGAAATGGTATTTTAAGAATGAGAGACCCTCTTATTCTAGATTAAAAAATAATGCCCTGGTTTTAGAACATGTGGTGAGAAAATAGAAAAATAAGAGTTCAGAGGCCTATTTGAGAAAGGTTCTGCCTGTTGCTTCCTGACAGATAGTAATTGAGTTAAGGGAGAAAATTTAAATGTCTTTATTTACCTTTATGCACATAAGAAATAAGGTCTAGAATTCATATTTCCACCTATACTTTATAAGAATCTAAGTTAATACATTGACTGTATTAGTGTGTAGCTTTGCAAAACATGACAGTTTTGGATTTCTGAGTCTCCTACCATTTTTCTTAGCCAGATTATCACCATTTGTTAAAAAAACAAAACAAAACAAAACTTTTTTTTACAGTAATGAGTGCTTGAAAAACTAAATTCAAGCAAAAAGTGCTTTTTTTTTTTTTTAATTTGAAGGTTTCTGTTGTGATTAGATTCAACAAAACAGCTAAGGGAATAAGAAGGGGAAATTTAAAATCTTGTTTGGTGAAATAATCAGAAAGTAAAAATATGAAAGAGTAGATGAAAAACTATTTAGCAGGGGCATTAAAATATATATTACTTCTATATTGTTTATATGTTTTGTTTTATTTTTGTAAGGGAATTTTTCTTGTTAAAAATGTATTGCACTATTGTTTGGATTTCTAAATCATTACTGAAGTAGATGATAACACATTTAACGTTCCTGGCACCTCGATCCCCTGCTGTCAGGATTGTAAATGATGCTACTTTTCACCAAAGCAGTGATCCAGTGAAGGAATTAGAGGCATGCATTTTAACTGACAAAATATGAATTTGAAGTTAACATGATGCTTTTTCAGAGGTTATATTCTAAGAATAGTGTTGCTAGCAAAATTAGAGGTTCAGCTGATGCTTTTATTTGCCATTGTAAGTGGAAATCACAAAATACCTCATCAGCTGGGTTTAAAGGCCTAATGTAATAGTTAAGTGTGAATGAGTTTGTGTCCTTTATATTATATTTGTTTCCACTTTATCAGAGATTGCTTCTACTCTAAATAATAACTGAATTGTTGGCAGGAGGAGTAGGAAAGACTACTGCTATCACTAATTAATAGAGCGGCTTTATATCATCTAAACTAGATCTGCTGTGGCAACCCATTACTCACTATATCACAGTATATATGCTGAGTTTGAGCATAAAGTTAATGCATGATTGTAATCAGCAAGCTCCCTCTCTCATATTTTACATCTAACAGATGCAGATGTTTAAGTTTTGGATGGAATTAAATATATACATATTCTCAATAAATCATTATAGATATGTTGATATAGGGTTTTTTGGGAGGTGGGGGTGGGGGTGTGGTTGAGATTTAATTTGATTGCTCTATATAGTCTCTATTCCAAGGAGGGAAGCTTTCTGCTGTCATAGGCACACTGATCCCCTCACTTCAGGAACTGTGTAAACCAAGACAAGTGAGGCAAAGCATGCTCTCTCTGTAAGTACAAGAAATGGTGAATTCTGGGTCTCACTGCAGCTTGGAGATGATCAAGGAGAAGCAAAAATTTATTGAATTGGGAGGCTGTTTAGTTTCAGCTTTATTTAGCTCCCTTTATTTTAGTTGAATAAACTGGATTTCCTTAAAAATGCATACATTTTCTTAATGCATACATTAATTTAGTATTTGTTAAATTATTTCTTGGAAATGCTGTGATTTCTTTTCATGTTGATCTGAATCCCACGACTTAGGTGGTCAATGGAAAAGGCAGTATTTATTATTTTATATGAAATATAGACTAAAAATTAGGTGCTTAATAATTCTTTTGCATCATCTAATGGCATATTTATATTCTATCTTCAGTGTTGCAAGGAGGTACAAAGAACTATAGACTTCTATGTGATTTTCCAATTGCAATAGAAAGTTTAACAAATACTGAATCATTGGCCATTGGTACTTCTTATGATTACTTATTCTGTATGTCCAATTAAATCCTACTAAGATCACAGTTCAAATATCACTTCAGTGAAACATTTCCTACTTATCAATCAGATTTTTCATTATAATTTCTAAACATTATGTATCTTTGGTCATTTCCTTTATATTACCTAGAACTTTAGTATTTTTATATTTATTCAAATAAGCAATTGATTAACAGTCTATACTTCTATTCAATTAAGAAGTCATTTTTTTCATTTTCTCCCACCTTTTAGTTAGAGTGTATAACACATAAGGGTTTAATAAATATAAAAATTTATTAAATAAAGTAGTAAGTGGATTTATCATTATTGTGTTTGAGAGATTATAACATAGTGAAGGTAAAACATTAATATAGATTAACTACTATAAATATTACCCTGTACACGATTTTTTAAAAAGCATATGGAACTATATGAGAATAGCAGTGAAATTTAGAACTTCATGGAATTTGGTGGCTTCTAAGAAAAGCTTTGAATAGGGAGCCTGTCTCTTGACTGTATTCCATCCCCTCTAGCTACCTTGTACATTCTTGCTCTATCAAACAGATTCCCTCCATCTGGTGCATAAACATATTCAATTTCTTTTTCTATTTTAAAATAACTATTCCAAGCATCACTAGAGAAACATATTAACTTTGGGTATAAAATAAGATCTCTTTCACTGTGATGGTGAAGAAGATGAAAGGAATGTTCTTGGATAAAATGTAAATTGTGTTGAAGGAAAGTGATTTGAGGCAGTTTCTGTATCATTCTCTTTTCTTCCCTAATAGAATGTAGTGAAGTTTTTCCTTGAAGGTGATGAGAGGGAGGTTCAGGACAACACTAAAGAGCTGCAGCATCTTCTGAGCAGAATGTGACAAAAGATTACTGGTTTATATGTAAAGATTTTCAAGGTGAATTAAAAACCAAGCTAGATGTGAGTTTAATGTACATTTAATCAGGACTAACCAAAATGCCTATGTGGTTTTTTCCCATAAGTGCTATTCAGCTTTTTCCTTTCCTTGCACTGGATAAAATCTTCAAAGAAAATTTAAATAGTTTCAGAAATTTTTTTTTGTTGTTGTTAACTTCACTAAGAGTTGTGTGGAGTTGAGTTAATAAGGCATTTGCAGTTTATATGAAAAACATATACTTTTGATATTGTTAATCTATTCTATATATCATTTAAGAAGTGTATCTCTTTTCAAAGTAGAAAAGACTATAATCATGTATTACTTAATGCATTATAGTATTTACTTACATCATATGCTTTTTAGCATAATGCATGAATGCACTGAGCTCTGTAAACAAAACTCTTAAAATTGAATTATTCCTCTATTCCTAGATTGAAACCTAATTGGTCATGGTCTATTTTCATCACTCTGTTTGATCTGGTTAATGATCTTTTGTGGGACTTCTGCATTTATATTTGGGATCATTTGCCAATTTGTTTGATTTAAACTGAGTTTAAGACTATTTCTAAACCAATGAATTGTATGCTCATCTAGTGAAGTGAATTTACAATAATTCTGTTTTTATATCTTATAAAATTGTTCAACATATTCTTACATTTATCTAGAACTTACCTATAAGATCTCTAGGTTCTTGTTTGATGTATATCATTGATAAAGCTTTTCATTTCTTTAAGGTGATTAGTCTTTCTACTTTTTGCTGAGAAAATTTTAGAAAATTTTAGTTATTTCCAAAGGAAAAAAAATAGCCATTTTATAACTACTAACAAAAGCATCTCAAATTCTCATAATCTAATTTACATGATATATTGTCTTTGAATTTGTGGCTTATTGCATGTGCTTATCTAGAATTCAGTCTTTTAGAATTAAATTTGTGAACTTTCAGGCTTAGTCACGATATTATAATGATGATGGTATAAAGAGGCTGAGGTTGTGGGCAGGTTAGGATAGCACTTTCTGCACATGTATTTGTGGCTGGTCTAACCAGGAGCTTTTGTGGCCTTTGGACTCCAGGATTTGAGTTAATTTATAACCTTAAAAGAGAGGTGTTTCTGGAAGGTCCTTAAGGAAGATCTTCAAGGGAAGTTTCTATGGTTACAGAGCTGAGCCTTGGCTCCAGTCTCTCATGCCTGCCTAAGGACCTTACATTGTCATTGTATAATAATTGAGAGACAAAAAATCACAATGTTCTGTTTAATAGTCCACCTCTGACCTAGTAGATATTTCTTTTTAAATGTGGCTAGAATTTCTTGAATTTATATGTGATTTAATTAGAAATAAACGAAGTAGTATAGACCCAGATTTACTCACTTGCTTCCTTATATGGTTATATACTTTGTACTGACTATTAGCTACTTTGGTTTACTTCCAAAGTAGCTAATAGCAACATGTGATCAAACATAAATTTATATCATAGTGACCCTCACAGTCTGTGGTGCCTATCTTTATTCTAGTTCAGTTTTTGTTGAGTATTTCCTGTTTTAGAGAAGTTGTATGGGTGGCATACATTCAGAGACTTTGCAAGTTTGAAACAGTCTTTATTTCATCTTTATATATAAAACATATATTGACAAGATTTAGGTTTTAGTCCTCTATTCAAGAATATTAACTTCAAGAAGTTAATATTATGTCAGACTTTATTTCTTAGCATTTTTTTCTGCTCACAGCTTATAAAATGTTCACTTTATTTTTAAATCCAGAAATTTGAGAAATTGCAGAAATTATTTAAATGTGGATCTCTTTTCCAAAAATGGCACTTAGCTTGCGTGAGCTTCCTAGTTGCCAATGGCTTCTGTAAACTTCTGGTGCAATTGGAAAGTATTAGCTCAGAGAGCTAGATTACTGAGAGATGATTAATAATCCCCTCCGAGCACTTGAGCAAGCATGCACAGTGATCACATCAGTGTTACATCTGTCTCTTACCTGGTTCATGTTAGAATCTGATTCATGGTTGGTCTCTTTTCTGATTTCCAATAATATAATTTTGTTTTGAATATGAAAGAGATGATCTTATAAATTATCTCTCCATGTATCCCCTTTTTTATATGAATCACAAATATTGTTTCTAATTTAAACACATAATGAATGAAGAATTTTAGTTAAAAATTTAATAACTTTAGTTTCAGTGTACCTTAAGCCAGGAAATGTTTCCAAAGATCCTGTGATGGGTAAAATATGATGTAAGGGCAACATGTACATATCAAGCTAAAATTAATCAGAAAAAAGAAACTGTTTGTTTGTTTGTTTGTTTTTTAACAGAAAATGCAGTAAGTTGTTTACACAGGTAGTGGAAAGCCCAAAGAGCATAAAGGGGATGTTGAGGTTACTCAGATTAATAACTGCAGGAGAAGGCTATCATCTCTAAAATGAGGAAACCAAAAGAATTAGCGGGCCTTACAGAATGTGGGAGCTTGGAGGATGGATCCTTTTGAAGCAGTGCTTGGACCTATGGAGAGAAGCTCTGTGGAGAGAATATCTATCATATGTTTGACATTTATGCCTGTGAGCTATAACTCCAAGTACCAAGGACAAGATGCTACTTGTATCTCTCAGAAGCCTCTTTTGGGCTGGTGTCAAGAGACACAAAAGGAGCTAGAGTTGGCTGTTCCCTTTTGATGAAGGATAATGTCAGAAACAAAACACAGGAAGGGAGTCACTTGTTTCTTTTCCTTAACTACCAATCTTCTCTGGCTTATGTTGAAAGAAATTAACAGCTAACTAGCTGACAAAGATATCTAAGAAATATAGTTTCTAGGATTCTACACCCAGAAATGCCATGTAAAGTTTAGAAGAGTTGATTCAGTGCTAAAATTCAATGAGCATCAAATACTTAGTAATTTCAATGAAAGAGAAAAAAATTCAGAAGTCCTTACAGGCAAAATTGAAGACTTACAGAGGATATCTATGTTACAGCACCATGACCAACAACTAAAATGAAAGCCTATCTAGAGAAGCCTTCTCAAAGTCACTGCCCTTCCAAAACAGACCAATTTGCTCATGTTATTAATAATTATAATCCTATTTAACATTTCTTATGAACCATTTCATTTTAGTCAAGAAGCAAGGTAAATCAAATGTTATAATCTACAGGTTAGGCTAGAATACTTTGCAAGAGATAAGCCTTACAAATGATGTGCATTTTAAAAGGTAACTTTAACTTTCAAAGTCCAATTTCTAGCATTGATGTTGGTATGTTTCACATTAAAAATACATTGAATATTATTATACAATTCTTCCTACTAAATGTACATGAAAAAATAAATGATTGAATCCTTTAGAAATATCAATAATAAAGTTTGTTGGAGCTGAAGAGCTGTAGTGACTGGTTAAAAAAAATCACTATTTCTAAACAACAGGTCCCGGAACAGCATTTAATATTCTGAATTTCCAGGTAAGTATTCCGGATTTAAGGTAATATTAAGATTTTTGGGTAAGCTATACAGATAAGATTGAAATTTAGTTAATTATTATTGAAGATGTAAGTTTAATTCAATAATTTTAAAACTCAATTAGATCAATCTCTCTGAAATACTCAGAGAGCTAAATCAAACAATCAATAATCATTTGTTTCTGTTTTCTTCTGTTTCTTAGCATAGATCCAAGTAATAAGACCAAAAAAAAAAATGCAGTGATTGGAAAGGTAAAATCTGGAAGTCACCAGAAGTTCCAATAAACCAATGTGGACAGCAACACTTTTCTGCAATAGTTAAATATTTCAATGGAAATCATGTAGAACATTTTGAAATTATATTATCTCTTTCATGACACTGATATAATTTAGGGTTTTCAACTGCAGTGAGCTAAGTAGTATAGTAATGGTGACTGTTTCACAAAATACACCTTGACAAGAATTCTTTGATGAAAGCAAACACTTCCAAACACATTATATGACTTGTTCCAAAATATTCTGTTGCTTCTAAAAAACATTGTCTGAAGACCACATAGACTGTTTTCTGAAAGAGGCAGGAAAAGTAGTTTTAGAGATATTGAAACAAAAGAAGGAACATAAAGTCCAACAACACACATCATGATGATACCAAAAACCAGCTGTATGGGATTATGCCAGTTAATATTTGTAAACTTCACTCTTTGTTGAATTTTGACTTCTTCCTTGTAAAGTTATTGTGAGGATTATAAAATAATATATATATTATATATAATTTATATATATAATAATGTATTATAAAATAATATATTTTATAATACCTATTAAGGCATAGTAAGCACTTAGTAAATGGAAACTATGAGAGAAAATTTTTATATAAGTTTTAGAATTCATCTTTTGAAAATTTCTTCTCCTAATTTTGAAGCTGTTTCCACCCCCCTACAATTGCTAATGAATCATTGATTGCTCAGCAATGTAGAAATACACTAAAATAAAGATGGCAACTTGATTAGGTATTGCATACTGATGAACTTCACAGAGACTACAAAAATATAGAAATTTGCACTTATGTAAATAAAACGATGGAAATATACTTCTGACATTCAATCATAAAGATCAGAAAAAACAAAGTGTCAATGCCAGAGCAGTCTCTGAGGCTTATTTAGTTTACTATTCTGTGGTTCCTATAAGAGTACCTAATGTTCAACATTTGTTGCAAAAAACAAACAAACAAAAACTGAAGATAAGTTAATGCATATTTGTTTAAAAGATGTCTGCTAATGGGTATCATGAATACTTAGTGAATGTTTTGAACAAATTACCACAGAGATGATTTGTAAATTCCCAATGGAGTTAGATACCATCTCTGAAAGCCATTTTAAATTCAATAAAAGTGACATAATACAAGCAAATTTTACTCTTTCCTCATGGACAGTTTCCAGACTGAGAAATCATAGAAATACTAATAGTTACATGAAGATTTCAGTATGGGTGTTTATAAATCTTTCATTCAGTCTCATAAAGCCTGGAAAAATGAGCTATGTACATTTACAATTAAGAAAATTTTTACCTTTATGAATAACTTACTTAAAGAATGTTCAATTACAGATCAGTGTCAACCTGAGGAAAATTTCAGGCCTGCTTTCAATTGATAATAATCAACACTGTACTATTTACATAAATGAAGAAATGTGAATTGAAATGTTGGCTCACCCAGAACTGGTACAGAATTCATTGAATAAGGAAGCTATGAATCATCTCTATTTTGTTAAGCTAGGAAAATAATTTAATTAATTCAAATAATTTTATAGGTGTTAAGTTGCATCCTCAAAAATTTTTCAATAACTATCAGACTAGGTTAGCTCTTCTTATGCTTTCATGATACACTGTATTCTTAAATATATATATATATATATATATATATATATATATATATACACACACACACACACTTAATTATTGATTATGTTAATGTATCTCTGTCCTAGAGGACATTTTCTTAAGAACAGGAATTATTTTACTTTTGTCTAAATCTGAGTCTGCGTAATGTACAACTGATATGTGGTAGGAATCTAATAAATGTTTGTTGGTTAATCAACTTAATATTGTTTGAGGCATAAACCCTTTATACTTTATTATGCTTACTTTAGTATTAATCACCTATTTGTATTAAAACCTATCATCAGATTAGTAGCATTAAAAATACAGGAATTTCTATTTGTTTTTAAGGCTTTAGTTACTTGCACTGATCACACACAGTTCTTCCCTGAAGACCATGATTTGGCCCATTAGAAAATATATGATATTCACATTTCAGCACTTTCTTTTTAGAATTCACACTTACTAATCTCACAGAGGATAGAGGTGAAAACAAAGAGTACCTAACTATATTTTATAGTCACAGACTATATTTTTGAGAGTGACAATAGCTTAGAGATATTTTCTTTTTTTGGTGTGTCTCAAACCAGGGCAACTGATGTAATGTAGAAATGCTCTGATATTTTAGCTATAACTGTTTTTTCTTGTAATGAGAACTTTTAAGATCTACTCTTTGCAGCTTTGAAATATACACTACAGTATTACCTATGGCCACCATGTAGTACATTATCCCCATGACTTATTTATAACTAAAAATTTATACCTTTTGACTCTTTTCACCCATTTCACCCACCCTCTGTCTCCTGCTTCTGACAACCATCAATCTGTTCTCTGCATGTATGAGTCTGTTTTTTTCTGTATTTTTTTCAGATTTCATAAATAAGTTATACTATACTGTATGTAATTTCTCTGAATTATTTCACATAGCAAAATGTCCTCAAGATCTAATCTGTTGTCACAAGAGGCAATATTTATGTTTTTTTTAATGGCTGAATAATATTTCCATATATATATACACACATATATATGTGTGTGTGTGTGTGTGTGTGTGTGTGTGTGTGTGTGTGTGTGTATATATATATATATATATATATATATATATATATTACATTTTCTTAATCATCCATTGATAGAAATTAGGTTGTTTTCCTAATAACATCCATATCTAGGCAATTGTAAATAATGCTGTTATGATAATGAGGGTGCATATACCTTTACAAGTTAGTGTTTTTGTTTTTGTACATATATACAGTAAGTTGCCGTTTAATTGATGGTTTCCTTTGCAGGGCGGAAGCTTTTAAGTTTGATGTGGTATCACTGTTTAATTTTGCTTTTAGTGTCAAATCCAAAAAATCATAACCAAACTAATGTCAAGGAGCTTACCAACTATGTTTTCTTCTAGGAGTTTTATTTTCATGTCTTACATTCAAGACTTTAATCCATTTTGAGTTAATTTTTGTTCATGGTATAAGATAGTAGTCCAGTTTTATTATTTTGCATGTGGTTTTTCATTTTTTTCCAGCACAATTTACTGAAGAGCTTACACTTTTCTATTGTATATTCTTGTCTCCTTTGTCATGTTAACTGAAGATATATGTATAGATTTATTTGTGAGCTCTGTATTTTGTCCCACTGATCTAAATGTGACATTATTCTACTCTTTTGATATGTATAGCTTTGTAATATAGTTTGAAATCATGGCTAGACCTGCCTCCAGCTTTATTGTTCTGCTTCAAAATTGCTTTGGCTCTTTGGGTATTTTGAATTTCCATACAAATTTTAGGATTTTCTATGATAAATGCTATTGTAAATTTAAGAGATTGTATTGCATTATAGTAGACGGCTTTGGATAATATTGACATTTTAACAACATTAATTGTCCTACGAACTAAAATATATTTCCACAGATTTGTGGGTTTTGTTATTTTCATTTATTATATTTTATTGTTGTCAGTGTTCAGGACTTTCACTTCCTTACTTAAGTTTATTCATAGGTATTTTATTCTTTTTGAGGCAATTTTAAAGTGGATTGTGTTTGTAGTTTCTCTCTCTCATAGTTCATTATTAGTGTATAGTAATGTAACTGATTTTTCTATATTGATTTTGTAACTTGCAACTTTATCAAATTCATTGTTTAGTTTTTAAGATTTTTGATGGAATCTTTAGGGTTTTCAATACATTCTGTCATGCATCTGCAAATCATTGTAATTTAACTTCCATTATAATTCAGATGTCTTATTTATCTTGCCTAATTGCTCTGGCTAGAACTTTCAATAATACTATGTTGAATAAAAGTGACTCTTCTTTTTTTTAGAAGAATATGAGAAAAATTTATATTAACTCTTTGAGTTGGTGGTAGAATTCAGCAGTAAACCCCTTAGGTCCTTGACTTTTGTTTGATTTTGTTTACTACAAAATCAATTTCCTTACTAATAATTGGTTTGAACTTTTCTATTCATCATTCAATCTTGGTAGAGTATATTTTTCAAGAAGTTATTTCTTTCTCTTACATTGTCCAATTTGTTGGCATATAACTGTTTATAGTACTCTCTTTGCATTTCTGTGGTATCCTTTGTAATATATCTTTTTTAAATTTCTGATTTTGAGTCATATCTTTTCAAAGAACAATCTTTAAATTTCAATGAAATTTCCTATTGTCTTTTTGATCTCGATTTTTACTCTAATGTTCTTTCTTCTTTTTACTAACTTTGGATTTTATTCTTTATTCTTTTTATTTTCTTTTAGTTACATGAGATGTAAAACATGAGTTTTTATTTGAGATTTTCTTATTATTAATACAGGTATTTATCACTATGACCTTACCTCTTAGAACTCTTTCGCTTATATCCCAAAAGTTTTGGTATATTGTATTTCCATTCACATTTGTCTTAAGGTACCTTTTTAAAAATTTAAATTAGTTTCAAGTATATAGTACGTTGATTAGACATATATAGTTCATAAAACAATCTCCCAATTGCTCTCTCCCTCCCAACCCTCTACCTAGCCAACTGTATTCCCTCTGCCATGCTCCCCCTCCCCATTACCAACTATCTACTACTAATTTGTACTTAGTTCACTCAGTATAATAACCTCTAGATCCATCCATATTGTTGCAAATGGTAGAATTTCATTTTTTAAATGGCTGAGTAATATTCCATTGCATATATGAACCATAATTTCTTTATCCAATGTCTGTTGATGGGCATTTAGGTTGCTTCCTTGGCTATTATAATTATGCTATCATGAATATTGGAGTGCATAGATCCTTACAAATAATTGTTTTGGTTTTCTTTGGATAAATATTCAGATATGCAATTGCTGAGCCAAAAAGTATATCCATTTGTAATTTTTTGAGAAACCTCCATACTGTTTTCCATGGAGGCCATACCAATTTACAATCCCACCAACAATGTATGAGGGTTCTTTTTTTTCCGCATCCTCACCAGCACTTGCCATTTATTGATTTATTGATGATAGCCATTCTGACAGGTGTGAGGTGATATCTCATTGTGATTTTAATTTGAATTTCTCTGATGCTTAGTGACCTTGAACATCTTTTCATATGTCTATTTGCCTATTCATATATCCTCTTTGGAGAAGTATCTGTTCAGGTCTTCTGCTCATGTTTTAAATTGGATTGCTTGTTTTTTTGTTTTTTTTTGGCATTGAGTTGTATAAGTTCTTTATATATTTTGGATATTAATTCCTTATCAGATGTATCATTGCTAAATATCTTCTCACATTCAGTAGGTTGTCTTGTTTTGTTGATAGTTCCTTTTGCTATGCAAAATCTTTTTAGTTTGATGTATTCCCATTTGTTTATTTTTTATTTATTTCCTTTGCCTGAGAAGATATATCAGAAAAAAAAAGTATTATTAGTAGTAATATCAGAGAGTTTACCACCTATATTTTCTTATAGGAGTTTTATAGTTTCAAGTCTTATTACATTTAAGTCTTCAAGTCATTTTGAGCATATTCTTGTATATAATACAAGAAAGTGGTCTAGTTTTATTTTTTGCATGTATACATCCAGTTTTCCATACTACTTATGGAAAAGACTGTCTTTACCC
Source organism: Cynopterus sphinx (assembly GCA_030015415.1). NCBI lineage: Eukaryota > Metazoa > Chordata > Mammalia > Chiroptera > Pteropodidae > Cynopterus > Cynopterus sphinx. The sequence goes on along the minus strand of CM057382.1, from coordinate 100,765,528 downwards.
CATTATGTATTCTAGCCACTTTTGTCATAGATTAATTAGTCATACAGGTATCGGTTTCTTTCTGAGCTGTCTATTCTGTTTGGTTGATCTGTGGGTCTGTTTGTGCCAGTACCATGCTGTTTTGATTACTATATCATTGTAGCATAGTTTGATATCAGGTAACTTTATACCTCCAACTTTGTTCTTCTTTCTCAAGATTGCTTTGGCTATTCAGGGTCTTTGAGCTTCCATATAAATTATATCCTTATTTGTTCTAGTTCCATAAAAATGCCATTGGTATTTTGATAGAGATTGCATTGAATATGTAGATGGCTTTGGGTAGTATAGACATTTTAAGTTAATGCTTCCTATCCCTAAGGACATATATTCTTCCATTTACTTGTATCTTTAATTTATTTCTTCAATGTCTTATAGTTTTATAACTACAGGGATTTTACTTTCTTGGTTAAATTTGTCTCTAGGTATTTTATTGTTTTTGAGGCAACTCTATATGGAATTGTTTTCTTCTATTTATGATTGGTATTGTTATTGGTGTATAAAAATGGAACTAATTTCTGAAAAATAATTTTATATTCTGCTACATTTTTAGATTCATTTATTCTAATAGCATTTTATTTTTGTGGATTCTTTAGGGTTCTCTATATATAGCTTTTATGTTATCTGTAAATAATGACACTCTCACTTTTTCTTTTTCATTTTGAATGCATTTTATTTCATTTCTTGTCTGTTTTCTGTCACTAAGACTTGCAATATTGTATGAAATAAACATGATAAAAGTGAACATTCTTGTGTTGTTCCTGATCTTAAACAAAAAGCTTTCAAATTTTCACTATGTTATTAGCTGTGGGTTTGTCATATATGGCATTTATTATGTTGAGGTATGTTCCTTTTATCCTCATTTTGCTGAGAGTTTTTATCATTAATGGATAAATTTTGTCAAATGCTTTTTAATACATCTATTAGTGTGATCATATAATTTTTTTTCTTTCATTTTGTTTACATGATGTATCATGTTAATTGATTTGCACAAACTAAATCAGCCTTGCATCCCAGAAATAAATCGCACTTGAAGGTAGTGTATGATCTTTTATCGTATTGCTGAATTACGTTTGCTAATATTTTGTTGAAGATTTTTGTACATATGTCATTTGGGATATTGGACTACAATTTTCTCTCTCTCTCTCTCTTTTTTTTTTTTTTTTTTTAGGGTCTTTCTCTGGTTTCTGTATAGGGTAAAGCTAGTCTCATAAAATAAGCTTGGGATCCTGCCCTCTTCTTTAATTAAAAAAAAATAATTTAAGGAAGATAGGTATTCTTTGAATGTTTGGTAAAATTCACCTGTGAAGCCATGTGGTCCTGGACTATTTGTTTGGAGTTCTGGTTATTGATTTGATTTTATTAGTAGTAATCAGTCTGTTCAGATTTTCTGTTTCTTCCTGATTCACTCTTTGAAGACATTATGTTCCTAAGAATTTATCCATTTCTTCCTGTTTGTACAAATTTTTTTGGCATATAATTAGTCATAGTATTTTCTTATCCTTTATCTGTTGTGACATTTGTCACTTTTCTTTCATTTCTGATTTTATTTATTTAACCCTCTCTCTCTTTTTTTTTTTTTTTTTTGATGAGTCCTGCCAAAGATTTATCGATTTTTTTTTTTTTTTTTTACAAAAAGCTCTTGGTTCTATTGATCTTTTCTGTTGTTATTTCAAACTCTATTTTGTTTATTTCCATTCTGATCTTTATAATTTTCTTTGTTCTACTCACTTTTGACTATGTTTTTATTTTTCTTTTTCTAGTTCCTTTAGATGTAAGGTTAGATAGTTTGAGATTTTTCTTATTTCTTGAGGTATAAATTTCCCTCTAAAGATTGTGTCCCACAGACTTTAGGTTGTTGTGTTTTCACTGTCATTTGTCTCAAGATTTCTAGATTTCTTCCTTGATCTCATTGTTAACCCATTGGCTGTTCAATAGCATGTTCTTTAGCCACTGTGTATTTGTGTATTTTTTAGTTTTCTTTTTCTAACTGATTTCTAATTTCATTCCATTGTGATCAGAGAAGATGCCTCAATGATTTCCATATTCTTAAATTTATCAAGACTTGTTTTATAGCTAACATGTGATCAATCCTGGAAAACGTTCCAAGTTCACTTGAGAAGAATATATATCAGCTGCTCTGGAGTAAAATGCTCTAAAAAAGTCAAATCCATCAGGTCCAATGTGCCATTCATGGCAATAGTTTCATTGTTCACTGAAAGAACTGTTCATTGATGTCAATGGAGCATTAAAGTCTCCTACTTTATTACTGTTGAACTCGCCCTTTACATCTATCAATATTTGCTTTATATATTTAGGTGCTTCTACATTGGGTGTATAAATGTTTACAAGATTTAAATCCTCTTTTGGATTAATTCCTTTATAATTATGACATGCTCTTCTTTGTCTCTTGTTACAGACTTTGTTTTAAAGTATTTTGTCTGAATATATTTTATGTCACCTTTTTTGTTTGTTTCTATTTGCATGAAATATCCAATTTCATCCTTTGACTTTCAGTCTCTGTATGTGTTTTGATTGGACCATTTGGTCTATTTACATTTAAAGTAATTATTGATAGATATGTAGTTATGTAATTTTTCATTCCTGATTCCAACCACTTTGATAATATGTCATCTATTTTGAACTTTTGACAAAAGCCCATTAAGCAGTTTGCTCTCAAGTAAGAATTATGAAAACATTTAAGTCAAGTTGGTATTCCAACTTGACCAGTCTATCTAATTAAAGGTAATCTTACCAAATATATATCAACAAATAAATGAAAATAAGTCAATGGTAGAAAAATAAGTTTAAATGCAATGAGCTGGTCATAAATCAAAGTTTCATTTCTAACATGGTAAAAGATACATGCTAAAATTTAACTAACTAGAGGATCAGAATTTAGAACATTTATTTAGAGGAATATGCTGAAACAGAAAATAAATACCTTATTACTAGAACTTCATATTAATTAACATGGAGATTAAACAATATGTTATTGAACAACCAATAGACTAAAGAAAAAGTCAAAAGAGAAATAAAAAGATACCAGAAATAAAAAGAAAGCAGTCCTAAAAAGGAAATTCATAGCCTACCTCAAAAATAATAAAAAGCTCAAAAAAACAATTTAACCTTACACTTAAAAAAAAAAAAAAAAACTAGAAAAAGGACAGCCAAAAAGTCCAAGGTGAATAGAAAGGAAAAAGTAATAATGATCAGAGTAGAAATAAATGAAATAGTCTAGAAAAACAATACAAAAGTTTAATGAAACCAAGAGCTGGTTCTTTGAAAGGATAAACAAATTTGACAGACCCTTAGCCAGACTCAGCAAAGGAAAAAGAGAGAGGACTCAAATAAAATCAGAAATAAAGGAGGAGAAATAACCATGGATTCCACAGAAACACAATGGATCATAAGAAAATACTATGAGCAATTATATGACAATAAATTGGACAATCTGGAAGAAATGGACACATTCCTAGAAACATACAATCTCCCAATACTGAGTCAAAAAGAAACAGAAAATCTGAACTGACTGATTACGACCAATGAAATCAAATTAGTTATCCAAAAATTACCAAAAAACAGAAGTTTTTGACCAGATGGCTTCATAGGCAAATTTCACCAAACATTCGAGGAAGAATTATCACCTATTCTTTTCAAACTATTACAAAAATATCAAGAACAGAGAAGGCTCCCTAAATCTTTTCATGAGGCCACCATTACCTTGATTCCAAAACCAGACAAAGACATTACAAAAAAAGAAACTTCAAGCCAATATCTCTTATGAATATTGATGAAAAATCCTAAACAAAATATTAGCAAACCAAATTCAGCAATACATTAAAAATAACATACGCCATGATCAAGTTGGATTTATTTCAGGATGCAAGTTTGGTACAATATTCACAAATCAATGTGATACTCCACATTAACAAACTTAAAGATAAAAACCACATAATCATATCAATAGATGCAGAAAAAGCATTTGACAAAAACCAGCATCCATTTATGATAAAAACTCAGCAAAGTGGGAACAGTGGGAACATACCTCAACATAATAAAAGCCATATATGACAAACCTACAGCTAATCTTATACTTAATGGAGAAAAGCTAAAAGAATTTTCTTTAAGATCAAGAACAAGACAAGGATGTCTACTTTCACCACTCCTCTTCAACATTATATTGTAAGTCTTAGCCACAGCAGTAAGAAAATAAAGAAAAATAAATGGCATCGAAATTGGAAAGGCATTAAAACTCTTATTTGCCAATGACATGATACTATATATAAAGAACCCTAAAGATTCCATCCAAAAACTGTTAGAACTGATCAATGAATTCAGTAAAGTAGCAGGTTACAAAATTAATATTCAGAAGTCAGTGGCATTTTATACATCAATGATGAACTTTCAGAAAGAGAAATTAAGAAAACAATCCCATTTACAATTACATTGAAAACTATATAATACTTGAGAATCAAATTAACCAAAATGTAGAAGACCTGATCTCAGAAAATTTTAAGTCATTGAAAAAAGAAATTGAAGAAGACACAAATAAATGGAAGCATATACCATGTTTGTGAGTATGAAGAATCAACAACATGAAAATGGCCATACTACCCAGAGTAATCTATAGCTTCAGTGCAATCCCTATCAAGATACCAATGGCATTTTTCAGAGAGCCAGGACAAATTATCCTACAATTTATCTGGAGCCATAAAAAACCCCAAATAGCCATGACAATCTTGAGAAAAAAGAACAAATTTGGAGGTATCACGCTACCTGATATCAAACTATACTACAAGGCTAAAGTAATCAAAACAAAATGGTACTGGCATAAAAACAGATACATTGATCAGTAGAACAGAATAGAGATCCCAGAAATAACTCCACGCCTATACACTCACTTAATATATGACAAAAGAGGCAAAAAATATACAATGGAGTAAGACAGTTTCTTCAATAAATGGTGTTAGGAAAATTGGACAGAACCTGGACCACCTTCTTACACCATATACAATAATATATTCAAAATAGATTAACAATGTATAAGTAAGACCCACAACCATAAAACTTCTAGAAGAAAACATAGGCAGGAAACTCTCTGATATTACTAACAGGAACTTCTTTTCAGATATAGACTATTTTGTAAAGATCTATGCACCCCTATGTTCATGGCAGCATTATTCACAATAGCCTAGATATGGAAGCAACCTAAGTTCACATCAATAGACAAATGGATAAAGAAGTTGTGGTACATATATATTATGAAATATTACTCAGCTGTAAAAAATGAAATAGAGGTCATTATGCTGAGTGAAATAAGAAAGAGAAAGACAAATATAATATGATCTTACTTATATGTAGAATCTAAGAAACAAAATGAAGAAAAACACAAAACTGAAATAAACTCATAAAGACAGAGAACAAACTGATGGTTACCAGATTGGAGGGAGTTGAGGGGCTGGGTGAAAAAAAAGGGTTAACAAGCACAAACTGGTTGTTACAAAATAGTCACGAGAATGTGAAGTACAGCATAGGGAATATAGTCAATAATATTGTAATAACTATGTATAGTGCCAGGGGGACACTTATCAGGGGGATCACTTTGTAAATTATATAAATATCTAACCACTGTGCTGTACTTCTGAAAATAAGATGAGAGAGAAGAAAAGAGAGAGAGAGAGAGGGAGGAAGGAAGAAAGAAGCAGAAGACCTGAATAGATATTTCTTCTAAGTGGACATATAAATGGCCAATAGATATATAAAAAGATGTTCAACATAACTAATCATCAAGGAAATGTAAATTAAAACTACAATGGAATATCACCTCAAAGCTGTCAGAATAACTATCATCAATAAGTCAAACAACAAATGTCGGCAAAGGCGTGGAGAAAATGGAACCCTTGTGCACTGTTGGTGAGACTATAAATTGAGGTGGCCACTTGGAAAAATAAAATGAAGGTTTCATAAAAAGTGAAAGCAGAACTACCATACGGCCCTGCAGTTCCTCTTCTGGGTATTTGTCTAAAAACATTCAAAACACTGATGTAGAAAATAAATGCATCTCTATGTTCACTGAAGCATTATCTACAATAGCCCAGATGTGGAAGCAACCTAAGTGTCCATCAATAGACAAATGGATAAAGAAGTGGTACATATATACAATGGAATACTGTTAAGTCATATGAAAGAAAGAAACCTGTCCTTTGTGACAACATGGATGAACCTAGAGGGTACTATTCTAAGTAAAATAAGTCAGACAGAGAAAGACAAATATCATATTATTTCATTTATAAGTGGAACATAGAAAACAAGATAAATGGACAGAAAAAAAAACAGAAACAAATTCATAGAGACAGAGAATAAATTTTTAGTTGCTAGATGGGAGAGGGTTTGGTAGGATTGATGAAGAAGGTAAAGAGGTTAAGTACAACTTGCCAGTTACAAAAATAGTATCAGGGATGTAAAGTACAGCATAGTGAATATAGTCAATTCTATTGTAACAACTATGTTCATGTTAGATGGGTACTAGATATTGGAGTGATTACTTCACTATATATATATATATATATATATATATATATATATATATATATATATATGTCTAATAACTATTTTCTACAGTTGAAAGATTATATGTCATCTGTAATTGAATTTTATTCTTAAATATAAATAAATAAATAAATAAATAATAAATAATAAGTAAAATAGAAATATCTTTGAGGATTTATTTTTTGTTATAAATTTCCACCAAAAAAAAAAAACACCAAAATTACAATTGCTTTGACTAAAATCTAATTCCCTACTAGAATAAATGGTTTGTTAAATAAATATAATAAGTGCTTTTAAGCTTTGTTTTCCATTTTTAAACAAATGATGAATATTATAGGTAGCCTTTATTGCAGTGACCATAATAGTACATAATAGAGAATACATAAAAGCATAGCCATAAAATTTTAAAGCTATATAGAATAACCGCTATTTTCTAAGGTATAAAATTTATAAAATATTTTTAAATTTATCTGAAACTAAGAGAAGCAAACTTTCTGAAACTGCTTACTTACACAGTCTCATCATCAAGAAGCAAGATATGTGAATAAAGGACAGATTCCTATACTTGTCTATCTTGGTATATAAATCTTCACCTCATCAATTTTTAGCATGGCACTTATCATTGGACAAGTTACTGAGTTTTCTACAGTTATTTTGTTTAAAGAAAAATAAGGATAATAATAGTTCCTCACTTATAGGTTCTTGAGAAAATTAAATTATTTTTTATATATGTTAAATTCTAAGAATAGTGTCTGGGACATAGTAGGAATTATATAATTATCTGCTGTTCATTTGACTTCTTGGAGACTTATTGCCACATTGAGATTCTGTTAGTTCCTAAAATAATAGCCCTAAAACGATTTGCAAAATTATCTAATTTTACGTTCTACATTAAGTACACAAATTATAATAAAGAGTCTAACCCCATTTTTTTATATTTAACTGCTATTATTTTTAAGCCTAACCTTCATTTCCTTCCCTTTCTTCCCCACATCTGGGCAACCTAATAACCAGCCTGAATGTGATCCCATTTGGTGTTGGTGGGAGAGTAAAATCACATAAGTTTTTAGCTGTGTACAGAAATCCTAACCCTGGCCACATGCCCTAATCACAATAAAAACTCCAAATCTAGTCTCCTTTTTTCACTTTGTCAAGCCATATTCAAAACCAGCTTGAGAGGCCTGCCATGCACTCTCCAGAAAAACCTTATTATGTAAATAATATATATTTTTATACATTCTTGATGTATGTATGGCATCAAGAGTCAATATCATGACCAAATTTGGTGAGGGCCTCTATTCTGCTTCTGCAGGTAGCTAAACCACATATTAATGATCTAGAGGATATTCTCATTGTTTTGTAAAACTTACAGAAATAAAATTACCCAAGAACTTTTAATGATTTACAGAGCAAAAAATCTCTTTTCTGAACAAGTATTTTTTTATCAAAACTTTTTCCAGAATTAACTTTTCTACATGTATTTTGTTCAGAATACTCTTGCTATCATTCTCATTTTTTAAGAAAAGTACTTTCTGAGCAACATTTATTTTCTATTTTTGAATGATTTCTTTATACTTCCTGAAAACTCCTGTCCTCTTGAAATGTAAGTTATGCATTCTTTCAAGAAATTATAGATATAATACTCTGCAGAGTTGAGCATTAAAAAGAAACATTTATCCTTGCTTTCTATGACATATTTGTACTATTAAATTTATATAAAAAATTAGAATTTTAAATAACAATTCTATGCTTTTCAATTATATCTATGATCTAATTATTTCTGATGAAATAGCTTCCAATCAGACATTCATATATTATCAGCCATGTTTAGTACCTTTATCCAAGCATCTATTTACAGTGTTTTACAGCATTAAATTTTATTTAACAATTTTTCTGTCTGACATGCAATGGGTGAGAAAACTGAAAGTTTAAGTAACTGCCGATAAGAAAGATGTTAACATGAATTTGGATTGAGAAGCTTTAGAATTTGTTTTAGCAGTAAATAAATCTACATCATTATGAAAGTCAAAATTTTATAAGAAAGATATTCATTTGCTCTAATTTTCTAGGGAGAAAATGTAGAAATTGATATTTCTCTGGGGAACTAGAAATACTTTTCCCTAAAATTTGGTCCATGGCATTTATCTCGTGTATGTGTGTTTGTATATAGAAAGAGAGCTTGTGTAGAATACATTAAGAAATTGTGTTATATATGTGATATTATAAATGAAAATCTTAATATTGGTCCATGTGTGTTGACACTGTGACCTTCAACCAGTGGCCTATTACTTTAAATGGGAAATACTCAAACCAATTATTTTTAATGCATGCTTTTTCTTTTTTAATTTTGCTCTGTGAGAACAAAGACCTTAATTAATGATTTACTCATTGCTGTTTTCTCTATTGTTTCCGTCATTGTATCCATGATAAATGGAGCCTTGGAAAAAAAATCAGCTAGGTAGACAAAAATAGGCTGGAGAAATGACCATACCCTAGAATGAGCCTATAAAATTATGTTAACATTGTATTTTTTGATTTATGAAAGACAACAGTACAAAGGAGAAGTAAATGAAAGGCATATAGAAAGAGATTTGGCAGTTAGGAAAGCTTAAATGATCCAACAAGGACTATATATATGTCAATATGTTGAATGTCTGTGACTGGAAGCATTGATCAAAAATTAAAGCAGGAAGCTTGGACAACATGGGCTCAGAAATGCAAGCAAGTATTTCATCTAACACAAGAGCAAAAGGTATATCTTAAGCCAAGCATCAGCAAAGTATGACCTACAAGTCAAAATTGGACCCATTGCTTGTTTTTGAATGACCTACAAGTTAGAATGATTTTCACATTTTTTAAGTGGTTGAAAAAGTGGTTGAAAAAAATAAAAATACTTTGTAACGTGAAAATTATATAAGATTCAAATTTCAATGTCCATAAGGAATATTTTATTGGGAAAAGCTGAGACCATTTATGTATGCATCATCTGTGGCTGTTTTTACACTGAAAGAGTAGATTTAGGTAGTTACTATGGAGAATACATGGCCCACAAAGCCTAAAATATTTACTCAATGACTCTTTTAAAACAAGTCTGCTGTCATCTTTCTTAAGTTTATACATCCATAGCTAGAGTTTTTATGTTGGGTTCTATCAATAAAAGTTGCTAGACATAGCAATGTGACTGTCAGCTAAAATGTTAATTTCTGGCTAGAGTTAGAGTAGAAGTAGAGGACAAGGCAATTTTGGATATATGATTCTGTTAATTATAATTCATTTAATTTCATATGATATTTGTCTAAAGAGTTTTTTCATTGTTAAAAGAGTATCAAATATGACAAAAATCTATTATATATAATTTAGTCATATAAAGTTATGATTTAAGAAATTAATGTCTTTCAAAAGTAGTAATTCATTAAAATATGTTCCTCATTTATTAAGATACATATTAAAAGTAATAGAACTTTTATACATTTCTAGAAGATTAAAAAAAACAAAACTGAGAGGCTCATAACTTTCATACATGTCATTGATATAAGAGTGAATGATGGTTTAAATTTTGCCTTTTCCAAGATGTATAAGTCATCTGGTTCTAAAAGAAAATGGTTAAATCTCACAGAACAATAATAAAAAATGTAATAGAAGTTCTAAAAAGTTTTTTTGTTTGTTTGTTTAGCAGGCTTCCATGCTACACTTTAGCTTTGCATGATTTCCCCAGTCTTTGCGGAAATATTATTAACTTCACAAAATTGTTTCTCCTCCTGTGTGTTGAGAGAAAAAGCAATTTAAAATGTTTATTTTGCATTTGAAGTTTCTATTCATAAAAGAAAGGCAAAAATGTTATTATTGACTTCAATCTGTAGTGTTGACTTCAACTACCAAAAATGCACATTCATGCAATGATTACTATAGTTTGGGTCTGATAAATAAAAGTAATCTTAGTTTTTTTTTCATTCATGAATACAAATTGATATAAAAGATACTTTACATTTTCATAAAGAGAAAAGGAGCTACTGCCATTTTTATTTTCCCTTGGTGGTGAATGAAATACCCTGTTCTTGGGTGAAGGTCAACAGAGCTAATAATGTTGAGATTTTGCTCGTTCCCATTATATGAACTGAGACCCACTCCTAATTACTAAATTTTGTATACTGATACATTTTATGTACTGATACAAATAAAATCTGTCATAAAGAAGTGGATATACTATCCTAGAAACATCCTTTCATGCACAGATCAGTGGATGGCAGGCTTGAGCAGGCTTATATGTGGTATATGGATTATTGGCTAATCAAGTTTCATACAAATTATAAAAGCCATGGGCCATTTACTTTGGTAAACCACAAAACCAAATACTCTTAATAAGGTAATAAATGTACATTTCTACATGATATTCTAATGCCTCAGGAACTGTATTTTCTGTATAATGGCTTACACTCACTCCACTGACCTAATTAAATTTCTAATCATACTGTATTGAATGTGTTTTTGTAATGTTCATGCACACACAAATTTCACGCCTTTTCTAACTATAGTTGTTAAGATGGAAAAAAAAAAGATAAACTCACTTTTTTTTTTCAGAATTCATATTAATACCACTGGAAATGCTTTATTATAAAAGTAATGAAAAGAGATTCTGGTTCAAAATGGCAATGTAGAAAGATTCTGAACTCACCTCCTCCCACAGACACACTAAAAAATCTACAGCTAAATGTAGGACAATTTTATCTGAAAAAAAAAAAAAGGCTGAAACTAGCTGAGAAACTCCTAGACATTGAGCAAACTAAAAAATAAAATAAAAGGAAAGGAAAGAAACCCCACAGCAAAGCAGGTAGGAATGCTGAGACACAGTACTACCAATAACCCTCAACCCTAGCATGGTGACCTACAATGAGGAGGAAACCCAAAACTTGGAGCTTTTCCCTGAGGAATAAAGGGTTTGAACCCCACATTGAGCATCTGAACTTTTAAAATCTTCACCTGAGAGATGAATTCACAAAACATCCAGATTTTATGTGAAAGAGTCTTATTTGCTTATCTTAGTGAGTCTGCCTGAAGGGCAAACTTCTAATGTAATACACATTTAGAAGACTACTGGGTAACTAACTCTTCAGGGATGGAGGTTGACAGATATCTTTTTTATTTATTTATTTTTTTTTCCTCAGCTGTATTCCAGCTTGCTGGTATCTCCTGGAAAGGAGCATGTACCCTCATGAGGAGCCCTGATTTGGGTTGCCACTTCCCAGGATATACCATAAGATTGCCTAGATCTGGTGACTAATATGGCTTAAACATGAAAATTCCATAGGACTATAACCAATGAAGAAAGTGTTCTTAAATAGCTATCACTTCTGGGGCACAGCAAGAGGGAACAGACACAGGAGCTTAGTCTTTCTGTGAAAGAAGCTTATTAGTTTATCTTCATAGCTGCAATCTGAGGGGTGAGATTCTAATTAAACATTCACCTAAGGTTCAAGTATAATCCTTTCCAGAAACCTCTGAAGGCTGGTGCTATCATTAAGCTTTCCTTCTGTTGTACTCTTGAGTGTAAGTATCTCCCAGAAGGTAATATTTATACATATCCAATGCCCCAGTTCTTGCAGCTGCTCCCAGGGGATACGCCATGATTGCCCAGCATGGTTTACAATCTTGGGTCAGAAGGGATGGTAATATATGAAGTGATAGTTCTTGCCTGGCTAACTTACACAGGACCCCACAAAGACTAAAACAAACCTCCAGGCTTTTTGTGAAAGAGATTTATTTTCTTATACTGTGGCTTGAGCCCAAGGGGCAGTTTTTCAGATTAGCACACACCTAGAGGCCTACTGAAGTGTACTCCAGGGTACAGAGCCTGGTGAATGCCATATTTAAGCTTCTTTTCTCTCTCTAAGGGTCACTAGTATTTCTCCCCACCCCCACCCTCACCCCCCCAAAAAAGCTTATATATTTGTCAAGCCCAATGTTTGTGACTGCCACTAAGAGGGTACCTCTAGAATGCTTAGCTCTGGAGGACAGCAGGACTTACATTGAAGTCCCATAGGATAGTATATATCTGCATACTTTAAAAACTTCTACCTGGCTTCTAATCAGCCTGGTCTAGGTGCTGAAAGAGGTGCTCTCCTTTGAGACACTGACAGGACTTGGTGCACCCTGAGTTACTGGGAGCCACTAAAATTAAAACAGTTTACTTAGACAATCATAAATATTTGAGAGACAACCAAGATTTTGTAAAGGGTTGAATAATAATAAGATAAAACCTCAGAAAAAGTACTTAATGAAATATATATGTGGCTTATCTAATAAAAATTTCAAAATAATGGTCATAAAGGTACTCGCTGAAGTCAGGAAAATAATGCATGAAAACAGTGATAGCTTCAACAAAGAGATAGGAAATATAAGGAAGTACCAAACAGAAGTCACAGAGATACAGAATTTATCGACTGCACTGAAAAATACATTAGGTGGGTTTGGCAACAGGCTAGACAATGCAAAAGAAAAAAATCAGTGTGCTGAAGGCAGGAAATTGAATCTCATCCACATAGAGCAGCAATAAGAAAAAATAATTTTTAAAAGTAGAAGCAACTATGAGGCAATATTAAGCAGACTGTCATTCACATTATACAGGTCCCAGAAGGAGAAGAGGGAGAGAAAAGGACAAAAAATTTACATGAGAAAATATGACTAAAATTTATCCTAACTTGAGGATGAAAACATATCAAGATCTAGGCTACCTACAGAATTCTAAAAAAGATGAAACCAAACAATTTAATTCACAACTCATTATGATTAAAATGTCAAAAGTTAAAGACAAAAAACAGTAAGAAAAAAAAAAAACTTTTTATGTACAAGGAAAACCCCATATGGCTATTAGCATATTTTTCAGCATAAACTTTGGCAGGCAGAAGGGAATTGCATAGTATATTTAAAGTGATGAAAGAAAAAAAAAAAGCACCAAATACTCTACCTAGCACTAGCAAAGCTGTCACTCAGGACTAAAGCAGAGATAGTTTTCTAGACAAGCAAAAGCTAAAAGAGTTTGTCACCATTAAATCAGCCTTACAAAAAATATTAAAGAGACTTCTTTAAAGTAAGAAGAAAGTATATTAATTGCTAACTGGAAAACTTATGAAAGTATGAATATCACATATAAAGATAAATATATAGTAAAATTTAGAATAATCTAATGTAAAAGTGGTGAATGAATCACACAAAAAGTTATAAAGATTAAAAAGTAAACATAACTATGATATTACATTAAGGGATGCATAAAACAAATAATGAAAAATACAATATGAAAAACAAAAAACAGGAGAGTAAAATGTAGAACTTTACAATGCATTCATACTTAATGTATCAACTTAATAGGCTGTTATAAATTTAACTTGTTACCTATAAGCCTCATGGTAACCACAAAGCAAAACCTATACTAGATAAGAAATGAAAAGAAAAAGGAATCTAAGGATACCATTGAAGAAAATCAACAAATCAGGAAGAGAGCAAAGGAAGAACAAAACAGGAACTACAAAATAGCAAGGAAAAATATAATTAAAATAGCAATAAGTACATACTTATAAATGTAAATTGATTAAATTCTCTAATCAAAATATATGAGGTGGCTGAATAAATTTAAAAAAACAATAATTATCTTTATGTTGTTACAAGAGACTTACTTCAGTTATAAGGACACAGAAACCTAAGTAAAAGTATGAAAAAAGATAATCCATTCAAATGGAAACTAAAAGGAGTCTGGAATAGTTATATTAGACAAAATAGATTTTAAGACAGACTGTAATAAGAAACGAAGGTCATTACACAATAATAAAGGAGGCAATCCAACGAGAGGTTATAAAATTTGTAAATATATATGCATCCAACATAGGAGAACCTGAATATACAAAGCAAATATTAACAGGTATAAATGGAGTAAAAAGACAGCAATATCATGATACCCCACTTTTTTCAATGGATAGATTATCCAGACATAAAATCAATAAGGAAACTCAGCCTTAATTGACATGTCAGACCAGATGAAATTAGATATCTAGAAAACATTCCATTCAAAATTGACAGAATATACATGCTTCTCAAGTACAAATGAGTCTCCAAGATATATCATATGATAGGCCACAAAACATTGTTAATAAAATGAAGGATCAAAATAATATATAACATTTTTACAAATCACATGATATAAAATAGATATTAACTACAAAAAGAAAATTAAAAATTCATGATACATGGTGATTAAACAGCAGGCTACTAAATAATCATTGGGTTGAAGAAGAATTCAAAAGAGAAATCAAAAAATACCTTGAGACAAATGAAAACACATCATATCAAAACTTATGAGATGTAGCAAAACTGTTCTAAGAGGAGATTTTAATAGCAACAAATACCTACAACGATGCACAAAAAAAATCTTTAAGCAACCTAACTTTACACTTCAAGGACATAGTAAACAAGAACAAATGAACTTAAAGTTAGAAGGAAGGAAACAACAAAGATCACAGCAGAAATAAATGAAGTAGGGACTAGAAAGACAACATGAAAGATCAATGAAACTGAGAGCTGGTTTTTTGAAAAAGAAATCAAGAGAATGGACAAAACTTTACTAGACTCACCAAGACAAAAAAAGGAAAGATCAAATAAATAAAATCAAAAGAAAAAAAAATGAAAAAGAAAAAGGAGACATTTCCACTGACAGAAATACAAAAGATCACAAAAGACTATTATGAACAATTATATGTCAAAAACTAGATAATCAAAAAGGGAAATTTTCTCAACATACAAACTACTAAAACTAATTCATGAAGAAATAGAAAATCTGAACAGATCAATTACTAGTAAAGAGATTGAAACAGTATGCAAAACCTCCCAAAAAACAAATGTTTAGAACAAGAAATCTTCACTGGTGAATTCTACCAAATATTCGAAGAATTATTCTGATCCTTCTTAAACTCTTGCAAAAAAAATAGAAGAGAGAATTGTTAGAAAAAAATTCAGTAAAGTTGCAAGCTATGATATCAATACACAAAACTATGCTGTACTTTTTTTTACCTTAATATGAAACTATTAGAAAGAAAATTTAAGAACAGTCCATTTACAATTGCATCAAAAAGAATAAAATACCTGGGAATAAATTTAGCCAAGGAGTTGAGATCTATACCCTGAAAACTCTAAGACATTGATAATAAAAATTGAAGCTACAAAATAAATGAAAAGACATTTCAAGTTCAATTAATTGTTAAGATGCCCATACTACCCAGAGCAATGTACAGATTCAATGCAATCTCTATCAAAATTTTACATGGCATTTTTCACAGAAATAGAACAAACACTAAAATTTGTATGGACCTACAAAAGACCTCAAATAATACAAAAAAAATACATTGAAAAATAATGCTAGAAGGATCACACTTTCTTATTTCAAGCTATATTATTACAAAGCTATAATTATCAAAATAATTTGGTACTAGCATAAAAACATCAATCAATGGAACAGAATAGAGAGCTCAGAAATAATCCCACACAACTAATTTTCAGGGTATGGAACACTGGAGAAAGAAGAGTCTCTTAATAAATAGTGTTAAAATCCCACTGATAATCTATTACCCTCCTGGTATTGTACATAGTTATTACGATATTGTTGACTATATTCTCTATGCTGTACTTTACATCCCTATGATTAGTAGAACGATCACATCATAGGTTATATAAATGTCTAACCACTATGTTGTACACTTAAAACTAATATAAATAATATTGCCAACTGTAACTGAAAAAAATAAAATTTTAAAATTCTGTTGTGAAAACTGGACCTCCAAGTGAAAAATGAAATCAAACCACTATCTTATACCATATACAGAAATTAACTCAAAATGGATTAAAGCCTTGAATGTAAGATCTGAAACCGTAAAACTTCTAGAAGAAAATATAAGTGGCAAGCTCCTTGATATCAGTTTTGGCAATAATTTCTTTTTGCATCTCACACCAAAAACAAAGGTGACAAAGGTAAAAATAAGCAAGTGGGACTACTTCAAACTAAAAAGCTTCTGGAAAGGAAGGAAAACAAACAAACAAACAAAAAAACTGAACAGGCATTCTACAGAATGGGAGGAAATATTTGCAAATTATATATCAGATAAGTAGCTGATATATCAAATATATAAAGAATTCATACAACAGAAGAACACTAAAAACAAATCCAATTAAAAAATGGGATGAGGATCTGAATAGACATTTTTTCATAGAAGACATAAGATGACCAACTGGTGCATGAAAAAGTGGTTGACATCACTAATCACCAAGAAATCTCTAATCTTGAGGTCATTATGCTAAGTGAAATCAATCAAAGGAAAGCAGATACCATACGATTTTGCTTATATGTAGGTAGAAGCTAAAACATTTTTAAAATTAAAAGCTCATGTATCCAGAGGAAAGATTGGTGGTTTTTAGAGGTGCAGTGTGATGTCTGGGTGAAGGAGTTCAAAACAGAAATTTCCAGTTATAAGTAAGTCATGGGGATGTAATGTACATTATGGTGGTGATAGTTAACAACACTGTATTTCATATTTGAATGTTTCTAAGTGATTAGATGTTAGAAGTATTCACAAGAAAAAAAATTATAACTGTATGTGAGGGATGTTAACAAGATTAATTGTGATTATTTCATATTATATTCAAAGATCATTGTTATGTACATGAAATATAATCTCATATCCATTAAACCTCATGTATGAAAACAAAATAGAATTCAAATAAAATGTATTTGTATGTATATATGTGTGCATGTGTGTGTATATATATATATATATTATATATATATATATACATATATATATGCACGTGAGGGTATGTGTATGTGTATATATTACAAAGCTTTCTTTGACTATTAACCTACAACCTCTGTAAAGAGCCTTGTCTTATATTATGTTGAAACCACAGCAATGTAGTCAGTGCTACTAGTACATAACTTTTACAAAATGAATGATAAATGAATGATTTAATAAAATATATTTTTTATTTCAAATTTTATTCCTTTGTTCTGCTTTGGTGAGAATTTTTCACCTCTTTTTTGTTAGTAGCATTCATGTGTAATAATAAATTCTAAACATTTGACTGAAATAAATTTAATAATCCATGTACAATATGTCTAAAATTATCTAGATAATTGTCACTGTATTTCTAAGAACAGATTTTGTATTTTTATAGCTAAGAGTATATTGTCATTTATTTTGTTTGACCATTTCTAGAGCACAGGGTACCAGATTTTGTTCAAATACAAAAAAATCTAAAGACTAAATTTCTGTCATCTCTGGGTCTATCATATAATTAGAGGAGGGAGCATTTTTTAGAACCAACACAAAAATATATCAAAATATTAGATAATGAATTGACTATGTTGAATTCTTTATAAAAATTTAAATAGCTATATCTGTAGATGAACAAATATAGTAAACTATATATATATATGTAGATATAAATTTTTAATATATCTATATAAAGATATTTATATATAAAGATAAATTCTTATAAGGTAGGATATGGTTTTGTGTTTGTGTATATATACACACACTTAAATGTTTATTTGTATTTTTGCTGATCATATTTTATAACTGGACTTCAGTATTATTCCTTCTACATTTTATGGTATATTGCCCATTTTTAGTCCACGTAATAGTTGAAGACAGAGAATAAATACAGTTGTGTGCTAAGAAATTTGAAGCATCTGAGTTTGGATATCAGCTATTTCACATTTTTTATCTGACTTTATACAAAAAAGTTTATTTTCTCTAATAATTCATATTGACATGTATAATAATATTTTAATGAATCTATATTATTTTCAAATATATTAGAATGATATTTAATGATTTATTCTTACAACTTTTTAATATTATTTGGAAAATTTATTTTGCTTTAATTTTAATTTTTGCCTTTGTGATCTCCATAGTTGTTTTATATGATATGCTGATAAGTAAAATATGTTCTTGTGATAATATTTGTTTATTTTGCCTCTTTGCTATAATCAAAAATATGAATATAAAAATTATTTCTAATTAAGATAAGAATTGACTGTCTTACTAGCATCACTCTAGATAGTGTGAAATAAAACCTCAATTTCCCCTGACAGATTCTTTATGCCAGTTGTCCTGGTTTAATTATTAAAAGCATCTCACAACTATATATCTGATATTTAAATATCTTATTGATGACCTATTTTATTGAGAAAAAAACCATCATTCAAAGATAAAACTAATAAAATGTAAAAATTAAATAGGTATGTTTAACAACCAGGTCAAATTCAGACATAAAAAATTTTATTTTTAGAATATTTTTATTATAGCTGAAATGTGTAAACTTGAATTTCCTTTGTTTTTCCAACATAAGCACTGTGTACCTTCTGGTTCTGCACCAATACTTATATAATATCATTGAAAGTAAAATCATAATAACATGCCTACTATAAATTCTATAAATTACTGAACTCAGCACTTGTGTCAGGTATTGGCCCGGACATTGGCGATAGAGGAGTGAGTAAGACAGACAGGTCTTATCATTCATGGAACTTGAATTCCATGAAAGGAAAGAGCATAAAAGAGTGAATAAACATATGAGAAATAGACTCATAAATGTTCTCAAAGCTTTAATTTTGTAACATGTACTTTTTTTCTTAAGGGATAATAAAAGGAAAATGAATGATATAGGGAGGAAGGTTGTTTTGTTATTAATCTATTTACTCTATTTCTTGGTATATCAAGGTGAATCAACAGAAAAATCCCGTTGTCTTACAAGTTAAATGTCTTGTGAGATGCTGCAATCAGAGAAGCCTTCGGACAGATTCACAAAGTGCCATTTATTACTTTTGTATTCTCAAAATTTGTTTTTTGTAGAAATCTTTAAAAATGAAACTTGTAGAAAGAAAAAATAAATATGAAAATGATAGACATATTTTTCTTTCTTTAACTATTTCCCCTCTCTTTTCTAATTTATACTAAATTCTTTTTTCTTAGAGGAAAGTATATTCTAGGCTAGCCATTGCTAGCGTAGGTATGAGTGTCTCTACCCACATGGCGGGAATTGTCCCAGGGGCTTCACACTCAACTGCATATTGGGGTCAATTTATTTCACAGTTTCTACTGTCATATGTGTTTGAGAGAAAGTGAAAATGTTTATTGAATTGCTTGATGGTTATGTTTAGCAAGTTTGTTTGCCAGCATGCTATGTTATTCCATACCTCAATCAGGAAGCCACTTTACAAAATGTGTTATTTCTTCATCTTTATTCTCAAAATACACCAGGGCTAAATGAATTCTTTCTATTTATAACATTTCACTATCCTTCTAGGTGAGGTTGTTGTTTATGATTAAATGAGTATCTGTAATTCAATGTCCTTTGTGATATATTTGGATTTAATTGTGCTGCTCTTGCAGGCTACTGGATATTTAGTCAAATATAATGTTTTGGTAAGTTTGGAGACTTATGCTCTGTTAAATTAATAACTACTGGTAGTTCATCAGCAAGATTTTCAAAAGAAGGTGGAAATTTTCTCAGTGATGCACCATGACACTTTTTTTATTCACCTTTCCACAGGGTCAAAAAATTCAAATAGACGTGATTCACTCTACTGAAAAAAAAAAAAAAAGGAAAGCTTGCTAAACTTGATAGCCTTCTCTGTATAGATGGAAAATAGGTACCTTTCTATGTTCCTATATTTTGATGGAGAGAAACTAACTTAGTTACTTCAGCTGTTTTTTCAGGCCCTTTTAAGTACTTGGCATACGTATAAGAACAATACATGTTTTCTAAAGCTGTGACTAGACACAAGGTTATAAGAATGGAGACTTGTAGTAAGGAAGACAGATCTTTGAACAAATACGGAAAGGCAGGAGGTAATGAAAGGATGAAGGTTATGGAAGAGAACTTAAGATCAAAGAGGGATTTTAGGTTTAAGATGGACATTCATTGCTATACAGGCTAACCTGGAGAAACTAGAAAAATTCCAAAAAAACATTTTAACTGTACAACTAAAGGAACTAGGGGAAAAGAAAGGTAAACAGAAGGAAGAAAATAGTTAAGATCAGAGCAAAAATAAACAAAATAGAAATTTAAAAATTAATAGAAAAGAACAATAAAACTAACAGCTGATTCTTTGAAAATAAAAACAAAATTGACAAACCTTTAGCAGAACTTCTTAAGAAAAAAGTTAGAGAACCCAATAAATGAGATTATAAATAAAAGAGAAGCTGTAATTGATACCACAGAAATACAAAAAAATCATTAAAGAATACTATGAACAATAATATACCAAAAAATTCAACAATCTAGAAAAAAAGTGATGCATTTCTAGAAGTATATAACCTTTTAAAAGTGAACCAGGAAGAAATACAAAATCAAACAGACCAGTTACTAGCAATGAGATCGAAGTATACTCAAAAAACTCTGAACACATAAAATTCAAGGGCCAGATGGCTTCACAGGTGAATTCTATGAAATATTCAAAGAAAATTAATAACTCTTCTTAAACTATGTAAAAAAATTGAAGAGAAAGAATGCTTTCAACCTCATTTTCAAAAGCCAGCATATCCCTGATACTATAACCAAAGACATTACAAAACAAAAAAGAAAATCACAGGCCAATATTTTTGATGATCATAGATTCAAAATTTCACAACCAAATACTAGCAAACCAGACTCAACAGTGCATTAAAAAGATTATATACCATGATTAGGTAGAATTTATCCCAGGAACACAAGGATGGTTCAACATCTGAAAATCAATGAATGTGATACATCACATTAACAAAATGAAGGACAAAACTCACATGATCATCTTTATAGATGCAGAAAAACATTTGATAAATTCAACATAATTTTATGATATAAAAAACTTTCTAATAGAACATATTTCAACATGAGCAGGTACTTAAATGTTTGCTTTCATGATAATAAAGGCCCAAGAATTGCAAAGTGTACATATTCCTAAAAAGAGCTCTCCTAGAAAGATTGAGTTACAGGGACAAACAGTAAAGCAGACATAGTCAAAACAATCCAAACTATCTTAATGAATATAAAGAAAGAATTTGTACATAAGAAGAAAGAAAACAATCAACTAATTCCAGTGGAGAATAGAAAAGAACACTTCACCTTTAGAATAAAGCTTTTCATAGTCAGGATACAATTGGAAATCCCTATCTGCTTATCTGAATTCTACCCAATAATCCTACAGGATATCTGGCTAGCTGGCATTCTATGTTGAAGAAATAGACAAAAATAATTACTGAAGAAATTAATGTAATGGTTAGATTAATTCTTAAGCCAGGTACATTGATTCAAATCTATGGTCTGATGTTTAAAAGTCATGTGGCCCTGGGCATATTCTGAAGATTTCTGTATAATCTTCCTAATGTTAAAATCGGTGATGAGAAGGTACCAAACTGCTAGGGTTGGTGATAGAATTTAATGAGCTAACATTTGTGAAAGCCTTGTGTGTTGTGAGAGCAATATACGTATTAGCTATTATTATTAATAACTATCTTTTAAAAATTACCCAGGTTTCCCATTAATAAGTATGTTACCAATTAAGACTTATTAGGCAGTCAGATAAACAAAGAGCATGAAGAAAAAAGACCAAGATGGAAAAACAAAAACACTAAATATAATGCATATAAATTAGGAATTAGAAAAACTTTAAAAAATCTATTTAGTATTCTCAGGAATATTTAGAAAAAAAGAGAGAAAAGAGGCCTCTGTGTACAGGAGAAATCAGAAAATAAGAAAGATTATATAATTTTATTATATATTGATAAAGATAATATCTAATATTTTTAATCAATAAAGGACTATGTAATAAAATAAAAATACATGAAAGTTTAATATATTATATAAGTGATATAATTAATAAATAACCCAAAATATAATCCACAACATATAAAGAAAAAAAAAAACAGTTAAAACGGTACATAGAATTGAGGAGTTGGAAAATTCAACATTTGTCTAATTAGAATTCCAGAAGGTGAGAATAATTTCAGAAGAAAATCAACAGAAAAGAAGTAACAAATTTTAAATTTTATATGTCAAATGCACAAAAATATTCAAGAACAGTTTGAAAAATAAGTTTTTTGAGTTAGAGAAAGTAAATATGCCCTACCAGATGT
Source organism: Cynopterus sphinx (assembly GCA_030015415.1). Classification (NCBI taxonomy): domain Eukaryota; kingdom Metazoa; phylum Chordata; class Mammalia; order Chiroptera; family Pteropodidae; genus Cynopterus; species Cynopterus sphinx. Next base: position 100,742,786 of record CM057382.1, on the reverse strand, counting down.
CATAACATGGTAAAGTCAGAGTAATTAAAAATATATGCTTTTGGAGCAAGGACAGTAAAATACATTAATGGAACAGTTTACATTTAGATAGAAAAGCATGTGTAAATGGTAAAGTTGTTCATGGTGACGATGATATTAGATTGGTAATTGTATAATAATTGGCTACACATCTATATAACAAAATGCGTAGAACCTGATTTTATAACAAATACACACCCAACTATACACATAAAAATTCACAATGGGTTTACCATATACACAATTGGATGAAAATATGAAAAATTTTAAAAATAATTTATGGCTATAAACTTATCAAGCATGTTGTAACCCAGAAAGCATAAAGACAAACATCACTATAGGTTATTAAATTAATATTTAAATAGTGCATAGCAAAAGACATCAGAAATAAATTTTAAGAAAAAAGGAAGGAAAGAAGAGAAGGAGGGAGGGGAAAAGGAAGAAGAAAATTATTCATGCACACATATGTACATATACACACACACAACCAATTCTGATTTAAATTTTCTGCTTTTATTTTGATACCAGCTGGCTCTTAAGTTATGTGAAAATTAATGATCAGATAGAAATCCATTAAAGAGTGTGATTCCTTAGTATTGGGTACAGTACATACTCACTTATAAAGTATAATTTAATGAGATGCCAGGCAGAAATATTTATGTAAAAAATATTAATTCTACCCCTAATATTTGTTATTTGAAATTGTTAAGGTCAAGATTTTTGATCTTTACAGTTCCAAATAATAAAATGACTACTGGGTATAGTCATGAATAAAGGTTCAATCAACGACACATTAACATATTTAGAAGTATTATCTGGTTCGGGATATGAGATAAACAGCTAGCCTGACAGAGAAGATGCTTATCTTTATCATTAAAAAAGAAAAATACACAGATGTCATGCAAAATCTTTTTACTTCAGATGTATGTGGAGTGTCAATATAGTGTGTACATGCCACTTGTGTGATTATCACTTTTAAGGTTATTTGAATACAGCATTTGATTTTGCAAACACCACAAATGCTATAAAAGTCATTCATTTAATGAACAAATATTTATTAAACACCTACTAGGACGTCACTCTGTTAGGCACTACAAATTTAAAAGGAGGAGGAAAAACCAAAAAAAGCAGAAGCTGAAGAAAAGGCAGAGGAGGAGGGAAGAGAAGAAGATAAAATATAAGGAGCACTAAGGGAAGAATAGGAAGTACATCAGCCTCAGCATAAAAAGAATTGCTAGGGTTTATTTAGTGCCTATTAAGTGCCAATAATCTCTAATGCTATAAACAGGAAAAAAATGTTGTTTAGTGCCTATTAAGTGCCAATAATCTCTAATGCTATAAAAAGGAAAAAAATGCTCAATTTGTTGAGCAGGGAACCAAAACTTTATGTAAACAATAGTGTATAAATGAAGGAGTATTATACAAAAGTGAATCCACTCGAGATAGATGTACATGAATTATCATAGTCTCATTTTACCAAAAATATACACATTGTTTTATAACTATATTTCCAGTTGCATTAATCATTTAATATGATAGCTAACATACATTTCATTGCCTTAAATATTCACGTCAGCAAATGCCTATCAGTAAGTTGGTAATAAATTACCAGGTTGGTGGCACAGGCAAGATTCGATATCTATGTACCTCTTTTCTGAATAAATTCATATTTTATTAGTTTCATTATGTGGTTTGCCTCAAATATTTATAATATCATACATTCATATTTTTTAAAATTTTAGTGCAGATCTATATTTTGCAAATTTTCTTATCCAAAGTTAATAAATAAAAGAACATGTAAAAATCTAAAGATTTTCAGATCGACAGATATAAATTGTTTTTTGGATGACCTTCTTAGTCATACCTTCTTGTGTCTATACCCTCGGGTGGTGGTCATCTGCCATATTGACTCTGGGCTTACCTGTGTAACTTGATTTGGTCAATGTGATATCTGTAACTCTGAGGCAAGCAGAGGTATTAAAGTCTTCATAACCTGGTGGCTTGCATTTTGAAAACATGAGAAGAACATGGACAAGATTATTGAGAAGAAAGGTTCTTCCATCTCAGTTGTCCTAGCTGATCCTAGCACTCAGCTGACCCAGGGAAATCAGCTTTGCAGTTGCAAAGTGAACCCAGGTGAGACCATCAGAAGAACCATCTGGTCAGCAAACAGAATCATGAGCATATACTGTTGTCATTTTAAGTAACTAAATGTTGGGTTGATTTGTTATGCAGCAAAAACTGACACACTCATTTGCCTTTTTTATTCTATTTCTCGTTAGTGAGGTAATGTTGGGCATGTCTCAAACTCTGAGAATTTTTCTCATCATTAAAATAAAGATAATTACAGACAAAATTGTGTAGAGGTTACTATGAAATCTACATCACATTTAATCCTAAGGCAACCGCATGGTCAGTGCAGTTATTACCTCTATTTCTTGGAAGAGAAAACAAAAAAGGGGTAAGGAAATGTATCTCAAGTTATGTATCTACGGAAAAGTGGCTTTAGATTTTTAAGAGTGCTTTTGATTTTTATTCAGTATTAACAGGTTTGTGCCAGTCTTTAAACAAGTTCTTTCCCTCCTTTCTTTCCCTCTCTCCTCCTCTCCCCCCTCACTTTTCCTCCCTCTTTCTTCCTCTCTCTTCCTCTCTATGTGTCATTTGTCAGGTGTGTGTGTGACAACAACAACAACAACAACAACAAATTATATGTGTGTGTGTGTGTGTGTATACACACACACACACACACACACACACATATGTATGTATGACCAGTAGCTCTTTCTGGTCAGTTTTGAGAATTGTCTCTGTAGTTGCTTGGATATCTATGGTTTTACTAGAGAAATCTTTCTCCCTTATAAAATCCCACATTGTTCTATTGTACTCTGGAGAGCAATCCATCTGCTTCTGCTGGTTTATACATAACAAACTCTGCTTAGTAACCTAAAAGAACATAAATCTAGAACTACAGATTCATGCTTGTCAGTGCCATATAACACAGCTCCTGTTCAGTAATTATGTATGGTAACACCCTGATTATAATACATCTCATCCACTAATACTGGTTTACTGACAGTAACTGGGCTATACACAGCTTTTTAATGTGCTGTTTTCTGAACAGAGAGACTTATTTTTATCTTCAAGATTGTTCAAATGATGATGCCTTGCATACTGAATGAACCATTTACGTTCTGTTAAAATTTGAGGCCTCAACCTCTTCAAACAATAATTTGCTGCAAGTTTGCTTTTTTTTTTTTTTTTAGTGGTTCATTAAGAGACAACATTTTTAGGCTCTATAGATTTACTCCAATGTAACTGAATATGGTGGCTATTTGTAACACAGGAACAAGATATGAGCTAGTCAAGAATTCATAACTACATATTTGACAAATTTAAAAACATTTTTATAAAATTTTGTCAAAAAATTGATGAGATACTACATGGTTGTATGAAATTTACAAAACAGAAATAAAGCTTATTTCCCTTGTAGTGACATTTAAAAATATGTTAAATTCAAGAAAGTGATTAGTATGTACATTTAAAGGTATTTGGAATCCCAGAGACATACATCTTTTAAGATGCTGTACTGTCTGGTTAAGACAGCTAGCACACCTGGAATTTTAAAACAAAGTCCTAGAAATCTTGTACTTTTGAGTGATACATTTAAACTTGAAATGAATAATACCTTCTTCTGGGAAACTGAAAAATCAAAGTTTCTGTAATGAGATTTCAGCAAATATTACATGGAAGATCTTCTTCCTGTTCTCTTTTACTCTCTAGGAGGTAATTCCATACCCATGTAAAAGAAACTTGACTTATTTCCTAAGAGAATTTCTGGAGTATTTACATCCTGATTTGCTCTTCTTTTGCCAAGAAGGACTCACAAAGGCCCTAACACAGGAGGAATAGAAGATAAATATTAAGAAAATAACTGTGAATACCTGAAATATTATTTAAAATGTTCCCATACAAAATAAATGTCTACTTTTGAAAGACATGCCTATTTATCTACCTATATAGCTTTCAGCATCTCTAAATTAATATTGTCCAAATAATTTCACTTTCTTTTTATTTTCCGCATGATGAAAGAATGTCCAAGCATCATTCTATAGGCTATAAGCATTAATGATCAGCACCTTATAAATATAAACTATTAATTGTAGTCTTAATTTTTTTCAGAACTACTTTGCAATAAATGATCTTACCTATTTATTTTAGTTTTCATTTATTTTTTTTAATGGTGACATTAACAAAATCCAATAAGTTTCAGCTGTACACTTTAATAATAAGGCATATATATATATATACACATATATATGTATGTATATATATATATTTATTTACACTGTGTTCACCTCCCATAATTAGTTTATTTCCATCACCACATATTTGACCCCCTTTTCCCTGTCTACCTCTCCTTTCTTCCCACTCCTTACCTGCTGGTAACCACTAGTCTATAATCCATGTCCATGATTCTCTATTTGTCCTGTTCATTTGTTGCTTTTAGGTTTCTATCCCACATATAATTGATACCATGTGATTTTCAACTTTTTCTATCTGGCTTATTTCACTTAGCATGATTATCTAGAGGTCCATCTAGGTTGTTGCAAATGGCAGTATTTCATCTCTTCTTATGGCTGAGTAATATTCCATTGTGTTTATGTACCACAGCTTCCTTAGCCAATCATCTATCCTAGGTCATTTCAGTTGCTTATGTGTCCTGGCCACCAGGAATAATGCTGCTATGGACATCGGTGTGCAAATATCTTTATGGATATGGGTTTTCAAGTCTTTGGGGTAGAGGGATTGCTAGATCATATGATAGATTAATTCTTAGTTTTTTGGTAAAATTCCATACTGTTTTTCATGATGGCTGTACCAATTTACAATACTGCCAACAGTGTATGAGGGTTCCTTTTTCTCTTCATCCTCTCCAACATTTGTTGTTACTTGTCATGTTGATTATAGCTATCCTAACAGGTATGAAATGGTCTCTCATTGTGGTTTTGATTTGCATTTCCTTAATAGCTAGTGATGTTGAGCATCTTTTCAAACATTTCTTGGGAGAAGAGTCTGTTTAGATCCTTTGCACATTTTTTTTTATTGGATTATTATATTTTTTAGCTGTTGAGTCATATTGGTTTCTTGAATATTTTGGTCATTAGGCCTTTATCAGAGGTGTTGCTTACAAATATATTTTCCCATTTGGATGGTTGTCTCTTTACCTTGTTGATGATTTCTTTTGCTGAGCAGAAGGTTTTTAGTTTGATGTAGTCCCATTCATTTAATTTTATCATTTAATTTTACTTTTACTTCCCTTGAATTTGAGGTTAAATTTATAAAATCTTCAAGTCCAAGGTCCTTGAGGTTAGTTCCTATGTTTTCTCTATGCATTTTATTGTTTCAGGTCTTATATGCAGATGCTTAATCCATTTTGAGTTAATTTCAGTGTGTGGTGATAGACAAAAGTCTAGATTCATTCATTTGTGGGTGGCTTTCCAGTTTTCACAGCATTATTTATTGAAGAAGCTTTTCTTTTTCCACTGTATGTTTTTGACATTTTTTGTCAAAAATTATTTACCCATATTTACCTTTTAATATGTTCTGGACTCATGATTCTGTACCAACGTTTTGTGTGTCTGTTTTTCTGCCAATACCATGCCATTTTGATTATTGTTACTTTGTAGTATAATTTGAAGTCAGGCAAAGTGATGCCTCCAGGTTCTTTCTTTTTTCTCAGGATAGCTTTGGAATTTGGGATCTTTTGTGTTTTCATAAAAATCTCATGATTTTTTTTCTTTCTTTCAAAAATGCTAATGGCATTTTGATGGGGATTGCATTAAATCTGTATAATTCTTTAGGTAATGTGGTCATTTTAACTATGTTGATTCTTCCAATACAAGAACACAGATTATCTTTCCATTTCTTTGCATCTTCTTCAATTTCTTTCAATAGGATCTTATAGTTTTCATTATATAGGTCCTTCACGTTTTGTTAGATTTATTCTTAGGTATTTGATTCTTTTTGCTGCAATTGCAAAAGGAATTCTTTTTTTTTCCATTTCTTTTCTAACAATTCATTATTAGAGTATAGAAAAACTATGGATTTTTGAACATTGATTTTGTATCCAGAGACTTTACTGTATTGCTCATTGTTTCTAGTAGTCTTTAGGGAGTTATCTGGAGTCTGTAGGGTTTTCCATATAACGAATCATGTCATCCACAAATAGTGACAGCTTGACTTCTTCATTTCCTATTTTGATGCCTTTTATATTTTTCTCTTGCCTGACTGCACTCGCTAGGACCTCCAATGTAGAATAAAGAGTGGTGATAGTGAAAAGATTTGCCTTGTTCCTGGTCTTTGAGGGAAGGTTTTTAGTTTTTCACCATTAAGTATAATGTTAGCTGCAGGTTTGTCATAGATGGACTTTATTTTGTTAAGGAACTTTTCTTCTATACCGATTTTTTAAAGTGTTTTGATCATAAATGGGTACTATATCTTGTTGAAAGCTTTTTATGCTTCTATAGATATTATCATATGATTTTTACTTTTTAATTTATGTGGTGTATCACATTAATCGACTTATATATGTCGAACTATCCCTGTGCCCCTTGGATAAAACCCACTCGAACCATGGTGATTAATCCTTTTAATATGTTGCTGTATTCAGTTTGCTAGTATCTTATTTAGAATTTTTGCAACTGTGTTAATAAGAGATATTGGTCTGTAGTTTTCTTTTTTTGTGTTATCTTTAATATATCTTTAATATTTAGAGTAATATTGGCCTCATAAAGTGTGTTGGGGAGTATTGCCTCCTCTTTGATTTTTTGGAATAGTTTGTGAAGATTAGGTATTAAATCTTCTTTGAATGTTTGGTGGAATTCACTGGTCAAACCGTCTAGTCCTGGACTTTCACTTTTTGGTAGGTTTTTGATGATTGCTTCAATTTATATACTTTAGATCAGCCTATTTAGATTTTCTAGTTCTTGAATCAGTCTAGGAATGTTGTATTTTTCTAAGTACTCGTCCATTTCTTCTAGGTTATTAATATTCTAGTATGATCCTCATATTTCTGCAATGTCAGTCATAATTTCCCCTCTTTCATCCATGATTTTATTTGTGTCCTTTCTCTTTTTTCTTTAGCTAGGGGTTTGTCAACTTTATTAACCTTCTCGAAGAACCAGCCCTTTGTTGAATTTATTTTTTCTATTATTTTTTTGTTTTTAATTTCATTTATTTCTGATCTAATTTTGATTCTTTCTTTCCTGCTGAAAACTTCAGGCTTCATTTGTTCTTCCTTTTCTAGTTTTTTAAGGTGAAAGGTTAGGCTGTTTATTTGGGCTAGTTCTTGTTTTTGGAGATAGTCCTGTAAGATATGAACCTTCCTTTTATGACTGGTTTTGCTGAGTCCCAAAAGTTTTGATATGTTGAACTATCATCATCATTCATTTCTATATATCTCCTGATCTCTCTTTTTATTTTTCCCTGTCCCAGTTATTCTTCAGTCACATGTTGCTTAATCTCCATGTATTTGTGGTTCTTCCTGATTTCTTTTTACAGTTGATCTCCATTGTCAAAGCATTATGATCAGAGAATATGGTTGGTAAGATTTCAACTGTCTTATATTTGTTGAGGCTATCTCTGTGTCCCAGTATGCAGTCAATCCTTGAGAATGTTCCACGTGCACTAGAAAAGAATGTATAAGCAGCTGTTTTTAGATGGAAAACTCTGCAAATGTCAATTATGTCCATTTAGTCTAATGAGTCTTTTAAGGATGTTATTTCTTTATTGATTTTCTGTTTGGATGATCTGTCCATATCCTACAGCGGGGTATTTAGGTCCCCTACTACCATAGTGTTTTGGTTTGTTTCTCCCTTTAGTTCTGTTAGTAATTGCTTTACATATTTCAGGCCTCCTGATTGGGAACAGAGATATTAATGTGTTATGTCTTTTTGATACATGATTCCCTTATCATTATGAAGTGCTCTCAGTATCTTTTTTTACCTTTTTTATTTTGAAGTCTATTTCATATGCTGTTAGTACCACTACTCTCACTTTTCTCTGAATGTCATTTGCCTGAAATATAATTTTCCACCCTTTCACTTTGAGTCTATATTCGTCTTTGAAGCTGAGATGTGTTTCTTGGAGGCAGCATATGGTTAATATGTTTGGGCTTTGTTTTTGAATCCATTCTGCAACTCTGTGCCTTTTTATTGGTGAGTTCAGTTCATTTACATTTAGGGTGATTATTGAGATATGAGGTCTTCTTACAGCCATTTTATTTTTTGCTTTCCAGTTGTTTGGTCTTTTCATTGCTTCCTTGTCCTTGTGTTTCTGTTTTCTTTAATTTGGTTAGTTTTTTGTGGGTTTTCCTCTGGTCCTTCTTATTTTATTTTATATACTTCAGTTCAGAATTTTTGGTGTGTAGTTACCGTTACGAATATATAAAGGATAGTTATATATATAGTCACCCACTTTCTTCTGTGTGTGCCTTATCTCCATTCCCCTTTGCAAATTTGGATTTTTGAATCCTTCCCTTTTTAGTCAGTTTAGTATTTTTTTTGGTACATTTTAACTTTATTTTCTAATCCTCTGAAGTCTGACAATACTTCTCTCCTCGCTCTTCTAAAAGTTTAAAGTCTAACTTCTTTAGAAAGTTTATTTGATTAACTTCAGTTATTTCTCAAAATGCTAGTAAAATTTATACCCATTTCATTTTTGGCTTTTGTTGAAGTATATTAGTTTTCTAAGGCTATAGTAAAAGACTACCACAAACTGGGTGGTTTGGCAAAAGAGATAATAATCCTCCAGAAATCCTGGAAGCCGGAATTTCAAAATCAAGGTGTTGGTGGCACTTGCTTTCTCTGAAAGCTCTAGGGAGAATTTTTTCTTGCCTTTTCAAGTTTCTGGTGGCCACAAGCATTCCTTGGTTTGCAGCCACTTCGCTCTAATTGCTGGCTTTCTTCCTTGTGTGTCTCCAGTATGTCTGTTTCCAAATATCATCTTCCTTATAAAAACACAGATGTATTTAGAACTCATCTTAATCCAGAATTATCTTATCTTACATCATTTCCTGTTTAGAAAAAAAAGTGCAGCTTGCTGCAAGCATTAATTTAATTTTACATAAACATGGTCTTTGAGGCTGAAGCAAACCTGACTTTTTTTAAACATGAAAACAAAATATAAAAACTGTTCTTGGAGTTATTTCTGAACAGAGCTTGTCTCTAAGCCTAATTTAACAAAAATGTATACATAAATCAGAATCATCAAATGAATCTTCGGCTAACAACTGGTTACATCATGCACAGGAATGCTATGTTTTCTAAGATTTGGCATTTTCAGTGATTGAGAATTACTATGTTTTGTAATAGAAATACCAGTACTAAAAACAGAATACTATAAATAGAATGATATCATTTGTTTCCAAAGGCTATTGATATGTTAGAGCAATGTGAAAATAATAATAAAAGCAAGATATTTTGTGGCAAACTTTGGCGATAAGTTTAGGATTATAATCCATGAGTTTTCTCTGGGTAAACACAGCAACCACAAACAGCTGGGAACTATTCTTGGGGGAAATGGGTTAACTAATTACATCTGTTGATGCCCTATTTCACATTCATAGCTACTAGAAATTAGTACTTAAACATATCTTTTGGGGGAACACAATTCAAACACAGCATGCAGGTAGTTTCCTGCAAAAAGACTGAAATGCAGGTAAGAAGTTTTATGGAGAGTACTCTTTGAATCCAAAATGGTGGGGAGTGACTGAAGTAAGATTGAGAAAAGAGAGAACTTGAACTGTGACACAGTTCTAATAGTGACCTGAGTAAATTAGGAAATTATAGAAGAGGATCATAGAATTATCCCACATTGTAGCAAAGGACCCAGACTCTTTATATATCCTGATTAAATAGTCAATGGCTATGAGTAGTCTCTGGGGATTAGACTTGACATTGAATAAGGCATTTCTCTATGCATAAGCAATTCCCAATGGTTGAATCAGCTTATAACTGCCAGCCACCACCAACACACCTAAAGGCTAGGAAAATCAGTTTTCAGTCCTGAAGCATGGGTGAAGAGGATAGAAGTTGTGGAGTGATCTACTGCATCTATGATGCTTTATAACTTAAGTTCTGGACAGAGCTAATCCAAAGTCTGGAAGATAATTTACAAGAGGATTTGTGAATGAACTGTATACCACTGGAACTGAACTTGATTCCACAACTGATCTACTATTTCTCTCCTCTGCTACTAATTATAGGTTCCCCTCACCCTGAGCTAGTACTTCTGCTGGTATGAGTGGCTTATTTGTTGGGGCAACACAGATTTTCATTTGTAAGAAGTTTGAGACTTTAGTCACCATACTATTTTCTTTTCTTATCCAAACTTGGCAAAGAAACATCAAACGATGCTCAAGTGAATCAATTAGGTGTCAAGCAAATTCTTCCCTGTGCTAAAATCTAAAAGCAGCTCTATCTCTAATTGATCTTAGTTATCCTGCTAGGATGGTGATACCCCTTTTTGCCTGTCATTCTCTTAGCATAATAAGCCACGATATCTGAGGAATCTCTAAAGCAGAAATTTAGCGAGATTCTTGCTGTCTGACCTGAGGAAAACATTCTCATTCTGGGTTCTAGAAGAGCAGGCATAGAAAGCACAATTTCTCAGAGTCATTGAGAGTGATAGTAAGTGGGGCCATTCCTATTTCCAGAATCAACACACATAATCATCATTAATTTGGAGTGTGTATTACAGCTTTATGGATAGCATGCATCCTTGCAGGCTAATATTTCTAAGCAGATACCTCAATACATCTCCAAAAAGTGTTTCTCTCATTCTATCAGATTGGTAGTTTTCTGAACAGTATAGTGTGTAATAAAACCTAGGGATCCAGTGGTCATTTATCAATTGCCACCTTATTTTCATGTAAAATGAGACTTTTGGGTTTGATAAAATATTCTATAGGATAAAACATACAGTAAATCTTTAGATAGTAATGTTGAAGGAAGACCAGTTGGCAGGCATTGCAAACCCATGCTTGGAATATGTGTTGATTCCAATTAAGATGAATTGTTGCACCATTCAGGTGAGAGGGGCCTGACTTAACAGTAAGAAATATAGCTTGGTAAATACAAGCCTATGCACCTTCTGCCAGCCATGGACTACAAAGGATGCCTTACATTCAACTTTTTAATGATGCTGGTACCCCTGTCATCAAGACAATTTTCATGTCTTTGCTAAGTGAAGCGCTTTTGAAGTCTTCTTGGAGCATATATTAAGTTTTTCAGCATTACATAATGTAACCATTTTAACATCTTTCCTTCTTTAAGTCTTGATCATTTTGTCAAGGTGTCTCTGTAATTTATATCTATTTACTGTGGGCTATCTCTTTAAGCTTCCAAGACCCTTCCTAAAAGCATCATCCAGATGCCTTGCCAGCAAGGTGTTGCCATGTTAAGACTTTCTCTTTACCTCATCGATAGTGTCACATGGATAAATGCCATCTTGACTTAGAATAAAGAAACTTCATGTTTCAGTTCCCTTGATCTAAGTCCTTAAGTTTCATGAATCATATGCTTATTCTAGCTGGTAAATATTAACCAGGTCTTGCAGCTCTTTTAGTAGGTTTAGGACATTTCTGGCTAAAATTTGTTATGACTTAGCCTCAGTTAATGTGCTGATAAGAAGGAAGATTTTTAAGGTTGGAATGTGTTATTTTGCAAGCCATGGCCATTGCGATGTCTTATAGCAATAACTTTTAACAGGGAGGTGTGAACAATTTCTGTAGAGTCAGAGAGTTTAGAGAAATACAGGGATTTGAAATTATTTTATATCTTGGTCTACACATTGCCATTCTTGTTTTAAGATCTCACTTCCTTCAAGTCTGGACCTTGTTCTTGCTGGGAAGAAGTGCCAGAATCTAGAATTCAACATTCTCCAAAGCACTGGAGAACACCAATAAATGACTGAAATAGAGAGTCACATAAAAATGTTGAATCACTATATTGTACACCTGAAACTAATATAGACAATGTAAGACTGTATACCAACTATATTTAAATAGAGGGGAGAAAAAAGTTTTTCGAGGAATACTTTACTGTCATGATCAGCTCAGTACCTATAGTGAATAAAGAGTGTGAGATGGGCTAGTAAGAAAACAAAATAAAAAACAAAACAAAACAAAACAAAACAAAACCCCCTCTTGGTAGATCCCACAGGGAGCTCTGGTTCAGGGATGGCTTTGCAGGGTTGCTTGCATTGAAACAGGAGTGCCAGTCTTTAATATCCTAATTAACTAGCCATTGTAAGTCAACTATATTTGGTAATGGAAACCTTGGTGAGATGACTGTCTTTCACAGGGCTAAATTGCACAAAATTTTTTTTGGACGGGGGGAACTTTAATAATGCTTACAACAAAAGTATAATATATCGATAATTTATATATAAAAATTCATTGTTAAATATCTTCTCTTCAAAGAAACCTCCAGGACTTGATGGTTTTGCCATTATATTCTCCTAAATATTTATTAAAAAATAATTAAACCTTTACACAAATTCTTTTAGCAAACAGAAAAGGAAGGAAACTTTAACAATATTTTGTGTCAGGAAAGCATAACACCAAAACTTGTTAAGGATAATAAAAGAAAAAAATGTCATAGGATAAACATTTCCATAAGCATAGTGTAAAAACCTTTGTGAAATTACCTAATATTTTTCAGGAATATATAAAACTGATTATTATCATAACCAATTGAGTTTATTCTATTATTACAAAAATAAAAATTTAAATTAATATCATCCATCACAATTAAAGACAGAAGGAAAAAGTGTTATCTCAATTTGAAATATTTAAAATATTTGATGAAATGCCTATTCATGATTAGCAACATTTAACTGTCTGAGACTATATGGTAGCTTCCTTATAATAAAACCATCATTGTTATTATCATCTTCCTTAGTATAATATCAGCATATAATAAACATCATACTTTAAGATGAATTATAGCAACATTTCTCTTATCTGAAATAAAAAATGTATCTTGATTGTCACAACTTCTATTCAAAACATAGGGAATACTTAGAGCAAAACAGTAAGAAAAATATGTAAAAAGAACAGTTTTGAAAAGGAAGAAACTACTGGGCATGATTCATATACGACATGAATGTATAAAATATCCAAAAATCATGCCAAACTATTAGAATTAATAAATGAGTTTGACAAAGTCACTGGCTAAAATGTAAATAACTAAAGAAAATGTATTTATATAACAGTAACCAAAATATAATGTTTTGTAAAAGGTATCCTAGGAATATAAAATATTAAATGCAATACACCTACATAAATACAGTCAAGTGATCTTCAACAAATCAACAGAGGCAATATAATGAGAAATCATAGTCTTTCAACAAATGGTGCAAGAAAACTGGACATCAACGTGCAAAAAACATCTAGAGTCAGACCTTACACATTTTGCAAAAATTTATTCAAAAAGATGATAATACTAAATGTAAACACAAAAGTACAAAACTGAAAGGGAAAATTTCAGGAAAATTTAGATGACCTTGGATATGGCAATGACTTTTGGATACAACAAAGGTATGATCTATGGAATTTATAAGCTAGATTTTATTAATATTAAACTTCTGCTCTGCAAAAAAACATTGTCAAAAGAATGAAAAGACATGCTACACTTAGAGAAAATATTTATAAAAGACATAGCTGATAAAGCACATTATACAAAATATACAAGACTCTAAAATTCAGACTCTTAAAAATAAGAAAGGAACAACATGAATAAAAAATAAGCCAAAAAATACTTTGCCACAAAGTTATATAAATGTCAAATAAATATATGAAAAAGATGTTCATCATATGTCATTAGGAAATTTCAAATTAAAACGGGATACCACCACACACCTATTTGAATGATCAAAATTCAAAACCCTGACAATACCAAATGCTGTTAAGAATGTTGTCATAGGAACTCTCATTCATAGCTATCTGAAATGCAAAATCATATAGCCACTTTGTAAGACAGTTTGGCATCTTCTTATAAAATTGAATATACTCACTATAGAATCCAATAATCATGCTTCTTGGTATTTATACTGATTAGATGAAAACTTATATCTGCACACATATGTTTATAGCAGCTTTATGAATAATTGCCAAAATTTGGAAGCAGACAAGATGCCCTTTAGTAGGTGAATGGATAAATAAACTGTAGTAGGACCATGGAATATTAGTGATAAAAAGAAATAAGCAATCAAGCTATGAAAAAACATGGAGGAACCTTAAATAATTTTCTGAGTGAAAGAAACCAATACGAAAAGTCTATATATGATATGATTCCAAATATATGACATTCTGAAAAAGGCAAAACTATAAAGACAGTAAAAACTTCAGTTTTCCAGGGATTAGAAGGGATGAGTTGGGTGAATAGGCAGAGCATAGAGGATTTTTAGGGCAATGAAATTAGTCTGTATGGTCCTATAATGCTGGGTATATTTTATTAAACATTTATCAAAGCACAAAAATATCATAAGACTAAGAAAAAACTCTAATGTAAACTTTGGGTGATGAGGTGTTGATGTAGGTTCACCAACTACAATAAATGTACAAACCCTGGTGGGGAATGTCAGGGACACTTTGCATGTTTGATACAAATACATACACACACAACACATGCACGCACACATAATGCTGTCTGTAATTCCTGCTCTTTTTCTGTGAACCTAAAACTGTTCTAAAAAAATAGTTTTTTTTAAAAAAACTAATACTTTGAAATAAATTTGATATAATGTGTACGAGAAACCAACACAGAAAACTATAAAATATGGTAAGAAGCTAGAGATCTAACAATTTCAGAACATTATAATAATGAATTAGAAACATTATTAATATGACAATTTTATCTAAAGCGATTCAGTCATCTCCCAGCAAGAATGTTTTTGCATGTGAAAATTGACAAACTCATTTTTTAATTTATTGTGGAAGCAAATATCAAAGCAATCTTGAATAAGGGATAAGCTAGTATTACAAAGCTGAAAAATCTATTATAAAGCTGAAGTATTAGTTTTGTCTGACAATAGCCAAATAGAGCAGTGGGCCAAAATAGTGAATCTAGAAAAAAATTTATATATGAACAAATGATTTATGACCGTAGAGATACTGCAGCGCAGTGGGCACAGAGTAATCTTTTTAATTAAATACTTTAGGGTTAATTACACATGCATATGAAAATATAACAATGAATCTAGACCTACTATATTATACTATTCATATAATTGAATGCCAATGCACTGTAAACCTGAATTAAATATGCATGTATAATTTAATGACACTGGGAAACGTGGAGTTCATAAATATGACACAAAAAGGATTAATCAAAAAGAAAAGGTTGTTACATGGACTTCAATGTCTGATTATTAAAAAAAAATCTACGATAAGAGTAAAGAATGGGGGCCTGGAAACAGTAATGTCTATTTGCAATGCATTAAACAGAGGACTCAAACACATACTATAACATTCTACGAATCAGAAAAGTCAGAAAACTAATATTAACTAGGAAAGATAATTAAACAGACATTACCAGAAGAGAATACCTCTTATGGGCAATAAACATAAAATATTTAACATTTTATAACAATTGAAATGTAAATTAAAACAACAGGGATGATTTAAAAAAAAAAAAAGGACCAGAATGACCAAAATGAAAGACAATATGAAGTTTGGTGAACATGTAAATTGATACCATCACAGTAAAAACTGATTTGGTTTTGTTTAATAAAGTTGAACACACATATACTTATTATTCTGGAGTTTTACTCTTAAATTGCATAAATATCTGTATATTTAAGAATATAAATAAATAAAATTGTATATATTTATGCCTATATAAGTATGTAAAATATGTTTGGAAAAAGTCATTTATAATTGCAACACTCTTATTACAGCCTCTAAGGGAATTTAGCCTAAATATTAACTGTAGAATAAATCTTTATTTTGTAATATATTGTACATTAATTACTGTAGACAGTGAAAATAGATGGACAACAAATAAATACACAATATACATGAATCTCAAATATTGAAGGAAAAAACATTTTATTTATATATTATATAAAGATCAAAGACACACAATACTAATCTGATATTAGAAGTCGGGATTGTGGATATTCCCTTGCAAGAATAGAGATTGAAAGGCAAAATAATTGTGACCTTCAGGATTCTAGTTATGTTTCTTGATCTTGTTTACTGGTTTACTAAGAGGTTACTTAGTTTGAAAATTTATATAAATATATTATGATTTATGCACTTTCCAGGTGGAATACCATACTTCAAATAGAAATTTGTTAGATAAACAAAAATATTTGTAATTCCTCCTTCAAAAATAACTGCTTTGAATAATTTTGCAACAGATCTTTATATTTTCTGCTATAAAGTATTTTTTTCAAAAAACAAAAATGAGATCTTACTATTCATAACGTATCATGAAAACTGGTGTTATCACTAAGCAAAATATTGTGAAAAATTCTCTGCACAATAATTGTGATTGCCAAAATTATGACATATTGCTAAAATCTAGTATTTTTTTTAGGAATATGCTTAAATTTTGATCCTTTTTAATGATTACAGTAGGGTGAAAATTATCTCAGTCAAACCTTTGCATAAATTCTTGTTTTTATTTTTTTTTTAAAAGGATACATTTTTAAAAATAAAGTTGCTAAGTGACCATATCAGTATTAGGAAATATTACAACGGCTGGTATCAATTTGCCTGTAGTCAGCAATGCATAGTAATGGCCATTTCCCTATAACAGAGTATTTATTACATGTCACCTCCTGACCAGTTCTGCTATTATAAAATATAAAAATAGCATAAAAAATTCTATTGAATTCCCACTTTGTTATGAAAAATTAATTTTATTTTTTTCATGGTAATTTTTACATACAGAAGTTTTTATTATTTGTGTAGTCATGTCTATAATTGTTCTTTTTTATGGTTTGGCCATTTTTATGGTTTGTGCCATATTTAGAAAGATCTATCTGTTTAAATAGCACATAAATATTCAATAGTAGAAGTATCCTTTGTAAGAAATTTGTCATAGCTACACATGTGTATACTTTTTCAAATAATCTTCAGAATTATTTTGTTTTATCTGCTCAACAATTAATAACAAAACTTTTTTATTACAGTCACATTAAATGTATATAATGATTTGGGGAGAATAGATTTTTAATTTTATACCTTTTCATTGGAAACATAAAAAATTACTCTATTTATTCATAAATTTTCATAAATTTAGTAATGTGACATTTTATGATTTTAGTAATAAATGCATGAAAACTGCTGATATTTATTTAGATGTTTTATATATTTGTGTAATTAATAAGTTATATATTAATTTTCTTCTTTTTAAGTATATTAATTATAATATGTATACCATGTATTGTTATTTATACATATTGTAACTGACAGACTTAGTGTATAATTTTACCAGTTCTAAAAGTATTTTAGTGGATTATTTTGGGGTGTCCTACATAAAAAACATTAAATTTTTTTATATGTAGTTTATCATTTTTAAAAAATTTGCAATTAATTTTTCTGAAAATTATGAGACTGAAAAAAAAACCTATTAGTCAGGTGCCATATTAAATAGAAAGAGTAAATTTTGATGATCAATGATATTTCATTTTTATTTATTTAAGTCTTTTAATAATTTTTATTATGACTTTTGACTTTTGGTTATACTGGAAAAAAACTTTCTCATTTTAAGTTTATATGTATATTTATAAACAATTTTTTAATTTGTTGTATCATTTTTATAAGGAATGTTAAAAATATTCATGGGATATGACTTGTTACATAAATGGAGGTAAGATTTAGAGGTTCTAATTAAATTTTTAATTTTAATGCATCAAAATATTCTTTCTTCCTCACTAATGTGCAGTGCCTCTCTACTTTGACTGTGGGCATACATGAGTGAGTGGGTGCATGTACATATATGTGATTCTATGTACGGAGATTTTTCTAGTTTTCTTTTTTTACTTTCATTTTTCTGACTTTAATTATGTTAGATGTTCAAGTGTTTTAACACTTGATAGTGTTTATTTTCATGCATTATTCTCCATTTAAGAACTTGGAATTTCTTTAACATTATTGATTGGAAAGTATTAGCTGACCTTAGAAGCTAAACTCTTAGGTAGCAATGTGGTAATGGCTAACCTAAAACATGTGTTTGCTTAGGGTAAAAGTGGTAGTGTAACTGTTGATTAAGAAAAAATTAGAAAAGGTGTGATTGAGACAAACTAGCTTAACATGGAATCAGCATAAAAGTTAAATTGGATAATAAATATATGCAACATTGCTTATTCTCACCAGGAGTCAGATAAAGCAACAATGAGTTATTGTTTTAACCTATCAAACAGGCACAATTTCAAATAAATGGTAATATGCATGACAGGCAAGAATATTGCTTTACTAAAAAAATAACTTAAGTCATCCACTTACCTACTATTATCTACAGTATAATTAATAGTTAAATACACATTATAAGAGGTGAACCTTGAGTCTGGAATTCACAAATTAACTAGACAGTGACAGGTTAACAGAAAGTTGTAAATGAGAGAGCAAGAAAGCAGATAGACAAATCTTGCAAATATAAGCTTACAAACTGTTCAAAAACATATAAAAAATTTATTGCAAAAATTAACATAATCCATGATCAGATTGCAATCACTGATATGAAAATCATTTAACAGTTCATCTGACAATTTTAAAATACAATGTATTATACTTAAAATGATATATTTATTAAACAGTTAAAACATAACTGTCTTTTAAAAGAATGTGATATGAAAAAATATCAAAAATAAAAATAAATTATCTGTAATTTAGAATTGTATACATTTTAAAAATAACACTGAAATAAAAATGAAATAAATAGGAAAACAAAGATATAAGTGGATTAGAAGTTAGAAAAAGGACCACACCTGGATCAGAACAGAAAGACAATGATATAAAAACAGGAGGCAGCATTTGAAACATTGAGAATAAATCAAGATATTCTAATAATAATCCAATAGCAGTTTCTGATGGAGAGAACACAAGAAATTACTGTGAATCCATGTTTATAAATATAATTGCTGAGAAATTTTAAAAATTAGGAAAACCAGGAAACTTTAGATACAATGTACTCTACAAGTATGAAATAAGTTAAGGAAAAATAAGTCAATATACAGAAATGTCAATAAAATTTCAAAAAATCAAAGATAATCTTAATATTACCAGAGGACAATACAAATTTTACTGGTGAATAGTTTCTGTCAGCCTTCATCAACACAAATAGCAGAGTAGAGATCAAAGTATTAAATGATTTCCACCTATATTTTAGTATCTAGCCATGGTTTCATTTCATAGTTGAGCATATAAAAAGATGTTTTAATGGGTGCAACTATGAATATGTAGTATACTTCCTTTTCTTGCTTTCTGAGACACTAATTTAATATTTATTAGTATTCTGTTAACTATTTTTTTCTTAACTTTTTAAACTTTTTTATTTTTATTTCCCTTTTGCTGATTTTTTTGGGGGGGTCTATGTTCCAATTTACTAATTATCTTTCTAAATTTTACTTTATTAAAATGTATATTTCATATACTGTATCTTATTCCAATATCTGATTTTTTTATCAGAGGTATCTAAATCAGCTATTTTCAAATAGAATTTTTTTTAATCCTATTAATGGTGATAATGATAATGCTGCTGATGGTGAACAGAATATCTATTAAACTCACCTATTACTTGTTTTAAGAAGCAATGCTATAGAGATTTCTGTGGTTCTATTTACAGATAACTTCCAAAGTGCTTTTCCCTGTGATTACAGAAGAATACATTCTGTGAAAGAATTTCCATCTTTTTTCTGTTAATTTTGTACCTCCTCATGTTTCACTTTAAATTGCCAAAATTTGGTCTAAAATTGATCTCTTTGTGCTTTGGCTAAAACCAAAACAAAGTGCAAAGTGAATAACATTTAGGCTATCATGTCATATTTTTTATTTAATAAAATCTGAAATCAAATTTAAGGACAAGACTGACTCATTTGTCTTTAAAATTCAGGTAAAGTGCCACTTATTCTGCACAACTTCACAAAACATTGCAGTTGAAATCTTGCAATGTAATTTACTCTTCACATCCTAGGCTTGCCATACACCCACAGTGAAATCTAATGCATACATAGGCCTTCCCCTGATCACTGTATGTAGTTTAGTGAGATTTTATCTGCAAAGCAGTTGAAAATTTTTTAGAAATATTACAGTAAAGCAATCAAAATTATTCAAACTCTTTAGTTAATGGCAACTTAATGTTGGGGAACATGGACAGTGTTATTAAACAAAGAAGTATCTAAAAATATGATTTACATACTATAAGACAACATACTACAAGTGCATTTTACTTTCTCTTTGTGTCTTCATTGACAGCTTGCCTTTAAAATCAAATCACCTACTCCTTAATTGGAAACTTTCTGGGAACATTAGTATTAAGAAAAGGTTACTATGATGCCCCACAATATTGAGCCTAATTTCTAAGTGGCCTTCCTTATAAATGGTTTACTTTATGTTTTTATTTGAATGGTATTCAGAGAGACTTTCTTTAATTATATTTGGAATTCCAAGAGCTTCATCATTTTAAATTTTACTGTTGAGGGTCCGTAACTTTGATATCTTTGTTAAAAAATAAAGACTGATCAGTGAAGGCAAAAGCAATATGTGCATGAAGATAACAAACACAAAGAGTTCAATTAGAAAGCCCTTCTAATATATGGTTTACGATTGTAGGTTTACTCTAAAGGCTTTATTGGAACATACTTATTTTTTTATCAATTGCTTTCTTATTTGAAAATCACCATTCTTGTCTCTGCAAATAAAATTCCACATTACTATTTCAAATATGATGATTTCCAAACATTTGGCAGTTTCTGGGACATTTAAATATTTCATCCCCAAATTTCAAGTTAATTTACATTTTATCAAACCAATCTGTTATTTCAATTTTTATACAATCTTTTGTAAGTAAAGGAAAAAAAATATTGTTTCATGGAAGAATCATAAGATACAGTGTAATGTTGTCTAGAAGTACAGCATTGGAATTTAAGCCAATCTCAGCTCATCAGTATCGCCACAAAATGCAATGCTTCACTTTGTTTTATGAGCACCTAGAGCCAGAGGCTATAAAATTGCTGTGAGGGATTACCTACTAGGGACCCATGTAGATTATGCCAGGAGCAACATAGAGGTCTTTTCATACTATTATTCATGTAATAAGCATTCTGTACCACAGAGTTTGGAAAGGAAGGCAGTGTTTTTTATATTGTCCTAAGGAAGCATTTGCCCCAAATACTAATGCTCATTCTACTACATCACTCCCTAGAAATATAATTCAGCTTTGCCACACATGTTTGCAATCACAGCAGTTTTACTGGCCAATGTTCTCAGCACTGAGAATACAAAAATCTATGTTGGCAAAGTAGGAAGCAACTATCCACGTGTGTGGGTATGATTCCTGGCAGTTTACCTCACTTGTAAAAAGGACCAATGGCCAAGAATCCTAGTTTACAAGTCCTCTCACCTCATTTGGAAACATTTATTTCATTCTAACAGTCTCCCTGTTGCACAGAAAAAAAAAATAAAGTCACAGTGATCTTTTAAATAAAAATATGATGCACGCCACCACTTCCCACTTCCTTTGAACAACCACATACTATATTTTACTACCTTTCATCCTCAAACTTTTCAGAATTGAAGCTGAGCTACCCAGTTAATAGGAGTTTAACATTTACAAAGAAACAAATACTATACCTCAATAGAAACAGATATATTTTTGAGAAAAGTCTGAAAAGCTGTTTAACAGATATCAATATATTATTTTTTCATGTTTTTTTTTTCAAGTACCAGGGCTCATTTCCTGAAACCAAATATCGAATATGTTCTCATATTTTATGTTTACTATCAAAGTCAGCTGAAATCTTGTGGTGAATACTCAGATTTTTGTGTCCACACTACTTTTATGCAATGAAACAAAATCAACTTTTCCTTTGTTTTGTTATTTATTTTATTTTATTTTATTTTATTTTATTTTATTATTTTATTATTTTATTTTATTTTATTTTATTTTATAATTTTTATTTGGCTCTTTTTCACAATTTAGTGATAGTTTGAAATAGAAAAATACTTTTTATATTTAAAAGTTAGTTTAACTGTGATCAGTTAGTTTTCACTAATATAGAATAAATAATCTTTTAAATGATATTAGCTTCCTTAGATTCCTACTCTCCTAAACAATTCACTATAACGACACAACCTGACTTCAAAATCCACTTCTGTACTCATTTTTAAAATGAACAATAGATTCTAAACAATAGAATTGTAAGAAATTAGGGGGTTTACTGAGTTATTTAGATGAGAAAATTATAGCTTCATGTTAGCACATCTGCACCTTAACAATTAAATGCATGAGTATTATAATTTCAATGAATTATGCAAAATATTAATTAAAAAATTGCATTTTCTAATCATCTCTCAGGGTCATAACTGAAATTGAATTTGAGTAAGAATAATTTCATAAAGTGTATTTTCATCAGTAGTTTTTAAAGTTGTTTAAAAATGCATACCAGAAAAACAGTTTTTGTTTTAATACTGATGTTAATTGATTTTGTTGTGTTCAACCTATCAGAAATTATTAATTACTACCTTATAATTATGGCTATATACTATAGCTATGGATTTCATAAAATTATATTTTTATAAATATAAAATTTTATAAATGTTCATTCTACCGCACTGCTCCCTAGAAATGCCATGTGGCATTATAAATATGCATTATATAATAAATGTAGGCTTTGTGTTTTCAATTAAAAACTGATTAATCAGTGGAAACTTCTCATATAATTTTCTACATCTAACATTTACCTTTCAAGCATAAAGCATACAATTGAAATGTTTTTAAATATTTCCCATTTACAATATTTTCAATGTTTAGCTCTTTTAAAAATACTTCAACAAATCATTCATTATATTTACCTCTAAACATTGCTTGAAAAAACTGGTTATTTTTGAACACAATACTATAGTTCTGAGATAAATAGTTATATTCATGACAGATGGATATATAAACACAGATAGATGGAGGAGAAATAGATTAGATACATAAAAATTATAATTTTTCACAATTACATTTTGAAAATGATGTATATTTCTTTAATGTTTATTCCAAAGTTTAATATTTAGTCATATTGTTTTACCCTATTCCTCAATCACATCATTTTGTTTGTCAAACAAAAGCTGTAAGAGGATAGCAAAAATAAAGTAATTATACCCGTCTGTTTCTGCCTATACAAACTCTTTTCTACTTTTTAAGGGACAGATGACAACCTATATGCTAATGAACAGGTTGGACAAAAACAGTCCTACTCACTAAAAAATATGTCTTCTATTGGATAAAGTAAAATAAAATAAAAGGGTGTTAGTCTGCAAATAGTTTCTTTAAAATGCTGATCTAATATGCCTCATATGAGAAAATATGAGTATATATATTGAACTAAATTCAGGTCACCAGATTTATGAAGTCCAAATTCGTTGTAGAAACTTGATGCTTCACATTAAGTATCTGGAATTTACTATTAATTTTGAGAAGCCTTTGGTAGTCAGTGTAAAATCATGTCTCGTGAAGTCCTGCTTTCAGTATTCATTTGGCAATGGGTCTTTTGATTATTAAATTTAAGTGCTTATTACCTACCATAATTCTATGAAATGTTAATGTTCCAAGACAGGTATTTGTAGAGATTCAAAACCTCTGTGTTGCAAGGACAAGGTAGATTCTGCCAGACATTTTAATGCCACTGCTGGTCACTTAGGCTCTAATTGGCTCTAATTAGCTCTCTCATCCAGCTGTAACATTCTTTACCTGCAGCTGAGGGGCACTCTGGAGAGTGGAAAAACCTCTCCTATTGAGTATTTGAGAACATCAGCTAAATCCTGGCCAATGTGATCCTTATAAATGAGCTGTAAACCCATTAGCTCTGATAGGAAATGAGTTGTGGGAAGTGAGATTTGATCCAAACTAGCTCCACAATAATAGTAATCAATGTCCAATGAAAACACATTCCACTATATGAACAAGGCCCTGGTAACCAAAGGCTGTATTGAAAACAGACTGAACAGGCTAGGTGAGAGTTCAACTTTCTATGTTTATTCAGCTTACTTTCCACTTTACAAATATAATTTTTTCATTTCATAAATAAAACTCTTTCATATATTCAGAACTTCCAGGCTTACTCTGAAAACTTAAGGTAATAACAATAAAATGATCTCACTGTTGTATAATTTTTCCTCATGGATAAATTATAGATAGATAGTTATTCAAAATCCCATACTAAAATCAGAGAAAAATTATCTCTCCAGTCTTCTTTGATTGACTTGAAAATATTGTCCTGATTTCTCAAATGGTAATATCTAGAAAAAAAGGATGATATATATCTTAATGGAAAGCAAAGATGAATAAAACTGGAGCTTAATTCAAAACAAAACAAAAATGGAAGAACATCATTTGTTATTTTTATCAGATGATTATTATATTCATTCTTAATGATAGTTTAATTCCTAAGACTTTATTTCTTGATATGTGCAAAAGAAAGACTAAGTAAAATATTATAATGGAAATGCAACAAAATTGAAAATAGAACAAAGTATTAAAATCAAAGGAATGGCAAATAGTTTATTTGCATTCACAGCTTGATAAACTGTTCTGTTTCCTGTTGTTTCTCATCTAGAAGGTCCTATCTCTTCTACATTAGAAGTTCTGTGATGGAACTCTTTTCATTTATATTTCTATAAAAATGAGTTCTGAAATCACAACTACCATAATCTAAAGAAAAAAACATAATAAAAGCAAAACACAAAATTGTCCATCCTTTGATGAAAATTGTATTGCTAATATCGTCTTTATTGAATACACATAGAGAAGTATATAATAACACTAAAAATACAGTAAATCTTAATCTTTGAAAAAGCCCTATTTGAAGACAATAGAATGAACATCAGATAAGAATATATCATTAAAAGGTAGCATATTCTGAGGGTTATATAATTGAGAGGAGTGAGCAATTGCTACAGGTTGTGTAAGACCATTAGAGAATCTTCAATGAGAAGGTACAATTATTTGATCTCTAAGGAATAATGAGATTTAGACCTAAATTTTAAAAAGAAGGAGGTATTTCAATCATATTGCTTTGGTATCCATAAAATTGACTAGGAGATAATGCAAAAATCAATTTACATGTAACAAATAGTAGTGGAGGGCTGATACAAAACATACGCCACCTTCCAGTTATCTTTACAAAATGTTTTTGTAATTCTATGAAATTGCTTTATCTGGTAGAAATGAAACTCAAAGTCCTAAAATATTTCTAAAATCTGATATTTTTCATATTACATTAACATTGATTAGGAAGTTTTGTTCTTTTATGTTCTGTTGAAATATGATACATAACACATATCTACTTATATTTCTACTAATACTTTCTTACTAACCTTGGCCATGTTTTCATTATTTCCATTACTGAAAATTGTATTCTTTCTTTGAAAATCAAATAAGTCAGTTTTCAAAAGAATTGTCTGAGTAGTCTTCCAGAAGATTCGTTAAGAATTTCTTCCTTTAATAATACTGATTTCAGTTCAGGCCTATTTACTCCAATCCCTTTTTCCCAGTACACCCTTTCAGACTTTCAATAGAACATTTGAAGGCATAAAAATAGCCAAGAAAGAAAAAAAAACACAATTTGAAGTGATAAAGCGAGCATTAGAACCAGATTCAGATATGACACAGGTGTTGGAATTATCAAAAAACTTAAAATAATTATGAATAATATGTTAAGAGTTGTAATGGAAAAGTAGGGTACATGTAATATCAAATGGATAATGTAAGCAGAGAGATGGAAACTATAAGAAATAATCAAAAGAAAAAAATTATATAATGGAAAGCAAGAAAGTCTTTGACAGGCTTGTTAGACTTTACATAGCCAAAAAAAAAAAAAGAAAAAAAAAGAAATCAATGAACTTGAAAATCAGTTAATAAAGACTTCCATTGGTAGAGTTACTTTATAAATTATATAAATGTATAATAAATGTTTATATAAACTGTGCTATATATCTGAAAGTCTGAAAGTTATATAAAATATAAAAACAAAGACTTCAGAAACTGAAATACAAAGAGAAAAAAATTAAAAATAACAACAGCAGAAAAGGAGCAAAAAGAAATAAATATAAAATATAAGAAAGCTACACCCTGAACTGATATAATATTGTATGTCAACTATGCTTTAATAATAAATAAACAATAAAAAAAAGCAATTGCAAAGATGATAGAATTTAGTCTGCATATATCAATATAATCACAACAAATAAGAAGTCTAAAGAAACTATTTAGAACACAGAGATTGTCAGATTGTATGAGGGAAAAAAGGCTGGGGTCAACAATATCCTGTTTAAAATTAATGACACCAAATCACAGATCTTGGAAGTTCAGAAAATATTAAGTAGATTTAAGACAAATATAACACACACAAACTACGGTAAACCAAAGACAATGTAAAAATCTTGAAGGAAAACAGTGGAGGAGTATTTTACCACTAGAAGAACAAGGATACAAATTACAGCAAGGTTCTTATTAGAAATAATACTTGACAAGAGGGGGGGTTGAGGTCTTTAAATGTTGAAACAAAAGAAAAATACAAACTGCCAACCTAGAATGCATATACAGTAAAGTAGCCTTCAAAA
Organism: Cynopterus sphinx; assembly: GCA_030015415.1. Lineage (NCBI taxonomy): Eukaryota > Metazoa > Chordata > Mammalia > Chiroptera > Pteropodidae > Cynopterus > Cynopterus sphinx. The sequence continues at coordinate 100,715,932 of CM057382.1, read as the reverse complement.
GTGATGTATAAAAACTTTCTCAAACAAAACCCAAGAGAATGCATGACCAGTAAACCTTCCCTGCATAAATATCAAAAGAATATAAAATATTTTTTTCATATTCTTAATTGATCTGAATGGTAACTATAGGCAATATGAAAAATTTTATTTTGGGTGATTATAAGATTTGGATAACTGAAATTAATGACAACAATATCAAAGGGACAGGAGGGAGGATTAAGGAATATTCTAGGATAACTGCACTATACTTAAAGACAGTGTATTTGAATATGGATTTAGATTATATAAAGATGTATCTTATAAGCTTTAGAAAAATCACTAAAAATATTTTTTAAGTATTAATAATATTTTAAAAGAGGAATGACAACTGGATGATATAAAATATTCAATTAAATCCAGAGAATAGAGAAAAATGGGGTCGAGGGAGCAAAGTAATAACTAGAAAAGTGGCAAGGATTGTAGATTCATAATCTTAACACATCAATAACCACTTAAAATATTAACAGTCTAGACACAACAGTTAAAGACAGAGATTTCCAGATTAAACTGAAAAAAAAAGACCCCACTATTTATGATGAACCTACATTAAATATAAAGATTCAAATAAGGTAATATTAAGGGATGATGAAAGAGAAATGAAGTGGGTATATCAATTTCTGACAAAGGAGACTATTCAGAAATAGAAAGATTATCAGAAATAAAAGGGTATTATATATTTTTTAAAAAGGTGAATTATCAGAGAAATCAAAATAATACTAAATGATTATGTGCCTAAAAAAATAATGGAAATGTACATTAGATGAAACTAATAGAACTGAAAGGAGAAATAGACAATTTTAATACAGTAGTCAGTCTTCAACATCTTACAGTAAATGATAGATTATGCAGGTTAGGATAAGAATAGAGATGATCTAAACAATATTATCAATCAACTTGATCTAATGGACTTTTAAAGAATACTGCATCCACAACAGCAGAATCTACATTCTTCTAAAAGTCACATGGAACATTCACCAGAGTAGTAGTCCTTAGTCAGTGCCATAACATACCTGAACAAACATAAAAATATAGAATTCCTACAAAATATGCTGGCAGAGCACAACAAAATTCAAGTATAAATCAACAACAACAAAAAAATAGTTGGGAATTCCTAAATATTTAGAAATTAACACACTACAAAAAAATTCATAGATCAGAGATAAAATTAAATAAAAATAATTAAAATCTTTGAGTTAAATGAAAATGAAGAAACAATTTATCAAAATTTTTGGAATCCAAAGAAAGCAGTATTTTGACATATTTATATTTAAATGTCTATACTAGAAAAGAAGATATAAAATTAATAATCTAAACTTTTACCTAAAATATATAAAATTATAAAAAAATGTAAATTAAACTTATATGAACATAAAAGGAAATATATAAATTAGATAAATAAAACTGATAAAACTCTGATTTTTTTCCAGAGTAATACCTGCCTCATACAATAATTTGAGATTTTTTTTTCTATTCAGTTTTCTGGAATAGATTGTGTATAGTTGGTATTTATAACGGAAATGTTTGGTAGAATTTACCAGTGAAACCATCTGTGTCTGATGTTTTCTCTTTGGAAGTTTTATGTCTACTAATTTATTTTATTTACTAGATAAATAATTAGGTTATCTCTTTATCCTTGAGTGAGTTGTGACAAATTATAATTTTAAAGTAATTGGTCCAATTCATTAAGTAATTGGTCCACTTCAGAGAAAGAAAGGAAGAAAAAGAGAAGAAAAAAGAAAGGCAAGAAAGAAGAAAGGATGAAAGGAAGAATATACATATGTGTACAAATAGGTTATTATACTCACAAGTATTCTCTACCTTTCTCCTCTGAGAAGGCCTAGAAAAAGTGATTCCCTAGCAGCAACAAACACATCCAATACCTGAGTCTTCGTTTCTAATGTTATTCTCCAATAAATAGCAGCAAGTCCTCTTGGAAAAGTTGCTGATTCTAGAACTGTAAAGAAATACTCAAAAACAAAATGACGTTGATGTATCAAATAGACACAGGGTTCATCTGAAAGAGCTCCCAATAACCTAATCTGAAACAATTAGAGAAACCAGAGAAATAACATAGAATTGGATAATTAAAATATAAAATAAATACTCATGAATTCATACTGAATGAAATCTGTGATTGATTGAATACATAAATACATAAATAAATAGATGATAGATGATAGATGATAGATAGATAGATAGATAGATAGATAGATAGATAGACAGACAGACAGACAGGTAGGTATGTGGATGGATAAACAGACAAACAAACAAACAAACAAACAAATAAATAAATAAAATAAATAGGGGGTGTGGACAAATCTCCACCCTGAAAGATTCAAAACTCTCACTGTAGACACATACTCCTCAAGGAAGTGCAGAATGACTCTTCCCTTAACTCTGGACTACATGCAGTCATTTTCTAACTAAAGAAGGACAAAGGGAGGTAAAGAAAATTTTCAGTACAGACAGCTGACAAACATTACATCAGCCACATGATTTAAGTTAATATCAGGGATGCATCGTGATAATAGCATATTCCGTTTATAGGATGTGATGAGAATTACAGTTTACTATTCTCGTATTACTTCTAAAAAATGCATTAACTCCAGTGAAACCATGAGAAAAATATCATAAAAATCATAATTAAGATATTTAACATGCTATTTTATCAGTATTCCTCAAAGTCATTAAAAAAAAATCTGAGAAACTGCTAAAACCTACTGAATCCTAAGGAGATATGATAAATATAATATGGCATATTGATCCTAGAACAGTAAGACATTAAGTAAAAAAAAAAAAAAACTAAAGAAATCCAAATCAAATATGGATTTTAATCATGATAATGTTTCAAGATTAGGTCATTAGGCTGATGCCTGTGTTATAAGTTAACAATAGGAGAAAAACTATGTGAAGAGTACGTGGGAAGTCTGTGATGTCCTGTAGTTATTTTGTAAATCTAAAACTATTCTAAAATGCAAAAGTTAATGACTAAAAAAAAAACAGAAAAGAATGCATGGTATCCTAGAGACTGTCAGTATTGGTTCTACAAACATCATGTTTTGTGCTAAAACCAACTTACTTCTCTGATTATTAAGACCTTGATGATGAGTCTCATCGTTCTTTTCTATGCAGGGACCACCCTAGACCATGTAACATAGTTTTATAATTTTGATCCTTACAGAGGCTTATGGGTCACAATCTCAAAACCTTTTCCCCAGCAGACTCCTTTCTCTTCTTCATAAATTTATGAACAAAGTATATGTGTTAGTTAATAGGTACTGCTAATTTTGCCAGATCATGTCCAGTCCAAAGTTGTCATGCTAAATCAGCAGCAATTTCAAAACATCTGCCTTTTGTTTAAATTATAGCTTTGTGATTTTCTAGGCATCTACTCTTTATATCTCCAAACTAAATCTATTATGAAGTCAAATTGATTCTTAAACCAGTCTCTTTTCCCTTTATTCACTCATTCCAGTTCAGAACAACTGTATATATTATTTGTACCTTAATATCTGTTTTCAATACATGAGTTAAAATGTAGTTCATTTTGAAAATTTTAAAGGAGTAGCTGAATAGGGAAAATACTTTGAGACTGACTTTTCACTATTTTAAATCATATCATGCCATATTTACCTACTTTTTATGGGGTCTAGAGTGTCACGTACATTCATTAATTTATTCCATTAGTCAGTCAAAAGTTTCTTGTGCTCTATGGTCTCAACAGTTTTAGGTGCTAGAATTATAGCAAGAATAAACCTGATAACATCTCTACCATCAAAAGGTTTATATTTTTATGTAAGAGACAGAAATACAGTAAATATGTACTATAAAACTGTAACTGATAAGCATGAAAATGAGCAAAAAAAAGAATTAAAAGTTTTAAGAATTGAGGATAGAATACAATTTTAGATATAGTGATCAACAAATGCCTCAGAGAAAAGGTACCATTGATTAAAAACATGGGGTTGTGATGAATCAGAAAGAAAGTATCCTGGAAAAGGAGACAACTGAGGCAGGAGCATGTCTTGAACACTTAAGCAGTGATAGAACAGAGAGAATATGTTTGATAATAGCAGCTAATGAAGCCATAGAAATACCAGAGGGTCTTCTAGAACATTATAGATTATTGTAAGGACTTTGGTTTTTACTCTCAGTGAGACAGGAAAATATTGAAGAATTTTTAGTAGACAATTGAGATGAACAGATATATGGTTAAGGAGTCATTCTAGAGTCCAGTTCAAGATGATGATGTATGTGGGCCCTGAACTAACCTCTCATGAACACGTCAATCTACAGCTATGTATAGAACAAAATAATGATTCAGTATTTGTAAATATTGAGAAATGATTACAAAAATAAGTCTAGTTACATTTATTGCCACAGTTAAATTTTTTGTATGTGTTAAGAACTTTTAAGATCAATATTCTTAGCAACTTTCAAATATAAAAAGTAGTCTTAATTATAGTCACCATGTTTTAAATTAGATCCCCAATACTTATTAATTCTATAACAGAAAGTTATACCTTTTGACCACCTTCACCCATTTTGTCCACCTGTCAACACCTGCGTCCAGCAACCATCAATGTGTTCTCTGCATCTATGAGTTCATTTCTTTGGTGCTTTTTGTGTGTATTTTTCAATTTCACAAATAGTGAGATAATAAAGTATTTGTCTTTCTCTGTCTGACTTATTTCACTTAACAGAATGCCCTCAAGTGACACCCATGTTATCACAGGTGGCAAGATTTCCTTCTTCTTATGGCTGAATAATATTGCATTATGTTATACACCTAAAACTAATGTCAAAATATCTCAGTAAAAATCAGTCATTTTAGTTGTTAATTTTAGGGTAGACCCTAGAGGGCAATGGTGAATATTGAGAGGCCAAATCAATGCATTATTATGGAAGACTGAATTAAAAAGTAGATGGTGGTGTTAATTGCAAATGTATTTTGAAACTACATTTAGCAGCTAGTAGACTGGGTAATGGATATCAGAGAAATAAAGAAGCAAAGAATGATTCCAAGATTTTTGACCCAGGTAACAGGAATGATAGAATTTCCATTTGCTAACATGAAGAATACAACAGGAAAAGCATAGCTGTGGGTAAAACTGGAGCATGATATGTTTGAGACATCTATTACCCACAAAGGCCACTAGGCAGAGAGATATCAGGGAACAATTAAATATATCCCTTGGGAATTAAATGGAACACCAAACTGACAATATCAGGGAGTTGTTAGTTTTTTTTTTTTTAATTATGAGATTTTATGAGAGTGCCAAGATATTGAATGCAGGTGTAAATGAGATGATATTCAGGACTGAGCCCAAAATTAGAGATTAAGGTGATAAGAAGGAAACAACAACAAAAAGAATAGGAATTGAAAAAATAGAAGAAAAATGAGGTGAGTCATTTAGGCTCTTTTTCTACTCAGGCTTCTAAAGAGAACGTTGTAATTTTAGTCATGTGATTTCTTCCCCAGGTAATTGCTGAGAAACCAGCATTTGATAATAGCTTCAAAAAAATGCCATTAATAGACCTACAACATATGATCTGATTAAAATAGATGAACTGAAACAACAAGGTAGTTTCCATCAGTATTGATGTAAGAGATACAGATACGTATACTTCTATTGCAGTAAAAATGTTATGAGAAGAGAACCAAACTGACCAAATAAAACCCCAAATATTTAGCAAGTTTGTCTTTCCTGTTGATGATAAAAATATTAATTTATTTATATCCTCAGTAAATGCCAAGTATGTTTTGTGCACTCTGCTAAACACTTGGAACTTATGAAGAACAAAAAAAATACTTCCTCTGCTGTCTGGCAGCTACATTCCAATTGAGGGAACAAATAAAAAAGACTCTTGCAAATAGTGTACAATTAAAAGTCTGCTAATAATTCCATGAGTAAACATAGGAAACTGTGAAACATATTACGTGAGGGTTGACTTTGAGTCAGGTGAAAAGTAGGAAACTTCCCTGGGAGAGTGACATTTCACTGAGGTGCAAAAACAAATAGATTAACTCAGGGAAGTTTGTTTGTTTGTTTGTTTGTTTGTTTGTTTGTTTTGAGATTATAGTGTAGAGCATTGAAGGCATGATATCTTGTCCTAAAGAACTGCACTTTCAGAGCCACTCTTCAACATTAAACTTAGGAATGAATTGATTTCCCTTACTGGAGTTTTTGCTACTGATTGTAATGTGTGTGTTATTGCTGTGAAGACAGGTCACAAGTGAACACTATTATAGAAAAATGTCTAGCAGTACTTCCAGCTAAATCTGTATTTACCATGAAGTAAAGCAAACTTTCAAGGTCACTTTACCTTATTACAAATTTCTATCAAACAAAAAGTACTTAAATCTGCATTGGCCTAAGATTTACAATCTCTCTATTTACTACACCAAGAAAATAAAGGGGCAAATATTTGATTTAAGGTGTTCTCAATACAGAAGGCAATAGCTGCTGAATCTCTTAGGTTTACAGTGACTCTACTGTGCCATAACATTGTACCACTGCATTATTTAAGACACTTCAGTGGCAGTGAATTTTATCTTGCATAATAACCAATATTTTTAATATAGTCTGTAAGGCTCATTTCCATCTGATAATACCTTTTCAACTCCCTGTCATTCTACACTGCACCTTGCTAACAAACATTCAACCAAATTTATCTTTTCAATTCCTGACATAGGTTAGGCTTCCTTCATTTGCAACATTGTATCCATAGCATGTGAAAAAGAATCTGATACACAGTAGACACTTAGATATTTCTTGAAGAGTGTAGGAGTAGCTGAGTGAATGAATATTTTAGTAACACTGGTAGGTTTTCTTAGGCTCACTTTCATGACCTCTCAGATTCTTCCTACAGTGAATCTTAAATCAAGAGTTAATCTTTGGGTTTAAACCAAAACTAAATGGGTTTAAACAGGGACAGGGATAAATACAACTCTTTTTAATTTCTAAATCATGGGATGATAGCATTGAGAAAAATTAGGTGGGAATAAATACTTGTTAAATTGTAAAACTCTGCCAAAATTATGAGTATATTAAGAGATAATCTGATTAGAGTAAGAAAAACACACACACATACTGGATAAGCTACCTCTACACTTGTTATGTCAATAATTCGGAAGGCTTCTTGTATGTTGTGTCTACTGGCTTATGGAGGACTGTCCTCATTAGACTGATTTCTTTGGTTAGTAAACATACCTGAAAAGTGTTTTATTGCCAGATTTCAAATGATTCTGGAATAAAATAAAAATATACCAGTAGGTGAAATTCAAAAGACTAAAGTACACAGATGGATTTAACTAAAAATTGTTATTACCATGCAGGTAAAATTTGCAAGTCACAAAAACAAGTATTTTTTAAAATATGATTTGTGTTTGTCTCTTTTTTGTCTCATTTATTTTATTTTGTATTTTATGGTTTATTTTATTTTAATCTTTATAATTGTGTAATATAGAACACATTAAAAATTATAATAAAGTGTTTCTCTCTGAATTCTCAGTAAAACTGAATCTTTATAATCTGGGCTGTTTATAAAGTAAAAAATAGCATAGTTTAATAAAATATATATACACAGAATCTCATACACAGAATTTTTTTTTTTCAAAGGAAAATTACAAGAATACCAACTAGACAGTGGCTTTCAGTTTTAATCATGAGCCTTACTAGAAAACATTACCTTATGCACATTTAGCTTCTTGTGTTGCATCCAGGATTACCAAGTCAACCTCTTTTTTCCCACAGAGTATAATGTCTCATATACTGTGTTATTCTAGTTGGAAAGGTTTTTATTGTTTGTTTGTTTGTTTTCAGTTTATAAGGTGTCCACAGGGAAACTTGGGAAAATTTTTTCTTATTTGAAATTCTAGAAATGTCTCTTCTTATAAAGAGATACCCAGGGCTTTCTAATAATTGGAGGCACTTTCTTACTCAGAAATTATTTACCCCGTTCCTACAATGTGTAAAGTACTTTTATACCCTTAGTTAACAACAGTGTGAATGGGAGAAGGTCTCCTGATCTCTTGAAGCTTATATTCTAGTGGTAGAAGCCATAAACAAATAGACTAATAAATAAATGAGGAAATATTTAGTAGTACAGGTCCTTTGGAGAACATGACATTTACATTAATAACTCTAACTTCAAAAAGTAATGAATCACAGATAATGGTTGAAGAGGATTTTTAGCAGAAGTTTTTAGCTAGTTAAAAACCCTAAATCTGGAACATGTGAATTCTAGAAAGAAAAAGAAAGCCACTGTTGATGAGTCTGTTGGGTTTTATACTATAAATAAAATAAAGTTGTAGATGTGGACAGAAGGAGGCTTCTAATAAATTAGATAGGGCCTTATAGTTCAATATTTTTTTATTTTGTTAAATACAATGGCATACCATTAAAGACTTTAAATAAAATTGTTAATGTTTCTTTTAAAAAAATTACACTGGCTGTTTTGTGGAGAATGGATAATGGGTGAGTGAAAGTGTAATCATAGAATAATTAGAGCTCTCTTTATGGTAATCCAAGCAAGAAACAATGGATTTTAGATACTGAAGAATGAGAAAATTGGACAGATAACTAGCAGGAAAAGATTTTAATGACAAGTAGCTTAAGTAAAATAAAATATGGTCACAATAAATAGATAAAAAGTTTAACAGAGGATAGATAGCAAAAATAGTACATAAAAAGCTTAAGAACTGAGAAGCACAAATTCTAAAATTAAAAATAAGTTTCTGATCATAGTGCATTGAGGGGGTAAAGACTGTAAAAATATTGCCAAACAGAAAGAACATTGAATTTGAAGTCATACCTCTTTAAAAGTCTAGCTTAAAATTTTTTATAATCACTGTGAGCCAATTCAAAAGGCTTAACCTCATATTTATGTCTTTATTTGTTAAATGGTTATTTAATGCTGGCATTAATTCACTTGTGCATTCTTTTTGCTACTTATTTATTTTGCATCTTGTTCAAAAAAAGAGGGTTGGGAGGCTTATAAACATTAATACAATACAGCAAGAAAAAATGTAAAAAAAAGTAGGAATTGGTAGTAATTTGCAAAATATGATCAAATTGTGGTAAAGATGTACCCCAAAAATGAATGTAAAACCACGCCTAACTCTCTAACTAACTAGAAGTGTAATACTGAACAAATTACATAAAATCTGGTGTCACCTTTACACATCTATAAAATGGGAATGGTGACACATCTCAAGAAGGTTGAAGATGTTAGAAAAAACTATATGTAAAATACCAAGAACCCATAGGCATAAGTCACTGATGAAAAAGCTACTGATGTTGATTATGCTTGAAATATAAAGTTAAACTAGAAAATCTAATTGGGTCTCAAAAATAAATTAACAGATATATCTGATATAATCTCACTGATAGTATGGATTAAAAAGCTGGCCTAAATAGCTATGGAAATAGTACTGTTAATGGATAAAAAAATATATACATAAATACTATAGTCTTGAGGGCAAAATCTGGCTGCACCTGTCTTTATATGACCAGCAAACTAAGATTGGTTTTACATTTTTAAATCTAAAATGCAGCCTTGCTCTTTACTAAAAAAAATTTTACCAGTTATTACTCTAGTTTATATATTTTATTTTTTTTCACACAGTGGTATGGTGTACCGATTTTGAAGTCACATATATCTATACATAGATAGATATCTAATACATAGACATACAGATTCTCTAAGATTAAAAAAATAAATGTATAAATTATAGATCATGATATCCATGTTTTTTTTATCAAGAGAAGGAAGTTAAAAATAAGGAATAGGGGAAAAGAGGTTAGGATGAACACTATGGTGCTGGATTATAGTAGAGCATATGTTTTAACTCACACTTATTTTAGTAGAGTTAGATGATAGATCATGATAGGTTAATAAAGTGAAAGATGATAGATGGATAAATGTATATAGATTAGATAGATGACAGATAGATGATAGATCGGTTAGAGAGATGATAGATAGATGATAGATAGGTGATGATAGATAGATAGATAGATAGATAGATGATAGATAGATAGATAGATAGATAGATAGATGATAGATGATAGGACACATACATACATACATAGATGATAGATAGATAGATACATACACACATACAAATATACATACATACATACATACATACATACATGCATAGATGATAGATATGTTTGTGTCTATGTGCACATTAGTATACACCTTATATTTTCTTGTTCTGCCAGCTGAGAGGGCCAAGAAGCAGTGACACCACAGTAATGATAAACACATTCATCATCAGATCTTGATTTCCAAATAAACACCATTCTCTATTAAAATGAACTACTTCTTAGAGCAAGGAAAATACAAGATGAACCTGAAATATGAAGGAAGGAGCTCCTTCCCATGGGTCTTGGCAATGATTTTTTAAATATGACATCAAAAACACAGAAAACAAAAGCAAACATAAGCAAATGAGACTATATGGGACAATATCTAACTACAAAGCTTCTGCAGAGCTGCTAAAAAGATACACAATAAACAAAATGTAAAGGCAACCTACAGGAGAAAATATTTGTAAATCATATATTAGCTAAGAAGTTAATATCCAAAATATATAAAGAACTCATAGAACTCAATAACAATAAAACAATAATTTGAAAATGAGCGCAGATACTCAATAGATTCTAAAAACATATAAATGGACAACAGATACATGAAAAGATGATTAAAAATCATGAATCATTAGAGAAATGCAAATCAAAACCATGATGAGATATCACCTCATACCTATTAGAAATGGCTACCAAGAAGACAAAATACAGCAAGACAAGATAAGAATGTGAAAAAAAAAACCTATGTATTTTTGGTGGGAATATATATTGGTTCAGTCATATGGCATTTCAAAAAATATTAAAAATATTAAAAACTACCTTACGTTTTAGCATTTCTACTCCTGGGTATATGTCCAAAGAGAATAAAAATAGGATAACAAAGAAGCATATGCATTCTTATATTTATTGCAACATAATTCACAATAGCTGAGATAGAAACAACCTGAACAGATTAAAAAATACACACAATAGAATACTATTCAACAATGAGAAAGAAGGAAATTCTGCCATTTGTGACAACATTTACAGACCTTAAGAACACTGTGCTTAGTGAGAAAAGTCAGAGACAAATACTGTATGATATCATTTACAGATGGAATATATACATACATACATATATATACATACATACATACACACATATATACATATATATATATACATACATACATATATCTATATCTATATCTATATATATCTATATATAAAGCCTAGCTTGTAAAAAATGGAATAAAATGGTGGTTACCAGGGACGGGGGGATGAGGGAATAGGAGAAACGTTGTTTTAAGAGTATAAACTTGCAACTAGTAGATAAATAGCTTCTGGAAATCTAATGCACAGTAGGTGATTATAGATAATAGCAGTATATTATAAACAAAATCTTGCTAAGAGACTATATTTTAATTATTCTCACCACAAATATAAAAATAATTATATGACATGATAGAGGTACTAGCTAATGTTACAATGGCAATCATACTGCAATGTGTAAATGTATCAAATCAACAAATTATACACCTTGAACTTATACAATGTTACATGTCAAATATATTTCAATAAAATACAGAAAAACAAACAAGTAAATGGTATGAGGTATGTTAAACAGACACAGGAGCCAACATGAAAGACCTCTTACTGGTCAAACCTGGAAAAATTTGAGCAACAAAATAAATAGCAATAGTATTATAAAATAAATAATAGGATAAATAGATGTGAATCCATACTAATATAAAATATTTATTAAAAATAATTGAGAGAAGGGACAACTCATTCTATGGAAGAATTTAAATATTTTCTAATACTCTGTCATCTAGGAGGTGGCATTTATTTAATACCTCTTCTTCCCTTGACCAGTATGGAATATATATACTTATTAGCTTATATCCAAAGAATAGAGTATACAAAAAAAGTAACTTCTTCATAGTTAAAAATACTGGCAAACACTACCTTAACCAAGTAATCCAATTTAATATCACCAGTAATGCCACATTGATATCATGTACTCCCTGATATGATGAGACTGGCACTTCACCTCTGTGGTCTTCATCTCCAAAATACTATCCCTATCTAATCATCAGAAAACATCAAACAAAACCTATTTTAGAAATTTCTACAAAATACTTGACCATTATTCTTCAAAAGCAATAAGATCATTAAAAACAAAAAAAAATTTAAGAAACTGTCTCAGAATATAAACTAAGGAAACATGATTCCAGATTGCAGAGTGTAATCCTGGATTGAATCCAGTGACAGCAAAAATTATTATTGGATTTCAAATAAAATTTGTATTTTAGAATTGCAATATTATTTTCTTAGTTTTGCTAAATGCATTGCTATCATATAAGATAACAGAAGAATCTGAGTGGAGGTCATAAGGGAACTGTGTAATTACCTTTGCCATTCTCATGTAAATCAAAAATTATTTTAAAATAAAATGCTTATTAATCAGTTTAGAATAGCTTAATACAAAAGAATTATTTTCTCAATCATATTTGTTTTTTGTTTTATAATTTGATGTTGTCACCCACATCTTCCAATATAACATATAATTTCAGCATAAAACTGACTACAATGAACTATTATTTTTTTTACTCTAAGGGTAGCAGAATTATGAATTGATAAGGGGAAAACATAAAATTAAAGAAAAATATGGAGTGTCTTTAATAAAGTTAAATAATTTTTCTTTACAAAGAAAATACATACGTGTGTGTGTGTGTGTGTGTGTGTATCATACAGCAACATACTTGTAAGTATTCCTTGTTGACAAAATCTATTAGCACAGTGGTATATAGGTTCAGTCTATCAAATCCCCTAACTTTCATTTCTTTGATTGACGGATTTTTAGAAAAAAATAAAATAAATGTTTTGCTAATACCAGACTGGCTGTCACATTTGATATTAGTTCACAGAGAAGGTATTTCCAGATTGTGACAAAGGAGAATGAATGTGTTTTATACCAAAACTATGTTAGAATCCTTGAAAGGCTCAGAAGCTCATTTCAGATAAACTCTTCAACTTTATACAGACGTGATATGCTATAGCTACAAAACTGAGCTGAAAATTTTCTGGGAATGTGCTTTCTTATGAGATTCCTAGAACCATATCTTTCCCCCCCTAGCAAAGCTTCAAATAAAACAACCTTCTATCTGAAAGTCAATAACTCCAGAGGCAGTATTCAGGGCAGATATTTCATGTGCTTAAGGATTCATAAGCCTCCTTTCCTTGTATAAGCTGTTACCTATCACCCCGATTAAAGTTAGAGGCCAAGACAAATAGGGACCAAAGACACTAAAAAATTCTATTCTTAGCTTTTATTTTTCTAAAATTTTCATCAATAAGTCATAAAGCAGGTAAGATCATATTAGAAGTGAAATGAGAACACTATAAAAAATTGAAACCTTTTACTTCTAGAAACATTCTACTAATTTGCAATATTCCTACTTCTATTTCTTCTGGCCTGATAATTAAATTCCACAATTCACACTGGAAATATTTTTTAAAAGAGTAAAACTTCAGACCAAGGTGCTTAACTTCAAATTAGAGTGAACACAATTATGAGACTGATTATGAGTTGTCTCACATTGTCATGCAATTATATTTTCTATACTTCTGAATGTGATATTTTGCTTTCTGTTTCACCTGTAGTTTTCTGCCTGCTCTTTTCATTCCTCTCAGGAAACATATTCAAATTCCCTTTTTTCTACTAATTATAATTCCACCTAAAATTTCCTTTAGCTTTTCCTTGGGCTTAGAATTCTTTTGTACCAATGCATCTTGGTTTCTTCCTTACTTTTTTTTTTTTTTTTGCTGACATCATTGCAATGGTTTCTAAGAAATATTGCTTGCATAATTATGACTGGGTAGTATTTTACTTTTTATACTTACTGTGGCACATTCTTTACATACTGCTTTAAGAACATTGATTCCTCTCTTGTAAATACAAAAGAAAACCTCCCTGGCTGAACAAATGCTATACGTTGATATTAAGATTTTAAATATTTGTAGTTCTGTTTTAAGAAACAAAATTGTTCTTTTGAACAGTGATATAAATATCTTTTATAATAATTAGGGCATTTATTTCTCTTCTCACAATTCTATTTCTATCTTTTGCACTAGAACTTGCTTATTTACATTAGATTTTTCAGAGAAAAATGTAAGAAAGTTTTACACTGTTCTGATTATATGGTGGTGATTGAGTGTTAGAGTTTTAAGGGTTATGGGGCCAACTGTTAAGAATTTGTGAGAAAGGTTTACTGCTTTACTTTTTCCTCTTAGCATGGCAAATAAGACTCCCTATATTAAAATGCCCCAGAAAGACTGAAATTTACTCAATTTTGAGATTGAGGGGTTAATATAATAATGAAAATTAAGATATAATACTTTTCTATAAGGACCTCAAAGAATTTCATGTAGAAACAGCAGAAACAAACAAAAAAACAAATGCATGTATTTTCTTTAATATAAAAATTACTAAAACAATAACTAAATATTCTTATGTCTATTTAATCAATTGAATCTAAATTAAATACCTTCCCAGAGGATAAGTTAGATTTACTGGTCAATTCTCCAAGCAAATAAGAAATATCACCATCCTTGTATAAGTATTGCTGAGAATAAAAAAGAAGGTAAATTTTCCAAATTATTTCATGAGCCTAGTAAGACTTTAATAATACTGTCATTCATATGAAAACAATGTTTTATATATATTTATATAAAATGTTAGACTACTTGAAAAATAGTATGTTATCTGTCATTTCAAATTTTCATTTGACTTTAAAAGCTAGAAGATGCAATGCTAATCTTAAAACTATTAGAAAAAAATGTTCAATTCATATCCTCCTCTGCTATGACCTTTGAGCCAATGTTACTGTGTTTTGCATATAAAACTTTTATTGAGACTAGTCCTGTAGAAATGTAGAGAAGCAGGTAGAGTAGGAGTGTCAGCCCTGAATCAGACTATTTCCAGTATGTTATCGATAAAGATACCATGTTATCACTCCCTTAAACACTTATCACTTAGTAACATGAAGAATTGTAAAAAAAATTAGTTTATTTATGTAATTTTTTTGAGTTGTATAAGCTACTATTTGTCTGACATTTAGCCTAAGAATAGTCATTGAATACTTTAAAATTTAAATAAAATCAGGTAATTCTCTTCCCATGATGGAGTACTTTGCAGAAGAATGCCAATATTACCACAAACAAATAAGAAAACAAGATACCATTTTAAAAAAATGTCTGGTGAACTAGAGAACTCTGGACTAAAACAAGACTTAGGGAGACAAAATCTCAGAGAAAAGAAAACTGAGAGAGATGATGTAATATTCTATGGCAACTTTCCCACTCAGTACCTCTGCTATTACTATTGCATGGAAAGGCCAAGATTCTAAATAATGAATACAGGCAGAGGACATTTTCTTCAGAAGCAGAAACTTGGCTACTTTTCAAGAGTAGAGAGGTATAAATTTGGATTTGAGTTGTCAAGGTAGTCAGGAAATTGGAGAATTAGCATTCATCTTGTAAGAATGGACGTCCAGAAAAATGATACTGATACTCTGTCAGTTTTCCACTTAAAGCATGCCATATTCTTGAGATGCACATGTAGTAGGATACGAAGTTTGACAAAGAGCCACTGATTGGTGAAACCAAGTCTTCTGTAGTCTCATAGCACTGAAAAAATTTACTAGAATTTTTCGAAAGGATTTCCAAAATGAAGTTCCTAGAAAATATTCCAGATCTCAGATGGAAATGGATGTGAGTCATAACATCAAGAATTTATGTAAACACTTCCTACAAAACTGTAAACCAGCGTGTAGTGGATGCAGTCTCTCTTGTCTTCTTGAGTATGTCATAAGAAAAAAAATGCGTGAACTAAAGGATGGAGAACAACAACAACAAAATAGTACTTAATACGGACAAGAGTAGAAGAGACATATGCAACAGAGTTAAATGAATAACATATATGTAATTGGAGTCCCATAGAAGACAGAGAGAGAGAATGGGGAAGAAACAATATTATAATGAATAATATATGATAATTTTCCAAATCTGTTTATAGGTATAGATTGAGATAAAGAAGCCCTGAAAATGTCAGGTAAGATAAATACAAAGAAAACCATAGCCCATCGCACTAAAACTCATAAATAAATCACATATTAAAATAGTAAAGGATAAAAATTATATTCTACTCAGACTGAAGAAAAGTATTTGATAAAATTCAGCACATCTTCATGATAAAAAAATAAATCTTAGCAAATTAAAATTGGAAGATAAACTTCATAATACATAACAAAAAGTCTGCAAAAATCTTTAGTAATTCTATCAATGGTTAAGTGCTGAAAGCTTTTCCCTTGAGGCTGGGAATCAGAATAATTATCCAACATTATCACTTCTGTTTGATGTGTCAAAATTACTCGCTAAAGTAAATAGAAAAGTAAATTATAGTCATACAAACTGGAAAAAAAATCTAAAACTATCAGTAGTTGCAGAAAAATTTTAAATACCATTTATAATAGCAATATAAACTAAAAAATTATCTTCAGATATCCATCCAAAAACTATTGTGGATAAGTAAAAACACCTAAACAAATGAGCAAATAAGCTGTGTTTCTGGATTGGAAGACATAATTCCAATGAAAATATGGTATCTCTTTTCTTGTACATGGACAAGCTAGTTATTTTAAATTGATAATGTTTGCAAAACTATGAAGGGCACTAATTTTACTTCACAAAGCTTAAATGTTGTATATATTAACACCTACATAATTGCCACTTAGATCAAGATTTAGAATATTTTCAGCACACTTTATGTTTTCTTGTAATACATTCCCAGTCTATTGCACTCCCCAAAGATAACTCTATTCTGATTTCAAACTCTATTTGAATTTCATATAAATAAAACTGTGTGAGCAATTGTATCTGGCTTCTGTTGATCATTAATATAGTTGTGAGATTCATCCATCTTGTTACATGTAACTTTTGTTCATTCCTTCATACTGTTGTGTAGAATTATTCTATTTTTACTTATATCATTTTATCTATTCTCCATTGCTGTGCAATTAGATTGTTTTTAGCTATTACAAATAAATATAAGTATCTTGTGCATACATTTTTGTGGATTTATTCCTTTATTTTGTGTGGGGGAGTATATAATTCACAATGGAATTGCTGATCATATGTTGAACATAGAAAGAACACATACACACAAATTTTTCTGCATCTGTTGAGATGATCCTCGTTGTTGTTTGTTTGTTTGTTTACTCTTAGGTGAATATTAAATTTATGATTTACAGCTGTTTTTTAAATTCTGATTTCTTATGGTAAAGCACTGTGGATACCAACTTGAGCACAAGTGACTTCCAACAGGTTATGTGAGATGTTTAGGTGAGGTAGGCAGAAAATAGGCCCTTCAAAGTGTCCATGGCCTAGTCACTGGCACCTGTGAATGTATTATATTTATCCTGGCAAAGGGGATTTTGCAGATGTAAGTAAATTAAGGGCCTTGAGATGAGGAGAATATCCTGGATTGTTAAATTGGTTCCAAAGTAATCAGAGCCCTTATCAGAAAGTCTTACAGAAGAAATTTATAGATGTTTCTCTTTCTAAGGTTCTTAGAAATGCTACACTGTTGGCTTAGAAGATGGGAGAAGGAGCGATAAACCAAAAATGCAGGTAGTTTCCAGATGCTGCAAAAGGAAATGAAATGATTTTTATCAACATTTTCCAGATGAAACGGAGCTCTGCTGACACTTTGACCTTAGCTCAGTGAAAATCATTTCGTACTTCTAAACTTCAGACATATAAGATAACAAATATGTTGTTTTAATTCTGTAATCTGTGGTAATTCCCTATAGCAGCAATAGGAAACATACATTGGATATAATATAAACGTAAGATGCTTAAGATATAGTTTGGGTCACTTCAGCTTAAAAGTATAGGCCCAAGAAAATATTTTTTGTAACAATTTTTAAGTCTCTTGGGCCTTCTCTAGTGAAAGCTGTGGTGGTTTTTACAGCCACATTAAATCCTTACATTACTTCAGTGTATTTGACTGACCTGAATAAATAGGCAGTTTTACACTTTCTCTAAAAAACAGACTCTCAGAGAGGTTATATATCTTGCTTACTTACTTTTTATAACTGCTCAATTTTCCAGTTAGTATAATTTTAAATTTTGGTGCCTTGTTTTTGTTCTTGATTTTGTTTTGTTTTAACAAGATGCTACTCTACCATGGAATAGAGCATTTGACATTTTTAAAGGGTAATGAATTTACTTGATTGGTAAATTTGGGGGCAAAAAACAAATTAGTGTGGCTAGGCTCTACTTGGATTTTCTTTTTGCAAACCCTTATCTGTAAAATGCATTCATTCTGTAGTTTCTCTGCTGCGCCTTTTCCTGACAGAGGAGGTCTGAGGTTGTCCAGTGCTACTTGTAACTACCTAATTCAAACCTAATTCTGCCATCAATGAGTCCCCTTCTTATAAATCTAAAGCATTATTTTCCAACTGGCTTACTCAGTAAGAATAATGCTATTTCAATTTCCATCTGTCTGACAGACACTCATATGTTTCTCAATTTATTTAAATTTGTACTAAAACAAAATGTAATTTATTAACTCACAAAAGCCCAACAGAAATTATAAGAATTTTAAAGATATAGTTACCAAATGGTAAACAATGGAATTAGACATGTTTGTCATGCGATACTAGCATTTTAATTAACAGTTTGTACTTTAAAAGGGGCCAGTACACACATACTCATATACTGAATATTATTCACTGAATCAAGCCAAAACGAAGATCCCATTATTGCAATGTAATTGTGTTTATGCAAGATGTTCATTCTACTGGCTAATGGAAAAAAAGAATTCATTTCAAAGGAATCAGCAGAAGATTTTGCCACCTCGCGTCATTCAGTTTTCCCTTGAGTTCATAAGAAAACTCTGTCCAAACTCATAAGCTCAAAGCCTTCTAGCTTTGCCCTCTACAATGCTGCAATCACTACACATGTCTGAATGGACATTAAGCACTCCAGAATTTGCATTGGATATGAAGCCTTCTGAGATGAGTCTAATGTGCACATTCTAATTAACTCTGCTACCACACCTGGGCTTAGCATCTACAGTTATAAGCACGTTTTCAAGGGGGATTTGAAAAGCAATTCATTAATTTGGTATCGTTCTCCAAAACCAACAACAATAAAAACATACAAAGGAGAGGCAGATTTCATGAGTAATTTAGCCTAAAAGTAGAGCATCTGCCATGAAGCCAAACTGGGTTTGTTTTGGCCTTTATTTTGAAACGTTATTTTAAAAACCCCAATCTGCTTAATTTAAAGGAGTTTGAGATCAAGGAAAGATGGCTGAAAATCAGAGTCTCCTGAACATAGGCTGATTTTTTAAAGGAGCCTAAGAAAGACAGAATAAAAACAAACTACAAGAAAAAAAAAAAAAAAGCCACCGGCATCAACAACAAAAGCATTAGAATTTAAATCATGCTATCTACAAACAATATTCAAATTTTGGATTCATCATCTTCATAGCTATTTATTCTTGGAAAGTTAATTGACCACTTTCAATGTCAGTTTTCTCATTTGTAAACTTGGTATAGTAATATTTACCTCACAGATTTTTCAGGGGATTTTAATAATAAAATGTGAAGAGCTTAGCCCTGACTCTGCTCTGTAAGTGACAATCAGCAACTATTTTTTAATCTGAATAGAAAGAGAGTTGGCAGTGCATACACACACATTTAAACTTGCACAGACTTGTATATTACCTAAATAAAATTATTTCCCCTATAATAACTCGATATTATCACGTCAGGTAATTTCCAAGTAACATTTCTGATTTTTAAAAAATAAATTTTTATTTCTGATACCATGACAATCAGGGAAACCAGTGTCTTTGACTCCACGTTTCACAACTTTTATTTCTTCTTGCTCATAGTTTCTGTCGTTTTTACTGAACTTAACATGCCTTTGCCTCAAGAAGATTCTTGATCAAATTTCTCCTTGTTCTTTAGAAACTCCTTTGAGGAAGCAGGAGAAATATTATAGCTTCAGAAATATCATTGCTGAGTTTTCCAGGATATTATGCCTTTGTATAAACTACCAGTAAAGCAAGTACTCTAAAAGGTAAGAAAATATTTTATATTATAATTGAAAATAATTAATTAGGAATTGACACTTTAAGACTTCAAATTATTTTACAGTTTTGAAAATATATGTAAATGTGTGTGTTTACATGACAGTTTATTGCATAATGAGGAAAGTCTGCTAAATGTTTAAGACTGCTAAATTTCTAACCTGGTTCTTATTGGAAATTTAAAACTCTCAACTGTTTTTTACTACTGCAATTTCATTGTTGTCTATTTTACATATTGATTTTGAACATAAAATTTAAAATGAAAAAAAAAACATTCTTATGCCTACAAAAAGAAAGTTTGATATAACCATTGGCTTTAATAAAAGTTTATAAAACCACTCTTCCACGTGGTTGACACTGCCCTAACAGAATTTTAGGATACTTACATCCATTTCAACTAATACATTTGACATACTTTTGACTTGACATATTGCATCATCTTTCTGATTTAATTTATAAAATTTTTTTCCAAATATCTGTTTCTTTGGATTTTACAAAATCATAAATCTAATTTTTTCCCTTTGGTGATTTATCTTTTTAATAAATCTTCCAAGTCATATTTCATATGTCTTAGTGTTAGCCACTTTATTTGCACTAAGCAAAACTAGCTTGTATGACTTTTCTCACCTGAGTTCTAAATCTAGTTTCATATTTTATACCACATTCTTCTGTTTTTAGTAGAATGATTTATTTCAGTAGTGTCTTCAGTTTCATTTCTCTTTAAGCTCCTAGGGGTCATTTTAGTCAACTTTAAAATGAGTCAGCTTTAAAATAAAATTTCCAATGTTAGGACAGTCTTGTCTGGTGCATGCTCTTTATGACTGCCACATTTACTAAAAAGTATTTTTAAAAATTCAAGTATATGCAAACATTTTTTTTTGGAAATTCAAATTTAACTGAGTGTTGGTATTATATATGGCAACCAATCTTCCTTAAAACTATTTGAAAACTTTTAAATTTGATTCTCTCATGCTTTATATTAAATCTCTTTCATATATATAAATTATGTTAGTTTTCTATTGTTCCTCCATTAGATAATATTCAAGATATATGAATAGTCCAAGACAAGAAAAGATTGACAAGAGAAAAGAAGGAAGACAGGAGGAATAACAAAATACTTATAAGAAATATATATGAAGCAATTCTACAAAGATATTGTCAGAAAACCACATAGAATTTATAGTAGAAAATTTTCCTTAATGATAAAAACATTATCATTGATGGAAGCAGTCACATTTCTGAAGAAACTTTTAAAACTAACTATTCAGAGCTTCTATGAAATTGAGTGAACTTGGACTCAAACCCATGTCTGTCAGATTTCAAATTTCAAAATTTTATTTACTTTGAAGCCACATTAAGAACCTCACTCTTTAATGACCTATTTCCATGCATAATTGAAGATCATGTGTCTGCTCACAAAATACCATTTTCTCTCCTTTTCCTGGTACAGTCTATTTTCCTACTGGGATTTTGGTGTATTTCATATTGACTTTTATAAGCATTTTGTTGATTAAGTTTAGCAACACTTTCTTGGTTATAAACTAAAAAATACTTTTTTTTTTGGTCAGGTTTCCTGCTTGAATGTATTTGATTAAGATGTACATTGATTTTTAAAATTCTTTTTTGTTTTGATCTATGTCTCCAAAATACCTTAGACATAAATTTATTCATATTTTATTTTGTTATTTATTTATTTTCTTTATTAACCATGTAATATATCAGTAATTTATCTTGATCTTTGATATGAAGTGAGAAACTTAGATGGTTTTCATTATCTCCCATTATCAATCTTCTCTGTTAATATGTGTAAAGACCTATATCAATTAACTATAACCACAGTTCTCGTTACACTTATAGGACAACTCTTACTGGAACTGAAATGTCCACAGTTCTTTATTTAATTATTAAATATAACAGCTGCAATGAAACTTCAGCAAGCATGGTTCCTTTTCAACTAACATAATCCTTAATTCTCTTAATTTGACAAGGTTTCCATAAAATATGTAATACCTGTGCTTTTAAATACTATAGTACAAATACTCTATGGAACATCCCTATAAAGGAGCCTTACACCATAAGGCTTAAGAACAAATGCACTAGAGTCAGATGGCCTGGGTATGAATGTAGGCTCTTCTAATTACTACCTGTGTGACTGTATATATTATTATCTGAATGTATGAGAATGACTTCACACATATGCAAAACAGAGATGGTAATAGTAACTTTTCAAATGGTATTGCAAGAATTAAATGGTATACTTCAAAGTGGATAAGGCATGCAGCAATGTGTGGGGTACAGTCAATGCTCACAGTTTTTTTGTGGAACACAGTTCTTAAGAGAACTTTAAACTTAGAGTCATGTGGATTTGAAGCACAGCTCTGCCATTTCCTGGATTGTGTGACTAAAAACATTTCTTATTTACAGCATGATCATAGTTTTGTCTAGCATTCAACCTAGTAACTATGAAGTATAAGGCATTAGTTAAAAGTGTGGGCTTTGGGGCTAATTTGTGCTCATATCATGGCTGTACCACATATAAATTATGTGATCTTGAAAGCCTTTACTGAGTTTGTACCTCTATGAAATGAGAATAACTGTACCTGCCACCTAGGATTGTTATGAGACTATAAACGAGTTAGCACGTGTTCAGCACCTAGAAAAGCCCCTGACAAAATAAGTGCTCAATATATTTTTGCTATCTTTATTAGTAAGTTCTATTCTTGAAAATCTCTTCATGTTGACATGTTCCTTATTTCACAGCAGTAGTATCACATTTCTTTATTGATATACAAATTAAATATCTATCTATCTATATCTGTCTATATCTATATCTATATCTATCTATATCTATATCTATATCATCTATATCTATATCTATCTACATCTATATACCTATATCTATCTAACTATCCATCATCTATCTAATCTATCTATCATCTATCTATCTATCTATCTATCTATCTATCTATCTATCTATCTATTCCCCTTTCTGCTTATATTCTTCTGTATGATGTTGTCTCTTGATCTTATTCTACTCAAATTCTTTTCATCATTATTTCTAATTTTCCTTCCTTTTACATATCTCATTACCTATTGACTTCTCAAGACTTACTGAGAAACTCTTATTTCTACAACTCATTTAATTGAGGAGGAAAAGGGATCAAAGATATTGAGTATCACACTGCAAATCAGGCTTACCTCATAGATAAACAATATAAGATTCGGGTTATTGATTTTTTTACATTAAATTGAATCTAGTCAAATGCCTATATTTTCAACATGATTATCTAAATAATTTAATTTAATGATTGCAGAAACTTCACTTTTTATTATTTATTACATTTTAGTGGCTTGATCTAGCATAATGTACTCATTATACTCTAGCTGTTAATATTCAAATTGTGGTACATGATGCATTAGTGTATTATGAAATCAATTTAATGGGTTAAGCCCAGTATTAAGAAACAGAGTAGAATACTATTGAATAGAGCAGAACACAGCATATTGCCATTACACATTGTAAGAGGGCATATTATTTTATGCAATACTTATTTTTTAAAATAAAATTTATTAGGGTAACATTGGTTAATAAAATTATATAGGTTTCTAGTGTACAATTTAATAATGTGTTATATTTATTTACACACAAAGTTAAATCTCCTTCTCTCACTATATATTTGGCTATATATATTTGGCTATATAACTATTTACTCTTATTTACCTCTGTCTTTCTCCCCTTTTCCTCTAGTAACCTAAACTTGTCTTTATCTACAATTTTTTTTCTGGTTTATTTGTGGCTTTCAGTTTTATATACCACATTATTTTAATTCCATTTTGATGCAGTGTGTGTGTGTGTGTGTGTGTGTGTGTGTGTGTGTGTGTGTCTGTGTATTAATTACTGTCGGGCATGGTCCAGAAATTTTTGGAAGACACTGGGATACACATTGTTGATAGCCTTGTAAAAATGGTAGATCAGGAAAACAATATTTTTGTGTTACATCGATTAGCATTGAAAACATAACAAGACACAGATCATTCTGCTTTAAGTTTCTGTGGCTACTTTAACTCAGTTAACTGTGATCTCTATGTATATTATAAAGGGTTTTATTTATCCATAGCAAGTTGATTAATTCCAAGCTAGCTTCTGGTTACCGCTGCCTGGACAAATTTTTCTTACCCTCTATTGTTCACTGTGTACTCAAAGAATGCCAGTTCATTTGATATTGTTTACATCTTTAACATGATCCAAATAATATGAACTGGATTAATTTCCTGATTAAAACACTTTAATTTAAACTCTAAGTAGAAATAAGTTGGTTTTGAGGTCCTCCTCTCTTGATATTTCTCTGCTTACATTAGTACAATAATAAATGTAAGGTATATTCACTGAGACTTTATCATTGCTATCTGTCTGTTGATACAATATGTTGATAACTAAATACAAACCTTTAATGCCATCACTTTTCTTTTATGTAATTTAAAGTTCTGTTCTTAGAGGCATATTTTATATTTTATAATTCTATAAAATATAATTTTATATTTTATTATTGAGTCAAAATCTTTATAAAATTTCTCTTTTATCTATCTCTGATAATATATTTCTTATCTTGAAGTACATTTTCTTTGATATTAATATTGGTACACTAGATATTTTATGGTCATCATTAGCATAATATATCTTCTGCTAATCTTCTACCTTCACCTTATGTGTGTCTTCATATTTAAAGTTTATGTCTTTTAGACAGTCTGTGACTGGGTCTTATTTCTTATTATGTGTGATAATCTATGCCTTTTAATCAAAATTAAAAGTTCATTACCTTTGGCTTAGTTTTGATATCTTCTATTTAAATCTGAATACTTGTACTGTGTGTTTTTCCCTTCATCTCCTTTTTGTCCCTGAGTTTTTCATTTCTTGGCCTTTTTTGATTATTTTAGTATTTCAGATGAATTTAATTATCTATATTGAATTTTTAGCCAAAATTTTTATAATACTTTAGTGGTTGTTCTAGGAATCATGAAATGCATCTACTATCAAATATACCTAAACTTATCATATTTATATCCACAGTTTTAAAATATATGAAACTTACAACAGTATAATTACAGGCATCATCTCCCAAGCATTGGCTACTAATGTCATGTCTTCTAACTCTGAAAACAATATAAACCCCAATTACGATACAATACTTTCTGTTTTAAACAGTAATTTGTTTTTTCATTATGAGCAGAAAAAAAAATTAAGTAGTCCTTTACTATTTGCCACTCATTTTCCATTTTTGGAGATCTTAACTCTTTTTAGATTCTATATTTTTCTGAGGTATTTTGTATAATTTACCTTCAACTTGATTTTCTTATTTATTTATGGTAGAGTAGTTTTCTAGGAACAAATTCTCAGCTTTCATGTATTTGAAAATGTCTTAATTTCACATTTAGTTTCAAAGAATATTTTTGCTGGATATAGAATTTGGGAAAAACAAAAAAATTGTTTTTAATTGTTTTGAAGATGTCAGCTCCTTTTTTCTTCTTGCCTCTAGAAATTCTTTACCTGTATATGATTATTCTTTTTTCCCCATCTTCAAGTTTTTTTCTTTATTTTTACATTTAAGGGTTGACTATACTGTTTCTAGATGTTCTTTTCTTTGTTTTAACTTTCTTGAGATTCACTGAACTTGGATTTTTAAGTTGATGTTAATCACCATCACCAAATTTGGAAAATGTTTGACTATTATGATTTTTAAATTCTTTTTTTCTGACCCATTTTCTGCCTCTGGGACTCCAATTACATGTTTATGAGACCTTCTTATACTCTCTCATATACCAATGAGGTGCTGTTTATTATTATTAATCCATCTCTTTTTGTATCACTTCTTCAGCTTGATTAATTTCTAACAATCAGACTCCAGGTTCACTGACTCTCTTCTGCCATCTCTAATCTAACTTTAGTCCTACCTACTACAGCCTCCTTACTCTTAAAAATAACACATGAAATTGGCCATATATGTATTTACAAAGAAATGACATAATGATAAAGTGTTACCATCAAATGTTATATTACCACTGGATTCTCACCTCAGAATTATTGACTTTTTTTGGCTGGATAACAAGAGGACTGTCCTGTGCACTGTAAAAAATTCAGTGGCCCATCTGGCTTCTAGGTGCTAGATGTCTGTATCAACCCCTCCTTTTTTTTGGGACAGTCAAAAACGTATCCAGACATTACCAAATATCCTGTGTGGATAAAAATCTCCCTTGGTTAAGTATTACTACACAATATTTTTTTTCTTAATTTATTTCTATTCACAACTGTATATTCATTGAGAAAATGTTAGGTTTTCAAAAACAAGAGAAATTAAATCCTGTCATGAATGGAATATAATATTAATCAAAGGTAGAAGTTTGAATTACACATTTAAGGAACTTACTTGACTTACAGAACTATTTCTTATTAGGTAATTAACTCTGAAATGACTTGTGTTTGGTATGGAGTTAGAAAGCACATAACTGTATCCTTAAACCATAATCAATTTCAAATATGTGAAATGCAAAAATATTGCTAAATATACAAGTGCATTAAATTCACAACTTTTTTCTTAATAATCTGACTTTTAAAATTTAGTGCAAAGGAAATGTCAGGATGTCCAAACTTAGCATATGACCTTCTGTAAACTTCTGTGCTTGCTGCCAAGCTGTGCATCTGTGGATATGCCCAGATGGCTTTATTGTAGCTATTTAAACTGGGAATCTATAATAAGTCACCGCTTATTTAACCTACTTTTTCAAGATACTGAGCATACAAATTTGATTACAAATTCTAGGATTTTTGTCATCACGTATGCTTGTGTCTAGTGTGGGTGGGTGAGTGTGCATATACACTTTGTTTCTGGGAATGTGTATTATATCAGCTATCTCCCACTTTTGTCTATTTTGTCAGTATACATTTAAATTTGATTTTGTTAAGGGAAAGGACATTAACTGTTTTTTAAATCGAACACATTTCTGGTAACTAGAGTTTGTACGTGTGTGAGGCATGATATAGTTTATTGGTGGTATGATAACAGTAAAAAGAATGAAAAAGAATTAGCTTTAAATGACATAAATTGTATGCTACTAGATAAGGCAAAGAAAGAGAAAATTATGGGCAGAAATATGGTATTAGTTTTCTTTGTGATTGTACCATTAAAAACAAACCAATACCCCATTTTTTTTTAGAAAAAAGGTGAAATTAGCCTAAAGGTAATTAGCTTAATATAGTTATCTGCATTGCATTGTTTAATAACAGAGCATTCAGGAATTAGATGAAAGCAAGTGTGTGAATGTGTATAAATATATGTATGTATATATGTATGTATGTGTGACCTTTCTACTGTTTCTTGAAAATCTTCTATCAAATATCTATTAATCAGAAAATACAAACAGAATAAAATGTATACCAAAGACAATTTCAGTAATTGATTATTTTAAAGTTAATATAAAAAAATAAGTAAAATATACATTTTAGGTGACTACAGTTTAAAACTTTTATATAAATACTATTTATACAAACTAAAATTTATTTCAAAATAAAAAGAAAATATTGACTTTTGTGATTTTAAATAGGTTTTTTTGCCTCATGACTTATGTTTTATGTTCCATGTATGACTTGTGATAATGAATTTTAAAAAGTCATTTGCCAACCTATATGAGACAAATATGAGGTTACATAAAGACAAAGGTAGCTAAATAATTTTGGTGCAACATTATTAATATTCTATCAAAAATGTCATGTTCTAAAAATAATATATTGTCTCATTTAATACTCATGGTTAATAATAATAAAAAAACATATGACAAGATTTAATAATATCTCCCGAATAATCACAGAATGATGAGTAACATTTCTTATATTTACATACAGGCTTTTAAGAATTTCTCTTCCACAAAGTGTTATTTTTAATTTTTATTTTATTGTCTTTAAACAGAATCCTCCCTTCTAAATTATTATCAACACTGAACTGAGTCTGAAAGGCTACTCTAGTTTAGAGTAGAAACAGTCGAGATTAGATTTGTGTATTCTAGGTTCAAGTTACATTTTGCCACTTAACATCTAAGTAACTGATTCAGTGAGAACCTAACCTGCATCAGAAACTACTAGAGCATTTAAAACAAGAAGTCTTAAATTTGGGGACCTGGTTATATGAATGAAGAGGGAGATGTGGGGCCAAAAAGGGGAAATAAGATAACCTATGGATGAACACCAGAAGAAAGTTACTCAAAACCAAAGGCCGGAAGATCTAAGCGAAGGGGTAGTGCTACTAGAATGTAGAATCCAGATCACTCAGAAAATGTTGTAAAAGTGGTCCTATTTAGTGGCAGTTGGACCTATACAAGAGATGTACCAGGAAGTAGAAATAGAAGAAGAAAAAGGAGAGGCAGAGAAGGGGAGAAATAACACGGGTTCTCTCTTTCCTCCACTTTCCCAATTCTCAGTATTGCCTCATTGCCTAATCCCATTCAGAAGCCAGCTGACTGTGGAAGGTGGAAAATGTAGTCTGAAGGTCATCCCCTGTGATGGAGAGAACAGCGGAAGATAAAGGAGGGCTCTGTGGGAGAAGGATAGCATCTCTAATGTTCTTCTATCTGAAAAACAGGAATTATAATAACCATCTCAAAAGTTTACTGTAAAAACTAATTTAAAACAATAAAAGCATGGGCTTTGAAAAGAATTATACTAGTGAAAATTGTTATTGTTATTACAAGAACGAATCTAGTAATTTCAGATCTAAGTTTCTTCCTTTTGGTTACTTTAAAACTTTGGATATGAGACCCATCTGTGATCATCAATAAAAGTCCAAATTAGGGATTGGTATTTTTGATACTGAGAAATGTCAATAGAAATCTAATCATTTGAAACACAAAGTTTGAAATGATTTTCATTCCTAAAAAAAGTTTAAAGCTTTTTTTTTTCAGAATGTCAACATGAGGAGTTCTGTGGATCCACTCCCCAGGAAAACTGGTGAAATGATTAATAATTTAAAATCTCTATAAATGGTCCCAAGAATATACAACAAATAAGTACTTTTAAAGTACTAGTCTACTAAAACTTCCTAAGAACAATTAATGTCCATGTCATTTGAACCAGGTCCTTTACACTTCCTTTCCCAGCCCAGTGTAATGAAAATTCCAATCCAGGCAGCAGAAGCCAGGAAAATAGGACTTTATCTACCTCCAGCTCCCACTCAGGGGTGGGGCATCAGAATTTCATATTCTGTCACTCAGTTACCTGCTACAGAGGCTAAATTCCTAATGGTTGCAGCCAAGAGGCAGGGGCTTCCTTCTTTTGTCCAGCTCCCACTTGTAAAATTGAGGTTCAAGCTTGAGATAGGTGTGCTAAGACTACAGTGCCTTGTTCACTCTCACTGTCTTATTCATAAAGTAGAAGTTCTAAGTCATGACATGAAAGCTGAGAAGAGCATAAGTTGAAGCTACTACCACTCCCTCTGTTGAGCAACCATCTTTCAGACATATGTTCAGAAAGAAGTTCACTACTTTCCCTGACCCCAGTTTAAGAGTCATGGCTCAGGTACAAGTAGAAAGTCAGGCTATATCAGATAGCATGAAAATCTTCCCAAAAGAAATAACTCTATTGGAAACAATTTGTGTGGAAGTTAAGTCTATGGATGTTCTCAAAAACAATGGAGAGCGTGAGGAAAAACAATTAGGAAGAGAGAGGTAGTTTTATTGGAAATAATATGGAAGACCATAGGTCAGGTCAGCTAGTTCATAAGATAGAATCATGAAAAAAAAGATAGCTAACTTGAGTTCTGTTGCATGTCAGAATAAAGCTCAGAAATTATGCCTACAAATGAGCCAGATTTAAATGGGATCAGTCTATGGAACGATTTATGCCCAAGAACATTGTTGAAGACAGAACATTCAACTGATAATTAGTGTTGCTGATTTTCTGGGTGGGATCAGGAAAAGAGAAAGTCAAAGAGAGCCCTGGCAAAACTATTGTTATCCCACAGTGACCATTAATGCTTAGGGCTGCATCACTGAGAAACAACATCAGAGGCACCAACTTCTGGTGAAGCAGACTGCACTACAATAATCCAGCCAGTCAACAAACAAACAGGGAAGCAATAATAACAAGCCCAGGGTGGAAAGTGACTAGTACTTAGGTTTGCTATAGTATATTTTCTAAAACAAACATGTATGAAGCAAGCAAACAAACAGGAGATTCCAACATGGGAAAAAAAGACAACAGAAACTGTCTGTGAGAACAACTAAAAATCAGAAAACAGATTTTAAAGGAGCCATTAAAAATATTTTTGAAGAACTATAGGAAACTATGTATAAAAAAGTAAAGGAAGATCTGATAGAAAAATCTCATCAAATAGAGACCATCAATAATTAATGAGAAAAAATTATTAAAAAATAAAAAGAACCAAATAGAAATACTTGTTTTGAAAAGTACATAATTAAAATGAAAAAAAAAAAAATAGGTCACTAGAGTGGCTCAATAGTAGATTTAAACTTACAGGAGAATTGGTGAAATTTGAAGATAGACTGGTAGAGATTATGCAATCTGAAGAACAGAGAGAAAAAGGAATAAAGAAGTAAACAGAGCCTCAGAGAAATGTGGGACACTATTAAAAGCACCAACAATACTTAATGGAAATGCCAGAGAGAAAAGAGAGAAAGTAGAAGAAAAAGTATTCAAAGAAATAATGATTGAATACTTCTGAATTTTATAGAGACCATTAAGATCGTAAGAAGTATGGGTGAATATATGTAGATATTGGAACTCTCACACACTGTTGGTAGAAATATAAAATGGTGCA
The DNA here is from genome assembly GCA_030015415.1 of Cynopterus sphinx. Taxonomy (NCBI): domain Eukaryota; kingdom Metazoa; phylum Chordata; class Mammalia; order Chiroptera; family Pteropodidae; genus Cynopterus; species Cynopterus sphinx. The sequence goes on along the minus strand of CM057382.1, from coordinate 100,684,832 downwards.
GTCACTTTGTAAAATAGTGTTGCAGTTCGTCAAAATATTAAATATAGGGTTATCACATGGCCCAGAAATTTTATTCCTAGGTTTATACACAAGAGAAATAAAAACATATATCCACACAAAAATTTGTATACTAATGTTCATAGCAACATTATTCACAATATACAAAAGATGCAAACAACCCAAATACCCATCAACTAATGAATAAATAAACGGGTTTATGGCCTCAAATTTGAAGTATTCATACATACTACAACATGAATAAGAAAAGAGCCAGTCACAAAAGACCACATATTATATAACTTCACTTATTTAAAATGTCCAAAAAAGGGAAAATTATAAAGGCAGAAAGTAGATTACCTAGTACTGAGGGATGGTTGTTAAACATATTGTGTTGGTGTTATGGTAATGAAATATTTTAAAATTGGTCGTGCTGATAGATGTATAACTAACAACTATGTTAAATTCTAATACTGAGCTAAATACTAAAAAACATGAAATTTCATATATTTTAAATGGGTAAATTATATGGTCTGTGAATAAACTTGCTACCAGAAAAGATTAGAATTGGTCATGCTTCATAATTCTAAGGGAACTATAAACATAAAATAAAATAAAGTTATTACTACTGTTATTTTATTTTTGAAGCATAAACCCATTTCAAAGGGAAGAAGAACAGTGGCTACTTAGAGTTTTTTTAATTAAAGATACAAAATATATACTTTTGTGTACTTTGTTATTGATTTTTGTGTTTTTAGAACTAGACATTTTTTCTCTAAAAATGCAAATAATTGAATTTGATGTTTCTAATTTTTGCAGACATAAAGAAAATAGATACAATTCTCTAGGCAAGCTAATTTTTAGTTTTGATCTGTTTCTCTGAATTTCGGGAAATGTTTTCTTGCCTCATAGCAAGGCAGTATATTCACCAAGAGATAGATTTAATTTGTGTTTTCTGGCTGTCATATTTATATGTCCTAATGTTAACATCTCTTAAGTAGAGTTTATTTTGCAGAGAATCTGTTTATCTAGCATTTGTACATATAAAAATATGGATGTAATAAGAATGCATAAATTGCAAATGCATAGAGATTAACTGAATATTTGGACATGTCTCAAAACAGTAGGGCAATTTGATCCTTATAATCCAGTTTACTTATTTTTTTCCTGAGAGAAAAGGGCATGCTTATCTAGGATTTATTTCATCTTCAATTTTCACATGACAAAATTTACTTTTAAGTTTAAAATGATGTTGTTTCAGTCCCATGTGTCTGAGTATGATGAGAGTTAGAAAAGCAGACAGAACTGCAAACGTCTAATCTTGGCATGGCATTTGCTTTCCATTTTCTTTAGTGTGCACTGGTGGGATATTACTGAATGTTAAAACAGTGGCAGAATCACTAGCGTGTAAGGTTTTTTTTTTTTTTTTTTTTGTCTATGTAGAGAGGGAAGTGAATTTGAAATCCATTGAAGTTTATCTATTTTTGAAATTATTGCTGATTAGTTTTTATTTCTTTTTATCATTAAGTTTTCTCTTTGGCTGTATACAGCCTGAAGAGCACTGAATTGTCAGCTCACTTAACAGATGTGTGTACAAATATACTATTTCTCCTACGTGAAGGATATGAATTTCTAACTTTGTATTTTGTGACTGCATTGCATTCTTGTCAAGTTATAAGATTGGCCCATGAGGAAATATCACTTAGTGACATTACACTCTCTTCTTTCTCTTTCTTCATAAACTCTTTTTTTAATCACTTAAGCTGAACAAGTGCTGCATCAGTTTCTCATGTGACCCACCTCATATAAATTCTTTTTTATTGGAATTGGATTTTTTCCTCTGTTTTTAAAGCTCTGAGTCTACCAAATTTATAACAATACTTGCTATTATGAAAAAAAAAGAAAGAACTTGAGTCTGCTTCTCTTTTCTACTTGTCCAAATGGTCTGATCTAAAAACCAGAAGCTTAGCTCACATATTTTTTGATCTCTCAGTTACTTTTGATATTCTTGTCCACCTTTTTTTTTCTTGAAATAATTGACTCACACTTTTGAAATAACTCTCATAAGCTCTTTTGGTTTTCCAATTACACCATACAATTTTTAGGAAAGGAATCACATCATAGAAATCCAGTTTTTTTCCACATATATTTATTGAGAGCTTACTATGTGCCAGGCATTCTTTTACATGTTTAGGTTATATCAGTGAACAAAGAAAATATCTCTGAGTTTGCAGAGATTCTATTCTTGCAAGGACAGACACATAATACATAACAAACAAAATAAAGCAATAAATCATATGTCTAGACTTTCACATGCCATGAAAAAAGAAGACTGACATTGTAGAATATGTAGGGTGATTCAGTATAAACAATAAATCTCAATATTGTTCTCAATATCTAGCTTAATGATTTTCACATGTCTTGTAAAATACATGAAAGTAGAATCAATAAATAACTTTACAAAAATTTTCTTTGTGATTTCTCCTCTCAGAACCCATTTTTCACTGAGCCCACATCACACAAATAATATGGATGTAAATATAGACATACATATATACATAGACATAGAGATACAGACATTTGAAATTCTTAGCACATTTTCATTTGTTCTAACAGTATACAATGATATATACTTATATTGACCCCATCTATTTTAGGAGATGAAACATCCTTTTATTTCCTATAGGATTGATTTAATTATTAGACTTAAAGTAACAAGTGAAAGAATAGAAATCCATATAGTAAAGTTCTTAAACGATAAAGAACATCTGCAAGCCACAAAACTGGAAGAGGAAAGAGAAGAGACAAACAATTGTGGGCCAAAAAGAAAATTATTTTAACTTTTCTAGGAGTATATGACTACTCACTAGTTAATGTACAAGTCCCTGTAGGTAATATGCATTTACATATTTGGTATCACTCAATGACCACAAAATAATAGGCACTCAATGAATTATAATTTATAAAAATCTATCATTGGTTAAGGAATCCAAAATGGAAGAGTCTCTGATTCTTTGAAGATAGAAATTGTCATTTATTAAATCTCCACTATAATAAATAAAATGTTTCTATGTATCAGAAGGAGCATATAAAAAACACAATATTATAGGAGTAGATCACCTAAACAGGTGCAAAAACACATTTCACTCTGAGAAAAATTACTTCATTCTGTTTAATTATAGCTCAAAAATAAATTATTAATTCTTTAGTGCTTATATCCCCTTTACATTATTAATGTATTTTCAACAAATCTCAAAAAAGTGATTTAAGAGGTAATATTAAGCATTGTGGTTGAGCTCAGATGTTACAGGTGCAAATTATTTGATCTATGTGTTTTATATTTCAAAAAGATGACAACGGTGATAACTGGATTTAGATTATGTTAGAATGAAGGTTACTTTGGTCATTAACTTCATGATTTTTGACACTTTTTTACAATGCAATCTACCTATGCCACAGATCTCTCATCTCTAAATCGGGATAATAAAAATTATTTTTATATGATTGGCATGAGTTCCAAGTAAATAAATGTGTGTAAAACACTTAGAAGAGTGTCTTCCACTTTGCACATTGTAAATAAAGGCTAAATAATTAGTAATTGAAGATGTCAGGACAATGACCTTTACCTATAATTTCTGGAAAAATATTTACTTATCTCAATCATTAGAAACATTGTATTCTTTCTGCCTTCTTTTAGGAAACATATATAAATGTTGATTATTTAAAGACTTGCCTAGGTCAGCAATACTCTGATACCAAAACCAAGCAAGGATATCATAAAAAAAAATTACAGACCAATATCTCACATTAACATAGATACAGATTTTATCAACAAAATCTTAGGAAATTGAATTCAATAATACATTGAAAGAATTGTACACAAAAATCAAGTAGAATTTACTCCAAGAATGAAAGGATGGTTCAACATCCTTAAATCAATCAATGTGATGATCCATATTAACAAAATGAAAGATAAAAATTATATCTCAATAGAGGCAGATAAAGCATTTGACAAAATTCAACCTCTATTTATAATTTAAAATACCACCACAAAGTGGAGATAAAGGGAACATACCTCAACATAATAAAAGCTATTGATGAGAAGCCCATAACTAACTTCATACTCAATAATAAAATATTGAAATCTTTTTCTCTGAGATCAGGAATGAGACAAAAATTCTCACTTTTTCCACATTTATTCAACATAGTGTTAAAATCCTAGGCAGAAAATTGTCAAGAAAAGAAAGAAAACACATCTAAATCAGAAAGGAGGAAGCAAAACCCATTATTTGTAGATGACATAATATTATATATAGAAAATTCTAAAGATGCCACCAAAACTGTTAGAAGTGATAAACAATTCAGCAAAGTTGCAGGATACAAAATCAATATATAAAAATCCATTGCAATTCTATACACTAATAATGAACTATCAGAAAGAGCAATCCCATTTAAAATGGCATCAAAAAAATTTAATTAAGGTGTTGATTGACTTGTACACTGTAAACCATAAGACAGTGATGAAAAAAATGAAGATACAAATATGTAGAAAGATATTTCATGCTCACAGATTGGAAGAATTAACATTGTTAAAATGTTCATAGTACCCAAAGTAATCTACGGATTCAATGCAATTCCTATCAAAATTCCAATTGCAATTTTCACTGAAATAGAACAACCAATCGTAAAATTTGTGTAAAACTTTAAAAGACCCCAGAATACCAAAGCAATGGGAAAGAATAACAATGATGGATGCATCATGCTCCCTGATTTTAAACTACAAAGTTATGAAAATCAGAACAGTATTTAAGTTATGGTAATCAAACAATAAGTTATGGTAATTGAAATATAGTTCACTGGAATAGAATACAGAGCCCATAAATAAACCCACAAATATATGTTCAATTAATTATGACAGAGGAGTGAGACTATACAATGGGGAGAAAAAGTCTCTTCAATAAATGATAGTGGGAAAACTAGAAAGCTATGTGCAAAAATATGAAATTGGTCAATTATCTTGTACCATGAACAAAAACTAACTCAAACCAGATTAAAGATTTAAACATATGACCTGAAACTATATAACTCCTAGAAGAAAATAAGCATTGTGACATTGCCTACCATCTGTTAGAATGGCTGTTATCAAAAATGCACAAAATAACAAGTGTTAGAGATGAAGTAAAAAAAAAGAGAATGCTTGTGAACTGTTGGTGAGAGTATATATTGGTTCAGCCAGTATGGGAAACAATACTGAGGATCCTCAAAAAAATAAAAATAGAACTACCATGTGATCCAGGAAGTTCACTCCTGAGTATTTTTCCAAAGAAAATAAAAACAATTGAAAGATATTCATTGCAACATTGTTTACAGTAGCCAAGCTGAAGATATATATGCACTCACATATAATATGTACACACACACAATGGAATCAATGAAATATTATTTTCAGTCATAAAAGATAAGGAAATGTTGTTATTTGTGACAGTTGTGATGGACCCTGATAGTATTATGCTAAGAGAAAAAGTCAGACAGAGAAAGACAAATACTACATGACCTCAGTTACATGTGGAATCTAAAATAATTTTTAAAAAAACCGAGATCACAGATAGAGAATAAATTATTGGTTTCAAGAAGCAGAGAGTTGGGGCAAAGTGAAACAGAGGAAAGGGATTAAGGAGTACAAATTTCCAGTTATAAAATAAATAAGTTACAGTCTTCCTCAACCATCCCTAGGGGACTTATTGTTGGATTTCAGTTCTCACATATCTAAAGTCTCCCTAAATGGGATTTCTGAAAGGACTATTCACATATGTGTGCATGGCCTGCTTTGTTATTATCCTTAGGAAGTCTTCAGGATAAAGGGCCTTCACTGGGTTACAATTAAACTGAGAAAGTTACGTTTTTTTTTTTTTGGTTTTTTTTTTTTTTTTTTTTTTTTTTGCCTCTGTGGCCTGAAGAAATTATTTTGGTTGTGCTGTTAACAAGAGTGGAAATATGGTTTTATTTCCCTAGACAGACAAACAGACATTTCTATTTCTCAGCAAGCCTTTGATGTGTACATGATATGCCTGATTTTAAAACATATAAAAATAAATGTTGGGATCTAAATGGAGAAAACACCATTATATATTAGTATATTTCAATGACCTTTGAAAATAAAATGAATTACAAATAATATTTATGAATGTGGACTGCATTTTCCTTATTGAAGTCACAATATATCAGCACTTGATCATAAGGTATAGTGGTAATAATATGATCTTTTGTAAGTATACTTTTATGTGGATAAGATTTTTACATCTCTCAACTAAAAAGACATAATATGCAAAAAAGTACATTTAAAATGTACTTTAAACAATTTGAAAATATTTCATATTAAAAAGTTTTCTCTCACTTTTTGCTTTTCTCTTATAGAAGACAAACCTAATTATTTTTGTGAATGTTATTGCATATGGTTTCTCATTAAAAAACAACATTAGCTGTATGACTATGAGGAAATTATTTAACCTCTGAATCTTAGTTTTCTCAAATGTTAAATAAGGGGTCAACAGGTACACAGTCTCTCATAATTATTAGAATTAATTATATGTTAAGTTTTAGAAGAGTGGTGATAGTGATGATCACGATGATGATAATGATGGGGAGGATGCTAAGGTAAGGCATGTTTATAGTCATTGACTAAACATGTTATTGAAGAGGATTAATTGAACAATAGGAGATGAACTGCTACTGACTCACTATTGCCGATATTCTATAAACCCTCTTCTTGCCCTCCCCAAATGCTCCCCTTCATTCCCCTCCTCCATAAGTAACAATTATATTGAGATATAATACAAATTTTTTGACTATTTTTGAACATTATATATATGAAATTATACAGTATTCTTTTGTGTCCTACTACATTTTTCTCCAAGATTTTGGTTTGTTACATTTATTCTTGTTGTTTTGGTACCATAGTTTGTTCATTGCCATTTCTGTATAATTTCCTATGGCATAGACATTCTTAGTCATTTTCAAAGCATTCAGTTAATATCAAGATGAGTATGATACTGGAAAATTTACTCTCATTTCACAGCAAAGTAGGTCAGTGAGAATTGGCAATGATGAAAGGGAATGAAGAAAAAATATAATGTTTTCAAGAAAATCTGATTCTGTCTGTTAATTCGAACTGTTATAACAAGATACTAGACTGCATAGCTTAAACAACAAAAATTTACTTCTCACAGTTCGGAGTCTGAAAGTCTGAGATAACGTTGGCAGCATGGTTGGGTTCTGATGAGAGTCCTCTTCGCACATGGCAGAAAGAGAGGGGGAGAGAGAGAAGAGAGTCGCTCTTATATAGGCACTAATCCTTATGTCTCAAAGACCTTGATACCATCATATTTTTTCACAGAGGTAGTTAGGATATCAACATACGACTTTTGAGGGAACAACAGATATTTAGTTTATAACTGATTAGGATAAACTGTCAATTTTAATGGTTTTGGATTTCAACACATTTACTTACCTCATTCTATTTCATATATTTCTGGTCTTCTCAAGAATTGAATTACCCAATATAGCCAATAAAAATATAAAGGTGACATATATAGTTTTATTTCTCCCTCTCTCTTTTGTATATGTATAATAAGACATATTAAAATTATTTTTTATCTGCCATTTAAATTTAACTAGGGGTCTGTATTTTATCTGTATATCCTATGCACGGGATAAGATACACATACTAATGTGAATGTGTCATTCTTCTGAAGCACATATGAAATTAACTGAAGGTCTCTGTGTGCCATAAATTCATAGTTTAGCACCTTCCAAAATCCAAATTAAAAAAAGTTTAACAATTTTAGGTAGTAATCCTATTTTATACTGTATACCATTTTGGGAGGAAGGAAGAAAGGAAGGAAGAAAGAATTTTCATGAACAAACTAATAAGGAGACAAACCTGCTCATTGAAAAAAAAACATTAAAAAGTGACAGGAGGAATGGAAAAAAGGAAGAAACTTTATCAAAGAATCTAGCAATTCAAGACATATATCAAAATAAAGAACCTAAAAATGAAGATGCCATAGATAAAAAAAAAATAGAGTAAGCAGTTATTCCATTTAAGTGTGGAAGAACTTTTAGATAATAGTTTGTTATTGTTAAGAAAATATTTTAAAGGTTGGTGATGAAAAAAATGATGCTAACAAATGACTAAAAATGAAGAGAGGAAATGTATGAAGATTTCCTCTAAAGCAAAGAGACAAATTTGCCTATAATTAAATCATGTATTTGAAAGTAACATAATTTTACCCACATTTTTATCACACTATCTATTTTATTAATAGTTAAGAAAATCTTTTAAAAAATAGTATTCCTTGCAATGCTAATACTAAGTGAATTTTAGCCATTTCTTCTCTTTCAATTGAACCTTTTTTCTTGTATTAATTATAATAAAACGGGCCAAATTCAAATTACTACAGATAAAATGGTCAAATTTTATAATGTATTTTAATTGGAGTCTCCTAGTTTTTCTATAAGCAAATAAAGGTTTGTGGAAAGATACTAACCTAATTTTAATAATGATGCCTATTTCCTAGTAGTGGAAAGTAAAGTGACTATTTTAACTTTTCTTCCTTTTTCTTTTCATTCATTTAATTTGCCAAAATAAGCTTTTATTATTTTTACCAAATAATTTGATTTGTCTTGTGATAATAATTATCATGGAAAGAAATCTATTTTTTTAATTTTTATTATTTTATTATTATTAGCAATTAAGGACTTGCTCTGAAGACTGGAGGATAGAGAAAATTTTCAAAAAAAAGTTTTAAAAAGTAGGCATTTCATAATCTTTAAAAAATATGCTAAATCTACATTTGAATTGTTGTAAAATAATCAGGACAACAGCAAAAAAAAAAAATAATTTCAACATGGTTTCCTATTCGATTTTCTCTAGAAATACTAGATGTGTTTTCCCCTCAGATATAGATAAGCTATGATTGAATACTCTTTATGGAAGGAGGTTTAGTGTACACCACTTTTTGTGGAATCACAGATACTTTATAGAGAATAAAATGAACAGCATGGCTTCTATATGGATCATGGAAAGGGATTGTGGAAATATCTAATTAAGCATTATGGACACTAGCATGGGTTTTCTGTTTTTCTCAAAAAGTTTAAGGGTTTTGAATATTTTATTTGTTGATCAGATCCAGTTCTAAAATCTTGAAAAGATCTATAATCAAAGCTTAGTTATTTTTACCAACACCTCTTTTAAGTTTTAACCTGAAATAAAGGCTAGAACTGAAAAGGAAGTTTATTACCTGGAGTTATGTGAGCCTTCTGTCTTTCTTTGGGAATTGCCAAGAGTCTCATAACGAAAAAAGATAATGATTTTTTTAAACATGAAGATGCTTGCCTGTTAATTCAAGTGTTGATTTGTGATTTTTATATTTTGATTTTGATTTTTAAATATCATGGAGATGACAAGTTGGTGTGGGAATAGGGGGCTGTATAATATTCTCAATTTAATTAATTTATATTATCTCCAATTAAAAAAGAAAAGTTGGCTTTAAAAATTCCATACTAATGTCTATATTACAGATTTAGCCAAGAGGGAATTTTCCTGTGGGATATAGTAAATGCAAAATAATATTTTAAATTGTCCTTGCAGATGGCCCAGCAGAAGATTTTATTTCAGAGATTCCTGCTTGATTCTAGCTAGTTCAGGGTGGGCTGAGATAACCATGGAAGATGCAAATCTCCCTGTTCACATGGACTAGATAAGGGGTCAATAGCCACATCAAGATTTGAAGAGTTTGGAAGATAGCAGCTGTATCTGGTATCTACCAAATAGCATTTAGGAAGATTAAAATGGTGGACTATAAAATAAAAGTTAATTACTTAAGGGCCACCAGGGTAGTTAAGAAAATTATCATAAGCATTCACCACAACAAATTAGATCAAAAGAACAATTTAAAAAAAAAATTGGCTGTACAATGAAAGTCAATGTTTAAAAATTATTTTATTTATTTCATATATTTTTTTAAACATTTATAAAGGAAATCTCAGGCAATTATTTTCTGAACTTAAATCACTTTGACACTGTTTAAAATCTCTAGTTACCTGTCTTCTTCATACGAATGTTCATAAAAAATTATCCAAAGTTAAAAATATAGCAAAGTTTCACTGTGTCCTTGCAAAGCTTTCCAAGAGCATCATCCAAAAAATCTTCCTAAAGTAATCTGAAGCCAAAAGCATTTCTCCATTAATTAATTTTTTTGTTTGCTGTTTATTATGGTCCAATGCTTATAATGTTATGTGCTACCTGGAAGAACATTGATAATTTGCAAATATTATTTTCCTGGTAGAAATTCTAATAATTCTTTCTTGACTGAAAAGATAATCTCAAATATAATTTTGTAGTCAAGTTTGTGACCATATTTTATAATTCTACAACCTAATTTTAATATTCTTTATTGACTATGTAGTTTAGTTACTCAATTCTTTTTTTAAACCAACTTTGATGTTCTGCTGGTTGCTTCCTTAATGACTTAAATTTTTGACATTTGCATTTATGTTTTTGTATGAAAGTCATATTTGAAATACTTACACTGACCCTGTGAATTTGAGAGCATTGTGAATTTGGAACTCTGCTTTAGCCGTATATCCCTAGAAATGATATTATAGCCATCCTAGCACTTAGACTCTCAATAAATACTTATTTAAGAATGTGTCAATAATAATAAATGTACACATACAATATGGCAATAATTATATGCCTATATACATGTATATATAATATATAATAAAATATAATAAAATAAAATAATAATATATATAATATATAATATAACTGACCTACTTTGATACTTCAATACCTTTTTCCATATAGTTCTTTCATATCTATCTAAAAAAAAATACAGAAGTTTTCTCAGAAATATTTTTATTATATAATTAGTATCTTTTTTATAACTAAACTGAACTGCTCTCTTTTTCTTGATTATAATTAGCCTCTTCTCAAGACATAACATTTCCCAGTACATATCAAAATCCAAAGTGTAAAAAACCTGGTTTAGTCTCAACTTCTGCTGTTTCTTGGAAGATGCAGTAGACATACTTTTGACTATTCCTCACACTCACTCAGTATAGTGGAAAACCCTGGACATTATATATAAAACAAACATAGGATGACTCTGAAAGTTGAAGAAAAGACCAGTTAGGCACCTTAGAACCCAGACACCACAATGCAATGAGTTCCCCAGGGTTGTTTTTGTTGTTGTTGTTTTTTCTAATATTTCAGACTTGGAGGGCACAGTCAAAAAATCTATAAGAGGCTCCTTTTCCTCAACATAAAACCAGAAAAGGAGAAGCCTAGCAAGAAAGAAAACCTTACACAATAGCTGCTCTATTTCATTCAAACACCAAATAAGAAAATTTGGTGACTCTCCATCCATGCCAGCAAAGACCTAGTGGGGAGCCTGGATGTGAATTCACTCTAGGCTGTAACAAGGCACTACAACCCCCACCCCACCACCACCACCATCACTACCAACAACAACAACCAGGTTGGTATCAGAGAAAGCTGACTAAGTAGCCAGGATTTTCATCCCAACAGGGAAGTAACAATCCCTACTTCCCCTGCTTTTGGTGTAATTATACAACAGAGAATCTGGACTTCAATCCATACTTGTCTATGCCAAAGCGCCCATCCACACTCAAATGGTGTTATTCAGTGAACTTGAAGAATTGGTGAACTTAATGAACCACAGAGAAAATATAGAGTGAAGAAAATAATAAACAGAGCATCAGGGACCTGACAGACGTAATATTTGTGTCATGTAGGTTCCATAATGGAAGGAGAAAATTGACATGGCCCAAAACTTTTCATATTAGCAAAAGACAAAATACTACAGAGTCAAGAAGCTGAGAGACTCCACATTTCATAAATTGAAGTCATCCACATATAGAAAATTATAATAGATATCTTGAAAACAAAATAAAACAAACATAAAATGTATAAAATGTATTAAAAGCAGCAAGAGAGAAAGGACACCTTGCCTATAAAAAGAAACAATTTAATACACAGCAATTTAATTGACAACAATTTAATAGGTTTTTATATTTCTATTTTTAGAAGCAATATATTCAAAATTATGTTGAATTGTGACATCATCCTATTTTAGTTTGATAAAATGCAGTTATCAAATGCATCATCTTTGATAAATTCTATACACACTTATATCATTTACTAACTAATTATAAAATTTTGGATTGGTGTAGATATAAATCAAAAGTTAATATTTATGAAATTAATCTTTAATTTACAAAGAATTTACTCTTTAATATTTTATGCTCTAGATCAGTGCTATTCATATGGTAGACCTAGATATAATTGATATTTAAATTTTACTTAATTAAAATTAGATTAAAAGTTTAGTTCCTAAATTCTGCTAAACATATTACTAGTGTTTAGTGGACACATGTGGCTATTAGATAGCACAGTTCTAGCATACAGGTATAGGACATTTTAATCACTATAAAAAGCTCCATTAAAAGCTCAGATCTAAAATTTTTCAAGTATGACTCCCATTTTAAAATCTATATCCATAAATGTTTGAGAGAAAACATCTATTGTACAACTTTATCTACAGATTCAATGCAATTCCAATAAAAAACCCAGCAAGTTATTATTGTGGATATTGAAAAACTGATTCTAAAATCTATATGGAGATAAAAGACCAAGAATAGCCAAAACAATATTCAAAAAGAACAAGGTTGGAGAACTAGTACTACCTGACTTCAAGATTTACTGTACACTTATAGTAAGCAAGATAGAGTGGTATTGGTGAAAGACAAACACATCAATGGAATAGAGCACAGAAATGAAATGTAGAGGCCCACATAAATATAGTTAACTGATCTTTGATGAAATAGCAAAGACAGCCTTTTCAATGGTTCTGGAACAAGTAGACATCCACATGGGAAAAAAAAAAGCAAGAGAGAGAGAGAAAGAAAAAAAAAATCCAGAAATAGGCCTTACACTTTTCAAATAGATTAACTCAGAATGGATCAGAGACCTACATATAAAATGCAAAACTATGAAAGACCTACAAAGGAACAGGAGAAAATCTAGATGACCTTGGATATGGCATGACTTTTTAAATACAACATCTAAGTCACAATCTATAAAAGAATTGATAAGTTGGATTTCATCAAATAAAAAAATAAATAAAAATAAAACTCCTGCTCTGTGAAAGACAAAGTCAAGAGAATGAAAGACAAGCCACAAGACTGAGAGAAATTATTTGCAAAAGACACATCTAATAATGACTTATTTTAAATATACAAAGAACTCTTAAAATTTAACAATATAAAAACAAATGACCTGATTAAAAAATGGACCTAAAACATTAACAGATACCTCACCAAAGAAGATATGTGGATGACTAAAACCTACACATGGAAAGATGGCACAAATCACATTATCAGGAAAGTGCAAATGAAAACAATGTATACTACTATACATCTATTAGAATGACAAAAACCTAGTGGACTGACAACACCAAATGCTGATGAGCTTGGGCAACAATAAGAACTCATTTATTGCTGGTGGGAAGCCACCTTGGAAAACAATTTGTCAGTTTCTTACAAAACTAAACATATTCTTAACATATAATTCAGCAGTTTTGATCCTTGGTCTTTACCGAAAGGGGCTGAAAACTTATGTTCACATAAAAACATGCACCGAAATGTTTATAGTATCTTTATTCACAATTGTCAAACTTGAAAGCAATCACGATGTTCTGAATGGATAATAAACTGTGGTACATCCCCCAAAGCACTAGGAGATACATATTAATGAATTTGTTGAAAGGAATTGGCTTACATGACTGTGGGAACTGGCAGGCCAAGTCTGGAATTCATAGGGCAGGACAACAAGAAAAGAAGACTGAAACTCTTGGGCACAAACCAAAACTGTTATTCATAGGCATGATTCCTTCTTATTTGAGAAAGCCTTGCCTATGTTAAGGACTTTCAAATGATTAAATCAGGGCCACCCAGATTATCTAAGATACTCTTCTTTACTTAAAGCCAATTGATTATGAATTTTCATCACATCTACAAAACACTTTCATAGCAACACTTCGTTTACTGTTTAGATAATGGAAACTGAAACTAGCCAAAATGTAAAACTGACCATCACCATAAGGTTTATAAGTGCTGCTGGATTTTTAAAGATGACAGAGGAAAAAAGAATTTTGAATATTCCAGTTTCATCATGATCTTTAACCTATGGCTTAACACAATATTAAAATGAAACACTATAGAAATCCTTTTATTGTTCAGTAAAACTTTTATACCTTCAAAAAAAATTTCACAATGTAAAGAATTCTATCTCTATACTTCTGAATTTGTTATAAATACTAAAAAGATAAGCTTAATGTTTACCTATGTACGGTTATATCTCATTTCAAAATTCATTTTTTCTCCCACAAAGTTAATTTAAAATAAGACAATGTGTATTCTAAAATGTGTTTTTTTGTTGTTTTTGTTTGTTTGTTTGTTTGTTTTATAAAAATTGAAAAACAATTAGGGTATTTCTTATTTATTTTCAGACAAGGTTTATTTTTTATCTAGTTTGGCAAAAGCATAGACTGAACAAACCAAAATTTAAACATCAAGACCTGAGAAAATTGGGAACACAACCCAGAAATCTATTTTGTTTTCACAAAATGAAATTGTTTCTTAGAAATGGAGGTTCTGGTTAATCAATTTTTCATATAACTCTAATTTTTTAAACTCTAATGTTTCATTTCATTGCAGTCTCAATCCTAATGCTTTTTTCTTTAGAAGAAGCTCAAAGTGAATGAAAATATAAAGTTCAAAGTCTATTTTTTCAAAGTATTATCATTTTTAATAATGCTTTTGCTCTGTGACAATTTTTTTTGCGAATTTTATTGAAAATATAGGTGTTTAAAATATAGAGGACAATCTGATAATAGCTGGGGGGAAGAAGTTGGGAGACTGGGAGAAAGGGGTGAAAGGTTAAAGAAGTACAAATTAGTAGTAAGATGGTCATAGAGATAGGGAGCATGGCACAGGGAATACAGTTAGCATTAATGTAATGGCCAGATGTAGAGCCAGAGGAGAGAAAGAGCAGTCAGGGGGATCATTTTATAAATTATATAAATGCATAACCAACATACTGTATACTTGAAACTAATAAAATTTTTAAAAAGAAAAAAAAGAAAAGAAAAAAATATATAGGTATTTATCATCAATCACCTTTCTAATTATACACACAAAAAATGCTTTGAGAGAAATGAAAAGAGGAACAGATAAAAAGCAAATGAATGATAAAGAAAGCCAAGGTTATAAAATTTAGTCTAAGAGATTTGAGTTCTTATTAGTCATTCCCTGATGAAAACTATCAATAAAACTAGCTAACACTTTTTTGTAACTCAGTCTCTCATTTTCAAGGTATTAGAACTTTAAGTAGGAGAATATTTTTATCTAGATGAAAATACTGAGAATCTCATCATTCTGTCCAAGAATACTGTTGTTTTTCATAAATTTATCCTTTCAAAAGAACAGTGTTAAAGCAACTTCCTTGTTTAATTGGCTTACTTAAGTCCATTGCTTAGTGAGGTACATCAGGCAAATACACATTTCCTAACATCAAAAAATCTCAGTTCAGCAACACAGGTAGAAAACTATATACTTAGAATAATATGATAGGAAAAGAACATAGTACTATGAAAATCAATAAAAAAGACCCTCATAGTTTCAGAGGGAGGAGTGGGTAAATTTGATGAGAAAGATGTCCATTGAAAATGTTTATGCTGAGTCTTAAATTTTAAAGAAAAGTATAAAGTATTTGCTGAGGCAAAGGTGTGCTAAACCAGAGTGAGTCTGGGAAGGGAAGAGAGTTTCTGATGTAGAAAAAAATTATACAAAGGAAAAGTACAGGGAAGAATAGAGTATATTTCCAAAAAGAGGATATTTCTGTGATTGGAATATAGAACCTGGAAGAGTAGTCCTCTTCCTCCTACTTGATGGACTCAGAATGAAATAAGGCCATAAAGTAGTAAATGATCCTGTATGTTTTCACAGGTAATTTATAGTTTTATGTTAAATGTGATTTATTAAATTTGCAATGCTTATGAGACATCCATCTATATCCTGGCCTCTCAGATCTAGTATGTCCTCACTTCTAATAATCTTTTCATCCACATAATTTCATATATATATATATATATATATATGTGTGTGTGTGTGTGTGTGTGTGTGTGTAAATATATATATATATATATATATATATATATATATATATATATATATATATTCCCATAGTAATGCCTTAGACCAGAAGTGCCCAACTCCTCCTCCCCCCACCTCCCACCTCTGGGCCACACAACAGGAGGTGAGCAGCCAGTGAACCAGGAAGTTTCATTTGTATTCACAGCTGCTCCCCAGTGCTAGCATCACCACCTCAGCTCTACCTCAGATCATCAGGCATTAGGACACTTGTCCCAGGAGCCAAAAAGGTTGGAGATCGCTGCCGCAGACCATGTCATAAACAACTAAAGTATTTGAGATTCACTTCCAATCTTTGAGTTCTCCATCACCCACTTTTTATTCCATTTACTCCATTACTCTTAAAAAATACATTTAAACTTTATTCAGAAATCCAATTCATTAACCCTATTTTTTCTCTATTATCTTACCTTTATTTTATTGCACCCTAGATTATTGTGCAGTATTATAATTGTGCAATATTATTATAAATTGTTCTAGTTCCATTGCATTCTTCTCTTTTTATGGTAGAGTAGTTTAAGTTGTACTATAGTAACAAAAACCCTCAACCTATCTCTTATTTTTTGGCTCTTATCCTTAGCTCAAATAATAATACACAAATCAAGCAAGCAAAAATTTATTCCCTGCAATGATTACATTTCTTTCACAGGTCTTTCAGTATTCTGATCCATATCTCTTTACTTCAAAACTCAAACTGGCAAAATCTTCAATAGCTATAGTAAAGAGGATGTGAAATTATTCTATGGCCCTTAGAGCTTCTTTCAAAGGTAATATATGTTAAATTTTCTTACATGTCTGGAAAAAGACAAGTCACATAATTATGCTCATTTTTAAAGAATAGGAAAATGCAATCTTATTAGTTACCTGAGAGGCAAGAAAATTGGAATATTTACTAAAAGCTCTAATAATTATCATTCCTGACCAATTCTAGCTCTGCTTAAACCTAGCTAGCTGTGTTTTCTTTATCTTCACCTTAGCAGCTGAAATTTTCTAAAAAACAGAAATCCCCAAAATATTTATTTCTCTCTCTTAAAATTATGCCAATAAACACCAAATAGGAACTTAACATTGCCCAGTAATCCTGCTGCAGTTTCCTAAATTATATAATTTTCCATTCTACAAAGTAAATATTTCAAACACTCTTATCACTCTTAAAAACCCAACCTCTCTAACCTCACTCTGATGATGCTCTATATAAACAGAAATTATAAGTGATCATTGAGGAATAAATTAATATTTCTACATTCATATCTACTAATCTGCCATTTATATCCCATTCTCCTGTTACAATAAATGACTCATCTATTTATGTATCCATCAAATCCCAAACCCTTCATCTGTGTCATGGGTCCTGTCATTCAAGTCTTATGAAGAGATAGTCTTCATTATCTTTTTCTTATCAGTTTCTCTTTTTCTTCTGGATCATCCCCCAATGTACATAAATATCTCAGTAGGTCCCATATTTAAAATAATATTAAACACACACACACACACACACACAAACACACACATACCCTCTCTTTCTCTCTCTCTCTCTCTCTCTCTCTCTCTCTCTCATCCACAACTGTTTCTTGGTCCAGTGATTATCTCCAAAATTAAATGAATTTTTTAGCTTCGCTTCACTGAAAAACTCTCTGAACAGTTTTGTCTAGTTGACTGCCCTCTCTCTTGCTTGCTTTCTATTCTCTTGTTACTCCATTAACTGTTGATATCACAGTGTATGCCTTTAAATACATACACTAAGCAGATTTTTAAAACTATATTCAGTTTTGAACATAATACTTGTTTATCCAGCTTGACATGTCCATTTGATTGTCTCTAATAAAATGTTTTCATTGAAAATTGTGTAAATTATTATTATTCATGGAGTTGTCTAAAGTGGACAAATCCATAAAAGACCCTTTGATATCTAGCACTCTGTAATCTACCTACTGGCCAGTTATTATTTTTGTCTCCATAAATAACAGCGCTATTTATGTAATCACTGAAATCTAACACTGTTTTTTTTTCTCATTTTATCACCATCCCAAATCAATTCACCAGAAAGCCTTCATTACTTGATTCTGAGCTATATCTATAATTTGGCTACTTTAGAGCATTCCATTGTAGTACTCTCGTCTAAGACTCAATCGTTATTTAACTGACTTAGTGCAATAATCACTTCATATAATCCCCTTGCCTCCAATATCATTCCCTATAACAAAGCCAGATAAATTAAAAAAAAAATAATCTGTCATTCTTCTGTTAATATTCTGTAATATTTTCCATTTTATTTTCAATAAAATTCTAATTCTAATAGTTGCCTACTTTTCTCACCATATTCTTCTTTTGTAATTAATAGAATCTCGGCCTAAATGACCAAACCTATTCCTAATACAGAGGAGAGTGACATGATCTAAAAATAAAACTCTTGAAACATATTTGGAAATACATTTTTCCACTAGTTTTTAGGCATTCATTTTTCAGAGATTTTAAATTTATAATTAACTGTATTTTATGTCCTCATTTTGCTTTTCTCTAGTTCCACTTCTGGCTCAGGAAAAAATAAATGTCTAGATAAGTTCTTTATCTAAAATACCAACATACTTTCTTAATATGGAAATTACTATTATTGACAGAAAGAAAAGGAAGGTAGGAAGGGCTAAATATATTACTACAATATGAAGTTTTTTTTTAAATAATGTGGCAATAAAGTCTAACATTTTCTCCAATGGAGACAGGACAGAGAGGGACAAGGAGAAAGAGGGGCCAGCAGAGGAAAAAGGACAATGTTACTGACAGTAGCAACATATATATTGAAAAGTAGCAATGATGGGTCTGAAGAAAAAAAAGAAAATTTCATTTTCTCTGTCTCCTTACATTCCAGAGTCCTGGGTACTCAAAAGAAACTGATGAAATTGAACCTGTGATTTAGCATAATCATATCTATGCCATTATTTTCATCTCTCTTCCCTTTGTTCCTTAGAGAGAAATCAATTAGCAGGAAACCTGAGTATCATCTTAATTGGGTAGATCGAGCATGCCTGGAAGTAATGATGCCAGAATGTACAGTAGTTTATTGGCTCCTTCTTTGTAATAAAGCTGTCAGAGCTGACATCCCCAGGATTCATGGTTCTTTCTTCCTCCGCCTTGAGCAGTGGTGAGGGGATTATGCAGATGAGTCACAACACTGTGTCCATCTAGGAGTCCTTGCCTTGTGTGCTTGGCATACTCTGAATTTGTTTCTATTCCTCTGAATACCCACAGCTCAGAACTGTGTCTAGTGGATAAACACCTAACAAAGCTGTTTAGCAGCTCCACTAAATGTTTCTGGCAGGCACAAACTTTTGAGTGAATACAAGAAAGATTCCTTTCCTACTCCATTCTTCTATTTGTCCTTATTTGAATATCTTTCTGTGTACGTCTCTTTTTCTCTTCCTGTTTCTGTCTTTCTTCTCTCTGTGCTTTAAGTCCCTGTTTCTTATTCCATCTCTCTGAACACTTGAGGGTTTATTTAGATTACATATAAACATCAAGATAATTTCTTAGAATTCCTTTCCATAATGTGAGAAATTATCTTTTCTAGTCTTGCTAGCTCAGAGAAAGCAGAGAAGAGAGATATCAAGAATGGAGAGTGAGTTAGCCACCAATTATTAGTCAGTTTCAGGTCCCAAAAGGCCTTTTAAACTGTAGTTGGAGTTTAAATTTTATTCCAAGTGTGATGGAATAATCTATATAGGGTTTTGAGCACAAAAAAAAATTTCCAATTTGATTTGTATTTTTAAATATCAAGTTTTAGTTTCAAGTGTGTCTACAGTGGGTAGAGGGTAAGACTGAAAGGAGAGAGATAAGCTAGAATGCTAATGCAGAAGTCCAACATCTACAAGATCGTGGCTAGAACTAAGGTCCTATTCTTTTTGCCAATCTGTCTTGTCTTTGCTTAGTTTTAAGTAGTTAAATGTCTTACAGGTAATTTTTTTTCTTCTCTTTTGAGAAGAGAAGCCACTATAATTAGGTATTAAACACTGTCTTCTTTATTTTCCCATTATTTCACTGTGGACAGTTCAGATATTTTTTCCCAGGTTTCTCCAGGTGAGAGCTCACTGGAATACTTAAATCTGCAACAATTTCCTCAGCATCTCTTAGAGATGGTAAAGAGTTATATAAACTAAATCATTCCTTAAAAACAAGAACTTTAGCTTAAAGGAGGTTCTCAAGTTTTCCCCCAAAAGAATCAAAGTTGGAGTCAAACTATTCAGTCTAAATTTGTATTTAATCTTTATTTTACATTAGAATTAATCACTATAAATCTCCACCCAACCCCCATGTCTATAACACCAGCCTATGGAGAAATGAGATCTTAGGGCTTTTTCTGTAGCAGTTTTGCCTGGGTGAGTCATTCAGTGGCATTCTGTCAATTTCCCTTTTTATTCTAACTGAGAAATAAAGGCATTATTCTATTCACATGTTCTCCAGTATATTATTTTTAACACTCCTGGAAATAACAACATACCAAGTACACATGCATATAAAATTATAGTTCTGCTCTACGCCTCTCACTACCAAGTCCCCTAATCTACTATTTAGAAAAGTTGTGAACTAATGAAATATTTAAATGGTCATAAAATATAATATTTCAATAATCTGTTGTTTCATGCTGAGATGTCAGAAATTTTTAAATTTTCTTTTCAATCAAGCCCTTTTTAAATATTGAACTATGTACCAAAAATGACCTAATTATATGTATCTCCATTTAAAACTAATAAAGTCTTACACTTTAAGGTTTTTATTAAAAATATATTTATACATATTATTAAACATATGTTTAATATAAACATATGTTTATATTATTAAACATAAAACTGTCATATTTTTCTAGGCCAAAACTATTTTGATATTGACAACTTGATTTAAATATATTAACTGATTTGAAGACACATATAGGGAGCACTACTCATAGGCCCAATTTAAGATTTTATGTAAGCTTATAGAAAATATACAATAAAAGATGCTTTAGGGTAAATATAGAATTCTATCAATGTATATAATATCCCTAACTATAATTGATGAATTTTTCCTAACATCTAAAAATAATATCCCTACTCTGAATATCTCTTAAATCTTAGAATCAGCAGAGTTTGATCTTTTTTTTTCCTTGTGTTTCCTTCTCAAATTCAACTACTGCTCTTCACTATGTATCTATCACTAGCCTTGTCCATCTTCCCAAGCCAAACACTGTAATTATGTAATTCATCCTTTAGATTTTCTACAGGTATTTTAAATTGAATATATGCCGGATAACATTTTTCTCTTCCACCATAATTTCTGCCATATTTGTTAAGCCTTGGGAGGTGACATAACTAAACACAGGATCCAAAGACAAGGAATCTTGATGTAAATCTTGGATTCTCTTTTCTTGATTTCCACTTTCAGTAAGTCAACAAAATATGTTGATCGTACCTCACAAATGTATCTGAATTACTGACTCTCTCTTTTATATTCAGTGATTTCTGCCTCAGTTTAGGCCCTCATACATTTTTATGTTGTTGAAAACGATTCCTAGTAGTTTTCCCTGACACTAGTTTTTTCCTCTTTTGGTAAATTAGCTAAATGAGTATCTCTTATATGACAAAGATAAAGTTGACGCTATCAATTCCATGGTCAAAACTTTCTACTGACACTATCTTTTTAAAAAAAATTTAATGACATATAATTGGCATATAACGTTAGTTTCAAGTGTACAACATAATTACTCAACATTTGTATGACCACAACAGTAAGTCCAGTAAACATCCATTACCACACAGTCACAATTCTTTTTCTTGTGATGGAAACTTTTAAATCTACATTTTTTAGCAACTTTTGAATATAAAGGTGTAATATAAAGCCTGACAATTTGTTTTTGTAACACAAGTGCCTGAGTTAAGTTTGGATTGCCAAGGCACCCACTTCAAATGTGGCTATCTCATTTTGATTCTGAGGGTATTTCCAAGAGGTTGGTAGGGCCAGGGAATATATGCTCTAAGAAGCTTTCTCTTTGACATTTGTGTTGGAGCTAATCTTAATAAGCATAGATTATATGAATTGATAGACTACATTATATAGAACTACTATTCTCAACACACTTAAAGTAATAATATCCCTACATAGAGCATGATTTTTCAAAGCATTTTCATACATATCCATTGCTTCTGTGCTATAGTCTTTTTATCTCTAAAATAGCACTAATGATAACAGTGACTTGTACCAGATGACCCAGTCAGTAAGTGGAAGAGTCAAGTCTTACAAGTGCAAAGTCCATGATCTTACTTCCAACAAAAGGTGAATAAAAACAATGGCAGCCTCGTGACTGGATAAAGAGCCAGGGCACCTCCCCCAGTTGGGGCTCCCTTGATTTAGAGATCTTGATTTAATTTGATAATTGGCTACTGGGAAACTTACTTTTTCTCTTCTCAACACTTTAAATTCCTTCTCCTATGTCCTAAAGTCACCAGTAAAGAGTGAGCCCACAGAACCATAGGCCCTCACTCTCAACCTCAATGAAAACAGAATCTCAGATCCTTGTGCATTCTTTATCTTTACCTAGCACCTCACTGTGTGGCCTCAGGTGTGCAATGTAATTTTCAGATCCTGTAAATACTAAACCTTTTTTTTTTTTTTTAATGTTCCTGGTGGTTACTGCCATGGGGAATCTTGCAATTATAAAAACTGCAAGGGCTTGTCCAACCACTATATTGATCATTGATAGGCTGTGACACTGCACAAACAGCAGTTTTTTTGTTTGTTTGTTTTTGTAGCAGACACAAAGCTTTCTTTATTTCTTTCATACATTAGAAACATTGTCTATTACAGTTCAGCTTCCCTGGGGTCCATATTAAATAGTAAAATGCCAAGAGCATAGGCAAACTAGGTTGAAAGAAGTCCTTCATAAAAAGACACTAAGTGAAAGACATTAACCACCCCACTAGAGAAACTGCGGACCCCATGCAGGTTCCTGAGAAATAAGGTCATTCCAGTTTATGTACTGAAGCAGTAGTCTCAACCTTTTTGGCACCATGGACCAGTGCTCTTATGAGAATCTAATGCTTGATGATCTGAGGTGGAGCTGAGATGGTGATATTAGTGCCAGGGGGCGACTACAAATACAGATGAAGCTTCATTGGCTCACCCTCTGTTTTGTAGCGCAGTTCCTAATGGGCCCGGGGATTGGGGACCTGTGCCCTGAAGAGCTAATGACAAGCAAGGTCTTTAATGAATGATTATTAATAAAATCTTAATAGAGAGCTAATTTGTTTTGGGAGAAGCTCTTTTAATAGTTAGAGATTTCTTCTTAACCGAAGTTTCTCTTTGAAATTAAAAGGCCCTAGCCACACCTATTGTTTCCAGTTCTACATTAGTCAGACATTTTTCTGGAAGGTACCATAGCTGGTAAACAGTCATATCCTCTGATCAATCAGAATATATTCTGGTGGGATTCTAGACCTTCAGTTTAATCCAGGCAAATAAGCAGAGTTAGAAGGTCACAGAGAGCCTTGGGTACATGGAGGTAAGTCATCCTGTAAAGCAGCTAGACAGCTGATCTGCAGGGGAGGAGTGTGATAGTATCTCTGACCCTTCCAGGCATACAGTGGCTAGCCCTGATGTCCAAACAAAGCAGTCATTATTAAGGAAATAAGCTTATTTGGAGGCCATTCTTTCCTCTGATAGGTTTACCAGAAAACTCAAGAAAACATCTTGGTGAGTACTGCTAGCTCTCTTAAAAATAAAATCTCTACTTGTCTCAAGCTATGAGAATGTCACCATTTTTGGCTAATTTACCATACCTTGTTTTGGGGATACACTGATATTCTCTTAATTACTGTCACATGTTAAGTTTATTAGTATTATTATTGTTATTATCTTTAATTTTCTTATATCTTATTCTTTTTATATATTTTTTCTGCCTATTGACACTGCAATTATTCATCATAATTCATTGGTAATTCTATATTACCCTTCTCTCAGAACAAAGTTAAAACTTCACCTCCAAAAGCAGTTCTATTTTTTGTATTACCGAAATATGATGTATTATAAGCTATTTTACTAATCTGTGTCTCCAATTTTGGCAAAACTCTAATACAATGCATATTAGCTTCTCAAAAAATGTTTAGCAAATATAAAGTTCCCAAATATCAATATTTTAGAAGGTATGCTTAAGACAGTCTAACTCCTCTATGAATCTAAGCCTACTTCCAGGTTAAAAAATGATTTATTTATAATTAAGAATCAGTATTAGATAAGGTGAGGTTGGTTAGAAAACTATAATCTGTTTTAAAAACAATAATCATGTAAATATTAAATTAAATAATTACTTGTATATTTCTCAATACAATGATGGAGAATATTTGTTTTAATGTATAAACATAACTGAAAAAAAGTTATTGAAATCCCCATCTCCTTTTAGAAAGTAAAATTTGAGATAAGGAAAGTTATGATTTTTTTTCTGTATTAGATAACCATAAATACACCTAAAGATGTGATTTTACTAAAATAAGGTTTTTTTTCATTTATATTATTCTGCTGAAAAGAGAGATTAAATGAATCAGAAATTCTAATTTTGTATGATTAAAAAAATGCCTAATGTTCTAAAAAAAGGAATAAGCCTGGATGTTGTTTGTTTTAAATTTATTTTACTTGATTTTTTTTTTCAATATAAGAAGGACTAATACTTATTATAATGAACCTATACACAGGCCTTGTAAAGATCCCTGTGCATGTGATTGTGGGTTGGGTGTCCATTCAATTTTTTTAAAATCTCTTTTAGAACCTTCTTACAAGGAGAACAATAGAGTATAATGGGCTCGTTAAATAAAAACATATATATATTATATATATATATATATATAATATTCTCACAACATTGCTTTCTTATTTTCTCTAGTAATAGTTCTTTATGGATGAATAGTTAGATATGTCAAAACAAAAGATGTAAAATTCAAACTCAGTCTCCATACAAGTGGGAATGTATAGTTATTTATGAAAGTGAGAAAAATTACTGAAACAATAGCCTTCATTATAAACTTGCAATAAAAAGAAATAAAATTCAAGATTTCAAGATGCTCTATTAATACTTTGGAGCATATCATTAAATACATATTTCATTTTAATGCTAGATATATTCCCTCAAAGATGATTTATGGACATTTGATATTTTATACTTTGTCATTCTTTATGCCAACTCCAAATTTATATGCATATTTTTTGTTGGCATTTTTAATATTTCCTGGATCAGGGTTTCTTTACGATCAATGATATTTTATGTCCTATTTACAGAATAACTCAAATAATGAAAGCAACAAACGTATTCAACCAAAGGATGGGACACAGGGTAGATTTCTTAAATAAACTTAATCCGATAACATAAGTTTTCCTGACTGGGTTTCAGTTATAGCCTTTTACCAGATTTGGATTCCAATTACCAGAATCCAAAATGTAGGCTAATGAGAAACATAACCTTGGCCACAAAAATCTCAAACCTCAATGAAGTCAGCTTATGCTATAACTTTTTCACATAGATAATCACTATGGGTATTTTCCTCAGTGATTCTGGTCTAAGAAGCACAAGGACTAAAATAATAAAAAAGAAATTAATGACATAGAAAGTTTAAAAGAAAATGGGTCTAGTAATAAATTATATTCCTGGCTATTGGGGAAAAAATAATAAGTCTAATGACCTGATAATTAATTTAATTCATTTAGTAAGGTAGAAATCACAGATATACAAAATAAAAATTGTCAAAGGTGGAATACTATAAGAAGAAACAAAAGTTTTAATGATGTCTATTTTATAGAATATAGATGGAAAGCTAAAAGAAAATTTTACTTGAAAAATGTAATTTTCCAAAGACGACAATAGGAATCATAAACTAAAATACATTAATTTTATTGGAATAAATAGAAAAGGCTATCAAGAAATGACCCTGAAAACACTAGCTCCAGTTACTTTCATAGGAGAACTGAACTTTTAAAACTAGATAGTCCTAATGATAAATTGTTCCAAAGAATAAATAATGAAAGAAAACGTCTAAATTTATTTTAAAAGCAAGCATGTCACATGACCATCAGCAGATATTTGTGTCACAGGGAAAAATGAAAATTATTGAACAAACTCTTCTTTCATTTTCCTTTTAGACCTATTCTTTTATTTCCTACCTTTTATTGTTACCTTTGAGGACAATCCTTTGCCTCAATGGCAATGGAGCTCATTCCCATTTAAAATCAGAATTTTATCTAATGTTTTTCTTAAAGTTCTTCATGAAGTAAGCTTCAAGTTGTATAAATCATACACAAGAGCAATACAGAGATTTAGTTTAGAATTTAATTTTTATTTTAATTTTTGAACTTTTCTGAAGTTTACAAAATCTTCAAAATGATTAAGTAGAGGCAATAATAGCTAATTTTATTGCATTTATGGTTGCTATTGTTTTTTTTCTTAATGAAATAACTTTCATGATTGTTCAAAGGGATAATTTCAAGAAGCCAATCTTCCACTTTATTGCAGTAAATGGATTTTATCTAAATTTTCTCCCAGCATAAATACAAACTAAGTGAACTTTAATATATGAAAATAAAAAAGTTCCTATAATGAATTTATTTAATTTGTGATCTAGCTTTCTTTCAATTGACTGCACTATTTAAAATGGGGAAAATGTATGTGATGATATATTTAAAGAAAGGTATTAAGTTTATAATTTTGCTATGCTCTCCTTGAAAGGAAAAATATACACATTTGAGAGTATGTATTTAAAGAATTTTTGAAATAATTACATCTGTTAGAATAAAAGCTGTTGATTATTGTTTAGATCATTCTTTGGCTATGAGAAAGTGAGACTTTTAGAACTCACTATGTTTTGGTTTTATCTTGACAGAGTATCTAAATTTTAACATTAATCCAAATGTATTTTTTTCTCATTTTGACTGCCTGCTCCACTGCTACATTTTAGTTCAGATGCCTATTTTTATTAGGAAAAAAAAAAAACCCTCTAAAAAATGCTATGAATAATACTTCACAGAAAAATAATTAAAATTAGCTAGTGACATTCATAACCACTCATGTTAAAAGAAATATAAATCAAACCAATAAAAAAATTTTATTTGTGAGAACTGAAAAACTATTGTTTGAAATATTAATACTTTTAACACTGTGAGGTGATGAGAACCTTTATGCAAAAATTTGGAGATTTAATGGTACTATCTAGTAAATTTAAGATGTACTTGACCTTTGTCAAATAGATTCCAGTGTAAGAATTTGTTGCTTTTTCCAAGCACAAATCTGAGGCAGACTATATATTCGAACACCTTAATTTCAATATTATTTGTAATTAGAGAAAAATGGAGGCAACTTATGTTTCTATCAGTCTGAAATGTTTAAGGAATTAGAAACATACAAAAAAATGTATCTTTAAAAAACATAAGAAGAACAATCCAAATGTTTATTACAGGGAAACTCTTCAATAATTATGACATATGTATAAAATTAATTTCATTTTTTGGAAAACAAAATCATTTTGTTAATGTTGATTTGTAGAGTGTTCAAATATAAACTATAAAATGATAAAAAGGTGCTAAAGAGTATGAATAGTGTAAAAATATAAATGAAATATATTTATATGCTGGAATATGCAAACAAATAGTAGAGAAAGACATACAAAACTAGTAATAGGTGTTGCATAACACTAATGCAGTTGGGGGTAGTTGGAGATATTATGAGGTTTATTTTACTATCATTATTGATTATATTTTGTTTTTATTACCATGTAAATCATAATGTTCTTTTAAAATAAAGATGAATTAGGCCGCAAGATTTAATTGTGGATTTAATTCTTGTGATTGCTGTAGAGATGTCTTATTGATTTAATTTACATAAAATAATTTAAGTTTTCGAAGGGAAAAAGAGGAAAGGAAGGAAGGAGAAAGAGAAGAGTGAGGAAGATAGGAGAGGAAGGGAGGGTGAGAGAGAAAGAGAGGGAAGGAGTATAAGGGAGAGTGTGGAAGGGAGGAAGAGTGGGAGAGGAAGAAGGTGAGAAACAATAATAGGAGGGCAAGAGAGGCAGGAAAAAAAAGAAAGAAAGGAAGAAATGTAGGAGGAGGAAAAGAAAAAAGGAAGAACCTATATTCTTGACTTTTATGCTTCACCTTAAAAATTCTTATTATTGAGCAGGTGTTGGTGGAGTATAATATCTTGATTATATGATACTCCTTCCTAACGATAACAATAAACTCGATTAAATTTCTAAAAAATGTAGGAGACACTTATAACTCCATCTGTTATAACACATTGTTCTGTATTATATTTAAGACAATATACACAATGTGAATCATTAAATTTGGAAGATAATCTAAATTATAATATAAATTTAATAGTCATACCAATTTATAACTTTTAAGTCACTATTAACATTTGTCTAAAAATGACATAAGAAATTTCTTTCTAGGTTTAAAGGTAAGTTTTCCAACCATAAGATTATACTTTCCAGTAAATTATAGTATAAAGGTAGTGACTTTACACTTTTCCTGTATAAAAAGTTCACATTCTTTGATTTGGCTAATAGATATTATCGTAAAAGTAATTCTTTCCTGTTAAAAAAGTGATCAAATGTATTTACTAATAGTAACTGAAAAAAAAACCTTTATTTCTTGCTTAGATGACATTTTTGGTTTCTCTGATAGAATGACTATGTGTTTTTGTTTTTTTTCACCTAATGTGAGCGATAATTTGAAGTCAGAATATTAAACTTAATATATGCTAAAGACATGTGCATTCTTCATCCTGTTTTGATTTTAAGTGTTTTTCAAGAGTCAGACTAGGTGCTGTTTTAACGTACCTCTCCTGCCACTGCTTGTTTGAAATTCACATCCCAAAACAAAGCTTCCCTTTCATAAAGGTTGCAAACAAATATCGATATACTTCTTAAAAATTCTAATATTGGAGGCTTGAGATAATTCAACAGAAGACCATGTCTATCTGTAGAGCTTTAATATAATATTATGCTTTGATTTTTTAAATAAAGAAAAATAGAACACGTTATCAGCAGTAAATCTTTTTCTTTACACATATATCTATTTATATTCATTCTGCCCATCTGTGTAATAAAATATTTGCATGTATTCAAAGAATTTACTTACTTTTGGTGTTTAACATAACAATTTCTTCTTTTTGTATACTTTAAATTCAAGTCAAAGAGATAACTAAAATGTCTGCAGCTTTTGTGAGTTTGGTTACACACAAAAGATTTGTGATAGGAAGAGTGCAGGTCTGGGAAATATTAAAAAAAAGAATAAGACTGAAGGTAGAAACACACACACATAGCATCTAAGCATGTGTTTCTTACTGAAGAGGTATAATTTAATTTATTAGCAATCCAATGAAATTATAAATTAACCAATATGAGATGTGTAGAAAAAAATTCTATAATACCATTACTACAGGATTTTAAGATGTATCCATGCTACCACTTGAGTGAAAATACATAAATATACATGCGTGTATATATATATATATATATATATATATATATATATATATATATACATTTAAACTTTGGGATCACAATAAGTTGGTGCTTTGGAGTTTCCCTTGAAAATTGTCATATCTAAGCTATAAAGCTTTTGTTCATCAATATATTGGATTTAGTCTAAGGTACCTAACCTCTATTATTGATTTAAGCAACCTTCAAAAATCACTGCAGCTTGCCATAATTTGCATTTTGCTGTGTAACATCAGAAGAATTGACAATATTTGCTAAAGCTTGTGTAATTTTTCCAATAAAAACAAAAATAATTGTTCAGTTGTTCAGTGTCCATTTTTATTCATGTACCTCTGCTCCTCTAATCCTACTGGGTCAATTCCCTAAATTAACAATCTGCCTTGCTTCTATGAATTCCCTTCAACATGTTCAATGAACATCTAAAATGAGAGTGATGTTGCACTCAAAGTAGAGGTTTGCTATATGCCAAGTGTTAGCTTGCATATCCTATGCATGCTTTAAGATATCTTTCCACCTTGCTGTCATGTATTTATATGATAAAGTTTCCTTCTTTCAGACCAAATTTCATTGATGGAAATTAAAAACCAATACTGCTTTCTTATTGATTTTATCTTTTTTCCAAATTATTTAATGTATTTCTTATGACTCATTCTAATCACAATAAAATGAGGATGGGAGACAAAGCAGCTCAAGTGGAAAGGCTATAGCTGGAAATCTAGATGGCTACTTTTTATGAAAGAGGCTCAGGTATTGGATCTCAGAGAAAAGATAAAGTCACAAAAAAACTTGATTTCTTTACTAATGACACTGGAAATAGCATGTTTACTTGAATAGTTTTGCTATATAATAAAATTGGAGTAGCATGCAAGAGTAAGCAGTTATTTCTCAATCTTACATCTGCGTGTTAGCTAGTGTGACTGTTTCAGGTTTTTGTTGATTTTGGTTGGACTGTACAGATCTTATTCAAGGCTAGAGGGACAGCGTCCACCAGGGCTTTCTTTTCTCATGGTGAAGGTTAAAAATCTCAGAGGGATAAATAAAAGCAGAAGTAATTAATAAGATGTAGATTGAGAACTGGGACTGTCATTTCTACTATGGTTTTGGAAAAAGCCAGCCACAAAGTCAAGGCCAACACTAATGAAGAATGAAGGCAGATTTGAGGGGGGAAGCAGAAGGATTACATGCTGAACAATGTTTATTTATTATAGCGGTCATTGGAATAGAGACCAAAGCACCCCCAATGAGTTGTTTACAGATTCCCTATACCAAAACAGAACTAATAATTTAATTTAATGTAAAAGGTTAGTGGTCTTCAATATCCATGGCAAAAGTGGCTCCTTTTATTTTTTGTCTATCCTATATCTTTATGATAGTGTAGTGGGGAACCCAGTTTGATCCCCAAACTATTTCCATCAGGTGTGTCCAAACATGAAGGGTTAATTTGCAGGGTAAAGGATCGAGGAGTTTGTTTCCATGAGATGTTGACGAGCAGACTAGGAAGCCATTAATTCTAATAAAATGAAATTGGCCAGACATTATTAGGCCCAAATAAGGTTCAGATATAAGCAGGAGTAAATATTCTATGTTTCTTGAGACAGATTTGTGATCAATTTAGGTCCGCATAGTCTTATAACTGGATTTTGCACAGAGGAAAGAATAGTAAGTAGATGGAAGCAGAAACTTGATATGAACTTTAATATGGGGTTGGGAGAAAGTTATTAGTTACTTGTCATGTACAATCTCTCCTACTTTTCCTTTGAATCCTGTATACCTATGGCCCCTAAGGTTAGTGATAGCAAAAGTTGTGAAGGAGTCCTGCCCAAATCTCCTTCAAAACAACTTGGTGGTAAGAAAATAGTTCCTTCATATGTAGCACCTACCATCCCTTTGTATCTGCTAGGGTCCTCTCAATGAGGTCACATTTTTTTCAGATGCTTCTCTCAGGCAGTGACTAACCATGGTGGGTAGTACTGGAGCTCGCTTACTTAAGCCAGACTCAGGACTTCTGTAATAGACAACCTTTGATCTCATGTACTCCACATTGCTTGGCCTGGGCTCTATTAATTTGTGCTGCCGTCAGATTCTTCCTATCCAATCTTTCCTTCCCTTCTCCTTTCACAGTAGTAAGCATGCCTGTGGTCTAAAGGTCTCAATACCTACACTAGAATCTTCCTATTTTACCTTCAAAGCATTTCCTCTAATAAAACTTTACATATCAAATCTGATATTTGTATCTGATTCTAAGAGAACCCAAAATGACATAGTAATCAGAAGTGCAATTAGTGTTAGTAATAAGAAGTGAATGAATTTGCTGTAAAAAGTGGTGTACTCTAGAAGGCACAAGGCACAGAAGGAAGGGATACTCTTTAATACTCTATGGGAATAAAATTCTTGATGTTCTACCCTGAACATTAACCATATAAGTTTAATTTCCCTTATGGGGAATCTCCAGCTTAGAGATCAAACTGGATCAAAGGTAAACAAGTGGTAAAACCCAGTGCAGAGAGCAGTCATGCTTGACAGAGCATGCACTGCTCAGTGAAGGTAGCCCTATGAAGTGCCTGAGATACCTGCAGGAAATACCTATATTCAGAATAGGTTGAAGCAGAGTCAGAAAGTAGGGCCTAATGAATATCAGGTGGAAGTGATTTTTCAGTGGGTACCAAAGGTATCTAGTAAGGCATCTTTATACAGTTCAGCATAAGCGAAAAGCCTTAGATCAGTGCTAGTGGCAGGATAATTTACATTGAGAACAGGAAGAGAAGGGGAAGAATTGCAGACCCAAAGTATAGTTCATGAACACACAATAAGAACATTTTGCTAAAGGAATCCCTGGGAAAAAATGTAAAAATTGTATCAGTAAATCAATGATCTGTAATAGTAGGTTGTCACAAGAACCACCAAATGTGTTTTAATGACATAGTAAGAGAAGGAATTTGATTCAGTGTATAAATCAGATCCCCACAGTAAAGTGGTTTTACAGTGGAAGAACAGTAGGATTGCCACTTCTGACTCCACTAAGATTCCAAATCTGCCCCGCCATTTATAGGTTCAGTACATATTCTTCTGTAGACATGTGAAGCCATAGAAAATCTGGGGTTGTTTGTTTTTGTTGTTGTCAATGGTATTACTGAGTGATTGGCAGTGATATAATCACTACTATTGTTTCGGAAAAGATAACAAGCAGAACATAGGCTAAAGAGGAGGAAGAGAATGCTGACAAATTCCAGAGTGTTTTGAATGGCATCGGTCAAATGACAAAGACTAGTTGCCAGTGTAGGAGTCAAGAATCATTATTGGGTTTCATAGGCAAGAGCAGATCCAATGTCTGGGAGGAAATGAAACCAAGTTACAAATCAAAAGTGATCTATATCTGTTAAAAATTATTTATTTGTTCTTGTCATAAAAATGCTACGATTTTTGAAAAACAGTGAACATTGGATTGTTTAAAAAATAAATGAGACCATGACAGACTACATTATAATAGAGAAAGCTAGGCATTAATTTAACAAAACTAAAGAAAAAGGAGATTTGGAGAATAAAAAATGGGATGTGGATAAATTAGCTTTTGAAAGAATAGGCATTACATACATGTATGCCCTGTTCTGGATTTACTCTTCAGCTTTCTATGAAGTTTCCTACCTCACAGTGTTTAAAGTTACAAAGTTATTTCTAAAAGACTGGGGTAAGGAGACTAGAAATTAGAGTACTGCAATAGTTAATTGATTGTAGGTGTCTGAGCTAAAATGATAGCAAGGAGAACTGAGGGGAAGGGAATGGTGAGAAAGGCAGAGACAAAATATAGCACCTTTTTGAATTCTGACTAATATTTCTTCATTTCCAAAACAAGATGACAAGATTTCAACACAAAATATTCTAACAGTTTCAATAAACATCTTATAATATGAAAAACCTATTTAAATATGTATAAACACACTTATGACATGTCTCTCTCTCTCTTTCTATATATGTATATATAAACATAGACTCACTTATTTAATTTCTAAAATTTTAGATGCAACAAATTTAAGATCTATACCTATTAAATTGTTGAAGGTTTATGAAGGAAAAAAAATACTGAAACATTCTATAAAATGTAATTTTTCCACACATATTTTTTCTGTTTTTTTTTTCAGACCATTAGATTTTTTTGCATGTATAAAGTCAGTTACAGATATTTGCATTCAACATTCCTCTAAAGTATCAACAAGAAACTTTTTATGGATGCTAATCTGTTAAAATTCTTACATTCCCTATGTGCATAAGTGGGTTTTAAATAAGACAGCCAGAAATCTATTGGTTATCACACTACATGCTAAAAAAAAGGATACTAGAAATTTAAATTCTTCATTGTTACCCAACTATTTTAGAAACATCAAAATTTCAATTTATGTGCTCAAATTTTATTTATGCTACTATGTAGCAAGACGGTCTCTCTGCATAAATTCAAGGGCTCTCTTTCTCAAGTTTCTACCTGTAATTTAAAATATACTTTTAAAAGTCTATAAACTAATCTAGACTACAGGAAACTCTCATTATTGTGTCTTCTCAACTTTATATGCATTTTGAAAGTAGGATACCAGAAATCCCAAATTCACTATGACAATAATGAAGAAATTTTTTACAAAACACATTCAAAAGTTATTGGTTAAAAATCAACTTGTTAACAGTCTATCATCATCTTTTAATATTAATTTGTATGTATACATGTTTTATTTTTTCTTTCATCTTGGAAGAGAGAGCAACCCTAGAAGCTAACCCAAGCTCTAAAATTATCACTATCCTGTGAACATATTGAAGGTTTTTCTCAACATTCCTCCATCACTATTTTCTAACAGAAACTTTGATTACCTTATGAAAAAGAAAGCCAAATATAATGTAAAGAATTTTGACATAAAACTTGGTATTTAAATATACCAAGTGCACTATCCAAAGTAATAACTCACAAGAAGTTTTGCCACAATTGAATTAGTCTGTTTTACTGTTAAGATTTATGTCTCTGTTATTCCACAGTAACTTCTCTTCCTTTCATGTTCCTTTTGAATAATTCCCACATTTAAAAACACACTAACACATTTGAGACATGCCTTTGAGTTCTCTACATTAAATGTTTCGTTAATCTTAAGGTGAGAAAATAAATAATGTTTTCCTCAGTATAGATTAACTGCTTTCTCATATAAGTATCAGCATCAAGTTTTATTATGAGGTTTGCCTTTGTAATTTAAGTTTAAAATAATTTTCCTTTCCTTAAATAGTAGCAATAATTTAATATTTTTGAAAGAATAAAATATATTTTCTTATTCAATTACACATTTACTGCATGACTACTGAATGACAAACACTATGTTAAGCACTGACGATAAAGAACTGTAAAAAGTCTCTACTTTCCATAAAAGATCCCCGAGACTTTTACTCTGAATATCAACAACTAAAAATTCAATGTAGTGTAATGACTGTTTTGAAGATGGCAGGCTGTAAATGCTACCAGAGAATATAAGGAACAATTAAGAAGGCTGGGGGTTAACAAAGAGTCAATGTGTTTTACTGGAGAAAGTAATGATCAGATAGAAAGGAAAAAAATAAAAACAAAAAACAAAGGGAGAACATGCCAGGGATGGAAAATAACAAATGATAACTATTCCTCTGGTTATTTCTTTCTTTACCTCTTCTGTTGTATTACTGAATTATTTCATAGTTCCAAGTATTTCTACCTTCTTCCTCCTCATAGCCCACATAAATAAAAATGAGCTGCCAATTATGATAACAAAGAAGTACATGTTAGCAGTGAGTTTTACATTAAAATAGACTAGATACAGTTAGAAATGAGAAAGAGAGAGAGAGGTAGAGAGAGAGAAAGGGAGAGAGATTGAGATTGATTGAGAGAGTAACCGAGATCATGAACACAGAAGAAAAGAAGAAAACATGAATCATTGGAGTAGGAAGAACCTACTGTACAAAATATCTGGGAACTAAGTGGAAGCTGACTCAGCAGTTGGCCCTCATTCCTGTTGTTTTAGGAGATGCTTTAAATACTAGGAATTAGCCAGGAGTTTATTGGTCCTGCAGATTTCAGAGACATTGGCTGTCCTTAGAGATCCTGCCCAGACTCAAACCAATTAAAGCTTGCAGATTTTCCACTATGAATTAATTTTTTGAATTCGTGCAAGTCATAGAGAATCATGTCACAGGCATGAAAAGCATTGCTCCACCAAGACCTAGTATGGAATAATAGTCTAAGCAGAACAACTACAAAAAAGAGTATAAAATCACATGAGAAAGCATTTGATGGAATTTGTGTTACTGCAATATAATATTGTAGGAAGTGAGCACCTTTAAGAGTAAAGCTGAGATTTTTGTGTAGCCAACCAAAATGTTTGAATTTTACCCATATTTTGGCCTATATTTTCAAACATTTCCACTAACATCCCTCTTAAGACTAAGCTGAGATACTATGAACAACATTGGTTCTGAGGATATTGCCCAAAGCTCTGAACATTTCTTTTTAGACTTACATTTTATTCTTATAATTTTTATACATGTTGCCATTTATTGCTTGATATATACATAGTAAATTTAATAATTCTTCAAAATAAGTAAAACAGATATTGAAAGCTGTCACAATGACCCTACAGCTTTAAATATTCATATACACTATTTATTAATTTTACTCTTTATTGAGAAGCACACCAATCCTATACATATAGAGATATTGAAAGAATTTAGAAAAATAATTCAGGTGATTGGATTTGGCATTTAGGAAGTCACATGTATGGCAAGCAGATAGACACTATTGAGATATTTGTGAAATTAATTTATAAAAGATTGAACCAATGCAAAGACATTGGACACATACAACTGTATCAATTCAAAGTATTTAGGTAGCATATGCCGCGATGGAGTTGGGAGTATAAGAGATCTACTTGGGTAAATAATTAAGAGGAAGGAAGATTTCTCAACAAAAGGCATCAACTATTAAATCTGATGTGGCATCTGGAAATAAAAGGGGGTACGAAGGAGAATTGGGAAGAAAGAACCTCAGATTATGATGCAGATCTAATACAGTTGTTGGTTCAAAATGGAAGCTCTAGAGCAAAGATTTTCTGTTGTAAGAGTCCTGTGCTGCAAGGAAATGGCTAACCCTCAGTCTTTGTGCTGTGTACAATCACTCTCTGGGCTTCTGGGTGAAAAGCATGGCCTTGATGGAAAGCTGCAGCAGATTCTCAAGTTGCAGCAGTTAGAAGAAAGATTTTTATGGAAGGGAGACTTGAGTGGTACACTTCCAGAGCTACCACAAGTCAATATTTGTGGTGCATGGGCCTGCTTCTCCATTTATGTTTGGAGAGAAACTCCTGGAGGTTTCTAGTGGGCCTCATTTCCTAAGGGGAGACTTAATTAGTACTAGTAAAGGGACTTAATTAGCAGTAGTTATCTTTTTTCTCCAATAGTCCTTTAAATTTCCTTTACTGTCAGCTGCCATTTCTGCTGGTCTTTGTGGCTTATCTTGTAGAGTGACACACATTTTCATTTCTAAAGGAACATCTCTCCCTTGTTTAAAATTCCATGCATAGCAAGTAGACACTTCATAAACCTTTAGACAATGGTGCCAGCTGAGGATCTCTGAGCAGAAAATACAAACCCATACCTAGACTAGGTATAAACTCAATAAACTTACAAACAAGTAGTTGGTTGGTTCTTTTGAGGAATGGTGCCATACCAAGGTTTCATCATTCATTTTTGTTGCTGGCATGTTGGGTATTCCAAGGAAGTGATAACCAGATAAGCCTTAGTAAGTACGAATCCATGCTGCTGGGCCCGTGCACACAATCTCTGTCTCTGTCATCAAGCACACTTCATGGGTGGTCCCATTAATGCCTTGTAAATGAAAAGTGTTTTTGTACCTCTTTTTATCATTGAAATTAAATACTGCCCCCCCCCACAGTTGCCTAACCAAAGGCCATATACCATGTACTCAGATATATTAATCTGCTTTAATAAAGATATTACATCTAGCATGGCAGTTGAAATTGGGGCAAATAATTGGTTGAGTAGTCCCCAAGCATTCTCCAGAATCTATTCAATTACTGCATTGGCTCGACTGGTGAATTAAATGATGGTATATAAAATACTATTACCCTGTATTCTTGAGATGCTTAAGGATTGTACTAAACTTAAACCACTTCTCCCACCCACGTATACCAAGGATGTTTTACTGTTTCTGATTACTTTGTCCAAGGGACTGTGGTTTCAGAAGCTCCCATTTGCCTTTCCCACTATAACAGCTCTTACTCCACAGGCCAAGCACTTCATATAAAGATTGTAACAACTGTTAAGTATGTTAGTCTTGAGAGGTGACCAACAAGTGGTTTTGTGGATGCTTTAGATCCACTGTTTGCTAGACTTTAGCCAGACTTTCATGTTTTACATGGCTCCTTTATGCTACCATTTTTAGAAGTCTATGATGATATTTTGAATTCTAGGTATTAATGTCATCTCAGACTCTGTTTTGAGTAGTTATTAAAATGTCTGCTATTTTCCTTTAACCCAACATATGGTACACATGAGCTAGTCGCTTTAGGGTCAACTGAGAAAAAATTAAAGAATCATTATGCATATAGAGGCATACCTTATTTTATCATGCTTTGCAGATATTATATATAATTTTTTAACAAATTGAAGGTAAGACTATACAACAAAATGATTACAATACACTGAAGGCTCAGATGATAGCAATTTTTAGCAATAAAGTATTTTTTAATTAATGTGTATATATTGTTTTTTAGACATAAGCTATTACTGCACACTTAATAAATTACAGGACTATTATATGCACAGAGAAACCAAACAATTTGCCTGACTCATTTTATTGTAGTGCTCTAGAAAAGAACCTGCAGGATCTCCAAAGTATGTCTGTACTTGCTCTGTGGTTATAGAGTCCTTCTTCCTGGGGACAAATGACCATTTTATTTAAAATTTTAATGTTGGAAACTGTCTCATTCCAAAGAATTGAATAAGGGCCCTTGAAGTTTTATTGAGGTAATAACACTTGGACTCCTACTTACCCATTTTCCTTCTTTTCAATTATTTATGTAATGTAGTATCCTCACTGCTTGCCCATTTATTTTTGCCCTTTGGGATGCCAAATTTTAGTACTCACTTGGATATGGGTCTGGCTCCCTTGGCTGCAATTCTGACCTTTCTGGTATGATAATTATTGGCACCTGGTCAGAAGCAGTCTTTTAATGTAGTCACACTTGCACTTACTTAGCTCTTGATAAAATATGGTGGCTAACTTTTGCCACCATATTTGGGGTATTGACTCTTTCCTCCCTCGTCAGGCCTACCAAATGCCTGGCTAGATTATGTCACAACTGGCAGTAGCCAAGGAGTTGGGACAAGATCTAAGGGAGCAGATCCTATTATGTTGTGAGGAAAGGCCTTTTCAGTGACTTTCCATTTGGGGAAAGTGACAGTTCTTAATAGAAAAGGTAGACTCCAAATTTAAGATTTAAAAGGCTAGAGAGTCAAAATCTTGGGTGTCATCCATCCAGATGTCCCTATTCCATACGCTAGAGTACCTGCCTTTTTGAACCAGGACCCATAATTTAGCATAATTGATCTTCATCAGCTATACATTTATTCAATGGGTCTTTGAAGTTCAGGAGCTCTAAATATTAAATCTTGGGTTTAGTCTTCATATTTCTCTGCTCTCCCATAGCAGCCTCAAGGGTCTCTTTGTAAGATATAAAAAGGCCCTTGACCTGCACACTTAGTTTTCAATTTTTTATTAACAGTTTGCTTTTCATTCACTGTAGGATTTCAAAGCAACTTTACATCAGCCAGTCAATTCCATTGCCCTTGTACGCATTGTGCACACCTTTCCAATCTTTTCAAAGTCTTGAATTATTTTACTGAGCAAAACAATTTCTTCCACTTAAATGTTCTCCCAAATATCTAAGGTTTAAAATTAATTATACATTGAAAAGTCGATTTCCTGATTTTGACATTGAGTTATAAACTTTCCAACTATTGAAAAAGTTGGCTAAATTATATATTAACAAAAAGTAGACACATTAAATATTATCTCTAATACTGATGATGTACTTGAAATCATTTTTTTAAAAAATTACCTATTTTACATAAATACAGAGGCCAATTCAATAAGAAATTTATAGTGAATTTTTATTCATTATGGGAATTTTAATTAAGAATTCAAAAAGAAACCAAATTAAGTACCCAAAAGTAAAGCATAGCCTATAAGTGACTGGAGACTCAAAAGGAAGTATTTTAATATTATGCTTAAAAATACAAATATACAGAATTATATTTTCAAGTACAGTACTACTAAAACTCTACCACATTGTAACAGAAGCAAATAAAATTATTTCTCAGTGAATTCTCTTTTCTTTATTAATATATACTTGAATGCTTAGCATATTAATAACAATATGTGTTTATATAAGCAGGACCAATATATTAAATTCTATCTGATAATGGCAAGGCATAACATATACTCTAGTAAACTTTTTTACTGTATTGCAAGAGAAAATAATTAGTTCTGTAGACTTATATAGATTGTTCAGTACTCTTTTGGAAATTACCAAAAAAAAAAAAAAAATAAAAGGAATAGGAGGAGGAGAAAGAAGAAGAGGAAGGGGGAAGACAGAAAAGTAAAAGGAAGGGAAAAAAAGACAGACAAGGGAGGAAACTATCAGGCAAGAGCAATCTTATCACTTACAAGATTTTCTGGACAAGTAGAATATGAGGATGACATTAATAACATTGTTGGTCAAAACTAAAGAATATAAAGTTGACTGGAAATAATTGGAAAGGGAAGTTTTGGGTATTTACCAATAAAAATATTTTTATTCTTGCATTAGAAGGAAAATGTTTTTCTAAATTAGACAACAAAATATGGGATTGAGGATAAAATAATGAGTTTGAGGGAATGTTTGAAATTAGCTCATAAATTTTTATTACCTCAATACTCCCCAACTATAGTAGAGTCAAATAATTTCTCCAACAAATGGATTATGAGTGCATATGCAAACACACACACGTACTCAGAAACTAATGCCAAAAATATAGATGCACTTTGTTTTTAAAGAACACATTTTTAAACAAAATAAATTGCTACATATAATTGCTATAATTTTGGCCTACATTATGTTTTATATATTTTGGTTTTAGTGTATGTATGTATATATGCATGTGTGTGTATGTCTGTGTATTTAAAATACATTAAAAGTTTTGCTGTTTCATCTCTCTACTCTTAATAATCTCATAGTATAATAAAAGTGAGAAACACATAAATAAATGATTATAATTCAAGAATATGAGTGCTATAAAATGTTTCTAAAGGGATAATATGAAGGACAAAGAGCAAGGTAAATTATGAGATATTTTATTAGAAATTAAAGTTACTTTTCTCAGTTACTACATTATAAAAAAAGTGCTTCATGTAGAGGACTGATATTTTGGGATAAAAAGTTTACCAGTCTAGATAAAGTCAAGGTAAAGGTGGATTAAGATAAGGGAATTAGGAATCTAGGATAATATCTGAGGTTGTGACAACAAGATGTTCAAATTTCAAGATTCAGAGGTGGAATAATTCCAAAGGATTGCAGAGTCTAGAATATTATCCTTAGTGTAGATAGTTAAATTAAGGTAGAGTCATGGAAATGAGAATGTGAAGACACATTCTGTTTGTTGTTCTGTCTGCAAGTACATATGCGTGAGAAACAGAAATCTAAAATCAAAGACAAATTCATGTTCATTATGAATTCTTCACCAACCTTTTAAGGAATAGCTTACAGTTTATCTATACTGAGAATAGACCCATCTGAAGACAAATGAGTATTCCATTTCCACAATTTACACAAACATTAAATTTCAAATCTGGATTTGCCTTTGACTACTATTTAGTATTGCAACGTTACCAACTGCTTTACAGTTCAAACACCCTACACATATTATTTAAACAATTATTTCCTAAGAATTGACTGCACTGAGCACTGTTCTAGGTACTAATGTTTATATAGCAACACACAATGTGGTAAAAGTTCAGAGGGCAAAAAGTCTATTACACATTTCCAAGTCATGTGGAACATATTATAGATTACAACTCCAAATAATTTATTAAATAAACCCAAGAGATATAGTAGTCAGTAAGACTGTTTTTGGCTATTCATTATGCCCCAAAATTTAGTATCTTGAAATTTGAAAAAGGCAGACATATGTTTTTATTAAAAGTGAGAGTATCAGTTATAATTTTTTATAAAATAATTCTGGCTGTTACATTATGTCATATTGTCATTAAGATCTTTGAAATTGTTCTTTGGAAAACATTGCAATATCTATTTAAAACTCCTGTCTATTTTCCAGTATCATATCAAAATAATTAGTAAATATTTTCCCATAACAATACAGTATGTCCAGTATTTTCAACATTTCTTCAAACAAGATTTTTCTACCAATCTTTTTTAAAAATGGATTTCATGATTTCAATTGTCCTTGAAGCAAATATCTGACCTCTTATAATTACTTAGTAACAGAGCTACCATTTTCCTTTAAATTATATATTTCTTTTCCAAATTCCTGTTAATTTCTTATGTCATCATCCTAATTATACTCTTAATCTTCACATTACATTATTAAAAGTCTTCTAAGTAATTTTCACACCAAAGTTGGCCTTCATCCTGTAAGATAAATCTAAGATCCTACAAATTGACAAACAACAACTGGATCTTACAGCTCTGATTTTTGTCCTATGAGTACTATTTCCTCTTAATATCTGCCCTGCTCATCATTATTGTCATCATCAGTTATTAAAAGGACATTTTCTCCCTCTTCCAGAGTAAGCATCAATGTCTTCTAAGTAACATAATTGAGAGCTGGTTTGAACAACTTAAAACATTTAATGATTTGTTGATAATAAAATAAAAAAAAAACCCAAACAAAAATAAATTATATCTTTCAACTCTTAAATATTTAGAATACTTGTCTTTAACCTGTAATACACTAAGGTATCAAATTCTTGCCTATGGTTCAGGCTGCCTCTACGTTTTAAAGCCCTCCCTCTATCTATTCAATACAGAGTCAAGTCTACCTGGGCTCCTCCAAATTGAGACCTGAAATACCATGATCCAGAAAGAGTTAAGCTTGTCTCTTGCTAACTGAGATATCATTTCCTGAATCACATATTTGTCAATCTTATTGACTATTCAGAATCTGAACCACTTCTTTGGTTTGGAACACCCTGAACATG
Source organism: Cynopterus sphinx (assembly GCA_030015415.1). Classification (NCBI taxonomy): domain Eukaryota; kingdom Metazoa; phylum Chordata; class Mammalia; order Chiroptera; family Pteropodidae; genus Cynopterus; species Cynopterus sphinx. The sequence goes on along the minus strand of CM057382.1, from coordinate 100,641,770 downwards.
TAAGTTGAGCAACTTTCCCAAGTTGCTTTTCAACTACATTAAAATGTAAGCTAGGTTTTGTCAAACAAATGCAGCTGCTTATGCACTGAATCATAGGATAGAGGTGCAGAGGAGACCTTGTGGTAGTTTAAAAAGCAATTGATTTTTTTAGGAGCAAGCAGGAGTTTCTGGTGTCCTAGGTATGGGCAATCTAAAGTTTGAAGGCAGATGAAGTGCTCTGGTTTGGTTTAGGGTATTGTTTCTCCAAATTGTGTCTTATGCCAGCAGCAACAGCATCACGTGGAACATGTTAGAGGTGCAAATTATCAGCTCCCACCATGACTTACTAAACCAAAAGAAACTCAAAGGGGTGCCACTAAGCAGTCTGTGGTTTAGCAAGCTCTTCAGATAATTCCAAGGGTCACTAAAGTTTAAGAATCATTGATTTAGGACCTGATCTCAGGCTGAGTTTAACATTTAATTTATCTCTTACATGAAATGTTCCGTGTGTGTGTGTGTGTGTTAGTTCCTATGACTCTTCAAAATATCAGCAATTTTAACTATTCTCAGCATGGTTAAACTAATTGCCACAGATATTTCAATAAAAACCACCAGAAACATCTGAACTTCACCCTGAAAATCTTTTCAGTTTGCTTTCCAGCTGTATATGAGCCTACAAATTACTTCTGCTGGGTTCTTGCTCCGCTTTCTTTAAATCTCAGCTCCTTCTTTTTATCTAATCCTGCTCAAATTTGGTGATTTTATACTGTAGCTTGTCTCTGATATGCCAAAGTTACTGATGCTAGTAACTGATTCTCTGGTTGCTAAACTATTAGTAGCATGCCCAGACACTATGCATCTAAGGAAGCTGGAGCCATTTTATGTTTGTATACTGTCTTTCCTTAGGGATTAGAAAATCTATGTGGTCAGTGATTATGATTTATCTACCTGTATTCTACATGTTAATAAGCACTGTGAAGCTCAGTAATACCTATGATACATTCACTGTGTTGATAACTTTGGTTTTACCTCCACTTTGATTTGACAATCTTTTATTTACAGTTTACTTCATTTACTGGTAAAAATTATTTATGAAAACAAGTGTCTATAGAAAAACAAGCTATGTAATTGAACATCACATTAGGTTCTTATATTGACTATTTTTTATCTTTTAAGAAATTATTAACCCTCTATAAATCTGCATATTTTTATAAACTCTTATATGCCACCCCTGTAAATTTTGCTAACAGCACAAGTTAATGAAATTGTCTTATTGTGCTATGATAAATAAAATATAGACTGTGTGCGGCATCTCTATTTGAAAGTGGAGCCTGTTTCCTCATTCCCTAAATCTTGGCAACCCTTATAAGCTGCTTTGAACAATAAATGGTAATGGAAATGACATTGTGTGAGTTCTGGAGCCCAGGCCTAATGAGGTTTTGCAGCTTCTACCTTCACCCTCTTGGAAAAGTTACAACCGTCATATAAAGTTCATTCTTACCTCCAGTTGAGAGGCCCTGAAGGGAAGAACCAAGACTCCTAAAAAGGCAGCCAGCAGCTCACAGACATGTGAGTGAAGATGCCTTTAACCTCCCAGGCCACCAGCTTCTCCAGCTGAAAGCAGGCACATGAGTGAGCCCAGGTGCAACAAAGGGATGAAAAAACCCGCCAAACAACAGAATTAGAAGAAATAATAAATTAGGTTTAATTCAAAATGTTTGAGATAGTCAGTGATCCATCAGTAGTGATCCAAGATTTGAAAATATGAATTAATATTCTGAATTGTTTTGTTATAATTTTCTATAATTAATGTTTGGTTTATATGCCAGTAATGTTAATCAGACATCTTAAAGGAAGTATTTTGAATTTGCTTTTATTAGAACTTATTTTGAAATAATTAAAGGATAAACACTAGAAAATTTGTTACTAATGACCTAGGAAAATCTGGTCTCACTGACAACTGTGTACTTCCAAGGAAAGATTCTATAATTCTAACTACTATTCCTCTGTTTTCCTCTTTGACAATGTCATAGTTATGGGCTTTTCACTGTGTATCTGAAATATAAAAATAATATGAGAGAAATCCCTCTTATAGTATATACAGCATTATAAAAATGATTTTCAAATAACAAACTGACATATAACATATCTGGGATATACTAAGTACGTAAGTCATTTTGTTTTTTCCTCCAGAGTATGGTTTGATGACTCTATTAAAAATCTTCTAAAGCATAAACAGAGAACTCATATCATTTATATTATTGATACTGTTTTTATGAATCAATAATTTCTATTATTGTATCTATCATCCAAATTTTATGAGATTACTTGCATGCAATAGCTAATAAAATTAATATGGAGCTAAAAACTATTCTATCTCAAGTACATTGTTTAGAAACACATAGAAACATCCTCTCTGTAATTTTATATTAAATCATTTAAAAATAATTTTTAAAAATAGATAATTTACATAATTTTTTAAAATTATCAAATGTAATGTTTGAAATTCCTTTCATATTCAAGATAACTATTTTCAGCACCAGTGACACAGAAGTAAAAAAACGAATAAAAACAAAACAAAACCCTCTCTACTATTAGAGAGGGGAAGACTGACAATACATAATATAAATAAATGCATTATATGAAAAGTATTTATGCAATCTTAATCTTATATACATGTTGGATACTAAGACATGTTAGCTGTTTGATTGTAATAATAGTTGTGAAGAAAAATAGAACAGAAAATGGGCATAAGGATGAGTATCCAAAATACAAAAAGAACTTTTTGCAATCTAAGAAAAGATACCAAACCAAATGAAAAAAGAAATCTTCCATAAACTTATAAAGGGACTTTCATAAAAGAAAACTAAAGTAGGGAATATTAGAGTTTATTTGCAATCAAGTCGATAATCAGAAAAAGGAAATTTGTAATAAGAGGAAAGCAAATTAAAACCTCCAGACAATACCACTACTGAAAATATCAATTGGTAACAGGATGTGGAGCATTACAAACTACTATATTCTTTAGAACATTTCTGACATTATCTCTTAAAGAATTAAATTTAAATACTCTCTGACACAACAGTTCTACCACTATGTATAAATTCTAGTCAAATTTTCAAGTGCAACATAGTTGGGGGCAGACTAAAAGTAGAAACAACCCAAATGGTCACCTACAGTGGATGGAATTAGAGAGTATATTCATACAATGAAAGCTTATAACAACACAAATGAGTAAATTAATCCTATAGGTAACAATTTTGAAAAATTTTACAAACATAATTTTGAACATAAGAAACCAGATTCAATAGAAATATTTACTGTATGAGACCATTCTTATACATTAAAAAAAACAAATAATGCTTAAATAATATTGTTTCAGCTGTATACATAAATCCAACCGATAGAAAGAAAGACAATGATTAATGATATCACAGAAGTCAAGATAATTCTCAACTCTTAAGGAAAGATTAAGTTTATGATGGCAAAGAAAACTGGGCTGCTATGACATATTGATAATGTTTATTTTTCCATATACCATAATAAAATTATTCACTTTATTAATGTTATCTACACTTGAAATATTTGTTCTAGTCACTTTTTTGTTATACATAATATTTTTTTAAATTATATCAAAAATTAATATTTTGTTGTGAAACTCTTCCAAATACTTTAGGCTTCTTTTCTCAATTAGCTAAAAGGAAAAGAAAAACACTGTATATAAATGCCACATTATTGAGTATAAGTATCTTAGAAATTATTATTTTCAATAAAAATTTTCATAGTTAATAGTATACAAAAGTATATAAGATAGAAATTATAAAATGTCTAAAATCTAATATATTAACATTGAAAAAAATAAGCAGAAGACTCTGCTTCCAGAAATAGCAACATGAGAAGTTTAAGGAAATTTATTCTATAGAAGAGAAATATATAACAGGACCAAATTATTATCATAAATGACGATTTTAGGACACTGAAAATGATTGAAGGCAGATAAGAACTTGTAAAGTACAGTGGCTTCTTGTTATTCATGGCAGTTATGTTCTAGAAAGATGCAGTGAACACTGAATTAGTGAATACTGAATCATTGCCCTTAGGGGAAATATGGTTAGATTCTTGCTATCCTCTAATCACAGCTTTCATCAACCAATCAATACATAACCTCATTTTGTGTGTTTATGTTTAAAGATACCTTATTTATTATATATTATTGATTCATTAAAATTGAACTCATGGTCCACAGCATTATAACTCAGGCCTGAATGAAGCTTATCTAACTAAATGTATATTTTCCTGGTAAGGTATATCACAGTATCACAGGCTTGCTGTGCTTAGAAAAACTAAACAGCACTTCAGCACTATACTTAGGGAGCATTTTAAGCAGTGAAATCAACAAAAAGCACAAAAATGTGACAAATGTGGCACTAAGCAGACAGTGAAAAGTACAATTGTTTATGTCATGAAAGTTAAACAAGACAAAACATTACCTTGTTCAACCTCAGCTGGGAATGTATGCCATTAAATTTTTTCAATATTCTGCACTGATCTGTGAATCATCAAAGTCCATGAGTATTGATTTTGGGGCTACAAATAAATTTTTAGTGAATGGCCAAATTCAAAAATATGGAATAGTGAATAATCAGGATTGAATGTATCTCATAAAAATTGCTATTGTGTTGTATAAGATTTATGAGTTTGTAGCCTTCTTACTTGGTGGAGTTTTCATTCTACTCACAAAGGTTGGCAAAACCCACAGCTTTATTCGTCAGTAGTGATGTATTTAAGGGCAGGTGACAGAACACAAAGACACAATGCAGAGAATTTGGAAGTGAGGGAGCGGTAGAAGCACTGTGATATTTACATGCCACATAACGCTAGCTTATGGCAAAGATATGCATGCACATGGGAAAAACCTAGGGAATCTACTTAAAATGTAAAGAAAGAAAAATATTGCAAATTTCTTGCCCCTCTGAAGCAATCATCAACCCTCACATGACTCAGGGAACAGAGGGTGAACATTTACCCAAATCATTGCCTCAAGCTCTCAGGAGCCATGAACACAAGTAGGTTTAGTTTAAAGAAATTCGCAGATTACCCTATTATACTAAACTTCTGAATGCCAAAATATGGAGAAAATCTTGAAAACAGAAAAGTGACACACATTAAAGAGATGCAATGATAAAATTAATGACTATCTTCTTATCAAAAATATTGATGTCAAAAGACATGGAATGACACACTGAAAGTGCTGATAATAAAAGTCAAGCAATAGTTCTATATCCAGAAAATGATCCCTTAAATTCAATGTTTATTAGAAACATATTTATATAAACAAAAACTGAAATAATCTATTGTTATCAAGCCGTGCTTAAGAAATGAAAAAAAGAAAATCTTTAGGCTGAAGGAAAGCCACCAGATACTAACTCAGCAAACAATATAGAAAGCAATATAGAGCAACGTTAATGGTAAACATGTGGACAGATATGAGATTATAGATATAATTTTTAGTTTGATGTTATAAATTTTCCTTTAATTTCTGTAGAATACATATGACAGCCTAAAGAAACATGTTTAATAACACCATATTTTTGAGTTTATAACATATATACATGTAATAGCACAAAGGAGGGGGGAAATGGAGCTATATAGGTAGAAAATGGCTAGAATAAAGTTTAATTAACAAAGTAAACTAAGGTAAGTAAAATATGCATATTAAAATTCTGAAGGAAACTGCTAAAAATAGTATAAAATATAACTAAAATGCAATAGTAGCATTAAAATAGCATAGTTAAATATTTGCTGCAACAGATGTCAGTATGGTAGGAATAGAGAACAAAAGAAAAATAAGACAAAGAGAAAATAGTCAAATGGCAAATCTCGGTACCAACAAGCATAATTGTATTAAATGTGAACAGCCTGAACACTGACTGGGATCTAAAATCAGAGTCTGACTGATTATACAGCCTTAAATGTTCCATAAAAGAAATACTTCAAATTCAAAGTGCAGATAGATTGGAAGTAAAACAAAAGGGAAAAGACAGTCCATGCAAAAGGTAAACTAAGAGAGCTAAAGTGGTTACACTAATGTCAGACACAATACACTTTAAAAAAGAAATATTATTATAGAAAAGAGGATATTTCATTAGGAATAAAGGATTAGGAGAGCAAGATGTTAAAAATGTAAGGATAAGTTTACTTAAAAAATGTAAGTGTAGGTTCACTTAAAAAATAAGCGTAGCTTCACAATACATGAAACAGAAACAGATGAAAGTGAAAGGAAAAATAGAGGAAGACAGTTACGATTGGATAGTTCAATATTCTCTCACCAATTGACATAGCAAGCAGACAGAAAATCGGTAAGGATATAGAAGACGTGAAAAACGTTAACAACCAACTCGTACAAATCAACAGCTATAGAACATTCTTTGAGAGAGTACATTGAAAATTTACTAGAAATAAACATATGCCAGGCAATGAAATACTTATCAATAATTAAAAAGACTAAATCATATAGTACTCTAACCATAACAGATTTAAACAGAAAAATCAGAAAGAAATCAAGGGAATAATATATAAATTTAAACAACAATCTTAAGAATTGCCATGGATTAAATAAAAAATAACATGCAATATTAAAAAATACTTAAACAAAATGATATTAACACACATCAAAATTGTTAGAATGAAGTTAAAGACATGTTTGGAGGAAAATATATTTTTTGAATATAAAGGTTAAAAAGATAAAATAAATTATCTAATTTCCACTTTAAGAAACTAGAGAGAGATCAAATTAAATCCAGAAAGAAAAGAAGTTTGTAAAACTAAAATCAGTTAAAAATAAAGGTAATCAATAAAACCAAAGGTTGATTATTTGAAAGTGCCAATTAAACAAGAAAAAAAAAAGCTAAGCAAATCAAGGGGTCAAAAAAAGAAAAAAAATTAACAATATCAGATATATGAAAAGATGCTCAACCTCACTTGCTATTAGGAAAATGCAAATCAAAACCATAATGAGATACCACCTCATACCTGTTAGAATGGCTGTTATCAACAAGACAGTAATAACAAGCATTGGAAAGATAGTGAGGAAAAAGAAAACCTCATACACTACTGGTGGGAATGTAAACTAGTACAGCCACTATGAAAATAGTATAGTGGTTTCTCAAAAATCTAATAATTGATCTACCATATGATCCAGCAATCCGTCTTCTGGGTATCTACTCGAAAAATTATAAAACATTTCTTCGTAAAGATATATGTACCTCTATGTTCATTGCAGCATTATTCACAAAGGGCAAGACATGAAAACAACCAAAATGTCCTTCAATTGATTACTAGATAAATAAGATGGGGTACATAAATCAATGGAATATTACTCAGCTATAAAGAAAAGATGGAATACTGCCATTTAGAACTACATAGATGGATCTCGAAAAGAATGTGCTAAGTGAAATAAGTCAGACAGAAAAAGTCAAGAAACATATGATTTCATTCATATGAGATATAAAACTGAAATCAACAAACAAGATAAACAAACAAAAATTCAGAGACATAGACCAACAGCGTGGTGGTTACCAGAGGGAAAGGGGGCCCAGCAGAGGTAAAAAAGGGTAAAGGAAGTCAAATATGTGGTGATGAAAGGAGACTTGACTTTAGGTGGTGAACATACAATGCAATATACAGGTGATGTATTATAAAATTGTGTAGTTTAAAGCTATATAATTTAATTAACCCCAAGAAATGTAATAAAATTTAAAGAGTAAATAAAAGAAGGAACATTATTATAAGTAATATTCACACTCAAAAATAATAAAAGAATATTATGGAATGGGTCAAATACTGAAATTGGCGAATAAATGAACACTTTCTAACACATTTTATGAATCCAGTGTTACCTCATACCAAACCCAGACAAATGGATCACAGGAAAGAAGTCTGAAAATGCATTACTTATGAATATGGCCACAAAAGCTCTAACAAAATGTTAGCAAATCAAATACGGTTGTGTACAAAAAAGATAATACACCTTGACCCAGCAAGTTTAATCATACAAATTTAATGTTGTTTAACATTCAAATATCAATTAATGCTATATGGTTTATTAATGAAATAAAGATATATCATATGATCTAAATAAATTCAGAAAAGTAGCTGGCAAAAAAATTTGTGATTAAAATTTGTAGCAATCTAGAAAAAAAATAACATCTTATTTAACCTGATAACAGGCATGTATGAAAATCTACGGGTAATATTTTAATGGTAAAAACTATATGGTTTCTGCAAGAGATCAAGAACAAAACATGGGTGTACATTTTTACCTCTTCTATTCAATGTTATACTGGAGATCCTGTCAGTTCAATCAGTCCAAAATAAATAAAGTTAATAGAATTTGGAAAGAAGGCAGTAAATTCTTTGTTCACTAAAGACACAATAATGTATATAGAAAATACTGATAAACATACAAAAAGCTCCTAGAAGTAATGACTAAATGTACCAAATTTGCAGCACTCATAATCACAAAATATCAGCAATGAAGGATAAGGTAACTGAGCTATAGGGAAGTTAAGAATTTTTCTCAAGTTTACAGAGGAAGGATGCTGTGAAGCTGAATCTGAAGGTAACCAAGGTATAGGGAATGTCATTAAATGTCATTAAGAAATAACGATGTGTCCATACAACTATTTATAATTTTTTATAGTATTTCAGATCCCTTTCTATGTATATGTATGCCCATCTACAAAGATGTTCTGTCTTTCTAATTTTCACATAAACTGAATAACAACAAACATATCCTTCTGTCAACCTTTTCTTTTTGATTCTACAGTGAGTCTTAGAAATCTTTTTATTTCAATATATCTTCTTTTGAATAGCTACATAGATTTCCAAAGGATACATTTTTTGTTATTTAATTCCTCTTTTATTGGTGGAGCTTTAGATTGTTTCTAGTCTGTTATAATTACAAACAACACTGCTATGAATATACCGAAATGTATTTTTAAAAAATAGTTATATTTCTATGAAACAGATTTTTATGTTGAATTATGTGTGAGTAAAAATATTTATTTTAGATTTGACATAGAATGCTCAAATGCCCCATCCAATATGTAGGTCATTTACTTGGCACCAGGAAGGTATAAAATTTGTTATCTGTATATTCTAGCCAATAATAGGTCTAATAAATTTTAAAATGCTGCCACGATTAGGACATAATAATATGTCATTGATTTATTTTTTATTTTTCTACTATTAGAGAAATTTATGCAAGAAATTTGAATTTTTTAAAGAATAACTACTTACAAATTTGTATTTTTTAAAATTCTCTGTCCTATATTTTTAATGTTAGAAGATTTCACATATTGTGAGCAAAAATCCTTTGTTCTATATTATACATATTTTATTCTGGGTTTTATTTTCTTTTCTTAATTTTGTTTATGTAACTTTTCTTTATAGAGAAATTTAAATTTTATGAAGTTAAATCTGAAAATATTTTACTTCAGAAATTTGATACTCATGTTGGATATCCTGTGTTCCAAGATTATTTCAAAAACTCTCCTATATTTATTCCCATATCTTTATAATTTTGGTATTTATGCTTCGCTTTTTGGTCATTTTGAAATATTTTTTCACATGTGTTATGTGCAGATTTAATTCTATTACATGGTAAATGGATAGCCAATTAGAAATTAACAAATTATAAAATACGATATTTTATATTAAAAAATGATGCATTAAAATGTATTTTAAAAATGAACTTATTTCTCCTGAAATTTTAACTTGCTATATTTAATTTCTCTATATTATTGTAAATACCATATTTCACTTAATACATTTTTTGAGCAACTCATTGACTAGCAAATTAGAATTTGCTCTTACTTTTTCAAAATAATAGAACATATTCCAAACTATTTTGTCTATACCTGTTTTAGACAGGTATAAAATCATCCTTTGCCAAAGTGGGTATAGCCCAAGTTCCTCCAGGATTCATAGATTTGCCAGAATTAATATGGCTCAATAAATAGGGACTTATTTCTTAAAATCTGTATTCTACATGAAGTACATATATGTTGACCTTATGTCAGCTGTAGAACTCTGCAAAACGTTTTGGTTGTTTACAGTTTGAATGCTCCCTCTTCCTTACACAAACATGCACGCATGCACACATACACATACCAACACATTTGTGAGTCTCTCTGTTGATCCACTCTTTTAGTTATATTATGGATAGAGGAACTCTGTGAATCTTGCTGAGTAGCTAATGATGTTAAGGCGATGCACTGCTCCGATGCAAACACATTAAAATAAAGCACCATTGCTTAATACTAATGCAAACAGCATAGCACATCTAATTATGCACTAAACAGTTTTTCCTTCTTCTCTTACACCCATGTCTAGAAGATTACTGAAGATGCATTTTATACAGTTACTCAAATTTTGCACAGCCTTCCAACAACATGTTATGGTTACTGAAGACAAGAAGCAATAATAGATTAATTCAGCATGGCCTGAATATGCCTTTAACAGCCATGCAATAGGCTTATCTGTGCCAATGAAGTGACCCTCCTTTCATGTCTGTTCAATAAGAGAGAATAGTTGAAGGCATTAATCACACATATTTTCAACAAAACTTTTCTCAGTTAAAGACACCCTGCAAATGATGTGGTCCAATGTACATCTGCCCATTAGGGTTGCTATGACTATGGTGAGTCTGATCTGAAAGACAGGACACAATCAGGCATGAGACAATGAGTGGATTTTCATATTTAATGGCCCGGGTATTCAGCTTGGCACAACAAACTGAATAGCAGTGACCAAAAGATGACCTTCTAGTTTCCTTTGATTTATCCCCAGGAATGGATAAGTTATTGAGATCCTGGGAGTAATGAGAAAACAAGTATTCTCCCTTGTATAAATAAAAACATTAAGGAAGAATTTACTTCAGAAAACTTTTGTTTCGTTACTGATAAAGGAGAATCCTCTTGTTCATATTCATGATTTAAAGTTTTTTTAACATAATAATAATAATTAATAATAATAATAATAATAATAATAATAATAAATTCCAACCAGGAGTAATAGGACCTGGAATTTACCACTAAATGTCCATTGTCATATACTTCTATTGTTCAGGTTTTTGGTTTGCCAATCTATAGAAGCATTTGAACAAGGTTATGTAATTTAAATGTAAAATTAAATTGCTTTGTTTTATAAGCTAAATATAGAACAGAATTAGAAATTAATGACCTGCATGGGTCACTTTTCTTTGATGTGGAAATGAGATGGTCCACATAAAGTACTTAAGCAGAGATCTGGTTCAATACATGCTGAGTTTGTTTATAGTGTTATTTCTCTTCTTTCTCATGTCTTTACAGTGTATGATAATTCCTTCTGAAAGTGCTGGTATACTTCTTTCCTAGAACTTTCCAAAAAGCTTTTTCTCAAAAAAAAAATCAGATATCAATTATTACTACTTATGAATTGAATCTGATACATTGCTATTCTAGTTGCATAATACTGATTACAGTACCATCATTTATTGAACAACAGAATTAAATGCTATGGAATATTGCATTAAAAAAGAGAGATGATACCACAATACCCCAATCATTGTTTTTGAGGTAATATGTGTATAATATATAAGTATATGTTATATGTATCTCAAAAGGCCATATTAAAACTGTTCATCTAAGGTGGAAAATGGCAGACTAGGTAGAAGCAGGGCTTGCCTCATCCCAGGTCTGCATTGAAATTACAAGCAGCTGATCTTAACACACACATCAGCTAATATAAAGGAGCCACATCTAAGACTATAGGAGGGGCAAAGTCACAAATCCTGCTGAATCCTTACCCGCGGGTGGTAGAGGATCATCAGGAGGGAGAGTGAGGCAACATAGATTCTTCTGAAGGAGAGGGGCATCCTGGTCTTATTTCTCCCCAGCACAGGGTATCAGCCCAGGGAAGAGGAAATTCCAATAACTCTAACTATAAAAAACAGAGGGGATTCCGGCCATCTTGGTGAGACACGGAAGACTGAAACCCTAGATGTTCCTTTGAAGAACCATGCGCAGGCTTTCTGACCTGTGGACGCTCACCTGGGGCACCAGTGGTGGGTCAGAGGCTCATGAGAGATTCATACTGAGAAAGTCGTCATTATCTGGTGCCAAAACCAGGGCTAGAAGAGCAACCAACACCGTTGTGCCTTACTCTTGCTCACCTACCCAAGTAACCTATAGACCTCCCAGGATGACTGTCAAGACCCCTCACATAGAGCTATTAGAAAGCATTGGCTTAAGGTCAGTCCTCTCCACCCAACCTGCAGATTGCCCAAGGCTTTTGTTGCTGGTTGGCTGCCAAGTCCTATACCAATTCAGAGTCAAGCATTCCTAGCTGGTGGCCAGCACTGTGAGCATGCACTTCTGAGATAGTTTCAGGCAGATCACTGCTGCCAACATGAACTTGGGCAGATCTCAGGGATCTGTGGGTCAGTCCCCGACAGCAGCTGGTCTTGCTGTGATCTGGGACCTCTGCAGGAACAGAAAATCCTTACCAAAGTAGGAACAAGACTGAGGCTGTATTGATCTGACAGCCATTGTGTCCCTGAAACCCTGTCCCACCCTACCCATAAATTGCCCTAGGCAGCACATTGTCTGTAAATCACCACCACCCTCCCCTTGGCTCTGAATCTACACAGGCAACAAACATTGACTAGCACCTGCTGTGCACTACACAGAAATCAGTTTCAAGCAGATTTTTGCTGCCTGCAAGAGTTGCAAAATTGTGTCTGGAGAGCAAAGGGGGCTGTGGGAACACCCCAAATGGTAGCTGGTCTCACTATGATCTGTGACTACAGAGGGCACGTCCGGGACTGAAGTTGAGGCAAAAAAGAGGCTGTATTGTCTCCCTGAGATCCCACTTTAACCAAGCCACAAAGTGCCTGCAGCTCATTATCAGGCAGCCTTGGCTCTGGGGGTGTGCAGACTGCACAGTCAACAGACCTTGGCTAGCTAGAGCAGTGAACACATTCTGGGGAAAACACTGCTGCTCGTACAAGCTGCAATATCTTTCAAAGCCATTGCAGGGGTCTGTAATGGCCTGATGGCCCTTGACTCTCTGAGCAACTGCCCCAACCAATACACAAAGTGCCTACTGCACATTGATAGGCAGCTGTACCTGCTCTGGGGTGATGTATTCAGACCCAAGGTGGGTAGCAGCTGACCTTGCTATGACTGGAAACTTGTACAGGGAGCCACAGAGACAGCAGTGGTATGTAAACTGACACTGCAGTGGCAGGGAGACTCTTACTCAATAGACCCAGGAGACTCCCGGGGTCCCTGCACCACCCAACACATCACCCAAGGGCCTTTTCAGTTTCAGAGACTTACAGGCAACACAACTGACAGTGTAAGACTTGGAGGAGCACTGGTCTCTCTGCTAAACTATAAAATACCTGGGAATCAAATTAACCAAGGAAGTAAAAGACCTTTTCTCAGAAAATTATGTCATTGAAAACAAAAATTGAAAAAAAATTTTCCATCGAAAAAAAAATGGATGCATACACTGTGCTCATCCGTAGGAAGAATCAACATAATTAAAATGGCCATATCACCTAAAGCCATCTATAGGTTCAATGCAATCTCTATCAAAATGCCAATTTTTCAGAGAGCTTGAACAAATAATTCTAAAATTTATATGGAACCATATAAGACCCCAAATAAACACAACAATCTTGAGAAAGAAGAACAAAGTTGGAGGTATCACACTACCTGATATCAAAGTACAGTAAAAGGCTACAGTAATCAAAATTCCATGGTACTGGCATGAAAACAGATAATTTGATCAATGGAATCAAATAGAGAGCCCAGAAATAAATCCACACCTATATGTTCACTTACTATATGACAAAAGTGGTAAGAATATACAGTGGGGTAAAACAGTCTCTAAAATAAGTGGTGTTAGGAAAACTGGACAGATACATGCAAAAAAAAAAAAAAAAAGGAAAGAAAGAAAAGAAAAGAAAAGAAACTGAAATACCTTCTTATTCCATATACAAGAACAGACTCAAAATGGATTAAAAGCTTAAATGTAAGACGCGGAACCATAAAACTTCTAGAAGAAAACATAGGCAGTAAACTCTCTGATGTTGCTAACAGTAATTTATTTTTGAATATATCTCTCTAGGAAGGAAAACAAAGGAAAAATAAATAAATGAGACTACATCAACCTCAAAAGTTTTTGTACAGCAAAGGAAACCATCAACAAAACAAAACGACAATTAACTGACTGGGAGAAGATATTCTCTAATGATACATCTGATAAAAGGTTAATGTTCAAAATCTATAAAGAACTCATACAACTCAACAACAAAAAATCAAACAATCCAATTAAAAATGGGCTGAAGATCTGAACAGCTACTTCTAAAAAAAATACAGATAGAAAATAGACATATGAAAATGTGCTCAAGGTCACTAATTATTAGAGAAATACAAATTAAAACCACAATGAGATATCATCTTCACCTGTCAGAATGTCTAACATCAATAGATCAAAGAACAAGTGCTGTCGAGGATGAGGAGAAAAGGTAACCCTCATGCAGTGTTGATGGGATTGCAAATTGGTAGAGCTGCTATGGAAAACAGTATGGAGGTTTCTCAAAAAATTAAAAGTAAATATACCTTTTGACACAGCAATTGTACCTGCGTATTTATCCAAAGAAAACTGAAACAATAATTCATAAAGATCTATGTGCCCCTATATTTATGGCTGCACAATTTACAATAGCCAAGATATAGAAACAAACTTATTGTCTATCAATAGATGTTTGATAAAAATCTTATGGTTCATATATATATAATGGAATATTGCTCAGCCATTAAAAAAAACGAAATTCTACCATTTGCAACAACATGGATGGACCTACAGGTTATTATGCTGAGTGAAATAAGTCAGACAGAGAAAGATTACTACATGATTTCACTTATATGCGGAATCTAAGGAAAAAATAGAACAAAGTAATGAAAAACAGATTCACAAATATAGGACACAATTTGGTGACAGACAGAAGGGACTGGGAGAATGGGGTGCAAGGTTAAAGAAGTACAAATTAGTAGCTGATAGATGGTCATGGGGATGGGGAGCATGCCATAGGGAATGTAGTTAGCATTAATATATTGTCTAGGTGGAAAACCAGAGGAGAGGAGGAGCGATTAAGGGTATCATCTTATAAACTATATAAATGTCTAACCAATGTACTGTATACTTGAAACCAATGAAAAGATAAATATATATATACATATAATAAAAAAACTAACAGAAATAAACAAATAAACAAAAACCTGTTAATCTATAAAACGGTTTACTAATGGTACAGGGATTGCCCCCAAATTAGAAATTACCATGAATGGTTAAATTAGCGGATGGCATAAATTAAGGAATCAGAGGAATTACATAACCTAAAGAATTTGCCTTATATCCAGATAATTCTTTTTATTCTGCATATTCAATTTAAAGCAATCTATTTAATTCATTTTTCCTGATCACCTAGCTTGACATCATTTTCCTTTGTGTTTCCACTTCCTTCTGACATCAATTATGGAACTGGTATTATTCAACCTTCTATTAGCATTGCTTGTGGGCATAGCTTCACCAGTACTTGAACACAGGTTGTCATTTTTCATCATTTTTGCAATAATATAATGTTTTGCCAATATGTGAAAAATAAGAGGGTTTTGTTTTTTTATTTTGATTGAGTGGAAAATGAGGAAATACAATGTTACATAAAGAAGGGTTTATGTGAGCTGAGAGTATATAAATTGATGAAGTTTTTAAGTGTGTGGTATTTGAAAACAAAAAGAAACAAGTTGAAAAGGGAAGAGAATGTCAACATTTACTGGTAAAATAAATTGTAAAGAGCTATAATACTTACATTTTTATTTTGAAGAGAACTGGGCATCAATAAAATCCTCTGAGATATGGTAAGTGGAATCAAGCAATTCCTAGAGGGAAAAAATAAAAAGCCATTACTCTATGGAGCCAATAGTGTAACTAACAGTACATGGAACTCCAAGAGTGTTCAAATAGTCTACGCAATTTTAAATGGAAAATGTTTTTGTCTAAGAAGTCTGAATTTCTGTGTTATAGTTCAGACTGGTTTGCTTCTTTATAGAATACATTTTACTAGATACATGTAAACTGAAAAAGATAAATTAAGAGATACAAATAGATAGGTAAGTAGATACATAAATAGATAGATGGATTGAGAGATGGATGAATAGATAAATAGCTAGTTGATAGCTGATAGATATAGATAGATAGCTAGATGATAGATAGATGATAGATAGATAGATAGATAGATGATAGATTATAGATAGATAATGATAGATGATGATACATGATAAATCAGAGAGAGAGAGAGAGATGATAAATAGATGATAGATAGAAAATTATCCTACTGGAAAAGTATTTCTCACTGATGTGCTATAGGAATTAGTTGATGATATATGTTAAAACAAAACAAACAACAAAACAAGCCAAAACTTTAGCAAAGCCACTTCACTAAACCAAACTTAATAGCTGATCTAATTTCAGTTTCAGCCTGTCCCAGGAGTGAAATTTTAAACTAATCAGTCTGGAATTTCCTGATCATTACTAGTGAGATAATCTGTATCTTAAAACCCCTGTCATTCCACTGCCCTCAAAAGAAGATGATGTGGCCAAGAAAATAATACTTTTTATTTTCTTTTGCTAATAACTTCCCTGCCACACTCTTCTGCCTATAAAGACCTTATATTTTGTATAACCCCTCTGAGTGCCCTTCTAGTTGCTGCTAAATTCATGAAGCCCTATATAAAGTCAATTAGGTCTTCAAATTTTCTGGCTTGAATTTTATTCTTTACCAAATAACAGACTTGCAATGATTTTTAAATTTATTTCTGGATTTAAATGTTTAAAGTAATATCTATTGGATCACTTCCTTGACTTAACTGGACTTTTGAATTTTAGGATTCATCTACATTTACATCTTTTCTCATACTACTATCAAAATGCTTAAAAAAATTTAATTCAGTTTGAAACACATATTAATTTATATATGTTTATAAATATATAATATATAAAAATAAATATATATTCAAATATAATGGATTGTGTAATTTACATGTTTAAATATATATATTAAAATTGGTGCAGCCACTATAGAAAACAGTAATAATTTCTCAAAATAATTAAAAATAGAGCTATCATATGATCCAAAATCAACTTTGACATATACCCAAAGGAAATGAAAACAGGATATTGAAAATATATCTTCAATCTCATGTTTATTGCAGCATTATAAACAGTAGCCAATATATGGAAGCCACCTAAGTGTCTATCAATGTATAAATGTGTTAGGTCGTTAGTTAGACATGATCTCCTGGGAAACGAAGGCCCCTTCCAAAAAACTCCCTCAAAACTTCCCTGGAACACCCCTTTTATGGTTATAAATTACCTCTACATTTTGAAAGACAAAGAAGTAGTCATAAAAGAGTAGCTGGTTTGGTCCAGCCACAAGCACCTGCTCAGTCAGTCTTGCGTTAACCTCCCCATGACCTGGCCTTGTTATGTTGTTATAATATCATTCTTATGCCCATAAGTTCATGAATCTACATATAACAGACTGAATTCTGGGTAACCGCATACACAGTAGGCAGAGGGTTATATAACAACCGAATCTCAAGCAAAAATGACCTTACATGCCAATCATCTAGCACTGCCCTCCCAACCTTCCATCATGGTCCTAATATAACACAGACCTCCCTCTTCTCTGTAACCTGTCCCTCCTTTGGAGCATACTTTCATTATCCTTTTTGTTTCCATGTGGCTACAGCCCTCTTTAGCATAGCCTTGAACATACTTTAATAAATCTTATTTTTTCTAAATCTCACTGATCTATAATTTTTTACTGTGTTGGTGAAAAGAAGTAAGGACCCCTCAGTGCTTTTGGGGCAATGATGGATTTTATATCACCCCAACAGTATCAAATGGATAAAGAAATGTAATATACACACACACACACACACACACACACACACACACATACATACATACACACACACACACAATAGAATATTATTCAGCCATGAGAAAGAAAGAAATCCTGCCATTGGTAAGAGTGAGTGGAACTTGTAGTCCCCAGGCCTGGCTGGTCTCGGTTCTGGTTGTGATCCAGGCTTCCTGCTAGAAATAGGACCTAGATTTAGAATGTTACATTAGTGTAGTAGGGCACCTGAGCCCAACATATGTAAGCATGATACAGCTTATTTTATGACGCATGAGTGGCTGAATGCCACTATTCTCTGACGTGTAAATAAGCCCATGTGGTCCCCTAGAGAGCAGAAGAAGAGCAACATAAGTGTGCTCCCTGAAATAAAGTTGGTGCCTGCTGCTTCATTCTCATATCAGCCCATTATGCATTCTTTCAACTGGGTGTCTCACCACCGAAGCCTTCCCTCCTTCATCAGTTCAGTTCTGACAGAAATTGAAGGAATTATGCTGAGGTGAGTCAGACAGAGAATAGCAAATATTGTATGATATCACCTACACATGGAATTTTGCCAAACTTATTAAAAAAAAGAGTGTAGAATGGTAATCATCAGGTACTTGAGGAACTTGGGAAAATGGGGGAAATGTTGGTCAAAGGGTACAAATTTGCAATTAGAAGATGAATGAATTTGGTGATCTAATGTAAAGCATTGTAATTATAGTAAACAATATTGTAGTATATGCTTCAAAATTGCTAAGAGACTAGATCTTAAACATTCTCACTACATAAGAATGGTAATTACGGGTCATGATAGAGTTATCAGAAAACAACAGTGGAGATCAAATTGCAATATAAATGTATCAAATTAACACGTTGAATACTTTTATTATGTCAATTATATTTCAATAAAACCCTAATATTAACTAAAAAGTAGTTTCTAGCATAACCATATACACTTATCAAATTCAATAATTTTAATATTAATATAATTTGATATAACATGCCATCCATATTCCAAGTGACACAATACATTACTTGTAGCATATTTTTCCACAGCAAAGTACTTTATTAAATCTAGGGAAAAGTACTGAATTTTATTGTCCTCTTTAGTCTTCTTCTATTTGAACTATTTCTAGTTTTACATTGTATTTAATTTCATTGACTTTTTTAAAAAGTACACTTCCACACCACCTTTTTTTATATGTATATAAAGTATTTTTCAATTTGTTTTTGTCCAATGTTTCCTCATGATTAGATTCAGGTTACGGATTCCTGGCAGGGATATTATATGTAGGATGTCATTGTCCTCAGGGAATCACATCTGAAGATCCACAATATCTACATCTGGCCTTTCTTGATGATGTCAATTTTAATCCCACAGTCAAGGTGTTGTCTATGTATTTTCTACTTTTTCATTGACAAATAAGAAATATATAAAGACAAATTTTTGAGTGATACAGATATTCTGCTCCTCATTGTTTCTTTTTATATTTATAAGCCATTTATTCTTGCTCGAGCCAATTTTTACTATGGTGGTTGATGATTCTTTCTTCAGAACTCCCTCTACCAATTAGTCCATGAAATTCTACTTTGAGAATTCTCCCTTCTTCCTATTTGTTTTTTGTTTGTTTGTTTGTTTTTTGCTGTTGTTTAATATCGGTTTTGACTCAGGCTTCCACTTTCACATTGTCATTACTTCATTAGCATTCTTCTATAATTCAATATTCTAATTTTCCTAGTTTGGGCCATATTAAAGCTCCTTCAGGTTAAGTTCTGTGAACTTGTTACTATCCCTATTATCTTTCAAAGCACTAATCACTTTCTGTCATAACAAGATATTCCAGGATTATTTTGTATCTATACTGCCCCAGGCCTAGAATTAGTAATTTCAACAAAGAGCTGTGGTTCTTTTTCATGGAGAATGACAAATTGTATTATTAGAAACTAAAATCTGAACAATATTTGTGCTCAGTGATAGAATTGTCTTTGTTTATGAATCGATTTCAGTAGACAAAGCTAAGAAGTTCATGCACTTATGTATATACATAAATACATGCACTTGTACATCCATATACATTATATACATATACATATTTTAGAAATAACAAAATTAAACTGATACTCTCGATTGTAACACATTTTTTCTTAAATTTTTTTCTTGTGTTCTCCACAAGAATATAGGTATCACATATTCTAGAATGAAAACTGTAGCTCCACAAAATAACATTACATTTATTCATTTTCTCAGTCTATGATACAAGTAAATTTGTTTTGGAATTGCTTCAACCATACCAGTACCAAATATAAACCCGCTAAAATGTTTAAGGTATTTTTTTGTATTATTCCCTCTCTAATCCATCTCTCCCCAGGCCTGAGAACACATAGTCAAATTCTGCCTCCTCAGATTTTTTTTTCTCAATGTGCTTTTGTTATTTATTTAAAATTCATTTTGGTTTATTTGTTTTATTTTCATATGTGTCTAAGTTTTCTTTTTATTCTCTCATCATTGTTGACTAAGTCTGTATTAAACATTGACTTTTGATTTCCAAAAGTCAAAACCTATACAAAAACATATCCTTAGGAGAGTGTAGCTCTCTTTAATCCCTTCTACTCCTTTACCCACTACCCACTGTATGTAAGTAAATTCTTTCTATGTTTCTTTTTATAAATATAAACAAATATGTATGTCTTCTTATGTCAGTTCTTTCCTACATGAAAAGTAACATTCTGTATGCATTTAGTCTTTGTTTTTTTAACTGAAAAATATCCCCTGAAATCAAACCATATCAGTTTATAGACACCTTTCTTATATTCTTTAATAGCTTGATAGTGGTGTATTCCATGTATATATCATAAGCTAAATAAATTGATCAATGTGTTATGTTGGAAACTTAGGTAGTTTTTAATACTTTTAATTCCAAAGAGTATTCTTCTACATACAAAGAAAATTTTGCCTACATATTTGTGAGTGAGTGTATTAGAAGTGTATCTTCAGGATAAATCCCTAGAAGTGGTATTGCTGGGTCAAAGTTTATATATAGCCTGTGTCATTTTGTTGTATATTGGCAAATTTCTCTCTTTGGAAAATGTACCATTTTGCATTTACAGCAGCAATGTATTAATCATACAAGAGCTATAACCTAAACTCTGAGTACAGTTTCTTATTTAATTAACATAATCACCTACCACTATATTGCTTTCATTTATGAAGGAAAATAAAAATCTACAAACCTGAGATAACATTTCTTACAAGCAGAACGTAGATCTTGGAAGCAAAGAATAAAAGGTAAGACTTCCTACTCCTAAGGAGGAAGAACTGCAGTGAATACATGAGGTCTTCTATTGAAATAAGAAATGGGCAAGAGTAAATAGAAAAGAAGACAAAGTTCTACCAGATGCCATCCAGCTTCTATGAGCACAGATTTTTATTAAATTAAGGTAATTAGCCATGATTGCATTGAATTACACTCTGGAAGATATTATTAAAAAGACTATATAGTTTTAATATACAATGTCTCTGGAAGTCAATAAAACAATTATTAGACAAAATACAAAATAGAGCCATTATAACTAAAAAGCAAAAACTTAAAAGCATGCAATAGAAACAGATATGAATATAATGCAGATATTTGTTGAAAAAGATAGAGAATGAGATGAAAAAGTAAAATAAAAGATGAAGAATTTCTTTAGATTAAGATCCAAAAAAATGACACTTTAAAATTTAAAAATAAAAATTTAATTTTAATAATTATTATATAGTTTAGTAATATATTAACCACAATTGAATTAAAGATTAGTAAACTGGAAGACAGATCAATAGGACATATCTATAAAACGTATTCATACTGAAACATGGATGTGACACTATAAAAATGTATAATATGTTTAAAATTAGGATGTTTGGAAGACAAAAAAAAAGGGACAGAAATAATATGGAATGAAAAATGGCTGAAAAATTTCAAAAACTGATTAGAGACCTCAAGTCAAATATTCAAGAATTTCTGCAAACCCCAAGCAAAACAAACACTAAAAAAAACTAAACCTAGAGAAACACAGCAGTAAGACTGCTGAAAATCAAGGACAGATTGAAAATCTTAAAAGCAGCCAGAGAAAAATATACATTTGCAAAGGAGTAATATTAAAACAACAAAAATCCTCTCAACAGAAATTGTGGAAACCTACATGCAATAAAATGGCATTTTGTAAATGTTAAAAGGAAATAAATGTCAACATAGAATTCTATATCCAAAGAAATATTTTTCAAAATAAAGTAAAATAAAATGTTTCAGACAAAAATCTGATATCATTTATTACAAAATAACTTGGACTAAGAGAATTATAAAGTGATTTGTTATGGCTGAGGGAAAATTATACCTCATGGAAACACAGATATCCAGGAAGAAAAAAGAGCACAAAATTAAGAAAAGAAAAAAATAGAAAAGAAAAGAAAGAGAAGGGAAAGAAAAGAACAAAAGTAAAGTGAATATAAATGAGTAGTGATAAAGTAAATGAAAATACAAAATAACGGTAGCTGTTTGTGACTAAAATTTTTTAGAACAATAATTTAAAACGTAGGAAATAGTAAATGGAGTTAAAGATTCTAAGTTTTTGGCAATATTAGTAAAAGTTTAACAATTTGTATTAAACTGAAACAGGTAAAATTTAAATGTATAATCTCTAGAATAAAAGTAAAATTATATATATAAAGCAAATTAGTGAAAGAAAAAATAATTTTATAAATTATAAATTATTTAAAAATTAGAAGATAGACAAAACAAAATATGTAAAATAGGCAAGTTCTCAGAAAAAAATAATATGAGGGCTATAAAATAAGCTACATACATTATGTTTTCATCAAAAAATGTAAATAATTAAAAATATAAAGTAATAGATGTTAAAAAAGATTATAGGAATAGTAAAGTATAATTACATTTTTTAAAATAAAAGAATTGGTAATGACATTAAGTAGCACAAGAATTCTATATTTTTCTTTTTATATGTTGAATAGATCTGGGCAGGTTGTTTGATAGGTTGTCATAAGCAACAAGAGCAAAGGCCCAGCTCTGTAACCATAGAAATCTCACTGAAGGACCTCTTTAAAACATCCATTTTAAGGTTATGAATTACTCCTACATCCTAAGGCACAAAGGCCATAAGAGCTACTAGCTTAAACCTGCCACAAACACATGCATAAGAGGTACTACTCTAACCTGCCCATAGCCTCAGCCTCATTACATCATCATTATAACATCATATATATGCCTCGAAGTTCATAAATCTAATTATAACAGACTGAATTCTGGGTAAGCACATATACAGTAGGCTGAGAGTTATAAGGCAGTCAACTGTCAGTCATGGTAACCTCACATGCTGGTCATATAATACTACCCTTGTACCCTCCCATCAGGGCCCAAATGTAACGGAGGCTTTCCAACTTCTGCACTGTTACAGCTCTTTGGTGGAACTTGCCCCTCCCTTGGAGTATACTCTATCTTTCATTTTTTTTCCTTCTGAATTCCATGGAGCTACAGCCTTTCTTGAACTAGCACATCTCCTTCTAAAAATTTACTTTCAATAAAGCTTACTTTTTCTAAATCTTGCTGACCTATAATTCTTTACGGAGTCAGTGGGGAAGAACCAAGGACTCCCTCATGCTGCTGTGATAGTAGTGGGTTTCACATCATCCCATTCAGTAATAAGATGATTTTTCATAAATTTGCATAAATTGCGAGGTGTTTAAAAAACAAAAATTGCCTCCTAAATTACTAACTAGATCATTTATATATGTTTATATTTTATTTTTTTCAAATTAAATAACATAGTTAAATAATTCAGAAATCATAAATTTATTCCAGTTTAGTTATTTTCTAAAACAATTACAGAAAACTTATACGCTACCCAAATTCTTTATCATTCAGAAGATAATACAATGAAACTCTGTTTTCTAAAGTTGCCTTGGAAATCCATCTCTGAATCATTTGAAAACTAAAATGATTTTCTTGAAAATGTATCTGAATATCATCTATAATACTGAGATTATACTAGATTAGGGCTTCTCAGCCAGGACAATGTTGACATTTTGAGCTGTATAACTCTTCATTGTGAGGGTTCTCCTGGGCATTATAGGATGTTTAGCAGGAGACCTGGCTTTTACCAGGGATTGCCCGTGGTTTAGAACAAGTGCACCAGATAATCCATAGTCATTTATAATTCTGAGGATAATATGACATACTTCCAGGGCTGGCTGACTTAATCATTATTTTCTAACTCTCCAGAAACATCAGACAATTAGACATCTTCATTAAAATAATACATGTTATAAAATATTTCTGCAAAATTTATGAATATTACTTGTTTTAAAAATGTGTTGTTATAATATGGGAAGAATAAAAGAATATCAAATTCTTAACCTACATGTAGAAAATATTCTGCAGAAAAAAAGAGAGACTTGAAAGATGTCTACAGAAATTCTTGGGATTTACCTGTTTCTTTTTTTTTTTTTTTTGTACAAAGATCAATTGTGACAGGCTAGTGTAAAATCTGACCTTTATTTGGAAGAAATCTGTCACAGGATGTCATTAATTACATGAGAAAATATAAACATTCTGTACTAAATAAGAACATTATCAGCATTTACAGTGATGGCACATCTGCCTAGTGAAATTCCAGTCATACTTAATATCGCTTAGTTGGAAGCAACCTTACTCTTTCTCCTAAGGCAAGGACAAATGATTTGGTTTATAAAAAAAAGTTTCTTGAAACATTACTTTTTTGTTCTTTTATGGATAATTTTATTTCAAATTCAATAGTATGCATTTTTATATACTTTTTTTGTATATTCATTTTAAAAAAATATTGACTGATTATTAGAGGGCAGGCATTGTGATAGCTTGATATAAACTTTGAATAAAATGCAATGTCTGACATTTAATAGACGATCTAGGCAAGTAAATAAATGGGGATATCTGATAAAATATCTGTATTTATTCCAGGATTAATTCAATCTTGTTTTAACATTTTTTTAATGAGTTATAATGAGAATTACAAATGTAAATAGCATTTAATATAAGGTAAAATTTATCAGTCTCTTCAAACTGCACATGTGTACATCTGGGAAAATGTGAAGATTTTTCTAAGGAATTGTCTGGAAAGGATAGATTTAAAGGATAAGCAACAAGGACTAGCCTGTGATTACAAGATACACTTTTATAATTGTCATTCTACCATTTATCCACCTCATTTATGAGTGAGAGAAACAGGATTAGGCAGAGGGAGAATTTGAGCTGATGTGCAATATCAACAGCCTTAGCTGATAGTACTTCAGTGATATCCTAAATGAAAGGAAAAAGATTGGCCTTTTATGTCTCTGATGAACCAGTTTTAGAAGTGAGCTACCCCTGAGAGCAGTTATAACTATGGGGAAGCTGTTACTTTTGACCATGGAAAATTCTTTGAGTCTCATTTGATTTGTCTGCAACCTCTAGTCCTGGCAGGTAGACTGTTGAGTGCTTTGGTATTGAAGGTGTATTTGGGACAAATCTGCAACATCCAATTGTAACATAGGAGCTTCAGGCTAGGAACTTGTACCTGGGCCTCGGATATTCCAAAAATAAACACCAGGAGGGCCCGCAGAGTGAGAAATGCTGTTTATTACTCACAATTCAAGTAGGCTTCAGCACTTAATTGGTTGAAGCTGCAGAAAAAGGCATTGTTTTTATGTGAGCAGAAGGGAGAAGGATTGCTTCATTCCACAGAACAAGGGTCTTCCCCCACAGATGAGAACCGGAGGTGCTGCCTAGCTAGTATTGGGGAGGACAAAACCAGCCATGTCCTCAAGCAGAGCAGGGAAATAATGTCCATTGGAAAAGCCAAAGGGGCAGATAATGCCCATGGGAACAACAGGAGGTGTCCTTGAGGATAAGCGCAGTCCAGGGAATGATTTGTTCATTGTCCTCTTTGGGGCTGCTGACCTAGCAGTCATCTTTGCCTCCCAAGTCTGTGGAGGGGCTATGTTTAAATTAACCCCACAACAATACCATCTAGCTCTTGAACAGTTAGGATCTATTTGCTTTTTTAAATAACTTTATCCCATATGAGAATATATTCTGCAGTATCCTGGCTGGGTTTTTTTCTGTCTAATTTATAAGAAGAAAGTCATTGAAACAAAAAAGTTCCTATCATCAAAACCGATCTCATGGTTGCAATTATTTCTTCATTATTTGCTTTTTGTACTTCGTTTTATATTTTTATCACTGTTGGCTAAAATCTCTTTTGTTCTAGGTGGCTTACCTGTTGAGGTGGCCCAGATTTGCATAACTGAGAGGTCTGAGACTTTTGATCTCCATGTCCTTTGATCATTGGTGTTGTACTTGCTCACTTACATTAAAATTGAGCACAGGAGTTCACAAAGATGCCCCAGGGGATTAGCATAGTGAAAATCAGTATCTCCTCAGCCCCCATTATATCCTAGCATCTATGTCCACTCCTGATGGCCAAGCTCAGTTATCTTTGCCAACATGGTTCCTCTTTTAATTGAAGCCAAGGCTTTTGGTAAAAGAGCCCAAAGAGGCCATGGGGCAACAACAGACATTTAGTCAGACTCCTACAAACATTCAATTGCTGAAAACCATGACATCTAGAATTTCAGATATTAGAATTGCAAGATCAGAAAGCGCAAATGATCTAGACAAGTCATTGGAAGTGAGGCTATTAAAAGCGATTCCTATGGCCACCACTTAGATCTAGACTTACGTATTCTACCTGTTGGGGACATAGCACCATTTAAAGGTCACACTTCTAGTATAATACCATCTGCATGTCTATTCGCCAGCTGTCTATGTCTTAGATTTTTAATCTTTCTTCTACCAGGCTCTGACCAATCAGTAAAACCATTCACTATTCTGCATAAAGTAGCCTTAAAATTATTACATTCCCACCTCTCAAAGCCTGAGATAATAGAATCAGCAGTCCATCTCTCCCACAGTAATTCTATCCTAGGCTATCACTGTTGAACATTTCAGCACTTGTGGTCCAACAGAGAACAAGATGAAAAAATAAAATGAAAAATGGCTTTGAGGCTCTACTTTCACTAGTGATAAGGTATTCATTTCTAGTTTACCTTCAGGTAATCCAGCTCAAAACTTTTATTTAGATTCTACTTCCTAAAAAGAAAGATTTGTACCAACTCCCAAAATCTGGGTACCCTGGGAAACAGACTCTAAGATTTAGATACATAATGTGTATTTAGCAATGTTCTCAGAAACTGTATAAGTAAGATAATAGTGCAGCAGGGCTGGGAAGAGGGAGAACGTGCACTGTACCAGAGTCAATCCCATTAGGGACCTTTCAGAGATGTCCCTAACTTAAGCATTAACCAGTTATTACATGCAGGCTGTCCTACTACTCTAGAAAGCCAGTGGCCACAAGATAGCATATGTTACCATATATTTTATTTTCCTAGAACTGCTGTAACAAATTTCTTAGCAACAAAATTTAATTTTTGATTTTGTCCTTTTTGGATCTAATTTACCTTAATCTTAATTTATGAATTTTGTTTCCTGATCTTATTGTAGCCTGAGAGGCATTCCTTGGCTTGTATCATATAGTGCTTCATCCTTAAGGACAAAGAATACATTCAGTTTATACTACCTAAATCTCTGTTTAAAGCTTTGCATGGCCATAAGTTAAATGTTTTATATTAATCATAAAAATTGACACATTTAATAGGTTTAATTCAATTTTTATTGAACCTGAAAGGAAGAATCTCATTATTGGCTCCAGTGTGGAATATTCACATATAAACTTAAAAATTCTAAATCATCTCATTTGTTGCTTTTTTCAATGAACACAGAAATAAGAGCCAGTGACTAATATACAAATGTTATATCAAAATTTTAAAATAAATTTTTAAAACCTGATTCCTATTGCAATATAATGAAATTTAAGTAGTGATTCACAGAATGTCTATAATTTGACGGTAACTATACTAAATATAATTATAATTTTCTGTTTATTTTTCTAAACTTGTGGTGAAAAGTAAAAATGAAACCTTTAGAAATACGTGCTTTATTAACATTTTATAAAAAGCCCTACTAAGCACAAACCACTGAACTAGTTGTCGCAGTAAATAAACATTAGCAAAATAGAGGTCTATTCCTTAAAAGATCTATCATAGGTTAGGATTTGGGTGAGCATTAGAATGGTTGAGGCTAAGTAGTACTTAATGGTTTAAACAAGGCATCTACTATAATTTTAACTCTACCGATGGAGTAAACTAAGTCAAGCGTCACCAGGGAAGAAATAAATTGGAGAACTTGAGAAATAATTTATAAACATCTTTGAAAGACTTAAGAAAAAATAAGTATGATAAGTTTAGAACTCAGGGAATAATACAGAAGCCAAAATAATATGATAAATTGAACAGTATTAGAAAATTTGATAAATGCTAGGTAGATTTTAAGATTCTATTTCAAAGAATTTATAAGATTAGGATATAGAGTTTATAATTCAGTTAGCCTGTATGAAAGAAATAAATGTTGACTTTTACTTTTTTAAAATTTTGAAATATTAGTGATATTTAAGAGGGATGTTGTTTGCATTTAGTCATTTTTCCTATACAAAAACATTTTTTATTAGGAAGATGCTGTTTAATAGCATATTACTATGCCATCCCTGGGCCTTGGATTAGATAAATAAGTGTTATATTTGTGAAAATAATTAGAGTAATCTCAGCAATGAAATATGCAAATACATAACACGATGCTTGTCTGAAGGTCTAGAAAGTAGTAGTATTTTATTCTAAAATTTATAGCAATATATTGTACCTAAAAAGAAAATGTGAAGTAAACTTTCTTTTTATGGGGAAAAACATACATCTTTCAATTACACAGATGTAATACTAGTTAATCCTTGTTTTTCTGAGGTAAGGGCATAACAATAGTTTTGGGCTTGGGATGAACCCATACATATTCAAAATGTTTGAGAACTACAGAGATAATAGTAAGGACCAATCTGAGCTAATGTCAGTCATAGCTATGGATCTTGGTCCTGGAAGACCTCTATTGTATCAAGTGCTAACATATATTTGACAGTGGCAAGGTGCAGAAATGTCAAAGAGATCATAGGTATAATAGTGAGATCACTAAGCAACTCAGAAATATTTTAATTTCCAGTATAGATATACCAGGTATTTCTGCTGAACATGAACTGCTACCTACCTCTTGGCCTAATTATTAGTTTCTTAAGATTTTCAGAATTAATAGAATATGTATAACATGCCATCATTACCATTATTTTTCACTATGTTTCTTTAAAATGGGAATTATTTCCCTTTGCTTAGAATTTTTAACTAATCATTTAACTTATCATTCCAATAAAGAAAATCTTCCAGTCATAGAGAAATTATAATTATCAGAAATGGCATATACCTATAGATAAGTCATTGTAGACATTCACAGAGGCCTGAAAATATATTTATGTGTGAAAAAACAATAGAAAACAAATAAAAATAACCTAAATTTTGGTGTATAGCACTTTTATTATTTACAAACTTTCAATTAATTTCTCCCACTAAAGGAATTTACTAGTTAATTTATATACATATAAAATTTATACATATATAATACTGTATATAATTATATATATTTAAGTGTTTTGCTGGTTAATACTAAAATAACAAAAGGCTATTTGAAAACCAGTATTTGTGGTACTTTCTACTAATGTTTTGGTGGTCATATTATTGTTTAAATTTTCCTCTATTTTAAGGCTCTCAAAATTTATTTGGTATATTCTATATGTGTAGAAGATACATGGGAATTTTTGTTTCATTTAACACTAATAAATTGTGAAATGAAAAGCAAATATATTTCCATTTTCAGTTAGGAGTACAATATGAACACAGCACACACACTGTGAACAGTATGAACATAATGCCTTGGTACAATAATACCCATGATAAGTTGTGGACATTGTTACATAAATCTGACTGTAAAGAAATTCATTTTCTGTTGTTGTTTAGTTTCTCAGCCAAACTGACATTAGAATCTTGCTTCCATGTAGTAGCATTTCAAACTTACAGTTCTAATAAGCAAATAGTCATTGGACATTACTCTGAATCACTTTCAAAGGCTTCCAAAACTTATTCAGTATCAATGAATGCAATGTTTTCATCACTAAGGACAGTCAAAAGAATGTGTCAGGATTTCTGAAATGAAAAAAAAAAGAATCATAGAAACTTTATAAATATTTTTTAGTGGGACAAGATTGATTTAGATAAATATATATTCTCCTCAACAAAATATTATAAAAAATGAGAATATTTTATGTAGTTTTACTTTGGAATGTATATCAAATAATTAGTATTATGGATTACTTTTCTCCATTTAAGACCAAATTTAACTTCTTAAAATAACTTTGATTAGTATTCTGTTTTTATAACATATTGATATTTTTGGTATCCTTATAATATGCTATAGAGAAAGATTTAAATATGTGCTCAATTAGTCTTCAACCAAAATTACAGTTTCCATTTTAATATTTTCTATGTTCTGTTCTCACCTAATAAGCAAAATTTCTCCTTTAATGATTGGAGACTGTGAAGTAAAAGTATGAGTTTTTAAAAAGGAAGAAGTATAATTTAATTTAGTCTATTTTTGTTATGTATCCAGAAAACTTAAATATTCTGCAGTTTTCACCCTAAGAAAGTTCTTGTCCAGAGTAATAACCCCCATCAATTTTTCATCTACATGGCCATTTCTACATTTGTAAAGCTAAATATAAATCTAAAACAAATAAGATTTTTGATATTATTATCATGTAAGGAATAATTGGTATAAGAAATTTTTAGAGGTAGGTTTGTGCCAGTTTACTAAAAGAAAGAAAAATGAGAAATGATAATATAACTGAGGTTAAGCCTCAGGGACATTTAACACTTGAGGACCCCTACTCCAGGCATAAGTGTTGCAGCTTAAGCACCAGAGCTGAAAGATTTCAGATCTTATGATTGCTCTGCTCTCAGCTTGCTATGAGTAAAATATTTAATTTGCCTCAATTTTTTCATTTTTAAAAGTGAGAACTGATTAAACCCACAGTATTTTTTCTTATGCTAATTTATTTGAATTTCCTAGAAATGACTACAGGGATATATAAGGCATATTATTTTGTACAGAATAGGTAAATACTTTTCATTCACCAGGTTACATATTTAAAGTATTGTCAAGGGGTCTCAGCACTCTAAAGCTGAAGGATGAATTTAGGCACAGTCATGGCAAGTAAAATTTATCTTTGTTCTTATTTCTACTCAACTGTTCTTTTTCTCTTTGCTATTTCCTAACAATTCCTTCCTTCCTTACAAGTGTATCATTGCCTTATTCCAGTTTCTGGCATAAGGTACAAATATAAATGAATAAATAAAATAAATGATTTGATAAAAGAATTCAAACCAAGATATGGATGCTTTAATTTATTCCTGGGAAATTTGCTGTTTAAAGAAAATTACAAGAAAATTGTTCACCAAAAAGATTGAATATATAGTAGTTTAATTTTGGTTACAGGAGTGTCCAAATAAGAGATAAACTACTTTGCATGATGCACAGTGTAATAAATATTATTATGCAGGGATATTTTTATTCTGCCAACCTCACAGAGGTGGCATATCCTTCTTCCAAAAATCTGATCATGTAACCAGTAATTCTAAGTTTAGAGAAATGATATATTACTCATATTAACTTTCTGACATATCTTATTAACAACACTTCTCGTTATGTTTTGAATTTGTTTTTATCAATTCTCTATTGGATAATAACTTTAACTCTGTAATTATAAATTTTAATTTGACCTGGTACAATGTACAATTTAAATTTTGAATTGAAAATTTTGTGAAAGAGAAGGGAAAGATAAATATTTCTTCTAGCATATTCACTATTGGTAAAATGGTGTATCAAGCATTGATAATTATATAAGCTAAATAATCAAGTATATTACTGACAAGAAAAAACTTCCATTTTGACTAAGATATTAAGAATCTAAATCTTCACTTATAACTTTGAATATCTGAATACTGGAGAAGTTTCTATAGACTAACTTCAGGCTCTGTAAGTTTCCAGCTCTATTTCTCCTCCACTATCTAGTGCCCAATGCTTTGGGACACACTCATATAAACATTATATATATATCCTAAAGTATGTCTCAAAGCACTGGGCACTGAGTGTATGTGGATATGAATTGATACTCATATAGAAATTGTATATATATATATATATATGTATAAATACACATACATATATATACACACACATATAACTATGTATATATATACATATGTATGTATAAGTACATAATTTCTATGAGTGTCCCAAAGCATATATAGCATACATATCTGCACATACTTATGTGTATGTATGTATACACAGCTACGTATATGTGCACATATGTATATATAAATATATGTTTACATATACGTAAATAATAGCTGAAAGCGTGTATTTCTGCCTCACTGGAATCAGAGCAGTATAAATTTGATGTAGATTATGATGTTAAGATGTATGTTCTAATTCTTATAGCAACCACTAAGAAAAAAACTTAAAAGATATAGTTGAAAAGATTGCTTTACATCAGTAATTGTTAGACCTGGCATGCATGAAATCCCCCTGAGAGATTGCTATGTATTCCCAGACATTATAGTTGAAAGTTCTTTTTCATGAAATGTTACTTGAGTCCTATATATAACAATATTCTAATAAAACTTTACTTATAAAAACAGATGGTAGAGTGAAATTTACCCTGAGGCTGTAGTTTGCCAACTACTGTTCTAGGTGATTAAGGGTAAAATCAGTACAGCATGAAACTTTATAAAAATAGAAATATTACTTTGATTCAAGACATTTTTCAGGTCATAATTATGGGTACTTATGAACATTACAACTACATTATTTTTCCAGTCAAGAAAATACTACAGAATAGAGTTCTGTATTATTTTTATTTATTGCATATCTCATTTAATTACTTAAGCAATAACATTAATATTATAGACATGATGAACTTAAAAATTGCAGGATAAAATGAACATTAATGAAAAATAATTATTCAATCATTGTTATAAATGCTTTACAAGCTGTAAGTATGTAAAGGTAATGAATAAAAAGGTTATTTCTATGGAGATGAATAGCTAAACACACAAAAAAAGGAATGTTAAACAAGTTGCAAAATAAAATCATACCCAGAATATTTGTAATTCTGATGCTAAAACTTATTTGCATTTTATATTGTTTTAGATTGGTCTTTTTTTGTAAAATATAAGTCATAAATAAACATATAGATGACACAGTGACCAGAATATTAACATAGTCTTTACAAGATCTGGATTGGCTTTTTTTTCACCATAACTTTATGATTTATTTTATCATCTGTTATAGCAACAGAAATGAAAAAACAAAAACAAAAACAAAGTTGACAGCCTTAAATCGTAGTTTCCAAAAGAAAACCCAATGTGATGAACTCCATTACGTTTTATTACTTCAACTAGAAAAAAAATAATGTAGTTGTAGTGCCTATAATTATGATCTAAAATGATGTCTTGAAATATCAAAAATATAGCAGACTTTATTTTATTATAATGGTTTATATAAATGTACAAAATTCTATAACTTTTTAACCAGGTTATGTTTATTAACTAAGTTTATTTAATTAATAAGAATGACCTATTCCCTAAATATTCTAAATATTTAAACATATATGTCAGTGCAGTGAAATTCAAAATTGTAACAAAAGTTTCAAGAAAAGTAGGAGTTCACAAAATGGTCATTTACAAATTTCTAGATTCCACAGTCACCTTTTCAGCTCTTATTTCCAGAGACCTTTCAGAATAGACTTTCTGAAAAACTAGTTACAAACTACAGAACATACTCATGTGTACTCCTCCAAACATTTGATCATTAATTCCACAGCCCGTATATCTTTTATGCAGATCTTAAGGATAAATGACAATTGACAGTGTTACTGAATTAATTTTGCAGAATATAAATTTGGTTCTTCATATTGCTTGTGTCAAGTATCCCAGTTATATCTATTTTACTAATTTTCAGGGCTTTATAGAAATGTCTTTTATTAGTGGTTTTAGTGACCATTTATAATTTTATTCTAAATATATACTTTGTCAGTTTAATGTACATGTTTTTGGTATAGAACTTTGAAAAATATAATATTTATCTTGTCTTTTTTTTTGATCTTTCATTTTTGAAAAACTGTTTCCTCTAATACATATTCAAATTAAAAATATTCTTCCATTCAGCAAGCTAGTTTGGATACATAATGAATTGAGTGTGTCTGAAAATGAATTTAAAATAGATTTTGTGTGTGGGATTGTTGAGGTAAGAGATATTCCACATCTTCCTAAAATGAATACTCCATTTATTTAGTGGGTGGTTTGTGTGCTTAAGGCAGTCTTTCAGTTTGTCCCGCTAGGTGATATACCCACCCAGAGGCAGGTTGGCCTTCTCACCCTAAATAAATTTAATGCTTTCTTCAGCCTCAGAATCCATTTTCCCTAACTAGTTGGGGCATATCTTGTAAACAGAATAAATAATTAGCTACTTAACAGCTTCTTACTTGGAACATGAATTTTTAATCACATAAGTGCAACATGGCAGAATGAGTGAACATATGCCTATAGTTTCCTAAGAAAATAATGATCAGAATCACTATTCTCAGCAGAGCTCTTAAAAAAAAAAGACGGAGATTTAATGGGGCTCCATGGCCTCAGGACACTTTTCAATAACCAAGAATGCAGCTAGGTTTCTTGGAAAAGCTCAGGCTTCTACAATAAAAAACAATACCTGGAAGCCAGATATCTCCCCAACCAATTCTTTTTTTAAATAAACTGTCTACTGTATTAGCAGTTAGAGATAGCCATGTTTTAGTTACCATGTGATACATTTTAATCAAGTGTCCTCTCATATTTTCCATATCTTTCTAAAACAGTAAGAAAAGAGAGAGAATTCACAATACAAGTTATTTCAATACTTAAAATTTTACCATAGAATTATTTTTTTGAATTTTCTGGTAATCATTTCATATCTTTCATGACTATAAATTTTCTACACCCTTTTCTTTCTAGTAATTGAGGTAATTTTACTGTGAGGATGCTATTGTAAGTCACACTGAAGAGCCAATTAGCTTTTTTTTTTTGTACATGATTTATGCAAACAAGCTTAAGTATGTCCTGAGATATCTATCCCAATTTAGGTCACATGTCCCAATTTAGAAATGTTACAGTTCTCTGTTGTCTCATGATAAAAACATCTTGTTGAATAAGTTTACATGGGCTATGCCCTTTATTAATTCTTGCATATTCTGGACAGTTTTTTCAAAGTACTGGATCTCCTGATTCATTCATTTTTTTGAAGAGTCACATTCTGGATTACTCATCAGCAACATAGTTTAAGCTGATTGTCTACTTAAAAAGAGCAAGAAATATAAATTTTCTTTTCCCTTTGTTTCCTCTTTCCTTTTCTTTTCCTTCTTTCTTCCTCCCACCCTCTGTCCCTCCTTCTCTCTTCCCTCCATCCCTCCCTCCCTTCCTTTCTTCCTTCCTTCCATCTTTCCTTCCTTCTGTCCTTCCTACCTTTTGAATTAAAGAAAAAAAAAAACTTGCTCTCCAATTTAAACCATTAGACCTGTGATTGGATGCCATTATGTCACTAATGGATTCACAGTGCAACGTGACACCACTTGTGATCTCCATTGGGAGACACAGGCACATAATACACATGTTTATTTTCAGTCAAAAAGAGAATTCTAATGGTTTCAGCTTTTCAGTATTAAGTAACAAAAAAAATTTCCCTTTGGTAGGAAATGTGTTGTAATGTAATCCATGTTTTCATGGGATAATGGGGTCTTTTCTCTCTTTATCGGAAATATGCTGAAATTTCAAATTAGATTCATGAATTAAGATGAAGCAGGGACATGCTTATAGTTTGCTCCAATTAACTCTCACCTTACCTTCTGTCAAATATACATATCAGAAGACCTCATTCTCACAATTTCAACTAGACACATGGTTCAATGTCTAGTGCATGGCTCTACCTGTAACTACATTGGGGATGTGTGTTTATGATGAATTACATAATTGCATCATTTCTTTGTTTCTATTTTCTAAATTTTATTTGAATACTTGGTATTGTTAATTCCTAACAAGATAGATTGCTTTTAAAAGTGAAATTTTAAAAGTCTAACTTTTAAACTAAGAAGAGACTATCAAATTCAAAATTCAAAATTTTAGATTAAAAAGTGAAGGTCCAATGAATTTGCTCAATCAATAAATCTAATACCAAATGGTTATCTGGTTAATATATTTCTCTTATTTCCCCTTCCATTATTTTTTTTCTAAGACATGGTAGGCTATAATTTCCTAATATAATGAGAATCAGCAAATAGAAATTTTAAGTTTGAGAATATGGAGAACATTTTAAATTAGATTAGGATATACTGTTTCCAGCTTAGAGTCTAAGAAATCAGAGACTATTCATGGGTAGAACTAGAGAATAAGCACTTACTGTGGATCTGTCACACTTTACTTCCCAGACACTCTTCTATCCAAGCAGGGAAGGGGACAACAAAAAAGTTAAGAGAGAACATTCACGATGACCATATTTTCTTAGATAGGCAAAGTTGTTAAGCTGTTCATTTCAAGTGTAAACCCTTTCTAATTCAATTTTTACTCAGGAGCATGGGCACACATTGGTGTGGCACAAGAATAAAATAAAAGCCCACATTAAGTGTAACAATGCAAGATGGAGGCTGAGGCAATAAAAACAGTTTGTACCTTAGGCATTAAATGTAGAATGATACTTTCATAGTGCATTTATGTAATCAGATTGTCATACAATGACATCTACATCCAATTTCAGCTTTGCTTAAAACTCACCCAATTGCTCAAAAGTTATTGTTATTTTTAAAATGTAATAATTTAAACATTTTGCTTTAAGTGGCAGAAATGGTTAATTTGGCCATATGCTGATTAAAAAAATAAAGGCAATGGAAGACATTAATAGAGCGATTCATGCCAATCGAAATGAAACAATTACGCCGGCAGTTGGACTGCCATATGGAAAAATGAAACCTGGTTTCATAACCAGGATGGAGAAAAATCTGCCAAGGGTTATTTTTGTTGCATATTCATGACTTGATAAATTGTGTTAATTGCTAAAAGAATGAGAATTCTACCTCAAGAATGGATTTATTGTGATAGGAGAGGAACATGTTAAGAAGAGCAATACAGTTTCATATATCTATCCGGGTGGTAGCTCAAAGTTTTTCTTTTTAACTTAGAACTGGTAAAAAAAAATAATTAACTGTATTTTGTTTCTATTAAAACATATTTTCTTATGACTTTCCCACATTTATAACACAGAAATTTCAAAAAATTTGTCATTTAATATGTATTTAATTTTATTTATCACATAGAAGAGACTATGAGATAAAGGTATACATATTAAATGAAAAGAACTTTGGGCAATTTTCTATGTTGTATTCTAAAAAAAAAAATGCTACCTGCTGCCCAGCTCCAACCACAAATAAAATACTTTTCTTTTTTGTTTATTTGTGTTTTATTGGTTTTGGTGGCTTTTGCACAGAATATAGAAGGAATACCTAGCATTTAAAGTCCGAACAAATAGAAACCATTAATTTTAGACTCACATTTCCAATTGCCACCTTTTGAAACATCCAATTCAGCTCAAATGTAGTTTAAAACAATCAATTTTGCATATAAACCATGAAAACTCTTCTAGTGCTAGCTTTCAGCAAGTTATAGGAGAAAAGTTTAAGAGAGTAAAGACAAAAACTAAGAAAATAGTTCCTATTTTCAATAGTAATAAATAGAAAAGTTTGTATTATAATGACTAAACTATTAAAAAGGTGCTAAACTGAGTACTAAGTGAAACAGTATTTTGGATAATCTTTAGCAATTACCCAAAGCTTTGGCTTAATTTGTTTAGATAACTCATAAGATTCATTCAAGGAAATCTGTGTTGCAAGAGCAGTTCAAAAATAAGCTTTTCTTTTTAAAGTTTTCTGAAGTATTTTCATCTTCTAGAAATATTACATATTCTTACTAGGTTTTTCTAAGTCCATATCAACCTAGAGAAGCCTCTTGGAATTTCAGAATGAGCAAACTAACCTCGCTTCAAAAACAGAATCAACTAGCCTTCTTTTTAAAGTTGGAATTTCAGAAACATATTTATCTGTTCTAACATGGATCCAATGTCAGGAGTTATCAAGAACTCCAGTAAAATTGTAATAGTTATGACATCATTTTCATGCAGACTACAAATTATTCTGTGAATTTACTATATAGAATATAGAGACTTTTGTCAGAGGCATGCCTAAAGGCTCCATTGTGGCAACCTGAAACAAAAGGGATATGTACTTTTCTGTACAAACAAACTTAACAGCATATTGTCCATTTACATATCCTAAATGTATTCAATAATTTTCATCGGTCTCAACTTCTAGGGCAATAAGTTTCTTCCCATTCGCTATAGGAATGTTTTGACAGGAATAAAATTAAAAAAAAATGTGTATTGCATTGAAAAGTAAAAGAAAAATAAGACAATATGAAAATAATATTACACTTTTAAAACTTAAAAATTTACAGAATATGATTTAGATTCTCCTGCTGTAGCCTAGTATCACACTAAACTTTTTCCTTGAAATACATTGCCCTCATAGTCACATGTCTTCCTTTTGTACTGTAAGCTCCATGAAGACAAGAATTATAACTGTCATCACTGCTATATTTTCTACCAATTACAGTGTTTACTACATAGAATAAGTCCTGAAAAAGTTTTTGAGTAAATATAACTTTTCCAAACTTTTATTAATTGAGGCACAGATATCTGGAATAATGTGAATATACCAATAGGTGAATAGATTTCAAAGAAAAGTAACCAGTTTTTAGAAGTGGATGCAAATTTGACACAATTCTTAATAATGGATAAATTTTTAAATAATGAGCCAATATTAGATGTTATGTGGATCCATATTTTCTTTATGGATATGGACCTATATGTTACATAAATCTAAAGCATATATATTACATCAAACTGGTTCAGTATTAAGAATCTAGCATTTATAAAATTACTATTTGTACAAAATACTGTAGGTCCTGCTGAACTGAATACTGGTCTCAATACGGTCATTGCTGGCTCTCCCGGGAAGTCAATCTCTTTACCTAGAGTGACTTTCAGCATTGTGTCAATTGTGTAAATGCTCAGAGGATTACAGGTTACTAAATATATTTTTTAAGTTATATTTTTCCATTTAATATTGAAAACAAACCAAGGATGGAATTATATGTGTATTTCATCAGGTGGTAAGAAAAGATAATAACCACAAAGATAATAAAATAGCCGCAATAAATGCTATTTATCAAGCAGAAAGAAAGTGTCAGGCAATGTAAAAAGCATCTTGCACACGTTATTTTATGCCATTCTCACATATACTTTATAAATGAGTTAATTTTCAAGTGACATTCAGTAAGATTTTAAGTTATTCAAATCACATGATTAAATTAAAGAATTAATATTTGACATTAGATTTATTGAATGTTCAATCACATGTTTTTCCACTACTCAACAGCCCTTTGGTTATATAAGTAACATATAGAATAACACAGCAAATACAATATGCAGCTGGAATTCAACATTTTTATTTCTCTGACAATAATTTTCATTTAAAGTTATTAAAAAGTAATTTTTCTTGAGCAAATTCAGCAGTAACTATTAAAATATATCCAAATAAGATGAATTGCATATTGAGTAATAAATTTCCTGACATTACACGTGGTACTTAAGTCTTTAGTCAATATTAAGGAAAGTTTTCAGTTTCTATTGAGGAAAAAAAGTAAGACTATTTTACAGTATAATGAAGAAAATACTCAATGTGACAAAACAAATAATGCCCCAATATGAACACATATCAATCCCCAATAATGTTTTCAAAATTTATCTAGTCTACAAAAGTTTTATTATACAAAACAGGAATAATAATAGATATGATGACTAGAAATTAATTGTATTTTGATTATTTCCTGATCATCAGATTGTTCCATTATTTTTGACATAAGCTAATGTGATATCTGTGATATTCTTAGGGAGTTGATGATTTATAAATCCTGACTACTTAAGAATTTTATTTTAACTCTTCAGTCTTCAAGGTTTTGTGATTAGTTGATTTTTTTTTCTCCTGTCAGAATGATTTTTTCTTTATCACAGAATAACACAGCCA
Source organism: Cynopterus sphinx (assembly GCA_030015415.1). Taxonomy (NCBI): domain Eukaryota; kingdom Metazoa; phylum Chordata; class Mammalia; order Chiroptera; family Pteropodidae; genus Cynopterus; species Cynopterus sphinx. The sequence continues at coordinate 100,601,491 of CM057382.1, read as the reverse complement.
ATTGTTAGAAAACTCAACTCAAACCATGAACACAATAAATGGCTAACACTTTGAATATCTAGAAATTAAGCCTTTCCCTTTGGAGGAAAAGGGTCTTTATATTCAATTATCTAATTAATGGTCAAAAATCACCTCTGCCTGAAATGGTTACACTAAGGACAAACCACTGTTAATGTAAAGATAAAAGGTAGTTAATTTCTATTTCACTGGCATTCTCAATGACCCCCTGAGATCTGATTAAGTAATCATACAAACCCTAGCACTCTTGTATCAACAGCATTTAAGATATTTTATCACCTAGAAGTTAATAAAGTATTATTAGTATTCAATCTTAATTTATCAAATAGTGTAGGAGGAATAACATTATAAATTTTTTTTTCGTGAACAATTCACAGAAAGTAAGTAAATTGAAGTTAAGTACCTGTTGAATGATAGTGAATATAGATATATTTCTGAAAAGGCCAATAGATTCTTTTGGTGAGAAATTCAAATCAGGACGGGTGGACATTTGCTTCTTAATGTTTTATGTTGTTTCCATCAAGTATGTGTATGTATGTGTTTGTATGTGTAAGATGTACAAGTTTTAGGTTAAATAAGTGCCTTTATGTTACACATAGAACGGATAAATGTTGCCCTTAGGTTTCCAAGCAGCTTTAGACAAATCATTTATAACTTCTGTAGAACATTTCTCAGGCATAAATTGTTTATATTGCAATAAAGAATAAAATGTCGATGTGTGTTTGGATTATTCTCTGAGTATATTTATATTTAAAAATCTTCAGAACATGTCTCACTTTCTGTGGCATATATGAAAATAATTGTTAATGCTCAGTTGAGGGTTAACTGTGTCACATTATTTTATGTGCATTACATGTGTAATTCATGTAATACTCTCTGTGACTTTAAAAGAGTTTATACATTTTACAAATGAGGACATCGATTTTTAAAAAGGTTAAATATCTTGCCTAAGGTCATATAGCTTAAAGTGATAGAAAAGGAATTTGAACCAAGTTGTTCTGACTCTAGAACCCCATGTATATGGCCCATATTACCATTTATAAATCTCCAAGTAAGCTTTGAGATCTATTTTAGGAATTTTTTTCCCCAAAGTTAATTCAAAATTATAAAAAGGTCAAATAAAAGTATTAAATCAGCTTTATTTCACTCCATAAATATTTTACTAGAAAATGTATAGAGATTGTAGATGATTAATTTTATCAGAAGCAGCTTGTTAAAAATACAAACTTCTGCTCAAAATCAAATACAAGTAATAGAAACCATGAGAGTTCTAGAGTATTTGTTTTAAAAAAATTGTCTAGGCTATTCTTCACAAATGAATGTAAAAGCGATCTTTGTTCTGATTGTTTTCCCACCATCTTTCTACTTTCTCCATCTTTTTTAATAGTACAGGTTGTTTTTGTTTCTATTTTGACATATTGATCAGATAGATTCATTTCTTGCTCTACCTACAATGCTTTTGACATATAGCATGTTATAAAAACTCTTGGCTTCTTTTTTCTCTTGGTAATAATAGCTGATAATTCCAAATGATAATAGCAGTATTATTTTCCTCAAAAAGTTATTGAAGAGATTAAGGAAATTATTTAGCTAAGGTACATTGCACATGATAAAGAGCAAAATGGAGACACAAAAATTATATTTAATAATAATAATATGTAAAATTCCATAAAGTATTAAGCTGTGCCTTCTTATGGTTTAACTGAAAATGAATCACTAAAACTAAAATAACAGCAAATTTAAATTGTCATTATGATCTTTATGAATTACAATTTAAAAACAAGAATAACTAACTGTTCTTGAGCTACCATCATTCCTTTAATCCAATTTAAGTCATAGTAGAGAGAAATACAACTCCTGCCCACTGAAGGCTGTGATATTTCCTTGAACTACTGAGCTTTTAATGACAAGAGAAGGCAAAAACAGTGCAAGTACTACAATACTGATTATCACTACAGCTACTGGAAAAAAAGAAAAAAAGAAAGATATTAGGCTTTAGCCAATATTCAGAGACTGGATATTAAACTCACCAAGAGTCCAGGAGAAATATTCTCATTAGTCAAAAGACAAGGGAGTCCTCGTTAACTCATTTTGTAGTCAACCTTTTGAAATGTCTTAGATAGCTTGAAAGTAAAGAAAAACCATAAAACCTATTGCAATCTTCCAACTATAGTGTAAAATTATTAACTATATTAGGAGTGGCTTTGAATGTTCTGTAGTAGATTATTATGACATACGTAGTTATAAGATTTATTTTTCTTTAGATTTATGTCACACTATGGCTATGAACAGATCAATTAATATTCACTTAATTAACACATTATCAATATTTATTCAGGCTTAGTATTATTTGATATATTCATATCACTTTTCCCTCAAATAAGTTTTAAAAAATTACTTTTCCCTCAAATAAATTCCTTTCTTCATTTCTCCCTTCCTCTCTGCCTCTCTGCCTTCTTACCCCCCTCCTTTCTTCCTTTCATTTTTGTCCTTCTTTCTCTATTTCTTTAATTGCTTCACCTATCACCCACTAGAAAGTCTTACTCAATTGAAGTGCTTCCTCCAGCCCATGATGTTTTATAGTTTTTTGAAGATACAGACTAATATCTTTTCTACTTTTTATGCCTGATGCATAATACAGTATTTGGCATGAATATGACATGCAATAAATGTCGAATAACTCAGTAAATATTTGTGTAGCTGCTGTAGCACACAAAGTGAAGGTGGTCAGTAACTGCCCTCTATTTTCTCTATTCTTTCATTTCAGGCTTGCTTTTGCAGGAGCAACCAGAGTTTGACATGATTTTACGTTATGAAAAAAAAAAAATCTTGAAATTATTAAGGAACATTCCAAGGGTTAACAGGGCAACAAGCAACAATTACTTTCTCCTTCCATTTGCAGAAGGTGTAACAACTTAGTTAAATTTATCGCAACCTATTTCTGCTTTCCAAACATTCAAAATCGATTTTGTTCTTTTAGTTTGAGTCATATTACAGACTTAAGGCGATTTGTTTTCTCATTCATTAGTAGCCAGTACCTCCTTGTACTGGGTGCAAAGAATTAATGTTATATCCAAAATCATCTTCTCTGGTTTTTCCCATAAGATCGTAATATGGCTGCTGCATATTCAGCCTTTTTTTCTATTTCATTGGCAAGAGGAAGAAGAAGAAAAGCAGGATCTACTGGTATCTACATTTTTTTTTTTGAGAAAGTAATGTTTTCCCACAAGCAACATGTTTTCTCAGTTCCCTAAACTTCCCCAGAGTGACCTTTCATTTAGATACATTAGCCTGACATGCGTCATATGTCAAACTTTAGCCGCAATTGAAGGTGAGGAAGTATGGAGCAGCATTTTTCTATTCAACTTCTTTAAGATCTATCCTTAGAAACAAGTGTATTGCAACAGTAGAACCTTGCTAATAAGATAGAAGACAGTGCTTCTTTCTTGCTAGCTTCTAAAACTTTATGTTTTTCTTAACTAATACTTAGTATAAGAAAGCCTACAGCTTATTTTTCCAATAGAAGTAGGTATTTCACTAAATAAAAATCCAGTTGTATTGCTGGATTTAAGGGAAAAATGTTTCCATGAACTTGAAAGTGTCTGTATATAAAACCCCAAGAAGAAGGAGAATCCTACATTTTTACCATTAAAAATGCATTTTTTTATATCTTACAAAAATGTGCATTATTGAAATTTTCAGAGGTTGACATGCATCAAAGCACCTTCTGGGAGATACTGATGTTCTGAGCATGGCAAAAGAACAGAAAGATAGTGCCTACTAGTCTCTGTCCTCAGATTGTCTACCAGTGGGCCCCTAGATGTCTGTATTAAATTAGATGCCTGCACCTCAGGCCAACACTTTTATATAAGCATTTAAACCTCCTTCACTTTAAGTCTGGGCTCTATCAGTTGCCTCTGAGCTGCACCCTTGGGTGAGTGAATCCAAACTTATGAGTACTTTAGAGTGGTTTCTCACATCACTACTGCCTTTTGGGCCTCAGGTTGTAAGCTGCTTTGGCTTTCAAAGTGAGATGTTTGGGAGATTCATCTCTCAAGTGTGTGTCTTAAAAGTTAAGATGCCTGATGCGGGCTTAGAATTCTTTGCTCCTCAGGATAAAGCTCCAGTTTTCAGTTTCCTCCCCATTGTGGACACAGCATTAGGGGTGGGGTTTATAGTGAGACTGTGTCCTACCTTTTCCACATACTTCAATATAGTTTTCTTCTTGTTTGCACAATAGTCATCATTCAGCCAGCCTTTAGATTTTTTATTCCATATAAGCAAGCTGTAGACTTAATGTGTCTATGAAAGGAGGTGAGTTCGGCATCTTTCTACATAACCATCTTGAACTGGAACCTCTGGTAATATATTTTCTAACAATTTTTAAACACTTTTGAGAAAGGATTTATAAATAGCTTATAGTTTGAAGGCCTGGAAAAGGACAATTTTCTAAAGAAAAGGAAGAAAACGTCTTTAATGATAGGTATGGATAGAGAAATCCAGATTAATGCACTGAATAGAAGGATTGCTATAGTGGAAGTGAGGAGAGACAACAAATGAAAGATAGGAGGAAAGAAAGCCCTTCATAAATTTAACTATTTCACATTTTCCAGGGAACCAACTCTGTCTTTTTCAAAGTACTTAAAATATCTATAGTTTTAAAAACTTATTATATATCCACTTGGAAAAACATATTATTAGATAGAATATAGCCACATAAGCACATTTGATCATTAAAAGTCTTTTGGTGATTCTCAAGTGGGTGGTACTCTTAATTCCATTTATCTTGGTATGTTAGTAGTGTAAATATTCATGAACTTCATGTTTGCTTCTCAGCCTGAATTAAAATAATGGTCTTTCTTGTATGCCCAACACTAGTCCTAACTGTTGCCTCAAATACATATTTTTGAATTATCTATACACTATTAATATACCAGAGATATTCAAGTAAATTAATCAGATTTAGCTCTCATTTACTTTTTCATTAGCTTGCCAACAAAAGTGATACAAAGTTCAATATAATCATCAGCTTCACTATTCTTCAGATATAGAACAACAAAATAATGGTTGACATTAACCCTGATATGTATAGTATTCTTATTCTATGGCTGCTATAACAAATTTTCATACACTTAGCAGTTTAAACAACACAAGCTTATTATCTTAAAGTTCTATAAATCAGGGCCCAATAAGTTCTCACTCAGCTAGAATCAATGTGTCTACAGAATTGTGTTCCCTTTTGGAAGTTCTAGGGAAGATAATATTTGCTTGTTTTTTCCAGTTTCTGGAGGATGTCACCAATTTTTTAATTTGTGTCCCCCACCCATAGTGGTTTGAGTCCTTCTCACATTGTTGCATCCTGACCTTTACTTCTTTCTTCTTCATTTTTATAGGCCTGATTACATTGGACCCGCTCAGATAATCCAAGATAATTCTCCTATCTCAAAATCATTAATTCAGTTACATCTGCAAAGTCCTTTTTGACATGTGAGGTAACAGATTCACTTATTCCCAGTTTAGGATCCTAAGTTTTATTATAAATATCTTTGCCACAACTAATATGCTTGCAAACTTGAATGTGGCAAAGATGTTTATGACAAAACTACTGAGCATGGCTTCATATATTTAGAATCTATTCAAGTGACATTTTTAAAAATAGTTTTTCAGAATTTATGATGCTTTTTTAATCCTGAAGTTGTATTCGAACAGTTAAAACATGTATACTGTTGGCTGAGAACAAATCATGCTAATTCAACCCCAAATGTTAATCAATAAAAAAACACATTATTACTTATAGCTTTCTTTTCATAAAATCAAAATTTTCAGAGTTGAAAACTTTCTCTGTGACCTTCAACCAGCTGTTTAAATCAATTCCAGGTAATCTTTGTTTTATACCCTCACAAATTCAGAAATTAATATCTTAGAGCTCTAACCATAATGGAAAAGATAAGACAAAAAATGAGAGGGTTCATAATATTAGTTAAATGATAGAGCAAATGTCAGAAAATATTCAGCAGTAATCAATGCAAGGGACCCTTCAAGAGCTGATCATAGAGTCTGATACATAGGTTATCAAGGAATATTGATTAATTAAATTAAATTGATGAATGGATAACTTAATCTCTGAATAAATACTTATAATAGAAAGGTGATAATCATTGACAAAATGGTGAGTTGGTGGGTGTAATGACTTAAGAGCATCTCTCAGCACCTAAGGATACCTCCGAGGACTATTTCAGTATCCTGTGTTAATAGTAATTTTAAGATTATAGCAATATTTAACAATAGATAAAAACATATATCAATACAGCATTTTTGTGAAAAAATATTTTTAAAAAAACCCAGGTTTTTTCTTAGCCTTTCTGAAGACATTTATTTAATAACAAAAAGAACAGGAAAAAATAATATTTCTGGCCAATCAGTGAGATGTGATATCTCCTAGATCATCATGCTTTTCTCAAGTTTAACCTGGCATTATGAATCATTCATCAAATGAATGGAAGCTTCCTATAAGCTGAAACTGATGGTGTTTCATCACTAAAGGTAAATATTTTCTCTTAGTGCTTAGATCCATGCAGAATGTCTTAAATACAATAGTACTTTTTTTTAGTAAATATGGAAGGCCAACATTTTCCATGTTCTTAACAAGTAGCAAGTAAGTCTCCAAAGATGATTAAACTACATTGAAAACTAGATGTGTGGTCTGTGAAACATATTCAAATGCCCTGAAATCAAAACTACTTAACCGAGAGAACTAAGCCTGGAGTCTAGATGTTATCTACATATGTTTGATTTGTTGACTCAGTGTTGAAACAGTAGAATTATATTAGAATATAAATTAAGTGCTGTATTTTGGAGAGCAAATGCAACCTGGAACAAAAGGTACTATCCTGAGTTTATTATTACATGACAAAGTAAGATTCATTTGACAGATTCTAATCAGGACAACCATCTCCTCCTGGCAGTACTGCTGAAGCTGGAGGATGACATTTTATTAAATTCAGATGCTGGTGAATTGTCAGCACTTATTTTGCTTATATGTGGTGCAGCTTTCAGCATTATTGATCATGAAATTTAATATAAGGCTTGGAAACACATACTGCATTTCAAGGGCAGCTTCAGATTGATTTAGGCCTTAGCTACCCCCAAGAGAGTGGTCAACACTATTTTATGTATAATTCTTCTTAACTTTTCTCTCTTCTTCTCTTTCTTCTCATCTTCCTTTACTTAACTTCTTGTTTTCCTCCTAGAAACAAAGTATTCCAAAGAAAAAAAGAAAAATTCTAAAACTGGTTTTATTTAATTTGCAATATCCAAACTACTCTGGATTCTCATATTTTAAAAGGTATATGTAACTATAGCATTTCCTGTAACTCACTAACATTTATCTATGTTTAAACATTAGTACACTAGGCTATTCTGAGTTTTGTGTAACCTTATAACACCAGTTATAATCAAATTTCTTATAATTCAACTCAAACAAATAATAAAATGCTATTATATAATTTAAGTGACTTCATAATTGTCAGTTCATTTTATATTTGACATAAATGACTTTTGCTCAAATTTCAATTTCATTATTTTAAGATTTATTTAGACAATGGCCTTTTGAATGATATATATATATATATATATATATATATATATATATATATATATATAGAGAGAGAGAGAGAGAGAGAGAGAGAGAGAGACAGAGAGAGAGAGAGAGACAGAGAGAGCGCTATGAAGTCATTTTTTCTTCTCTCTTCCTTCCACATCTCTGCTGACACAGGAGGACTATTACATCTTTTCTTGTGTTGGTCTTATAAGATTGAAAGTCTGTTCAGTACATTGATTTTTTCCCCCCAACAATTTGATTACTACAATTCCCTGTTAGCTGGCCACTTTTCAACTACTATATCAAATTGCAATATGTACAAAGGCAAACTATTACACTGGTTATTTGCAACCCCATGTTGGGGGACAGCAGAATCAACTTAATTCCTTCCCTTCAGTTTCTTCTTGAAAGCATTTAACATAGACTGCAATTTCTATTTTAATAAAATTTTCATATCTTTAACTGAAGTAAAAAGTTTTAAAGAGCATGTCAACGTAGTAGTAAAGTAACCTGCAAAAATTATAGATACTCAAAATCTGTTTTTTCCAGAAGTTAAGTACAAGGGCTGTGGAGACTAAATTCAACTTTAATGAGTAAGGAGATGGAAGCCTAGTTAACAGTTACACTGTGACCATACCACATAAGAAGAACTGCTCTAAGTTAGTGTCAGGTGTCAGGAGCATTGTTATATCTAAAAAATTATTTTTCACTTTATACAATGAGTGAACAAATTAACAAAAGGAAGAAAAAAAGAGTAACATGTCTTGGAAAAAATTTAGATCTATTCAAAAAGAAATTCAGAGTCTAGTTTTGAAATATTGGCATTAAAATAAAAAAAAGAATCTATTTGTATATACCTCACAGAAATATAATTTTTTAAAATGACATTTTTGTGATAATTATTAAATGTATATGTAATAAAATAACAATAAATAAAAAAAGAAAATATTTTTAAGTATTTTTTGTTTAATGTTCAAAGTGGTTAAATACTACCATGTACAGAAAACACATTTTAATTTTGAAGGAAAATATAAATTAACTATTGAATAACTAGGAAAAGAAATTTTGGTAGTCCTGTAATTCATAAAAAAATAATATCTTTTAGTGAGCAACATATACAAAGTCTGAAGCTTTGGATACATTTTTATACCTAGAAAATGAACATATGTAGAACATATAAAACCTAGTAATTATTATATTGTGGCAAAATTCATACACTTACAAAGACCTGCAATTCCTATTCTATAATTCTAAAATCCAATAGTCCTAGAAATCAAAAATTTATTTTTCTTTCTTTCTTGGTTTCTTTCTATTTATTAATTTATTTATATAGTTTTTAATTAGGTAACTTATCTGACAGCCGAATTGATCTAAACTCTTTTTATTTTTTTTTAAGGAAAGGACATTTTATTACTTTTAAATTAAATTTATTGGGATAGGATTGGCAATAACATTATATAAGTTTCCGTTGTACAATTTTATAATACAGCATTTGTGTGTTTCCTAAACTCAGCAGTAAAATATGACTTCAACTGAAAGTGGCTATTTACTGGTATTTATTTATCCCAATTTGGTATAAGGCTATTTACTAGTGTTTATTTTACCACTGCCTTGTAGAAATATTTATGTCTTGCTATAAAAATATTAATCTATTTTATTACTCATTGTCTCTAATCCACTGGGTTGTTACCTAATCTGTAGAATTTGTACCACACTACCTTTCAGAACATATTGCCTAACTAAACAGTTGTGAATTCTAAAACACTTCTAGCTCTATATGTTTCAAATAAAAGATTGCGGTCCTATACAGTGTTAGTGGCATTTTATAATGATTTCTGTGGTTTTCTAGTAATTTACTTATTTTTTAAAAATATATTATTTTACATCAATTGCATTCCAAGGACTGAGATAGACACTGAAAAACAGAACCTAAAATAACTTACAGGCTAAAAGAAAATATACATAAACAGAAGTGCATTTAACTATGGCAAGTACTAGATAGATGGTAACAATGAGAGGGTTAGGAAGCCCTTGACCTAGCCTGTGAAATGAAATGATGTGGATACCCCCTTGCTCTTGCAAGTAGGAGAAACATCTTGAGAGAGCTAAAATTTAGACTGGGTCCAATGCACTAATTGGATTTAGTCATACCAAATGTTAGGTGTAGAAGGTCAGACAAAAAAAATCCAGCAAAGCTTTATCTGGTATCTCTCAAGTAATTGATTTTGGTTGGAACATAGGGAGTGAGAGAGCAAAATAACAAGGCATGATTGATTGAAGGATAGAAATATTTGATTTATTCAGAAGATTCAAGGTAGCCTCATGTAGAATTTTATGCAAAAATTGACATGATCATATTTGCTTCAAAGATTTGGACAATTTTTACTAAATAATAATTATTTTAAATAGATAAACCCAGTAGGTGTCAGGAAGACTGATTAGTAGATTGTTGTAGTAATACAGATAATAAAATCAATGAAGTCTTATCTAAGACAGTGGTCTGTGAAATTGTATTCCCTTAAAAATTTTTCAAACATATGCATTCTTTGTAAGTTTTTAAAATGATGTTAACCTTCGTCAATAAGTTTAAACAGATACAACTGACACTGCTGGTCTACCTATAAAACTTTGTACAATATATATGCATGACAACAAAGAAAAAGAAAGCCAAAAGAGATTTGGCTGGTAATTTAAAAAATCTATATTATTATTTAAAAATTTTGTAATAGCCAAGATATGGAAGCAACCTAAATGCCCATTAACAGATGATTGGATAAAAAAGTTATGTTTCATATATACACTCAACCATTAAAAAAAAATGAAATTCTACCATTTGCAATGACATGAATGGACCTAGAGGTTATTATACTGAGTGAAATAAGTCAGACAGAGAAAGATAAATACCATATGGTTTCACATATATGCGGAATCTAAGGAACAAAAAAAACAAACTAATCAAAAAGAGACTCATAAATATAGAGGGCAATCTGGTGATAGCCAGAGGGGAAGGGGTTGGAGGGCTGGGAGAATGGGGTGACAGGTTAAAATACAAATTATTAGTCAATAGATGGTCACAGGGACGGGGAGCATGACATAGGGAATGCAGTTAGCATTAATAAATTGGCTAGGTGGAAAGCCAGAAGAGAGAAAGAGCAATTAGGGAAATTGTTTTGTAAACTATATAAATGTCCTACTGTATACCTGAAACTAATAAAATAACATTTTAAAAATTAAAAACTCATATTGTTTTTAAAATACTTTAAGTTAAAATGAGAGTATAATAAAATGAAAATGAATCTTTACAATTTTTTGTTTACATTTATTTATTTTTTGTGACTAAGTCAGCTCCATGGCATAAAATGCTTTTTTAACGATGCTAAATAAAGTTTGAGGATACTAAGCATGAGTTTCTTGAGAATTTCATCTGTTTTGTTCAAGTATAACTCCTAGATTAGTTTCATTTATATAAAATACATTTAAATATATTTGCAAATGTATACACAAATAAATGAAAAAATATTAAAAATAAAGAATAGAGAAAAATTGTTTTGTTTATAAGTGTGTTTATAACTTTTCCAGATTTTAATATAAAACCAAACAACAGATGACTACATAAATTTATCTGTTATTTGTTCTTCCTTCACTCTACTATTCGAGTGAAAAACTTGTCATTAATATTGCTCGTAAAGCTATATTACTGAATTACTTTTCCCAAACTGTCATATGTACATAAATTGCTTAGCTTAAAAGTCACCGTGAGATCTATCAAGTTACTCTTTCCGTAATTCTATTTCTAGTGTTGGTGAAACATGAAATAAATATAAAATACTAGCTCTTCATTTATTTAATGTAGCATTGAGTAAATTTCTGAGAATATAGTCTTCCTTTCACTCAAGACAATGTTATTGCATGTGCTAAAAGAGTAATTTATGCACATTAATAAACAGAAAATCATAACCTTATATTCATCCTTTTCCTGTATCAATCTACCTTTATAAAATAGCTGATTACAAAGTATTTAATAATAAGATAATAGTTTTCATGAAAAAGTTGCTGTGTGTCAGGTCTGATACATACATTATTTCATGTATTTCTTAAAAAATATCATTAAGAAATATTACAGGTAGCACTTTACAGGCCAAGAAATGAAGTTTAATGTATAAAATAATTCCTTTTAGATCGTCATCTTAGTAAATGGCAGAGCTAAATTTTCAGGGTCTAAATTTATATTTTACATCTAGAGTGACATATATGTTTTGTTATATTATATGCCATATAAAATATCTTATAAAAAGAATACAGTGACAATTTATGACATTTTTGTATATGTCACATATAGTTATTTCTACAAAAACTTGAAAAACAAACTATGAGGAGATTCAAATTTGAGATATGAAATCATTAAAGATTAGTAAATTATATCCATTTACTGACAGGCTGTAAAAAAAAAAAGTTGTAGAGATAGAACGTATTTTTCAACATTCTAAAACTGATAAATGAAGCAAAAAATGTCATAATCATTATTATAAGCAAATTAAGTTATACATAAATCAATCACTTTGCATTCATTATCTCATTGAATCCTCAACTATTTTAGCTCGTGCTTAGTTTTTCTGCATTCTAGACAAGATTTATTATGATACCCAATCACAGAATTGTCCCCACTTTCTGGTAACATTCCATAAAAGCAAAGCATTGCTTATTTAAATTCTCTCTCAAATCTTAGTAACACAAGTTCATATGCTATCAGAAGTTATTTTAAATACCCTCTTACTGAGATGTCTCATGATTCTCCATGGTATGTGTTCTTTCTTACTGCAATTAGTAATAAACCCAACTGATTCAACTATAGGTATGTTCTTGGTGGTTTTTGACCACCAATGTATGTAAAAATGCATTTAAATACATTTTTTAAATTAACCAGATTCTAAATATCTAGTTCTACAATTCCAATCTATTGGGTTTTGACTAACAGTAATTTGAACTTATGAACATTCAGTTTCTTTGTTATAATAACCCTACATAGTAAATATTTCCTCTTCTTCCACCTCTTCCTCTTCTACTTCTTTTTCCTCCTATCTTTTATTTTTTCTGAAAAGGCAATAAAGGTCATACTTTACTAAAAGAATTTTTTTATTGAGATAATTTGTATAACTCAGCTTTATTTGGTATACAAAAAAATGCATCTAATGTATAACATTTGATGAGTTTGGGCATATATATATATACACCGATGATTCCATCACCACAATACAGGTAATGAACATATCTATCACCTCCAAAAGTTTCCTTGTGTTTAGTGCATTTTGGCAGGGATGAGGAGTGGAGAGTAAGAATACATAGCATGAGATCTACTTTTTAACACATCTTAAATACACAATACCTTATTGTTAACTACAGGTGCTACATTGTAAGAAGATTGCAGAAACTTACTGTGTATAATTGTAACTTACATCCATCGAACAACAATTAAAATTTAATCTATTCCTCATAATATGTTTTATTTGACTAAAGCCCAGAGAACTTATTTATTTATTAGCTGTTTCCATTAGACTTTATGAATTGTGTGGATATTTTGAAAAATGGTAGCTGAACATAAAAGCCAAAGGCTAGGAATGCAGTTCTAGAGTCAATGGTGTCTTCGAGTTCCACAAAATGATTTTAAAACCTCAAGGATGAAAGGTCAGTGAGTCAAGTAGTGGCACGTAAAACATTATGGCTATGCTCTCAGACCCTTCATGATCAGGGATCATCCTCAGAACTGCAATAAATCACATAGATTAATTTGACACTACACACACTATCTTCAGACTCTATAAATCCTCTTATGTGCAGGACTCCATTAATTTAAAACCAAAGGTGATCAGGAAAAGCCTGTGAAACAAGATAAATACCTTTTTTCCTAAAAGCGACAATTATTTTGTGATCTTCCAAATTTCAGAACAACATGGGAAATTTATTTATCTAAAATGCAGTTTCTATTGAAATGCACTTGTCTAAAAGCTAATTCTAAGAAAGAAAATTTTTACAATATTCTGACACCATATAAAAAAAGGAAACAAGCTATCTGTGTTTCTTAGCAGCTACATTTGGAAAAATGAGTTAATTTCATTTAATTCCTCTTATAACTCTTTTTATTGCCTACTTCTCTGACCAAGTATCAGTTATACTTCACCAACATTCGATTTGAGAAAAAACAAAATGCAATATTCTTATATGTTTGCAGCAATTTTTTATATTAATATTTTAAAGGTTTTAATATTTGTTTAGGTGTCTTAATGTTGAAGAATTGTGCTACTCTATACTATTCTGATTATAAACTTTAAAAACATATATAATAAAATTAATATTCTTTTTTATTATTACTCTAGAAAGTAAATTGTTGACTTCTAAACCAACTTTTGATTTAATTATAAACTTTATCAACAACAAATTTATTTTTCATTCTATGGTTAGTTTTTTAAGCAGTATTTTCAGTTTTTTTACAAAGAAAAGCAAGAAACATGAAGTTTTACATTGTTTTTTAGTGGTAACATTAAATAGTTTGATTAGAGAAGTTTAAAATCAATAGTAAAAAATGTGAAATAATATTTGTATTCTAAACTCTATCCTTACCACAAAGTAAGGCATAATAATTTTACCACAATATCAAATCCTTATAAGAAAATTTCACAATCTTTCAGATCATAAAATAGCTTTAGATATTTAAACTTTGTTTTTGCTGAGAGAGAGAGAGAAAGAGGACCCTAAAATATGTAAAATGTGGCAGTGTTTCTATGAGACAACACTGTGATGACACCTGGTTATTTTTGTGATCCTGATCACTGGTAGCATGAATAGTACCTCTTCATTATACTTTTAACTCTTATGCTTAGCTCATATGCTGTTGAGTGTCTGCTAATTTCTAAGTATTTATCTAAATTTGCAGAACATCCTTTACTATTTTCCAGACTAACAGTTGCTACTAATACACATTTGGCTATATATATATATTTAAATATATGTAACCATACAGATACTTCAATTGTTTTGAGAAAGAAAATTATGTCCAAGCTAAATATAAATATTGTTTATAATTAACATTATTGCTCCTGATTTACTTAATTGCTAAAAAAATAAAGAATTATATGTTATTTTTATTTACCTACCATTCTAATTTATTGAATAAGCCTGCCATAGCCTAATTGATGGTGAAAATTTTTGGAAAAAAAAGAAGTTGTATTAGTCAGAGTTTTCCAGAGAAACAGCACACACACAAAAAAATAATAAAACCCAAAATGTATTATAGAAATACCTTGTGCAAGTTTGAAAACCAGAAAGGCCAGTGTAATAATTTAGTCTAAGTCTCAAGACCTGAGAACCAGGAGTTCTGATGTCTGAGTACAGGAGAAAAATAGACATTACAGCTCAAGAAGAGAAAAAGGTAATTCACTCTTCCTTCTTCTTTTTGTTTTGTTCAAGCTCTTTATAGATTTGATGATGCCAGTTCACACTGGTGAGAATGAATCTATGCACTTCACCAATATAAATGCTAATTTCTTTCAGAAATACCCTCACAAACACACTGATAATGATTTACCAGCTGTCTAGGTATCCCTTATGTGAGTCAAGTTAACAAATAAAATTAATTATCTCAGAGGTACTATGTAATGTCAGAGAACTGTGTTTCCCCATAGGAAAAATTCCTTCCTAGATTAAAATATGGCCCATGGTCGAGATGTCTTCAAAGACAGTTCCATGAGACATGAGAGTGCTATTAAAGGTAGAGTAGATGTAGCCACATCCTTAGGACTCTGAAGAAATATTGTAAAAGGGCTCTTCTTTTTCTCTTGAAAATGATGCAGTTTCTCTTTTATTAATTATGTTATAATGATATGATATGATATGATATGATGATATGATGATGTGATATGATATGATGATATGATATGATATGATGATATATGATATGATGATATGATATGATATGATGAGATGATGTGATATGATATGATATGATATGATATGATATGATATGATATGATAAATATAATATACGGCGAAACCTAATTGAACATATTTCAAATTACTCAGTCTCCTCGAAAAATACTTCTCCTTCTGTCTTTATGTTTAGATGAAATGCCATTGTGTCATATTTATGTTAGATGTTTGGTTTAATTTAAAAAATTGATACTCTGGCAGGTTCGACAATGAAAAATTTTATAACATTGGCATTATCTTTTTGAAATATCTCACACTCTCCAAGAGGATATAAATTACAAGTATTTTTCTCACTATTTTTTGATCCATTTTAAGAGAATTTTTAAGAAGAGATGAACAGAATGATGCTGAAAAGTTCCAGTAGGCATACTTTTAATTCTTAATGGAAATCTCAAAAAGTATGTTTTTGTTTTGTTTTGTTTTGTTTTGTTTTGTTTTGTTTTGTTTTGTTTTGTTTTGCTGTAAGGTCAAAGGACTTCTTATTCACATCTCAGCCTCTCAAGGAAATAGTTTCTAAAAAGCATTTTCCAAGAAGAAGGTTAACTACTAATGGAACGAATTTAAATATAGATTTCATTGTTTTCCATGTCAAACAAACTGACAACCTTTCAGCTGTTTTTGTAATCTGGTTATTAAAAACATATTATCCAGAATAAAGCTTGCTTTAAAAAAATAAACAAAACTACAACACTACAACCAAAACTGGTAAAAGGCATTTTCATCAGTTAGTTTGACATTAAATATTTTACTATTTACTTGTCTTTACAGATATTGTTATCCTAAATATAATCAAGTAGTCTGAGTTCTTTCTCTCATGCAAATATATGGTTCAGAAACAGCTTAAATATAGTTTATATAATCAGTTCTTTAAACTCAATATTTTATATATTAAAATACACAGTTCAATATTATGATTGTTTTGACAAACAATGAGCAGTTAAGGACACTGGTTGCACAGAATAATTTTCCTTTTAGTTTATCAATTTATTCCCCCTCACTTCAAATATATTTCTATGCTAAAATGATCAGATTTTAAATTTTCAAAAAACAACAATAACAAATACATATACAAATTTTCAATCGCTCGAGTCATGTAAGGATATGTAGATACATTGTTTTTAACTTTTGGCTTTGGGCATTCCCTGACATTGCATTTCACAGTGTAAGAAGCACAACCTGAGGTTATATTAAACTTTTTCTATTTTTTTTAAAGTGAAAGTTTTCTCATAGCAGAGTGTCACTACTACATATTAATAAATATTTAGGAATTATAAACACTTTGGTAATTATAAAGAACATGAATACAAGATTTGTAACATGTAAATATGTACTTATGAAAGAGAATGGCAATTTCCAAAAATATGCTTTGGTCAATAATTGCAAGGAAAACAGAATACTGCTGTGGTATGTGTAGTTATTGAGCTATAGTAGGAAGATTGCCAACAGTGTCATAAATTGTTCTAAACATAACTTCAGAATTGTTGGTAAGTCAATCTAAGGTATTTACTGATTGATCTGCTTCTTAATTGGTAAATGAATTATATTGTGGGATATATATATGTACACACACACACACACACACACACACACACACACATATATATATATATATATATATATTTGAATATGTATATACATATATTGTCATTATATACATAGGAAATCTTCAATAGGCACACCCATAAAACTGGCAGCTGATTTCTCAAAACAAATTATGTAGGACAGAAGGGCTTGGCAAAAAATATTTGACAGGATGAAGATCCAGGATCTACAACCAAGAATAATTTATCCAGCAAAATGGTCATTAAAGGACAGATAAAGCTTCCCAGACAAAAATAAGCTAAAGAAATTTATCACCACCAAGCCAGCATTACAGGAAATGTGAAGGGAGTTCTTTAAGAAGAAAAAACATATAGAAATAAAAAATGGTAATAACTACATTCCTATTAATAAGTACCTTAAATGGAAAAGAATTAAGTGCTTCAACCAAAAGATAGAGTGGTTGAAAGAATAAGAAAATAAAACCTCTACATAATAAAAGAAAGAGGATGGAAAAAGATATTGCTTTGGTGGACCTAGTCGGTATCAAAATCAGATAAAGATAAACACTATATGATTTCACTTATATGTAGAATCTAAGGAATAAAAAGAACAACTAATCAAAAACAGTCTTGCAAATATAGTGAATAATTTGGTGTCTGACAGAGGGGAGCAGTGTTTGGGGAGCTGAGAGAGTAGGGTGAAGGGTTAAAGAAGTACAAATTAATAGCGGATGGATGGTCATGGGGATGGGGACCATGGCATAGGGAATGCAGTTAGCATTAATATTTTGGCTAGGTGGAGGGCCAGGGAAGGAAGGGAGCAAATGGGGGATCATTTTACAAACTATATAGATGTCTAACCAATGTACTATATGCTTGGAACTAATTAAAATAAATAAATTTTTTAAAATTTCCAAAAAATGTAACTTTTTTTCAGTATGCAATTAAACTTAATTCTAAAATAAAATATATTTTTGTTTTCTCTGACAAAAAAACACTCTCTTGGAAAAAGTAGCAGTTAAGGCTTGTAGGAAGCTTCTCGAAGTTCCCTTAAATGATTATCTTGCCTTTCTACTTGTTTCACTTGCCATAGGCACATTGCTCCCCAACATATTGAGGTCTTTACTCTGATCCAACACTCATACTCTCCTCAGTGAAAAAACCTATTTTGCCACAGCAATAGTTTCTTAAAGAAGCTGGCTGCATTGTTTACAGGGAATGTGTCTTGTGGCCAATTTTTCTTTGAATAAATCCTTTATGTTCATTACTAGAAAGTAACTGTTTCAGACCATTTTTATTAAAAGCCTATTTTAAATATATTGTGGGCCAACAAAATTTGTCATAAGTGCTGCCTTGTCATCTTAGGGTTGTAGTTCAATTGGGAAGTTCCCTCTGACTCTAGTTTTAATATATGGAACATCAGGATAGCAGGAATTTGGTCTTTTTTTCCCCTTTTTTCATTTAGTTTTAAGCCTATAGAATGCAAGATTTCACTCTCTAAGAAGTGATCAAAATTCCAGAATATGACTTATTTTATTACTGAATAAATCACTACAGATGAGGCTAATTATAAAAGAGATTGCTTCTATTTATGACCAAATTTATTTATAATCATAACATATTGAAAATTAAAAAAAAAACTCTAATCAGTAAATACTAAGAACACATGACAAATATACAGATATTTTGTTAATGTGTTTTTTCCTGGGTTTTTCTCTGAATGTTGTTAACGTTGTTTAAGGGAAAACTCATTAATTTCCTAGGGAATACAATTCCAAAATTTACCATTAATCTTATTAGTAATGGGATCATTGCATTTTATATTGAGATAGATTTAAGTCATTTTGCTTTAAAGTCAGCCTATCAATTTTTTAGCATCATATGAGCATTATGTAATTATAGTAAATTATACAATTAAGTGATATGAGATGCTGTGGTAGGTTATACATCTAGAAATGGAACGATTTAATTTGAACTGATTGTTGTTTATGTACCTTTTAACTACATGTGTGAGATCATCACATCATAAAGAATAAGTGCTTGCCATGGTGACAATAAAAGAGTATTTAGTTTAATATCCATGAAAACATACTCCAAATTTAAAATTCTGGCCTTTAATACAACATTTGTAAAACATGTCTCCTGACACTCTGACTCAATTTCTCTGTTATTCAAATGAGGATAAAAGATCAATGACACATATGTTATATCAAAATATTGCATGTGACTGTAGAGAAGAGAAACTTTTGGAGCTACAGATATAAATTTTAGAAATACAATTTTGATATTTTGCTGCATTTGAATATGTTTATACTCTGGTCTCAGAGTTCGCTAATGATATCCTAATTGTCATAATCAACATTCTTTCTGTTAGTTTTCTTAGCATCCTCCCTGCTAGAATTTAATATAGGCTTCTACTCTGCACGTTGTCTTGTTTTGAATTCTAACTCTCTTTGGCACTTTTAGTTTATTTTAGCTAAAGTGTCTTAAATGCCTATGTAAAATTCCAGCCATATAGATAGATATAGATAGATAGATAGATAGATTATAGATATAGATATGCATAGTACATATAATTTATACAAATAATTTAATAGTATATATACATATATGTTAAGATTTTAAACTAATGTGCTTAAAGATTTTGCATGGTAGTAAAAAACAGCCAAAACAGCTCTCTGTGCTAGCAATTGCCTTAATTCTGTCCTTTCTTGGCTCTGGAGGTGAGCATTTCTCAGGTTTATTTTTTCAACCAACTTTTTTCCCCAAGAAATCCAGTCAGGCTTACAATATTTACTATTACATCCACATGAATGAGTTTCAAAACTTATATCTTTAAATTTGACTTCTCACTAAATTTTCACTTTATTTTCATCTAGCTACATGCCATTTTCATATGAACATTTTCTAGTAATTTTATGTACAAAAATCTAATACTAACTCATCATCCACTCTTCAATTCATGCCAATCCTTCTGATATTCCAAAGGCAACACATTTTAGTCAGTCATTCATATAAAAAAATTTAAATAGTCCTTAATCATTGACTCTTTTTTATTTCCCAAAGCAACTAATATGTTATGAACTAGAGTATTCTCTTTTTATTATCACTCACAATTACTTCTCCCTCTTAATTCTCAGTGCTACAAATTTAGCTCAGGACTCTCCCACTTTATACATTCAGTTTATTGAAGTATATCTGAACTTTATTCCTCTGCTCTGTTCTTTCATCTTGATCAATCATTGTGAGTATAATTTTTCAAAAGAATTTTCATAAAAGTATTTTGCATTATTTTTTATAATTAAAAAGCCTCAATAGGTTCCATTGCCTTAGGAATAAATTTTGTCTTCTGTATACTTGAATTTCTACTCTCATTTATAGGAAACTTTCAAATCCTTTACAAATATTGTAACCATCACTCAATATAAATCCTGCAATTCCAATTTGATAAAATAAAAACCTTAATCAAAAATGAGGAAAAACCTAGATGTTGAATTTTACAATGGCTCAAAGTGGTGATAAGGAAAGCTAGATGATAAATATATAAATGTAAATTAGGAACAATTTATAGAAGGACTTGAATGTAAGTGCAAGATTTATTTATACTATATTTCAGCCCAAGAATTTGGTACTTGAAAGTAGAGAAAGCAAGATCCAGTCTCCAAAAGGTAAAATCTTGAAAAACAGCTAGAACTTTCAGTTGTGATAGACTGTCATTGAACAATACATGTATAAAATGAATTTAAGTTTCAGTAAAGTAGGTGAAGCAAAGTAAAGGTAACATAAAGCAAAGACACAACCAGGGTATGTTTAAGAATAACAGCAGGATAAGTCAAGTTGGCTTGGATGATTAGAAACATAGTAGTTTGTCTGAGAATTAGGACCAAGGAACCAATGACTTAAAAGAAAATGGGAAAGCAAAAGTTATAATGTAAACTTATAAATATTCAGAAAAGAGTATTTAAGTGGGAGGTTATATAATTTAAGGTTGCCTACACTACGGCTTTTATATTGTGACATATACTGCTTTTGGCATCAAGAGAAATTTAGTCTGGGATCCAATTTATTCTTATTTAATCTAATTAAATTAGATTTAATTTAATCTAATTTCTTCAAAGCTATTTATACTAGCTTTGTGTTCTGCATGTAAAGTATTTAGCACAGTACCAGGCACACATTAAATAATTAATAAATGAAAGTAAATATTATAATTGTAGCTTATTGTAATAAATATTATTTCCTCTAATGTCTTAATTGGAAGACTTTCAATCTTTAGGTACACTTTTGCTTTATTGATGCATCACTTTTGCCCCCAGAGAAGTAATTATAAAACTATGTGTTCTCAAAAGAAACTTTGCAGGCCAGAAGGGATTGACAGGAAACATTCAAAGTGATGAAAAGCAAGGACCTGCAACCAAGATTATACTACCCAGCAAGCTATTCTTTAGACTTGAAAGACAGATAAAGAGCTTCCTAGACAAGAAAAAGCTGGAGTTAATCACCACCAAACTAATATTACAAGAAATGTTAAAGGGACTTCTTTAAGAAGAAAATTTTAAAAAAGACACAAAATATAAATAATAAAATGGCAACAGATATATGTACATCAAACATTACTTTAAATGTAAATTAATTAAATACTTCAAATCAAAAGACATAGGGTGGCTGAATGGATAAGAAAAAAAGACCCTACATATGCCACCTACAAGAGACTCACTTCAGATCAAAAGATACAAAGACACTGAAAGTAAAAGGGATGGGATAGATAGTTCATAAAAAGGGAAATAAAAATAAAAAGCCAGGGTATCAATATTCATACTAGACAAAATAAAGTCTATAACAAGAGACAAGAACCCAGTAACCTCACTTCTAGGTATTTATCCAAAGAAACTCAAAATATTATTTCAAAGGGACAAGTGGATCCATATGTCATTGCAGCATTATTTACTATAGCCAGATATGGTGGCAAATTGGGTGTTCATTAATAACAACATGGATGAGCCTAGAGGGCATTGTGCTTAATGGAGTAAGTCAGACAGAAAAAGACAAATGTCATGTGATTTTTCACTTATATGTAAAATCTAAAGAACAAAATAACGAATGAAACAAAAACAAACAAACAAAGAAAACAGAAACTCATAGATACAAACATTTTGATGGTTGTCCTATGGCAGGAGTGTTGGAAAAATGGGTGCAAACGGGGAGGGGATTAGAAATACAAATTAGTAGCTAGAAAATATTCATGGGCATGTAAATTATAGCATAAAGAAATTAGTCAATAATATTGTAATAAAAATGTATGGTATCGGATACTAGAATTATGGGGGTGATCACTATATGTAAATTATATAAAAATCTTATTCCTATGTAGTACAACTGAAAATAATATTGTATATTAACTATAATTGAAAATCTTAAATATTATTTTAAATATATGTGTATAAAATATGTAACTATTAAACAGTAGACAAGAAAGAATAAAAATCAAAATATTTTATTACTCTTGCCTCCATAAAAAAGATAGAAAATAAAATAAAATAAAAAACAGATTAAATCAAATAAAGGGAAAATACAAAATTATTAAAAGTAAATCAATACACTAGTAATCACAATAACAATGTGAGCTAATTTCACTAATTTAGAGACACAGAGTTGCAGGTGAGAAAAATTAGAAATAATACATATAAACTGTTTACAATGACACAACTAATATGTAATCTCTCAGAAACTTTAAAAGTAATAGATGAAAAAAATTATTTCAGTAAAATAACAAAAGTCTCCCAAAAGATTGTTGGATTGCTGATTTATAGAAATATTAATATCACTATCTATCTATATATCTTTCTACCTATACAGCTATAGGCATTATTTGTGTTTTAAAAAAGTAATTTTTACACAATAACAGAAGAAAAATTCACAAGGGAAGTTAAATAATTCTAAATTTATCTGCTATTCATAAAGTGGCCCACAGTATGTACAGCTAAACTTGGAAAGCAGAAAATCTCTATAGCTCCACAGAATATTTTAACACACATTTTCTAGAAATGAGTAGCATCAAAAAATGAGTATGTAATGATTTAAATCTCATTAGATAAATGAAGAAAATTGGCAAAATATTAATTATTATTAAAGTTCATTATATTATATTAAACATAGAAATAGTTTTTTTAAATATGTTGGACATACATAACGAAATAATTCAAGAATTTTGTATGAAGCATCTAACAGTTAAATAATACACCATATAACCACAATCAGATTGTTGATTTTATATTGAAAGCAACATTCATTTCAATATTTTCCATTTCTTGTGTTTTAGCATAATTTGGTTTCAGACAGACATAATGATATCTTTTCAGAGATTTGTAAAAATTCATGTTATGGATCTCAAGTGTATATAAAAATATGCCTAATAGAGGCAATTAACCCTGAAATGTTTCAAGGGGCAATAAAAGCGTGTCAAAAGGGCATGAAATACACCCATGGTATCCTGGTGATAAAGCTTCTGTTACATTGTTATTGAACACTGTGATAATGACAACAGGAGAAATGCTTTTAAAGTGCTGGATAGAAACCCAGATGGCTTCTCACTAGGTTATTCTGTATTCTTCACTGGTCTATCTAGTCAACCAGTGTTTCATATAAAGCTAACACAAATAATTAATCACTTCTCTTATTTTTGAATTTATTACCATTTAGATATGGTGGAGTTAATGATGCAATAATACTAAAAGGAAATTAATTTATTTTCATGTATAAGATTTTTTGAACAATAAATTTAAAGCCACTCACTACTAATGTTGCTTCAAAAATAATTCATGAATTTGTAACATTCTTGCATTAGGCAGCAAAGAGTATTCCTCCATTTACAACAGCCTAGAATCCTTTCATTCAAATTTGAATCATGCAGATAAACATTTGGTTTTCAAAAGACTGGCTTAGATTATATAAACTTACATAAACTTATATTATGTTTTAGAACACATAATTAGGCTATATAAGCTTAGATCATACAACAGACTAACAATTTTAAAATTGATACATAAACTGTGATATTTTAGGACTAGTAGGAAAAAAATAAACAAAAAGGACATTTGATATATTTCATTCTAAAAGTCTTGTATATGTATATGCTTGCTTATTTATGTTAATATAAATATAGCTTTATATAGTTTTATATAGCTTTTATTCTACTAACGTTTGCATTATCAGTGCTGTTTTAGGTTATTATATTTTTATAAATAATAGCTGTTGAATGTTTTTGTGCAGTATTTTCTGTAAGTTGTAATAAAAAGTAAATGTTTTCTATTATCTTCCAACCATACACCCTCTAACTCGACATAATCCTTTTTAACTGTTTCTCCTTATCATTCTTTTACTGTCTGGTGGAGATTACTTGCTGCTCACCTCAATGTGTTTTCTCACCACCTTTTGGATTATCCTTAATTGGATCTATAGCCAAAAAAATAAAGATCACATTTTGTAACTTGTATTGCATAGGAAAGGTTAATTAATTAAGATATAATTCTTAAATAAAAACAGAAATATATGTGATAATTCAGCAAAGTATTCTTAATAAGAGACACACATTTTCTCCCTTCTAATTTCTTATATACTTGAATTAAAAATTAATGCTTGGATATTAGTATATTCATTATGCTAAAAAAACATTTGTCTTCACTTTTTATAAAAGTGGAAAATCTAAAGAAAGAAATACAAAAGCAGAAAATAATAAAATAAAAATAGACATAAATTACATTACAGAGGTCATGTTTAAATAACATTATTAAAATTTATAAACATCTACCAACATTGATACGACAGAAAAAAGATAAATTATATATATAATATCAAGGGTGATATTAGTATAATATTACAAATCTTTAGATATTTAAAAGATATTTAAAGAGGATGTTAGGAATAAGTATATGGCAAAAATTTGACAATGTACATAAAATGGAAAAATTCCAAGATAAATACAATTGAGTAAAGATGACAGCAGAAGAAATGTTAAAATAGAGTAGTCTTATATCTATTTAAAAAATCTAACCTACTATTAAAAACACTCTGTAGAAAGTGAAAAAGAAAATAAAGCAAAAGGAAATGGAAATCCACAGGTATAGATGGATTCAATTGTAGCTTCTTCCCAACCATTGAGTTGTTCAAGTTTTCTCAGAGCAATAGAAGAGATTAAGTTTCTTACCTTATGTGCTTGTAAACCAGTTTTGGAAGTAATAATCAGGAGAGAAGAGTTCTGCAGTCTTTATATATTCATCTCGTATGACAATTTGTCTTCATCTCAATCTTCTCTAAGAAATATAAGTAGCTGATCTTACATACTGGAAATTAAAAAAAAATTGTGATATATTCCTGTGATTCATGTCATTGAAGGAGGATGGTCACCACAAGAGAGAAACAAAGAGTAACTCAGTTCTTTCCAGAGAATTTGAGAGTAAGTGAACTTATTTATATTCTGCTTTCCACCAATGAATTAGAGTAGGACATGGAGAAGCTTTTGCAAGTCTCTTATAATTTCAAGGCCTATAAAAAGACAGGGAACTGAAAATTTATTGAAGTTAATGTCTGCTTAAATACCTAATGCTATCTTAAGTATAAAATAAAGCTTTTGACAAAACTTTCTAATTAATAGATATCTCTTGGATTTCTAAATCTTTCAACCATTCACTTATGAAAAACTTTTAATTAATTTGGGATCTAGAGTGGACAATGATACAAACATTTTCTTAAAATAAGGGAGAGTTGTGGCTTGGACCAAGGTCACAGTAATGGAGATGGGAAATAAAATATATTTGGAGGATATTTTAGAGCAGTGGTCCTCAAACTTTTTGGCATCAGGGACCAGTGCTCTTATGAGAATCTAATGCCTGATGATCTGAGGTGAAGCTGAGGTGGTGATGCTAGCACTGGGGAGCAGCTACAAATACAGATGAAGCTTCACTAGTTTGCTGGCTGCTCACCTCTTGCTGTGTGGTCCTCTTCCTAACAAGCCATGAACCAGTACTTGTCTGTGGCCTGGGGGTTAGGACCACTGTTTTAGAGGATAAGACAGCAAGTCTAGCTAGAAGTTTGGATTTGAATGTTGAAGGTAAAAGAGGAATACAGGGTTTCACCTATGGTTTTGACTTTTCTAAAGCCCCTTATTCTATTTTTCCTCTTCTCTCTGGTTCTGTTCATACATTATCTCTCCATGTCAGTCAGTGTTCTTCAGAGCAAACAACAGAAAATAATTCTGCTCCATTTTCAGAGAATACAAATTTATTGAATGAGTATTTGTTGCTTAACAATGTCACAGAAAGGTGATAAACTATGTTTGGGAATAGTCAAAAACAAAGAGATGCAAGGCAGCTGCTAGACCAATGGAAATTTGATTCTAGAATCTGGCTCATGAAGACAGAGCTGTCCTACTGCCACTCCTCAAGAGGAAATCTGGAAGTTACCATTTCTTCTGTCATCACCATTGGGATATTTTCTCTGTCCCTTTTCTTTTGAAACTAGCTCCTGATTCAAAATTTGAAAGTAGAATGGGGGAATCTGACCAGTTAAATCTAGGTCATGTAACAGTCTCCTTGCTTTAAAGAAGGCTGGAAAAATCAGCATCTGGCCTTTTTGACTTCTACAGTGAGATATGAGCTTTGCCTCCTTGCAAAACTCATATGTCTAAGTATTCCCCATAATAGAAAGCATTTTAGATGTTCCAGAATTAATAACTGAAAAATATTTATAAGACTCTACTTAGTATTTAAATAGTGCTGTTGGTCAGAAAATCAACTTTAGACTACATCTCTTTTCCTTTATCATCTTGTTTTCTTATACACATTTGTGATTTATAATGTCTACATGCTGAAAATGATACAGCCCTTATTCCAACAAATTTTTAAATACCTACAAGATGTCAGTCTACAAGTCTTTGGATATATGTAGAAGTTGAGGAAAAGTAGCCACTACTATTTAGAATGCCACGAAGACAAAAGAACCAACAATACGATTGTCAGAAGAAGTAAGGATAATTGTTATGTATTTAAAAAGAATTCTGGAAATAAAGAGAAAGGACTTTAGCACATCTTCAGAGAAAGAACATCTTATTCAAGGAAGATGATACTAACATAAATCTAGAAGACTAAGTGGAGTTAGCAAAGTGAAGAAGGTAATATGTGTAATAGTTTTTCCAATATGAATCTAGTTCTTAAGAAATTAACACTATAAAGAAGCAGTTGGTAAAAAGTAGGCATTTGAAAGAGCATGGTATGATTTAATAATTTCAAGATAATTATGCCAAGAACACTAAATGCTTCCACATTGGAGCAAAGTGGGATTTCTGTGACATGTTAAAGTGTTCAAAAGTTACATGAAGGAGGTTTTAGCAGCCCTGTAGCAGAAGAATTAGAGGAAGCAGACTGGAGGCAAGGAGACCAGACACAGAATATTGTACAATGCAAGTGGGAAAGTCAAGCTTCAAATCCTACTAAGTCTGAGTCACGTAAGGTTTTCACTCTCTCCTCTATACCTTCAATTTTTATTTTTATTTTGAAAAATAAAGTGTCACTGCATATACTAAATGACATAATTTGTATGTTTTATTTTCAAGTCAATAAAATCACAAACCAATTATATTTAATTTTAATGTCTAGATACATGAAAAGATAGAAGCTGCACTTGTGTTTTTTGAACAGATTGACCTTTTCCTAACTTTCTGCAGACTGTATTTTATTCTTTCTTTCTAGCCTAGATCATGTCCTTTATGATGCCTACTCTCAATGACTTATCTAACTGAATGCTCACTATAAATTTTTCCTTAAATATTTAGTGGCAATAACCATCAGATTTTTATTTATGAATCTGTCCTATCACATATTATTCTGTTAATTTCTCAATGGCAATATTCTTATGAGAATAATTAATGTATCCAACACACTGCCATGAGCAGAATTTAGTGCCATGTTTTGGATTGTGAAAAACTATGTTTAAAAATTTGTAGGAGAAAAACAAATGCATAAATAAATACCATCAAAAGCTCTTTGCAGGATATATTGAAACTTGATCTCAACTAATTATAGTAGGCCATTGAGGTTTTGAGAAGGCGGTGTTGAGATAAAGTTACTAGGGAAAAAGATTTATTGAGGAATATGAATAGAGAAAGAGGAGGCAGCATGACCAAAGACTGTCAGACCAAGATATAGACCTATCAGGGTCTCAACCAAGCTAACTTTGAGTTTAAAGGAAAGAGCCTGTTAGAGGAGTTCTGTATTGGGTGGAATGGCCACAACCTCTTTGCTCAGCCTCTTCATGGGTACCACCATAAGATGAGCTTGACTTTGTCTGCCACTGACTTGATTGGTCATTGGCCAGAGGTTGTTCTTGAAAGATCCTGGCCTCAGATTGAATACTGAAGTAGATGCTGATGAAAATAAGAGCCAGAAATTGTCAGCTAAGCATATTCCTTGTAGTTGACCACTAAGTCCTTAATTATACAGCACAGGTCCATGTTTCTATGCACATGTAAAAAGCAGCCCTCTAGAGCTTATGAAAGAAAATTTATAAAGGGAATGTTAGTACAACAAACTTCAGCGCTTATCACTGGAGTTGGTGTTAGTGTCTTAAACAGTACTCATCATCTACCTGTTATACTTATTCATTCCAATTTTTGCTCACTTTCAGCTATTGTTTCTGTTGGTTTGTTTGGTGGTATAAAACATACATTTATTTGTGAGAGGTGTGAGCTCCTGATATCAGTTTCTCAGATAAAGTTGCTGCCCTTTTCCATTCACATTTGTAAAAAAAGCAACCATACTGCTTTCTGTTAATTACTGCCCATTTCTCCTCTTGTTTTCTGTTGACTGGACATAGAGAGCTCAAAATGACTAGATGACACTCAGTGATTCCCATGAAACTGTGTATCCTTTGAGGACCAAGAGCTCTAATCACACAGATTTCAGAGTTGCAGAGATTGAAGACACAATGTTCCATGGTGAATCATTAGTCCTAATAACAAGGCAAAGTGCTTACTACTGCCTCGGGCTCTTGGTTCCTAGACTCCTGTAT
The DNA here is from genome assembly GCA_030015415.1 of Cynopterus sphinx. Lineage (NCBI taxonomy): Eukaryota > Metazoa > Chordata > Mammalia > Chiroptera > Pteropodidae > Cynopterus > Cynopterus sphinx. The sequence continues at coordinate 100,572,292 of CM057382.1, read as the reverse complement.
TCATCTTTTTTGGAGCATAATGCTATTTAAATTCTCTGATTTAATGCATGTACGTGCCCTGGGGATGTCATCTCATCTTGTAAGGATATTACCTGCAATACAGTATTTCTGCTGTACCTTCAGTGCATTATCTCAGTACTCCAGCAGGTTAGTAGCTATTGGGTAGTGTGGTATGTCATAGGACCAGAAGATCCATAGTAATCTACTCCCACATTTCCTGTGTAAAGTAGTTTTTCTCATTGTATTCTGTGTTACATGAAATTCCATTCATGTGGATCAGGCATTCTGAACATCCCAAGAGAGCAATATTGGCTGAGATGTTAAAGGCAGTAAGTTAAACCCATATGGAGATATGTATTCATTTCTGTGAAGACAGTTCAGTGACCCTTTTGTGATGGAAGAATCCCAATGAAATCATCTTGCCAACAAGTGGCTAATTAGTCTTCACAAGGAATGCTGTTATACAGAGCAATCAGTAACCTTCCACTGGACAATTAGCAGTTACTAATTTGGCCTTGTTATTTGAGAGTTCATTGATAGGGCCAATATGTAGCCTCTATTAATGTCACTGTGGTCACTTCGTTTGTCCATTGTTTCAGCACTAGAATGATTGTTGGAAAATGCTGCTTAATATTAACTGGCTAATTCAGTTTGTCTACTTGCATGTGGTAGATGCTTTCTGGTGGTGTTAACATTGATTCAAAGATCTTCACACTCTGTGCCCAGTTCCAGATATTTATTCGCATGCCTCTAATATGAGACTTCTTTCTCCTGTTCTTTAACTGTTGTCCCTTCAAGACTTTCATCTGGCCAAGCTATAGCGTAATCTTGTGCCCATATATATTCTTTTCTCAGACTACTTTGCTTACTATACAATATGAAAGAACAGGTGCAACTTCCGAAGGTCCATCCACTGAAAACTTTAATTTTGCCACTGTCTTTCAAGTCTATTTAAATGTAAGGTTATAATGCAGTCTTTCTCCATTTTTAGCTTATATCCACTTACTGAGAAACCAATCCATAAACCAAGCTCAGGTTTTCTTTTCTATTATATATGTAATCATATGAAACCACCTATCAAACCATACCCTAGGTGAGAGCTGAGGAAAGGCACTTTTGCAATAGGGCTTTATGCCACCCTTTGAATCACACATGTCTTAAGTCTTTCAGTATTGTAGGTACCTGTTGTTCTTCCTATATAATCAGTTTTATGCCATGGACATAGTGGATTAATGTGATGTTTCATTAATGTATGGATGATCAAGATTTTTTGGAATATGGATTAACTCTGTTTGTAAATCTAAAAAGGAGTTGGGAGTAGCTTATGAAAGAGGCATCTGTTATCTTACTGGGGAAAGACTTCTTTATTATCTTTCCATATAGAGGAAGGTGAAAAATATAAGGAACCAAAGTCTTTGGGTTTATCAAAGTTATGCTGTCCTCCATACCAGCAGTTCAGGTTTTTTGAATTAGAGAATTGATTGTGGAATAAACTTATTTGGGCTGAGGATTCAATCATCTTCTTAGTTCAGTACTTGGACCATTAAACCTTTAAGTTTATGTTCAGCATTTTCTCCTTACCCATTGGATAAAATGAGTTTCTTGTAAGTTACTAAAAAGACTCTCTGACTCACACATCATTTTATTTGCCTGTTAATTTCCTTCATTTTTTTTTTAAATATATCAGTAGGGAATCAATATAGGCACACCAGCCCAAAAAGGAGCTCTGAAGTGAAGACTACTCATTAGAGGAACACCGTGCTGGGTGAAGGGGGTAGGTATTGGCTGGGGCCCCCCGAGAAGATAAGCACACCTACTAGGAAACTGAGGCAGGCCCTGAGAATTTATCCTGTGGGAGTCTGCAGGCTAACCACTGTCCTGCAGCTGGGCAGTGAGTGCTTCCTGAACATGACTCTCGGGAGGCCCAAATAACTATTTGCCACATAGGTACTTGCTATTCTTTCTAGGTCATTTTTTAAAAAATATTACCTTCTTTAAAACTGAATTAGCATTAAGGCTTAAGATGTATGTATGATCAATAATATCAACATAGTGTGAGTTTGAAGAAATTGAAAGATTATACAACAATGAAAGACTCAAAAATTTTTAAATGTATTATATTTTTCCCTTTACTAAAATTACTAGCAGTCAAAGAATGCTGCATTTCTATCTGTCAAATGTATTTATTTAGTAATATTTTAAATTATTTGTGTTAGCTGGTAATATATAAATACATTATGTGTCACATTCAAAATATGTAAATTGAAAAATTTAACATAAATGTGAAAATACATTCTAATGAGATTAAATTATTTTTGTCCAAAGTATTGGTTAAAATTTAGGACAAGTTTATAAGCATCTCCTGCCTCTGCCTTTGTTATTCTCCAATGAAATATTCTCATCGCTGATTACTAATTACTGTAAGGTATATTTAGGGGTGATTATGTCTGTAAAATTTTGATTTCTATTTCTCTGACCTTCGGCAAAGAGATTCTAAGCGGATTTAAATCTTGTGATGGGCACTTTTTATTCTTAGTGCATTCAGTAAATATAACAAAAAATTAGCCCGCATCTCTTGGTTGGCCTAGGACTACATACTACAAGCCTTCTATTATAAAATACATTGATTTTACTTAGAACATTTTCTAGTTAAGGAAAAGGAAAGAACAATTATGACAACTCCCAAAGAGAAGAAGAAAATTCCAGAAAGTCATGCTTGAGGTTCTATTTGTAATAAGATTTGAATAATTTTTTGAACTTATAAATGGTGTGTTAAGTATAGAGATCTGAAGGGATATTGCAGAGGATGGAATTATATTTCTCATTTCAATATATGGTGATATGTGACCATGAGTGAATCATTTAACATCTGTGCCACAGTGCTCTGGTATATGTCCAGTGGATTTCAAATAGAAAAGAAAGAGCTAAGACAACTTCATTAACTAGGCCATTTTTAGCTGAATATCATTTAACTAATGAACTTAATTTTATTCACATCATTAAGAAAAGTCACTTAAATATTTTCCTTCTCAGTTTTATTTCAACTAGTCATTGCTTTCTCCACAAAAATTAGAAATTGTTACAGTGGAGAATGCTAGTATTTAATAACCATTCTTGATCATTTTGGCCTATTGGTAAAGCAATATTATTAAATATCTCCATTTAAAAGTTAAGAAAAGTGGGAAAATACTATGAATTTTCCAGGGACAAAATAAAAACAAAATTAGTGTTAAAACTCAACTATAACATTTAAGTATCATTGTTGATGACATGCATTTACTATAAGTGCAAGTACTCTTAGCAAAATATTTTTGACTCATAAATTTCGAATATTTAACTGAATCATGAATATGAGAACTAGTCTCAATTTATTCAAGTTAATAAAAATAATTGTTATTAAAATTCAGATTCATCTTCAATTCTATGCACTTATCTCTTAGAAATAAAAATTAGCCATTTGAAATGGTTAAATAGTTATAGGTTTCACTATTCTCCAGAAAGCATGTAACAGCAACACATGTTAAAAGAACAGTACTTAGTCATTGTTATTTTGTTAAAGTTGGTTAGGAGAATATGCATGAAAATATAAAATTTTAGCATGGGCTAATCTACTCTTAAAGGTGGTTTTCGATAATTCCTTATGACTGATGGAACAGAACTGTCTACCAATACTCTTTATCTTTGATCTTCATCTTTAGGATTTCATGGCTCCAATAACTTGGAATTTCAAAATTATTTTTCTAAATACACACAAAGTGAATGAACCTGGACTTTCTCAATAAAGCACATGGTAAAACCTTTTCTAAATGTCTTTCTAATTAATCTCAAAGCTTTGATTTTATCTTAATCTGAAATTTGTTATAACTGTAGCAAAATACTACTGCCACTTGCTGACCCAATCGAAATTGTGGCATCAACTCATCTTAAGTAACATGTATAAAAGGAAAACATTGCCTTGAGGGAATGATCATATTTGAGACTTTATAAAACTATCTTTAGTAAATTTATTATGATTATGATTGTGTTTTATATAAAGGAACTTCCACAGCTTTGTGGGGATTAGGAAGTGAGCTAGGAAGGAAGCTAAGGCAAACTGTAACCACCTGTGTAATCAAGCAACCTGCAAGAGGCTGCTTGGGAGGTGTTGAGTGTATTGCTAGGTGCAGTGGAGTTCTCACAATGCTGTATTCCCATTACTATTCCCATCACATATGGAGGTAAAAATAATTGGGTCTCACACAACTTTCTAAGCCCCAGTTTCCCTATATATAGAATATTGTTATCGGTTCTATGTTTTCTCACAGAGTTGCTTTGCTCGTTAATGAGATCATGACTACCGCTTCCTTTGAGCTCTTTGAACTAAGAAACTGTATAAATAAAAGACCCTATTATTTCACCACTCTTGTTACTCACTAAAGAAATGGTCCTTGAAAATACAGCCTTTCACTTGCTCCGTGTGCAAAAATCTCTGTAGCCTGCAATGGGAGGGTTTGTGTGGCATAATTACAAGAATCTGCCTGTTCTGCAGGGTACTGTACAGTAGCATTCCAAAACATTTCTAAAGAAAAGAGATGCTAACATCCACCCACACTTCACCTAACACTGTTAATGCAAAACACTGACTCCAGATGTCCACAGCTTGCTTCCAAAAAAAGCCTCCTTTCAAGACACTCTGAAGTTTAAATGTTTAAAAATTGCCACTGAAAAGTGGATATTAGGGCTTTATCAATAACTCTATCAGTACTTTTGGGAGTCTTGACTACACTTCCATGTAATTTTGTTTTAGGGGCTTTCTTTTCATACTCTTTCAGATAGAGGGAGATTAACAACACTAGCAGTACAATTAATCCTGACAGGCCTAGGAGCTTTCTCCCTATTTTCTCTATTTTTCTTCTGTTTATAAAAGACTAAATTGGTGATGAATAGAGACAAAGCAATAATGCTAATTCATGTAGTTTTCTGCATTTCCAATACTATTATACTACATCATGAATACATTTTATCACACCAATTTAAGTAAAATACCAGAATATATTTCACCAATATGCAAATGACATATATGTAGTATATATATATTTTTAAATCATGTAACACTAAGTTTAGGAGAATGCCACAAGAGTTTTAAATTATTTTAGACCAATAAATATAGGAGGAGGAGGAGGAGGCAGAGGAGGAAGAGGATAAACATAATATGTCATAGCTTTGAGCTAATTTTGCCCTAAATAAGTTTAATTAAAATGTTAAATGACATTATCAATATCCATTTATTTGCATTATCCTAACTTTCAAAAATTTGTGGCCAAGATTTATTTATGTATTGTCCCTATACCACTTATCAGTTTAAGTGTTCTAAGAAGGCCTTCCTTTATCTCCATAATTTCAGTATTTAATTTTTGTAATTCTCACTATTTATAAAATGTATTTGATTTAGTATATATTTCCAAATGTCTAAATATATATTTTTGCCCCATGCAAACTTGTCACAAATCCCCAAGACAGAGTCCTTAAAGCTGTCAGAAAGCAGAGAAGAGACAGCTGTAGTTTTCTCATGACAAGTGTTCAGTGTGAATAGATACTTTAAAATCCAAAGTGGGGGGAGGGCGTCTATCATGACATTTCCTAATTACCCTTGTTCTCTCTCTCCTGGCCAACCATTCTCTGTTTCTACCCCACTTTCTGAGAGAAGAGCCCTCTGATCTGTATAGTTAAAATCTTACAACTTCCAGGACCACTTCGGGTTAGGTCAACACCTATAAAGTCAATTTAATATTACAACTGAAAGACTGGAAGATAAAACTTTCACCAAATCACGTAGAATGAGTGGTTTAAAGAGGCGGACTTCCTTTAAAAGGCAATCACTGCAGAATAGCTTGTTGACAATTTTGTGCAGTGACTGTAGTTTTAAGGCTATATCTTTTCAGGTCCATTTTATCAAAAAAAGATCAAAATAAATTTTAAAAATTATATATATACATACATATGTATATATGTATGTGTGTACACACACACACACACACGCACACACATATATATCTATTGACTCCTCCAACATTAACAAAATACTTCTCAATATATCTGTTACCCATGGGAGCGTTTCATAAACAAGTCTCATGAAAATTGGTACTACAGTTCCCACCTGATGGCTAGCTACATGAAAAACATATTTGTTTTGTGGAAAACTTTATTTTTACCATAAATATGTATTTCCTTGATACCTAACTAGATTCTTTTATAATAGAAATGAGGTCTTTACTCTAGCATTTTGAAATACATAGAGAAAGAGTATAGGACAATTCCACACTATACAAATGATAATATATAATTTTAGCACATGTCAGAGGTTCTTATGCTAGAATTATTATTTTAATCTTTATATTTTTCTGACATATTCATGTTGTTGATTTAAATTTGATAATTGCAAATTTCTGAAGAGACTACTTTTGTTGAGAATCTGAGTTAAGATAATGAATTTCATCTACAAAAAATAGAAATTTTCAAAAAGTATATCTATAAATTTAATTCAGTGAGAAAAAATAAATGTCACAAAAGAATTTTTCCAAGTGTAAGCTAACATGTTTTCTACTTTCTATATTAAAATCTAAAATACAGGAAAATCAAATCAAAATAGCAATGATTATATTATTGCCTTGAGACTCGCTGGTCTCCAGTAGTGATTTCATATTTAACTAAAAAAAAGAAAATATTCCATTACTTGACACTTTACTAAATATTACCAGTTGATGATACATAGTACACTAAGCTTAAAAATTCCTATAATGCTTCAACCATTGTGCAATAATATTTTAGAAAAATACATAGTTTAAAATACATATTAATTCAACAAACTAAAATATTCCATTAAAGAGAAATCATATTGATTTGAGTACTTTAAAATCATTTTGTACATTACTTTTGATTCTGGAAATTTGTAATTGTGATATTAAAACATTAAACTTCTTAGGTACTACAATTCATAAAAAATGAGATTACTTTCCAGAGAAAGTAAAAACTATTTCGAATTAACATGAACAACTGTGAGTCTCCTACAACTCAGCCTATACTCTAAGTTTTAGCTAATCTCCTCCACAATAACTTTCTTGTTCCAGAATTTTTGCAGCATGAATATAAAATAGTTTACTGCTTGGATAGGATTAATCTTTCCAAAGATGATTAGCAATATGATAATTATTGGTTATCATATTCTACCAGTGTATACATCAGTAAGGTGAAAAGCAAACTAAAGGCTTTAATTCCTTCTCAATTTCAACACCAGTTTCAACCAGTTTGATATCAAAAGGTCATTCATTGTTTTTATGGTATACGCTCATGCATCACATATGAATATTATAGTCATTAACAACCCCATGTATGATGATGGTCACATAAGGTTATAATAAACCTAAAAAATTAACACTTAATGACATCATAGCCATCATAAAGTCATCTCCCAAACCTACTACACTAGCAGTCCTATAAAAGTATAATGCATACAATTAGTGTAGTACACAATACTTAATCATAATAATAAACAATAGTGTTAGTGTTTTCTGTATTTACTATAATTTTTATCATTATTTTAAAGCATACTCTGCCTATTAAAAAAATGTTTGCTGCAAAACAGTATGCAGTGGGTTATGCCAACATCAGCATCATACATCTTGTGTTTCCTGAGTCTCTTGACTGCATCATTTTCTCCCTTGCTTGATTTAATCTTGCATTGTTTCATATAGGCTTGTAGTTTAGGAAAAATAGACTATACTATTTATCCTAGGTGTATAGTAGGCTATACCATCTAGAAATGTGTAAGTACACTATGTTGTTTGCACAAGGAAATTGCCTAATGACATATGTCTCATAACTCCTATCATTAAGAGGTACATGACTATATGTGAATTATAATTTGAATTTCAGTTGAAGTGTTTATGTTCCTTTTCTCCTAAGAGTTTGTTTATAATCTGAAAAAAGGAATTCTAAATCTCATTTAACAAACAATTTAATACTTTACTCAATATTTTTTTAAACTTTAATTTGTATCATCCTGGAAATTAGATATATTTATTTTTTAGTTGATTGTCATTTTTTTATTATTATTACACATACATGCTTGCATACACACACACACACACACACATTCTATGTGCCTGCAAGCTGACAGAAAACATAACCTGTTATCATGAGTAACTTTTGCTTCTAGATAAAAGGCAAATAAAATTATTCCAAAAACTTCTTGAAACTTTGCACATAATTAACTTTGACAAATCATTCCAATGGCCATTATCTGAACTATTTTACTCCCATAAAACTTCAATTTATCAAATTTTAAGTGGCGGATCTTCAAAACCTTCTAGGATCTTTTGAGTTAGTATCCACTCCTTTCCAATTCAGTGATCCAAGCAAACACCACCAGTACTTCAGTGTTGGCTCACAAGAAGATAATAATTTGCCAAAAAACAAAACAAAAAAAAATCCACTATTCTTTTTATGTGTGAGGTTCATTTCTAAACACTTATGAAATTCAATAGTAATAAAAGCACTATGAAGTAAGAAATATTGTAATCTCCATTTTATAGACAAAGATATTGAGATAGAGGGGTGATTTTTCTGTCCTAACAAGAGACAGAGATGGGTGTCCAGATAAGATATCTGGATACAGATTTCACACTCTTAGTCGTTGTACAGATGACTTCTCCATGACAAGTACTTGTTTCTTCTTTTAGGTATGTCATATGTTATGTAACTCATCACTATTCTCACTATTCCTCATTGACACCCTCTGACAGGGGTAAAAATAAAAAGTGGTCATCAGTATGCTTACATTTCTGTGTATTGCAAATGCAAAGCAAACGTAAAAGACATTATCACTACTAAAATAAGAAAAGGCCTGTTTTATTATTGGGATAGCCACCATTAACACTTGAGTTTGTAATTATTCCATCTTTCTAAATATTCCATTCTCTTATTTAATCAGCATCTTTTTCTTCAATGTCTTAGAGACTTTCAGTCATAGGAATTTTTCTTCAGCCAAAATTTTTTCTTTTTTTCTTTTTCCCTTTTCTTTTCTTCTTTTAACACGTTTAGCCCTAATAGTACAACACTTCAACTTTTTCATTTCAGTTACTTCATTTTTCTAGCCTACTGACTTATTTTGTACCTACCCTCCCAAGTTAAAGAAATCCAAAATAATATATTTTTCTTCACCTCTGGGTGCCAAACACATTCCTTTGCCAAATCCAAATGATGGCTCAGTCTTGCATTTGAAATTCTCATTGATTTTACCTTTTAAACATTTTCTTATTACCTCTTTAACTATTCTATATTGATAATTTGTATCTTCGCTTGACAAAATTTGATATATCTAAATGAATTGCTTCACATACTGAATTGTGTCTGATCTGCGGTCTTGTCACTTTCTAGTCTCCTTTCACACTGCAGAGAGAGTGATCTTTCAAAAATGTATGTGTTTTAATGCTGTTCATCTGCTTGTAACATTATGTGTCTATGGCCTATAGAATAAAGGTCAAATTTTTTAGTATCCATTTCATGTTCGAACTTCGTCACTCAAGTTGTGATTTGAACTCAGTCTCTGTGTATAAAATTGATTAACACTAAATTCTCATAATTTACTGTCCAATTTTAGACTTCCTTGACATTCTAATAGCAAGCAGTGAGTGTCACTTTCATAGAAATCTGTGAAAATTCTACAAATTTAGAATATGTAATCTTAAAGATATGTAAACATTTTTTTTCCTGAATTTTTATGACTGCCTTAAAAAGAATTCAGATATCTATGAATTCTTTTTATATATTTAATAATGGTGGCCTTTATAGCAAAATAATAATAGATTTAAACTCAATATTCTATGAGAAATTCCCATATTGCTCAGAAGCTGTCTTAGGGAAACAATATATATTTATTATTTTCCTTAGTTAAATACTTTGGTTAGTTGAAAGGTGGAATTAAAGGTACTTTCTTGAGGTCAAAAATGTTTTTTTACCTGAGATGTGATGATTTTACTATTTCAAATGCACATACACATATGTGGGTACCTGAGGTAGCATGCATGCATATATGCTTCAGAAATGGTATTTGCATGCCTGTGGCCGTATTTATGGCCCTTTAGTCAGAACTGATCTGCTATAATAGGAATCTGCCAGAGTAGGAATCAGAATATAAGAAAGCTCCTGCTAGCACCTTCTATTCAGAACCGACCAATTGCCCATTTGCTCACAGGATCTTCTATCACGTTCTTTTACATTTCAATTTCTGTGAACTTCTCATTTCATACCTCTTTCTATAAAAATCTACATAAAACTCATCTTCATGAGTAATCAGCAGGTATATATAATCTAAGTCATCTACATCTTTTTTCTCTCAATATTCATTTTTTTTTGTTGTTCCTACCAGAATGTGATGTCTTTTTTCACTTTAGCTTGAGAGGTTTTAGCAAACAGCAAGCACTCAGTCTTGGTATTTTTTTAATAAATGAGTTAATAGAATTCCCAAAGTTCTGGATAAGACATTCTTTATTCACTACTTGTGGACCGATCAAATCCCAATGACATGAGCCAATAGTCCTACATGAGCTAGTCCTACATGAGCTAGTAGTTCCCCATCAGTAGATGAGGGAAAATAAATCTTTGCCTCTGCTACAAGAGCATTTAACATTTGGTTAACTCTCTTGCATTGTTCCTTGAAACACATGAGAAATGGAAAATGCCAGAATAGTACTAAGCAAGAGTTTTTGATGAAAAAATGTACCCTGATAAATTTCTTCTGGGCTATGAGTTCTGTAATGGAAATGACGAGGTGGGGAGAAATGGAGAGACAGGAAATGGAACAGAAAAAGGGAGAGATTTGAGAATTTTACAGAAATAGTTGCTTTTAAGCCTTGGCAATTGATCATTGCTAAAAGACAGGATTTGTATCAATTTCTGCTGTATTAGACCACCTAGAGAAAAGTGTAGTCAAGAAGAAAGTCCTGAGGCAAATGTTAAAATGCTGCTCAACCATATTAAAGAAGCAAGGTATTACTTCTTTTTTACTAAGAATAAGAACATAACAACAACAACAACAACAACAACAACAAAAAACAAGTACAAAAGTTCAAAATATAGTTAATGCCCCAAAATCAGTCTTAAATAAAGGCCATTATTCGGATGCCTCATATGACAGAAAGACTCCTGTTTTGTCAGTCTCATAGTCACATAAGATATTCTCATGAAGTTACCAAAATCTATTGCTGTGTTGGCTTTACATTCTCCCTAATGGATGTCATTAAGTTACCATTCTGTGATCATCTGACAGAAAATTGAAGTCTGAAGAGTCCTCGTTTGTTTATCCTTTAATATCCATGGGAAACAGTGCATTTCATGTTTCATATGTGAATTATTCTTATTTTAATCTCTTTTACATAAGCTAAAAGCTAAATTGATTGAAGCTGTTACTCTGCTGGCAAAGAGGATTTTCTTCATTTGTAAAAAAACTCAAGAGGAAAATCTGCTTTCTGCATAGACACACAACAGTTACCTTTGGAGTGTCCACATATTGCATTATTGCTTTCAACAGCATATCTCAAAAAGTGATACAATAAAGATATTACTTATGGAAATCTAAAACTTTCCCTATTTTGATTATAAAGTGGATAAATATTTCTTTTATTTAAATTCTCTTTATCTTTTTATCTTTCAATGGCACATAATGACACTTTGTTAATTGATAAACAATCAAGCATAGCATTTCTATTTTTATCTTTTTAGTCTCTTAAGCAATAGAGAACTCAGTGATGTAGAATCTGGAATCCTGAGTAAGAAGGATTTTCTTCTTGGACAATGCAACTACTTTGGATTTTCTTAACTAATTGAGCAATGAATCAACCAAGCAACACTTTTGTAATGACTGTTTTGTAATAATAAATATTTTAGTCTTGAATTCTAAATTACAGCATTGATCAATAACTTGACAAATCACTGGCCACATTTCTATTATTAAAATCCAGTAAGCAAAGCAAAGCACTAAAATAATGTGATAGCAAAGTGGATGACTTGGTAAACCTTGTAGGTTCTAAGGCAGCCTTCTACATAGAAAGGTTTGGATCCAAAGAGTAAACAAGAGTAAGTATGCCCTATTCTGCTTGCAGAAACTAAAGATTTCAGGGACCAGAGTAAATTTTCAGAAATCATAAGATGTGCTCTTAAGAAAACAAAAGAAATATATCATTGTGCAAGTCTGACTTCTGACTTAATATTGGCAATGGGAAGTTTAGAAAATATTGAAAAATATTTTTTATGTGGTTTCTCAAAATTTAACATATTATAAAGCTCAAATTTTTCTTTGCATTTTAATGTTGACTTAACTTGCTCAATTTTCTACAAGAATTGTCATTAAATGTTAAATTGTGAATAAGGACCATAGCTTATCACTGTAACTATAAAGGTTGGTAGTAATTTTTAAGAAAATAAAATTATTGGTATTTCTAATATGGTCCAACATAAAACTGTCAAACATGATATAAAAAGAATAAGTTGTACATGTAATATTTTATTATAAAAGTACACCAGTTGCTATCATAAATATACTCCAAAGAAATCAAACAAGAAAAAAATATGTTCATTGAAATTGTAATATACACAAGAAAAGTGTAAATAATAAGATGATACAATTGAGTGTATTTCTAACTTAATTTCTTTTGTTTAAAATGTTACTATTATGGTAGTTTCCATTATTTTGAAATGACCTAATTTTGAGAAAAATTTGGAATTAAAAACTTTAAATTAAGAATCAGAGAACCTGGATTCTTGTCTCAGTTCTGCAATTAAGTGTAAAGTACATCTTTGTCATTTAGTTTTTCTGGGTCTAGTTTTCTTACCTCTTAAAGGAGAGGGTTCAATAGAATAAATTCACAAATTTCTTTCAGTTCCTCTATTTACCAAAATATTTGATGTCATAATTCTTTTATATTAAAACTGTTTATTTTTTAGAGTATTTCTTTCTACTTCCCCATAAAATAATATTTTAATAGGCTAAACTGTTTTAAGAAAAAAAAAACATACTAAATGTTTAATATAATCAAGAATAAGCAGTGAAACCATGAAACACAATATAAAACTATCCATATAGTGAATAGTCAATGAGAGCTTGTATGTATTCAAAGAACCAGAAAGTATAAAATTCAAACCTAGTCTCGTCTGATAATTCCTGTATGTTTGTAAGAAATTTGGTTACTGTTTTTGTATTTGGCATATTTGCCTCCTTGCTAGCATGCATGGCAACTCTTCATTTTTATTAGTCATGAAAAGTAAAAGAAACAATCTGAATCTCTTATCACATCAATGAAAAGAAATTCAATATCTATTTAATAAAAACAGAGAGAACTGGAACTTTATAAGACAAAGAAAGTAATGAGAAGATTCCAGCTACATTGTTAGTAGCCTAGAATGATCTTTCTGTTGCTACGGCAAAGTCTTCTTTGTTATAGCCTCCAAACAGTGCATTTTCTGAAAGAAAAAAGTTCAGAGGTGATTCTGAACTGAAGATAGGCATATGCATTTTGAACTGGAGATAGGCATATGAAAGACTGGTCTTGGTTTAATGCCAGAAAATCCACAAGAGTTTTTGGTCCCCTTCCTGCATTGCCCACATTCACTTGTTTGCTATTGTAGAATTACAGCTTCTCCAAGACTTTGTTCTTGTTTCTTGGGGGAAACATACAAGTGAAAGGCTAATTAAATGAATTAAAGCCTCTGTACTCCAGTTGACCTAAAACTAAAATATATTTTCTTTATTCTCATTATCCACCATCAATTATAGAATACCTTTAGGCTTGGCTAGCAAGTGATGGAATGACCAAGACCAAGGAACCACTGGTTACCATGTCCTTCTCAGACCATGGCTACTACATATTGTTATTTACCATTTAAACTGGAAGCTCCAAGAGACACCTGGTGATTTTCTTTACCACCAAATGCATCTTTCTTTCTCATTCTTTAAATGGATACCAGCTGCTGGCAATAGAATCCTCCAGATGCTAGTATCGGCTGAAGGTTCAGTTTTCACTATATTAATGATCAGCTTCTCCCTCTTCCATTCTCTTTCCACATCTTCACAAGTGTGTCTTCTAAGAGAACTCTCCAATAAATTTAAATGCAACTTGCCCTAAAATAGAGAGATAGTCTATTTTTATGGAACACAATCTAGGCATATATCAGAATAAAATACTATATAAGGCATAAGTTATTTCTGTCATATTACAACTTCTACACTCTTAATTTTAGTTTATTGTTTTGTTGTATTAGCAAATCATAGAAAAGCTGCAGCAATGATAATCTTCCAAATTTTAAATAAGGCTATGAACACATCCAAAGTTTTTAAATTAAATTTCATCTGTGAAATTGATATTTGAGAAGTATTTCTCAATTTCATAAAGTAAATCCTGGTTCATTTTTTATTGTAAGAAAACATCAACTATATGCTGTGTGCCTGAATGAACTATCTCAATCACATACCTACCATTAGCAAGGAAAAAAAAAAAACTAATAGATTTAGTTTAATCTCTAAATCAAGTATTAATATGTATTGTGACTTCTAATAGACATTAAGAATATAAATGATCATGAAAATCATTGTAAGCACTATATTTCAAAATTCTGGTCAAGATGGCATAGAAGGTAGACATTGTGCTTGCCTCCTGTTATAACTACATGAAAATTACAACAAAATCACAGAAAAACAATTACTGGGTGTCACCTGAGGTCTGGTTGAACAGAAGTCCCACATCTAGAGACATGCATAAGAGGCAACCTAGAGACTGGTAGGAGAGACAGAAATATGAAATAGGTCATTCCATAACTGCAAGTGGCAGCTGAGAATCAGGAGGGATATTATCTTGGCTTCAGAGGCTCCTCTGGAGTAGTAAAAGGTCATGGTTCCATACTGGGCTTCCAAGCCCAGGGTTCCAGTGCCAGAAAGAAAGGTCCCTACAACTTCTGGCTTTGAAAACCAGCAAAGAATGTGGCTGAGTTAGATGGAGAACTTCATAGTCACAGATGTTCCTCTTAGATGGCCCACACATGAATTTACTCAGTGATGGACTCACTTGTTCTGAGCTTTAGCAATGGAACAGCTGCTCAAGGAGCACCAGGGACATATGAGGAGGATCTGAGTTGTTTAGCTTCAAGGCAAGGGCTAGAGGGGCAGCTTTCTCCTGGACAGAGTGCAGGTAGTACACATTGTTCCTTTGTTGAACCTCCCAACTCCTAGTGTGTGGACACAGGTGGCCAACATAGTTGAGTCTCTGTCAACCTAGTTAACAGAGTTTGCCCTGACCAGGTGATTCATAAAATCCTGCCTCCACCAACTTGCAGGCCCCCCAAGCCCAAGCTTCTTCCAGTGCTTTGTCCATAAAAATGTCTTGTTTTTGCTCATGCTATAAACTTTTAAAAAATCTTTCAATGGCTCACAATACCCAAAGAAGCACCATCTGGCCTTGGTATGCCCCATACCTCTTGCCGAGCAGCCAAAAGTCCAGCACTAGTAGCAGCTGGCTTTGAATCCTTGTTTGGCCTTTTGAGGCACCTATAAGCCCAGCATGGGTGGTAGCCATCTATGTATCACTTGGCAACTCTTACCAAGTGGCCTAAAAGTGCACAGCCTGTGGCCAAACTTGTCTTGCAACTGGGTTCTACCCAAGTACTCCATACAAGGGCTGCATAAAAGGAAGACACACATGAAGGTCAGACTGGGCAAGGCCCAGAGCCCTGCTAAATTGAATTCTGCTTCATAGAGTTAGGCCCTCATCAGGAAATCTTCATAGCCATTCAATCGAAGTGTTAATTCCTCCCAATGATGTAAGAGCAGCAACCAAGGTTCAACTAGAACAAGAGAGCACACATAACCCATACAAGGGATACACCTTGAGTACCTGCTCAGGTGACAAGGTAAGACTGTGATACTGAGCTCCACAGGACCTCTACTACATAAAGCCACTCTACTAAGACCAGAAAATTTAGGAGCTCTACCTAATACATAGAAACACATACAAGAATGCAGCCAAAGTGGGGACACAAGCCATCTACCAGATACAGAGTTTAAAACAGTTATAAGGATGATCAATGAACTTAGGGAAAGAGTAGGTGAACTCAGCAAGAACTTTAACAAAGAGATAGAAAACATAAAAAGGAGCCAGTCAGAAATGAAGTAAACAATAACTAAAATGAAGACTATATTGGAGGAAATCAACAATAGATAAGACTAAGCAGAGGATTGAATAAGTGATTTAGAATAGAAAGTATCAGAAAACACCCAATCAGGACAGCAACAAGAAAAACAATTTTACAAAGGAGAATAGTTTAAGGAGCCACTGGACAGCATCAAGTGTACCAACATTCACATCATACGGATACCAGAAGAAGAGACAGATCAAAGAATTGAAAATCTATTTGAAGAAACAATGACAGAAAACTTCTCTAACTTGACAAAGGAAATAGACACACAAGCCCCAGAAACACAGGGAGTGCCAAATAGGATGAACTCAAACAGGCCCACATCAAGACACACCATAATTAAAATGCCAAAGGTTAAATGCAAAGAAAGACTAATAAAAGCAGCAAAAGAAAAGCACCAAGAGAAAAGTTACCTATAAGGAAACTCTCATAAAACCGTCAGCTGTCAGCTGATTTCTCAACAGGAACTTTGTAAGAAAGAAAAAATTGGCAGGAAACATTCAAAATGATGAAAAGAAGGACCCACAACCAATATTACTCTACCCAGCAAAGTTATTATTTAGAATTGAGACAGATAAAGAGCTTTTCAGGCAAGAAAAAGCTAAAGAAATTCATCACCACAAAGACAGTATTACAGGAAATGTTGGAGGGATTACTTTAAGAAGGAAAAGAAACTACATATCAACAGGGTCTTCAAGTGAAAACAAAGTAACTGCTCCAATTAAAAGATAGGATGGCTAAATGGATAAGAAAACAAGACCCTTACATAAGTTGCCTATAAGAGACTCACTTTAGATTAAAAGATACAGACTGAAAGTAAAGGGATGAAAGAAAATATTCCCTGAAAATGAAAATGGAAAAAAAAATAACGGGGTAATAATATTTAAACTATACAAAATAGACTGTAAAATAAAGGCTACATAACAAGAGACAAAAAAGAACTCAGTAATCCACTTCTGGATATTTATTCAAAAAAAAACACAAACTACTTTGAAGGGATGTATGTTTCCATATGTTCACTGCAACATGATTTACAATAGCCAAGATAGGGAGGCAACCTAAGTTTCCATCAATGGATGAATGGATAAAGAAGAGATAATATACATGTACAATGGACTATTACCCAGCCATCAAAAATAAAATCTTGTCATCTGCAGCATGGATGGACCTAGAGAGTAATGTGCTGAGTGAAGTAAGTCAGGTAGAGAATGAAAAATGTCTTATGATTTCACTTACATATTGAATCTAAAGAACAAAATAAACAAATAAAACAGAAACAAACTCATAGATACAGAGGATGGAAAAAGGGAAAGGATTAATTAAGAAGAACAAATTAGCAGTTAGAAAGTAGTCATGGGCATGTAAAGTACAGCATAAGAAATATAATCAATAATATTGTAATTACTATGTACAGTGTCAGATGGGTGCTAGATTTATTGGAATGAACACTTTGTGAGTTATAGAGCATCTAATATATGTTATACACCTGAAACTAATATAATATTGTATACCAGCTATAATTGAAAAATAATATTTTTAAAAGTACTGTATTTGAAAGAAAATTTTTATTTCAAGTCTTTTGATTCTTATGAAAAACAGCATGTGATATTGAGGAATTTCCCCCATCCTCTACCAAGGAGAGCAGAGAATAGCTGAGGGTCCTATTTGTAATTAGAAACCTGGCAACTTTTTCAGTAAAAATAATTTCAGAAGATATGTCATGACATCATTTTAAACACATATCATACTTCCAATGTATTTTTTTTTTTCATTTCAAATTTCAATTCTCTCCTACACAATCCGCTTCTAAATATAAACACAGCTCTCTATATTTTTCAATTGTGTCATGACAGACTCCAACCTAGAAAAAACTATAGTGTGGGGCAAAAGAGAGGTAAATTTTGGCACATACTCTATGACATTACTTCATGTGTCCTCTTCAGCCCCTCCCTTCAGCACATACTTTCTTCAGATGTCTAATCTCATGTTATTCTAGAGCTCTTATTCAGATAAAATTAATATAATGAGTACAAGATGCAAAGTTTGAACAGGAAAATCTGTATGATTTTTTTTTTTTTATATTACACAATTTAACTTGTTCCACCTCTCTTAAGAGCCATTCAAAAGTGTAAGCAATTTACTACATGCACTATCTATAAGCATTTGCTTTAGGAAAAAAAGAACCACAAGAAAAAGCGATATTTAGGATTCAGAAATAAATGTCTGCTTATTGAGTTTTAGGCATGAGTGAAAGAGATATATTTGAAGATACATTATATCTCATAGCCCATCAAATTATACCACTAATCTCTTTATACCATAAACATGAAAGTCCACTTCTTTTTGATTATTGGTTAAACAACGGCCAAATAGTGTCTTGATAAGCCTTTTATTATCTAAAATTTTTAAAAACAATATGGATTACTCATTAACATGTCCTTACCAAAAGTTTTGCAATACTTTGTGGAAATGGCTTCTCTAAGATACTACCGGAGCATATTACATATTAATCTCCTGAACAATTTACCTAATTTTAACATTCAGAATCAGGTCATAAACTAGAAATTGGAGGAAATTTTAGTTTCATTTATTTGTTTTATCTAAATACATTATTGAAATGTAAAGCCAGTTATTATTAATTGTGTGAAGTATTTCTTGTCAGGATCTTAAATCCTTAACCAGTTACTAATTGTGTTAGACCACCCTTGACTTCTCTCCTAGTTTGAAGCTCCTCATCTCTTTTTGGAAAGTGCAGTATGGTCCACTTTATCATATGTATGACCTTCCTAATAAATAGTCACTAAACAAAGAAATGAACTTTTGAGTACTGACAAGAATATTATTTGAGAAAAAATTTGGACATACAAAATAGATCTTGAGTAATCATTTTTCTGCAATCTTTGAATGCTTTCCTGTGTATTCTAAAATACTAACTTGAATGGGTGAATCCTAGATCCCGCACACACCCCCAAAAAGCTGTGAGAAGTGTTTCCAGTGGGATGTATGTTTTTTCCTTTCTATAGCAACAACTTAGTTACTTTCTAGCCTTTCATCTATTTATGTATTCAATGGTCATTGAGTTTTGCCAGGTGTTAGACATGGTTCTTATTGCTGTAGATATAACATTGCTGTGGATATAGTAAAATGAGCAGAAAGTTTATCTATCTATCTATCTATCTATCTATCTATCTATCTATCTATCTATCATCTATCTATCTATCTATCTATCTATCTATCATCTATCTATCTAATCTATCATCTATTTATCTCTCTATCATCTATCTATCTATCTATCTATCATCTATCTATCATCTATCTATCTAATCTATCATCTATTTATCTCTCTATCTATCTCTCTATCTATCTATCATCTATCTATCTATCATCATCTATCTATCTATCTATCTATCTATCTATCATCTATCTATCTATCTATCTATCTATCTATCTATCTATCTATCTAATCTGTCATCTATCTATCTATCTGTCTATCTATCTATCTATCTATCTTTCTATCTATCTATCTATCTATCATCATCATCATCATTATCTATCTATCTATCTATCTATCTATCTATCTATCTATCTATCTATCTATCTATCTATCTATCTATCTATCATCTATCTATCTATCTATCTATCTATCTATCATCTATCATTTCTCGTTCTCTCTCTCTACCTACCTACCTACTTACCATCTACTTATTTATTTGATAATTTCAGAAAATAAGCACAGTGAGTACAGTAATAGAGAGTGAGTGATAAGATGGTGATTGTAATGATGAACAGCTTAGATTTTCCAGATATGCTTACTTCTGATAATCTAGTTTTAATTTTTTTAATATATTTAATTTTTAAATATAAAGTAATTTGAATTTTGAATAGAACTACAATTTATTATTTCTCTCTCTAACATATCTATTCAATTTTTACTTTTTTTAAGTTTTATTGAGAAATAATTGACATATGTCACTATATAATTTAAAGCTTATGGCATGATGGTTTGATTTACATATATTGGGAAATGATTACCACAATAGGTTCAGCTAACATCCATCATCTTACATAGATACAATTAAAAGGCAATTAAAATAAAATTTTTCCTAGTGATGAGAACTCTTAGGATTTACTTTTAACAACTTCCTATATATCATCCAGCAGTGTTATATGCACTCATTAGTTGTACATCACATCCTTGGTACTTACTTTTCTTATAACTGAAAGTTTGTATCTTTTGACGACCTTCCTCCAATTTCTCCACCATCCACTCTCCCCATCTAGTAACCATGAATCTGATCTTTTTTCCTATGATTTTTTTTTTAATGCTAAGTGAAATAAGTTAGATAAAGACAAGTACTACATCATCTCACTTATAAATGTTTGCAATTTTTATAACCAGAGCTTTAATTTTAGTTATGGAAATTAACCCAGTTGAAAACACATGATGTTGAATTTTGAGATCATGGGCAATATATTTTGGCACCTATTTTTTATCAATCTGAGGATGCAAGCCCATCTTTCAGAAGGACTGTCATGGCTTCACAATTTATGTGCCTAGAACTGAAAAACATGGTGTCAGAATTTGTCTTTTCTACTCAAGAGTTAAGCAATCATCTAGCTCATTATTCTGATTTCACATATTACCATATATTCAAATATCATCACCTAATGTGGACATGATCTGTTTCTTTTCTTTTTCTTTCTTTGTTTCTTTTTTTTTTTTTAATTTTTAGGTAAGGCAACCCTCACAGATTGCAAGGACCTTGTCAGCTTACAATCGCTAATTAAAAAATTTTTTTTTTCCAACTACAGCACCTGGTCTTCCTAGATGGTCTCACATGCAAGTACTAACCAGGCCCAATCCTGCTTCGCTTCTGAGATCAGACGGGATCAGGCTTGTTCAGGGTGGCATGACTGTAGACTAATCTCTGTTTCTGATGGACCACAGAAAGTAGGTTATTTAAGTTTTCACTAGAATGAAATTCTCATTGCCTTCACTCTTTCACTACATCATAACCATGTTGAAATTCTCTATGTTTCAGCTAAAGATATATACCTTGTTTAGTTACTATTGGCATCAATTTTTTTTTTTTATATTCTAGGCTCATATTTTTAGGAGGAAAACAAAGAATAATGTGGCTCAACATTGTGATGAGTTCTGAAAATGAAACCAAAAAAATTCTAAAACCCATAACTCATGGGAGGAATAAGACCAAAACTATGACCATCCCTCACTAAATGGAATCTAAAACTTTAAACTTCTTGAAGGATATATCCTCTATTATTTAGTCTATATTCCTGAGGGAGAGAATCAGACTGATTGAGTGGAAATTTATCACTAATAAAAATATCAATAAATAATAATCCTAATAAATCAACAGCCATTCTGTTAAACTAATTTGAATTATGAACAGAACTACAATTTATTATTTCTCTCTCTAACATCATATCTATTTATATATTTTTTTTAAATTTCCATCTCAGTAACTAGTTGAATAATAATTTTAAAAATAAAAACATCTTGGAAAACCTATTATATAATTCAGAACAGGTGTAGTTTTCCTGAATTTGATTCTTTGAATCATACATTGTTATTATCTATTATCTATTGTTATACATTGTTATTATTATTATCTATTTTGTAATAGCAAAACATGTAGGACTTAACCTAATTATAATAATATTAAAAATAAATAGGATAATAGGAATTGTGTCATCCAAGCATCTCAAATCTCAAACAAGCATAAGAAAAAACATTTTTAGTCATGCCCTAAACTATTAAAAATATAGTTTTCATTGGGAGCATATTGACTTCAGTTGTTATCCTTATTTAATTTGAAATTTTATAATTATTTTACTTTTAGCTTGTTTCTCCATACATTTCTCCTCTAAAATGTTAAATTAGATTAGTGTCTCAAAAAAAAAAAGAACAAATAACAAGTATATATGCATTCTGACTTAAACTTTCAAAAATGTTTTATATCTCTGCAAGGATTATTGTCATTTGAGTCCCTGTGTGGTTCTGTGTGTCCCAGGCTTTAGAAAAAGCTTTTCTAAAGCTTTTTCTTAACTTCCAAAACTATTTATGAACTTTCAAAGTTTATAATGGTATCTCAAATACTCAAATATTTGAAAAGAGAATAAGCATAGAATTCACTGTTCCATGAAGAAATTTAAAAATTTTTGTTGCAATGAACAGGAAAGACAGACACTCATGGACATGGACAATAGACTAGTGGTTACCAAAGGGAAGTGGGGAGAGGGAAGGGAAGAGGTAGTTGGGGTAAAAGGAGTCAAATATGTGGTGACAGAAAGAAATCTAACTGTGGGAGGTGAACACACAATGCAATATATATATGCCTTACTGTTAATAATAAATCAATTGATTAAAAATATTTGTTGCTATGGCTTTATTGTAATGTTAGTGTATTAAACAAGGTAAAGAGTTGTGAACTCACCCAAAATGGCCTCATTGTTTAGGTGATTGTACCATGGTTTGTGGTCTTGATCTCTGCCTTATTGACTGCCAAACTCCTGTCTCTCTTTTATTTTTTCTTTCATGTATCACTGTTTCTCTTCAGCAGGCCATATGTAAGTGAAAAAAAAAAAAAAAAGGTTTTTGCAGTAAACATTAAGGTATTTAAGCAGCACTATATGTGTCAAAAACTGCATGGAGCACCAAGGAAGGAATGACGATCAAGCCAGAAATGTTATTGACTTTATGAACTATCTATTAAAAAGGAAGAAAGACAGATATGGACACAACCTACAACTTTTAATAAATGTGTCAGTTAGCAAGGTAGAGGCATTATGGGACAACATAAGAGAATTCAAACCAGAAAGGGATATGATGAAAAGCGTTTTATAGAAATGTGTTAAAGATAGATATGAGTAGAAAAATTTGTGGAAGAAAGAAGGAGCATTTTCCAAATTATTTATGTCAAAATTTAGAAGTTTAAAGTCACATAGTGTTACCCCATGGCCTTGTCATAGGGTAAAGAGTTAAATGCACTAAGAGAAAAAACCACTGCTTTCCTGGACAATGCTTATATTAAAAATTATTACTACCTTTCGGTATCACTGGTCTTTCTTTTTAAACATTCAATTTGAACAACCCTTCTAGCTATATTAATGCATTGAATGAGACTACAGTTGAGTCTTAATGGCCTGTAATACATGTCTTTTTGCAATGAGAAAGTAATTTATGAATCTAAACTATGGATTTTTACATTATAAGCTTCCAATTTAAGGCTCAGAAAATAGTCTTATTTCTTAGAATATATAATAATATATTTCTTATATAATTTAATATAAATTATATATTATGTTTCTTATATAATATAATATAAATTATATATTATATTTAGCAGATCTTCACTTTAACCCCCAGGTGATTTTAGCAGTCAGTTAAAAAAAAGAAAGTAATTGGACAAAATGAAAAAGGAATGTTGACTCCGAAAGAAATAATATATTCATCCAAACTGCGTAGCCCCAACTGAAAAACTGGCTCAAAGTCTATTGAAGATTTAGGGCAACCATATCATTACTGTGGTAGAATTTAATGTTTTCCAATTTTCTGACCTTTATGTTTTACTAATAAGGATTTAAAAGATGAGAAGAAGAATGTTAAACCAAAATAGAAAACAGATTCAACAGAACATAACTGACATCATTTCATATTAAACAGAAGAAAATGAATCAGATTTGAAAGTTGACATATATGAAAGAAGATCATTTTAGGGAATAATAGTAAATAATTTTTTCAATTCTAGTAAAGGGAGAATGCAATTAAGATGTAATAGAAGATTTAGTTAAAAGAGAAGGCAGTTTCCATACGTTAAAAGTAAGGGTCAAAACAATTTTCAAATACCAAAGCATTCCATTGGAAAGCGTTAACTTGTTATTTTTGATGGGTATTGTTTGGCATTTCCTGAGTTCAAAAAGGGTAATATGATCACATGAATACCTCTCAGTCATGTGTGTGCACATACCTACCCAGTTCTTCTCTCATGTAACTTTTATAATATTTTATCATCGCTAAAGTAATTAATTTCCCAAAGAGTCCATGAAAGAATATAAAATCATAACCAAATGCTCAGTTAGTGACATTAACCTATTTTCTATGGGACAGTAATGTGGCTTAAATATAACATAAGTATTGTTACAAACATATTTATAGAGAAAAACATTTTATTACAAATTTTTCTGGTTTAATAGTTTCTTTCAAACTGTGCCATCTACAAAGTGTATGCATCGTCTTTTCTCATATTAATAACAAGATTATAATAGAATTTTTTCAAAAGCAGTAAAATTATTAGTTAATATTTATGTTCTGATTATTATATAACTATATTAAGATGATAGCTGATGTTATGTTGAATTGATTCATAACAACCAAACAAAGCAAATTCTTCTGCTTCTTAAGCAATTGACATTTCAGTACTTCATGAGATAGTAGGAAGGTTAAAATATGTGAATTAGACTAATCCTTAAGAAAATACAGAAAATACAAATATAGAATAAGTCTGTTATAAATAGTTAAGTAAAATCCTTCAAGTTTAACCTGGTAAGAGTCTGAATTCAAATGTTTTAATCCCAATTCAATCTCAAATGTATTGTGTAGCCTCTAAGAAGTCATTGAGCTTGCAATTCAGCCCCTTGATATACATAAAATGAGAGTAATAATTCCAAATTATACAGTGAAGAAGATTAAACTAAGTATGTCTAATAACACAAAATGGTAATATATTGACACTATATTTTTTCATAATAATTCATGGTGGTCAGTTTAAACCTAGATAGCTAGTAAAGTATTAAATTTCTTTGTAAAAGCTACATTATAAATAGAAATCATGTCTATATATTTTATTTTATCTATTGTAAGACACCATTATTTTAGGTATGATTGAAAAGAATAAAATGCTGCCTGTTAAAATATAACATAATTTCTTACCTCTTCAAATTTATTTTGTTTTATTTGTTTGTTTTTTATCTTTACTTATTAAGGTATTTCTTTTACATTTGCACAGACATTAATTTTTGCCATATAACTGACCATTTTTTCCCCATTTTGTGAACACAATGCATTTTACTTTCAATATCAAAACATACTTCTAAATTTTGAAGACTTTAATTTTTTTTCATCATGGAAAATTTTGAATATATACAAAAGTAGAGAGATAAGTATAATGAATCTCAGTGTACCTTTCACTCAGCTTCAATAATTATGAAGTCCTCAATACCCTCATTCACTTCCCCCCTTTTTCACTGGAATACTTAAAGTAAATCATGTAACTTGTTTATAGTTTAATATAATATATATATATTTCATTGTAAATCTCTAAAATATATATTTAAGATATTTAAGTCATAATAATACTATTATTGCAACTAAATTATGAGTACATTTACAATACTATCAAATTCATAGGCTGTGTTAAAAGACCTTTTAAATGTCAATGAAATTTAAAAATTTTTAAATAGAAGCGCATAAAACTCAAACTAGGTGAAAATAATAGCTCAAGTAGTTACCCTTAAGCTTATGCACATAAAGACAAAGACATTTATATCATAAATGTTGCTTGCATGAAATATGTTTGTTTCATACCAATTCCAAAGATGTTAAAGGAATGAATATGTTTCTTCAAATGTGAAATGTGATTTAAGTACTATAATTCTTTTCTCTTCCTCATGTAATTTATGATATTCTGAGATTATTTAGATAATATTTTTATAATAAATGAATAAACTATGGATACTTCAAGAATACATTCACTGGTTTAGTAATGTTTAAATAATACAGTTTCCAATATTTGACTTTTGGTATGTTCCAGTTAAGGTGCCATACAAAGACAAGTTACCAATATATTTTCCCCTTTGGAGGACCCAAACTATTAATTATAGTTCACTGATAATCATAGTTCATATAATACTCATATAATGATGAATACTTCTTAAGTGGTAAAACCAGTTAGGTATCTTCAATGCTTGGTACAAATACAAAAAAATTCAACTATGCTTCAACAAATTCTCTCAGACCATGCAATTTCTCAGCAATGTTCTTTTGACAGATATTGTGAATCTGCTGACTCAGCATTTATTCCAATCTGTTCTAGTATGTATTTCTACATCACAGAGACCTAATGCTAGAAAGAATATAACTGAATTTACGTATATGTTTGAAGTTTCACCTATCAAATTCATCTGCAAAATATTTGGAAAGGAGCAGAAATAGAGTAATGCAAAGTAGAAGCCTTACTAACATCTGATGCCTTTGCTATTACCTCTGCCCATTGTATCAATGTCAGCATTTGCCTCCTTTCCTTTCTCCTGTCCCGCCAAGCAGCTATTTGAGAGGTCTTAGTGCTCATTCTCTAGTTTTAAGGGTATCGCAAGGCAGTACAAGCCTTTATTTTTCTGTTGCATATTAAAGTAGAGTTCTAGAGCTCTCAATTGTACCATTATTTTTCTATTTTAGCATAAGGCTTCCTGGTATTGGCAGGAGTAACATGCTGCTATGGTGGTAACTTCCTGATTCTATTACTTCCTGTAACTTCTAGAGGCAGTCAAAATCTTGGCAGCACAGAACTACACTGTAACTTTGGGCGTTTTCTTACAGGATCATCTTGGAGTGTTTCTTGAGTCTACCCACGAATTCAAGTATCCTATGGCTATAGATCTGCTGGCAGTTTATTATGGGTTTATTTAGATATCTACAGATTAACCACATTTGTTGAATGTGAGATTAGCTGATAAGCATCTTAAATAGGTAAACTTTACCTGTTATTCTTTGTGACCTCCTGAATCAAACAAAGTATGAATTAAGGAATAAGAGATGTTTGAATATTGTATGGCATATTTATTATATGGCATACACAAGAATAGAAAACATTTAGATTGTTTACGTTTTGACTATTATGAATAATGCTGCAAACATCATAATAGTTTTCAAATAGAAAGTTTTTAGAAAAAAAAAGAGTCTCTGAGTTAGTTAGAATAACTACATGTTGGAAGTCCACATAGAAAACAAATTGGAAATATGTATATTGAAATGTATAGTGTTATATTTTCATTCCTAAAATCATTGTTTTAAATAGAGTTGATACTTTGAATTGTTTTAATTTTACTCAAAACCTTTCTGAACTGTGAAAATATTAAATGGAACATATTTTATATTAATTTAATCTAAATAATTTGTAATGTTTTGTGTTGTGATAATGAATTTAATTTGCTATGTTAAAATTACATATTTTAATTTTCCTGTTAAAATGTACAGCACATATATTATTAACAGTATAAATTATTACTAGTATTTTTATGGAAACCCTATTTAATCACTTAAAATTAATACCATATTACTAGTATTTTTATGGAAACCCTATTTAATCACTTAAAATTAATAAATATTTTGAATAATTTAAAACACCCATAAGATTTTCAACTTAAGACATCTATTTCTAGTTTTATAACATTGCTATCCAATTTAAATTTATATATATTCTCAGCTAAAGGTAACTGAGCTCATTATGTATGCATGGATTTTTTAAATTACTTTTCCTTTAATCTGTATTATTAAAGGGTTACTGTTTCAAAATAGTCTAAATAATCAAAAACTTTAATGATTGACCTGTGGCATCTCATATTTACCTCAGTTTCATAAACTATTCTCTTTTCTCATTTTTTTATTCAATAGAAAAAATGTCACTTTATTTTTTTATGGGTAGAAATTTTTGTTTCTGTTTTTCTTTTTGTTTCTACTTTGTTTCAGTTATTATTTTAACTTACATATTTAAGAATGGGATTTCTGAGTCAAAAGTAAGGTTGTCTATGTGGTTTTATCTATAAATTTTATATTTCATATTGCTTTTATGTTTTTAATTTTTTTTTGAAATCAGCAACAATATAAAGTGTACCAATTTAAGCACAGCATGCCACAAATTTGGAGTTACCACTTTTTCTGCCTTAATTTAGTGGACAAAGAAATAGACATAATCATTTCTCTTACAGTATGCCTAGTTTAGCCAAATACTCTCTTTTAATATCTATCGTTTTCTTAGAAAATTTTACTGCATTATGATGGTGTCAGCATTTGCATTTAGATAACATGATAGGATTAGAATAATTCTAATAGAGCAGTATTTTCACTGCATGATTGAAAATGCTTACCCTGTAAATGCAGATTTTTTTACAGAAAAAAATGTCAGTACAATAAAAAACTAATGAAGTCTGCCAAAATTAAACATTCACTAGACATGCCTGTGAACAAAAACCTGGGCAATTTGAACATATGCTAAATAAATCAGCATAGTGGGGAAAAAGGTACACACTGAAATTGTTTCATGATTGCTGGACAATATTTCACTTCTATGAAAACATGCAGAGAACTAAGAAAGTTAAATAGCTATAATGGGCTAGGAGAAGAGGAAAATGTTGAAATAATTCTTTATAAATGTTTATGAAAATAATTATCCTTCAAACATATGATTATATTTGATCCCACAAAAATCTATAAACATATTAAGAGGACAACAGAATTATAAGCATTAAACAGCATGAGGTTTATTAAGAATAGATATGCCACAGAAGCTTAATAGCTCCTTTTGATTCATTGTTAATTACAAAATTAGGGCATGCTGTGAATAGGCTCTATCTTCAATATTTAGACTCTAATAAGTATTTTAGATTGCTGTTTTTAAAATACACTTCACCATTATAACTTCTAATACATTATTGTTATGCAGCATGTTTGAAGATAGATATTGTCATTAACCTACTCTACTGAGTAGAGACTAAAATAAAGATTAAGTAATCTTTTGTGATACTGGTCAGAATTTAGTTAAGACAAAAACTACTGCAGGATTTATATCACTTTGATTACAGCACATCATCAGTATAAATCCATTACTTTAATTTTATTTAAATTAAAACACTAGTTTTAAGAAAAATGAATTAAAATTGATAAATGGAAATTATTGATATGTGAATATAAATTTATATATACAGAAATACCAATATTTTTGATATCATAAAATATTAGGGGCAAATAGAACATAATGAAAGTCTATGTTAATCTAACCATTCAGATAAATTATAAGATATTAGATAAATTTTAACTATGACACCAGCACAAGAGAACATATTGACCTTACAAGCAAGCTAAATCAATTTGTATTTTGTTATTAAAGCTGATTTTATGAGTCTTAGTGTCATTCCAGTGCACTGAACATCATCAAATTTAAGTCTGTTTTTGAAGAAATAAAATTGTATTACAATCCACGTTATTTAGGTTTGATAAATTTTATGCATTACATTTAAAATACAAAACAACTTCTTCATCAAATTATTTTATTTCTTTGTTCACGATGCTCCAGTTGTTTCTTCTATATAACCTACAACAATTTCAGTATATGATCTCAGCTATGTCTCTAAATTTATTTTGTGCCACTATCAGCATTGTTTAGCTCACTCTATTATTGGATCACTACTTTCTTGCTGTTTTTTGAAACAACCAAGTTTATTTTTTCTCCAGAGTACTTTTACACATGGTTCCTTCTTTTTAATGGTTCTTCAGCCATTTGCATGACTCGCTGTATCATTTCATTGAAGTCATTGTTAATTTTTTCTTCTAAAAGTTCTTCCCTGTGCATCATTCTATAATAGCATCTTCACTACCTATCACTCTTTATCTTCATTAGCATTTAGTAAGCAACCCAGTTTTTCAGCTATAAAGTGAGTGTTACGATGTGATTTCCAGAGTTCCTACTATTCATACTTCATCATAAAAATAGCTACAATTCACACTGAATGTCTACCACATGCCATACAAGTTTCCTTGTTAATATTTATGATAAACTTGCAAGTAATTTTTCTTATCTCCATTTTATATATGAGCAAACTGAAGTTGAAGGGGTGAAGTACATGGCTCAGAAACACAATACTAGTAAATAAAAAATGGAATTCAAATTCAGGCTTACTAGACTGAAAGCTAATAATCTTTATGCTACTGAAGCTTTTAAAAACAAGTTTCAAAATACTCTTATGTGGAAGCTGATATGTGAAAGGCTACTCTTACAAAGCAAATGGCTCTGATTGCAGCAAAGGACATCTCTAAAAATTATTTCTCTCTACCTTCAAAGCACATGAGAGCAATTTGAAGACCAGTAAGCTACCTAATACTGACTCTCAAACATTAATTATGAAATATTGGAAACAATTATTTCCTGTAGCTTTATCTAGCTCATCTCACGTTTTTCTAAGAATAATCCAGAAATGTATTATGTCTGGAAATTCAGCTACAAAATAAATTGGAGAGAATTTCAAAGAGTGTTGAAATAACCCAAGCAGTACAATGTGTTTGTGGATTGGAAACTCAAAAATTAAAAAAAAAGTATAATTTTCTAGATATGATTAAAAACTAATTTAAACTATATATATGAAAATATAGAGTCAAATATAGCTAGGTAAAACGATGTTGAAAAATAAGACAAGGTCGGAGTCTACCATTATTAGTTACAAAACTATAGTAATGTGTATTGTTTTTAATGGACTAGACAAATGAATCAGTGAAACAGAACAGAAAGTTCAGAAATAAGTCTGAAGATTTATGGACACTTGGTTCATGGCAAAGGTGGCAGTTCAGAGCAGTGTTTTATTATTATTATTAATTATTATTATTAGTGGTGCCAGATAAAAAGGTATAGAAATAAAAATGACCCTACTTCATCACATAATTCACAAAAATGAGTTCCAGATGGACTGCTGATCTGAATTCAAAGAGCAAAAATAGTAATACTTTGAGGAGATTATAAAGGATAATACTGCAATCTGTTGAAAAAACAAATTTTTAAAAGAGCAAAGGTACAAAACATAAATAAACTCTTGATAAATTATACTATATTAAAATTAAAAATATCCTTTTATCAAACAACATGGTATGAAAACAAAAAAATATATCAACACAAAGGAATAGTGAAGAGCTCTTTAACATATATTTATATTTTAAACATGTATAAATACATATTTATTTATTTATATATTAAAAATACACACACATATGACCAGACAACCCCTAACAAGATACAAGAATAGAAATAGGAACTTCCAAATGAAGCATATCCAAGTAACTGGCAGATATATTAAAAAGAGTTTAACTTCATAACTAATTTAGGAAAATAGAAATAATAATACAATAAGATAAACTTCTGCCTCTAGCCACAATGGATGAAATGAGAAGTAATTTCACATTCAATTTGGAAAAAGTAGAAAACTATTCAAAATATATTAGTTAGTGGTATTCAGATAGCACAAAACTGAGGGGAAAAAAATTATAGAAATTCTTTAATTTTCAAGTTGTCTGAATTATATTAATTTTTTCTTATATTACTAATTCTGGTACAAGGAAGGATAGTTTAAGCAGAGTGATTAGTCTTTCTGACTTGAGGAGATGGAGAGATAGCGATAAGGATTTGGTAAAGAAGAGGTGAATTTCATTTTAGAACAGAATACTAAATTTTTGTGCAGAGAAAAGTCCAAAAAGTTCCATTTATCAACATACATAGGATAAAACTTCATGAGGACAGATAGATAAAAAAATAGTCTTAATTTAAAAATTAGATAGATTAAAAAAAGTCTTAATTTAAAAATTACAATGTAGAATTTGAACTTTTTAAATTTCTTTATTAACAAAATTAACTTTTGTTGATGAAACTTTATAGGTTTTAAATGTACAATTCCATAACACATCATCTGTAAATTGCATTTTGTACTCACTACCCAAAATCAAGTCTCCTTTCATCACCAATTATTTGACTCCCTCTTCTACCTTCCCTTCACCCTTTTTCCCTCTTGTAACCACCATACTCTTTATTGTGTCCATGAGTTTTTGTTTGTTTGCTTTGTTTGCCCATTTGTTGTTTTCAGTTTTATATCTCATATATGAGTGAAATTTTATATCTCATATATGGTTTTTGCCTTTTTCTGACTGACTTGTTTTACTTAGCATGATATTCTCAAGATCCATTTATTTGTCACAAATGGCAGTATTTCATCTTTTCTTATGGCTGAATAGTATTCCAGTGTATTCATGTACCACATTTTCTTTATCAAAACACCTATTGAAGGACACTTAGGTTGGTTTCTTGTCTTTGCCACCATGAATAATGCTGTACTGAACATAAAGGTACACATATACATACCTTTACAGATAAATGTTTTCAAATTCGAGGGGTAGATGTCCAGAAGAAACATTGTTGGTACTAGAGAAATGAAATTTTTCACTTGAAGTGATTGATAGTTGACTAGACTATGGAAGAGAAAGGGTCACTAACTTGAAAAATAGTGTTAAAAAACTATTCAAAATGAAAGACACCGAAATAAAGAAAACAAAACCAGTGAAAAGAGTTTCAATAGCCTTGTGATATAAATTCTTGCACATATATAATTAGAATAAAAGAAAAATCAGAGAGGGAGCAGAGAGAGATCATTTAAATAATTGAATAAATAACATTTAAAATGTATTAAATTTATGAATAGTATAAATTCATTGATCTAAGAATCTCAACCAATCTCAAGCAGATAAACACAAAGAGAACTATATAACTGTAAATCTGTAAAATATTGCTCAATGTCAGTGTTAAAGAGAAAGGATTCAAAGATGCCAGGTGGGAGACAGGTCAGTGTGTTATGTACAGAGAAACAAATGAAAAGAAATAACTGAGTACTTCTTGTCAAACATAGAGCAAGAAATAAGGCAGTATACCAACTTTCAAATGTTAAATTAAGATAAAAATTATCAAACTGAAATATAAATTCAGCAAAAATACATTTTTAAGAATGGAAGGAGACATAAATATTTCTTAGCAAGTAAAATATGAGGTAACTTACTGCCAGCAAACTTTTAGTACAAATAATATTAAAAGCAGTTTTTTATGAAGGAAAAATTACCAGGTGGATAATTGGATTTACATAGCAAATTAAAGATCAATGGACTGGAAAACATGTGGGTAAATAAAAGACATTCTTTCTTTGTAAAAAAATTCTTAATAGTATTTGTAATGTTTATTATATGTGTAGAACAAAAGGTATGACAACAATAGAATGGGAGAGAATAGACTGGTTTACAATACATAATCTGATAAACCTATTAAATTACATTTCAACTTGTTTACAATTATTTGAAGGTAATGGGTGATAACTGAAAGATGCACTTTTTAAACCATAGAGCATCTATTAAAAACATATCAAAAAAAGTATAGCTAAATAAGCTAATAATGGAGAAATTGAAATGCTAGCAGTACTCAATTCAAAAGAAGGAAAGGGAAAGAAGAGAATAAGAACAAGAAGAAGAAAAGATGTGACAAAATAGTGATGTGAAGATTTAAACCCAAGCAAATAATTACATTATTAGAAATTATCTAAACACTCTAGTTAAAAGAGAACCTTAACAGACTGGATTAAGCAAGATATAACTGAATGTCATTGTAGGAAAGCTACTTTATAGAACATAAAAAAGGGAGGTAAAAAATGGAGACAGATATACTATAAAAACACAGCCAAAAAACAGCTGGAAGGACTACTTTAGTATCAATATTTATATAGGTTTCAGACAACAAGATATTTTTAAGGATGATGAGGAATATTATATTGATAAAAGGGACAGTTTATCAAGGAGAAATACTAATCCTCATCATACATACATAATAACAAAGCTGAGAGTAAGATAACTGAAAAGAGGAATAGGCAGATTACAAGTATTGTTGGCAATTTCAATACTTCTCTCTGTTAATCTTAGAAAAGGAGACAGAAAATTAATGAGATATGCAAGGTGTAAATTGAATAAAAATAACATTTGTAGAGCATACTTCCCAGACAAAACATTTTTTCCCAAGTTCAAATGGTGCATTCAATGAAATTGATGATTTATTGCACCAGTAGTTTGTTGGGAGCCGTTTGCTTGATGGCTGCCCTTTGGGTAGACAAGGGATTGTTTGCTCAGCAGGGTGTTTGCAATTACTTTGCTACCTTTATAGCGGCTGAGAAGCACCTGTTGCTCCAGTTCAGTAGAGATTGTAGAAAATGTTTTGTTAAGTGAAAATTAAAACAACACATGCAAAGTTTTAGTTACTGTTAAAGCAGTACTTAGATAAAATATTATTGCTTAAAATGTTTATATTAGAAAAGAAAGAACAAGCTACCAGCTATACTACACACCAACTAGGAAGATTAAAATTAAATTTTTAAAATTGAAAATACTAACTTTCTTAGGTTGTACAGGGACAGATCATCTAATGTATTGCTTGTGGGAAAGTAAAATTATAAGAAAATTTTGAAAAACATTTCATAGTTAATTAAAAAATATACATATATAATTGCAATCTGATAAATAATTTTAAAATATACACAATTACTGGGAACTAACAATTCCAATCCTGTGCATTTACCCACTCAAAGTAAAATTACATTCTCCTAAAACAGGGTATAGAAATGTTTATAGTAACTATAAGAGAGAAGATGAGCAATGAAAGTACTTAGAATATGATTTTTAAAAATAAATCAGAGAAAGAGAATGATAAAGAGCAAACTAAGAAAAAACACCCAGAGAATTTGCAATAAATGGGACATAAATAGATGATAGAAAAAAATTAACATTTTCCACAACAGAGTAAGTAGCATTGCTTTGCTAAATAGTACAGTGAGACCAAATAAGATAAGGCCTAGAGAGTATCATTTGGCTTTGTTTATAACTAGATGTCATTGATAACCTTGGAAAAAAAAAGTTTTATTAGACTGATTGGTTCAAAGCAGATTACATACAGGTTTTGAGGAGTGTATGTTAATAAAAACACACAGAAAGGATGTGTGACTCAGCTGTCAATGAAATGCTGGAGACAAGAGTGTAAAAGATAGAGGATGCTTTTTTATGGCAAGGTTTCTGTGAGATGAAAAACACTAGTGTTGAAATGGTGTCTTGTTTTAAAGGAATGTTTTCCAGTTACAAATTAGAGATGAATGAATACTGCAAAGAAAATAGAGCTTAATTCTAAATTTTTTACAACTTTGAATACATTTCTTCTAAATTTTATACAATGCTTAATCTAATCACATGAAAATAAAAATTGTCATGTTGAATTTTTTTAATCTGAAAATCTGTTTTATAATATTCATCTTCTTGGATTAGCATCGCCATTTGAAATATGTTTTTTGAAATTATAACCAAGTAGTAACAACTTTAGGATCATATTAAGACACTGGGCCTCTCTTTCCTGAGAGTATGTTACAATTTATTTGTGTGTGTGTGTGTGTGTGTGTGTGTGTGTGTGTGTGTGTGTGTGTATAATCTCCTTCCTTGTTACTGAACACTTAGACACAGATGAATTTCTAGGAATTTTTTTAAATTATTAAACAAATCAAGAAAATGTCATGATTCATCTGTTTCTGGAATGCAATTTTAACTTGTCAACAGTAAGACTGACATAGTTAGTTAGTTTCATGCTTCTGCTAAAACGATGATCTGAATACCAATCGTGGATTTTGACTGCAGATGTTAGAAACAAACCGCCTCTAACAGATGTATAATCTGATTAAATATGCTATGCAGTGACATTGTCAAAGCCTATTAATCACTCTTTCAGGACACATTCGTGTAGGCTTTACTGACAGCTGTGAGGATTGGGACATCTCTGCAATTGCAGGTACCATTGCTCATCCCCACCACCCAATGGATCTTAAAAGGAAAAATAACTGCAATAGGCAAGTATGCAGTGTAGTTAAAATTTGTTGGATGTTGTTTATTTCCCATCATTACAGAGAAGAAAAACAAAGTTTTTTCCTCCAATAATGTTTGTGCTACCTACAATTATTTGCTTCTTATCCCTAAGTTGCAGGATTGCTTTCCACCATGTTAAGACTAATTCAAAACTGCAGATATAGACCTGAATATATTAAGATGCAGTTCCATGACTGATGATTGCACAATGTGTGCTCACAGATGAATAGTATCAAAGCCTTTTTCCCCACTGAGAATACTAACAAGTATTGATTTCTTGGCCACTGACACACACAGGTGCTGCAATTTATTTTGGAAGGACTACTACCTTAATTTTATAATCACCAGCCTCCAGATCTTATTATTGTCCTTGATTCACCCTTCAGTCTGAGATTCCTGGCAGGATTAATGATCGTTAGTAAAACTAAACAACTGTTTTAAAATATGTAACCCAAATGTTCTCGCATTGAATTATTCAGAGTTCCAGAATTTTTAAATCATAGTCTGTTACAAATAGATAAATCAATTATAATAAAAGTTTACTCTTGGTTTCCAATTCTCTCATACTCTTTAAAGAAATACATTGCAATAGAAATGACTAAAATTTTCAGAGATTGGGCTGCTCAAGTGTTATAAAATGAAGAAGTGTGGCAATGAGTCTCTGATCTAGCTAGAAAAATTAAGGGAAGAAGGACAAAAATGCACATGAATTTTCAAATCACCCAGTACAACTTGAATTGACCAGATGTTATTCTTAGTGGATAGAAAGTAGTATTAGTTTTAGTAGTAATAGTAGTAGTAGCAGTAGTAGTAATTGTAGTAGTGGTAGTAGTGGTAGTAGTAGCATCCAGTCCTTACAGGTCTCTCAGAGAAAGGAAGCTCTTACTTTTCATTCTTCTTTATTATGATGTGCTACTGGTCACGGATGCTATTTTACACCATGACTTGGTTATATTCACTCTCTGCCAAACTATTTTTCTTATTGGGAAATCTACAGAATTAGTTAGATGTAAAAACAGCTCCCTTACCTTAGGAATATGTATCAATAGCTGCTGACCAATACTCGTTGCCTTCATTTTGTTCCCAAGCTGCTGATGAGGAGAGGAATTTCATACTTCACAGATTTATATGCTTAAAAAACTGTTACAGAAGAAATAGAGTTTGCTTTTTATTTTACTGATGAATTAACTCTTAGAGATTATGACTGCCAATGATTTACTTGCTTAAGAAGACATTTCAATAAAGTATAAACCAATTTGCTGTTAATTCATCAAGAATATAGAGAGTTGTTACTTTGAAGACTTGATTATGAGAACAAATTTATTAATCTTCCACCTTTCATTAATTCCTGAGTCAAGATAATCAAAATGAGAAATCTTAATCACTAAATAGGAAGGTCAAGAATAGCTCTGTTTCCAACATTTCCACAAAAATCTCACATTTTGCAAAATTTAAGCAATGATAATGTTTAGGCCATTGATTGCTTGTATGAATACAGGCATCCTAACAAATTCTTGGATTATTGAATCACTGTTTTAAGATCACTTTGTACAATAAATATTGCAAATAACTCTGGAGTAATTAGGTACAAAAAAATTTAGAAAATCAAGAGAATACACTTGGTTTTTCTTTACTATTTACTTCATTTCAAATCCTATCATCAGAAAAAAAAATCCATAGAATCTGCTTATATAAAAGAGAATTGGTTTGAAAAATAATTAATACTATAAAAATGTGGGGGACTCCAAGAAAATAAATATAGTGCTTATTACAAAATAAAAAGCAAACCCACTAAATAATGTCTGTCTGGAAAGTTCTGTACTTTTTGTCTGTAGTACATCAATGTTCACTATTTCAGGACTTTCTTTTCTTCTAAAAATAGAAGAATGAGCTAGTTATAAATACTAAAATAATATTAAGTGTAGCAAAATGATTATATTTTGTTTTTTAAAGAACTGGAACATTCTTTAAAATATCTGGATAAAATTCAATTGGAATGTTTTATAAAGGCTACTTGCACAGGAAAGTGTACAAATCACCTAAACCCAATAGTTGTACGTATAGGTGCCTATGCTGAAATAATAATTTAACTGTAGCTCAGGGCTTCTTCTAACATAACTGATTTTAATTTAGTGTTAAAAGACATTTAAATCATAAGTGGCAAAACCACTTATTTTCATGGGTGAGCTCACTATAACAAAATAAAAAACCTCTTTTTCAGATTTCATGTAAGAAAAATATGATAGAATATTAATACCAAATTAAATTAAATTGTTATTTTTATCAAGGTGATGCATGCACATATTTTAAAATGTCAAATAATTCTACATGATTTAATTAAAAACGTTTGTTCCCAAGTTCCTCACAACTAACTCCTGTTTGCAAAACTTTTACCTTTAGCTTCATTTGTTTTTCCTTGTTTCTAAATTCCTTATTCTCAGCATTAATTATAACTATTATTTTCTTTTTGTAGATATTATTTACTAATTTCATATAATAGAAGCTGAGGATTTGTTATAATTTTCACAACAAAAGTATATCCTCATTTATAATTTTATGACTATCCCAGTTATAATATTCCACAACCAAAGCATGTCACCATCCTTATCACAACAGAGTCAAACTTCCAGTCCCTGAGTATCTCAATTTCACAGTTTTAGGTTATGTAAGTAGAGGGTGGATAATCAAACAATGTTGGTGATATTTGCCTTGTGATGTTTTGTTCTCACATTTCCCCCCATGAACAAATTTTGTTTCTTTTGAGCGATTGCCTTTATCTTAATTGCGATCATAGTCATATTAATTTCTCCTACATTCTTGCAGAATATTTACACTCATCAGCTATTTGATCAGTTTCTTTTACAAATTTGCAGATAACCTTCTAACAGCATTCATCCTGCTCCTCTAGATTTAGAGAGCTAGATTTTATCCCAATAGCTCCTCCACCACCATCCTAGAGATTTCCTTCTATTTGTCATATTGAATCTCATTTCTTGGATACTAAAATTTCAACTTCCTTGCTTTCCTTCTTCATTTAGTGGAGCATATCTTTGAGTAGTTCTCAAGAGTGGGTGTATATGAGTTCCTGGTATGATATGCTACATATGTGTGTGTGTGTGTGTGTGTGTGTGTGTATTTATTTGTGATAAAATTGTGTATGTATATCTATGTATATAAATATATGTATATATTTATGTTATACTTTCTCATCATTAAAATATTGCTAGATATATATTTAGAAACTGCTAATCATTTTTCATTAAGTTTTGGAGATCTTTTTCTTTTTCCACATTACCTTTCTAGAAATCCAAAGTTATTCATATTCTTGATTTTTCTGGAAGCATTTACAGTATTTTTATCAATATTTTAATGAAATTTTATAATATTCATCTATGTTAATTTCATTTATTGTTCTGGATAACTTTAATTCTGGGAACACAAGTCCTTGAATTGTGACAGCTTTTATTATTTTTTTAGTTTTTTGATAGTTTTCTCTTCATTTTTAAAATGCCAATTAATATATTGGACTTTCTTCACTGGCCTTTTAATTAACATTTTTATCATTTTTTGCTATTTTTCATTTTTATTTATCCTTTTGTTCAGATTTCTGAGGACATTATTTCATTTTATTATAAAACACTTCTATTTAGTTACTTTATTTAATTTGTGCTATAATATTTTTAATTTATAAGGGCAATTACTATTATTGTCTAAATTTTCTCTTTTTATTCTATTCCATTGTTTTCAAGAATTCTAAATCATTTAAAAAGTTTTTTTTTTTACTTTTTGCATTCTTTATTTGCTTTCAGATAAGTTTTTATGATGTTTTATTGGTCTTCCCTGTTAGAATTTTATACAAATATGTTTTTTCTTGACTGTTCATGAGCTGATAAGTGATTGTATGTTTATGTTTTTGGAAGAAGGAGGGAAGATTGATGCTTATGTTGGACTTATATAGCACTATTAGTTCTCATCACTTCACTAAGCATGCCAAATATCTCTAGGCCCTTTTGCCTTTGCACTAAGAAAAATTCCAACTTCAACTGCATGTGGGATTGGAAAAAGTCCAGCTCTCAACATTTTCTACTATCAGAGAGAGAGTAGTCTTCTCACATTTTGGTCTGAAGACAAATAAATAATGCTGAGAAAACTGGATATCTACATGCAAAATAATGAAGCTTGATACTTACCTTATATCATATTCAAAAATTAACTGAAAGTGAATCAAAGAACTAAATATAAAAGCCAAAACTAAAATATTCTTAGAAAAAACATAGAGAAAAGGTTTGTGACATTGGATTTGACATTGATTTCTTGTCTATAACTCCAAAAACACAAGGAATGGAATAAAAAGAGATGAAATTAATTTCATTAGAATAATTTTTTTAATATGCATCAAATTGTTACTGTACAGGGAGATGTGAAATTTCCCAGTGCCCAGGTGGCCCAGAGGGGACCTCAGTTTTTCCCCACTGATTCAGTAAAGAATTAAAGATCAGCAAGATTTAGAAAAAAGTAAGAATTATTAAAGTACATTTCAAGGAAGAAGCAAGTCCCACCTCAGAGGGCTATAAGCACATAGAAACAAAAAGGTATGTTAAAAGTATGCTCCAAGGAATGGGTAGTTATAGCAAAGAGTGCTGTGACAGCAGAAGTGGGGAGTTCTGTATTATATTAGAGTAGCTATGGAAGATTACAAGGGTGGTGATAAATGGCAAGTGAGGTCATTTTGACTGACAGTTTGCTGTTATAAACTCCCTGCCTATTGCACTTGTAGTTACCCAGAATTCAATTTATTATAATTACATTCATGAACTTCCAGGTAGGCATAGGCCTGATATTTTGACAATGGTATAATGAGGCTAGGTCACAAGGAGGTTAGTGTAGGGCTGATGGAACATGTGCTTGCAGCTGTATTCAAGCAGTTGTTATTTTATGGTTTCTAACCCCTTTGTATTTTAGGATGTAGATATAACTTATAACCATAAAATATGTGTATTGGAGAGGTCTTAAAGGACATCTTTGGGCTGAGTCTTTGTTCCTTTGTACCCCTGTCCCTCATGTCTACCTAACTACCTAACAAAAGTCACATCCATAGAGTGAAAAGGCAGTCCACAAAATGGAGAAAATATTTGCAAACCATATATATGGTAAGAATTTATACCTAGACTATATAAAGAGCTCCTACAACAACAACAAAAAATAAACAGCTCAATTTAAAAATGGGCAAAGGATTTGAATAGACATTTCTCCACAGAAGATAAACTAATGTCCAATAAGTATAGTGGTTACTATAACCACATACAAACTTCATTTCTTTAAGATTTAGCTTTTTCCTCTGATTCAAGCAGGTTATACCTAGCATTGAGATTCCCTTGCTCTTTCCATCTTCATCCTTCCACCTTTGTATGCCTACATCTTTTGACCAGCAGAGATGACAACATGCTAGTTCTAGAACTAAACACAATGATTAATTACTCCAGTCCCATTCGATCTGTAACACCCACGACCTCAACTCCCTCAGTTTCCATGGCTAATAATTTTCCCTATATAATCTCTCACCTCATGATACACTAAGGGGCCAGGTCTTTGAGCAGTAGCTCACCTGTATCTCTGGGACTTGCAACTCTCTAAAATAAACCTTTACTTTCTCTGCTGCAAGCCCTGTACATATCTTTCTGAACTTAGACACCTGCAGGCAAACAAACCCCTTTGCTCTGGTAACATTACCTCAGGGAATGAGAGTTATTATTTAATGAGTACACAGTTTGAAAAGATAAAAAAGTACACAGTGTAAATGTACTTAATGTCACTGAATTGTACACTTAAAAATAGTTAAAATGGTAAATTTTATGTTAAATATATTTTACCCTAATAAATATGCAAACTATCTCACTATTAATACTATTTAATATCTCACTATTATAACTATTAATATTTCAACTTAAAAAAATAAAAACTAATGTAAACAACTTTTATTCCAAACAGATCGATCTTGATAAGTACAAGGCAAATCAAGAGGAGTTAGGACATGGTTCCATAATGTAGCGATTAGCACATCTGCTTTACAGGCAGAAGGTCCTGAGATCATGCCCCAGTGGAGCCACAATCCATGCTCTACAGCCATGCCACCCTGAACAAGTCCAATGTCTGGTCTCTGAAGCTAAGTAGGGTTGGGTCTGGTTTGTACTTGAATAGGAGGCCACCTAGGAAGGCCAGGTGCTTTAAACATAAATAATTGAAAAAAAAAATTAAGAGAATAGTTAGTCATTAATTTTTTTTCTTTTTTTTATAAGAAATGATGGAGGTGGGCATAAATATCTGTAAGCTTCAGAAATGTGTTTCTAGTTTTTTGATATTTTAGCAAAGTGACATATTCTTATTTTT
This sequence comes from Cynopterus sphinx, assembly GCA_030015415.1. Classification (NCBI taxonomy): domain Eukaryota; kingdom Metazoa; phylum Chordata; class Mammalia; order Chiroptera; family Pteropodidae; genus Cynopterus; species Cynopterus sphinx. The sequence goes on along the minus strand of CM057382.1, from coordinate 100,529,925 downwards.
CTTGGTTTCATAGCCATAAAAATGAAAAGTTAATTACTATATCAATAGAATTCTCTCTCTACTGAGCTGGGGATTCTTTAAGCAAGGACTGCAAAATACTGATGGTAAGGCTATTTAATGAATATTCTATAATATAGAATCAGAGAAGATATGAAATACTGTAATTATACAGGAATTGTACTTATAGACAAGAAGCAAACATTCTGTGCAGTAAAAGGATAACTAGTATGTTTTGGGTGTCCAAACCCCGCACATTTCAAATAACTGACTTTTGACTGGCTTCTGGGAAATAACCTCTAAGCTCTTTTACTATCTTACCTGATAATGGCATTTTTTATACCTGGGGTTTTAGACCATACCAGATAGTTTGAGCTAAATGTGTGGTTCATTGTAAGAGAATTAAGCCATGTCAACTTGATCAACTTGGAAGGGCTGGAGGCTGAGAAACTGAATATGATCCCACAAGTATGTCACACCTACGTGACCAATTACTAATAATACACTTGATACCAAATCTCAGGTGAGATTCTCTGGTTGGAAATACTCCTCCATCCATACTGTCACACCTCCTTGCTGGGAGGATTAAGCACTATCCATGCAACTTCACTGAGAGAGGAAAACTGTAAGCTTGTGTCTGGTCCCTGGTGGATTCAGCCCTCTTCAGCCTTTTTCTTTGTTGATTTGAATCTGTCTGCTTTTGCTATAGTAAGCGATAATCATAAGTATAACCACTTTTCTGGATTCTGTGAATGCTCTTGAGTGACTGAAACTGGCAGGACAAGCAGCACATAGTTTAATTAAGAAAAGTAAACTTCAAAGGTACCATACACAGGGCCAAAAATTGTTTAAAATGATAGACAATCATCCAGAGACAAAGCAAACCAAGTAAGTTTACAAAACCAGTACAATAGAATACTTATCCTGTAGCAATTCTAGAGATAATATTTACAGTTTGCCTAACTTAAGCCCTATTGGTAGAGAGAATTTGATTTAACTTAAGATTTAAAAACAAAATCAAATCTATTCTGATCATGAATATGATACCTGAGTTTCTAATTGTGTATGGCTTAATGGATAAATAGGGATCTTAACTGAGGTAGCATGGGCTTTGATTCAAACTTCTCCAATTGCTGTCATTATCTTTTGGCAAATTAGACTCTCTGTCTCAATGTCAGCTTTCTACATGTATAATAGTGATACCAATCATGCCAGCTTCATAATTTATGGGCATGATGTAAATTAATACACGTAAAATGCTAAACCAGAGCCAAGTAAGAATTCCATAAATAATTTTTACAATTATCCCAGAAGGCAATGCAAAGAAATAAGTTATTATTTTGGTCTAAAAATGTATAAAAAAATCTTCACTCGAGTTATTCAAACATATAAAATGAGCATTTTTCTTCTTAAATATAACAACTTCTGTCATTTTACTTTGCATTTGTGAAAAATTATTGTTAATGATTTTTAAAGCATTACTTTAGAATTCATGGTAAACATTATCACATGGTTTTGTTTAGCTCTTTATTCACTAATATAAGTGACTGAGTACTCTATACGTATTTATAAAATACTTTTCTTTTAAAAGTCTATACTAAGAAAAGATAAATCTACATTTGGAAAATACTAAATAACTTTATCCCATTTTGCACATATGTAGTGACTTAGAGCATTGTCATCCATGGTCTCCACAGTCTGGTTTAGGAAGAAAAAAAAAAAGAAAGAAAAATTATGTATCACTTTTGAGATTGCGCAATTAAAAATTGTTGAAGAAGGGACAAAATAGAGGAATGCCCCATCATCATCTGCCACTACCATGGCTCACAGGACCCGGTTCCAACTGAGGACATCATACTGTGTGAAGCTGATGTGTTTGGTGGTGCAGGAGTGATCCTCCTTACAACAGCGACACTCTGCTAGACAAAGAGAAATAGGGCTACACACATTGAAGTTCAACATTTGCATATGAAAGAAAATATCCAGTAAGGATACTTTGTTTCATAACTAAGAGAAAAGAAATTGCTCCTGCTTTACTGTTATGAATTTAAATGTTTTCTTTTTCTGTAAATAGTATTAGTCTGTGGCTATCAGCAGTCTTAGCAGTCTTCCTATTTCTCACCATCTGCTGTGTCACTCAAACCACAAGTTCTGGTCAATTGTATCACATGTTTTTCAAAAATATATCTTTCTTTCATTTGCATTAGCACTATCAGAGTATGAGACATCATTTTCTTTACTTGAGAAATAATTTCTTAACTTCAGTGTTGGCACATTTTTACAAAAAACAAATGAACAAAAACCAACAGTAACAACCACAGGAAGTTTTGAAATAAGAAACTGATCATATACAAAGAACTGTTAAAACTCAACAATAAGAAACAAACTCAATTAAAAAGGGCCCAAAGACTTTCAACAGATGTTTCACCAAGGAAGATTTACAAATGGAAAAAAAGTATTTGAAAATAAGCTCCACATCATATATCATCAGAAAAATGTAAATTAAAACAATAAAATACCACTACATAACAAGTACAATGGACAAAATATGAAACACTGACAACACCAAATTTGGTGAGAATGTGGAACAATAGGAACTCTCATACATTGCTGATGGGAATAGAAAATAATATAGCCTCTTTGAAAGACAGTCTGCTGGTTTCTTACCAGAAACTACATATAAGCTTGTCATCTGATCCAGCAATCATGTTCCTCACTATTTAACTAAAGGAATTAAAAATTCATGTTCACACAAAAACTTGTGCATCGATATTTATAGCAACTTTATTTATATCTGCCAAAACTTAGAACCAACCAAGATGTCCCTTAGAAAGTGAATAGATAAATAAACTGTGGTACATCCAGACAACAGAATATTATTTAGCACTAAAAAGAGCTGATTATAGCGCTTCACTGATTAAAACACTTTGATGGATATCTATGTTCTTTGGTTGAAAACCAAACTTCTTAAAACATGACAAGGCCTGAAATTATTACAATTTAACTTTCTGATCTTACCATTTAACATTATTGCTTTATATCATCATGCTTTCACTAATCTGATCCCCTTTCAATACACAACAAATTTTATTTTCCATAGATTCTTTGCATTATGTTCTTTCATCCTCTTAAAAAGCTGTTCACACAACCTTTCAACTGCCTAATTACTTTTTATTCTTCAGATCTAGTTAGAAAACTAATTTACTTAGAAGAACTTTGCTGGTCATAAAAAATTTATATCATATTCTATGTTTCTATATGTCTGGTGTTTTCCTTCATGCCATGTATATTCAAATGTACTGCTTCAAAATTTCTCTTTCCTGGTATATTATAATCTGTGAATTCAAGGAATCTACCTATCTTGTCAAAAGCACAAAATCTAGCACACGGTACATTCTCAAGTAATATTAAAAATATTTCATTAAATGATTAATCAATTGGCAAGGAGAAAAGTAAATAAGGAAGATGTCATGAGCTGACCACAGGATATTTCTGTCTCTGAATATCTAACTCTCTTCTAATCCAAACTGGGATCAAACAAATTGATTGATTTTTACTGAGAAATTTTGTATTTTAAAAGTTTTTGCCCAAGTGAAGAATAAAGGACTATACATAGCTTTTGAAAAAGATATAGATAAAAATTATAAAATATTGTTTTATAAAATAAATATAACTAAAACAGAAAGAGAAGTTTTAGTCTAAAATAGTATTATACTCATAATCTATTTTTAATAATTTTCTAACTTTTCATAAAATGAAAATCCAGAAAAAAATGAAATTCACATTATACCAAAAAACAAATCAGTCATCAATATACATGTAGTATCTATATTAAATCTCTTCTAAGTATAATATTAATGATATTAGAATGAGAAATACATTTGACAGATGGCTTTTTTTCCTACTTGAAACAGAATAAATTATGCTTGGAAGAATTAAAATTAGTACCAACCTAAAAACTTGTTAGCTTTCTCTAATACACACATATTATTTCTTAAAATAAGCAAAAGATTTTCTGTCTCAGTAGGTTCAAAAACATACATTTTGAGATTTAAATTTCTATAATTTAGCTTTGTGGTTACGTAGATGTACACTTAGAGACATTCCATTTAAGGAGATAGAAATTTCCCAAGTATAATGTTGCAGAAAAAATGTTGGTAAGGGTGCATTTGTGGGGCTCTGTAATTTTCTCAGTATTCAATAGCCACACTAGATGAAATCCTCATAGACCTTACAACATGAGCCATAATTATAAATATCACCACATCAGCTTAAGGATTTACAAAGGAATTCTACAAACATTCAAATGTAACATTGCTCAGAATTCTACATTTACCTTGATTCAAGTTATATGAGCACTTCATTCAAAAGTAATAGAATTTATTATGAGACAAATGTGTTTTTATTCTCAAGTTCTGTATTTGCAGATACATCCAAATTTGGCCAATTATAGTTCATAAGCAAATAAAAAAAGTTATATGGAAACATAGCCATGCTCATTTATTTATGTCTATGACAAGTTTAGCTATAATGTCAGCTATAATGAGTAGTGGTGACAGAGACCTTATGCCCAACAAAGCCTACTATCTGACTCTTCGTAGAAAAAATTTCTGATCCTGGTAATTATGGCAGTTATCTGATCCTTGAATATGAGAATGTTAACTTTGTTTTAGCATTTACTGAAATTACCAACAAACCTCACACAAACAGATAGTTCTGGAGTCCAAAGTAAAAACTTGATACAAATAGCCATTGAATCCAAGGAGAAGCTACATATTCAGATTTGAAGAAATGAAAACAGGTACATTTCTCTTCATTCCAGTATATGTAAGTGGAACAACAAATTCACAAGTAAAATACCTAAGTCAACTTTCTTATTTCATTTTCCAATAGAGAGTTAAAGGCTCAGAGGTAATTTTATCATTTCAACAGTATCAGATTCATGCTGGTTGCGGTTTTATAAATGGAACTCGCTTAATATCTTTATGGGCTTTCAGTGTATCTTTTATATTTTACCATGCACCCAGAGCCATACAAATAATAGTTTTTGATAAATGCTCTCACTAGCAGACTAGCCCATAGCTCAGACATCTTAAGGCTTATGACTTTGAATTTACCTAAAGCACCTTTTTCCAGCAAAGAATATCTACTAAATACCACCTTAATTCTTTGAGATGTCTTAACAAAAGATCTCATAACCACACTATTGATTTGACCTTAACTTTGTCACTGTACTTTACTTTTAGAAACTTTGGCTTAGAAGATATTTAAAAAATAGCTTTATTTTTCAACCTAGCAAGTTCTGATTCCTCTGTACTCTTTTATAATTTTAATTCCAATGTGTTCAGTTAATTTTTATTTTATACATTTACTCATAAACAGCTAAAATAAATACTAGTTTTCAACATATTGCTTAGACAACTCTTACCAAATCCAAAAGCTCTTTAGAAAAAAAATTCAAGTTCCCTGAGGCAACATTTATACCAGATATGTACAAAGACTTAACACAGGTAGCCATTTTTCAGACCCCCTCAAAATGTTTTCTTATCATTTTTTCTGGACTTATCTAACAGAGTCTTCACTATTTTTCCAGTCTCCACTAACACCTCCTTTCCACTGTCATCCAGCCCCCAAAACAATGCCATATATTTTAGTTTTCTGTTATTGCAGAACTCCACTACTGGAACCAACTTCTGTATAAGATATCTACTGCCATAATAATTCTACAGAACAAATCACCCCTTTAATTAATGACATTAACCAATGAGCTCTTATTTTTCATAAAACTGTGATTTAGCATTCAGGCTCAGTTCTTCTCTGGCTTTAATTGGAGTCTCTCATATTTCTGAATATTAGTTGACTATTATAAGAGATAACAGGGGCTACAGGAACACCTATGTCTCACCCTCTAGAACACTAATTCATTGCTATGATCATAATAGTGACAGAGGGCAAGAGGAAGAGTGGAAACACATGCTTTTTCAAGCTTATACATAGATCACATCTGCTAACATTCCTTTGGTCAAAGTATATCTTTTGGCTAAACTCAGAATCAAAGGGCTAGGAAATACACTTTTCCTCGTTGGTGAAAACAACTACATAGTTACATTGCAGAGGGTGTGATTAAAGAGAAAAATGAAGAATTAACCCATGAATGCAGCCTCCACAATAGTCATAGGCCTCAGTGGTGACCATGGAAATCACATAAAAAGCTGACAGCAAATAGAGAATGAGCCACACATGCCCACTTTCTTCCTCCACTATCCTGTGGGCATAAGCACTTACACAAATAGTCACTGAGTCCCAGGGTAGAGACCAGAAACATTAATCAGATAAATAAAATTTAAAATACATCTTCTCTTTGAATTTAATCCTGGCTCTTCTTTTTGATAGTTGTAGGACTCTAGATATCTCACCCACTTTATCTCATGGTTCGTTGTTCTGCAAGACAATGTATTTGATTTGCCTGTCTATTTTTTTTTTCTTTGCCTTAATATGTAAACTTTAAGACTAAGGCATGTCTTTCATATTAGACTTTCTATGATTTAGTAAAGTGGAGGGCATCTAAAAATTATTTAATAAATGAATAAACTACTATTTTGGTATAAAGATATATTTGAAATATATTTGAAATAAGATATATTTGAAATATAAATAAATAGTTTTCTATATTAAAAGTAAAACCCTAAAAAGACAAGAAGCACTAAGAAGTTGTTGATTTGATGGGCTCATTTAGCCTGGGTCCTCCAGAAAACAGAATCATAGATGTGGAGTTTATGAGCATTGTTTTACTAGATAAGGTAGTCCTATGATTGAAGGTTAAGAAAAACAAAGCAAGAAAGGATGCTTCATGACAAGATTTATCAGCAAGCTGTCCTCTGCCACTAAGGTGACTCATCATCTGATCTTTGGAATCATGCTCCTGAGGATGACATATAAATTCTGTGTTACCAATCTATAAGGAATTGAAAAGGGGAAGTTTTTATCCACTTGCTTGTGCATCACACTGGACAAAGCTCAGCTCTTGGGGTTTTAACTTTCCTACCCTTTCAAGATTGTGTATGTTTGAGCATGAGCTATCCTTGTGTGGTTAAGAACACAGAGCCTTGTGGATAGCATCTCCAATGCTGCCTCCCTGTGCATCACCAATGCAGATGAAATTTGTGTGGGGGAGCTAGGAGTGCAAGTGAAATCAGAGAGTATTCTCTCCAAGCTGAGCAAGAGGCAAGTAAAGATGAGATGATCAGCAGTAGGCTTAAAGAGGCAATTTTACATTAGGTTATTAAAAGAAAAGTAAAAGGCAAAATTCACCTAATGAGCTAGCACTCATTTATTTATGATTTTATTAATTTAAAAAACATGTTTTTTCAAGTTTTATCTGCTTTATTTCACTACACTAGACAATAAGGCAAAACAGGACCTGTCATTATACTGGATATCTGGTCAAGTTGTGAATAAGAGGTGTATCAAGGACTTAAATTTTACCTGAGGGAGGAACTGTGCTTTGAAGATTAGTTACAAGTCACTCATAAGCAATGTTGAACTGTAGGGGAAGAAAAATCAACACAATTCCATACGGAGGAAAAGTGAGTAAATTTTTTTAGGATGAATATCAAGAATGACAGTAAAATTAATATTCTGAATAAATTGGAAACAGTACAAAAAAATTATAAAGATGGAATTGAAGGAAATGTCAGTGATCCAACAAAGGAGTACCAAAGAATGTATGGGCTCTGTATGTGCAGGAGTCAAAACGTAATGTCAAAGGAATGCAATCAATATTCCACCCTTTTGTAATAAAATCTCTGACAATCAAACGACAGTCATGAATTCTAAATAAGAATCAACACATAAGGCAAAACAATGAAGTTTTGACATTAAATAGCTGCAGCATGCATTGAAACCTATTGTATAAGATAGTTGCTAGTAAATAATTCATTTTTAATTTACTTCTGGTTGGCTTGGCATATAACCAATTTTGATAACTAAATTTATGTAACATTAATTTAGGAAGAATAAAATTATTTAACCATTTCTATGTTTGAATAAAGAAGAAACCAAATAAGTTCTGTTTTATGCATATGGATGGAAAAAACATTGAGATTTCTAATACTTTCTCTACAGGATGCCAATGTTATGTAGCAGAGTGACCAAAATAGATTTGGCATACAGATAGCATAGTCTGAAGATAAAACTGAAGTGATAAAAAGTCAACATATAATTGAAAAGAAAGGAAACTTGGTGTGATCCTATTGGTTTCAAAGAATTTCTTACATTCCTGAATTCACTGTGTGTTATAGTAAACCTGACTATTAGGTGTTTCTTCCAGCTTGTTACATATAAACTACTTCAGTAAGACCTACATATAACTAAAATATAATTAAACTAATGTGTTCATATGCACAGAGACTCATTTGTATGTTTGCCTGCATCCTTCTACCTTTTTTCTTTTCCACTAAATATCTTGGTAGAATAATGAGGATAATATAAGCAATGTATTTGCAAGGAGAGTGAGTTTTTCCTTTTATATAATCTCTCCATGGTCAAATTGAAACCCTTTCTTATGTGAAATGCACACAGTGTTCCCAGCCCAATTTCAGCAAATGAGATTCTATCATGTGAGTACTACACATTACTTAAGTACAATTTTATTTGACAGATGGTCACTATTCAGGAACACATTTTTTCTAGTTGTGACTGTACCTAAGAGTTGAATTTCCTCTTAGATGTTAGATTTAGCATCAGTAAAGTTTTAAACATATGCAGCAAATTGATGACCCATCTTTTTGAGACTCAAAAGCATAGTATGACAAAAATGAAAAACATATTGACACATGTATTCTATCATGTGAAAAGCATGAGTTGCAGTATATGAGATCTATATTATGTAAAAATTGTTTGCATTCACATTTTAAATTATAATGCAATGTGTAGAAATAATATAATTTGAAAATATTAATGTGATGTCATCTTTTTACAAAATAAAATGTATATGCATTTTATAGACAGAAAACTAGAAATTTAGATTTGTAAATAAATTCTTTTTTTTACTATTTGTACTTACACAAGATACTTAACTAATCAGCACGTCTTCTACTACAAAAAAAAAATAAAGTATATTTCCGATTTTTAATTTTTTTGTTATCACTAAATAAGACAACCTGTCTATAATTATAAAACCATGTAGTTTGCACAAATATATCAACATGTCTTAATAGATTTGCTTTATAGTACATGAAAGTATAAAACATGTCCTAAATCTCTTGTCAATGCAGTATTTTTTTCCCTCTACTTTTCAGTTATTATACAAAGGAAATCTTGTATAATCTTCTCTTTGTTCTCTGTGTACATTAAGCATAGGTATTACCACTGGTTTCAGTATTGAGAATTTGAGTGCACAAAGGATTGTCAGTTCAAAGGGCTTTCAAGTAGTACACAGAGCAAATCCACTGGTTAGAAACTGAAGTGTTATATCATTAATGAGAACTTTGGTACAAATAGATATTTTATTTAAAAAAGAAGTGGGAGCAGGCTTTTTTAACTTGTGTAATATTAAATGTTTGAAAATTTAGGATGGTGATGGCTTATAATTATTAGAAATTATAAGAATATCTCTTGTCAATCTAGAAATAGTTGGTAAAATATATTTTGTGTGTATGCATATCTTTTATGTTATGTACTTGTCTATCTTTACTTTTTCTAGCTATTTCTGGGAGAACAAAAAAGGAAATGTGTAGGAATAGTTTATAATGACTGTCTACAATCCTTGAAGTATCTTAATAATTGCAAATAATAGTTGAAATCCAGTGTGTAAAAAAAAAAAGACATTTCTCAATGTGACATTACACAAATAACATTCTCTCTTGATTCTCAAAAATCAACTGTTTATGAAGTTCTCAAGTAAACTAAACATTGGTAAATTTTCCTTCAGGAATGTTTTCAGAAACCACAGTAGCCCAATGTTAAATAACATACTTAATAGATATTACACAGTCTTAGAAAATTATTTTTTTCTGAATAATATACCTACATTTTTTTCATGAAATTAAATTAATTTATAAAAATTTTAAGTATATTAAACTATGCAATTTTTGACACCTTTCCTCACATTCATTATAAAAAATTGAATTTCTTATTTTTTGAATTCTGAATACATTTATTGATTAAAAAAACATTTTTCCCTCTGTTGCCCTATATAATCTTGAAATTATTGCTGTGAGCTCTTATTGCTGCCTGTTTAATCAGATTAACTCAGTACATTGTGTGCCAGTATTATGCAAATAAACAGTGTTTACCTACTCTTACTGTGGTCCTCAAACCTTTCAAAGAGTTCTGTTTTTTCTTAAGCAATAAAATAAAACTAATTAAATGTAGACAATAGAAGCTAAACAAATGTAAAATGCAAAGAAAGTGGCCAAGATAGAGTAATAGACACTGAATTTACCTCCACCCCCCATCCCCCGCCAAACAAAACTTCCAGAGGAAAACATAAAATAATGGTTTTTAAGTTATTGAACATCTGGCAACCAACAACAAAGGACTATGATTATTAAAAGGGGAACAAATGAAGTGTGTGCCCTATGATTACTTTAGCTTAATACCAGGAAAGAGTTTTCTTGTACAGTAGCAAAAAGAGAATAATGTAGGCAAAATTGAGGACTCTTCCTGAGCTGAAGAGACAAAGTTGAATCTTTGAAGAAGAAAGAGACATAGAAAGCTTCATGAGTGAGCAAGAGAGACAGAGAGAGAAAGTACTAGGGATCTTCATAGGATCTCTTTTGAACATTTAAGTAAATATTGACTAGATCATATGTTTGAGGAAATTAACTTAGGTTAGTAAAAGAATTACCCAAAAGGATTAGAGAGTGGAATTCTCTAAATTTACACAGCTCAGAATATTTCTTAATCTCACCTATGATAGGAAAAAAATCATAATTTATGTGGTATTACAACGAGTTTACAGAAGAATTATTCTTTAGCAGTGACAAAAATTATTTCTAGACTATGCACTATTCTAATCATCACTACTCAAAATTACCAAGTATGCATATGAGCAATAAAATAACCCTCAAATTAGAAGAATCAATTATTTGATACAAACATAGAAATGTCAAAAGACTGAAATAGTAGACAAGGGGATTTGAGCAATAATTATAATTCTATTTCATATATTTGAAAAACTTATGATACTGATCATGTTAAGCAAAGACATGGCAAACACTAAAAGTATCAAGTTTTTATAAATAAAAACTGCATTGTCTAAGATGAAGAACATACTGAATGGGATTAAATGCATTGCAGACATTTCATGGGGGAAATAGTGCTTGAAGACATAGAAAAACTCCTCAAAGAAAAACTAAGTAAAAACAAAACAGAACATCTGTATGTTATGAGAAACTTTAAGCATTTCTAAAGGAGGGAGGGTATGGTGGTCAGAAAATAAAATATATTTGAAGAAACTAAAAATAATAAATTTTTTCAAAATGTATTGAAAAGTTAAACCCACAGTTCCATGGAGTTTAAAAAATACCTTAGAAAATTTACACATGGAAAGCTACATAAGACAAATAATATTAGATTGCTTAGATCAAATGATAAAGAAAAGATTTCAAAAAGAGTCAAGGAAAAAGACTTTACATATTTGGGAATAATATAAAAATGATAACACACTTCTCATAAATAATGCAAGTCAAAAGACAATATTGAAATAGGGTAGATGAAGAACAGGTGATTTAGAATTCTATGCCCAGCAAAAGTATCTCTCAAAAACAGGATTAAATAATGATGTACTCAGATGTACAAGAGCTTAAAAACATGTTACAAGAAATATTAAAGGAATACCTTCAAGCAAAAGAACATGATACTGGCTAGAAATAAAAATGTAGGCACAGCTGCAACTGAAAACTTTTAGGGATGGTGGGTATGTTAATTTTCTTGATCATCATGATTTTTCAGTGGTATACCTACAACAAAGCTTGTAAAATTAGACATTTAAACATGTACAGTTATTAGATGTCGTTAAGGCTGTTAAAAGTACAAAGAAGCAAAGAGATGTCAATTGTCTTGAAAATTTTTATTTTCAGAGTAGTATGCACTTCAAGACATTTAAGTAGAAAAAAAGTTTTACTTTTTAAATTATTTTCTTCCTTTCAAAATTTCTAAGTAAAGGCAAAATTATTTATTAAAGATCTAATGTAGGTAACTGGCAAATCCACTTATGAAGCTTTGTCAGTTTTGATTCTAAGTTCTATATCAGGATATTCACGTATAATGTACATGAAACAATTTTTCTCAAACTAACATGAGCCTATCAATACCTTAGTTGTTATTTATTCTAAGTAACAAAAAAAAGGAATAAATACAACAAAAGAACACGAAAATACTTTAAAATATGTAAAAGTAGACTGTTGGAAGATGACGAACTAAGTAAAAGCAGAGTTTACCTCCTCCCAGGACCGCATTGAAATTACAATCAAATTGTAAAATAATCAGCATGGAGAATCACCTGAAGTCCAGCTGATCAGAACACCTATATAATAATATAATAATAATATAAAGGAGTCACATCGAAACTGGTAGTGGGGGCTACCGGCTGGACTCACACTGCTGATGATGGAAGATCACTGGGAGGGAGATTGAGGCTGCAGAGGCTCCTCTGAAGAAGAGGAAGGTCCTTGCCTCATTCGGAAGCTCCGCAGCCCAGGGTCCCAGCCCAGAGAAGAGGAGTTTCCAATAACTGACTATGAAAACCAGAGGGTATTCGGCCACCTGGGTGAGACAGAAAAAGTCTGAAGCCCTAGATAGACACCCTTTTGAATGGCCCACACACAGGCTTTCTGACCTGCTGACCCTCACCTGGGGTGGAAGTGGTGGGTCAGAGGCTAGCTTGGGATTCATACCGAGAAAGTCTGTATTACCTGGTGCCAGAACAAGGGCTAGGAGGGAAACCACCATTGTGCATTAGTCGGGCCCCATTACAAGGTAGTCTACAGACCTCACCAGCCTGATTGTGCAGACCCTTCCCACAGGGCCGTTAGGAAGCCCTGATCAGAAGGGATGAGACTGCCCACCCAAACTGCAGGTCGCCAGGGGTATGTATTGCTGGATGGCTGCCATGCTCTGCCTATTCAGGGCCAAATGTTCATAGCTGACAACGAGCACTATGAGTGAGCATTTCTGAGATAGTTTTAGGCAGATCACTGCTGCCAACATGAACTTAGGTGGATCTAAGTGATCTGTGGGCAAGTTCCAGACAGCGGCTGGTCTTGCTGTCATCCGGGACTTTTGCAGGAGCACACGAATGGTTACCAAGTTTGCAGCAAGACTGAGGCTGTATTGATCTGATAGCCATTGTCTCCATGAGAACTCCCCTGCCTCCAAACTGTCCCAAGAGGCCCACTGACAGGGAACCACAATCGCCTTCCCCCTCACCCTATATCTCTCAATCCACACAGGTACACAGATTTTGGATAACACGGGGCAGGCACTGTACAGAAATCAGTTGCAGGCAGACCGCTGCTGCCTGCAAGAGTTGCAATATTGCACAAAGGTAGTGCCAGGGTCTGTGAGACCACCCCAGATGGCAGCCGGTCTCACTGTGACCTATGACTACAGCGGTCGGTAATGCCCGGACATGGACTATAATGGCCTGAGATCCTGCTTCACCCAAGTCACAAAGTGTCTACAGCCCATTGATTGGCAGGATCCCCTGCTCTGCCTGACTCTGGGGTTATGCATTCTGTGCAGGCAACAGACTTCAGCTAGCGCAGTGAGTCATTTCAAGAAAAAAAGTTGTGGGCAGACCACTGCTACTTATACAAGCTGCAATATCTTTTGAGGGATTTTCAGGAGTCTGGGACTGCCCTGGACAGCAGCATCTCTCTCTGTGATCTGTGACTACTGCAGGAATGTGCAGATACAGAAATTGCAGAAAACTGAGGCTATTGGACTGATGACCCATGACTCCTTGAGCTCCTGCCCCATCCAATACACAAAGTGCCTGCTGCATGTTGATAGACAGCTGCCCCAGACCGACACTGGCACATTCAGGCCTAAGTGGGGAGCAGCTGACCTTGCTACGATTGAAAACTTGTACAGGGAGCCCAAGAGACAGCGCTGGCATGTAAACTGATACTGCAGTGGCAGGGAGAAATTTACTCAGTAGTCCCAGGAGACTCCTGGGGTCCTTGCACCACCCAATATGAATATCTCAAAAGGCTTGTCCAGTTTCAGAGACTATAGACAACCAACAGTATAAAACCTGAAGGAGCACTGGTCCCTCTGCTAAACTGCCCTAAGTCAGGGATGGGGAATAAATGACTGCTGCCTACAGTGTTGTCTCTTCCACTTACCTATGGATCCAGCATAGGCAACAACCATCTGTGCATCATTTTGTAGTTCCCACTGGGTAGCCCTGAGCAATCAAAAACAGCAGCTAAACTTGACCTACTGGGGAGCCCCTCTCAAGGGGCCACAAAACCAATGCTTTCAAAGGCTGGCACCAGACCACAACAGAGCAACTCCTGACTAACCCCATTGGTGGTACACACAAAGTGTGGTTGCAGCAAGTACACAAGTCTGTGAGGACGAATTCCAATCAGTGGGATCAGCCCCTCATAGCAATTCTTACCCTGTGGGTGCAGCCAATTCCCACAATTAGTCAGACTGAGTGTTAATCACATTTACTGATGTACTAACACCAATAAAGTCTTGGTGACAAGAGAAGATTACATACAACCCACACAAAGATCACTTCCATATATCCTGACATTTAGGATCAAGGAGAGTGTGCCAGTGTGCCACACAGGATGTCTTCCACATTAGGCCATCTGGCCAAAGCTGAGAGATGAAATAAATATTCCTGACACATACGAATGAACACAGAGAGGCTAATAAACTGAGAAAAAAAAAACATGCCATAAATAAAACAACAGCAGAAAATGAGCTAAATGAAACGGAGGCAAGCAACCTACCAGAAACAGAGTTCAAAATGATGGTTATAATAACACATAATAAACTTAGGGGGAGAAGGGATGAGCACAATGAAAACCTCAACAGAGAGATAGTAAGCATAAAAAAAGACATAGAACCCATAAGAAAGAACCAGACAGAAATGAAGAATACAACTGAAATGAAGAATACAACATTAAAAGATTCAACATTAGAAAGATTCAACATTAATTTGGATGAAGCAGAAGATTGAATCAGCTAACTGGAAGACAAGGTAGCAGAATACAGCCAATTAGAACAACAAAAAGAAAAAAATTAATAAAAATTGAGGATAGTTTAAAAGACCTCTGGAACAACATGAAGTATAACAATATCCAGATTAAAAGAGTATATGAGTATAAGAGAGAAAGCAAGAGATTGAGAATCCATTTGAAGAAACAATGACAGAAAACTTTTCTAACCTGGCAAGGGAATTATAAGTTCAGGAAGAACAAAGAGTCTCAAGCATAAAAGAATTCAAACAGACCCACACTAAAACACATCATAATTAAAATGTCAAGGTCAAAGACAAAGAGAAAATCTTAAAAGCAACAAGAGAAAGGCAGCTAGTTACTTACAAGAGTACCCCCATAAGAATATTTGCTGATTCGTCCAGGGAAACTTTGCAGGCCAGATGGGACAAGCAAGAAAGATTCAAGATATGAAAAAGAAGAGTCTACAACCATAAATACTCTACCCTGCAAGGTTTCCTTTAAAATGGAAGGTGATATAAACAGCTTCCCATATAGACAAAAGCTTAAGGAATTCATCACCAACAAGCCAGTGTTACAAGAAATGTTAAATGGACTTCTGTAAAAAGAGAAAGGGGTAAAAAAGAAAATAGAAAGTACAAATATGAATAAAAAAATGTCAGTAACTATGTACCTATCAGTAATCACTTTGAATATAAATAGATTAAATCCTCCATCAAAAGACATAGGGTAGACAAGAGTCATGCATAAGCTGTCTATAAGATACCCACTTCAGATCAAATAAAACACAAATGGAAATGAAAAAAGGCCATGGTAACAACACTTATTTCAGATAAAATAGACTTTAAAGCAAAGGCTGTAATAAGAGACACAGAAGTGCATTACATAATGATAAAAGAATCAATAAATCAAGAGGATATAACCCTAGTAAACATATATGTACCCCAAATAGGAGCATCTACATGTATAAAGTAATTATTGACTGACTTAAAAGGAGAGATCAACAGTAATACACTCATAGTAGGAGACTTTAACACCCCATTGACACCAGTGGATGAATCTTCCAGGCAAAGAATCAGTAAAGAAACAATAGGCCTAAAAGACATTAGAACAAATGGATTTAATAGATATTTTCAGAGCACTTTGCCCCAAAGCAGCAAAATATACATTCTTCTCTAGTGCATGTGGAACATTTTCCAGGATAGACCACATATTAGGACACAAAACAGGTCTCAATAAATGTAAGAAGATTGACATCATATTAACCATCTCCTATAATCACAATAATATGAAATTAGAAATCATAAAAAGAAATAAAAAACTGGGAAATACACAAACACATTGAGGCTAAATAACATGCTACTAAACAGTGAATGAGATCAATGAAGAAATTAAAAAATACCTAGAGACAAATGAAAATGAAAACACAACTCAAAATCTACGGAACACAGCAAAAGGAGCCCTAAGAGGGAAAATTATAGTAATATAGACCTACCTCAAGAAATAAGAAAAAGTTCAACTAAATAATCAAACCTTATACTTAAAAGAACTAGAAAAAGAACAGCAAACAAAGCCCAAAGTGAATAGAAGGAAGGAAATAATAAAGATCAGAGCCAAAATAAATGAAATAGAGTCTAGAAAATCAATACAAAAGATTAATGAAAACAAGAACTGGTTTTATGAAAGGATAAAAAAAAATTGACAAACCCTTAATCAGACTCATCAAGGAAAAAGAAGAGAGGACTCAAATAAATAAAAGCAGAAATGAAAGAGGAGAAATAGCTACAGACTCCACAGAAATACAAAGGGTCATAAGAAAATACTATGAGGAATTATATGCCAACAAATTGGACAATATAGAAGAAATGGACACTTTCCTAGAAACACAATCTCCCAAGACTGAATTAAGAAGAAACAGAAAATCTGAACTGAAAGATTATCACCAATGAAATAGTATCAGTAATTAAAAACTCCCAAAAAACAAAATTCATGGGTCAGATGGCTTCATAGGTGAATTTTACCAAATATTCAAAAAAGAATTAACACCTATGTTTCTCAAACTATTCCAAAAAATTCAAGAAGAGAGAAGACTCCCTACCTCCTTTTATGAGGCCACCATTACCTTTATTTCAAAACCAGACAAAGACATTACAGAAAAAGAAAACTATAGGCTGACATCTCTTATAAACACCAATGCAAAAATTCTCAACAAAATATTAGCAAACTGAATTCAGCAATACTTTAAAAGTATCATACACCGTGATCAATCTGGATTTATTCCTGGGATGCAAGGTTGACATAACATCCACAAATCAATTAATGTGATGCATCACATTAACAAATTGAAAAATAAACACCATATGATCATATTAATAGATGTAGAAAGAGTATTTGACAAAATACAGCATCTATTTATGAAAAAAACTCTTTGAATAGTGGGAATAGAGGGAACATACCTCAACATAATAAAGGCCATATATGACAAACCTACAGCTAACATCATACTCAATGAGGAAAGAATAAAAGCATTTTTCTTAAGATTACGAACAAGACAAAGGTTTCCACTTTCACAACTCTTGTTCAACATAGTATTGGAAGCTCTAGCCATAGCAATCAGACAATAAGGCAAAATAAAATGTACCTGAATTGGGAAGGAAGAAGTAAATCTCGTGTTATTTTCAGATAATATGATGCTATATAGAAAGAATTCTAAAGATTCCACCTATTAGAACACATCATTGAATTCAGTAAAGTAGCAGGATGAACAATTAATATTCAGAAGTCAGTGGCATTTTGATATACCAGTGATGAACTTTCAGAAAGAGAAATTAAGAAAACAATCCCATTTACCATTGCATATTAAATACCTGGGAATCAAATATACCAAGACTTGTTCTCAGAAAATTATAAGTCCTTTAAAAAAGAAATTGAAGAAGATAAAAATAAATGACAGCATATATTGTGCTGATGGTTAGGAAGAATCAACATCATTAAAATGGTCATACTACCCAAAGCAATCTATAGATTCAATACAATATCTATCAAAATACCAATGGCATTTTTCAGAGAGTTAGAACAAATAATTCTAAAATTTATATGGAACCATAAAAGAACCCAAATAGTCATGGCAATCTTGAGAAAGAAGAACAAGGAAAAATGGAGGTAACACACTACCTGATATCAAAGTATACTAAAAGGCTACAATAACCAAAATAGCCATAAAAACAAATACATTGATCAATGGTAATGAATAGAGTGCCCAGAAATAAATCTATGTGTATATGCTCACTTAACATACAACAAAGGAGGCGAGAATATATAGTGGGGTAAAGACAGTCTCTTCAATAAATGGCTTTGGGAAAATGAGATAGATACATACAAAAAAAGAAAAAAAACTTTAAAAAAACTTGAATACCTTCTTATGCCATATAGAAAAATAGACTTAAAATGGATTAAAGACTTAAATGTAAGACCTGAAACCATAAAATTTCTAGAAGAAAACATAGGCGATAAACTCTCTCATACTGCTAACAGTAATTTCTTTTTGAATATATATTCCCAGGCAAGGGAAACAAAATAAAAAAAAATTAAAAAACAAATGGGACTAAATCAAACTAAAATGTTTTTGTAAAGCAAAGGAAAGCATCAACCAAACAAAAAGACAATCTTTTGATTGAGAGAAGATATTTGCTAATGATACAGCTGATAAGAGGTTGATACCCAAAATATATAAATAACTCATCCAACTCAACAACAGAAACAACAAACAACCCAATTAAAAAATTGGCAGAAGACCTGAACAGATACTTCTCCAAAGAGTAAATACAGATGATCAATAGATATATGAAAAGATGCTCAAAGTCACTAATTGTTAGAGAAATACAAATTAAAACCACAATGAGATGTCATCCCTCACCTGTCAGAATGGCTATCATCAATAAATATAAGAACATCAAGTACTGGCAAGGATGAGGAGAAAAGGGAACCCTCATATACTATTAGTGGGATTGCAAATTGTACTGCTGCTATGGAAAATATATGGAAGTTTTTCAAAAATTTAAAAATAGATATATCTTTTGACCCAGCAATTGCACTTCTGGGTATTTATCCAAAATAAACCAAAAACAATAATTCATAGATCTGTGCACCCCAATATTTATGGCAGCACTATTTACAATAGCCAAGTTATGGAAGCAACCTAAATGCCCATCAACAGAGATTGGATAAAGAATTCACGGTTCATATATACAATAAAATATTACTAGGCCATTAAAAAAATGAAATCCTACCATTTGCAACAACATGGATGGACCTAGATGTTATTATGCTGAGTGAAATAAGATAGACAGACAAAGACAAATATCATATGATTTCACTTATATGTGGAATCTAAAAAACAAAAAGTACAAACTAATCAAAAATATACTCATAAATATAATTTGGTGATGAATAAGTGGGGAGGGTTTGAGGGGCTGGGAGAATTTAGTGAAAAGTTAAAGAAATACAAATGAGTAGTTGATAGACGGTCATAAGTTTGGGGAGTACGACATAAGGAATGCAGTTAACATTAACATATTGGCTAGGTAGAAAACCAGAGGAGAAAAGGGACAATTAGGATGATTGTTCTATATACTATATAAATATCCAACCAATGTACTGTATACTTGAAACTAATTTTTTTTAAAGTCAAAATATGTATAAAAGTAGTTGCATATACATTTTTAATGTGCCATCAGTGCTCAAGACCAAGGTTAATACATCATAATAAACTTTGATGAATGTTGAATTATTTTGATGATATGCGGAATTACTATCAAGAATGTATTTGTATTTAATATTCAAGTGTAGTAGCATTTTATAAAGATAAATGAATAAACTCAAATATAAAAAGCTCAAAAAAGAATGAATTTGTATATGAAGACATATTTAACTCAAAAAAAGGTGTTTGAGAGATTCAGTTGATTTTTCTTTGGTTTAGGTAAACAAATGCAAATAGTCACTTTAGAGAATGGCTTTCTAGCTGTTGCTACTGCAACAATACAAAAGCCAACTTTCTATCAATAAGTACGTGGGTAAAAATACCTTTATAAGAATCTGGTGATGCAATATGTGCTTTGGGGTAAACATGAGAAATGAGAGGAAAAGAAACAATAAAATATAGTCTAGAAATTTGTTTTCTGCTGATCAGGATTGAACCAAGATACATACTAGAATATATAGAATATTAGATTAATGAAAAATTCTTTGAGCAATTGTCTAAATAATCATAATTTATTTAGAGATTTTAGAGATTTATTTAGAGCTTTTAGAGATTTTTAGAGTAAGCTCAAGAATTACTTCTTGACAATGACCTATGGATTCAAAGCAATTTCCATCATCAAAATCCCAATAGCTTGTTTTTTTTTTTTTTTTTTTTTTTGTAAAAAGTAGAAAAATCCACCCTAAAATTTATACAAAATCTCCAACACTTCAAATTGTCAAAATAATCTTTAAAAAATAAAGGACGGTGGAAAACTTCACATTTTTTATTTCAAACTTGAAATAAAACTACAGTAATCAAAACAGTATGTACTGATATAAGACAGACATATAGACCATATGGTATAGCTGCTATGGAAAATAGTATGACAGTTTCTTGAAAAGTTAAAAATAGAATTGCCATATATTCTAGCAATTCAACTTTTTAGTACATATATACTCTCAAAAATGAAAATAGTTTCTCAAAGGATTATTTTTACACCAATGTTCATAATGGCATTATTCACAATAATCAAAAATTGAAAGCAACCCTACCATTCACTGATGGGTGAATGGATAAACAAAATGTGGCATATGCATAGAATGGAATATTATTCAGTCTTAAAATGGAAGAAATTTCTGACAAATGTTGCAACATGGGTGAACACTGAGCTCATGCTGAGTGAAATAAGCCAGTCGTAAAAAGGGAAACATTGTATAAATTAAATTATATGAGGTAACTTGTATAGTCAAATTCATAATGGCAGAAAGTAGAATGGCTGTTATATAGAACTGGGAAGAGGAAAAACTAGGGAATCATATAATGGACCAAGATTTTCAGTGTTATGAGAAGAGTTGTGAAGACAAATGGTGGTAAAGATTGCATAACAATGTGAATGTACATAATACTATTGAACTGTACATTCAAAAATGCCTAAGATAAAATAGAACCATGAGTAAGGCATCTATGTTTGCTTGGGCCAAAAACTTTTAACAGAACTTATTATTTAGAGCTATAATGTATTCTGAGATATCCTCCAATACAAATTCACATATATAAAGACCATATGTATACATTGTATATCAAGTGTAATGTATATACACACATATATGTTCTATGAAATATGCATGAAAATAAATTTTCAGGGTAGCTTGCTGTATCATTGTTTGTAAAAGAGTTAAGTGTTAGTAATTATTCAGCAAATCATGAGTATAGTTTGGAAATAGCTTATATGTCATACACTCTTTAGTTATTTAATTTTCAGTAACTATTATAAACCAGGCATTGTACCAAGAGCAATAAATGTATCATTTTGTCTAATTATCAGTAACTCTTATCCTTACTTTTATAGCTTTAGGAATGGAAGGTTGGAGAATTTAACTCTCCTGGGTATAACTTACAGATCTGTGTATAATTGACAGATCTCTGGGTGTAGGTGAAAAGCATATCTAGAGAGTATAATCAAAAGAATATCGAAGCAACAAAAATTGGGTGAAAAAAAACTTGAAAACTTAACATTAATTCGCCCAAATCTATATTAGAAATGACATATATAATTGACGTGAAAAGATGTTGGTTAACATTTCATAGTGTTCTGTCTTTGTCTGAAGAAGTGTACATTAAAACCCATCATCTTTAAAATATAAAACTTTATTACTCTCAACAAACTATGATTGTTCTAAGCATAATTGAAAAAAAAATGTGGTATGAAGTTTCTATTGAGGAAGAATGTGTAGGTAATGGCCAGAGCTTGCTGGGGAGCCAAGTGCTTACAAGGTAAGTACTTTCATTATTTGTTTCTTTGTTTGTTTGTTTGTTTGTTTGTTTATTCATTTATTCTGTTCAATTTTATATTTCTCTTATAATTAAATTTTGTTATAAAAATTTTAAACATAGAAAGTTGAAGAGAGAGTACAATGAAATCTTATATCTCATGACTCTTTATAATGAATTCTCACCTTATACTTTTCCCTCTCCAAACCTAAAATCAACCTTAGTTACTTTTAGCATCTAAGAAAACTTAATGAGTGACAAAATTTTAGAAACCAAAATCTGGGCTCTAGGAGTCCTCATTGCTACTGTGATGTCTTTATGTTTTCTCATATATATCAATCATAACTACACCCCGACATTTTTAATTCACCTTTAATATTGTCACGTTAAAAGTTATATTCATTTTCTTTGATTTTATATTGTATCTTTTTGCTCATATTCAACATTTTGTTTTCTACCAACATTCATATAATTACTTATTTGCTTTTCCTACAATATTATTGCTTATATCATTTCAAAATGACAATAGTCTTACTAACAATTTAGCAGGTGCAGTTTAAGATTGCTTTGCAGAAAATACAATACATAATTCATAGCTTTTCCTATGTGACTTTAAAAAATATGCCTTTATATCTTGGTATTCGCTCTACCTTGAGCAAAAGGATATGAAGAGTTAAACATAAAGAGTGTTGTCTACTGTATAATAAATAAATAAGAATGAATCTAGAATACTTTTGTCACACCTAATACAGGGACCTCAACCCTTGGGCTGTAGAACAGTATCTGTCTGTGGCCAGTTAGGAACCAGGCTACACAACAGGTGGTGAGCAGCAGGCAAGCGAGCAAAACTTTATCTGTATTTACAGCCACCCCCTCGTGCTAGCATTACCACTTCAGCTCCACCTCAGATCATCAGGCATTAAATTCTCATAAGAGCACTAGTCCCTGGTGCTAAAAAGGTTGGAGACCGCTGATCTAATAAATGCATGAGAAAGCTCTAGAGTTATATAAATTAGGAAGGCAGCATATACACTGTATTATATAATAGACAAGGGTAAGAATGGCTTCTCAAAGCTTCACATTGTCATGGCTATGATAACATCCTGGTTAGCCTAATTGTAACTCAATTGTTACATTATACTAAGACAGATTCTAAATCACTCTCAGTTCTTTAGAAAAGCTGCATAATCTAAGTCAGTTTTCACATCTAAAATTAAGATAATTGGCTCTTAAAATTGTATTTGAATGGTATACTGAAATAGCAGTAAGACACTAACAGAATGATTATTAGAGTTAACACTCAAAAATATTTGCTGTGGTTAGTAAATTTTTTAAAATGAGGATAAAATCTTTAAAATGGAAATCTTAATTTGAGAAAGTAACCTATGGATAAAATGTAGTATGTCTTTGAGTCTATCAAATTCTGTGTAATATATTGTGCATTCATGTGTCATGTATTTTTCTGGGAAACTATCATAACTCAATACCTTTGCAAAAAAATTTATAAAACAAACAAAACTATTTTCAATCAGACTATGCTTCCAGGAAAATAGAGTGAATATATTTTCCCTATTCTTCAGCTACAACAACTAAAAATCCTAGTAACCATATATATATATATATATATATATATATATATATATATATATATATATATTTTTTTTTTTTTTAAAATAAAATAAAATAAGAAAACTTTAAAAGGTAAGAAGAAGAAAGAAAGTGAGATAAGGATTTTGAGAACCAAGAAATAGCAGAGTGTGTGAGTTCCTTGTTTTTGTTTTTTTTTTTTTTTAGTTTATATATACTGGACTTGGAGATGAAGAAGACAACACATTTGAAATGTTAACAAGCACAAACATAAAAAGCCCCAAAGAACTAGGCCTGGGCATCTTAGGAAGAGAGAATATATTTAGACAGCAGCTGTGTATGTGAGCCAAACACCACCGAAAAAAATAGTGGTCTAATTTCACTCACATAAGCAAAGGCTGAGTGGAGAGCATAGAAATCCACATTCACCAGATTGAAACAAGGCACCTTGACAACTTGTCATACCAGTACAAACCACATGCAGAACCTAAACTTCCAGCTATACCAGGAAATGTCAAAGAGATTGCCCCATTCTCCACTGGAGTAGTTCTGTGGAAGCCTATCAAGAATCAGGACTTTTACCACCACCAAGAATTTGTTACCTTCTCCCTAAAGTGTCAGTGGAGGTCTTGAGGTCAGTACCTAGGCAATCTTACTATTGCTAGATTGCTATCATTAGACGCCTAATGGACACACAGAAATCCTGCCTCCACCCAGCAGTGATGAAAAGCCCTTATTTCCCTCAAGCAGTATCAAGAATTATAAAAATATCTGATGTGATTCTAAATCTATATGGAGGAAATGTTTAAGATACTTCTATTAAAAACGAGAGGTTAAGGAGGCATTAAGGTATGTAAAGTTTGACACCTTATTTGAATGGTAAAATATCAGTACCAGTAGACTAATAAGTTTTGTATTTCTAACATAATACCTAAAGTGATCACTACAAAAACTGCATAAGAAAATATGGTTTAAAATACTATGAGTAAATCATATGGAATACTAAAATATATTCAAACAATCTGAAAGAAAGCTAGAAAAAAAAGAAAAAAAACCAAGATAAAACAGAAAACAAAACATAAAATGAGGAATTCAGACCCTCATTACTAATAATTACATTAAATTTACATAGTCTGAATAGACTAATGAAGAGAAAAACATTGTCAGACTGAAGTTAAATAAGATGACCCAACAATTTGCTGTTTATGGGAAAGTCACTTTGAATATAATGGCATAGCTATTATTAAGTGTGAAAGGATGGAAAATGTATATTATGCAAATATTAATGAAAATAAAGCATGAATAGCTATATATTAGTATCAGATAGAATATACTTCAGAGCAGAGAAAATTACCAGGGACAGTGAGGGACATTACATGATAATAAAATGTCGATCTACCTAGAAGTCATAGCAATTCTAAATGTGTATGCAGCAAGCAATGGAACTACATAATGTGTAAAGCATAAACTATTGAATTGAAAAATGAAACAGATACACTTACAATTATAGTTGGAAATTTCAACATCTCTATCTGAACAATTGATTGAACAACTAGACTGAAAATCAGTACAGATATAGACTTGAATAGCACCATCAAACCACAGACTATAATTGACATTTATATAACACCTTCATCCAACAGCAGCAGAATACACATTCTTTTCAAACCCTTATGGGATGTATACACTGCATGTCACATTCTTGAAATCTAGAATTTTAAATATGAAGTACAGTTTAGTGGTTGGTCAGGACATGGGAGTGGGATAGTGGGTGTGGCTATAAACATGTGGTAATTCATGGTAATGGAAATCATGTGTATTTTGACTGAATCACAGATAATATCCTGGTTATCATGTTGTACTGTAGTTTTGCAAGATGTTACCATAGGCAGAAACTGAATAAAAGTATATGGGATCTCTCTGTATTATTTCTTATGACTGCATGTGAATCAACACATGATTTAAAAAATATGTATGAATAACATTATTTTAAATTTTTTTTGTTATATTTTTGTTTTGATAATAATGTCTCATTTATTTGATTTAATTGAAATAATCAAAAGCATAAATAAACTCCAAAGGTAAATTAATGAAAATATTTTAAAAGTGGGTTTGATTTTATAATGGTTCATTAAAACACAGGTGGAAGTTTGAAGGAAATGACATATTCACTACATCTTCAAAGTGATGGATGGTAAAGGGCATCTAATTTTGAATTAAATTTCACTTTGGATCTTTTCTAATAAAGTATACTTAAGTAAAGAACTTGAGAATTTACTATTATGTTTCTTACTTTTATAATTACTATCAAGTTAGGAACTTTGCTAAGAATAAATACCCAAGGATGAATCATCAACAGTCTAGCAACCTAGATAAATTGGATAAGATCAGGGAAGAAGTTGTCAGGAAAATGTCTTAAATTTCAGCTTTGGAACAAACTTTTCCAAGTATAATACTGAATAATTTGCAAGCTTGTTCTTTAAAGTTTTGATTTGTATCTAAAAGTTTTGAAAAGCCTATCTTGATCATTACATGCTAATTCTATTGAGTATAATTGTTTTGGAAACATTGTTTTTCTCTTCATTCTAGCTTCCTTGGATGCTGGTCTTTCAGTTCTTTCAGAAGCTACATTTTCTTAAAAGTACTGAGCTCTCAATGTGGAGTGCAGGTATACAACTGAGCACCAAGAAAACGAACTGGAATGTTCTGTAGCAATCAAATGTTGGGGGTTTTCCACAGTGTGAATGCTTGCTACCTATCAGATTAGGTGTCTCAAGCACCTGACTAAATTAGGATCTAAACACCTTCAATGTTAGTTACAAAAGATGTCAATAGTATCACCCTCATCCACTATTTGACATAACTAGATACAGCAGTTCTCAACTGTTTTGGCACCAGGGATTGGTGCTCCTATGTGAATCTAATGCCTAATGAACTTAGATGGAGCTGAGGTGATGCTAGCAGTGGGGAGTGGCTGCAAATACAGGTGAAGTTTAGCTAGCTGGCTTGCTGCTCACCTCCTGCAGCATGGCCCAGTTCCTAACAGGCCATGGACCAGTACCAGTCGGCATCCTGAATATTGGAGATCCCTGTATGAGAATATTCCTGCTCTAATATTTCTCTACTCTAGCTGCCTCACCTTCCTTACACCATCCTCTACCTACATACCCATTCCTTATTTAAATTAGCAAAACTCATTCCTAAGACAATTCAAAATGATGACTGCCACCAAAGAAAAATATAGGTACGAAGAATGTTCAAAAAAATGGAGGCCCAATTCAGCACAGTTTGCTTTCTTCTATTGTAAAAATTCATAGATATTATTCATACTTTAGAAATAAACTTTTCTATTATTCATATGCTCAAGAGATAATAATCTGTTCCTAAAAGTTTTTCTTTAGTATTAATATTCTGTGAATGCTTTTTATGCTTACATAACTTTCATTCCCCTACCCACCCACCATACATTTGAAGGGATAAATTGCAAACTTTATACATTCAAAACAAAACAATCTCCCCACTCCCCCGAAGAAACCAAATAACAATTTCTGCACTATAATTTCAATCTCTTAGCATATTTTTTTTCCTTTATCAACATGAACTTGGTACCAGATTCTAGATAACTGACATGTATGCATGTGCATAGTGGCTTGGTGTTTCTTCTCTCACGTGAGGAAAAGCTTCTAAAATGTCTTTAGGCTCAGTCAGGAGTTATAACACATTTTTTTTAAGCAGTAAGCTGGACTCATTGTAGTCTTAAAACAAGCCTGCTGGTGAACAAAGTCATAATTCTGTAGAAATAAGGCCACTGCAAGTTAAAAAAGAATGAAAAGGGTGTTACTTTGAGGCTAGCAAACCAGAGGTCACAAATGCCTGGCTTAAAAAGAGAAATCAACAGCTCAACACATGGCAAGAATTGTTGTAAACCTGATGCTTTCTAAAACTATTCAGATTTACAATTTGCTTGCTTTCTGGATTTCATAGTAGAATTAAATTGTTATTGTCTCTTTCAGTCTCTTTTGCCAAAGTAAAAAAATAAAATTGTCAGTGGTCAACCAAATGAGTTATATTTTGACACCCTGATCTCAAAATCCATTAGAGAAATGTTACCATTTAGCATTTTATGTAGGCTGTTTGGACAATGCAGCTTTACTTTGATTCTTTTTATACAACACTCACTGTACATACCTTGAATATACATATCATAGGGCTGAGAATTCAATCTAGCAAAATAAATACATTGTATTAAAAATTGGGTTATAGTGTTTGCATAATGTATATTCATTATTTTGTTTTACCTTTATCTATTCTTCTCTAAGTTCTTTGATATTCTATGATCTGAATAATTCTGAATTCTCTTAAAAATGCCAAAGGGAACTTTGATTCTATATTAGATGGATTTTTTATATTCTAAATAAAATTATAATTATCAAAGGAATTAAATTCAGCAAGCACAATATTTTATGGAGTATCTATTATAGGCTCAATAGTGTCCTCTGCATCTGAGTGAATCTAAAATATGTAAAATATACTAAGATTTTTAACAGCTCACAAATAGCAATATATAAAAATAATCAAGTAAATGGTAAATAATATATTCAAAAAAGTAGAAGAGACTCAGAATATAATAAAAAATAAAGAACAAAAAATAAAATTATCAGGAAGAAGAGTTCAACTTCATTATTTATTTATGCATTATTTTTACTCAATGTTCTAATTGCTAAAGTAGATTAACAAAAGAATAACACATTGTCATTGTATACCTTGTGGTCTACTAGGAAAAATGAACAACTCTCAAATAGGTATGCATATAAATTAATTTGCCATCATTTTTAAATCTGGATGAGAACTGAAACATGATAGAAAGAAGGAATTGAAGGGGAGGAAGATATGGTAATCAGTAAAAATTGTATGAATGAAGACATGGAAACAAATTCTAGGCATATACAGGAAAGAATAATGAGTTAAATTTAGCTAGAGCACAAGCAACATAGTAGGAAGTGGAAAAAAAATCTCAGGCACTTACTAGAGGAGTAGAAAAGAATGCTTAAATTCTTGGCTGAGGAGATCATACATTGATGGAAATTTTGTGTGTGCCATTTAGCTCTGGTAATGTGGAGTAAAATTATTTCACAACTAGAATACCCTGTAAATTTTAAAAAATTAAATAAAAAACAGTATTGTTTAAAAACTGTATCACACAGAAGTGCTGAAACAATTTTAAATTACATATGATTCCAACCTAATGCATTCAAACAGTTATAAATTCAGGAAATAGTATTTAATGAATTTTTGAAATTTGAGAAGAAAATCTGTCATTTTTCACATCTCTTATCACTTAAGAACATGGGGTAAAGATTTCATTTAGAGTTCACCCACAGCATGATGAAAATGTCAAGCTTTATTATAAATCAAACATATGAAAGAAAATAAAGAAATCAAGAATCAATTTAATTGAAAAGTTTAGTCTTAGACCACTAGCTCAACTTTTTTTCCTAAGGCACAAGTGTAACTTTTTAAAAAAAGTGTTGGACTTGTTCTCTTTTTGTAATCTGTGGATAACTGTAACATACTCTAAAAGACACAAGAAGAGAAAATACAAACTATATAAATTAGATACAATTACTAGAGCTAGAATGACCCAGTTGGAATGCATTTAAACTCTTAATTTTATTAAATAATAAGCAACACGACACATACACTAAATGAATTGAGAGAAGCAATTAATATAGTTTTCATTTTCAATCACATCCTTCTCATACTCTTGACCATACACATCTTTTACTAGTAGATGATATTTCAGATAAGTGGGAGGGAATATAAATAAAATAAGAAGGATGGAAGGAAAGCAGAATATGAGGATATTCTTAATGAAAACTGTAAATTAAGTTATATGCCTAATCTAAATTAATAGCATTGCTAATAATATTATTCAATTGTGATTCTAACCCAGTGCTCCATAATAATATTTGAAGATATACTACAAGTTCAGCAGTCAGCTGTAGACCTGTGTATTGTTAATACCTGGCAAAAATAGTACAAATATATTTCAAAGCCTTTTATCCAATCTCTAAGCCAAGAATATGGGCAAAAATATATTTTTCTTATTCCATACAAGACAAATTTTAATATAATTTATCAGATGCCACAAAGCACATGTTTTAGTCTCCAATGTGGGACATACATTAAATGAGAAAGTGTGATTTACCCCATGGCTATTTTTCTGTTGTCACAAAGCTTTTTTTTTTTTTTTTTCCATATAAAATTGTTTCTAACATGAGTTACACAGGAGGTCAGAAACTGCGATTTACCCCTAGGCTATATATGCATACACACCAGTAGGAAAATCAGCACAGCCATGAGTAATGCATAAAAGTATAGCGGAGTGATTAAAAATAAAATTTTCATTTTTATTTCTTCTCTCCAACAGATACTAGAATTTTAGTAATATTTATGTTTTCAAATTATTGAATGTATTTTATCCTCCTGCCTACTGTTATGGTACAGGTTGTTATCATTTATCATCTTGATTTCCATGAATAATCTAATTTCAGTACTTCCCATCATTTAAAAAAATTTTCTCAAAGATGTAACTTAAGCTAAAGAACAGAATATTTCTTCTTATATAAATGAAAGTTTCAGAATAAATTATATAAAAAAATAAATAACCTAAAGAAAAAGGTTAAATTTTTAAATAACTATTTTTCTGGGACTTCCTGATTTGGCCATACATATGTTTCGAGTTTTCTCCCTGTCAATCCGTACAGGTATGATCTACTAGAATCAATTCTTATGGATTACATTCTTTCATACTTTGTTTTTACATATATGTCTTTTATCTATCACCCTACACTTTCTTCTGTTTAACTTCTACTTTAACACTCATGCTTGTCCCCAAAAGTTTATATGAGACTTTCTTTTCCTACATATTTGTTCCCTTGACTTTTAGACCCTAAACTATTAAAGTACAGCAAACCTGCTTTGTTTATCTTTGTACAGAAAGTACACAGCCACAGAAAGTACATGACATATAAGTAGATATTCAATATTATTTGTGGAAGGAAAAAAAAAAACTTTCCAGTGTCACTCAGGTAGATCATACAGATCATATTTGTGTTTTCATAGCACTAGTGCTTTCTCCTATTGTAAAATTGTTTCTAAGATGATAGAATTTTAATATTTAAGTATGTGTGTCCACAACTAGACAGTGAGCTTCTTTTATAAATAACTATTTTTTTTACCTATTTTTTACAGTATCTGAAATAGTGCTTAGCCAGAAATAGTAATATGCATTAATTATTAACTAATTTTCCAAAATTTCTGATTATTAATGGCAAAGCCGATTATAAAGAGAATCATTCTTACATCTGCTTAACTGAGAATCATAAATTATACAACAAGACTTTTTTTTTTTGGTTGTGTAAATAAGAGTCCGAATTGGATATCTTTTTTTTAAAATCTCTATTATACTACTTTACACTGATTAATTTATTTACATAATCTGCATATATGTCAGGTTCTCTATCCTCAGTTGTATTTAATATAATGTTCATGATTCTATAGCTAAGTCTCTGAAAAACAAAATCAACAACAACAAAAAAAAAACATGCAGCATCTGGCCTCAGTGTGCCCTATACTTCTTACTTGAACAGTCCCACTCCTGAGACTGCCAGCAGCTGGCAGCCAGCCTGCGTTTAGAGCATGACTTCTTAAGGCACCTCCAAGACCAGTGCTAGAGGTGGCCATCTGCAGATTGCTCAGTGTGGCTTATGGCACATGGCCCTAGGCAAGGCACAGTCTACAACTGACCTTGGCCTGTGATGGGCCTCCTCCCATGAGGCCCTGGTGCAACTTCTGACTGAGCAGGAGCACCCTTGGGGCTGCCTCTACAAACAACGCATCCAAAGGGCAGACTGGACAGAGACCAGAGACCTGCTAAAGCAAATCCTGCTCCATCGAGTCAGCCCCTGCACAACAGCTTCTCCACTCTAGACATGGACAGTTCTCACATCTGACCAGCCTGAGGGTCAGTGTCTCCCATTGAACAGCAAACAGCAACCAAGGCAAAACTACAATAAGAGGGCACATATAACCCATACAATGGAAACACCTGAAGCACCCAGTTCAGCTACCAGGGATACTGTGCCACTGGGACCCACAGGGCACCTACTACATAAGGCCACTCTACTAAAACTGGGAGATATAGCAGCCCTACCTAATAATACAAAGAAATACAGAGAGGCAGTCAAAATGGGGGAGACAGAGAAACATGTTCTGCATGAAAGAACAGAACAAAGTTACAGAAAAGAAACTCAACAAAATGGAAACAATCTACCAAATGCAGAGTTCAAAACTCCAGGTATAAGGATGCCTAATGAACTTTGGAGAAGAGTAGATGAACTCACCGAGAACTTTAACAAAAAAATAGGAAACATAAAAGAGATAGAAAACATAAAAGAATCAGTCTGAAAAAAGACTATAATAACTAAAAGGAAAACATATTGTAAGGAAAAGTAGGTTAGATAAAGCAGAGGATCGAATCAGTGACTTAGAAGAGAAGGTAGAAGAAAACACCCAATCATAACAGCAACAAGGAAAAAGAATGCAAAAAATTAAGACAGGTAAGGGCCTCTGGGATAGTATCAAACATACCAATATTCGCATCATAGGGGTACCAGAAGAGAAGAGAGAGACCAAAGATTAGAAAACACATTTAAAGAAACAATGACAGAAAATTTTCCTAACCTGACAAAATAAAAATAGACATACAAGCACAAGAAACACAGGTAGTCCCAAACAAGATAAATCCCAAGAGTCCCATACCCAGACACATCATAATTAAAATGCCAATGTTAAAGACAAAGAGAGAATCTTAAAAGCACCAAGAAAAAAGCAATTACCTACAAGGGAGCTCCCAGTAAGACTGGCAGCTGATTCCTCTACAGAAACTGCAGGCCAGAAGGGATTGGTGCAAAATATTCAAAGTGATAAAAAAACAAAACAAAACAAAACAAAACAAAACAAAACAAAACAAAACAAAACAAGAAACTACAACCAACCAAACAAACAAACAAAAAGCTGGGGTGGTAATACTTATAACAAACAAAATAAACTTTAAAACAAAGGCTAAATAAGAGACAAAGATCCAGTAATTCAATTCCACTTCTGGATATTTATTCAAAGAAACCATAAACACTCGTTTGAAGAAGGCATGAGAATCCACATGCTCATTGCAGCATTATTTACAATAGCCAAGATATGGAGGCAACCATGTGTTCATCAAATGGATAAAAAAGAGGTGATACAGGTTCAGCCATTGAAAAGAATGAAATCTCACTATCTGCAACAACTTGGGTGGACACACAGGGTATCGTGCTGAATGGAAGACAAATATCATACTATTTCACTTACATGTGGAATCTAAAGAACAAACCAAAGAAACAGAAACAATCTCATAGATACAGAGACCATTTTGAATCTTGCCAGGAGGGAGGGGACTTGAGGGAGTAAAAAAGGGGAAGGAATTAAGAAGTACAAATTGGTAGTTACAAAATAGTTATGAGGATATATAGCATAAAGAACATAGTTAATAATATTTTATGTATGGTGTCAGATGGGTACTAGATTTATTAAAGTGATCACTATGTTGTATACCTGAAGCTAATATAATTTAAAAATTTTAAAACATTTTTAAAGGAGCATTTCTAGTTGAAAAACTATAGAGTTAATGAAACATGGAGAGTAATATAACAAAAAACAGAAAATTTTTAATGAATATATATTGAACTGATATAAGAAAAATTGTGTGTGAGAACATTGTAGTGATAAATATAATAAATGATTAAAATGTGAGCAATAAGACAAAGTAAGAAAGGTCAGGAAGAAATGGTTAGAGTCAGGCATTTTCATACATCACAAATACTTAGTCTTATGGTATATTGAAAGATTATTATAATTAACAAAAAACTGAGTCACTTAGTGAAAATTCACAGAATTTGGCGTAGATCTAAATATCTGACTGCAGCATTTAAATCAATGTTTATGATTTATTTTAAGATATTTTGTTTCAGAATAAATTCAAATAATTAAGGTAGATTATTTAATGTGTTTATACTTATAACAAAAAATAGCTGCACTTTTGCATAATAATCTATAATTAAATGCAATAAGTTAGCTTAAGAACATAATTTATGAATTTTTATTCATCTTTTACCACAAAATATAGTTTATTATAGTTTTTATTATTAGTTTACTTGTATATTTATTTTAATTTTTAAAAGGAATCATTTGGGGGGCACTGAACTGTCATTTTTAGTTGAAAAGAAAAACCTCAGTGAAATCATTAAAGTAGGAAAATAGAAAAAAAGACTAGACAACATATTCTATTGTAATTATTTATATTTCACTTTAACTTATGCTTCACAAGTTACTCATGAGTTTTCCTTAAGCTAGATTGACCATACAGCAAGATTTTTGTGCAAAAGTTAATTTATGCCATTTATAGAAAATTTTTATCATGGAAAGTTAAAAGATATAATTCAGTTATAATCTTTGAAATTTTTTACCAAAGATATTTCTCTGCTGAATGTTTTTTCTATTATTATTCAGTTTCATGGTATTTGATTCTTTTTAGAAGAGCATTCATTCTTAGGTCATCCTTTGTTTAGGAGGAACCACTATCCTCATGCTGTTATCTTTCATCAGCTGAAGACTCAATCTAAGGCTTGTATTACAAATAAATAAATAAACAAACAAATAAATAAATAAATAAATATCTAAATGTGCTATTTAACTCAGAACACCCTTTATTTCTCCAACTCTAAAATTTCTATTTACCTCTATTAAAAGAATTAATTCATAAATATAAAAGGCTCAAATGGGTCACCTTTGTCCTGCTCAAAGAAGAGACCTCATTAACCCCAAAACTAAAGATAGAAGAGAGAGTTAAAGCATGCTATAATAAATCTTAGTAGTTGTCAATAGATTTCTAGGTGGAGATAATTTCTAAAATAACAGCTATAAAAAAAATAAAATCTTTCCTTTCACACCCTGGTTATCCTCTTGGTTTCCTTCTCAAATAAATGTAGTTTTGACAGTATTTACATTAAAAAAAAAGATATTTTAGCCTGGTGGTTTTCCACCAACATATTTTTTCATACAGATACTCTAGGGAGGCATTGAATATGTTGTTTCATACGTACTTCACATGATTTAATATTTTTAGTTTCTGTTTCAGTGATCTTGAAAATGCCTTTTTTTTTTTTTTTTTTTTTTTACTTTTTCCTGACTGAATCTTGCGTGGCAAAACATTTAGAATTTAAATCTCAGCTCCTCTACTTTATAGCTGTGATTTTGGGTAAATTAAAGTAGTCTGGGCTTTGGTTTTCTTATCTGCTAAATAGGTATAAAAGTAGTTTATACATAATATAAATAAATTAATTAATTTACATAAACATTTAGAAGAGTACCTAGATTAATTTATTGTTTGCTTTTTTTGTCTATGGGGCACAGATTATTTTGCTTTTTAGAGTTTTTAAAGAACAAGATGAAAATTAACAGGCCTTGAATAGTAAGGAACAGGCTACACTAGAAAGGCCTAGCCTAGGGTTAATGACCAGAGAGAATAATAATTTGGACCTATTTTAAAGCTGTTTTTATATGTTTACTGCCAAATCCACCATATACCAGTTCAAAGAATATATTCCAGATAATGCCATAGTGGAAAAACTGGTCAGGAACTGGCGCCTCCCAATTTTTTAGGGAGGTACTCTCCACATGCTTTAGTTTAAGTATTCTAAAGACTAAAAGGCATGAAATTCATAGAATTTTATTCAGAAAGATTATTTGAGAAAGCACTCAGGATCTACACCTAAAATAAAGAAAAGCGAGATAAGGCAGAAGAAAAAAGCTGAAATGTGAAGTGTTTCAGTGGAAGATTCAGATGATATCATGGTGAGTTCTTAAATGGTAATGCCCTACAGAGTTACCTCAAATTGAGGTAAGATAATTGGGTTTTGTACCTCCTTAATAAAGCAGTCATTAAATATGAGTTGCCCCTAAAAGGGGTCATAACCTTTATGGCAGTAACTCCTTTCTTCTGAGGGCAACCCAGAGAGAGATGTGATATAGCCATATAGCTGACACTCACAATGGCTGGAGGTTGTGTGCCTCAGTCCCATAGAGGAGATCTGGTGCAGCATCTTTGCCTTCATGAAGCCTCTGAAGTTTGAAGTCTGTGTTTGACACTAAGGAATTGCCAAGTTAGAGGAGACACAGACAGTGGTTTTCTAACTTTTATATGAAGAGAAGAAGCCCACCCAGAGTTAAATACTTTCTATTTTTTACTGTATTGTCTGGTTTATGAGGTCTGTATTTGGCCTACAGCAGATTGTACTTATTTAGAGGAGTTCGAAACCAGAAGTAGAAATTTATAAGATGCTTTACACTAATTTAAGTTAGTGCAGGAAAAGTCATTTATATGTTCAACCAAAAAAAAAAAAAAAAAAAAACCGAAGAGAGTAAAAGAGAGGAAGGTTTTTCATTTTTGATTAGTTTTCCATTTTATATTCCCCAGTAAAGGTACAAATTTTCCTATTACATTCCATTTTAATATTGATGTGGTTTAGACACAGTTAAGCCAATTTCTACTCTCAGAAAATCAGACAGTAACCTAATAAAATTAATTGATTTATATAGGGTTTTTGTATAAATATCTGCGGGCAGACTTTGGCCCATTTTCTCATTTCTATTATGGTTGACTATGAGGTTTACCAATAACTTAGTGAAGGGTGTGTTTAAAAAGTCTTGTGCATACTTAGGTTGAATAAAAGTATTATTATGATGCAAAACCATTTCATAGGGTCAATCTAATGCATGACAGGTACTTTTTAAAGAAATATAAAATTTACAGGTTTAGTAAAAATTTTTTAGTCATAAAAATTTTACTAAAACAATCCAGGGAGGTTATAGTGTTTAAAAATGACTGATAGAGAATGTAAAGGAGTAAACTGCTTTATATTATTTAAATTCATTCATTTTGATTTCAATATTCAGTTTAAATATGTCATTTTAAAAGACAAAAAGAACTGAAATGGCAATTCTAAGGTGACAGATCAAAATGAAAGTTGTATCTAATAATTGTATGTGAAATATGCAGGCTAGAGTACTCTAAATGTTGTAGTAAGTATACTAACACAACCAGAGGAAATGATATATTAAAGATGACCCCTGCAGGTGGCACAGGCAGCTAATATTACTGAGCTTGTACTTAGCACCAGGTACAGTCTGTTAGGTGATCACACAGACTTGTTTCCAAATGACCAAACGGACTAAAGAAACACTTCATTTTGACACATCTTTATGTTGCAATTAGGACATAACTTTTTGGGAGTTTAAGATTTCCCAGAGAACTAAATTGTGTGTAATAAATTATAATAATTTTAAAAATGCATCAATCATATAATTAAGAAGTCCTAATAACAAAAATTATTATTAGTATTTATTGATTAGTGCCCTCAAGAATAGCTACAAGTAGGCAATATCAACAAGAGCTTTTAAGAGCTTGCCATTAAAATTCCCTAAAGATACTCTCTCCTTAATATTTTCACTAACAGTTTATTGCCTCTTATGTAATGAACAACGTTGTGAACACATTCTCAATTTTTCTTTCATTTAATTCTTACAAGTGCAGAGTATAGATTATCATCTCAGTTATTTCAAAGGAGGTAACTGAGAAAAATCCAATATTGAATTTCTATTAAAAATTCCATAAGGCCCTTCAATACAGTAACTGTTTACCCAGCCTCAATCCATTATTCTAACAAAAACAACTAAGGATACTAAATGTCTGCTGAATGCTGGGCAATGTGTCAATGTTTTATGCTCACTATTCTAAATTCTTATCATAATTCTGAAAAATGCATTTTTCACAGTTGGAAAAACCAGGCTCGAAAAGTTTAAATAACTTGACAGTAGTAGCACAGTTGACAAATGGACTGGCATTTGAATGGATAAATTAAGTACAGTACTGAGCATCACAGAGATGAATATTTAAAAGAGAAATAATGTAGTAGTGACATGAACTAGAACAATGAAATGAGGAAACCTGGGAGAGGAGTGGAAAGAAAAGAGGCCTGTCTGGATTTACAGTGAAAAGAGGGTTAGAAGAATAGTGAAAAGTTTTATGAATTCTTTTAACAAATTGAGAAGTTTTCAAAATTTTCCATGTGACCTTGTGACCATGTCATCATTTGGAAGCTAGAAGAGCAGGAAACCAAAGCCTCACACAGATGTTGTGAGAACTAATTAGATAATGTTAGTAATGTACACTGAGCTCATGAGAGAAAGGTCTCAAAATGAGACATATTAAAAACAAGCACACTGAGGCTCTTTTGGTCCCTAACAGGATAAATGGAAATATATAATATCTCACATATGCAAAAAAAAAAAAAGTGTAGAGAGGCACTAGAAAAATGAAGCCTAATACAGAGAGCATTTTCTTATAGGCGTAGTCTAAATTTAGAGTTAGACCTAGATAAAACTCAGAAAAAAAAATAGAAAATCAGTTCTTGGGAATTAATTCAGCTAAAAAAACTATGAGCAGAGGACCTAAAATACAGTGTACAGAAAGTAAAGAAGAAAAGAAATTGAAAGCAAAGACTTACTAGGTGATGGGAAGCTGAACCTTCCAAATCAGGGAGCTTACAGTTTGGTTCACAGTTTTGCCCAGGAGAAGGATTTAATTCTGGCTTTATACTGTCTTTTGAAGTAAAAGTATTTTTAAATTAAAAGATACAGGGAAAGTGAAATTGGGTAAGAGGGACATATGCCATTTGTCTTCAGAATCAGGGCAGTAGTCAACATTATCAGGAAGAGAAACATTCCTCAAATTGAATAGATTGGAAAACTATGTACAAGAAACTTGCATCAACATGAATTAGTTTTCTTTTGTCTAACTGCATAAAACTATTACTGCATATGTATATATGTATTATGTACTTATATATTATATATATATATATATGTGTGTACATATATATACATATATATATGTATGTATTATACATATGATAGCTTGCTACTGAAATAACTGAACTCCATAATACTATTACTAGGGTTGCCATAGTTAACAAATAAGAATATAGGCATCCACTTAAATTTGAATGTCTTGTAAACTACCATTGTTTTTTAGTATAAATATGTCTCAAATATTGCATAGGACATCCTTTATCCTAATATCCTAAGACATTATTTGTTGTTTATATCAACTTGAAATCTAACTGGCACCCTGGTACCTGACACCCCAAGAAGAGCCTTGGCATGAACACTGCAGAGGAGCGTTTTCTAGAGTTCACACAAGAAGAAATATTAGGAGAAAAAAGATGTTTATCCATTTGTAATTAGCACAAGTTCTCTTTAAGAAGCAGATACCAAAAAAGGCCTTATTTTCAACAAAATGATTAGCTGAAATTAGCTGAGATCCTTAGGTATCAAATATGATAACTGGGAATATTTCTCAGGATTCTGACTGAACATCTGTCTTCTTTATAAACTAATGATCTTCACAAATTTTGTGTAGTTCAATCTCACAGTGAATAAATACTAAACCAGAAATCATACAAAACACATAGCATAGTGCTTATATTTATTGTGTTGGAGACATTATACTTCTGCCGGCTCTGCTTTTAGGGGTTTATTCACGCCTGGGCCTACATGGAAAACTAGTGGGAAAAGCTCTTTAAGAAATGTTTGAATTTGTGCAGAGTAACTAGAGAAAAGAGATAAAAATTGTTCCACCAGAAATGCAGATATAACTGGATATATATTGGGGGATATATTTCTGGGTTGAGACAACTCTGTTTAATTTCCGGGGGTACTAAGGAACCTCCTTCAAAATAACTCATCCCAGGAGAAAAAGAAAATTGGTGCAAAAATCAGATCCAGCAACACAGATCTCAAGAGATTTTAAGCGGTCCTCATTGGCTGTTTCCTTATGCAAACTGATCTGAACCATTTCAAATGATAAGGATTATTAGAATGCATCTTGGAAAATATTGTTAACCCTGAACAGTGGGAGGTGTCTAAGGACCATGTTGCACCTTTCCTATTTCCCCATTCCTTTCCCCTTTCCAGTTATGTGGAATGGAACAAAGTCATAGACTAAATTCTGCTCTATATACAAACATCTATTAGTAAGCAGGCACACAAACAGCCACATAACCTGTTCAATAATCTCAACATTCTGTCCTTTTAGGTGTCCTGAGAGTGCCTAGAATGAAAGTTTTACTAGATGCAGGTACATCAATATTCTACAGAGACGATACACCACAACTTATAGCCAGAGTCAGGCAGCAGAATTCTCTGATAAGCTTCTGTAAACAGAATTAGACTGAATCCTAACTTAAGAAACTCATTCCAAAGAGCATTGTTCATCTTCTTTCCATACAAAACAAACAAACACACAAACGTTATAAATAATTTATACATTTATCAATCTTTACACCTATAAAAATAAGTTTAACATCATTATGCTAATTAGTAAAAGTTCTGTTTGGTCAAAGATAAAAATTACTGAAATCCATTCATAGTTCCTCCTGGAATTCGAGCTCCTAGTTAAAGGTAGTTTAATTTTTAACCAACTCCTGTAATGATATGGATAAAACATATGTGATGCACATATGTCTACCAAAGTATTTTAAAGCGAATTTCAGTAAATGTAATACACCTGGATATAGCTCAAGCATGCTGTGGGCTAAATCAAAAGAGCTATGTCACTGAAATGTGCAAAATTATATGGCCTGAAATTAAGTCATTAACATAATCTGAAGAGGAATATTCTTCTAGTATTTTTACACCACTGCTCAGATTTGCCTATTTGTGGATCTTGGTCACTAACAGAGAACTAGTTTACCACAAAGGAGAAAAATAGTAAGTATTACTTAATAAAATAAGGGCAAGACATACCAATGGAGCATACCTGGTGGAGCAGCACAGAGCAGAGGCAGTACTTGAGGGGGCCTGGTGTGGGGCAACAAAACATTGGCCTTGCTGGGATGATCAGCACAGTCATTGTGGGATTTCTGCCTATGTGAAGTTCATTCAGCTACTCCTTTAGATACGGAATGAGTCCTTCAAATTTCCAAGTAGAAGTAAAAAGTCAGTCAAAATTAGTTTCTATTGCTGATGTGACCTCTTTTGTATCCATAAGCAGATGATACCTTGAAAATTCTAATCACATTTACAAATTACTTTTGACCTGCCAGGAATTTATTGGATATTGAGAGCCAGAACAAGAATTAAGCAACTTTAAGTTATTTTAAAACTTTCCACTTAAGAAGTATGCATGTATTTTTGAATGTTGTTTTTTCATAAGGCTCTTCCAAAAGCTTGAAATAAGATAAAATGTTTGATGATTAACATAACAATTCTTCTAATCATGCAGCTATCTTATGATGCTCCATTTTATACATATATTATTAATAAATTCAATAAGGGAAAATTTACAAATAAACATAATTATCATCTAGATAGTTATTTTTAGATTTGATTTTCTCCCTAGCAGGAACATAGTCTTACATACTTCTTTGATTTAAAAACAAGCAGCACAGTTACTTTTTAAATGATATTTTTGAATGATTCTTCCTCATGCCCTATTTGTGTCTGTGTGTGTAAACTGATTATTATTCTATAATGTATAGAATAACATTTGCGAGAATACAGTTCTGATGTGATATCTAACCAAAGAAGACTAAGTATTAAAGTACCAATATCATTTCATTTTGAGATGGCTGAAATTAAAATTCTCACATTCTATTCATAGAGTAATGTCAGAAAGACTCGTTATCTCTATACCATGTAGTTAAAAAGAAAACTTATTGCATTAAAGCAAAACACTGCCCCATGTTGCTCCCTATTATATATTTTGGATTAATCAGAATAAGGATTTCCTAGAAAATCGAGGCTTTACTTTGTAGCAAGTCAACTTGACCACAGTATCAAAAAATGCTAAAGAACTAGCTATATTCCGAATCTCCTCTATCTTTCTCTCCTATGAAGAAATGAATATTTAAAGACCAGTAGTTTGTGCAAGACAAACACACACACACCTATTGTTGGCAACTGTACAGAAAACATTAATACCTCGGATTAGTAGGAAGTTACTTAATCTGAACATAACTTTACCTTTTCTAAAAGTTTTAACTGATGAGATCATATGCACATAGACTGAAAGAAAAGGAAATCAGCAAAATAACTTAGTTCAATAAAATACTCTTCATATATAAATCATTCTTAATCAGTGTAAGGTATTTTAGGAAAAAAAAACATTTTATTTCCCATCTTGCTAAAGAAATGAGATACTGCAAAAAAAAAAAAAAAAAAAAAAAAAGAAAGAAAAAAAAGGACTTCATTTAGATGTAACTACAATTCTCTGTGATCTGTCCCAAGACTTATTGCACAATTTACAATACTGAAGTCAGCCAAAATGTGCATAGATATTGCTGAGGCTTTTTTAAAAGAAAAATAAGAATTTATTCTAATATAAACTTACTTTTGGAGAGTGTGCTAAGTAATCAAAAATATTTTTAGATTTTGCTTTTATATTACAGAAAGATATGCCTTCAGGAAGTCAATTTGAAAAATATTTTTTAAGCTTGTCAAGGCATTCACTACTTTTTACTACTATTAACTAGAAATGGTTTAGAATTTTAAATACCTGCACTGCAAATATTGTTAACCAAGTATTGTGGAGATGATAAAAGACTGTTTCTTAATAAAGCACATTACCTAGTGGACAAGAGAAAGTAAAGGAACATTCAGTAGTAAGTGATATTTAGTGCTGCAATACCTGTAGTAAGAGAACATCAAATTTTAGACTTAATAGCTTACTCTGAAGACATTCAGGTGCCTTATTCTAAAGCCCCATGTATAACTTTGAATAAGGTGTGTATGATTAATTTTTTCAAATGTATATTTTCTGAATATATCACTAAATGCACCAATATGCATCTCTATGCACTGAGAAAATTTACTCTGATAAAGATGTCATGATTTTAATTAGAAACAGAAAGGTATCTAATCTCAAGAATATCACTTATATTTTTATTTATGGAATGAAAATTCTTAGCCTCTGTTTTTTTTTCTTTTAAAAAGAAATTACTTTTCTTAACATTTTCATTTGCAGTGCCAGTCATAGATTTACATTCTTTAAAAATAGTAACTATGTCATATGCCATATGGAGTATATATTGAAATATAGTAAAGATAGTCTGAATATTTTTTAAGCAAAATGATAATCTGATTTTTAAAATAGCAGAACACTCTTTTATGTATGGTTGCAAACCTGTGTGACTAGGAAGCCTATGAGAGTAATTTTTGTATTGTGTTTTGTTTTGTTGCTCTTTTAAGTTTCCAGCATATGGTCATCTATTAGCATATGCAAGAATTAGAACCTGGAATTCTTTTGTAAAATGTTATGCCTCTTTTTTTCTTGTTATTGCATCTGACATGAATTCAATTCACACATATATTGAGCCACTAGTATGTGTCAGACTGGGGTCTAACTTTTAGGGTCACAAAAATGAATGAACCAAGCTTGACTTCAAGGATCTCATAGTTAAGCAAGAAAGATACATAAAGTTGTGTTAAAATAAAATAATCGTAAAAAAATTCCTTCTTGTGACACTTTTGTTGGGGGGAGTGTGAATTTTCTTTCATGTTCCTATATTATTTTTTAACAGTATATTACTCGTGTAGTTAGCTTGCCCCTAAACACTGAAATCCATTTATGGCAATCTAAAAAGTTGTACGTCAAGATTTTGAGTGCTTATTGGTGCATAAGTAGACCCTCTTTTATAATGCTCATTTTTCTAGTACAAGACCAACAACTATTTTATAGATTAACCATGATTAATTAGCTATATATTTAATTGTTATTTTATTTGGACAACAAAGTATTAAAGTTATATAAAAACTATTCCTGGTAATATAGGATAAAAATCATCAGTATCATGGAGCATATGCTTTATTTGCAACAAATGTCCATACAGGAAATTTAGTTATTTTATTTAGCGAATTTAAAAAATAAAATAGAATAAATATAAATCTGTGGGTATAAATCTATAGGTTTATCTGAACTACATAAGCTTGAAATACAAAACTATTGTATATTTTCATAAAATGCTAATGATTTACCATATTTGCTTCAGATATATTTTTTAAGTAAAATATTGTTGATAAATTTGAAACTCTAAGTTCTAGTCATACTATTCATCTTTGTTAATGCACTGTAGAGGTGATATCACTGTCTGGAATATGGTGTTTATCATTACATTAATTTCTCAATTTTTATCT
This sequence comes from Cynopterus sphinx, assembly GCA_030015415.1. Classification (NCBI taxonomy): domain Eukaryota; kingdom Metazoa; phylum Chordata; class Mammalia; order Chiroptera; family Pteropodidae; genus Cynopterus; species Cynopterus sphinx. The sequence continues at coordinate 100,485,780 of CM057382.1, read as the reverse complement.
GTAAATGTGTCTATAGGGAAAATATAGCATTGTTTGACATGTTTCCTGTTAAAAGGTTTTATGAAAATATAGTGTCTCTGTGGGTCCAGGTCAGGCTGTGATCCAGGCTTGCAGCTAGAACTCCAGATTTAAAATGTTACATTAATGTAGTGAGGTGCTTGAATATCTAAGTAAGGTGTGTACTTACTAAGTATAACTAAGTCATACTTAGTGAGCTAAGTATGACTCAGATTATTGTTTATTACGCATGTGTGGCAGAATGCCACTATTATTCTCCAATGCTTATAAAGCCCATGTGCTCTAGAAGTGTGTGCTCCCTGCAATAAGGTTGGTGCCTGCCATTTCATTTTCATGTCAGCTCCTTGTACATTCTTTCAACTTGGCATCTCACCATCAAAGCCTCTTCTTGATCATCTTGGTGCTCACCGTCTCTCTTATTTTGAATCTATGTTTTTGATTTACTCTTTCAAGTTATGTCTGTTCATTCATTCATTTTATAACTTTTAAATAGTTTATTATAGAAATAGTTTATTATTAGAAATTATCTACTTACTTTTTATTGATGAATATTTTATTTGAATCTTTCTGTTTGTGATAAACTAAATTTCAGTAAATATTCTCTGCATACCTATTGTTCCTATGTGCTAAGGTTTATCTAGGGTGGTGTGTCCTAAGTGGTTAAAATTACTTCATTGTTACTTAATTTGTTATTCAATACTCTTAACAAATTTTTCCAGGATCCTTTCCAGAGAAGTCTGGGAGCATTTTTTAAGGAGAGCAACCCAGGTGACTTTTAAACACAAGGAAGTATAGGAAATATAGCTCATTTCATGTAATTCAATACAAGTTGAATTACAGAGTATTGGTTTGCAAACTGCTCTACCCCTGCACAGAGGGCAAGAAGAAACTGAAGAGGCAGTTACTCCAGATTGCTATAAGAAAGCCTTAATAAGCAAGAGAATTTGCATACACGTCTCGTCTTGGGCAGCCTAAAGATGAGTAGATCTCTAAACCTGCCTGCCAGAATCTTAAAACTTCATATAGAGGTTTTAATTGGGTTTAGTAACATGTACCATCCAGATGGTCTCAACAACACATAGCTCTTTCAAAGCTGCATCTTTGAAAATGACACCCACTATGAGAAAAGTGAGCAGAATATACATTACAAAGTTAGAGAAGGGGTGTAGCCTCTGATTGCTGGGGTCCAACTCTTATGTGAACCAGTGATTATGTCCCCTCAATGACCTCTTCCAACATGGACACTACCTAACAATATGTTTATTTTCACATTTATTAGGTAAAATCAAATTTGTCTCCAAAGTGATTGTGCAATTATTGGTCTACAGGCCATACATGTGAGTTCATATTTCTCCAAATCATGATAACATCATTGTGTGTGCGTATATTAATTGGATGATTATAAAATAGTTTGGATTTGTGTTACCAGTATTTCTTTAGAAAATGGCCATCTTCTCATGGACAACTTAGGTTGAATGCTTACTTTATTTATTTTGATGTTTATTTTATTTCTAAAATGCACAGTCATCTATAAAATCTCAAGTACTACCCATTATTCCATGAAAATTTAGATTCTAAAACATTGTTTTATTTTCCAATGCTACCTTTGTCATAATTTTGATAATTTTAATATCACATAAATAATTCTTTCTATTGTCTGGTTTCTTTTTTTTTCTTTTTTTTTTCTCTTTTTTCTTTCTTTCTTTCCTTCTTTCTTTCTTTCCTTCCTTCCTTCCTTCCTTCCTTCCTTCCTTCCTTCCTTCCTTCCTTCCTTCTTTCTTTCTTTCTTTCTTTCTTTCTTTCTTTCTTTCTTTCTTTCTTTCTTTCTTTCTTTTTTGAGCTCTCTCCTTCAATTACTATGTCCTGCATACCATCCCAACCACCATAGGATTATGCCTTGGACCTTTACATTGCCAATAAGTGAATTATTTCTATTTTAATTCAAATATTCCATTCTCCAAACTCTCATTTTCAACCTTTCTAATATATTTCTTACAATAGTTCTTCAATGAAACATCTTATTGCTCAATTATCCTTTCACGTTTTTTCTTATTCTTCACTACTGTGTCCTAATTTCACTTTTTACCTGTTGCTGATGACATGACCAATGAGTATAATCACTTTCTAAAGATATCTTCCATTTCCTTTGATTTTTCTCTTCTCCCATCCTACGCCCAACTTGCTAACCGTTGTTAATTATAATTCTCCATCAACCCAATTCTGTACCCAGAGAGCTGAAAATGCTACTGTTAAACCTACAGTCATGTTTACTGCTCTCTCTTTGAATAAATTGCCACTAAAATTAAAGAGTTGTTAGTACTCTAGTCTTGCTTAATTTACTCTCTCTGTCTCCTGGATAATTCAATATTTCTTTGCTCTTCAAGTCTCCATTCTATATGTACCTGTCTTCTTTCTCACATAACTATTTATGACAATAAAGCAATAATGAAAAACTTCTCCATGCTCTAATCACACCTTCATCCACTTACCTGCCTCTATGTCTGTCTACTTTGTTTCCCCTCCTGTTAGTCTAAATAACAATATTTGATTTTACGTAAAATCAATTATCCTACTTATAAACTATATCCTAGGACCTACTCAAGGTAATAACTGCAGGAATTATTGAAGATTTCTCTGGAATCAGTTTTTTTCTCAATTCTGGATAATTCCCATTAGTATTCATACCTGCTATACAATATTTCTTCTTCAAAACAAACTACAGTATCTCAAACTTAAAATTTCTAAAACCAAACTCTTGTTTTTCACTCAAACCTGGTCTTCTGCAGTCTCTCCTTAGTTTGAAAGATAAGTCTTTTCTTTCAGTTGCTCTTGGTAAAAAACCTTAGAATAATACTTGACCTATTCTTTCTCATATCTTACATCTGATCCATAGAAAAATCTCTTCAATCTTCAAAACAGATCCAAAGATTATCCACTTCTCAGTAAACTTCACTTCACTATCCTGCTCCAGACTTCCACCATTTTCTGCCTGGAGCTTTCTAATATACTCTAACTGAATGCTACTTACGTTCTCCGCTGTTCCCATCTATAGCCTATTTTCAACTAAGCAATTAACATGGTCTCTTCATAACACAGATCAGAGTACGTATTGCCTGTGTTGTATTCCACTGAGTGAACAATATTTATTCATTCTATTAAACTGCATTTAGGATAATTCCATAAATTTGTTTAATATCATGGCAAAAACATTATCATGCATATGATTTTTATTCAAATATATATGTTTTTAGAAAATATTTCTAGAATTAGAATTTATGGAGTCAATCCCTATGAGGTTTTATTACTCTGTAAATAAATTGAACCTCTTGGCAATAAATCTTTGCTGCCACAAGTAACAGTTTTAATCACTCTTGCTAATTTGAAGCTTTAGATAATATATAATAATATATATATTATTTGGCTCAATTAATAGGCCAAAATTGTATTTTAAATATTTATTTGATTTTTCAAAATTTATGAGTAAGATTGAGTGTTTTATATTTGCATAAGGTAATTTATCTTTGTTGCATACTATATTTTGAATTTAATTTATGACATTGATTCTGCTGCTAGTAATGATGATGATGACTTTCTTACACAGATATGTTGAAGAGACTCTAATTCTATCAATTGAATTCTCCAATTTTTTAAAAAATAAATCTTCTATTTTATTTCAAAACAGTTTTAGAGTTACATAACAAAATATTGTTATGATAGTAGGGATTTCCACACACCACACATACACTTTCTCTTATTATTAATAGCTTGCATTACTATTGTACAGTTGTCACAATAAAAAATACTGATACATTATTATTAAATGAAGTCCACAGTTTATTCAGATTTTCTTAGTTTTCAACTAGTATTTTTTTTTGTCTTCTGGGATCCTAGCCAGGATATCACATTACATTTAATTATCACGTCTCCTTAGACTCGTTGACTGTGACATTTTCTCAGGCTTTTCTTGTTTAGTGAACTTGAAAACTTTGAGGAGTACTATTTAGGTATTTCGTTGAATGTCTCACAATTGAGATTATCCTGTTGTTTTTCTAATGATTAGACTGAAGATATGTGTTTTAAGAGAAAGTTTAAAAAAGTACAGTGCCATTTTCACCACACCAGATCAAGGGTACATTATACCAAAATTATGTATCACAGTTGATGTTAACTCTGATCACCTGGCTGAGCTAGTGTTTATCAAGTTTCTCCACTGTAAAATTACTTTAACTGCCATCCCTCCCCCTTTTATACTGTACATTTTAGAAGAAAGTCACTATTCATAGCCCATATTAAAGAGTAAGAAGTTATAGTACATTTAATTACCTACATAAATTATTTAGAATTATTTTGCAGAAAAAAAATTTCTTAGCCCACATATTTATTTATTCAATCATTTATTTAGTATAAACTCCTAGTATTCATTTTAAACTTTAGGTTATAATCCAAGACTACTTTATTTTGTGACCAAATTGCTATAGCTTTGGCTGTTGACTCCTGTGTCCCTCTGATAAATCACCATCATTGCAGTGTTTTTCATTTGTTTGTTTCAGTACTTCTTTAATTTCTGTCGCTATAAGATGCTATAAGTTCATCTTGTTTATTTCCTACACAAGTCATAGACTCAGCCATTTCTCCAAGAAGCCTTCCTTTTATTGGAGAGAAATATTAGAAACCAAGATCTAGGCAATTGGTGTATTTATTGCCACTGGAATTTCATTGCTTCTAAGCCCTCTCAGCAGGCAGAACAAGAAATTATATGTGTGCATACTAACTTGTTCATATATACATATTGTCAAATATTTCTATATGTAACCATCTACATCTATATTGAGCGAAACATGAGTTCATACTGATAAACCCAACTCTGATTGCTAGATTATATGATAATCTATGTTGAGCTTTGTGAGAAACTGGCAAACTGTCTTCCCAAGTGGCTCTACTATTTTTCCTTCATTTTAGCAACTAGTGAGAATTTGTGTTGTTCTGCATTCTCACCAGCAATTGGTATTATTAGTTTTTGAATTTTGACATAACAATGGGTGTATAGTGGTATTACCTATTTTTAAATTGGGTTTTCTTTTCTTTTTTCTTTTCTATTATTTATATCTATATATATATATATATATATATATATATATATATATATATATATATATATATATTTATTTATTTTTTTGCCTACCGTTGGCATATTTTAGCTCCTGGATTCAGCTGCACCTGAAACCACACACCTTTTCAACAATATGATCCAATAAATTCCTCTTTTATCTGAGGCAGTTTTCATAGGGTTTCCATTCACCTTCAGTTAAATGAGTTTCAAGAAGCTTCTTGGGTCAGGACCTACAACTGAAGAATCATAAAACAATGCTCTTTTTCAACTCTACGTCAGGAAGAAAGAATATCGAGTGCTGGCTCTAGCATGTGCCTCCTTTTATTTAATTTATCTGAGGGGAAAAAACACATTTAGAGTTTTGCTCAAACTCTGAAGATTAAGAGAGGGGCCAAGAGGAAAGACGAGGGAGAACACAAAACCTTCTCTCTAAGTAAGAGGAAAGATATTGTTGGTAACAGAAAGCCTGGGCCAAAAGGAGGGCCGCATTGACAGAGGCTCAATCACCTGCCAGTGTAAAGGGCTGGAGAGAAGGCTGGGCAGGCTGACCTGAACGTGGGGGTGGGGCCTGGAGTGGAACCAGCCAGCTTGGAACTCACTTGCTTTTGGCCTGTAACTTTCTGTTTTCAAAGGGCAGGAGGCGTTTTTAAGGAGAAGCCTTTCTCTGCTTAATAGACAGCAAGTACTCCTCACAAAACACTATTTTCACTACATTCAGTGGAGATGAATGCCCAACCGACTTTCCTTGGTGGTTTGGGGCCAGGTCCATGGGTATCACCCAGACTTCAAGCTATGGCCCCATTTCCATTTGAGAACAACTGGAAGAAACAAGCTGAGTTTTTTTTATCAAGGTCCTAGCTCAGTCCAGGGAGGATTCAGAATTCTCTCGAGTGTTTCTGGCAAGTGGAGCAGAGGGTCCTCCATTTTCAGGAGAGTCCTGTGTCATTGTGTCCTGTGAGAATTTAGACACGACAATCCTGACATAGGTAAAGAAATGGGTACAACAGGAAAGAGGGAGACTCAGGACTTTGGTTGATAGCATTCAAAGTTGTCTCCAGATTATCCTCTAATGCAGTGGTTCTCGACTTGGGGATAGGGTGATCCTGGCATCCAGTAGGTGGAAGCCAGTGACACTGCTGAACATCCTAAAGCACAGGACCATCCCACAATAGGAAACATTTGCCCAAAATGTCAACAGTGCCTTGAAATAGCAATAGAATTCCTGCTCTGGCCACATGCTGGGATCCCGGAGAGAAGAGGTTCTGGAATAAGACCTGAAACATTATTTCTCCAAACCCTGCAGTGTATCAAGAGCTAAACAGCCTTGCTTTGAGACCCACCAAGAAGGCCTGACACAAGTACTGGAGTCCACACTCCCTGGCTCATGGCCTTTCACACTCAAAGACTTTGGTAAAAGTGTCCAGGGGACACTTGTGTATTGATTAGGAGTGCTTTGGGCTGTGATTAAGAGCATACATGCGGGAGAGTGACCTAAATAAGGACCTACTCTTCTCCTATAATGAGAACCTCAAAGATAGGTGGTAGTTTCACAAACCCAAGGTGCCCAGCCTTTTCTGTGATTCCCTTGGCTTCCACTCCTGAACACAAGACAGCCACCCCGCCTCTCTGAACCTTTCCCAGCTTCTCAAGCAGGGAAGGAAGGGTGAGCTCTCTTACATGTCAGGAGTAATGATGTGCCCGATTTCAAGCTGATTTTCCATAGGCTTTGTGTTTATCTGCTCCCTTTTTCAGACCTCTGTGATCGTCGTGAGGGCAAGGCTAGCCTGCAGAATCAAACCTTCTTTCCTGGGCTCCAGACAGGAATCTGGGTCCCCACATGTCTTTCCATGGGCAGGGTTCTCTCCCCACAGCCAAACTGGCTCTGGCTGGAAAATTTTTGCAGGAAAGAATTTCCAGTTCAAGCCAATGGGGATTTTCGGCATCCTGCCCACATATTCAGAATGCAGGATTCTGAACCAAGAACAGGGAGGTTCGGATCCTGCCCTCAGAGTTCGGAGTCTGGTGTGATCCAGATATCCATCGAGGCCTCCTGGGTTTTTCAACGACCCTGATCCTATTCCCTGTCCTGTGAAAGTCCAGAGCTTTTCCAAGAATTCTTTAGGTTCAAGTTCATCTGACATTCTCAGAGTCCCTCCAGTTCTGAGGTTCTGAGTCCTCATCACTAAACTAACATAGTGGATGGATCCAGCCTCTGTGCTTTCTCTTCCACACCATGAAGAGCCAGTTTTGACCTCTACTGCCACCTGCTTCTTCACCTCCTGAGACACTTATGGAAACAGTATTGGCAGGCTTAGGACACAGGCCTACAGCCTTTAAAGAGCTTTAAAGAGCTGCTACCTGATCTTCAGACATCCCTGTTCTGGGAAGACCTTCAGCCACACCAGCCAACCATTGGGATTATTTTCTTATTGTTGAATTTTAAAAAATTTTTGTGTATTTTTATCAGTTCTTTATCAGGTATATATTTTGCAAACATTTCTCTCAGTCTATGAACTACATTTTTATTCTCTTGACAGAAACTTTCATAGAACAGTTTATAATATTTATGTTTTATTTCTTTATGTATCATGCTTTTGGTGGTGTATCAAAAACACACAACAAACTCAACATTATGTGTTTTCTCCTAAGTATTTTTCCAAAAGTTTTATGTTTTATTTTACATTTAGGTGTATGATTCATTTTTAGTTAATTTTTATAAAAGGTGTAATTTCTCTATCTAGGTTTTTCATTTGTTTGTACTTGGATGTTCAATTTTCCTGTCACTATTTGTTGAAAAGGCTATGCTTTCTCCATGGAATTGTCTTTGCTCTTTTATCAAAGGTTAGCTGACTCTGTTTGTACAGTTCTGTTGTTGGGTTCTTTCATCCTTTCCCATAACCTATTTGTCTTTTTTTTCCCCAAAAAATACTGTGCTATGTTGATTATTGAAGATTAATGGTAAGTCTTAAAGTTAAATAGTGTGAGTCCTTCAACTTTGCTTTTCTTTTTCAGTATTGTGTATGGTTAGTCTAAGACATAATATTCCATACATTTTAGAATCACTTTGAAAATATCTGTAAAGAATTTGCTTGGCTGTTGATTGGAATTGCAATGGATGTAAAAATAAATTAGGAGGAACTGAAATAATAATAGTATGAAGTCTCACAATCCATGAACATAACACATCTCTCTGTTTTTTAATTTTTTCTTCAGTTGAATTTTGTAGTTTTCCACAAAAAATCCTCTACATATCTTATTAAATTTAATCCTAAGTATTTTATATTTGTTGCTATTATAAATGGCATTATTTTTAAATGTTTGATTATTTATTACTGGCATTTAGGAGAATATAGATTATTAAAAATTAACATGGAATAACTTTGTTTAATGGCCGATCAGTTCCAGGATTTTGTATTTGTCCATTCTTTAAATTTTTCTGTGTGAACAATGTCTTTTTTTTTTTGCAAAAAGAAATTACAGTTTTATTTTTTTCTAAACAGCATGTATTTTATTTATTTTTTTTTTGTCTTATTATCCTAACTAGAACTTCCAGAACAATGTTTGATAAGAATGGCAAGAGAGAACAACTGTGCCTTGTTCCTGAACTTAGGGGAAACCGTCTAACTTCTCAACATTAAGTATGATGTTAGTAATAGATTTTTTATTTTTTTATTTTTTATTTTTTTGTAAATATTCTTTATATGAGCCAGGAAGGCTAAAGGAGACTGAAGGGTGGAGAAAATGCCTTTTTCTGTTAAAGCTTTTCTTTAGTTATTACTTTTCATGTAAAATGCACTGACCAAGTTTCACAACAATTACTGTTCAACCTTCCCTGGAGAGAGCCAGTAGAGCTCTCTTGGATATTCTTCTCTCTCTCTCTCTCTCTCTCTCTCTCTCTCTCCCTCCTTCTCTCCTCAGACCCTCCCTTCCTCTTTCCCTCCATCTCTCCCTCTCTTTCCCTCTCTCTTCCGCACACTCCAAGTCTTACTTTCTTCATCTGATCAAGTGGAGATCAAAATACCAACAATTCTCCCATCCTCATAATTATGATTACATTTTAATTACCAAATACAATGAATTTATTAGTTACCAATTATAGCATTTTACAGAATGACTACCAAAATATTATATAGCTTCTATTTATTAAACATTGTCTACTGTCAGACAATGTAATAATTGAATCACAAGTATTATCTCAAGATGTATTGCAAAGGATAAGGTCTCACATTCATATCCAAACACTAATATTATGCATATTATTTTAAACCACTGGGGTGCTATTCAACTTTACAGCAATATATTGATTTTGAATCTGATAAATGGCTACAGTTATTTGTCCAAATAAATATTTAGAAAACATCTTTAGCAGGTCATATTCACTTCAGTTCTCCATAGTTCTTATAATTTCTATATCAATATTAAAGCTCGCCTCGATATATTGATTTACTTTTCATTCCAAATAAATATGAGAGATTTTGTCCTAACATTCAGCCTTTAAATTGAAGTTTTAATCTAAATAGCCATGTCTATTTGTGTTGTCACTCAATATGGCAATGGAAACCACACAAATCCCTGAAATAGAGCCATTTGCTGACTTTGGGGGCCCTTCCTTGCTTACCAGCAATTGAGCATCAGTCATGTAACATGTTTAACCTGACAAATGAACAATTTCTCATTTTGATTAGCAACTTTCCAAGTCTTCAGAAACTCATAGAAACAAACAAACAAACAAACAAAAACAAGAAAATACTCAGGTTAGAGACTATGTGTCTGCTGTCACCTCATCTTCAAAGCCCTTGTCCCTGGATACCGTCCATCTAGATGTAGAAAAGCAAAACATCAAGGAATATGTAAAATGGTTGAAAAGTGAAAGCCTTGTTGTCTGCTGAGACCACTTAAAGTGGTGGTTGGAGCTGATATATGTTGAATTCTTTTAATTTATAAGAATCTTTTAATTAAATGTAACAAATTTCTTACTTTCTAAGTAACAATATTGGAATTGTTACTTTTTTATGTCCCTTGGCACATAAAAAAGAAAAGATTAAATGAAATCCTTCTCTAGGTTGTCAAGAGCTAAGGAAAAAAAAGCCCATGCTGAACAAAGTTTTCCTAAACCCCAACCTTACACAGAAATAGATATGAATGGTGTAAATATTCATTTCATAAATGTGTAACTCAGGGTTCAGTTAGGCTAAGTGATGTTTTTAAGATTACACAATTATAATAGTGAGTAGCCTCTGAGGTTTGGATCAGTCATGAATTCAAAGCCTGGCTCTACCATTTTTCAGCTGTGTACACTTGCAAAAATTATTTTAATTCTCTCAGATTCAGTCATCTCATCTATAAAATAAAGACTACACTTCATAGGGTTATTCTCATGATAAAATTAAATGAGACCTATAAACACTTAACTGAGAGTTTCTGGAATGTTAATAAAAGCAAAGAGAAAGCAAATAGACATTTGGTTGAATTATATTATTTATCTAAATTAAATATTTGTAATCAATTCACTGATGTTTTATAATTTTATTATTCAGATTTATATTTCTTAATAAATACTTAGACATATGAAACTATTACTTTGCATATAGGATAGAGAATGGCATTTATGCAGGTATATATAAAATTCAAAATAAAATAAAACCAAATAGAAAAATAAGAAACCAACAAGTTCAAATGTATTTCCACCAGTCTCATAAAGCAACAATGAGCTCATTTGGAGCCATATGGTCCAGATGCCAACACTGATGTTCCTATATAAAGCTGTTAAGTGAAAATGGCCTGGTAGACTGCTGAACCTTTGAACCGCTGTAATTTAACACAACACAACAGATGGAATCATTGAGGAATGTTGGAGTGTAAGTGTGTGTCTATATGCCTATGTTAGTATGGGAAGTTCACAAGTATCATCACATTTCATCATGCTATTGGAAAAAATGATCTGTGAGAAACTGAGTGATTCTAAACTGATCATATCAATATTAAAAAAAAAACTTTGCAAAAAAGGTAAATAATTGTCTAACTGTCCTGATAACAAATGACAAATATAGCTTTTCATTTTGAAAATTTAATTAAAGCCTGAATCAATAGTCACAAATTATTGAGTTATTGTTATGGATTTTTTAAATGAGATACAAATCTCTTTATAAATGAAATGTAAGAAGGAAAAAAATAAAAACTATGTAAAATATAGGGAAAGTAGAACAGCTAGATAGTTTTTATATCACATATCATTTATTTATCTAAGTACTCACTGATATATTTCCTCAAGAATATATATTGGGAATCTATTATTTGCCTGTTTTAGTTTCTGGAGATAAATAGTGAAAACAGTATCTCTGACCAAATGGAACTTACATGTTGGTAGAATTATTCAGACAATTAGCAACTAAATAATTAAATATATAAAATTGTTTCAGGGTAAAGAGACAAGACTTATGGGCAGGACTACTTTGATGGGGTGATTATGAAAGAGATATTATCTAAACAAACATAAATAATTTAAGAAGAACAATGCCAATATCCAAGTAAGAAAAGTTCTAGGGAGTGAAAACAGGAAGAACATGGAGAAAGAGACTGCTGTACTTTAAGTATACTAAACTGACTTGAGATGTAGAAACAATGGAGAGAATCTGTTATGGGGTTAGGGAGTTAGGCAGAGGCTGTATCCCTAGTCATCTAGATCATGTTGGAGTTTATATTTCATTATAATGTGAGAGAAAGCAACTGAAGGTATAAAAGCATAAAATAATATGAAATCATATACATATTTATTTTTAATATCATTAAATCCTCATATGGATAATGAATTGTAGAAGGCAGCACTGGAGCCAGGGACACCAATCAAGAGGATGTTGGCATGTTTGTCCAGATGGCAACTAGAGGTACTTTCCTTCCAGTGCTTCTCTTCCTGATGAAAACTGGTTCACACTGTTAATAATCTCTATTCTTTTATAGAGTGAATTACATTTTTTTAAAAAATATCATCTCATTGAAGTTAATAGGACAGGCATTATTGTTTTATTTACAAATTTGGAAACCAAAATAAAAATATAAGTGCCTTATCCAATACTAATTATAATGTGAAGACTATGACATGAACATTCTCTTGCTTCCTAATCTTAAATATATATCTAACTATACCAACTCCTAGCGTACCAACAATAATTAACTTAAAATACCCTCAATCTAAACCCTATTAGTTTGGACTATTTAATATAATACATTTATCAACCTCTGTTTAAATAATGTCTTGTTAGTTATACTTAATATTGCACCTCTACATGTTTATTAAGGTACTAATGAAAGCAAAAAAAATTTATTATAAAGCAAATAAATTAGAGAGCCAATTGATTACAAAAATCTGAGTAGTATAGCCTCCATTTACAATAGAATTTAAAATTACAACTGGTGACTAACACTCCATGGTCAGAAAATGTAATTAGAAAATAAATATCATTCTCTGTTCTCCCCCGTTTCCCTAACCTCTGTTGCCTCTCTCTCTGACTTAGATAACCTAATGCAAACAAACCAAAAGAGAAACTGAGCACCTGCCTCTTTAATACATTTTCATTTTATTTCTTTTTATTTTTTCTACATATTTTGGTATATGTGACATTAAAATTTTATCATCATTAAAAATTTATGGTTACACAAACACACACACACACACACACACACACACACACACATTTTAATAGTTCTGAATGTAAAAAGTAAAAATTGCAGCCTTCTCTCCCAGCCTACTAAATCATACTGTCCAGAGGTAACAACTGTTAATATTTTCCTATGTAGATTTCTAGAAAGTGTTCCATTCATATTGTATTGGAATTTTGATCTTTTTTAGATAATACAGTGAACATCATTGTATATAAATATTTGTATTTATTGAATGTTCCCGAAGGAAAACTTTTTATAAGCTAATTGTGAGTCAGAATATTTTTGCATTTTGTATTTTATTAAATACTGAAAGTTTGTTATCCTTTTCCAAAGCACTTCCAAAAAGGAGAATGTATAGGTTGATTTTTATAAGATTACCAGATCTGTTGGCCATCTGTATGTCCTCTTTGGAGAAATGTCCATTCAGTGTCTCTGCTCATTTTTTTAATTGTGTTGTTTGAGAATGTGTGTGTGTGTGTGTGTGTGTGTGTGTGTTATTTGAGTGTCTTATGTATTTTGTACATTAATTCTTTATCAGATATATCAATGGTGAATATCTTCTTTGATACACTAGTTGTCTTTTTGTTTTGTTGATGGTTTCCTTTACTGTGCAAAACCTTTTTAGTTTGATATAGTCTCAAGACAAATAAAAAGATGCTCAACATCACTAATCATCATGAAAATCCAAATTAAAACCTCAATAAGGTATCACCTCACACCTGTCAGAATGGCTATCATCAATAAATCAACAAACAAGTGTTGGTGAGGATGTGGAGAAAAAAAAACCCTCATGCACTCTTGGTGGAATTGTAAATTGGTGTAGCCAGCCATTATGGAAAATAGTTTAGAGGTTCCTCAAGAAATTAAAAATATAACTACCACATGACCCAGAAATTCCACTCTGGGTATTAATTCAAAGAAAATCAAAACATTAATTCAAAAACATATATGCACCCCTACATTCATTACAGCATTATTTACAATAACTAAAATATAGAAGTAACCTTAGTGTTCAGATGAATGGAAAAAGACATGGTACATATATACAATGAAATATTGCTCAGCCATAAAAAGATTAAAATCCTTCTATTTTCTGCAACATGGCTAGACCTAGATGATATTGTGCAAAACAGAGTAAGTCAGGCAGAGGACGATAAATGCCAATGATTTCACTTATGTGCAGGATCTAAAAACAAAAATGAACAAATAAAACAGAACCAAACTCATAGATACAGAGAACAAATTAGTAGTCACCAGATAGGAGGTTGGTTGTGGGGATGGATGATAAAGGGGAAAGGGATTAAAAATAGAAATTGCCAACTATTAAAATTTCCATGAAGATGTAAAGTCCAGCATAAAAAATATAGTCAATAATCAATAATATTATAATAACTATGTATATAGTGTCATATAAGAATTAGACTTGTTCCATAAAGTATATAAATGTCTAATAACCTCATTGTACACATAAAACTAATATAATGTTTTATATTCAAAGTAATTGGAAAATAAATAATTAAAAAAACGATTACCAGATTGGTGGATAAAAGATAACAAAGATAACAAAGCCAAGGTGAAAAAGACGAATGCTTAAAAGTTTTAAATGTAACTAGAATGAGACGTTTAAATGGCACTATATACATTACCTTCATTTGCGTCTCTTTACCTGACTTTCTATGTTTAGCAATAATTTTGTTTTCCTGTGAAATCATTTTTCAAACATTTTTTTTCAGTTTTCCATTCATTTTATTTCCTTTTTACTCCTTGATTTGTGAATACTTTTTTAAATTAATAAAATAAAAATTTGTTCTACTGTACATGTTGCCTGCAAGGAAGATAAATAACAGTTCCTTCATCATTTACCTCTGTTGAGCCATTAAGGAATCTAGATATCTAATAAAATTAGGAAGGGAACTTGAAGTGACACTTTATTTTAGAGTGAGAAATTTGCAAAAGTAAATTCCTCTTGGAAGGAACAATATTAGGAAAATATCTTATATCATTTTGGCCAATGCACACTTTTTGATTCACCGGATAAATGAAATGTTATAGAGCCTTGTCTATCAGGATTGTACTTAATGATATCATCTGGAACTGGAAATTAATCTAAGAGCTCTGTACCTCATCCTGCTTCCAGGCTATGGAACTGAATGAGGAATTTCAAAATAACCAACAAGATGAATCCAGTACATACACATGAAATACAGATAGATACTCTATTGTATTGTATCTGCATATATCTTTTTTAATTCTATAAAGAGGCAAGAGAAAACACCCAAACTTGAGTTCTCTTGGAAAAATAAAACAAAACCCTTAAGACATTCTGCTGGTCTTTCAGAAAATCATTCATTGAAATAAGTTTTAGTAAAATAGCTTGGTACCCTCGATAAAATAAAAGAAATGTAGTTACTGTAAAATTAAAGGTAAAAGTCATCTATTTTTTTCACAAAATTGTTTTCAGTGCCTACAGCATATCCAAAACTCTACTTTTATTGGTGAACATCTGACAACAATAATGATTAAGAGCAGACAGGTAGCCTGCTTTCAAGGGCTTTACTTAACAAGAATAAAAATGACAAATTTTTCATAAAAGTAAATACTGAATTAAAACTAATTGGATAATGGTACTATGAGTGTATGAATATAATAGAAGAAATATTTTCTTGATAAAGCAAAAATTGGGTTAGAAAAGCGTATGAACTAATCATGGGAATTTAACTAGGTAAAGTTTCAGAGAAATGCACATGAAAAGACAATTTGCAATATTTGTATGAAGTGTTTGAGGAACTAAAAGAAGACTAATAAGATGAGTGTAGACAGTTGAGATTCATTTGGAGAAGGCATTATGTCAGATGACTGTGAAGAAATAGTTAAGACTAGACAATGCCAGATATTAAAGAACATAGTAATAATTTTATTATTCCAAGGATACTTTTGCCCATAGAATAATAATTAAAATCATAACTTAGTTCTTTAAACAAAGGAAATTCATGCTGAGATTTTAAGTACAAGACAGACATACTGAGATTTATTTTTGAAAATAATCAATGCACAATAAGAAAAACAGGTGGGAGAAGAGGGGTGGATGGTGGATGACAGTGGAAGCAAGCAGAATAGTCAAGAAGTCGTTTCAAGAACTATCATGAGGATGCTAGCAGTAAAGCTTAAGAAAAATAGAAAGAATTAGATATATTAAGGATGTCAAACCAATAAGAGTTTATGGTGTATTCGATTTTTGTTAAAAGAGGGTAGAGTATCTGTTATGAATCAGAGATTACTGGCTTAAAAATGAATGAATGTTGTTACCAATTACTGATAGAGGAAACAGTAGAAAAGAATACTAGACTAAATTTTATTTTAATCCAGAAAAGCCTTTAGTCTGTAATAGGACATAGTGATTCTGAGCTCTCTGTAAGACATTCAAGAGCAAATGTCAGGCAGACACTTAGATATACTGTTTCGGAGCTCAGAAGTAATTTATAGGTGAGAAGTATAAATTTACATATCATCAACATATAAAAGATGATTAAAACTGTAAAATAGATGAGATAATCTAGAAAAATAAATTGAAAGGAAAAGTAAAAGAATATGAGATTAGGTACTGAGAATGCCCAAAATAAAATGACTGAGCAGAGGAAAACAGTGAAAGAAAGTGTTTGTAGAAAGACAATAGAAAGTCTATGAGAGTATGCAGTCATGAAATCTAAAAGGAAGAGTTTTCAAAAGTAAAACTTTGTTTATGAAATCGATTGCTACTTTTTAATGTTTTTTAACATTAACATAGTAAACTTAAAAATAGCCTTTGAATTAAACAACATAGAGATAATTGAATAGTTTTACAAGAGTTACTCTGAGGGATGATGAGGAAATAAACCCAATTAGAGTAAACTGAGTAGTAAATGAGGGCTACAGAGAGTTACAGAACAGAAAGATTGAGCTTAGAAATAAAAATTTTAAAGAGATTAATAGGAGAGAAAATGAGGCAAAGTCTAATTAAAGGTTAGGGAAAAAAGGTTGTGTGTGTGTGTGTGTGTGTGTGTGTGTGTGTGTGTGTGTGTGTGTCCATGTACATGTGTGTGTGAAATGTGCATGTATTTAATTTTTTTTGTTATTTTCAAAAATATTTTAGATTTTGAAAAGCAATAGAAAGGATTTAATTGATGAAAGACAAATATAAAAGAGAGGTGGGGGGAAGAAAAAGAGAATGAGTGTGTGAGAGAGAAAGATTGAAAGAAAAGATGATAATATAAGTTTTCCAAGAAAAAAAAAAAAGCCAGAATAAGATAAATTCTAAAAGCACACATGGCTGGGTTTTGGGGCTTACCCCAGCTTTAATATATAGAGGCAAATGGTTTAAAAAATTATTTGGGGAGTAAAGAATTTTGTTATAGGGTAAAATACTTCATTTTGTCATCTTAGTGCTGTCAGATTACAATAAACTCCAGTGTATGAATCTGCGATTCTGGGAATGAGTAACTGAAATGAAGATTAGTTTGGTGAAGGAGAATGAATCGATAGAAAAGCTCTTGTATTGAATGAGTTGTCCACATAGGTGATAAAATCAGTCACTGTGGTGGAGAGGAAGACAGGGAACCAAAATAATAATAATAATAATAATAATAATAATAATACAAGTAATAGGAATTTCTAGTCAAGATGGCAAAATAATTAAACTCTGTACTCACCTCCTATCATAGCCATATAAAAATTACAACTACACGACAGAACAGCCATTATTGAGAATTGCCTGAAATTTAGCCAAACAGAAGTCTTAGAACTGAAAACACAGAAGAAGCTAGCTCAAGACTGGTAAGAAAGGCTGAGTGCCGGACTGGCTGGTCACAAACCATGTGTGGCAGTTAAGGATCTTGGCAATAATATCTTGTCTGCAGAGGTAGTTCCAGAGGAGTATGGGGTCCAGGTTCCACTCCAGGCTCCCCATCCCAGGGTTCCAGACCTGGGAAGAGAAGTCCCCACAACTTTTGACTGTGAAAAACAGCAGATATTGTAGCTGAGTGTGACAGAGGGCACTGGAATGATGGGCTTTCCTCCAAAAGGGCTCACACATGAACTTACTCTCCAACAGACTCATTTACTATAAGTTTCAGGGTGGGGCAGCAGCTTGAAAGGTGCCAGGGACATACGGGAAAGAATGATATTGTCTGGTTTTAGAGTGAGGGTTAGAGAGGCCAGCCTTCTCCCAAACAGAAGCGTAGGCAGGATCCATTGGTTTTGTTTGTTTGTTTGTTTGTTTTTTATGAACCCTCCCCTCTCCCAGCACACAGACTCAGGCAGCAACCCTGAGTCCTCATCAAAAATGGGCAGCCTGTCTTGGTGATTTTTTGAAACTCTGCCCCGACCCAAATTGTGGGCCCTCCCAAGGCACTTTTAGTGACTTTCTATACAAAAAGGCTGTTTTGGTTCATCCTGCAGACTTTCCTAAAACCTCTCAAGTTCGATAAAACCCAAACAGCAGCATCTGGCCTTGGTGTACCTGTACCTCTTGCTGAGTAGCCCCAAGCCAAAGACTACCAGCAGCTGGCAGGGCCTAGGTTCACAGCTTAGTCTCTTGAGGCACATCCAAGCATAGCATTAGTGGTGACCACCTGTGCATTGCTTAGTGTGGCTCATACTAGGTTGCCCTAGGCAGGGCACAGGCAGCAGCTGAACTAGACCTGTGGTGGGATCCCTCCCAGGAGAATCTGGGGCTTGCACACTGGGTGCCCAGGTTTAGACTGAGCTAGAGAAGCCCTGGGGCTGCATTCAAGAATGATATATCCAAAGGGCAGAATAGGAGACGTCAGAGCCCTGTTACCATGAATCCTGTTCCATATAGTCAGCCCCTACTCATTAGCCCCTCCACTGTAGTCATGGGCAGTTCTCATAACTAATCAGTTTTAATGTCAATTCCTCCCATCAACATGCAAAGAGAAACCAAGGTTTAGCTATGACAGTCGAGCACCTACATCCCGCCCAAGGAATACAGCTGGTGCACGAGCATCAGCTATCAAGGAGACTGTGTCACTGGGCCCCACATTCTGCAAAGACTGGGAGACATAGCAGCCTTACCTAATAAATAGAAACAAACACAGGGAGGCAGCCAAAATGGGGAGACAAAGAAATGTGTTCCACATGAAAGAACAGAAAAAGAATTCAAAAAAATGGAGACAAGCAACGTACCAGATGCAGAGTTCAAAACTCTGGATATAAGGATAGATGAACTCAGTGATAACTTTAATAAAGAGATGAGAAACATAAAGATGGACATAGAAAATATAAAAATAAATCAGTCAGAAATGAAGTAAACAATAATTGAAATGAAGAATACACTACAGGGAATCAATAGTAGATTAAATGAAGCAGAATCAGTGATTAGAAGATTGAATCAGTGATTAGAAGATAAGATAACAGAAAACAATCAGAACAACAGCAATAAGAATAAGGAATCCAAAAAATGAAGATAATTTCAGGGGCCTCTGGGACAACATCAAACATGCCAATATTTGCATCAAGGGGTACTAGAAGAAGAAGAGTTATACCAAGTAATTGAAAACCTATTTCAAAAAACAATGATGAAAAAGTTTCCTAACTTGGAGAAAGAAATAGACATACAAGCTCAGGAAGCATGGCAAGTCCCCAAAAAATAAACCCAAAAGGGCCCACACCAAGACACTTCATAATTAAATTCCCAAAGTTTGAAGACAAGGAGAATATTCAAAGCAGAAAGACAAAAACAGTTACCTAAAAGGAAGTACCCATAAGACTGGCAGCTGATTTCTCAGCAGGAAATTTGCAGGCCAGATGGGATTGGACAAAATATTCAAAGTGATAAAGTGCAAGGACCTACAACCAAGATTACTCTAGCCAGCAAAACTATCATTTATAATTGAAAGACAGATAAAGAGCTTCTTGGATAAGAAAAGCTAAAGGAGTTCATCATCACCAAGCCAGTGTTACAAGAAATGTTAGAGGCAGTTCTTTAAAAAGAAGAAGAAAAAAAGACAAAAAAAAAAAAAACATAAATAATAAGATGATAATAACTCCATATCTATCAGAAATTCATTTTAAGTGGATTCAATTCTTCAATCAAACGATGGGGTGGCTAAATAATTAAGAAAATTAGAGCCTTACATACACTGCCTATGATCTAAAATTCACTTCAGATCAAAAGATGTAAACAGACTGAAAGTAAAGGGATGGAAAAGATATTTCATGGAAATAGAAACAAGCAAACAAACAAAAAGCTGGGGTAACAATACTTATACCAGACAAAATAGACTTTAAAACAAAGGCTATAACAAGAGACAAAGGAGGACCCAGTAATACCACTTCAGGGTATTTATCCAAAGAAACCCATATGCTACTTAGAAGGTTCGGAGGATGCTGTGAAAAAAGGGGAAAAGATTAGGAAGTACAAATTGGTAGATACAAAGTAGTCATGGATATGTAAAGTATAGCATAAGGAATATAGTCAATAATATTATAATAACTATGTACACTGTCATATGGGTACAAAATTTATCAAGGTGATCACTTTGCAAGTTACATAAATGTCTAAGCACTATGTTGTACACCTGAAGCTAATGTAATATTGTATATCAACTTTAAGTGAAAAATAAAATTATTTTAATGACTACAGTTGATAGAAAAATGGAGTGAATAGCAGAGCTATAAAAAACATAAAAGAACATAATTTATAAATAAGTGGACTATAATCAACAAAGTGAAATGTAAAGAGACACCACTTCTAATTCCTATATCTAAAAACAATATCTGAGGGAATAAATATTAATCTTGAGAGTAGATTCTAGATCAGTGTACACCAAACCAAATTAGTGAACACTTTTCATGGTAGAGGATGAAAATAAGGTGGTTTTGCTGGTTACGGAGTGCCAGTAGTAGAAGGTACTAAAACGTCTGGAGCTTTATGAGGAGAAAAGTTACCTACAGTAGCAGTAATGGAATATATGACATTGTATGAAATGCTGAAATAGAATAGGCTAGATTGCTGGATGTGGAGAAGAGCTCAAAAAGTGTGTGTGTGTGTGTGTGTGTGTGCTTGTGAGCGCATGCGTACATGTCTGTGTGTGTTCATATGTGCTAACTGTTGAAAATTTCATGAAATACAGGTGAACTTTGTCTCATGAAAAGGAGACTGATATTATGCCTAATGGACAGAGAAGCTCTCTTCTTTGGCAGGGTGATAGTAGATTCAGAAATGACTAACTCTAAAAAAGAAAAACCAGTGCCAAAAAAAAAAAAAAAAAGAGTATACAGATAGAAGTAAAGGCACTAGTCTGAGACAAAAACAAAGCTGGGAAACAAAAGTTGAGGGATCTACTGCTAGAGTTATGGAGGGAAGAGTAGAATATTTAAATATAAAAAAAAAATCATGTCAAAATCTTTGTCAAAATTAAAGAAGATTTTTTCTTAGATACAAATTTTTTAAATATTGAAAAATAAACCAGTTCAAAAAAGTACAAGGAAGACTTTCACATTATTATGTTTAGTTCTCAAAGACCAATGCTATTTTAGAAAACTCAAATGATTATAATTTTTCAAGTAGTAGGAACTGTATGATTTTACCTTTTTTAAATTTAGATATAATTGACATATTAACTCAGGAAGAAAACGTATAAAAGTATTAACAAAGATATCACAAGAAGTGAAAATGATAATTTTTAGATGTCTTATTTATATATTTGAATATTTTCTTAATATTCTGCAAACAGAAAAAATAGCTCTTATAATTAAAAAAAGATATTATATGTATATGTATATGTCCGTGTGTGCATATACGTGTGTGTATTTGTGTGTGGGAGAGAAAGGGAGAGGAGATTAATTTTATATAATTTTATCTAACATAAATTTCCCGAATCTTTAACAAAATGATAATCTATGTAATGTCAAAATAAGTAATTTAAAGAGATACAACATGGTGCACATAGTTGCCAGCACCCTCTCTGACCAGTGGAGCCCACTGAAAAGATATAGTAATAGACATTGTATCAATTTTTATATCTTTTCTATGAAGGGGACACTTACAACCAAATTCATTCATTAGTGCTTGTTATCACAACTGCTGACCTCTGTCCACCTGGACTCTGGTTCTTCCTAATTAAGCAGATCACTCATGGCTTGTCCCCCAAAACAGATCATTTCTTTTAAATATGTGTCCTCTGTAGATGCTGAAAAAAAAAAGAATAAAAGAAAAGAAAAAGATATCACAGACATTGCACTACTTCAAGTGAATTAATATGTAAACTTTGGAAAGCTGTCTACAAATGCTAAGTGATTAAAGCAAGTTGCTAAAGTCTATATATTTGTCTGTGTGTGTGCAGTATACATATACATATACAGTATATATATATATTTAAAGTATACTATGCAGAGATACATGTCTACATACATATATATACAAATGCACACACACAGAAATACTAATATAAATGTGTGTGCAATCATGTGTTCAAAAATAATTCTATATATTTAAAAGCATTTGGAAAATTTGCATAAATCTCATATGTAATCTCTGTGTAGGGCATTTGACACCCAAAATTAACTTGTATTTTAATTATTATATAAAATTTAACAATTAATTAAAATTTTCCACTGATAAAGTTAATATGAAAATCCAAGAAATGTGTCCAAATGCAAGTGTTTGAAGCATTTTTCAGGCTGGGGGTCATTTTTTAAAAGTTCAGTGGAAAGATTCTGAGTGAACTGCTGAAAAACAGCAGCAGCCTCTGTAAAATTACAATCTGGAGATTCCAGCTAAGGAGCCTCTACAGAGCCCAGCCAAATGCTGATGAGAATGTTCTGCTTCAAATACAGCCAAGTCTAGAGTGGAAAGCTAACTTGAGAATAAGAACAGTACCATTATGGGGAGAGCTTCATTATTCCCTGAATTTTTCTCCCTAATGATTTTGGAGAGCTAAGTCAAAAATATAAGCTAGCAATTAAAACGGAGAAGTAAACACAACCTTTTCACCAAATGTAAAGACAAAGCTTGGAATGAGCTATCTCTACATGCAAGAGGAAAAAATTTATTCTGATATGAAAAGCAAAGGGTCGATTAATGTATTGAGATGGATGCTTTAAAGTTTAAATTGAAACTGTGTTATTCCACTTCAAGCAATCACTTGGCTTCCTATTACCTAAGAACAAACAGAGAATGTAAATGTTCTCTCCAAGTTTATATCCAGTGGTAGCAAGAAAATTTACCCCACTGAGCAGCTTGAAAACATGTGGGAGACAAAAAATAAGTTGTGTTTTGATTATATTTAAATTAAAAGAAATTGTTCAAAGCGCCAGCTACATTTCCTTTTATGTTTTTTAAAATATTATACCAGAAAGAAGCATTACTTGTAACTAAAAGAGACATAAAAATTAGTGAAATATTAGCAGAGCATGTATTCTATATTAAGTGACATATTAGGCAAATGAAGCTCAATGACTGTGTCCAATTCTAAAATAATCATTGTAAAATATGGTAAGGCCTGTTAAAATATATTATACATTTTATATATACACATATATAATGTACATCAAATAAGTGATCTATTAAATGTATCATATAAGCTTATGTTATAAATCATCAATAAACTAAATAATGAAATTGTTGAATCTAAGTCTTGTCTTGGAAGGTAGAAAGCATCATAGAAGAGTTATTTGAACTGATTATTATTAAATGATCCATTGGCCCCAATTGGTAGATAAAAGTATTTCAGGTTGTCATGATATGCACAAAAGTACAAGAAATACCATGAATGTTCTGGAAAGAATATATATATTAAAGTAATTAGCTTATAAAGAGGAATTATGATATTGGTCTGCTTGGTTGAGAAAAGAGTATAGAGTCATTGATGTCATCCTGAAGAATGTAGATATAACCATATGACTAACGTGAAAGTCATATTGTATGATTAATTTAAGTTTAACTTAGAAAAACAAGGTTGGATTAAAAGTTCCTACTCAGTATATTTATTGCATTTTTTATTTACCTTTTCTTTATTTCTCATAGCACATGCAAAGTTATATACTAATTATCAGGATGCTTACTTTCTCAGTAGGCTGTTGGATTCCTGCTGCCAGAGGCTATCTTCCCTGCAAAAAGAACAGTAGGTATTGGAGGATGGAGGAAAACAGTAAACTGGAGTTCAAACATAATTTGGAAATAGAAGTGGGCCTATCCAGGAGAGATAGTGGACATTAGAGATTTTGGGTGAAGGAGTAATAAAGCAATATTTCTCAGAAATAATGGGAAAAATGAAGCAATAGTTGAAGCAATATTTCTCAGAAATAATGGGAAAAGTAAATAAATGGATCAAGAAGGAACTTCTGGAATCTACAAAATTTTGAAATGTTATAATTTAAAAAGAATTTTATTTTTAAGGGGTTACACATCTAAGTTGTTCATCATATTTTATAGAATAGTTTCTTATATTTTGCAGAATGATTATATCATTTGATAATTATCAGTGTGGCAAAGTTGCATAGAGTAAAAATACTATAAAGTTAAATTTTGCCAGTTTATATAATTCGCTTATATTATTTCTAATTGGGCCAGAAATAATGCAGAACAACTATTGTCTCTCTGGATTAAGCATTTGAGTGTGAAGATGAGCTCACTTGTATAGGGTCTTGTTTTTATCTCTCAGTTTAATGTGTGTACCATATATTTACAAACTATAAGATTCTGGCTAAAAGCTACTGTAGAGTTGGAAACAACTGGCACACCAGATGTACCTCAGTAGGTACAGTGTAACTTATTGAATGATTCACAACATTTTTTTGGTTTGATATTCACTTCCTGACTCTGTAGCTGAAATTAGGAGACATTGGACTGTGTGGGTATAACAAAGATAGCAAAAATGAAGAACGAAATTCTTTTTGGTTGGGTTGCTACACTTATCTTCTCCAAAGACAAAGGATAAAATTCACTGAACTGAGAGAGGATTCTTTGCAGCCATCTACAGTGCTTGCTAGGTGGAGAGGAGGCTGGCTATTCAACACAAGTGAGTACCAGCTGCCTGAGTTTGTTGATAGAGCAAGTTTAGCATACCCAAAGGTAGTATATAATCTAGTTTGTTCCTACATATAGCTATGAATACTGATGTTATTTCTCTTTCCAGCTCTTATTTGCCCCCTTAGTATTGCCATATATAATGCATAGATAGATGTCTATTTTTTAACATTTATTTTTTAAATGAGCTTGTTAATATGACCTTATAATTATGTACAGTCAAAAGAGACTGTGATGTTTCTCCACTTCCAAATAAAAGTCACATTACTCTCTAGGAAAATTCAATCCTAATTTCTTTTTTATATATAAATGCTTTAACCTCATTCTAAAATTATTTATTCTATCTTTACTCACAAAATAAAGAAAACTGACTATTGTATTCTACAGAATAAAGATGCTGTTAAAATAAAATCTATAAAATAAACAGCATTTTTACTTTTATCATCAAGCACTTGGATCAAAAATTTTAAATGATTATTTACTGTTCCATGAAAAGTACATGTTTTATTCTAAACAGAAATTTAGAGTTTTCTTGAATAGCTATAGAATTTCTCTCACATTCAAATTAAAGACTTACATTTACTTATTTTCCGTTATCTGAGAAAAATTTCCACAATTCCTAGCAAATTTACAGGAAAAAAATGTTTAAATAATAAAGTTTTGTCTGATGGTTAGCCCAAAATTAGATTAAAACTCAAGATTAGATATGAATGGGGGATGAAATTTCATATCAGCAGCTGGAGGAGATCCTATGTTGTATTCAAATTATAATTTCCAGAGGTGAAAATACAAGCTATAATAAACCTTTAAATGGGAGGAAGAAAAAAAATACTTGTACATATAGTTTTCTTATTTACTCAGAAATTTTAAAAAATAATAAATCTTAAGAAAATGTGAATGTAAAAAAAATCACTTGACTTTTCTAGTTTTCAGCATTGCTTAGTCAACAAATCTAGAAATTATGATTTAGCTCTCATTGTTAGTCTATTCAGAAACAGTAATGGATTAGTAAGGATTGGTTTATATGTTCTATATTTTCCACATGTTCATTCAATTTAGTTAAGAAAAATAAATATCAAGGGCTAATTGTGACAGATCTTTTAACATATTTATACTTTTACACATTTGGTGAAACTGTGGCAGTAATCTATGTAAGAGCACAGAATGGAGATGGCTGAAAGCCATCCTTTCCTTCTCGCCTGCTTTTGTGAATCTTTTCTAGATGTAAGGACTATGCAGGGTGGGGAGATTAAAAACAGACGACATTTTCTCTTGCACTGTTGACATTTTAAAAAACATATTCAAAAGTATCCTTAGTCAGAAAGATCTAGTCTAAAATTAAAGCACAAAATTCCACTTTCAAAGTGACTATACAAAGAATATAGGGTCTTGTTTTCTTTATATGTAAAATATCATTAAATATTGTGTATAACTTATTGCATTTTTAACTTTTATACTTTTTATAAAACCATCCTCTCAGAAAAGTTGTTTTTCCACAGTGAGATGCAGAGATAAGTGTTTGTTTTTTTTTTTAAACTATTTTAATATTACTAGTATAAGTATGATTTCCATTAATTTATATTGAGCACATTTTATCTACCAGGCATTATGCTACTTGGCAATGTTTACCAGCTAACACAAAATTTCTATCCTCAACAAGCTTATTATTAATGTTGAAGGGAGATAAGAATAAAAATTATTTTATTAAAATGAGATGAGTATTAATAGATTAGTCGATATTTTCATAGAGGAAGATGAAAATTTAAAAGATTACTGCACTTCTATATTTAATGAGCTGTTATTATTTTAGTGAATGTAGAAGGTAACATTCTAAGAATGACCCCCATGTTTTCCAGCCCTGTCTAGGCAAATTCTACATCTCAGTTATTCAAGCAAATGCTAATCTAGTTACTGCTTGAAAGAATTTTGTAGATATAATCAATGTCCCCAAACAGCTGACCTTAAAGTAGAGAAATTATCTGGTCAGACCTGACCTAATTACATGAGCTCTTTAAGGCCAGAGAGTTTTCTCCAGACGATCACAGAATAGGATGTCAAAGAACTGTACTCTGTCCAGAATAAGAGAATACAAACATTCATATTATGAACCACCTATGGGGATTACATGACAAGGAATTGAAAGTGGTATCTAGAAGCTGAGAGTGATCCCTGGCTTACAACTAATAGGAAAATAAAAATTGCAAACTTAAAACCACCAGGAAATTAATTCTTCCAACAACCAATAAGGTTTGAAGAGAACCACAAGTTGCAAATGATAACTACAGCCTCAGCCTTGATTTTAGCTTAATGACATTGCTGGAAGAGTTTCTCAAGAGAACTTAACCTCAGGCTATTTGACCTGCAAGCTAAACCTGGACTTCTCACCTGCTCCGGGGTTCTTGGAATGTATGATTTACCCACAAATCCCACATTTGGAACCATTTTCAAGGATGTAGCCTTGAGAAAAAAATGTACTACTGAGACCATCTGGACTAAATCTGTATATAAACCCAGTTAAGACTTTTTTATAAACTTTTAAGTTTCTGACAAGCAGGGGTAGATCTACTTGTTTACAGCAGCCCAAGACAAGTCTCATATATACATTTCCTTGCTTATTATATTTGTCACCTACCAATCTAGAGTGATCTGCCACCTACTTTGGTCTTTCCTTGTCCTCCACGTACAGAGGCCAGTTTCAGATTTCACCTTAAAAACTTTCCAGGTTTCAGACCAACAGACATGTAAACAGAAAATCTATTCACACTGTGCCTAGATTGCATTACCCACAGAAATTGTAAGGTAAATTTGCCCTGCCTTAAGGTCATGACATTGATTCAATTTCTTGTCTTTTTACCACATATTTCTCTCATAAATTTTCTAAATCTTTTGGAACAGAAAAATTACATGATCTAATTGATCAAAAAATGAATTAGTTAGCACTTTAGGCAGTAAAGTCTCAGTGGAGAAATTATAAATTTTGGTGTTAGAAAGATTAAAATTACAATAATTAAATTTACATGAGCTCAAGTTTTCTTATGTTAAAAAACTGCTGAAACTATTTCTCAGGATTTTTTAGATAAGTTAAATAACATCTAAAACTTTACCTGTCAATAAATATGAGAATCCTCAACAGATGAAATGAAAACATGCTTGGCTAAATCAAGGTATAAATTACCAAATCCTGTGGATTTTTCATCTTAAATATGACATCCATTCATTCCCTCTCATTGTTTTACCATCCTAATAGATAACTTATCAATTCATACCTGGAGTGCTACAGCTTCATATCTTATCTCTATTTCAGTCCACATTAAACATATTTGATCCTATAAAAAGCTATTAACTTGGATTCTAAATGTCCATGAACTCCTTTAATATAACAGGAAGTTAACTATATGTATAAATGCATATAGTTATTTTTTATTTTTATGTTTATTAAGTTTATTGGAGTAACATTGTTAATAAAATTATATAATTTTCAGGCATACATTATAATTTAACATCTATATATTCTATTGTGTGTTTACCACCCAAAGTCCAATTTCCTTTAACTACCATATATTTGATCCACTTTACCCACTTTACCTTCTCCCTACCTGCTTATATTTGTCTCCTTTTATCTCATCTACCACCTGTCTCCTCTTGCCCATCCCTACCCTCTGGTCTATAGTTCATGTCCATGAGACTCTGTTTGTTTGTCATGTTCCTTTGTTGCTTTTAGGTTTATATCTCACATATAAGTGATATCATGTGATTTTCAACATTTTCTGTCTGGCTTATTTTGCTTAGCATCATTATCTTGAGTTCCAAACATGTCATTACAACTGGTTGTATTTCATCTCTTCTTATGGTACATATATTGTATATTGTATATTGCTTCCCTGTCCTGGACACTGTGAATAATGGTGTTATGAACATTGGTGTGCAAATATCTTTATGGATATGATTGTTTAAGTCTTTACAGTAAATACCCAATAGAGGGATTGCTGGATTATATGGTAAATCAATCCTTAGTTTTTTGAGGAACCTGCATACTGTTTTCCATAGTGGCTGTACTAATTTGCAGTCCCATCAGCAGAGTATGAGGATTTCTTTTTGTCCACAACTTCTCCAACATTTGTTATTACTTGTCCTGTTGATTATAGCTATTCTAACATGTGTGAGATGGTATCTCATTGTGGTTTTGATTTGCATTTCTCTAATAGTTAGCGATATTGAACATATTTTCTTAAGTTTGTTAGCCATTTGAATGTCCTCTGGGAAGAAATGTCTGTTCAGATCTGCTGATCATTCTTTGATTGGATTATTTGATTTTTTGTTGTTATTGAGTCATATAAGTTTTTCTTTATATATATATATATATATATATATATATATATATATATATAATTTTTTTTTGGATATTAGGCCCTTATAAGAGGTGTTGCTTGCAAATATATTTTCCCATTGAGATGGTTGTCTCTTTACCTTGTTAACTGTTTCTTTTGTTGAGCAAAAGCTTTTTAGTTTTATGTAGTCCCATTCATTTATTTTTGTTTTTACTGCCCTTGCCTTTGAGGTCAAATTCATAAAATCCTTTTGAAGTCCAAGGTCCTTAAGTTTTGCTCCTGTTTTTGTCTATGCATTTCATTGTTTCAGGTCTTCTATTCAGGTCCTTAATCCAGTTTGAGTTAATTTCAGTATGTTGTGATAGACAACAGTCTAGTTTCATTTTTTTGCAGGTGGCTTTCCAGTTTTCCCAGCATCATTTATTGAAGAGGCTTTCCTTTCTCCACTGCATAGTTTTTGCTTTTGGTCAAAAATTATTTGCCCATATAAATATGGGTTTACTTCTGGACTCTCGATTCTGTTCCACTGGTCTGAGTGTCTGTTTTGCTCCAATACTATGCTGTTTTGATTACTGTCACTTTTAATATAATTTGAAGTCAGGCAGAGTGATGCCTCTAGCCTAGTTCTTTTTTCTCAGAATGTGTTTGGCAATTTGGGGTGTTTTGTGCTTCCATATGAATCTGATGATTCTTTGCTCTATTTCTTTAAAAAATTTCAATGGGTTTTGATGGGGATTGCATCAAATCTGTACAATGCTTTAGGTAATATGGTCATTTTAACTATGTTGATTTTTCCAATCTAATAATATGAAATATCTTTCCATTTCTTTGTATTTGCTTCGATTTCTTTTAATACAGTCTTGTAGTGTTAATTATATAGGTTCTTCACATGTTCCATTAAATTTATTCCTAGGTGTTTATTCTTTTTGCTGCAATTGCTAAAGGAATTTTTTTTTCACTTCCTTATCTGACACTTGGTTATTAGAGTATAGGAACACTATAAATTTTTCTATGTTGATTTTGTAACAAGAAACTTTACTGTATTTGTTTATTCTTTCTAGTAATGTTCTTGTGAAGTCTTTAGGGTTTTCTATGTAGAAAATCATGTCATCCACAAACAGTTTGAATTCTTCATTTTCTATTTGGATGCCTTTTATATCTGATTGTACTCACTAGCACCTCCAATGTTATATTGGATAACAGTGGCAAGTAAACAGCCTTGTCTTGTTCCTGATCTTAGAGGGAAGGTTTTTAGTTTTTCATCATTAAGTATAATGTTGGCTGAGGGTTTGTCATAGATGGCCTTTGTTAAGTTAAGCTACTTTCCTTTTATACTGATTTTGTGAAGTGTTTTGAACATCAATAGATGCTGTATCTTGTCAAAGGTTTTTTCTGCTTCTATTGATATAATCATATGATTCTTATTTTTTAAATTGTTTATGTGGTGTAGCACATTAATCTATTTGCATATGTTGAACCATCCCTGTAGCCCTGGGATGAAGACCACTTGATTGTGGTGTATACTCTTTAATATGTTGCTGTATTCTGTTTGCTAGTATCTTATTTAGGATTTTTGTATCTGTGCTCATTAGAGATATTGATTTGTAGTTTTCTTTTCTGCGTTATCTTTACCAGGTTTCAGTATCATAGCAATATTAGCCTCATAGAATGAGTTGGGAAGTGTTGACATCTCTTCAATTATTGGAAGAGTTTGAGGAGAATAGATATTAAATTTTCTTTGAATGTTTGGTAGAATTCACTGGTAAAGTCATTTGGTCCTGGATTTTTACTTTTTGGTAGGTTTTTGATGATTATTTCAATTTCCATACTGCTGATATGTCTATTTAGATTTTCCAGTTCTTCTTCATTCAGCCTAGGAAGGTCATATTTTTCCAAGTACTGGTCCATTTCTTTTAAGTTATTATATTTGGTGTTATATACTTTTTCATAGCATTCTTGTATGTTCCTTTGTATTTCTGTGATATCGGTCGTAATTTCCACCCTTTCATCCCTGATTTTATTTACTTGTGTCCTTCCTCTTTTTTCTTTAGTGAACCTAGTCAGGGCTTTGTCAATTTTATTAACCTTCTCAATAAAACCATCTTTTTGTGCAGATCCTTCAAAGAAAGGTCTAGAGGCTCAGTTGCCTTCCATCTCACCCAGGCGGCCAGAATCCTCTCTAGTTTCTACAGTCAGAGTTATTTGGATCTCCTTTTCCTGGGCTGGGACCCTGGGCTAGGGAGCCCTCAGGAAAGGCCAGTACCCCTCTCTCCATCAGGGGAGCTTCTGCAGCCTTGCTCTCCCTCCCAGTGTTCCTCCAACACCCATGAGTGTGGGTCCAGCCAGATTCAGAACTTTGCCCCTCCTACCAGCTTAGATGTGGCTCCTTCATATTATCAGATGTAGGTGTTATGATCAAAAGGGCTTCAGCTGATTTTCAACATTGATGATTTTATAATTTGGTTGTAAATTCAGTGGGGTCCTGGGAGGAGACAAACCCTGCTGTTACTTAGTCTGCCATCTTCTTCCCCAGTGTGCATATAGTTATTTTTGAAGAGAAATATTCCTTAGCCTTCAATAAAAATCTCAAAATTTTAAATGAATCCTTATCTAATAAATTAATTTCTAAAATGCTATTCATCTTTCCATTTTTTTGATGTAATAATGGGTGATTCATTTATACAAACAGGTTAAGATTTTGATTTGGCTTCCTTTTTAGCTCTTTCAGGACTAATCATGATTTATATCATCTCAGGTCTCCTTTGCCTTCAGCTGGAACCAGGCATGGGTTCAGACTTAGTGCATATTACAATGTTTTGTGGATACTATAATCTGAAAAATTTATTTAATCTGCTTTTAAATTCTTCATGTAGAATGGTTTGACTGAGTACAACCTTATTTTTTATTTTTCATTTGTGAAGATCGTCTCTGAGCCAACATGTCTATATCCAATGGGAATAACTATTCTGCTTGCTTTCCAAATCAGAAGGCTGAAAATTCTAAAAGATAACTTTCATTATTAAAACATGGAGTATTCTCATTTTAGTTATTACCACATTCGAAAGATATTGTTTGATTCTCCATAATCCCTTGGCATTTTCCACTTTTGTTTATTAGTTTTAGAGTATATTCAAGATTATAGCCAGCTTTGTTTAAATTTAAAGGAGATCTTGCAAACCCAATAGAGCATAGCCATTTTAATTTAATAAAATCTTTCTCACAAATTTTACTATCCTTACCAATACTTTTTTTCTAGGCTGTTTTCACACAAATGTGTAAAATCTATACCTGTAAAGAAGTAGGTATAAGAACCATCTGAAATGACTTTGTAAATTATTTTGTAAAATAAAAACTCACAACCATACCAACATCAAGAACACATTTATCATTAAATATTTATTAGTAAATGAACACTACTTTGAAAGTAAGGGTCTAAAAATAAATTGAGATATAATTATTGCTTTTATATTAAATAAATATTAGTATACTTTACCTGTAATTCAGCAACATGTAAGAAATTTGAACTGTTAAAATGAAAAGATTATTGCGTCAGTATATTGAAAAACTTGCATTGACTAGGCAGAATTTGAATAAAAAATTAAATATTAACTATCACTTTTTATGGTCTTTTGAGCTCTGTAACTCATATTACTTTCTTTAATGTTTTAATGGCATTATGAGGAAACCATTTTAGATGATCTCAAAACATAAAAACATGTTCAAGAAACGTAAACCATATATCCAAAGTAGAAGATGCAGTTGGCCAACAAACATATAAGAGATGCTCAACATTACTAATCATCAGGTAAATGCAGATCAAAACCACAAATGAAATACCACCTTACAAGAGTCAGAATGACTATTACCAAAAAGTCAACAAATAACAAATGTTGGTAAGGATGAGGAGAAAAGAGAACCCTTGTGCACTATTGGTGGACTGCAAATTGATACCGCCACTATGGAAAACAGTATAGAGATGCCTCAAGAAACTCAAAATAGACCTATCATATGACCTAGCAATTCCACTTCTGGTGAAGGGAAATGTTGTCAATAACATTGTGATAAGTTTACACAGTGAGCAATGATGACTGGACTTAGTGTGGTCATCACATTGCAAACTACTTAAATGTTGAGTCAGTGCATTGTACACCTAAAACTAATATAACATTATAAACCAATATGCTTAAATTACAAATAAAAAAGGAAAAAGTAACATATACAATAGTAATTTCTAGAGTTTAAGTATGAACTTAAGTATGTCACTTGAAGTCTTTTTATTAACTTGTACTGAATATTAGATTCCTCTCTAGTTAAAGAATCACTTTTTACCCCCCAGAATTTATGTCTTTATTAACAAAAATAAAATGTACACACATTTCCTATTTATTTTCTTCACTTCATGTGCTTTGTTTCTTAGTTACTCCTATGGGAGTGGTGGGCATCAAGATCTGGCCCTTGAATCTTCTGTGCACCCTATTGTCAGTGCCTCTGGGCTTCTACCAGTTACACTTGATTTTGATATTTTGGTCTGACTGGTGCCAGATGAACTTTTTGGTTCTCCTTTTTACTATCTTGGGTTTCACCAAGGGGTCTGAGGGTAGCCAGGATGCCAAATAGAAGATGACTGCTGAGAATCACTTTTATTTCTATTGTATTACATTGAATAAATTATTGCCCAAGATGTACTATGTAGGCATAACCTTAAATAATATGTGTATATACAAACTATACACAAAAATATATGTAGAGTTAATTAATTAGCTCTATTTAATAAGAAAACTTTTCTAATATCTCCCTGAAAACCAAAGTAATTTATGAAATTTCAGTTCATCCCTGCCACTGTAAAGCATAAACATATGTGTATATACATTAAAAAAATAATTTTAAAGTTTTAAAAAGAAACTTTTTTGATGTTAGGGTACATATCATTAGAACCCCAAGAATAAGATTGCTTGACTGGTTCTGTATAACTACATGGCTTACTTGCTTCTCATTCTGTGTTTTCACTTTTGCATATGACCTTCTATTAACATGAGTATTTGAAGGGTAGTTCAATCAGTGTTTAAGTTATAGAAAATTTAGACAAATTTCTCTTTGTCAAATTTCAACTAGATACTCTTTTTCTGGCCTCCATTTCTGGTGATACTCTATCCTTGCCAATGTTTGGAGTTGCCTTAGCTGAAACCTGAACAACACTTGGGTATTTTTAACAACTTTTGCTTTATAATTGATCAATCTCATGTGTGCATCTTCTTGTCATAAGAGAGTTTGGGGTACAATAAATGTTGAGAAAGCTAATTGTTGCCCACCAAATATTAGGGTTTTCATCTTATAAAATATCACCTTGTAAAATGCTTAAGAAACTTATGAACAAAAATTAGTGTTTTCTGACATGGTTTCAAAGTTTACAGTTCCCTGGAAATATGTTTTTTTTTTTTTTAAATCTATCAAAGCTTGCAGAAAAATAAGCTATCTAAAACACTGCTGTATTGTCAGTGAATGTCTCCTGTTGAAAATATATCCTTGAAGTCATTGTTTGGAGAATCAATGTCAATTAAAAGTATTTCATCTGTTTATTTACCAAAAGAAAGAACATATGTACCACCATTGTTATTAAATTGTTAAGC
Organism: Cynopterus sphinx; assembly: GCA_030015415.1. Taxonomy (NCBI): domain Eukaryota; kingdom Metazoa; phylum Chordata; class Mammalia; order Chiroptera; family Pteropodidae; genus Cynopterus; species Cynopterus sphinx. The sequence goes on along the minus strand of CM057382.1, from coordinate 100,451,013 downwards.
TAAAAGAAAAAGAAAATGTAATGTCACTATTATTAGACACAAAGTGAGAGAGATAAAAAATTAGAGACTTGGCATTAAGTACCACAGATATTCTTCCTATTAAGTCTATCTTTCTAAGAATATTGTCTCTTATTTAAAAAAAGTGATTTGATGTTTTAATGATGTCATTTAGTTGTGGGTGGGAAAATGCAATGAAATAGAACACTGTATAAAAGACCTAGATACAAATTATAGTAGTCCTTCTTCAGTATTTCCTAACATCTTGAAATTTTTATCTAAAATAAAAGAGAAAAAAAATGTTCCATTTCCAAAAGGAGGCAGGGACCACTTAATATCACCTCAGTATAACTAGCACTAAATAATGAGTGCTATGTTAACAGACTAGAAGACATACATACAACACTAAAAATAGCATAGTTTCTTATCATAGCCTTAGACACATAAGGTGAAAGATTGGGCTATATGCCAATCTGTCAGATTGATATCAGTTTTAAAATATTTTTTGCATATAGCTTCAAGTAGTTTTCAACAAAGTTTTAGGTAGGATTATCACCAAAAACCTGGATTTATAAGAGAAAATGTCCTACCATTCTTAATTCTAGGTTGGAGGCTGGAATGTTGTAGAAAATTTTAAGGGCAAGATTCTCAAACATGACTTGGAATGAGATTAACTATGCACTTTAGTAATCAGGAAGATGACAAATCAACTGGGCGTTCAAACACTTCTTTCATATTCTTTCATTCATAGTCTTCTTCTCTTTGCTTTTGTAGAGATGGGTTTTGCAAATGGCATTTTTTTTGTAGTATGAAGTAGCCTTGGTTTTAGATTCAGTGAAATTTAGTAGAATTACAGACTCTATACTCAGTTTTTTTTTTCAATTTTTAAGAAAGGGAAAATAATCATGACCTCTTAAAGTAATGTTCAAATCTAATGTCTGTGAAGAATTTTTACAGGGTTGTATCAGTCAAGGTCCACATATGGAAAGAGAAACTTCTCTTAAATTTTTTGAAATTACTTGTCATACTGCAAATGAAAGAGCTGTTAAGTCAAACTGAAAATTATAGTAAAGTCTTAGCAACAACAGCAGTAACTAACTACACATTCTAAATGTATTATAAAGTGAGGAGGTGGTAGACACTGGCATCTAGGGAATGCCTGTGCTAAAGGCTGCTAGAACCACTTATATCTTATTTAGTCAGAGCTAGAGCCAAGTGGGGATATAGGAACTGCCAGAGAAAGGAGGAGACATACCTTGCCTTTTCCTTTAGTTCCCCCACTCTCTAATTTCTCACCACTGCTTCCTATTGGTTCAACTCAACTACAAGTCTGCTGCCACAGCAATGTGAAAAAAATGTAGTCAATATGGTCAGCAGCCTGTTATACAGAGCCCAGCACTGGACAAAGATTAAATTTGATAAAACAAAAACAAACAAACAAAAAATACCCAAAAAACTGGCTCATAATTTACATATGTGCTTTTTAAATAGTGTATATATGATACCTGTAATTCCTTAACCTAATGCCTTTCACTTCTGAAATATTTATGGAGTCTTATATTCTCCAAAAAGTATGTCTTTTGATAAATTAGTTCCATAAAATGTTAATAAATTTTTATGTTAAAAAATATATGTGTGTATATATATATTGCTCAAAGAAGTGAGTTTAACAAAGTTAAATAAGATTGTCTATTTCAGGAATTTCAGAACCACATTCTGAGTGTGACTCTTATAAAATGTAATTTATTATTTAGTCTCTCAAACTTATTTGACCATAGAATCCATTGTCTTTGTTAAAACATTTTGATAGGACTGGAATCTTTACCTATACTCCTACAAGCCCTATTAAATTTACATAATTTTCATCTTTTTTGCTTATGTTGTTACTCTTGGGATATGCCATAGCTGATAATGCAGAAAGGAAATACCAGGACCAGGAGCTAATTTTAAACCATGCTCTGATTCAAAATTATCAAAATATTCATTTATATTCAATTGTAGCAGTTGCAAAAACAATTGATGAACACACATAAATTGTTTCAGGAATCATCCTGCACCCCAGATTGTCAGATCCTCGTGTTGGCTATTTCTACAAAGGCAAATCCTAACATCTTATTTTCCCAATCTCATCTTTTTTCATTTCCAAGTACTGCTCCAGACTACTTTATCTTTATCTTTACCATTACCCAATAATTTCTCTTGACCCGTAATTTTGCCTATAGCACTCACCCTGTTGAAATGCTCTGACATTCCTTTGCACCTGCCACAAATCAACTACTGTTTCAATTCTCAATTCAAATATTTCATCTTTTGTAAAAGTCTGTCCAGAAGTCCCTCCTTGCAAAATAAATTGCTTTTTTCATTTAGTTATGGTTGTACTCGTTATATCTCCTTTATGCCACCTATCGCAATATATTAAAGTTAGCTAGGTACCTATCTCCTCTGATATGATATAAATTTTAAAGTTTCCAATTACATTTAATATTTGCCTATATCCTCAGTTTTTTGCATAATAACTGGACCTTGGTAGCCACTCAATGAATACTTATTAAAATGGCTTAAATTCTGGCCCATAAAAATATAAAATAACAAAGAATAACATAGTTTGGAAATTACTATTTGTTATATTGTCTGAGAAACCACCTGAATTATTTAATTCACATTGTATGTGAAGGCATAACCTTGATGTATACATCCTATTAAAATATTATTTCATGGGCAAACTCATTTAGCCCTCAATCTCTGCTAAGCAAATTTGTTATGCACCCCAATACTTCTAGTTTGGTATTTATCTAAGCACTTTCCCTCCTGTGCACAAATGGATAACCCTCTATTTACCCCAAAGACACATTCAAGCTTGAAAAGGGCTGTAGTAATCCAAAAAAGACAAGGGTATCCTATTCATTCCAGCAAACCATGACCATCAAAGAGAATGCCAAAGAACATTATTCATTAAAAAATGAATTAATGAAGCTTTCTGTAATTTTGCTGCAGATTTTTCTTTTACAAAAGACTAAAAGAATGCTTGATGCACTGGATCCAAAAGCAAAATTTTGGCAAATATTCAAATGAAAATTTGGCTATGCTGAGTGTTCAGGTGACAGTCGAATGTTTATATATTGTTTATCATTGTAAAAGTGAAGCACTCAGACAATCTAATTAGGTTATTAAAATTATTTGTTTGAGAGAGACAAGTTTTCCCTGAGAAGTTTCTATATGAAGCCACTTTCAAATGGCAGAGAAAGATGTACCAGGATCTTTTATGTAAAACAGAACACTAATGAAAAAATCAAAATACACAAAACAAACAAAATAAAAACACACACAAACACAGGGAGTTTATTAGGTCAAAATTATTAATAATTTCTGTCTAATTATTGAATTATTAGTTGAGATTGTTTCACCTTTGCGTATATATTATGTTTCAAATTTGTGACTCCCCCTTACCATTCATTAGTAGTTTGAACCATTCTTAAATTAACCATTCAACTTACTTATCATGTGCATCTTTCCTATGTCATCATCATTTGCCACTGTCAGTAATCCTCTCTACTACAAACATCTCTAGAAATGTTTGACAGAAAGTGGAAGCACAATTGTAAGTGATGAAGTAGACTGCTGCCTGAATATCAGAATGTGAGTTATGACAGATCTTTAGCAAACTAACACACTTTGTAGGTTTTGTTCAGAGATATTTCAAATTGTTTTTTCCTAAAATGCTCAGTTAAATAAACTTCAAATACAATGTTACCTTTAGTAAGATGGACCTCTAGTTCAATCACTTTTAATGAATGTCTTCTCAGCTGTTAATATTGCACAAATCATATTAATGGCAACAATGAAGCATTAATACTTTGCAGTTATTATAGCTGAGATTATTTCTTTTGTGTTCAGCATAGGCAACGTGTAAATGAGCACTTGTTCACCCAACCTTATTTAAAGAGTCAGCCATGACTTAGAAAAAAAGGATATATTGGGCTTAATATAATTTGGACAATAAAAACAAAATGACAATTAATGTATTTTTGGTTTCTTTTTTTTTTTTTCATCCTGTATGGAATGAAAAACATGGAAGTTTAAACAACAGTAATTATAGAGATTTTTAACCCACTTTAAAAAAAATATTAACTTGAAGTCGATCATCAAATAAAATTCTACAATATGGCCCAATCTATTTTTGCAGACTTGTCTCTATTAGAATCTGACACATTCCCTGTGCTTCAGCCAACATGCAGTACTTGCAATTTTCAGGACACAATATGCATTTAATCACAACTGCCATTCTGACTTTGCCATGTTCTCTACCTACAATATCCTCTTTGCTATGCACAAGCTAGTATTGTATAGCTTTATGTTTCAAGGCATTTCAAAATTTTTGTTTTTATTATCTAAAAAAATATATGTCCTCTATATCTCTTAAAAGTGTAAAATTATTGTACATTTATAGTGACCAGTAGTGCAGGAAGGCAAAAATATAAGAATTTTCATGTCTCAGAATCCCCAAGAAGAGAAGAAACTCCTAGATTAATGATAGATTTCAGCCCAGGTGGTCAAGGATCTTTGAGTTGTTGACTTATATATACTGAGTGCCTAGAATAGTGCCTGACACACAATAGGCTCTCAAATATTTGTGAAAGAAAGGCAGGAAGGCAGGAAGGCAGAAAGGGAGGAAGGGAAGGAGATAGAGGAGAAATCCTATTGCCTAATTTTATATGTATATATGTTGTATTTTATATCCTAGGAGGATTTATTACTCTTTACTCTTGATGGCATTTTCTAAAACATCTATTCTTTTTCCTTCCAAATTATGACCCTGCTTATCCTACATATAATGTAACTCACCATGCAGACATGTAAAGATTAAAGAGTTTAAGTAGAGTAAACTTGTTAGTTTAAAAAACAACAACCTAGAAAATATGTTCTTCAGAATAGAAAATTGCAAAATGTAATTTAATAATAAAATAGAATTTTATGTATAAAGAATTACATTGAATATACAAGACTACAGGAAGCACTGTGGATAAATCTCAAAATTATAACATTGAGTAAATACAGGAAAGTTGTAAATCTATTTATGTAACATATAATACCATATATACATATATATAATTTTTAAAAACCTACATAAAACAATAGAAGAGAAGTTTTAGATATATAAAGACACAAAAATATATGCCAGTTCAGGATAGTGGTTACTTTGGGTGTAAAGGGTCTTAGAGGGGGCAGAACATCAGACTCTATATATATACTAGATTTTACATTGAGAGAAATGTATACATATGTAGAGAAAAAAAGAATAATCTTAAGCATTTACAAAAAATTATTAATATCTATTTAATCTTTGTATGGGTTTATATTTATATATGTAAAATATCATTTTCTACTACTGTTTTTGTACTTCAACCTTAGTGACAAGGACAAACAAGTTTTATATACCACATAGTAGCTCGTTTATCTTTCTCATTTCCTTTGTTAGAGGAATGTTCAATAAATATTTAATAACCTCTATTATGTAAAAAATCAAATTATGTTGTTTATTCATAGTAGAAAGGTAAACACTGAGTGATTTAGGTAAAAAAAACACATAAAGATATCTTTATGGAAATCAGAAGTCTATTTTATAGATCCTTAACTATTTTCAGCAGTTTTTAAGTGAAAAGAATCTTAATAACCAGTCAAGACAAGCCATGCTAAAATGTAAGCAAAGAGTGTACACATTGATGGTGAAATAAAATATTTAAGTAGTTTGATTTAAAATTATTTTATCTCTATATGTCAAGAATATAACTATTGCCAAATGTCAACGTCATCTCTTTCTTACTGATAGAAATGTTGCTTATGTAATATAATTAACCTCTTAAATTATTTCTTAAAATATCTGACAACAGAGACAAAAATGTATCAAATTAAAAATTTTTGGTAAGATAAATTAGCATATGTTTATATGTTACATATATATGTCACATATATATGTCACATATATTAATATATATATTTTAAAAGGCTAAAGTTTTTTTGTAAAATAACATGTCTATGACTAGAAGATAGGTCTGGGTAATTCCAATATTAGCATCCTACTTAATCAGTCATCTTTATTTCATTTTGTTATTTCATAACTTTCAAATTTTAAAGTATAGGCAACTTGATAGAGCAGAGTTTTATTCTTTGAAAAAATATATTATATGGCGCAAGCTGTAATAGTCAATGTGACTATGAAAGAAACTAGGTGATTTGAGTTCAGAAAATGAGTGGTCTCATTCCTCATAAAGGAATATTCGATAAATAGATATTGGGCTTTATGTCCTCTTGTATTATGAGAGAATAATAAATATCTAAATTCTTTAGGTGATGTGACCTTTGTATATTGAAGAGTTGCATAACAATACTTTATTAAAACTCCAGTATCTGATTAAAGTCTATTTCTGTGTTCCTGAACTATCCAGGGAAAAAGAATATCCCACCAAATCTAATACTTTAATCATCCCAATTTTCACTCCATTTAATAGCAAAACCATCAAGAATTATATATTGAAAAAAGTTTATCAATTTTACAAATTATGATGAATATGTTTTTTATTATTTCTTCATAAAGTTACCTTAATATTTAAATTCTGAACTTATTTGCTTTCAGAATTCATTGATAGGTGATTCTCATCAACCATGCATTTTACCCAAATATGTTATTTAACCCCAGTTTCTTCATTTATGTGACAGGCTTAGTAATAAAATGTACCTCAAAAGATTTTTTTACAAGTAGAATGTATAGATGTTAAATTATAATGCACATCTGAAAATTATATAATTATATTAATTAAAAATTATATAATTATATTAAAGTTACCTTAATAATCTTAACTCAAGAAATTAAATCAAAAATAAATAAATAAAGTATTCCTGATTAAAAAAAATAAAAAACAAATGAGTACCTAGCAAATATTTGTGAGGTATTTAAAAAAGTGTCTGGCTCTTAGTCAAGTCTAAATTACTGACTGCTAAATTTAAAAGGTGATAGGGAGCAACAGTTATGTTATCAACTGCTCCAGCAAAAGTTGTTTACCATCTTAACTTTTTAGTAATATATCAGAGAGCTAAAACAGCAATATTTTCAAGGGTGCAAACAATGACCACTTTTCAAATTTGGTCATTATTCAGTAGTGATGAGAGACAAAAATTACAATCCTCTACTCCATATAACTGTATTAGACTGAAAAATTACCTTTGTAGCTTTCTGACAATAACATTTGAAGTTTTATTATTTAAATAAAAGGTTTCTTCATCTATTTTTCCTTTTAAATTTAAACATACCTAAGATTAGTATTGTGAACTATTTGTTCTTAATGTGAAAGAGTTTTCCTGATTTTTTTATATATAAAATATAAAAATATACTATCCATAAGACAAAGATTACAGAGAAAATAGAAATAATGGTGATAAAAAATTTGAAGTTGCAAAAAATATATATGCATTGTTTTATCAAAACTTTTTTTAATGCTTCAAAAACCGATGCTGGCAAATTGACAAGAGTAAGAAACAATTTTCTAAGGCCTGTGATCTATTGTTACATTTTCCTGGGAAAGGACCATGAAAAACACAGAGAAATGCTTGAGTAGGAGTCAATATGTGAAAAAAAAGTGCCAGACTGCTTTGCACCCATCACTGGACAAATTAGGCTGTTAGCATCAACAAGCTATATAACATATATTTCTACCCCATTAGAAAATCAACCTATATAATTTATTTTCTGTGTTTAACAACTTCACACAAAACTGAATTGTTCTAAAGAAAAGTTATGTTGGCAAATTGATGTATTAACTGATTGATTACGATGCAGAGAATACAAATTCTGGCAACTAAATAAATGTATTTCTTTGAGCAAATTAGAATTTCTTTCAGACTTAGTTTTCTAATACATAAAACAAAGGATTAGAATAAAATCTCAGAGTCTTTGTAAGTTTCGAAATTCCTCAATTCTATGAGTCATTTCCTTGTCATTTGCCTATTGGCTTTAGAGATGGTCTAAAGGGTCAGGCCTTTCATTCAAGAACAGGAGGTCACTATCATTGACATCAATAGAAATTGGCTGTGTCCTTTTAAATTTGCATTGCTCAAATATCATATCTTCTGAATTATTCCAAGAACAAAAGGAACTGTTTGATGTGAACAAGAGGGTAAATGCTAGTGCTATAATTTTTAGATGCCTGTCACAAAAATTGGAGACAGAGCTCATTGCAATCAGGGACGATTTCTGTAAAGGAATAATAAAGAGAAAAGTTGTCAATGCAAGTGGCTATGAATAAAGAAAGAATACAGAAGAAAGAATTATTATTTTGAATTCTGATATCTTTTTCTCTCCTGAAATTCTAGTTTATATTGACTGACTTTGTAGTTTACTTTGTTACATGTAGGCATAATAATGAAAGCTACAATGTCAAGGACTAAAGAGAAGTACACATAAAGACTGTCACATCATCATCATCATCAATTATATTGTTGAAAGCCTACAGGGTGAATGACACTATGCTATGAATAATGAGTTCTCTTCTCCTTACTTTAGCTTAGGATGTATTTCTCTGTCTCAGTGGGAAGAAAACTCTCAATCTATCTTTACTCCTGGGACTCTATCCCCTTAGATATGAGAAATATAGCTTGAAAGTGACCTACCATCTTGACAAGGGTAAGTACAAAAGAATGTTTTCTTCTTCTTACTGAGTGTCTTTTATTTTGTGATATATGATTTTTATCGCCCCCCTCATGTATTATAAATACAAAACTGTGACAAAAATAAAAATTATATAAGAAATTCTTCTCCTTTATATATGCAAATTCCTAACATGAATTGGCAAATTAAAAATTATAATTATTAAAACACAATCAAAGCAATAGTCAATGAGATAATAGACCAATTGCATAATTGGTGAAAGGTATGACTTTTTATATATAGGATTTTATATAAAGCAGGACAAATACAAAAAATTCATACCTAGATATATAATAGTAAAATCACAAGAAAAAAAGGTGAAATACATAGAGTTAGAAGTAAAAGATAGTCTATGAATAAAAATATTTAGACTGACATCTAACTTCTTGATGCCACATGAAAGCCAGAAATCAGTGGAATAAATATTTTTAATGTACTTGGGATAAAAATAACTATAAATCTTGAATTGTGTGCTGGTGAAGCTATATATTAAAAACTATAAATAAATACAATTTTAATTTTTTCATAAATAATAAAAGTTTGGATCTGTATTTACATCAACAAACTCATGAAAAGAAGGAATATATACCCTAAACATGCTTTAATGACACCAAAAAGATGATCTGGTATGAAAGAAAAAAATAGTAAGCAAAAAAAATGGTAAACTTCCTTTTCAGGGAATATAATTTTTTTTTAATCACACAGAAATAATAGAAATCTTTGACTTGTGAACTCAGATAGATTCAACAAAGTAGAGAATAACAGCAATAAACTAGGAAGAGGGTAAAGCATTTAGAGATAAAACCCTCTAAGTTTTTTGTATTCTAGAAAACATAATATTGACTGAAAGAGAACCTTTTTGCATGAGGTGTAAGTTGCTAGAAATAGCATCACTCCAAACTTAGCAATAAGAAAAAGACGTCTGAAGTCATGAGAGAGGGCTGAGATCACAAGGCAACCAAGTATTATGAAACTTAGGACCCTCCGATGAGTGGCCAGGGCCTGAGCCCTGACTGACCTATCTCAGTGTACAGGAGATACACATGCCTCAGCTAAAGTTGTGAAAAAGATTGGGTACAAGCAGGACACTGAAGAAGGATTCCCTTGGTAAGCCATTCTGAAGAAGAAATGGAGTCACTGATTCAAGTAAGGGATGAGCCCTTGCCCCAAACCATTGCCCCTATGGAAGAAAAGTTATCTGGTATTATAGAGGGACAGCAAAACTTATTGTCCCCAAGATAGAGGTGAAGACAGAAGACAACAAGATGACACCTTTAAAGTACAAGAGAAAATTAAAACTATCAGCAAAAATATCTTTCAAAAATGAAGGGGATGAAAATATTTTTTGAGACCAAAGAACCTGAGAGAATCCATTTCCCATAGATAAGCCCTACAATAAATCCTAAAGAAATGTCTTCAGGCAGAAGGAAAATATACCGGAGAAAAGTTTAGCTGTTCAAAAAAAAAAAAAAAAATTAAGATCTCTAGAAAAGATGAAAATAAAGAAAAAAATATTTTTAAAAATTATTTCTTATTTCAATTACTTTAAAATTAGTTTATAATCAAAAATATTAATAATATATTATGGTATTTATGACATCTGTAACTGTAAACTGTATGACAACAATGGAACAAAAGACGAGAGGGAGGGACTGGGAGTACAAGGTTGTAAGGTCCCTCTAGTAAGCATAAAGAATATTATTTGAAGGTAAGATGTAATTAATTAAAGATTTATAGTTTAAACCTTAGGGATTACAGGTATAAACAGTAATCCAAAAATGAAGACAAAAATGAAATAATATATTAATATTTATGTAGCTAATTCTGTCTTGGTATCCAGTAATATAAGTTCTCCAAATAATGTTCTCCAAGATTATCTTGGTTAATCTTTGATCTCCGCATTGCCACATAAATTTAAGAAAAACCCTGTCAATTTTCACCAAAATAATCTGTTAGAATATTGATCGGAGTTACATCACATATTCAGAAAACTTGAGCAGAATTGATATCTAGGCTTTTGATTGAGCAGTTACAGTATCTAGGCTTTCAATCAAAAAAACATGATATAGACCTTCATTTTGGGGGAGTTCACCTGGAAATTATCTCTATATTCTTTTGTATTTGTGTATGTAAACACATTGAAATTTTTGTAAGTTTTATTTTCAGTTAAATTTTTGTGATATTTTAAGATGTATATTTTTATGAATTTCAAATTCTATTTGTTTATAAAATATAATTTTTTTTTCTAGGAAACGTGCTAATTCACTTACTAGTTACAGTCATTAATCTGTATTCTCTTATGGGTTTTCTGCATACAAAAAGCATCTCAATTTTGATCACAATTTTTTCTTCTTTTCTAACATATATATACAATTTATTTATGTATGCTGCCTTATTATGTTTGTTGAAAATGATGATCAAAGGTTGAATATGTGTGATGATAGCAGAATCCAGATAGCAAAAAAGCCTGATTTCAGAGAAAAATCTTTCAACTCTTAATGTTTGTTGTGGCATTTGTTTTGCTTTTGTCATTGTTGTTATCTTTTACAGGATTAAGAAAGTTCTCTCCTATAACCAACTTTGCTATACCTTGATTTGTTGTATAATGTTAGTGCAATTTTATATTCTTGGAGTGGCAATATTTGTTTAGAAATTTAGCAACAATGTTTATGTAGATTAAATTATCTGTAGTTTTCTTTCTGTAATGTCTTTGGCAGTTTTGGTGATCAAAAATGTATGTAACTCAAAAAGTGAGTCTAGAATTAATCCTCTAAAAAGGAATCTGGCCAGGATAAGCAGAAAAAAAAAAAGAAATTTTACAAAGCAAAAATATATATTTTTTTAATCTAGGAACTTTATTTTCTTTAAAAAGAAAAAAAAACATGAAGTTATCTTATTACTGTTAAAATTTAATGTAATTAAGACAAATTTTACATACTTTATAATATTTAAACTGCATATTATAAACCAATTTATGCTAAGATACACATGGCAACATCTGGAAAATTTTGCTATAACTATGAAAATTTGAGAAGAAAATTGGACCACAGTGTATATTTTTGGCCAAATACTTAATGAGTCCTTGGGGCATACTTAATTTTTTAATGCCCTGATAAATTTGAGATGATTTAGACATCTAAAAGAAAATCATATACATTCTTGAGGTTCTCAGCTGCCCATCCTATTTATTCCATGTTTAATTATGAAAACAGCGATCTGATCTCTTCTTCCAAGGGAAAGCTATGCTTTTGACCTAAGTGCAGATTTTGAGGTGCAACAGCAGACATGCCATTCTAACCTCAAGGAAGAATATAAGTCTTCTTCCTTTTTGTCCACCTCCAAAGAAAGAATTTTCACTCTGATGAGGGCCTGAGGATTGTTTACTAGTTCTGAGTATAGGGTCCTTAGTAAAAGGAGCATGTGTCTGGCTTGGCTTTGGTGTTTATTTTATTTTTTATTTTATTTTTATTTTTTTGCAAAGGGATTGTGCTTTGGAATGTTTTATGAGTCCTCAACAGAATTGTCATGGGAAATATTATTTCAGTTTAGTTTTACATCACTGTTATTCTAAGGGTCAAAGATATCCTCATGGCTTAGTCACACAACAACCAAATTCACCAAGAATGAGGTTACATAGAAGTTTGGGGCCAACACTCCAATCAACAATAGTGACAAAAAACAAAACAAAACAATCAACACATTTAACTCAGAGCTAGAAATATACCTTAAGTGTCTAGAAAATTGGTTGGCAATATTTGAGATGCTTAAAACCTAGAAATATCACTCAAATATGTTTCTATCAAACACATAGCTAATAACTTTTATTTATTTAATTAAAAGGTACTGGACAGAATATTGAGTGCCACAAAAGTGGTAGAAATAAAATGATCCATGAAATTCAAGGAAGAGAGAACACAATAAGTAAAAAGAATTAAATATAAAAGTCTACTTAAGAATAAATCTGTTTATAGATATTGTGTTAGCTGCATTATGAATACATTCAAAGTCCTTGCATGAGAGAGACCATGTTTAAACAAAAAATAACTTTTAAAAGATATAGCTTCTTTTCATGAACACAGACACATCCATTTTCATTTATATTCATGTGTCCATTTGGACTGAGCTCAACTCTCTAGATGGGAAGAGGAAAATATGAGGAATAAGAGAGATACAGAGTCACTGCATGTACTAATGTTACAATTCGTATCAAGTGCTTTTAAATCTTGATCATATTAAGACTGGAGCTTTATACTGAAAACATACGTTTATTACTCCAGAGAATAATTACAACCTTTTTTTCCCTTGTATCTTTGAAGTTTAGAAAAGTAATGATAGAGAGGTTCATCTCCCAATCCCCAATGCAAAAAGTTATTTCCTTAATTCATAGGATATAATAATATTATTGCTTATATATTCTTCAAAATGGAGGTTCTTCTAAATAGTTTTGTATTTTCTATTAATTACATATGCCATAATACACAACAGAATACTTGCAAGCACTATGTACTCATGAAATATTTTTGAATTAGGAATTGACTAAATTAAATAGAATGAACTGAGACAAGAAATGACATATTATTTGTGGAAGACAATTCAATTTTTGTCTATTTTCAAATAACCGGGATAGCTTTGCTTTTTATTTTCTACTACTCTTTTTCTACTCTTAACTGACAATTCAATATCCTCATCACAGTCTGATTAAGAATTTTATTGCTAGTAAAAATGGATAAATATATTGAAATGCATTAATATTTATAGAAGTATGTACTTTCTCTTAATAATTATGTTCTTTTAATTCACCTTCATAGACTATGTTCATAGAATTTTTACTGATTTAATCAGCTTATCAAAAAGCAAATGGTCACTGAAAATGTCATTCTAGTCAGTTGCCTGATTAAATTGGTGACAGTTAATTCTGCTAAAATGAATATTCTACCATACAATCACTCATGGAATTACTTTTGAAGCTGTAAATTAACAAGCTTAAGGTCAAAAATAGTTACTAAATATAAGGATGAATGGCTCTCCCTATATGAATATAAAGTAATATTTTATTTACAATCAATCTGATAAGATGTTAATTAGTGTTGATTTATTTCTGAGCTGGTTGATATACAATAGAGTACAACTTAATTCAGTGCTCTTGTTTCTTGTAAGTTAACTGTCAAAGTATATTATTCCAAGAAATTTGATTGAAGTAATAAGTAATATCTAGAATTTTTAATTAAAATAAAAAGAAATTAAACATATCTATCAGAGGCAGTTACTCTGCCCTGGTTAAATCAGCATTGCAGGCACGGAAATCTGCACTTGTGTAGATTGATGGTTCTTTAGAGAAATGACTTAAGATGTCAAGAGAAATATTATAGAATGAAAGACTTCAAGGAAAATGTTCTTATGATTGCTCTCACATTGAGGTCCTTGCTCAGTTGAAGCAGCTTGTGAAGATTGCTAACATAAAAAAAAGTTACAGATAAGAATTCAGACAATCTAAAGAATTTGTCTTCAATACAACCATGTGAAAGGAAAAAGTCCGTGGTATGACTGGGTGAATAGAAAATAGCAGTTTCTGTGTAACATACCAGAACTTTCACAGTACTCCTCCAAGTGTTCTCACAACACAAATGATGATGGCTCTATCCCCAGGAAGAAGAGACAGTTATGGGATAAGGACCTGCTCTGTCTGTAACCAGGCATCCACTTTTCATCTACAACTCAAAGAGATAAGATAGCATTTACAGAATCTCCTGACCATTCTAGCTCTTTGTGAGAATGCAAAAAAAATCATTCCTTCTTCCAAACTACTAGAACCATTTCAACCAAGGGCAAATTTAAAATCTCTTAGCTCTAAAACTTCATTTTTGTTTGTATTGTTTTGTTTTAATGCTTTATATATCACTTTCTTTTTTGCCAATTATAAATGTCAAAAAAATGTATATCAGAAGTGGCAAATATTTTAGATAGTTTGGTTATTAGTACATCTTCTTAAGACAATTCTTTCTTGGCATGTGTTGTAAAGTATGTTTAATTTTTAGTAAGTCAGATGCTATATGTTAAAAAAATGAGTTTTTATGGGAAAATGTATTATTGATTCTTAAGAGCAAAGATTTATTTGCTTAGTACACAAATATTTATTGAACATAAACAACAAACCAATAATTACTCTAAATTAGAGAGATCTTGCTCCAAAAAGCTTATTGTTTTTGTACATTAAAATGGGAAAGCTGTGGTTGTAAGTTGAGCAAAACCAATATGATAAGATGAACACTAGCAAAGATCAAAAAACTCAGAATGATGAATATCAGTAACTAAAGACAAAAGAAAAGACTAAGAAAATATTTTTATAGAAGATGAAAAAATAAGAGATTCAAAAACAATGTGTTTTGTTGTACTAAACCTTAGGTACAGAAAATAAATATATTTTTGTTATTAAAGAGCAGTGAAAGATACCATAGAAGTAAAGCACAACATACTGTCATCATCATTTAGTGACAACCCAAAAATTAGAAGATAAAAATTATTTCAACTAGATAGATGATGGAAAACATACTCAAAGATTTATTATTAGAATATTTTGTTCAGCAACAGTTGTTCAGGAAAGCTGAAGATTTAAGCAGAGAGAATCATGAGGAAAGAATAGAAGTAAAAAAGTTAGTTTCTTTAGGTACCTACAATGGATTATTGAGTCTAAGAGGAAAGGCTGAAAATTAAATGGCAACAGTATCATAAAAACCATCTATGCTAAGGAGTTTCGCTTTGTCCTAAAGTTTTAAATAAATATTGACAGATTTTAAGCAGAATAGTTACATGATAAGATTTTCTTCTTATAAATGTCACTATGTCAAAATCATGAGATTTAAAAAAAAATAGGAGTCAGGGAAGCTGACTCTCTCTCAAGATATAAAATCATCAAATTCAGAACTAAAATTGTCATCATATGGAAACAATACCAGCCTGTGGAGTTGAGAAGAGAAAGCAAATCGAAAGATTTTGGGGATTTGTATAAAGCCTCTGACATGTCTCAGTATCTCAGAGCTCTACAGTTTTGAACAAAATTGTGAATCTTCTGCAAATAACTCTTCTCCTTTCAGAAACAAACTCTGGCTTGGTATTTGGCCCTGGCTGGGATCTAAAATTCTGCCAACTGTACTGTTCTTTATGAATTGAGTATTATCTGATCCAGAATTCCAGCAGCATTTCATGATCAAGTAGAAACAGTATGTACAAACGGTTATCATGTATGGTTCCAATATGCACAGATTATATTTGCTATAGGTTAGTTAAGTACTAGTGTCCCAAGAACACAGCTCAAAATCCAAGTATTAACTGAGTAATTTTATGAAATACAATCTTCTCTACCAGCTCTGCAATCCACAAATCGCTATGTAAGTAACATGTGCAACATGATCAGTGACCAATCGTGCCACTTTTTTCAAAGTCTGTTGATGATTGGTCACTGGACGTCTGTTATTTGGTTCACACACAGACAGAAAAGAAAGTAGTCATGTTATATCCTTGTATCCCACTGATAAATTTATGTGACTATTGATAAAAATTGGTAATTAAGAGAGGAAATTGTCCCCCTCAAATCAAAGTGCAACAAAGTCATGAAAACTCCATCACTGGAAATAATTTGAGTGGAATATAAATGAAGTTATAGAAGAAAGAGCTAATGTTGACACTGCTGTCATTGGAGAAACAAAATATGTGGAA
Source organism: Cynopterus sphinx (assembly GCA_030015415.1). NCBI lineage: Eukaryota > Metazoa > Chordata > Mammalia > Chiroptera > Pteropodidae > Cynopterus > Cynopterus sphinx. The sequence goes on along the minus strand of CM057382.1, from coordinate 100,434,605 downwards.
CTTAGCAAAGGTGAAGTTTGTGATATAAATGAGGAAATTGATGAAAAGGATAATGATTGTCCCTAGGGAAATTCCACAATAAAAAAATGTTCACAGATATTTTGTAACAATAAATTACAAAAGATAATATTTTGCAAGTTGATACAAACTCAAAATGAAGTATTATAATTCACCGAGGTATGGAAACCCATCATCACTCCCTACTATAAGTTCTAGGACATGAAGAAGAAGACAAGAACTGTTTAAACTGCTCTTGGTGAGATTTTTCAAAGAAACAAAGCACTTTAAATTTAATGTTTTGAATGTTTTAAATTACAGTGTATTGAATAAATATTAATTTTAACATTTTTACATTTTCAGTTGTTTATACATTTATAACGGACAATAAAACAAAATTAAAAAGTCACAAAATAATAATTTTTCAAAGTGACATAGCCACTAAAAATATAATTATTCTGTGACCTTGACATTTTTTATTTACATTTAAAATTTTTAATTAAAATTTTTAAATTAATTTAAAAATGTTTAGCTTGTAGTCATTTTTATACTTCTCTACTGCCATCCAAAGTTTGCTAATGACTCAGAGCCTTCAGGAGTGATGGCTTTGTCACTCCACCAGGTAAATAACTCCAATTAGGTGAAGTACTGGCTGCAGGCAGAAGCAGCATGAATAAGAAATAGAAGAATGAAGCAATAAAGAGTAACTACATCTTCATGGTAAGTTCAGAAATTTCTTATAGAGTTAATATTGGTTACTTTTTCAAGTTTAATTTACAAAATACTCAGAATTGTGACTGAACTCCAAGAGTGATTAACATTAATCAGAGCTGAATATGGAGGTGGGTAAACTTTGTGTCTATCATCTTTGGAAGAGGGAGATAGTATATTATATAAGTGATGGTAATATCATTTTAAATAGAAACATAATGTCTTATTGTTATTTCATGCAATCTTGAAAGAGAAGAAAGTGATGTGATTGAAAGAAGTAATATGAATAAATGTTGTGTAATTGTGGGTAATTATTGGGGTGGTTTGCCTTTTTACTCTCTGCTCTCAGATCCTAGTCATTCTATAAAATGATTTGCTTGGGATGGGGGTACAGAGGAGTATTTTTCTCCATAATGATCTAAGTGACTATATCTTCCTTTTATTCCCCTAACTTTTCTAAGCAATATAGACTCTGATTCCATAACTTCTCCCAACCACTTGACAAATGTTCTGTAACTCTAAGGGGCTGAGATACCACAAATTGCATTTTTTAAAGCTTTTTTTGTCAACCCATTTTCAGCTCTGCTCTGCCAATGAGAGGCATTAATAGAAGATCAGGAGATGTTAAAAACAGGAGAGAAGTGATTCTCTTTTTGTAGTTCTGAGTTCTGGAGCAGATTGTGACATCTGTGGTATAGACTCCTAAGTTTCCATCAAGAGGGTTCAGCCCCTGTGGTGGAATGAGAACTGACTTGGAGCAAGGGTTCCAACCATCTGCACTAGTTTCCTGGACTCGGAAAATCCATTTTTCTTTGTGTTCTTGCATTATTAATCCAAGTGATGTTGTTTTCCTTTCATTTCTCCCTCAACATTTTAGAACAATTTCTATTTTAAATTTTCTCTACTAAAAGATTTACAGTTATTCTATCTTCCTGATAAAATAGGTGCGGCGATTTCTTGAATATAGGGCTCTGGGGATAGGAAAGAATTAATGATCACAACAACTTGGTGAAGAGAAAATTTATAAGTGGTCATGGTGTGTAATCAATACAGTCATGTCTTGCTTAATGATAGAGATATGTTCTGAAAAATGCATTGTTAGGCATTGTCATCGTTGTGTGAATATCAGAGTGCACTTACATAAATCTAAATGGTATAGCCTAATACACCCCTAGGCTGTATGGTTTAGCCGGTCAATCCTAGGCTACAAACCTGTACAGCATGTTATTGTACTGAATACTATAGGCAATTGTGTAAGTATTTGTATATCTAAACATAACATCAAAAATGTACAGTAAAAATATTGTAGAAAAGATTTTTAAAGATGACACATCTATATAGGGTACTTACCATAAACAGAGCTTTCAGGACTGGAAGTTGCTCTGGTGAGTCAGTGAATGGGTGGTGAGTGAATATGTAATAGGTCATTATAGTACACCATTGTACACTTAGGTCACACTAAGTTTATTTAAAAACATTTTTTTTGTCAATAATGAATTAACCTTATCCTACGTAACATTCTTACTTTATAAACTTTGTTAGTTTTTAAGTTTTCAATGCTTTTGTAATAACACAGTTTAAAACACAAACACATTGTACAGCTATATAAAAATATTTTTTCCTTATATTCTTATTCTGTAAGGATGTTTATATTTTCATTTTTTTTTACTCTTTAAAATATTTTTGTTAAAAACTAAGATAGAATCACATATATTAGCTTAGGCTTATACAGGGTTGTCCACAGCCACATCTTGTTTCACTGGAAGGTCTTCAGTGGCAGTAACGTTCATGGATCTGTCATATCCTATATCAACCTTTTTATTAGAAGAAGGAATAACAGGTATGCCTTCTTCTAGAATACCTTCTAAGGGACCTGCCTGAGGCCCTTCTTGAGGACATTTTACTCTTTTCAGAAATATGTCCACAGTGGCTTTCTTGTTTTCTTTTTTTCTAATGTAAATTCTCTTATAAGCAAATAATGCACCATGAACATTCCTCTCTATTAATGAAAACTTTTTGATGTTGGAGTCTATTTTTTAAAAACTTTTTAAGAAACTTGTCGAGGTCTGAAAAACTTCTACCAAACCCTTCACTGTGAATTTTCTTAGGCATTCTTTACTACTGCTTCAGTCTCCTTTTCTCTTGCATTCATTTCAGCTTTGCATTCCTGTTCCAGTTCCAACAACTCCTAGTTACTTCCTCAAGAACCATTTCTATGAGCTCCTCAATGTCATCCTCATCCATATCCAACTTAAAGTTGTTTGCCACCTCAACCGCAGTCTTGTTGATTTTTGCTACTTTCTCATTCTTGACAAATTCTTTGAAGTCCTAGACAAACCTCCAGATGCCATTCATACACTCTTTAGTGACATCATCCCAAGCCCAAGCAACATTCTTGATGCAGATGTAGATGCTATAATCCTTCCAGAGTTGCACCAATGTCTTCTTGGTGTCTTGCTTAGTTGCAGCAATAGCCTGAGCAAAGGTCCCCCTAAGGAAGGCATTAAAAGATGCTATAACTCCTTGATTCACTGGTTAGAGAAAAGAGGGTGTTTGGAGAGAGAAACATTATTTTGATATTTAGATGAAGATAATCAATAAAAGGTGGATGTCTGGAAGCATTATCACTGTTAAGCAAAATCTTGAAAGGTATGTTATTCTCCAAATAATACTTCTCCATTTTGCTCTCATATCAATTCGGGAGGGCATCTTTGAAGAGAAGCTGGTCATCCATGACTTCCTATTGATCCTTTGGCACACTGGCAGTGTGTGCTTATTGATATGCTTGAAGGTCTTGGGGTTCTCACTGAGCCAGATCACAAAGCATTTCAATTTGTAGCCTGCAACATTGCCTCCAAGCAAGACTATTAACCTGCCCATAAAAGCCTTAAAACCTGGCATTAGTGTCCCTTCCTTTTGTATGAAAGTTCTTTCAGGCTTTCATTTTCAGAATAGAAAGGTTTCATTCACATTGATTATTTGCTCTGGCAACTACATTTATTCTACAATCAGTTTATCTAAAGTTTCCAAAAATTCTTCATTTGCCTTCATATGAACACTCACAGACTCACCACTCACTTTCACATTATGTAATGAATAATAAGCCTTGAATCATTTAAACCATCCAGAGCTAGCAGTAAATTCAACATTATAGTCAGGTCCAACATTTTCTTTTAAAATCACAAACAAAATTTTTGATTTGGTTGTAATTGTCATAGTGTTGAGAAAAATACACCTCTGTGTTTGATCTTTAATCCAGGTCATTAGAAGTTTCTCCCTGTCTGACACAGGCCCCTTTGGGAATTTTGTTAGTCTTATTTTCTTCAATGAAGCAGATGCTTTAATGGTTTCCATCACTTCATTCTTGTTCTTCAAGATTGTAGCTATTGTGGAATGAGATATGTCTGACTGACAAGCAATAACCATCTCTGATGTTTCCATCTTCATGGCCCTTAATCACATTTAATTTTGTTTCCAGGTCTATCACTCAACATAGCCTCTTACTGGCAATGTTAGCAGCAGATTGTATATGCTTAGGAACCATGATGAAAAAAAATCAAGCACAAGAGAAAATGATGTCATTATAGATGTAGTAAAAATAGTGTAACATGACATACTGTTTTACTGTTAACATTTTTTAATAAGTAGAAAGAGTACACTCTAAAATAATAATACAAAATATAGTATAGTAAATACATAAACCAGTAATAGTTGCCTATTAACCTTGTCGAGTATTATGTACTGTTCATAACTGCTTGTGCTATATTTTTATTACTGGCTGCACAGTGGGTTTGTTTACTCCAGCAATGCCACAAACACATGAGTATGACGAAGCTCTACAGCATTGTGATGACTACAGTGTCATTAGAGGATAGGAATTTTCAGCTTCCTTATAATTTTATGGAACCATTGTCACATATGCAATCCATTGTTGACAAAAACATAGTTATGTGCCTCCTGACTATAATCTTCAGTGCTGCCAATATATCAAGGAAAGTGAAGACTGCAAAGAAACCACTGAATATATAGTTTTATACTTACTTTCAATATATTTTACTGAACCCACGCTGTAGTTAGTTCAGATTTTACTTATCTTAAGAGAAAATCTGGCATTGAATCAGGATCCCTTTTATTTGGAAAACAAATCTAATTAATATCTGCAGAAACAAAAACACATTAGTAGAAGGTGCAGTTGCAGATTACTTTCAAAATTATATGAGGAAAAAGATTTATAGGGTGGCATCATAAAATGTGGCAAAATTATTTTTTTTGATGGTGGGATATGTGGAGAAAACGTCATGCTAGAAAGTAGAAGAGAGAATATACAAGAAGGAGAAAATTAAGATGCCAGCAGAGGGAGCAGGGAGATTAATGGACAGCTCCTGAAGGAGATTTGGATCATGTACAAAGGTGAAGACACTTATCATAGTAAAGGAGATTTACTAATTTCTAGGAGATTTCATGAAAAAAAAAAAAAAGAGAAAAAGAAAAGGCAGAGGTAAAATGCAGATGGGGAATGGTGGAGTAGAAATGGAGGTAAATTAAGAAATTCACACAGGATTAACTTAATCTCCACATAATCAATTTATTTTCTACACAAAAAACACCTCAACCTAATCCTCACTAAAAAACTGGAAGTGAGTAAATGGAGCTTGGCAAAGCAAACAAGAATAATTGGGAAGAAAATCAAAAACAGTAACAATGAAGAAATAGGGGTTTTTATGACCAATTAATCAATCAACTTCTGTAACCAGTCATACTTAAATCAGGAATATGGCTTACATAAATTGGGGGCTGTACTCCTATATATGTTTCTGTATGTTCTTTGTAATCTATAACATTATTCAATAATTCTATCCTAGGTTAGTAGTGTTTTCAAATAGGATAAAACCAGTTAGGTAAACATAGTGATATAAAAGTTTTTTAGAACTTTTTTATCTTAATCCATATTTTCATATATAAATTCATAAACTATACAATTGAAACTATATTTAGAAACATTGTGTAATGGATGCATAGGTTTTAAGTGTTGTTTATGCCTGTCTTTGTAAAGTTACCGCCAGTCAATCACTGTATTCATTTCTCATTGTTGCTCTAACAAATTACCACAAACTAGATGCCTAAATGCAAATTTATAATCTGAGATTTCTGAAAATCAGAAGTCTTGAATTGATTTTACTGAGATAAAATCAAGATGATGGTAGGGCTGCATTTCTTCTGGAGGCTTTAGAGGAGAACTTGTTCCCTTGTCTTTCTCACGTTGCCTGAATTTCTTGGTTCTTAGTGACTTCCTACAACTTCAAAGCCAGCAATGGCCAATCAAGCCGTTCTCAGACTTCATAACTCTAATAATGATTCTTCTGCATTTTTCTTTCATTTATAAGGACACTTTAGTTTATATTTGGCCCATTGAAATAATACCCTATCTCAAAATCCTAACTTAATCACATTTGCAAAGTCTCATTGCCTTACAAAATAACATTTTCACAGGTTCCACAAATTAGACTATAGATATCTTTGGAGGCAGGGAGTATTATTCTAACATATATGTCTTCTCTGAATGTTTTCCCCTCATCTAAAACATGGTATAGGCACATAAATCACATTGAGAATAAAACGTTATTATCCCAATATATTGGGATATACATATCCCAATATATATATATATATATATATATATATATATATATATATATATATATATATATATATATATTGAGGATAAAGAGATAAGATATGATGAAAACATTTACTTAAAGCCTTTTGAAATATAAGCTCTCTTTAACTTTTTTTGGCCTTAGGTTCTTCTGCACCAAATCACTACTTAATTAATAATAAAACAAATCTGGGTTATATGGCCTTTAAGGACAAGAGAATATGGGCAACATACAAGGTAAAATAATCTCTAGACCATAAGCAGGTCTGCATGCTCTATGAGGTATAAACTGGCTGAGAATATTTTAAATTGTGTATCATGTTGTTCAATTTTTGCATGTGTAATTTAAAGAGACTGCTGTATAACAAAGGATGGAGTTACTATTAAAAGTCACAGGCAGTGCTTCTCTTCCTTCTCTATATCTATTTCTTTCATTCACTGCTCCCCTCAAAAAAAATATTTACTGCTTTTCAAGAATCTATATGAAAGTAACCACCACCATATTGTATTAAAAATTCCAAAATTACTGGAATAAATGTTTAGAAATTTGAAAGGCTTGACAAGACCGCAATAAAGGAGACAGATATATAGTTAGTTGTCCTTCGAGAAAAATGATTGCTTCAGCTGACAGCCAATCTTGAAGTTTTCTACATCTATCAGTTTTCAATTTAACAACAATAATAATGATGATATAATTGAGATTTGCCATGTTCTAAGCACATAATTTAAGCAAACATTTAATCACTTATTTTAAGAACAGGAAGGAAGGATTATTACTGCTGCTGCTACTATTGCTGCTGCTGCTGCTGCTGCTGCTACTGCTGCTGCTGCTACTTGCATTCTACACATGACGAAATTGTAGGATACTTGCCCATTACTGCATGTTGGAGGTGACAGTTAGAATTGTAACATTTGTAGCCTTGTTTCAAAGTCTCAAACTTAATGGCTTCTTTATGGTTGCAGATGTAACAGCTTTATGGAAGACCACATGGCATTCAATCTTAATTTTGATTTATGAATACTTTTAGAGAACTTAGTTACCTATTATTCATCGTTAAAATAAAGAGGGCATAGAATATTAAGTATTACTCATTTGTAGTAGTCTATTAGTAGACCAAAGAATAGAATTTGACTGTGAAATCTCTCATCATCTTCAACTGTCTAAATGACTTCAGAATAAACCAAGTGCATATTGACTCACTGGGAGAGATCAATAGGAGCTCTACAGTGGAAATTACGCCATTCAATGACCCATGTTACATCAATATCTGCAAAAGAGTTAGAGAATGCTGTACACTATCTCAGACTATCTCAGAACTGTTCTGCTACAGCCCTAGAAATGCTTTTTAACTAAATCAGCTGGGAACACAGAATCAGCAGAAATGGCAAACAGCTCACACAGTCTCTATCAGCAGATGACTTCATGTCATGTGCTAATAGTACGCACAGCACAATTAGGAAAATAAATATCTGGCTAAAATACTTATCTCATGAAACTGGATTAGTAAATATAACTCAAATAAATGCCCTGTCTGGGTAAATTTGGAGAGCTGAATACAAATGTTCTTTTCTAAGCTCTTAAAGATTCACAAAAATGTAATTAAGAAAGAACATTTAAACACTCAAAGTCAAAAAGAATACAAGAAGAGATGAATAGATGAATGATACCAATAATATTTTTAAAGGAAGGAAAGCAACAGATTAACAGTCCTTATAAAATAGAGAAGCTGAAATTTAAGTGTGTGGGATTAGAAATGGTAGGAATCATAAGAATTTAAGTCACAGAGTTCCAGGAAGAATTAACAATTTCAGTCACCAAATACTTTTTAAGAGGAACTGGAGGGGTAGACCTGAAAAAGATGAATTGGTTTGATATCTTCACAAGAAATTAGATGTTACTGTCCTCTCTCCCTCCCCATCTACATCAAGAGTTAATTATTCCATCTACACTCTGGTAGAATGTAGGAGATGTATTTCTAGAAAGCTTGAAATAGAGAAATTTGGATTTTAGGTATATTAAAGTTCAGAAGTAAAACATAATAATGAAAACAGATAAAATGGAAGTTTGCATGGTGAGCTGGAAGAACTCTTGATTTCCTTTCCCACTAGGCTTCAAACATATTGATAGCCAAGTTAATAGCACTCCAGAAGGAAATCAAAAAATTATTTTCCTAGGAAAATTGATTGGCCTAGAGGGAAAATAAAGATATTGTGGGGAAGAGTGAGGTGTGCCAATGAAATGGTAGGATCCATAGCTGGATATTAAACAGTAGACTTTTTTTTGTATTACAAACATAAATCTCTTAACCTATTTTGTGCGCCATCTTAAGTATCAGCAACAATCTAAGCATCCCAAGATTATTAAGAAAATCCTCTAATATGGAAATCAGAGAACCAAAGCTTATATTAAGAAAAAAATTAGTGGGGAAAGAGACTGTGCAGGTAGCATAAGAATAAAACTGTATATCTGTGTGAATATATATGTGTGTATATTCATATGTATCATAACATATTTGTATTTATTTATATTAACATATAATATATAGATAGAATAACCTTAGAGTAATTAGACAAGCTATTGCACCTGAAGAACTACAAAAGAAAAATTTAGAGAACAAATAATTAAAATATTGTGGATTAAAAGTAAAAAAGACTACTTTTAAAAATTACTAACAGAGTAAAAGATAAAACTAAAAGACTAGTGTAGATAATATTAAAAAGTCAAAAGGTGGAAAATAGGACTTATAGAAATTAGAGACCAAACCAAGTGTTTCCAAGAGCTGTCTCATAGTATTTTCAAGAAAAACAGTAGAATAAAGTGATATTAAGAAGAGCTTTATACAATAAATTTTTCTAAAAAATTTCTCAAAACTCAGAGAATTTTTTTTTTTTATATTTAGTTTGTCTAGGCTACAGTCCACCTCAGTTATTCAAACACTAATCCAGGTGTTGCTGTGAAGCTATTTTGAAAACGTAACCCCTAATCAGTTTTATTTAAAAGAGATTATATTGGGATCATTTGGGTGGGACTGACATAATCAGCAAGAAAGAGAAGACATTCCTCCTATGGATAACAGCGTATGATTTTTTCTTTACTGACTATCTCCCCTACGGAGTTTGGACTTACTTATCCAGGCCCCTCAGTGGAATAAATCTCTTTAGATGTGTATTATTGTGCATATGTATATGTGTGCATTTATTCACAAATCTCTCACTGTTCTGCTTCTATGTTTGAACTTTAACTGATACACAAATTGATTGGGCTGATTTGAAGCCTTCATTAATAGAATAATAAACACTCACTTCAACAAATGTTATTTAAAAATTTCAGAACAGCAGGGGAAAAAAAGGAAAATCAGAAAAGATACTAAACTTTTCAACAATACTAAATATGATATGATAAAAAGATGCCCAATTATCTGAGGTAAAATTATTTACAAATAAAAATTTCATGGGTTGAATTGGGTTACCACAAAGTTCAAATGTTAAAATTCTAACCACCAATAGCTCAGAATGGAACCTTATTCAGATATAATTAGTTAAATAGATGTGAGGTTTTAATTTGAGTAGGTAGGACCTCTGATCTAATATGATTGATGTCCTTCTCAAGGAGGAAAATCCATACACAGGCACACATAGGAGGAGGACATTAGGCAGAGCTCCGGATGATGCTTCTACAAGCCAAGGCACAAAGATTGTCAGCAGTTAGGGGAGAGACATGGAAAGCTTTTTTCCTCACAGACCTCAGAGGTAATCAACCCAGCCTATACCTTTTTCTTAGATTTTTAGCCTTCAGAACTAAGAGCCAATACATTTCTCTTATTTAAGCCATTCAGTTTGTGTTACTTTGTTAAGTCAGCCCTAACAAACTAATAAAGTGTGATAAATTAACAAATAAGAGTAAGGTAGACTATAAATACTTTCAAAGGTTCAAGATCTTAAGGTTTTCTGTTGTGAAAACAGCTGTTGACCTTACTGAGACGTCCTTGTACTTGAAGAGTTACTTTTTTGTTGTGTTTAAGTTCCTCTCTTTGGCATTGACTTTCAACAGTTAGATTGTGGTGTGACTAGGTATGAATCTTTCTGAATGTATCCTCCTTAGATTTTGTGGAACTTCTTGGATGTGTATAGTAATGTTGTTCATCAAATTGGCAATTTTATGGCCATTATTTTCTCAAATAGTTTTTCCGCCCTCTCTCTCCCCTTCCCTTCTGGTACAGACAATGGTACAGACAACAGTACAGAGAATAGTTTCCTACATTTCTTTGAAATTCCGTCTTTTATCTTTGTTCTTTGTTTTTTCTATTCCTCGGGTTAGATAATTTCATTTTGCCTATTTTTAAATTTGCACATTGTTAATTCTGCTTTCTCAAATCTGCTAGAATTTTTTTTATCTTATGTATTATATTTTTCATCTCCATAATTTCTATTTCATTCTCTTATATAATTTATATGTCTTTAATAATATTTTGCTTTTCTCATACCTTTTCTACCTCCCATTGTCTCTTCATGTACTACTTCTTTTAGTTCTTTCAATGTATTTCAAATAACTGATTGAAAGTCTTTGTCTAGTAAGTTCAAAATGTTGACTTTTTAGTCCAGTTTCCCATTTACTGATTTTTTTTTCTACTTTCCCATCTTTTCTTGTTTCTTTGCATGTCTTATTTTTTAGAACACAGGACAAACTGAATAATATATCAACTTCGAAAATAAGATTACCTTTCCTTTGAAAAATTTCTTGTTTTTGTTTTTGCCCCATCTATTTTTTCTACTTTGTTCCCCCCGCCCTTTTTTTCCCCTATGATTATCTACTGACACTGATAGAAAGTAAAGTTAAACAGCTGCCTCTATTTGTTTTTGATAAATGACCAGGGGCCAAAGGTGTACCTACTGAATGAGCTCTGAGTTAGATTAAAAGAAGACAAGTTGCAAGCAAGATCTTAAAACAAACAAACAAACACCAAGGTAGGTCATATAATGACAGTTCTCTAGGAAAAGGGCTTTTAAGTAGCACCTACTTTAGTCTGCCCTCTCTAATAACTGCCAAGCTGCTAATTTTTCCCCTGATTATGGTATGTTGGTTTTCAAAGCTACTGAGGAGCTGCTGGGAGATGGGAATAAAACAAGTTATAATACCATAAAATTTACTGTTTTTGTCAAGACTCATCATTTTTGTTGTTATGGATGTTGCTGTTGTTGCATTAAGGCTCTCCAGAGTGCTGCAAGACTCAGAATAATTTTCAGAGTTCTGAAAGTGTTGATTCTAATGTTTCTTTCAAGTGCCCCCATCGCTTTAATGGAAGGTGGAATTTTTGGAGGCTTCCACTATACCATTTTACCTGATATCCTCTACATACAGAAATGTATAGTTCACTTTTAATGATAATGATATTAAGGTGCCTATATTATCAAGGGCAGTATATATTAACATATATTCTATTGTCTCAACATAGAAACCATATACTTTCCAATCTAAAACTTTCCATGTAAGAGAACAGAATTTATAGTTGCCAGAGCCCAATGATAATATTGTGTTTTAATAAGAATTGGTGAAATATTAACTTATTATATGATGAAACACTTGAGGAATTGAAAACAGATGAGTAACTGAAATAATGAAATACGTTTTGGAGTTTCAAAGAAGCAAAATAAATTTTCTCCTGCGTTAAGAGTATGAAGAGTTTGTGAGACATGGGTAGTAAAGAAAGAACTATTATATAACTACTGAACTATTATATAACTACTGACTTAGCAAGTACGTTATTTTGTGGGCTACAAATATAAAATAAATCAACAAAATAAGACAAAAGGCAACAAGTTTATGTATAACAGCTATTAATGAGGAGAACAGCTTTTTGATTAGACTGAAATAATTTCTAAGGGGAAGATAGATTGTATAAATAGATTGCATAGGTTTTGTGTGGGTGTGTCGATATGAATAAATAATACGCAATGAAAGTATTTCTTGAGAACATACCATGCATTAACACAAGTGGTGAGGTGCTAAAAGTATGTCTCATTAGGTCCAGAAAAGAAGAAAAAAAAAGTGTGTGTATTAACAATTAATTTTATTCCTTTTTGCTGCTGTTGTTGCTTTAACATCTTGGGGGCTTTGCTGACCCTGGAAGGACTGCCTCTGCTAAGGCTAGCCAATTCCTAGTATACTAAACAACACACTGGGAAGGGTGCCTATATGTAAACTAACCAATCCAGAACTTATACCCATAATCACCTATTTTATTGGGTTCGTTAACTCTAGATCACTACTCCCTTGCCCTAATCACTCCAGAGTCAGGTAAGGACAGACTATATGCCCCAGAGTCCACTAAAAGTATTCAGAGTAGCCAATTTGTTAGCCTGCACTCCACCCATTCTTTTCCACAAAAACTATAGTAAAGGCTCTTGCTCCATTTTTACTTTACTTTCTCTGCTCCCTGATCCATCCTACTTCTTCTCTATATGGCCTTGAGTGGAGTGCAGCAACTCCTATTCTTAAGAAACTGTGAGTAAAAACTTCTTAGTTCATGACAGTAATTTCTGTATGTGCATGTCTTGTTATATGCAATTAAAACAAATCTTAGGTGCCCTGAAAACAATATATTCTGTAAATGATTTGTATCTAAATAGATCAAAATTGAGATATTTAGCTTGGAGTACATTACCTTTTCACTTTGCATTTCATGACTATTGCTGAAGCTTTCTCTATTATTTGCATTTGATATGCTTGTCCTGTAAAAATCATGAATATTCTTTATAAAAAGGAGCTGTTAAATTTGATACTTATTGACATATATTTTCATATTGAGAGAGGTTAATTGAAGACAATGGGTAGCAATGATTTTTAAAATTATTCATATTTTTACATTAGAAAAAGAACTATGCTAACTCATCTTGCTAGATGACATAAGAAATGAAAAAGGTGTCTGTGACAGAATCCTTACCCTTGGGGATCTTATCAGGAGGTAAGATGAGAAGATGCATTATCAACATGAACATGATAAGTTCAAAAATTGAGATTCAATAAGCTGTTCTAACAAGTAAAAATTGAAGAGGTATCTAGTAGAAAGTAAGATTCAAACTCAAATTTGAATGAAGAGTTCAACTTTTACAGACAAATCAATATAAACAACAGACTCTAAAAAAGGCAATAACATGACCAAGAGAAAAAAAAGTGAACAGATTAGTTATGATATTGGGTAACTAAAACATTAATTAGTCAGTACTAAAACAGAATTGAGGTAAAAAGGAAAAATATCTTTTCTCTGATTACTGTTTTAAGGATGACCAAATTTCACACTACTAGATTATTATACTAGAAAATTGTACTAAATTGATGGCATTCATTACTCAGATTCACCCTTCTCATGTAATTTGCATAGTGTTCCAGTTTGGATTCCCTGGGATGTAGAATCTGAGGTGGAATTGGTGGCAGAAAGTAAATCAGGGAGTGACCCTGGACTCAATGCAGGTGGAATGAAATGGAAGGAAGCAGGATTAGAAAGAAGGAGAATTTTAAACTGTAATACAGTCTCTGTGGAAGACTCAGCAAACCCTACAGGAGATCTGAAAATGGAATTACTACTCAGAATTGTTTACAGCTGGGGTTTAACACTCCCACATCAACAAGTAACTGAATATGAGCTGCTCCAGAAGGGAGTCAAGATCTTTGGTGAGGTGGCTTCTTTAGCTAAGATAATTCCTAAACTAAGCTGACACTTGAGGAATGCCTTCCAATAGCACCTCACATCTGTTGAGGTAGCTTTTCCTTCATACCTGAAGGAGAATCTGAGTGTTATGAACACATAATAGTGTTCATCACATAGTGCCTTCTCACTCAGATGGATTTCCATATGGTATGATTTGGTGCAGACATGTCATATGGTTTAGCCAAAGGATATTAGCAACTCTGACAAAAGCAGAGGTTTAAAATTAGTGATTGAGCTTGTCCTTTTGTTTCTCCTACTCTGCAATTAACATGAGAACATGCTTGGGCTTGCATTCTAAAGCTAGAGGTAAAAGTGTGGCTGATCCAAGTGCACCAAACAATCCCAGCTGAGGCCATCCTACAACAGCAGGCCATTAGCTGACCACCAGGCTTATGTATAAACTCAAATCTACAGAGCCACCTACAAGACCCTCAGCCAATGACTGCAGAATCACAAGTGAGCATAGCCCGATCAGATGCACCATGCAGATGTATAAGCTAAATCAATATTTATTATTGTGTGCCAAAGAAATTTTATGGTTGTTTATTTTTTAGTATTACCATTGTATTAAATCACTAAAATATTATCTAATACAAATTATTATAATAATATAATTTATATTTCACAACTCATTTTGATATTGAGATTGCTCTATGGGATAAATTTATGGCATACACACCATTTCAGATGAAGTCTCCTTAAGAAGGACTATAACTCAATAATAGATCTGTAGATATTTGACAATGGTAGATGGGGACAAAAAGTGTTATACTTGTTCAACCACTAGATCTTCACTGTAACATGATGCTCTATATTTCTTGATAAAATTTCAAAAACAAAAATAATTTATAGGCATTTAAATGTAAAGAATAGCATATAGATTTAAAATAAGGTAAGTCTTAAGAGGTCCACATTTTGGTTTAATAAGAAAATAGGGTGTTCAGTCAATTAATTGTCAGGTCAACTCTTTATATTTTGCATTCTGTATCCTTGAATTTTCTGAGACAATTAGACTTTAAAGTTCTAGATATTTAAATTAACTCAATTATTAAGTAGAAAAAAATTATGTTATTCTAGTTTTTCTTTTAATTAAAATGTCAGATGAGTTTACTTTAGATTGTATAAAATGACAGAATGTTGAAAAGAGTTATAACTTGAAAGGTAATTAGTAAATTAGTTTTAAGGACCCTGTTTCATAATCCAGTATAGATCATTAAATTTAAAAAAATCAGCCAATGCCTAAGTGTCTATCATATTTTTATATTATATGGTAAATAGCTATTGGCTATGCCTACAATTATACTTTCTTTTTCTTTCTAAACTTCATTAGAAGGGAAATTTCAATTCTCTTGTCAATTTCAGCAGAAGAATGAAGTGGTAATCAAGTGATCTGTTTATTCATGAATCCTTTTCTAGAAACTACAATTGTAAAACAAAATTCTGGTTAATTCTTCAGTTTTAATGATTTTGACTATTTACAATTAAATTAGCAAATATACTTCATTTACATACATAAAGTATTATTTAGCATTGCAAGGTATTATTTTTACCATAAAGAGTTTATTTATTCGAATGAAATGGTGGGAATTCTTTTCTAGAGTCTCTCCTAGAATTATTTTTGTTTCACCTACCCACATTAACAAGAGCAATTTCTTAAAATGGCCATGTTTAGGTAAACCTCCGACACCAATATTAAGAGATGGAAGAAAACCAAGTTTCTTTAACATAAATATTCTATTTATCCTCAATTCTTTTAAGTTTAATAGAGTCTAGTACTTTAATTTAGGTTTTGGAATCTTTGGATGATAATGGTGATAGTGATAATCATGATTAGAAAATTTTAGCAGACTTCTTAACATAATTAATAATTATATTGAATAAGTTTATCATTGACCTATGTAAGGAAAATATAATCTTTTGTTACAATTTTTTTTTAATGAAGGTCAATTGATCAGTCACATCATAGTGTGAAAGAGACTAGTTTTTTCTTTTGTTTTGTTTTTGATTTTAGGCAATGCTTTTTAAAAATTTAACACTAAAGTATTTCTTAAGCAATATGATTATGATATAGTCTAAAAATAGCTAAAGTGTGTGAGTATGTACTCTAGCTTTGACATTTACTGGTCTCATTTAAATTATAAGCAATTTTTCTTTTTCTGTAAGGTAAAAAATAATACCCACATTCAATTACTATGGTCATAATTAATGGTTATAAAGTATCTTATGAACTGCAAACTATAATAAACACACACATAAACACTCGCATGTACAGTATATAAGTATATATAACTATTGGTTATGTTTATGCTTATATACACATATTTTTGCTTTAGTTGTATAGTATATAAAATATATTATATACTAATATTATACACACATGGCTTTATTTAAAAGTTTGGATCTTTCATGGCACATTTCTTTAGGAATTCCTTAAGCACAATATTATATCTACTCTATAGCCAATCTTGACACAAAAGCTTCCAGATAACAATAACAGCAGTTATTTTTTCAATTGCCTGTAATATTACTTAAGCAAAAAAAATGAGAGATAGCTATAGATATATAGAGATATATAAAAATATATAGATGTATTTATATGCAATAATTATAAATATGTGATATATTAAATATATATTAAATGTGTATTATTTTAATATAATAGTGTCAAAGTATATTATATAGTAATTATTGTATATTATATTACATAATAAAATATTTATTATACATATTTTCCCTCAATTGGGGTTCTTCTATAAATGAAGTTGGTAAAACTAAATATCTCCATGTAAAATAATGAAATTGGATGCCTGTCTTACACCATGCACAATAATTAACTTAGAATGAGTTAAAACTTAAATGTAAGACCTGAAACTGTAAAAATCCTAGAAGAAAACATAGGGAAAAGCTCCTTGACATTCATTGTCTTGACACTGATATTTTTGGATGTGACACAAAAAGTGGAGGCAACAAAAACAGAAAAAACAAATGCTGCTATGTTAAACTAAAATGTTTCTATACAGCAAAAAAAGCCATCAACAAAATGTAAAGGCAACCTACAGAATTGGAGAAAATATTTGCAATCATATATCTGATAAGGATTTAGTATCTAAAATACTAAATATATACTCAATAGCAAAAAAAAAAAAAATCTGACCAAAATAGGGCAAATGGACTTGAATACACATTTTTTCCAAAGAATACATATGAATGGCTTGTAAGTACACGAAAAGACACTCAACATCACTCATCATGAGGGAAATGTAATTTCAAACCACAATGAGACATCACCTCATATGTTAGGATGGCTGTTATCCAAAAGACAAGATATAACAAAATGCTGTTGAAGATGTGGAAAAGGGAACACTTATACATTGTTAGTAGGCATGTAAATTCATACAGACACATGGAATACATGTGGAGGTTCTTTAAAAATAGAACTACCATACAATCCAGAAATCCTACTTCTGGGTATATATCTGAAGGAAGCAAAATCAGTATCTTAAAAGAAATATGTGCACTTCCATGTTCCTTGCACCATTATTCACAATAACCAAGGTATGGAAACAACATAAGTGTCCATCAATAGATGAATGAATAAAGAAAATGTGATACCACACACACACACACACACACAAATCATATTGTACACACACGCACACTTTTATTTGTTAATTATACTTCAATACAGCTGGTGTTGGGGGAAAGAAAACTCACTCATCTGAATCTGTGCCAATATGATCTTCCTTTTCTTATTTTTCTTGAAGTTAGGATTGATTGTATTCTTTTTTTTCTGCTTCATGACTTTCTCTTCTGGAAACAGAAACATAGAAAAAGAATCGAGAACTCTCTGTCATAATCATCCTTGACTTCATATCATCTCCAGGTATTATCTCTGATCCCCTTCAAAAGAAAAGTTAATAAGAGTTTGTCTGAGGTTAATGTCTTCACTTCATGTATCAGTCTGGGTTCAACAAGGGAAGCAGAACCAGTAATGTGTGTGTATGTGTGTATGTGTGTGTGTGTGAGTGTGTGCATGTGTTTTACAGGGAACTCAATTATGTAAACTGATTAAGGTATCTCTTTAAGGCTTCTGCTTCTTTGTTCGAACTATAATTCAAAATCCACAGGGCAGGCATTTGGTCAGGAAAGGAAGGTCATGAGCATGTTGAAACTCCAAACATGAGCTAAAACCCCATAAAAATACTGAAATTAATGTGATTTCTTATTATCTCTGTCCCTGGTGACAAGGATGACTTACAGAAACTGAAGCCTTTGTCAAAAAGCTAACCAAACATACACAATCAAAGAAGCTAAAGAAAAATTTCAGAAAAAGTTGAACAATTGCAGACCCAGCCACTGCTTCATACCAATGGAGTGAATCAGTAGATCCACAATAAATGTATGAGCTACAATAGGGCTGCTACTTCCTGACTTTCAAATCTCCCAAAAATCTCCTTTGTTGCTTCCTCTAGTGGAAATGTACACTAAAAGAAATTTGGGGAAATGTTCAGCCTAACTAGGTGAACACATTGCAAAATCATCTTAATTCCCAATCTGCATTCTACACTCAACCACAGTACACCAATTTGTTTTCTCTACTAGTACTACCCTTAGGTAGATTTCTGTTCTGTTTCTGTTCTTTCAGCAGTTTTTATAAGATTGTTGATTTAAGTAATTGCTTAGAATTAAAATTTTAGAGAGTGTCTAGACATTATGTTTGTTTATAATACTAATAAATACCTTTCCTATTCATAGAAAGAAAAATAACTGCCCCCCAAATTTTTTCAACCAGGGCTGCCAGAAGTTATGCTTCTCATCCATGACAAACCAAGAAGCAATGTAGGCCTTCTATTATCTTCCCAGAAATACACTGAGATGATGCATATGCATATTCTAGAAATGCAAGACAACTAATATATATTCTCTCATTGGAATTTATATAGTGGACAAATCTGAGAGCTGTCCTTAATAGACATACAGGATGGGTTGTGACTGAAGCTAGAATTAAATACCTCCCTTGAAGTCACTATATAGAGAAGTTCAAACTAAACTACCATTCAGATATTGCTAGCAGTTGGCATAAAGTTATTTACTAAAAGTCTCTGAAAATTAATACATAATAAAAGAAAGGGGATAAATTGAATTTATCTAAGGAGGTCTGTACAAAGAAATGATTATTATGCCAAAGCATTATCTTTTAAATCAAGAGCTAAGAATGCCTAGACCAAACAGTATTTAACTAAGAGTGTACAAAATATTTCACTCATCTTATATATCTTTTAAGGAAGTGTCTCTTTACTCTATATTCTTGTATTTTATTTGAATGTTAGAAGTATCTGTTATTTTTGCATTCAAAAAATACATAATCCCATTTTTAAGAAATAGGTATTTCAGAGAAAAAAAATAATAAAAATAAATAAAATATATATATATATGTAATATACACACAAATATACACATACAAGTGTGTATGCATGTACATATGTGTGAGTACTTGCAATGTGTTATGATGCAATCAAAATACATTATATATTTACTTACGCTCTCCTGGAAAAATACTATTTTGTATTTGTAGCTGGAAAAAATATATAGCATTTTCCCATTTTTATACAAGAAATATGTACTTGATTGTTTGTATATGTACAGTTAAAATTTTAGAAGTGTTTTTGAAATATCAGCAAGAATGATGAAATTTTAACTTGAAGTGTAGACTAGAAGTGTGACAAATTTCACATCTTAATTTATATAATTCATAATATAAACTTATTTTATAATATCTAATTATAAGTTAAAAATAAAACAAATAAACCAATGCCCTAATTTATAAAAAAGTATAGGAGTTTTTTGAGAAATAACTTGACTATGTTTTCTCATTGGATCAGATATACACCAATGTACCTGTATGATTCACTGGAGAGCTTCAGGGGAAACCAGGAAGTGCACTCATTTGGAACACTGATTGAAAGTCACCCTCCATACAGAAATTTTGTGGGAGGAAAATGGCCAGGCTTGATTCTTAAATTGGCTATGGTGCAATAGGTAGCCAACCTAAACCTTCTCTCAATTACGCCCACCAACACTATATGTGGTCATCTGTATGGAGGATAAAGAAAAAGTACCACTATAATGTGGAATTCACTTCAAAAATGAGCTGGTGATGAAAAGTCAGATTTGTATGGTTATCCAGAGACTGTCAGGGGTGAGTAGTTTGAGGCCATTCATAGAATTCACAACACAACAGCTTAATTAATTATCTCACAGTAGAAAACTTTAATCATTCAAGATATTGGCAAGGCTCCTTTCCTTTCAGGAATTCAGGTTCTTCTTCCAAGTTCACGTGGCTGTTAACAGAATTGAGTTTCTTTCAGCCATAGTACTGAGATGCCTGCTTTCTAGGTGTGGCTACTCTCAGTTTCTAAAGGCCAGTCATAGCTTCTAACACAAAATCCTCTGCCGGTCTTTTCATATCATGGCAGCTCGTTTTTCCAAGGCCAACAGGAAACTCTGTCCCTCAAGTCTGCTACAAGGGTCTTATAAAAGTAGCATAATAATGATGAAAGTGACTATTTCATAGCCTTTGTCATCTTTTGTCAGCTAGGAGCAAGTCACAGGTTATAGAGCACTCAAGGGATGGAGATTATGCAGGATGTGACTCCTTGGAGATAACTTTACAATGTGTCCACCACAAAGAATTGACATCAACAATGTTCAACAGAGAATGAAGATAGGTTCTGAAGGCAGGTGTTTTAATTATATGTGGGAGACAACATTCTCAGCCTCATACAAATACCTATCCAACCACCACTGGGACTCAAGAAAATTACCTTTTCTGCTGCAATATGGAAAAGTCTAAGTTATATTCAGATGACTCATAAAAATAATCCTGAAATTTCTGGAAATGTTTGAGAGGAAGAATTCAAAGTAAATTAACTTTATTTTATATATGTATACAAAAAAGATAAGATTTGGGAGAATGAGTGCTCACTTTTGACTTTTGTTTTATATATTTAAATATTACTTGAATATTTTCAGTAGCATATGTTATTTTATAATAAAATTATCACATTTAATGTTTTTATGTCAATATTTGTTAAATCATCTCTTATAGTCTTTATCAGTTTCTTACTCTGCATGTAATGCTTTCTCCCCCTGAGTATAAGTATGATATATTTACCTTATTATTCTTATTTTTACCCTATTCTCTTTTGAGAAACATCTCGAACTTTTGATACTATACAGAGCTATAAGTATCTCATTTTAGCCTTAAATCCTACATATCTTGGAAAATGAACTAGGAGAGAGGTACTTAGAAATTTTAAGAATTCTAAAAGAAGTGAGTTTTGCTTGTTCATTTGTTTCATTATCCAATGAAAGAGGATGCTGATAAACAGGTCAAAAAAGATCATTAGAATGATGATTTAATTGTGTTCAAGCAAATTATAGCCCTTAAATATGTAATGTCACCAGTTGCTTAATTCATCTGTTTTTAACTTATAATATTTTCTGCTAAATTATAAGAATTGATATTATAATAACTGATATTTTTCCCATATTAATAATTGCAGCCACCACTTAATATCTCCTATAGGCCAATATTATGCTAAGCATTTTATGTAACCTATGTAATCGTATTCTCACAAAAAAACAATAAAATATGCTCACAGACTTAAGTATCCAGCATCACTGGGCTGGAAATTGCAGAGCTCACCTCCAAACATAGTTCTCTCTTATTTTTGCTCTAATTTAAAAAATTTTCTCTTACATTAATGTGCATGAGAAGACATGGTAATTTACATTTTTTAACAACTCTAAAATATTGTTTGGTTCATAAATCTCTTAGATAGACCAACTGGTATCACATGGCACCAGCCTCAGAAAATCAATATAATTAAGGGGCAAACATCAATAAGATTCAAACTTAGTAATATATCTATTTTATTGTTAATTAAGCAGCTACATTACATATGTGATAAATCACTTAGTAAAAAAGCAGTCTCAACTTCTAAAAAACACATTACCCACAATATAATAAAATCACTTCCACCGTGGTAAAAGTGTTCTTGACATTCTTTGGCACTTACTTCCTGAATATTTCTTTAGAAATCCCCGTTATATGAAGAGTAATTATTACTGCTATTGTGTTCTCTTGATATTGGTGCATATTTTGCCTCCAAACCTCTATTCATTTTTTATGCTATAATATTACACAAATAATTATAACCTATCTAAATAAATAGAACCCTAATATTGGCATGAATCTTAGAAATCATATCATCTACTTCTTTCATTTTATAGAAAGGAAGAATAAGAGTGATAAAATAATTTGGAAAATTAAGGACCATAGAGAGAAAGGGATAGTTGGTACACAATGCAAGGAGATAATATTCTTTGTTATGGTGACTGATTTCAGATTTTAAGAGATTAAGTTCAAGTCCCAGGTTCACCATTTAGCATTTATGAAATGTGAAACAGATAACCACTTTTTATGAGTGTGCCTCAGCTTCCTATCTCACTCAGTTGTAAAGGGTTTAAAGTAATGCTTTGTACACAGCAGGTGCCCTAGAAGTGGTAACTACAAAAATATATTATTGAATTAGTTACAGCTAATAGAAGAAAAATAGTACTAGTTTCCATTTACTTCTTATATACCCACAGATATCACCATTTTCCTAGTCTCTAGTACAGATTATCTTGTACCTTTAAGTAACTCTCTTTTGTTTTATTACATCCTATTTGTAATCATTCATTCTCTCATTTTTCAAATGCTTAATAAGAAACTATTATGTACCAGGCCTTTTTTATTTTTTTATTTTTTAGACTCTGTGGTTATAGATAAGGACAAAATATTGGAACTTCATGCTACTTAATTCTTCTGCCAGATATTCATTCAACCATCATAATCAAGTGGAGAGAACCCATTTCATAGATTACAAATTCATTACTGATTATATGATGTTGCTATTCAAAGCTGGCATTTTACGTTTATACAAATATATCTCTGCAATAAATCCTCAGTGCTCTGACTCCATGCGCAGGCCCCAAAGGACTTCCCTATTTCCATTCTCAAAACACAAAGCCTAGGTTAGAAGAATGGATTTAGAAGGGCTTTCAGAATTAATTATAAGCTACACTGAAACATTTCCTAGCCATGCTCCTGAGTTCCTTGTTTAGAGCCTAGAGCACTACCCTATGCTAGGTTACATGACATTTCTTACAGGTAATTTGATTAAAGAGGTTTCATTGTCTGTCTCTCTCACTGAGATTTGGTTGGGGCCACCCTAGGTCAGTTTAACCAGTAGCCCTAAAAAAATAGAAGCTGGCAGAAGCCACCCATATGCCTCTGACCTTCCGGGTACTAGTTTTTGCATTTCTGAGTTTGTGAACAATTTTCCTCTCAGAACACTGGAAGTAGGATTTGGCTGTACAAACAGGAGACAAGGAGAGCCAGTGAATTAATATAATTTTTCTCCACTTAGTTAGCCTTCAATCAATGACCTCCCCCTACCACCCAAAAGCTGGTTTGTAAATAAATAGCACAGAGGCCCTTTAAGAGATAATGGTGACATAGGTGTTAAGAGGAATTAATATACACTTTTTTATTTTCACGACTGTCTTAATAACACATACTTTAACCACCTTTTCTTCCCTGTATCACTTCCTCATTCTCCTGCAGAATTTCCTATACATCTTTCAAAAGTACTAGTGCTGAAATCTATGTTTTGGCATTACATTCTAGAGGATCCCAAATTAAGAATTTGAATTTTGTATTGCAGACAAATGTAAACTAGTTAGTCATCAGATATTAACTTTGAAAAGGAAGTATTAGGGAGTGACACCTTGATAGAATTAGAAGAGACTTCGCTACATCACAATACAAATATAGTGTCTGCTTGTGACCTCTACATCTGCCATAATAAAGGGATTTCTTAGTGAACTTTCATAAGACAACACAGTTCAGATTTCTTAATTTAATACAAATTTATCAAAAAAGCAACACATTTTCTTTTATCTATGTTCCTTTTCTCAAATTTGTACCTTAAGCCAGGTCAGTCTTAAAGTTGACATTCAGCGATATACTCATTCTTCCACTAAAATATTCGATTACTTCTATGCTGATTGCTAAACATCCAAAAAGAAAGGGGTTAATGCCAGGCCAGAGGTATTCTAGGATCCATCTCAGGATCCAGGTCCAATTTTATAGTCTGGGTATCTCCTGGCTGGTCAATGCCAGTGCAGATGGATAGAAAGCTGGTTAAACATCTTGGCTGCTAATACAATTCTTGTTTCAGCCTGCGTTTGCTTAGCTACTTCTACCCTTCACCAGAACCTTAGATATACTGAGAAAATCCCTCAATGACCACTTTTCTAAAACAACAAAATAAGCATTCCTAATTAGCTCCATAATATGCAAAATCATCAAGTTTAAAAGTTTGGTAACTACCAGGTTTGAAAAAGTTAAATACTTTTTTATTTAATGCAGGCCTGCTCTGACTTTTAATCTGCTAGTGACAATTGTATATAGTTAAGCATGGGTTGCAGCAGGCAGTGTCTCTCCACCTTATTAAATTAGTGGTGGAACATGTATTAATATTTTACATGCATAACATTAGTGGAACACTAGTATTTTGGTATAAAAAACATAATGTACACAACATTAGATATATCAATCTCCAGATAAGTATTCAAGCATTATATTTTAGGGAGAAAAAAAAAGAAGGGGGAGAAAAATAAAAATTTACTCAATTAAGTGACCATAACATTTTTAAAAACAAGATTTTTATAATGCCATGTTTGATATGGGTTAATTATGTTACCATAAAATAGTTATAGGACTAGGGTACCTGTAGCTTTTGTTATGTCACTTGAATGTTAAAGCTACAAAATGAATTCCTTGACGATGCCAGCCTTAGTGTAGTATCATCTACTATTATCCTTCAACTGTCACTCATTATGGAATGTCATTTATTATTCAATTTAAATTTAATATTATGTTTTACAGACTGTATTTTTCTCTGTTTACTTAATGAATCCAGCAATTATTTTTAATAATAAAACTTTAAGTTTAAAAAATAGCTCATTTGATAACATTTAGTTAATGAATGCTTGAAGGCTTGCTGTATGTGGTTCTTAGAGATGAAACAGAGGAACTGGATTAGAGGAAGAATTTACAGTACTTTAAAATAATGTTAAAGTTAGTGAAGCATACTAAGATTGTGATTAACTTGCCAACACCTGGCTGAAATGATGTATAACACAAGTTCATAAAATGATGAGGAAGCATAAATCATAATTTGGTAGGCATTTTTTCTTTAGAACAAAATGAAATTTTAATCTAATAAATGTCTGAAATGGGATTTAGTAAGTAGTATACTTTTTACCTCTAACCTGCATACATCTTCTATTGGTGTGTGTTTGTGTCTGTGTGTGTGTGAGCATGCGTGTACACATACTTGCATACAGACAAATGTAATATGATGTTAAAACATAGACCTGGTTTGGGTGGGACAGAATAAAACAAAATTATAGATGCTTCCTTTCCTAATAAACAATGAAAGAAACAAAAAATAATAAAATAAAAATTTCTTATGTGTACCAAAATAGAGAAAATGAATGAACTACCAAGGGGAAAATGTATCCAGGAAAGAAAGAAAAGATTCTGGGTTGGAACTCAGTGGTTCCCCTCTTACCCATAGGGGATATGTTTCAAGCCACCCAGTGGATGCGTGTAATAGAATATGGTCCTAAACCCTATATATACTATATTTTTTCTATATGTACATATCTATGATAAAGTTTAATTTATAAATTAGGCATAGTTAGATATTAACAACAATAACTAATAACAAAATAGAACCATGATAACATACTGTAATAAAAGTTATGTGAATGTGTTCTTTCTCTCTCAAAATATCTTATTGTACCGTACTCACCTTTTCACTTAAAGGATATGCTTTTTGCATTATTAAGTAAAATAAGGGTTACAGAAACACGAACACTGTTACACCACAACAGTCAATCAGATAGCCCTGCACTAGGGAGTGACTAATGGGCAGGCTAAGAGAGAAGCCTGGAGTCTCTGGAAAAAAGATGATTCACATTCTGGCATAACAGAACTTACTGTCGTGAAATTTAATCACACTACTCAAAATGGACCAGTGATTTAAACATATGAACTGATTTAAAAATAAAAAATAAATAAAAAGGTATAAATTGTTTGTTTCTGGAATTTTCTACTTAATATTTTTGGATCTTATTTGCACCTAAGGGTAACTGAAACCACCTAAAGCAAAACTGCGGATATGGGGGATCACTTTATCTGGCCTCTTCCAGCCAAATTGCATATATATGTATATGTTTATGTATATGTATATGTATATGTATATGTATATGTATATGTATATACATGTATATGTGTGTGTGTTTATATATATGTCCACACACACACATATTACAGAAAGGTTGGCAGGGCTATAGCAGAATATAATGTATATGTCCCCCTGAATTTTCAGAAGCTACACTCAATGCAAACCAAGGTCTTCTCTTCAGCAACCCAGGTATTTTTTTGGAATATAGGACTTAGATGAAAGAAAACTGACTAGGAAATAACATTCTGTCCCAATATTATTATGCTACGATAAATTGCTTCCATTTAATGATTCTTATATTGAATATCTTTTAAAGTATGATCTTATTTTAAAATACATCCATTAGTCTCTCTATTTAGTTCTCTACTCACCCATCTATCTATCCATGCATACCTGTATATAACTATTTTTCTTTATGTATAACTTCATAAAAATTGTCTATAATAATATTCAACAAATGGTAAGAAGACTTACACCAGAGATATATTTATCTATTGTTTCTGTTACTTTTTGTCATTTTAGAATTTAATTATTACTATATGAAATAAAACAAAATATAGAGAGCTGGATCTCCTCTCTGTTACTGAGAAAAAAAGTTCCTAAAAAATAATTGCAAAAGTCTGCATTTCCAAACTTTTAAAAAGAGATCAAGGAGAACTGAAATCTTTATTTATTTTTATTCCAGCTTCTCTAAGGCATCATTGACCTATAATAGAATCTTTATTTCTAGCACCAAAAACATTAGTAGCAAAAAAATAAGAGATTATAAATAAAATAGAGAAATACTTTTTCTTAAACTACCTTTAATATTTAGAAACTTTGCATTTATTGTTTGCTCTCTCTTTTAAACTGAATTTTTTCATCTATTCTTAATCAAGCTTCATTTATGATACAAATTCAGAAACAGTGGATTTATATTGAGATGGATATGTTAGTTGCATCCCTGCTGGTTTCTAAAATTCTGGGTATGCTTATTTGTATTTGTAAGTGAGTGTGTATGAATGTATGTGTGTGAAGAGAGGAGAGGCCAAGAAGACAAAACAAATCAAGCTATTTTGAGTACAACGGAAATTCACATTTATAAATCACTATCATTCAGTACAATTATCAGGCACAAGAATGAAGCCACCCAGGATGCATGAATTAACACTGGTGTAAATGATTGTCTTGTTTGTTTTTTTGTCCGTCATTCTGTGGTCCCATCCATAAAAACCCAATAGCTGACAATAATGTTAATGTCATTAGGTTTTATAAGATCATATCATTTCTAAAGTTTAGCTATGATGAACTGTGTAGAAATTTACTTGTAGCACTACTTACAAATTGTTTTTTGTTTTTGAAACTAGCCTCTAAAACAAAGGAAAAGTGATATCACTAATTTTCTATATCAGCAGATATTTCAGTTTCAAAGCATACGGCTGTGCAAAATGCCTACAGCCCATCCTGTAAACAAATATCTGCAATATTTAGTTCTTTCAATGATAACCTTCACATAGAGGACAATCAATGCTAGTCAGCTTATATCATCAAATTATTAAATTCTAAACCAGAGTGCAGATTTTAATGATGTACTATCATCATGTACTGGGTGAAATTACTATTTATATTTTAAAGTTTGAAACAATTTTTTTAAATTTCCAAATTGCCTGTCAATGGACATTAGTAAGTGAAATAAACTTGTAATAGTATTGAATAGCCTTATCTTTTTTCTTACTATCAAATTCTATTAAAAAGCAATTTCAAAGTATTGTTGAAAACTTCAACCGTGCAATATCTATTTAAATCTTCATCATTGTGTGGGCTGACTTTAGACCTTCACAGATTCCTTTAAGTGTATATATCAAGATATTAACCATGTTGGCTCTGGTAAATCCAAATTCTGTCTTCTAAAGAAAAAAAAAAAAAAGAAAACAATGATGTTTCCTGGTGTCTTAAATACAGGTTTGTAGTCATTACTTTTCTTTGAAGTTATAGGGAGGAAAAATACAATTAATTGTTAGTTGTCACTTTTGATTAACTCAGCTGTCAAGAAATTTCCAATAAGTAGTAAAAAGTGCCAAAAAATGGCTTGGTAAAGTTCTTTTGATGATTTACATTGCTTGCAACAATGCACTATAAGTCATCGGGCAGCTGAAAAATTGTCAATGCCACAGTGTGTGAGTATATCAACAAATAAAACTTCAGCTCTAAAAGAGAAAAAAGCTTATCTCGAATTATGTTATAGGTATTAGAATTTAGGTAAAAATCTTTGGAAAATTATACAGTTAGTAATAAAGCTTAGAAGAGTGCTGGTTCTCTCATATGTTTTTACACACTACTGTCTCTCAAACATAAATTTTTTAAAACCTTGAAATACTATCAATAGCAATCAATCCTAACTTCAAGGAAAATAAGAAAAAGAAGAGCATATAGGCACAGATTCAGATGAGTGAGTTTTCTTTCTCCCACCCCCCAGCTGTATTGAAGTATAATTAACAAAAGTGTGTGCGTGTGTGTGTGCATATATCACATCATTTATGTTATTAAACTTCTAGACATCCATTCTCCTTCAAACTTCAACTATGTGTGGATCACTGACCAAAAAAAGGAACAAAACAAAGTTATAACTTTGAGCTAATTTCATTGTTTCATTTTTCAGAAATAATTCTGATTTCAAACTAAAGAACAGATAGAAGAGTAAAATAGACAGACCACATAAAATTACAAAAATTAGTTACAAATTCAAAAAAGCACATCATTTAAGGATTTGTTTGTATAGCCCATGAGAATGAATTAAATATATTGATGGTATACTGAAAAATGCTGTTACTAAATAAAATTTAAGAACAGAGGGCACATAAAGTATACCTTATGAAGAAAAAAGTTTTCTATCTACCTTGGAAATGGCATTAGGCCATCTCATTTTGCACTTCTTGCCAATTGCTTTGTGTCAGTAATGTATAATTAAGATAACTACAAAGTGATCAGTGAAGTATTATTTTTCTGTTATATTTGTATATAGCTAGTATAGACTTGTGCTATTATATATTATTTATGAATTAAGAAACCTATTTTAAAAACAATAACTGATGTGCAACTGATAGAATCTATTGATTTTATTGTTGTCCTTGGAAAAGTTTGGGGTATGGACATATTTACCATTACATTTTTATCCTATAATGTAGATAATAATGAAAGATACATAAAATTATTTTAAATTAATGTCGACTTGATAGCAGTAGTTTTAATTTCAGGTATTTTCTGAAAGGATTGTCATGTCTTTCTATGAAATTTAGATTATTTTTATTATTGTAATTTCAAAAATGCTTATTTGACAAGACAGTAAAAAATATATTTTATATTTAATGATTGTCACAGAATTGGGCTTTTAAAACTAATGTATAGCACCTTCTAGAAGACAGTTAATTAATGGCATATAAGGGAGAAGTATTGTATCTATTCTATGAATAAATACCATGTCCCTTTTTGGAATGTCAAGTATAGTTAGCAGTGATTTTGAAATATTTTTATATTAAAACTGCATTGATATAGTATCTATTAGAAAATATTTTTATAATTTGTATGATAAAACTTATAATTTCAAAAAAGTGTTTTGTTTACCAGGGTATGTAGAATGTGCCTTCAGACAACTGGAGGTAAACTGTCCATTTCTCCTGTTATAAGAATTATTTTGCTGGAATTATTTGAGAATAACTGCAATATAATAATCCTAAATCCTAGTAGCCTTAGGATATACAGTAAAAAATTTTCCCAATATAAACTATCAGGAAAACTTCTCAGATTGTTAGAATATTTAAAGTAAATATTGGCATAACTTTCAAGAAAGATGACAATATTTCTCCTAATTCTAACATTTGCAAGAAAATGAACATGGTATAAAATTATAATAAACTGCATCTGTGATATAAATTAGGAAAACCTAATAACAGTGTAGAAATAAGTAGAAATGTGAGACTTTTTTACTTCTCATTTTATGAACTAGAGCATAAATAGAAGAGAAAGATTAAAAAGTATTCATAACCACTAACTCAGAGCAAAGTATTCATAACCACTAACTCAGAGCAGAGGAGAAGGTTGAGTAGAGTCACCACTAAGTGAGGTTGTCCTGTGGCTGGAAAATCCTGCCGGGAAGAAACACAAACATCACTAGGCCATGAAAGCTGTGTGAAAAGATCCCTTTTTGCACAGAGTGACTTTATTGTCACTGCCTGAAAATCTGCCATCTTCCATACTCGATTTTAGCCGTTCTAGAAAAAAAACTGTGTTTTATCTCAGATGTCAATGACAGTATTGGGAAAAGTACTAAGGCCACATTTTAGCTCAGAGGAAGCACATTATGCCTGATTAGCAACATTTGTCATCAGAACAACAGTGGTGGGAAATTACATCAAGTGATCCATGTATTTCATGACAGATATAAATTATTGAATTTCTAAACTGATTTTCTCAATTTAAAATACTTTTTTTTTCCTTTTTCTTTTATTTTTAACCTCATTGCCATATTTCAGAGAATACTTTGTTTCTTTTTTCTTCTTTGGGTGCCTTTGAGAATTTTTGTCCTTCTTTTTAATAATTTTTTATGTCCAGTAACCTGTATTGAGTTTGACAGTAGAAAGAGATCATTTGAGATTTGGATTTTCTATTTTGGAAAAATTTGTCAGTGATTTTCAACTTGAATTTTGCTTCTTCTCCATTTCTCCTAATCTTTCTGGATTCTTTGTTCAATTTCTTTTGAGCTTCTCATTCTGTTCTACATGACTCTTAATGTCTCTTTCACATTTATTTTCATTTCTCTGTGCTAAACCACCAGTTTTCCTCTGTCCCATCTTTCACTACTGGAATCCTCTACTCAACTATGGACTTAGAAATATCTAAAATTACTGCCAAAAATTTTATTTTAATGACATATTTCAGTTTGTCATTCTTAACAATTAGATATTGTGCAATGTGTACCTTGTGCTTAAGAATAGGTCTTACCTCTCAATACTCTTCCAGTTCTCCTGTATATAATACATTGAAATGACTATGTGCTCGTAATGAAGCAGTTACATGCATACACATATACACATGCACACTCAGTGTGAGTACAGGCTTACATACCTCAGGTATGCATGTAATCCAAATATACAAATTTACTTTAAGCAGATAAATCACATTCACACAGCAGTTCTATAATTCAGGTTATTACATAATTAATTTTGGGAAATTATTACTGGCATTGAATTGCCCTATTCTCTGGCTTGCTCCTTAGACTATAAAAGAGCAGCAGATTCTTGGGGAAATTAGTTCTTTCTGACTACTTGTTCATAAACAATGCCAATTTTAATTTTCTTTCTCTTCTTCAATCTCTCTATTTTCTTTTATTTATACCAACCTTGTACAAAAAAAATAGAATTAATACAAAAGAAAAAAATATGATATAATGTGTGCATGTGTGTGCATGCATGTATGTGTGTGTTTGGAAAAATTAAATTTGAATATATTCAGATGATAAGATGATGTGAACAAGTGGTCCACAGGTTTCATTTGATCAGGCCACCAAATTCGTCTGACACGAGAGTTCAAATTTTTTAAATCTGTATTAATACCTTTCTTTGAAAAATCAGAATGCTTGGAAAATGAAGATCTTATACCCACTGTTCTATAAGGCAAAAATGTGAGTATAATGAATAAGGATCAAATTTAGGTGAGCCTCTTGATATACAGTTCTTATTATAGTGTTTGATTTACTCATTCACATTATCAGCCTGTCTTCTGCAAATCTGAGTTTGGAACCATTCTCAGGAATTCTTTGGTCAGGTTCCAGCGGCTATTTTGTTTTCTCTCCCGGCTTTCTCCCTAAACTGCCGCATATAATCCCTTGGTTTTCCATTTCTATCCAAATTAAAACCACCATCTTTCTTCCCCTGATTTATTAGTTAAGATAGGTTTAATTATCAAACAACATCCCAAACTCAGTGGCTTTATACAGCAAAGATTTATTATTTGCTAATGCAAAATAGGCTCTGGATTCAGGTAATTCTGCCACGCAACTGCTCCATGCCATAAATTACTGATCCAGGATTCTTCAGTCTGGCTTCATCATTTTAGTAGCTGGCTTTTGTAATAGTTAATTTTACATGTAACATGACTGGGCTATAGGAGCCCAGATGGTTGGTAGAACTTTGTTTCTGGGATGTCAATAAGAGATTAACATTTGGATAGATTGAGTAAAGATGGTTGCTTTTACCTGTTTGAGTATGCATCATCTTTTACTTGAGGACCAAGAGGGCAAATTTGCTTTCTCTGCTTGAATTTGGGTATCCATCTTTTTCTGTTCTTGGACATCTGCACTCCTGTTTCTTGGATTTTCTAGACTCAGGTATAAGCTGAAGCTTATACCATTGGCTCTCCTGGGTCTCATACCTTCAGGTTTGAACTAGAACTACACCCCCAGATATGCCAGGCCTTCAGTTTGCAGATGGCAGATCATGGGACTTCTGAGCCTCCAAATTGCTTGAGCCAATGCCTTATAATAAATCTCTTTCTATATAGTCTCTATATATCCTATTGGTTCTGTGTCTCTGATGAGCTTTGATTAATACAAACTTCTTCCTCAATCACTATAGTAAAAAAAAAATATCTAGAGGGTTTCAAACCAGAAATTAAGTACATCCCCCTAGAAGAGACATATATGCCTGTTATATAATTTTGTATATAATTATAAATATTTTAAGATTCCTCATTTCTACACTTTAAATACTTTACTAAGTAATCCAAAATATACATGTTTACCTGTAGTATACATTGCTATTTATTCATTCATTTATCATGTCCATTAATAATAAACAATAAGCTCATTATATTTTTGGTGAAAATGGGAGTTATTGAAAATCATAAACGTTTTGCTAATATATGAAGTTAAAAATATTTGTTGGAGTTTATAACTGCATTTTTTAATTTTTTGTGAGTCAAAATATATATTTAAATGTTTGGTAACCATTCATTTTCACATTTTTCATTTCATTATTATTTTTATACTGTGTTTTTTATTAATTACCAAAATAAAATGAGGACTGAGAATTAACTGTTATATTTATCAAAGTGGAAGTTATTCATGTCCTTAACAACAGCAACAAAGCTTAATTAAAATTATCCCAAAACATTAAAAAAGAATAAAAGAAGGGAAATTGTGGAAGAATAGAGATTTCTATTGAAAAGTTTTTGCTCTAAGAAGGAACAAAGAAATAAAATGGAATGTGAAGGAGAGTGGAGTCAATCCTCTCACACGAATATATATTTGCATATATATTTTTACACACATATATACATACAGTTGTATATATGCATACTACATATGTATATATAATATAAAATATATATTTTATTACTATCTTGTGCTTTTTTAGTGACTTACTATAGGAAGCAAACTTAAAAGATATAGTAAGTTTGCAAGTTGTATGCCTTAGGACATATTTAAATTGTAACTTGTCTTTGCCTTGTTATGGTAAAATAATTAAAGACTGTTAATTTTAAACCACTGTATTTATTGTGGCTCTGAAATTGTGGGGTTCAAATAGTTTCTCTGGGAAATACTTCTTAACTGAACTCTAATCTACACAGCTAGTTTATTATGTAATGTAAAAATAGAAATGCTATACAGGTATATCAATCAGGGTTCAAACAGAGAAACAAAACTAGTAGGAGATATAGATTGAGAGATTTATTCTAAGAAATTGGCTTATGCAATTTTGAGGCCTGTCTAGGCAAGTCCAATCTCTATAGGCCAGGCTATCAGGAAGAGCAAGCTGAAACACTAAGGCATGAACCAAAGCTGATACCTACAAGCATAAAATCTTCTTTCTCAGAGAAGCCTCAGCTCTGCTTTTAACACCTTCAACTAATTGAATCAGGATAGTCTCTCAATTTAAAGGATACTGATTATGAACTTTTATTATTTTATACACACACACACATATATGTATATATTTTATATTAGTTTCAGGTATAAGTAAAATGGTTAGACATTTATATAGTTTATAAAGTGATCTTCCCAATTACTGTGGCATCCATCTGGCTCTACACATAGCCACTAAAATAATATTGACTATATTCCTTATGCTATACTCTACATCCCCATGACTGTTTTGTAACTACTAAATTGTACTTCTTCATTCCTTCACCTTTTGCAACTATCCCCTCATCCACTGCCCATCTGACAATCACCAGTTTGTTCCCTGTATCTATAAGATCTATGAGTCTGTTTCTCTTTTGATTTTTGTTTGTTTGTTTGTTTTGTTCTTTAGGTTCCATATATAAATGAGATTATGTGGTATTTGTCTTTGTCTGGTTTATTTCACTTAGCATAATACCCTTTAGGTCTATCCACATCATTACAAATAGATTATTTTTAACTGATTAAGACAATTTTTCTCTATAGGAAAATTCCTTTGGGAAATCAAATTCCTATCAAAAGGCTATTTCAACTATTAAGAAAGTGTCAACATGTGTTAAAAAACCATAAGGATGTTGTAAGAAAGAATAAGACTACTCAATGATTAATCCAGATACTCCTGTAAATCATGCTGAAGTCTCACTCGCAAGATTTTTTTCTTTCTTGTTTTTTATTAATAGTAGTGTTATCTTTTTCCTCCTCCCCCTCCTCCTCTTCGCCTCTTCTACTGTCTTCTCTTTTTCCTCTTCTTTCCACTTTCCTTCTCCTCCTCTTTTAATTTAATGAGTACAGCATAAATTTCATTTTATAATGTGTTCTTTTATATGTCTTACCATACATTAGAAAAATAAACACTTAAAAGTAGATCTTTACAAAATATATATCTTTGATGATGACTTGAGTCATACTCGGGAATTCTTAGTGATCACTCAGGAGATGCCCTAAACCTATCACTGATCTGTCAGTGTGAATTTTTCTGTAATGACTAAACCAATTCACAATTTTTTTCTTTGAAGTCTGGGCATACATTTACATTTTAAAATTTTTATAAAATGTGTAAACATTTTATTAAGTAAATAATATCAGTAAATTTTCTTACAAGATATCTTTTATGAACTGGGAAAATATCTTAAAGAAGATTTTTGCAAGGAACGCTAAGCATCAACTACAAAGAAAATCTTTCTACTTACTCAACCAGCTCTACAGGAACAATGATTGGTAATAATATTATTTAATAATTAAAACTGTTTAACACAAAGTCACTTTGGCAAGAGCTATACATTCATTATCACATGGAATCTTAACGTCTAATGTTGCCAATAAATATTGTCAGATAAAGTAGTACAAGTTTAACACATGTGTATAGCCCAGCAACAAGAAATCTTAATAGAGCAATAGTGAGTCCAGTAGTTTCAGAAACAAATTCATGTTGTTTTTTGTTTGTTTGTTTGTTTGTTTGTTTGTATAGAAAGACAGTGACGCATAGAAATGTCTAAAAAAAATCTTAACAAAGTTTGATATGTTTAGAATATGCTGGAAGTATAATATGTTTCAAATCTTAGATTGCTCACTCAAAACTTCCACATTAAGCAGGACTAATTCAAACTCATGACAAGATATATTTAACTGGCTTTTGTCCCACAAATTATGGTTCCAATATAAAAAGGACTTTGTCACTAATTCATCCTGATAACTTAGTCCTGATAACTGAACTTTTGTACTTTGGATTCCATTTGACCCACACTTTTTATGCTTTAATTCAAATTATTTCAGCATACTCATATTTTTACCTCATTTCAGTTAAGCCTAAATGTCTCAGTTAAATAAATAAGTATATAAATAAAATTCATATTATTTGAAATAGGTTAGAATATTTGAGTTGTCTTAGATGTATAGCAACAAATAAAAATATGCTTTTGAACAAGAGTATAGCAAGTAAAGATAAATATTGGTGCCATTTCATTCCACATCACAAATAATGCATTTGTCTTCTCATCTTTAGTTTTAATGTATATTAATTCTCTTTATAAGTGGTAGAAAAGATAATTAGAATTGGTAAAGATGTATTTTAAAGAAACATATGTTTTATTAATTTTAAATATAACTCTCTAAAGCTAGGAACAAAATTGTTGTACCATAAGCTATAAAAGATTAAGATAATACAAAATTATTTTATTTCTTATAATACCAAAATTGTTACACTTTGAGACACACAAAGAAATACTGTTAATTAAAACTGAAAAAAGATTGTAGCAAGAAGTCAGACTTATCACAAGATTGATCCAATGAAATCAAACAAAATATTCTACAGCTGAATCAGCTCTTTATGTTTGAAATGCGAGAAGCTATGGCCAATAAAAAATAGATCTTCAGATGATATAGAAACAGGTTAGTAATAAGGCATTTCAGATAAAATAGTAAAAAGCCCAACAGATAAGTATAGCCTAGTATTAAGACATCTTGAGAAGGCAATTTGAGATTCAGAAACTAGACATCCTATAAAAAGAGAGTAAATTCCCATGTAACAATATGGATACAACCAAAAACTTCAATATTTCTGAGAATAAATCAAAAGGAAAGTGTAATGGTTCAGGCTGAGGATGGCAGTTCACCAGAAAAAAAAATGTTTAAATAAAAAAAAATTAATAATAATCAGAGCCCATAGAGATACTTCATTCCCCTAGTCCTAATATCAGAAGTGATGCATAAGGCCAGACCAGCAGCAAAACAATTTGTAGAGATAAAAGTTGAGCATTATGTGGCAGGAGCTAGAAGTCTTGAGTTTATAGGAGAAGATGAAATGGCCCAAACTATGGAGAAAGTAATAAATTAAAAGTTAAATTTTTGTATGTTTGTTTGTCTTGTTCTTGCTTTCAGCTTTATATTCAGTGTCACCCCTGACAAATTTAATAGATAAATTATATATATATATATACACTTTAAAAAATTAGGTTTAGATAAAGCTTAATCTAATACAATTTATAGAGAAGGTTGATAAAGAGATTTATTTAAATTGATGAAAAAATTTGTAACTTTTTTAGTAATATGGACCATGCTTCATTATTCAAACTGTTAAGAATCATTGATCTTTGAGATGCCATCTGAAAAAAAAAACAGACATAAGACTTCTGAAATAGAAAATGTTTTTCAATGAAATAGAGATTTTCATTCAAGTCATTATATATATATATATATATGTAATATAGTTGGATATGAACATATATTTATGTTTATATTTAGAAATATATTTATATAAATATATATAATTTTATACATATAGTTGAATATGATTGTGTTCTTACTGTCAAGGAATTCATAATCTAGTAGAGAAAGTCTAACAGACAATAATTCTAAGGCTCAGAGAACTCTTCTATAAATTTAAAATTTGCAGTTAGAAATATAGCTTTCTTATTATAAATTTAAATATGTATATATCCAGACCAAAAAACTACAGCTCATAAGCCAAATCCAGTCCTCAATTTACTTTTAAAAGTAAAGTTTTATTGGAATGCAGCCACACTCAATCATTTTGTATATGATTGCTCTTATGCTACAATGACAAAGTTCATTTGTTGCAACAGAGACTAAATGATCCCCAAAGTCTAAAGTATTGACTATTTTTTTGTTTGTCCTGTTCATTTGTTGCTTTTAGGTTTATATCCCATATATAAGTGATATCATGTGATTTTCAATTTTTTCTGTCTGGCTTATTTTGCTTAACATGATTATCTCGAGACTAACGGACATAGACTATAGACTAGTGGTTACCAGAGGGTAGGAGGTGGGGAAAAGCGGGGAGGTAGATGGTTAAAGGGGCTCATATATATAGGGGGTAGGGGGATCATGGTAGCTGAAGGAAACTGAACTTTGGGTGGTAAACACAATAGAATATACAGATATCAAATGATAATGTATATCTGAAAATTATATAATTGTATTAACCAATGTTACCCCAATAAACTTAATACAAAATAAAATAGAATAGAATATTTACTATTTTCCCTTTTACAGAAAACATTTGTCAACCAATGCTGTAGCTTATACTATAAATAATAAAATGTGCATGAAGAATATTTAACACTCTTCTCACTGTTTTTCAATAAATACCCTCATTGC
Source organism: Cynopterus sphinx (assembly GCA_030015415.1). Taxonomy (NCBI): domain Eukaryota; kingdom Metazoa; phylum Chordata; class Mammalia; order Chiroptera; family Pteropodidae; genus Cynopterus; species Cynopterus sphinx. Next base: position 100,396,121 of record CM057382.1, on the reverse strand, counting down.
CTGTGAAAAACAGGCAAATTGGTCAGGAAATTCTAGAAAAGATCAGGATGATTAAGTTATACGTAGATTTGATTTTAAATAAACAATAGCCTTCAGAAGATATTTACAATATAATACAGAAGACCAAGTTTTCTACAAATAAAGTAAAAAATGATTGGCTTCCAACATTCTTCCTCTGTTTAAAGTAGTTCTCATTACACAACAGTTTGTAAGAATGTTTTTAGTTGAGTGTGCCTTTACAAAGGCTCTCTTTATATCTCAAATTTAAATAGAAATATTAGGAGCAAAGTGAACAGAAAATAATTACTAATTGTTGGAATTCAGCATTTTCGACAAGGTGATTTGTATGTATATATGTATGTATGTATGTATGCATGTATGTATGTATGCATACACACATATGCATATTTATTCAAGAGAGTTTTCTATAATTAAGTGATTTTTCAAAATGGAAAAGAAAATAAGTAAAAGGTTTTGAGATTGTCATTTACTAACGTCATCTCTAAGGAGTTCAAAAAGACAGAGTGGCTCATTCTATAATGAATACTTGATTGAATGAATTTCTACCTTCAGTAGTATAGCAGGGTAGCCATTCCCAATGAGAAAGTGGTTGCATGGTGGGAAGTTATTATGGACAAGTACTTGGAAAGTATTGAGTTTGTGCTCTAAGCAGCAACTATTCCTAATTATCACATTAGAATTAGTTTTCTCTAGGTATTATATGTCTTTCACCTGTTATATTTATAAATTCACTCATTTTGCAAGTATTTATTAAATATTTAGTAAAAAGCTGGGCACTGTGTAGACACTGTGGGTGTAAGGTATGTAATGCAAAAAGGAGGGAATCTGATAAACAATCTACATCTTTTAATCCAACGTTGTTTGTATTTGATTATATTTCTGTCTGAGGCCATCAGAGGCTCCTTATACCCTCCATGTCTTTGGAATGTACATTCTGCCTACCATACCCATACTGGGAGCAACTTTAAGGACACAGCCTTGAGAGGGTAAAGTGTTGTTTTGACCAGGGGGTCCCCATCCATTAGGCCATGGAGAATTATCTGTCTGTGGCCTGTGAGGAACCAGGCTGCATATCAGGAGGTAAGCAGCAGGTGAGGGAGTGAAGCCTCATAGGCATTTGCAGCCACTCCTCAGCACTAGCATCACTGCCTCAGCTCCACCTCAGATCATCAGGCATTAGATTCTCACAGGAGCTCCGATCCTTGATGCCAAAAAGCTTGGGGACTGCTGGTTTAGATCATCTAGACTATAGGTGACTTAACCATGTTAAAGCTTCTATGTATAAACTTTTATGATTCTGGCAGACAGGTGCATAGATCTATCTGTTTTACAACCTCTCAAGACAAGCCTACGTAAATTCCCTTGCTTATTAAACTTGCTACTTCCGTATCTGGAGTGGTCTGCCTCCTTCTACATTCTCTCTTTGTCCCCCATGTACAAGAGCCAATTTTGAATTTCACCTGGAGAACTCCAAAAGTTTCAAACAAACAACTTTCTTATCATAATATTTTAAATGTCTTTATTTTGATGTATAATTTTATTTGTTTTATATGTGATAGAAATGTTCTTAAGACACGATCTTGAATTCTTGAGTCTTATATGACTAGGATTTCACTTATCAAAAATCTCATTTTCCTAGGACATATTTGTGACTTTTTTGTTTTTTCTCTAGAGTGACCTGGCTGTCCTGAGCTCCCTACAATAACTTCCCTGGAAAAGACAAGAGATATGAGAGCAATTAAGTATGCGCTTTAATCTGGAACTATGTTTCATCCTATGAGGATTTTTTTTCAATTTACTCTTTCTTCTCTGATGACGAAGGTGCAAATTCCTCTCCAACTAGCTTGTTTCGCATTCTCCAGGGCTTTATATATCTGGTTTTGCTTGTGTTGACACCAAACATCTTAAATGTAATGCCCTCCATATTAAAAATTCTTTATTTTCTTTGAATTTCAAAACCACAGTTATGAAATAGCCATATTATTCCATATACCACAATAGATAACAGGCCTTAGAAATATTTTTTCACACAATTTCAAACATGGTTATGACTAACATAGTAAACATTGCTTATATTGTCATAGCTTAAAGACTCATTTTTAAATAGTTATTACATTGCTACTTCAATATGGTTGATTTTACTATGATGTGGAAGCATCTATTTATTTTTTTTGTGGGCTGATTAGCATAAGGGAGACAGGAAATTTATCTCAGAGATGGTTCTTTATAAACTGCATTTTATTCATGTGAGCTAGTCCTTTTAAATTGTGTGTCTTACTCAAGGGTCAGGATAAAATGCTTCAGGTAAAATTACAAAAGCACTTATAAGATCCTTGAGATTGATTGAATCACAGATATATAAGGAAACTCAGTTCATAAAATAAGTCTATAAGGATTCAGACTGAAGCTATATTTGTGCTAACTTGGTCTGTCTGTAAAAACAAATGAAATTCTAACTGGTTTTTAAAAGAATTCAAGATGTTTGAAGAAGAAATAACTTAAAACATAAATAGAAATATTTAATTAATAAAATATAGCTCAATCTTATTATTATAAATTATCTCTTTTTCTATGGTTCTATAGAATTCATACTCTACTTTGAAACTCACCACAATCTTAAAAGCAGATATTAAGTGATATTAAAATATTTCTTCCAAAAAATAGAATTAACATCAGAGCCTGTTATTCTTAACATAGGACTCTCTTTCACATAACAAACTTCAGGTATGATCATATGGTAATTTAGAAATAATATCATATAACAAATATATTATAATATGATATTATGCAATTTAACTATAGTATGTGATGATTCAAACTATTTGAAGAATGGTATTCCTGCAACTGAGAAAAAAAAAAGCTTTCTACCACTCAGAAAGTACGATTGCTGGAGATGTAACAGAACACCATGAAGCCCTTAATTTTCTTCTTGGGAAGCTAGGAAGCTAATGAATCTCTTTACTTCTATGAATAAAAGAGAGAATAAGAGCTGGATAGTTTTGGGGATGGCATGCTTAATTGTTTAACTGCTAAGAGGAAAAAAAAATGCTTGCTTTTTATGTAGAAAAACTAGTTGGTATTATAGCTTAGAGATAGTTAAAAAATATTTCTACAATTTTTATATATCTGCCATTCTCAAGCCATGATATACACAAAACTTTCTCAAGTAATTCAGTCCAAATAACACTACATTAGTTCTAAAATAATTGTATTCACAAGTCACAAATTGTCTGAACCGTGTCAAGGAGCATATGTCTAATACATCTAGTAAATCATAACTCAGTGACCACTAATATTATTTAAAATGCTAGATATGTTTGTATCAGCAATACAATCTCAGAAAATGACTTTTGCTCCAATAATTTTATGTCCATCATTTGCTAATTTTAATATTAATATCGATAAATATTAAAAAAATAAGTTCCAGCAATGTTAACTTCATATTAAAAGATCCTGATTGAAATTCAGTCAATAGAACAACCAATTGAATTTATAAAAATTCCCTAAGTCACGGGTTTATGAGTAAAAAAGAAGATATAAAATTAATATATCAAACATGTGACATATATAAGCATCTGAATAAATTGAAGATATATTTTACATTCTATTCATATTATAAAGAAAAATGAAAGATATGGGTTTGCAATAATTTTCTCAAAATGATGGTAAATAAGGGAAGATTATTCTTGAGATCTGTCTACACCATCTAAACAAGAATATTATCTTCTTGATTGAAACACTGAATTTTCTACAATGAATAATGATTAATGCCTACTAATTATTGTTCCATTGGAAGTATGTTTGTAGCCCAAAACAATAAAACACAGTGCTATAAATTTATTCTATTTCTCACACAGTGAAAATGAAAATAGCAACAATTTGATAAGAAACGTTAAATATAATGAATTCTATTCAGCTGCAATATACCAATTAAAAATAGAGAATTTTGAGTTTAAAACTAAAAAGGTATGAAAAATGTTTAAACTACTATTTTGAAATGTACATTTGTTCAAATGCCAACTAAATACATTTTTAAAATAGTTTCAAGTGGAAATAATGGAGAGTACAAACCACAATGTAAATATGTAAGACACCGAAGAACAATATATTTAAAGTCTGTCATAGTAAGATGTTCATGGATCAACATTTACCAAATTTTGTATAATAGAGAAACACCTAGGAAGTGTGTTAAATTTCTGGGTTTATTATCTCACATTAGTGATTTGCTAAGACTGTAAGAGAGCTTAGTAACAAAAATTTCTAGTTATGCTGGTGCAATAGATATACAGATCAAACTTTGGAAGAAAAATAAAATTTTGCCACTGATAATATATCATCATGAAAAATATTTAGTTGAATAAGTAAAAATAAAATTAAATATTAATATTTGACCTGGACTTTTCGTCTATTTTTTTAGAGAAATAAGTAAAGTCTCTTTGTTAAGTCCCTTTAAGCAAGATGGATTAAACTCAGTAGGATTCCCATCCTGCTCTAAGGAGCTAGTTCCTGTGATAGCCTTAAAGATTAACAAGAAAAGTTACACAGAAAAGTAACACAGAGAAAAATGGCCATCTGAGCCTCTTTTCTACAAATAATCAAATCAGAATACATATATAGAGAGATAAAAAAAAAAAAAAACAAATAAGATAAAACAATAGAAACAAATTAAAGAAAGATACATATAATTAAAACAAGAAGCCAACCAGTGGCAAGGATGAAAAATTGTATAGACCTGACCAATGTACCACTGGTCCCAATTCAAAGCCAGAAACAGATAACATACTTCCCTTGAAACCAGTTCTAAGAGATCCAGACTATCAAGTTATAAATCCTCTGAAGCAATTTCAAAGGAAAATTTTCAAATGGTGGGGAAAAATCAGAATCAACTTTTCTGGGTCTAATCTACCTAAGTTTGAACAAGCAGAGTATTATTAGCTTAAGTTCTGCTTAAGTGGGGGTCTTGTAATCAGACATTTCTAAGCATAGTAGAGGGTCTGTGAGCCAGGTCCCCAGTTGCATTATGTGATGTTTTTCATGGAAAAAAAAATGAAAAGACAAAAGATAATCAAGGCTTAGATGACTGAACTAAGACAATTTACTACTAGAGAAGATGCATTGAAGACCTTAAATAATTGAATATACTGTGAAGTGAATAGTATCCAGGGAAGCTCAAATGAATTTCATGCAATTAAGCTCTTTATTCATCAAATATTCATTGCATATTTTACATGTGCCAGGCCTGATAGTAGACACTAGCAATGCATCAGCAAATAAAACAAAGTTCCTACCTTGAAGTTTACACGGGTGGGAAGCATGGGGGCACATACAGTTATAAACATGTTGTGTGTATGTGTGTGTGAGAAAATTAGGTAGTGACAATTGTTATAAAGAAATATACAGTAGAGTGAGAAGGTAAATTAGCAACTGGCGATTAAGATAAGGTTGACCTGAGATGCCTTTGTGAGAAAGTGACAGTTGAAAAGGGATTAAATTAAGTAAATTTCCTTTAGGCAAATAAAACAGAAAATGCAAGGAATAGAATGTGAGAAGAGAAAAGTGAATGATGCAGCCAAGGGCCAGATCATAAAGGAGCTCAGAGGCCACTGCAGAGAATTTGCAGTTTAACGTTAATGAGATAAGAAAATAGAATCGTAGAAGGCAAGAACTAATGATCAAATGAGATCAAATCAGCACTGCTGTAAAACAAATGATTAAATAAAAGGAGAAAGCTCAAGACCTTTAGTGGTAAAAAAAAAAGTGTGATGTTTAAGAAATTGGACTCTGGTACCATCTTCTCTGGATTCATATTTTGTACTCACCATTTGCTAGATGTGACATTTGGGTAGGTTATTTAAACTTTATTTAAATTTTAAAAAAAATGTTTTCTACCTGAGTAACCTCATTAGAGTAATAATAGTTCATTATGAAGAATAAGTGACTCAGAATATCTAGTGTTGTCCCAGGTATATATTAAGTGCTCAATGTTATATTTATTATTGTTATTATTACTTATTTACTCATCAGAATTTTGGTAAAAAATGCCATTCTTAAGACAATTTATTCATAATTTTAAGGTTACCAGATAAAAATGCAATAGCTAATATCATCTATCAGGTTTAATTCTTTAGCATTTTTCATACTTCTAATATTTTTCAGTCTATAAAACAGACTCCTCTTAGGAGCTTCTGTATCCACTGGAGAATTACAAGTTCAAAGATATCAGACCATTTTCTCAATATGCAATCATATTTTCTCAATGTACATTAATATTCATAGTAGCACTCTTACTGTAGCCAAAGATTGAAACAACCTAAATGTTAATCAACAGAATGAATTAACAAAATGTGGTATAGCCATACAATGCAATTTCAGCCTTAAAAACATGAATTGATACACGATACGATGTGGATGAAACTTGACAATGCTATGCTAAGTGAAAGAAACTAGACATAAGATATCATATATTCTATAACTCCATTTATATGACATCTGGAATAGGTAAATCCACAGAGACAGAAAGCAGATTAGTGGTTGTCAAGGAATGGGGAAGAGAGAAATGGAGAGTGACTAATGGGTGTGGGGTGTCCTTTTGGAGTGATGAAATGAATTTCAGGTAGAGGCAATGGCTGCACAGTTTGAATGAACTAAGTATCACTGAATTGTACACTAAAATGATTAATTTTATGCTATGTGACTATCTCCTGAATAAAAAAAATCTTAGATTTTTATATGACAAAAGTCTTTTTTAACATTAAAGAATTTAAAAAAATCAGAATTTATAATGTCATGTATTGGTAACTTTGGTCAGAAATCATTGGACATAAAAAGTAAACTGAAGAGCAGTAGCAACTCAGCAACCTAAGGGTCAAGTACGTAATTTTGACAGATGTGAATTTTGACACAACTTTCTAGAAATTAAAGGATTTAGCAGGAGGTCATGTCAAGGAGTTGGAAATAAAAATATAAGGAAAATAGCCAATCTGACATAGTGATTGAGAGGACATAACAGAAACCAGAAGTGTGGTAGAAGATAAACATAGAGAATACTATTACGTTATGAACTGAATTTTTGTGTCCTTCCAAAATGCGCATGTTGAAACACAAACTCCTGAAGCGATAGTATTTGTAGGTAGGGCTTTGGGGAAGTAATTAGATTTAAGTGAAGTCTCGAAATTTGAATCAGTGTCCTCATAAGAAGAGGAAGAAAGACCAGAGCTCTCTCTCTCTTTGTGTGAGCACACAGTGAGAACTTGACCATCCACAAGCCAAGAAGAAAGAGGGTTTCGCCAAGAATGAAATCTTCCTGTATCTTGGCCTTGGAATCCTCAGCCTCCAGAACTGAGAGACATAAATGTCTGTTATTTAAGCCACCTAGTATATGGTATTTTGTTATTACACCCCTAGCTGGCTAAAATACTAACTTCCTGAGTATTAAAGGGATTTGGACAAGAAATACATGACTCACATTTTTAAAATTAACATTTGTACCAGATTGCCCATTGGTGAGTAAAAACCATTTCTGCCCTCTCTTATTCTCTTTGCTTCATCACAGAGGCTAGAAGCCTTAGAACTACATTTTTCTAAAAACAAAAAAAGGATTAGCAACAGAATCCTGAAGTTCATTCTGCCAGTGAAAGCTATTTGCATGAGATTTAGAAAACATAATAGGGTCAGAAGCCACCTTACTGTTTCTCTAGCAGAGGTGGAGTCTGCAGTAGCCATAGGTTTTTCAGTGAGCTCAAGACTTTTCCTTGCAAATCAACTTCCTTATTATGGCTGTAGGCAACAATTGTCATTCATATGGATTTTTATGATTCTTGCAGTTTCTTTAGTTTCTGAAAGCTATCAGTAAATCTAAAAACTGATGAAGGTTTTCTTGACCTTTCATCATCCATCCCATTTAATGGTTCTGTAAGCACCTAATTTGCTATTTAATTTCATTCCTGCTTGAAATATATGGAGTGGTTATTGTTTTCCTGATGAAACTCTGAATGGTATATTTAAGATGTATAAGTTTAATATTTGTAAAGTATGTATTTATGGCTTCTTAAATATTGTTATTACAAAGGTAATTTATAGTATTTTTATGAAAGTATTTTTAGCTACAGGTTTAGGTCATTCACTATGTTAAAATGTGCATAATTTGATTTAATGATTAAGCAAGCGCATATTCTTAAAACAATCAGCCTATTTAAATTATATTTAAATAGACATTTTCTTTTTAAAAAACTGTCTTCCTCAAACAATTCAAATAAATATATTAATATACTTATTTATTAATTCTCTTATTTCTGAATATCAAAATGGATAATAAATGATAAGTAATATAGATGATAGATAGATAAATAGATGATAGATAGATAGATAGATAGATAGATAGATAGATAGATAGATAGACAGACAGAGATAAAAACGTACATACACAGGTTTATACATGCAAAAATTTTGACCATAGATTATCATGATGACTGATTTTAATATATCTTACAGACACCTTATGATTACAGGGCTCTCCTCAATTACTCAGAAATTTACAATTATCTCTGTTTGGTTCTTTAGATAATTTTTTGAGATTGTTTTTTTTTCCACTGTTAATGGCAATGCCTCATTGATGGATGAAAGGTATTCCTTTTTATTATAATAAGAAATGAGTTATTGCGAAAGTTTGAAAAGGAAAGTAATGATCACATGTAGGTCAATTTTAGAAAAGAATACACATAAAAGTTGAGGATCTGAAAAATTATTCTCTTTAAATTATTCATACTCATATACTTCTTGGAAAATCAGATTTGTGTCAATTTGAACCACTGCTTTAACATCACATATTTCTTTATCATCTTCTCCGAAATAAGAGGTTCTGGGAGACTGCATAGCTATATATCAACATTATATAGGTTTTTCCTTTTTATGTAACAATTTTAGAATTTGTGGTTTTTCAATACATGAATAAATGTGCTAATGTGTTTAGCACAAAAGAACTCTATGGAGTAACATTTGTTTGTTATTACTTATTATCTATCATAATGCTGCAATTTAATATCAAATGTATTTTGAAGGCAACTATTGCGTATTAAAGGCTGTCCTCTCTTTTGACTTCTATATGCTTCTTTATAATAAAAAAAAAAGGTCATTAATCATTTACTATATAATGGCACTATAGTGAATTGAGAACACAAAAGTGAACTAGGTTCTTTCACAGCTCTGACAGCCTCTCAGTCTAGTGGCTCAATTTATTGCAGACAAAGTGTGGAGAGTTCATTCTGAGCACACAAGTCAATTGATCTCATTCTCAACCAGTTTTTCTATGTACCATCAGAAACATCATTTTAATCTTTTTCAAATAAAAAAACATGGAGTTTCAACTATTAGGTAACTGGTCATGTATGAGTGAAGGGAAACAAAGAAATAGAGCCCCAACTTAGAGACCTCCCACAGAACACCTTACTAGTAGTTAGAGAATTCCTCCTGCATCTCCAAAGACAAAGGATAGGAGGACCATAATCTGTTGCTGATTTAATCTGGCCACAGAAGCCAGCACAGAAGGTATTACCTTTCTAACCTGCCCACAAACTCAGCCTCATTATACCATCATTATAATACCATGTTTATTCCAGAAAGTTTGCGAACCTAATTATAACAGACTGAATTCTGGGTAAGCACATGTGCACTAGGTAAAGAGTTATACAGCAGCCAAGTATCAATCAATATGACCTCACTTGTCAATCACCTAGGAATGTCTTTGTAATCACCCATCATGAACCAAATATAATTCATACCTTCCCATTATGGGGGGTGATGCCTGCCTTCACTGAAAACCAATTCCTTCCTTGAAGCATGTTCTCTTTCTAAAATATACCTTTAACAAATCTTTTCTAAATCTCACTGACCTGTGATTCTTTGCTGTGTCAGTGGGGAAGAACTGAGGAAAAATGCTAATTGCACTTCTGCGTTGATATCCGCCTTGCCTCACTATACCAATGGGGTGACACCAAAGTTTAAATCGCCCTTAAACGGTAACACAAGTACTACATTACAGAAGGAAGTATGTTATAAAAATGTGCTAACATTTTCTGTGATCCTAAGATTTTCCTGGATAATAAACTAAGCTCAACAAAAATTACTTTGCTGAATACTCAAAAAATATTTATGCAATATATATCATTTTCCTAATTTTCCACATAAATGGACTGTAGATTAGATCATTTCAGTCTCTCATATAAGCTTCCAGATTCACTCAGTATACAAACTTAGGTCAGCTTTACTACAGGTTCCAGCTTGTTGCCATTGTTGATACTAGTCTTCTAATGTAAATTCCTTCATAAATGGACTCCTGTTTATCTCTCCATCTCATACAGTTTAGCTTAAAATACAATAATGTACCTATTTCCTCTCCTACAGTATAACAAATATGTTTGGTACTTTGCCCTTATAGGATATTACTTCATTGTTATAAACTGATAGAATATCGATTTCACGTATGCATCCCAAGTATGGCCCAGATAAATTGTACCCTTTCTTTTGAAACTAAGAAGAAGTAGCTCTTCCTGAAAGAAATTATTACATATTGACCTCCCCTCTTTAGGCCTTGGCATGCTGTATATAAATCAAGTGTAGCATAGAGCACCCCCTTTTATCAATGTAGGCTCTAATATAAGAAGGTATATTAATTCATTTATATCAATTGCTATTTAGGATATACTTTTATTTCATTTTGTTACTTTACTTTGTAGCTTCTACTTACAAAAATTTTCTTTTTCATTAATTTTTTCTGAATTCTTACTTTCTTTTGATTATTTCTATTTCCTGTATGTGTATGTGCATGTATCATTAATTGTTTTCAAAGATACAGATCTTTTATTTTATTTACTTGATTAAATATAAACATTTCAACTTATTTGAATTATGTTCAAAATTAGCTAATATTTCTAATTTCCTGAAAAATAAAATTACCACAGAACCTTTCTGTATTCTCTAGCCCATCGTTATTAAGTCCATTTTTTTCTAAAATTATTAAAAGCAAAAATACTATTACTAGAAATCATAGTCAAATTAGATTTACCATCTATTTTGCTTATGTGTTTACTCTTGCTTTTGATGCACCAGTTTTTCTTTTTGTATTTAGTTTTCTTCTTGTCAACAGGTATCTTTTAGCGGTTTGTTCTGACAGCATCTGAGAGTAATAAACTCTGTTAATCTTTGTAAACCTGCAAAATTCACACTTCCTTTTAATAAAACTTATTTCATTAAAGAAGTCTGGATTGACTCATTATATTTTAGCATACCTCTGGCTCTGTTGTTCATGATAAGCCTACAGCCAGTCAGAGATTTTCCACTTTAGGGATTCTGTGTTTTCTCCTTATAATTCAAAAATTTTATATTTACCTCTGGTATTCTGAAGGTTTTCAATTATGTGTTTGGTTTAATTTTCCCTTGTTAGAAATAGAGGTGATTTTTTAATCAGAGAGTTTATGTCTTCTCTCTATTATAAAATGATTTTATCCATTATATTTTTCAGTTATGTCTCTTTCCTGTTCTTACTCTCTTTTTCTGGAACTCCTACAAAATGCAACTTGGAGCTTCTCTTAATAGGCCTCTTCACTTTCTGTTATATTCTGGTGATTTCCCTGAGGAAATCTTTATGAGTACTAATTCTTTTTTTTTTTTTTAATAAAGTTAGTTCACTCTTTTACCTACCTATTTTTTAAAGGCCATATTTTTTAATTTTTAAAATTTCAATTTGATATTTTTAAAATCTACCTGTTTTTTTTCCAAAGACCATCTGGTTTTTGTTTAATTGATTTTTTTATTATTTTAACAGACTTTTTAAAAGGAATATTGTGTTTTGTTTATCTGTGGTAATCAGTAATTTTCTTCTATTGTTTTATAATTTTTAATCATGAGTTCATCTTCAGCAGTTACTAATTTAATACAGTACCACAGACTCTACCTTGTATAGACCTTTGTGGGAGTAGTTTTATGTTTAATTCTGTTGGAGTGACAATAATGTGAGACTTAAAAAAAAAAAAAAAAACAGAGTATAGTTCCATGAGGGTAGTATCAGTTACAATAGCATCTATGTCCAGCTGAGGCTTAAGGTTCTACTGTTTAGAGATTAATCTATCTCACTTCAGTTTACCATGTTGACTGAGGTCTCCTATTTGTGTTTATTTCCTTTACTCTAACCTGAACTTAGGAAAAATTATCTTTGCCAACTTTCTTTTTCTGTGTCTTATACATTATAAATACTAAAACTTTATTTTTTCAACTAAATTTATCATTCAAAAATTAAATGTTATTCAACCTGAATAAAAAATAGAAATTAGTAACATGAAACTAAAAAAGTCATAAGAAGCCGTGATTTATGCTATAAATTTTGCCAATCGATTTATATTCAAATAAATACATTTTGAAAAAAGTTCAATTTTTCCAATATTTTTTAATCTATGTTTTGCTTTCATAAGTGGAGAAAATAGTACAGAATATACTTTCATAAAGCCTCAAAGTTATTTTTCAGGTATAATAATTTTGTTCTCCCAAGCTCTCATGCAAACATTTCTTTCCCAAGAAAGCCATTATCTATTTCTCTTTGATAACAAAATAATGAGTTTATATTGAGGGAAAAATAAGTCTTAAGGGGCAAGTACATTCAAAATGTATTAATCATAAAAATAGTTTTAAATGTTAATCTATGTGCAAAATAATATCTAAAAATGAACCTCCTGTTACAGTAGCCCCATAGTAGAATAATACAAGATGTCAGGAGGAAATTATTTTATTGGTAATAAGGCCTGAATAAAGGATGACATTTTTACAGTTGGGGTTATCATAGAACACCTGTCATAAAATAGACAGATATATCACTAAAATATTTTATGCTTGCTTATAGAAAATGCATTCATATATAGTTTGCAACAGGATAGTGAGATTTTCACTATATTTCTTTACAGAAAATTTACTCAACCAGAGAAGACCTGGATCCTCTGCCACAAAGATAAAAAATTAAAATCAAAGCCATTTCTTTTCATCAGAGTAATTTCAGAGAAATTGGAAAATAAAATTGTATCATATTGGAAATCTGGCATTTGAAATAAGCAGAGTTTATTTTAAATCCAATCCAAGAGAGTTTAATTACAAAATTACTAAACTTAATTTTAACATAGAAAAGCTATTTTGGGGGCTCCACAGGTAATTTAATCTAAACACCAATATATCTGCTTTGAAGAAAATTATTAAACATTATACTCTTGGGACTATGATGAGCAGTTGTTGTTGTTGTTTTTTAACTTAGAAATGTTATCAAATTCTCTCTTTACCTCTCTCTCTCTCATTGCTTCATGTAACTAGAAAATGAAAGAGTTCTTCCTCTAAGATATAAATGAATTGATTTGCATAAAATGTAGAAACCATTCAAGTCTAGACAAAACAAATAATTGCTTTTGGTGTAGTGTCATAACTAAGACCCTTGGGTCAGGTTGTCATTATTCAATCACTACCTATCATTCAGTGTCTATAGACTTTGTGAAATTTCTCTTTTACTCTCAGTTTTGCCATTATATAATGATAGCCATAGGAATGTTGGGTATATTAAATGGGAAGAAAGATTGAGAAAGAAAAATAAATAGAGACAAAGAGAGACAGCAATATCATCTCATCTAATGCCCAGTCCAGAGAAATAACTCACATATCCTTGTTATATTTCTATCAATTATTATTATTGTTGTGTTGTTTATATTATTATGTGATGGAAATTGTCAGGTTTTTTAGATCCAGCATTGTAAAGCAATAAATTATTGTATAGATAAGACACAATTTAAATTCATTTATTTTTCAATGGGAAATAATACATTAAAAAAAACATACTATAGAGACTAAAACAAACTAAGTACCTGCCACCATAGAGCATACATTTTTGAAGGGGCAAAGTGGATAGACTACATACACACACACACATATGCATATACATAATATGTATTATATATTAGTACATATATAATGTCAGGTAGTAAGGTCTTATAATGTAGAAAATATAACTGGACAAGGATACAGAGAGTGTGGGGAAGTGAAGAAAGGAATTAATTTAAATAATGTGGTCAGAGGATTCCATTCAAATGAAATGAAAGAACAAGCCATAAGAATATAATAGGGAAAGCAGGCAGTATTACAACAGAAGTAAAAGCCCTGAGCATAGATTGCCTTTGTCATGTTTGTTCATAATGCAAACCTAGCAACTTGGTTGAAATTGTTAAATGTACTTTTCTAAAACTGTTATGTAACATCTAGCACATAGCAGGCAGTTAACATATGATAGCTACTTTCATGAAATAAAATTTTGGCTTCATGAATGTTGATGGGAGAACTAGAAATATCTGCCGAGAGAAATTCTCTGGTAAAGAAGCCATTGAGGGCTCTTGAAATATAAGAAAGCACCAAGAAAACAGAAGAGCTATTGCAAACAGACAGGGAACACCCAAACATAAAAAAATTACTTCACTACCTCACCAAATGAAAGTAATAATGTCCAGCTTCCTTACGTTTTTTAGAATTAAGCCCATGTCTTCCCTAAGTCAATTTCCACTAATCTGTTAGACCAAATTGCAAGTAGGATTAATGCTTTATACGAGTTTAAATAGACAAACATTTTACCTATACTTTCATGATTCTCTTTTGTCATATTTTAAAACATTTAGAAATTATTCTAAAACAAATTACCCCAGCTATTTGCTATTTGTTAGAAAGTAACAGTGAAACACATCAGAAAATATAAGGTTGAGTTGATTAAAGGAGTCTAATATTTGCAAAATGGGGCATTAATAAGTTCACCTGCATTCAAAAAACATGTGTGAATCACTTAGATGTATAAAGTATTACCTAACACCTGGGAAGATGCAGAGGATGAAAGGGAAATAATTTAATCCTGATTGACAAACTCTAAAAGCAGCATAAAATAGATGATAGAGTCAATAAAAAAAAAAGAAAAAAGAGGAGAGATGTCCAAAGACTACATTCATTTTGACAGAATTAACATAACAAAAAAAGAACATGTCTTTCAGAAAAAAGTTCGGGGTGGGGGCGAGGATAAAGAGGAAAATATCAAAGGGACAAATGCCATAAGCTGATGCGCTCTATCAACCACTGACCAAGGAACCAGAAGCTTGGGCTGAGGACCTTAGTGTTACACAGCACACTGGTAAGAATTTCACTCCCATAGTTTGTTGCTCATAGCTCTCAATTACAAAAATGCTTCTAACTCCTATGACCCCATGTTAATTAAGCGATTTCTGTCCATACTTTGGCTTGTGATATAGATAAGTCGTAAGCAAATGCTCGTCATCTATACTGGTCATCTCAGTGTGACTTTATCATTCATGTGATTTTTATATTTCTCATTAACAAGTTTTCACTCTGTTTTTTATCAGTCTGTAGGCTTGAATAGTATGAATATATTCTGAAAGACATTTTGATTCTCAAATGCATGAGGATATCAGGATTTGCAATATCAACATCTATATCAGGACCCCAAACCAATTCCCCAAGGAAACAGCCCTCTGTTAGGCTTTGACACAGCCAGCAAGTCTTTCCAGAAGACACTCTGCTTTATTCAAATTTTCTATTTCTACTCATTTCTATATGTATTATTCTTTTTTTTTTTTTTTTGCCTGTCTTTGCCCAAAACCATTTTCAATATTTGGAAGTTCCTTCCTAATACCTTAAAATCTTATCCATTATTCTAGGCCTTTAAAATAATTTTAAAACTATCCCCTTCCCCAAATCTCTAGCAGAAAAATAAAGTTTTCTTGTTTTTAGCTCCCATAGTACTTATTACTTTCTCTGTATATATGTTTATATACATACATAATTACTTCTCATGTTATTTTATATAATTTTATACTTGTGTTATATATTTATTCTCTTTCCTAAGTGATTATAGCTACTTGAAAAAAAAATGATGAGCTATTATTTTTTATTAAATGCAGTTTGAGAACTCTTAGTGATCGATTTCAAAATCTGAAAAAAAATTTCACTCTTTAAAGGACTTTATTTTCTAAACAGTTATAGATTCACAGCAAAATGGAGAGAAAGATCCAGAGAGTTCCCATATAGTCCCTGTCCCCACACATACCCAGCCTCCTACTTATCTAACATCCCCCACAGAAGTGGTATATTTGTTAGAATTGATGAACTTACATTGACACATCATAATCATCCAAAGTCCACACTTTACTTTAGGATTCACTCTTGATGCTATACATTCTATGGGTTTGGACAAATGTGTAATGATATGTCTCCATCATGAGAGTATTATACAGAATATTTTCACTACCCTAAAAACCCTTTGTGCTTCACCTATTCATCATTTTTCCCATTGTCGAAAAGCTTGGCAACCACTGATCTTATTGTCTCCAAAGGTTTCTCCCCCGCCCCCAGAATATTATATAGCTGGAATAATACAACTTATTTTCTGATCAACTTATTTCACTTAGTAATATGCATTCAATATTCCTCCATGTCACTTTTAGGGCTTGATAGCTAATTTCTTTGTAGTGCTGAAAAATATTCCATTATCTGAATGTACCATAAATATAAAAGAGTATGATTGCTGGATCATATGGTAAGAGTATGTTTAGTTTTGTAGAAAATGCCAAACAGTCTTCCAAAGTAACTATACCATTTTCCAATCCCACTAGCAATTTATGAGAGTTCCTGTTTCACATTCTCACCAGCATTTGGTGTTGTCAGTGTTCTATATCTTGGCTGTTCTATTAGAGGTGTAGTGGTACCTTATTATTTTAATTTCCATTTTCCTGATGAAATATAATGCATCTTTTTATATTCTTATCTGCCATCTATATATGTTATTTGGTGATGTGTCTGTTAAGATATTTGGTTCATTTTTAGTCAGTTTTTTTTCTTATTCTTAAATTTTAAGAGTTCTATGAATATTTTGGATGACAGTCCTTCATCAAGTGTATCTTTTACAAATATTTACTACCAGTCTTTGGCTTCTCATTCTCTTCACAGTCTTTTTCAGAATAGAATTTTTTTTTAATTTTAATGAAATTGAGCTTATTAATTTTCTTTTTATGGATCGTGCCTTTGGTGCTATCTCCAAAAAGTCATCACCATATCCAAGTTCATCTATGTTTCCTCCTGTTATCTTCTAGAAATTTTATAGTTTTGCATTTTACATTTAGGTCTGTGGTCCATTTTTAGTAATTTTGGTGAAGGATGTAAATTCTGTGTCTAGATGCAGTTTTGACTTTGTGGAACCCAAGTTGTTTCAGCACCATTTGTTGAAAACACTGTCTTTGCTCCATTGTATTGCCTTTGCTCCTTTGTCAAAACCATTCAGGTACATTACTGAGGGTCTATTTATGAGCTATCTATCTATTCTTTCATGAATACCATGCAGTCTTGACTAGTATAATTTTATACTAAGTCTTGAAGTCAGGTAGTATCAATTCTCTCACTTCGTTCTTCTCCTTTAATGTTGATTATTCTGGATCAAATTTGGAATATTGTGAATTAAATGTTTTTAATACATCAAGTGTTCTTTAAGCATTATATATAAGCACATAGAGTTACTTACCAATATCTATATAACTTGATTCTAATATTATTTCTAACAATGAAAATATCATTCATGTCAAATAATAGTCTGAAGAGACTTAATAGGAATAATTTATCTGAATAGGATGGTAGAGTCTCTTCCACATAGAAGGCAGGGATCATTTCCCTTTGGGCTGCTAATTGTTTGTGCCTCTAGCATGAGATTGCTAAACACAGACACACCAAAGATATTATAGGCAAAACAGGTAAGGAAGGTTTCTTCTGGTAAAGCTTGGCCTTGTTTTAACTCCAAAAAGCTACCATTTCACAGGACAAGGAAATAACATTGCTGAGTGCATCCATTCTTCTATAATGCTTCTAAACTCTGTATAAAAAGTAAATAATTAATCCTCAGAAACCCCCTTTGAACTGCATTTTCTCAGTTTCATAAGCAGAGTCCAGTATAGAGTTCAATTCCTGAATGGTCTATGCCTACATTAAGAATTTGCACCAGAACTGTTATAATAGAACTTAAGAACATCTGCAGAAAAGCCTGTACTCAAAACAAGGTCCTATGTCAATCTTAATTTCTGTGAAGTGCTACTATTAACTACAAAGAGAACTTTTAACTAAAGTAATTTGTAGGCCAATACTGACATCAAAATCAAAAGAAAATTACATTTTTTGGGTAAAAAAAAGCATAATGAGGTACAAATTTAACACTTAGTATTCCTTCAAAATTTCTTTTAAGAGAATTTTGTCCATTTAAAATTCAAGTCAAAAATAAATAAACATACTTTTAGTATTATACAGTCAGGCAGCATTGTGCATTCTCCATGTTATAAGTTTTGGCCAGAGATTCCAGCTTGAGTCTAAGCACCAACAGTATTCTAGAAATGGTTTCAGCAGGTCTAAGACACATGGCTGAAGAGTCTTTAGAGATATCCAGTCCTATAAGGAAAAAGGAATGAGCCACAGGGAGTTAGACCCAATTACATACAGCCAGGAAACTGGTAATTCTGAAATATTAACTCTCCATCTTAGCGCCTATGTGTTTTATTAAAATGCAGATAATAAGTTAAAAAGGCAACAGCTATTTGACTAAGAGATGTATAGCATGGCTTCCTCTAACACAATGTAACTCAGAGGATTGCAGTAAATCTCTCCCTGTTCTTTTCAAACTATCTTGTTAATTTGGCACTCAGAATTTTATACATAAGCTGAGTCATTTGGTAGAGTGACAGTAGCTCAAAGCAAAAGACTGTGGTACCCAGTAAACCAGCAATACACTCATGGAGGTCTAACTGGAGACTCTAAAGATGAATAGAGAGTATTGCCAGTACCCAGAATAAGAAGTAGTAGTGGTGGTGTTACAGTTTGCAAGAAAATGTGACACTCTCTAAACTACCAGGTAGGGACCCTTGTTTGAGCACAAATGTTCTTACATCTGCTCTAGAAATAAGCTGCCAAGGTGATTTCTTATCTGCTCACAGGCTGGTGAAACTTAGGGAGACAAGGTAAAGTAGATTTTGTGTAACATTGCTGATTTCTATATACTACCATGTAATATTTTTAAGTTAATTCATTTTTATGCGTGTGATGGTCACAACTTCTGATCTTAACAAGTCAGTGCATTGGACATATTATTAATATGATTTCAAGGATATAATGATAAAGCCAGACAGAGCCATCTTACAAAAGTAATCCAAAATCCATTTAGATATAATTTTAATGTCTATAATTATTATGGTCCTTACATACAGAAAAGAAAAATAATAGGAATAAAAGACAATTCTGCTCAAAGGATGAGAGGTGGAACAGAATTACAGAGATATACAGATTCCAATGAAATGGCATTAGAGAACTAATTAATGGTTCTCTAGAGGCAGGTAGGAAAATATTTTAAATATCACAAAATAGAAAAAAAAAGAGCAACATTTAACTTCAGAATGAAGAGAGTTATATGCAATTTCTGAAGTGTTTGAAAAATTGAGAGAACAAATAATGTCAAAAGAATTGACTTAAACCCAGAAATGTGGGTTATAAGAACTCCCACTTTTTAAATTTAAGAAGTTCTTTTTGATGGTGCTTATATAGAACTTAAAATATTCATAGATATCAAGATCAAAAGCCCTATACTATGCCCAAATAAGGAAACTATGTTCGATAGGAACCTCAGGACACAAACTGGCTTTGGTAGAGATGTTTCTTTTAACCCTGAGGAGATTTAGAGTTAAGCATTAAGGTGATGAAATAAATTAAACCCATCTTTATTTCTATTTTTGTGTAATAAAAAGTTCACCCAATTATGTGTCAAGCATTGTTACAGACTCTGGGATAGAATGACAAACATCAAAGTCTGCACCTCATTGAGTTTATAATCAAGTAGAAGATAGAGAATAATCAAATAAATACACACACACACACACACACACACACACACACACACACACACAGTATTCTATTGGAATTCATAAGATCTGAAATACCATTGGTTGAAAGATTCGTTATTCTGTATCAATAAGAAAGCAAAAACCAAACAAATAAAATAACAATTGATAATTAAACTATAGTGCAATGCTTTTTAATCACTTAGATTTAGACATTTTATCATATAGCAATCACTCTTGTTCATACACAGAAAAGCACATGTAAGTGAAATCAACTGGATGTTTTCTTTAAAATGTTTTCTATTCACAATTAAGCTTTACTTGGTGGTATTGGTGTCATCACACACACAAACATACACACACACATACACACAAGCACACAAACTCATTCTCTGTGTCACCAGGAAACTTAATGCTATAGGATTTCTTACAATGCACTCTATTTTTGTTTCCAAAATTTTTTTCCAATTCACTGAACAGCGTTTTGCAATTTTAGTGCCAGTAATTTCCAGCTTCATGTGTGAAAAGCAGCCTTTATTCACAGAATTCAGTAACAAAATATAACCCATCTTCATCTCTTGTTGGTATCTTTTTTTTTTCAGTTACCATAAAGAAACTCACTATTGCTTTGTGAATAAATGTGGAGATGTATTATTTCCTCCATTGACTTATACTTGCTGCATGGTCAAATTCATTTCACATCATTATTTCTATACATTTCTATTTTCACAATGTCCATTTTATTTTACTGCAAAACCAGTGTCATTTAAAAACTATATTTTAAAATGACAAATTTAATGAATGAAATGGCAAAAATATACATAACTCTAAAATTTACAAGATCATTTCACAGTGATTAGTAAGCAAAAGTGACATAAAAGTAGTTTTTAAGAAGTAGGCAAGAAAACAAGCTTAACCAAGAGAACAAACATTTTACTATGTTAAAAGCTACTGTCATGTCAAGAAAGAAAATATTTTTTTAAATCTCTACATGTTTAGTGACAAAAGTGCAGTAGCAAACTGAGAAGTAAAATCTTTTAAAATAAGTGTAGCTACATTTTACAGATTGAAATGTGTTTGGAGAGTAAATAACTCTAAGGCAGTGGAGTTCATAAGAATGGGCAGTGTTCTTAACAAGTTTGGCTTTAAAAAGAATGAAAAGAATATGATAGTTGCTTAGTTATAAGAGTAAGTCAGATGGAGGGAATTATGTTTTTAAGATATGGGAAGCTTGAACACATCTAAATGCCATTAGAAAGGATCTAGATAATTGGGGAAAGTGGCAAAAAAAAAAAAAAAAGAGCTGATAAATACTTCACAGTAACAGAGAAAGCTGTAGGCATTGGGGTTGAGCTGAGAAGCCATCAAGAGATCTAACATTTCACTTTATGTTAGGTAGAAAATAATGGTTAGGATCACAGACTCTGGAAACAGACAGCCTTTATGAAAATATCACTGCTCACTTCTGGTAGCTTTGAGAAAGTTAGTTTATCACTCTGTGACCAAGTTTCCTTACCTGAAAAATGGAGAAAGATGATAGTACTTATCTCACAGGATTGTGGTAAGGATTACAGAAATTGATATTTGCAAAGTCCTTAGAATAAAATATAACATATATTAAGCATTTATAAGTCTTTGTTGTTACTACCATCTCATTAAGCACATTTTAGTTACTAGCACTGAGAGAACTGGCTACTTCAAGTTAATGATTATTCATTATAAGTCATTAGATAAAACATATGGTGTCAGTGATTTCCTAAAATTTGCGGCACACATGCTATTGGTATTTTCAACTCAATTATGCCTCTTTTTAACATGCCAAGCTATTACTCAAATAGATTAATAAAAAAGTTTACTTGAATAGTTTTTCTTTAAAAAGGAGTTTAATAAGCAGACAGGCAAACTCAGCCTTCAATTTAGAACTCTTGTTCCATAATTTTGAATATGAATTCCAAAGTATTGTATTCTTTGTGCTTAGTAAGATGAATTTCTGATATTTCTCACATAAAACTTGAGAAATATATTACATATTCATATTTAATTTGTTTTGAAACGGTTTAGGGTAATGATGGAAGTATACATCTGCCAAGAAATAAAACCAGGTCTTGGTAATGCTTCAGTCACTTGCTACCTGTGGGACACTGAACAAATTACTGAAAACTGTTAATTTCCATTTTTTTCACTTATAGAACTAAGGTAAAATGTGTTTTTTCAGAGAGTTCTTGTGAGCATTAAATGTGAAAATACATATGAATCCCTTAATAGAAAACAACACATGGCAAATGCTCAATAATATTAATTGAGGTTATCAGTGCTTTTATTAATTTATTGGTATGTTTTAATGAATCGACAATGTAAAATATAAAAATGTGAAATATTCATTTTGTATATAGATAAATGTCAAATAATATATTATTGGCAAATAATATGCATATAATACTTATGGAACAAATAAAAGTATAAGCAATTATTATTATCATATAGAAATGTCCTAATAGTATTCTGGAATTTAATCCATTAGACATGGATTAAAAAATAAAGTTCAAAAGAAAACAATATTACAAAATAACTGCAAAGAAATTTTTGCATCTTTGTTCTAAATGCAATTTTAATCATAAGATAAAATAAAATTTTAAATTTTAAAATATTTTGTACTTGCCTATTTTTATCCACTTTCAAGGAGAGGCTATAATTTACCCTCCCAGTATTTCCACAAACCAATCATTTTGTATACAGATATAACAAAGTTCAAATATTAAGATTTTATATTTTTCTAGTATCTTAATAATATGATGCTATATGAAATGTTTACCATATTCATTTCTTTAATCCTTAGAGAAAATTCAATCATACATTTAGGTACAAAAAAGATAGATATTAACCTTGATCTTCAAAATTAAGGGTAATACTTAAAAATAAAAATATATGATCTTTAGATTCCTTCATATATCTAAAATACTATGATTTTATAATAATATGCATAATAAATGTAATATAACAATAATAAATAATAGCTGTAACACAATTTAATAATTTTATAAAAATATAAAAATTAATTTTATATATTATATATTAAATGTGCTAAGAAAATAATATTCATACCAATGTAATTTTTCTTGTTTTAGATTTATTCATTAAAACTACTTTTTAAAATTTCTAGAACTCAGTAACCTCAAAACAGTTTAAAAATTCATATTGATATGTTTTTGGAGAACATAGAGTGAGAGACATCCCCAGATCTCTCCCCTTGAAAAAACAATAAGCTGAACATCTAAAACTCAACAAAAACACCCAAATCACACACCAGCTTGTCTGAGTGTGGAACCTGCGCATAAGAGCTACCAGAAGTCAGAACCCAAAGTGTTACAAGGTGGACTAAGGAAATAAAGAAGCTGCCTCTCGCAGCAGGAACTACCTGTAGGAGGAGGGGGAGGGGAAATGGTGTGGCAGTTCCCTGAACAGCCCTGCCTGAGAGAGTTGTGAGTTCTATGAAGCCAGCAGCAGGGCCCAGCCATCAGGCAGAAAGCAAAGAAGCAGGACAGCAGAGAAATAACAGTTGATTTTACTGGCCACAGTTGCAAAACTGAGCCTGAGCCAGAGGACCCAATCCCAAAAACGGACCCAATCCCAAAACCCTATCCCCTATATCCTCTGAGATCAAACACCACGGAGACCAGGGGAATCTCAGCAAATGATACTGAAACTATCACTAACTCTGATAGGGACTGAGACTGAGTGTAGCTAGCATGATTAAATATATACAAGAATGTAAAAGAGCATTATTAAGGCTTTTTATAAAGCAGGGATCCAAGAGGCTCAGATGCTACCTACTAGAAACCAAAAATAATGTTTTTTTGTTTGTTTGTTTGTTTGTTTGCAGCAGGTTAAAGAGAGACCTTTATATAATAAATATTTCTGGGGAAAAAAAAAACAGAATACATTTCCTTTAGTGCTCAGGTGGAGAAATACTTTATTAAACACCATGAACAGTCAAGGTGACAAGGCAGCTCAGAAAGAAACAAAAAAGTCTCCAAAAAAGAAGCTTACAGACATAGAAATATGAAACTTACATGGCAGAGATTTCAGGATGGTACTTCTGAAATACGTCAGTGAGTTCCAAAACAAATCATATCAACAATTTCAAGAATTGAAAAAAAAAAACAACTAGATGAGCAGAATGAGTTCTTTAGCAAGGAGAATGAAAGAATCAAAAGAAAATCTTCTGGAGATGAAGAACACACTGCAAGAGGTAAAAAATGAAATAGCAAACTTAGAAAATAGAGTCTACCAAATAAGGTAAAGGATCAGTGATATTGAAGATAGAAATCTAGAAATAAAACAGAAGGAAGAAGAGATAAAAACCAAAGAATCAAAAATAATGAGAGAAATTCAAGAACTAGCTCACACCATCAGGAGAGAAAACATAAGAATAATGGACATTATCAAAGGCAAGGAGAAGGAGCAAGGACTAGAAAGCATTTTCAGACAAATGGTGGATAAGGATTTCTCAAACCTAAAATATGAGCTGGAGCTTGGAATTGAAGAAGTCAACAGAACACTCAGTTTTCTCAACTCAAAAGACTTCACCAATACACATTGTAGTAAAGTTATCAAAAATCAACGACAAAGACAGAATTCTCAGGGCAACCAGGGAAAAGAAGGTGGTAACTTATAAAGGAAAACTCATTAGATTCTCGTCAGACTTCTTAGCACATACCTTGCAGGCCAAAAAGGATTGGAATAAATTTTTCAAAATATTAACTGACAGGAACTGCCATCCTAGAATAGTGTATCTAGCTAAGGTCTCCTTTAGATATGAAGGAGAAGTTAAGATCTTCCAGACATAAAAAAAAAATTGAGGGAATTCACCAATATGAGGCCTGCACTACAGGAAATACTGAAATGGGTCAGCTCACCTAAAACAAAATGACAGAAAATAATACATAATTAGGAGTAATGTGACAGGCAAATAGAAGCAGAGGAGTGAAACTCTTACTAAGAACAGGGCATTATAAGCTTAAACTATAAGAATAGATTTGCTATAGCAAGATAGTAATGAATGTTCAGCATAGATAGGGACAAATTGAGATATCAATGACTGATAAGAGGAGGATTCAAAGATCCAAATTTGCAAAGGGGAATGGAGATAAGGTATGTATTGAAGAAAATGGGTAACTGTACTATCCTTTCCATATTTGTAATAGTAACCACACACAAAAGATTCAGAGCTGAAGTATATAATATAAAACAAGAAGAACTAGAGGTAAACTCCACAAAACCAAACAAAGTATAAAAACAGAAACACAAGGACAAGGAAGCAATAGAAACACTGGGCTACCAGAAAGTTAAAGGTAAAATGGCTATAAGAAGACCTTATATTTCAATAATCACCCTAAATACCTAATACCCCATTGTCAGCTATGGGCAGATCATCCAAACAGAAAATCAATAAGGCAATAACATCTTTAAATGACATATTAGAACAACTGGACATAACCGACATTTACAGAGCCTTCCATGCCAAAACACCTGCTTATACATTCTTTTTTGGTGTACATGGAACAGTCTCAAGAATCGATCAATACTGGGACAAAGAGACAGCCTCAACAAATATAAGAGAGTTGAAATCATACCAACCATATTCTCTGATCATAATGCTTTGCCACTAGAGATCAGCTACAAAAAGAATGCAGGAAGAAACACAAATACAAGGATATGAAGAACATGCTACCGAAGAATAACTGGGTCAGAGAAGAATAAAAAGGGAGATCAAGAGATACGTAGAAACTAATGATAATGATAGAAAAAAAACACATCAAAAGTTTTAGGACACAGCAAAAGTGGTCATAAGAGGAAAATTCATATCTTTACAGGCCTATCTTCTAAAACAAGAACAAATTCATCTTTTAAAACTAGAAAACAGGACGTGGTTCCATAGTGTAGCAGTTATCACGTCTGCTTTACATGCAGAAAGTCTCATGCCCCAGTGGAGCCATGGTCTATGCTCTATAGCCATGCCACCCTGAACAAACCCTGTGTTTGGTTTCGGGAGCTATGTAGGGTCGGGACGGGTTAGTACTTGGATGGGAGACCACCTAGGAAGACTAAGCGCTGTAGGCATAAATAATAATAAATAATTAAAAAAAAAAACTAGAAAAGGAAGAACAAATGAAGCCTAAAGTCAGCAGAAGGAAAGAAATCATAAAATTAGAGAAGAAATAAATGAAATTGAAAACACAAAAACGATAGAAAAAAATAGTGGAAATAAAAAGCTGGTTCTTTGAGAAGGTTAATAAAATTGCACACTCCTGCCTAGACTCACTAAAGAATAAAGAGAAAGAACACAAGTAATCAAAATCAAGGATGAAAAAGGGGAAATTACAACGGACATCACAGGATCATAGAAGAATACTATGAAAAAGTATATAACAACAAATTTAATAACCTAGAAGAAATGGTCCAGTACTTAGAAAAATACAATCTTCCTAGACTGAATCAAGAAACTGGAACATCTAAATAGACTGATCAGCAGTATGGAAATGGAAACAATCATCAAAAACCTATCAAAAAGTAAAAGTCCAGGACCAGATGGCTTCATCAGTGAATTCTACCAAACATTCAAAATGATTTAATACCTATTCTCCACAAACTATTAAAAAAAAATTAAAGAAGAGGCAACACTCCTCAACTCATTTTATGAGGCCCATATTACTCTGATACTAAAACCTGGTAAAGATAACACAAAAAAGAAAACTACAGACCAATATCTCTCATAAACATAGTTTCAAATATCTTAAGATACTAGTGAACTGAATACAGCAACATATTAAAAATATTATACACCATGATCAAGTGGGCTTCATCTCAGGGGCACAGGGATTGTTCAATGTATGCAAATCAATTATGTGATAGACCATATAAACAAATTAAAAAACAAGAATCTACAATCATGTTAATAAATGCAGAAAAAGCTTTCAACAAGAAACAGCATCCATTTATGATCAAAACGGATAACAAAATTGATATAGAAGGAAAGTAACTTAATATAATAAAGACCATCTACGACAAACCTTCAGCCAACATTATACTTAATTGTGAAAAACTAAAAACCTTCCCTCTTAGATAAAGACTGTCCACTATTGCCACTGTTAATCAGTATAGCGTTGGTCATCCCAGCGAGTACAACCAGGTAAGAGAAAGCTATAAAAGGCACCCAAATAGGAAACAAAGAAGTCAAACTGTTACTATTTGCAGATG
This sequence comes from Cynopterus sphinx, assembly GCA_030015415.1. Lineage (NCBI taxonomy): Eukaryota > Metazoa > Chordata > Mammalia > Chiroptera > Pteropodidae > Cynopterus > Cynopterus sphinx. The sequence continues at coordinate 100,368,906 of CM057382.1, read as the reverse complement.
ACTTGATCCTCTATATAGAAAAATCTAAAGACTCCTCAAGAACACTAGTAGAAACAATAAGCAAATACAGTAAAGTTTCCTATACTCTAATAATGAAGTGTCAGAAAAAAAGTTTAAAAAATAATTTTTTGCAATTGCAACAAAAAGAATAAAATACCTAGGAATAAAATTAACAAAACATGTGAAGGACCTATATAATGAAAACTACAAGACCCTATTAAAAGAAATTGAAGATACAAAGAAATGGAAAGATATTTCATATTATTGGATTAAAAGAATCAACATAGTTAAAATGACCATATTATCTAAAGCGTTATACAGATTTAATGCAATCCCCATCAAAATTCCATCGGAATTTTTTAAAGGAATAGAACAAAAAATTATCAGATTTGAATGGAAGCACAAAAGACACCAAACTGCCAAAGCCATCCTGAGAAAAAAGAACTTCAAGGCTAAAGATATCACTCTGCCCGACTTAAAATTATATTACCAAGAGACAGTAATCAAAATGGCATGGTATTGGCAGCAAAACAGACACATGGACCAGTGGAACAGAATCGAGAGTTTAAAAGTAAATCCATATTTATATGGGCAAATAATTTGCAACAAAAAAACTCAAAAACAAACAGTGGAGAAAGGAAAGCCTCTTCAATAAATGGTGCTGGAAAAACTGGAAAGCCACCTGTAACAAAATAAAACTGGACTGTTGTGTATCACCACACACCAAAATCAACTCAAAATGATTTAAGAATCTGAATATAAGACCTAAAACAATAAAATGCATAGAAGAAAATGTAGGAACTAAACTCAAAGACCTTGGACTTAAAGAAGATTTTATGAATTTGACCTCAAAAGCAAGGGAAATAAAAGCTAAAATAAATTAATGGGACTATATCAAACTAAAAAGCTTCTGCTCAGCATAAGAAATTGTCAACAAGGTAAAGAGACAACCATCCCAATGGGAAAATGTATTTTCAAGCAACACCTCTGACAAGGGTCTAATGTCCAAAATATACAAAGAACTCATACTACTCAATCACAACAAAAAAACAAACGATTCAATCAAAAATTGGGCAGAGGACCTGAACAGAAACTTCTTCCTAGAGGACATACAAATGGTCAAGAAATATTTGAAAATATGCCCAACATCGCTATTAGAGAAGTGCAAATCAAAACCACAATGAGACACTATCTCACACCTGTTAGAATAGCTATAATCAACAGGACAAGTAATAACAAATGCTGGAGAGGATGCGGAGATAAAGGAACCCTCGTTCACTGCTGGTGGGACTGCAAATTGGTACACTATGGAAAACAGTATGGAGTTTCCTCAAAAAACTAAGAATTGATCTACCATGTGATCCAGCAATCCCTCTACTGGATATTTACCTCGAAGACTTGAAAACCCATATCCAAAAAGATATTTGCACACCAATGTTCATAGCAGCATTATTCACAGTGGCCAGGTCACAGAAGCATCGAAGTGTCCTATGATAGATGATTGGCTAAAGAAGCTGTGGTACATATATACAATGGAATATTAGCCATAAGAAGAGGTGAAATACTGCCATTTGAAACAATCTGAATGGACTGTGAGATAAACATGTTAAGCAAAATAAAAAAGACTGAAAAAGTTGAAAATCACATGATATCACTTATATGTGGGATATAAACCTAAAATCAACAAATGAACAGGACAAACAAACTCATGGACATGAACTGCAGACTAGTGGTTATCAGAAAGTAGGGAGTTGGATGAGGTAAAGGGTATCAAATATGTTGTGACAGAAAGAAATCTATCTATGGGAGGTGAATACATAGTGTAAATATATATTAGCTTACTTGTATCAATAGCCTAAGAGATAAACTACATATCTCCATTGTAGTCTTTCTACTCATAGATTTATGTATTCATTTACATATTCTCAGTAGGTTTAATTCTGTCAATTTTACCTTAAAATATTTCTCAAATGAATCTCCTTACTTTCTAGTCTTAGTGTCATTGTCTGTGCCCACTTTCCTTTTTTATGATTTCTCAAAACACAATAATATTGACATCAAACAAACTGACAAACAAAAATCACAGAAGAAGCCCAGTGAAATTATTGTAAGGACACAAGAATATATCATTGAATTCAAAGAAAAGAATGCAGGTAGTCGTTGGCAACATTGGGAACTGAAAATGAAAATGTAAGAATACTTTTTCTCTTGACTCTTTTTTCCTCATTGCTTACCATATTCTTCTCTCTCCACCTCCCTTCTTACCTCCTTCTCCTCCTCTCACTATTTACTGCCCTCCAGCCTACATAGCAGTAAATGAAGAATGATCCAGAATTCCAGGTTTATATTTTATAGCTCCATTGGAATAAAAAAGGTTTTTACACTTTATAAATTTACAAGCAGAAAATGTGATTGTTCTGACTTGGTTCAGGTAGATATGGGTTTGATGACTCTTGGTCAAAGCATAGAATCACTTGTGTCATTTACCAATGCAGTTGCTAGAGCCTATGCATATAACCCCATGGGAGGGAGATGAGTTTCCTGAGAGGCCAACTTCATTATAAATGGCACGAACACCAGAAACATGTCTATTACAGCATAGTATCTGTGTTCTGAACTTTTATGTTCTAGTGGGCACCCAATTTTGTAGCTTAATTTTGTAATGGCTTAAAAACTCTACGAATCTTTTTTTAAAAAATTCCTTTATCACTCACAGTTCTGAAGTCATAAATTGTAGGGCTAAAGAAGGTACTCGTGAAGAAACTGAGGATGAAAGAGGTAGAAATGTTTTTCTGCAAGTTAGACTGACTCTACTGTGGTTGTAGAATTTAAGTTAGTTCTACCAACTCAATAAAATTCCTCTGAAAATTTCATCTAATTTTTATGGGAATTGAGAAACTGATTCTAAAGTTCATATGGAAATACAAGATAATCTGAATATCCAAACCAATGGTGAAAAAATAACACTGGAGATCTAATCCTTCCTAAAGTTGTATCTCCAAACATACAGTAATCAAGAGAAGATGGCTTATTATTAGATTCGTATAGATCAATGAAAGGAGCTTAACAGTCTATAGATAGCCACACATAAGAGAATGAAATTGAAACTCTTCCTCAAATTATACACAAAAATTAACTCAAAATGGTTCAAATACTCAAATATAAATAGAATAGTCCTCTGAACACTCAAAAAATAGTCTTTCTTGTGTTCATTTAATAATACAATTCCATGTGCAAAATAAGTCTCTCCCTAGTAAGTAGACAGAAGTGGTGCCACAGAATAGGAAGAAACATTTGCAGTCAAGGCACCAAGACTTCAGGTTAAAGGCTAAAGAGATAGGCCAAATTCACTGGTTATTAAAAATCCTACCACTCATGTTCTAAGTTTATATCAGAGAGTAGGTTGAGTAAAAGCAAAGCATAAGTACAAAAAGTAACTCATGTATCCACCAGGAATACATGATTACACTTAGAGTTAATTCACCTTTATTGCCTTATTTTTTAAGGTCATGGCAGAATACTGAGTGTTCTTTTCCTTCCTCAGAGCCCTTATTGATTTGAATTAAGGGATTTGTCTTCATTTGAGTGTTTTTTAAATTAATTCTTAAACTGCCAGCATAATCTTTTGCAATCTTGCCACATTATTTCTGATATAACTTAACTAGGTCAACTCTTATTAGATAATAGAATATCATTAAAATGTCTCTGTTGAATGAGAACAGTCAATGCCTTTAATTTTTATTTTATTATAACAGGAATACATTATTTAGCATGTCAATATTTTCCCAAAGCTTTTTAAGTGTCTTAGAATCTTCATCTTTCCAGTCACAATCCGAAAATACATGGTTAATGTTATTTTTCACTATTTTGCCATCAGTTACATATGATCCAGAGAAATTAATTTGCTTTACCAAATTTCTGCATTGTTTCTCTAGCCATAATTAATGCCAAAATTGCTGGCATTCATTAACCAATAGATCACAATTTTCAGATGTCTCAATTAATACTTGCTCTAGTAAAAGGGTAATTCACAAGGCAACAGTACTTAATATATATGCCTGCATATATACATAAAATCATTGTATGTGTATGCCTGTGATGTGTATGTGTATTCTTCAGAATTCTACTTAGAGCTGTATTTCTGAATAGCTTGTTAATGAACTGGTGCTCTCTAACTGAAAGCCACAATTAAAAAAAGAGATTCAGAGATTGGATGTTTCATAGAAATTTTTTGATATAGATTTGCTAAAAATAGATACAGTTTTCAAATGATGCTATACTTTTGAGAATTCGTTTATATACATTATTTCAAGGTTCACTTTAAACATATGCTATCCCACTAATAACATTCACTCAAATTCTTCAGTATGATGGGGTGTGATTTAATAGTGTGAAATAAAGTAAGAATCATAATCTGCCTTCAAGTAGATTACATTAGTAATCAGTGAATTTAGAATTTTATTTATGAGGTATGTTACAAGGTGGGATTTGCAAAAGATACAAAATTAGACTTTTTCAGCATGGGTAAAATTTCACAGCCTTTGTTTTCTGCACTCTCTTTTTGAAGCAAATATTTTGTATTTCTAATGAATTTGATATTGAAAGATTATTAATTGAAATTATAAAATGCCACTACCAAAAAAAGCCTTCCCATAAACTTTCCCCACTGAAAACCTGGATATTGCAAATGAATAATACTAATGTATGTAAATGGTAGCTACGTCTTTAAGGATTTTGAACAGTAAATTATTTTTATGCATTATTTTGCATTTCTTGATTATTATCATTTTTATATCCTCCTTTAAATAGCAAGCTTACAAATATTATTCTAATTAAATATGATAAATATATCCAGTTAGTTACATATAAATGTCTATTAAAGAGAATGCCAACATTAATAGCTATATTTTTAAAATCAATTTTATTAAAATACGTTTTTATTTATTTAAATATTTAATATATTTTAAAAAGAAAAATTTTAAATATAATTAATTAATTTAATTTGCAATTTGAATGGATTGATTTATTAATATAGGCTTATTGACAGTAAGATGGACAAATAACTTTGAAAATAGAGTGAATTTTAATAAATATTTATAATAATGATGAATTTACACCCTTATATCTAGAGCATCCGAGTAAGCCACTGAACTTCTGTTTTCTTGATTCTATGTGAAGCTTAAATTCCTGCATTTTTAATCTTCTCATGTTCCAACATATCCTGAAAAACAAATTATTCTCAATATCTCTTTACTCAATAAAAAGTACAAGTAAAATGAAAAAAAAGCCTAATTAATTTGATTTCCTGTCTTAAAGATTATGAAATTTTTTGAGGTAAAATTTATATGCCATAAGTTTAAATGGATATGAGTACACAAGTTATGGTTATAAGAGCTTCAGGTACAATGTTGAACAGACTAAGAGCAGACATCTTTATTTCCCAGTCTTATAGGGAAAGCAGTCTTTCATCATTAAGTATGATATTAGCTGTATGTTTTACATACTCTTTATAATGATGATGAAATTTCAATTCCTAATTTGTTGAATTATTATGAACAAATATTGTTAAATGCTTTTCTTGAGGTTAATGAGAAAATCACATGATGAATTACATTAAATGATATTCAAAAATTAAAACAACCTTGCATTTCTAGAACAAATTCTACTTAGTAATGGGTAATCATATTTTTTTATATATCATTAGATTTGATTTGCTATTATTTTGTTTAGGATTTTCACATCTATATTTAGAAAAGACGTTGGTTTGGTTCTCTTCCTTCCTCCCTTTCTTCCTTTTACTTATTTTCTTTCCTTTCTCCATCCCCTCATCCCTTCCTACCTCCATCTCTTACTTCCTATCTTTGTATTACTTCCTTTTTTTCACATCTTCAGATTTCATGTTAATATAAAACTGTCATCATACAAAGGTTAGAAATATTCCCTTTTCAACAATACTTTGGGAAAATTTAATTTTAATTCTTCTTTAAATGTCTAATAGAATTCCTCAGTGACACCCCCTGGGCCTGAGCATTTCCTTATGGGGTATTTTTTATTAGTCATAAATTTTGTAAGCAGTTTGAACTTGTAGAGTATATCTTCTCATATTTAAATCCAACAAAATACCTAATATCAGGTTTTCATTAACTGAAACATTAGCATAAGAACTTAGGGCCTTGAGAAAAATAATACACAGTATTTTTAGGATGACAAATTAATGATATTGGAGCTAAGTATAAGTAACGAGTGTCTGAAAGCACATTAAAGACAATTATTAAGGAGTTCATTTTAATTGAATTAAACCTAGCAAAATAACTATTATATCCTCCTCATTCCACTTCTGGTTCCGATGATATGCAACAGAAAAATGCTATTGCTTTTTTAATGTTTGTATATTGTTGCTAATATTATGTTATGTGTGATACATGTTTGTGTATTTACACTTAAACTTATGAGTTATACGTCCTCTTTTTCTTATAAACATAAAGAGAAAATCTAAAGATTTTCTTCTGCTTTAAAAGATACTTCATGTAAAAAATTGTTTTTTAGCTGTGGTGTTCTTATATTTGCTAATTCTTTAAATTATTTATTTATTATAATATGGAGTCTCATTTTAACTGAAAGACATGCCCAAAGAAATTTAGGTGTAGGTAGGTACTTGAATCATTATAGCTTCATGTTATGAAGCTTCATGTTATGATACTTATTTTTTCATGTGGGGAAAAGTAATAAATTTTTGAGAATGGTTAAGCCAAAAATATTTCAGATATTTTTTGTTCAGTCCTGAAAAGTTAGAGTTTTGTTCAGTCCTGAAAAGTTATGGCTAAATCAGAAATCCAGTACTACTGTATATTTATTACAAAAGATAAATTGAACTTAATTTTTTAAGATATTACAAGGTATATAAAGAAATGACACATATGCTCTCATAATATTCTTACAAATTTAAGATTTTTTCCCAACTTAATCCTAAATGATGGCACAGAAGCCATCTTTATGTGCTATTTGATAACATTGCTCAATTTTCAGAATTACAACCCTCCATGTCAGAACAAATTTCTTCCCTCTTGGACATCCATTTTTCTATATATGCTTTATTATGTAAATCTTAAATTATAGTTAGCTTTCTGTTTCTGCTTTAGTTAAACTATGTGAGCTCCTATGCTTGCAAAATTATTTGTACAAGTTCCTCAGATTTAATTCCCTAAAAAATGACATAAATGATATTTTGTCCTAGATATTAGTGAAGAAAAGCTCCTTCTATTCAAAATTACAAATATATATGCTTGGCTTTCACAAAATTCTAAGACTCAGTTTTTCAATTGAACATTTTTCACACAGACCATTTAGTCTTTGAAATTTCGCTTCCATTCTAGATTTTGGATAGATCACAAGTAATTGAACAACAAATTAAGCCTTTCTGTAGCACTTGTTTAATGCTAATAATAGAAGGATATTCATTTTGCTAAGTGACAGATATAGAGTCATTCACATTTTTATTACAATTTTACAACATACAATTTAGTTATTATTCCATGTCACAGTGGAAGTAGCACCTAAAGCTACACAGCTGGTAATAGTTAAGACAGACCCAACTCACTATAAATCCAGTTTACTTTCTACCATATTTTTATTTTTTAATATTTTAAAATTAAATGTATTGGGAACCATATGATTTCACTCACATTTGGGATATAAAACTGAAAGCAACAATAAACATGACAAACAAACGGAGACTCATGGACACGGACAATGGATTAGTGCTTACCAGAGAGAAGGGGGGTCAGGGAAGATAGGGATGAAGGGAGTCAAATATTAGTGATGGAAGGAAATTTAGCTTTGGGTGGTAAACACACAATGCAATCTACATATAATGCATTATTGAATTATACACTTGAAGCTTATTTAATTTTATTAATCAATTTCACCCCAATAATTTTAATAAACAAATAAAATAAAAAGCATTTTATATCTAAAAATGACACAATAACAAAGTATTTTAAGATAAACCAACCAATTAAAATAAATAAGTGCAAAAAAATTAAACATATTGGGATAACATTGGTTAATATAAGTTTTAGGTGTACAACTTTTCCTATATATCTTCTGTATATTTCATTGTGTGCTCACAACTCAAAGTCTAGTCTTCTTCTGTCACCATATATTTACCCTCTTCACCTTCTCACTCTCCCTCTGACCCTCTTCCCTCTGGTAAACACCATGCTATTGTCTGAGTTTATGAGTTTTTTTGTTTTATATGTTCATTTGTTACTTTTTGTGTTATATCTCACATATGGTTCTTGTCCTTTTCCATCTGACTTATTTGACTTAACATGATACATTCAAGGTCGACTTACATTGTCATAAATAGCAAGAATTCATCTTTTTAATGGCTAGGTAATATTATATCTTCTTTATTGCATCATCAGATGAAGGACACAGAGGTTGTTTCCATGTCTTGGCCACTGTGAACAATGCTGCTGTGAATATTGGATTGCATATATCTTTATGAACAAGTGTTTTTAAATTTTTGGAGTAGATACACAGAAGGATTGCTGGGTCATAGGTAGCTTTATTCTTAATTTTTCTGAGGAACTTCTATATTGTTTTTCACAGAGATTGTGCCAATTTACATTCCCACCCTCAGTGTATGTGGGTTCCATTTTTCCCATAACCTCTCCAGCATATTATTTTTTTCTATCTTTACCTTTGTTTTAGAAGCATATGTAGATCAATTCAAGTAATTTAATGTAAATTCTAATTATTTTAGCTTCTTTAAAAAGGCTGGGGAAAAACGGTAATAAAAGATAGGCTGTATAATGAGGACAAACAAAATATGTGCCAAGTTTCATGCAATGTGTTTACAATATGTTAAGGTTACCAAATTCTCCTTGCCACTTTTTGAGTTAGAGATAATTAATCTCACTTTAGAGTTGAATAAACTGAAGCTCAGAAAGGTTAATTGCTTTGCACAAAGTAACAAAGCTAATAAACAAGAACAAAAATGCAAACCTGAGTCTTACTGATACTTAAATCTCTTTGCTTTCTTACTCACACATTGATTGCTCCTCATTAGCATGTTTTAAAGAAGAGTTAATAATTTTGTATCATCTTTTTTCTTAAGATTTCCCGTTTTATTCTCCATAAAATTCCCTTTCATAGCCTTGATTTTCTGCAATAATTATCACTGCCACCCACTCCCCCACATAAATATACATGCTCTCTGTTATGAAGCTCATAAGTTTTAATCTTTTCAACATTTTAACTGATGTAGAGAATTTCAAATATGGTATAGTGAATCCTCATATATCTATCTATCACTTGCCTCCAAAAGGTATCGATATTTGTGGTCAACATCTTGCTTACTTTGTCTCCACTTTTTCCACCCACTCTTAAATTAATTTCTGTGTATTGTATAAAGTAGGGTTTATAATTGATTTTGTTTCTATATGGGTAGAGCTAGAGGAACGGACACTATTCGTTAAAGACCCACATGGTATTAGTATCGGTTTTCTTCTCTTTGGCATTTTTACTATACCATTTTGTATATATTTTTACTTCTTGTTCTAGAGAATATAACAAACTTTTTGCTTAAATATACATTTAGAGTTAAAAATTAAATGATACTGTGTGAAATATGGAAAATTTGGAACAGTATACTTCTCCTGCACCTTTTATTGTGTGATTTATATCACATGTATGGCTAAGTGTGTTGTGAACCCCAAGATAGTGTTAATTTTAAAACACAAATTAATATTTTTTGTTTTAAATAGTCATATGCTTTTAAAAATAAAAAATATTTATTCTTGATCTTTCTTTTCACTGCCTTTACTGAAATATATTTAATAATTAATAAATTATATATATTTAAAGTGTACAATTTTGTTTTGAAAATAATATACCCATTAAATTATTAAGACAGTCAAGATAATATATCTAACACTTTTATAAATTTTGTTGTGCTTCTCAGTAATTCTGTCTTCATATTTGCCACCAAAACAGGTAATTTATTAATCTGTTTCTGATAGAGTGTACATTTGTATATTTTTGTATAAATGCATTTGTATGAAATGTACTATTTTTTGTGGCTTCTTACTAAGCATAATTGTTTTAATTTTTATTCATATTGTTCTATATATCAGTAATTCATTTCTAAGTTGTATTCTACTGTATTGATATCTCACAGATTGTTTAACCATCCAATTTTTGATGAGCATTTGCTTGTTTCAAGTTTTTGGCTATTACAAATAATGAAGCTATGAACATATTTGTAGAATGCTTTGTATGGACATATATTTTCTCTATTTCTCATAGAAATAAAATAGCTGAATCATATCCTAACTGTATATTTAATAGGTTAATAAATTACTAAGCTGTTTTCTAAGTGATTGTACCATATTATATTGCTCTTAGCAATACCTGAGAGATCCAATTGCTCTAAATCTTCATTAAATATGGTTTCATTTAGTCTTTTTTTTTTCAATTTTAGACACTCTAATAGTTTTTATAGTAATATTTTTTATGGTTTTAATTTGTATTTCCTTAACAAGCAATGATATTATGAATCTTGTCATTTTTCATTACTTCCTGTTAGTTAAACTTCATTGATGAAGTGTCTTTGAAATCTTTTGTTCACTTTTTAATTCATCTTTTAGTTTTATTTATTGAATTTATTATCTTATCAGATATTATTAACGTATTTTCTCCAAATCTGTGTTCTCTTGCTTTATTCTCTTAACAATGCATTCTAAAGAGCAGAATTTCTTAACTCTGATGAAGTATGATTTATTATTTTATTTTTTGTTATAAGTGTAATCTTGGTGTAGTTTCCTAAAAATATTTGACAAACCCATGATCACATCAATTTTCTTATTTTCTTCTAGAATTTTGATAGTTTTAGATTTTGTTTTAAGGTCTATATTCTGTTTTGAGTTAATTTTTACTCATGGCTTATAAAAATCAAAATTGGGAGTTTGCATATGAGTATCCAATTTTTCCAGCAATGTTTGTTAAATGCCACCTTTCTGTCCCTAATTGCTTTTGCACTTTTGTTGAAAATCAGTTGACTAGATATGTTAATGTGAATATTTAAACTCTTTCTTCTCTTAAGTTGATTTCTTTGTCTATCTTGATGCTAACACCATATTGTCTTGCATTATTGCATTAGCAGCTTTATAATAAATGTGAAAATAACATAAATATTTCAATTATTTTTTCAAGGTAATTTCTTGGTATTCTAGATACTTTGCTTTTCTATATGAACTTTAGATTCAGCTTATGGATATCTTCAATAATCCAAGCTGATATTTTGGTTGAGATGATGCTGACTACATAGACCTAATTAGAAAGAAATACATCTTAATAATATTGAGTACTCAGATTTATAAACACAGTATATCCATCCAATTACTTAGGTCTTTAATACTTTTGTCAAAAGTATTTTGAAATTTGCATTATAGAAGTTTTGAAGATATTTGTCAGGGTTATGTTAACTTATTCATATTTTGATGCTATTTAAGTGATACTTTTTAAAATTTTCATTTGATTATTGTTCACAGTATTCAGAAGTATAATTGATTTTTTTATTTTGATGTAGTATTCTCCAATCTTGATAAACTGATTTATTCTTTTTGTAGTTTTTGTAAGATTATGTCTGTAGGTGATCATGTTATCTGAAAATAAGGATGGTTTTAATTCTTACTTTTTAACACAGATGCTTTTTGTGTTCCTGTTGTTTTACACTGGCTAAGGTCTCCAATACAATAGTCAATTCATTGTATGGTCAAGCAGATAGTCATACATTATTTCTTATCTTACTGGGAAAACATTCAATCTTTCACTATTAGGTATGAAGTTAGTCCAAGTTATAAGAGTTCCCCTTTATTAGATTGATGATGCTTCCTTCTATTTTTAGTTTGCTAAGAGTTTTTCTTTGTCAGGAATAGTGGTTGGATTTGATTAAAGCTCTTCTCCATTTATCAAAATTATTATATATTATTGTTGCATTTTATCCATTAATATGGTGAATTATATTGATAAAATTTCAACCATTAAACCAACATTTTTCCCGGGATAAATTACACTTAGTCATAATGTATTTCTCTGAATTTTGTTTGCTAAAGTTGTGTTAAAGGTTTTTGCATCTATGTCCATAGTGATATCAGTTCTACTTTTCTGGTAATATCTTTTTTTCCTCATTTTCTATCAGGGAAATGCTGGCCACATAGAATAGTATGAGACACATTTTTACTCTTAAAATTTTGGATAATTTTGTATAAGATTGGTATTATTTCTCTTTTAAGCATTTAGTTAAATTCTCCCAGTAAAAATTTTCCAGGTCTTGAGTTATCCTTTGGAAAAGTTTTTAACTATAAATTCAACTGACTTATTAAACATAGGGTTTTTCTTGAGCTCTTTTATGTGTTTTAAAATTTTGTCCATTTTGACTAAGTTGCTAAACTTGTTTGCATAAAGCTGTTCATAATATATATATTTTATCATTTATTATTATTTATGCCTACAGCACTTGGTCTTCTTAGTTGGTCTCCCATTCATGTACTAACCAGGCCTGACTCTGCTTAGCTTCCGAGATCAGATGGGATTGGGCTTGTTCAGGGTAGTGTGGCCATAGATCATGGACTGTGGCTCCACTGGGGCACAAATCCAGGACCTTCTGCATATAAAGCAGACATGCTAACCACTACACAATGGAACCACATCCTCATACTATTTTTTTGAACAGATAGTTAAGCTTCTACTTGAAGAAATTAAGAAGAGCAATAGAATGCCAAAGATTGAAGGAGAAAGAAAATAAAAAAGGTCAGAGCAAAATTCAAAGAAATAGAAATTAGAAAAAATAGTTAATGAAATAAAAAACTAATTGCATGAGAAGATAAAACTTTTAATTTTCTAGCCAGAATGATCAGCAAAAATTAAAGAAAATACAAATTACCAATATTAGGACCAAGAGAACTGCAATCACATCAAATTCTACATATATTAAAGAGTAAAAAATGTGTCTCATACTGTTCTATGTGGTCAGCATTTCTGATACAAAAATGAGGAAAAAGGTATTGAAAGTTCTTCTCTATTGATATTTTATATGTTTATTCATAAGGGGTATATATTTCTTTAAATCATTAAACATGTTTTAATAGTTACGTTAGCTCCTAGAGTGCTAATTGAAATATCTTAACAATTTCAGGTATGTTTTCCATTGACTGCATTTTTGTTTTCTCTGCATAAATGTCATTTTTTATGCTATCTTTTTTCTTTTCTTTATTGAGGTATAACTGACATATAAAAATGATTAGTTGCATTCTGGTGATTTCTGACCAACTGTTATATATTATACATTGTAGAAGCTCTAGGGTTTGTTATAATTCTCTTTAGCGAGTTGATTTTATTCAAGCAGGCATTTTACTTGTCTGAATTCAAACTGTGTTTCCCCTGCATGGGCAGCAATTAAAATATCTACTTGGATTGTTAAGTTTTGGCCTGCTAACTTTTTTTCATAGCTCTGTATTCTCTTTCATGCATAAAAAATCAGTGTTTTATCAAGATGTATGCAGTTTTTAAACGTTTTTAATTTTTTATTTCCTATCCAACTTTTCTCTTTTGCAGAGTTTTCTTCATAAATTTTCAAATGCTTTTAGAATCTCAAACTCTGTTATTTGAGACCTTAAGACAATAAGATTGTGGTTTTCTACTGCACGAGCAGTGCAAAATTGAAAAGTATCTATAAACTTGCAAATTTCTCTTGTTCCAGTTTCTACTTAAAGACAGACTTCCCTCTAGTTTCTACTAGCTTTGATTATTTTGCAATGCCTTCAAATAGATTTTTTGTCTTTCTTATATTTCAATATATAAGAAGGTTATCCTAAATAAACAACAAAAATTTGAACTGTATTAACTTTTTTTAAAAAAAGAAAATAAAAATTTAAATGGCTTTGTTTTTAAACTTTTCAGTTCAATCAGATGCAGTTTGATCTTAATATTTTTTAATAATATTTTTTATTTTTCAATTAAAATTGGCATACAATATTACATTAGTTTTAAGTGGAGCAAATATTGCTTAAACATCTGTAGCACTAACGGTGATCACCCCAAAAAATCTAGTACCCCTCTGACACCATACATAGTTATTATAATATTATCAACTATATTCCTAATGCTATATTTTATCTCCATAATTATTTTGTACCTACCGATTTATACTTCTAAATTTTTTCTCCCTTTTCACCAATCATCTTCCACCCCAGTCACCCTCCAATCTGGTAAACCTCAAAATGTTCTTTGTGTCTATGTTTGTTTCTTTACTTTTTATTTATTTTGTTCTTTGGATTCCACATGTATGTGAAATTATATGGCATTTGTCTTTCTCTATCTGACTTACTCCACTCAGCACAATACCCTGTAGGTCCACCATGAAATATCTTTTTCCACCCTTTACTTTCCTTTTGCATATGTCTTTTCATCTGAAGTGAGTCTCTTGTAGACTGCCTATATAAGGGTCTAGTTTTCTTATCCATTCAGCCACCCTTTCTTTTTATTGGTGCATTTAATTATTTTTCATTTGAAGTACTTGTTGATAGATAAGCAGTTATTGACATTTATTATTCATATTTTGATACTTTTTTTTTTCATCTTAAATAAGTCCCTCCAACATTTTCTGTAATACTGGTTTGGTGGTGATGAACTCCTTTAGCTTATTCTTGTCTTGTAAGCTTTTTATCTGTCTTTCACCTCTAAATGATAGCTTTGCTGGGTAGAGGAACCTTGGTTGTAGGTCCTTGCTTTACATCAGTTAGAAAATTTTGTGCCACTCTATTCTGGCCTGCAGTTTCTGTTGAGAATTTGAATGACAGTCTTATAGAATCTTTCTTGTAGGAAACTAAATGCTTTTCTCTTGCTGCTTTTAAGATTCTCTCTTTGTCTTTAACCTTTGGCATTTTAATTATAATGTGTCTTGGTATGTTTCTCTTTGGGTTCATCTTGTTTGGGACTCTCTGAACTTTCTGGGATTGTATGTCTATTTCCTTAACCAGGTTAGGAAAGTTTTCTATCATTATTTCTTCAAATAGGTTCTTAATTTCTTGCTTTCTCTCTTCTCCTTTAGGTATCCCTATGATGCAAATGTTGTTATGTTTGATGTTGCCCCAGGAACTCCTTAAACTATCTATATTTGTTTGGATTCTTTTTTCTTGCTGCTGTTCTACTTGGGTTTCTTACACTCCCCCTTCTTCTAAATTGCTGATTCAATCCTCTGCTTCATCCATTCTATTGATTCCCTCTAATGTACTCTTCATTTCTGACTGGTTCTCTTCTATATTTTCCATCTTCACATTTATGTTTTCTATCTTTAAAGTTCTTGGTGAGTTCATCTACTCTTCCCTTAGTTTATTGATGATCCTTATAACTGGAGTTTTGAGCTTTACATCTAGTAGATGGCTTGTCTCCAATTTGTTTAATTCTTTTTCTGGAGCTTTGTTCTGTTCATTCATGTGGGACATGTTTTTTGTCACCCTATTTTGGCTGCCTCCCTGTTTGTTTATATCTATTAGCTGGGGTTGCTATGTCTCCTGGTCTTAGTATGGTTTTATGTAGTAGATGTTCTATTGGGCCCAGTGACACAGTCTTCCCTTGTCTCCAGAGTAGATGCTCAAAGTATATTCCTTGTGTGGCTTGTGTCTTCTTATTATAGTTGAGCTTTTGTTGCTGTTTGCACTCTGATGGGAAGGATTTACCTTTGGGCTGATAGGTTTTGAGGACTGGGTAGTGAAGGGCTGATTCTGTGGAGCAGGATTCTCTTTAGTGAGGCTCCGATGCCTGACCAGTCTGCCCTTTGGGTGTTTTCTCCTCAGATGCAGCCTTGGGCAGTGTTCTGTTTCCAGCACTAATCAGAGAAGGTCACTGGGTGTGCCAGCCCAAGGGCCTCTTGTGAGGGGTCTAGCTGTAGGCTAATTTCAGCCACAGTCTGTGCACCTCCAAGGCCACCTAGTAAGAGTCATTAAGGAATCAATGCTGCTACCTGTTCTTGGCTTATAGGTGCCTCAAGAGGTCAAGCAAGGAACTGAGGCTGGCTGTTGCTAGTGCAGGCTTAGGGCTGCTCAATAAGAGGGAAAAGACATGCTGAGGCCAGATAATGCTTCTGTGGGTTTTGTAAACATTTGAGGGATTTTAGGAAAGTCTGCAGCATGAGCCAAGTCAGGCCATTTATGTTGACAAAACCATTGGAGGCAGCTTGAGTGGGCCCACATGTTGGGAGGAGAGAAGTTTCAAAGTATATCCTGAGCAGGATGACTTATGTTTTCGAGGTTGATGGAGACTCAGATATGTCAGCTCCCACATCCACATGCTTAGAAGGGTGAAGGCTCAACAAAGGAACAGTGGATACTGCCAGCACTTCTGTCTGGGAGAAAGCCTCTCCTCCAGCCCTTGCCAGGAAGCCAGACCACTCAGTTCCTCTTCATATGTCCCTGGTGGTCCGCAAGCAGTTGCCCCAGTTCTGGAGCTCAGAACAAGTAAGTCTGTCACTGAGTAAGTCCAGATTTGGACCCTTTAAGAGGAATGCCAACAACTCCCACAGCCCTCTATCTCATTCAGCCACAATCTCTGTTATTGTTCACAACCATAGGTTGTGGGTACTTCTCTTCCTGGCACTGGAATCTTGGGATGAGGAGCCTAGTGTGAAGCTGGGACCCTTTGCTGCTCATGTAGAGGAGGGTCTCTGAAACCAAGATAACCCTCCCAATTCTTGATTGTCACACTTGGTTGTGGGACCAGGTCATTTCATGTTTCCCCTTCTCCTACTGGTTTGAGGTGATCTCTTATGTTTGTTTCCAATTGTAGGGCTTCTGTTCAGCCAGAACTCAGGTGACTCCCATGGTTTATTGCTTTATAGTTTCATTATTATTCTGGTGTAGTCATGAGAGAAGATGTTCACAGCATCTACCTTCTATACCATCTAGACTGGTCCATTCCATTAACTTTTTTAAAATATGTATTTTTATATAAATCATCTCATATGATTTGATGAAGTAATTTGAATAAAAATAAGAAGCAACTACCCTAATTTGTCACTTATCTCTCAGAACCATTCTTTTAATTCTTAAATCTGTTGAGTGCTTCTCATTTTGTGAGGACCCAAGTTAATGCTATTTATCATAAAATATTTCCAAAATCAGTTGAAAAAATTTTATCAGTCTTTCTCCTTGGAAGAAAATAACATACTGTATACATAAATTTATAAATTTATATAAATATATCTATGGTTGAGAAAGATTTTTCTCATAGTGTGAAAATTTTCACTCCACCTGTCTGCCTGAATAAATGTCATTCACCCTTTAACACTTTTTTTCAGTTGACTTTCTCTAGGAATCTTTTCCCAAACTGTTCCAATTCAATCATAAGCTAAATTTGTATCACATCTTTTGTATACTTTTATGATATTTATTCTCTTTTACAAAATTTATCACACTTTAATGTAATACTTTGCTAAGTTGTCTGCTTTCTTAATAGACTGAATTTTTGAGATCAGGCATTCACTTATTTTTATATAGCCATCACTTAGCACATTATTTTTCTAAAGTAGGTGCTTAAATACATATCTTTAATTAAAGTAAACTTTTAGTATGTAGAATAATATCCTCTGTTTTATAGTTTCTCCTTATATTTTGTAGGTCAGTGGAAGAAAGTTAATGTTTGAACAACTTTAGGGTTTCCCTTGTAAACATCTTTTTTTGACTATTCATCTCAAAATATAGAACTAAGAACTATAATATAATTTGTTACAACTTAACTCTTTTAAGCCATTACTTTATTCTAGTGGAATTAGTATGAAATAATGAAACCTAGCCACACAGTTTTATTTTTAAATTTGTAAGTGAATAACATCCAACACAGCCTAAACTGTAGTTATGTTTATTTCCTTGAAGATAAATTGGCATTCATAACTGTTTAGTTCCCCAAAAGTGTGTGTGCCCATTAATTTTACTTATTCTATTACTAGTATAACAATCAATTAAAATATTTTATCTTCTTTGATTGATCTTCTTGATTGATCTTTCTTAAAATTCATCAGGAGTTTTACTTTCCACTGAAATGTAAAATCAATAAAATATATAAGACATCAGTAATTTTAAAAGTGATGAATACATGTTACAACCAACAATACATTCCAAATATAATGTTTAAACAGTCATTCAGTATTCAAAATATATTGTTAAAAAGTTATTATTCAATATTTGCTGCTTTTACACTTTTCAAAATTTTACATATCATCAAAATTTCTTATAACTGATAAAAGGCTTTTATTTAAAAAAAACACAATATTGAGGATCAATTTTTGTTATAGAGTGAATATTTATGCTCTCTTAAATTCGAATATTAGAAATTCTAACCTCCAACGTAATGGTATCAGGAGGTAAAGCCTTTTGGATTTGATTAAGTCATGAGAGCAGAGCCTTCATGAATGCTAGTAGCACTTTTTTTTTTTTCTTTTCCAAAAATGGCTTCAGAGGGAATCCTTGTCCTTTATGCTGTGTCAGACCACAGCAGAAAAGATGGAAGTCTATTAACCAGGAAGGGGCCCTCACTAGACACTGAATCTGCTGGCACCTTGATTTTGGACTCAGCCTCTAGAACTGTGAGAATTAAATGTTGTTTAGTAGTCACCCAGTCTATGGTAATTTGTTAGAGCAGCCTAAATAGACTAAGATGTTTTCAGCCCAAAAGTAATAACATTTTTCCACAGGAGAAAAAAATAATTAGGAAGCCAGGCACTATAAAATGAGGCCAAAACAGATTAGTTAATTTCTGGATGACAGAGAACTAAGTCAACATCAACACATATATATCATTAAAAACAGACCAAAGTATATTTGATCCAATTTTATTTTCTAACCAACACTTCTATATATACAAATATACTCCTCCAAAATAGAATTTTTAATTACCTTTCACAATCCAGTGTTTAAACAGTAAAAGAAGAAAGGAAGAATTAAAAATTAAGAAATAAAAGTCATTTATTATAATCTTAAATATTTTGTCTCAATGTGAACTATCTGAATAGGTACCTTTTTGGAGGAAGCTATCGTGTCTACTGAGAACACTGCTGTTTTGTTGCCTGAAACACTACTAGCAGGTGGTAAAAATGAAGAAAAGACAGAAAATGGAACATGTGCCACTTAAGAAGAAATGGCTTGAATTAGCTAGGTCTAAATATTATTAAACAGCAATTATACAATATGTTGTGTTAGAAAATGATAGCCAATTATACAATGTCATGAAAAAATTAAAGTACATTTTACCAAGAGACTGTAAATATTGGTGTTTATATTTCCCACAGAACTACATTAGTAATATTTAATAATAATTAATGTTATTACTGAGAACCTTTCACTCTGAACAGCTGTATAAGCTGGATTGGTTGACTAGTGGCACATGTTTAATTTTTGTTATATTGAAGACTATAAAATGACATATTCAGTTCATGCCTGAGAACACAGATCTTCATATTTTTTAAACAAATTTTTATTTTTTATTATAATTGATATATAATATATTGATTTCAGATGTACAACACAGTGATTAGACATTTATATAACTTATGAAATGATCACCCTGATAAATATAGTACCCAACTGATGCCATACTTAGGTATTACAATATTATTAACTATATTCCTTATGCTATACTTTACATCTTCATAACTACCAATTTTAATTCTAAATCCCTTCCTCCTTCACACCTACTCCCAAAACCCTACCCATTGGCAACCATCAAAATGTTCTCTGCATCTATGATTTTGTTTCTGTTTTGTTGTTCATTTAGTTTTTTTTTAGACTCTTCATATGATAAATAATATGGTATTTGTCTTTCTCTGTCTTTTTTCCACTCAGCATAACACCTTCTAAGACCATCCATGTTGTTGCAGATGGCAAGAGTCTTTCTTTCTCATAGCTGAGTAACATTCTATTGTATATGTGTACTACTTCTTCCCTATGCTTTCATCTATTGATAGACACTTAGGTTGCTTCCATTTCTTGGTTATTGTAAATAGTACTCCAGTGAACATATGGATGCACATGTCTTCTTGAATTAGTGTTTTAGATACTCAGAAGTAGAAGTAGTGGATCCTTCTTTATCTCTTGTTGTAGCCTTTGTTTTGAAGTCTGTTTTGTCAGGATAAGTATTGCAACCCCACTTTTTTTTCATTTCCATTTTCATGTAATATATTTTTTCATCCTTTTTAGTTTATGTCTCTGTGTTTCTTTCAATCTGAAGCGATTCTCTTGTAGACAGCATTATTTAAGGATCTTGTTTTCTTATCCATTGTCTTTTGATTGAAACATTTAATCGATGTACATTTAAAGTAATTGTTAACAGGTATGTAGTTACTGACATTTTATTACTCATATTTTTTATTTTGTTTCCCTTCTTGTTCTTAAAGAAGTCTCTTTGGCATTTCTTGTCATACTGATTTAGTGATGAACTTCTTTAGCTTTTCTTGTCTGTGAAACTCTCTATCTCAATCCTAAGTAATAGTTTTGCTGAGTAGAATAATCTTGGTTGTAGGTCATTGCTCTGAATATTTTTGCCAGTCTCTTCAGCCTTGAAACGTTTCTATTGAGAGATCAGCTGATAGTCTTGTGGGAACTCACTTGTAGGTAACTATTTTCTGTTAATGCTTTTAAGATTTTCTCTGTATTTAACTTCTGACATTTTAATTATGATATGTCTGGGTGTAGGCTTCTTTGGATCCATCTTATTTGAGACTCTGCACTTCTTGGGCTTGTATGTTTATTTCCTTCACCAGGATAGGGAAGATTTCCATCATTATTTCTTCAAATAGGTTTCAATCCCTTTCTCTCTCTTCTCCTAGTATCCCTATGGTGCAAATATTTGTATGTTTAATATTGTCCTAGAAATCTCTTAAACTACCTTCAGTTTTTTAGATCTCTTTTTCTTTTTTGTTGTTCTGATTCAGTGTTTTCTGCCACACATCTTCAATATCACCAATTCAATTTTTTGCTTCCTGAAATCTATTATTGATTCCCTCTAAGGTAGTCTTCATTTCAGTTATTGTATTCTTCTGTTTTGACTGATTCTTTTCTATATTTTACATCTCCATTGTCATGTTTTCTATCTGTGTAGAAGTTCTCACTGAGAACATTGATCATCTTCATAACAAATGTTTTGAGCTCTGCATTTAATAAATTGCTTGTCACTATTTTGTTTAGTTCTTTATTCTGGAGTTTTGTTCTGTTCTTTTATTTGGGACATGTTTCTTTTTCTCCTCATTTTGACTTCCTTCCTGCATTTGTTTCTATGTATTATTAGAGCTGTTATATCTCCTTGTATTGGTAGAGTGGCATTATGTAGTAGATGTCCTGTGGAGCCCAATGGCACAACTACTTGGTCACCTGAGCCACGTGGGTGTTCCAGGTGTGTCCCTTGTATCAGCTGTGCATGCTCTCCTGTGATGGTTGAATATTGATGGATCTTAGCATGTCAGTGGAAGTGATTGACCCTCAGGTTGATTGATTGTGAAGACTGACTATAACTCCAATAGAGAAGCTGCCATGCAGGGGCTGACCCTACAGAGCAGGATTCACTTTAATGGGGGTCTGGTGCCTGCCCAGTCAGCCTTTTGGGTGTGTCATTTGTGGGGTGGTTTGATGGTGCTCTGATGTGGTCTAAAGCTGACTATCAGTTGTATTATTCTAGGACTTCTCAGAAGTTGCTTTAGTGCTGGCCAGGGACAGCTGTTTCCTGTGCCCTTCCTGGGGCCATTTGGTATGATCTACAAAGTTATCTGCCACTGGTTTCCACTTGTGCTGAGCTTTGAAATGCCTAGGAAAGGCTAGACTGTGAACTAGCTTGTATTACTGTTGGGTTTGGTGCTGCTTAGCAAAGGCATAGAGAATGTCAAGGAGAGATACTGCTTGTTTGGGTTTGTGAACTTTTGAAAGATTATAAGAAGTCTATAGCATGAGCCAAGATGGTTCATTTGAATGGAAAAGCCACTGTAAGCAGCTTGATTTGGCCCACAAGTTTGGTAGTATGGAGTCTAGTTTGGTGAGGAGGGGTCTTAGAAAATCACCAGGGCAGGATGAATGGTGTTAGCTAGGTTGTTGGAGACTCAGACATGGTGCCCACATATGTGTGCAGCCATGGTAAGGGTAGGACTTAACAAAGGAACAAAGGCCTCTATTAGCACCTCTGTCCAGGAGAAAGTGACCCCTTCAGCTCTTGCCCCAAAGCCAGACAACTCAGTTCCTTCTTTTACGTCCCTGGTATCCCTCAAGCTTCTGTTGTGGGCTGGAACTCAGTGTGAGTTCATCAGTGAGTAAGTCTGTGTATGGCCTTAAGAATACCTGAGGCTTCAGATGCCCTCTGTCTGACTCAGCCACAATCCACTCTGTTATGGGGACTTTTCTTCCCCACACTGGAACCCCAGGTCACTCCTCATAGGGTAACTCCACAACTAAAATATTCCTACCAATTTTTAGTCATCTAAGAGTAGGTGTGGGACCAGCCCATTCACTCCTGCCCCTTCTTCCACTTTGGAGATGGCTTCTTCTGAATATCCTTAGTTACAGGACTTCTGTTCAGCTAGATTTCAGACAATTCTCCATGATGATTGTACCATATTTTTAGTTGTAATTTTGGTAGTCATGGGAGGAGGTAAACACAGCATTTTTCTACTCTACCATCTTGATCAGAATCCCGGTTCTTCATTTTTTTTTAATATAGATAAAATTACTTACTCTAATGCATACTGAGGTTTCTCCTTTGAATGATTCCTTAAATATTTGATAGGTCTCTAAAGTCCTGATTTTTTTCTGCTCAGGAATTTCTTCAACAAGGCCAACTGATTTCCACTCTGAGTCAAGAATTATTTAAATTAGTACTTAATCTATTTCATGGGGATGACACTAAATGTTTTTAGAGGGAATAACAGGAGGAGACAACAAATTAAATTTCAGTGCTCGATTTATAAATCAACTTCTTCATAGCCTTCATCATCTAGGGTAATTTTACTACTGTAGTCCTTAATCAGAATTAAAAATTTAAATATAAAAATATGAAATTGTAATATGCTTTGGAATTAAATTGATAAAGGATAAAGCAGTAATTCTAAGATAATTCTCTCAGCAAAATTTATATGTTATATTATAAAGAGAATAATGTTAAGAAAACCATGACATTAATTTACTAATTTCTACTAGAAACATGTTTAATTAGCTGTTAGGTGCTAGGCAGTCAACTAATAGTCTTTAAATGCCTATCATGTGCCAGGCATTATTATACGTATCCTCAGGATACAACAGAAAACAATGATGTGCAGTCTTTTAAGAATTACAAAAGTTCAGTTCCACCTAGTTCTTTGAGCCAATTTCTGAGCAAGAATGTTTGATTAATATATAGCACTAGCAGGAATTGGGATTTGAAATAAATTTTGCTGCAGTTAATGTAGTGCACTCCCTTTCTTCTTTGAGCCACTCTGCTCAATATTCTATTAAGCTCACTGTCATCACTATTTGAGCTCAACGTCTTCATTTCCTATTCTTAACATGCACTTTTTTGTTCAGATGATTTTGTCCCCACTGTAGTTAGAGTTTGACTTTAAATTTCAGCTTATCTTTCTCATCAAGGATTCAGAAAACCTGCCTGGCCAAACCTGAATTAAACTCACCCAGAATTAAAGTATGTAGAGCTGTCCAATGCTGAGTATCACTACTGCCTAAGCAATTTGAAAAGCTTACTGCAATGGCTTGCTAACCTTTCTGGTTCTCACTTCCAGTTTGGATATGGCTCATATTCAACTTAATTATTTAAAGCAAAAGTTGGCAAAAAAAAGTAAAAAATGTCCAAAAATGACCCTTCCCTTGTTTTTGTAAATAAAATTTTTGGAACACAACCTTGTCTAGTTATTCACATATGGTTATGGCTCTTTACATGATACTATTGCAGACTTAAGTAGTTGCAATGCAGACCATATAAACTACAAAGCTGGTAATATTTATTGTCTGGCACTGCAGAAAAGCTTGTTGAGCCTGTTTTAAAGCTTCTATTTGAACAACTATTAAATGTAGTGGTAGTCAAGTATATATAGACATAACCTTTCTAACAAGTGGATTAATTTTTTTGCTACCAATCTAAACTTTTTTTTTTTTTTGCCCAATGTCTTTCTGTAGTTACAGCATATTCCCCAGGGAAGTTTAACTGACATATAACAATAAATTATTTTCTTATCATTCACTAATGTTTCTTGACAGGTACTCACAGTCATAATAATGATAATGATAGTGAGATCCACAAAAATAATTCTCTTTTTCATAGGCACTAATTCTATTTTTTACTCTTCTTTGTTAAAACAGAGACAATCAAAGCTAATTAAGGATTTATGTTAGATTCACAAGTCCTCTAACAGAACTAACATTGTGTCTTTTATTACCCTCTCTAGTTTGGTTCCTTTTTTGGCTCTTTTCATTGTACAGAAATGATTTGAAACTGAAGGTTCTGATATTTGCTTCTGCATATCACAGTTTAAGAGCTCAAGTATTAGAAACCAATGAGATGAGGTTTAGTTCCCAGTTCCACTGCTCTTATCTGTATATATGTTATCCTATTGCATTCTGAAATTTTTAATTACTAATATAAGTTTAAAATAAATAAATAAATTGTTTTTTTTTCTACACAACCAACAGAAACTACAATGAGGCAGTTCAGCTTTTGTTTTACATTTCCCAAAGCCTATTTAAAAACTATAAAGTTATATTTTGAATACACACACATATATTTCATGTAAGTAGTGGTATATGTGACACTTCAAAGGCTAAAAATCATCAGTATGTACTTGCCACAATCAGTATCATCATTAATATTAAGCATCCCCACAGGGCCCGGAACATAATAAGGTGCAATATGGATGAAACAGATTATGGGAGTGTTCTCTCCAAGACTGAAACCATGTCATCTTTACTGTCAGTAATGCTTCAGTAGATCATCTAAAAGTCTTTTGAAATGTTGTTCACATTCTATCTTGGATTTTGCTAGTAAACTTGTGTTCTAGTTTCATAAACTATTCCTCAAATGATGAAGTGTAGCTCGTTAAATGTCTCTGAGGCTTTATGTACACTTTATAAAGTCTTTATAAAAATTTTGTATTTTAATAGTAATTGCACAGAAAAACTATTCTGTCTCTAAATAGTACTGATCCTGTAATTAGAAGTTTTGGCAGAATATAAAAGTTTTAAGATATAACAACGCAGATATTCAAAATATTTTTCCTAAAGCAAAAATATTTTTTAAAGAAAAAAGCCAAAACAAAGAAAAATGCTCATGTAAAATTGCAAACATTTCTCATACTCCTTGGTCTAATAAATAAAGCATTATTTTAGTATTGTAGACTCTTACCTCAAGCAATATTGCTACTCAAATCTATCTTTCTTTTACATCCCCCATTTGTCCAGATTACATGTATTCTACAAAACAAATATACTCATGTTATAAGTAAAATATATTGCATATTGTGTATATATAATATTTAACTTAATGTATGGAATACATTACATACAAATAAAATATAATATTTACCTATTGCACTAAGAAGGAAACTATGAAATCAAATAGGTAAGAGAGCAATGAGTGTGTGTGTGTGTGTGTGTGTGTGTGTGTGTGTGTGTGTTGTTTAATCAGAGAAATATTGAGAAAGATATTTCTCCAAATAACTGGCTTAACCTGAGTTATGTATGTGGGGCATTTTATTTTTCTTTGTACTTTTCTATATTACTAAATATCCTCTTGAGGATGTATTACTTTTATAATCTGAAAAAAAAGCTATTCTTTCCAAAAATATATCTGATCAAACTCTTTCTTGCTTTACCAATAACCACAAATTGAATAAGAGTATAAAATTCAATTTCTTGGTCTACATACAATTTCCTTGTAATCTGACTTTACCTAACTGCTTAATCTCATTCTCAGATTCCTCTACCAATATGCTGTTTGTATAAACAACACCAAAATACTTAAAAATTTCCAGAAGGACATTTCTTTCCCACTTACATGCATTTGTTGATTGTTTTTCTCCACTTTCTCACCTTTTAAACTAGTGCTCAGGCTATATTGTCTAGGCAACTCAATATAAGTGAGAGCCAATCCAGAGCCCAGAGAATCTAACCAGGCCAAATATAAAAAAGTAATATTAACTCTCCATGTCTTCGTTTGTCTAATTTTGCTACATCTCTCTCATTCTCCGATTCTGAGTTCTAGAGATTAGATACAAATCCAGAATAGACCTAAATTTTTATTCTCTCTTCTATTTGGTCTGATATGCTTATGAAGTTATAGCCAAGAAGACAAAACAGATAAACAAAAGCAATCCATTTTGGTCATGGCCTGATAACTTTTTTGCCCTTTAAGCAATCTTCTAGCCTCGTAAATATCACTGATTTCCTTACTTCAATTAATTTGGGCAATCATCTATGTTAAAACAGTAATACACAATATATTGAACTACTACACTTTATCAATTTCAGGACATATTAAATTCCCACAATATGGTACCTCTGGAATTAGAGATACATCTTACGATGAATGAAATTGTGTTTAAGTGTTATGGTATAGTTTGATAATAACATTTTAAATTTTGTAATGTTACATAATGTGTCATATGGCATTTTGGAATTGATTTTATTTGTGAGGGTAAGTGAGTGTTTGTGTGTGCATGAGAAAGAGTTGTCCCATGGTTTTGGTCAAGTCCTGAAGGATGTAAACTTCTTAATGAGAGTGAACACTGTGTCTTTGTTGTACTTGGTACTTACTAGCTATTTAACAATTATTAGTAAAATAATTATATGAAAATGCTATTCACAGTAACATATGTTGGTGCAGGTAGTTTCATTGGAATGTCGGTCAATACCTATACTTGAATAATCTAGTAAAACCTGGAACATATTCTAAGATCTGCATTTCAGCAGTATAGGGAAATCTCCAAAGCTGAGTATAAGCAGAAGAAACAGGTGAGTCTATAAATTCATATTAGAAATGCTAGTGAATTAAGAGAAAACTTCAGTTAATCTAAATTTAGATCATGTACAAATTCTAATCACAATTGTGTGAAAAGTGCAATATTGTGAATGATTCTAAGAAATCTTCTTAAGCAATTTTGGTGACTGGTAAGTCTAAAATCTGCAGGGCAGACAAGCAGGCTGCAGACCCTTTAAAGAGTTGATGTTGTAGTGTCAAGTCCAAAGGGAGTCTGGAGACAGAATTCATTTTTTTCGAAGGGGACCTCTTCTTTTTATCTTAAGGCCTCCAGCTGAACAAGGCACACCCACGTTCGGTTTTACTCAAAGCCTATTGATTTAAATGTTAATCACATTTAAAAATCCTTTCACAGGAACTTCTGGACTGGTATGTGTGACCTAGCATCTGTGCACCATAGCCTAGCCAAATTGACTCATAAAATTAACTTTCACAGTGATATGCAGTGAATCAGTTACATTTCCATTTTATTTGTATGTGTTTTGAGTGCCATGCTTCACATGTATGACTTCCCCAATGAATTTGTTTTCCTCATTGGAATAGATCTCCATGTTTAAGTTCATTAACTTTTTGACCACTTGGTTCTGTTGTATCTGGATTAATGAATCTGTTTCTATTTGCCCATTTTCCAATGACATGTTTAATATTTTTAAGAAGTATATATTATATGTTTAACTAGAAGCTATAGAAACTGTAATGGCCATGGGTTAATGGCTTCATATATTAACCCAAAGATGGTCTTTATTGATGGTACCTTTTATTGGTCTTATGCACCCATTGTTAGAGCTTAAAAACAACTTTCTAGTAAAAGCTATAAAAGAGACTCTTCTATGAGAGCAGTCTACTTGACTGAACTCTATTTTCAAAGAACATATTTTCAAAATCTTAGAATTTTAAATATTTGAAAGTCGTAAAACCCATTCAGTCTTTATCCTTAGTCAATACTTTTGAGACACTTCCAAGTAAGCCAAATGTAAGCTTCTAGAAAAGTACTAAATGTATAGTACCCCTGAGATAAAAACTCCCTGACTACAAGTGAAATCTTTATTTCAATTAACTGGTTGAGTTTCAAAATGTTATCCAACTTCTAAAATCCCCATATTCTTTAATGAATTATTTGAAATCTTCCAAATTTTTCACCTTAATTCTCCTGCCACTTTAGACTAAGGTGATGCATCAACAGGTTTAATAACTGAAAACACACACACACACACACACACACACACACACACACACACACACAAAATGAGATAAATCCTGTAAATACTTTCTTGACTATAGTTCATCTTAATCCTGGTCCATTCCAATTATTTCCTAATTTTGTGCTTTTTTACTCATGGTCTATCCTGTACTATTTTGTATTTGCTCTTTAATTCTGTAACTTTGACCTTCAGGTCTAAGGCCCCTTAGCTGCTACTTGTTTTAAATTACCTGTCTAGCTCTTTAGTAGTTAATTTCAAGTTGCAAATTACTTGGCTGTCAATATATTTGGGTGTCTTTCAATCTCTTGCATATACTTCTTCTAAAAACATTATAACACTACATGAAAACTGGCAACAATAGGAAAGGGATCTTCTATACATGTATATAACATGTATAACAGAAGCTATACATCTAAAGTGTTTTTAAGACCAATTAATAATTTTTCAAAATTCCACAAGCTTTGGTCATTTGATAGAAAGATTTGGTACTATTTAGAAAAAAAATGATTAACGTACTGATTCTGAGGAGCATAGGAAGAGTATAGTTACTTTTTTCTTTATGTTAAAAACATGAGGAAAGTCCTATGACCATAGTAAATTTTTATCAATTACTATAAAAAACTTAGTGATGTTACCTCTTTAGCTGTGCCTCTGATCTTCAGCAAATCCTAGAGCACAGAAAATATTCATTCACTAAAAATGAATGAAACTGACGCAGAGGACTCAATGAAGCACTTACAGTCTCAAGGAACAGGTCTGTACATAGGTTAGCATGATTGAAAGTTAAAGAAAGGGGTAGCTGCAAGCTTTCTCTGGACCTTTCCCCTTCACTATAAGAGGCATTTATATGAACTTATAATGAAAGTATTCTAAAGATGACAAAAAACAGATCTGGACACAGTACTGTACCGATTCTTTTTTTGCTTCAAAGAAATGTAGCAAGTTAATTCTTCCATGACACCTAAGGTAACAAAAGAAGAAAGAGAGAGAGAGAGAGAGAGAGAGAGAGAGAGAGAGAGAGAGAGAAGAGAAGAGAAGAGAGAGAGAGAAGGAAAAAAGGAAAGGAAAGGAAAGAAAAGGAAAGAAACGAGAAGAAAAGAAACGAAATGAGAAGAAAAGAAACGAAACGAGAAGAAAAGAAAAAGAAAGGAAGAAAAGAGAAAAAAGCAAATGAATTGTCCTAAGACAAATATAGGAAACTAACAATATATTCTAAATTTTATATTGATATATAAAAATCTAGTTATTGGTACTAAGCTATAAGACAATTAAGCTAATGTGAATTTAATCCTGTTTATCTTATAAAGAGAAAATTATTTATGGCAAATTTTAGAGAGAAAAATATAGGAAGCACTAAGACAAAAACCATTAAAATGAAAACCACTTTTATATTCAGAAATGCTGTTTCTAATAACCCTTTTTTTAAGAGAACTCCCTATATAAGTATTATATTTCTTTAAGAAGAAATTGTTGTTAATGTTAATGTTGTTAGCGAGATTAATATATTAAAAGCTATTCTCATATGCTATAATTTATGATTAACATGTAAAAGCTGTACATTTTTAATGTATACAACTTCTTGATTTTGGAGATAAGTATATACCCGTTAAACCATCACCGCTATCAAAGACATATCCATTACATTCCAATGTTTCCTCCCCTTGAATATGATGAGGATGATGATGATGATGATGATGATGATGACAATATGATGATTTTGTATGTTGTAAGAGCACTTTAATAAATTTAAAAAGTACAATCTTAATAAATTCTAAAATTGTATTGGTACCTGAGAACTCTGTTGTGTCATGATCATCAATATATGCATGATCTCCATTCTTCTGGAGGAATGACTCTAAAACTTGTTCCAAAAGTAGTTTCACAGAGGTTCCTTGGAGGACTGAATATCAACAGCCTACAGCAGTAATACTGCTAACATAGCCTTCTCTTCCCCACCCCCCACTTTCTTATTTGGACCTCTTGGGATCATGTCTGACATACATTACCTGTACTCAAGTTCTTATGTCTGAGTCTGGATTTAGAGAAACTCAAACCTGATATAGAGAAACAAGGCAAATATAATTTTCTCATTTATGTTACCTCTGTTGCTAAAGTTATCAATGACAGAGATAGATAACCTGGTGAAATTGAATTGAATTTTGACAGGACAGTAGATGGCCCAGATATATTGACTGATTTTCAATTTAATTATTGTACATATGCAGATCAAAATCCTCCTATGAAAAATATCATTATATTAATATTATCTAAATAAAAGTATTTTAAGTGAATTACACATTTATTTTAAATGATATAGAACATAATTCTGCAATAAAAAAATAATACTTGGGGATTTTCTCTAATTAATGTTAATAGAATTTCAGCTGTTCATATTTGTTAGCTCACACACACAAAAAGAAAATAATCCTAGTAAATACACATCACTATTATAAGTAATACTTAATCTATTTAAAAATTGTGCTTGGTCTAATACTTAAAGTTACATAACTATCTTCAGTTAATTCTGTTCCAAGTAAATTTTATCTCTTTGCCTTTTCTTGCCATAAACAATAAAGGATTTCCTAAAAAAAAACAACCCTGAGATGATTTATGCTACCTGTCTTAATATAAATTTATCTTTATTCCTTTTTAAATTAACTTTAAATATTTATCATATCCATAGCATAAGATCACTTACAGTACAAGAGAGGAAATTTGTGCATTCAGGATTGCCCATAGCCCAGCTCATTGTTAGTAATTTACGTAGTAATACCCACAATTTTATTGGCTAATGCTATATAAGGTGGCATCTGTCATCAGCATCCTCATATAAACTCACTATTGCTGCAGCATCTGTTCCATCACACAATGTTCTATTTCTATGTCTCACACATCTAACTAGAAGGGAACAAATGGACTATTTTAAAAGAAGTTGCCAGTGTTTCTAAATGAGTATTCAAATCATCTTTGCCAGAAATATATGTGATAGAACAGGAATAAACTATGACTTGTGACTTTAAAAAATATTTAAAAAATTAATTATTTCATTTACATTACATAGTAAGATTAGATCATTAAATAACTGGCGAACAGCTTTATGTTCCACTTTTATTATTTTTTCCTAATATATGTAACAATACTTATTTTGGATTGTAAATTTATTAACAGCATGAAAGTGTGATAAACCTTTCTGAAACTTGATAGATTCAACATGCTTAATTTTCTGTGCCAGATACTTTTCCTGAGACATAGTGGATTAAAACTGAAACATGAATTCATCCATCTATTCATACTTTCATTCAATATATATTGATTGATCATATTATGTACCAGAAAATAGGAATAAACACTTTTTAAAAAGCAGTGACTAAAGTACCTGGCTTCATAGAGTTTATCATTCTAGAAGAGGAAGCAGAGAACAAGTATATATATGTATTCATATATATATTTATTTATATATATGCATATGTATGTGTATTATACGTGTGTGTGTGTGTGTGTGTGTGTGTGTGTGTGTGTGTGTGTGTGTGTGGAGAGAGAGAGAGAGAGAGATAAAAGTACCGTGAAGGGAAATAAAGGATATGAAGATGGAAGTTTCAAAAACGAGTTCTACTTTAGAAAAAGTAATCTGGGAATACATTTTTAATTCAGTGGAAAATATCTTGAGTGAACTTAATAACCAAAATTAAAAAATTAAGAAAATATTGTCACTTTACCTGTTTAGAAAAGATGGTTAGGAAAAATCTTGAATGGTTAAAAGATATTATTGCACTTGTGTCAAGAGCTAGTTAGAGATATCATTACTAAGAATAAAAAAAATAAAAAGAAAAGAAAAAACACAATTTTGCAATCCAAAAGCAGAGTATATAAGTATGTAAGAAAATCTCAAATAGGCTAATCCTTAAAAGGGCTTGCTATTGTGCTACAATGCAAGCATTATATTTTGATTCGAACCCTTCACATAATTTATTTGACAATGTAACTGAGGAGAAAAGACTGTTTTCCTTGTTCAAGAAGAATGGCAGCATAAATTATTACCATGATGTTAAATTATTCTTCTTACTGCTTTACAAATATTTGAGAGCATTTTGAATGAGAAAAATATGTCCAACTAAATGAAGGCCACCCAATGTGTGAAAGGTAACAGAATTTTGTGGCACATGGTGAGTTGCTCAAAGAAAGAAAATACATGGCAAAATTTAGTTTTGTCATGTATGTATTAATTTATTCAAACATAATTCACTTTAGAATAAGTAGATATGCTACAGAGAAAGTGAGAGCTATGAGATTTTATAGCTGTTCACTGAACATAAAACACTGCCGTGTGTATTTTAATTAAACAAAGTCTAGAAAATATTTCTTAATGTGTAGAACATGTATATTATCAGGGTCTCATGTTATAGTTAAAGTAAAACTTTTAAATAATACTATGTTAAGCTATGAAGAATTTATTTTCTCAACAAATAAATCAATAAGTACATAAATCGATAAAAATGTTTGAGCAAATGTAATTTCTAAGCATAATGTTAAGATATGATCTTTCCCTTCAACAGCTTACAACCTACTTATAATGTTAGCATATATTAAAATAATGGGGTAATATTAAAAAGATAATAAGTTGACATTATAATTAAGACTAAATCTGCATAGTATGTGATGATGTGTACACATATTGCTGTGGTAATCATACAGGGTCCAGAGTCAAAAGATATGGATTTCTAATCTGCCACTGCAATTTTATAACAGCATGATTTTGAGTGTCATTGTGAGTACCCCTAAATAATCAAATATGTGAAAGAGAGAGAAAGAGGCAGAAAGAGAAAGACTCAAATGAGGCATGTAAAAAGTATGTGAAAGGTACCAAAAGAGGTTTTCGTTTTACTCATCATTAATATAGGATTTCAGAAGAGCAGATTAATTGATTCACTTATCTCTAATAAACAGATCTTTATTGAGCCTCATCTATATGTCAGGCACCATTTCATGTGCTTGTTCAATAGCATTGAAAAAACTCTGCTCTGGACAATCTTACATTCTAAGGAGGGGGAACAGAAAATAAACAAATAAGCAGATATGTTATGTGTCAGAAAAAATTATAAGCACTAGAAAAGAATTAAAGCAAAGTATGGGGATGCGAGTGACAACGTCTGGAAGAATTAAATGGAAATACTTTTTGAGAGATGTCATATAATAAGAGATCTGTTTGAAATAAGAGTGAACACTTGAGGATTTTAGGGTAAGAGAGTTTCAGGAAAAGGGATGAATAAAAGCAGAAGCACTAGGGGAAATGAGCTCAGTGTTTTATTGGAAATAGTGCAGGAAGAACAGTGTGAGTGAAGGGCAGTGTGATAGGAGATGGGACTGGGGTTTGTGAAAGAAAGCGTAATAAGAAAAAAGGATGGGACAGTCAGCAAAGGCTTAGAGAGAGTGCAGAACTTTACCAAAGTCAGGGAGCAAAATAGGTTTGTGTAGAGAATTATAGTAAGACAATGATCCAAAATAATAATTTTAAAATAAGTAGCCATTAAGCATATGTTTGATATAAAAATTATACCAGCAATGATAAAAAGGATGCTATGAAATGGTAAGCACCTAGGGTAAGACTGGGTTAAGTAACCTGTAGATCAAAGGCACCCAGAAGATGATGCATTAGCAGAGTAGGCTGATTTAAAAAACTGTTTAATCTCACTGGTTTTACACAATTTATTTGTTGCTTACATGGCAGAGAAGGCAGAGCCTCCTAGGGGTGCTGCTCTATGCAGTTACCTGGACCCCCGGATTTACTTGCCTCTTAAGTCCTTGAATTCTTCTCCATTCAGCCAACTGGTGGGAAGAGCAGACATAACCTAGCTCTAGAGGGTGATTACTGTTTTATTCCAGGAAGGGGAGCTGATTACCTTGTATTTAGTAAGCTGGGCCTGTCAAGCTGCCACACATACAGAAAAAAAAAAAAAAAAAAAAAAAAAAAAAACCATGGAAAATATAGTGCAGTTGTGTGACCAGGAAGAAAACCAAGCAGAGAAAATACAGTCTGAGATATATACACATTAGATGTAATTAGGGAATACAAAGAAATAGTCAAAAAGAAAAAAATATTAGAAAGAATAATAGTGTACGTAAAATAAATAGCACAAAGAAAACATAAAACACCCAATGTCATACGTGCTGTTACTATTTTAATATTCTATTAAAACAAATATAAAAATTTATCATCAAAAAGCTTTTTGGAAAACATTAACATAAAGACTTCATAACAAAAATGTTCTACCTTTCATTAAAATATTTGAATTAAATTGAATTTTATATTTTTTAGTTTTTAGTACCACTTATGTAGTACATCAATGTAGACCATGACATTTAAATAATGGAATTATTTTTAATCATCTATTTTTCCATGTTTCCTAAGTGAATAATGCTGGTTCATTATGTCCTCATTCTAAAATGCAATAGGTGTATGCATCTGTGGGATTTTTATTTATTGAAAAACTTTTTTTCTTACCAATTAGAAACAAAAAAAGCTCAAAATGTGAGGTTTTCCTCTTAAGATAGAGGCATTATAAAAACAGCAATTTCGTATCTGGAACTATTTGGAAGCATCAGTGAAAACAAGATTTTAAATTATAAAGCATTATTCTTTATAATTACTGTAAAAGTTTCCAGAATACCCAGAAAAGATGTTTTAATGACCTATGGCCTTACAAGCTTGATCTATGAAATGTGTTTACGATGACCCGTGAAAAATGGGTCAATTTTCCTATGCCCTAAACATCTACATAGTAGCAATAGTAATAATAGTAATTAAATAAAATGATTACATTTTAAAATTCACTTTAACATAGATTATTCTCAAACACATGATTCATCAGATAGCAATTCTTCTGATCTAGAAGACAATACATAGAATTATTGTTGATTGCATTCAGATGTACCAGTAATTAAACTTATATATGAGAGGTAACTATTGGTTGTACATTAGATCTAACAAACCTCTTGTCGTTCTCTATCTTCTTCTCTCTCACTCTCTCTTTCCCTCTCTCCCTGCCTTCTGCCCTCTCTCTTTCCCCCTCATACTAGGAAACTAAAATCTGACTGAATCTTATTATTCAAAAAGGTTAACTTCTCATATAAGCTCATGCTATAATGATAGTGCTCATCAAAAGCAGTTGTTTTAAAAATATTTTTCCTCCTATGTCCCCTATAAGAATTTAAATTAAACAAATGTTTTCAAGAAATTTTCTAGGTTGACAATTAAATTGTAAGTTAAAAATATCTAAAAATTTTGAAATTTTGCCTCACTAAATATTAGCATTTTAAAATGAACAGGTAATGTCAATCTTTTAATTACATCCAATGAGATCCAATTATAGTTGATACATGGCAACACTAATTTAAAAGCAATACATGAACAAGGGTAATATTGTTTGGTGTTTACTTTTTTAGATCGTATGCAATACCAATTCCTCCATAGAATTTTTTTAAGTGTATACATTTAAATATTTTGTTGAAAGTCTTTTATTATTTCTCTACATACAAGATGTGTTTATAGTCAAATAATTTTTAAATTTCCTGTGAGCATAAATCAGAAAGTGTTAAAAAGTTTATTTTAAATTGACCTGTCTTTACTAGTATATATAATTATAATGAACAATTGATCAAAGATCTTCTATCATGTATCCGTGCATGAAAATTACTTATTGTAAGAATAATGCTGAGCTCAACATTCACTCTGTTCCTTTATCTAAAAAAATAGGTCTGAGCATAAATAAGCTATGTTCATATAAGTAAATGAATTTGAACAGACTTATTATAAGCATAAAACTCAATTATTTGAACTCTTTCTGAGTTTTGTACTAAAAATTTCATCCCAACTTCTCATTTGGAAATATTTGATAAACTGTCATCTGACAACTAAATTTGGTTCTCTTTCAATTCTTTTGAAATGTATGAATTGGAAACAACCTGAAAAGGCATTTGTTTTCTAGTCGTTAAAGTCATTCCTTTTCTCAGTTCTAAATCTGATATCTAGTTTACTGTGTGTGTGTGTGTGTGTGTGTGTGTGTGTGTGTGTGTGTGTGTATCTTGTGTCTATGTTTCTGTGTGTATGTAAAACCCTGTGAAGTTTACATCCTAGAACAATATACCTTATTTGGCCTTAGCAGAGCTGAGAAGTAAGTATTCCTTTTTAGTACAAAGTATAGTTAAATGTACTAGGAAAAGGGTATATAGGAAAGTAGCTGCTTGACTCAGGCACATTATCAGTCTTAGGAAAGAATCCATGTGGAAGTGAGGATCAGAAATTACTTTACTTAAAACCATCTGTGCTTATATCTTAATTCCCCAGGCTATGTATATATCCTTTTGGAACACAACTGTCTAAGAAGTCTGTCTGCAGACTGGGGACAATCCCTTGGAGAGTTTGAATATGCTGACTGATACTGGTCTCTTGCTTGGCCTTTTTATTTTCGGAGGGGCAAGAGAGGTGGCACAAGCCACTATGATATGCAATATATCCTGTGTAAAAAGTAAAAGCTCCACATCCTGAAAGACTGACAGTTTCATATTTAATCTATTTGCTTCAGCATTTTCTGACATCTTAAAGTTTGCATATGTACAGCTGAATGAACTTACACATTATATGTTCTGTGGTTTTAATTAATATAATACTTGTAAGATGGCCTACAAATATTTCTGCCAAATAAACATGTACTAAAGATAATATATGATTAATAATCCAAATATGAGAAGCATAAGTGGCAGAAGTAATACTTATCAATTAAATTCAATCTTTCAGTAGGCCACTTTGCAAGACAAAAACAGTAATGATCTAAACTAACATAATAAGAAGTCAGTAAAAAATTTCTAAATCATCAAAAGACAATTTGAAGTGTTAATGTACATATGTAATTAACAAAATCTTTAAAACATTTTAAAGTTTCTTCATTTTGTGATGGTTTACAATGTACAAAATGCATTAGTGAAGAAGTGTGTATACATAAAATATAAATAAATATATTTTGGTATATTAGTCCAAAAATATTTTAATGATAGAATGTGTTATCAAGAATCTTTGGGGGCCACTGGTTTGGAGAAAGTACTAATGTTAACTTTTCTATATGATAAAAAGAACAATCATTCAGTAGCTCCCTAGTTAGAAATTTTGTCAGTATTATTTCCTCTTTACTTTTTTCACAAATTACAAATATAGAAGAAACAATGAGGTTTTGGAACAGTCTATTACCAGTGATCGTTATTACACAATTATACTCCTCTACATGTATAAATAGTGTGAATGGTATGATAAATATGATTTTTAGATAATTGGTATGTAAATAATTAAAGACTGATATTTTTGAACAACAGAATATAAAGATTGAAAATATGTAGATACAACTTTCTTTAGGATCCTTAGTCGATGTAAATGTCAACAGAATTTCCAAAATATTTGAGTCATGAGTTGAACATATCTTTGTCTCTCAAGCTGGTGTTCCTAATCATAGAGAAGCAGAGGCCTCTGCAGTGGGGGCCAGGGGTGGGGGAGGAAACTTCAGTCTTACAAGTTGGCTATAGCTATATTCATCATTCCTTCACAGATACAGAATTTGAATTTAACATTTTTTTGTGAGTGTGTCCTATAGCTCTGGGCAGGAGTTCAATTTAGTGATAACATTACCATTAATTTACATGCTTCAGGTTAAAAAACATGAAATATTTTCATTTTACTGCTGACCAAATTATACACTTCATTTCTAAAGTATGCATGACTTGAAGTGTCAGTGTACTCTAACATAATCAATACGTATCTGAATTATCTTCAAACCGAGATCCTTATTTCTGATCTGAGAACTGCATATAAAAAGAATACAAAGAAAGGATGATTTAATTCAAAACAAAATTCACAAAACTTAGAGCATCTAAACACCTGAAAAAGAACCAGAATGAATAAGTGAATTTGTCTGCACTAATTAGCCATTCTCAAGCTCAGGAATATGTGAACAGATTAGACTATAAGGTTGAGGCTGAAAGTGATTTGAAAACAATAAAAAAATCCAGTTCTAAAAATGGCTAAAGAGAATTGTTAAAATTGTGAAAATTGTTATTCATTAGGCTTTGAGCTTTTTCAGCTACACTTGCAAACACAATTATAACAATTCTACCAGTAGTTGTGTGTAAATTTGAATATGCACACAGTTTTATTAGAACTTAATATATCTTTCTAAAATGTTATAATAAAGTTAACCTCTTTTTACTTAAATAAAATAGTGAAACTAATTTCAGTTACTCATAACTAAAACAAGGTTTATTTTTCTATTTTGCTTGGTAATTTAAACTTTTATTTAAAATTGATACTTGGGATACCATCAACATTATTCATTAAACTAGAATGAAAAGCATATTCCATTAAAGAAACAAAAACAAAATAAAACCAGGTCCAAATACTGATCTAGATTTAATCCTTAATATAGTAGGGACTTTTGTGATCTTCTTAAACTATTGATGAAAATATTTAAAGCAGATTGTCCCAAATTTTGCCTTTTCCAGTTTTGCTACTTTTCCAAAATATAACCCATTAAAGACTGTTTAGTAAGTTGATGAGGGAAAAAAAAAATAGAGAAAAGATCCTTGAATTTATTTTAAAAATCTATATCATTTTAATATATTTTTGTTACTAGATTAAAAATCTGCTAGTCTTTTAAATGCAAAGGTACTTAAAATTATCAAAGTTTTACTTTTAGCATTTTGCAAGTAAATATACCATAATGTGAGAGTTTGAAAAGTCCTAATACATTCAGGAATGTATGAATCAGACAGAATTCTAACAAAGTGATTATCGTGAAGTCACAAAGTATGATAATTTATGAAAATCATTACCTATGAATAAAGAGGCTTAGAACGTTTTTAAAAATTCAGTGTGACTCAATTCATAAACACAGTTTAAATATATATGCATCTTAGGTTATTCTAGACATTGACAAGAAAAATTACAAGTGCATGTTTTCTGTCACTAAAGATTTTATATAGTACAGGAGAGTCATTAGTATTACCAAGTATAAATGCTACCTTGGAAATAATTCAAAACTGTAAGAGGAAAGAGTCATCCATTCTTTAAGGTTGTGGCCTATCGGTAAGTACTTCAATAAGAGATGATATTTGACCAGATTGTCATAGAATGAGAAAGAATTCCACAGTCACTCAAAAGAATAATGTATTCTATTCCAGTATTAACATCTTTTTGTATTTTCTCACTTCTCATTTTCTCTTGCATTGCCACGATTTCAAATATAATCTAAATCATTTCAAACTTTCTTATTCCTCAGATTTTACTTGAAAGGACATTTTCTACAAGAAATCACCCATGAAACAACATTAGTTTTCCCTGTTATTTGATTTGTAAATCTTAACTTTTAATAAAGGAATTTAAGCTGCTTATAATTATTTTTATAACATATTTGTTCCAATGTATAATTTTATTTAATGCTCATTTGAGGTTCCTTTTGTTCCATTTTTTGTTTTACTGATTTCTTTCTTTCTTCCATGACTTAAAAATTAGGATGTTAATTTCAATTCAACTACTTAGATTTTGACGTTTGTTTTTAAAAAGTAGGGTAATATTAATATTAAATGGTTTAATTTTAGATTCTTTTACTCATTTTTGTTACATTACTTTTCTAACATTTTCTCCATTTTTTTAAATTTAATTTATCTTAAGGTCAGAAACCCCATATTTAAACAAATTATAATTTTAGATTTAAACATAATTGCAATAGTTACTTATACACATGCATTAAAACCTTACCCTTTCCCATAGACTTTAGTACTTTTATATATTTATCTTGAGTTTTAGTGATTGAATGAACATAGTCATTCCCTAGCTCATATTTTGTTTATCTCTTGGTGATACAAAAAAAATTCTTCAGAAAAATTTTTGAGAAAAATATATTTGAGTGTTATTCTTTTGAGGTTTTCAGGATTATGAATGTTTCTTTCACATCTGAACAATATCTTTGTTGGGCATAACAGTTTTAAATTGCAATTATTTTTCTATTAAACATCTATTGATTTTGCTTCATTGCTCTCCTGAATTTATTGTTGCAATGGAAAAAAAAAAAAAAAAGAAGAAGAGAAGAAGAAACCCCTGAGCTACTTAGAGAAAAAGCACTAAAGAAATTTAACAATAAAGTAAATGAACACTTTACTGAGTAATATATTGTCAAAAAAGAATTATTTCCCCTCTTTGGAGAGGGAACAACAATATTCATCCCTTGCCAAATTTTGAATATTTCAGTTGAAAAGTTTTAGACATATTACAGATAACAAGTTGGCAATATCTAGTTAAAAATAAATTCTTAATCTTACACTTACAATCCTTCATTTCCATTTCTATGTATATAAGTTTAAATAAACTCACAAAGCATGTGAAAGAGTCTTCATTACATTGCTAACAGTGGAAAAAAATGAAATGTGCACTAACCCATATACCAGAATGCTGTAAAACTATATAACTGAGTGAGATGCATATTTATTGACATATATAGAAATTGAAAACATAATGCTGACAATACAAATACAAATTGAAGAATGTTACATCCATGTTAAATATTTGTGAAATATTTAAAACCTCAAAAACTATATTATTTTTATTTCTAAATTTTTATTAGTGTTATACATGCATATAATTTAAAGACACATAGTTATATAAAATTTATTGATAAAATAGTGGTTCATTGTCTCTGTCCCTGACATTTGTCTCCAAAATCATCCATTATGACTCTTAAAACTGATAATTTTTCTATATAATACTATATGTTTAATTAACATATACGCATTTAGCATCTCAACTTTCTTAAGGTTTATGTATTATCTATTGATTTAGCAATTACAAAAATAAAAAATTGGTTCTCTTTCATCATTCACTTCCATAACCATTCCATCACAGCCTTCCATCACTCCTATTTACCTAAAATTTTGTTAGATCTATTTTAACCATTTACATTGTTATTACTATGTGAGTGCTACCAAGAGGTCATTCAAGAGGTATCACATAATTACTTGTTTTTTCTTTAAAACTTTGTCTTGCCCAAATTACTGTCTTTTTCCACCTGTCACTAAAATAGCCACAAATTATTTGCTAATTATATTACTCTTCCCCTTGCACTGATAACCATCAGGCAGTCTACCAATTTTATCTTATGAAAGAAATCTTTCCAACACCTTCTGATCTCTTCGGTCAAGATTGTTTGACCTCCATGCCTGGGAGACAGATCTCATCTTGGGATCATCATTGACCATATTGTGAGAATTCTATTCTCTTTTATCTAAGGGCTGGAAACACATTTTCTGTTATTTCTTGGCACATCATGCAATAACTTCTTAAGAAAGGTTGAATGGGAAGTGCTAAGGAATATAAACTTATGTAATCTTCACACATATCAATAATTCAGTTGGATATAAAATTTAAGGTTGGAAATATTTTTCAACTGAGATTTGAAGACAGTGCTTCATTTTTTTCTATTATCCATTGTTGCTAATCACACATAAAGTGATTCTGATGCCTGACTCTTTCTGCGTGTATTTTTTAAATAATATTTTTTTCTAGAAGCTAATAAACTCTTTTTAAATCAGTTTTCAGAAATTTCATGTCAATGTGCCTTTGAATTAGTCCATTTTTATCCATTTTATTGATCACTTAGTATGGGTTATGAGCTTTCAATATGCAAACTTGTGTCCTTCATTTTCATATGTTTTACTTTATTTCTTAAAATTTTAAAATTCCTTTTTCTTTCCTTTTATAATTATTTTAGAATGTTTAACATTTGGCAAGTTCTCTGAATTTATGTCACTCTGCTATATCTGAGGTTTTTGACTCTGCTTCATTTTCTTCACTGTATAATCAGCCATTTTATTGAATATTTCATTTCAATTATATTTTTTAATTTTCAATTTTTTTCTTTTTGTATTGCTCCATTTTTATGTCTTGTTCCTGTTTCACAGATTCAAAACTGAGTGAGCAAAAACGTTGGCAGTTCTGGTAATCCATACACAAAATCATGTGTATTGGGCACACTTCCTAAGACATCACCCATGACCTCACTCTCTGGTATTCACATCCTAATTCTCTTCTCTTGAGTGTGAGCTAACCTAATGACTTGCTTCTAATAAACAGGCAAAAGTGATAGAATTTCAGAAATTAGTCTGAAATTGCATGCTCTTTCCTCTTCTCAACTCGCTCACTTTGATGAAGCAAGATGTAATGTTGAAATGACTCATGTAGCAAAAAACAGAGGAGAGCCTCTGACTAAGAGCCTACAAGAAACAGAATTCTGCCAACAACAAAGTGACTGAGCATGGCAGAAAATCCTTTGCCAGTTAAGCATTGAAATGACTACATTTCTATCCAACATCTTGAGGTTAGCCTCTGAGGGACCATGAATCACATAATTCTGCTAAGCTGTGCCCAGTTCCCTGATCTGTAAGGTTATCAATGTAGTTTCAACATTCATAAATGAATGTTGGAGTGATTTGTTTCACACCAAAAGACAACTAATGTAACATATAATATGTAGGAGTCTATTCTTATCTTCATTCTGCCTGATATAACTAGAAGAGAAGCCTTCTGTTTAACTTTTTTTCAGAGAATAAAACTCCACATTTGAGTGGGGTAAAAAAGAGAGCAGAGTACCTAACTACATACTTTGGAGGACATAGATCTGAGGATCCAATTCTTTTTAAAACACAGTTTCAACTAAAATTCATGTTTTCATTACGTTATTCCACAATCAGAGTTATCTAATGACATAAATTTCAGAGCTTTTTTGGTGATTGTGGTAAATATCAAGTTGCTAATTAATTTCTGCACCTATTGATTTAGGATTTAACTTTAAGTCTTAGATTATTTATGACTCATTCATTTCAATCTTCCAAAATATTTTTGTTGTCTCTTTTCTTATTCTCTTGCTTTTATGATTGTGTTGGTTTTTTAAATCCATTTCTTCGTAATTTTAGTAGAGTTTCAGAGGCAATCTAAAGCGGATGCATGTCATCAATCTATTTTATACAATGCACAAACTCATCAGTATTTTTAATAATTTTAAGCAAATATGGAAGCTGTAAATATTTATTCATGCAGGGTTAAGGGTATATGAATATTTTATGTGGTTCTTTGCAATTTTTAAAAATTTTTGATGTCAAATATAGGCTTAAGAAATTCTATTTCAAATATTTGGTCTATATCAAGAAGTTCCCAAATTTTCATTGTACTACATAATGCATGATGATAAAAGTTTTAACCCACTTAAAGTGATTAAAAAATCCAAAATGGGAGATATAAAATAGGGACTTCAAATAAAATTGAATATAAATTAATTAAAATGGTTGATTTTTTACTTTTCAAGGGCTTTTTCTTTTCTTTTTCCTGAGGAAAACAAAAAACAAACTTTCACATATAAATAAATATAGTTTTCTTACAGTGTGCTTGGAGAAACCAAGTCACAGTCTTATGCTCACATGTGTGATGATGTTTAAAAAGAGAACTGTTTCCATTTTCCTCAGACTAGCCATCTGACATTTCAAAAGATAAGAAATACTGCTCAGCTTGAATGAAGTAAAAAATATCTCTGCAAATGTATTTGAACTCATCTTTTGAAATGTCAGTTTGGGGTGAAGTGATATGAGTTACTCATTCAGGTACTGAAATATGTGTTGAGTCTAAAACAATATTTTTAAGGAAAGAGAATGAGATTCAAGAATATTTTTTGAGTAAATCAAGAAAGTATAAGTCTCTGTAACTATTATTTCATTAAGATAATTAATTATCTACATTAAGATATTTAAAGTTTAAATATAGGAATACATGATAAAATTTACATATCAAGTTATTCATTTGATTTTCTGAATGTATAATTTATTTAATATTTCTTTGACTATTGCACTTGCTGTTTTGTGTACATGATAAATACTTTTGTGTCCTAATATTTTCTCTTTAAAGAAATTAATTATACAATTGGATCTGATTCATCCTGTTTTTGTTGGATAAGTTGGA
The DNA here is from genome assembly GCA_030015415.1 of Cynopterus sphinx. NCBI lineage: Eukaryota > Metazoa > Chordata > Mammalia > Chiroptera > Pteropodidae > Cynopterus > Cynopterus sphinx. The sequence continues at coordinate 100,324,614 of CM057382.1, read as the reverse complement.
AGTGTAATGGGAGTGTCCATAAACCACATATCATTAAAAATTAATGGTAAAAACTGACATACTAAATAACCCAACAATTGCACTTTTGGGCATTTACTCCAAAAATATAAAACTTATTTTCACCCAAAAACTAGTACACAAATGTTCATAGAAGTTTTATTTGTGATAGCCACAGGTTAGAAATTACTCAATTATCCTTCAAGGAGTGAATGTTTAAATAAACTAGTACATTCACATCATGGAATACTACCCAGCAATAAAAGGAAATGAGCTATTGCTATACTAAAAACTTGGATGAACCTCAAGAAATTAGGCTGAATAAAAAAAAAAATAATGAATTTCAAATGCATTATTCCATTTATGTAATAGCATAACATAAAGGGAGAATTTATTAGTGGTTTCCAGGGGCTGGGGGTATAGGGATACATGTGGCTATAAAGAAGTAGCATGGGGGAATAATTTAGTAATGAGTATCTTGATTTTACTGGAGATTACACAAGACTATAAATATATATATATATATATATATATATATGTGTGTGTGTGTGTGTGTGTGTGTGTGTATATATGTATGTATGTATGTAATAAAACTACACAGACACACATATAGCCATACAAACTCACACACATGCACACATACAAATGAATGCATTTATAACTGGTGAGAGGTAAATAAGCTCTATAAATTGTGCCAATGTCAACTTCTTGGTTTTGACTTTGTATTATATATGTTATTATGTTAACATTGGGGTAGATTTAGGGATTTAGGAAACATGGGACATCTTTGTACATTCTTTTGCAATATCCTTGAATCTATAATTATTTCATAATTAAATGTCTACCAAAATTCACTTATAGTAAAATAATTTGACAGCCAAAACCTTAAGAGAAAATGCAATCTAAAAGATTGCATTTGGGGACCTTGTCACATTTTGATGATACCAATGTTCACTTCTATTCACCTCACACTGGGAGGCCTATGGTAGCTGTAGCCCTCACACTAGCCTACTATGTAAGTCCTTCGGAAGGCTTCACACTCACACTCATGAGCAAGAGCTGGAAAGTTTTGTTGTTTTTTTTTTTTTTAAATACCAGAGGCAGCATTTCCATCTAAGATTTTTGGGCATTTTTTATTATTCTTTGCAAACATATAATGAAATCTGATTCTAATACAGTAACACTGGGAATATATTTTGTAAGGGTAAAGAAAAGGAAAATTTTTTACTTAGACATTTTGTTGTCTGGAAAAAATTGTTTAATATTCACAATAAATGTTTATGAAATGACACACCCATTTTTAGGTTTTTATTAATCTTCACTTAATAAATAAATTCAAGACTAATGAAAATGATCGGTGGATTCTAAACACCAATTTCAATTTGTAATTATGTTCATGTTTAGGTCCTTTATTGAGTTACGTTCTTCCTCCATGGCCATCAGTACTAAGAGTAAACTCATTTTTAATTACTAGCCATAGGGCACGCCAAAACTGATTAAGTCAAAGAAACATAACATTACACTTAAATGGTTTTAGAATAAAGGAGGGGCTAATTTTACTTTATTAATTTGTGGTAATAGGTTGCTCATTATATTCATCTTCTAACTATCTTCCATTTCTCTCTTTCTCCTGTCTTTCATTTTTTATCTTACTGTATTGTGTGTCTGTATGTGTATACAAGTGTGTATACATTTTGTTTTAAAATTTTTTCTTATTTCTATTTTTCAATTGTTTTATAAGTAATATATGCTAACTGTGAAAAATACAAAGATGAAAAGTTGAAAAATAAATCCAAATTATCCCACTAGTCATATATAAATGTTATTAATAGCACACAGCTTTCTAAATTAAAAAACAAAATTTGCTTCATATTATCTTTATAATTTGATATTTTGGAACTATCATTTTATGTACATATATTCCAAATATTTAAATGGTTCCATGTTATTTTATTATACAGATGTGTTTAACAGTTCTTATTGAACATCAGAGTATTTCTGATTTTTATCCATTAAACATATCACTATGTTTAATCTTTTAGTCCTTTTTAACTAATTTAGCTTAAATTTAAAAAGCATAATCATAGGATGTAAAATTACCCTCACTTTAATGGAACTTCATGATATTGTGAAACCACCCCATTAAAGATGTTCCAGATTCACTTCCCACCAACAGAGTATGAGTACATGAACTTAGCATTGCTAACTTTTACCAAAAGGCTGTTCCATGGGCAATTTAATAATGTATCTAAAGCCTGCTTACATATGTATCCATTTTTACTTATACCATTGAGCAAATTTATCAGCTTTCCCCTAGCAAACTGTAGATAATTGCATCATCAAATATGTTCTTATATAAGTGGATTATTTCTGAATTTCAAGTCATTATATGCTTTGAAGTTAATAAAAACCTTCTGAATCTGAAATATTATAGCTTATTCTTCACCTATTAGCAAATACTTCTGGATTCCAGAAATGGGTTAGAATAAGTAGAATTTTAAGTGAAGTGAGCGGTGAGCCACTTCCACGTGTATCATTTCAGTCTTGTGACTCTTCTGTACACACCCTATTTTGTCATTACTGAGAGTCCTTATTATTTCAGTGTCCACATCTTCATATGTTTCCAGTTGTCTAAGACGTTAGAGGAAAATAACAACCAAAGAACTTCATGGCATGTCAATTTGGTTCATCAGTTCCAGCAGCTCTGGCCTCATCCTGTGCTGCAAAATCGGCAATCCTAGCACACTGACACAGGAATGATTAGAAAATAAACCAAATGCCACCATCAATTAAAATCTCAGGATCTTTGGCTCATTGTAATTGATTTGAATACCTAATTCCTTGTTCTTTGCTACAAAACTATTAATACTTATGGACAATAGAGGATTTTATTCCATTTTCAATATTCATAAAAAAGAGAAAAAATGAGTATTAAAAATGATATCAGTTTAGTAAGTGAAGTTTTTACTGAGTAATATTTTAATGCATTGTTAGGTAATGAAATAATTTATATATTTAAATCTTCATTAATTTATTAAAAAATTTTAATTTATTATTTTAAAATAAAATCTCCAATTTATAATTAATTAAATTTAAATAAATTTAGCATTAATAGGTAAAAATAGGGGTCATTCATAATAGGAAGGGATTCTCATATTTCAGAAAAATTCTTAAAATAACAAAGAACAAAATTAAAATATTTTGTTTTAAGTAATTAAATTAAAATGCAATGTATAAAATTATAAATACGTTAGAATTATCTTGGTTATGAATTGAGAGCTATTGTTTAAATATATATTTTTTTAATCTTTACTTTTGAGATCAAAATATTTAACATCACCATGTATCTATTCTCTTCAGCAAATCATGTACCTGAAAATTTTTCATTGAAGTATCTTAAAGTTTCATTAGGATATTTTATAATTTCATATCTTAACTCTACCATGGGTTATAATTTGTTTTGCTTTTGTTTGTTTTTCCTCCCAAATTCTCTTTTAAAAAGAACATAACTATGTAACAAAAAAATATTGTTATGTAAAAAATTACTAAGATTACATACCATTTTAGAAAAAATGCTCTTTGGTTTATAGAGTTGTATTTAAATTAGTGTTGTAAAAACCGTTGCTCATGTTTTCTATTATAGTTTACATGGGCTTTGTGCTATCTGTTTGTGCTAATATTATCTGTCCACACACCTCAATCTTGTTATTTTCTTGATTTGGTCCATAGTCTCCACTGTACAGAGATAAACTATGTGGATATTTTTGTGTACATGAGTCTTTTTCTCTAAGTAATGCTTATTTAGGAGGCTTTATTTCTTGTTTTCTCCTATTCATTTATCTGATCTATACTTTATTATTTGGCTAATTGCTTTTAGATTTAAATGAATCTGAAAACTGGAATATTTTCATACATTAATTATTTCCATTAATGCAGAATTTTGGGGGTAGTCTGTTTTTTCTTTTTCTGAAAAACTTATTATCAAATTTATTCTTTACTTCTGTTACACTACAGTTTTCTCAAATAAAGTTAGTGCCATGGGTTTAAATTCCTACATTTTACCAGCTGCGAGACTATTCAGGTCATCTAACCTAATTTCCTTGGTCTCCTCATCATTAACATGGGGTTAATAATTACAGTATCATGGCTGAAGTGTCAGCATTAAGTAAAATAATAAATGTAAAACATCACATAATGATTCACACATAGCACAACTTCAATAAATATTAGTATTACAGCTTATTATGATTTCTTTTGCTTTCCTACTTTGAATGCAGTGAAGATATATTAAGGCTTATTAATAACATTGAGTCTAACTATAACACCTTTTATACAGTAGTAAACTTTCAAGGTGTCTTATCAAGATGATTTTGAATATCTTCTTTTCATGAAAGCTTAGTACAAAAGCCAGATCCAAGCAGAGATCCAAGCCAGATCCAGGCACTTTCATGTTTTGAGGCCACAGCAGTTAGCCCCAAACAATAAGAAATGCTAACAATAGGACATTCAAGTCAGTACTGATGTAGCCTTTTTTTGTGCAGAGTAGTAAGCCTGAATGAAAGAAAAAAAAGTCTCCTTTTTCATGCAATGCCATGGTCCAATGTAAGTATGCTAAGTATTTACATACCAAAAAATCAACACATGGACAAATACAGCATCTCCTTTGAGCCCGAGGCCCAAACTAAACCACCCTCATTACCATCTCTGATTAAGTGTTATTACCAAAAGAAATGGCTTCCATTGCTGTTGCTGGTGTTTCATTTTACACCTATTCATTCTTTTAAGGTTATTTAATAAATATTATTAAACAATCCTGAGAAAGATGGCTACTATTTAAGGTGGGGAATACAAAGGATTTTGTATTCTATATTGTCAGTCACTTAATGAATTAGCTATCTTGGATAGGAGATCACATAATTACCCACCACAGTAAGCAGTATCCCAGGTTTTCTTTTTTTGACATTCCTAGTTTGAATCCTGACTCTTTGTTCATATACATGTATTTAAACCTTCATTAATTTATTAAAATGCTTTTAACTTATTTTCAGATAAATACATATATAAATATATACATATATATATATATATACTTATAATTGTTAGATAATTTGTTCTAGTTTTTCATTCAGAAGATATTGCCAATTGTGTTAATTGACATAAATCATAAGATATAAATACTTTGAGAAAGAGAATCAGATCACTTTTTTTTTTTTTTGGAAAAGAAAATATCAGAGTTGAATGCCTGACTCTCCTTGGACGCTGGGTAGAATTTTAGATAAGAGAGGTGCACGTGTGCATGTGTGTGTGTGTGTGCATGCATGTATGAGTGTGTATGTGTGGTGAGGGGTGTTAAATATTTGAAGGGTAGATCTTTTGTTGAATGGAGTGACATAACAACAGAGAGAGGTACAAGGAAATTTGGGAAACACTGAATTTAAAATTTTAGTATAAAGCAAAATAGAAAATTTGTTTAAGCCTTTTGTAGTAGAAGGCACTAAATGCTATGCTGAAGACATTTGGTAATTTTATAGTCTATAGTAAATAAGTAAAGATAGGTGAACAGAGTAGTAACATAGAAATGCAAAGGATATAGAAGAAAGTGAGATCATCTTCTTGAAGATCATCTTCTCCAAATCCCTCATCTTACTGATGAGGATACTGAGGCCAATAGAAAGTAAAGCAACTAGCGCAAAACTCCATTAAACTGTCTCATATCAACATTTTCATGTATTCCTAAGCTTTAGATAATTTATTTGATATTCTGTATAGCTATTTTTAAAATAACTCAACTATTTATTTGGGGAGAGGAGTTTACCTTTTGAATGGTGTTCAAATAGAAATGTAAATGCATCTCACTGTGAGGCTTTTTTGCCAAAGTTAAAGACTGGTTCACTGTTTTTCTTTTAAATTTGTTTCATGCATTTGAAGCACATTATAATAGAAAGAAGCAGCTTTTAGATTTCTGGTGCCAAAACGTTTCAGAAAAAAAGTTAAAGATGGGCTTCTACCTCTTTACAAAAACTGCATCTCTGCTGCTTTATTTGTTCATACTTATTGCAAATATTTAAACAAAAAACAAATGTCAAAAGCTAAAGATGATGAGAAATCTGTGAAGATAAACTGGATTCTAGATAACAAAACTGGTGAGCAGACTCGCCCTTATTAGGCGTGATTACAAGTTACTATATAGCAAATTAAACAAGAAACTTCTCTTCTAAAATCACATTTTTTGTGTAAATATTGTCTTTGCAGTCGTTTTTGTTATGCCAGTATACTAAAGTGCCCTTCAGTGGTATCTCTTTGAAAGAATAGAAAATTGAAGAAAAATGTTAAAGAAGACATATAGAGGTGAAGCATAGAAAGTTAATCATTTTAAAGTTTTGTTCTTAGTCATTTGTCAGTCTCTCAATGCAGTAGAACACAAGAAAATAAAATATTTCTAAAATCCCTGAAATTATTTGACCAGCGCCAATTTCACTGGAATTGATGGCAGATATCTACATATCCTCTGATCTCTACTTTTTGTGCTGCTGAAGTGAACACCTAGATTTCTAATGTACTAAAATATTCTATCAATGTAATTAACGAATTTAGTCATCATCACGTACCTGGCACACTACAAATCGCAATAAGCCAAATTCTTTGACTCCCTGAAATCTCCATCACAGCTACCGTCTCTATATTTAGAAATTCTACTATTTACAGGTGAAGACAATGTTGACTAATCTCATTCCAGCTGCCAAGAACTGGAAGAACAGAAAAAGTCAGCAGCTCTGAGCGATAGGAGTGTTCAAGAAACTAGCCGCCGACCAGCAGAACCTGCACATGTGTGGCTATGTGACGACAAGGTTGTTGATGCCACAAGCCTGTGACGGGCAGCAGGCAAGATGCCAAACCAAGGGACCCGCTCCTCTAGGGGTTGCCAACTGAGCTAGAGCTCATTTCCCTTCCGCCTCCCGGGAGCCCGGGTCCTCGCAAGGCGTTGTCAGGAGGATTCTTCGCTCTAATTATCTGGGGAGAGAGACGCACCTTTCCCGGAGACCGCTAGGCAACACTCACCACGGCAGCCTCCAGACTACTTCCCTCCGTGGGTGTGTGACTACGTCCAAGCAACTCACTCTTACAGTAGATCCTGGCGCGGCCGCGAGCAGCAGAGGGCGGGGGAGCTGGCGGGAGGAGGAGGGAGGGGTGGGAGGTGCAGAGACGACGCCGGAGCTCCAGACGCCGCGGGAGCGCGCCGTGGCGGCGCAGTTTCCATCTCGCCTTCGCAGCCGCACACACACCGCCTCCTCGCAGAGCAGCGGGAACCGCAGCAGACAGACCCGCGCGCCCGCCGCCCCCGCCGGCCTCCGCGCTCCCGCCCGCGGGCCGCCCTCAGCAGCTCGGCTCGTCAGTGCTCAGCCCGCAGCTATTTCCTTCTGTCAACCTCTTTGAACTCTCAGGATCCTTTCCGTTGCTCGCCTGCTTCGTACTTTCTCCATCCCGTGTTTTCACAATTCTGCCTTTTATGCTTAGCCACCCTGCTCTTTTCTCTTCTTATTGAGGATTTCTTCTTGACTTAAGATGACTTGTCTTCCTTACCCTCGTCCACTGCAGCCCTGAAGATCGAGGAGCCTTTCTTTTGCCCCCAGTGGCATTGAAAAGACTTCAATCCTTAAAAGTCTTAAGAGGCAAAGGAACAGGACGTGGGACCTTCTCGACACCCTTGAGTCCAGTCCAGAACTGCTCTACCAACCATAGCTAGTATTTCATTTAAGACACTGGAGAGGAGGGAGATAGGAGACAGAAGCAAACTTCACCCGGCTCAGAGCATCCGCGGTCCCCGCATCTGCAGGAGTCGCGTGCCGGACGGCGAAAACCCCACGGGGAACGAGGAGGCGCTGCGAGCCTCCCTCGCCCCCTCAGCGAGGCCGGAGCTGTGGCCTGAGCCTCGCGGGATAGCATCAGCTGAAGCGGCTAGAAGATGCGGGGCTCGCGGCCCCGGGGTGCCGGACGCCCGCGGCCTCCGGGCGGCGGCGGCAACCCCCCAAGCACCCCTGCGTCTCTGGCCGGCTGCTACCCCGCACCTCGTCGGGCCCCCCTCTGGACGTGCCTTGTCCTGTGCGCCGCGCTCCGGACCCTCCTGGCCAGCCCCAGCAACGAAGGTAGAGCAGTGGGGGGCGGGGGGGGGGCTCCGGGGCGAACTGGCGAGGCGGGGCCTGGAAGTGCGCGGGTCGCGGCGCGCCGATAGCAGCCGCCGCGGACTCGTTCGCACTCCTGATCTCGAATTAACATGTGTCCTCGGTTTTCGCCAGCCTTTCCCTCTTTCCCTGCTGTCTATGGCTGCATTGTGTGACATGAGCCGCGGAGTGCTGGGCGAGGAACCTGCCCGTGCTGGTTGGCGGGGCTGGGAAGTTGGAACCCAGTCGGGCAGAGGGGTCTGAGACCCGCGCCAGGAGGTTGGGTGCGGCTGGGCTCACTAGGAGCGCGTGGGGAAGTGACATTTCGGGCTTGAAAGACTGGGAACTGCTTGAAGCGCAGCGGCTGGTTCTCAGGAGCGGCGGGGCTTTTAGGAACCGTTATTTGAGGCTGGTGATGGGAAACGTTGTGGGGGTGGCTGGATGCTTTTATTTTGAGGGAAAATGCCTTCTGGGAGCTGTTATTTAGGGCATCACCAGCTGCTATTCTGGGGTGGGTGGCAAGAGCTGTTTTTTTCTCCAGGGAGGGGGAGGACTGATGTCGCCCCATATTGCAGGGTGCCCCCACTTGGGGGTCTCATAATCACACTGAGGCAGAGAGGTGGGATTTAGCGTGAGGCGGAGGGGAGTGGGGGGGTCGCTTCCAGGAAGTTGCTGCTGTCCCCCCCAACCCCCCGGCTTGTCCTTCTGTGTTTCTGTGAAGGAAAGAGTCCCGCTGCAGCTTGGCACCGGATCCTGGAATCCCTGGCACCGGATCCAACGCTCTTCCTTAACGCTCCGGACCCAGAAAGTCTGTCCCCTTCTGCCACTGGGAGAGTAGGGCAGAGCGCGGGAGCAGCACCTGTGTGGCGCTTCCTACTCGCGGGGCTGCGCGCAGCCCCTCCGCCCCCGCCGCCGGGCACGTAGCCCTCGGCCTCCGCGGCCGCTTCTGCCGCGCTCGCTCCTCTCACACACCCGCACTCCTCTTGGCGCTAGGGTCTCAGCTCAAGGGCGCATTCTTCGAGGGTCGGCGGCAGCATCTCACATACCGGAAGATCAAGGCTAAAGAAGTACTCAGCCCCTTCCCGAAAACATTAAAAACCGTACCCCATCCCTGGGATTTCTATTGGGGGCTCCAGATGCCACGAGTGCGGCACAGAACCTTCAATTCCATTCTACTCCTGTGGCAGGGGACGCTGGACTGGAAAGATGAAGCGGTAGCAGCGGGGGCGTGCGTGTTCTCGTGACTCTCACGGGTTTTGTCTTGGCTTGAGAAGGTGAAGGCGCTGAGCTGGTTTCAGAGCGCTGCCAGCTCCCTAGGAACCGTGGCAGGACAGATAGACACTCCCCACCTCACCCTATCCTATGAACTGCTTTCTTAAATTCCAAAATTTATTTTTTTAAATCTGATTTAAGGATTATATGTAGTTTGATCTATCTTATCTATCTACCTACCTATCTACTTACCTACCTACCTACCTACTTAACCCACCAATCATCTATTTATCTATTATTTATCTGTGATCTTCCATTCTTAATCCAAGCAATCAGCATTTTCCCCTTCCCCATGAAGTTATAAAACTGTAATTTGCAGTCTTAGTCCTTTTATTAACATCTCATGTTAGATTCATTATGTTAGAAGGCCAGAGGATTCTAACAACATTAGCAGTCCCTTTTTTAACTGTCTTATTCCACCGGAAGGGACATCCTGGGTTGAATTTAAAGAGTGATAATAATAGCAATATTCATTCTTTCGTGTTCCTATCATGTCTCTCTCTCTCTCTCTCTCTCTCTCTCTCTCTCTCTCTCTCTCTCTCTCTCTCTCTCTCCTGGTGTGATAGGGTAAGGAGCCTATGTGGAGATGGAAGAGAGTAGGAACTCTTGGTTAGAGATTAGGAAGAGGTGAAGTCTCAGGATGATGCTCAATGGGAACATGGGCCAAGACTGTGTGGGGAGGAAGAAGAGGCAGAAGGATATGAAGGCGAGACCAGGAAATAGCGCTGGTCTCCTAAGGTGTTGTAAGGGGCTTGAATCTTGTGGAAGATAGACTGGCTGATTTTATAAACAACATTCACGGTTGTATTGTTCTTACTCCAACTAGACGAACACAGCAAAACTTGGGCTACAGTGAGGTGGGGGTGGTGGTGGTCTAAGCAAAAATAAATGCTGCTTTACTACCCACTGCTCTGAAGACAGTAAAAATAAAGGTGTGTCTGCTCTTTGAATCACATTTAATAAGGTGTCACTATTTTACCTAATTAAAAATAAAATCTTGTTATATATACAACTTCATTTCATTCATCCTTTCTCCTCCCAGCAGTTTTCCATTTTTCCATTAGTATCATCCCAGACCTTAATTTGTTTTTCTCTAAAATTTGTTGTTCTCTTCTTTTGTTTCTCCATGATAGTGTTAAAGTAGAACAAGAATATATCGATATTTATAACAGCAATTTATTTAAAGATTCAGATTGGAGTTAAGTTTATTTTTTATTATTTCTGGAGGGACTGTGGAAGATCAGAGGCAGAAAAATTTAATGATGCACTGAATACATTAATAACTTGCTTGCATATTCTATGCTTCTCCAACCTATGGATGCTTAGTTATTTCTCAGATGGTAGTGTATGTATACACTATATATGTGTATTACATAATGTGAGAAAAAGATTTTATGACAGCTATAAATGTGAGTTTACATTCATAATTAGTATTCCAGTCATTTTTAAAATTCAACTTTGATAGACATAACTAAGCAGAATTGAACAGAAAATCAGACATCTAGAATCTTAGATTGGTATGAAATGAATTAAAATATGTTGGATAAAAGACAAGAGGAAAATTTACTCTTTAGCCTGAAGTCTAAGATATAATAAATATATCTTTTGTATTACATCATTAGGCATAAACTATATGTGGAAGAAATCTTTGAACTATAGTATAATACACAAAACTTTTTATTATAAAATAGGGTGTATTTAGCAAGAAACTAATCTAAGATCAATCAAGCAGGACAAATGTATAACAAGTGAAATTTTTAATATATTTAATAAGTAAAGGGAGCATGCCCACTGTTATGAGTACTGGAGGTGGCTCTGAACTTATTCAGTAACTGCCACTTTTTTCTGTCTAGAGATATATTTGTAAACAAGCATTATTTGACAAGTGCTTTTCACAGCAGGGATTCTTGGCCAATTACCGTTGAACAGCTCTGCATTGAAAATGATTCACCCGCAGTGAATCAAGCTTAATTCATTGAAGGTACAGTCAGTAATGTCCCAGTAAAGTGCTTCTGACAGTTGTCAGCAGTTTATATTTGAAAAGTCTAGTTTCTTGTCTCTGAATGTTTTGTATATTTGAGAATGGGGGATAGAGGGTCCCTAGGGGAAAAATAAAGACCATAGGGTTAAAAATTGGGGGCTAAGTTGTTTGAAAAACAATCATGTGTGTGTGTGTGTGTGTGTGTGTGTGTGTGTGTGTATTTTAAAAACAGTCATACAATTGCAAATTTTTTCAATGGAAAGAAAGAAAAGAATGAAGGTTTGTTTTAAGGTTTTTCTTGATTTATAATAGGACCAGGCCCATAAAACAGATTGGATGACATAATAGATTTGTAAAACTAAATGGCTTTGTTTTGTGGCCTTGTCATCTTGTTGTAATACATTTTCTTTTAGATAAAGTGGCTGGACCCCATGGAAAAAGGATAGCAAAATCATTCCTTCTCCAGGGCATAAGTGAATAAAATGAAATAAAATTAAAATAAAATAAAATAAAATAAAATAAAATAAAATAAAATAAAATAAAATAAAATAAAATAAAATAAAATAAAATAAAACATGAATCATAGATTGTTGGAAATAGAAAGGACCAGGAAGAGTTTTGGTTTTTGCTTTTATAAACAGTGAAAGGGTAGCAAATGGTAGGGTCTTGAAAATTTAAGCTTTTTTTTTTTTTTTTCTTTTTTGAGGTAGGCATATCTTCTTGGGTGTCAGGATTTCATTTCATTGTAAAGACAGAGAAGAGGATGGACAATTCCTGCATATACTATGGAAATTTCCCCTTTGATTGATTGTAAATATTCTTGTAATATTGCCACTTGTAAATACTATCAATTATTTATTTTGATCAACACAGACTATAATTGGTTCTAGAAAAAGGGTTTATTTTTTACACTTAGAAATGCATTACTTAAGACTTTTTGTAGTACTAATACTCCGTTCTACAAAATGTGACCATTTAGAGTATTTATACATAAAATATTAAAATGAGATGACATAACTATTTATAGGCAAACATTCCCAAGCTATTTAATTAAATCTTAGATTTCATAAAATATTACTACTGTTGAAAAAATAACTATACTATAGCTATTTTCACTGCACTGTTGTTAATTGACTTGATAACTTGAATCTCCTCTGGAGTACTTTTTAATGTATTTGCTTGAATGACTAATTTCTCTTTCATTTCTACTTTTGACTGTACAAATAGAGTATAGTGTTTAAGATTGTCTAACTACATCTATTTTTCCTTTTACGAATCAAACTTAATGTTTTTTTTAAAGGGAAAATATGGTTATATATTGAAGAACTACTGTAAAAGTGATAACTTTATTTTTTAATTTAAATTAGAAGATATATTCCATTTTACTACTGAATAGTTTGGATTTAAGTTAGCAGAGGTACCTAATTACTCACAGGTGAATATGGCACTTTAACAGTCCTAAAATAGTTTAACAATTGTTTTCATAAAGCTTGAATTAACTAAAGTTTGAATAGTCACACTTGCTTATAGAGCATTAAAAATTCATTGCAATGTTTGTCTTTTTTTTTTTCTTTTCAGAAAGAGCGAATTTTGACTAAAAGCAATATGACAGCTAAAAATGTAAATTGTTACCTGAGAGACTCAAAATGATTCTTGCTGTTCTATTATCTTTGGTGAATATGTATTTATCTATAGAGAAGAATAGTTCCTACTGGTATGCTCTACTGGGTAAATACATATTTAGTTATTATATCAAAATTTATAGAATCAGTTGGTTAGGTAGGGATTTCTTTAAAGGAGTTATCCTAGTCAATTGTATAAACACACACGATGGTACTTTTAATTGACGTTAAAATATTTATCATATGTTCTATCCCAGACCAGTTGGTGCACTTATGTTTCTGAGTATGTGTGTAAGAATAGCTGACAAAATGAGTTCTTGAAACTTTGTAAACATAGATTAAAGTGGCTCACAGTTTTTACAAAAAGTGTAATAATATATTTCTTTAACATAACAAAATAGGTTTATTCGGTGAGCTGTATTGATATAAGAAACAGTAATAACAGAATCTCTGCTGTATTCATAATAATTTTTAAAGCATCACATAGCTATTAGAAACTGGAAGGTTTGACAGTTACTCACTGTGAAAATGTTGTCTGAATTGTTGGTTTCATTAAAAATGTTTAAATCAAAATGTAAATGATTAATTTTTAAGGATTTAGGTTTGAACTTCCAAAACAATTAGCATGTGTACATATGGGAGTCTTCTTTTAACAAGTATTAATTAACTCTTCCCTATTTAGTTTTTGACTTTTCAGACATTAAGTTTATTCAGAGTTAATAAAATAGATTTTAAAATGTTTAAACATGACAAAACTTTTTTTTGAACAAGAAAAATATGTTTAATAATTTTAAATCCAAATTTGGACAAATAACTTATTTTCAATAATATATTTAAAGCTTGTATAAGGTGTTCTAAAACTTTCCACAAAGATACTGATAAGATCATTGATGTCATAAATTGTCTTATGAAATAGCTATATTTAAATCAAGTTACAAATAGATAGTGGTATAAATATTCTTCAGTATTAAAACTTGATCAGAATTTACTTCTTTGTTCTGACTACTGATTTCACATATAGTATAGGATTTATTCATTGTAATTATTCTGATCATATAAAATCAAGAGATGACCCAAACTTAAAATTTGTATTACAGTAACAGTAGAAAACACTGAATTGAATAATTAAAAATATAATTTTAATCAATGAATTTCATAGAAAATAGAGATTTTCAAATTACCTTTTAGCTTCTTTCATTACCATCTTAAAAAATTCTTGCCCAATGTAATGTTAGTATAAAGCAAATAAATAAACATACAAACAAACAAACAAACAAATAAATAAATAAAACAAGTGCTTTAAGGTACATAGGAATTTGAATTGTGTCTGGTGAAACGTTTGGTAATTTTGGTCTTGCTCTTTTTTTGTTCTCTAAAAGCCTACTCTTTTCATCTAGTATCTCTAATGAGAATCCCAGGTGTTGCAAAGGCATAAAATGAAACTAGTAGGTGCACCACTTGGAGTTTTTGAAAACAATTCATGTTTTGACTGCCATTTAATGTTAGTATAGTGTTAAGATGACTAGCGATTTAAAGAAACTATAAGGAGTCATTTCTACTGTTTAAAAATTGCCTGAAAATTTTGTAATATGCGTGAGCTTTAGAAGACTATTTACAATGTATTCCAGTTAAGGAAAACCTAGTAGGTTCTGTTCATAATTAAGCTTTATTCTCGTTCTTCTTTTCCAACAGTTCTCTGATCAGTTTATTTATTACTTTGTTGATATCAATTAAATTATTTTTTAAATTAATGGAGTGTGTATATATATAAATACTTTACTGATCAAATTCAACCCTAGGTCAGGCATACATGCATTGTTCCTTCAATGTCTCCTAGCAATTCAGGGTTCATAGCTTTAATTGTGGTGTACCTATTAAGCAGAGTGTGGTAATCTGGTCAGATGTTGGTGTATGTGCACATGGACACATTTTGGGTGTGTGGAAAGTTCATGGTGAGGCTGAAAGAAAGAGTGGGTGGGATGTCCAGGTAGTATCACTAGGAACTTGATATTAATAAAAATACTTGGGTTTTATTTTTTTATATTATTTTTTAAAAATATCAAACTCCACATGCATGCACGTGCACACTCACACATTCTAATTTTATGTTTGTTTCACTGTGACTCTGAAGATATAAATTCCAGCCTAATGAATAAAAAAACTTAGTTTATTTTATATGATCCATGTAGAATTTTTTCTTCTGTTTCTCTCTAAGCTCTATTGTTTTGTTGAGTCATGCCAGATACTTGTGGCATTAGACAGCCCCACAGATTAAATAATTGGGACTAAAGTATCTGTGATGATTCTAATTTTGTTTTAGTGGCTGGACTATTGCCCAGGCCATTTTCTACATCTATCACACGTGGGTTCTAACTAAGCTGGGCCCATAGCTCTGGTAAGTAACTTATTCTGTTAAAAAAAATCAAAGAGCCAAAACCTGAGGGTTGAAATATTTTGCATGTGCTTTGTAAGAAAATATTCCCCCACTTGGAAACATATTTCAGGGTAAGTATTGGAAGATTTCAACAAAATACAGTCTGTTCTTTTACTCTGAGATGGGTAGTTTCTTTTTTCTCTTATTTCACACTCACATCTCTCTCCCTCTTCCCTTCCTTTTCTCAATACTTCCCTCTTGCCTTGTTTTTTTTCCTTTCTCTTTTTATATGCATATTTTAATTTAATACATTTTTATAGAAGTATAACACAGCAAAGTACAAAAATCGAAAGTATACAAATTGATGATTTTTCACAAAAAGGCTACACGCTGTTTCTTCTTTTCTCTTTCTCCCTCCCTTCTTTCTCTCACTTTCTCTGTCAGAACTCCATCCATATAAAGTCAAACCAAGGTAAGAGTATAGGAGCCCTGGCCTGTGATGTTCCAACACCGCTGAGGAAGTTGTGATTTCGAATTGGGTGTAAGACAATAATACCCTATTGAGTAAATCATGGGACCCAGTTTCTAAAGGTAAAGAGAAAGCTGTGTCAAACCAAGTCATGTATTTCTTTACTTAATTCATAAATCAGAAGTACAGAGTTTAAGGTGTCTCTGTCAGTTTTGTGTTTCTTATAAGATAGCTCACTTATTTACTTCTTACTGGCTGTCCCTTTCTGTTCCAGGATGCTTGTTAATGTCTTTCTTGTGGAAAGACAAACTCAGCAGGTAGATCCTGCTGGCACCAGTTCAGCCCAGCAGTCCACAGCAGGAGCTTTCTCTGAGAACCAAATTCTAACTTTTACACAGAGCCTTAGCCTTGTGTGGTGGCTGGACAGGTGAGGCAGACTACCTGGTCTTACGGAAGATAACAACAGACTCTTCTGAGTTTCACCCTAGGCAGTGTCATGATATAATAATAAGACTCCTACAAGGGAGTAAAACAAGCCTTCTGAGAAAAGTAGAAAATACTTGGAAATGGCTACATCTGAAGAATTTTAAGCACATTTAGTTTTGAGCTATCGTATTTTGATTTCCCTGTAGGTAGGGAGACAACAGATTTAATTTTGTAGATTAGAGTCACTGGTTTTTTATTTAAGTTTGTAAAACAAAATTGGGAAAGGATTTAATGATTTGGAATTACAGAAAAAAATAAACAAGGATGAAAAAATATCCTGGCTTTGAAAATCAAAAACAAACTAGTCTTCCTTTGTCATTCTTTTGTAGGTTAATCTTCATCCTTTACTAACTCTAAGCTCTGTGAATACTTGTTAAATTATTTTTTCTTGACCTCAGTTCATTTATTTGTAATTTGGCACTACCTGCTTTTAAGTAATTGTTGTGGAGAACAAACAAAATAAAGCAATTTTCTAATTAGGAGAGCACTACACAAATGTAAGTTGTGTGAATGTAGCTGATTACTCTGCATAGTCCACTTTGGAAATATCCAGTTGCTGGCTAAGGATCAGGATAAATAAAAGCACTAGGTGCAAGTTTTGTGGATTTAAGCTTACGTTAAGTGAGGAAACTTCTTTAAGAAAAAGAATACAAAAATATCTTACTTTTGTAAATGTAACAGAAAGGGATTTAGTAAACATTTTGCTAGTACCTCAGTGGCAGGGAAAAGGCCCATGTCATTGAGGACCCTGTAGTTTAATTTTAATTGTTCACAATAATCACGCCTCTCACTGGGTAGTACAAATGGGAGATGTATAGACCATGAAATGACTTCTGCCATATGTTAGTGGTATAGTCTTTTGAACCATCCACCTCAAATTCCACGTAGTTAAAATCAATTGTTAACACACACTGATAAGGTCGTTGTAGAAATAAAATAAAAATTAACGTATGTTGCCTAGTATAATTCCTAGAGCAAAGCAGATACACAATAATGTTAGTTCCTATGTTTCCCACACCACTAAATATGGTATATTTGAGGTAAGATTTCACAGTCATAGTTTATCATCTTCCTTGCATTGAATGATTAGAGGGAATCTGGGACAAGAAAACAATCTAACAAAAATAATTGCATATGCAAATTTTTCATAGAGCTATCCAAGATAAAAATCAACCACATGAAGTCCCAATTTTCTGCTGCTTTCCTCCTTATTTAATATTGAACACTGGGATTTGATTAAGAAATAGAATGGAAACTATCAGTTTTAGGATCATCGGTTGTAACTGTTGCATTTTAATTCCTTATTCCCCAGATAGAATTCAGATATCACTTATTAGCTACAAAACATATCAAGAAATATCTTCAAATATTTTAGATTTGTAGTTTTAGTATTGCATGTTATCCATTAGATAGATGATAGATAGATGATAGATAGATAGATTAAAATGACCTATAAAATACTGCTGAAAGTGTTTATTTGGGAATATTAAATCCTTAAGACAAATATCTGACATTATAATTTGACACCACAATTTTAGCCTGATATATAAAATTTTTGGATGTGTTCAATTATATTAAAAATTTGAACTATTACTTGGAAAATTAATTGGATTTTTCTATTTTCAAAAAAATTTTAATATAATTCTGGGAGTTTTTTTCTTTCCATAAGTGAACATAAACAGATATGAAGAAATTTAGAGCCTCCTGTATTTAGATCTGCTTATGAAATATATGTTTGTGTTTGTGTGCTAAAGAGTTTACACACTTTTATACAATAATTAAAACTAACATTCATTATTGAAATATAGTGTGCCAGACATTGTTCTAAGTAGTTTACATATATATTGATTTATTTTTCTCAAAGCAAGCCTAAGAAATAATAATAATAATCATTCTTATTTTACACATGTAGAAAGTGAGGCAGTGATGGTTAAATAATTGCTTTTAACCACACCTTGTCTCGCCTCATTGCTTACTGTTTTGCTGGTAGAGCTAATGTAGTTTTTTCCCTAAATTCAGGTTGGACTCTATGGTATTGTAGAGTTGCTTCTAAATTGTGAAGTTATCAACTCAAAGATTTGTATGATTTGTCAGATTAACCAAATTAAGTTAAAACCAAGAAATTTGGCTGTAGAATATTTTAGATTTACCAAAAGAATCAATAAGAAGAAAATTCTGAGGTTAGCAAACCACTAGAAAATAATTTGTAGATGTCATGTGGTCACTATGCATGATTTAATCAACTACTGATTTCTGCCCCCTTTCTTATGCTAAATTCTCAGAATTCATGACTTATCAGCCACCATAAAATATTTTTTCTGCTTTAAGCATTACTTAATTTTACCTCTAGAAAAAGAATTAATATATCTCTTTCTTAATGGTTAAAATTTCTTGGGTGAGGATAGATTTATCCTTTTATTTGTTCTAGATTTTCTAGATTTTTTAGACTGTTACTTTATGAAGCACTTTAGATTTATAACTTGGTTGGAATTCTTAATATCACAGGGAATGTAGCAGGAAAATGGATACAACCAACCATGTGAATAGAATAGCATTAAAAATAGAATAGCAATAAAAAATTTTTTCTGACTTGGGGTTTGAGAGAAGTTGGTCTCAGTGGTGTTTGTGTTTTAGGTATTGAACAATATCATAAATAATATTCTTAACAATTTTCAAAATGTGCAGAACTGGTTTTTACTAATAGGTTTTTATATGTCATTATTGAAAGCCAAGGTCATTATATGAGAAGTGATTTTCAAACTTTTTTTTTTTAAGTAGCAGAAACTCTCATTCAAAAATCACCGTGGAAACCCAATACATGAAGCAGGTAACAACTGAGTTATTGGCTTTCTTGCCTGTACTTTTACCTCCTCCCTCCCTTCATCCGCTCATGCCTCTGTGTCATCTCTTTAGAACCACAGGGGCTATCGTGAGCTCAGTGTGAAAACCACTGTGTTAAAATATAAAAGAAATGTTGTATAGAAGATCAGTGTACTATGATCCTGACTTGTAGCTTTTTAAAAGTCTCTCTAAAAATTATATGTGGTAAAGTTTACTGTGAACCAGTGGTTTCTAACCTAGAGATATTTATCAGAGCCAACTTCTGAACATTGTGAAATTCAGTGTTCTCTGTTATCCATTATTCTGCTTTCTACAATTTCAGTTACCTGCAGTCAATCGCAGCCCAATATATTAAATAGAAAATTCCAGAAATAAACAATTTATTATGTTTTAAATTTCTGCACCATTCTGAGTAGTGTGATGAAATCTTGCAGCATTGTTTTGTCACCCCAGGACATGAATCATCCCTTGTCCAGATTGTATATACCTGTTAGTCACTTACCAGCTATCTTGGTTATCAGATCTACCATTGAGGTGTCACAGTGCTTCTGTTCAAGTAACTTTTGTTTTGCTTAACAATGCCACATTCACATAATTTTTATTATAGTATATTGTTAGACATATACTATTTTATTAATAACTATTATTAATCTTTTGCTGGGCCTAATTTATAAATTAAACTTTATTATAGTTCTGAATGTATAGGAAATATCATAGTATATGTAAGGTTTGGCACTATCTGAGGTTTCAGACATCCACTGGGGGTCTTAGACCATATTCCCAGCGACTGGGGAGACTACTGTTTATCATTTCTGGACTTCCTTAGACTCTTTGAATCAAAATTTATTAAAGCAAGTTCTGTGGAAATCTGTAAGTTTAGAGCCTGGAAATTTGTAGTTTTAGAATATGAATAAATAATTGTGACTTCTGTTCCTGTAAAAGAACCTTACTTAGAACAGAGCTGGGGTCTGGGATCTAGGGTCTGTGGAGGCTGGGGTCTGGGAAGTCTGGAGTCTGAGACTGGTATCAGTTTGAAATTGTATCAGTACAAAAATTAAGAGTTAACTTTTGCAGACTCTTATTATAATTTAACATTGCCTCAAAAAGTCAGTTGTAAAATAGGTAAATACACCTCATTGAGTAGCCCAGTTCTAATGTTGTCTGACTGAATTAAGTAAGTATAAGAATCACTTGGGTAGTGAGAACTTTCTAAGATGCCATCTCTGGGCTCTCTCCAATATCTCAATTTTGTAGGTTTTAAAAGGAGCCAATGGTTTTACATTTTAAAAAAGCACTGCAAGTGATTCTTCTTTTTTTAAAAAAATTATTATTATTTATGCCTATAGCACCTGTCTTCCTAGGTGGTCTCCCATCGAAGTACTAACCAGACTAGACCCTGCTTAGCTTCTGAGATCAGGCATCGGGCTTGTTCAGGGTGGCATGGCCATAGACCATAACCTGTGGCTCCACTGAGGTGTGAACCCAGGACCTTCTTCATGTAAAGCGGACGTGCTAACTGCTACACTATGAAATTACATCCGATGCAAGTGATTCTGATGCAGGTGATAGAAACACCACACACACACACACACACACACACACACACACACACGCTGAAAAAAACAGATATGACACGTATATATGACTAACACTCAGAAAATGTTTTCTATTAAACTCAAAAAAGAGACTATGAAAATGTGCTAAGGCTAAAGGTGATATGTATTATCAGATAATGCAATACACAACAAAGAAATACAAGATGTTAGAGAGTATTGAAAGCAAATGCCAAAATGCAAAATTCTAAGTATGGTATGATATGTAATCAGTGATAGAATCATTGATATCAGAACTGATCCTCAAAAATGCATGCTTTGATTATTATTTCCTCTTTACATTCCTAAATAATATTAAATGCATTTTTAATGTGTTCATATATATCCCTAAGTGCCAAATGTTAATTCAGATAATTATACACTAGGAGATTATTTCACAAGTAATATAAATTCAAGCAAGTATCTACTCTCAGGGCTATCAATTGGAAGGTTGAACAATCAGCAAGCTACTTCCTGTTTATTCACTGGTATATCCCCAGGGATTAGAACGGTTCTTAGTACTTAAGAAGATACTTAAATATTTGTTGGATGAGTGAAACTTCATTCATTATAGGTGTCATATTCCATAGAATTTGAATAGAAGTTAAGGCAGTGAGTTAGACTTTTTCCTTAGTTGTTTATATATTAAATAAGATTTGATTAGGTTGCAGATAATAGGAAAACCATTCAAGAGTAATTTAAAATGAAGAGAATGTATAAGTGTTTTTTTAATGCTTGAGAAAGAAGTTTCAGGGTAGATACCTGGTGGATTGAGTTCAGTGATATAATGATGTCAGGACAAGAATCATTGTGATTTTTTGGCCTTACTCTCAAGTTTATTGCCTCACAGTTGCAAGAAGGAAGACACATCTCCAAGCATACGTCCAGTTCAGAACAAGAAGAAGGGAAAGAGCCAAGAATCATGTTAGCTGCATTACTCCTATAGCTAGGACAATGTAACTTTCCCAGAAACTGGCAAGTAGATTTATATTTATAAATCATGGGCTAGACGTATATAACAAGGCCACCAGATTCAATGAAAACTAAGATAATGGAAGCATGATTATTATTATTTGCTAAGGCTAGTCATAACCATTGTCTGGTGCTGGGCACATTGCCACTCTAAACACAAGTAAGATTCTGATACCAAGGAAGAAAAATGATATGAGTAATTACTTGGTGTAAAATAGCATCTGCCTCAGTGCCAAAGAAAATTAAAAGTACTTTTATTTTAATTTACTTCATTTCCTTTTTTGCTTATAGTATTCATATTTTGCAGAAAGAGAGTTCCCCAACTACTAATGTTATATTTTGACCAAAAATAGAAAGTTAAGCACCAAGTCAACCAGGCAAAAATGATTACTACTAGATCATCAGATGGATACCTAGTTAAGATATATAATTCATTTTATTTTGCTAGACTGACTTAAAAATTACTTTCCTGCTGTCATGAATTCTTCTAGCTGTTTTGAGATGGTTAATTAGAGCTGGGTACTAAAGTGTTTTTGTTAAGCTACCTAAAATTTGAGGCACAATATTTGTTCATATTTCTGTTTTATGTTGCTTTATATTTTGACTAGTTGATAAGAAATCCTTATTCAAAGATTTCTTGTATTATATTTTTTCTTTTTCAAACAACAAAGAATCATTATGTTTACATCACAATTAAATTTTAACTAAACTTCAAGACTGAAATGAGAATAATGACTTAAATTACCAGTAAAAAAAAATGAGTAATTTCTCATTTTACAAAAGGGCTGCTTGGGCCACATAGTCGTTTTGCACATTTTTGGAAATGTCATCACTTTACAATACCAACTGTGAATCTGTGCAAATTTCTGTCTGTTTTAGTGCACTTTTAGACCTAATCATCATTTATCCTAGCCCAAAGGCTGGAAAGCTGAGAATTATATAGTTGTTTTGCAATTTGGTATATTGTAATCGAACACTAAGGGTAATGAGGGACTGGGATAGGGATACATACAAAACAAAGAATCAGCTTTGCATATATTTGACATTCAATTATTCTGTGCTTTCTCACACCTAAGGACAATATATTTGGGCAAATGCATGCCTTATTTTGCCCCAGTTATCATGCCTTAAAGCATAATAATAGCAAAATTTAAACAGTTACGGAAAACAGGATTCATCTTTGTTATCCTTTTGCTTTCAGGAATTTTATAAATTACTTAAATCTTGTCGGAAATTTGATACTAAAATTGTAATTTACATCAGTTTTGTTAGAAAGTTGATACTAAACTGTAATTTCCTCAGGAAAACCACTGTATGCTCTGTTTAGATTCACATACCCCAAAATTTCCATCTTATACATAATGCTATCATAACACGGTAGATACTAGCTTCTGTAACATACTATTCTCCATTCACTGATTTAATGAAAATCATTGATATGTAGGAGTCATGGGTTTCAAAGGAGTGAACTTTTGGATTCAGCAAGTACAACACTGGGGCAAGTGTAATAGAGAGCTCTGGAGTTAGGTGGACTTGCATTTAGATTTCAGTTAGGTGCTTATTAGCTCTGGGACCTTGGGCCTCAGCCCTGTTTTGCATTTCTCAACTTTAATTTCCATTTCTGTAAAATGGGGAAAACAACATCCCAAAAGATTATTGTTAGAATTAAGTGATGTAATGTATATTTAAGTACAAACACACATAATTACATTAGTCTGAATCACTGACATTACAAACATGAGAATTGAGGCTCAAAGTAAAATCACTTCCATATAGCTCATATAGTAGCAAACCAGAACCATAGGACTAAAAAGCATTCTCTGTGCTGTGAACCATTCTCAAAGGGAATTATGAACAAGCACATTTATTTTAAGTGTTGAGGATTTGCCCTGTTTTGTAAGGAATAGATTTATATATTGTCTATGTACATTGTGGTATGGAACTGAGCAGATATTAAATGAGTGTATTCTTTTATATAATGATTTTCAAGCCTGTTTTTTAATCTGATGCTGACTACTTTCTTTAAAATAAGTAAATATGTAAGATTTGACAAGTTTGGTTACCACACCTAACAAGGTACCCACTGAAAACCATATGGCTTTTCTCTTTTTTGTACCATGTGTCTTGCGAATGTAGCCAGCTGCTCACTAGTCATAATTTAGCTGTCAGTGGATTTCAGTGTTACCTTTGCCTAAATACTTTGCCTGGTCTAACCAATGGATACTATTTTAAATTCCTCTTTGCCACCTCCCTGAGTATACAATTTTACATTATATTAACAGTTCAGAATTTTTAGTATATATTCTGATTGATTTTGTTTCTCTCATGGTGTTATGCTTCATAGTCTGAATATTCTACTGCTTAATTTTCAAAGAGTGGTGGGTAAAACTTCTTTATGATAATGGAAAATGTTTTGAAACAAAATGAAAAAGAACCAAAACAAAATGAACAAAGATGAAGTATTTTAAAACAAAGGCAACCTTTCTTCACTGTCAGTAATTAAGAGTTAGTAGTGAATGTCATTGGATTCTGTGAATAAAATTTGGAAGTGTCAAGACATGATGGAAAGAGAACAGGCTCTGGAATAAAGGTCTGAAGTTTGCCTTCAAATTCTGCCATTTAGCAGTTGTATCAGTTAGGATGTCTTCCTCTACAAATAACAGCACATCGCTTTCCCACTAGATTAATCAAAAGAAATGTTTTTTTTCCCCCCACATGACAGAAAATTCTAAGAGAGGCAAGTTTCCTATTTAGGTGGATTAACAACTGTATGGTATAATTTAGAACCAGATACTTCCCACCACTTCACTCTCCCAACCTAAATCTGTATGCATTGCTCTGTCACTGAGTTATTTACTCTAGATGAGTGCATGAGTTCTATAAAATATACCCATGCCTTCCAAGGCAGCCAGGAGTTTCCTTTTCTAATGTTTTCTTCTCAAAAACTCCCTTGCTTACCCATCACCTTCACAGCTCATTGGACAGAACTGAATCTATAGTAAGATAACGTAATTAGAACTAAAATAAGTCCAATCTTGCTGAATTGTGGAAAGAGAAGGATGGAAAAGCCTGAATGAAACTCAAGAAGGATATAAAGACCATTGCTGGAGGTGCTTATATTAAAAACAATAAGACAACAACAAGATTTGAAGTAAGGGAATGACATGACCATACTGATGGCTTCGAAAGATCTTTCTGGATACAGGGATCATGTCTCTCTACTGAGAAATCAGTTAAGCAATTTTTCAAGTGAAAAATTAGGGCAAGGATTTGGCTGGACTGTTTATGCTGTGGAATGAAACAAAGCAGGCACTTCAGAGAGTTACATACATAATATAGTTAGAATCTGTGGGATTTAGTTGCTGATTCAATGTGGGGATAAAGAAAGTAAAGGACAGAAGTGACTCAGATTTCTGAATAGAATACCTAATTTTAAAACATTGCATTTACTGAAATAAAAAACATACTCCCTCCCCCCTTATTTGGGGAAGATAATTTATTCATTTGGGACAGTTTGAATTTGGGATGGGTACATGTCATGAATGTGTCAATAATTAGCATACAGTTTTACAAATTTATAGAAATTTTAGGAGAGAAAAATGGACAAGATGTATGGATTTTGAAGGTCATTAACATTTATATGATAACTGGAGATTTGGAAGTTCAGGAGCCTTCTGTAGGATTCTCATACAGAGATAAATGCACACATCAACCTTAAAACCAACCATCCAGCCAACAAATAAAAAGTAAATATACTAGTCATTCTCTATCCTAAATAATCTTATTTAATACAGATAGACTGGCTCCAAGACATTTGTCCTTTCAAAAATCTTCTATTTTTGTTCCCATATTAAGTTCTATTCAGGAATCTTTGGTGTAGAGTGATAAATGAAATCAGTCTACAAAATGAGTATTGATCAAAGCCAAGGTTTCAAAGGGTGGCACAGGAAGAGTACTTTATAATGAAAACAAGTAGCCAAAGAGGTAGAAGAAAAGCACAGAAATATTTTGTTGCTTAACAAAAAAGGTGAGAGTGTTTGTGCCTGGGAGTCATGATCATATGCTGCCAAAAGATAAGACAAATTAGGAACTCAGGGCTAAATGATTATCACAAATTTCCAGAACCAGTCTTTTAGGTTGTGAGATTTTTCTCAAGTAGTGTTCAGAGGCCATGGTTCTTGAGCAAATAAAGTAGATTCATTCATGGATAAGGTTTAGTTCATGACATTTGGGTGTCCAGGGAGATAGGTGATTATGATCAAAGTATGTTGTGTCTAAGCTTTAAGTAAGGGACTTGGATTGGGGAAACCATAAGCCTGGCTTATGATCTGTCATAGATGCCTCAAATAGTGATTCATGCTTCCTTACTTCCTAGATTTACCTGCTGGGCCTCTGAACAGGATTGCAAACTATCAGTATTCGTTGTGAATATAGGTTTGTTGGCATGACTAAATGAAAGAACACGTATCAGTAGCCTAAAAAAGCAACTGACACACAGTGTACACTGAATAAATTCCTTTTCTCACATTATTTTATCTTTTTTCTAAGAAGTTGTGCCCGTGGATTTCTCAGAATTATAAAAGAAATAGATACTCTCCTATTCATTATTTGTGAAAATACTGTTAGTTATAAACACTTGCCTTCAAGTGAAGGGATGTCAGAAATCTACATAACACCTCTAAACCTATAACATAATTGTTTACCAAATTGACAAATTTAATTTTACAATGGAAACACATGTACTCTTTCCCTGTACTCATTTTTTCAACTGTTCTTTGTTCCCTGCAGCAGTTGTCAAATTATAAAATTTAGCCTGGGAGCAAGATATCACGTCTGTGCTGACTGAGACCATGGAGGCAGGAAAGCTATATATCTAGGGTTTATTTACATAGATTAGTAAAAATGTATGCTATAATTGAATCCAGTAGCTTTTCTGATATTGTTAAATGGAAATCAATAAACAAGCATCCCTCAAAATTCTGTATGCAATGGGACTTTGATTCAATGCCTATAGAGAAAGAGAATGCCATTATATCTGTTCCTAATCTAATTCTTCTCTCTTTATACTGTGGTGGAGGTCCAACTACTATTATAATTGTGTTTGTTTATTACCGTGAAAATCTTGTGAAAAAGGGAAACAATATATGAATAAGAAGAATATGGCTTCAGTCTTTCTACTTTATCTTCATGTCATCAAGGATCACACATTCTCTCATGGCTTTGCCTACTGATGACAGTGGGATTGAGTGTCCTTGAACTGTCTTCAGATTCTCAAAACACACTCATCTCAATATGTTAATTTCCTAGAGAATCCAATAAATTTTTTTCTGGTTTTTGTTACTCATTATTAGCAAGATGTTAAGGAGGAAACAATGGAGTCAAAATAATATACAGAAAGTTATGAATATTTGGAAGATATAATCATTGAAGATCATATTTGAGTTATTAATACAAATTAACCTTTAATTGTTAGAATGTGTGAAGTTGAAGACTTAGGAGTCTTTTTATGCATATCCTATCTTATTTATTATTTCTTCTCGCTCCTCTTGAATCTCAAGAAGAACAACAACAACAACAACACAAAACTAAGTTAGCAACTCCCTGGCTTTTCTGAAAGCAAATTTTAAAAATGCTTTTCTCTGTTTTTTCAAGAAAGCATTACAATTATTAGTGTGTAATAATAAAAATAAAGCATACTTAAGATTAGTTTGGATTAGTTCTATTATAATCCATTATTTGGTTGGGTAGATAGTTAACTGTTGTTTACTTATTAGGAAGTTCCTCTACTAGTCTTTGTTTTTCTACAGAACTTTAGAAAACTTATAATAGACTATATATTAATTGACCTCTGTAGAGTTATTTCTCCTAGAGAATCTGTTTTCTTAATTACTGATTAGAATACCAACTAAGATGCCCATCTTCATTGTAATTATGCAATGACTGAGGGAAAAAGACTTTGAAGGCTGTCTCTCAGTTTTATGGTGTGGCTTTATTTTAAAACATAAATAATGGAATAAAAACATTTTCTATATAATTTCTAATATCTAATTAATGTCTTCCAGAGTAACTGTGGTATCAAACATTTCCTCTAATTATATTCATTAGTGGCTTCTCCTGGACAAGTTTTAATTAAGTTGTACCATGAAGATCAATACTCATTGGTATTCATTGCAATTTACAACAAGAATATATACTGTTCAGAACAATTTAATTACTGTAATTGTTGCACAGAAGATACTTAGTGACTGTTCCATTACTGCCAATTCTTTTTAAAAATAAATTTAGTAATGAAATTGAGAAATGAACATCTGAAAGTTCACATTTACATAGGCCCTAAGCTTCTGGATTTCATGTAACTAGTTTAAGTAGTGGGGGAAATGGAAGCATTAATAATAACTATGAGAATAGGCATGCCATTATGAACACTGAGAAATTACTAGAACAATAATAAGAACACCTGTAATCATAGTTATGTTGGTGATGTGAAAAATAATTTAGGAGTGTTGGGTAATAAGAACACTATCTTTTCCTTAAGAAAGACTTCGATTTTTACTATTTTCTTAAAATAAGAGTTGTATTTTGAGTCATAATGGATGCCTTCAAATATGCTAACTTCTGTTATTGACAAACATGAAACTGATGTATGAAGATGCGAAAAATAGAGCTTTTCTGGTAGCATCATCAGTGTCACCCAGGGTTTTTCAACTTTGGCACTAGTGGACTTTGATCAGGATAATTCTTTCCTTAGTGTGGGGGAGGGTTCTCTATGCTTTGAGGGATGCTAAGCTGCATGCCTAGCTTCTTCCCATGAGATGCCAGTGACGAATACTCCACTCACTTCCAGTTTTTACAAAATTATTATTAAAGTATTGTTGACAAACTAGTAATTAGTCTTAGGTGTCCAACATAATGGATCAACATGTATATATCTTGCAAAATGACTGCCACCTCACCAGCCAGTTTTGACAATGAAAAACATCTCCAGACATTAGCTAACGTCTATGCTGAGAACCACTGCTATGTGTCGATTCAGAAACGCCCTCCTGATCTGCCCACTGACCAAATGATTCACTTGTAAGACAAGTAGCTAGCTATTCAGCTGTCCTGAGCACTGGCTAGTTTCACAGGTATGATTCAAACAGAGTATTCATTCAAGGAAAAAATACTATTCTGTGTATTCAGTGTTTTTGGAGATAAGAATCAGGTTCTAATCAACTATTCAGCAATAATATCTTATATCTTACCGAGATTTAAGAAAAGAAAGATCAGAGTTGGCTTCCTGGCAAAGAAAGTTCCTGAAATAGGTTTTGTAGAACAAATGAATTAGCAATTCAAAAAGGGCAAAAGACATTTAAGAGAACTAAAACAGCATGTGTAAACCTTGGAGATATAAGACAGCTAGCTCTATGTCTCATCTCTGTATATATCTCTATATAGATAGATGCGGAGTTCTATATACACATTATACATCATCTATCTATCATCTATCTATCTAATCATGTATGATCTATCTAATCCATTATCTATGATTTTAGTTATTTTCCCTGAGGTACCAAATTCCAATTTACTCTGCATTATATGAATAAAATTATAATATATAATCTGCAAGTAATTCCATAAAACATCTCATTTTACTTTTTTTCTCAATTTCTAATTCAGTAATGGTGTATATAGATATGTTCTTTGCACTGTGAATTTTATGAAATCATCTGTTAGACAGTAGTGGGAAGTGACATACATGTATTTCTTTAGATAGTAGTGGGAAGTGACATATATGTATTTCTATAAAACTCCTAATCTAGTTATTTGAAGAAAACCTTTAATAAGAGCATCATGAGAAAGATAATATAAATTCCCATTGTGGTTATTTTGTGTGTTTAATAATCTATTCCAATATTGAGAATTCCCAATAAATTATATTAACAGCCAAGCTAGTATTTTGAGTTAATTCATTTACTTTCACACACACACACACACACACACACACACACACACACACGTTTTAGGACAAAAAAAGAGTAAAAATAGTAATTTAGATTAAAGTTAATATATGTGAGGGTAACTAAATTTTAGAAAGATATCTAGAATTCTGCTTGTAAAACCGAATATTTCAAGAGCCACATATTATTAAAAAGTCTCCTGGGAATTCTGCTTTTCTCATGGCAAGCTAGTTACAAATTCCTAGGATTCCTAAGCACATCAGTTTGCCACCACAGGATTAAATTTAGTTTGACTGCCACTACAGTAGAGGCTTTTTGTTCACTGATTTGCTCTACTTTTTCTAGTCTACACAGATATGCTACTGCTTAATATCAAAGGTGAATCAAATGAATTATGAAGATGAATAAACATAACAATTTAGGTTCTGTACTCTCCTGGTATTTAGTCATGTCTAGACATAGCCCCAGTGTCCCAGAAAAATGAAATCGAGGACAAGGACATTTAAGTTTCATATAGCCTTATTCCCATGGAAACCAGAAAAGCCAACAATAGAGTAAAAAGAAAATAGTATGGCCCTAACTAAAAAATTAGACTTAGTGGAATGTTTGGTGGATTTGCAAGGTCAGTGGGTAGTAGAACAGTGTTTTCATTTATTTATTTATTTATTTATTTTTATTTTGCTGTTTTAAACAGTAGTTTTTCAGTTAGGTCAATTTTGTTTAAAAATAATTTTACAAATTATTTATTTTACTATTTCCTAAACCCAAAGTGATGTGTGTAGGTTAAAGATAATATAATCATTATATAAGTAAACATTTATTAAAACACAGTACTTGAGGGAAATAGACAAGTATGCAAGTATATAGTATATGTATATATGTATGCATATATGTGGTATTGAGTATATTTGTTTTCTAAAAATGTTATGTTTTTGATTTATCTTTATGTTACTAATATTTTAGACTGTTAACTTAGTGTTTAAATATGTTCAATGTTATATAAAATAAAATGATGGATAATAAGTATTAAATGCACACAATTTCTATAGTGTACAGAAAATTTCTATTTCAATTATGATTATGATTGGTTATAGCAATTCTGTCTTCTATTCTCTTATAAAAGGGTTATACCACATTTTTCAGCCTATCAACTGTATTCTTTTAGTTTTCAGGGCTTAACACTTGCAGATGAAATCATCTCTTTAAAATTGCTGACATTTCAAGATACTAGCTTTCAAGTGTAATTTAAGGAAGCTTGATATCTCTTCTTTAATTGTTTCCCTTTGGATCCATATGCCATTTACATTCAAAGTGGGTCAGCTGTGCCATGAGCCAGGTAGATCCATTTGGCGTAGGCATAATATGTTGGAAAAATAATGATCTGTGATCTATGTCTTTTTGATGACACAATACCCTTTTATCTAATTTAATTTTGGGAGGACAGTAGGTGAACTTGTTGAAACATAAACAAACGTGTATGTGATGTGGGTGCACATGTGGGTATATACTGTGTAGCTTCCTTTTGTAGTGATGATATTTAGACTTCCATCTTGGAAGTTCCAAATATTTTAAGATATCTAAGTATAATTGATGCCTGTCTTTCAGGTATGTAGTTGATATTTCTATAAGAAATACATTTGAGACTATGGTTATATCTAAGTAGAAGATATCTTAGAACTGCAATGAAGACAAAACTAAGAACAACTCTTATTTCCTTGGCTTGGTTAAGGGTGTGTAGATTTAGTTCTTAATTAAATTTGCAATTTGAATTTCAGATTTCAATCAATATTACAAAAAATGTTACAGACTTGGGCATAGTTTACTGTTGTTTAATGTAAATTATTTGCTAATTGCTATGTAAAAGATTTCAGGAAGAAAATACAATATGTTCAGCCATAGTTTTATGGATACAGTTTAATCCTAAAACCTAGACCCTGAAAAAAAAGGGGCACTGTTCTTAATGTTTTCTGTGGACCTTTCTTTTTTTTCTTGTTCTTATTTTAATTCTTCTCTTTTATTCTTGTTTGACAGAAAAAATAAGGCTCTTAGGGTAATGACTTGTTTATACATTTTTATCACATTCTCTTGCATAGAAATGTTTTCTTTATAACTCACATTCATTATAATGAATGGTTGATTATGTAACAAGATGCACTTTTAATAATACTATGAAAGTATTGATGCATTTTTATATATCTAACTCAGTGATGTGTTCTTTCTATTGCAGTGAATTTATTGGATTCCCGTACTGTCATGGGGGACCTGGGCTGGATTGCTTTTCCAAAAAATGGGGTAAGCCTTTATGAAATTTTCCCTACAACTTAAGGTATCTGAGTAGACATCACGTTAAATTTCACATATGCTTGAAAACTCACTGGATGTGTTGTTGAAAGAGGGGGGATGTGTGTGTGACAGGGAGAGTAGAGACCTCAAATTAACTCTGACTGGGAAAAACAAGCAAATAGGGAAGGGATTTCAATGACTGAATAATAAATATATTATTATCTATCCTCTCTGAATACTCTCCATAAAGAAATGTGAAGTTGCCTTTGGCATTCAGGAGAGTTTTCAATTGAAGCAACCAACAAACTTAAAATTGGTTTATCTTAAAAGAGTAAAACCAACAACAGAATAGATTTGCTGCTGATCTGCCCTTATCCTGGTTATATTGAAAAGGGAATAAAAGTTAAATGTCATTCTGTGACCAGTGTCGATTTAAAAACTGGACCTATTTATTTTGTATTTCTTTATTACATTAAGGAATGAAAATATTATAAGAAATTTCTTTAAATTTCATTGAGATTTAAAGTTTCTCAGATTGTCAGATCAGTCTTCAAAAATTTTTTTTCAATTTTTGATTTTTTTTTATTGAAAACTTTCAGAAAAAAATGCTTCATTGGAAGATTTTATAAACAATAGTTTTTATTAGTGAATTGTTTTACTGGTGTACATTAAAAATAAAGTCTTTGGGTGAAAATCAGGTAAGCCATTTTTTAACAATATGCATATTAATATACTTGTAATACTAACAATCTTAATAGATTGCATCTTCCTGAACTTTAGGCTTTAAGAATGAATACTTTGTTATTTTATTTCTTTGTTTCTCTCTCTTTAATTCCCCTCCCTCCCCAAATTCTACCCATGACCTATGGTTGTTGCTGTTTTTGTCCCATTAACAACTAATTCTCTGAAGGCAGGGTTTCTGTTCCCACACGCTTTTGCCATGCACCTGGGGCCTGGCGCACCCAGGGCCTGGTGTAGTAGGGGCCTGGATGCACTCGGGATATGGTCCGTGGCTCCAACTAGAGCACGAACCCAGGACTTTCTGTGTGTAAAGCAGATGTGCTAACCACTACACTATGAAGCCACCACCTATTTCTTTTCTTAAATTGATAAAAAGCACTACTCCAAATCTGGGCCTAGAAATTGAGCAAATACATAGGAAAAATACTTGCTTATTCCTTGTAGTCATGCACATGTTCCATACATGTCTTAGAATCAATCATTGCATCTGTGATACTATTTTTATGCTTGTGAGCTCCTAGGCTTATTACAGTTATCTCATATTGACCACTTCTATAGTGTTTCTAAACTTTCCTACCATATAATAGAACTTTGATAATGTTTATTGGAAAGACAACTTATTTTACTGCGTTTTATTTATGAAATAGGGCATAAATTATGAGATATAGTTTTGCATAAAGATTAAATAAGTGGTACTGAGAGTAGAGCTTCGCATGGTGTTGGTGCTCAGTAGACATCCTTTCGTTGATCTTCTACTGTATTTTCATTTTCTCATACTAATAAGAGATGTACCAGTCCATCAAATGTTTTGTTTTTATCTGTAAGTATATTTATATGAATAATTGTGAGCATTTAAAATTTGGAGATTTTATATAAAATCTAAATTTCCAGCTTTCCTGTTTAGTTGAAAGTTTCAGAAAGCTAGAATTAGCAGCATTCCATGACCTCAAGAGCCCAAAGCTGAGTAAAAACTGCTTTTTAAGAGAGAAAGCAATTTATTCTGTTTGACTCAATTTCTACCCGAGACTCTTTGCTTAAGTTTCCAGTCTGCACTTTTGGCATTTTTGTGGAGTCATTTTTTAACTGCACATGCATCAGGATTTCCTTGTTTCAGGAGGGATCTTTTATTTTAAATTTCTCTGTGTGCATGCTAAGATGGCTTCTGACTTTCTTTTTTTTTTTTTTTCTTCTTTTTTTTTTGAGTACTTCACCTGATTTAAGACGCATCATCTGAATGTGGGCTTCAATATACTCTTCTTTAACTGCAGTATATGAGATAATGTGTGTGCGTGTGTGCGAATGCGCATGCACTCCTACCTCATGGTAGTAACTTGAATTATCTTTTTCATTCCAAACATGTTCAGATGCACTGTTATGGCAGATTTTACTTTTGTACTAATTTGCGCCATTCTTTCATTCAACAGATATTTATTGCGCACTTAATATGTGGCAGTCACTTTTCTAGGCACTGGGGTTAACAGCAGTGAAGAAAATCTGGAGCATGAGACAGCATTATTTTGAGAATGAGTAATCAGAATGTTAGAGCCAAGGGGTAGATGAAATGTTTTCTAATATTTTTTTTTTTCTGAACATATACAAAAGTGGTAGAAAGGTGACAGTCAGTATTTGCTTAAGGTCATTCAGT
The DNA here is from genome assembly GCA_030015415.1 of Cynopterus sphinx. NCBI lineage: Eukaryota > Metazoa > Chordata > Mammalia > Chiroptera > Pteropodidae > Cynopterus > Cynopterus sphinx. The sequence goes on along the minus strand of CM057382.1, from coordinate 100,290,240 downwards.
TAGTTTGTGACTCACCTGGAAAGAGCACTATGTCCTATATTGTATTTAGCATATGTGGTGTCATATTACTATTTCTAATTGTCTTGCTAGGGAAAACAATGTTCTTTCATGTACATAATTTCAATTAATACTACAATGGCAATGCAAAAAGAGATACTTAATACTCTTTTTGTAGAAGAAGAAAATGAGGCTCAGTAAGAGTAAGTGACTAGCCCAAGGTTATACAGTTGATAAAAGACTGATTTTATTTCAAATATAGGTTTTTCAGAATACTGATTATTTTAAACAAAAAGTGAACTTTAGAGACATGACTAGGTTCTCGATGGTGCTTCTTCTAGGTTATATAAAAGACTTCTAGGTTATATAAAAAGGAGATTGATGCTGAAGAGAAATTTACCTCAAAAAAGTTTTAAATAAGCCAGAGTGGGTCTCATTCTAGTCTAGCTAGATTATAAAGTATTTAAAAAGATATATACCACATAGGTGCTCAAACATATAAGATGCATTTGTTATATTGTGTGTATATAACATATATAATTATGTAATTAGATAAATAGAGTCATAGGTAGGTAATTTAAAGGATGACTTTACTTTCAACTATATTTGTAATTTTTAGGAACTCTGTGACTATCAGTTTTACTATCAGTTAAGTGGGCGTGGGTGGCTATTATATCATCTATTCTGAGATGTTGCTTTTAGGATAAAATAAGGTAATTAATTCAAATGTACCATGTAATCCCTAAACCACTAAATAATAGAAAAGATGATGGTTGAATAAAAAGCTGCTTCTGTATTGCTGTTTTCAAATATAACCAGAAAGTAATATGTAGGTAGTTAAAAACAACCACCACTCATCTATCTTTTTGGTATTTGGCTATTAAATCAAGTAAGTAAACTTAAAGAGTTTTCATGCTTCAACCCATAAATGTGGGACTCCATGCTCTATGCATAAAATTGAAAGGAGCCTTTGTAACATTTTTTTGTGTGTGTGGTTTGATAGTGCATATAATCTTATCATAGAATATCCCTCTATTTTTTATACCCAATTGTGAGATCTTTGAAAAGAACACTGTTCCATAACCATAAGAACTCCATTTCTGAAATTCTCCACCTTCTCTTAAATGACAGATATATAGTAACAAATTCTACATCTGGACTTTAGAAAAAGATTAGCAAAAACTACAAGAACATAAGTATGTTTTTTTTAGAAGTAGAAGTTATCTTGCATAAAAATTTCATTTTATTTAAAATGATGTAAGTATTTAGAAGAGATGAATAAACCTCATAACAGTGTATTTGTGCCAATTTTCTGATTGAATTGTATGACTGAATAACAGTAGACCCAAAAGACTTTATAATAAGTATTTTCTAATTTAGGCTTTCCTCTCTTTTATTTCCTGCCCATAAACTGTCAATCTCATATCTGTAGCTTTACCACACTATATGTACACACCCTGAAAATGTGTTTTTCTTCCTTCTAATTACATTAGAGTTATTTCAGTCACTTCTGGAACATTTAATATTGATTAATCTATATAGTCTAAGCAAGAATGTAAATAGCTTATTTCCTGAACATTTTTAGAAAGTGTTTTCAAGGCTTATTCATATGAGAATAAAATAATGATTATGGTGTTTGTTTAGAGCAATTTATGCTCTTATGTCTTAGAAATTCCACTGTTGCTCTTTACCTCTTCATATATTGTTTTTACAAATGATCACAAGATATGCCTGCCTCCTTTCCTTTGGTGGAACCTGTCTCTTCCCCAATGAGATCTCTGTACTTCCTGTAGCACGTAATGTGCAGGCCACCCCATTTCCCTGCTCACTACTTCTGAGTTGAATTACAAGCTCAGCTTTATTTTTGCTATCTTTTCTTCTTCCAGTCAAAAACGATAAACATTTTGAGGTCTTTTCTTATGCTGATCTTAGGAGCTATTAGGATCATTCATAATAATTTATTCATTTGGGAGAGATTTCAGAATATTGACTTAAATCATATTTGTACTAAAATGGAGACAGAGTAAGCTGTTATCTGCCTGTGGGGAGAAAGAACAAGCAGTACTCCAAAATAGACGACACTTGAAAAAGTAGTTGATGGTATTTCTTGTTGTATTGTCACTATGTTCTATTTTCTTATTTCTTTTGAGGAAGAAAACCTGTATATTTACTTTTAAAGTTGAAAATAACCCAAGTTCTTATTACTCAAAATAGACTAGGAATACTTTGTTATGTGGGTTTTTTTGAATCACCAAAGACTTAAACTGGATTTTCTGTTCTGAAGCTCTGATTTTGGCAAAAGTGTATGTGGAGGTTTGTATATGATTCTTTCTTCCCAAAATTAAAGGCAAAGAGTAAGGAGAAATTCTCAAAAATTTGAACAGTACTGATCTTGTGTTTTGATTATGATCAGGGTGAGTTTTGCCAGAACATTACTTTGGCTTTTCTTTCTACTGAAGGAGAGGAAAGATAATGACAAGCATTGATACCCACACTGAGCATGGAAAGGCTAATAAAGATTAAAGTAATGCTGAAGTGAGTAAAAAAGAACACATTAGTGGATGTAGAAAAGCTCTTTATTTGGACAGTGATAGCAAATAATTCTAAAGGGAATGGATATTATACTATATAATGCAAATGCCAGTATAATGAAGAACAATTCTCTTTCAAAGTAGCTTTGTATTCATTATTTTTTAGAAAAAACAAAAGCACACCAAACCCATGAGGTAATTAAGATAAATAATTTAAAGTGTTCAAGATAGTCATTAAGCATACACTAAAGTTTAGAAGAAGCACAATTTTGCATTTAGATTTCCTACATGGAAACTTAGCAATTATGATGAGAATTCTCTGAAATGTCTAGATCTGCTTTGGCATATGAGACAAATGTTGTATTTAGTCTTTCGTATATGCAATGATATTGAATGAATTAGCAATTAGTCACAGTGAATTCTTGCAAAGTAACATTGAAACATGCAATTATTTGTGTTAGGTGTCCCTCTCTATATTTAAAATCATAAAATAGTGCAAAGATTTTCTTCTTTAGAAGCTCTTAAAACCCTTTATCCACATTATAGAGAAACATAAATATAAACTGGAAAATGACCTTTATCCATGATATCCTCTTGTTAATCCCTTCTCCTAAACCCAACTGCAATTGACTAGCTAAAGAGTACAACCTTCAGATGGCAGTTTCAGTTCTACTTCTTAAGGAAAGTATGGCTCTAGGACTAACTGTTTCTCCCTGTTAGCAGATCATGCTGGGAAATCCTTCTTCCCTACAGCCCAAGCCCTATCTATTTTTTTTTCCTCAAGATTGCAATGTGTACAGCTATGTTATTCATACTCATCACCTTGTCTAACTTTCTACCCAAAAGCTTAATTCTTGTGATCTGTTCCATTTTTTATGACTTTTTTCATTGGTCTATATAACAAGCAAAGATCATAAATGAGAACAGAGGATATTTTTAAAGCATCATATATAAGTTGCTGTCACCTTTCCTATGATGTGAGACATCTGTGCATACACTTGCCATCAAATAATTATTTCTTAATATAATTCCCACCTGTTTCATATTGGATTCTAATATTTTCTTCTTCCCCATTATGCATATGGGGATTTCTTTGTCTCTGTCTAGATGTTTCTCTGCCAAATAATGTGAAATCAGGTCTAATGTCCTTTACCTTCTGAAAAAAATTCTCTGCTCTCATGGATTTTTGCACCAGTTTCCAGATGTGAGCATAATGATTTTTTAAAAAAATCTTACCTTTCCATTAATTAATGAAGATGTTAAAAAAAAAAACCCCAAGACCCAAAACCAAGTATATTTCTGAGTGGTTTGATTGCTCTTTATCATGGTCCTCCTTCTTTTTTTTTTAATCCTTAACCATTCTTTAGCTGTTTTAAATTCTTGTGACACTGCTCTGATGCAAGTCAACTTGAATTAATTTTTCAAGCAAAATACTTTATGGTTCTGAGTACATAATCTTCCTCTCTCATCAAGAAAAAATATACTGTAATCACCCAGTATTTCCTGTTGATTATTTCCATTAAAGGCAGCAGGGGAAGAGAGACTGCTCAAGACTTCTCTGTGTTTGAAGCTTTTTGAGGCTTTTGCTTTTCATTGCCTTATACTACCTCCTTCCCACCACTCCTCTCCTCTCTCCTCCTCTTCTCTCTCTCACCATTCAGTGCTTTCACTAAGGCAGAAGTGATGATCCAAACTGCTCAGCCTGAAATATTTGTCCTCTAGAACTTAGTTGTTTCTATCTTTGTGAGCTCATATCTTGTCACATTTTACCACCAAATCACCTGATTCCTTTCTTCTTAACTCCCAAAGGATTCATACAGATTTCTATCTCTAATGGTTAGCCTAAATTAGTTAAAATACTTCACCTTCCATTCTCCATATAACCCATCTTAATGCTAATCATTTTTTCAAGGTCCAACAGAAGTTATGTAAAATGAAGTCTTTCATTAATACCCAGAAGGGTGAACATTTCCTAGGCTGAATTTATATAGCACACACTATGTACTAAACAAACTAAAAATTATATATTTATAATGTTACCTATTGTTTGTGTGAATACTAAGAACATTTCTAGTGTAAAGAATTTTGTCTTTACTGCTAGCATGCTGCCCTATGCCTCAAATATAAATTCACATTAACTATATCTGATACTGATAGATACATTAGTAGACATCTAAATCTTTAGAAACTGATAGTTGTTGGGCCCAAAGACTATACATTTTTGGCTAAAAATAGAACTGTAAAACGACACATCAAAGTTCAAATTTTGGATATTCATACTTATTTGGTGTCATGCAAGCTTGAGCCAAGAATGTTTTATTTAATTATACAACCTATTTTACCAAAAGACATTTACATGCCAAGTGCTGAGATTAAATTGATAAACAGGAGTCAGTTCCTGTACTCAACTATCTAAATAGATAAGTTTTGAATTATGTCCCCTGGAGTAGTAAAATATACAACCTATGCATACATATACACAACTATGGGAGCCTCTCTATTGAGCTCAATCCATACTACTAATTTATATATATAATTGCCTCCTTGGAGAATCTGAAATCGGCTAATCTCTATTTTAAATCTTGCTTCACTTCTGACTACCTAATATGTGCAAGTTAGTTAATATCCATCTCTGTTTCCTTATCTATAAATTATGTATATTGTACTACCACTGCACCAGATTCTTATCAGGATTAGAATGAGATAATGGTGAAATATTTTGAACAATGCCTTGCCTACATTAAGGAGTCAATGTGTGATGTTGCTATTATTTTTCATCTTGGTTTCTACTCTTGGTTTTTATTTTAATTTTTATTTTCCCCAAGAGGTACATAGTAACCTTGATAGACTAATAAGGTCATTATGTCTTGACTGTTATCTTATTCTTGTCAGTATGTTTGCACTAAACTGTGGTTAAAATTTAAAGATGGAAAAATATATCCACTTGTTAAATAAAGCATCTGGATTCTTTATTAATAAAGACTTGAAAGGTTTTATCAAAAGTCACCCTGCACTTTATTTGTTAGTATATATATATAAAACATTTAATTGTTTCTTACTGATGAACAGTTCAGTTTTACAAATCAAAGCATAAATGCACACTAATTGTAGCAAGAAACAAAAATTCAGTGAAGGAAGGAAATGATTACTAAAAATAGAATGGTTTATAATTTTGTAGATTGGTAGATGCTGTAATCTGAAGGCGTTCCCACCAAAATTTATATGTTGAAATCCTAATGCCTGATATGTTGATATTTGGAGGTGGGGCATTTGGGAGGTGTTTAGGTCATGAGAGTGGAGCCCTCCCCAATGGGATTAGTGCTGTTATATAAGAGGCTCTGGAGAGCTAGCTAGCATCCTTCCGCTATGTGAGGATATAATGAGAAGTCTGAGGCATGGAAGAGAGTACCCACCTGACTGTGCTGGCACTCTGATCTTGAACTTCTAGCCTCTAGAACTGTTATAAATAAATTTCTATAATTTATAAGCTCCACAGTCTGTGGTATTTTGTTATAGCTGTGCGAAAGACTAAGACAGTGGGCTTACACAAATCTATGAAAACTTAATACTCTAAAAACTATTTGGTATGCATCTCTTTAATCTGGGGCAGGAGTACAATCATGGACATTGAATACAGAATATTTATACTGAATAAATATTCTTTATCTTCCAAACAACTTAAGTATTTTTCAGCTTTTTCTCTTAGATGGGATATGGGGGGATTACTTTATTCAAAATAAAATAGTATGCTGACAGGTATAGTTTCTAAAAGGTGGTTTAACTTTGTGAGTTTTCCAGATAACTAAAGCTGATTTAGTTATTTATTATTCTGTGGTCAAATTTAAATTGTTTTCAAATAACATTAATTCACTTCAGCTAGCTTAAGAGAAAGAAAGGGACTTAATTGTTAACTCGAAGATCCTGAGGTCAATTGAATTTTTGAAATGATGAAACCAAGAGATTAGGCAAGCTCCAATGACCTAGGCAGTCATCACCCTCTCTCTGGTTCCTGCTTCTGACCGGCCATTTCTTCATTCTTTACAAACCAGATTTATCTGCTTTACTTTGCACATTGCTTTTCCACAATTATTATAAATTTGATTGCCTATATATTAAAAAGTAGCTCAAACTGACTGAGAACATTTCAAATTCCACATTGATTTTCATGGGTTCTACTTGGTTCAACTGTCTATCATTGATGCAAACGTCTGTAGCTGGGTTGGGGAGGAGAATAAGATCATGAGTAGCTCAGTGTAGCTGTAACTCTTGATGGCCATCTCTGCTTTCAGGATTACAAGTTAAAAAAAAGTATCTGGGTTTTATCCCAATTAATGTTTCTTAGAAATTCTTATGAGGAAGCATTTCCCCAACTATAAAGGTGATTTTTCATATAAAATTGGTTTAGTTATAAAAACAATTATTAATGTGAAATACTTTATCATGAAAATTTATAGTGAAATGAGTTGTTTTCAGTGTATGTTTTTTATCATGTTTATAAAGCTTGATTTCTATAATACATATGAATTTTATCCAGCTTTCAATAATTTTAAGTGGGATATGAGTGTTTTATCACTTTACTTGATAATCATGTTTAATTGGTCTATATTACTTATTTAAAATACTAGTATTACTTGTCTCACAATTCTTATATTTTAGACTTCATTGTAGTGACTGATTTTACATCTTTTGGCTATCATCATTCTTTTCTGTAGCACAGGTTTCTCTGTGCCTCTATGCTACTTTGTCTGCATATTGCTGTCTAAATCTAGTTATGAGTAGGCATAAAACTAGTAGCATCCTATTAGCTCATTGTTTCCTTAGGGCTCAAGAAAATCACCCTAGTGATTGCTGACCTAGTTCTGAAAGTCCCTCCACATTATCTAAAGTCAAGTCTCTTGCTTAGAAGCAATTTATAGATATAAAAACGCAGGAACAACAGAGGAAGATGATCTTTACTATCGATTATTATTGCTTTCTTATGTGGAATTTTCTTATGTGATTATAACACTTCCAAAATGTTATGAATATTTAATGCCATAGATTATGAATCTGAACTTACTCAGAAAATATATTCAAAATTAGCTTTATTTCATTTTATAACATTTGATCTAGAGCACAGATAATGCAAATGATATGCATATGCTTCATGAATGTTTAATTTAATCCTTCATGTATTCCACTCTACATTATACACATCAGGACAGGATAGCTGCCATGGATGTTGAAGATTTTTTTAAACATTTTTGTCTAGTTGGGCATGCATGGACATTTACTTGATGATAACATGCAAATAAGCCAATGAGTCACAGACTCTGCTTTGATTACAAATTATTGAAATAATGCATAATTATTCAATTAGTGTCACTAATCCTTCCAGTCTGCACAAATAAAGGCATAACAGCAAGTATAATCCTGAGAGATAAAGTCATTTTATTAAAGAAGCTTCCCTGGTTTAGCATTTGCTTATTTGATGCCAGACTGAATAATAGGATTTTTAAAGTAATTTAACAGTAGTGATAGTATATTGCATTTATATCACTTTCTAATTTGGGAATACTTTTACATTCTTAAAATATGTAGATTAAGGTTTAATGATAAAAAATAACATAATTTCAATACTAATATCAGGAAAATTAATGTGATTTCAGAGCAGCATTAAGATGTCATTAATCTGAAGGAAAAAGGCAGCTATCATGTCATCAGATAGCAATAGTGCTTTCTGGCTAGCCAGTCATTGGTGTTTTTTGTGGAGCATTATTTATTAGTGCACTGAAGTTCATTCCTGACATCTTTATATATTGTGTTTTCCTTTGAAAGTAGAAATGAGAATGAGGATACAAAATCATACACACAATCAATAAAACATTGAAATGGAAATTCTCTAATGTACCATTTCCACATCTTCAAATGGAAAATTTAAGATATAGCTGTGAAAAAACAAGAAATTAACCATAAGATTTTATTAAGTTGGGGCACTTTATAGTATTAGAAATATGCTCAATATTTTCTAATACCGTTTAAGAACTTTTTAGAGTGAATTTAGATAGTATAAAGCTATGAAAACCACTACCACAAAAAAGCAGCAGTAAAAATAACAAATAATAATAACATGTGTTCATACTGAGTTATATTTGTGAGTTTTTTCGAATGTTAACTATTTCAGTTAACTTATATATTAAAAAAGATTAGTAATTATTAAGATTCTATTAATACTCATAATTTATGCTTTTATAGTTTTGATTTTAATTTGAAATCTGACCGAATGTGCAGTTATAACATCTACAAAGGTGTTAACACTAGAATGAGTGTATAGTTCAATTTGTGTGACTCTAATGAAATCACTTCCATGGTTCTTGGTGAGGTGGTCCAGACCTAGAACCGAGGCATGAATTGGTAAAGTTTGAGAATTTAGGCACTGTTATGGAGCAAATGCTTGTGCACCCTGCCAATTCATATGTTGAAATCCTAACCACCAAAACCACAGCATTAGGGGGTGGGGTCTTTGAGAGGTAATTAGGTCAAGAGTGAGGAGTCCTCAGAATAGGGTTATAAGAAGAGGTGGGAGAGAGTTTGCTTTTTCTCTCTCATCCTCTCTCTCTCTCCTTCTCCCTCTTTCCTCTCTCCCTGTCTCTCTCCCTTTTTCTCCATTGCCAGTGATAAATTTAAGTATCAAGCCATGTTTTACATATGCCTCTTCAAAATGTAAAATTGTTACTCAAAATTTTACTTACCTATGTGATATTTAGTTAACATTTACTGAAATACATTCTTTAAATTCATATTAAAATAATTGCTAACAAACATATACTAGGTTCTGGATGTTGCCTGTATCAATTGGTGATAACAAAATCAGCTTTACTTATTTTGAACTGTAAATTGAATCAGTTATTAACAAATTGTGGACAATTTCTTGTCATGTAGTTACAACCACAGTGACAAGGAGATTTTAAAATTTAGCTCATTTTTGCAATGGCCTCCTTTTGTGAATTAGGTCAAGCAGGTCAATTATTAAATCTTTCCAGAGGTAAGAATATTGACTTAACTCATAGGAGAACTGGGAGAGAAATATTAAACACTGTTTAAGTTGATATCTTAATATTCCTGAATGTGATGACTAGAATAATTTGATGACTGAAGAACATAACAGTTTATCTCTTTTGTTATTGTATGATTGATTGCCTCTGCACATGAAAAGAAGTGAATGTGTAACATGTGAAATATTTCATGCATACGTTTTTTGTATGCTCATGTAAAGCACAATTAATTATTTTTTATATTTTATATGATAAATTGGCAAATCAGAAAAAGAAACCCATGAGGCACAATGATTCTCTTTACATTGCTTTCTCTTCTGTTATCTTACTATATTATTACATTTAGTAGATTTTCTTCTACAACACAGCTCTATATATTTCTTTTATATTAAATAGTTTATGTATGAGAATATACTATAAACCTTAATTCAGTAGCATCCCCCTTTACCTGCTGGGGTTACTTTTTATGGCTTCAATGCATGCCTGAAACCTCAGATAGTACCAAACCCTATACATACTGCTAATTTTCCTATACATATATACCTGTGGTAAAGTTTAATTTTTAAAACACAACTAACAGATGGACAATATATACAGCATAAACATGCTGGACAAAGGAATGATTCACCTCTAGGATGGGATAAAAAAAAAAAAAAAAACAGTGCCAGATTTCATCACACTACTCAGAACAGTGTTCAATTTAAAACTTAAGATAGTATTTCTGGCTTTTTCCATTTAATATTTTAGGCAATGGTTGACTGCTGGTAACTAAAACTGCAGAAAGGAAAGCTTCAGATAAAGGGGACTGCTGGATGTTCTATCATAAGGAAAAGCCCTGTTTTCTAAGTTAAATAATAAATCATAAATACCATTAGTACTATAATTATAGAACAATCATGAGCAATAAACACTGAAATCTGTAGGTTATTTTATCTATGAAAATGACCAATTTTTCTGTAGCAGTTGTTTTTAAATGCTCATTTTGTCTATTTAATTTGTTAAGTCCCTTTCCCAATGAAATTATTTTCAATAGTTTGTGCCCTCAAAGACATGTACTTCTGAATTTATTAATATAACAATGGGGGTTATTTTCTTATGATTGTAAAAGGAGTTTTTAATAGCAGCAAATGAAAGTTCTTGTCCTTATCTAGAGTGAGCAAGTTACACATCCATCAGTGTATGGTAACCATACTCTTCAGTGACTTTGTGAATCACTGACATGAAAGGCATTGAAGGATGACAAGCAAACCTAAAAGCATTCAATTTTTTGGTTTTGAAATGTTAATAAATTTTTCTGTTGTTCTGATTCTTTATCTTTTCCTGTAGAACAGTTCTTTTTACTTTACTCTTATCTCTGTCATAAATCTTTATAGGTTTTGTGGCCAAGTTATTTTTTTCTAGTTTCTGGTCTATATCATGATTGGTGATAATGAAACGTGAGGTTAGGTATTAGACCATGGATTTTAGCATGATTTTTTATTTATTATTCATTAATTACTGAGGCTGTGAATATAGGCATTTTTAGCATTTTTTGAAAGATTTCTTTGGATTGAGTAATTTTATCAAATAAAACCTTAAACGTTCATTTTTAATTATAATAATTGCTTCAGTGCTATCAAGCATGTGGTTGTTAAAGCACACAGTTCATTTCTAAGAACCAGATATTCTATATTACAAACTTTAATGTAATTTTATTAAGATTTTTTTTGTTATATTGTTTTATGGCACTTATTATAATTAATTTGATCTATTAACATTATATGATGAGGCAGGAATATTTCTATTCAGGCAGTCATATGAAGCCATTGACCAAAGTTTTTGTGCCTCAGTCTCCATGGAGTGATTATACTGAATGACTAAAATTTTAAAATCCTGGAGCTTCTTACCTCATATATAGCCATCTTGGAAAGCTTTAAGAGAGACTTAATATTTTCTTTCTAGCACTTAACACCACAAACCCAGCATTATGTTATATTGCACTCTATTCTGTTCTGTTCTATTCTATTCTATTCTATTCTATTCTATTCTATTCTATTCTATTCTATTCTATTCTATTAATTCTTTCTATTCTACTCTATTCTATTCATCTCACTATTATCTGCTTTCTAAGATAGCATGCCAGGTATAGGTATAATAAGAGAAACATTTATTTGTCTTTTTTGTTCACTGCTGTGTCTCCAGGGCATAGTAGGTGGTCAAGATAATTATTGAGTGAATGAAAGAATGAATGAATGAATGTGTTATGAGTAGTTATGCTGTTCATCAACCATTCATTTAAAAATTAAACTCATTCCTTAAATCAAAACTTGCAAACTACCCTCTATCATCAATATCACTTCATAAAAAGGGTAATTCTTTTTTTTTTAATCATTTATTATTATTTATGCTTATAGCACCTGGTCTTCCTAGGTGGTCTCCCATCCAGGTACTAACCAGGCCTGACCCTGCTTAGCTTCCATCCAAGTACTAACGAGGCCTGACCCTGCTTAGCTTCTAAGATCAGACATCAGGCTTGTTCAAAGTGGCATGGCCATATACCATGTACTGTGGTTCCGCTGCAGTGTGAACCCAGGACCTTCTGCATGTAAAGCAGATGTGCTGACTGCTACACTATAGAACCACTTCCAAAAAAGAGAGAATTCTTATACCAAAATAATAAGCATAAAATCCCTAAATAAAGAATAATACATTATATTGAACAGATTTGATTTTATGAATTATCTACTACATTTTAAAAATCTTTTAAAAAATTAGTGAAGACTTTATCACGGTCCATTAGCTAACTTTGGGAATAATGTAAAATTGGTATCTTTTGGGGCACTTGACTCCCTGTCCAGGGTTTTTTCAAATTATGTTTCCTCTGCATTGAACACACTTTGGGTAATTCATCCAGATTCATGTGTGAACAAATGAACTAAATTAAAGTTACTGTTTTTCTAAAAAACTTTTATGCTACTCTGATATTTATCATTATTTCTAATTCAGTGTATCTACTCGGACCCTAGTTGGTATATTTAATCAAGAACTATAATAAGTTTACAGTTTATATTTGGAAAGTATACCAAATGAAATACTGTTTAGACTTGATTTTAAACAAAAAAAAAAAATTGCTTTTCTGTAGAATAAAGCAAACTGAACAGAATATAGTAACATAAGACTTAATATAAGGATTCCTAGAGCAAGTTGGGCCTGACTGAATAATTTTAAACTTAACATACTCATCTAAGGTTTAATCATACTTCTTAAGCTTGAGAAAAATAGCATAAAGATGAAATTTTAATTTGAGAATTTAGTAGACTGTAGTCTATCTTTAACACTCAGAGTGCTAATGGTAATGTTCATGTCCAGTGTTCCTCTTCTTTGGTTTTCCAAATTTCTAACACACTCAGAAACACAAGATACAGACACACACGCACACACAGCCTAGTATTAAACATGGAAGAGCACGTAAAGATACCCAGAATTAAATATGTCGACATACTGAAAGCTCTAGTATAAACATTACATGCTAGAACCCTGTGGGAGAGTTTTGGGGAATAACTCAATATTTGAACTCACATTCTTGTCCCTGGGCACCTGACTGTATTTCTAGTTCTGGATCGTAATTTTTTTTTCCTGGATTATTATTTCTGAGCCCTCACTTTGTTTTCGATGCCTTCATTCATTTGTTTAATGAAATAACATTTATTATAAACCTGTTCTATACTAAGTACTGTTTACATTGGAAATGGAAAAAATGAAAGACAAACTTTGTGCTGCTCCTCGTCTAATGGAGAAAGCAGGCTATAAATATAAATTGATAAATATTATCTCCCACTTACTATGAAGCCAGTGACTGTAATTGGCACTGGAGAATCAAATATAGATACTTTATCTCCACTTTCAAAAGACTTAAAATGTAGAATCATTATACCAATAAATATGTTAGCTCCATCTTGCCACAGTAATATTTGCCATTTCTAGGTCTAGGTGTCTTCCAAGTTGGTGCACATTGTCCTAGCCTGCATATGTAAAGAAGAAAGCAATTTGTGCAAACAAGTGATGTTTCCTAACATATTTATTTCATCTTTTCTTGTTTAACCTTGTTAAACATGATTACAGTGTTCATTATTCAAACTAGGCTATATTCTGTTTAAGGGGAGAGTCATTTTTCCAAGATCAGTGTCTATAGTTAGCAGTCACTCCATTGCTTTTTCTAATGAGTTTAATAGATCATGAAAGAAATGGTGACGTATTTCATAGATTAGCTACATATGAATGTTTGGTTGTACATATGGAAGTATTGAAGCATGTTCCTCCCTGAATATTTCTTACTTTTGCTTTTCCTCTTTTCTGTCTCTAAGAGGGAAAGACCATACTACCTTGTATTTTCCACTTTTCTTCCTTGTATGGGGAAGATATTTATAAATTTAAGCAAATCTATTATCTGATTCCTCATTACCTAGATTTTTTTTCTGAGTAAATGTCTTTAAATTTTTCTTTGTTTCAGAAAATCTTAATTTTATTTCTGTTTTAGCATATTGTTAGTCAAAAAATTTCAACCAATGCCATGCTCTACTTTCATTTGACAGCATTGTGTGTGTGTGTGTGTGTGTGTGTGTGTGTGTGTGTGTGTGTATGAAACTTTTGAGAGCTGAAGTATTATTTTTACTTTGATTCTTACAAAAGAAAAATATTATATCCACCCATGGATAGATTTTGAATGACAGTCCATTCTGTGTAACTGTCATAAACAAAGTGTAAAGAATAAAGAGAAGAAATACATAAATTTTTTAAAAAGTAAAATGTAACATATCTCAGTAAGGAGCTTAAAAGAAGGCAGCCATTTGTTTACAGAATAGGATGCAAGTTTATGAAGATATATTGCATTGGTTTGATTTTTGATATATTTAAAAGAACAGTGTGCGTATAGATTTTTAACTTGAGGGAAAAGAAACAAATTGTTTTTAATTCACTCTGTTTCTTTCTACATATATACAGACCTGAAACTTGATCTTAATTGGGCCTCCTACTAAGACATGGTATATAGTTAAGGCAATTGCATTGAATTTTCTAGAATGTTGGCCAGAAGCCATCTCAAATAGTAAAATTTAGAACTTAAATATGTTCAAAAGTTCCGAAGTTAAAAAAAAATTATAGCTAACGATGATGAGTTGTTCTTACAAACACTCAGTTAAGACTCCTAAGAAATGTACTTGGAATGGAGGAAAAACTGTTTTGGTCAGATGACAGAAGAATAGACTGCATCCTCAAAGTAAGGTTTGCTATCTAATGTTTCCTGAGTGCAAATGGTTTTAGTGATTTTCTTCTTGGAAGATTTGAAAGGAAGAATTGATTCAACTAATATGTACTAAGAACACAAATATTGTACTTAAAGATCAAAAATACTAATATATAGTGTCATTTTTCTCAAGGAACATTTTGTTTATTTTTAGAAACAGGTACACTATAAGTATCTATGATTCGATATACTGTAGGCATCCACATTTATCAGACATTTTTATAGAAAGCTGATTAGACATTAGACTCACCAAAGAAAGGCCGTATAAATGGTGAGAGATAAAAAACCAGGACTCTGAAGTGATATCGCCAGAATCATAACTTTCCTAGTTTTCCATCTAAATAATAATGGCTTTCTTATTGGACTGTGGTGAGGATAACATATGTTAAAACAAGTAAAATACTTAGGAACGCTCTAGGCATATTTTAAGTTCTCAGTAAATTTTAAATTATTGTTATTACTCTATATTATTAAAATACATATATCTGGGTCCCAGGATTCTGTAGGTTGTATGTAGTTCATGAGAATCTGCCCACTAGTGGTGGATATGTTACAGCTGATAATTAAACCCATGTTTGGAAATCTCTGCTGTAGGTCAACCAAATTGTGCCGAGGAATAAAAGAAAGGAACTTTGCACTAGTATTATTAATTAAAACAGGAAAAATAATAAAGAGATACTAATATGGATAAATATTTTAGAAGGAAATGAAAATAGAAAAAAAATGAAATAGGTTTTACATATACAAATATTATTCTAAGGTTTTCTGTGTATATATGTGCATATATATGTATATTTTTAAATATAAGCATGACCCCTTTAAATTGAGTGGAAATTCTGTACACCTAGATACTTACTTAGGAAAACCTTGAATATATATATTAGACTCAGTACATTTCTTACTGAATGTTTAATTCTGTCAACTTTAAGGTATTTTAGTTGAGAAAAAATTAGTTAAGGTGGTTTAAATAGAAAAAATGGCCTCAGTCATTATTTATTTTTCGTTTAGAGATACACTTTCAAGATCGGGTGGCATAAATAAAATTCAATTATTTAATATCAATATATAGTTTGTATAGTTATATATTTTTATGGTTACTGATCCTACCTTGAATAAAATTTTATATTCTATTACTAAATACCAAGGCCCCTCTTTTAATGTCTCTCATCTAACAAAGATAGTCCAGATTTTTTTTAAAATGCTTAAACTTATGTGTAGATGTATGTTTATTTAATATTGGTTTGTGAAAATCTGAGGAAACTTAACTCCTCAAATATAACTTTCAATCATTGTTAAAGACATCATTTTTTAGTTACATAGAAAAAATAAATTGTTTATCACAAATTAGTGTAAATGCCTCTGAAGTATAAGGTGCCATCAATGGTGTACATTTGCAAAGAGCTGTAAGGTTGTTGATATGATCTATTTATTCTTTTGCAGGCCCCTTTATGGCAAACTTCTATGATTAGGACAAATATTATTTAGTCATTTATTAATTATGAGTGGATTGTCTCAATATGAGAACTTATCACAATAATAAATGCAGTCACCTTCTGTGAATATAAGTGCTACTTTGACACTGAATATGAGAAAACATAAACTAGCACATTTGGGGCACATTAGTTACTCTCTATAAATCACTGCAGAAATAAACTGTGTCAGCAGTAAGGTTATATGAAACCATAAAGTAACTTCATAGGGTAAGATGGTCAAAAAAGTATTTATGTCTTGATGATGCCACAAAATGGTCAGGTCTAAAATATGGCTCCAAATTCTTGTGAAAATTAACAAATTAAAAGTGCTCTGAGATCTTCAATTGAAGCAATAAATCTAATTATGGATATTGTGATCTAAAAAACTTTTTTCTTTGCTTTTAAAAACTTTCCAGGAAGTATTCACATTGTTAAATTTTATAATAATTAAACTACCCATATTTTTCTTTTGATAGGATGTATTTTTTAAAAATGGTTGTAATTAAATATGGTAAAGGAATTATTGAGACTATTATTTACCTGATATATATCAAGGAAACTTTTATATTTAGCCTTGTAACTTACCTTATTTGGGCCAAATGAACTTGATGGTGTGAACTGGAGTTGTGAGAGCTAATTTTCTTCCTCTGGAAGGTAAGTATAGAGACTATATATCAGTGTTTGAACTTTACATTTAGCCCAATTAATTAGATTTCGCCAAGAGAGAAATTTCAGATTCTATTATATAATTTAACATTCTATTCTATGTGAAAAGAAAATAAACTGGTTACAGCAAGCTTCAATATCACATGAAATAAATTGTACTTTTATTTACATAAATCACTGAAGTTTCTAAATGTTATGTTCTGACCATTTAATAACATTTTATAATTTTTGAAACTTCCATGAGCTTGCCAACTGTCACTTAGCAGTGATAATTATGAACAGAGATACGCAGATAAATAAAATTCACAGTGATTCAGGTAGCCCTTTTTTCACTGGATTCAATTCTTTTCATTATAAAGCCTTTCCTGGAGCTGCCAACTCTTAACAACACTTGGCAGAATTGAGTTAAACCTTCTCTTTCTTTACTTGCCATTCTTCTGGTGGGAGTTATTATTGAGAAAGAAAAAAATAGTGGCCAGAGCAAAAGGTTGGCAACATTTCAGGGTTGACATGCCAAGTGTTCTTTAACTAAATTGCTTCTAGAAAAAAGAGGGAGAAATAACTCACTAAAAAGTTCTTGTTCTTTTGCTGTTACGTCTCAGTGCACTACTGAGTAAAGCAATAAGATTAAAACAGAGGGTTCTTGATTTTCATTCATTCAATCATTCATTCATACATTCTTTCATTGTTTAGTTCTTATGTACTTATATTCAATTAATGTGTATTGAATTTGTGCAGTTCTCCAGGCATAGTTCTAAACATTGGGGATGCACAACCAATTGACAGCAGGTTTCTTTGTCATGTAATGAACCTTTCACAGCACACAGATATGTAAACTAACAATGGATATAAATTAGGTACTATGAAAAATGAGTCACAGGGAAGTAGTCAAAATTTAAGCCACAATGATATATCTCATTAAGTAGCTACACCTATTCAATTATCAGTCAACACTATAATTTAGAATTTGCCAAAATATGTTCTATGAAATATTCAATGGAATGGTAATATGTATTATGAATTTAAAAGTTATCTCTCAATACGAGTGTGGAAAACAGTATAATGTGTAAAACTAAATAGGATAATTTACTGCAATGCTTTTCTATATGCATGTGTATACAATACAGATTTACTTTACACATGTGCATAGACTTCTCAAAGCTTTCAATTCTAGTATCTTAAATAGAGATACACTAGTCAGGGCTCCATAGATGTCTCCCTAAAAAACACTTGTTTTTTAATAAAATATTTAGTGAGATTCTATTTGCATAAAAAATACTTGGAGTAACATTAATTTAATAACTACTTAAGCTTTGATTTAAAGTTAAGGAGAAGCAAAAATAAAGTACAGACTAGAGTCTTTGGGAATAAAAAATATGGCTATGCCTTGGGAAGAATACCAGAGAGTGACTTCCTATTCCCCATTTAATAGGTTGATGAGGAAAGATTCTTTTCTCCATAAACTCTTTGTCATACTTCGGGAGACATTATGGTATAATGAATTAAAGATAAGTCTTGAAGTTATAATCTGAATTCATTTTTTTTTGCTGATGTTTTTCATTAACTGTAACAGTTTCTCTTGATCTTCCATTTCTTCTTTTCTGTGTGTGTGTGTGTGTGTGTGTGTGTGTGTGTGTGTGTGTGTGTTTGTAAGGTTCTATACAAATTCATTACCTGTGTAGATTTATGTATTCACCATCTCTGTAATACCAAGCAGAAACAACACTAGAATATCTTATGTTGCCCTTTTATGATCACATTCAAATCTCTCCTTCTATCTTATCCCCGCCCCTTTACCTCTAAGCTCTAGCTAAGCAATCACTAAGCTCTTCTCTACTCCTAAAATTATGTTATTTCAAAAATATTATATAAATGGACTTATACAGCATTTAACATTTTGAGATTTATTTTTTTTACTGAACATAAGTATTTGGAGATTTGTTCAAATTGTTGCTTGTATCAATATTTTATTTCTTTATACTACTGAGTAGTTCATCATTGTATATTTGTACTATAGTTTGTTTAATAATTCACCTTGTTGAAGGTTATATGGGCTGATGCTAGTTTCAGGGATATTTAAAATAAAACTGCTATGAACATGCACATACAGGTATTTGTGTAAACAGAAGTAATTGCTGCATTGTAAGGTCATTGTATTTTAATTTTTAAGAAATGCTGTTTTGTAGAATACTGTGTCATTTTATCTTCCCACCAGAGATGTATGAGCAATTCAGTTTCTCCAAATCCTCATTAGCATTTGGTGTTGTCATTAAAATAAGCTAAATTTTATAGGTGTGTAGTGATGTCTCATTGTGATCTTAATTTGAATTTTACTTATAGCTAAAGACATGCAATATCCTTTCATACCATCTGTTTACATACCATCTGTATATCCTCTGTAGTAATATGGCTGTTCGTGTCTTTTGTCCATTTTCTAATTGGATTAATATTTTTTTTTTACTGGAGAGTTTTAAAGGTTAATTTTGCTAGATATAGAATTCTTGGTTGACTTTATTTTTTTATCAGCATTCTAGACATTTTATTCCACACTCTTCTGGCTTGTATTGCTTTTGCTGATGAGGCAGCAAATTAACATAACCATGTTTTTCTTTACTTGATGAGTTGTTTTCCTCTTGTTGCTATCATTTTTTAAAAAAATATTTTGGCTTTCAGCAGTGTTGCTGTAATGTGTTTAAGCATGGATCTTTATGTAAACACTAACTGGGTTCAGTGGGTATTTTGGATTTGTACATCAATATGCTTCATCAAATTTGGAAAATTTTGATAATTAGTCAAATATTGTGTCTGTCATTTTTTTCTCTATCCTCTTTTGGTATTGTCATTACATATATATTGATATGCTTTATTGTACAGGTCTCTGAGACCTTGTCCAATTTTTATGCAGTCATTCTCTAAGTTCTTCATTTTGATCCTTTCATTGATCTATTTTCATGAAAATAGCACATTTTTCCTGTTTGTTAATACTTTTTCACAATATGATTTTATGGAAATAGTAAAACATAATTTATAGTTTTGTTTTATTAAAGTATAGCAAATGTTTTATTGTTTTTAATTTTGTTTTTTCCTCATCATTTATATTTTAGATCTCTAAATAAATGATTTAATGATAATTCTTGTATAGCAATTTATAGTATGAATATAACACATTTCTTTAGTCCTATTAATGATCATGTAGATGGTTTTTAATATTTGGCCTTTACAATTGGAGGTACATCTTGGCATAGGTATCCCTAGTCACATATGAAAATTTTAGTTTAAATTTTTTTTTAATTTACCGTGTATTGTCAAATAGTTCCAAATAGTTAACTATCAATATATACTCCCACCAGCCACATCAAAGAGTCCTTGTTTCCTATAGCCTTTCAAAAATTCAATTCCATATCTTCCTATGTTTCTCCTAATGAACATGCATTTAGATGTAAAGAATTATCTTATTTTCAGTATAACCAGCCAAAAGTACAATAGAAAAAGTATTATCAAAGAGGTTGAGATGTCAAGAGCCTATTTTGCCATTCTTTTTCTAAGGACTGTTAATTATCCAACAACAACAAAAAAAGATATATAACAAACAGAGCAATAAATAAAAGCCAGGGACAATTACCTCTTGCAATTATGGCTATCATATTTATCATATCAAGAGTGCTGTTTGCTCACCTACAAATAGATATGCGAATACCAAATAATACCTAAGATTCATTAGGCTAAAAAATTCTGTATTTCTGTGCTATAATTAGACTTATCTGTTATATATATTTGTTCTACTTATGTTTCTTATTATAATATGTGAAAGGGATTATGTTGATAAGCAGAGAAATAGGCAGTTAATAACTTGTTTTAATTTTAAGGTTAACATCATAATTCAAAACTAATTTTACTATTTCCACTTGTAGTTAACTAACCTAATCAAAAAGTTTCAATGTGATTAAGAGACAGCATAGGAAGCTAAGGAAAAACTATAGGTACAAGACTGAAGTAGGAAGAACAAAGGTAAGATTTCTCTTTCCTACTTTTGTAATTTCATTAATGCTATAAAGATTTTCTACTTTATAGAATTCTTAGCATTCTTAGAAAAATTTGTTTTCACAGCAATTCTCAGATAAAGTTAATTAATAAAATGCAATAAAATACTTAGATTGAGTTGATAAACAAATTTTTTACAAATATTAGTCAGTGTCTTCAAATAGTGTTCTACTGTAAAATTTTACATTCTAATGTAGATCAATATTAAATTAAATTTGCATTAATTAAATAATCAAAAATATAAAATTAAAAATGAAAATGTTAAATTATCTTTTTAGAACTATCGCTAAGCATTTTAAACTTTCATATTAGCGTTTGGTAGGAAATGTGTACTTTTATTCACTGAACTATTTTTTGTTGAGATTAGTTTTTTGAACAGACAGGGCTGAAAATGGAAGAAGGAGAATTTACTTCCATCTCAAAGAAAGAAGCACTGGGATTTTGAAAAAATAAAGTTGTTCTCTATAGAAATTTAAGCTCCAAACTGGAAAACATAGTAACTGTAGATGGCCTCCATTTCTATAAAATTTTTCATTAATATAGCTTGGCAAGTGAATGCTGTTCACTTTCGTCTATATTATGGCAATACAGTCACTTAAACTTGAATAAGTTCAAAGCCCTAATGTGGCTATTTCACAACAAAAAATGACATAGAAATTTATGTTAAATAACCACTGATTATAAGAAACATTAATATGAAGTATGGAATTGTATTGATTTATGTGTGCTATTGTTAAAGCCTACACAAGAGTATATTATTTATTGAAAAATGAGGGCAGAATAAAGACCAGAAAAGACAGACAATATTATATTTTCTGGTATGTATTATAGACTGGATTAATAATTCAGACTTGCAAATGGGTTACTGAAAAAAAAAAATTTGTCCGTATATCAAAGGTATCGTATCTATTGTGCCTGAAACATTAAGCACACCAGAGGTTAATCTACTTTTTCATTAAATTGAATCCTAATTGAAACAAAAACTTTCAAATAGCTTTGAAAAGAAGTTTCCCCACAGAATTTATAGCTGTCTATAATAAGACAGTATTTATATTAAAGAGACTAGTAATGTCACTCTAAAACTTTAAGTGTTATTGAGAATATGCACATTTAAATAACGCTGGGAGAAACATCTCTAACATCTCACAATGACTGTCATGAAAGAATTTTTCAAAGAGTGTATGTGTGTGTGTGTGCGTGTTCACTGTGAAATCCTGAAACGGGGGAAACATGACTTTTTAGATCTGAAACTCTGCATGGTAATGTATACACCTGGTTAAATAAATATATAATTGAAAACAAATTTTCTCTTTAGAAAGACATAAACTTACAGACTTTGTAAATTTTTATAACAGTACACAAAAGACTTTATTTTACCAGTTTTGCACATTCTCAAAAGTTGGACAGATGATCTCTTGATATTATGCGATGGAAGTATACAGTGGTAAGCTATTCTAGCTTAGGCATGAAGTATGACAACAGAACATGTAGTGTGAAAATAATGGTTTATACATCTATTTGCTTTTAGATGCATATTAAAAAATATAATTCATGCCATAAAATCACTGACAAACTAGCTTAACATGTACTGTGTCTAATGGAACTGCTTTTTGATAAAACATTAATGAGATTATTTAAGATTTTTATTTAATTAATTAATTTGTTAATTTTACGCGTGTATACTTAGCTCATTCTACCTTTTAAAATTATGATTGACAACTTAATAATTTTAAATTCATTTTCCTAAGTAAATTTTTCAAAGAAAAAAGATTTAAAAACTTGAAGTATTCATGCCATATCATTTTATGTAATGTTAATCTATTTAATATACATTTTCTTAAAAGTGGAATAACAGTAAATACATAAGCAGTTATGATACGTACTTTTTAGTTTTAGCTTATGTTCATCATAATATTTTACTAAGACATGACTTTTTTTGCTAGAATCATAAACTTTTCTAATTGTGTATATTTTATACGCTATGGAGCTTATGATTTTTCCTGTTCCAATTTATTTTTTCTACATTGCATAATTTATTAAAAGAATAAATGAAGAATGAATCCGTTATTTTTCCTACCTTTTAAAAATATTCTTGTAATTACTAACTGCATCATTAAAGAGAGAAAAAAATAATTATGAATTGTTTTCCAGGAGAAGAAAAATCTCTTCCTTGTCAATCATATTTAATGTTGTATACAGATGTTCAATGATCCATAGATTTAATTCCTGTGAAAATATTCATATAAACTCAAAAGTTTTGATTTGTTTTCTCAAGTGATTTTATTTGTTTTGTGAATTTAATTTGAGCATTTGTACTATTCCATGGTTTATAAAGTAATTGACTTCAGCTTTATTTCATACACAGAAAATTAATTGAGTCACTTTTAGCAATATTGTTACATCATAATTATGAATTTTAAAGATCTTTTATACAACTCAAACTTTTATTTGAGACAGTCTTTTTTTTTTCACTAACATATTATTGAGGAAATGTAACATGATTGTTGATTTGAATGATTTTTGCTGTTAGTTGATAGATTTTGTCATATTTATTTTACTGAACCATAGATGGTAGATATCAAATTTATGAAATAGAACTATATTCTATATATTTTATTCTTTCAAAACCATGTTATCCTTGTGGTTGTGCATAAAAACCGAGATGCTCGATGGGCTGTGGATAGTCTTGATCCAAAAATCAGGAAATGTATTAAAGAAAGGTGAGTTCTGGTAATTCCAAAAAACTGAGGTCCACCATTTTATTTATTGAAATTATAAATATCTAGTTTATCAGATATTAAAAGTTTTTCTTTTGTTTGTTTAAATGACTCCATTTACCACTATATTTTATGCATTATAATTTTCACCATTCTAAAGGAGAAAACATTGTTAATATCAAAGAGTTATGACCATAGACATTAATTTGACACTAATTAGTGTGTCAATAGCTTGGGTCTCAGTTTACTCATATTCTAAAGGATGTGTTCCGTATGATTATGTCATTTATTTAGTGTGTAATGAGAAAATTAATTATTTTTAATGTAGATTGACTAGCTGTAGCTCTTAACTGTTCTTCTCGTACTATATTACCTTTGAGGTTTCATATCCTCCATGATCAACTTTGAATAAAAATATGTTTTTTGAAGCATTACAACCCAAGATGAAGTTTACTCTTCTATTTGACCTCATTATTTAAGCATTTGGGCAGCCACTGGAGAGGCAGACTGACTAGGAACTTATATATCTACTAAACATGCACTGGTCTTACTGATAAAGTATTTCTTTTTTAATGAGGAATGGCTTCTAATGGACAATAACTCACCAAAGATAATATAACACAGACCAAAAAAAAAAAAAAAAAAAAACCAGCCTGTCCTTATAATAACAGGATTCCTCACTTTTCTCAGCTATTAACCATATTCCTTAGTCACTTAATCCTTGAGGAATTTCTGGCTCAGTTTTCTCAGAAGAAATATTAGATAATGGCAAATTTCTGCATGCACAGATAGAAAATGAGCTCAATTATACATTCAACAGGGAGAAAAAACATAATGATTTCTTGTAAGCATAGTGAGTCTTATAAAATGTTATAGGAAAGAGAATTAGCAATCATCAGGCACCTGGGGAAAAGAAGAAAATAAACAATTCATTTAGGGCTTTACTTGAGTATATTTTACCTAATTTTAATCAGTAATATGAAATAGAAAAAAATATGAAATAACAAAACTGAAAATCTAATATCAAAAATGTAAATTACTGTAATAAATTAAACATTAATAAGAAGAAAAACAAAAACTCTTTGGTATTTTTGAAGGTTCTAATTTTTTTTGATATTGTATTTCATCTGGTTTTGACAATAGCAGGGAACTGCCAAAAATTCTAGACTTTAAGTAAACATATTATAAGGTGGCAGTCAGACTGTTTTGTTCACTTTTTAAAATAAGGAAAGTGACCAACTGCCAAATATGAGCACATAGTCATACTGTTTTCTAGATGCTTTCTAAGATCATGCAGAGGTACTGTTCTTTTAAAAACATCAGTTAATTAGTAATTTAAAATCAGGATATCTTCAGTGAATTTAGCAAACATACTACACACACAGATACACACTAAATACCAAAATAAATGCTATCTAAAAATACTTTGAAGAAAATGGGAATCCCAGAATTTATTTCTTTTTGGAGCATTTCAAAAGGAATTATACAAAATATTGTGATATTAAAGGATAATAGACAGTTATTCCTATATTCAAAGAAGCATTTATATGGTGAACAATGTCTTCCTGTAAAGTTTACTTGGGCATGTCAGAGTAAAGCTGAAGGCTGCTGATTTCTAACCATATTTTAACATCACTGTCAAAGAAAATCAGGGAGATAGTCCTAATATTTGACTGAAATGGGAAATAAGGTGTCATGCCAGTAACTGATATGCTTATCCTGGGCTTTTAACCTGGATGGAATATTGAAGAAGACTAGGGAGTGAAAAGTAAAAACAATATTTTAAGACATATCATACCAATTTGCAGTCCCACCAGCAGTGTATGAGGGTTCCTTTTTCTCTGCATTCTTTCTAGCACTTGTTATTACTTGTCCTGTTGATATGACCACTATAGAAAATAATAGGGAAGTTCCTTAAAAATCTAAGAATTTATCTACCATATGATCCAGCAATCCTTCTACTTTGTATATATATATATTGCATTGTGTGTTCAACACAATAGTTAGAATTCTTGCTGTCACCACATATTTGACCCTTTTTACCCCATCTACCTCCCCCTTTCCCCACCTACTCTCTGGTAACCACTAGTCTATTGTCCATGTCCATGAATCTGTTGCTTGTCTTGTTTGTTTGTTGCTTTTAGGATTATATCCCACATACAAGTGATATCATGTGGTTTTCAACTTTTTCCGTTCACCTTATTTGCTTAGCATGATAATCTCAAGGTCTATCCATGTCACAAATGGCGATATTTCATCTCTTCTTATGACTGAGTAATATTTCATTGTACATATGTACCACTGCTTTTTCATTCAGTCATCTATTATAAGATACTATTTTTGCTTCCATGCCCTGGCCACCATGAATGAAGCTGCTATGAACATCAGTGTGTAAATATCTTTTCAGGTATATGTTGAATTGTATACCTGAAACATTGGATTTCGTTAAACAATGCGACCATAAACAAACAAACAAACAAACAAATTAATTAATATGCTTAAAAATTACATATCTAAACTAAGCTAGAAGTTATTCTTGATAAAATGTAATGCTTATAGAAAAATAGTTCTACAGGTTAATATGTAAAAATAAATTCAGAATAATCAAGTGACTTATTGGAATAAGAGAATGTCTTCAATGCTTAGAGCTTTATACTGAAGACTAATTTTCAAAACTGAATTCATAAACTTTTTAATTTGAATTTATAAAATTCAGACAATTTACAGAGAACAAAATTTATTTTGTTCAATCAAAACAAAAAACAAATCATATCATTTATTTCTCATGTTTGAATCATTTCAAATTTCAAATTTTTTCATTTCAGAAGAGGAGGGTTATATATATGTTTAATATTAATTCATTCTTTATAAAGTATTTACAGAGTTCCTTATTTTGTATTCTGTGATGTCAGTCTCTGAGATATAGCAGATAAAAAGACAATCATGTCTCTACCCTCATATTTGTGTTTCAGAATATAAGATATATGGGTAAAAAAGAGAAAAGAAAGCGAGAGTTGGAGGGAGGGAGGAAGAGGAGGAAGAAAGGAGGAAAGAGAAGGAAAGGAAGGAAGAAGGAAGAAAGAGAGAAGGCTAGGGGAGGGAGAGATAGTTTTTATGTTTACATGATGTCTGAAAAAAAAATTGAATTTACTTTAGACAGAATAGGGTAGCAATAATTGCAGTGAATCAAGGAATCCCACCCACATCGAGGGCAGAAATGAGGTGACAAGAAGGCAGAGGGTTTGCTCAGATGGTCTGGCTGGTCCTGTGTGAGCCTGGGAAAATTCTTTCCTTGGTGTTGTCTTCAGTTTCCCCATTTTGAAAATGAGGAGTAGGATCAGAACTTTTAAAACCTCTTCTAATGTTTTATATTAAATATTAGATGAGTGAGGTAGAGAGTTTCAATTCTCACTCTTGGTTATGTTATTGCCAGTGTGCCAGTGGTTGGGTTTCAGTTAATAGATCCAGATATGTGAGCTGGTACTAAAACTAGGGCTTCAGGCTGATAATCCTGACTCTGTATAAAACCAATAGAGTATTTCTATCTAGGTCACTAATACAAAGTTTCTTACTGCTGTCTTTTAACCTCAATATATTAATCTCTGTGTAGAAACAAGATACATAGAAGCACAATAAAGAAAACAATAATGAAGGCAGAACTAGATAAATAGACACCCCTGATAACTTGAAAAGTCAAAATTGACTCTGCTCAGTTCATGATTCTTTGTGGATTTGGGGACTTAATATAGGGGAGATTCTAGTCTAGCCTCTGTGCCTGAATCAGTGTTTTTAAGATTGTGAAGTCAAAAGAACTGATCTGTCGGCTAGAAGGTTAGAAATAAGAATGATGCTGAGACAATAGGAGCTTGGGGCGAGACATCTAACAAGATGAGAGACAGGCAGGGAAAAACTAGTTCTTAATGGCTTGGACAGGAAAAGTTGGTAACTTCATGATACACATATGGATATGAGAATAAGTCCTTTTTCTTTTCCACCTCTGTGATCAATGTGGATGACTTGTAATGCCTAGCCAGGCATGGGATTAGAATGCAAATGACTTGGACTTTTCAGAGCCCAGTGGAAAAAGGAGCAAGCCCAAGCATCTGGGAGAAAAATCAAGCCAACCTAAGCTGACTGTCTAACCTGTTTTTAATCTTAAGGCAAAGAAATAGGAATCAGGAGGAAACAAACATAGAGAAACCTGGACTCAAAGTTGGGCCTTGAGAAGTAGGTGGACCTGACAAACAGCTGCAGCCCCCGTATTTCATCTAGTGACCGCACATCCACAGTGCCCAAGCACCTCTGCAGTAATCAGAGGATCAGCAAATACTTTATTAAGCCATGGATTATAGGAATTGAATGGAACATATTGTGTTTTCTGTCTGTGCCCTTCATTATGTTACTGTAATCTCCTTAATATGACATTTGCAAGTATCTAGGAATATACTTGCCACATTCTTAAGTTCTTGATGATGTTACTTTTTCTTCATTCCTTTATTTTTTCTTCCTAGATAAAGTTCTTTACTGAGGCCAACAAGACGTCTTCTTTGTTTTAAAGGGAAGAAACTGAAAGAACTCATAGTTATATTTCAGCCAATCTAAAATAAATGAAATAATTTTGTCCATTTCTTAGCATATTTGACTCAAAAGGAGCAGATATTTATGGGAAATGTGTATATTACCCATTTGATTCTTTGGCTTGTAGTCACAATTATTTAGAATATTTCTATTCATTTATTATAAAAAATGTGAGCCATTATTTATATTTTAGACACTTGAAAAAAAATAAATAAATATCACCATGATAAATTCTTATATCAAAGAAAATTGCAGTTTTTCTCTTCTTGAGAATATTCATAGAAGCAAGACGCTTATATACATACTTTGAAATTATCACCTGAAGCAATAACTATTAAGTTGTCTTGTCAAGTGCTGCTTGGTTTGCATTTTTAATATTTACGGTACCTTAAACTTTGTTACAAAGACTGTAAATTACTTTCCTTATAACCTTAGAAAATATTGCTATTTAAATTCTTTTAACTTTTCTGGTTCACTTTACTTGCTAGCACAGTCCTATTGGGATATATGATGAAGAGATAGGACTTCTATAATAATTTAAGGCCAAGAATTTGAAATCTGTATTTTCTATAGAAAGACTATTATAAAATGAAGGAAATTAACACAGAGATAATATTTTGATTTTTTAATACTATTTTCCATTTTACTAATTCAGACAGTACATATTTAATAAATTTTGTTACAGTAAGTTGATCATTTCTATTGTTTTCATTAGGTTAGTTGAGGTGCTTTTTTGCTTGAAATATTAACCAAGACATTCAGTAACCATTTATAAAAAAGAGATTGGTATATGGATCACTTCAGGAGGAAAATGTAAATAGTTTAATGACAGAAGGCTGGTTTAGAAAGTCAGAAGCTAAATAGAGTTTATACACATTTTGAGAAAGGACAAGAGTGAGATTTAATGAAAAAAACTAAGGCTTCTCATAACACCATAATTTGAAAGTTGTTAGGTGAGATAAAAATCTTGATATCTCTCTTGTGAATTTAAGAACTCAGCCTTTTTCTCTTATTATAACTTTTTTTTAATGGCTGTCTGATAGCAGCTACAATATTGAGAGGGGCCATCTGATATATACAACTTATGTGCATCTCTTGTGCCTCCATATTTTTCACATCATTGTCTATTGAACAGAAACAAGAAATAATGCTTTAATTTTATGTCTAAAGAAATGAGATCCTGTGACATTTATTATCCATATTAATGTCTGAAATCACATTCTGGGTTTATTGAAAAATAGTACGGTTTCACTGTTTTCTATGTTTCATAGTCATTTAAAAGATTTTTTAAAAATTATATATAGTTTTGTATACACAGATTCTATACAGGTTTAAAAGAATTTTAAGTTAAATAACATCTATGAAGAAAAAAATTGGTCTATACTATTCAGACAGTGGTTGTGGTAGATTGAAGTCTTGAAACTGCAGTATTTTATTAGGACAAAGATTGGTTTAGATCTTTGACCAAATAATATTTTGGAAGCTATATAATTATACTTCATTTTTTTACATTATGTATATATTTAGAACTCTTAAGATCATTATGCATAAAATAGTGCTTTGATAAGAAAAAATCAATACATCCCAAGGATATGACAACATATCAGTCAGTGTCCAAAATGACAAGGCTCTCCATATTACTAATCCATAATTTTTATCTGTATTTTATATCTAAGTTTACAGTTGTGGATAATTCTATGAATAAACAATTACCTGATTTGTAAAAGATTCTTAAACAGATTGGTTCAATGAAAATCCATTATTAATTTTTTGTTTAATTATATTAATGAATTATTTGTAATATGCCAGAATTAAACTTAGAACTCACAATACATTTTTCTTCTTTATCATATTTATGTATTTTTCCTATTGTTGTCTTTTAAAAGATGTTGTTTCTTTTTATTCTAAAACTTTACCCTGTTAGTTAATATACTTATTTTCAAATATACTTACTCCCAAATATACTTACTCTTTTATTTTTATACTGAAATGTGTTTTGTTATGGGTAATATTCATGTGTTCACCTTTGAATTACATTGGAGATGATGACTAATACACTATTATTTAATATAAAAAAGGAGCTCCTTCTTTTAATACTATATATTGAGTCTACAGAAATTTTTACATCTGGATTAGTTATTTTTGGTTATTCTTTCTGGTTATTTTCTAACTTTAAAAAAATTGTTTCTATTTTATATTATACAGTGGGAAGAGATTGGTGAAGTTGATGAAAATTATGCTCCTATCCACACATACCAAGTATGCAAAGTTATGGAACAGAATCAGAATAACTGGCTCCTGACCAGTTGGATCTGTAATGAAGGTGCTTCCAGAATCTTCATTGAACTTAAGTTTACTCTGCGGGACTGCAATAGTCTTCCCGGAGGACTGGGGACCTGTAAGGAAACTTTTAACATGTATTACTTTGAGTCAGATGATGAGAATGGGAGAAATATCAAGGAAAACCAATACATCAAAATCGATACCATTGCCGCCGATGAAAGCTTCACAGAACTTGATCTTGGTGACCGTGTCATGAAACTGAATACAGAGGTCAGAGATGTAGGACCTCTAAGCAAAAAGGGATTTTATCTTGCCTTTCAAGATCTGGGTGCCTGCATTGCTTTGGTTTCTGTGCGTGTGTACTATAAAAAATGTCCTTCTGTGGTACGACACTTGGCTATCTTCCCTGACACAATCACTGGAGCTGATTCTTCACAGTTGCTCGAAGTGTCGGGCTCCTGTGTCAACCATTCTGTGACAGATGAACCACCCAAAATGCACTGCAGCGCTGAAGGGGAGTGGCTGGTGCCCATCGGGAAATGCATGTGCAAGGCAGGATATGAAGAGAAAAATGGCACCTGTCAAGGTAAGGTCTGCCTGTGTATCTGCAGGTGCTGTCTGCTTCATTTGGGTCATGTGTACATAGTTTCTTGAATGATTATGAGTTTGTGACTTCCTACTTTGCTAATTTGGGGAGATTTTTTATTTTCAAGTTTGATTTCTCTCCTCAGAATTTAAAATTTTCTGTCAACGATGAAAGATTTAATGTTATATTTTATTGGCTTTACATATTTAATATTCAGTGTCTGACTTGCAATTTAATAGTTCATGTTCATTTTATTTCAGAAATTTTATTTTTGAACAACTCAACCTAAGGGATTATTTCTTTGTAGGTAACTTTCTTTGTATGATTATTACCTGCTACTCTACTGCTATTTTCTCTCCATGAAGAGAAAATAGACTGCCATTTTCTCTCCATGAGGAGAAAATAGTATTTTTACTTGGTATATAAAATTCAAATGCAAATCTTAGGTGAGACTTGTTTTGGCATGCAAAACTGCCTTTTAAAAATTCATAAATAGTTCGGCCACATGAACTCTATAGGAAAACATTTGTAAGGTTTACTGTGTTGTTTACATGTAATTGTTAATACATACTTGTTTTTGAAAATTTACAGGTCATTTTTTAATGTGTAATAAGTAGTCTCCAAGAAAATAACTGCCTGGAGATAAGAACGAGTAGTACAAAAAGTTCATTTCAAAGTATTTGCACTTGGAGATTATTTTCTGGTTTAATTTTTCTTTTAAATTGAGACTTGATCATGCATATGCTTCTCTCCTCATTTGTAAATACCCTATTTTTTGCCATAGTGTGGTGGGTTGTTGCCCTTTTAAATGTGAATATTTAGCAATGGCTTTTGGGAGCAGGATAGTACTTTATGTCAAAGTGAGAATTGCTTATGAGGAAGAAAACATTTTTCCTTGAAAAAAAATCATTCATTCATCCTTATGACCTGAACTTGTTTTCACCATGATGTACATGTGCTAAGCAGATTTTGAGTGCTAATGTGTAACTAAGAAGAAAACCAAATGCTGAAATGTCCCTTAATCCCACCTGGTAGCTTCTGGTGCATTTTTTTTTTTTTTTTTCGAGTCCACTATATAATGTGAATCAGACTTGTTCAAGTTTGTTCAGGTATGAATGTAAGTTGGTTATAGATTTAGGGAAACAAAACTAGGAGAATTACCTGTAAATCAAAGTGATTTTGCTTAATTATCTCTTTTTAGAAACATATTATACTATATTTAAGTTAATTTTTTCAGCATCTGCTTATATGTATTTTGTCTACTGGTACATATACACACTCACACATGAAGTTTCTTAAATCAAAATTATATTTCAGAAATACTTTTAAGTATGCCAAGGAAATTAATCATATTTTATTCAGGACTGGATTTAAAGGAAAGTTCTAACTAACAATTTTTTCTCACCGGTCTACTTGTCATAAGGTGAAGATACATGTAATTGTAGAATCAGAAGCAGAAATTAAATATAATCCATTGACTACATTTCATTCTTTTCCCTAAAATATTTACAATATAAATCTTATTAATTCCTAAAAAAAGTTCACTAGTATTATAAAGCAACATACTCTCTTTGATTATATGTTTATACCATAAAAGGAATATATGGTCACTTTAGTTCAGGACTTTTGTCTTTGCCCATATTGACAGAGGTTATAAAAGACCTCTGCATTTTTAGAGGATAATGTTTGATCGTTGCTGGAATTAAAATATTCTGCAGGGATTCTGATAGAATGTTTCTTAGTGCATTTAATGCATATTTTTCTCTTCTCATGCTCTTAATAACTGAGGCGTAGACAGCTGAGAGTGGGGTGAGTACAGGCTACGTTGTATAAAGCTTCACTACACTGAACTCTTGTTTTAAGAGATGCATTTATTATCCCACTCTAGTTTAGGAACAAAAGCTGTGGTGTCATCAAAGCTGTGAATTACACAGCTCCAGGAGGTGTTCTACAAAATGTAATCTATATAAACAGTGTCTTTTATTTTCCAGTGGACAAATGGTATGTGGCCACTCCATGAGGAATTTCAAATGTTTATTAAATAAATAACATTTATTGAATAAATAAATTTTTAAGGTTTGCTTTGGAGAACAAGTGCATCATAGATATTCCCTAGGCATTTACATCTATACATAATATGTATATACAAGTAAATGTATATGTGTGTGTCATAAAATTCCACCATAACTGAAACTCATTCTAAGATCTTAACATGCTATTCCTCAAATCTAAGTGGGAATCTTGATGATTTTGAACTATCTTTGATAGGCCAGAAATTTAGGAAGCATTCTTAATATTTCCCATTTACTCACTACCTAGTCACAAGTATTTATAGAAATTATTATCCAACTATCTCTTAAAATCATCCCTGTCTCTATTTCCTTTTTCTCCAATCTATAAGTATATCCTATTAGAACTTTATTTTCAAATATAATGAATGACTTTATATATAGTTTTGATTTTTAAGCCATGTGAATGTATCACCTCTACAAAAATGCACACCTACCCCCAACATACACTTTAAATACTTCAATGGTTTTCTTTAAGATAATTTTTTTTTACAGTAACTTAAAATCTTGCATGATTTTGCCCATATTATCTCTCCAGACACAGCTTAAACTATGCTTGCTTCCCTTTTAGGCACTAGCCACACTAGATTTCTTTCAGTTTTTCAAAGGCGATAACTGGCTCACTTTCAACAATTATCTTCTATGATTCTGTTCCCTTCCTTTAAACATTTTTCTACCTCCTTTATATCCAGTTAGCTCATACTGATCCTTTAGATCTGTGCTCTAACACCTCTTGCTCAGGGAGGCTATTCTTGACCCTTTAAGACTGGGCAGGCCTCCTTGTTATATACTCATATAATCTTTCCTTCCTAGAACCATTTAGAGTTATGATTTTGCACATATTTGTTGTTATTTGATTAATGATTCTCTCTACCCTCATTAGACTTGATGGCAGGGGTGGTGTATACCATCTTAAAGAATGAAAAATCAAAAAGTAAGTGGTAGGAAGAATGAATTCGAAAGAGAAGAAAAAGAATAGGCAAAGGCATAAAAGAATAATTTGTTTTTAAATTACTGATTTATTTTACTTTTGTATTTATCAGTAGAAAATATCATTGGTCACACAACTGACAAATATGTCTTTTAAATTGATCCTTTCTTAGTCCTACAATTCTCAGGTCAAATTTTCAAGTTTCAGATATAAAATCATATGTGATTGGTATATGCTATATTAACTATTATAGAGGCCATCTTAGTGATTTTTGTAGAGCTCTAACATCACATACTGAAATGTGTTTATAAAATGGCCTTATATTTTTACATGTAATTAGTCAGTTCCTTTTTTGAAATACAAGATTGATGCCAGACATTAATCTGCATTGACTATGGAAATAATCAGGTTAGAGTTCAGCTCAGAATCCAACCTGTTGATCTACAAAAATTCTAGTTTTTATTAATTTTGTTTTTTCAAGTTGTTATTGTTTAAGTTTTCAAAGTTGATCAGTGCAGGTATATTAGAGTAATAGATTTTGTTTGTTAGATAAAATTTTGTCTTCAGATTACTTGATTCCATAACATTGATCTTTATAAAAAAATTCTCATGAAACAAATTATGAAAAATTAATGTTTTATTTATATAGTTGTTAAAATAGATACTCAGATGGGTAAAGGGGTTGCTTTGATATTAGAGCTGATGTAATACATAGAATTTCCCAAATGTTTTATTTCCTCACTAAATCATGATTATTTGTCATCACCACCACAAATATTTGAGTTTATTTCTACATCTCAAAAATAGTAGCAAGATACATGCATTTAGAAAATAGTTAAAAATTACTTCAAATTAGGAGGTTTGGGGCATATTTTATTAATCTATTTTGCTATACTTCTGTATTCTCTTGCCCCTGAGATAAAATGTTCAATATTCTAGAATGGAGATAGTGTACCTCAACCACAGTGAAACTAGAAAAGTGAGATATCTCAAGATTTACATTTTTGATAATGAAGATATGTTGGGATTTAATTAAGGATATAACTATATTAAGAAGCTGAAGTTTGAGTAAATTTGTTGTACTAGGAGATGACCTGGTATTTGCTGTGAGTTCATGCTCATGTAACTGGATAGACGTGCAGGGCATGACGGAGTTGATCCAAATGCTTTGAGAGATTAAATATTAAGATCTCAGAATACTGGGCAGCTCATTAACATAAGTTTTCAACCTAGAAGATGACCAAGAAGTGATTCAGGAGTTTATTTAACAATTCGTGATTTATCATCTTCGTGCCCCCTTATTTAACTTGCTTTAAGAGATATTGACTACTTTTCTCATAATAATCTGGTTTTTATCAGGTAACAAAATACTCTGGTTTCTACTGTTTTAACTTAAAATATAGAATGTATTTATTTTTCTAAAGTTACTTTGATGCCTGAATTTTCTTTAATAAACTGCTTTAAGTATACAAATTTATTTCTTTGAAATGTTCTTTATTTTCAGAAACTAATAATGTATTAAATCCATTTATACAAATGTTTTTCTACTTATTACCTATTATTATTTCTGATGAAATTCATGTTATTTTTTTCCCTTTAGAATCATATTATTATTATTATTATTTTTTTTGTATAAAATTGTTAGCAAAAACCCATTTTGGAAGTTTATGCTTTTTATTGAAGTAAATGTGTTTGACAGAAGCAATTGAGTTCACATGAATCAAATGCTGCCTGCTGAGTTCTCTTGTGATTTTGTTGGTGACTTGAATGTAAGGCAAGACCACTAATCTTCATCAGTTGCTGGCGGAATGAAGTAGTAATGTGAAATTATCCCTAGATAATTATAGTTTCACTTATATCAAATGGAGAAAGAGATTTAGATTGTGGGTCACTGCCAAAACCAGTTACAGCAAAGGAGGTATATAATGCCTGCTAAAATACAGGGCAAAGGGTGGAGGTTTCTTGCTGAGGGCTGTGGAGAAAAAGCACTTATTAATTGTCTGACTGGGAGATGATTGCACAGCAAGGAAACTATAGTAAAAATACTGAGCTCAAGAAAGAGCCTCTATCTAGAAACAGTACAGATACTACAGGGATCAGTATATTGATCATTCATATTTCTGGTGCACATTTATGTTTGAAACAAAATTGGCTGGAAATATAGTGCATTGGGTCTTTCTGCAATTATGCATTGGAGAGCCTAGTTATTTTTAATTAGGCACATTATCAAAAATAAATCAAAAGGGTTGAACTTTGGGTTCTATTTGGTATGCTCTTTTATGTGACAAAAGGAAACCAATTTTAATTTCAAAATTTTAACAAAAGATGGCAATTATGGACATATAGAGTATCAGTGGTGTACATATGTGTGTGTGTGTGTCTGTGTGTCCTGCTGCTACGAGCCACCACCAAGAAAATTAAATAGCTGTCATTTCATCCATTTGCAGGTATCACACATGAGAATAATATAATCAGCTTTTTCTTTTAAACTCTTCTCTTGAATAGCTTTTAATTACTTCTATAAAAGTTTTAGCACATACCCTGCATTTGTTTTGGCTTCCCCGCCCCCCAAATCAAGGTTTCTCAACACTGGCATTATTGATATTTTGGGCCAGATTCTTTTTTATGTTTTCGAGGGAGGAGGTAGTCCTGTTCCTTGTGGGACACTTAGCAGCATCCTTGGCCTCTAATCCACAAGATACACTAGGATGTTCTAGTCCCCATTTTGATAGTCGAAAATATGCCTCCACACATTACCGAATGCCCATGAGGGCAAAACCACTTCCAGTTGCAAACCACTAATCAAACTATTCTCTCTCTGTTCCCATGAGCAGATGTGCTGCTAAAACTAAATACGTTTATAGACAGGTACCTTTGCAAAAGCGAAGGATTTTTTTAAAAAATTCTGCAGAACAAAGGAGATATACATTTTTAAATATGACACATTTAGGTTGTAGATCGTGGGAAATACGCTGCTTGTGAGAGGCAGGATGCTTTAGTGGGTTAAGCACATTGAGTCAGAGCCCGAATTCCTGGATTTAAACCCCCCTCTGCCATTTATGAGCTCTAAATTCTGTGCAAGTTATTTAATCTCTCTACTTCTTGCTTTCATCTCTACCTCTTAGCTATCTCTACATATAACAAATTGTATGAAAATGTATTTATTCAGTGATAATTATTTCTTAAGCTCTTATTAAAAATAAAATATATTTATAAATATGTATCTATTGTAAAATACGATGGAGTTAGAAGATTCTCTAGTTTTCTTAATTTAAATAGTATATTCTTGAACAATATCAGTTTATTAGAGGACAATCCTATATTTATTCACTAAAACTTTGTTTATAAAGAAGATTTCTTGCTCTCTGGTTTGTTATTATCACTTATCAAGTTATTATTATACTGAGCACTGTATTCCATACATATAATTCCTGTAAATAGGAATGCAGACACAGACATACAAGCATACATATGGACTCAACAGCTACAGTAATAAACTTATGAGAGTTGCTAATGGCAGTGTGAGTGTGCAAGTTTAAATAGGGTGGTAAGAAAATGTTTTTCTGAAATGGTGATGTTATCACAGACATGGAAAAACAATCTAAGTAAGAGTTGGGGAACAGCTTAACAAGCAGAGGGGGCTTTCAGTGCAGACATCTATTATGTTACATTAATTCATTTTGTGTACATCTCATTTCTAAGATCATATATTTTAAAATATATTTACATATTAAAATTTGAGTAATTAAAGAGATGCTAACTCCTGAAATTGTCTGCTGAAAGAGGTTGTTCATTTACATATTATACTATCTTAAGACTAGAGAATTTTTTATAATATCTACAGTCAAATACATGCATATTAAACATGAAACAATTCAATTTATTTATGAATAGTATTGGAGGATAACTACTTATAAATTATTACGCTATCAAAAAATGATAGTCTTTTCTTTTTAAAGAACTTAATGTTTTGTTAGTCCAATAATGCATAGTAACCATTTCAATGGTTAGTAACTTGTGACTCTTCTGATATATAAGCATAGTAAAAAAGGGAGTCTTGGCAATGAAGGAAAGGAAATAGAAAAACCAAACACGTTGTAATGCTTCCTGGACAAACTTACTCTTGAATTGTACTCCTACTTTCTCATTCATGAAAGAAAGTATACTAGTGAAAGTCTTGAGTTTCCCCAACCCTCTTTTTCCCATATCTCTCTCTCTATATATATACATAGAGAGAATAAATTTAACAGATAAATGCTATACCTCATATTTACAGTAGTAATAACAACTACTTTGTGAATTTTACTTTGATGGGTTTCTACATTGTTTTATTATAATGATGGCCTAGTCCATGTTTTCTTTTGCAAATTAATTTTAACATTAATGAACTTGAGCTCCATCATGACCATATAAATGGAGATTTCATGTTTATATATATATATATATATATATATATATATATATATACATATATATATATGTTCAAATGATTCATAATTGTATAAAACACCTCTTGATAATAGGCATTTATTAAAACGAGATACACTGCTTAAGCTCCTTTTATTATAATAAATTAATATACAAAGATAATTATTAGGAAAAAATGTTTAACCATAAAGATCTCACCAAGGCCTTATATTAATTGGTATATTCAGAACTGATTTAGAATCTACGACATTTAAATGTGGTAGGAAACCAAACCGTAGTCCAAAACATAGTTTCCTATTTTCTTATTACTAAGAAAGCAGCAAAAAAACTTTCACAAAGTCTCATTACATAAATCAACATAGCTCTCATGGTAAAAGTTGTGTGTACTAAGAAATTTCGTGTTGAAAACTCACTGAATGTGATTCATCAAACATCTTGTTGTTTCCAGATTCTTAGCAGAAAGCTTTAAAAAATGCAAATGATAAGAAACAAAGTAGCCAGTTCTTGTGTAAAGTCATTGAGTAGACTTAAAACTTTAAAACCAATCTGTGAAATCACCAGAAGATTTTTGTGTGCTGTAAATTAAGGGCATTGGGCTTTAAGGCAATGAAGCCCTCAGTTCAGATCTCACTCTTCCACTTGGTAAATGTGTGACTGTGGCCAAATACAAAACCAGACTGAGCACAACTCCTGTGTGAAACGTTAAATCATACAATATACATCTGCAAAGTCTGCATATTTTTTAATGTACATTCAAATTTGAAAAGCACTGATATAAAGGACTCTTGGAGTGAATGCCCTTTATTTTACATTCCTGAGGTAAAGATAAGTTATGATCTTGAAACTACATATATATGTCAAAACATTGCACTATCCATGTTTCAGAATGATTTTTCATTAATTATATATTTCTCCAGATGTTTCTTGATATTGATTGTAATTACATAACTTTGACAGTATTGGATCTAATTATTTTCTTTTTTATTTCTGCTAATTTTGTCTTGACTTAGGAATTCTATATTTACTGTCTTTTTTTTGTACTATTGTCACAAATTGACAATATTGGAAAATTAGGGGGAAAATCAAACCACAGCAGAAGAAAAATTACAAATGGTACCCATGTCTTAATCACTCCTGTTGAAGAATGATCTGATCATTTGGGGATTATTTGCCTTTTTTTATTGACTTGTAGGAGTTCCTCACAAGATTTAGCATTTTCTTCTACTATAAAATATTTCTGAGGACCAACTTTTATTTAATTCTGCTGTTCTCAATATTTACAGTGCAATACAATAATTTTAAACTATATTGTTGCTAGATGCGCCTACAAGAAATTCTGATTCCATTGTGTGCTACTGGCTGAGGCATCACTTTTTTTTTTTAATTTCCTCAGGTGATTGCAATGTGAAGCCAGGGCTGAGAAGCATTGTAAAAGTTAGGATTAAGGTTTGCTGAATTTTGGTGGCTAGTATAAATTTACACTCCAAAAGCTCACCCAGCAAAGGCCACAGATTTTGATTATTGAAGGCTGTGATTCTCCCCACTCCACATTAAGAGATTGCACAAACACACAAATCCCTTTAGTCTTTGATTCTTCTTGTACTCATGGGCAGGGTGTTTTACCTAGTGCCCTCTTGAGGGTGGGGCTGGCTCTTCAATGTTTCCGGCTCTCTGAAGGGCTCCCCTTTTGGCCCAAGGCTATGGCCTTTTATCCTGGGATTGAGGCGTTAAAATCCAAGTCCTCCAGTTTCTCACACCTCATCTCGCCCCATCCAGCCTTAGGAACAGCAGAATCAGCTCTAGCAGACAGTCCACCAGGCTTTTTAGATCCCTATTTGTTACTCCTTCCCCCGCCGCGTCTCCCGCCTCTCACTCCTCACCATGAACTGTCTCTCCCAGAATTTTTTTTGTTCCTTTTCTTGTAATTTTCCTTCATTAAAAACAAAACATAAGATGAGATCTCAATTAAACAAACTTTGTTCTATTTAATTGAGCATTTCTAGGTCTTCCTACCTGGAGCATTTTCAGGTCTTTTTGGACCTTCATGCGATTGGAACCTGAAGCCTTTGGTGAACTAGTAAATTCTAAACTTTAGTCTATTGTTCCCCAATACACAATGCCTGCATATAAAATTTTTAATTTTAAAAAATTATTGTACACTTACAAAAAGCTAAAATTAATGAAAGATACATACTTCTCTGTCTGAAAAAACAGTGTTAAGAGGATGCCCGTCTGCCTGCGTGCATCTAAAGCTGAAGAAGAGACACATGCAGGTTTTGCAGCAAAGAAAGTAAAGTTTAGATAGCTGCACGTCTTGGAGACACAGATGAGCTACTGCCCTCAACTACCCAGCTCCTCGCTGTCT
This sequence comes from Cynopterus sphinx, assembly GCA_030015415.1. Classification (NCBI taxonomy): domain Eukaryota; kingdom Metazoa; phylum Chordata; class Mammalia; order Chiroptera; family Pteropodidae; genus Cynopterus; species Cynopterus sphinx. The sequence goes on along the minus strand of CM057382.1, from coordinate 100,249,261 downwards.
CTGGGGAGCAGACACATAGGGAAAAGTTAGTAGTTGCAGTAACAAAGGGAGTTGGGGTCGTGGGTGCTACTGATTGGAGTTTTGGATGGATCTGGCTCTGAATCAGCCATGGCGCCATTCCGTCTGGTCCCATGGCTGGTGGGGTTCTACCTGGATGGGTCTGAGACTGAAACACCTAAGGCTAAGTTATTATCCTAAGTGTAAGCAAAACTAATTGTCCTCATGACTATAGACTTGAGGCTAGGTTAATCTTAAGGTGTAATGATAAAAGAGCAGACATATTGACGATAAAGAGTAAAAAGCAACCGAGTCACAATGCCATTATCTGGGCAAAACCATCTTGAATCAGATTTAAAAAAAAAAAAAAAAAGAAAACCTGTAATAAAAAAAAAGAATTTTGTATGAAGTTACAGCACTCCCCATCTGCCAAATATGAAATTCAATGGTATTAGTGGTATCAGAAATAAAAAACACTTCTTTCAAAAGTATATTTCATTTATATTTTAATAAGCACATTTTATTAAAAAGTTAATATCTGAAAAAATATTAAACATTTGGCAAAAAGGTAACTTATTTTAATGAGAATTGATATTTTTAACACTGTAATGAATAGAGATAAGTTATTGTTTTACTTTTTTCTTCTTAAATAGCACTAGAATTAAAACAATTTACAAAAGAGAGAGAAAAAAACTCTCCAAGTCTACATTTTTTGCACATTCTTATCAAAATTTCTCATGTTTCACCAAAAAATAGTAATATTTCTAAAAATTAATTCAAGGAAAAAGACATAGCATCTTAGCTTTGAGAAAGGCATGAAAAAGAAATTTATATGAAACTTTGGAAAATAAACTTGTAGGCAGACTGTTACATTTGAAATAATTTTAGCAAAAAGAATACTCAATGATACCTCAAAACAATTTAATGTTATTAGTTGACTCAGTAATTATAATACATAATTTCATCTATATAAAAAAATCAAAATATGTGAGTTTACAGGTGTTATGTTAATATTACTTTTTGCAATGAATAATATTTTTTCATAGTACTAAAATGGAGATTTAGTACTAAAATGGAAATTTGGTATATTCCATAAACTATTACAATTAAAGGTAAAACTCAATTGTCTCTTTTTTTCAGAACAAAGAAAACTTTAATTTTATTGTGGTGGGGGATTATATATTTAAATTTTTAGCATACCCTATTACATTATTTGAAGGAAAATTTAACATATTAGTTATACATTTATAATGGTCAGTAAACTAATAGAGAAATTGGAATCCAGGAATTGAGAGTAGGGGACAAAATTAACCTGCCCAATATAACACAGCCACCTTGTTTTAGGCTTAGGATTGCAATAATGTATTTAACTCAGGTTCTTCATTCTACTATTGTACCTTGTACAGTATATAAACACAATGATTATATAAAGCCTTATATAAGAGAGTAAGCCTTAATCACAATGATTGATTTAAAGTTTATAATCAAATATACCATCAATGATAATCCTGAGTAGAAAGCACTGATCCTTCTTAGAACCCTACTTCTATTATAATTAATGTTTAACTGGTTTGTTCTCTACCTGTATAGATTTGTTTAGTAAAGCTTCTGTATCAATTAGCTTTGAAAATCTATTTAACCACTTTTGAGGTTTGAACAGAACACTAAGTAGTAAGAAGCTTAGCTTAATTTGTGGTTATCAATCTAATTGATTTATTTTTATAACTACTTTACACTACATACAAGAAAAAAGGTAAGTATGCTGTTTACCTAAACTGTAAAACTTATTGCCTTTAAATTTAACATATATTAGTCCAGAAAGACTTGCCAGTTATTATAACTCGGGAAGAAATGGAGCCACTAGCCCTGTAATAGTTCTTTTTAGAAAGTGTATCATATATAGCTGTAACAATAAAAAGATGAATCTAAGCTACATGATCTCATAACTGATTTTCATTATGTGAAAATGCTTTTGCATCCGTTATTATTTCTAGTCATGGATGTGGATCACATCTTGTTTTCTAGCATTTGACTTTCTTTGGTGTTTCAGTGCTTTATTTATATTTCAGACTGACCAGTAGGGATTTAATTATAAAAACTAAAATGATTTGTTGATATGCTTTCATCTTTTCTGAGTGTAAATACATCCTACTCATTTGAGTGCTGTTAAGTTATAGTTTAAAGAAGAAAAGGAAAGAAATGAAGAGCCACAGTTTGGGGGAAGTAACAATTAGAGCAAATAATAATTTGACTGATGGATAACTCCATTTCTTTGATGGAATTGTTAGCAGGAATCAGACTTAGAGAAAGAATGCTCCAAAGTTCCTGCTGCGTGATTGTTAAGGAGAATAATGATACACCATTCCACATGCATAAGGGGTTTTCCTCTGATGAATTCAAAGCGCTTTGAAAGAATTCCATTAAGACATTTTTTTAAATAAAGAATGAGACTATACAAATTTTGCTTTCCATTTTATGGATTGGAAAGTAATGTGATGTGATGTCGCTAAGGTTTCCCAGTGCTCCTCTCATGCTTCCCTTTCCCATGTGAACTAGAGTTTTGCACCTTACAATCAGAAAGCAACACAATTCTTTGCTCTTGTGAATGGTTTCCCAACATTCACCTAGTTCCAATATTTTCCAATGCTAAAAGCTTCTTTTTTTAGAACCAGACTGACCTGTGTTATTTATTTATTTAAAATTCTCTTTAGAAGTTTTTGTGTGTCATCTGTTTTTACTCTCTTGGTTCAAGCATGATTTAATATGTCAACACTGGTTTCTTTCACTGGGTTTGATTGTCTTCCATACTTTATTTAGAACTAGGCAGTTGGCTTTCAAGCATGTCACTGCCCAGATAAATGAAATGTCAAAACAGTGAGGACTCCTTGTTTTGTGACAGCAGTTGTTTTTTTGACACTGCGTTTGGAGAGAGAGGGGTGGTGGGGCATTTAAGTAGTAATAATAGAGCCTACTTAGGTCAGGTGGGTTCCACACAAACCAGGAGCAATAGATAATGCACTTATACTTGGGGGAACTTCACATTTTATTCAGGAGTAAATGGAGTTAAATCCAAAATAGGGACTTTTTTCCACCTTGGACAAGAGGAAAACATCTGTTAGCAGTTTCCTCAAAATGATACTGAAGGATAGCACTTTATTTTATAGTTTGGTTTCTTCCCTGCTTTATTGCCAGGCCCTGAGATGTTATTGCTTTCAGTACATAACATTAGAAACTAATCCATGAGGAAAAAATTTTTTCCACTGTTTTCCATAATAAAAGTATTGTTTATGATTTAAAAACCTGGATGGGATTCTAAAGGTTGGAGGCTCATGAAACTTAGTATTGGCATAAAGAAAATTCTCAATGCATGATATTTAGTTTTACAAGTTGAAAGCAATTTTAATGAACAAGAAACCTAGACAAAGTGCTAGTGTGTAATTTTTTGTTCTGTTTTTTGTTTTTTGACTAATATTTGCTGGTGTTGCTACCACCACTCTGTGGTGGTGACCTACTCTCCTAAGACAGTGGAACACTGGGGGTGGGAGCACTCTGTCTAGTCCAGTATTCACCAGATCAGCTACTCATGTCAGGGACTTTATAGACTGGAGGTTTCTGAGTGAGTTTGTATGAGAGTAAGTGTGAAAAATTTTATCTCAATTTAAAAGGGAAATAAACTGGACAGCCAGGCATGCTGCAAGTAATGAAATGTATGTTACAGGAATGGAGAATCTGTTAATAACAGATCTTGATTAGGGACTGAAGGGAGAAGAAATTAGTCATTTGGTAAGCACAAAGTTAGGCACTGAGTTTTGAAAATATCTGATGAATGTGAAAGTCTTAATTTAGGGCAATTTGCCTCATCAAGGGAAAGACTAGCCAGAGCATTCCTGGGATCAGACTTTAGGATAAGTTAAATTATTTTTTGTCTAAACCAAGACAAGAATGGAATTAAAGCTGAGGAGAGAAGAACCTTGTTTCTAGAAAATATAAAAGTAAACCAAAGGGAAAACTAAAGGGCTTTCAAGTGAGTGTAAAAAGCAGAAATACACTAGAAATAATAGTCCAAAAAATGAGGCCTAAGCTTTTGAACACCATAATTGTCAGGATATCTTAAATGGGATGATAAGGCAAGAAGAATGGTTGACATGTATAAAAAGACCTGCCGTGTGGCCAGTACTGTTAGAAATTTCATTCACATTCACTCTTTCAAGCTTGACAGCAGTCTATGAGCCATAGTTTCTGGGGCAACTGAAGCTCAGAGAGATTACTTTTATGACTATTAAAACTAGAAAATGGCAAACTGACATTTCAACCAGGTGTATTTGTTCCAAAATTTGTATTTCCACAATATTATATGTTTTTCAATTAAAATGTATTAAAGCTTCATTTAATTTTGTCACTCTCACTTAAATCACTTATATGTTTAATATCTATGTGAGCTGCACTGTATTGCACATTAAACAGCTGATAGGCCTGGGGACCACCAGAGTTGTCTAGATGTGGTTCTATCTCTAGATTTGTACCTCAAACTGAAGAAGTGGAAGGCAATTTAATGTGGCTATAAAAGAATAATGTGAGAGCAGAAGAATGGAACAAATAAAGCTAAGAAAGACTGAATGATGAAAGCCAAGTATGAGCAGGGAGAATGTCTTAGGATTCCAAAGTTCTTACCATGGATAGTAAAGGCTCTATAATTGGCTACCAAAAAATCTAGTACCAAACTGAAAGTTATAACATGTTTTCTATGTAAACATCCAAACGGAGGGGTGGACTCTTTTCAAACAAATCCCATATACATGTTGTGCTGCTAAAGTGAGATTGGATCAGTAGGTTGAGAACTCTCAATCCATTTGTGACTTTTTGTTTTTTGCATTCTTTTTACTTATCCATGACTGCACTGACAAATAGTACTGGAACAATGTTTCATTTTTTTCTTCCAATGATTTGGTCTTTGGAGTATTGAAATGTCATCTGTAATTTTATTCAAGTATTGTTTTGTTTGTTTTGTTTTTATTTCATTTTGTGGTGGAGTGTGGAATAAAAAAAATAACCCAACTGTAAAATGTGAGGAGCTTTTGTAAGGATTTTGTCTTGGAACATCCTCTGCACCTCATGAACCAGTGTCATCTTTAGATTTTTATCTCTACAATAAAGAAACTAAATGATTCTGCATCTCACCACCAATTCTGATATCACAGTTAGCAAGTACAAGGTTTCTGACTGGAAGAGACTTCCATTTTGAAGTATTTTCATGTCATTGTTGATTGTGGGAAGATGAGGAGAGGGACTACAAAGCAAAGCAAAGACAATATAAAAGCAAAACTATGAGCAAACATATCTTTATTAAAAAAAGAGTACAATTAAAATAATTGTAACTTCTCTATTGACTGATTTAAACAATCAACCTGATAATAAAGTCAAATGCCCTTATGTTCCAAAGGGTAAAACAACTGTTAAAGGACAAAAATAGTTCATATTAATTCTTTATGAGACCCAGCTACCTTCCCGGTACATAGAAAACTTAAATTTAATTCTGAAAATGACTTTTCTAAATATATACTGTTTTTTATATTTTATAATGGAAATTGAGGCTGATGTAGTTTTCAAGAATATAATTTTCAAGAATACTGAGTTAGCTTCAAATACAGTTTTGTTTGGCTTCAATGTATTAATTTTGAGAAAGAAGAAACATACCTACCCTTATAAGAAGTCGCCAGATTTTGTTTTTTAATTAAAAAAATAGTTAAAGCTCAATTATTAGATTTATGTGGGGGGAGAACTGTATATCAAAGGACAAGTGTGGAGAAGATTGTAGTACTGATGTGAAGAAAAACTAATAAGTGCTACTTGTTTTAAAAAATGAAATTCAAATATAATATTTGATGATAATTATAGGAAAAGGTATAAAAGCTATATATGTATTACACATATATAGAAGAACCACTGCTAAAAGAATCTCTACTGAAATCAAGATTGTATAATTATCATTACTTGAATATTAGACATGCTTTTATTGGGAAAAAAGTTATTAAATTAGATTCAATTATAAGAAATTAATAATATGTAACCACTTTGGAGTACACAAGACAGAATTATATGATATAAAGTAATAAATATACAATCAAACACTCAAGATTTAGTGAGCTTCCTTATTATTTATATCATGAATGGAAATCTAAGAATTAAAGTAAATAGGATGCAAATTCAAATTCTTTAATAGTACTTTCCCTCTCTAGCATCTCACCTTCCTAACCCCATTTCTCTCTTCTCTCTTTTCTCTCTCTCTCTCTCTCTCTCTCTTTTTTTTTTTTTTTTGGTGAGAGACACTATTTTCATTGTTCCAAAGATGATAACTTTCAGTGTCTTTCAAGTGAAAAACAAACAAACAAACAAACAAACAAAAAAACCAAGAGGTCTTTTTTCAATTTTAGAATTATAAATATCACCCAATTTATACAATAAGTTCAAAGAAGGAGGGGTTACAATTCCCTGGCTACTATAGAAAAATGTGTTTCTTTTCCATATTTTGTCTAATCAGTTTCTACTTTACAAGATAGCTTTTAAATGCTTCTTAGAACTTGTACATTTATAACCATTGATTACAACAAATATTTCATATTTTCTATATAGAGGTAACACAGCTAAATATGACTATGATCTCCAATAATTTTCATATATCTCTCTTCTTTCCAAAGAAGTCTTACTTGATTTGGTTCTAGAGATAAAAAAATCTGTATTTTTATTTGTATTCTGTCATTTTTGCCTCTCTGATACTAAAATGAATATATCCCATTTAAACTCAGGAAAGTATTTACTACTTTAGCTCTTGCTGTTAATTAAAAAATACTTGTCACATATTTTTCTCACTGATGTGACATCTGACCTTGAAAAACTCTGAGGCTCAACTCCCAGACAAGGTTTAAAAGCAGGTTATATATTTTTTCTTTTCTCCAGTTCTTAATTATTCTTTTCTAAATCCACTTTGCTTTTGTATTATTTTCATTACTTATATCTCTTCTTAATTTCTTTTCTTATACATTTATAAAATCTCTCTATTGTAAATTTTGTCTATTATAAATTCATTCTCTCTTTGTTTCCCTTTACTTTTTGAGACAATTTTTATGTTAATTCCTTAAGAGAAAACTATTTGGCTACTGGTATTTCTTGTTTTATTTTATTTTATTTTTCTTCCAAAGGAGGAACTGTGGGTCTGTTAACCCAGGACCAACCAACAGAGAAAGATATTATTGTGATTCATGAAGATAGAGCCTGAGTCATAAATATTTGTTGAATGTGTATAAGAATTTTTCTGTGCAATAAATCCATCCTTTTTGTTCTATCACTAGAGAAAATGATGATAAGGATATTGCTAATGATATTAAAATAATAGTGATGATATGTCCAACACTACTATAGCATTCTATGTGTCACACACTCTTCTAAGAACTGCATATTTATTCTATAATCTTCTACACACACATAAGCACCCTATGAAGCTTGTGTGATTTGTAAGTTTTAGAGAAAAACAAACAGACCAAGAGAGTTTGTCTAACAGGGATAAGAGTCAGTAAGTGGGGGAATTGGATGAAAGCCTAGGCCATTTATTTCAGAGTCTGTATAACACTGGTAATAGAGGGACCAGGACACTGTATCATGAGCATTGCTTTTATCCTCTCTTCAAATTTTTCCTTGATTTTCCATCAAAAGATACTAGTTAAAAAAAAAAAAAAGGAAAAACAATCATATATGTAACCTTAGAGGTGTAAAATTCTTACCTTTAGGTTCTTTGGCTGGTGTAATAATTAAATTGACAAAAGAGAATAAGAAGAGAAAAACAAACAGAAGTTTAATAGCATGTATACCTCTTGTATATGTGGAAGAGATCCAGAAAAACTGCCTTACTCCTTGAAATGGCCAAAGCCATCACCTTAAATACCATCTTAAACTTAAGACAAAAGATTGGGATTGGAGAATCAGTTATGGAAGGTTACCAAGAAACACATAATAAACAAGGGGAAGGTTGTAATAAGGATTTAAGTCACTTCCTTCTCCACTCATAAGAATTTCTAGAGATTTAAAATTATCCTCTTCCTGATATAGAGGAGACATCTCTACAAATGGAGACTTTCCTTATAAATACAAAGGATAACTTCTGCTCAGTTTTCAGAGCTTCTCTCATATCTCCTGTTTTTTTTTTTTTTGTTTTTTTTTTTAAATAACCATCTTAAAATAATCAGTATGCCAAGAGGCATATTTGGGATGGTAAATTTTATTCCCCTTTATAATTTACATTAGTGATAAGTAAACAGTTAAATAGATTTCATAATAATATTGTTGTAGATGTTTTTTGATTAAAAATCTCAAGAACAGTTAATCACTAGATACTTTTTCTCATAAAAAATAATTCAAATACAAAAGATTTTTATTATTAAGAATGCTATTTACATTTATGCAAACTGTCTAAAAATAAACAAATTGTTGTGAACTAAGACTGCAATATTTTTTGTTAAAAAATATCAATATTAAAGGTAGTAGAAACCTTTTTTATTAAATAGTTCCCAATTTTTTGCAAATGCGGTTTCCAGTTGTGCTTTTCTGGTTGGTTCAAATTGTGCAGTTCTGATTGGTCAGTATGGATCCAAATGAGGATATAATTTGTGTATCTCTGATTGGTTGAGGCAATTTTCAGTCCATTGGGTGACTAAGTGTAAATGAGTGGAGCATGGTGCAGGAAGCTAAGTTCAGTCTGAGCTTTTTCCCAGTATACAGAGTATTTGAGAAGCTTCTGTTAGCAAACAGCTGCTAGACTCTTACTGTTTTTAAAATTTAGGTCCTCAGTGGATCATGGGAGTCCACCTAGGCAGATAAATTTCTTCTTGAGGTTCACATAAAATGAATCTTTTTTCTCAAGGTCCACAATGATTTATCTCCTCTCAGGCATCATTATTACTATCCATTCAATAGTAAGTTAATCACAGAAGAAAAATGCTCTCACTACAGATTTTGGTTACACCTTGTTCTCTCAATTAATTTTGCGTATTTTAAGATGGAAAATTTTTAGTTATGTTATTAGAAGAATAAGATGTAAACTTGTAGAGATTTACCAGGTTTAGTTAGATTGATTATATATTGATATTTTAGCTGTTTTTTGCCAAATTAATATATATTATTAATATATAATTTATACTATATAGTCTTCTATATAGTATATTTTTTGAGAAATGAATATTAAAATATTATTTCATTCTTTTATTCATATGAAAAACAATAATAAATATAGTTTTCTTATTTACTAAAATCAAATTTAACATGTTTCAAAGGGTGATAATCACAAGCCATAGGGAAAAGTACTGGACCACATTCAAATTAGCCTTATTCTTCCAAAATATCTTACTGGAGTACAAGGTTAATTAGTACCATAGGCGATATGCATTATTCATAACTGCAATCAAGCTTTTATTCTGCTGAGTCTTTATCAACTACAAATAGTTGTTCTTCTCATAACAAAACCTTGATAAACTATTGTCATATTTAATTTACTGAATTATATTGGTGATAAATACATTAGTTCATGTACATCAAGTATTCTGAAGATACCACTCCCAGCTAGAAAAACAGACAATAAGGTTAAAGACTATGTCCTCTTCTGTAGGAAGACATAAACTTTCAAGATAATAATCATAAATTATTGTTGCTTATTGTAGGAATTTTTTTACTTTTAATTCATTTTCTCTGTATTTTATAGAGGCAATTTTAATAATATGTTTATTGATAATAGTTTATTAGATATTGAATCAAATACATTTTTATATATTTATAAAATTATTAATTTTCTCTGTAGAATATGAGACCAGGGACTTTGTATGTCAGTAGCACATAGAACAAGATTAGTCTATACCTTTAAATAAATTTAATGAACATGTGTGTACATTTGCAAATAAAAATATGTGTCTGTTTACTAGCAGCTTAATAAGACTTGTATTGCAGAATTAAAAATAGGAAAAGAACATTGTCTCAATTCTAGCTGCTGTATTATCACACCTCTTATATAAAGAATGCAAAGGTAGAAAAAAAGAAAGAGTGGGAGTAATGGCAAAGGCAACACAGAAATGGTTATCTATTGTGTAGTTCAAAGTTGTAAAAACCAAAGCAATCTTCTAGTGTGAATCCCAATTGTCAATTTTATTCTATACCACTGCAGACTGAACTTTCAGTAAATATAAATAAATTAATATCTTGTCTTCTGAATTCATTTTATATATTTTAAGGTCAGCAGGATATTTTTTTGTTACATTATTAAAAGGATAAGATATAAACTGTAGAGGTCTACTGAATCTAGTTGGACTAATTATATACTGATATTTTAGCTGACTTTTTGCCAAATTAATATATTATTAATATATAATTTATACTGTATATAGTGTTCTATATAAAGTACAGCTGCAAACAATTGCAAGATATGTTAGAATGCAATTTCAACTTCTCTGTCCCCAGGGGCTACACAAGTTATTTTCATAGATTTTTCTCTAATCTTTACTTATCTAGAGACAAGTTATCAGAAAATTTCTACTGCAGCAAAGCAGTTCAGTTTATTGCTTTTTGATAATTTGTTCATAAACAAAGATTTTTTTTTTTTCCTGTAGGGTATGCTTTAAAAAACCTTTGAGATTGCTTTATTTTTTACCCAATTACCAGTCACTTTTGATATTTCAACAATAATTTAGTATTTACCTTCAAGAGAAAAAGAAAAATAAAAGAAAATATTTTATAAATAAGAAATAGTCAGTTCTGCTAATCTAATGCATAGTTTTCCATCTAATTAATTTGAGTCTAAAATTTAAAATGGACCTTTATACAAGGTGTAGTTAAAAATACCTACTTCCTCACCTTAGCCGAAAGATAGAATTTTGGCATCTGGAAAATTTGTCATAAATTGTTTGTCTCATGGAAGCTTCTACATAGATCTAAGTTACCGCATTTTCAATGTTGGTTTCAATCTATTAAATTATTCTTTCCTTAAGAACATATTGAGAAATTTCTTCTATATATTTATATATTTCCTAAATTAATTTAAGCTATTTTGTGTAACCCAGTCCCTGGTTAGTTAAGAAGTCCATTTTCAGAAAAAAATTTTTTTTTGAAACATACTTATATACTCACACTCATATGCACTCCCACACAATCAAAGTTGAATGCTTTCTACCCTTTATTTTAATGTTGTTAAGTGACTGTTAGAATTTTAAATGTCTAAGTGTAAAGAATTACCGCCAAAACACTATTAAAACTGCTGCACATTTGTCTCATGACTTCAGCATATAATAAAGTCTATATATAATCTTACCAATAAATTGGCATGAAATAATCATGTCAATAAATTAACTATTCTTAGCCTATATTTAAAAGATAAAATGCTTTGAAGACATTTCTAACTCAAAAATCTTATATGGAATTTTAGCCTATGGCAGTTGAGATAAACAAAAATTTAAAATGTCCCTATGGCTGGTATATTTTAAAACTCATTAATCCACATAAACTTATTGATTTATATGAGTTAAATTTCAAAGAAGTCAGATTGATGAATTAAGATATAGGTAGTTAATAATATTTCAGAAACCATCTCTGCCAGAAGCAGATGACAATGAATAAGTCTGTTAACTAGAGCCTTTGTAGTTGTCTTTGAAATGACAGATTGGCTAGTTTAGGAAGATGCTTTTCTGAATGGGTTTCCTGGACATATTATTATTCTAGTCCTTAAAGATCTTTAATAGGATGTTTTATGTTTTAATTTCCACAAAAATATAAAAGAAGTATTTTAGTCCTTTCTATCTGCTATAAGAAAATACCAGAGACTAGGTGATTTATAAACAACATTTATTTCTCACAATCCTGGAGCCTGGGAAGTCCAGGGTGGTAATGCTGGCAGATTTGGTATGTGCTGAAAGCCCTTTTCAGGGTGCAGACTGCAGATGTCTCTCTGTGTCCTCACATGGTAAAAGAGACTAGGATCCCTCAGAAGCCTCTTTTAGAAAGCATTAATCCCATTCATGAAGCCTCCACCCTAATGACTTTTAGCATTTTCTAAAGCTCCACCTACTAATTCCATAACCATTGGGGATTAGGATTTCAACATATGAATGGAGACAGGTGGGGTGGGAGGAGGGAAGGGGGCAGGGCACAACCATTCAGACCATAGCCAAATGTAATATATTTTAATTCCGCACACTGGCAGAAGATGCATTTTCTTTGGTCTACTCTTGCACTGTTTCAAAGTGACCCTTTTGTTCAGATTCAATTTACATAAATATTAATTATGCTGAGTAAGGATAAAATAATGAAGGTAATTTGTAAGTGATGCACAACTAAGTGAAATTCAAATGGAAATAATGTTCATTGGATGAATAAAAGTTTTGCAGCTTTTAAATATAGAATAGTTTCAAAAAAATTGAATCATCACTGTGTTGAACTTAAAAGTTCCTCACATGATAACAAGACACTGTAGTTGAACATAGCATTTTAGTTTCAACTAAAGAGCATTATGTATCACGTTAATTAGCATTGTTAATTTGAATTTCATTGATTCGGTAGTTTTATTTGTATTAACTTTGTCAAATATTTTGGTTTTATAGGTATAGCAACTTTAAGGCAATAATTTTATTTTTAGTTTACTATTTGCACATATTAAGTAAGGTAATAGAAAATTTTTAAAAATTAAGTAAATGCTGAGAGATTAATTTTTTCTTCTTTAAAAATGCGATTGAACATTATTATTCAGGCTTCAGAACTCTATCCTAAAATTATCACTATCTCTTTCTTCTTGAAAATGTAATCATTGGATTATTATCAGGTTTAGTACTTTAATTTATGCACATGTGTCATCAACTATAACACTTTAATACATTTTCTCAAATATTAATAGGTGAAAGTAAAATTTTAAATGATAGAGAAAATCTTCCAATCTTTTTTATACTCAGTGTTCTTACTTGTCTAAGTTACTTGCTTTTTAAGTGAGAATCCCTGAAGAATTGTTTCCAGCACTCTGAGGTGCATGCATCTGAAATGATAAGTTAACTTAAGAAGTCTTATTATTTTTGGTTTGAAATCATTATGCTCAAAAAATCAGAATTTATCATTTCAGTTTTCTTAATTTACAAAATTGGTTGGAAGTTGACTCTTAAAAAATGAAAATAGTCAAATTTGAATCAAATTGACAGGAACTGTTAGGCATTGGTATATTGGATCCAATACAACCAAAGAATCATTTTATCGAATGTGGGGAAAGCAGACATAATGAGTTATAAGAGGAATTCTATTCTTAATTTTATAATTAAAAATATTTAAAAAACATTATGAAGCATCAATTACATATAGCAAAACATTCTAAATGTAATTAGGTTCATTTGTTTCAATATTCTTGTATCTCATGTGGAAACTTGATTTAAGCTACACTGCCACCACCCTTAAAAGCAAGTGGCAGTTTAGAATATATGCTATATATCCTATGCTCCACTGCCTTTAGTTCTATATTCAAATACTTCTTACTTCTAGGTGTTCAGTCATACCTAGGAAGGACAACATTGATAACATAACTACTGAGGTGAAGCAGAAATTCTACATTCTCATACAAAACTTCTTAGTTCTTTCATAGTTAAAGAAAAATAAATTCTTATAAGAACTTTTGAATAATCTTAAGAAATTTTTTTAAGTCTAAAGAAAGTACCATATCTGCTGGCTGTAATACCTATGTTTTATTTAGCAATTTCTACGTTAAATTAACATTTCAAATCACCAAATAAAATAATTGTTTTCCACATTAAGCTGTATTTTATAGTTGAAAGTCTAATTGAAGTTCAAGTTAGTATTTAATTATTTTCAAAAATTTATAATTTTTAATGGTAAACTTTAGCATTTTACATCAATATGGAATTCTCTACATAAGAAAACCATAATTACAGGCTCTGGAAACATGCTAGAATGGATAAAAGGCAGCACTAATGGCACCTTTGTGTAGCTCTTTTCTTATTTTTTTAGTTTGTTGTAAAATTATTGTCTAAGTCTTGATACTAAATATTGTTGCTATTTTCTAATATGTCCTTTCTGTCCCCCCCTTTTCAAAAAAAAAAATAATCAAACAACACTTTTAATTTCAAATAGTAAAATCTTTACCTACATAAAATATGAATTTACCTAAATTCTTTACATAGTTGAAGTCTTTACAAATTTGTAATAATTACTGTCAACATTCTGTGCCAAACATATATTAATGCCTTCAATCATGTGGAGCCTATGCAGGTGAGACAGTCATCTGACCTATATGTCCATCTCCCTCTGCTTACTGGTACTGTCTAGGCCCACTATACCTTGCTTGGTTCCTTGAAGGTAAACCAGGCTCCTGGCCCTGATGATAGTAGTGGAAAAGCGGAGTACCGAGTCCCTGGCTTACTGGTGCCTCTTTAATCTTTCATTCCTCCACCTGTGGTGTACGTTTCTGAATATTCCATGGGAGAGAGGGAGGAGGATGAAAACATAGCCATAATTTTTCTGCATGCAAATGTTTGGAAGAAACAAGGCTGCCTGTTATGTGACATGTGTGTCTATTTGAAACAGCACCTGGGGTTGGGGATAAAGTTATATTAGGGAGTGTGTTATGAGAAATTTAGTAGATAATGCCGAAGGATTTCAATTACACATTTGGGAAGGGTGTGGAGATCAGATAGAGTTAAAGGTTAGAGAGATAGAAATTGGAAATAGACATAGGTATGTTGATACATAGAGATATCTTAAGAAGTATTGCATTTTAGTGTATTAAAATTATCTATAATTAACTATTTAACTATTAGATAAATGTTATTAATTGAGGGCAATTAACCTAGATATTCTACTTCTAGGGATACAAGGTGAACAAAGAATAAAAGGTTCTTTAGTTCATGGAGACTATTTCTGGTCCAGTTGGTAATGTACCAGTCAGGTGTAAAAGAAATGTGACAGGATTTTGTAAATGGATTTTAATTTTGATGCTAGCTACATACTTTCCATTTGACCTTTGTTCTTTAAACTGATTTCCAGAATTATAGCTGGATTTCTATTGCTATTTTAAAATCTAGGTAGTTAGTTGCATTTCTTCATGTACCAATGTAATGTTTCTTTCTAAAATGAAGCCTCAGTTGTATGCGATCTAATCTATTTCAAATAAAAGTCTTAATAATGGTATATTTGCAAAATTTGCTTAAAATTTTATTTTAGACAGAAATAATAATTACATTGGGCTTAAATTATAATTAAGTAAATTAACAGACATGATAGGGCTTTTTTTGTGTTACTCTACAATCACTTATAAACCTTAATTTTATAATTAAAATTATAAATTATAAACCTCAGTAGATGCATAGTAACTTACTTCATATTCTACCATCACATGTTCACATAATATTGCAGATTTTTTAATTTCATAAAAATGACATAATAGTTACATGTTTATAAAAACTTTTGAAGTGAACTGCCTAATTATCACATGAATGAACAAAGCTAAAAATATTATTTAAAGAAGATACTTTGCAAATACTGAGAGGTCCAAGACATAAAAGTAGTCTTTTAAAAACAGGAATTCTCATATAAATTTTGAAAAACAATATATACTCAGTGAATATAAAATTTACTCTTAAACAGATTGAAATTATAATAATAGCAAATTAAATCTAAATCTGTGTTCAGAGAATAAAATAATAATTATTATTAATATAAACCTTAACTTTAGAAATGATTTTTAGCAAATGCTTTTTTCTTTGGTTGGAAATAAAATGCACATGCAAACATTCTGTTAATAATAGTGGGAAAAGATTTATACATGTTCGAGAAAAATAGGATTTCTTTTCCTATTTCTGTGGTGTATAAAATTGATCTCTCTCTGTGTGTGAAGAGAGAATGTCATTCAAACTGATGGATGTGAGAGAGGTGGCAAGGGACTGAGTATTTGCATCAAGTATGAAGTTAAGGTCTGAACTCCCAGTGGCACTACTCCAAATGCCCTCCTGTCCTAACTTCACTTCACGAGCTTTCTGTATGTATCTAGGGAAATGATCTCCCAAGTGAATATAGTGGTAAAGTATATGACAGTCCTTAGTTTAGAAATAAAGAAAACATGTCAAAATCTTTAGTATCAAGAAGTTTTAGTTCATTTTATGTTTTAAAGTTAAATATGTGTATAATTTACAGATGGCACTTAACTTATTGGATGAATCAAAGTTGAGAGAGGTGACTGCAAAGTCTCTGTGCTTCTTAATGTGAAAGATGATCACACATTTCATATACCGCATACTTTGTGCTTATCTTATTGTTACACTTTGCCATTGTCTTCATAAGGATGGACAGTTCTGTCTTGATGTTTCTAGAAACCAAAAATTTTGACCAAAATTGTAAAATATTATACCCTTGATTAATTTTATATAATTATTTCTAGTATAGTTTTTATTACCTTAGAATAGTGGTGGTGAGGTTGCTATTGCATTTATTAATAGCTTTTTATAAAATAATATTTACATATATATTTAGAACTAAATCAAATTATGTAAACTTGATTTCTTCCATTCATAAGATGAAGAGAAGAAGTGGCATAATTTATGTGAGGAAATAGACTACTATAATATTGAAAGCAATGCTGTTGTTTCTTTGTAGAGAGTGTGAAATGAAAAACATGGAGACCTTAAGAAGATATTTTTAAATA
The DNA here is from genome assembly GCA_030015415.1 of Cynopterus sphinx. NCBI lineage: Eukaryota > Metazoa > Chordata > Mammalia > Chiroptera > Pteropodidae > Cynopterus > Cynopterus sphinx. Next base: position 100,232,547 of record CM057382.1, on the reverse strand, counting down.
GGTAGTATTACTAGGTAGTAGAATGTTCAGGTGAGGTAACATCTCCATATTGAGTTATGGAAGTAGTGGGTGGAGGGATCAGATAATGTCGGTCCTAAAGTTTCTGAGGAGTAGGGTTCAGGCAGCAAGCGCAGGTAGTATGTGGAGGGATACTTGGCTTGTTTGGGTGCCTCATCCAAGGTGTGAGCAGTAGAGGTGCTGTGAAATGTGGCCTGCCAAATTTCATTGGATAAAATTTTATTTTGTGCTGATTCATTTTAAGCTCTTTTCTCTGATTTACTCATTTTTCCTGTGTGTGTTCTGTATATTGTTTGCTCCCTCATAAAATTGCTCTGCTTTATACTGTTTTCCTGAATTTGTCCTTTTCTAGGGTTAGCAACCGGCTTTTCCCAATTTAGAGATTCCTTCTTTGAGGGATATTGTTTATCCATATTATACCTCTATAGTAGCCTCTTCACCTTGTCTCTTAGAAGATAAATTTTGTTGAGTAAAATCAGAGATTTTAAGTATTACAATTTCCTTAACTCTGATCTTGAACTGAAGTTAGGATGCTAGAAAGCTCACCTGCATTTTCAGGGGCTTTACAGAAAAACTCAGCTGTTGATGGACTTTCACAGAAAATGGTATCTCTGGAGCATTCTATCAAGATATTCAGTACTTTCTGATAAGAAGATTTTTAATAACTGTATAATATTCTGTCATGTATATATACTAGGAATTTATTTAACAAGTTACCTATTGTTGGACATTGAAACTACTTTCTCTTCTTTGTGGAATAATATTTCAATATATTTCCATTTAAACAGGTGCTTAACTGCATTTGTATAATTATTTTCTTAATGTAGAACCTTAAGAGTATGAATGCTACAGAATTGTGATAATCATTATTATGCAAATGATAAATTAGAGTGAAGTAATACTCTCATTTTTTCTATTTCTACTTTCCCACACATACACACACATACACTTGTTATATTCCATATAGATAAGTTTTGCCAGAGAACTAGGTTTATAGCTACAATTGCTTTATAAACTTTATAGCTAGTATATGGCTCATTATATTATTAAAGGTGACAGAAATTGATAACCGTGGTTTTTGCATCAAGTGTCTAAATTATTTCCCTTTATTTTACACATTACTGGGACAATTCGTGCTTAGAAACTATTAGATGTTGTTAGAGCTTAAGGTTAAATATCTAGCTTTAATTCTGTTTCTAGACCACATGATCTCCTCTGGAATGCCTGCATTAGAGATTGATAGATATAGTAAAGTGATCAAATAACTAAAATAAATATGATAACATTATTAGAAATAGTAAAATTCTTATACTTGTAAGTGTATACTCAAAAACTAATTGCAGAATGTTTTAAAGAAGAACACTTCTGAAGATAAAAGCAATCCTTTCTTCTCTTGATTTGAGTCTAGAAGCAACATCATTATGGGGATGAGGTCTAAAGAAGAACATGAGAAATTTATTACCAGTCAGAAAAAACAAACAGAAAACACACTTTGAGGTATAAAAGAATGAAGTTTCACAGTCACCCTTATTGCATAATTAAATTATTGTTTTCACTCCTTAAAAACATATTTTCATCAGAGCTCTATAAAGAGAGAATATTTGACTCATGAGAAAATCACTCATACTTTATAGTTATATTGCAATATGGGATTCATTAAATATTTTTCATTAGATAACAAGCTATTTCTAAATATAGCTATAAATTTAGCTATAGGACCAGAAAAAGAATGGAGAAATAAGAATATTTTAACCCCTCCTATAAATATGTGCTTTGATTACAACATGTTTATTCATTAAAATTTTACCTTAGGGAAGAGGTCAATGTAAAAAGTAGAAATTATGTGAATTGTTTTGGAGAGTTACATTTATAATATGAAATATATAACATAATTTTGGAAGGTTTATTTTAATTTGTTGATTTATAGTATAAAAATCATATTTGGAAACGTAATTTGACTTTGGACACAAATATTAAAATAGTATTATATAACTGTAAGAACCACAATTCTTACTACACAGAAAAACAAAAACAAAAAATAAATAAAACAAAATAAAAGAAAACACAAGACAAACCCCTTGTGACTAAAATACACTTTGGTAATGAAAAATAAAAGGAGAATTAGTTTATTATTTGGCAGAATCTAAAATTGAAGCGTCAGTTAAACAATGAATGTGAATGCGAAAGTACAAGACAATATCAATTGAAAGAATATAAAGTATAAAAGATTCTCTCACCCACTCCAACATAGAAACTTCCACTGGTCCATATTTTGAGTTTCACTATGGGTAAGTGGAGCACACTTGTCAAATTCTGGTTAACAGGCACAGTCATTGCCCATACAATGTTCCTTGCGAAATGTGCTTTTAGATGTATGCATTCAGATATTACATACTGTATTCTGTATAAGACTTTGAAAGAGTATTGCATTTTTATTACATTCAATTTTCATTCTCAGAATGTCATACACTGACAGTTTGTTTATCACCAACTTGTACTTGAATGTTTACTTTTTGTCAGAGCCCTTTTCTTAGGCTCTTTTCCTTAACAGGTAAGATACTCAGAGAGCCAAACTCTGCTGTTACTGATATTAGCTTACTTGTGACAGCATGTCAGCTGTTTAAAGTATATGTCTTTAGATGATGAGAAGTGTCTATTTAACATATTTATTATAGACATTTCAAGACCAAGTATTAAAATTTAGCAAAGAACATTAAAGTTCTTACGTATCTTTGTTGACTGATTTAAATAGAGAGTTACAAGAATTTTATTTCTGGTGGTAAATACTAAGTTCATCCATTTATGCCTTATATAATGAAATACTTTAAACCAAAACTTTGCAAGAAACAAAAAAATCTATTATAATGATCTATAAAAATAACACTTGTTTTTTTTTTCTTTTACCTTCACAGCATATTAGAAATAAATATTTTCAAGCTTTTTCTAATTATCAGAGTTTGATGAATTCACAAATAGAAATGTGGAGTGAGTGTGTGTGAGTGGGTGTATGTAGTCAGTGTGTGAGTCTTTAATATTAAGGATGTGAGACATATAAGAGGATGACTATGCATAAATACCCATTTCCAAAATTTCTATAAAAAAAACCCTACATTATAAAAAAAATAAAGGAATTGCCAAAATATAAAGGAATGTTCATTTTCCAAAACAATCACTCTATATTTTAAATGGTCTCTAGTGAAGTTACAGTTTTGGTAGGAAAAACAATTTATAATAATTAGTGTGCTGTCAGTAACATTTTACTTTTGTTAAAGATATGAGTAATGAAGTACAGACAAGCCCTGCAACCCACAGGCATAGGCATTGCTAACTGGCAGATGTTTCTAGCCATCTCAGAGCTTTAAGGCCTGTTTACTCAATGCCACTACTATGACTTAAATTGAAATAGCACTATGCTGCCTCTACAGATTTCCATCAAAAAAATAAAGAATGGCAGGAAAAAAGAAAAAAAAAGGTGGGTGGGTGGATTTGAAGAAAGGGCATGAAATTGATTTAGCAAATGGTTCACCAATTGACATTGCTGCCTTAATGTCCAAATAAGTTTACTATGGAAGGGTGTTTCAGAAGAGTTCCAGTTTCCTGGAGTGGGTTTTTATGGAATCTTGTGAGGTACTACCTTGTGCCTTACAATTGAGTATGAAGAGTGTTACGTGAAGTTCTACATAATGTCCACATACATCTGCCAGAGAGAATTCTGTGTTTAATACACACTTCAATTTAATCCACTTAGACTGTTATTACATTGTGACATGTACATTGAACATCTTTGTTGCATGAATGAAATTTCTAAACAAAAAGAGGAGACCCCTATTGTTTTCCATATTACACAGTCAGGAGAAAATAGGGACAGAAAGTTCTTAATTACCATATTTCCATGAGTAAATGTAGGTTCCCCACCAAGGTCTCTTTGTAATGCAAAGGATAATGAAATTATGAAAAACAATTTTGGAAGAATATTTTGAAGGAAGTGAAGAAATCAAAGTTAGAACCCAAGAATTGATTAAACATCACAGCTTTTCTGATATACCAGATTTGAAGAAAAGATCATCAGGAGAAAAAATGAGATAGTAATAGTCTTCTAGTTATGCCTCCAAAGTACCTTAGGAAATGAATATTTTTTCTAGTTTATTTGAAATTATAAACTCATATGCTATTCTTAATATTAATTATTCTTTTACTTTTATTTTATTTAATTTTTATTCTAACATAAATCAGTGTAGAATATTTGGGTTATATTTTTCCTGTAAAATATATATTGACTGTATATGTAAAATATATATTTATAAAGCATTTACTGTATAGTTAGAGGTTGGACTTCTCTTAACTTTAAAAGATTATTTTGTTCTTTGAAAAGTTATTGTTTTCTGTTCTGTTTTGCCTTACACATTACACATATATGTTTTCTAAGTTTGATGAAAGCAGCAGATTATTTGAAATGTTAGTTATAAAAATAACATAACTAAAGCTAATAGATTTCTACATTTTCAGAAATAGAGATTGACCAAAAAATATTGAGGCAGGATAAGGTAAATTGGAGCCTGAGCAAGGAGAAAATTACATAATGCCATATAAGAAATCCCTTATTAAATTTATCTAGAACACTTAATTATAAGTTCATGAACTTCTTTCTTTTATAAGAGCACTATTTTAGAAACTGAATACTTTTGAAGGCTTGAAAAGAGAGTTATTGATGTGAAATTGGGTTGAATATACTAGGCACCAAATTTGAAGCACTCTTTTCCCTAGATTGCTTAATATGAGATTTAGCTGGCTAAAGTTTCATTAATTCTGATTCATTTAACAAATAGGTCACCACTGACATTGCAGCTTATTTCCTGATAAAGTTTGTTATGGAAAGGTGTTCTAGAAAGATCTTGGACTGAATTCTTAAAGAACCTTATGAGGAGTCACTTAGTATATTGCAATTGGATATGAAGAATGTTAAGTGTCTGTCAACATAATATATGCTTCAGCCAGGCCTCCATCTAATACTTTTAATTAGCTCTAATTATTTGATGAGAGATTATATGTAATGATTAAGGAACAATTGCAGAAAACCATCGGATTTGTTTCTGGATGTAACGGTGTGACATAGTATTATAAATTAACTGTGAATGTATTTCCATTTCTATAGAGAACACTGTGTATTAGAAATACCGATAATGAGAAATAGACACAGTCTATGAGTGATACCATTCCTTACGTTGCTATTTCTATAAGTATATATGCATATCAACCTAAACACAAATGCACTGCTTAATCTTGGTGAAACTTCATTTTTTTTTCATTAAAATAGATATTAATCTTCCTCCTAAGATCAGCAACTTCTCAAAATATGTAAAACATTTCAGAACACTGTGATTTTTGAATACTTAGTACATTTAAGCTAGAAAGGGTATAAATTTTATTGAAACCAAACTGGTGTAATAGGACTGAACTAAGCTGTCATTTGTACATGCTGCTACAAGGATATGATAAAAAACCAAGTTCCGTGTGTGTGTGTGTGTGTGTGTGTGTGCGTGTGTGCGTGTGTGTGTGTGTTCAGCTCTACAGAAATCAAAATGTACAGAAGCTGTTTGTAGATTCACACAAAATTCAAAATTGCATGGAAAAAGGAGAAAAGGTTTGAGTAATGTTGATAATACTTTCATTTGCAACAACTGGAACTCTACCAATCACCCATGACAGAATAGAAACAGTAATTTTAAAAGATTAGTTGAAGTGGTACTAAATATTAGACAAAACGTCTCTCAGGTTAAAAACTTCTTTGGGTCCTTTGATTTTGACGCTGTGTGGTGTCTATATCATATTTCTAAGAGCACCTTTAATTAATTTGTAAGAAGAAAATTTTTGTTGAGTATTGGGATGGTTAACTCACAAGTTGAAATATGTGTGCAAAGGTAAAATCTGGACTAAATAAAATCTTTTTATTTTAAGAGTTTATGAAACATAACAAAGAGTAAGTAGGGAGAATAAAAGATGACAAATTAGTTCAACATAGTATTGTATAGTTTACAAGGGATCTGGGACAAAATAAATTACTTTAGAGGAAAATGTCTAGTAATTGCAGAATATGTTTAGTACTTATTTTGGTTATTAGCCCTGGATTTTTCTAAACAGATGGATGAGTTCTGAAGACTTGCTACTGAAATAATTTAGTTCCTACAACTTTATATGTAAAAATGTCTCATTACTCACATAAGACTTTTCAGTAGTAATGGGGAAAATAGCTTTACTTTCCTCCAATTAAAAGCTAACCCTGTTACTTTCTTCCAGTTAAAAACTAACCGTGTTTTCATGTGCTACTTTCTAAATATTTGCATCAAAAAACTGCTTGCCTCGTCTAGTTGTCACACTGATTAAGAATAGGACATGTGATTTTGGTTTTACTGCTACACATTGGAAATTTTATGCTGGTTCTTTATCTTCCCATAGAGTGCCATGATAAATTTGCTAATAAATCTGCAACTGTAGTAGTTTTTAAATCATAGTTCTAGTTACTAAAACCTAACCATAATGCATAACTGCTCTTTTAGAAAAATAACTCTATTTCTCCCTGTCAGAGTAAGAAGCTACTTGTATGCTGTGATTGAGAAATGCTGAAATCCTCCTGTTCCTCCCACTAATTCTGAATGCTCAATTTCTCATTTCTTTGAGAAAGGATCTGAATACTACACTTAAAGAATACTCTTATAAATACTATTTGACAGAGTAGTTAGTTTTGCCTTTATCAACCATCAGCACATTAGCAACACCTAAGAAGTAAAACTCAGAAAGTTTTAAAAAGGACAGTTCTGTCAAATGGAGCCCTAAAGTAAAGATCTGCCAAAAGTTTCTTTGCAAACCATGTATAAATAAAAAAGTGGGGATAGAAGGAGGAAGAAAAAGAAAAAGGAAATGTATTTACACTGTATTTTCATTTAAGTGTATTTAATTAATATGTAATTAAAAGAAGTTTTATGTACAGTATATTTAATTAATCAATGTCTTCCAGGCTTTTGAGATTTTCTAAAATAAATATTTCTTAAAAATGTGAAAAAGTTCTTTTGCCAATTGAAATACAGTAGAAAAAATTACTACCTTCAGAAGGTCAAGAATATTTTGGTATGCATATTTTCTATGATGTCTCCCCTTGCGTAATGGAGCATATGTCTTCCCCATGCATATATATGCAGCTGCAAAATTTTCTTATCAATTTTATATGAACTACTTATGACAACAATCCCAAGTATCAAAATTTTTTTTCTTATGTTTCTATTAAATCTAGTTTCAAAAAGAGCTAATTTTATTTTTTCTCTCAAACTTGAGGGATTTCAAGTGTACCCTAAAGATCTAGAAACATTTACAAATGTTCAAGGTTATGTTGGAGAACCCTAAAAGCCTCCAAAGTGCTAAAGAAAAACAGTTGAATATCATGCCTTTAAAAGTTAAAGTATAGACTTTGATCACTAAGTGCCAATAAAATTCTAAACACTAATAAAGTGTCACTCCTCAGTAGTAGAAGGAAATTTAGAACTGAGTTAAATTGATTTTCTTAAAGTATCATTGAAATAAAACCACAAAAAATTCTATTGAAATTATGGACTTTCAAGTTTACTTGGGTCACAGTTGACATATGCCATCCTCTTGTGTCTATAGCGTAATTCAATGCCTTGCAAGTCTGACATTTTTTAGGGACTGATGGCCAATGACCTTCAAATTTAACTCAAAATTCCAATAATCAGAAGAATTAAGAGCTCTTTTGTATTCAGTTGAAGGTGCTGACTTTCTATTAACTATAGTTAACTAGTTTACTGGTATTGACCAGGGTAATTCTGAATATTGTCAAACTGGATGGTCACCAGAGATGTCTTACAGTATTACAGTCCAGTGAGTGTCCAGAGAAATACTGTGTAGAGAGCAGCAAAGCAATTCTTTCTGGTCACTTATGTTTATCTTCAATTTGCTGGTGTAGCAATCTTACTTAAAAATTGTTTCCTAGAATGGTATTTTCCCCCAAGGATTTTGAAGTTCATTCTATCCTATGGTTTCCAAGAAATATACCACGGTCAATACTTGTATTTGGCTTTTAGTATAATGGATATACATGGTCTTGGTGATGAGTTGAGGCTTTGAAATAATTCAAATCAATATAATGTGTCTTCATTTCAATGGCCTAATGCTTCTGTTGCTCTCACTTTCTGCATTTACTCAATCTATGTATTTATGTACTTGTGAGAAATCAGGTACTGATCATGTGATTAGTGGACTACTGTAAATATCTCAAATTCAGAAACACTCCTGCCAGCTAAGTTGTGCCATGCCTCATCACGTTGCACTCAGTCTGCCCTCTGCATGCCCTTGCTTATGAATGATGCATCCAAACAGAGGGACAACAGGACACTACCCTGGATACCCCATATGGCTATGATTATAGATAGCATCAGTGCTTTGTATTCGCTGCTGGCAAGTTGCCTAAAAAAGTGTTTGGCATTCTGACAATGCCAAATAATAGGAATATTAGAGCTCTTCTCCTTCTTACATCAAAGATATATTTCAAAATTTACTTGTTTTTATATTCGTTTGTTGTTTTTTGTTTATAGCCAACATATTAATGAAATCATATGGTTCTTGTCCTTTTCTATCTGACTTATCTTATGTAGCATGGTACTCTCAAGATTCATCCATGTTGTTGCAGATGGCAATATTTTATCTTTTTTTAACGGCTCAGTAGTATTCTCATAGACACAGACAATAGTATGGTGATTACTAGAGGGAAAGGAGGTGGGGGAGGAGGCAGAGGGTAAAAGGGGTCAAATATATGGTAACAGAAGGAGGTTAGACTTTAGGCGGTAAGCAGACAGTGGAATGTACAAATGTTGTATTATAAAGTTGTACACCTGAAACTTATGCAATGTTATTAACAAATGTTAACCCTACTGCATTTAATTAAAAATTCATTTATTTTGAAGAACAGGGAAGCTGAGTTATTTTTTTTTTTCAAATATGTGTACTTTTGTCTCTTACCAGTGTCGCTATAGGTGCTGAGAAAATTCTTCATCTATAATTTTAAGCCTTACATATCATTCTGAATAGAAATACTTTGAATTCTTATTGTTAAATTGTACCAATAAATGCCATGTACTTACTAATTAAAATGATTTGACACTACATTTTCCTCAATAGAAGAGTTTTATTCTAATCTAAAGTTGATGAATTAATGATTGGAAGGACTATACATGGATGGGCAAAAATCCCCAAGACATTACTTGAACAATCAACATGGAGCATTTTAAACTTAATCAAAGCACTTCATTTTACTTAGAAACATTTTTATTCAAACCACTGAAAGCATAATATCTAAATTCTATATTAATTCATTTATCTTCAGAATACCTTTTAAACCACTTAACAGAGTGTTAGTCTAGCATACTTATATGAACACAAAGATTTAAGATTAAGTAGGGATTGTATTGCCTTTATCATTTCTCTACTCCTTTTCATAGAGCAGGTTTCCAGTCACTTAAAATGCAGCTTTGCATTTGGAGGAGGGCACAGAAAACTGGCAATGAATTGAAATCAAAAGAAATATCATTGGCTTGCCATATCTCTTCTAAAATAGACTGGGCAAATGGCATATAAAGATAAGGCTGTTAATCCTAACAGTGATAAATACTTGCATGTAATGGTTTTACTATTCATGTCATCACATGAAGATGTCACAATTTTGAAAATAAAATTATTGGAAAAGATCTTCAGAATAATACATTAGAGGAAAAAAACATCTTTATTCCTGTGGGGTGAAAATTAAGTTGTGATACAGAACAATGGTTATGTATTCTTTTGTACAGAGATCCCAGCTTTTAGAAAACTACATTACTTAGCTGCATATATAAAACAGCCTATAGAAATGCAAAATGGGTATCTGGATAAATGTGACAATATTTCTTCAGCGATTCCTTCTTTGAAAAGACGTATTTGTCCACAGCAATGCCAAAATTATAGTTTTGTATTCTCTGTTGGCTTTTGGGGGTACCTGATAGAAACAATCAATTTGAATCAAAGGAATGAGCTGTAAGTTCCAGGGTTCAGTAAATTATAATACTTCCTGTAGCACTATGTCACAGCCATAGAAATCGCCTTTTCTCACTGAACTGCCAGCCTTTTTTGTGAATAGTAGATTATATTTGGACATTATCCTATCAGTTGCTTATGGAATTAGATAATATGCTTATGCACTAGTACTAGAACTATCTAGACTTTTACTTTTGTGAATATACACGCAAACTTTTAAAACCAACATTCTCATGTAAAATGTACTTTTTCAGTGATCAAGACATTTCATCCTGCCAGAAATCAACCATGTAAAGGAAAACTGCCAGCAATTGCAAAGTCAGTTCAGAATTGTTTTGCAGCTGTATGGTAGGAATAAATTCAGTCTAGAAGTCACTGAAATTGCTGGCAACATTTTTTTTTTTCCTGTAAGGCTTTCTAATAAATCCTCAGCACATCCACATAGCCATTACAGTGTTCACATAAGCATACATGCCCCTTCCTTGCACAGACTGTGACCCTGGGGAACCTGTCCAGAGAGCTCTGCTGGCTAATATTTATTTAAAAAGAAGAGCCTGTGAAATTGCTGTGAAAACTCTGCTTTGTGGAGAGACCACAGAGAAACCTCAAGGTTTCTATTGAGAAAAGGGATTGTGAGAACTCTTCCTGAAGCCAATGATTTCCTGTCCAAGAGGAACTGGCTGATTTGCAGAGTGCCCAGAGGATCGGCAGCCTCACTGCTCACACTGCTGGTGTGACTACTGGGTACTGACAATTTAGGTGCCTTTATCAAAATCCGTACACATTTACTTTGAAATGATATCTAAATTTATGAAAAAGGTTTCTATATTTTGTGTATGCTTTAAATAACTTTATGAATATCTGTGATAATGCAGCAGATTCTGAGTTTAAAAAGTTGCTATTCATATATAATTAAATGAATAAATCAAAGAAGGTGATTGAAGAAAGATAAATGAATGAATGAAATACACAATAAAAATCTTTACCTTAGAAAACTTTTACTTTAATAAATGATGAAAAAATGTGCCATATAATTATTATCTGTTTAAAAAAATAATTTTCTTTTTTTTTTTAAGTTTTCTAATGAGAAATTTACTTTGGGAAAGTTTTGGCATGTCGAATGAAATATTAGGTCTCCAGGAAGAAAACATGGGTTTAAATCCCAGCAATAGAGCCTCTTACAATTATTTTTTTTATCTTGAAAAAAGAAAATTAAATGCTTTTGCAACAGATTCCATCCAACTGTGCTTAGCATGTAAAGATATTCAATAAACACTACACACATACCTAAAATGAAGACCAAAAAACAATCAACTGGGAGACATAATATAAATGAAATATTCTAATGATACTGCATTTTATTTTTCCTTAATAATTCCAGTGTGTGTTTTGTTTTATTTTATATCAATGAATTATGGGAATACACATCATCTGTAACTTGATGCAGGTGTAATCTGTTATCATTATCCATAAATGCACATATATAATTATGCTTACACCCACCTAATGCAGAAGGATGAAAATAACTTTTCTGAGTAGTACAATTCAATGAGAATTTTAGTTTGAAATTTTTAGAATCATTTCAGTAATCAATCAATGATATATGAATATTGCTACAGGTTTTGTTTTGTTTTTTGTTTTGTTCTGTTTTGTTTTGTTTAACTCACACTACCCTAGCCCTTTGCAGTTCCTTCCCTGTTTATCCACCTTTGAAGCCTCAGGTAGGTGCGAGAATGCTGCTGTATCTATGTCCTCTTTCTCCTTGAAATGTGTCTGCCTTCTACTTCCTCAACAGACCTTGTTTCTTACAGATACCCCTGGTTTTTGAGCTGTGTTCACATTTACATTTCTTATCTCTTTCTAGTCTCTAGGGTTATTGACTTAGATGATCTCCATTATTGTGATTATTCCATTATTTTTCTGTTCTCTTTACTGTTATGCTCTCAGTGCCTAAATCAAAGGCTGACACATCATAAATACTCTAAAATATTTGCAGAATGTGATAATAATTATAAATTTAATATTTATAAAATAATTTGGGTCAGACCTAAAAAAGTATTTAGCTAACTTTAATTGTTCAATGATTTTAGTTATAAATTATCATTGTGGTCCATAATGATTCCCAATGTATCTGTCTCCAAACATTCATAACAAAATTTATGAGATTGGGGTGTACAGTAACAAATTAAGAAAAAAACATACATACTTCAGTATAAATAATGTATGTGATATGTCTGCTGTGGTCTCTATTACCACATCTCTTCCCCAAGTCTGTTTTTATTTTTATCCCCAATTGCCAAACCTAGAATATTCCATGTAAATTTTTATGAAGTAATGTACCAGTCCTATTTTTCTGTTTCTAAATTTTATCATTCTTCTCCAAACAAGAAACTAGAAAAAATGAGACTTACTGTTGCCAAATGAAGAAAACAAACACACTTTATATCAGTTAATATTTTTTTGATGGAGAAAGTGAAGGAAAATTCACTCCATATGGGATTGGAGCATAGCATGAAATGTTTTCAGACCACAAAAATGCTTGATTATTACTAACCTTAGTAGTTGCAAGAGCTCTTAACATTTATTCATGTCTCAGTCAATGCTGTGGAGCCAATTCTTTCCCAGGGGTATGACATATCACAGGGCAGTTGTTCATAGTTAAAATAAAATCAAGCTAAGTACTGAAGCTAAAATTCTACATGTTAAATTTTACCCATTCCTTGAAAATAGTGTTATAGATAAAACAGTTATCAATTAATATTATTATATTAATTATAAAGTCCTTAGAATCTTCTAAATTGTATAAAATTTTTCTCCATGTGATTTGGATCACCATGTACATAATACTGTTGGATAAATTATATTTACTAAATGCAATATATTGTTAGTGGTAGAAGCATAGCTTTATCTTTCTAATTCAATATTTTTCTTTGGCTCACACTGCTTATTTTTGTGGAGAGAAGAAATTATGTTGGGCACACTGAGGCTATTTCTAATCCTGCCGAGTACTCCTCTGAGTGTTCTCAGCATGGGACGGGACTTTCAGTAGTCCGTTCATTCACTGGAAAGTAAATTGTCCCTGGCTTAGCCGTGCCACTCACAGAACATTTTATTGACATCATAATAGTTCTTGCAGGATCTCTTAAGTCTGTTCCATTTAATCTGACTGGTGGTAAAATAACACATATCCACACTTGCCATCAAATTGGCTTTGTGCTTTTTCAAAACTGAATGTTGGTAGAAAGATGTGGGGTTTTTTTTTTGTACAAGAAATGGCTACTGATATCTATGGTACAGGTCTTTCTGACATTGTAAAACATCAATAGGATTTGATGAAGTCCATACACATTCATCCTCATCAGAGTATTGAGTTCTTTTTAAAAATATATGTAGTTGGAACTGAATTTTAAAAGATTGTGATTTGAAAAATAGAATTCTGAAAATTTGAAAGCTGTTATATAGTCTTTTTTCCTTTTACATTATTTGATAACTTGTGAATGTTTTTTTAAAGTTTCTAAGTAGATATAGATTGAAAATAGCAAATTAAAAATATAGTCTCCTGGATGTTATCCTAGTATTCTATTTGAATATATGTCTTTGTAGCATTAGTTTGGCTTCATGATTTTGAGTATAAAAATCCACACTTAATAATCAATAATGTCAGTTGTCAGAGTATTTGAATGTTCTCTTAAAGGCATGATAAAGTAGCCCAGCTATGAACAGTATATCAGAGTACTGAAATATGTAAAATTAAAAATAAAGTGATTTTCATTTTCTTTGAAGAAAGAGCCAATAAAGTTTCACTTGATTTTTTGTTTTGAACTGTTTGCCACAGATGGATAAGTGGGTGTTTTGTTTTTTTCAAGGGCAAATTTAGTATCTAATCAAAAGTATATATTTAAAGCACTATTTTCAATCAGCACTTTAAAATTATGGTGATGTGTTCAAATACAGCCTCGAACATTTTTTCCTGGTGGATTTCAAGCTGCCATAGCCTGTCCTTAGTCACTCCAAGTCTACAAAACCAGAACACAAGTATCCATTGTTATTAAAGATGTACACACAATTAAACAGTTGAGTCACAGAGTATTCAGCATTTTAGGACACTGAAGGACATTGAGAAACATAGGCACCTTTGGGTTAATGGGAGTGAATTCATGTTGAAACATAAATAGGCAAAGCATAATACAACCTGTGTAGAAAATACAACTCCCCTATGATGGACAAAATCAATGTGAAAAATTTGCTCTTTGTTGTATGTGGGGAAAGTGTTAATGTTTTTATACCTAGAAGTGAATTCTCCTCATATCTAAAACATTTTCACCATGTATAAGCACAGGTAAATTTTATTAAATTAATTTTTATTAAAATTTGTTAAGACTGTAAATATAATGACCTAGAATGCCTACCTCTCAATTGTATAATCAAGCCTTAAAACAATTGTTGATATAGGGTAAATTCTCACTAAACATTGGCTATATAAAAAATAATTAGATAATTTATATAGTTGTACTTTGAATAAAATAACTTTTTATACAGTAAAAATTCAACATGGAAATGTAAATATATTTGATGACTGAGAAATCTATTGACCACACATAGGGAAATAACTTATTAATAAAATATAGACTAAGTACAGACATTATCTGAAAAAATCAAACTAGATCTTCAGGAGAAATGAAATCTATGTCACACTTTTATTATAATTATCTACATATTTGTTTTATTACTTTTGTCTTTATTAACTATAAAGGTTTGGTCAAAGACTATATCATTTCTCACTTGCATCTTCTATGACAGGTTATTAACTTTTAACAAAAGGCAATTTGTACATACTTGATAAATAATCATTTGATGAATACAATAGATCTGAGTGTTGTTGATATCACAAACACTATTGTCAAAATGACAGTCAACTAAATAATGGTGTTATGAAATTAATGAAAATAATAAATTAAATATAAATTATATGTGTGCTATATTTTACTAATACATATTTGAGATTTTAGGTAAGGATGTATATCTTTGATATTTGCACAAGTGCAAATTTCAGAGATTTTTCTTGCCTTATTTGCCTGGAATCTTCAAAGGTTATATGATATTAGAAGCACAGGGATAAAGGAGGAATATTTTTTATTTGAATATTGAAATTCCCAGGTACATAATAATTTTTCTCATGTACCAAATACATTTTTTTTTGCTAAGAGATATTTTTATTGAAATTGTAATGAAATTCATTGAGAATTTTTTTCTTTTCATACATATGCTTGCTTTGCACTACTTCTCAGCAATGTACCTAATATATATTACATATACATAAGTAATATATATATATATGCGTGTATATATATATATATATACATATATGTATATATATATAAAATCAACTTTCTCTAGTTTTTATTAAGTTTTCTATTAAGATGATACATATTGCCATATTATTAGAATATTTTTTATTGGGGGGAAAATAAGTTAAATTTATCAGCATCTGTAAATCTCTTTACATATAATTAACTTCAAAGCATTTGAGGTTGTACATCTGAACACTTGATATATGCACTGCAATATTTATTGAGACAGAGAGATTATGGGAGATGGCCTAGTCTTTCAAAAATATTTATTTAGCACTTTTGCAAGCTACTGTGATCCACATTTCTGCTCACATAACATTTTAGAAATGAAGTTCAGCTTATTGTTTTTTCACATATTTGGCTAGAACCCCAAATTGACTGAAAACAAATCAGAAACTAAATGTGTCTAAAGAGAAATTGATGACTACTTAATGTTCTCTTCAAAGTAACAAGAACATCAATGATGGTGCAATTATAATTTCTGGAAATACAACTATTGAGAAAAAGAAATAGAAAGAAACAGGACAGTAGGTGTAGAAGTCAATATAAAGTAACAATCTCTTTAAACCAGTAGACCATTGAAAATATCATTCCTCAAAGTTTGCATATTTAAATCAAATGGCCTTCCAATGTTGAGCAGGTCTCTAAAGGCAAGAAGATGGCTTAGATGTTTCATTGATCCATTTACTCATTCAAATTCTCATGATAATATATCTGACTTTCTTGTTTCAATCAATTTAATGTAAACTGTGTAGCAGAACACGGATTTTAAAACGCTATCTCATTCCTAATATTATTGTCAAGATTTAAAACACTATATTCAGAGAACAAAGTCTAGAATACATAATATTAATTTTGAGTCATATACCAATTATTATTTTCAGTCTTTCTACAAACACACTTTTTTGCCCCATTTACAAAGAGTAAGTGTGCCTAAGGAAGTAAAATTTGGAAACTGTACAACTCAGTACCTAATCATAACATCCCAGAATAATAAAATAATTGACCTTAAATTAATACGTTATGGAAAATGTACCATTTTAGATTCATATTGGTTACTGCTTAAAATAAAATATGATATTTTTCCTATTAATTGTGAAACACATTTAATAGGATAAATAAAATTTTGGTTTGTGTTTTTTTAAAGAATCTTAACTAATGTTGTACCTGTCACTAAGAGACCCTTTATACTTTTACAAGTATTTTTGTCTCACAGTGTGAATTAATCACTAATTGCCTTCATGTGATGAGTTGAAATTGGTCCTTTCTTCCTCATCACTGCCTAAGACATCTCGCCTCCCACTTCTTAAAGAGGTCGGGGCCTAGGCCTCCCCTTGAATCCTAAATGAGATTTGTCAGTCAAGCGTAGCAAAATCTAATCTCATCCAAAGAAAAGGAAGAAAATGGACCAGAAAATGATCTGATTTTCTGATTTCACGGGCAAGGTTACCCTGGGAAGTGATGAAAGTGGCATTTAAAGCCCGTAACTAAGGTGGTATGCCAAACTTAGCAGTAATAAAGGATAAACCGTGTGGAAAGATATCGCTTTAACAATTTTACAGTTGCTAAGTGTGAAAACTGTAATGTAGTCAAGCTCCAGGAATCCATGGCAGTTGGTTCAAAGAACTGGAACAATGCTCAACTAGAAAACATTCTCTGCTCCTGTAACTTAAAATCTGATGAAGTCAGCATCTGCTGTTTCAACATCAGGACACAGGGCCAAACAACTCCATTAGCAATGTTGGTGTCTTTTTCCAACTCCTGCTCTGAATGAAAACATAGTATCAAGAGGAGACAGGTAGAGATGTACTGAGACCTAAATCATTGCTCAGCTTGCTTAAGATAAATGTCATCTTATAGTGATATGCATTTCCGTTCTGCCAATTTGTAAGAAGAAAAGAAAATTGCCAAAATTTACTTGCAAATACAGACTTAAGAAATATTTTAGCAAAAAATTAAAAATACAATTTATTAAAGATTAGCTTCTGATGGTCTGAATAATTTCACTACCTATATGGGAATATTCATGTTCTTAGATCTCTGAAATTAAAACCGTATGAATCAACATTACCTGTTATAAAAATTACTGAATAAAAATGAGGAAGATTACTTTGGTCATTAGTATGGATGATTAGTTTTGACTATTGACACATGTAACAGAATTTTCCAAGTCATATTAGAATGCTATTTATGAAATATGCCAGGACACATGCTTGACATACTGTAATAAAAAAGTAAGTGTTATATAGAATATGAATGTATTCAGTAGCTAAGAAAATTGGTGATAATTGACTAAAAATAGACTTATAAATATTGTCATGAAGAAAAAGAATACATTGCTTATCTTTTTATCCCTACCATACTCTCCTTTGATTAAGGAAAATTGACTGCTATTTATCTAGAATAAAAATATATTCCATTTTTATGACTATTCTGGATTATATTCTTGCTTAGGGTGATTATGAAAAATGATTCTTTTCATTCTTAAAAGTAATTGGTTTAGATAATAAATTATATGATTTTCCTATAGTTGAGTGTATGTAGCATGCACACATACATGGAAATTGTCTTTTCTAAGAGTAAATAAATATAACATGTTCTGTAGCTTAGCAGAAATCTTCAAATCTTGACTTTTTTTATGGTTTATACTTTTGGCATTGATTCATTCATGTTGGACTCAGAGGTTTTAATAGCTGTTCCTTTTAATAGGCACTTTAAAGTTACTGGGTCTCAGTGTCAGAAAAATAGTACTTATTTTGATCATCATAGTTCACAGAGCAACTACTCAGGGACCCAAAGTATTTTGACATTTTATTAAAATATTAATCAAATGAAATACCTCTTTTCACGTGTGAAAATAGATGAATATCAGCAATTTTTTATGGTTCAACATATTTTCACATTGATTTAATAACTAGCATCAAGAGAAATGTGAACATATTCCCCGCCAGGCATGAAACAAAAGTTTTGAAGATTTAGCAGCTTGTGCCAATAACTAATCTTTATTTACTTTAATTATTTGTTTTTCCTTATGTTAGATTCAGTTCAGTAAAGCAAATAAAAACAATGATTTGACAGTTATTATTTATAAAATGTTTATCATCTTTGTTATGCTTTGAGAAAATTTTCTAAGGAATCTTGTGTATCTTTTGAATGCTAAATTTTTTAAACTTATGACATTTATGTAATAATAATATCACTATATAGTCATATATGTGGTCTTAAATGATGTAATATATTTTATTTTGTAAATAAATGTAAGGTATCCTTTTGGGACTGCTGGGCAGCATAGTTTAAAATACTTTAGGGGATTATTAGCAATTTAACAAGACAGGTTCTTATTTTACTTTTCATTTGTTAAAAAGAAACATTCACATGCATCAAAATTTAGGCAGGTACAAGCTTTTTAAACTTTAACTTCAATCTACGTAGTTGCTCTATTAACCTCTTTTATAGCAAGACGTATTTGGAAATGGAAATTTATTTTTTTAATCTTTTCTATACTTTCGTAAGTAAATATCAGTTTAAGTGTTGTCCTAGAGATTATAGCATGCATCCTTTCTATAGTAAGGGAAATTATTTGTTACTTTAAACTTTTTTCTAGGAAAAACGATTACTTTAGAACACAATACCACCAATGCTTTTCCAAACTCAATGACATTGCAGTCTTTTCATTATCCTTATATTTCAACAACACACATTATTGTTGTATAAATATTAATTTAAAATTTATCACATGTTTACATATTTTATTATCATTTCTGTACCCTAGTTCTTTCATCTATAATCATATTCTTGCCTCCAAAAGAATACCTTTTAGAATTTCTTAAGTCTGGGTCTACTGGTAATACATTTTCTCAATTTATTTGTCTAAAAATTACCTTGAACATTGAATATTTTTGCTGATTGTAGAATTCTATATTGACAGAATTTTCTTCTAGAATTTGATGACATCATTTTATACTTTCTCCCATGATTTCTATTGAAAATTCAATTGTTAGTTTACATTTTCTCATTTGAATGTAATCTGACAGTTTTCTCTGGCTGATACTCAGATTGCTGTCTTGGGTTTCTGTACTTTTACAGGGTATCAATGTCGAGAACTGTGAGAACTTTACTTTAAGGCTAATACAGTTATCTTGCCACAATTTCGTGGATGCTGGCAGAAGACAGGATCTTCCTAGGTCAGAGATAAAGATCCACAGCATTACCACTAGCCAGACAATTAGCATCAGTTCCCTGAGCCTCAATTCTCAGATGGAGATGCAAAGGGCCAGGTGACATCTGTGTACTCACTCAGTGGATTGCATTTTAGATGAGAGACTTCTAGATGAGAGAACATGTGAGTTTATAACTTTGGTTTTGTTACATTAGAACATATAGAATCAGAATCCTCTATATACTCCAGAGTGATGTGCTAACTCTATTATCCAAGGTTGTTTGCTATACAAACATCCACGAAAGGTGAGCCTAGAGCCAAGCCAGTCAGTGCTTTTGATTGTAAGACATGCAGCAATATGAAATATAGGCAATAATATCCCAAAATGTATTACTTATATTTTCTTGCTTGGAATTAATAAAGTTTTTTGAATTTGTGGTTTTACATCTTTCATCATGTTTGGAAATTCCTTAGCCATTACTTTATTAAGCATTACTTCTCACTCAGCTCTCCTTCCTTTCTTTGACTCAGAGATATGTTAGTACTCCTCAGTGTATTATCTTTGTCTTATATCTTCTATATTTTCCACTTTTATTTCTTTCTATATCTCAATTTGGAATGTTTTTTTTCTCATGAATTTCAGCCATTAACTCTTTCTTCTACTTTGTCTAATCTGCTGTTATCCTATCCATTGAGTTCTTAATTTTGTTATGCTTTCCCATTTTAAAATAAATTTCCAAATTAAAAAGAAATCTTATTCTTGTGTTTTTCTCATTAAGCATGTTATTTTATATAGATATTTTAAAATAGTTACATTTATAGTTATTTAAGATGCATATCTGTTAATATCAATACTGTAGTACCCATGGATCAGTTGATACTGCTTGTTGTTTGGGTTGGCTGGCTTTTATTCATATTACCCTGTCTTGTGGTTCTGGTTATTTTTGATTATATATTATACATTTCATTTTCAATCTCTGTGATTATTTGACTTGAAGAATGATAATATTTATCTCTACAGAAACTATTTGCTTTTGACTCAGGATTTGTGGTACTAGTAATCAGAGATTATCTCAATCCATTTTCAGGAATTGAGCTCATTTGAAGGTGAACATATTCCACATGAGACTGACTCCTGTTTTACCTAGACTGCAGCCTTTGAGAGTCACTTTTCAATGTAATAACATTCACATGGGATCCCTCAGCGCCTGTCTTTGTGTAACCTTAGTTTCCAGTCTCTCTTTCCCTAACCCTATGTGACTATCAAAAAGGTCACTCAACCTTTCAGTTTTGGGATCAGAAATACTAAGGAAAGTATTCCCAAACAACAAGGAGATATCGTCAAGTATTTCCTTCTGCTTTTCTAATTATTTCTAAGAGGGAAAATTAGCCTGAATTGCCTATGTCATTATAATAAAAAAGAAGTCCAAGAATATTTTTAAAATCTGCTTTTTTACTTACTCAGAACATTGAATTTAATACAACAATAAAAAAAATTAATGCATTGTGAGCTATTTTCAATCATGGAATATGTCAGAGAGCTCAAGTCAATGTATATTGACTGACCTTTTAATAAACAGCTTTCCTGTCTCATTTGCTTTTTTTATTACCTACTTTCTTTCATTCTCATCACCAAAGTGATAGCAATAAAGTCACTTTCCTTCTTGTTTTCCACTTGCCTTTGAATCTTCATTATTTTGTCCAATTGATATATAGGTAACTGCAGGTAACAAAGAAGTCCCAGGGTGTAAAAAGTCAAATTTGTCCCAGCATGCCTTTGTCATTGCCATCTGTTTACTCCTGTGTTTGTAAGGCACTCTTCTTCCCCCATTTCACACAAACACCTACACAGAGCTTTTTCTCTTCTTTCTTTGCATTGATTCATCACACCAAGCATTTGTGAGCATCTGTTATTACAGTTTCACGGTGGTGAAAGCTATATTTAAGGTTGCAGTGACACTTCCATTACAGAACTGTTGCTTCCAGTCACATGAGGACTTATGAATGATTATTCTGTTAAGAGAAGAGGTTGAAATTTTTGATAAATATATTATGCATACAGATTACTTTGCAAGTTGGTCAAAGTTGTTTTGAATTACTGTATATTTTTAAAAAGTGTCACTTCCTAAAAATAACCTTACTTTTGGTGACAGAAATCAGTGGTTGTTTACAATAATAATGCTAACATTCATTTTTTTTTGTAGAAGTAGACTGTAGGAATCTTGAAGTTCATAGACATTATAATTTGTTCTGAATATCCTGTTGAGATTAAGAAAGTCAATGCTTTTCAAGTAAGTTTAGTGTAATGGAGTTTCAGTTGCTAACTTTGAAAAAAATTAGAAACCTGGCATTATGCATCACTTTTGAGAATCAGTGAATAGTTGCTAAAATAACTACAAGTATGTCTCAGTCAGAAAATAGTGAACTACAGAGAAAACGACATGTTCAAGAACAAACAAGAACCATTAGAAAATAGAATATTTATTAAAATCCAGAAAAAGACATATGTGCAAATGCACAAAGATCTGTATTGATTTATACATCCCTTTTTTAACCACAATTCTCAATTTTTAACACAGATTTTCCTGATGCTTTACATTATGTACAGAATATAGGGAAATGTTAATAATGGGACACACAAATGTTTGTTTAAATTATTGTTCAGTATAGCTGCAAGTTACTTAATAAATAAATTCTCTAAATTCCCCTACCAAAAATGCTGCTTATGATATATGAAAATCAGAAAAGAGCATCCCAGCACTTCCAAACTTTGCCTCTCCGTGTACACATAAAATAATTAGAATATAATAAAATAATTTAAACTGTTTACTAAAGTATGGTTTTTGGGTATGGGATCATCAAATGCAGGGCCAAATCCCACTTGGAGCGCAATTATTTATATATTGTCTATTTCTACTTTCAAGTTACAACTCAAAGTTGAGAATTTATATTAGATACCTTGTGGCTCATGAAGCTATAAATATTTACTATCTTGAACAACACAGAGGTTATTACTCTGTGCAGTTGAAAATCCACGTATAACTTATGACTTTCTAACAACTTAACTGCACTCATCCCTCAGTATCTATGAGGGATTGGTTCCAGAACCTCTGCTGATACCCCAATTTACAGATGCCCTAGCCACTTGTAGAAAATGGTGTATTCAATGTATACAGTTGGCTCTCCACATCCACGGATTCCCAACTGTGGATGGGAAATACTGTTTTTGATCCACACTTTGTTGAATACATGCATGTGATACCTGGGAATTCAGAGGGCTGGCACTATTTTATTAAACAAACCTAGATATAAGTGCACTTTTGCAGTTCAAACACAAGTTGTTCAAGGGTCTACTGTACCTGTATTTTCATGTCTCAGGCAAAGTCATCTTTAAGGACTTTTCTTTGTTAAAACGTGTTCCTTTCCTCCCTCTAAACGGAAGTCAGCAGCCAGACCTAACTAACACTTAATTATGTTCAGTGACTAACATTGAAAAAAAAGGACTTTTCATTAAGAAAAGCTATGTGATTCTGCTATGTGATTCTTGGGTTAGGGATATAGAAAGGTGCTTGGAAATCCACACCATCATAGGGAGAAATGAAATAAGGAGAAAAAAAGGCATCCAAAAGGGAAAATTGTATTAAGTATGTTTGACTTTCTGTCTCCAATGGAGCAGTATAAGAGCCTACGTGAAACTAGCTATGTGTTAAATAAGTTCCTGCAGTATTTTAATTATTGCATGATTAGTAATATAAGAGGAACCTGCCATCTTAAATTTGTGTTTGCAGGAATCTTTGGAAATGTTTCTTTTCTTTACAATAAAAAAGAACCTGCAGTTATGCTTTTTATTTTACTATAATATTTCAGATTGTCAAGATATAAACTATTTTTAAACACTCACTAAAAAGGTATCCTTTGGGCACCAAACTCAGGGGAGAATAAACAGTTAGACAGGTGTTGGATCTCATTGTTCACTGGTGTCAGATCCCATTGCTCACACAATACAAGAGACAACTTCATTTTTTCTAAAGCAATGTTTTCATGCTCATTTTTCTTCCATTTGGAAAATGTACCTTTCAAAATACTCTTTAGACTTTAAAAATATATCCCTTGGTCTATACAATGAACTATAATATTGACACATTTTTTGTTGTTTCTTGTCTGTGACAGTCATGATAAGCATCTATACATTCCTGACATTTGTTTTAGTGTGATTAATTTCATGAATGTTGCTCTTTTTTGTCAGTATTTTCTTCCTGTAAGTAGAACACTTTTATAGGATCACAGTATATATTTTCTACTTTTGTGTGTGAATTTTAAATTGAAGGGATGCTTTCAGATTAGAATAGTCTTTCAAAAGCATTTATTGGGGATATGTATGGTAGGCACCTGCAAATTATAAAATAAGGTTCAATTATATTTAAATTATTCTTTATTTTATGATACAATTATGAGGACAAAAGGTGATATCACTAGGATGGTTCACAATAGCAACCACAATAATAAGGAATGAAGCATTAATAGAATTGTTCATGTTTTAAAAACTATGCTTCCAAGAAATTTCTTTAAAAAGTTGAAAAGCCTAATTTAATCCTCCTTATGTCTTTAAAAAACTGTTTCTCTCTGGTTTCATTTAAATTGAAAGTATTTTCCAGTGATATTATAACATTTCTACTGATCAAATTGCAGCTGCTTTAGACCTCTTGGAACAGCTATCAGAACATATCATTTCCTTCATCTATTTGCAGTATAATTTTAACAAACTACTGTTGAACATGATTATAGAAGCAAATGGAATTATGGCTATATTTCTATTTCACATCTGGTTGAAAACAATTAAAGAAGGTTCATTCTTGTCATATCCAGATATTATTTTTGTCTTTTTTATGCCAACTGACATATAAAAGCCCTATCTTAATGTCCTTAATAAACTATATTTGAATAAATGCTTTTCTCAGTCTTTCTTTATTGACTCCTCCTCCCCCTTATATTTATGTTCTTCTTTTAAGAATTTCAATTATATTTTTAAGAAACTTATTCTAGCATAACATCTTTGACCCATTCTTAGTTAAACTAATGATAGAAGGAAATATGTAAGATTATAAATAATCAAACATAATACCTATCACTATAGTCTTATTTATTCACCTAATAAAGGGGGAAAAAATTCTGTCATCTTTTTGTAGATCCATAGACACTTCAGCCAAGCTCTAAGCATCTAGTGGAAGTGACAAGAAATGCCATTTATATACTTTATTCCATGCTTGGTAGTATAAGTTAAATTATTCTTGTTCCACATCTCTACACCCTTATGGTTTACCTCAATAGAACTGTCTGTCATTAATACAGTTAATTTTTTCTTGGGGTAAAGATTTCTATGAGGTCTGAGTTTGTTTAAAAGTAGTTACCCTGAAGCAGGATTTCCTCTCAGTTATTCTGTCTTGCAGTTGCATGGAACATAATACCTTATCCTTGCTAGAGTGAAAAGGGATTTAGGATGTGGATTTGAGCCACTAGAATTCAAGCAAAAATGGAGAAGCCTGGTCTGAGAAAGAATGGGAGTCAGGGAGTCTCAACAGCAGATGTTTAGGGAACTTAACTTCTCTCTGCCAATCATAATCACTAACATGTGCTGAACCTCTACTACTTGGCAGGTCGTACCCTATTTTGCATGCATTAATTTTTTAATCTTACCAAATCCTTGGAGAAAGATACTATTATCCTCATTTAGAACTAGAGAACTTGAGACAAAAAGAGATTAATTCATCCAAGTTGCCCCAGCTGGTAAATGGGACAACAAGTTTTCACTTTAGTGAGGTGGTATTTAGACTCAGAACCTCTATTTCTCTCACTATATTATAATATCTCTCTACCTTCAGTTGATTCACTTTTTAATCCTAATATCAAGTTAATGTCATTTAGTCTTTGTATTAGATAAGGTGCCAGATATCCTCTGTCACTAAGAAACAAAACACAGCAGCTCAACTAAGAGAGAGACTTCTCTCAGTCCGCTCACACGGGTAGGCAAGCTACACTTCGTGAGATCATAAAAGGATTCTGGCTGGCAGAAAATCTACAATCTTCAATGCAAAAAGCTAATTGCAAGCTCTAAAGTAATTGCTATATTCCTAACCATTTTTTTTCAATTGGAGACAAGGAGACCAAGGAAGTCCAGAGCACTGCCTTCAGCTTTATGGAGATATCTAGGAAGTTAAAAAGGTCATTTCCTCTCATAACCAGTCTGCTTGAAAATGGTCATATGATTGCATTTACTTTAAAATCATACTGAGAAGTGTTTTCTCTGGCTGGGTAGTTATACGACCAGCTAAACCCCAGAAAGTCCTATGTTTAAGAGAGGAAACTAGATAGTCCAGATCCATGGGTCAATGGTTTATCTCTGCTCTTGAATGCAGCTGTCAATCTGTTCTGTTTTGTTTTACTTTTCTTTTACAAATTCTAGAGTGTGTATCTACAGACTAGCCATTGTATTAGCTTCCCCTTATCAAGTAACTTCTAGATGCTCTGGTAATAGATTAAGGCAGTAGTCCCCAATCTTTTTGACACCAGGGACTGGTGCTCCTATGGGAATCTAATGCCTAATGATCTGAGGTAGAGGTGAGGTGGAACTGCTGTTGCTGGAGCGGAGCTGCAAATGCAGATGAAGCTTGGCTAGCTTGCCCACTGCTTACTTCCTGCTGTGCAGCCCTGTTCCTAACAGACCATGGTCTGATTTTAGTCTGCAGCCTAGGGACTGGGAAATCCTAGATTAAGGGATTAAGGGTCGAGGCACAAGGCTGTTGGAATCTGTCATAAATAATATTTTTATATCCAGGGCAATGGATTAGATGAAGAAGAGATTGGAAGTTAGAGAAATTGCTTATTTAAATATTTATCTACAACCAAAACTTTCTGTTAACATGATCAATCTTATGTTAATGAGTTAGGTTTCTACAAGTGGAAAGGAAGTGGCTCAGAGAAGAGTGACAGTCTCAATTAGAACTAAATAAGATTTTTTCTGAAGTTGGTGTTACCAAAGCTGATTTTGTTGGTTTATATTTAATTTTCCAATTTTATTTTAGCATTAGAAGGTTGGACTGAAATTTTGAAACTTTTGAAATATGGAATTAAGTTACTTGAAAATTATATATATATGGCAGTATATATACCATAGAACTCCCTTTTGATTTATTTCTGTGTTCTACTTGTTGCCTTGCATATTTTGTTTGTTTAGAAATGAGGAAACTAAATAGCTAGTTGAACAAAGTGATTCAAGTCAAGTTATCTGGGCAAATAAAAATTTTTTTTCTTGTAGAGATGGTATTTTATTTTGTTAAAATGAGGGTAGTATAAAATAAGATATGACCAATATTTTAGAAGCCAACTCAATGTAGGTGAATGTATGTGTTTGTGAATATGACTTTTTTGTGTGTGATTCTCCTATTTTTAAGGTACTTTATGATGTTATTTTCAGTTTCAAATGTGTATATTTGCAGGTATATATAGTAGTAGAAAATAAGTGCTAGGACACTTGTTTTCAGTCTTACCTGGACATTTTATGCTTTTCCTCTCAATCTCTCTCTCTCTCTCTCTCCCCTCTCTCTTTCTCTCTCTCTCTCTCTCAGAATCTGAACTCCACCTGTAAACTCTAATAAATTTAATTCTTTAATTAAAAAAATTAAAGTTAAACTATTGAAGAAGAAATCAATATAAAAATTTCTCACTCTTTTAGATAAGATTCAAAATTATCTCTTGCTGACTGAGCCTGAAATCACTTTTGGATTCTTAAGTATATAAATTGTGTAGAAAAATCCATATTTATCAGGATACAAGTAAGAAATGGTTCTAAACTTCAAAAATATTTAAGACCATATGAATGCTGTGAACCTAAAACTTTCATAGATGTTTATTTCTGGGCATTTTGTTTATTTGGGAATATATCCTATTGGAGAAGTAAATTTTTCTCTTGCAGGCATTCTTATAGCTGTAGGGGGCTATTGTAATTCTAGCAAATTGAAAATTAATTTGGTGTATGAATAACTTGGATTTCTCTATGTCACATATTTTTACAAAATATCTCCTACTTTTTACATAGTTATATAGTACTACAAGATGAAATGATGCAAAATAGTTCTATTTTTTAACTTTAAGTTGATAATGTTCCAATATAAATACATGAACATGTTCAGTTGAGTTACAAAGAATCATTTGGAAAATAAGTGGTCCATATCCCAGTTTCTCATAACTAAAATTAAATTTGGTTCGGTACCTTCCTTTATTTCCACAATGGGGAAAACACAGATATTCACTATCCCTCTCATGTGAGAAATATGTTCTAATTTTTGAATCCCAAGAGTTTTACAGAAAATTTGTCCCTTTAAGTCATAGTCTGACCCAATTAGAATGTAAAAATGATTAATTCATTTACCATTTAAAGGATATAAAACTGGGTTGTCATTACAGAAACACCATTCTAAGATATGCACCAATTTCACATATCATGATAAATGAAGTATAGAATACCTAAAGCCAAATTTCATTAATTTCAGTTTTCATTTTCCTTTGGGTATCATGCATTGCTATTAAACTGAGATCTAAATGTAAATATTTTTATAAATTTCTTCTTCCATTACTTCTCCTACATGAATAAAGAATTTAAAAATTTGTAGTTTAGATTTCATTTCATTTGGATAAAATTGTTGAATTATTGTAAGCTTGTATATTTTCATTGTTGTTTGTAATTTGATTCAAAACCAATTTAATTTATTTCAACAATATCTTTAAAATACATGTCCATGTCTAAAATTCAATAACTTTATAAAGTTTTTGATAAAATTTCTGCCTCAAGTAAGTAGTACAGTAAAATATACTGCTCGAATAGCTTTTTGATTAATATTTCTGGTGGGGGTGAGAATGTTTTGTTTTATAGCAATTAGTAAAATATATGTGGTTTCATGGATATAATAACTCAGTTAGGATAGAACCTCTAAATTATGGAATTGGGAAATTGTTTTCCCAGCAGACCTTGTCAGATGCAGTGATTTCCTTGCCAGTCTGTAAGGAGTCAATTACAAGAGATTTTATGCCTGTCATACTTCAGAGAAGTTAAATGAACTGAAAGAATTCATATCACACTGATAAATTGTTATCTGTTTGCTTCCAAAGAGATTAGGAGAAGGCAGTTGTTGCCCCAAAGCACAGTGGGACAGATATAGATCCACTCTAAGTAATAGGAAGAACATTATGTTACTCAATGGAGACACAAAATAATCCATCGCTAATGTATTAAGTATAAAGCAAATTAAAACCAGGAATTATTTTGGTATTTTACTGCTTTTACAAATCATAAGGTTATAAGTATTTTTTTAATGTTCTTATAAAGCATGTTTCTCTACAAACCTTCAATGTACTTTTTAAAAACATGTACAAAGGCAAGATAACTTTTCTTTTTAAGTGTTTTATTGTAAAACCAAAATACCTAAATGAGTGACTTGAACTATTAGATAAATGATAATATTAATTAGAATTATTATAATCAAATTCCAATTTTATTAGAAATTACTCATGTAAATCCATGAGTAATCACATGCAGAAGTTAGGTCTCTACTTTTAATTTATGAGGTCAACTGATTGATTATAAACATTTCAAAAAAAGTTACTCCAAAATTGCCTTTTGATATTTAAAAATCTTTTTTTTTTGTATCTAATTGATGATGGAGGCAGTGAATTTAGAATTATTTTATTTTTTCTTGAAAATATCTAGA
Organism: Cynopterus sphinx; assembly: GCA_030015415.1. Classification (NCBI taxonomy): domain Eukaryota; kingdom Metazoa; phylum Chordata; class Mammalia; order Chiroptera; family Pteropodidae; genus Cynopterus; species Cynopterus sphinx. The sequence goes on along the minus strand of CM057382.1, from coordinate 100,203,187 downwards.
AAAATTTAAATTTTTAGTATTTTTTTCTTAAAGTATATGGAGGAGATTCTATATAATATGAGTACAGGAATAAGATTATAAATATACCTATTGAAATCTAAATGTATAATATTAGGACAGATCTTAAACATTACATATTTTAAAGATTTGGTCAATGTTTAAAAATGTTTGATCAATCATTGAAAATACTGATGACTTACTTTGTACCCAGCATAATCTTTGCAGTATTTGTTTTATACTTCTCTTCTTGTGAGTATTTTTAGATTTTTAATAATTTCTGTACTACCTGTTTTAATTGTGTATATAAATTTAAAGTCAAAAGTCACCAATCAGCTTAGTTAGATTGATTTTTCTAGTCAAAATACTATCTGCTATCTTCTGGCTCTTTAGCTATCTACAAGACCTTGCTGATAATTTTCACAAATCAATCATGGTTTTGTTGTTGTTGTTGTTAATAAAATAATTTATATTTATTTTGCATTTTATACAGAACAACCTGAAGTCTGTATCATAAGTTACCCAGGGGTTTATAGACAGTGTGTCCACATCAATAACATGGTTCTGGGTATTAAAGATCCACACAGACAAGCAGGAGTTGTGAGGGAGGAAGGGTGCACAGTGGGAGTTTATTTCAATTCTTTTTTAAAGTAAAAGCAGTAGAGCATTCTGGGTCACTGAATTTTTTTCTTTCACTGGACCTATAATTTTGTTTTCTAGTATACAACATACATTTTAATACTGTGGTCTTATCAGTATTATTTAACACCTTCAATTCAATATTAAACAATGGAATCCTTAATATACTCCCTTGATATTTTACATGTATTAAATTTTCTACAACCTTAAAAAAGAAAATTTTAATAGATTGAACAAATTACACAGTAATTAGAACTAATACATTGTCTGGCCTAAGAGATTTATAATACTAGCTTTGATGATCTGAGAAATTGAATGAATATACATATCCTAAATAGGAAATGTCAATAAATGAATGTATTTGTTCCTTAGCATTAAGATATTGAATTTACTGGGTGGTTCTAATTCTGGGGCATGCATGTCTTCAAAGTTGTTTGACTGTGGAAACACAGCCACTTGTATATTCTATACGTGCTTTTCGCCTCTCCACTGCATCTATCCGTGTCCTAAGGTTTAGTATTTCTTTTCATGTCACTATTCCTCACAGACAGACACTGAAGATCTTTAATCATGACAAAAAGAGAAGAGCAAGTTGTCCAAGATTATAGTGGTCTCATTAGTAATTAAATGATAGTAGATTAGAGGGAGATCCCATAGCAAATATTAAGAAAAGAAGATAAAATAAAACAAATCCATTATTTGATTTTAGTTCACACATAGAAATTCATGTTTAATAGGGTGATTTACTGTGAAACTATTTGTAGCAAGCAATCTCTATCCAATAACAAGGGTAGCCTATTTTCTAGCACTGAACAAAGTAACATAAATGAGTAAACTTAGAATTTTGAAAAATTTTAAATGCATCACAGGAAATATCACAGATTTTATCTGGGTAGCTATTTCCATTACAAAGAACAACATAAACTAGAATTGAGGACACACTTTCTGTTACATTGGAATCCATGTTAGCAGATTGTTAGCAATTATGGCCACTTTTCCAGGGAACATAATGTATCTATTTAAACATGTTTTATTGTAATTGATGTGGTATATCTCTCATTTAGAATAATATCGACTCAAAGATCTAAATATTTAATCTTTAGCCTAATCTCTCAGAATCTGAATCTATCTTTGTGATCTGAGGTTGTGTTTTAGATCGTTGGCAAAAATTATTCATAAATTATTCATAAAGTAAATAATATGCATATACATGGAATAACATTAATATTTCTACTTTGATGATATCTTCATTTATTTGATTACTGTTGGTTATATGAACAATCTACCTGTATCAGAAGTGAAAAGACTTTATAAGTTTTCCTTTATTTAATTTGAAAGTATTTTTAGAAAAGTAAAAGAATGCCCCTGGTGCAATCATTATGGATAATAATACAAGGAAATGAAATCACTGTCTCAAAAGATATTTTATTCCCATGTTCACTACAGCATTGTTCATGATAGCCATGGTATGGAAGCAACCTAAGTGCCCAATGACATATGAATAGATATATATACACACATACAATGGAATATTATTAAACCTTAAAGAGTTAAGTTGGCTATTTACAACAAAGTGGATAGACGTTATGCTAAGTGAAGTGAGCTAAAAATTAATACTACGTGGTATCATTTATATGTTGAATCTTAAAACAAAATAGAAACATAAACAAAAACAACCCAAAAAGGTTGAACTCATAGAAACAGTAGAATGGTGCTTGCCTAGGAATGGGGGAAATAGGAAGAGGTTGGTAAAAGGGTATAAACTTTCAGTTATAATATGAATAGGTCTGAGGATCTCATGTATGGCATGGAACTAGAGTCCATAATACTGTATTAAGTAGTTGAAATGTGCTCAAAGAGTGGATCTCAGGTGATCTCACCCCTCAAGAAAATGTAACTATGCAACTATGTGAAGTGATGAATGAGTTAATTAACTTGGTTGTAAGAATCATTTTACAATGTATACATATATCAAATCATCATATTCTATATTTTAAATATATTACAGTTTTGTCAATTATACCTCAGAAAAGCTAGGAAGAAAAAATGCCCCTTTATTTAGTTTTGACAGTATGTTATTACAGGTTAAATGAAAACATGAAATTCTCTAACTTAACTTTAATTTATATGAACAACTTTTCCCAAATGCTCTTAATTTATTTGTGTAAGCACATCATTTTATAAATCTCAAGCATGTGGATGGATGATATCAATGTGGTATATAGTACTTATTAATTTCTTAAACACTTTTTCACAGAATAATTGAATGAAAACTCTGATAACTCATCGGACATTTGAACCATTCTTGAATTACTGAATAATTAAACATGTTTAGGCCCAGGTACTTTGTATTAGTTATCCTAATCTCCCTACTGATCTTTCTAAAGTTGCCCTTAAAACGCAGTAATGCAGAGTATTGGATGAGAAACACTCTTTCTTAGCTAAACTTGTCTCTGTTGCTTGTTGGAAAAACTCTCTTGATAGTTTAATTTCAGAGTTGATATCCACAGTTTTAGATATAATACTCTACCCCTCATCAAATAATAAAAGAAATACTATATAATATGCTGCTGTCTTACAGACAATAATATAAAAATGACACAAACCTGAGTTCTAATTCAAATATTTCTACTTTATGTGTGTCACTTTGACATACCTATAATCATGCCTAAGCTGAGTTTCCAAATGTTCAAATAAAGATAAAAATATTTATGCTCCTTAGCTTATTTAGTTACTATACGATAATATAGTTTTATAAATTTGAAAATTCTATATACTCTTAAAACTAATGAAAATAAATTTCTAAATGGAAGAAAACAATATCAGTAAATTGACATTTAACCTTTGTTAAAGATTAAATGGCAATTTTGTCAAAGATAAAGAGCAAAGAAACTGTCTAATGTTAGTTATTTTTACAGGATCATTTGTGTAGATATTGGTTTGATATTTGATATAAGAACCTGAATTCAAATAATTGCAATTGAAGTGAGAAAGGGGTAGTGTTACTTACATAAGAAATATTGATGGGAAACTTAACTGAATGTAGAAGAAAGGTAAGGAGGAGCCAAACTGCATTTTTTGGGGGGCAGGGAGTTGAATAGCTTTAAGGGGGTGGTAGCATCATGTGCTGTTGGCCAAAATAAGGTAGAGAAAAGATAAGGATGATTAATATTAGAAATAATAAACTGTCTGACCAATGGCTGTTTAGATATTCATGATGAAGATAATAAAATATGGCTGTTACTGATTTTATTACAAATGAATGACTATAGATGGAAAAGAGCTCAGATCTGAAAGTATGAATTAGGAAATCATGTATATAGAGGTTATACTTGATTTATTAATTAGGGGAAATTATTAGGTAGGAAGTATAAGAAAGGGAAGGAAATAAGGCCAATGACAGATTCAAAGAAAATTAGGAAGTAGAAAGAACGAGAGATACTAGATGAATTAATTAATGATCTTGAAGGGGTAAACAAAATCCAGGAAACAGAAAAGAGAATTTCAAAATAATAGAGTTAGTGGAAAGTATAAAACTTCAAAATAGTGTAAAGCTACTTAGTTAGGGTTGGTCTATTAATATATTGAAAATTTTATATGTAAGACTACATGGTAATTGAATTTTATCTAACTGAATTAGAGATGATAATATTACTAATGTATGATTAATTTCAGAAAATATTTAAATAAGTTTTTTTAAATAGAGAATGATGACCTTTTAAGTGTCTTTGAGGACCTCTCATCATTTCATGAAAGATTTTTTAAAATTGCATTAAATGCTATTGCTAATTGATAATCAATTGAAAATAAGTAAAAGCTTTTCTACTTTTAAAATGTAGTAATTATAGAAAATATTATTAATTTATGAAGGATTTTTAAGAGAAAATCAGTAGTTTTATTTTAATGAGTTATTTGTTTAACCAACATCTGTTCATTAATCACTGCTGTTTCAACTACTTGAGTTTATTAACTTTCCTCTTGTTTTCATAGAGTATGGTGAAGGAGAAAAACTAGACATGTAAATCAATAATTTTGTGAATTGTGGTAAATGCTGCGAAAAAAAAGGAAAACAGGATGAATTATTTCACATTGAGCCATCAAGGAATTTTCTTTAAAGAAATGATATTTAATGTCAGACTTCAAATATAAAGCAGAGAGATTTATTCAAACTACGGAGAACCGCGTGTAGACTTGTCCTCATGTAAAATGATAATTCTATGAGAAAGGTTTAGGTAGACATAGAAATGAATTAGTTTTTGCTGACTATAAATGAAAGTTCAAAGACCTAAACAAGTTTTGTTGCCTAAATAAGTGAAATGTTTTCTATCAGGTAAAAGAAGCCTGGAGTACTCAGCCCAAGACTGCTGTGATACCTCTTTATCACCAGGTGTCCAGATTCTTGTTATTCTGCAAAGCTATCCTGTGTGTATAGCTTTCATTCTTAAATAACCTCCTAGCCTAGTCATAGATGACCTCTGGGTTACCAATCATCAAACCTACATTCTAGGCACCTACATTCTAGGCATGAGGAAGGAAGAAAGGGCAAAAAGAATAGAAGGCATTCCTTCCAGTTAAATCAGCATCCTTTAAAGCACTTTCTGAAAGCAGCATACAACTTCTGCTTTCACCTCATTGAATTTTCCCCACTGAGATCCTACAGGAGAACTGATAACTGGGCACTTTGTCACACTCAATATTTAGATCAAGTTCCTGAGATAAAAGGAGAAGATGGTTAGTAGATAGAGAGCTGATTGTCTTCATCATAGTATTATTGTGCATTGCAATTAGTAATACATATTAGGAGCTGAGGCTTAGAGAAGTCAGATTATTCTTAAAAAGTCAAATACTTAAGAAAATTATTGGATGTCTGTCATTTAGAAATTGCCTCATACCCATTTAATCTCTCTATCAAGATAAGCTATTACCCTAATACAGCCTCTCAATTTATGCTGGATTTCTGCAATTTATTCAACAGTTTCTATAATTTATGCAGGATTTTCAACTGAATTTCAAAGGCAATAAATTTATTGACATTGTTGTTAGCATATCAGCATAATTTTATATAAAATGATTGGGCAACAATTATGCTTTGAAAATCTATTTCAAACATTGGACAGATGCTTGGGAATTAAAAAGATTGTGTATTTCTGCACATATGCTTATATTTTCTCTTTTTCATAAACATTTCTTGAACATCTATTATGTATCAGATATTTTTCCAGTTGTTTTCATTATGTCATAGGATATGGCCATTCTAATAGAAAATAAAAACTGCTTCGTTCACCAAGAAACCATGTTGGATTAAGAAAAATATAATGTGTACTAATTTTGGCACTAATTTTTGAAGTTGTGGGATGTTTTAATTTAAAACAGTTTTTTAAACACTAAAACCTCAAAAGTCACTTTTACAGTTATCTAAGTACTTTCCTAGACCCATCACTTGCTTAGCTGTTTATCACTGACATTGTGGGCAGGAGGTTAATTATAATTACATGGTCACCTGTACTATCCTATAATTTGAAAAAAAAGTTCCTCTGCTGTGTTTGGCTCGACAGTATATTATTTCCAAGCATTAATGCCACGATGCTCTTTAAATCGGCTGTGGAACTGGGGAAGAAGTGATTTACGTGCTCGATTTAGTGCTTTCCTCTTGCTGTTCGCTTCAGGCCACTTTCCTTCAAAGAGCAGAATGTGAACAGAATTAAAATTCAGATACAACTGAAGAAAGAAAAATAACATGAAACAAATGAAATAAAAGTGATTTCTGCTCTGCATATTTAGTGACATGTATGTGGTATGTAAATCACTGGATATGTTTAACTACTTATTTCTCTCTTGGAAATTCTTGAATTAAACATTAAAAGGTGAATTTTAATGAATGAGTGCCTGTACAGATTGAATGTTCTATAGATTTTTATAAAAGCAACAGGGAAAACTGAAGGGTTTTATTGTTTTTCTGTTGAGGATTAAAAGAGGCGAAAGAAGGAAGTGACTTAACTATATTCTTTTAAAGTGTGTGAAATGTACTTGAGTAGAAAAATTACACTCTTTAAGAAATAATGATTTTTTTATCTTTGCAGAAATTAATGCCAAAATTAGTGCACATTATATTTTTCTTTATCCAACACTGAATTAATAAGGCCCAATTTGGAAGCTGCTCATTCCTTCTGTAGTGTTTTGGTTCATAGCACTTAATATTTTATCAATGAGCAATGCTTAATTGCCATCCCCTTTTTATAATTACATTTGCAAACATTCATAGGAATATTATCTCTTATTATGTAAGAAATGCTTTATGTGCTGCCATTTACTGATCAAATGATTTCCTTTCAGTGTGAGTGTATCTTAAATTCTAGCAACATAAAAAATAAATAAATGAGCAGATAATACTAAACCCTTGAACATCTATTTAACAAAAATGTCTAAAAATAAAGACACCTAGAATTTTATTTTCCAGAATATTCTAGTTCTAGCAAATTTTTATACCAAATTAAATAGAGTTATTATTTGAAAATGTGTCTGATTTAAAAAAGAAATGATTCAGGTTTTTAATTATTATTATTATTATTATTATTATTATTATTATTATTACACTTTTATTAAAAAATAAAGTTGAGGCCCCGTCTCTTTTTCTGAGTCCTAACCCTCTCCAGATGTAAACACCATCCTGAAGTTATGCTTTTTTGTACTTCATTGCATGTTGAGTGTGAGTGTGTGTGTTATGTGTGTTTGGGTGTATCTAGGCTATAAATAATGTTCTGTTAGTTTCACAAAATAGACAAGGGGAAAATATTTTATGTATAACTTTACAAATATTTTTCCCACCAACATAATTTTGTCAGGATCTATTCATTTGATGAATAGATATCTAATTTATTTAATTTCATTACACTATAGATTTTCCCCTTTTTTTCACTATTGCAAGAATTAGCACAGTAAACACCTAATACATGGCATTAGATGTATATAGAAAGGTAGAATTTAGGCAGATACAGTAATCCCACCTTATCTACTGGCTCCCCTTCTACAGTTTTGGTTACCCACAGTCAGAAAATATTAAATGGAAATTCCCAGTAATAATTCATAATTTTAAATTGGATACTGCTCTGAGTATCATCATAAAAATCTCACACTGGGATATAAATCATAGCTTTGTTTAGCTTATCCATGCTGTATGTACTACTCTACCCCTTAGTTAGTAGCCATTTTGACTATCCCATTTACTGTCTCAATATCACAGGGCTTATGTTCAAGTAACCCTTATGTTCAAGTAATCCTAACACTATGTTGCAGTTCCCATGTCTCCCTTTATCTCATCACATAGGCATTTTATCATCTCACATCATTACAAGAAGAAAGGTGTGTTTAGTATATTTTGAGAGACCTCATTTACTTAACTCTGAATACAGTAGATTCTTATAATTATTCTATTTTATTTTTAATTACTATTAATCTCTTACTATGCCTAATATATAAATTAAACTTTATCATAGATTTGTATAAATAGCAAAAAACATAGTATATATAGGGTTCAGTACTTTCTGCAGTTTCAAGCATTCAGTTGAGGATCTTGGAATACATCCACTTAGAACACATTCCCTGAAGATAAAGATGGACTATTTATGGTCAAATTTCTCTCCAAAGTGTGCTTGTTTCTTAGCACTATGTACAAAATCTGTTTGTACCACTTGCTCTCCAACTATTGGTAATATCAATATTTAAAATAGTTTGCAGTTTAATATCTGTGAATTGGTAGATGAAATTTACGCTTTCCTAACTATAGAGAAGAATGAACATCTTTATTTATGTTTAACAGCAGTAACGATTTTTTTTCCTATTCAGGAATTCTGATAATATATTTTGGAAATTTATAATTTGAATTAATTGTCTTTTTCTTATTAAAGATAAATAAGAAGATAAAAATGATGACAATGAGGAGGATGCTGAGTTTTTTTTAAGAAGTTGTAAGTAGGTCAGAATAACTTTCTATCATTTAATGAAGTTGGTATATGGATGATACAACCTATAAACATGCAAAATGTGGTTTTCATGGAATTTTGGTGACCTACCTTAATTTCAGAGATGGCACTAATTTTATTTTTCTAACTAATTTTGAACTACTATAGATATTTATTCTAATGAACAATGGAAATTCACTGAGGAGAGAACTACTATGCCATTAACTTGTTTACTTTTAGACTTTATAAACTGTAAATCTCTATAAGGCATAACCCTTCAATAAAACTGTTTGAGAGCGTAATTCTCTGACATCAAATTATAAGTACAATAAATAGATTACTTTAACATTTTTGCCTCTCTTGCCGTTTAATTATAGCTAGTGTTAAAGGACGCTAAATTGAGTGGATACTTTTTTTTTTCACACTTTGTGGTATTGGTGTTTAGAATAATCACATAGTGTGACCATGTGTTTTGGTATCTCTGAGACAGTTACAATGCTCTCCCTTTTTATACATGTAATATTAATGTCCATTTCACTCTCAAAATTGTCCCTATTCTGACAATTTATCAAAAAGCAATAACTTTTGACATGTGAAAAATAGTATATCTATCATCAGTTGAATACTACGTGCCAAGTATTGGGCTATATAATGACATGATTCTTTACAATAATACAATGAGATCGATAGTAATATACTCTGTTTTATGTAAGGAAACTGGAGAAGATTATTTGCCCAGTAACTGGCAGTATCAAGTTAAGGAAGTCTTACTCATCAACATAAACTCAGTGCCTTCGAGAGTAGCCAGCTACCAAGAGAGTTTTAAAAACATTGTTGTTCGGTGCCTGAAAGATATAGAACAACAGATTCTGAAAACTCCCATGGTACTTGTCTGAAGCAAATAAATGAAGAAATTTATATGCTATAACTTTGATTATTCTTATACTATTCCTACAACAGTGTATTCATGGTTTATTCATGCCAGGGGGCTTCTGTTTGAGAAAATGATGAGTCTGTGTGTTTTAGTAAGGTCATTGTGTTTTTATATCTTTATGTTTTTCATTTGAGGAAGTTTGTTCTTTTAAATGTGAACACTTTAAGGCAGAAATCACTGTTCTATAGAGTATAGTAAATAGCTTTTCAATGGTTCCAAAGGGTGTAGTAGGTTACTTAAATGGGTCACAGATGTGTAACTACCATTTAAGAGCAGGAGGAGACTTGTAGCAAACAGATTGATAACTGCTGTAAACAGGAGAAAGCATATATTATATGAAAATGTTCCATCCTAAAATATAAAAAAATACATGTTATATTTATGATACAATTTGAATCTGTCTTTTTAAAATCACATCATCATTTCACAGCTCAGAGACAAAATGATCAAAAATTTGTGAATGAATGAATGAATATTATATTAAAATTTTCTCTTTTGCAGCCATAGTCAGAAAAGTGACTTTTAAAATAAGTTACAGCGTTACTTACCAAATGTCACTCCATTAATACGACAACTCCAAGAGATAGCTAGTTAATAGTCTTTAAGTAGATGAAAAATTGCATAATTATAAGTTTAAAAAAACCTATTATCTTCAAACACAAACTTTTCTTAAAGCACAGGATACATACTAAAGGACTCTACATAAAATTTAGGAGATGATACTGTAGGCAGATATTTTTAAGAAAGGAAAAAATAACAGACACCGCTTCATAAAAAGATGTGACTTTTTGATGACATAGCATTGTGTAGCAGAGCAGATATTTTTTTGAACGATTAGATACTTTTAAATGCAAAATTTGGGAGCCCCTACTTGGGATCATAGGAGCAACTGATAGATCTGTCATATTTACTTATATACCTTTGCCACAAATCTGTCTTTTTTCCATGGAAAAATATAGGTGTGAGTACTCAAAAGCCTTTTTCATTGATGTGGAAAATTACCAGGATTTTATTTAAAATTAAACACATTAAAATTGCACAGCTTATAGAAATAATAAAGTGTTCTATATAGGTATCTGTAAATATTTAACTTCCTTCATCTAGAAACTATTTTATAATACTACAATTGGATAATTCAAATAAAATTTGATTGATTTCAAACAGGTATGCTGAAATATATACAACACAGCTCTGATCTAGAAATATATAGTTTGAAAAAAATATATAAACAGATAATTAATTACAAAACTGAGCAATGTGGTAAGTGGTATGTAAATGTACTGACTACAAATAGCAATGGAAACATCTTAAAGTATAAAAATATAAGGCAACGATAAAGGATATTATGTGTTAATAATTTGGAGGAGTATATCTTTGTCTACCTAGTCATCTCTGGCACAGTATATATTTTGCTCTCTAGACTTTGTCTCTAGATTTTTTCTTCTGTGACTCAATTACCTAAAGATATTTTATCTTTTAAAAATTTTATTTATATCTATTCCAACTTTACTACTCAAAATTCTCTGTAAAAATTTCGCTTCTATTGCTTGATAGACTTCCTTGAGTGCTGTGGCCAATCAAAACTACAGTGAAAGAAAAAAATGTAGTGAAATCAATGTGTACAGTATTAAGAGTTGTACATTTTGTTTACAACTTTGCATGGAAGGGAAACCAAGTTGTTTACCTTGCTAAATATTTTTAATTGTTTCTCGGTGTTTTGTAGTCTGATATTTACATCTAAACTTTCCAAAGAGTTTTTGTGGTGCTGGTTTAATAACCTTTGCTCTTGTGATATGAAAGTGGAGCATCTACTATTTCTCCCCTTCCTTGATCTAGTTTAGGAAAAAAAGACTCCTTTGAAACTGAACCTTTGCCTGTAGGCATCCCGTGTATTCAGATCTCTTAGCCAGTAGTTTCCTTTTTCTCAGAATGAGCCAGAGGCAACTAAAAAAAATCAAGAACCTGAAAAGTCATCAAAGCTATTTGGAATGTACTTTTTATCATCTATGTAAAGCCTCTTTTTCACATTGATAGCTCCCAGTTTTTGACATCTAAACAATTTTAAAAAAATTGTACAGCATCGGAATTGTACACTCAATTTAAAACTGCTTTTCTATTTGCATGTTTGGTTATAAAATATTTTTTTTTATCACATGGTGAATTTTTTTTTTCTCTCAAAATGTGTCTTTTACCCCAGCTACCTGGACACCTTGTCATACTTTTACAAAATCTGACAGCCAAAGGACCATAGGATAATTAACCAGATCCACTCTATTATAACAGCAGAGAGATGAAATATCAGGATGAGTGAAAAGTACAACTAAGTACTTTGTTTTTATACTTTGCTGCTTCAAAGCTCAAACACCATGTCACTGTAACAATGTGTGATTAGGAATTATTTAACTGAAGAACCATGGACAAATCATTCTTATTCATGAAAAAAATATTCAGAGTTGTTTTGTACAATATTTATTATCTTTGTAGACTACAAGCAATATATGACATATGCACATTATAAAATCTATAGTAAATAACATTTACTATAATAAAGCATAATATAATGCATAGTGTAAGTTATACTATGCATTATATTATGCTTTATTATAGTAAATGTTATTTATGTAACATATATGTTGTATTAAATGTACATTATAATGATATATATATACTGCATTAGTCTAACTACTGATACTCCATGATTAAAAATGAAGATAGAACATAAAAAATGTAAAATCCACTAAATTGATCTTAAATTAGTAGCCATCTAGTGGTACTTTTCCTTTATACCATTACCTTTTTGTTGATCATGCTTTTTAAATTCCTTTAATACATTCTCAATTCCAGGGTACCACTTACAGTGAGCGATTTAAAATAAAATGTATAATGTGATGTTTTATCAGTTCTATTGGATCATTTCAAGTGTGATGAATTAGATGAATAGGAAGTAGAAATGAAGATTAAATGAAGAACAGAATGCATGATCTATGTTAGGGAAGCCTCATGGGTAGATGATGGTGCTGTGATATAAACAACTATAAGTCAGTTATGAACTGAATCAGTGCATCTGCTGGTTCTGTTACACTAACTAAATATTTATGTCATTTATACGTTTGCATTAAGGAGACCTAAAAGTTTTTGTAATGTAAATATTGGATGAACTGGATGGCACTTTAAACCTCTTCCTCACAACCATAGAGCTCAGATCATATGTTATTAAACAATCAACTTGCACTTCTTAGTACTCTAGACAGCTTTGATGGCAGAGTCAATTTGGAAAGGGTAGATTACTCTTTTAATTATTTTTAAATATTTAGAATTATTTTGCTTGCCAGTATGAAAGACAGATGAAAATGATGAAGAAAGAGACAATGTTGACTTTAAGTAAGTCGGGTGCAGTTACTGATAATATGTGTATTTATATAGTTCATTTACAATTATCAATTGCTTAAAACAATCCACCTGACAGGGGAGGAAAAAGAGAATCCCTATTCTGTAGTATTCTCAAAGAATTGGAACACAAAAGAACCAGAGCATCCTTAGAGGCAGCGCCAGGACAGACCTTAAATTTTTCAGCATCCCTTAGCAAATTTAAATCAGTGAGTGAGAACTTAGACTTTTTTTTATGTTGGTATAAGTTCCAAAGATGTGTGTTTTGAGAATTGTAACTATTTGTTAACTAAAAATAATTTTTTGATGGACTAAAAATTTAAAACAAAGGGAGAAGTTAAGTTACATAATGCTTTTCCGAATCAGAACTTCACAAATTAAGCTCTGGCCTCTCTAAATCTGAGAAACGCAAAAAATAGGCTAAAGAGCTGCTGCTGAACACGCTGTAGGCTAGTACTCTATAACATGTTTATGGCAGGCAACAGAAAATGGATTCATCAGGCTGGGAATAGTAGCTGAATTACACAAAGAAGGGGAGGGGAAATATTTACTTTTACTTCCCTGTTGAGCAGACCTAAGCAACAATGACTCAAACAATCAGGATCAGAGTAAGTTAGATTTGGCATTTCTATAAAGCTTATTTCACAAGCTCAGCTTTCTTTAATTTTGGTAGAAACTTAGACACAAAAATGTAAATGTAAATATTGGAAGAAAATATAGTGAATAATAGGCTATGGAACAAAAGTTACATTTCAAGTCTCATCTTTTGCTTTTACTCTTAAAGATAATATGGTGACTATAGTTGATAATACTATATTGTATAATTGAAATTTGCTAAGTAGAACTTAAATGTTCTAGCAAAAAAAAAATAAGTTAAAAAAAGATATGATAAAAGACCTTGCAGCAGCCAATATAGAAAATAAAATATGCCATAAAGAGGACGGTCTGGAAAGTGTGGTGAAAAGCAAAGAGACAGCTACCCTATATGGAAGCCCATTGATAAAAGAGCATGTGAGAGAGATACTATTACCAAGAGAGAACCATGTGTTTTAGCAGAAAGGTAAGAGGAAAATGAAAGAGATTGAGGATACAGGTTAGTTGGCTGATAATTTGAGGTAGACTAAGAATCAGATTAGAAGGTTTTCAGGAGTTGTGGAAGTGAGAGAAATAGAATCAATAAAAGGGGAAATGAGTAGTTATAAATAGAAGACATTTCATGAGGAAAGGGAAGTACAGTGTGATGATACATATAAAGCATTTATGACAGGACCTGGCATATAGTAGGTATTCAATAAATGTAAAATACTGACTTTTATTATATGGATAAATATAAAAAATTGTTTCCCACTGAGCTCTTTTCATTTCTTACAACAAAATTATAATATATATATATATATATATTAAAATAATTTTAAAAACTAAGCAAAAGTTAATTATTGAGGTATCTCTCAAAAAATTTAAATGGTGTAGTGGTAGATTCAGTTAATGCTTATTTCTAGGCATAGATTTAGTTACTTAAAGAAAACAAACACATACACATTTAGAGTGCTTAGCAATCTCATGTGAAATACTTTGCTATAATATATGATTTATCAGAATTAAAAATGATTTCGTTTTTAACTTTAACATAAATGCTCAATGTGTCTGAAGAATAGTTTATACAAATAAAAACTTCCTGCTAACTGTATACTTCCATAAATGAAAATTTATCAAGAATACTTAACTGCATAAGAACAACATTTATAACTTCTTATTACTTTAGACTAGAGCCCTAAAATGTGGGTAGGGAAAACACATATGTCCATAAATCATCAAAATAAGTTCTCCCAAATGTCATACTTCCTAACCACAAATTACTCCAATTGTCCAAACCACATCATAATTTGAGAATCCCTCTTTCACTGTAGGCTCAAAGCCAAATCTGCATGTCATGCTTGATCATAGAACTGAAGAATCTCAGTTCTAGTAAACCAGCACACATCTAATTTTGAAAAAAATCAGGATTTTTTTTCAGATTTTGCCAGTAGATTAATTTTTAAAATCTGCATATGGTATAGATTTTGACAAAATTTGGTGCATTCATTTATGTTTTATGTTCATGATATATTGGTAAATGTTTAAATGATTCATTGCAAAATCTACATAACACCGGAGCCTTTATGTTTAAAAGGTCTATTAATATTAATATAGTTCATGACATAATTATTTCTTATACTTATTTTTCTGTGTGTTCATCTATCACTGGCAATGCCATGCTTAAATACATATTAAATATTCTGAATAGTAATTACTGTTAATGATGAATTTACTGCATTTTTTAATAAGACACTTTAAGTATCCGTGACATAGCTATTGCTTTCCAAAAAATGACATTTTTTTTCCCTGTGGATTTCTATCATTATTCTTTATAAAAATACCATCATGAGCTAGAAAGAATTTTACCTTTTAAAGAAAAAAAATGAAAGCGTTCCCAAGATATTTTAAGATCTTATTTAGTTTTGGTTATTTTTTAATAAAAATTATAAAATTACAAAACCAGGTGGCATTTGGTCTAACCAAGTATGGATTTTCCTTCAGAAACCAAAAGGAAAGGTGTAGAGCTAGGGTTGTTTCATCTTGGAAAATAAAGCTGGCAGAACCAGAATTTTTTAAGAATAAAGGAAATGTAAAGAATAACAGCAGGTCAGGAGACAGAACTTGTCATTGTAGGAGAACATAGGCATGGTTTATTGCATATTTTGAATGAATAGATATGTGAAGAATATAAAACATAATTGACTTTATTTTTTATTTATAAATATATACATTTCTAAGCTTAAGTCAATATTTGGTGAGCTAAGTTTAAAATATATCTGTAGAGGAAGATTTAATATATACAGCAATAATATACTAGTTCTGTGATATTTTTTCTAATATTAGAATTAGCCTTATTGCTTTTAGTAATTTAAACTTATGTTTTAATTAGCTAACAATTTTAAATTCTCAACAAGGATCTTTCTCCTTTTCTGTTTGCCAACATTCAAGAAGCATTGCCAAATTTTAAAGTTCATAGTTTAAAATCTATTTTAAATGTAGCCGTTTTTTAATACAATACCTATTTTTTATACTGAGCAGATATCTTAAATAGAGGGTAAATATGCTCTCATAGTTAAATTTTGGCATAAATATTATTGGATACATTTTGAGTTATAATTTTCTTATAACATGTTATATTTTATTGTTTTTCTTAATAAACACATCTTTTAAAATGGACTAAACTATTTTGTGGGTACTTTATTTTGAAAAATCTATTTAAAAAATAAATTCGACTTAGCTACATCCTCTAATTATTTATAAATGATAGAACTATGGTAAAAATCTTGTTCATAGTGATTTTCTGTAATTTTTAATAAAGCATAAATGGGTAAATTTAATAATGCTTTTGAAGATTTATTATATCATGAACACTATAGACAAGAACAGTCTGCATTTTTTTCATTTCATTTTTATATATGTATATTTAACATGGTCTATGCAGTTTAATTCTAAAGGGGAGAATTTTTTTAAATTACTAAAATAAAATTTTCTACATTATTTTGTTATTTCTTCAATGACCGTGCTCTGAGAGCATCAGCTTTAAATTATAAAAATAATTGTAGAAATTAGGATACTTAGGTATCCTAAGGGTGTTGAATTTTTAAGGGTAAAATATTTTGAAAACATTAAAAGTAACTCAGTTGACAACAAGAAATGTGTGTGTGTGTGTGTGGGGGGGATGTCCTAAATTGTCAGTTTAATCATTTTTGATAATTTTGAGTACTTAAAAAGTTCCTGATCATATAATGCAGCACCTTTCCATAATTTATCAAATGGAAGCCTCCACTCAGTTGAATGCGGATGACATGCTTTTTCTAGTTAGATTTAAAAACTGAATTTTAATAGATGTCATTAACATCCTTGCATTTGAAGTGATAAATATGAGACCTATTGAAGTAGCAAGTGTAGATATTGTACATATTGTTTTTTAATTGCTTGGACTAAATATTTAAATATTTCAGGTTAACCTGCTTTCACTAAGTTTCTTTTATATTCTGAGTACATGAATATACTATTTACACCAGCAAATGCTGACAAGTATATATATACTCAGTTGACAGAACTATGCATATGATGAAAATCAAATGAACAGAATCCATTTTTCAGAATGTTTATATGAATTGGGAACAAATGAGAATTCATACACATAAAATTGTGACAAAATTTCTGCTATCTTTCATGAAATGCTAAATAAGTTGTTTAAAGTTCCAAAAGATGTATAAGGGAAAAAACATGTAATCATGGGGGTCAACACAAGCATTATGGAAAGGTAGCACTTAAAATGAACCAGGAAGCATAGATTAGAATAGAAATTACTAAAAATAGTTTCCTTCCCTCCAGAAGATTGCCAAAATAGTCTTATGAAATATGTCAATGTGGTGAGCATTTTTTCTCCTATTTCTTGCTCAACTTAAATGAATTTTCATATAATAATTTCCAAATAATATTTAGGTAATGTACAAGTATCATGTGAAATAACTTTGTTCCCGAAGCTTCCTTTATTTTGAATTAAACATATCAAGTTGGAATTCAGAAAAATTTTGTTACTTACTTAAATAATTGTGTGTTAAATCTTGCCATAATTAAAATGTAAAAAGCC
This sequence comes from Cynopterus sphinx, assembly GCA_030015415.1. Classification (NCBI taxonomy): domain Eukaryota; kingdom Metazoa; phylum Chordata; class Mammalia; order Chiroptera; family Pteropodidae; genus Cynopterus; species Cynopterus sphinx. The sequence goes on along the minus strand of CM057382.1, from coordinate 100,185,597 downwards.
AATTTTGCCTCATTTGATTATTACTTATTTACTTCATGTATCCCCAAATATAGTGTGTTATGTTCAGAGTGTGTTATGTTCTCACCACATTACAAACATTCCTTGCCACAGTGCTTGACAGAAAGAGTACACTCAAATTAATAATAATAATAATAATAATAATAATAACAATAATAATAATAATACCCACAGTGTCCTCCAAATGCATTCATATTAAGCTACAAGTTTTTTTTTTTCTTTTGACTTATGCTTCCTGGCTTTTTGATCTGGAATGCTTTTCTTGCAGTATTCAAAGACAGACAAAAGAGTTCCTTAAGTGCAGAAATTACAAGTAGGTTAGTGTGGATGGAGACAGTGAGTGTTGCGGGGGACCATATTTGAAGAGTTTCTTAAATACTGTGTGGAAACTTATAGGTTATTCTAGCATCTTGTAGTAAAATTAACCAGAGTTTCATACAAGGGGGTTTGAACAAAGTCTACTGAGAGGTAATTATGGCAACGAGATGACTTCAATCTTAACAAAAGCATTTTTAGTTGAGTAGTTTCAGTGGAGTGGAATGTGTCAGTGTGTAATTTAAAATGAGGAACTAAATATGCGTGTATAGAAAAATAAAAAAAATATATATCTTGAAGGGTAACAGAATTATTGGTAGCTACAGGAAGAATTGGGATTGAGAAATGGGACTGATATAGTTGTGTTGTCATTTTTATCTGTTTTGTTTTGTTTTTATTCTAAAGTTCTAAAACATTGTATTGGGCTCATATGAATAACTAGGTTGAGGAGAGACACTGAGAGAGCAAGACAGAGAGAGAGAGACTATGCATATTATGGGGATAGTAGACACTTGAAAAATTGCTGAAAGAAGAGATGAACTTCTTAATTCAAATAAAGATATTTAAGATAGAGCAGGTAGGTACAAGTGTATATAGGTTTGGAGATTTGGTGGTAGGAATATAAGAAAGTTTCTAATGACTTACATTTTCTTAGCACAAGGACAAACATACCAGCTAGGTGCCACAAAGGAACAGAGCTTGTAAGGAGTTAGAAGGAAGAGAAGAAGCTACATAATAATGTAGACTCTGGAAACTGAAATTGACTAAGGAAATAATACTAAGATTTTCTAGTAACATTATATGTTCTATTTAGATTTGGGGCCATGATTTGAAAGCAATGAATAATTATGGTTTTGTGGTATTTTTGGACAACATTGAACCCCATAGCTTTCCTCTCTGTACCTCTATTTGGATTTATTCAGTTATCTCAAATTAAATAATGCTTTAAATTCAACCATTATTATCCCTGAAACAAATTTTATTTCTAGTGTTTGCTATCTGAGAAAATGGCACCAGTATTTCCTGTGCAATTTAAGACAAACACCTTACAGTCATTCTTAAGATTTGCCACTTACTCATCTGACCCATTAAATATGTCACAAAATCTTGTTGATTTCAAATTATACTTATCTCCTAAATTTACCTACTCTTATCTGTCACAATTGGAACCTCTCTTGTTATACAACAGAGTCTCTTCCTGGACCAATGCAACAAAAACAAAAGGGCCAATTGCCGTCATCCATGCTCTTCTCTAGTCTGTTACCATGCTGCTGAGAAATGATCTCTTTAACATCACTTCAATCTGATTAATTTCCCTGCTTATACTTGGTAATAATCTCTCTTTATTCATAAATTAAAATTAAATTAAAAATTAAAACACGTTAATTCATAAATTAAGATGTTTGTGATCTGGTGTTCTTTTTCCTGTCTGACTTTATCTCTACCACTCTATTTTATTACCTCCTTGATTAATTCTTTAGTTTCTTCCATCTCCTTTTTGCTCTTTACCTCTTTTGGACCTTTAAAATGATTGTTTCCTCTAACGCACTGTGATACTCCTATGCAAACTGGATAATATTTTCAATTCTCTACATCTCAGCAAAGATTCAGCTTCCTTAGGAAATTCTTCTTTAACCTTCCAGTCTAAATTGAATGTTGATGCTCACTCCCATAGCTCTTTTTCTTAAGTAGCATACTCATATTCATAATTGTTAATGAAATACCTTTAAGACTCATAAGGCGGTGTGACATGTTTATCTTGTTTATCTCTGTAACCCAGTATCAAGCAAAATGTCAGGCTCACAATACTTGCTGAAAGCGTATTGTTGATTAATGAACAGAAAGATGCATTTATCAACTTTTTACTTACAGTTATTTCCTATATCTGAATTTCCCATGGAGGGTTGAACAGCAGTTTTATATGTGATATCATATTAAAATTTTAAGTTAAAAGGCACTCATTAAAAGACTTTTGTTTCATGAATGATAAATGAATTTTAAATATGCATAGTGTGTGGATTGGCACTTCGTGACTTTGAAAGTAAATAGTGTTTAAAGTGGGAATAAAAGGATAATAGAAGAAAATTGGATAACTTAGCTAAGAATGGTACTGGCTCCAACAATCTTATTATAAGAAAAATAGTATTTTAAATCTTTGCCTAATCATTTAACTACAAGAATGTTTCTAATACTATCAAAAAGCTCTTTTTATCTTTCAAATACCTTCACTGTCTTTCTGAATTTATCAGAGCATTAAGACTTTACTATTGCTATAATTAGATCCACTAAAAAAAAAGTACCTTCTCAGTTTTGTCAATACCTGGTTATTCATGGTGATGGCAGAAAGACTTAGCATGGATTACTAAAACTCCAGATTATCTATAGCACATGAAATTTAGCCCCAATTCATTACATCTGTCAAATTATTTTATTGAAGTACAAGTTTACTTTTGAGCTTTAGCAAATGTTCATTGATTCATGAATAGATGTTCTTAAGTATATGCACACATATATATATTCATATTTTGTGAATTTTAAAAATAGAAAAAACATACATGTTTAATTAGCTTTATGTAAACTAATTCATAAGAAGAAATCAAACCATAAGTTTGGTGTCTGTCAGTCTTCAATTGGTCCATACTAAGCAGTCAGAATATTGAGGTTTAACTATTAGCAATGGAGGAGAAAGAAAAGTAAAAAAGTCTAGAGATTACACGGAATAAAATGGTTTACTTCATTAGCACTTATTTATCTGATCATCAACTTAGAAATGTTAACAAAAATTTCAAAAAACATTTTTATGTGATTTTTAATTAAAGTATTATAATCTTTATTCCACATCATTCATTTATTAATTCATTCATTACATAATAAATTATGAGCACTGTGATAAGATTTGTTAATGTAAACTTAAATGAGACACATTTTCCACTCTTATAGATCTTTAGAATTTGTATACATATGACTGACATTAGAGTAAACCCATGATTAATGAATAAATAGCTCTAAAATGGAGTAATATCTAAAGTAAATGTCTAAAATCCAACTCCTCCTGAAATCACAATCTAATGTAAATGATATATTAGTTCATTCATGCATTCTCCACAATATAACAGCATTTATAAAGCCTTGAGGACCTACTAATTAATTAAATAATTAATCTAATAAATTTCAAGCACCTCTCTGCATTCTATGAGCATAGTGGGAAATGTACTTTTCTTCAACATATGATATATTAATGTATGGAATGAAAATTACACTCAAAGCATTGTATCAGTTTTAAATACAAATAAGTATTTACTTTTTGTAATATATTTTTATAAACTCCTGTAGCATAAAAGTCATTATAAATAGATAACATTTCAAACATGTTTAAATATTTAAAATAAATATTTGATTATCTGAATGAATAGCCTGGTATTTATGATTCAGAAGCTTATGAAAAAATTTGAAACTAATGCAAACATTGTGTTAAATGTACTTTGTGTATACTAGTCAAAATAATGACATTAATTCACAAAACAAACACTGCATCTGTTCCAGGGAAAAGCTTAGTTTCTTATTTCTTTTGACAGTGTGCAGACCTGGGTTCTTCAAAGCCTCACCTCACAGCCAGAGCTGCAGCAAATGTCCACCTCACAGTTATACCCATGAGGAAGCTTCAACCTCTTGTGTCTGTGAAAAGGATTATTTCAGGAGGGAGTCTGATCCACCCACAATGGCATGCACAAGTAAGGAAACCCACAAATATTCAGTGATGCTTTCACCAGTTTGAAAGAGCATGGTAGAGCCTGTTCCATTCTATTACCATTTCCCCTAAAACAGGCATAATTTTTAATCTTCCAATATGGATTTTTATCACATTTCAATCTTCTTAGGTAAGCATTGAAACATTCGAGGCTCTTTAATCATTTATTCTGAGAAACATCTATTTTCCCAATTTCAAATTCAACATCTGAGTCACAGACATAAAACTTTTCCTTTTATTGTGAATTCTTTTAGTGTTCGTGGTACCCAAACATGATTTTGAGCAATCCATTTCCCTATTCATCATGATCAATTTTCTTCTTCTAAGCCAGCTTTCTGATCACATAAACATGCAGTCAGTGGCACTTTTACCTTTGTCTTCTTGTTCAAACTTGCTCCACTAAGTTGCAAAGACCAATGAGAAGGTCATTTGTAAAAAGACAGTAAACTCTACAAGAACACAGAGAACCAGGGATTAGTAAATCAGATGTAAGAGTCAAATATAAAACCAGTATTTTAGCTAAAATTTTCAAGCAGTTGTCATGCTTCTTTTGAGTGAGTGTTCTTATCTATTATTAATTACATGATCAGGTAACCGTATAATTAGAGTGATGAATATTAACACTTAATTCCAACAATTGCAGGAGATGCATCCACATTCATTAATGGTTTTGGTGGTTTTGTTTTTCTAGTATTCCACATATTTCTGGGGAGGAAACAGATTTATGTATTTGTTTGATGACAATACTCTCATAGTTTTTCTACATTCACGGTATTTATAGCAAATCAAACAAAAACAGAAATGAAAACAAAGAAAAGTGGATTCCCTCTCTCCATAACATTAAATTTTCATGACATTCCTTGATTTACTATTTTAGATCCCATTGTGTTGTAGTTGCTATCAAAATGATAACAAAGGTCTTTGAGATTTATTATTCACTAGTATTAAACATAAAGACATACTATTTCTTTAACCAAATAATCACAAATGAAATTTTATCTGAATTTCAATGTCTGAATTTTACAGTGACTGAAACATTTTTATAATTTTCACGTCATTAATATTAATTTGCTTTACATTGCTAAAGATTTTTTTTATCACATGACTGATGATTTTATGGGTTAAGTAATCACTGATTATAAATAATTCCTCTTCAAATGAGTAAATTACATTATTATGTACAATTTGGGGAGGACAAATTATAATAGAAACAGTATAAAATATGATTGAAAGTGATGCATTTTGGTTGCAATAGAGATTATTTTGATTATTTAGAGCAAAAGAATGCCCAAATTAATTGGGGGAAATGTTGGCTAGACAACAGAGTAGCAAATTAGGGAGAGAAAACTATGTCTCGAATTACCTTTTGAATTTAATTAATTTTTTAATTATTATTTTACTAAGTGGTTCAGCCATGATATTTCTTAGTGTAAGTGTGAGTCTCTTTCTGTAAATTTGTTAGGTCTGGGAATGGGGAGAGCCTGTGCTCTGGTGGCAAAGTCTGCTTAGCACTCTTATAGGACCTGAGGCTCCATAATTTCTCTATCTTCAGGTGTGCGTATTTCTAACACTGTATCTCAAAAGAACACTAATTTGTACGCATTTCTCAAAAAGACTCTTGGAACTCATGTAGAAGATCTTTCTAATATATAACCTGTGAGTGTGTAGGTTCTGTTTTTAGTTACATTGATACTACCACAAATACTGTATGTGATACCTTGAGCGGGTGGCTTGATTGATGTTCAGATGAAAATTTAGAATTTTTTGCTTTCCCTTTGCCTCATACCTTTAACTCTTTGGAATTAAATTTATGGTTCCAACTACTTTTAATTAATCTACAGGAAAAGAAAATCAAACAAACATAAAAATTCTAATGAAACTTCTTAAATCGAGAGAACTTTTCACAACTCTACTTCGGTTCATACATCACATCTATTAGTGGGCAGTGGAATTACACTACATTATTTTTGGGTGCAAGTCAGTCTGAGCTCCTGCTTCTACTTTAGACTTTCTTTGAAGTTGAGTTTCATTTTGACAAAAAAAAAAGACATATGTGCCCTGACCTAAATATTATGGGGCTGCTAGTAACAGAGTTAGAAGAAAAGCAGCAGTCAGACTTTGCTGCATTTTTACAGATTTAGAGGAAAGATGTCCTATGCTGGTATAATTCAATTGGCAGGGAAAAAAACCCAGAAGTTTGATATCTTTCAGAACTAGATATATTTCAGGTATATTTTACCTTTTTCTAAGAAATAAACCTGTAACATTTTTATCTCAAATTATACTTTTGCCACAACTTTCTACTATTAAATAAGCTAAAAATTATAGTAAAAAATAATATTTATCTATCTCAAAGTTATTTCAACTTAAAAGTGACTGTTCTATATTAAAGTGTGTTAAGTTGTGTGTATGGAAAATTCACATGTTTCAACCATAAATATTGCCAAAATGGGAATTGTTTTGTCAAAAATGGCAACTTTTAGATTATGAGGTCCTTTGATTTAAGTGACATTTTGTAAATACTATCACTTTTAAATTTAGTCCTGTATAGTCATGGATTAATAAATTTTAAGTAGAAATTAATATTAATCTAATTTTAGAACAGACAATGCATATAAATATAACTAAATTATGTCATCTTAAATTTGCTTAATTTATGTTTATGAACCATTCAGCTAACATCATAGTTTTATTTCCCATCAGGAAATTTTTACTAATTATGTCTAAAACGCAAATTAATTTATTTTTTCTTTGAGAATATCTGACCATATAACATTAACAACTGACAGAAATTTTAACAATAAGTATCTGAAAATAAACTATACAGTTAGATATAATGCAATTCATTTTTTTAAATACTTTATTTTTTAGACCAATTTTAGCTTTACAGCAAAATTTAGAAAAAGGCTTCAAAGATTTGCCATATAGCTCCTGCTCCCACCCATGCATAGCCTCTCTCATTATCAACATCCCTTGCCAGAGTGATATATTTATTATAACTGATATGTAATAAATTGCAGTTCTCTTAAGTGTGCTAATTATGAAGTTTCAGAAATAGTTGAAGTAATATACAGACATTATTAACTATTTATATATGAATTTGTTCTGTTTATCTCTCAGGATCTAAATACTTTCATTCTTATTGTAGCGTTTATGAGAGTTACTTTTAAAATAAATTTTAAATTTTGTATTAAGTAAAAGTTGTAATCTATGGAGAACCACCATATTAAAGCAATCTCAAAGTAAAAGAAACTTTATTACAGATTGTAGTGTTGACCAACTATTTAAATACCAGTGTTTTCTTGACTTATGAAAGAAGGTTTCAAATTGTTGGTGATTTATGAGTAGATATTTTGAGATAATATAAGGCTATATTTTTACTCTCAGCAGAAGTTGTAGTCAAGAGTCATAGTGAAAAATCCCATCTTGGCTTGTGCTCATTGCTTAGTAATCCTTTATGTTTACTTCCTAGGTTTCAGGGACAACTATCAATTAGGAAATAATAAATTGAATCCCCAAGGAGAATTTTTCTTTTTGTTTGCCAAAAGACTAGCCACTTTTTTGAATATATAATTTTATCTAATGTTACTTTTTGTATATATAGTTTTACTCCATAATTATTTACATATACCTTAAGCAAAGTATCTGCTTTATTGAACTAGTGTTATAACTATTCCAAGATAAGTCATTTCTGTAGGGTATAAACTCTGCTATTATCTCTAGAACTATAACAAGATTTTTCAAAGACTATTACAAAAGAGGACCCTTTCATTTTCTCCCTACTTAAAAAATTGGTTGCAAATCTTTTTTTTTTTTTTCTCCTTCAGACCAGGGATTTCTACAGTAAACAATGCCTAATTTTATCATCTTAAAATATGTTTTTCTCAACATATTTTTTTTTGCAAACCAGGACCCCCCTCAGCTCCTCGGAATGCCATCTCAAATGTTAATGAAACTAGTGTCTTTCTGGAATGGATTCCTCCTGCTGACACTGGTGGAAGGAAAGATGTGTCATATTATATTGCATGCAAGAAGTGCAACTCACATGCAGGTGTGTGTGATGAATGTGGAGGTCATGTCAGGTACCTCCCCCGACAAATCGGCCTGAAAAACACCTCTGTCATGATGGTGGATCTGCTCGCTCACACAAACTATACCTTTGAGATTGAGGCAGTGAATGGAGTGTCCGACTTGAGCCCAGGAGCCCGACAGTATGTGTCTGTAAATGTAACCACAAATCAAGCAGGTAAGTGTGATGTCCAACCAAATGTATCTTAGGCTGAGCTCTGTCCGTTATCTTCTGCAGCTAAGGGCCAAGTTGCCTGAGGTCTATGAGAGAGCTTCTCACAAACCGTAGTGTTAGGACTTGAAGTAGAATACATTTCAAATTTATTTATTTTTTTTAGGTTTAAATATATTAAGACTAAGGCCTTCTTAGCAAACACATTCATGGACAGGAAAAACTATCTTTTAATTGAATTTTTTCATTAAAAATACATTTCTAACTCAGATCCATGTGTAGCAAAAATTTTTATTTTATGAGTTCAAAACTACATATTTTTGCTGTTTTATTTACTTTAAGCTTTTTAATTTATTAATTTAAGATGTAATCAGGCAGGTTTTATTTTGTTGTTCGTTCGTTTGTTTTGCATCACATCTGAATTTTCTTTGCAGATTAAATAAATATACTTTTATTTATATTATAAGAAGAATGCATGAAATGAATTTTTTATTGACATCCATTTATCAAAATTGAACTATGTACAACCACATGAAAACACACTTAGCTTTCATAAGAAAATCTTGAAATTATTAGGGAGTAAATTATTAGGGATTAAGGAATATTCTACTTGAGCTATTTGTTTCACCATAATCCTCCCTCAAATATCCTCTTTTATAGACAATACCAAAGACTTTTTTTCTGGTAAAATAGAAACCAAAGATAAACTATGACTGAATTAATAATTCAATCTATTATGTGGCAATAATTATTCAAAGCTTATAAGTAATTTATAACCTGTTTTTATCAAAAAACAGGTATCTGGGGTGGGGTGAGCATTAAAAGCCAACACATCGTTAATTTCCCTCTATTCCCTGTCTACACCTCTCAGTCCGAGGGTATAAACTCGTCATCTCATTAGTGCCAAAGGTGGAATTTGGTCAGTATGGACATCATTGTCAGCAGTACTCAGTGAAACAAGTTGTATTTGACTGAATTCAATTGGACTTAGTCATATAACATTAGTATAGGTTTATAGGTTGTGGGTTGAGAAGAGAATGCTGTTGCTAATCAAGTCTTGGCCAAAATAATGTGAATTGTTGGATATATCAGGTAAATTAAGTGGTTGTAACTTAAGAGTAACAAAATGCATGCAGTTGAGTTCATAGTTGGTTCTGGTTGATAAAACTCAGGGAAACATTAAAGAGTCTCCTGGGTGATACGAAGGTATTTGAGTAACTCACTAAGAATCGTTATGAGCACTCTAGATGTTTTATCCTTGAATACATGTTCATGGAATTGTTTTTTAATTCTATGAGAGAAAACATTTCACATATATATGCTACATTTCTCAGTAGGTTCTTTATATATTTTTTCCACTTCTCTAACTTGAAGTAGAACAACAACAACAAAAAAAAAACTAAAAATATGTATAGAAATAGAAAAAATTAAGTTTTCCTTCAGTATAGACTCAGCTGCTGGCAATACTAGTATATGTTGTTTTTCCATTACAGTGTCTAAATGTCACAAGTATTCAGTAAATATGAACTGTCAACATCAGAAAATTCCTGGCTCTAAACGTGATTCCAAGCTTTTTGCACATCTTTCAACCTTACTTGGCTCTACTGTGACTCCTCCATTAACATATTGGAGGCATATTGAACAATCACTAAGAGTTGTAGTCCTTTGGGAGAACATTCTCTAGCTTGCATAACCTTAACTTCTTTGAAAGATAAAAAAAAATATTTTTTCAATGAACTAGATGTAAAAAACGACTGTTTATTTTTAAAATAATGTGCTTAATAAATATTTATTCTAGTTGTTTTTGACCTGCTGGCCTGTTCAAACTGCAAAATGTGATTTTTGAACTATAAATACCTTAAATACCAATAAAGAATAATTTTAATCCAGTTGTTCAAGGTATGATTATCATGCAAAACAAATATTTGTATTCAGAATAGATTTTGTTGACTTCTGCTGTTTTCTGAGTTCTCAGGGTATACAAATTGTAAAATCTTTGCAAACCTACAAAAACAAAACAATCAATATAAGGAGGTTCTTCTCAGTAGCCATTCCAGACCAACTAAGTCACAGTTTCCACAAAAAAAATGTTAACCTCAAATACTTTCTAAAAAGTCTGAGGTTTAATGTTAATATTGCTGGACATCTATAAAAGACCAACATTATAAAAAGCATGCTGTAGTAGTTTTTAATGCCTGAATTATTTTTATTGTTGTTAAAAATTATTGCAGTGACATTGATCAACAATATCCAATGTTTCAAATGTATAATTCAACAGTATGTCAAATATATCTTGCATTATGTGTTCACCACCCACAGTTAGATTTCCTTCCATCACCAATATTTGACCCCCTTTACCCTATCTATCTGCCTCCTTCTCACCTTCCCCCTCTGGTAACCACTAGTCCACTGTCCATGTCCATGAATCTCTGTTTGTTTGTCATATTTGTTGCTTTTAGATTTATATCCCACATATGAGTAATATCATGTGGTTTATAACTTTTTCTGTCTGACTTATTTTGCTTAGTGTGATTACCTCAAGATCCTTTGACATTGCAAATGGTAGTATTTCATCTATTCTTATAGCAAGTAAGATTTCACTATATGTACCATATATTTATCCAGTCATCTAGTGTCTAAAGACACTTTGGTTGCTTCCATGTCCTGGCCACTGTGAATAATTCTGCTCTGAACACCAGGATGCATGTATTGTTTTGGATCATTGTTTTCAGGTTGTTTGGGTAAATATCCATAAAAAGGAATGTTGGATCATAAGGTAGTTCAATTCTTAGTTTTTTGAGAAAACTCCATATTATTTTACACAGTAGTATCAATTTATATTCCCACTAACAGTATATAGGGTTCCTTTTTCCCTACATCCTCTCCAAAACTTGTTATTACTTGTGGTGTTGATGGTAGCCATTATAACAGGTGTGAGATGGTAACTCATTGTGGTTTTGATTTGTATTTCTCTAATAAGTGAAGTTGAGCATCTTTTCATTGGTCTTTTGGCCATTTGTATGTCTTTTTGGGAGAAGTGTCTGTTCAGGTCTTCTACCCATTTTTTTAATTGAATTGTTTGTTGTTACTGAGTTGTATGAGTTCTTTGTATATGTTGGATATTAGGTCTTTTTTGGAGGCATTGCTTGCAAATATATTCTTTCATTCGAATGATTGCTTCCTTGCCTTATTGATGATTTCTTTTGCTGTACAGAAACTTTTTACTTTTCTATAGTCCCATTCTTTTATTTTTATTTTTATTTTTTTATTTCTCTTGACTCTGAGGTCAAATTCATAAAATCTTTTTTAAGTCCAAGGTCCACGAGTTTATTATCTATGTTTTCTCCTATGCAATTTATTTTTTCAGGTTTTATATTCAAGCTCTTAATCCATTTTAAGTAAATTTTGATGTGTGGTGCTAGACAAGTCTAGTTTCATTCTTTTTCAGGTGGCTTTACAGTTTTCCCAGCACCATTGATTCAAGAGGCTTCCTTTCTTTATTGTATGTTTTTGGCTCCTTTGTTGAAAGTTATTTGCCCATATAAACATGGATTTACTTCTGGACTCTTGATTCTGTTCCACTGGTCTGTGTGCCTGTTTTTTTTGCCAATAACATGCTGTTTTGATTATTATCATTTTGTAGCATAATTTGAAGTTGGGCAGGTGATGCCTCCAGCTTTGTTCTTTTTTCTCAGGATGGCTTTGGCCATTCAGAGTCTTTTGAGCTTCCATACAAATCAGATGATTTCTTGTTCTATTTCTTTAAAAAAAATGCTAATGATATTTTGATGATGATTGTATTCAATCTATATAATGCTTTAGGGAATAAGGTCATTTTAACTATATTGATTCTTCTAATCGAAGAACACAAAATATATTTCCACTTCTTTGTGTCTTCTTCAATTTCTTTTAATAGAGTCTTATAGTTTTCATTGTGCAGGTCCTTAATGTGTTTCATTAGGTATATTCTTAGGTATTTTATTATTTTAGTTGTAATTACAAAAGGGATAATTTTCCATTTCTTTTTCTGACAATTCATTCTGAGTGTAGGAGTGCTATGAATTTTTGAACACTGATTTTGTATCCAGAAACTTTACCACATTTACTTATTATTTTGAGTAGTGTTTTAGTGAAGTTGTGAGGATTTTTCTACATAAAGAATCATGTCATCCTCAAATAGTGACAATTTGACTTCTTCATTTTCTATTTGGATGCCTTTTATTTTTTCTCTCGTCTGATTGTACTCACTAACTTCTAATATTATATTGAATAATAGTGGTGATACTGGATAGCCTTATCTTGTTCCTGATCTTTGAATAAAGGTTTTTAGTTTTTCACTGCTAAGTATATTAGCTATGGGTTTGTTGTATATGGCCTTTATCATATCGAGGTATTTTCCTTCTATACCTGTTTTTTAAGCTTTTTAATCATAAATTGATGCTGTATTCTGTCAAAGTCTTTTTCTGTATCTATCGATATGATCATATGATTCTTATTTTTAATTTTGTTTATGTGATGTATCACATTAATTGATTTGCATATGTTAATTCATCCATGTGCCACTAGGATGAAACCTAGGATTGAATTTGCTAATATCTTATTCAAGATTTTTGCATCTATGTTCATGAGAGGTAGTGGTCTGTAGTTTTCTTTTTTTTGTTATCTTTACCAGGCTTTGATATCATGATAATGTTGATCTCATAGAATATGATGGGAAGTACTGCCTTCACTTTGAATTTTTAGAAGAGTTTGAGTAGAAGAGGTATTAAATCTTCGAATATTTAATAGAATTTGGTCCTGGACTTTTACTTTTTGGGTAGGTTTTTAATGATTGTTTCAATTTTCATACTGCTGATGAGTCTATTTGGATTTTCCAGTTTTTTATAATTCAGTCTAGGAAAATTATAGGAACTTCTCCATTTCTTATAGGTTATTAAATTTGGTTTATATATGATCCTTTGTATTTCTGAGATATCTATTGTAACTTCTCTTTCATTCCCAATTTTGTTTACTTGTGTCTTTCTCTTTTTTCTTTACTGAGTCTAGACAGGAGTTTGTCAATTTTATTAATCTCAAAAATTCAGTTCATTGAGTTTATTTTTTTCATTGTCTTTTTGTTTTCAATTTCATTTGATTCTGCCTTCATTTTGATTATTTCTTCCTTTCAGCTAATTTTTGTCTTCCTTTGTTCTTCTTTTTATAGTGTTTTAAGATGTAATGTTAGGTTATGTGGGCTCATTCTTTTTTTTTCTGAGATAAGCCTATAGGCTTATGATATGAACTTTCCTCATATTACTGTTTTTGCTATGTCCCAAAAGTTTTGATACATTGTATTATCATTATCATTTGTTTCTATTTAACTCTTGTTCTCTTTTTATTTCTATTATCCAGTCATTCTTCAGTAACATGTTGTTTAATCTTCACATATTTGTGGTTCTTTCTTTCTTTCTTTTTTTTTTTTTTTACAGTTAATCTCCAGCTTCAAAGCTTTGTGATCCGAAAATATGATTGATATGATTTCAGTCCTCTTATATTTGTTGAGACTAGTTTTATGTCCCAGCAATGGTCAGTTCTTGAGACTGTTCCATGTGTGCTAGAGAAGAATGAATAAGCAGCTCTTTTGGGATGAAAGTCTCTGTAAATGTCATTTATGTCCAATTAGTCTAATGTATCACTTAAAGATGTTATTTCCTTATTGATTTTCTGTTTAGATGATTTATGCATATCTGACTGGGGGGTATTCATATTCCCTATTATGGTATTTTCCTCCTTTAGTTCTATTAGTAATTCCTTTATATATTTTGGAGCATAGATATTAATAAGTGTTGTGTCTTCTTGATGTATGGTTTTCTTTATCATTATGAAGTGTCCCTCAGTGTCTCTTTATCTTTTTTTAACTTGAAGTCTATTTTGATATAAGTACAGTTACATCCACTTTTCTCTGCATGCCATTTGCTTGGATTATCATTTTCTACCCTTTCATTGTAAGTCTACATTTTTCTTTGCAACTGATGTGTATCTCCTAAAGGCAGCATATGGTTGGGTTTTGTCTTTTGATCAAATCCACAACTCTGTGCCTTTTATTGGTGAGTTCAGTCCATTTACATTTAGGGTAATTATTGAAATAGGAAGCTTTCCTATGGCCATTTTTATTGCTGTTTTCTGGTCTTTTGGTGTTTTCATGTTTCTTTGTCCTTGCGTTTCTGTATTTTATTTTAATTTGATGGGATTTTATGGATTTTTCCCTCTGGTCCTTCTTGTTTTATGTTGTTTCTCAGTCTATTTTCTTTTGTGTGTGCCTATCTCCATTCTCCTTTGTAAATTTAGATCTTTGCTCCCTTCTCTTTTCTGTAATTTTTGTCACAAATTGTCCCTACGTATGCTGAACAGTCATTTCTAACTTACAATAGCAATTATGTTCTTAATGTCTAAGTGTATAATACCCTATTCTTAATAATGATTGCACTACCATGCTTCTGTCTGTCTTCTAGTCATCTTACTCATAGTTATGTAGTTTTTTTTTTGTCATTTTGTTTCGGGTGGTCTTGCTCCTTTCACTATTTTCTGTAATGCAGGCCTCATAATAGAAAATTCTGTCAACTTTTATATGTCTGTAAAGGTCTTTATTTCTGCTTCACACCTAAAGGAGAGCTTCACTGCATATATTATTTCTGGCTGGTAATTTCCTTCACTTAATACTTTGACTATTTGATTCCACTCTTTTCTCGCTTATAAAGGTTTGTGTTTAGAAGTCGGAAGATAGTCTTATGGGTTTTCCTTTATAGGTTACTATCTTCTTTTCCCTAGATTCCTTGAGAATTATTTCCTTGTCATTAATTTTTGGCAATTTTAATAAAATGTGTCTTGGAGAAGGCCTTTTTCGGTTGGGATAATTAGGTTTTCTGTTAGCTTTTTAAAATCAAAGAAACAGCTTATTCTTGAGATTTGAGAAATTCTTGTCAACTATTTGAATATACTCTCTGTTCCCTTATCCTTCCCTTTTCCTTCTGGTATACCCATTATTCTTGTGTTGTTTTCCTGATGATGTCATATAGTTCTTGTATATCTTGTTCATTTTTTTTTCATTCTCAGGTCTTTCTGCATCTTTCTGAGTAATTTCTAGATTACTGTCTTTAATATCACTGATTCTTTCCTCCATCAGTTCAACTCTACTTCCTAAACCTGCTATTTTATTCTTCATCTCTTTTAACTTGTTCTTAATTTCCAAAAGTTCTATTTGGTTCTTTTTGAGGGTTTCACTCTCCTTGCTAAAAAATTCATTTCATTGGTCTACTTTGATTCTAATCTCTGGAATTGTCAATCAGATTTATCTTACATCTAGCTGAGTTTTTTCAAGAACATAATCCTGAAATCTCTGTCATTTAAATCACATTTTTCTATGTCTTTAAGCTTATTGTCTGGACTTTTTCTCTTTGTGAGCTGCCCTGTCACTTTGGTTAATCATGGTGTCTGAAGAACTATATCTATGCTTGGGAATTAATGGAGTGTCTCTATTTTTTTTCAGAAAGATTATTATATATAAGTCTTTCTTTAACCTGTTAATGAGGAGGGTTTTTTTGTTTTGGTTTGGTTTTTTGTTTTTTGTTTTTGTTTTTGCTTGCCAGTAGGTGGTGTTCAAGAATCTTGCTTTGAGACTAGTGAGGCTTCTTTTCCCTCTCTGCCTAATATACTGGATATTCGAACCATTATCAGCTGCCCTTGGTCTCAATCCCTGTCTATGGTACTGACCATAGTTTCTGTTTCAGTACTGTTTGTGCAAATTCTCTTGGAGCTCCATGGTGCTAGGTCTGGAAGGATATGGGGTAGAGGGAGGGCATGCTCTGGATTGGTGAGTGGAGGTTGCTATTCTGCTCCATGTCACAGCCTTCTGCTTCACAACTACAGCTATTTACACATAGCTGTTGCCCTTCTGCACTTAGTTCCAGCTCTGCTTTCTGCCCTTATTCCAGGATTTTCCTCTGTGGAACATGCTGATCCCTCCAGCAGAGCTGTTTGAAGAACTGGGTGCAAATTCTCCTCTCTCTCTCTCCTCCTACAGAGAGCTTCAGCTGCATGTGTCAGCTTCTTTGTTCCTCCCAATTGACACACCTGCCAGATGCATACGATTTCAACCTTTGAAGCTCTTATGCACAGATCACTGACTCAGATGGGCTTGTGTGCCAATTGGGTGTCATATGTTGAGTTTTAGATGTTTAGTTTATTATTATGCTTCTGATATCACTTCCAATGCCTGAATACTTTTTAAGCATTAAATTGAAGATTAATATCTATATTATATATAGTTTTTATATAAAATTTCTTTTATCAGATTTTAAATTAAGTTGCAGTCTCTGCTGAGAATTTTTTTGAGAAATGAATTCCTTTTTAAATTAATTTATAATTTGTTCTAGCATTTTCTTATTGATTTATTTTTATGACATCAATGCATGTATGGTTATTTAGATTAAAAATTATATTCATAAAATATAAGAAAAAATAGTGATTTTCTGAAGAGGAGAATCCTCCATTAAGCTAGGAATTGAAATGTTTAGGTAACGCTGGATAATAGTCTATAAAAAGATGTCATTATTTTTTTGCTGAGGATAGTGATTAAATAACTAGCCCCTGAAATTTTGATTGCTCAGAACTTGATTTTTTTGGTGGTATAAATCAAATTATTTTGGTCTCTGAACGCTAGAGTACTATATTTTTATCATGTAAATTCTGTTGCCTATTTTGAAATCTATCCTCACTTTCCTTCCAGTAGTAAAATACTATTTGGCCTTTTTCATAAATGAGCCCTAAAGAAATCAGAAAATCATTTTACTACAGCTTCAACTTCAGTATTTTCAAGTGTAGAGAACAGACAATATTACAGAAATTTTGTTTATAAATGTGGCACCATCCCCATCAATTCATTTGTCATTATTATGGTAAAGAAATATCCTCAGGGGCTTTTCTGAAAATATTATTAGTGGGTGATTTCATAAGTCTTGAAAAATAAATTCAATAAATTCAGCTTAACATCGCTATTTCAGTAGGCCATTTAAAATGTCTTCTACAATAAAAAAGGTATTCTCAGTATCTGAACTTTATTTAACTTAGCCCACTTTTCAGAGCAGATTTTGGTCAACCAATAGAAGAAGCATTTAACACCTGTGCCAGCTACCTGGAGAAGCTCATTGAATCCAGGATCTCTAATCAAACATTTATACCAGCTTGAATTAAATGATTTCTCACTCCTATGTAAGACACATGTAAAATCAATTTTCACATTTATTTCCAGTGCTTCTGTAAATTTAAGCTATAGAATTTTGCTAGTCTCAGATTCAACAAACTTCTTGCCCCAGTAGTGACCAGATAATTGGTTTCCAAGAGGATATCAGGATCTTGAGTTCAGATGGAATAATATCTTTGGACAGAAAGAAAATTGTTTCCTTCTGTCTAGTTAAAGGTCTTAGGTAAGGTATGGACTTGGTATTTGAAGACATGAAGAAGCATTTTCTTAGAAGGCAAGTCAGTAAATTCAAACATCTTTGTAATTCATGAATTCTGTATAATAAAAGTGAGATTTTGGTGGCTGGTTTTGTCATTGTCTTCACTGTAAGAAGATGTGATATTTATGGAATGGAGACTTTTTGTTTATTTCAGTATGATTTGAGCTGAGACTTCAAGCTTTGGGCTACTTATTTTATTTCTTCAAATTCTGCAATGTGGTCAGACACAACCACTCTTTCTCATATTTCTTGTATTTCTCTTAATTTTTTAAATCATAAAACAAGTGGAATTTAGTCACTAAAAATACTATCTTCAAGAATCACTTTATTTGAGGTGATGATACATATGCCAGTCTCTGTCAGGCATTAAAAGATTCCTATCCTTTAATAATAAATTAGTCTTACTACAATAAAACACAACCAGTCTGGTCTATATTTCCCTGCCCTTAAAAGATTGTTGCCTATAACACTGCCTTTTTGAGAACATATTTTTATTTTTAATGTCTGTTTTCTTAGTTGCAAACAAAATCTACTCTGTCTAGTTTAAACAGAAAAAGACTTTAATAAGGGATATAAAGAATACAAAGGCTAGTTTCTAGGGTAAGTGCCCAATACTCTAACCATATTCTTGCCTGATAAAGCAATATTTGCCACTGCAGCTGTCAAGCAGTAAATGGTAGACAGTTGACTTTATTGCAGTTGCTACTGCCGCTAGTAGCATTGCTGCTTCAGACTTTCAAACTTGAAGATATCAAATATCTTTAGTATTGCCACCAGCAAAATCTTCCTGTTTTCCTGCTTTTCATTTCACATGCAGAAAGCAAAAAATTAGACTTTCTGAAGAACTAAGTTTTTTAAGAGCTAGGTTGCCTATTTGAATCAATAGCTTGACTGGGCAAGATTTTTTGGTGAATCCCAAGCCTAAGCCTTTGTTCTAGCAGAAAGGGTACCTGGAGTTTTTTGAGTTCTAATTTCTATGTTGACTAAACAAATTTCATCACATAGATCTTATGTGTATAAAGTGACATTCAAATGATATATTCTGATGAATTTGTTCAATTTTGAATGCAAATTTCTACATATAATTTTTAGTTATATAATATTTTGTGAAAATCTTGCTTTTCAAGTTATTAAGTTCTGTCCATCCTATCTCCTCCTCCCTCCCTCTCTTCCTTCCTTCCTTATTTCCTTCCAAAAAATAATGAAAATTAATTAATTTTTTTTTTACTTTATATAATTATATTTGAGGTTAAGGGTTGCATTAATAATGTGCCTTAATTCATGGGACATTACCATTTTGAATCATGCAAGGCACTCATCTTGTTTATATATTTTCTTATGTACCACTTCTATCCCAAATCCATTTGCCATTTTTCTATACTAAAGAGCAACCATTTTATGTTGTTTATTTTTATTCATAAGTATTTCTATAAAATGTTCATTTATTATTGCATGCATACATTTTAAATTTAACTTAATGTTTAATTAAAAATCTTCTGTCGACTAATTTTTTTCACCATGATCAAAATATTTTATAGATTCACTAATGTTGCTTTTGGCCATCTTATGTGCTGCTTATAACTGTCATACATTCACTATATTTTATATATCAACTCAACCAAGCAACAGAAATTTAGATTAGTGTATTTGTTAAAGGTGTAGACTATGGAACCAGACTTTTTGGTCTCCATACTAGATGTGTGACTTGGGTAAGTTACTGAAACCTCCGAGAACCTTAGTTTTTCCATTTGTAAAATAGGGGAAAAAAAGTATATATGATGTAAGATGGTTGTGAGAATTAAATGAGTTAATATTAACAAAACAATTAGTGTGTGACTAGCATTTAATAAAGTGTTAGTAAATGTTACTATAGAAATATTTAAGAAACTTTTCAATATTTCAAATAGTGTGAGTCCATAGAAGGAACTATGGGATAAATAGGCTTTAGACTTTATGAATATTATATAAGCAGACTCATTGGTGAAGAAAATTGGAAGGACAAAAAAACACATTCAAATGCAGAATATAATGTATAGAACCACTCATTCTACAGGTATCAAAAGTAGTTGCTTCAAAATTGGAGAAATAAACATAGAATCTTAATTTTTCAATTGTGATTCTATCTTCGAAGATTTCTTAAAACACTGAGTTGTATATTATCATTGAAGTTCTTCTAATTTTGATAAAATATCCAGAGCAATAACATAAAGAAACAAGAGAATAACAGCACCAAAGTAAGAGCAGAAAGGGGGAAAATATTTTGCATACAAAATAGACAATTAATTTTTATTTTCTTCAATATATATGTGGAAAAAATACAAATTTTGTTAACTACATCATTATGTGCATATAAATATTAATTTGGTAAATTATTTAAGTTTCTAAGAAAAACTACCTAGAGACAAATTTTATTTAATTATATTTTACAAATATTTATGTATTGGTCTAACACTGATGCTTCTGTAACCAGTTTAGTGTTCGATTATGGCTGCTTTTTTTCTGATTATGAAGCTTTTAATATTTGCCAACTGAAGCTGCCTGTATACACTGAAATAGGGTTTAGGTGAGGCATGAGTTCTGTGCTTGATCCCATGCCTAGTTACTGTTTTGAAAACATAGTTCAAAAATAAGTCTCTAATTTGATGGATTTGTCCATAATTCATGACTGATTTATTTAATAGTGATTAGCAAATGGACTGGAATATTTTTAGAAGCCATCAAAATTCATGTTTGATTCACTGAATTTAGAATCTTGCTAGGATCACTGGTTTCTAAAAAGGCACTTAGGGTCTTCCTTCTCTTTCTTCCTTCTACCTGCTGTGGTAACAATGACAGAAACAATGACAGCTAGCATGTTTCAGCACTTACTATGTGCACTTGCTATGTGAAGAACTTTATTTTCATTTTCTTACTTGATTTTAGCAGTGTCCTCATGATATAATATTATTAGTATTCCCATTTTAGGATGAAGAAACTGAAGTTTAAAGATGTGATTTGCCCAACGTTACAGATCTAGTAAGTGAGGGAATAGGAATCTAAACCAGGGAATTCTTACCTTGCAACCATTATGCTCTGAATCACTAGTAAATATTGCACATTCTATTTCCTCCACCTGAAATCTATATCTTAGATATCTCATTCTTCAGGTCCACTTAAATTGCTGTCTCTTTGAGAAACTTTTCTCTGCTTTCCAATTTGGGCATCTCTCTCTACTATAACACAAGGAACTATAACTATTTACTTTCTTGTTCATTTTTCTGGAATCTTTCTCTGAGGGACATAATAGTGCCTAGCACCTGTGTTTGTTAAAGTAATTAATAAATAAATGAGTTTGATGAGTTTTTAAAATTATTTAAATCAACATTATAATTCTAGTTACTGGTAGTGATGTTGATGTGTAATATGTTTTAAAGATGTTTTTGAATATTAAATTATTCTGTGGCAAATTTTTGTTTGTTTATGCTGCGCCTGCACTTCCCTTCATCCCTCCTTTTGTTTCTTCTTTTTTTATTTCTAGGACACAGAATCTTAACTGTAATTCATAAGTTTTTCAGAACTCTGAAATATGACATTATTATTTAAGGTCTGCCTACTTTCTTAATCTCTCTTTTATAGATATTCTAATCTTGACAGAAATATTCACTGAGAATGACTGCACCCATCCTAGAGGAATGGGTGCTATTTAAGGGCAATGCATGATATTTAGAGTGCTTAATAATTACCTTCTTATGGACTCCATACTTGAATTTATGATTTAATATATCCAAGGGAGGGTACAAGAATTTGCATATCTTAACACACACACTCACACACACACACACATGGACACACACAGAATGATACTGCTACAGCATGTGTTTGGCCCACATTTTGAGAAAAATTATAATATGGGAGTCTCTAATATTTTTTTCTTATCTCTTCTCTCTAAGGAAATGGTTCTCTTACTACTTTTCCAAAAACTCTCTGTAGAATACCTACTGATAGTCTGTTTTCACACAAGCAATGATTTTTTAAATACCATTCTCTTTTCCTCTAAGCTGAGTACTCTATTCTTCCCACTGCTCATCTAGAAGCTAGCTTGAAATTCTGCTCTTTTCATTTCTGTTCTATTGCAAACTGATTTCCTGTTCAACAGAAACATGGTTAATAATCCATTTATTGTGTGAACCATCATTCTTGTGGCAGAATCCGAGCAACTTAGTATTTGAACTATTCAATCATTTGTCTCATTGTATGTATGTTATGAATTTATTTGTATAAAAGTGCATATTGTAAACTGATGTGCCTAGAATATCAATTTATTGAGAACTAAGTTCTGAAAGCAGTCCCAAAGGCCTGGAATCATGTAAATCTTACAGTACTCTTCAGATGTACTATAAAGTGAAACCAGCAGTGCAAAATCATGTTTAAATTAAACATGAGCCCTCATTAGGTTCTGAGGGAAGTTTAAGACTTTTTTTTCACACCATATTGAAATGACTTGTCCTTGTGATTTTTCTTAAACTGAGTGCCATGCATTCGAACTCCAAGTATTTATTCAGTACCTTCAGCATGTATTTTACTTTGCTGGGCATTTTGAAACATGCAAAATAGTTGAAGACATCCTTAAAAGATTAGTTTTCCCACTGAAGAATTGAAGAATTGAAGAAAAAAGCCTAATGAAGTAAAACAATTAGAAAGATATTAATGACAATTTGCTATTAAGCTCAGCAGCAATAGCATCAAGTTAATTATTTTTGATGATAGAGATTGACTTGCTGAATTCACATTTTTTCTCTTAAATCTCTGTTTTGCCTTCTTTATCACATATCCATTTCCTAAGAGACATTGGCTCAAATCCACTTAGTCATGATATACAGTTGCATTTATTAAGAATATATGATAAATCATTTTGTAACTGCCCTTACGTCTATTTAAATGATTATGATTTATGTGATGAACATCAATACTAGCATAATGAATCTTTACTGATAATGAGTTATTGTTGAATGATATATTAAAACAAAGTGAAGTGAAAAAAATATCTTAAGATTATTTAGTTATTGAGAACATTTTCACTTACTCTGTTATAGCTAATTTATTAATTATTAATAGTGCATTTGATACATTTTTGGAATAATGTCAGAACAAATTACCTATTTTTTAGATTGGCACAGACACAAATATCTTCATCAAAACAACTATCTTGCTTGAGAAAATTTTTTGAAGATTGCAATGTTTTCTATTCAACAAAATATACTTTGACTGCTGGTTACTTTTGATGTTACTTTTGACTAATTTTCTTCTGTTAATAAGAAAAGAGGTGCTAGTTTATTTAATCCTCAAGCCTAGGATGCCTGAGGACATGATTTATATTGCAAACTGTTGCTTAAGTTACAGCACAAGCAATGCTTTTCTTTAGATGTGTGGTATGAACCAAATATAAATACAATATTATTCCAATTGTGCAGTTTCTTTAGTTACATCTACTTTTTTAAGGTATAAAAATTTACAGGGTCTCTATTTTTTAATAATCTTTATTTTTTCTAATAAACTAGTAAGTTATGTTTGAAGATGAAAATTCATTATCCTATAAATTATTATTTTAGATTATAATTTTTGTCATCAAGGGTGTATTCATATTAATAAGGCTTCACTTGTTATCACTTAATATTTAACCCTTGATATGCTAAAAGTATTAAAGAAAATACTTCAATTTTAGAAAATAAATTTTGTTTCTAAAGAGTAAATTAGTTGTGTTTTTAAGTTATTGGTAGTAATGGGAATGGTGGTAGTAGTATAATGGTTTGTTTGTGTTTTGGTGCATTTAGGCAATTACAATTTGTATATGAGAATAAAAGGATTCAAATATTGATTGATTAATATCCAG
Organism: Cynopterus sphinx; assembly: GCA_030015415.1. Classification (NCBI taxonomy): domain Eukaryota; kingdom Metazoa; phylum Chordata; class Mammalia; order Chiroptera; family Pteropodidae; genus Cynopterus; species Cynopterus sphinx. Next base: position 100,161,910 of record CM057382.1, on the reverse strand, counting down.
TGTTTTCCAATATGACACTGATTCTGGTAATCCAAAGGGAAGTTAGACATTTGTTTCTGGGATTTATGTCTATATTTTTAGGGATTAAGACTAGAAACATTAATGGCTTGGCTCTAAAACTGTGAAATCACACACATACATAATTGGTAGGGGACCAATGGTATGTTGTTTGACTTTTTTCTCTATTTATTAAAGTGCTATCATTATGTCTAGCACTACTGTTACTTTATCTCTTTTAAAGAAAAAGAATCCAACACTATATGTTACTATGCTGCATTTAATGGGGAGAAATTATATTCATAAACTTGATTATTACAAAACTGTAGAAAAAATAAATGTTTTACTTGCAGGTATTTATAAAAACACTAAAAGCTTCCTTCAGTTACTTCCACATGAGGTTCAGATTGTGTAATATTTTGTGAGGACTAACTGTGACTGTCTTCAAAAACAAATATTGCTGATTTTGTTAGAAAATCACGTCAATGGCACAACTAAACTCTAGTTTAACAACAATCGATTCTCCTTTAATTTTTAAATTTGTTTTAGTGTTAGTAATGTTAATTCTTTTTTATTATAATTATTCAGAATTCATCTTAAAATTCTTCAATATATATTTTTAAACATGCTTTAAAGATACATACAATAAATTATAAGAGTGATTATAAAAAAAAAAACATGTATCACTATGTGCCAAGTTGTACTTTTATAGCTATGCTAATTAAACTTTTAAAGAAAATATCTAAATATTTTTGGTGAAATTTAAAGTAGAGACAGTCTTTGCCTTTAATCCCTTAATCTGGTTTTATCTTTTCTAAACAGCTATTAAATAGCCCTTACATTCCTCATCTGAATCCAACCCTAGAGCTCTGAAAAATAAAAGGTATCTCAGATTTCATCTAATCTAGCCACAGTTTTTAAAAAATTATCCTATATGAGTCACTTTTTCTTACATATAAATATATAATTTTAACCATCTATAATACCCGGTTTTCCTAGGAGGTTTCCCATCCAAATACTAACCAGGCCTGACCCTGCTTAGCTTCCAAGAGCAGATATTTTCAGCGTGGTATGGCAATAGACTACATAATATTTTTTAAAATACAAACAATAGAAAGGATTACTCATTATCTTATTCACTTCTTATACCAACTCATTGCTGAATATAAATTGTTTCATGATTTTACAGACGTTAATAAATTATACATTTAATCTCATAGTTGTCTAACTCTATAGTAGTCAAGAAACGGCAAGTAACATAAATCCAAATAGAATGTACTTAAACAATACAAGGAATATATTTTATCATTAAGAAGTGCCAGTTTCAGGAACAATTTGATCATAGATCTGGCTTCATTTATCTGAGATTTGTACATCTTGACCTTCTACTGGGTTGGCTTTGACTCAAGATGGATTTCCCCCAGAGTGGCAAAATAGCTGTCATAATTTCAGACTTCATATATGCATACCATATCAACTAAAAGTCCTAGATTTCACTCAAGAAGGCTAGCTTAATGAATTACATACCACTGAATGCATCCATCTGTTGAGGGGTTGGAAATAGACCAGTGGGCTCATTCCCCAAGGGCTTCCATATGGTCCTTCCCATGCATGGCCCACCCCAATGCCCTCCCTTAGGACTTAGATATAAATTAGATCTCATCAAAACTCTAAATCTGTGGCAGAGTGAAGGATAGATGGAATAGATTTAAGGATTAGAACTTGTTTGTTTGCTTGTTTGTTTTTACCATGTGCAGTGTTCTTGGTTCTAATACATAAATGTTTTTTGAAAGGTTGACTATTAGTATTTTGAGTGTTCTTATGAGTCAAATTCTTTTGCACCTGGACTACCCAACTCTCTTTAAAAACAAAAACAAAAACAAAACAAAACAAAAAACTTCCTTGGCTATTTTTACACTTTGTAAATTATTTTATTTCTTTTCCATCAATTTGTATATTTTACTCTTCAAAGTCTGTCCTAGAGCTTCTCTCTTCTTACTTAAAAAAAAAAAAATTATGACATTTCAGTCCACAAGACAAGCATGCTTTGCTATATTCTATATTGGAAACCACCCTAAAACTCTGAGCTAAATCAATAACCATTTATTTTTGCTCATGAGTCTATATATCTGCCAGGTGTTTCTTCTTGTCTCAGCTTGCTTACTCATCAAATATACAGTTAGGTGCAGATTGTGTGGGTGATCGTTTTAGGTTCCTATGGCTGTTGTAATGAATTACCACAAACGTAGTGGCATAAACAACATAAGTTTATTATCATAAAGTTCTGTAATTCAGAAGTTTAAATGTCTTATTCAGCTAAATTCAAGGTATCCACAGGGTTGTGTTCCCTTTGGAGGCTCTAGAAAAGAATCACCTTGTCTTTCTAACTTCTAAATGATCCCTGATTTCTTTAGCTTGTGGTAACTTCCCTCTGACTTCAAAACCAGTAATAGTTATTAAAGTCCTTTTTTCATTTTCTTACCCTGACCTGCTCTTCTTCCTTTTATGTATTCTTATGATTACTTTGGACCCACTCAGATAACCCTGGATAATCTTCTTATCTAATGTTGCATAGCAACATTAACATTAATTCTAATTCCCCTTTGGCATGCAGTATAATATATTCTGAGTTTCCAGAGGTTAGGATAATGGACAGATTTGGAGAACCATTATTATGCTTACCACAGTGACTGTTCATTGTGGCTGGACAATCCTATTCTTATGAAGAGCAGCAGATTGGTTTATATAAGATGGCTTTGGTTGGGGGTTGGGGTAACTGGGCTTTCTTTTATTTCATGTTATCTTTCAATTTATAGCACACTGGCCCTGTCTATTTCTTTGTTGAAGTCAGTTTTTCAAGAGAAATTGCATGCCATCATATTTGTTGCTTTCTACTGGCTGAAGCAAGACAAAAGGTCAGTCCAATCAAAAAGACTATGTAATCATCATAATGAATGTTTTACTCTCTGCGCATGCAAATTACCTTGCTTTCTGAACTTCATATACATTGTTCTGACTGAGTAGCATCCTATCTTCTTCCTCTTCCTCATCTCACTGAATAGAAGACAAAATAATTTCTTTATATTTTGGTTTGTTATGGGTGTAGTCCATTGGGGAAGAAACTGTAGAGTCAAGTTTCACTCTACTTTACTGCCATCTCTTTTATATTTATTTTTAACAAATAGTTTGTGTCATTGGTCAGTAAGGGGCTTTCATTTTTGGGTGTCTCATTTCTGCTTTCTGTTCCCAGATGTGAGAAAGATGTAGGAAATTCATGTGATCAGCTATACACTTAAATGCACTGGGGTGGCTTGCATAGAAGGAAAGAAAAATGCTTCAGAAAGGATGCCTCCATCTTACATATCTGATGTTAGTAACAGGATTGTTGGCCCATAAAATCTTAAGAAAAGAAGCAACCTGGACAGAATCTATATTTACAATCAAATATTACCAGGTAATGTTTGAGTGTTGTTATAATCTTAGAGTCCTTTTTGATGCTTTTCTCTCCTTACATGCCACATTCAATCATTGATAAATTCTTACCATTGTATACCTAAATGTGGCTATGTAATTCACTTGCTTCTCATTTATTGCATTACTTACCCACTGATTAATTTTTTGTCATAACTAAATTATTTTAATGATCTTCTAACTAATTCTCTAGTTTTCTGTTTTGGAACTCCATAGTTTATTTTTAATGTAGCTGCCACAGGTCTTTTACAAATATTTCAAATGATATCATGTTCCTGATCAAAACTCTCAAACAACTTCCCATCTTGCTCAGAGTTAAAAATACAGATCTACAGGATCTGGACCTTTATCCCTTCTTTGAATGACTTCATCTTGTAATACTTTGATTCATTCCTTTGCCAGGTTTATTTACTTCATAGCTAATCATTGACTTTTCAGGTAGGCACCAGTCTCAGTATTTTAATACTTGCTATTAGTTCTGCCTAGAACCACCTCCCCCAAAATATTCATATGTCTTCCTACCTTTTGCTGATATGTATTTTCAGAAGTATTTCCTGAACATCCTATTGAAAATTGTGTGCATACGCTTCTGCATGTGTGTGTTTGCGTGCACACACACACACACACACACACACACCAAAAAAAAAAAGAGAAAGAAAACCTGCCTCTCACCAAGGCCTTTTCTGTCCTATTTGTTTTATTTTCCACAGCATGTCACATATCGCTCTCTAACACTCTTACACTTCACTTTAGTTTAATTTTTGACTTACCCTGAAAATGTATGTTCCATAAGTGCAAGAATGTTACAATAATTTGTTACCAAGAAATACATCTGCATGTAGAACGTACTTGATAATTATTTGTTGGAAGAATGAGTGAATTAATTAATGACTCAAATTCTAGAACTGTATCTTTTTACAAATAGATATTTTTCTTAGCAAATTCCAAGTGGTAGTATGCTGTTGTATCAAGCAAAATAGCTGCCTCTTAATTCTCAAATTATTTGCTGATCTCACATTTAAAAAATGTCTGATGGCAAGGGACCCTACATGGAAGATAATCCCTTTTCCTTATTAGTTCTACTTTTTATTACTACCTCTAAATCTTTATTTTCCAGCTCAAATGGCTACTTTTAGGAAGCTGTCCTTGAACCATCAAACCTGAGATAGGTGACTTACATTAGTGTTCTGGAACTTTCATAATTTTCAGACAAGTGTATTGTAATTTGCTTTCTTAGTTATCTCTCCCACTATAAAAAACTTGTTGAAGGAAGACATTGTCTGTTTTATTCATGACTGAATTCTCACTGACAAGTATGGTTCTAATATACAGGTGTTCTTAAATATTTTAAGTGAATAAAAAATAAATTAATGTAATTCATTTAAAGATTACTGAATTTCAAAATCAGCAATTCTTTTTTAAAATGTTGTCATTTTATTAATAGAAAACTCATGTCCTCTAAATTCTAATACCATTTTTTACTTACATTTTAGCTAACATTTTTCCTTAGTTATAATGTCTACATTTTAAATAATAATAATCTTGCATGATTTCTTCTTTAAATACTGTGGTATTTCATCATGTACACATTAGTCAGCCTTATGATTTAATTATTTCATAAGTTGTTACATCAAAATCATTGTTAGGTAAAACTATCACAGGTTTTGTTTTTTCATTTCTTTGTAACATTGTATAAAGTATTATCTACTTAAGTTAGGTTAATTGATTGTCTTAAAATAAAAACATCTGCTTGTCCTTTGTGTTCCTTTATCAATTCCTGGAAGCAGATTTTACATATTGTCTTCTTTTTATTCATTAATGTATAGGCATGCCAGTCATTTAAAATTGGTTCTGAATAGAAAAAAATATATATTTTTATAGAAAATAATCTACATATGGAAATGCTGATGTTTTGAAACTTAATTATTTTAATGAATGAAATTTAGTCCCGATTAGTGCACATTTGCAGAAATCCTATAATGTATATTTATAAAAAGTTATTAATTTATTTAGTATATGCCTGGAGTTTCATATTTTTCATTATAGTCTGCAACTTTATTTTTTTTTATATTGAAATGGGGGCTCTAAGTAAAATTATATTTTATATTGTTATAGTTTTAATGAGTATGAGCTTTTAAGTGTAGGAAAACAAATAGAAATAACAAATCATTTGCTTAACCTTAATAGTGAAAAAAAAAGTTCATAGATAGATCTCAAATTCTAATTTGAGAATAAAGATACATTTTTCACTAATTAGATAAAATCACTTATAATGTCTACATTTATAAATTTTGACTATAGCTTTTTTATTCTTTTTTAGGATTTCTGCACACATAAACATCCATTCTAGCAAAATATTAAATCTCAAACATATTCCTACCTGTACCAAGAGAAAAAAATTTGTGCAAAATACATAACTAAACGATGATAGAAAAATTTCATAAAGATTTGTATATGATTTACATTGCAGACTATAACTTTTTGACAACATTTGAATAGATTTATAATTATAATTAAATGAGGACAGTAGAAAATGAAGTAATTCCCTAAAGCTACTCAGTCATCAGAAGGTCCAGTGCTGCTATTCAGGTGACTGGAATCTCTCCAGTGCTCTTTGCATTAGACCTTATTGATTTATTTGGTGTTCTTCCATTCTAATAGTGCAAATGCTGATTTAAAAAGCTTCCTATTACTTCAAAGTTCTTTATTAATAGAAGTGATATATCTTGTAAGTTTTGTAGAAACTTACAAATTAAATAACTAAAATTCATATTAAATAACTAAAATTCAGTTTCGACAAAAGGATTTACCATTACTATGAATTCCATACTGAATAAGGTTATGAAATTGATTTCACAAAGTTTTATTTTGTGAATGTCACTGTTAAATACTCAAGTGAAGAATCATCTGTGCTGAATGGCTCTTCAGTGTCTTTGCCAGGGCTACAGAATGAACAAACATGCATTACACAAGAGCACATATAATGTAAGTAACAGAGAGATCTTATCATTTAAAAACAAGTATTACCAATATGTCAATAAAGTACAGTTTAATTGCAAATATGAATTATATGTGTATGTTTGCTTTTATAATATGATGTGTTACATACTAAGGTAAACATCAGTTACAATTTTAATAATAAAAATATTAAATGATATTACCTCTGTGTACTGACTTCTTGAGAAAATATTAAAAAACATATTTTCTTATGGAACTTGGCTATTTGGTATTGTTTCATATTCTCAACATTGCATTTATTATCATAAATTTTTTAGAAACCCAGGTAAAGAGATTGTTTCATTCTTTTCATATACAGGCATAGAGATTTCTGTTTAAGCTGCCAGTATTCAGGATACAGATAATGGCTATAGTAGGGCATAACAACATGACCATAAATTTTTAAAGCTTCTTCCATCATGAGATAGAATCTATTTCTCAAACCCTGAATCTGGGCTGGTTTATTACTTTTTTTGACTAATAAATTCAGAAGAAGTAATGGGTAAATTCTCTAGTCAAGACCTCTAAAGACCTACAACTTCCTCTCACACCTTCTTGGAACGCTAAGAACATCATGCTCTGAGAGAGCCTGGTCTAACCTTCTGTAGAATGAGAGAGCACCTGGACAGAGAAGGTCCCAACTTTCCCATATGAAGCCGTTGACTTGGGAATGAGGCTCTCTGAGACAAGCCTAGTGCCCAGTAGTTCTGTGAGATGAATGTAGTCACCTGAGTAAAGCCAGTAAAGAACAACAGAAGAATCACCCAGCTAATGCTTAGAATTCTGAGAAGTAGTAAATCCCTCTTAGAGTTCTAAGCCACCAAATTTGGGGACTATTTCTTTACAGCAATTGGTAATCTATGAAACAGAAAACATCTGGTGTGCTTACAAAATACCTGGAACTGCTCTGAGAATTAGCAAGCTTTTCATTTCATTATCATTTTTACCATTCCTCTTTTACTGAGGGGGAAACTGACATAAAGTTATTTCCATACAACTAGTAAATAGAGGAATCAGAATTTAAACTCAGGAAATTTTTCTACGGAAGCATTGCATTAACCAGTATGCTATATCAGTTCTCGAAAATTAATTCAGAAATCAACAGAGATGATTTATTATTAAATGCAAATGACCAAATTCTCCAATAGCCCTGTTCTATGTATGAATGTGCATAAATTTTTCTATCATCTATTTATCTATCATCATCTATCTATCATCTATCATTATCTATACCTATCTCTCCATCATTGTTTGTGTGCATATACTTTATTCCTCCAGGAGAAAGCATGTCTTACTGTTTTACTTGGTAAACTACATGATTATTCAATATCAACTATAGTCTATCACTGTATCTTTGCAGACCTGAACTGAATTTCGTTTATGATAATATATCCTAATCAGCTTTTGCTCTCATTGTGCTTCTCATATTTCATAATATTTTCATGTCCATGTTTCAAAGTTTAAGAAACTTAGCTATCTGGATTCATAATGTTTTTAAATACACCACATTTTGTAACTATCAATGAAGTTTTGTTGTACTCATTAATGTGTCATCTGATGTTGTAAAATTTATATACCTTTTATGAAAGTCATGACATAGCTTTATAGGCGAGATAGTTTGATTAACAATCTTTCTTTTTCATCCCTTCCATTAATCTGATATTTTATAATATATTTTAATAGAATTTTATATGAAGAATATAATAAATACTGTTTCAAATAACACAAGATGATGCCAAGGAAGCATTAATTTACCTGCTATATTTTCAGTAAACCTATGTATCTAAAACATGTTAGAGAAAGTTAGAAGTTCTTTGAAAGAATGATAATATTATATATTTAGATTTACAGCAGTAAAACATTTCTGTGTAAATATCTTTGATTTACAGTGATACAGTTTTAATACCTATAAAGAAACTAATAAAAACAAATGTACAAACAAACAACAAACTTAAAAACAAAACAACAAAACAGTTAGCCTAGTAGAAATATAATGATAAATCACTAGTGGAGAAAAGTTCTGTTTTCCACTTATAATTTTCATCACAAATAATTAGTTTTTAGTCTTAACTTTATTTAGCTGATAGCTAGTTACAGAATTGAAGTACATCTCTTGTGGGTAATTGTTGGTTTGGTAGTAAGTGAATACAAATCTCAAAATGTTAAAATTAGTGATATGGTATAGCACTGTGGAGATATTTATAATAAATAAATGAAAGTGTACTGATCATGTAGATATTTATAGTTAATGCTTACGTTTATTTCCAGTGTTGGTGGATATTTTATTACACACAGAATATATGGCAATGATAGCGCATTGATTTCTCACAGTATAATTATTGTGAAATTATTACATATAAAATCTGAGAACAAAATCACAGAAAGTACTATCTGTAACGAAAATCACTGTGGTATAAACTGATTATCCCTTTTCACCTCAAGCACATAAACACAGGCCCATGCGTGGGCATGCACACACACACGCACGCACGCACACACGGACACATACAAATGCTACTTTAACTTTAACTAAGTAACTAATTCCAGATGTCAAATAACTACAATTTGTTTGAAAAAGTTTTCATGAACACTAAAATAAGCTTCTTGTTTTTTTCTACCTGTGAAGATGAATAATACTATATTTCACAGGACTATTTTATCAAACATTTAAATATACTTTTGTATTCACTCTATATGGCTGTTGACCTTGAAAATATAATAATATTAGTGTATTCCGGAGGTTGAGTCTAAGGTTATTATTTATTTTTATCTATCCTTTGTTGATTATACTGGTTTACCTTATACCCTAATAAAGCAATGATATTTATAATGTATATGATTTTTATTGGTGCAACAATATAGCAAATAAGCTCTAAGGGTTATACATTTTCAGGTACTGAGCAGTTTAATTAGATTGAAAGGAAGAAAGTAATGACTTCATGTATATTAACATGCTTCCATGACTTGAAATGGATAGAAATTTTCATTAATTACTAAGCAAGGTTGAGAAAGTGGATAATTAACATATTATAAGTCAACTAATAGTGGTTTGGATAGGTTTGTGTATGTTTATTTTACATTTTTTTCCTCTCATAGCCATAATACTTTGATAGAATCAGATTAAACTAAAATAATTATTTTTTTGCACCTTTTATGTTGATTAAAATTTTAATCAAACATTTCCAAGACCCATTAATTACCTGGCTCCCTCAAGCTCTCCCATAATAAATTAAGTGGCATACGTGATTAGTTAAAAATACAGTTATTTTTGTGACACACTGATCAGCATTAACATTTCATCAATGATTCTAAAATGAAGCACATGTTTTTCCTTTTCATTAGTATAACAAATTGGGGAAAACATAACAACTTTCATTGCATGTTTAGAATCATAAGATATTTTATGCTACTATTCCCTCTTCTTCCGTTCCCATGAGGGAAAAGAAAACTGAAAAACGGGGTAAAGAAATGTTCAGAAATAGAACCACAAAAATTAATGCTGTGAGATTTGCCTCTGGTATAGAAATTTCTTCTACTGTCTTCTGAGAGGTCTCCTTTCTTTCAGTTCCCTGCTGGCAGAGTGCTGTTCAGGCATTCATTCTGATTGCCCCTATTTTCAAGCAAATTTGCATAGTAGTTATTCATACTGATTCATAGTTTTCCTTTTAACAAGCCTTTCTCTTCTAACTTTCCTTTTGGCAGCCTTTACTATCCAGTTAAGTAGGAAAAAATAGTGCTCTTGTGAATGCCTCTGAAATCTGATCTTTGAAGAGGAGGGAAAGATCTTTCTAAATCCAGTTCATAAACAAAGATGTGTAGATTTTTACCACCCTTGGCCTTTAAATAGAGTAAGTTCTAGCCTTTCCTGCATTAACATTTATCTAGTGGGCATCTGACATGAATCTGAACTCCTAAAAAGGGTTTTCCATTTTATAAAGTACTTTTATTCTATATTTTCTGAGGGTCCATTGAACACTGCATAAGACCAATACTTTTTATATGTTGCAGAATTTGCTCTTTGTCCATCGGAATTTTTGTTAGTGTTCAAAATCTAGTTCGTTCAATACAAATGAATGATTGTATAATATTTTCCTTTTTGGCCATTATTAACATTTTAATCTTTTTTTTTGTAACGATAAAATATAAATTCTTGCTAGCCATTTCATTGTTGCCATTTCTTTTACAATAAAGTTTAATAAATATTTAATAAATATTTCTTCAATTTTTATTTTTAAAGAATTTGGTGTTATTCTAGCGTAGTTTCATTGACCTAATGAGTTTGTGTGAAATTAAAAATCTTAACATTAATTTATTTTCACATATCTTGAAGAGAAAAGTAGATAACAGATTATGCAAACATGCTTATAAATCTCATCGCTCAGCATAATATGTAGTTATTTGTGTAGATTTTTACTCTATCAATTTTCAGTATAACTATACAAAACAACTTAAGAACATATTCTCTTTACTCACTACTTTAATTAGAATTTTTAAGTAAGTATAATTTTTCATGTGTGCTCATACAATAATATTAGAAAAAAAATAGCTTATAAAAGTATCAAAAAATAATTAACCACAGAATATAATATTGCAAACTTGTATGCATTTAACTCTAATGAAGGGCAAAGCATTTGAAAAGAAATATTTCTTTTTGTTATGCAGCTCTAAAAATTATGTTGATTTCTTACCACAAACATTTTTCTTTAAATTTTTCTAAGATACTAGAACCATTGTTTAAATGGACAAAGACTGGGGAAATAAGTTCAGTGAAAATGGAAAGCATAGGGTGAAAAATTTAGAGGGAATTTTTTCTTCTTTAAAAATATCATTATTTTACTAAAAATATATTGATGTTAAATAGAATGCAGAAAATACAGTGCAAAACCTGTTTTTAGCTGTGAATATTTTGAACACTCTAATTTTCTCCTCATTTCTGGGCAACTAACTTCTTTTAAATTTGAAAACATTACTCATGTTTCTTTGTTAACATGTACATATTAAAATTTTAGTGCCTGATTTTCAATGTATGAGTTCCCACAGCCATGGAATATTTATCATTCATTTTGTTTTATTTTGTATTTTGGCTGAGCTTGCTAATATACTTTGTTTTAAACAATGATCTGTCTCTATCACAAATTTACTGAGAAAAGCTACCTCCTTCCCTGCCTTGTGCCTATGTGCTTCTGTGTGTATGTATAAATTAATGAAGAATACTACAGTATAAGTTTTCCTACATACATTGGCATTTTAAAAAGTTTTTATATGAATTATATTTTCACTTAAGAATAAGCACATTAATATACTTGATATTATAAAAGTTATATATCTCATGTGGAAAAATATTTATTAATCTCTCTTTGTTTAAAGAACTATACAGAAGTATACAGATTATAAATCTTAACTTATGCCACGCTAAGTAGTAATCACTGAACTGGTTAAAAAAACTTACCAGTAAAATAGAGATATGATTAACAGCACTTCACATAAAAGCTGAAAATACATGAAACTTTTCAGTAGAATTTATTTAGTTTTTCTCTCTCTAGTTCATTATCCCAATGATTCTAAAATATTTTGCTGGATAGATTTGCCTACCTACTTAAACTTCAATGTCATTTACTAAATTGTTTATCATTTCCTTGTGGATTTTAATAATGCCTCAGTAATATATAATGCACTCATGCATACATGGCTCTTTTCCTAGATGCTTCATTGTGTCTCCTGTATTTATTTATAGTAATTACAATATAATAATACTAATAACATTATAATGTATCAATGATGTTTGTACCTTCTTTCTTCTTTGATGGTAGTGGGAACTGTGGCCATAGGTTAACAATAATTATTTTACTGTCTTTATTGAAATATAATAGACAATAAGTTGCTTATATATACATTGTACAATTTGATAAGCTTTTTAAAATTATAGTCGGCATACAACAACATACCAGTTTCAGTTTTATAGCACAGAAATCTCCTTAACTCACAAAGAACTAAATCTAGTACTCTTCTGCCCTCTTACATATTTGTTACATTATTAACCATCTTCCCCATGCTACACTCTAACCACCCTCCCACCTAGTAGCACTCAAAATATTCTCTGTATCTATAAGTTTATTTCTGTTTTTGTTGCTGATGCTGTTGACTTTGTTCTTTAGATTCCTCACGTACATGAAATCATGCGATATTTGTCTTTCTCTATCTGACCCATGTCATTCAGCACTATACCCTTTAGGTTCATCAAGGCAATATCTTTTACCATCCCCTTCCTCTTTGTGTGTGTCTTAATCTGAAGTGAGTGTAGGTAGGATATGTAGGGGTTTTGTTTTCTCACCCATTCAGCGCTCTCTGTCTTTTGGTTGGAGCACTTAATTCTTTTCCATTTGAGGTAGTTGTTGATAGGAATGTAGTTATTACCATTATTTATTCCCGTTTTTGATAAATGTTTATTCTTTTTAAAGAAATCCCTCCGACATTTCCTATAATACTGGCTTGGTGTTGATAAATTCCCTTAGCTTATTTTTGTCTGAGAAGCACTTCACTTTATTTGTCCTTCGACTCTAAATGATAGGTTTGCTGGATAAAGTATTTTTAGTTGTAGATCCTGGGTTTTCATCGCATCGCATTAAATATTTTGTGCCAAGCCTTTCTGTCCTGCATAGTTTCTTTTGAAAAAACAGCTGCCAGTCTAATGGGTGCCTCTTGTGTTTTCTCTTGGTGCTTTTAAGATTATCTCTTTGTATTTAATCTTTGGCATTTTAATTATGATGTGTCTTGGTGTGGGCCTCTTTGGGTTTCTGGTTTTGGGAACTCTCTGAGCTTCCTGGGGTTTTATGTCTATTTCCTTCATGAGGTTAGGGAAGTTTTCCATGATTGTTTCTTCAAATAGCTCTTCAATGTCTTGTTTATTTTTTTTTCCCAGTACCCCTATGACATGGATATTTTCACCTATAAAGGTGTTCCATAGGCTCTGTAAATTATTATTGTAGTCTTGGCTTCTTTTCTCTTGCCATTCTGATTCAGTGTCCTTAGCCTTTCCATCCTCTATATAGGTCATTTGATCCTCTTCTTTATTAATTCTGTTTATTTCATTTAATATACTTTTCATCTTAGGCAGTGTGTTCTTCATTTCTGACTGGTTCCCCTTTATAACTTCCATTTCTATTTTTATGTTTATTATCTCTTGTTAAAGTTCTCACTGCATTCATATGCATTTCCTCTAAGTTCATTGAGCATTTTCATAACCAGTGTTTTGAACTCTGTATCTGTTAGATTCTTTGACTTCATTATTTTTTGATCTCTATTCTGTTCTCTCATATGGTTTCTTCCTCTTTGTCTTCCCATTTTAAATGCCTTTTTGTGTCTGTTTCTATGTACTAATCAAAGCTCCTAAGTCTCTCAGCCTTATTAATGTGGCTTTGTGAAGTAGGTGTCCAGTGGCACAGTCCTGATAGGAGTTTGGCTGCAAGCCAATTTTAGCTCCAGCCCATGTCCCTCCAGGGCCATTTGTTAAGATTCAGCAAGCAATTCATAGATGCTGTGTTTATAGTTGCCTCAAGAAGCCACACCAGAAAAAAAGGTTAGCTATCACCAGTGTGCGTCTTGGCAATGCTCAGGAAAGGGTATTGGACTCACCAAGTACATACCTAGATGTGGCTAGGGTGGGTCACAAGTTGGAGGAAGCAGAGTTTCAGGGAATCCTCTGGGAAGAGTGACTTCTGTTATCCAGTTTGATGATATCTCAGCTATGGTAGCGCTGTGTCTGCACACTGGGAGTGAGGAGGGTTCAAAAGAGGAATCATGGATACCATTGTCACTTCTGTACAGAATGAGTCTTTCCTTGGCCCTCTTGACAACTCAGTGTCCCCCTGTAAGTCCCTGGTGCCCCCTCTGCAGCCTACCCAGGACTGGTGCTCAGAGAGAGAAGATCCATCACAGTGAAAATTTACTCACGGATACCCCTTTAAGAGTTGTCTGTTGCTGCCATTGCCTCAGCCTCTGTCTCACTTAGCCACTCTGGATGGGAAAGCCTCACCTCCTTCCTCTGGCCTAGCTCTTCCCATTGCAGTGATTTCTTATTTCTCCCTAGTTGTATGGCTTGTTCATCTAAATCCTAGGCGATTTTCCTTTCTGTTTGCTCTTTGTTTGTCACAATTTTGATGTGGTCACCAGAAGGATAAACAGAGCCTCTGTAATCTATGTCATATTTTTTCTCTCAAAAATAATTATTTTTTCATTTGCGTTGATCTACTTTTGGTTGTCCTATAGAGTAGTCTGATTTCAATTTAAATTATAGCATATTTATTGATTGTCTTCCTTTATTCCCTGAGGTCTCTTACATTTTTCTTAATGTTATAGTTTTTAAAGTTTGTATATGAAAAGATTAATACTGAGATTATTTTTAATTATAGTTCTTGAAACACATTAACAGTTGTTGTAATGAGGATATATGATATTCACCTGTTTTGGAAATTGGGCACCATTGTTTTTTGTTTTCTACTGACTCCTACTCTCTTCTCTTAGAACTACTATTAGATAAATGCTGATATTTTTTTTCTCATAATATCTCCCATGTTTCTCCCCTCATGCAAGGTCATTTTTTTAATATCTGTCACTTTGTTGGGATGTCTTCAGATCTACCTTCTAGATTTTTCTTTATCTTTTCTTTCCAAAGATAAATTTATAAAAAAGAATAAGCAAAATCCTTTTCAGTAACTTTTTAGTTCACTTCCTATCTAATCCTGCACTTTTCATAAGTCAATAGAATTATCTGTAGCAAAGAACTCAATATTTTCAGCTTTATTTGTTAGCAAAGAATGGGTTATGAATGTGTATTTTTGTTTTAAGGTCTTCTAAGCAAAAATAATATCTAGTAAGATTCAGTTATCTAGTTTTTTCAATTTCTGGTTTGAGAAAAAATAGTCAAATTTTGTAACTCTCAAGTTCAGCCTTCAAAATTATAATATATACATATATATGTAGATGTAGTTGTATGTATATATACAGTTGATATATTTGAATGATCAATGCAGTGAAGAAGGTCAAGAAGAAGGTCACTCAGTGTATGAATAGCCCATCTATTAGAAAAATAAATGCTAAAATTTTACTTGTCACTGCTAACTTCTTTCAAGCATGCCAAAGCTAGGGTACACAAACATTCCATTTAATATGATAAAGTGAAAACATAATAAAAAATGAGGAAATTCTACTGCTTATATATTAATGTTTCATTATCATTGCAAATTCTTTACAGAAGAGTTAAAGCTTTGGTCTGAAAAGCAGCAGTTTCAAATGTAGTTACTTCTGGATGATGAATTTTTTTGACATTTCTTACAATCTTGTTAGCATCTTCACTACCCAGGAAGGTACATGATTAATTACATTTTTCATAAAGCAGTAATATTTAAAGGCCTCTTGCTATTCATTATTTATTTTAAACTTACTTCTATATGTGATTAGCAATATTCTTCCACTTGGTGTTAAGTTGATTAAATAACGTTTTGTGTTTTAAGATGTTACTGTATTTGTTCATCCAATTATGAACTCTATAGCCACATACTGAATTAAAAGAAGAAAATCGAAATTGTTCTGAACAACTTATATGAGAATTTAAAGTGCACATACACCACAACTTAAATTAAAATGATAAAACCCAAAGAATTTTTTTAAAAGATTAGTTTAAAATTACCACAGTTCTTAGTTAATTGGTATTTTATAAAAATATATACCCCTGATATGAACAAGAAAAATAAGAAATATTTGCAAAGTAGGAGAAAATCCATAGGAATTATTTTACTAGAAGTATAAAATAAATGATCAAACATAGTAAAATTAAGAGTTGCATGCAACTTTTCTAAAACCAATGCTTGTTTGCTTATTTTTTCTGTATTGCTTCAACAAAATAAAATGTGTTAAATGGCTATTCCAAACAAATTAAGAACAACAGTCTATTTTTTATAGTTACTGGTAAGCAAAAAAAAAAAAAATCTGACAGAAGAATTTTAAGCTATTGAAAATAAAATACAAATACTCCCACAAGCAACCAAGCAAACCATTATCAGTAATTAGAATTGCTATTTTCTTTTTTAATAAATAGCAATGAGGTAGCCAATGAAATTGTACAGAACTATCCTCCCCACAAAAAAAATAAATAGGTAAATACTGGCTACAGTGCAAGAAAAACAAACCAAATAAAACTTCTTTTTGACCAGAATGTAAAAATATATTTACTGGTTGAGCACTAACCATTTTAACTAAATTTATGAGAACTGAATAGCTATATGTAGTATTTCTAGACCTTTACTAAAAACAAACAGAAAACAAACAAAATACAATGATAACAAAAACATAATGGCTTTGAATGATAACTGTGCAGAACTGAGCTATCTCTTCAACTGTCTAAACTTAATTCTCTTCATTTGGAAAGGCAAGAGAATGTGTACCTCTCAAAGCTGTGAAAGATAATCTCTGTAAGTCTTCAAGTAATGTGCTATTTATAGTAGGCATTCAATAGAGCTTTGATTTCCTCTTTTCTGCTGAGATTTTAAAAACCTAAATAAGATTATTCAAATAAAAGTGCCTAGTATCTACAGTAATTATATTGGGCACTACGATATAATAGAAACTCATTAGATTATATAAATATATCTTTAATATTTATAATAACTTAAAGAGGTACTATTTTGATTTTAGAGATTTAAGGAGGTTCTGAATTGGCAATTTTTCCTAAATTACTCAGCTAGAAAGTGGCAGAACTGGGATTTAAACTTGTTTATGCTATTCCAAAGCTGAAATACTCTCTTCATTACTTGGTGGCAAATTAGCAAATTATTTAATATTCAGATCAATCATGTTGAAGGGGCTTTCAAGTATCAGTCAATAACCAGTTGCTGAGATTTTAAGGTTTCGGTACAAACTGAATCTATAGAAAGATGACACATGTGTGCACCACCCCACCCCACTCTCCCCCCCAGCCTCCCCCAACATACACACTGAAGCCTAGAAACATAAACATTTTTTAGAGGAAGTGGTTATTCAACTTTTCTCTCTCAAAAGGAATTCCCCCCTACCCACTACTGTAGTCAGTTTTGCTATGCTAGGCTGAGACCCAGTGAAACATTTCTCTTTTGCCAGATGGCTTCCTGTCAGATTCCACCAACTGGAGGCAATAGAGAGAGATAAGTAGGCAGGTGGAGGGAGGAAAAGAAATTATCCCTCCTATTTACTTGCTCTTCCAGGCATTGCTCCCCTGGTAATTGCTCTTTGTCTCCACAGCAGCAATTGGTTCCAGCTTCCACTTTTGTAGGCATTCTCAGAGCCAGGTTCATTATACCCTCGAGAGTCAGCTTCGAGTCCCTGAAGTACCAGCAGCAGAGAGGCTTCTTGCTTCTTATATTCCTCACTTTGCCTTTTCTTCGACCTAGAAATGATAGCTGCTTTTTATAGTTTTTGGCACTGGGTTACTTCAGTATTTCCTTTTTATCTAATTCGCTATTGCAACACTAGTGTAAACAACTTATCATATTAAATTCTTTCTGTTGAAATATCTATTACAGTTTCTGATTTCTAATTGGACTCCAAAGTAATGAAAGTTTTGAGCAGACAAAATTCATTTACATTTTAAAAAACATGATCAGCTTTATGTAATCTAGGTAGGCATGATTTATATATGGATACCCTTAAAAAAAGCTAATGAAAAGCAGACACAGTTATGAAGTACAACGTCTCAGTCTAGACAAGTTGAAAATAACTAGGGCAAACCCCAGGATACCACAGCGAGACCCTCTCATCCACTGTTCCTGACATTTCAGATTTTCTCTTCTAAAAAGCAAGTCACTGAGGTGTTCGAGGTTTCTAGCCTTGTTCTTTGAAAAGAACTGTTGGAAAATATAGTTTGTTCAAATAGGGACTTTAAAAGGTTTTTAACTTCTGAAGTTCACTGTATAAATGTTCATGATCTAGTGAACTCAGTAGAGATCTAATACTTGAGAGTTGTCATCCCAAGTGTTAGGCAGTGACTGTATGACTACAGACAAGTCACTCACCCTCTCCCGCATCTTAGTTTTTCTCACCTTACATGCATTGCCAAGTAATGATGATTTTCTAGGCAATGTAAAGTGGTTACAAAATTTTTAGTTGCTAGCTCAAAGAAAAAATATGGTTGTGTTCAGCATGTTTAATTTTATTATTTTTATTGCTTCTAGAATTCAAGATTTTAAAAATGTAATATATTTATATGGCATAGATATTAACTATTATTGTTTGAATGCATGACTATATGTGAATATTCCCATATTTATATGCCCTGTTCTTTTGCACAGGTGCTGGTTCACAGAGCAGTGCTCATTTAAATATTTGTAGACTCAGTATAGAGGCAAAGAGTAAATCTCTAGTCAGACTATATGTAACTTCTTGTAAGCTAAATGACATTGGACATTTTACTTAGAAATTTTTACTTAGTCTATTTACCTGTATATTACATGTAAAAATAATAGTATCTAACTCATGTGGTTATATGGAATATTAATTACCTGGCATAGTACTGACACACAGTGAAAACTCACTATATATTAGAATAAAAAGATCATAGGTCTGCACTTACATTACAACAGAGGTATAATCAAGAAGTCAATTGAGTTGGCTAACCCAGAGGTTTTCTTGATAATTATTTAGCCTAGATCATATATCTGAATTGAGACAATTTCTCATCTGGCAGCTTGATTACTCCAAATGTTCCAAACTATATTTTTTTCTTAATATTTTTTTGCAGAACCTCCCAAGTCAGTATTTACACACAGCCTTTGTTATTTTAACAATTACAGTGTATTCCATAGAATGGATACACCATAGTTTATTTTTCCATGTCATTTAGATTGCTCTTTTTTTCTCCTTCCTACTTTCCTTCCTCCCTGGTTTTCTTCTTTTCTTCTCTCCTTCCTGTTTTTTTCTTCTTAAAAATAATGTTTGTATACATTGTTTCATATATATGATTACTTAGTGGTAAATATGAATTGCTCTAGGTATGTATAAGCTTACTTTTCAAAAACATGGTTTTACAAATAAAATATGGAAGTATTGGTTTTTTCAACTCTTAATAATATAATTTTAGATTATTTTAATTTTTCCAACTGAATTAGTAGTACTTTACATGTAGTGAAACATTTGTTATGTTTGTTGGTTATTTGTATTTTCTTTAATTAATGACTCCATATCATTCATTTTTATAGTAAAATATTAAAATGTGCTCATGGTGTAAATAATACAGTGACTTAGTTATTAGAAGATTAATAAGCAAGCATATTGACAAGCATTAATAATTTCAAATTTGTTAAGTTTTTCTGTTTAATTTCATTTAATTGTGGAGAAATAAGTTTGAGAGCAGTAAGTCACTCACAGCAAAATGACATTTGGTTGAATAGTTAACACAAGCCTCAACAAACAGGACAGACAGAAGCCCCAGTCCTACTTACTTCTACTACCCTTGATGAGCTGCAAACAAGGCAATCCACCTAATTTCTTTGATCTTCCTCCCCAAACTCCCATCCCTCAAACACACACACACACACAAACACACATGAAGACTGTCCTCTCCCAAAGACACCCCTTGCTTTGCATATGCCTGAGTAAGTAATAAGCTTTTGAATTGTCATTATCAAATTTGATGTGATGTGTTTTGATGCCCAATAGTTTAAAAAGGGAGAATGTGCAGGCATGGCAGTGAACAGGTTTGGATCTTGCCATTAACATACTTTGAAAAAATTACATTTGACATATGTGTTAAACTACTACTGAAAGATTTCATTTAATTGTGGTATATTTTTATATTATAAACTTATAGAAGATAAAAGCATATCTTTTTGACAGAAAGAGAGAATTTCACAGTTTGTTTTTCTTTATGAAGATTCAGGGAAAATATTAATAAATTGTATGAAAAATAGATTCATATCTTTTTCATAATTTTATTATTTCTGCATAATTATTACTAGAATTGTGTAAACATAGTACTATAGTTCAATAGTTGTTCAGATCTCAGACTCTCCTTTGGAGTCTTCTTTTAACACAATGTTCCCTTGGTGTATTATTCATTTATTTATTAAAGGGACTTTTTAATGAACTAGTAAGAGCCAGAGAACCTTTATGTTGTTTGGTAACATAAATGCAAAATTTCTTTCATTAATATTCATACTTATTATATATAAATACCTCATGATGTAATTAGCAACATTTCTAAAGTTTTCAATTATTATTGTCAAGTAATTATTTAAAGAATTATTAAGAGACGTAACTATTTTATTTTAAACATCTATATAAATAAATATTACAGTAATACTTACATAGGCTTCATATAAGAATATCTTATGATATTAGCAGCAAGTGTTTCTGGAGAGATGATTTATTTCCCGATAACTAAGATATAAGCAACTAGTGCAAGATATAAGCATTATACAAAGATAAACAAAGTATAATTAATACAATAGCTACACACATGACAGAAACTCTAATAATGTAAGCATATTTTCTACTTTTAAAAAACATTTATTTTATCTAAATCAATTAAATAGAGTAATTCCAAGTGTTTGTCTTTTCTTTTGGTAAATGCAAACATAAAAGAAAGTAGGCTGTAGGTACATCATATATAGAATAAACTGTGATACTGGAATTAGTAAAATCAGAATAGTTTTTGAAGAAGATCCTCCATCACTGGTTCAAACTGTTTTGAAGACAAGTTAAAATACCCCACTACCTGCCATTATGATTACTTAATCATTCATCCATACACATTTTCTTCCTAATTCAAATGCTTTTATTTCCTTTAATGTCAGTATTTTGAATTCTGTTCAGATTTATGAAGGAATCTTCAACTAGCACTTGCAAGATAAGAACTCTTAGACTACCAAGCATTTTAGAGAGTGGTTAATCCTAATGCTTGGTGTCCCATTTGGCGGGGGGAGTTTTACTACGTTGAAAAGAGATTGTGCACCATTTATCTTTGGAATCAGACACATATAGAACATGGATTGATTAACCTAATGTGTACAATAAATCTAAGCAATGCCATAATGCTAAATATCTGGATTTTCTTTAAGAAATGTAAAGTAGTTTTACATATCTAAATGTGTATAAGCGTTTCAAGTTTCCCTGCCTCCTCTAAGAGACAGTAGCTATAATACATTATGGCAGTGTTAACAGTTAAGCATATGCACTCTGAACCCAGTTAAATCAACTTCAACCCTATTTGTAGCCTCTCCCTACCACAGTGTTCCCATCTGTAGAATGGGGATATTAATAGTATGTTTATTATAGTAAACCTCATATAGTTATTGTAGTAAACATAAGTGTTTAGTATATTTTAGTGAGTTCTGTATATAGAGTTACACAAGCTGTACATATAGTAGGTAACATAAACAGTCTCAATTCTTATTTGCCTCTTATTCATCAACTAGAGTTCTGAGTCCTCAGTCCTTTTACAAAATTACACATTATTATAATCTCTTATAGTTACAACTTACCTTTAATTTTCTTTTTATTCTGTACTCATTTTAAGCTGATATTCATGATTTTTTTTTCAAATAAAACTGCAAAACAACCTGTATCTATCTCCAAACATCAGTTTTCAGGTCTCAGCCTGCCTCATATCCCTGTCTCTCCCATTGACCTCTATACTTTTTGAATGTTGCTTTTAGTCAGGGTTGAATAAGAAAATCTGGATGGCTAGCATGAAATGTGTCTGATAGGGTAGTAAAAGGAGGTGATACCAGAAACACAGGTTTGGGATGGCCAGGGAGTTTGTGTGCCAATTAAGGGGCTTGAGCTTTTCAGGTGATGGCAACATTTTGTCATATAGAGGCTGTTGAATGTGTTAAGATTGAAAAATTCTGATCTATGGTGAAAAAAGATTTTTAAAGAAGAAACATTAGAAATGAATTAGTGGACATTTGTGATCATTTTAATTTATGATCAATTTGTCAGTATAGAGAGCATGATATCCTTGAGTTTTTCAACTGGGTGGTAGGTGTTCATTTGTTATAACATAAATGAAAGATATTCGTGGGATGTGGTTGTAGGGTTTGAGTTTGAGCAGTTATAGCATTGTTACTCCCTTGGAAAAAAAAGAACAGTTTATTTAGGAAATGGCAAAATGATCTAGCAGGATCTATTTTCTTTTCCATTTTATTTTCTTCAAGAAAATATGATTTTATGATTTTCTACCATCTCATATAATCTAGCAAACACCTTTTCTTCCCAGACATTCTGCACTCTTTGACAAAGTATCTTCCTCCTATGCCACTTTCATGAGGGTAGTGCAGATATATATAGGAAAGAAATAGTCAATACATTTAACTTTAGGTCATATGCCAACATATTTCTTTGTTAAATCCTTTTCATAACACTCATCAAAATCATGAGGTAATTCATTGTCTTCTTTTTGCTTCTATAGCCTTTATCTTATATTTTAGAAGACAGAGGTGGGAGGGCATTCCAAACAAGAATAAAAAAATAAAAATATATACATATGTATGTATATGTATGTACATTTATATATTAACATTTACATTAGTATTCATATATATATATATACACATATAATTCAGGGAAGCCAATGAGTTTGAATACCTGATTAACTGGTGTAAGAGAAGCCACATAAGGAAGAATAGGCTGAAAAGATGGATGTGAAACTTTTGCAAAAATCCAAGTTCAGTGGAATGTTTTGAGGTTTGGGAGTGATTATTCTTGGTGTTCATCAAACAAATAGGTTTATAGATAAATTAATAGCATTTTGTATTTAAGGTTCAAGAAAGAATGGAACCTGCTTATGTTGTTCACTGCTATTTCCTCAGCCACTAAAACAGTGCCTAGCACATAAAAACCTCTCTGCAAGTATTTAATTAAATGTAAGGGTAATCCTACTATGGAAAGGGCCCTGCCAAAGACTATTCAGCTATAGCCTGTGCCCTGTCCTAGACTAACTGGTATGAGACCCCAAGCAATCTGCAGATGGCTGCCACCTGCACTGGGTTTGGAGGTGACCTGAGAGGCCAAGTTATGAACTGAAGCTGACTGCCAATAATGCTGGGCTTGCTGCTGCTCAGAAAGGGGTACACAGGGGATGCTGGAGCCAGATGCTGCTTCTTTGGGTTTTGTGAACTTTTGAGAGATTTTAGGAAAGTCTGTGGCGTGATCTAAGATAGCCCATTTGAATGGAAAAACTACCAGAAGTGACTTGGGTGGTCCTGCAAGGTGGTGGGGTTGGGTCTCAGAGAAGAATCAGCACAGGGTGAGGTGTATTAGCCAGGTCGCTGTACGCTCAGATATGGTTTCTGAACTCCAAGAAGGAGAGGGTTCTGAAAACATATTTCTCTCTGAGAAAGCTGCCTCTCCAGCTCTAGCCCTGAAATCAGGTAATTTAGTTCTTCCCTGTATGTTTATGGCTCATCTCAAGCAGCTGCCTTGTGCTGGAGTTCAGAGTGAGTATGTTAACAAATAAGTTAGTGTGCAGGCCCTTTAAGTGGAACCCCTGGGAATCTGGTAGGCCTCTGTCTCACTCAGTTACAGTCTTTGCTGGTTTTCACAGCCAGAAGTTATGCGGACTTCTCTTCCTGGCACTGAAACCCTGGGCTGAGATGCTCAGTGTGAGGCCAGGACTCCTCGCTCCTTTCATGGGATCTCCGCATTGAGATATACCTCCTGATTTTTAACTGCAAAATGCTGCTGTAGGAATGCTACATTCTGCATCTCTGACCCTCCTACTAGTCTCAAGGAGGCTTCTTCTGTATGTTCTTAGTTATAGGACTTCTGTTCAGCTAGACTTCAGGCAGTTCTTAATGATGGGTGTTCTGAAATTTACTTGTAATTTTGATATGGTTGTGAGAGGAGGCAAATACATTATTTACCTACTCTGCCATCTTGACCAGAGGAAAAGTGTCATAATGCATTTTTTTATTAGAGATTTTATCATTTAAATATTACATTATAAATTTTTATGGCATTAATTCCCTGTGTCCTTGTGAGTTGGTGAGAATGATATAATCCCAATTAGACAAATACATATACTGAAGTACTAGTAAGATTTCTGGTTTTACTACATTTTGATAGAAATTAGTCTTGATTCCAGATTCACTCTGGAATCCAATATGCAATTCAATTTTGTAGTTGAAAACAACAGATTTGAAATCTTATGAATGACTTTATAAGTAGTGAAATTGGTAATTTTGCTTCTATATCATATAATTAATCCCTAATTATTATGAGTTTCAAAAACTTGTTTTTTTTATTTGATGCTTCCAGTGAAATGTGATCAATTTCATTTTGATACCTAATAAACATGAAAAGACTTTCAATGCTATTAATGGATTGGTCAGATTTTGATATATCTTTCTTAATTAGGTAATGAAACAAAGGTCTAACCTTAAAGTTTGATGATAGACAACCTTGAGGACTACTTGGAAGTGTTTCTGAGAACTTGTTTAGAAGGGCAGCCACTGAGTACAATTAAAAATAGCTCTGATTTGCAGGAAGCCAGTCATTATTTGTGGGAATTTATAAGCCCCGTATAATAGCTCTGTTTGCCTTCTTTGAAATAATATTTGGAACTGAGATTCTGATGTTGAGATTCTAAGTTTGGGAAAAATATTTTTGTAAAGATAAAGAGAGAAAATGAAAAAAATAAATTATATCAGTGGTAGTATTTAGTTTTTCCTATTAGAAATGTTTTTTTTTTTTTATATTTATATCTTGTTTACATATTCATGAAATGCTCCCTTTCCTATATTCAGGCATACTACAGAAGTTAGCAAATCATTCATAAATTCCTGACAAATGGCCCGTAAAGAAAGATTCTTTTCTTCCTCTACCATGTCATTGTGATAGAAATATACAGTTCAAAAGCCTGGTATCACTTGCTCATGAGAGGATAAAAAATAAGTACTAAATTATGGGGAAAAAACAACCTTTGACATTATGTAATTGATCACAAAGTCAGTCAACTTTCCAAGTTCCAGTATATACAATTTAGTTATGGATAATCTCATGACAAAATGGCCAAAGTTAGATATGGTTGTGGTAATTCTTATATTCCTATGATTTCATGCTGATTTGACTATTTAAAATATATACATTTTAAATATGTACCATGCTGATGAATCTCAAAATTTTTTTGCTGAATTTTGTTCACATCCAGAAATAAAACAAAACGAAACGATTGGGTCTCAAGTTAGTAAATTTTTAATGCACACACAGTGCCAAATCATCTTTGTTTTATCAGACTCTTTGGATTGCCCCATGAATGCCTCCATTATTTTATCTGAGGATGATTTAATCATGAGGAGATACACTCATTGGATCTTCTAAGTAAAGAGAAGTTTAAAAACAGAAGAGGAGAGATCAAGATAGAATATGAAAATGCGCCCTCCACCCCAAATTGTGTATCATTAATGATTAGTTACATTTTTTGGTGCTTGTCTGAAGCACTATTTTAGTAAATGGTGATAGTAGTTGGTAGTAAAACATAGAAACATTTCTGCAATGTATAAATACAGTCCAGAGAATATAAATTATTCAGTTAAAATTATTTATATAGATGTTCTAAATTTCTCAAGTTTTATTTCATCAGAACTATTCTATCACAAAGGATGAAGCTACCCCAAATGACCTACCTCCTACAATTATAGGTTAAATTAAGCAATTCACCTAAACAATTTAGTCTGCTTCACCAAACATAACTTCGTCTTGTACACACTTATGTCATCATTTGTCCATTGAGAATACTACAGTGTCTACCATCAGATGAGAAATTTTTTATTAAATTCTAGTATTATAAAAATATTTAAGACCCCAAAATTGAGAGAAAATTATATTTAAAGTTTTATAGAATAGCTAACTTTTATTAATGCAGACTTTAAATTAGACTAATGCTCAAAATACAATACCATGTCAGGGCTTCTCCAATTGATTCAGAATGGACTCCCATCTGCTCCCAATGCTTCATTTCCATGCTTGAAGAAGGTTTTGTGTAAGGGAGAATAATGAAGATATTCTTGTCTATCACTCCAATTTAACACATAAAAAGGCTTTGTGATTTGCACCTGATAATAAATAATGGCAAAGCTAGAATGGAAGTTCTCCCTATTTCCTGATCTGAGGTTTTTAGCAACCATTAGAACTTTTTAGAGAACAAGGAATAGAAAATATTAAAACAGCCACATCTAGAAAAACACTTTGTTCATAAATCCTTAATTTTTGTAAGTATTTCTAGGATCTTTCAATCTAATTAGATGCCCCAGCTCTCTCCTCATGGCCATGTGAATCAGCATCAAGAACCATATTTTAATTTCATTTTTTTTTCTACATTTAAAAAAGCCATCTGAAGATGAAAAAAAAAAACACATGTAAGTGCTACTATAAGTATTTAATATGCCTTGAAGCATATTTCTTCAACTGAATGCTGCAAATATTATCTTTGGCCCATATATGTGGTCTAATCAATGCAACTGCTGCACTCTGTGCCTAGAGACTTGTAATAGTAGATACAAACTGTGTTCTGATCCCAAATACCAATTACACAAATCTTAAATTCTCAGTGATGGTAAGCTGGGATTTAATGTGGTAATAAAACATTCATGAACTTCCCTGGGTGAAGTTCATGACCAAGTGTTAGTCAAGATTTGAATATTATAGGTGATTTGCTCTTTCTTTTATGTAGTTATTATATGTATATTAGCTGTTAATGGTAAATTTCTTTATCTACACATACCACAATATACACACAAAGAAGGCAATGGGGAAATAAAAGAACCTATATATTTTTTGTGTTGTCTTACATACTTTATTTAATCACTATATCTTAACAAAGCATTTTGTATGGCTGGAGCATTTTCTGAAATGAGCTGGAAAAGACATACATACTGTTCTTGAACTATTTTTTATATAAAAATTAGTACACATTTTGTTTTCAATATTACAATTTGCTAGTGAGATGGCTTGTAACATTATTTGAAGCAGTAGTCTTGATTCGATGGGGAATTTTCTCCTCATGCCATCGAAATTTTAAAATAGTTGATAGTGGTTGCAGTAATTACAATAGAAGGCATGTGCTGAATGAAAAGTGTTTTGGAAAGGGATGCATTTAAAAAATATTTGGTGATGATTCATAGACAATTATAACAATTTCCAAGGAAAAGCTCTGCATAAATTAATTCAAATAAGATATTAATATGCTAACTATGATTAAGTTAACTCTGTTGAAAGTGTTTGGATGTATATATAAAAAAAAAACAATTTAATAGGTGGACTAAACAATTAAATAATAGTGATGTAGCCATTAAGATATTGACCTAATCTAGTATTATATCAAACAGGCAAATCTGATAAAGTAATACAGATTAAACATAACAAATATAATAAAAATCAGAGTATGTATATGTATGCTAGGGTGAATAATGACCTTACAAAAATGACACCACATCTCAATTTTCAAAATCTCTGAATGTGTTATCTTGCATGGCAAAAGGGACTTTGTGTATGCAATTAGATTAAGGATTTTAAGATTGAGAGATTATCCTGTATTATTAGTGTGGGCCCAATATAGTTATAAGGGTCATTTGAAAAGGAAGCAGTAAGGTTAGAAGCAAAGGAAAGATTTGACTAGAGTGGTATGTTTGGCAGATAGCATAAGGGTATGGAGCCAGCAAATGCCTAGAGTATTTAATAACAGCAAAAGGCAAGGAAATTTATTTTCTTCTGAAGCCTTCAGAAGAAATGCAGCCCTGCCAGCACCTTGGTTTTAGATTTTAGGCTGAGTTGAAATGTATCTGGGTGTTTGGGTGAATGGAATCTAGAATTATATGCCGATATTCTGACCAAATTACCTTTATAGTAATACATTCTAAGGAAATATCAAAGATATTGGTATGGTCTTTGAACTGGGTTTTACCAAATAGAGGTATAATAATTAGACCAGCCTCAGAATATTTTATTGTGTATATATGTATTTTTTAGTATGTAGCCTTCCCAAAATTTTACCTAGATTATTTTTGGATTCTGTTTTTACAGAATAAAGGAAATGCTTATATTACCAAAGTCATTTTTAAAGTCACCAAAATATAGAAATGATGTTAAAAATATGTACTGTGCAATGTTTTTAATGAACTAAAAAGAATCTATTTTGGTCCTACATTGTATTTAAAACATCTTTATTTTGCTTTCGATTAGATACTACATAATCAATATAATATGCTTTGAAATTAGTGGGTAAAATTATATATAACATTATATGATATCTCTCTTTGGATTAATTTTACTAACATATGATTGAATATAGAAGCAGCAGATAAGATAACCTTTTGAATTCAGATATATCTAGGTTTAAATTCTATTCCACTACCTATGAGGCATTGGTGTTTAAAACATTGAGGTACTAAATATCTTTACATATGTATTTATATGCTATATATTTATTATGCAAAACATGAATTTATTTAGTAACTTTCATACCTACTTTCTCAAAAAACAAAAAGGTCTACTTTAGGCAGATAAATAGCAGTAATAGAAAGTAATGGACTGATGATAAATGAATAAAGAAAAATGGTGAAGAGTTCAATTGAAACAAGAACTCAACTCAGTAATCTATGGCTAGTTAAGATGTTTTTCAACTAGGGTATATGAAATATTCTGACATTTGCTTCCATTAATTAACTATATCGACACTATAAAGAGGTGCAGTTAAACATTGCTTCCAGTATTTTTGAATGATTTTGTCGGATAGCGAATTGCTCTGGCTTATTTCACTTTTATATCTTTGGTAGTTTTCTTCATTTTCAAACATGATGTTACAACAGTCAATTATATATGGCATGTCTTTAAAAATAACATTAAAATTATATTTATTGCTGTATTTAGTATTTTTTAGCTACTCCGATTCCTCTTTGTATTCACAAGAATTGGTTATTCTTATTTCATTTTTATTCATAAGATAGAATCAAACTTGTAATATAATGTCATGAAGATTCTATTCAAGTTTACTCCCTTTGGCCTTTTTTAATAAAACTCACAGACAAGTAACATGGCATTGTAGGTTTTACCCATAAATTAAAAAAATCCAAGATTCCATTATATTTTTAATGATGGTATTACCTCTTCACTACTTGTTGAAAATATCTGTAGCAGTTTGTTTCATTGGCTTCTTGATTGATTGAACCTTTTTTTTTTTTTTTTTTATTAGGCACCCACAATGTGCTTGCTTTTTTTTTTTTTTTGTAGTTACAGAGGATACAAAGACAAATGAGACTACTCACTGCACTCAACAGTTATGTAGTCTGGGAGGCAGGTAAATAGATTCTCAGAGGAATGGTCTAACTTTATATATCGGTAGTATCTAATATTTTCTCAAACGGTTTATTTTTAATATTCCCAGCTTTATGATCACTTTCCAGGACATGTGGAGTTGCTGATATTAACAGTCCAAGTCAGTAGTCTCTGACACATATTAGTTTTTCAGTAATATTAAGAAAGAAGGAAGGGCAGGAAAGAAAGAGGATTGTTTCTGATACCATCCTTTTCCCTCTGAGGACCTCTTAAAAGACCTCATAATAGAGCAAGAAGTGGTTTGAGTTTTGGGGAAAGGAATTTACTGAGAACAATGAAGAAGAGATTGACATGAGTTTTACACATTTCTGCTGTGTCACTCCACAGTGTAGACACTATTTTTTTTACTGTCCTAACTTCAAGTTATTATTTATTAACCATAAAGTATCTAAATTTGTGAAATATGTATTTTAGTATACATAAATTAGGATATTCATGGCATCTTTGTGATGATATTTATCTCAAAGAGTTTAAATATGCATTTCTGAGTTTTAGAGAATACTGAATAGCATCTAGTATGCAGGGAATTGCTCAAAATCCATAGTTCATCTTATCAGTTGTGCAGCACCTGGAGGACAGTCATTACCTATGTACTGTTAATAGTTGTAAGATAGTGATTTATTTTAGGGCTTTATTTTCAGAAGACAATTTTCACATTTATCAATACAGTGAAAAACTATATATATATATATATATATATATATATATATATATACATATATAAAATTTTTATCAGATATTGTTTACATTTTATTTTCTATAATCAGCTTTGGAAGACACTAAAGAAATTAAATAAAAACTAAGAAGTTAGGTTTTGTAAATGAAAATTTAGATAATCCGAGGAATCTTTAACATAATCAGATAATCAAGTAAGTACTAATATCAACAACAACAACAAAGTTAGGCTATAATAAAGAATAAAAAGCATTTATTTGAAAAGGATTGTAATCCTGGAGACATAAATTCAGGCAGAACTCAAACTGTGCTCTGGAGAGAATAAGGCTGTATATATAAAGGCAAGAACCAAAAATGTAATTTTTTCATGAAAATTAAGGATTGCTGACTAGGTTAACAGGGATTTGTTAGTTCTAGTATGCAAAAGAGCTAAGTGAAACTGCAAAGAGGAAGTTAAAGCCATATAGGTCCATGTTGCAGTTGTTCCAAGATGTTTATGGCTCTAGGATGTTTTGAGCTGAGTTTAGCAGCACTGTTGAGCAACTCAATAGCAGCTCTGAGAACTGAGGCACAAGATGTGCATAGGCCCCACTTCCCTAATAGCCTTCTGACTCTATTCAAAGTGACTCTTAACAACGCTTATTTCATTTTATTTTCTGGACTATCAGTACTGAGTGTAACATCTCTATTATGACTGATTCTTTTATTATTCTGTGGCATAATGATTAGGAATACAAGCACTGAAGCAAGACTGTTCAGGTCTGCCAATTCCTGGTGGGGCTGATTGGACAATTTTTTTAACTTCTCTCTTTTTCGAAAGGGGATGGTAATAGTTCCTACTTCCCAGCAATGTTAGAAGGATTAAATGAGTTCATTTGTATAAAGTGTTTAAACTATAAAGTGTCTGGCTCTCATGTTTACTATAAATGCAATGTAGTATCATGATGAGGTAATTACAACATCCCTTTTATTATTTATTTATCCATGAATGTTTTTGTTCATTCATTTAGCAACATTTAGTAAACATTTTCAAGGTAAAACTTGGACTTAGTTCTTTCTAATAACTGAAATTTTATAAAATGTATTATCTTGGGCATTTTATAGCTAAAAATTTGTACATTTATTTGTTTATGATAAATATAAATACAAACTACAGCTCCTGTGGAACAAAAACTTATAGCCTATGCCATTTGAATGTCTGATGACAAATGTATATAATGCTTTTGTTGGCTTTAGAGATTTCTCTGTGTGATAAAGTAAAAAATAGTCTTACACGCCCCTTGATTATTAACTGAAATTTCCCACAACTTGGTAAATATGTGGCTTGATTCATTAAAATCAGTCATGGTAAGAACTGAGGAATTAAATATCTAATAACATTACTTGATTTGGCTTTCTTTTGAACTTTAAATGATTGACTAGCTCTAATAAGTGATCTTGTATTTTCTCTAGTTAAAGGTTAGGAATTATACTATCTGGATACTTTGATTGAGATGTTTATAAGATCATCTGATAAACACTGTTCAGGTCTTCCTAGTTACTTTTGTAGCCATAAAGTTTATTTCTTTATTTCCACTGGTAAAACTTCAGTTTTTAAAGGAATCTTGGCAGATGGCCTCAGAGAGAATATGTTTAGAGAAAGAAGATGTGATGACTTTGAACTTTAATGGAATAATAGAAATCTAATCTAGTTCTTTAAACAATCAATAAACAACTTAGTAGCATGATTCTTGAATTAAATAGGAATTCCTATCACTTATGTAGTTATATAAGATTAAGTTCAATGAGAATTAAGAGAGGAAAAAAATTGGTATTTTATATTTATAATGTGTTTGTTTTGCTTTCTAAAATATAAGATCAAATTAATTTAGATTGTGCAAATCTTGAAGTATTTAAAAATTGAATTAAAATTTACACTATATGGCTATTATATTTAGTGGCTTATTCTGTGGTTAACAAGACCTCCTGAAATGTGAATTTATAAGAGGAGATTCATTTTTCTCTTGTGAAAAAAGATTATGAGTAATGAGAATGTACTTGTTGCCCTAATTACTATTTATTCACCTGTAAAACTAATTGCCATACCCTATAATTGAGACTTAATATTGATTAATACATTGAAAATTACACATTGCACTATATTCCCTAAAATAGAATGTAAGTGAAAAACATTGTGTTAATTATAGTTTTCTAACTGTGACACATTATTTATTAGATATTACCTCATTTTATTTTTAAAAATGCTGTAAAAATTGTTAAAACTATGTTTCTCATAAAATTGACATCATGGTTATTAAGATTAAATAATTACTGACACTAACAGAACTTTGTGTAATAAAAATTCTATTATAGGAAAGAAAAAGTAATAAATGAAGGACAAATTTTATGATATTTATTTGGTGTGGGATTAGTTTTGTTATCTAGAAAGTGGCATTTTTATACATTGTTGCATTTAATATTTTTATTTAATATTTAGTATTTTTGTAATTTGTTGCTTGTTTTGGAAACTGGTGACTAAATGCTAGTGAATAGTTCCCTATTTTTATGATGGTCATTTTCTTTTCTAATTAACATTATTTTGAATATGACTTTAAAACAATATTTGAAGCATATGGTTTAATGTCATTAAGCCTAATCACATTAAAAATTTTTTTTTGCAATTAAGTTGGGTAATAAAACAATTTTTTAAATATAATTTTCAAGTTTTTTTTAAAAAACAAATTATTCCCAATGAGATAATTCAATTAATAGGTGATCGTTTTTATTAAAAAGGATATTCTCTCTCTAGATCTGCTACCATTAAAAGTTAAGTTGTTGCGGGGTGACCTTTTTGAAACTTCACTGTAATCATATAGCAAAAGATCCAGTTTCAGGCTTTTAAGCTAGAGTGATTATAGGTTTTGTCTGAATGAGCAGATTGAATTTTTATCTGAGAAAGAAACCTCTAAAATGCCTTCTTTATTTAGAAAACACCTTGGCTACCAGGTGTGTTGAGAATGCACTGTAGTTATTTTTAGCCCAGTGATATCAAATGACAATATAGTAATAAGCATATATTAAATATAGAATAAAGACATATATATAATTTATATACTCTATATGATATGAAATATAAAATATACTAAATATAATATTTAGTGACTGTGTATATATCTTAAAATATCTGCCCACTTTTTCATTTTAATAATTTCAGGTATATTTATAATTTAATTCAGTGACTGCATTTACTTTAGGAAATCTAGTTACTCATTTTCTTACCTTCAAATGATGGATATGTACTCTAAAGCAAATAAAGCAGACTAATGTAGCTTCATTAGATCAGCTATAAAAGATGGACATGACACAGTCTGTTTCTAAATCTACATAAGTATAAAAATACATTTAAATATGTAAAATAACTTAACTACATTTCTTTAAGCTAAATAGACTCACACACAAATAAAAATGCACATATACACACAGAATTCTTTCTGTACTGTGGCTATATATAGAAGGCAGTTGCTGACAAATTACTCTGCAGAGATCACATTTAAAAATAATAATAACAATAATAATAGCTAAAACTGAGATAAATTTTTTTCTCTTTGTAGGCATTGTTTTTAACACTACATAAAAATTAATTCACATGTTCTAAAGGTTCAGCTTAGCTGATTCCATTTTGGTATTGTAGGAAGATCTCTAAGTCTGTGTCTGATTCTCCATCTAACCATGAAATGACACAATGCAACCAACTGTGGGGAAATTACTGTCCAAAAGATGGTACCAATGCAAGATCAGGTTCAAACAGAAACTTTTAAATAACTTTAGTTTATTTAACTTCAAAATGAATTGAGTTCAATAGATAGTTGTTTTATTTATTGACATTCCTGACTTTTCTTTTTGTATCATTTCAATCTATTTCAGTCAGCACTCTGTACTCAAAACAGAGCTGATTGTCCTGAAGGAAATCCTACAATTGAGAAATTTTCCCTGCCCTCACAAAGCATACTACCATTTAAATAATGTATGAGATCAATCATATTTTGTTTTTAACTTAGGGTAGACATTTTTCAAAAGATGAGTCTAAAAATTACATAAAGTAACAAAGAAACAAAGTCTTATTATGATAATGTAAAATTAAAATGTATTTATATGATTCCATCTTTTAAAAATTAGGAAATTGTGTTAATAGTGTTATTAAAAGGTTTTTTTTTTTTTTTGGTCTGTCAGTTATACCAAATTTCCCTATGAAAACAAGTTCATAGAAAAACTCACATAAATACACTTTTCCAAAAACTTGCTCATGACAGAGCATAGAAGATGGAAGATAATATATGGACTGTCACAGTGAGTAGCTTAGCCATCTAGGCTACATAATTTTGGTTTCACTTCCATTTTATTTTACCTTCATGCTATTTCTCATGCTATATTCTCATTTATTTAAACATTTACCATTTATTTTATTAAAATTGATTTTATGTTATGAATCTATTATAACTTGCTACACATTACAACTTTATTTTATATTGTACCATCAAAGTATGGAATAATACAAAAGCAAAAGCATCAAGTCCATAGGGAGAAATCATAGTCATTAACTCTTATAATATTTATTTCAGTATATATAAACAACAAAGAAGTAAATACCCATATAGAATTTTTATTAAAACCACTATGCTTGGATTAAAGTCAGCCTATAAAAATAAATTCAAGCTTTTTTATCAAAAATTAAAACATTCAATATTATCTTATTATACTTTTCTTATTAATACACATTTTGATAGATAGTCTTGGGGAAGCATTGGGCATATATATTTTTATTTCTGGTTTTTAGATATGGCTGTTTGTAAAAGAAATCCCTAAAGGCATGTAAAATTTGAAAGAGGGGTTACAATTAGTAGAACAATCATATGGTCTTCAGTGATGGTAGAAGCAGTTACAAGAAATCATTTCAAACACACACATACCCCCCCCACCACTTTAGCACTTTTATTTTTGTACAACTGATATTCCATAAACCTCACATAAAGTATACAATAAGTTTTAGCATATGTACAGACCTGTGAAACATGAACACAAACAACAGTGATCATATCCATTTCTCTCAATGGTTTATTGAAGTTTCTTGTTAATCTAGTCAAAAAAGAATGTGTATTATATAACTTTATTTATATAACTCTAGAAAATACAAACACATCTATTTTAATATAAGGCAGATAATTATTTATTTGCCCCTTTATTTATCAAAGGTTTTTTTTTTTTAATGTGTTTGTTATCATCCAGAAACTGTTCTAAGGACTAAGCTGACAATAGTGAAAAAGACACAAGAATTTTCTAATTTTAAGGAGATAATAGTCTGGTTGGAATAAAGCAGATTATATATAAATGAATGTACAAATCAGCACCCCGAAAACAAAAGGAATAATAAAAT
This sequence comes from Cynopterus sphinx, assembly GCA_030015415.1. NCBI lineage: Eukaryota > Metazoa > Chordata > Mammalia > Chiroptera > Pteropodidae > Cynopterus > Cynopterus sphinx. The sequence continues at coordinate 100,126,005 of CM057382.1, read as the reverse complement.
GTCAAATATAAGAATAAACAATACCCAAAAGAAGAAAGGCAAATCTAGAAATAGTGATAAGAATAACAGGAGATAATTATTCGACAAAGGTTTAAAACAGCAGTAGTTCACAAAACAACACTGACCTAGTTTCTAGCCTCAAGTTTCTAAGTTTATATAATTTTATTTTTAAAGAAAAATAATTTACCTTTAGTATTTCCCAAAATTTGCTAATACTGTGATTCATCTGGACTCTTTATTAAAAATACAGAATCCTTGGCCCCAAGCTGACCTCTTGAGTCAGAATTTTTTGGAAAGGCCTAATAATCTGTATTTTTAGGAAAAACTGGCCCAGATCCACCTGGATAACAAGAAGCAACTACATATGATAAATTGTGCATGGCAGAGGTAAGTGGTGGCTTCCAGCTGGCAGAAATTGATAGTTCACTTAACAAGATTTTTAACCCATGGAATCAAATAAAAGATTTATATATTTTTAAAACTTGTATGTAAATAAACTAATACATTATTTATGTAGAGGGACTTCTGCACAAAAGTAAAAGTGATATTTGAAGTTTTAACACATTCATGGACTATCATAGACTGAAAGAATTTCTATATTGTCTTATTTTTCTCAAAGCTTATAAACAAAATATAGAGAAGTAAAATGAATGAAGATATGTTATTTGTTTTTTTAAATACAAGTAACCAGTATTTGATTCTGTCATCTATCTATCTATCTATCTATCTATCTATCTATCTATCTATCTATCTATCTATCTATCATCATCTATCTATCTATCTATCTATCTATCTATCTATCTATCATCTATCTATCTATCTAATCTATTTTTTTTGTCTGAACAAATAGCACTGGGTACAGAGACTGATGAATGGTATTTTCTTATTCCATTTAACATGATTAAGTGTTACATTTTCATCATGTTTGCTCTTTTTTAAAGAATGAGGCAGACATTATTTTACACGAAGTGAACTATTGGTCACTTAATTACACTTAAAAGTTCAACACTTTTAGCTCATTAAAAAATTATGATATGCAAGGAAGTTTACCTATATTTTTATTAGAGTTGAGAAATCTACTTGATGTAAAAAATAAGAAAATCTTATCGATAGAAATACTTTGCAATTTTTATCTCACTCAGCATTTAGAACAGTGCCAAGTTGAGAGAAGAAGTTATGTTTAATTCTGATTGATGTAGGTTGAAAGGGTTAAGAAGTTATAGAGAATCCATTGTTGAAGTCTTTTTAAACAATTGTTTAACATTTTATAACTGATATTAAACAATATTTATTTGACATCCACACTGTATCTGATATTGTACATATGGAATCAGATTTTAATCTTACAAAAAGATGATGTTCACATCTTTGTTCCTGTTTTAAAGATAAAAAATACATTCATAGAGGTTAAGTACCTTAAACAGTCACACAACTAGAAAATGGCTGTCTGCCAAAGGATTTGAAGCCAATTCTGTTTGACTCCAGAGCTGTCTGTGCCATGGAACTCTTTCCCATATAGGGACACTGTTCCTTAACCTGGGTTTCTATATTTGAAAAGTTAGAATGACATGCTGCGTTTTACATAATGGCTAACAGGGTTTTATGTAACATTGCTTGTGCCATTGATATAGCAGAGGTTTCTACTTTATTATATCATTATCAATAAGGCAAAGAGATATAGATTGGCAATTCTTTAATCACTAGACATATATACTGGAGTTGATTAATCAAGCAAATGGATGGTAGATGGTGGAAACCACTATTGGAGAGGGAGGTTACAGATAAGTAGAACAAAGTGGTTAAAATGGGCATGTGATAACTGATTAAAATTGGTGACATTAGTATATACTCATGTTTACCTTCTTACACATATATCTGCATATAGTTATACATAGAAATATTTATAGATACACAGAAGTTAATATAGACACATTTGTTTCCTACTCCTATCAGCTGAGAAGACCTAGAAACAATGACATCTCAGTAGTAAGGAGCATAACTGTTATCCAGGTCTTGGTTTCTAACAGCATTCGCCGATGAAAGAAACCAGTACTTCTAAAAAGAATGACTGCATTTAGGACTGATACAGTAAATAAGCAAGACGAGCCTAGAGCATCTAGTCTTATAGTGCCAAGAAGTAAGAAAATGATATAGAAAACCCAGACAAACAAATCCATAATGATAGGGCTATGTCAAAGAGACACAGAAACTATCTGAAAGAGTAATAAATGGCAAAGCTTTAATAATTTGAGTAATAAAATAAATTACTGCACTAGAAACCAATGTATAAAAATATTGATATATCTATATTAATATAAATAAATGATTTAATTAATTAATAAGGAAAATAGACAAATTTTTTGTGCAGAAGAATTCTAAATAATTTATGCAGATACTCCACCCTTAATAGAGAATAACTTCCTGTTTCTTAAGTGTGGGCTACACATAGTGTTTTATTCCAAGAGTACATTATAGACAATGGGGAAAAAAATTACTTTTCAGTGGAGAAAACTGATCAACCCAACCTCAGTCAGGTGATCAAGGTTAATATCACAGTGATGTTATCTTAACAGTATGTACCTTCGATACGATGTAATGAAAATGACACTTTACCTTTGCAGTCTTCTTCCTCAAAACTCATAACCCCATTCTAATCTTGAGAAAAACATCAAATTAATCTCAAAGAAGACATAGTCTACAAAATGCCCAACCAGTATGCCTCAAAATTGTCAAAGTCATTAAATCAAGCAAAGTTTGAGAAACTATTACAGCTAAGAGGAGCCTAAGGAGACATGATGTCTAAATATAATATGGTACACTGGATGGGATCCTGGGACATACAAAGGGTAATAAGTAAAAACTAAGGACATCTAAATAAAGTATGGACTTTAGTTATTAATAATGTATCAATATTGGCTCATTAATTGTGACAGATATACAGCCCTATTGTAAGAGGTTTCTAATTGGTGATGCTAATTGGGTGTATGGGAGTTTTCTATACTGTCTTTAAAATCTTTCTGTAAATATGGAACTATTCTAAATTTAAAAGTTTAAAAAAAATTTAAACTGACAAAAATTAGTCCACAGTGAGAACTGTTACTAGCCTAAAGGAGTGGTATTTTGCTTCCTATACTGGTACTCAAAGGTCAGCTCCAATATAAAATTTAGAATATCACCACATACCCAAAGGTGAAACTAAAAATTTAGGTAAATGTTTTGTTTTATTTATGCCTTGATTTCTTTAGTATGTTATTGTTCTTCTTACATAAGGACAGCAATAGTTCTATTGTTTAATGTCATCCAACAAAACTTTACAAGTGGAAATACTCTAATGAATCATTCTTATTTTGTCCCAGGCTTACTTGCTAAAAGATTGAGTGGGTAAAGAATAAGTAAAAGGTATCAGGGGGACGACTAAGCTAAATTAACATGCCCTTGATGCTGACAAATCTGGCTAGTTATTTTAATGTGTACAATACTCGTTAAATACTTTACAGTAACAGGAGTGTTGCCATTCACAATTTGTGCATCATCATCACATCCCCAGAAGTTGTCAATGTTTCTACTTTAATCATCTTTGCCTAATGATGCAGAGATGGTCTTATCAGAGAGAATATTATTTATAAACTATTCTAAGCTGAGAAGTGGTCTTCACTGCCCATCTTGAACTATTTTTAAACATCACTTTGTATTTAGCCTCTGAGAATACCAGTTTGGGAAAAACAATGGCATTATGAAATCAAGTAGTCTTTGAACACTCCATAATATTTGTTTATCTTTGATGAGTATAAGTAAATAACAAAGTATTTGACCTCAGGCTGGTTAGGTGTGTGTTTTTTATTTGATAGCTTCACTCTGAAATGGTTGGTTATGTTAAAAAATTGTTTTAAAATAAAACACAAATCCCCAAATAAAATCATAGCATATGTACCTAAGGTGAGACAAACTCAATTTTGAATTTATATGATGATGTATATATTTCTCATTCATTCATTCATTCATTCATGGATGCATTCATTCAACAAATATTTACTAAATTTATACAAGATAATTTCTGATGCCTAAATATAGCAATGAATGAAACCAAATCAATCTTTGCCTTCATAGAGCATGAATGTTAAATGCAATTCATGAGTAGAAAGATGGCAACACCATCAATTATTTGGTGAAGACTAAAAGTTATCTATAAGAAATACATCAGTCAAAAGGAGAACATTTGCAAAGTCGTAAAGAACTTTGTAGACTGTCTTTTTCTTCATCTTAACTAACACATAACGGAATAAATATATAGTGGTAATTAGAAAGTCAGTGTAATTCATGATTCAAGATAATTCATAAAGATATTAACTACTAAACATTGTATAATTTTTTAAAATCCACTGTCTTCCTGAAGCCTCTGTTACTATTTCTATTTCATTAAATGTGCTACTTTGCTACAAACACTCTGATGAACTAGGGCACCCAGAAATTTTCTTGTTTCCATGTCTTCTGGATGATTTGTCCACAGTGCAGAATATGCCATGATTTTGTCTCACAGGACAATCTACGAGGACTTTGAACCTATGCCAAAATGTAACTGTGAGAACTATCAGTCCACTTGCATTTCCATGGAAGTAAAGACTGCAATTACAAAACTACTTCTAGACAAGTTTGGCTACATGCACACTACGTGTTCTGTAATATTCCAGAAAAATTTATAAAATTGGACATATTTAAGAAAAAAAATAAGGCTGAAAATATGCATTCTCTAGACCTGAATATCACAATGTTCTGTGATTAAAAAAAAGTTACACATTAAAATACCAAAGTAATTATTACCCTATTATGGCAATAAAAACACAAGACAATTAATTAATTTTCTCTCTTACAGGTTATATGTTTCTATTTATTTTAATTTTAATTTTTTAAAAATATATTTCACCCTTGAGTTTTATAGTTGAGTTTGTTGACATAAAAACAATTTTAAAAAAAGGTTTTTTGTATATTAGTTGGATTTTTCTTTTACTACCTCTAATTCTATATATACTAATTATATTCTCCTCTGTCCCAAGCACTGTTTTAAATCTAGGAATTAAGCAGTGAATAAAATAAATAATATTCCTGACCTCATAAAATTATATTTTACTTGAGAGTACTGAAAAAGCAAATCTATAATTAAGATATGCATATCAAATGGTGCAAGTGCAAGAGCTAAGGAGAAGAACTAAACATGAAGGTGTAGAGGGGATCATTAGTGAGTGGGATAATGTGAGAGTTAGTTACTTCCATCATAGAGTAGACAGGAAAGGTCTCAGTGAGAAACCCAGAGAGGAGAGAGAGATGGCATGCCAAGTGCAGTGGTCCTCAGACAGGAGTGTTTCTGACATACCTAAGAACAGAAAGCCTGGGCAGAGCTGCTGAGGAACAGTAGTAGGAGGCAAGGTAAGAAAAGGTGCAGGGAGCAGGAAGATCTTGATTCTTGTTTGTAATTCTGGTTTTGTGCTTTACTCTTGAGTGAGTATATTTAGAGAGTGCATATGTATATATGTTTTATAAATACGTAATTTTTATATAAATGTAAATTTGTGTATGTACATATAAAACTTAATTTCACCAGTTGTCTGATAGTGTTTATAATGTCCTAATATAGATGGGGCTATGACTACTCACTACAGCTGATGTCTTTTCAATCTTATATGTACATTATACATAGAATGTACATGTTATATCTAATATATATTATAAATTATTTATCTCTTTACACACACACACATGTACATTAGAAAAATATTAGTCAATACATCTTTACAGTATATATATACACATATTTTTTTATCAGAAAAGTAGTCATTTCATAGACATTGGCAAATAACAATGAACATTATAGGTGATTGTAAATTCTAATGAAATATTTGGGGGAAAAGGAAATGAAGAAAATTGTTTCTTTTATTTGCTATTGTTTTCAAGACATACCACATATTTAATAACATTTTTGCAGGGTAGCCCATACTATATTTAGTATATGAATTTAGTGATTATAAGACTTGTAAAAATAAAACAAAAGAAAAAAGAAAAAAAACCTGCAAGATTTCAAAAATAATAAAATAATAAAAATGAAACAATGTAAAAATGTGTAATATAATTACTTATGTGTTAATATAATGGAATATGTTGTACAAAGTCTATAAATTTTAGAAACATAGAACATACAAAGTTCATGAGGAACATCTTTATTTTTAAAAAGGGTAAAAGAGTTAATTTATGTTTCTAAACTTTACAAAAAAAACATGTACTTAAGATTTAATGTGAGTACAGTTTTATTGTAGAAAATTAGCAAGATAATTAGTTGATTTATATTTGTAAAACTTCACCATCTGTAAAAACTTGTATTACACAGAGGAAGTAAAATTGTTCCAGATTTTATGAAAATTTAATTGTTTGGGATTTTTATCATACAACATCCAAAGAATGCCAATAAACGGTATACATGGTTGTAATTTCAGAGCTCTATTAATCATGCTACTCTTTATTTATTCTATTTTGCAGCCCCCTCTCCAGTCACCAATGTGAAAAAGGGGAAGATTGCAAAAAACAGCATCTCTTTGTCTTGGCAAGAACCAGATCGCCCCAATGGAATCATCCTGGAATATGAAATAAAATATTTTGAAAAGGTGAGACTAACGGAATAAAGAATGTCCTTATTCCTTTTTTTTCTCATTTTAGCAACTGCAATTATCCAATTTGTAGAAAAGCATGTTGCAATTTTATGTGTAAATCAATGAGAATTGATTCTGCAGTCATGACTATGGAGGCTAGAAGTGTATAGAGAGCACTGTATTTGTGTTATTTGTTGCCAAATAGTTTATACTGCCAGAATACTGCCATATAGTTCAGCAATCAGCTTAACCAGATTTCACAGCATTAAAAGATGAAGTCATAGGACATTTCAAAATGTCACAAACATTTAAATTGTTGATCTTCAGAAGCAACTGAGATATACTACAAGTAAAAACACATGCTTAAAGCTGGTAACCTTGCATAATACCTGTACTGTTAAAGAAGTATGAGTAGATAAGATATGTATATCTTATATATAAAAACATATAATTTTTAAAAATCTGTAACAAAATTTAACACAGTCGCATAACATTTGTTTTGCAATATGAGAGTCCCAAATCAGAAATGTGTGCCTCACATTCCTTATATTTTCCCAATTTACTCTTCTTACCTGAGTTGGCTCTTAGGTCCACTCTTACATGTTTTTGCCATAATTATAGAGGTCTAAAGGCAATAATCATCCCTCTTCCTCTTTTCTGAATCCACAACCAAGTGAACTATTGATAAAAGAATATTACAGATGGAAAGTAAAGGTAATCCTATAATTTCTAAAGCTGGACTGGAGTATTGGCATCGACAGGAGTCTTTCTACAACTCCTCCCCTAACCCCATTTTACTGTGATTTGTGATACATTCTGGATCTGAATGACATGCACTAAGAACGATCTGAGTTCTAATAGAGGAGGTAAAGATAATTAAGTAACCAAACCAGCCTCTAAGAGGTAGGTATGAAACCCAGACCAGGAAGTGTGTGTCCTATGGAAGCAAGAGTAGAAAAGATTGTAGTCATAATTCAGAGAAGCACTTTCCAAAAGAGAAGGTAAGGGCTCAGCCACACTTACCCACTTGCTTCTCTAAACTCTCAGAGACATCATCCTTTCTCTCTTAAGGAAGAATGAAGAGGGCTGGAAAAAGTTTAAAAGCTCACTTTTCAATACCTAAGAAATTGTCCAAGCTAGGATGTTGGAAAGAGAGGGGAAATAAATTGTTCTCCTTATACTAATGCAATAATATAATAAAAAATGCTGATATCTTATTAATAAAAATTACTTAAAAATGTAATATTTTATATATGTAGATAAAAATGTGTAGATAAATACATTGAAATGTTTAAATAATTCATAACAAAATATATATACATATATATTTTACTTCTTCCATTCATTGATTCAGCAATTACCTGTGTAAAGATACAACAGAAAATAAAACAGATAAAACAGTAGGGTGTGTAGAAGGGAGAGTGAGGCTATCTACATATTCATTCTAGGTCTTAGATATCTGGACAATATTTATATGTTGATTTTATAAATAGAAGAATAAATAGAAAATTATTACTTTTGAAATAGTTGTATTTCTAGGAATGAATTGATATTATTACATATAACTATTGGTCATTAGGGAGCATAAATAAAGACATTTATAAGATATTTCACAAAAAATGTTTTATCAAATATGTTATTCACAAAGAGGCTCTATGAAAATACCTCTGAAACAAAGAAATGTTGGGATATTGTGTATAATGTTTGTTATAAAAAAATAATGTAAATCAAGTAAAATGTTGTGACATTAACATCCCTCAGTGATTCCTATTTCTCTAAGCTGATGTGCAAATTCTAGAGATCTATAATTTAAACACATGCTCTATCCAAACATAATTTATTAAAGTCTACATTCTTTATTCAAGTTTTCATAAATGTTATTACTTTATACTAATGCAAAGCTAGGTCAATATATAGACTGAATTCTTTAGTAAACATTCTGCCTCCAGATTTTATTATAGTTAAAGTTGATTTAAAAAAATGTTGAAATATGTAATGGCATTTAAAAATAACCATACACCAAAACTATATGTTTGAATACATTTATCTTAGATGAACTAGCATTCAATGGTACAAAGAATGAAAGTTTGACAAATTCTTATTTTCCTGCGTAGTTTTTCTTTCCTGCAAGCAAACAGCTGGACCAATGTCTGGTTTTCTTTTTTGTCTCTAATGAAATTACCTGTTTTCCTCATTATAAGTAACTTTTAATTGTTTTTACTATTACTTCCCAACATATGTATGTCTCACATACGTAATATTTAATAGAAGCAAGGATTTATTTATTTTGTTCTTTAAGCTGCTATTAAAGAGTTACTCAACAAGTGGTGGAACAGAGTTCTTTTTCATTAATATTCCTTCTAATGAATTTTATTCATGTTGTAGAATTTTCTTTGTAGTTTAATTTATTTTTAAGTTATATTTATTTCAGTAAGATTGTTTTATATTTAATATTTTATATTTAATGCTGTACGAATACATTTTACTATCTGCATAACTCAAATTAAAAAATGGGAGATAAATGTTCCTATGAATATTTCCAATAAATAAAAAATAACCTTAACATATTATTCGGGGTGAAATTTTAAATGTGTGTGTGTTTGTGTGTCTATGTGTGTGTGTGTATGTTTTATAGTGAAGATATTAATTTCTAGACCTCTGGCCAAGCAAACTATTGAGCATATGAATAAAATATATAGAAAGGTTTTTTGTTAACATTTTCAGACGAAAAAAATGACAACGAGCTTTTATACTATGTATTGAGTGTGTGTGCGTGTGGAAGGGGGCATCCTGACAGGTTTCCAGAGTTTATTTCAAACCTTCAGAATGACACCGCCACTTTATTTGGATGCCTCTTAACCAGACACAGGTGGCAGAGCTTTCCAGGATTCATGTATTTGCCAGCTGGCATTTCTGCCTGCAATTGCCCTGCTCTAATAGAGGTCATTGGGCCTCTCTGCTCCAGCATGGTGATGGGCCCATTGCCATCTCTTAATTAAAGGAAGAGGCAAAGGGAAGCTGCCCCTTGCAGAGTGTTTGCCAGCTGGCTCCTTCTCAAAGGTCCTCCCCTCTCTGCATGTGAGCAGTGTTTGTTAAGCAGCTGGGGAATGTAGCTCATTTGCTCAGCAGGGGGCAGGAAGGCAGCAAAAGCCACTGACTGCCCTGACCAAGGAGGTGGCAGCCCATTGTCATGTGATTGTCAGTGTTGAAAATGTATATATAGAGTTTATGATATGCTAGAAATTATAATACGACAGTGATTGAAATGAGGGGAACAAAAGCAAATTTTGAAAGATACTTAAATAATTCCAAATGTGTACTTATGGGTTTTGATCCATTAGATACATGCTTTGCTAAGTTCCATCAATAATATAGTAGTATTCACCTAACTCGGAGAGAAGGTGTACAATTAGACCTATAATAAGGAACCACTGAGATATATATAATGTTAATAAATCATAATATTGTATAATCAGAATATTGTGCAACTGACATTAGATTATGCTTTATTTCAAGGAGCAACTTTTCAGTGTCCCTGTAAAATTTTCCCCCCTTTTTAGACAATAGCATCAATTTCTAATGTTTTACAAAACATACTAATTGTTACTTCATTAATTAGATGTTACAATCTTATAAGCTTTAAAAAAACTAACAGAAAAATTTGTTATGCTATAAGGTCAAATTAAATTTACCTAGAATTTATTACATTATGGAGATTGTGCTTAGTGCTATGTATATTATTTCTGTCTCTATCTCTATGTGCTCACAATGCTCATGATAAATAATTTCATTTCATATTAAATGTCAAAATTAATAAATGAAGCCTTTTTAATATGGAGTCAGCTCTGCCATCTCAGAGGGACTGTCTTGCAGTTTTATGTCTCTAACCTTTTGAATGTCACAACAAAGCAGAAGAAACTTTGGACTGACCTAAAGCAACATTGCATCCCAAAGAACTGTTTGCAGAGAACAAGAAAGCAGATACTATGACTACCAGACTGATGACTGCCAGACTGAAAATTAAAAAAATTATTTAGAATTGGTATTACTGTGTTAGTTTATCTAATAGGCCTTCCTTCTATTGATGTAATTGTTTTCCTTCCCTTTCTCATAAATACCTCCTGTTCTTTTCTCCTAATCAGAGCGCCATTTGAGTTTCTGCCTGAATCAGTGCTTTACCAAATAGCTATTCTTTGATCTCAAATAAATACTTGTCTCTCACTTTGAAAGGCCTTTCATTTTCAGGTCAACATATTGAAGAAAAACTGAGATTGAGTGTGTACCCACTTAGTATTAATATGGCTGAAATTCAAACACTGATGATACTCCTGTACTCTTTTATTAAAAGGCCTTTTTACTTTATAAATGTTAATATTTTATGTAAAAATCATAACTATATCAAATATATCAGAATTTTAGTTTGTCTAATTTTTTTCACCAACTTAAATTCCCAATTTGTTTAAAATTGCAAATAACAGATATTTTAGAATTTTTTACTGAAAATTACTGCTTCAGTCACAGTCAACTGAGAAATATAATACTATTGAGAAAGTCTTGCAGATTCAGTCATAAACTTAAGCATACTCAGAGCATCAGTAACCAAAATAATTCATAGGAGCTATTTACCCCCTTTAAAAGGGATACATTAAGAAATTATCTACTTTTTCACTGTTGTACCCTTAGCATATAGAAGTAGATACGAGAGCAATGTTTGTGAATGAAGAAAATAACTGACATTGCTACGTAAAGTTTTAAAGGATCTGATTATCTACTTTAAATCCTGTGCAAAACTCTAATAAAATTTTCTAAAGATTTTAAAGATTAGTCACTTAATCTGTGCATTAAAAAAATAAAGATCAATAGTTTGCATAGAATGAATCGGAAAACCTGTTTGGATTACAAATGAGACAATATTTATTGAGAAAGAATTGTGATTAACCTTACTCAGATAATTTTATATATTTGGACATATTGAATGAGGAATACTAAGACTGCATAAAAGAAGAATGTTTTTAAGGTATATAATTTATTTTGTATTAGTGAGAGCATAGAACATGATTAGAAGTTGACTCATGATGAATTAAAAAAAATAAAAGAATAATTAAGACAATTGAAACACATACTTTTAGTGTTTTTACATGAATGTATTACCTGTTTCATTCTTACAACATTTCTGTGAGGCTATCCAGGCATCAGTTCTCTACTCTGGTTTTATAGATAACGAAACTGAGGATAAAAGTAAAAACAGACTTTCTATAACGTAGCACATGATTTTAGTATTCTCACTGAGGTAAAACACATGGCATGCTGCTATTCATTGTAAACTTTAAGGGAGAAGGAGCATGTTTGCCTTTTAATAGCATTATGAAGATTGACTTATTCCCTATTAGAGTGCTTGAGAAGTAAATGCCATATTTACTTGTATTTATTTTTATTTCTTTTAGGAGACAAAAATCTTTTATATGTTATTTCCATTAGATCTTTTCAAAAATAAACACATTTCTATTTATAAAGACAGAATTTACTAAAATATTTAGAAAACGATGATTTTTATTCATCAATCAAGTTATTATAAGTAAAGACTAATTCTTAAAACAACTCTATTAACTATCTTTAATTTATCCCTTAATATCTATCAGAAATGTAATACCTGTGGAAGGACCCAAAAAGAAAAAAATAAGTTTAGATTAGAATTCACACAGGGAAAAAATATGAAAGGAAAATGTTTAAAACAGAGACATTGTGTTTTAAATCTTTATAGGTCTAAGATTTTATATACAGCATGGTTATTTCAGAGATAATGAGGAGTTAGAGGTGGTTAGTCTAGACCTTTGTTAACTCTCAAAATAAGAACAGGTACTCTGTTTCAGTTTTTATAGTTATCTTTTCAGTCATTTTTTTCCCACTCCATTTCCATTCAATACTTACCCAGACTTATCACAAATAATAAAAGTAAAAATATAGAAAGTTTTTTTGTACAAAAATATAAAAAGATTCTAAAAAGAAAACAATGTTTTACTTATTTGCATTTTAAAAATAATCTCTGTTTAGATTTAGCAATTTGAAATTAAAGTTCTCAAGAACTCATTTCTTTCCCCAAACCTTACATCTAGTTAGTTATCAAATTTACTAAACATATAAATAGCACACCTAGAATGTGTAGGTGTTTTTTGTGTCCCAAAACATTATATTTGTACTAATAGCAAATTTATGAGTTTCTGATTTGTTTTCTGAACTATGAATCTGGGTTTTGCTGTCGTTAGTAATCCATATGTTGAATTTTCTTTTATTGTGTGTACCTGTGTAATCCAAGGACCAAGAGACCAGCTATACAATAATCAAATCTAAAGAGACATCTATAACTGCAGAGGGCTTGAAACCAGCTTCAGTGTATGTCTTCCAAATTCGAGCACGCACAGCAGCAGGCTATGGCGTCTTCAGTCGAAGATTTGAGTTTGAAACCATCCCAGTGTGTAAGTCATTTTAATTACTGTCAACTCATGTCTCTGTAAGAGTTACGGGAAAGAGTCAGTGGATCAATACTCTCCCTGGGCATTCTGTCAGTCTCCCATTTCTTCTCTCTCCCTCAGGCCTGGACTTTTCAGGTAGGCAGCCTCTGTCATACTATTATGATAGGTTAGCAGGTTAACACATCGGTCCCTGCTCTACATCACATTAAGTCTACTGGGAGATGAAACATCGGGAGAGGCTTAAGAAATGTGTAAACCTTGCTTATAAAGACTTTTTCTCCACTCTGTCATACTTTATTGAATTATTGCCATTTGCTTTTTGCTTGTTTTATTGAACAATGCTACCAGGCTTAGTCTTTCTATGAAAATTCCACAGGGAGCTTTCATTAGCATTTGGTTTGGCAAGAAAATGATGCTCTCCAGAATCAATCTGATTGTTTTTAAAAATCAAAATCTCTGGCATTATCTCTGAAAGAAGGGCTTGGAAATATTTCTGGAAAATCCTTCATATTTACGAAAACACTTTTTTCATAAATAGCATAAAACTTTTTTCTCTTTAATGTCAAAGAAAATATTTAACTTACTTAATTGCCTGAAGCATCCTAAAAGCAGGATTAGAAGAAGATAATAACTTGCCTTGTTTATATATACATATGTTTATACACATTTTTAAAAGCCAGATTACATAAGAATTAGTAATTTTAAAATAAAAACATAAAATGCATATTTCCTCTCTTTGAAAACAACAAAATGAGAGCTTAGTTATCAGATTTATTTTGTAATGATTAGAATTATTAAATTAAAATTTTTATAAACCTATAAAATATAACACTTGAGAAAAATAAAGATATACTTTTGTTTAAAGCATATCTAACTGAATTATCTAGAAAATAAGTTTTATTACTTAAAAAATAGCCTTCTAAGTGTTAAATTTATATGGACTGGAGAATCATTGTGAAAAATTATGTTATATTTTCAATGCAAAAAAAATTCTATGTGTGAGATTTAATTGAAACTACTGAAAGTTGAACATGTAATGTTATTCAGAAAAGTCCCTTAATAGATTTGATAAAAGTAGACTAATTAGTCCCAAATTCCCATCATATTCATAATGGATAAATTATTTAATCTCAGAGTTTAAACCCTAAACTGGATTTATGACAAAAGACTTGTTATATAAACTGGCACTATAACAGGCCTTGTTTCTATTCGGGTATCATTAGTAATGTGTACTGCTTATGTGGTTTACAAACTCTGGGAACAAAGCCATCCAGGAGTATCTCACAATGCAAATAGAAAATCCCATTTTAAAATATTACAAAATCTACTTATTTTTAAGATGTTGGCACATTCAGCAACTAGTTTTTTCAGACTTTTTGATATATCTTTTCTTACTTTTTTTTTATTAAATAGTAATTTCCAGACATGACAAAATTCATCAATCTGATCACTGAGATAACTAATATGAGGTCATTTACCATACAATTTTCAAAGGTTCACCTGTGCCTATTTTCTAAACTTTTCTACATTATTTCTATTACAAACGTTTATTAGCAGATAACATTTTAGGGCTGTTCTGCCTTCTAGATATTAGTGTGAAATTTTATTTTTACTTGAGTATGTGTATATACATTTGTAAGAATTTTATAAATGACATTTTCTTTGTACCAAGTATCTATTAAATACCAACCTCCTTTGACCTGCATAGACTCTTTTCTGCATGGAATTCACCTATTATTTACCAGGCTGTGTTAGACTCTGGAAAAATCACCATGGGTAATACAGAAAAATTACTCTCCAGAGACTAAGATGCAGTCTATTTAATCTGAAGGATGGAATATTTGTTACAACACCATTTTAGGATCATAATTTTATTATTTGCAGTTTTACTTTATTACTGTCTGCACATCAAATGATTTTTCACTCTATATGCTGTGAGTGACTAAAATAACTTTATGGGGCAGTTACTCCTTTCTTGAGGTATATAGCCTAATAAGGAGTTAAAGAAGATACATGTTTATAATTAAAGTGATTCTTTTTCAGAACTTCGGTAGTATTTGTGTTATATGCCATTTATGTGACAATCATTTGTCTAGTATTTTATGTAATCACTTTAATTATTTTATTGGATAGTTATTTGCTTAATATCAAAATGTAGTTTTTAATATCAAATTTTAATATTAAAATTTAAATTTATATATTAATATTAAAATATACAATATTATAAATGTATATAAATTATTAAATTTAATGTTTAAATTTTAATATCAAAATTTAATATCAAAATAATACATATATTATTTCTGCAACATAGTCTAAAATACATGAATACAAGAATTGTGTAACTTAAGTGTATCTTTTTTGATTAAAGTTATCAATAATTTTAATTTGGTGGGTGAGTGTTAACTGTTTACTCAGTTCATAATACTGATGCATAATGATGCATAATAATGATGCATAATAATGATACATTGACACTTTATGTTATTGATTTGCTTAATTTTTAAAATTTATTGTTTATTAATTTATATTATACTTTAGTCATAATGTTGAAGTGCTTTCTTTTTCCATCTACATTTGGTGTTGTCACTAATATACATATATATTATATATAGAAATATATATATATATATATATTTAAGTTATATTGGACAGGTGGGTAGTGATATCTCATTGTGGTTTTAATCTGAATTTCTGATGGGTTACAATGTTCAAGTTTTCATGCTTTTATTTGCCTGCCATAATGTTTTAAATCTCCCCACTAATGGTTATATACTCATATTATGTATCAAAAATTACAATTTTGATAGAATTATACTTATTAAGAAACAATAGATACTTATTGATGTGGTAAACAGATCCCAAATCTAGTAAAAGACCTTATAATCTAACTTTAACAAAATCTCTTCACGACAATAAACAACTAAATATGTAATTAAATATCTTAGTAATATGAGCTTGCAACCTGAAGTGTGGAAATCAAAATGAGGGAAAACAATGTAATTTTTCAAAATATGCTTTCTTAAATTTTCCAGGGATGTTATAGATATACAATGATTTTTTTAAAAGATAGAGTAGTATTTACTAAAGAATATTAATTTTCATGACTAATATTCTAATAAGTGTGTTACATTTCTTTAAAATATTCTTTTAAGCATTTTCAAAACATTTTTAGCTATTTGTCCAAAATGACAGTATAAATCAACTAATTCTTAATAAATATACATAAGATAATGAGAAATATGATTGATTACAGGCTCAAATATTTAAAAACTAAAAAATTTAACAATATATCAAAAATGTAATTATGAATCATATTGGGTTTTCAAAGTTCTTTTTTTGCTGCTGCTAAAGAATGAATAAATATGAAGACATTGACATTATCCTATAAATTCTATGTATTTTCAACTTAGCTGATATAATTATTGATGCTGTCATGGCAAACAAAAAATAAATAAGTGACATGAAATTTGAAAAATTGTTTTTTATTATAAATGGCTTACAAACTAATCAGTATATATGAGCTAGCCAATAATTAAAAACAATCAAAGAATTTAGAAAACGCTGCAAATTTTTTTTTAAAGAAAATATATTATTTAAATTCTTCCTCAGAGCTCCTTGATTTAATTTTCTATTATACAAAAAATCTGATTTCAGTGGATGGTAGGTAAGCATATATAAATATGAATATTTTTGACTTTACATTATGTAGAAAACATTTTCATAAAATATGTTATTGTAAATACTTGAAAAATGTTGGCATGCCATTAACAATTAGTTTAATGTAAGATATTATCCCATACCTACTTGTATATTTTAGCATATTGCTAAATTAGATTTTGGTAATTATTAAAAATGAAACATTTGACACTACTAAGCACTCATATTTTTTTTTCTCAAAAATAATACTTTGGCTATCTCGAAATTGCCTTGTCTTTATCCCTACCTTTGATTAACCATGCCCCTTCCTCCAAAACCACATTGTTGAGAGTTCTCCAACTGGTACCTTGTGAGCAGAAAAATTTCTTAGAGTCAGAATAGAAGGGATATCTAATGTTAGATGAAAAATTTGGAAACTTTTTTCCATAGGTAGTTGGTATTTATTAATTTCTTGATCAGAGAAACATGATTAAAGTGATAATTTTGGATTTATCATTTGAGTATATAAAAGAAAGCAAAGAAAACACTTAAAACACTGTGAGTCATATTCTGGGAGATTTGAATCAAATAGGTGTCAGATAAAAAATGTAATGAATGTGGAAAAGCAAAAGAAAGACAAAAAGATTTGGTAATTAGTGGGCAAGTAGGGTTAAGGAAGTTCAGTGATAATTATAAGAAACCAAAAGAGATTGAAATAGTTTTGTTTTGTTTTGGTTTGGTTTTATTATGGTATGTTTATTTATTGATGTGTTTTTATTAAGGCTCTTGGGGGTGCAGATGTGGTATAAGAGCCAAAAACTTGCTTCTTTTTTATGTAAAAATTAAATTCAAATAAAGGGCAGTCTACTTTTAAAATAGAGTGATACTTTGAGGGGAAATAAGAGTTGTAGATATAAACTTGGGACTCTTCAACTTTACTTAACTGATGCCATGTACAAAATGCATCTATGGGAGGGAAGGACAGAAAAAGAAAGAGGAGAAATATTTTGAGAATCAGGAGCCAGTATTCATCAGGAATTACTCTCACATGAATGTGGGAACTTGGAACCAGCAGAACTCACAGAGTGGTTCTTCAGAGTGAGAAAAAGAATATGGCTCATCTGATATTATATAACCAAGAGAAGTAGACTTTCAAGGATGACGTATATGGTCAATAAGATCAAATACCTTATTATTGTGTATGGTGAGGCAAATGGAGTAGTTTTCACTGTGTTTATCATATCATGTATAGAACTCAAAAGCAGAAGTTTTAGAGATAATTTAATAATATTGGTTTTCAGAAGATGAGGCTAATTCTAGATAACTCAGTCAAGATATTGAAAAATAGAAAATAATGATGGCAAATAAAGCAGGAGATAATATGTAGAAATAATATTTACTATTTACTTCAGCCTGCCAATAGTTGAAGCAGTATGCTAAGTGCTTTATGTATGTTATCTTTAATCTTAAGAAATTATAATGTATCAGGGAAATAATTCCTATTTGGAAATTGATGAAATGAGAGTTTACAATGTTAAACATTTATGTTGGCCCTTCTGTCTAGAAAATATTGAACCTGTTTTCAAATACAAATTGAACTAATATTGTAAGATTAGGTATAAGGATTTGTTTTCCCCAAGAGATATTTCTTCTGGCTTGTACATAGCATAGAAGTAGCCTGTAAAAGAATGTAATCTCCTTCTGAGTGGAGACTTTTGAAGGACCAACAGCCTAAGAGAGACAGGAAGGGCTCTAACAATGGAGTCAGGTAAAACAGAAGATGATTATGCAGTTATATTAAACCATGTAGTTCAGACTTTATAGCTTTTTATCTTTATAACTTTTTATCTATAAAGTTTAACATCACTAAAACATGGGAAGTGGGAATGGACTAGTGCACTGAATAAATGAAAAAGACTCATTGGGGAAAATATTTTGTTAGATAATTAATAAGAATCAAAAGTGTTGGAGGCCTATCAAAATAACATGGAACTTATATGAGCCATGTCTGCATGATTTTCTCTAGAAACAATGCTCCTGCTAAAAGGAAAGTTAATAGAAAAAACAATAGTATAAGTAATCTTATTTTAGAGATTAATAAAACAAATCTTAGGGAGGGCTAATAGCTTTACACCACCCTGTTTTTACTCCTTGTCAGTAAAATTACTACCATAGACCTCAGCATCAGATAATAAGAGAAAACAGGTAAAGAGCCACTAAATTACAACTGTTATCCAAGAAGAGGTTGGATAAGAGCATAGATTTGGATTGTAAATAACTGTCTTTCTTGTACACAAATGAATTGTTGATGATATTAGACACTGAAGACAGGTCTGAAAAGGTTGAAAGTGTGGATCAACACAAGAAGATGGTTAGAGAGTCAGTCTGTTCTCATTAGAACCAAGGGAGAGGTACAAAACAGAAAGGGAAGTGTGTTCAGATGTCCAATTCTTAGATGGAACCAAATGGAAAGTATGGTTTTTTATCTTGGGAATAAACTAGTGCTACTTTGAATTTATCAAAAAATAAATGTCATTAAACAATAAGATGCTAGGTATCCTATTGAGGGCTTCTGAAGAATATCAATAAAACTTATTTTGGTCTAAATATTTCTTATTTTAATTAGGTATAGTTATCGGCACAACAGAAATATTTCCTTGCTTATTCTGGTATAACTATCTAATCTTGTCTATATCCCTCTTATTATGCTAATTATACTGTTAAAATATAAAATATTTTATCTAAACCCATGCATTTTTAAGAAAAAAATCATGTGAATGAAATTAATCTTACTCCAGACTCTAAATTTCAAATGTATGCCTTAATATTTTTCAAAAAGCAGTCCTACTTGTAAAGTATACTTACTGATTATATTCTGCTTGAAATTATGGTGTTTAAAATTACATTTCAAATAATGATGTTATGCCTTATCTCAGAGGTCATATATCATCTTGGACTTCAAAACAATGTACAAAAATTCTATCTAAGGTAAAGACATTTTTTTTCCTAGAGAACCATCACAGTCAAACTCTAAAAATGTTAAATCTTATCTACTTAGCACCTCCTATTTGGATTGAGGTGTTTGAAATAGAGGACTCAATTCCATTTTATCATGGAAAGCTAAGATCTCTAGATGAATATTATGCAAACAATTACCTTCATTTTTTATGATGACAATGAAATAATCGGTGACTTAGTGATTCTTTTAAATTTTAATTTGGAAAGTAAATATTTTCTCCTAAAGATGTCTTTTCAATTACATACTTTTGAGAAGAGATATTAGAGGAAAATCTCAGCCAGGTGTGGATGAATTGCTTAAACCACGCATTGATTACCAACTACTAAACTGTTCTTATTTGAATTCATATGATCACTTTAACCACAGGCTCCATTTTCTATGTCTTCTATTAGCAGTTGCAGCATCCAGCGATCAAAGCCAGATTCCTATAATTGCTGTGTCCGTGACAGTGGGAGTCATTTTGTTGGCAATTGTTATCGGCTTCCTCCTCAGTGGAAGGTAAGAGTGGAAGCTGTGAGTTTCAACTTTTGCAGCTGATCTCTTCTCTACTTTGATCTGACCATTTGACTGTTAAGCACATCCCAAAAAAATCAGGCAAACAATATATTAGTAGATAACCTCAATGTACGGTGTATTTTTTAAGCCTTGCCTTGTCCCTGTTAGTGCTAACTTTTAAGCACACAGTTTTTCTTTTTAAGGTATGGTCTCTTCACAAAAAATAGTATGAACTTGTTATTCTTTATTCTGGCATTGATATAACCATATCTTTGTCGATATAGTTGTTTTCTTTTTATCTGAAATTTTTTTCCGCTTAAAAGCATTTATGGTCGCTTGCTTCAGTTTTAGCATTTGGGAAGGCCTATGGCTATGTTGATATAAAGAAATAGGAATAATAATTCTAGTTAGCCAGCATTCTCTTACACAGGGCGATGGATGCAAAGCACTCTGACAAACAAGCATTTTGAGAAATAACCAGCCCTTTTTTTTATGACTGTTTTTATTTTCAGCTTCTGAATGATTTCAGCCTGACTACACCAATCTTAGTGTATACTGATTTAAAGTGAGTTTTATAGAATGTTATATCAATAGATACATTAATATGTGTATTGCATATCTACATTTTCATTTTGAACAAAAATAAAATAGGTAGAGCTCCAACAAGAACTTTTAATGGCAATATTGCCTGACATTGAACTGAGCATAATCAACATTACTAAAAACAAATAAACAAACAAACAAACAAACGAAAATATGATTGTACTCTATTCCTACAATAAACATTTTTATTTTTCCTCCAGGTTACCAGTAGAAGAGATATTTAATAATGAGAGCTGTCAATTTGGAAATGTTCTGGTGTTAAACTATTATAGAAAACTTGATGAAAGTCTTCATGGAAAATATTTTAAACCTGTACAAATATGTGGAATGTACTATAAAGTTCAAAAAAGACAGGAAATCAATACTCATATTGATTTTGTTACTGCTCTACTCATTTACTTTTGACTCTTCAGCAACTATTCAAGTCATAAATATACAGAATTAGGTACTTTTTCAATATACTGCATATTGAATCCTGGAAATATCCTTAAATTACAGCAGTAACAATTTATTTTTATAAAATGTTTTTTCTCTTAGTATCTGAAAATTTTCTTTCTTCTAGTTTTCATTTAAGAGTTTTTAAAGTTTTATTAAGAATATATGTAGAAATGCATCACTTACATTTAATGTTAGAATAGCAACAATACATTTTTAGAAATTCTAGATGGGAAGCAATTTCTGTTCTGTGGAGGACAACTAGCCCTAGCCAGCCAGAAGGCTATCTATCTAGTGCCCCACTATTCTCATCTCTGAAGTCATCTGCAGAAAATGTTCTATTTTTGTTCCAACTTTTTGGAAGATAAGCTAATTCCATCAATCTGGTCATAAAAACTTTGATGAGATTTTGATCAAATAAGATAATTCAGCTGAGTGAATTGTAACTACTAAAAAAACTACCATAATATGTCTTTTCTAATGCAAAAAGGTAGATAACTATAATACATTTGCAGAACTGGTTTATAATATAATTTCTTTACAGCTGACTAAGATATGAATTTCTTCTTTCTTTCTAATGAATCCAGAAACATTAGCTGTAGTTAGGGACATGGGGATCATAAAAATATATGTATATATTTTATTCGTTGGACCAATACTTAGGAGAAATGAATAAAAATAGAGGAATGAGTTAAGGTATATAATCCAATAAATTTATGTGTTTGAGTTTTTTTAAAGTACATATCAAATATAAGAAGTATTTTATTGTAGAATTAGAATACTATATTTCTTTTACCTAAGTATCGTCGATGTGAATTTATTGATGAAAAGGAGCTATGGATTCTTGCTTATCTGTATGGGAATCAACGCATTTCTCAAAAAATTTCTTCCCTAATATATACATAAAATTGCCTTTAAAACAAGTAATTTTGTTACATCTGTAGCATTAGGCAAATTGTTTAAGGCGAAGCTCAATATATGTATTATTTGGTAACTGAAGGATAATATAGCTTTAACATAGACACACGCAAATTCTATATATGCACACATATTCCATATGTATCTGAATTCTCAGTTATACTGAAATCACATCTACACCCGAGACAAAGTTTAATTGTCAGCATAACTAATTCTAAAACTTACTAAGATAAATTTTTAGATATATTGTCTTATAGAAGCCTATGTTTTACAAATCGTGACACCTTATACATTTGTGCAGTTTATCCATATTAATTTTTTCCTAATTTAATTTTATAACACACAGCCTATAATGCTGATACTAAGAATTTACAGTTTACAGGAAAATAAATTTTACCAAAAAGAATATAAGATTTATATTTTTTTTACCAGCAAATTTTTGAATGAGACTTGTATTACTCCATTTGTTGAATGCACATTCTTGAATTTCAGAGGGCGTTTGTTATATGATAGAAACATCTTTGCTTTTTCCTTTTTACAGAAAAGTTATTTTATTTGTGTTATATAAACATACTTATTCATAAACAAAGTTATAAGATTGTGAAAGACTTTTCTCATTCAAAGCAATGAACTTTGTAATTTTTGTCTGGACTAAGAAAATCTTATGTACCTTAAAGTACCTAGAATATCCTGAACTAACTCAGTAAAAATTTGTCAAATGAAAGAAAAAACTAAATGAAGAAAAGTCTCCAAAACTTAACACAAATTTGGGAAATTATCTTTGAGTACTAGCAAATTGTTGAAAAAAGCCTGTTCTAGGAATGGTCTAAGGACATCGAATTGTTTCTTCCTCCTCTCTGTACCAAAATTTAATTGATAAACTCACAAACATATAATGACATTTAGACATATTCTTTTGTAGAACATACTCTCTCATCTCTTTTAAACTCTCAAATATAATATAAACCAGATATTTGCTTCTAGGAAAAATGTCTTTTAATTGCAAATAATTTGACTTCTCAGTGGTGATATAGATAAATTATTTTTATATATTTCAAAATTATGAATATCACTTGCATTCAATATTTGTGGACAATTTATATCACCCATTGAGCCCATGAGAAAAGTATATCTTGAAGATCCATATTCATTGACAATTTCTTTTTTTATTCAGACCAATGAAAAATTGAGAATTATAACATGCTAAATATTATGGGACTAATCTATTTTTTTTAAAAAAACACTCTTTTGTAAAATACATTTAAAGATGAAAAATAAGTCAAATATAGAGTATAATCTTTTTAGGATAAAATTGATTATGCAGAAACCTTTTGAAGTCTTCCTACTTAGATATGGTTTAAAATAATATTAACAAGCATTGATCTTGAAGGAATAGGTTCTTTTTTAAAAATGGCAAAGAATTATAACATCTTAGAATTCTATCAGTTTTAGAATTTGTGTGATCTGTCTGTTTAAAGTGCTAAATATTCCACAGAGCATTTTGTGGAGGGTTCAGAATCTCCTTTTGACTTTCTTTCTTGTTAATTTTAAATGGTGTGTTCATGAGACTACAAAATATTTGACATGTCCTCAGCAGACTAAGAGCTATTTACCCAGGGATGGATATAAAGTTAACTTCCTGATATGCACTGAACATTTTAATTGTTTTTTAATTTTTCTCATTTATTGGTAATGACATTACACATTGCTAACTTCCTTGTTATATTATAATTTTCTCTTTTATATGCTATTTTACAGATATAACTTATTTAATCAATTTTTCACAAATGACTGTCATCTCCATGCTCTTCCAGCTACATGTTAGAAAAAAGTCTCTTGTGTTCTTCCCCTTTCTTTCCTTTGAAGATGATCATTAATATTATTTAGTTAACATTTCTTTCTCTGTGTCCCTATTTCACCACTGAACTTAATTCTGAACATTGATTATTGGACACTCTTTAGTCTGATATAAAGCTTAAATGAACAGTATTTAACAGTACAGAAAATACAAAGGAAAAATCTTTCAATGGACAGAAACCATTTCTTCTTTGAAAATAGGCATCCTGGGATTAAATAATACATTTTTAATCCCATGTTTCTGATCTCTCATCTATTACTTGTACATGAATTTAATTAAATTTAAAGAAAATTTGGAACTTTTTTCCCAATTAATTTCACATGTGTATTCAGAGGTTAAAGACACATACATGTTATGCACATGTACATGACACATATTTACATGTTTTTGCATATAAATGCAAAAAAAGTTAAACCTATTTTTCAATATTAAAATTGGAAAACAAGACCATAATTCCTATAACTCCCAAAGAGATGAGAGAATCCCTCAAGCTGCTTACCCTTGAATGCGATTTAAAGGCTATTTGTAAATGACTTCAATGCTACAGTGTTCCTGAGATGACAAATTTTGTCTTAGTGTTGGCTTAATGACTGTAAAAATAGGTTAACTATATTCTGTGCGAAAGATCTTTACCTTGTTTGTCCTGGTGAATGAAGTTCAAATTGTTTGGCTGGACATAAAACTGCTAAATTCTATTTTCTTTTGTCTTTCATTAAATAATTGAATGTCAATCCACTAAAATGTTTTATAGTTTTCTAAGGCCAAAATTGTTCAGAGGTCAATGGATAGTGTACCTTGAGGCTAACCTATCAAAATTAAATGCTGATACTGTATTAGAAATTTAGAAAAAAATATATTGATTTTATGTGTGTGTGTGTGTGTGTGTGTGTGTGTGTGTGTGTGTGTGTGTGTAAAACGCTGCTTTAGGTTTTTTCCATTACTTGAAAGTAATATTTAAATTCGCCCTTTTTTTCAAGTTTCTTAATGTATAACAGGTTGTAAATGACATATTCTTCCCAAAGATCCATTACAAACATATATTAAGCATCTACTGCATATCATACATCAGTCTCAGGGCATGTGAAACAAGGCAGTGTTCTTTCTCAAAGTGTTTTCACTTTAATTTAGTAGTCTGATAAATGGGCAGAATTTTATAAACAGAATTACAATATCTTTGGATAAAAGGAAGAGTTTGAATTAAAATCACTCCATTGTAACTTTTTCCTTGGACAAAAATGGTAGTGATTCGTTAATTCAAGAAATATTTGAGTTCTTATCACATGCCTGCATCAGTTCTTGTTAGGAAAAACAGTGGCTTGATGGTAAGGTTTACTAAACTTAGAAACTTTTTTTAAGCTAACTTTTTTTAAGATCACAAATAATTATGCTAGCATTTTAAATGTAATTATTTAATTCAGAGAAGTGCCAGATATTTGCCTACAAGTGATATCAAAGCATAATAACTTTTTAAGTGAATAACTTTAAAGGGTATGAAATACTCTAAAACCTTCAGAAAAGCCTCTTTACCTGGTGGAAATCACACAATAATAATATTGATAATTATAATGATAATAATTGTTGAGCATGAATTACATGCTACCTCCTATGATGCACCGCTCCAGGGGTTTTGCATGTTTTATCTTCTACTTGATAAAATTATATTCCTGCTGTTTCTTGAGTATTGTAAAAATAGTCTTAAGGCCTTTGCACTGGCTCTTCTTGTTGCCTAAAACTCCCTTGCTCCACAGGACCACATGGTTTTCTCTTTTCAAGTCTTCTCTTAATCTCAGCCTCTCAAATGGACTTACTAAACTGATGAACCATGATTCCTTCAGCTGCACATCAAGTCTCTCCTAGCCTGATTTGACTCGTCATAACATTTATTACCATTACATACCATAACACTTATTACCATTATATATATCTATATCTATATCTATATATATATATATAAACATATATATATATATATTTTTTTTTTTTCTGTTGATCTTTTGTCTGTCAACCCTCCTAGAATATAAACTTCAAGATGGAAGGTATTTTTATCTGTGGGCTTTTTTCCCTTTCTGGGGAAATTCATAAATTGTTGTATACAGTTAGTTAGAGAGGGCCGAGGATGTGAAATCAGCTCTGATTTTAGGGCCCTTACTCTTCATCAAAAACTCCCAATGACTTACAGTTATTCAACTATATGATATGGATGGAACTCTGAACCCTTGCATGCAAAGTCACTGACTATCTACTGCTAAAAATAATGATATTAACATTTAAAAATTTTCCAAGCTGATCAGTAATATAAATAAAATAAAAAAGAAAGAAAGAATAAAGTAAATAAGAAATACATTGAATTCTCCCTCTGCCCTTCACTTAACAACTATACCTGGTAAGTTATATTTATTCTAGAATCACACTTGTCAAATGTCACCAACTCCATATCATTCCTGATTTTGAGAAAGCTAGTTAATTTCATTTCTGCTTTCCTTCAAAACTTTTTTTTCCAGTTGAAATAGTTTTAGTTCATCATTTTATATATGTCTCTCCTGATAGACATGTGCTCATCTTGAACACAAACTCTGATTGGTTCTCAGTGAATGCCCAATGACTGAAGTAGTGAAGCTAGAGTTCAAGACTCATGAAAATGTGCTTCAAACTACTTTTCCAATATTATCACTATATGTTTTTGACCTGACTCCTTTGGTTGCATGACAGAAGCTAAATTCAAAGTGACTCAATCTAAAACAAAATTGTAGATCATATAGTTGAAGAGTACCAGAGATTTTTTTAAATGTCCAAAATATAGGACCAAAATAATTTAGATCTGGTGCTAAAATAGTGTCTGTTATGCAATTGGAGATGCATGATTAAGAATGTTGTGTCGAAAAAAGAATGCTCTGGCATAAATATGGTATTTATGACACTGATCAAAATGAGGTTATTTGGGTGGAGCTTGGGGACACTCTTGAGGTAGAGTGAAGTAGAAAGATTCAACTAAAGGAGAACTAGAAGTGGCCCCTAAGGCAGAGTTACAGCAGACGATTGTGGGATCACTGAAGTGGGAACGTCACCTTATTGAGCCCAACTCTGACTGTGGTGCTCTGGCCCTTCACTCTCAGAGCTCATGTGGTACAGGCTCTGACAGGAACCTGACACCAAATTCCACAGAGTAAATCAGTCAGTAGTAGCACTGGCACCTTAACTAAGAAGAGGATGGAGAAATTACCCTGCCTGGCCCAACACAATAGGAACTCATTCTTGGTGCTGAAGATAGAGTCACATGAACTGAGAATGAGAAAAGAGGATCTCACTTCGTGCCTTTTTCATACCCTCTGTTTTAACTTCCAGTATTTAAATCTTACCCACATATACATATGAAAGCTCACATAAATCAGTCTCTCTATCATGAGACCTTCTTCACTTCCCTTAGACAAAGCATCTTCTTCCCCAGAAGTCTCAAAACAATATATCAGTATTTCTCATGGAATTTAACACTTTCAACCACAAATTATATAGTACACTGAGTAACCATCTTCTCTTTTCTGCCTGCCAGAAAGTACTTAGAGGATAAGGACTTTTGTGGCTCTCCCAAATAACTTAATTGAATGAATATCTCATAAATTATTGAATTAAGATAAGCTGTGCATCAGTCTCTATTTGAAGTGCTTTGTCTCATTTTTCCCTACAAATGTTACTTTGGAAAAGGATAAATGTTAGTAACTTTGACATAAGCCCAATAGAATACCTAAGCCATAAATGTGCTTTCTTCCTGAGTAATGAAACTTTTGGTACCATTGCAAAGTAAATGTAATGATTTAAAAGAACTGTTATATAGAAGTTAAATCTTAGCTTATATTATTTATTTAACATATAAATATGTAAATGCCAGTGTGTTGATGCTCCTGGTGATTATAAATAATAATGTATGTTGACAAGCTTATATTTCTCACCTGATTATCTTCAAGCTAGGGGCATCATGGGTATGATATCTGTAAACGACAAGGGTTATTTAATTGGAGAATTTGGTAAGTTTGATAAGAAAAAATATTGTATAAACATTTCAATCTAATACTATTTTATTTTAAATACTGTTAGACAAATATTTGTAATCACACTGCAATTACAGATTTTAGAAAAGAGCTCATTAAAAGCAAATCTCAGTGGTTTGTGAATTAGCAATAAATATGATTTTATAAAAATGTAATAAATCCAGGCATGTGTATTGATTTAATATCTGAGAAATGTTACCCTTTCTATTTTCTCATGATTACATGCTTTTTTCTTTCAAAGGCTCTGAATCAAAGATAATTTGAGAGCAGTTCAAAATTTTTTAATAACTGACAAATGGGGAACAGGCCATAGTAGTACCAGAAAGACTAGGAGCATAGAAACAACTAATTGCCAGCCACAGGAAGTAAAACTGTACCCAAGAGGGTTACTGGCTCAATTGCTCAACATTATTGAATATCCCACCTGTGATTTCTCACAGATCAAACATGTAAACATCACTGCAACTCTTAGGAAGTTATATTGAGGTACACATTTGAAAGGAAAAACTCTATTTGTGGTACTGGAGACAAGTTAATATCATTGATTTTCAAAGATGAAAAATCATTTTAGCGAAGAATCTAGAGACTCAGATTTCGTCAGGGCAAGTCAAAAGCCGAACCACAGAGCAAAACAGCTTTTATCTGAAGGCGCATTTC
Source organism: Cynopterus sphinx (assembly GCA_030015415.1). Taxonomy (NCBI): domain Eukaryota; kingdom Metazoa; phylum Chordata; class Mammalia; order Chiroptera; family Pteropodidae; genus Cynopterus; species Cynopterus sphinx. The sequence continues at coordinate 100,097,233 of CM057382.1, read as the reverse complement.
TTTAAGAATGTAATACCTGTCTGGAAGGCAAAGCAGGCTAGCATGCCAGAAGACACTGGGCTCTGGCAGAAGACTCTGCTAGGTTTCTGGGAATCTTATCATGTCTCTCAGAGACTACAATAACGTAGGCTCTCACAGGAACTTAACACACAGCTCTACAGAGAAAATCAATAGCACTGTCCAAAGGGTAGACATTATTCAACAAAAAAACAGTTAGTGTCCTGAGCCATGCCTAGGAGTATATGCTTATTGCTGAGAAATGAAGCAAATGAATGATAAAATGTTCCAAATGATTTTAAACACGAGATAAAAGTCACATTTGTTCTAGATCTTTGCTTTTTTAAAACTTGCATGAACCTGACAAGAAATAAATGGATTTCTAAATAATGGATTAACAACTCAGTTTCAAACAGTTAAATTCTTTAATGTACCATGTGGGGGGAAAGACTTGAGATAAATCTGATGGCTGTGATAGTTACAATGCTACAAAACATATTATATCCCAATTATCTTGTTTAACAAACTTATTTTACTCTCACTCCTTGCTTTTCTCTTACAGAAAAAAAATAACATACTTTTCTATATTATTGGCATGCATTTGTTCTTAATAGTCTATATCATTGTTTTATTCACTTGTAGCCATCAGTCTTGGAAACAACATCAGTAGGTATTAATGATTATTTTGAGATTCCTTCCTTTAAAGTACTGTTTTATTACCTTATTTTTTTTAATGACCTGTCATCTTTTCTTCCTGTTCTTATGGCCATGGCATTGGGTTACACAGCTTCATCATGGTCATCGTTTGTTGAATTCTCTTGAGTCAGGGTAGATCGAAAGGCAACAAAGGTTTTTGGGACTTTATTATAATTTGTTTGTTTGTTTCTTTAGCCTCTTCGCACTACCACTTCTATCCTGAAGGCAAGGTATTATCAAGTTAACAAATTGTGGTCTCTGTTTTATAGAGTTTCTTAGACTGTTCATATACCAACTATATAATTTCTCTTCTATGTCCTTCCAGACTAAATATTACATAAAATTCAAATATTCCTATGTATTCCACAAACATTTCTTCTCCTTCAAGAGCTCTCCATGCCTCTGTCGCTGAGTAATCTTAGTGTTGCTTTGACACTCATATGCCTATTTAATTTGATTTTTCTGAAACAAATTTAGCAGACATTGGTTGAAACTGATTGTATCTGTAGATGATGTATATACTTAGTCAACATTAAAAAAAAATAGTACTAATGTTGAGTGACTTCAACTGAAGTCATGCAATTTAATTATTTAATACTTTGTTTAATAATTTCACTATTTAATACAGTGATATCTGTTTTAAAACATGAATAGGGCACATAAGAATATAAAAGTAATCATAAGATATAATCACAGAGAAAAGAAGTGGGCATCTTTAAAAATATATAGGAATATAAAATTAAGTGAAAAATATTCTATGTTAACATTACTTTTTCTACATATACCAGGATCTTACGACACATCTTTCCTGCTAAAATTGTTTGTGAAATCTTCATAGATGCCAGAAGCACAATGCTACATATTTAAGAATATCAAGTCATCATAACTATTTAACCAGTGTAGATATTAAGTCTGCACAATTATTATGACTTTTTTAATTTCCACCAGTAATATTATCAGAAAAATTTTTATCTAAAGGTCCAACCTTCCTCAGAAAACTTATCACACCAAAGATAATGTGAAATCTAACAAGTCATCATCAAATTCAATATTTATGAAATGGGTGATGTTGAACATTGTTTAATATACATTTTGATGAGACAAATATATCATAAACCAGAATTCTACATTAGTATGAATTGCATGTTTTCTAATACATAATGACCTTTGATGATTTATTTTGATGTCTATATCTGACTTCTTTTGACCTAGTCCTATTCCTGCTATTTCAAATATACATTTAGCAGTCTGCTAGATTCACCTCTTCCGTAATAATCTGGAATGTGGAGAACCAGGATTAACCCAGCCTTTCTCAGATCCTAAAGATTTATAATTAATCATTTCAAACCTGTGCTAGTGTGTGCTGTCACTTTCCAACAGCAAAGGGAAATAACTATTTTGAATTCCAAGTAGATATTTATTTTACCATACTGTATCTTTTGCCCCAGACTTGAAGCTTCTAAATCCCCATCCAAGAAATTGTTATAAAAGTTTTTCTGAACATCTTAAATATCTAGTTGGAGCCTGTGCAGTTTGGCCCATTTATTTCCATCAGTTCCCAAAACCAGGTAACTAGATCTTACATCTGTGTCTCTGCCATTTTGAACCTTCCCTGATCCACATCCCTCCCCTCACACACACACTCTAAGAGGACTGACTCTTAAATAACCCAGCATGGAAGGCTATCAGGAGACCATCTCAGTACTAAGTATGTCTAATGTGAAAATTGTTATCAGTATTGCTTCCATCTGCCTACCCATTGTATTTCCTTAGACCTCAAATATTCTATATATTTAAGTATATTTTTTACATTGCATGTTACCAAGTTGTCACAGTTACAGTGATTTCCCTAATTTCTTACTAGTTGTAATTTCATTTATGTATGTATTTCTCAATTTTCTGATTAAAAAAATATATAGAATATATGACAAAATATGAAAAGGAAAATCAATTGAATCTATCCATCAGAGACATTGTTAATATTTTGCCATATAATTAAAATATTTTATATACATAGTTAAGGTGATAATTTGTAGTTTTGTTTTTGTTTTCCTTTGATTTACATTATAATATTAAAATTTCCTATGTAATGAAAATTTTATAAAAGCAAATATTTAATACCTCTTCAATATTATATTTGACTTTTCTTATATGCTTTCCCTTTTGCTTTGTCTTTTTTTTCTTTTGTTGTTGTTTTGGGGAGAGGGTTTTCTAACATTAATGTCCTTAGTACATATTTGTATAGTTCAAAGTAAGCATCAATGAATATGAATATTTTAAAAATTGTTGATACATATTGACAAAGTGCCCTCCTAAACCACTACTATACCAATTACCATTCCTCACAACAGTGCATGAAATTGACTGGTAGTTCAGAAAATAGTCAGTCTCTCCTATTTTAATAAAGGGGAGATAATTTTATATTTTTAATTGCAGTTCTTGTTAATTTTGAGATTTAACAGTTTCATTAATAAATGTGCAATAAGTATAGTTATTAGCTATTTTATAAATTATGTATACATCCTCTGTACCCATTTAGGCTACTTGGATCTTCGCTTCTCATATAGTAAAGATATATCATTAGAAGTGGCAAAATGTTTGCTTTTTAATAATATTTATTTGCATGAAATATAAAAAGTGTTAATTTTATGTGATTGGAGATCTAAACTGATATTTTCTACAGACTTATGTAAGTAGTATTACAGGCCTCTACCTTTAGCACTCTAAATAGTGTCTATAATATAGATATTCTTTTATCTATACTACCTCTGGTCTCTCAATCTATTTTTCTGATCTAATTTGAACCAGGATCATATGTGTTTAAATATTATAATTTTAAAATACTTTTTAATATTTGGTCAGGTGAATTATTGTTAGGGAATCACATATGCCCTAAATTATAAATATTTTATATAAGTACTTTTGTACTTATATACACATTACACAAACACATACTTTTATACAGCATTATTTTATATAGAAAAATTGCAATTATAGCTAACCACTGTTATGTTATGTATGTATGTAATATATTAAAATAGTTAAAAATTATTGCCATTATATTTAATTTTGAATACTTATGATAATTATTATAATGTATGATTTAATACTACTGATCAACAGAAAACAAAATATATTTACATTTGAATAGTTTGATAGAAAAATTCTGTCTTTTAAATCATTCTCATACTTAATTCAAGTCTCATAATATTTTTATTACAAAATACACACATTTTCTTGTGTTTTGACCATTTCAGTATACTTCCAGAATTACCTTAATTATTTGAGAGTGAAGTCATTAAATTGAAACATTAGTCTTTCTGGTTTCTCCACCTTATAATACTGATAATATTATTTAACTTTGGAAAAATATTCAATGGCCATAATAGATAGAGCTAAATATATCAGAACTTAAATATTTGGCTTATTTCTTTGACTAATTTTTTTGACCCATTCATATTTTTAATTAATATTATTCTTTCATTAAGACAAATAGGTTTTTAAAACTATCAGAACTGTACTTAAAATGACTTTTTTAGGTTACAAAATTAGCATCACATTTTTTGCAACTTCATCTGCCTTTACTTTTTTCTCTGTACTTCTTTCATAATAACTTAAAATCTAAAATAGCTAAGCACAAGCATGTTAGTCATAACAGTCATATGCTCTACCAAAGAGGTTTTAAGATAGTCCTGTTTCAGCTGTGAAATGACTGGGAGGGGGAAGTTCAGTGGAAAGAGCTTATCATAAATTTAGGCTTGTAGAAATGGAGGTAATTCATGTTTGTTCAGTGAAAGTGTGATCCTGTAAGAGAAACACATGATTCAACATTTTGTACATCAACACTATTATTGTGCCAGAACAGAACTAAGTTGGTGGTTGATTGCAAAGAAGAATCTATGCAATTTCTCCTTATGAAACTGATAAAGATGACCTCTTCCGTGGAAATATATAAAAGCACCAAATAACAGTCAAAGAATATTTATTAAGAGCATGCTCTAGCAAGGATATCAGCCACCATCACTTGCATTTGGCAGAGACCCAAAGACAGACAGTGTAGTGAGAAAGCTTTCTGCTGGAGAAAAGGGAAAGGCTCAGGCACACCCTGATTGGAAATTACTGGCATGGGTTAGCTGGAGGCAGGCTAACTAGAAATAGAGCATCCTATGTGATTGTTAGAGAAGCATATTTGGCTTCCTCTAGTTGGTCCTTAGTTGGAAGTGGGAACAAAAATCAAGGAAGCTGGCATTTATTAATAAAATCCAGATCATTTGGGTGCATTACTATAGAGGTTGCGATTTGGCTTCCTGGACTGGTTGCTGTAGATTCAGAGTCAGTTCTATTTTTATTTTTGCTTGGCCATTGTCTACTTGTATATTCAATTTCCCGCCTCACATATTTCACTAAATAGTAGTACAAGTCTTTTTATAAACTTATTGTTCAACATATATTTTTTTTAATTTACAAAGAAAAAATAAGAGGGAATGTAGACATAAATATACTGGGAATTCCTTTCATTAAGTAATTAAATGATTATTTTAAGTCAGTATATTCTTGAATTTTATTGATTTATGAAAGAAAAAAAGTAATTTCAAGGTTAGAGGATAGAAATTGTTTAACAAGGATTTTGACATATCAAATAATTTGTCAAATGTTTTAAACCAAAACGTCATCTATACTTGATAAGAGTATATAGAACAAATATATTAAAAAGACATTAGTGTTTTATCGACCATATCTAAATTACAGCTTACACTTATTTATATGTATTATATTTATGTATAGGTGCATGTATACATAAATATGTATGTGCATATGTAAACACATGTTTATACTAATGTACTGACATTTAATTATTTAAATTTTAATAATAAAAAATTAAATATTATATACAAAGGTGAAACAGCTTAATTTCTCTGTTCAAAATATCACCCTGAAGCTACTTTTTGCAAAAGTCCTTGATAGATCATGTAAGCTCTCTTTTGTTACAAGCTCAATAAAGTAGATTTTTTTCATCTTGGTGATCTGTAGACTTTGATTTTTTTATGGGATTTGACCCTGATATGCTTCCTGCTTTTATAATGTGGACAGTTAAATAGTGAGATTGTCATGCAAATAAATAATTTAAAAGTAATGCAATTAATGCTGTATTTTTAACAATTTGATACAAAAATATAAAGAGGATATGATTATATTTGCCTTAGTGAGTACAGAAATATTGTTACAGAAATGGTAGATTTAACCTAGATCTAGAGGATAAAGAGAAATTTTACTAGTCAGTTGACAGTGTGTGATGAGGAATGTGTGTAGGTATGGTATGCCCAATTTATTGTGACTCCTTAGATGTCTTTACAAGGCCTTCCACAGCCTCTCCTCGTGATCTTCCCCAGGTTCCTCCCCATTTCTTCATGCTTCATTAAAAGCATGAGCTTTGTCGTATACATATGTATGGTCCTGGTTTACTCTAGCAGGTTCACAAAGAAAAGAGTTCACAAAGAAAACCTTTACACCACAATATTCACCACATTTTTAAGGCTCTCCTGATCTGTCTGTGACAAAACTGATCTTTGCTTTTGCTTAACTTTAGCTAAGTCCCTGATTCAGTAACTCAGAAGGACAAAATAAGTATGCCAAATGAAAATAATTTTAGTTTTTAATTTTGTTTGAGATATTATGACTCCTATATAATCCAAGTAGCTAATATTAAATATAAAAGTACAAAAATCTCTGCCACTAAGCATTAAACTTATAATTAAAAGAAACCTGTAAAGTTATATTTTAGGGAGAAAAAAAATTGTGGGTTAACAAGATAGAGGCTAGGATGAAATTTACAGTTACTTGATAAACCAGTCTTCATTTGTAGATAGCATAAATTAACATTGTAAACAAATTGTGGGAGAATTATTTAAAGTACTTATCAGAGAATAAATTGTGTTTAAGCACCTCTAGGCACTTTAGAAATTTTTATTAACATGCAGATTATTAATATGCTAATTGCAAACCTATTTCTTTTATTCATTAAGTAAATTCCCCCTAAGACTATTATAAAACACATCATTCACTATAGGGTTAGCACCTATTGGATCATTGGTCCTCAACCTGGAGGAAATTAAGAATAAACTAACAGTTTATGAAAAATAATGACACCTATGTCTCACAACCAAAATGTTCTGATTCACTTCTTTTAGGGTAAATGAGCCTGGGTTTTGTTGTTGTTGTTGTTGTTTGTTGTTTGTTTTGTTTGTTTGAATCTCTCTGGTTGACTAATCTGTAGTCAGGTTTAGAATTATTTATAATGTGAGGTAGAAAGCTGTTTTTATATAATTTCTTTTTCATAAAGCATAGCACATAGATTTTCAGGAAATGTTTGCTAATTATGAATATGATTATATGTACTTTGTAATATTCATTTCAAGTTCTCAAATATATACTGGAATAAACTGAATCGAACATGTTTAGTAACATTTGCTACTTTCATCAGTGCCTCTACCTGTGGCATTTATAAAAGAAGAGCCTCTTTTATAATGATCTGTGGCCCATTAAAATGTTTAAAGAAATATAGTGAATCATCATTAAACTATAGCTTGAGATATAAACCAATTGAAGCATAAAGATAATTCATCTTGAGTTTTCTTTCTGCTTTCATAAATTTAGTTTGCAATTCCTAGATCTTTGTAGTTGTCTTAAGAGAAAGAAATAAGGAGATTTTCTAATTCCAAAGTTAAAGTGAATTAATTTTTTGTTGTTTTTGCAACCTCATCCTTTAAAGCAAAGGAATAGTTGCACATGAAACACTTAGACTTGTAAATTTTAGTGTATTCTTTTTATTTTGGAAATCCTTTAATTGTGTATAATTTATTTATGATTTTTCTCTGTCAGTTATATAATCTGATCTCTATTTTATACATGCATCTGAATAATAGTATAATTTGAGTAATTGAGTACTTCTATGGCATCTATTGTTTAATACTTTCCGCAAAATTTAGCAGTTTTGGCTACAGTAAGGGTTAGACTTACATAAAGGCATTTTAAATGATCTATGTAATTTATTATTGTGAATTAATTTATCAAAGTTTTTTTTTAACCTGGTAACAAGCTGTTAGCAAAAAAGATAGAAATGTCCATACCAAGGAGAGGTTCTCCATGAAAATGTCTTAAATTTTTCACAGGGGAAGGTAGAAATTATGATGAGGACTTAAGTGGGAGTAAAAGAACTGGAGATTATGGAAGAACTTATGCTTCCAGTACAGTATGAGGCAGTAACTGCTGCCCACTTCTTACCTCTGTAATTTATCAGTGTCTTCATGGGAAAGCAATTTCCTCTCACTGAGCCCCATAATTCTTAGCTTGATGATGAATATTATAATAGGACATTTCAGGCTTGAAACAGAAAGTGCAAGAAAAAAAAATGTGTTGGAAGGATACACTCTTCCTGTGTGTTTCTACTTTACTCTCACACTCCTACCACACTCACAACATTTCTGATACCAGAAGTGTGAAGTTTTTGGGTTTTGTTTTTCCACACCATATAATCCTCTACAACATTAGGTGGGTGCCCTTAATTCAATTCAATTTTAAAGCTAACAGAGTTAGTGCTGCAAGTTAAAGGCTCAGCCCCACAAGACTGCCATCCGCCTCCAGACACCAATCACAAGGAGTAAGCACCTAGGTCATCTATAACATCTGTCCCACATAGCTACTGCTAACCTGAAAGTAAAAGGCCAAAGTGAGAGGCAACTAGCATTTATTTGAGATCCAAAAGAACAGTTGTTCAGGAAATACTGACCAGGCGAATAGAAAATTATGTTTAAATTCTTGTTATTTATGAGAAAGGGAAGGGAACAATTACATGACTAGAAAGAAGAAATTTCTATAGATACAGATAATTTAACATAGTCATGCTAATTCTAAATAATGTCTTTCATTTTCAGTCCCCTAGTCATAATATTCTTTCTTATTATCTTTGCAAGTAGTTGGACTAAAATGCTTCTTTAAGCCCAGTTCAAAGGTTTTTTTTGTTTGTTTGTTTGTTTGTTTGTTTGCTTGGTTTTAATATTCCAAAGCTTTGAGGCATACACTGTGCAAGGCAGTTCTTCTGTGATGGCAGCTCCACCTCCATTTTAGAGTAGCTTCATTTATATTATTTTTCACATTACAAATCAGAGTTTTTCTTTACTCCCTCTTTGAATTTAATCATTTTCTGGTACAGCTCATCAAACTCTGGGAAATACATATTCATGTTTACTATTTTATTTTATATAAAGGATATGATGAAGGATACAGATGAATAGCCAGATGAAAATATACTTAAGGCAGAGTCTATAAGGCTCCCCAGTGCAGGAGCTTTCTGTCACTTGGAGTTGGGGTGTGGCATCACCTGGGTACATGAATGTGTTCACTAATCTAGAAGCTTTCTGAATCCCTTCTTCAGGGATTTTTATGGAGGCTTCATCATGTAGGCATTATTGATTGTAAACTTCATTTCCAGCTCCACTCTCTTGTCAGGAAATGAGGGGTGAGGCTGAAAATTTCAAGCTTCTAATCATTACCTTCTGGTGACAAGCCTCCATCCGGGAGCCTCCCAAGAGTCACCTCATTAGAACAAAAGATATTTTTACCAACCAAGAAATTCCAAGAGATTTAGAAACTTTGTGTCAAAGACTAAGTGTTAGAAAAATAGATATTCCCAGCACTCCTCTTTATAAGAATTTTCAGAGTTCTGTATCAGGAACTAGGAACAGAAACTAATATATACATTTATTATTATTATTATTTTACATCAAGATATGAAAATGTAAGGCTTGAAACTTAATTGAGTAAGACTAAGAGATTCACTGATATTTCAAAACCCATCTACCAGGGACTATGGCCCAGATAGTACAAATTTGGTAAAGAGTCCTGGGGGGTAATAGGGGAACACCTATAGTCATTAGTGATGGGGAAGAAGCTCTATAGTGAGAAGGAAGCTGAGAACTTGGGGGAAAGAAAGATTTAAAAACTACTACATATAACTATATTCTATCTAACATGCCTAGACTATGGTTTGGGAATAGCGATTGGATTACATATTTAAATCTGTTTGTGCTGTAGATGTGGCATTCCCCTCAGAGGTACTAAAACACACACACACACACACACACACACACACACACACACACACACACACTTAAAAAGTAAAATAAAAAGCTCTTTTTAACCATGTTGCATTACCTCCTCTCCTGTAGGGTGGAATAATGTTATGCCTTTGTGTCAAAAGAATGGGAAATAAGGAGTAGAGTTTGGGAACCACATATGTCATTATGCTTTTTATCCCTTTCTCAATTTTTGCAAAAATGACCTGCAGAGTTTTAGCCTGACTGCATCAGGAAATCAGTACTAAATCTTCGAAGAACAGAAGTGAATTAAAACACAGATGCAAAAGGTATTAAAATATGAGATATTTTAAGAAATTTATAAGACAATATTAGTGTCAACAGTGAATAATTTTCTCAGCTTTTTTTGTTATATTAATTATGTTTAAATTCTTGTTATTTAAAAAACTATTAAGATGTTGATAACAGTATATTGTGATGAGCATCATAATTGGAATTGTTTAAAATCTTCATTTCATATTGTGAAGATTATTATAAAGTTAAATAACCATGAATAATTTGAAATCAGAGAAAATTAAAATTGTCCCATAATGTGAATTAATGTAAAACTCCAACATAATAGGTCTTAGACTGTCATGTGATCATTTTATTTCTCTGAACAATTTTTACCTAATTAAGAAAAACTAATACTATACTATGTTAATTTTTATTACATCATAGCTTCACAAATATATTTAGTTTATTGCAAAATATTTGTTATTTACTTTCTGTAAAATCTTTGGCCAGCCTCAGGAGTATTGTGTACACCCAGTTTTTTGCCCTAAAAGCTGGTTATTTTAATAATATCAGTTTAAAAAAAAACTTTTAAAATGCTGACTGTGAGTCCATGACAGTGCACAGAGCTTTACTTATATTATTAAATTCATTCTTTAAAGCAACCCTATGTGGTATAGTTGCTATTATTATCACATTTACATCGGGGAGAAGTTTACCCAAACTCTATGTGTAGTAATGTATATATCCAATATTGATCCTAATTTGACTACAAAGCCTAAGATCTTAACTCTTTTTGCTACATAATAGTGTCAAAAGTAAAGATAGTTTATGGCTCTGTGATAGGTTTTGGAGGATTGTTTTCTAAAAGATTGTCACTTTTCAATGTGGCCTGACACCTGTAAGGGCACAATCTCCACTCTTTTCTTCAGCACTGAGTACCACTATTTTGTTGTTACAGTTGTTTTACTTAAAACGAGTAAACTATGCAGACTTTTTTTTTAACTTAAAATATCTTCTAATTAAAGTACTTCTTTTGAGAAATTACTCTTTCTGACTTTCTCTCTATTAGGAACTTAATGTTTTCTTTAGCCACTTGTATGATCTCTTGTTTAAGAATTTGTCATCGTTTATCCATAGCCCATAGTCTTGCTTCTCTGTTCTGTTATCCTTGAGTACTTCTTCCCTCAAGTTATGATCAACTTGCTTTAGTAAGAGTGAGGTTATCTTACTTTCATTGGCATACTTTATACATATATTGATCAACTCTGTATAATATCTGGCTAAAGTAATTCATCTGAATCTTCTTTGGGTCTGGAAAGCTTCTGTTATCATATTTTAATCTTTGGAAGGACAAATTGAAATAGCCTTAAAAGAAAGATCAACAGTTGTTTTTTATAAGTCTGGAAAGATAAACTATTTTAAACTTAGATAATAATGACCTTATTATAGCTCCATGCAGTTACTTACAGAACTCCAGGTGTTAAAACCGATAGAAATGCAGATGCACCCTATGTTGAACCATAACTCACATACATTAGATAGGTTGCTATTTTTAAAACATGTTGGCTTCTATATCTGAATTATCTCTGATTTGTAAGCATTTTTAGCCTGTACGTTTGCAAGAATTTAGTAATTACTTGGAAAGAACATGTTCTTTATACCACCTGGTGACGAGGTGCCAAGATTATTTTTAAAAAGTTACTTAGAGGATTATCCCGCTTCTGATATTTATAGAAAAGGAACTTCAGTTTTAAGTTTCTTAATAACATATTAATGCATATACTGTGATTAATATACATGATCACTAAATCTTTAGAATATGTATTTTTTGGAAATAATTTTTAAAAATTGCATTGGCCATTGTATATTTATATGAATTGGTTTAAATGTAATTGGTTATATAATTATATTATAAATGGAAATACTTAGTATGATAATATTATATGGATCATGAAAAATATCAATTTTTCTGAGATAACAAGACACTATCCTGACACTTTAATTATGATAATATGAAGATTAATAGCTACCACTTGTCTCCCAACAATATATGATGTGCCAGATACTGACCTAAGTGAATATATATCCTCTCTCTCTCTATTTTCATAAAACCTATGAGATAAAATTCTAATTTTATATCTGTCAACTGAAACACAAAGCATTATCAAAGGAAATTTATTTATGTCATCTTAAAACAAGGTAAAGAAAGTATTAGTACAAAATCTAAAACAAATCAGAAAATATAGGTGTATAAATGCTTGAGCTTAAATGATTTCAGATTTTTTATTAAAATTTATTAAAATTATGAATTAGATTTTAATGCTAAGTAAATTTTTCAGGACTAAAATTTATGGATTTGGTGTCGTGGTTACTTGTGTGTGTGTGTGTGTGTGTGTATGAGAATGCATGTGTATATGCTAATATTAAGACAAAATTCTTATTATAATTTTTCAAATTAAGAGGACTTAATAAAATATTATTTTTAATCATTAGTGTGCTTTTGAGTCTTAGAACACTTGCCAAGATTGAACAATCCTACTAGGTAATGATCAACCACAGTGCAGTTGTTGCCTTCCTAAGCACAATTCTACGTGAGTTTACAAACTGTGTACACTCATCTAGAAGGAAATGTACACTTTATTAGGAGATGGCATGTTCTTTATTTATCATTACAAATCAATCAGATGCATTTATCAACAGTCTATTATTTTATTATTTATTGAATTGGAACTGTGTTGTTTGAAATTAACACATACATGTATGCAAACTTTTCATATTAATAGAGAGAATTATACATTGAGATAATTGTGCTCTTAGTTAATATCAATTACAATAAAACACTGACTACTTATAGGTTGTCATTTATTAAGTTTAGAATGTTAACTTTCTTTGAAGGAACATATAATAAAAGTTTTAGGCTTTGAGGGCTCTACAACTTCTTTCTCAAACACTCAACTCTTTCATAACAACACCAAAGAAGTCATAAAGAATCAATGAATGTGGCTGTGATTTAAAAACGTTATATTTACAAAAATAAGTGGTAGGCTCGATTTGGTTCATGGGCTATATTGTTTGCTTACTGCTAATCTGAGTGCTGATACAAACAGAAATGGGTAAATATTAATATATATAAAACATCAGTAATTGTTTGAGACATTAATGAAATAATTGTAATTATAGAGATATATATTAAGATTTGCCAAAGTATGTCACAGATTATTTTACCTACTCTTTAAGTATTTTAAAATTTAGATATACTGTAATTTTTCTATAGAGAAAATAATTATATGACACAATCTTTAAAATATAATAAAAAGTCAAACTGGAAATAAATATCATAGTAACCATATTTTTGCTTACCAAGATTCCATTTTAGTAGCCAAATTCTCGCTTAGTAGAGCTAAAATTTAAAACATCTTTAATGCTTCAAAGAAAATATATGAAACATTACCTACATTTCCTTTGAGACAGATCCATTGGAGTTTGATTTGGAAATACTTGTCTACTTTCATCATCACTTCCAAATTGATTGCATGTTTATATTTTATTTTCTTTTTATTTGATATAAAATATAGTAAATACATGTCAAGTAATTAAAGTTCAAAACAAACAGATTTTAGACAAAAGCCTAGGCCTGCTAGTATATGGCATCATTATTGAGCTCATTTCACAGTTTTCTTGAAGTAACTATAATACTATTCATAAAATACACTGGAAAGTTAATGCATTGAAACACTAAATAACTTCTGTGTTATATTCTGCCATCAGTGTATGTGGTTTTCAACAAGAAAGTGACAATTTACTTGGTATGATCTAGATTTTTTTTACTGTGAATTTGTGAGAAATTTAAAGAATATTTATTCAGAAAGTGTATGTATTATATATAGCTTGTATTGTTACATAGCAGTAGCTCTGCAAATATATATTTAGAGATGTATTTTTTAAATCTGAAAATGTAAATTTAAATTGGTAGCCTTCCATAAATGATTGAGAAGTCACATACGCATAACATTTTCAATAGGCTATGATAAATAATGCCACTAGAATAAGAAATCAGTGGTTCAAATGAATAAATTTGAAATTTATAGACTTTAAACAAAACAGGTATTTAAAGGGCTATTTAAAATGTCTTCTGAATATGAAGTTTGCAGAAATTTCAGAGGAGAGATATACTTAAATGAGCTTACATTTTTTTGTGTCTATATTAATTGCATAATCAAGTGCTTTGGCTCATTATATTTTCTACCGAATAAGCATTTTAAGCAAAATTAAAATAATTAACACAGCTCCATAGATCTCAAATCCATAAAATGCTTCTTAATTTAAACAGCATTGTGGAAAAATTTAATTGTATGCATTTAGGGATATTTGCTTTTGAAAAGCAAAGCAGACACCTGTCTAAATTTGTAGTGTTTTTATGCTATACTGAGGGAGTGGGATCTCTTCCTTATCTTGGGCTCTCTTGTTTGCTTTTCAGTTGCTGCGAATGTGGCTGTGGAAGGGCTTCTTCCCTGTGCGCTGTTGCCCATCCAAGCCTAATATGGTTAGTGTTCCCCTCCTGCTTTCACTACTATGTGATGTCCCACCTATATGTATTATCGTCAGCATTCTTTTTTTTTTCTTCCATTTGTGTACATTTTAACAGTAGTACACCAGTTATACTTTAACAGAAGAGTAGAATGAAACTGATTCCCAAAGGGGAATTCTAACAAGTGATTTCACAATGGATAATTTCAAATAAAATGTACATATAGCCCATCATCCCTATATTAAGCATTCATACTTCTATTTCAAGGCTTTTACTGTGGTCCTGATTTAAACCAAGAACTTATAAGGTTGTAGCATCCATTTTACATTTAACATGTTGCTGTTTTTGTTGTTCTGTTAAGATTAAAATCATATCATACATGGAAATAGAATGGTACTTCTATTAAGATGAAATCACCTTTTCTGTCTCCTAGAACCACGAAATGATCATAACATAGTGGGGTCTTCTATTCTCATAATGGTTGTGGATGCATGCAGCATTGGAGGATGGAACCACATAAAATTTTAAGTGGTTTGCTTAATATTTTAAGCTTAAATTATTTCAGATATTAGAAGTGATATTCTTAATTTCATTCTAGTGAAACAAAATATATGCATATTCCTAGGATCAATGTCCAAATAGATAAAATTAATTAGTGACAAATGCAAATCTTTTATATATATATATATATATATATATAATATATAATATTATAAAATCTTTTATATATATATATATATATATATATATATATATATATATATATATATATTAGCTATAAACTGCAGGCTAGAATGTAAGACCAGAAAACTCTAGTCACAGATTGAGAAGGACTCTACACAATAGTGAGCAACCTCGTAAAAAGTTAAATACTCCAGATAATGTCTTTCTAGATTAGAGCCTAAATATCAGCGCTATTGTATTAAGTTTTTATTTGTAATCAAAACATGCCAAGAAAAGCTATTTTGAAAGTATTTTAGAGAATTATAGGATTTCCCTGGGGTATTTTAAATGGTTACTTGTATTCTCTAGGTGTAAATTCATGTTTGTTGATTCGGAATTCTGTGGTATGAATGAGTGTGCATGCATGCATACATGTGAGAAGTGGTGTAATAGATAACAAGGATTTTCTGAGAACAAAAGTCAACAAACATAAAATTTAAATTCCTTTTCCTCAATCTTTTGAAATTTTTACAATTTCAAAAATGTTAATATGAAAGTGTATATTTGTTCCAAATCACTTAACTTGGGAAATATTTTCATGAGCTTGGGACTTCAATGATAAAACAAAACAAAACAAAACAAACAAACAAACAAAAAGCCTGAAATCTGGCAATTGCTAAAGTATAACATAAATGGCTTTACACCATTTTTTTTTTCTTTTCAATGAAAAACTAAACAAATGTTTCCTGAATTATCCACTTTACTTGAGTCTGGAGTATAGTTGTTATAAGAAATAAATCATCACTGAAGCAGAACAGGTAGAATTTATATCCTGTAAAAAAATAAAATTAACATCCAGG
Organism: Cynopterus sphinx; assembly: GCA_030015415.1. Classification (NCBI taxonomy): domain Eukaryota; kingdom Metazoa; phylum Chordata; class Mammalia; order Chiroptera; family Pteropodidae; genus Cynopterus; species Cynopterus sphinx. The sequence continues at coordinate 100,081,121 of CM057382.1, read as the reverse complement.
TTTATCATAAACTAAATATCAAAGATATCTTAATGGAAGTATGAACATTTATAAAGCCATGACTTACAAAGTATTAGCAAAAACTATCTTTAGTTAAATTTATTCATTTTATTTATTTTAATTTAATTTTTTATTGTTTTTTTTTGTTGGGTTTTTTTTTGTTGTTTTTGTTTTGTTTTGTTTTGTTTAGGCTAGACAACCCTTGGTTGATCTCACAGATTGCAAGGACCTTGTCAGTTTACAATCCCTTGTTTCTTTATTTTTTTACACTTATAACACCTGGCCTTCCTAGGTGGTCTCCCATGCAAGTACTAACCAGGTCCAGCTCTGTTAGCTGGATTTATAATGCTTGGTTTTTAAAATAGTATCTTTTTCTACTCTGTAGTTGGCTTCAGGAAGTTTTTAAAGTAAACAAAAGAAAGAGAAATTAGGAAGGTGGAACATTTTCTTCACAAAGAACGCACCAGATAACCTAAGACAAAAATATTTTCCTCATATTCTCTTTAAACAACATTAGTTATCATGGAGGCAGTTAGTGCCTTGTGTGTGTGTGCCTGTATATTTGTGTGTATGTGTGTTCACAAGAAAAAAAAAAAGAAGATGCTTATTTATTCAATAAAATGCTAAGTTTTTGCGGAGTTATAGAACAACCAGAATATGTTAATGTATTTTTATTCAAACAAAACAAAATAAAGCAAAAGAAACACACTTTAATTGAGCTTACATAAATTAGTAAGAAAGTTGTCCAAAGTTATTACTGGGGAGGAATGAAAGCTGAAAATGTTTTGTGGCTGTGCTTTCTGAACTTTTACTTCATAATTTTAAGTCATTATAAGGTTTTAGTTAAAGATTCTATTTGTTTAGATGAAAGCATTGGGAAAAAATTAATCTTAGACATTAAAAATTAAGACTGAGAATAACAATTTTCCTATTAGAGTGAGTTAAATACTGAGAAATCTTGTCCTCAAATCTTGTCACCTAATTTTGTATGTAAAATCATACTAGATTTGTCAATTACCAGATAATTTCCTAGAAACATTCTGTCATCATTTATGAACAGACATATTTACAATTATAAAGCAGAAGTTGTTAGATATTTTAAGATTTTGGAACCTCTTTGTTTTTCACTTCTTGAAATACAACTGATGAATATAAGTGTGGTTAGTTTTGACCTTAATATAATGCAATGCATATACATAAAAATTGTTCACTGTAAATATAATGGCTTTAGAACACCTTGTATATCTTGTGGAAATTTTGGGGTCTGAAAAGCATAACTTTAAAACCATTGATCTAAATCTTTGATTCTGCAATGCAACTGTATTAAAGCTTCTACAAGGCTCTGGACTTCTGAATTTTACTGTGTCATGTATTCCACCAGGAAACTTTGCTCCAATATTTTTGAAATGTATTGTGTACCGTTTATAAGATGAAATTTATAATAAGATAAAATTTATAATTACATATTGCCACCTTTGATCTTAACTTATTTTTCATCACTCTGGTCACCCACTCTGTTGTGCAACCTGTACACGTGGAGATATCAACATTTCAAATGTTTCCTGCTTTGACTGAAATCTATCCAGCAATGAAAGATATTTCTGTACTGTTTCTGAATGAAACCCAAATGCCTAGATTTTAGGCACCCTTGTCCCCAAGACTACCTACATTTTTGTCGGAGGTATTTTTTATTAGCATTTTTCAACTTTATGCTGTCACAACTAGTTTAAGACTCTAATTATTGTTTTATTTTTTTTAAATCTATTCATACAAGTGTTCAGTGTTGATTTCATTATTTTAATGCAAATAAGGTATTTAATGCGTGTAATTCAAAAATACCATTGTCATTTATGCCTTGATATTTATTTGTGTTTATGCTTACAGAAACTAATATATAACACAATATTTATTGTAAGTTCCTCTGAAAAGTACTATAGTCCCAAAGTCGTAGCTTTTCCTTGCATTTCTTAAATTCAAACATATGTCAAACTAGTTTCTTCATTTACTGTATGATTTCTAGTGTTTTATGTCATTTACTGCTTCTTCTGAGAGGTTTAAGTGGCAAGGGAAATGGAGTTCACTATTCTGAAAGTAGAGATATTTAAATTTTTAGTTTTAATTGATTTTTGATTTTTAGAAAATTATCTCATTTTTTAGAATAAAAATATTTTAATTAGAAACACAAAGATAAACTTTATATTTTTAAATAATGCATAGCTTAAAAACAAAAACAAACACACTTTTCTGACCAAAAATAACATGAATTATATTGAAATAGTATCTTAACTTTCTAATGAACCATTTTTCTGTTCCTATTTTAACTGAAACTTTTGAAATTTTAAGTATGCAAATGTTTATTTTCACATACACTTAACAGAGAATATTACACTTATCTTCACAATATTTCTGCTGTGGAGTTATGTGGAAGTTCTATTCCATTTTATAGAATTTGGAAAGAGACATAGAAAATGAAGTCATTTTTTTTTTGTAATAATTTAGGCCCCCATTTAAAGTGCTCATGACAGGTAGATGTGAGGTTTGCCTGCAACATATATAAAATATATTAAATTCTAACTAAAGTCTTGATATTTAAACTACTCCAAAATTCCTCTTTATTGGGAATCTTAAACTATGGGAGATATTAAATGGACCTACTCTAATTGAGATAGTCAATTATCACAACCATGAAATAGTTTAAAAATTAATAGACAATTACCTACTCCAGCATTAGGACAAAATTTGTTGAAAACTAGGAGACTTAATCTTCACATGTCATACTTTATAAAATGTGTTTTTATATCAAAATTCTAAGTTAACTAACATTTAAGTCAAAACTGAAAAGTCTATAATTAATCTGAGTTTTTTGAAGTATTTGAAATTGTTCATCTGATTATTACTAATTCTAAAAGAATTTGAAGAGTTCATTAATAAACTTTTACGAATTCATGTGTAGTACATTATTTTGGAAGGTGGTTTTATTTTTGTCTTTTACAATATGGAGATGAAAATGATACATAAAACAAACATAAAATAAAAATAAGATAGCTTCTGACATTGCCATTAATCTTTGGGTGGTTAGTTAAATTGATATAATGTAAGATAGAAACTTAGCAAGCTATGTCCTCGTTTTATGTGGTATAATAATGACTTCAATTCCATATTAAAGAAAAGTGTGTTTTTCAATATGAGTACGTTCTCTTTCAGTATATTTGAGAATTTTCAGTAAACAGTAACAGACAGTTGCATTTGTGTTTGTGTGTGTGTGTGTGTGTGTGTGTGTGTGTGTGTGTGTGTGTGTGTGTGTAGCTTACTTCTATTTGTAAGGAATTCAAAATCCCAGTACCTAACTACACAAATGAAGAACCTATGAATGAGAAACCTAAGGTTTTGCTAGTAATCAACCTAATATACAATTTCCCATTTTACTGCATTTTCACTCATATACTTATGAAAAATGTGGTCCTGTAAAACAAAACGTAATATGTTGCCAGTATTTATTAGATATATTAATAAACAAATGTATATATGCTTCTTTGTTTTATGAGGCTGAGCTAGCTGAGCTTTTATTAAAACTATTTTTGTTCATTTGGAGAGAATCCTGAAGTGAAAAAGTCAAACTATTTTCCCCAAAGTTGTAACTTATTCTTTTCAAGATTTCAGCAATAAAATTATTAAATACAATGTAATACAGTGTTTGAGGTCATGATTATGTCAGAACCAAGAGAGAGTACATATATGGAGAAATGTGATGTTAAAAGAAGCTAAAATTACAAGGAGTTTTCATTTTCCATAAGCAAAATATATCTACTCTAATGTTTGCTGCAGTTTGTTGCCTTCTTGCATCTTTTTGTTTTAAGGTGTAAGTAAAGCATTTCTTAATCTGGAAAATAGAGGAACAATGTAGGAGTGTCCATTTCTGAGCCAGGGACTACTTATATTCACTATTTTAAGGAAATCAATACAAAAAACACTCCTGGTACACCATTGCACTCCTCCTCACTTTATTTATAATTAAAGTGAAAAGGTATTTAATCAGTTTTTATTCTTATAACCTAAAGTAATGGGAAAATCTGATTCTGTGGCAACTCTTGAGCAAGGATCTACAATCTCCGCTGGCTACTCTATTCATTCATTTACCCTCATTGGCCATTCAGTAATTTACTTATTCTGTGCAACACTTGGTGCTCTGGAGGGCTTGACATTTATGCCTCTCATTTATTATCAAATTTTTAATTTACATTCAATAACTAAATTACTCATTGGCATATTTATCTATACATAAATATTATTGTTTACTATTTCATGTATTATGGAAATTTCAAATATCCAAATTTAGGATGTTGTAGCTAGGTCTGAGTTTTAAGATCAGTATTAGTATTACTGATATGAGTTTTAGTATCATCGAGGATGTGTTACTCAAATTCTTAAGTATGAGAAGATAAATTGATTTCCAAATCACCTCTAGAGTCATTGCTATATTTATATATTAAGTATCTCTCTAGACTTCTTAGTAAAACTGTGGCTACATGTCATATGATTTCTCATGTTCACCTCTACTACATAAATTAAAACATTATTTTCTAGAAGGAAATGAGTATAAATGACTAGAAGGTGATTCCTATAATTACAAACACTACAGATATTTTTAGTACAATGATATCAAAGCTTATTAAAATTGTGCTATGAAGCAAAACGAAGAAACTATTTTCTATTCAGAAAAAAACTGGTTCTAGAAGGTAGGAGTTATAATTTATGTACAGCATTGTATCTTCATTAACTGTTGGAAAGGTAAAAATCATGCATCTGGGTCAGGTACAGTAGATGATACTGAGTACAAGGCTTCCTTCACTGCTTTGTTAGTGAGGCTGAACCATTGTTTGAGTGCCAGTCACTGACAGCTGCACTTGTACTTGCTGTATCTTATTGAGGCTTGTTTCAGTGATGCTTGGAGGAGGGGGGCTCCAGAACTTAATTTTACATGTTAATGTGACATGCAGCCGTATATGCTATAAAGCTCCAAAGATGCCCATAGTCAAAAATAACTCCTTTCTATTGCCCTCACCCTAGGCCTTAAAATGTTAACTGCTCATCACCAAGGTATTCCCAAATTAGTTTTAAGATGAGAGCCAAAGCTTTATTTTCATTTTATATGATAATTTGCATGCAATTTAAATATCTATGAGGTTTATTTAATGATAAGGACTATTTGAAAAACAAGTTCTAACCCTTAAATTTTTTTGAAGATAGGAGAGTTGAAGGTGAAGAAGTTGTTCTCTAATGTAAACTGCAAGAACTTGTATACTCTTTAGGACTCTAGAATTCCCTTTAGGAAGTTTTTTTTTTTCCAGTGTCATAAATAACATAAATATCAGGATGGTTTCACACAGTTGTATTTAAAACATTGGTAAAATAAAGATAACTTCTTTGGATGCACATACCTGAAAGACTGAAAGAATGATGTAAGATATAGAAAAGTTATGAGCAATGTATTAAAATAACTTAAATGTCAACTTGAATAGACCAAATATAATGCAGTATAGTTTCATTTGTTTTTTTCTCTCTGAGGTGATTCAAGATGTTTTAATGGCTCTTGAATGACAAATCTTCTAAGTGTTGTGAATAAAACTTGAAAAGCCACCAGATCCCCATTGTGTATTTTTTCTCACCCAAGAACACTATACATATTAAGTATATTACCTCGTTTAATAAAATTTTACTAGCTATACTGATAAATTGCCAGTTCTTTAAGGTAAATAAAAAGAGAATAAGTTTATTTTTTTTCAAAAATTTGCACAAGAATAGATTGTGTTATCTATTTTGTATAATATGTATAAAATTATTTACTAGAAAATGATATAGAATAAAATAAGTTTCATTTTTATACTAAAATATATACATATTTAATAAACATCTTAGAATATGTAACTAAGGACCGGGTCTCATTAGTTGTCAATTGGACATTTCATTTAGATCACATATTAGTTTTGTAATGAAAATATTTTGTCAACTTTCCATTTTGGCTATATTGTCTTTACACAGAAATAAATTAAAATTTGTATTCAATAAATTCAATTTTGTTATGAGAGCTTATGAAAAACAATTTAACTATTTTTATTTTATCAGTTGTAATGTTATATGGTTAACGATGTACCACATCAACTTAGTATTCATTAATGTACTTCTCCACACATTTGTCACTGTGTAGAGACAATGAGAATATTATTCACTCATTCGTTTATTCATTCATCAATGTGACAAATATTTTTAGTGGCACTCTGAGTCAGGTGCTAGGCTACTACAGAAATTTATAGATGTATGCTAAGTTGCTGCCATTTAAGAAACTGACAAATTAGTAAGAGAGCCAAAATTATATGCAAATGATTATGTTGCATTGCAGAATGGAAATCACACCATGGGGGGTGGGGTAGAAAGCTGTAGCGTTCAGAGGGGGAAAGGTTGCATTAAGTTGAGGTATCAGGAAAAAAAAACATGAATACAAAATTTGAACCATACTTTGATAAATGGAAATGGTCAGAAGGAATATTTGAGGTTCCTGAATCAGTATGTGCAAATGTATGGAAGCATGGAAAATATCTTGGAGATCTGAGGATAAAGTTTAATGCAATGAAAGATAACAGTTGGAGATGATGTAGGAAATGTACATTAGGGCTACATTTAGGAATCTACCTTATTATTTTATTGAAGATTTTGCAGGAGACAACTAATATAAAAATACCTTATTTATAGTAATTTGCTACAGCCATGTCTAGTATAGTTTAGCACAGCCATTATAGAATGTAAAGGTATCTCAGTTTAGAGGCACTAATAGCAATCTAAATGAAAAATAACAAGGTCTTTATTGAGGAATAAATAGAGCAAATGAAAAGGAGGAGATGGATCATAAGACATTTGTATTATATGATATTTGGGATTTGACAACTAATTGGTTTGAGGTATCAAGAGTAGGGCTTTGATCTCAAAGAACCTAGGCCATGGCAGTATTATTAACCATAAAAGAAGGTGGAAAATCAAAATTGGAAGTAAAGAGAAATATATTGATTTTTTAAAAATTTATTGTGTTTTAATGCCAGTAAATATCTCTATAAATAAATTAGTGAGAAATAAGAGAATAACTTTCAAAAGAATTAAACCAGAGGTTTTAGATAAAGTTTTAGGCAGTATTAATTAAATTGATGGAAATGTATGGGTTGACAGTGGAGAGCCAGAGAAATTCATGCAGAGGACCTATGGACATGGCCACATACATAAAGAGAGGAGCAAGAAGCATCAAAAAAAAAAAAAATAGTTAGAGATTTTAGTCCATCATGCAAGATTAAAAACTAAGAAAAAGTCTTTGGATTTAAACGTGAATATGTCATTAGTGAAATTTGAAAGATTTTTGTAGGTAATAGAGTGGATTAAAAGGACTTGCAAATTAAATAGTTGAGAAAAACAGAAAAGACAAAGATTTAGTGACTGGAGCTGAGAGGGAGTGTAGCTTGTGGAGAATTTGATAATGAATCAAGTGTATGTGAGTATGAAAAGAGCCAGTGGAGCAACGGAAGATTACAAAATAATAGAAAAGAAATACAAGTAAATGATTAAGGTGCTGAAGGTGAGAGACTGTTGGATCAAAGACAGATTTGGGGCATTTATCCTGAAAAGAAGCAATAGCTTCTGAGCAGGCAAGAAATAAAAGTAAAAGAGAAAGGGAACAGAAAAATTTATGGTTTATGGTGTATGGCAAAGAGAAGTTTAAAAATAGATTGGGAGCACTTTTGACTTCTTAGTGAAATATAGGTAAGAGTGAAGGATACTCAGTAGAGAAATAAGATGCATCCCAAGGGAGTTACTAGTTTTATTTCATACTACTAGTGGACAAATCAGTTAGGGTTGCAATTGTTTCAATTACATAGTATGCTTCTGGGTGTCATGTGATTCACCAGTTGGAGATGTGGTTAATTATAGCTTACTCTGTTCCAGGCGGTGTGGTTACAGCAAAGCAAAACAAGACCCAGAGGAGGAAAAGATGCATTTTCATAATGGGCACAGTAAGCACATTGTAAAACCTCAAATGATAACAAAGTAGGAGAGACTTTTTAGTTAATTTGATTTATTTTCAGGTGAGATTTTTAATAACTGACCAAAAATATTTTGTTAAAAAATGTTAAGTGTTTTGTTACATTCCTGTAAGGCATGTAGGCTTGGGGCATTTCCAGCTGACCCTAGGCAACAGTAAGATGGTTTATTCAATTATTTAAAGCATACTTTCATTATAACCATTAAAATAAAAGCCTATGCTTAATATAAAATATTACCATATTTCAAACCAAATTTCCAAGCTGATTGTAATTCTTAACAACACATTCATTAGAAATTTCTTTAAATAACATCGCCAGATAACAGGAATAAAATTTCTCAGTTATTTTTTTTTCTTTTTCTATCATTCTAGCAGGAATTTCCATGAGCAGATCCTGTAGAAGCAATCTTGGTCCAAATGACTTGAAAAACACTACACTTTTAAGAAATGCAGAATATCACATTTTAATATGAGCTTTAAAAATTAACATAAATGAGTGATAATTAATGGTATTTTAATATGTTCATTTTTTCATTAATAGTAAGTGTGACTTGTTTTGTCAGGTGAATGACAAAAAAAGTTTCTTTTATTTCTGTCACTCTGCCATGTCTATAAAAAATCAAAACCATTGAAGCCATAATTTGTGCCATAAAGAGTTAAGTATGTTTTTATAGTCTTATCCTTTTTAATGTTATTTATCCTCAAAAAACACTGTGATGGTGATATTGGTGGCTTTAAAATATGATGAAATTGAGGCTAATTGAATGTTGAGTCTTGTATAAGCCCATGCAGTAATACAAGTAGAATGAGAAGTAGAACTTCTCTTTTTCTTTTGACTTCTGCCAGTATATTGTACAAAAAGCAAAGAAAAGTTATTTTAAATTATTATTTATAAAATTCAATAAAAATTAAATCTCTCTGATGATAATTTAGGTGAGACGTAGACTAACAAACAACAAATAAACCACTAGCATTTCATCGGCCAGTTTAGTAAACAAAACTGTCCTGGTTTGCCTCAAAGACTGACTCTATGAACATTAGTGTTGAAAGATGTATTTACTTAGAATTATTGGCACATATACATTACTTGTAAAACAAATCATTAAGTTTTCTACAATTGTAAAATTGAGATAACTGAATAAATGATTCCAATGACTCAGGAGAGAGTCTGTCCTTGCAGCTTGGCCACTTCTAAGAATTAGGAATTTTAGTAACAGTTGCATGTTAATAACATTTACAATTTTACTCATCTATCACAAGCACTTCTATGTTAATGCCAATTTATTTTTACAGTTAAACTGCCAGGAGTAAGAACTTATATTGATCCACATACCTATGAGGATCCCAATCAAGCTGTCCATGAATTTGCCAAAGAGATAGAAGCTTCATGCATCACCATTGAAAGAGTTATTGGAGCAGGTACCACAGTGTATTTAATTCAGACTTTTAACTTGTGTTTAATACAGAATGTAATATGGAAAAGCCCTGATCTAACACAGAATGTTTTTAATCTTTTATAACTGCCTCACTTTCAAAGAGGTATATATAATTGATCATATTTTAATGCTACCTTCTGTGTAGCTCATATTTCAATCAGCAAATGTCTAATTTATGCAATAAAAAATAAAGCAGCGTATATATGTATATATATGTATATATACATATATATTCAAACAAGTGTTTACCACCTACTGTTTATTATAATATATACATATGTAATTTGTAAAGCCCAAACATATTTACGTAATTCAGGCACCCAGTTATTCTGTTTATGAATCAATCCTTCCTTACAATTGTTTCCTTTTTGTCTTACTATAACATTTTCTTCTTTTCTTATTAATGACACTATGGGAATAGAAAGAGAAGGATGAAGGAAATAATTTAAGTCAGTAGCTTCTTATTTCTTTGTAACATTTCCATTAAAGTTTTTGTAGTTGACATGGATGAAACCAATAACTTCCAAAGTGTTTTACAATCACTTATAGATTATTTACATTGACAATAAAGTTTAGACTCCCCTTATTACTTTATTTCATCTAAACCTTAATACTCTAAGAGTGCTTTAGAGTTTTATTAGGGTAAGGGTTTCAAATGTTTGTACATATTTTTTTTTCCATCTTTGTCACAAGGTGAATTTGGTGAAGTGTGTAGTGGACGTTTGAAACTTCCAGGAAAAAGAGAATTACCTGTGGCAATCAAAACCCTTAAAGTAGGCTATACTGAAAAGCAACGTAGAGATTTCCTGGGCGAAGCAAGTATCATGGGGCAATTTGATCACCCTAACATCATTCATTTAGAAGGTGTTGTGACCAAAAGTAAGTACAATGGCAAATTACACATGTGTGTGTGTATGTTTATGTCATAAATATCTAGGTTTCGTCTATTAGGTTATTATTAATTTCAGGGTACAGCCATACTAATGTTATTAACAGTTTCTCTAATATTAATAATTGTCCTGTATTTTAGTAGATTCTTGTCAAAGCTAATCTTCAATTAACCTGAATTTCTATTTATTTTTTCAAAATGTATGTATTAACTCATTTACTATGAATTCAGTGCCAGAGAAAACGTATCCAGATAAAAGAAGCAGTAAAGATATCATTTTTTTCTCCTCATTTTCACTTTTTATCCTAACAAAATATTAACTTCAAAGTTTTGATTGAGGCATTGAAGTTTAACATTTAATAGGATTACTATAAGTATAGGTGCCCTGCCTTTTTCAGAACCTTTTAAGAAGTTCTTTACAGCCAGATCTATTTCCTTTATTCATTTTTTTCATTGAGATATTTTAATAGATCTAGGGAAAGCAACAGCCTCAGAAGACAGCAAAGGTTCCTTGAGACTAATTATTTGTTTAAGCAAATCTAGTTTTTGCTAAAAAATATCTAGAATTTCACATCTCTTTTAAATTTTTATTAGTGTCTTGTAAATGTAGTAATGTGGTTTCTCAATAGAAGGATTTTAAATAATTTTTTAGTCATCCAATAAAGTATTTATGTGGCACATAACTGAGGCATTTTTTAATCCATATTTTCTTTACCATTGCTATGTAGTTTTATTCCTTCCTTTACCCTTCATATTCTGCATACCACTTACTAAATCTAAAACTTTGGCAAGGACCATTCTTTAGACTTTCTTTAAAGCATTTGTTCAACTTCCAGTTCCTATTTATCAATTTTTAAATTATATATGCCAATAAACATACTAGTATTTCATATTCAATAAGTATCTTTGACAGGCTAAGAAATTTTAATTTATTAGATATCCATTTACTCCATTATTTTTCAAATATGGAAAACAAAACAATAACAACACATTTTCTTAAAGATAAAGAAAACAAAGCAAAATGCTTACTTAGAATATAGCAAGTTAATTTTCAACTTGTGATTCATTCACAGTAGGTCTTGATGAGAATGCAGAAGTCTCTCACAAGACTGAGAAAAAGACCACAGCAAAAAGTCTCATATTTATGACTGGCTGAACTTTTGAATGAGTGTGTATTGCTATGAGATTGTCTTTCTCCATGTCTCAAGGAGATGCACATCTCAGTAAGAATGCCCATAGAGGAATGCAGCATAGGAGTAAAATAACCTTCAAGACATGTGGGTTTCTCCAAGCTTAGAGATGTTTCTTCCTCCAGTTAAGCACTTGTGCATACATTATCACCCCCTTATCAGGAACCCAAAGAGGATATTGATATAACAAGAAGGATAGGATATCCTGAGGTCATAAAGGAACAAATAAGTTGCTAAAGAAAGATAAGAGGCAAGGACTAGAGAGAGGCAGGTAGGGACAAGGAAAAAATATATATTTTGAAAAAAATAAATTAAAAATATTTTATAAAAATTAAATAGTGGGCAAGAATATTTGAAGTAAAAATATGATGTAAAGAAAATGATCACAAGTATAATAAAATAAAACAATGTGAATTTGACTATATTCTATATGATAGATTATATTCTATCAAGGGAATGACCTTGAAAAAACATCAGTGGTAGGATATGGTGCTAAATATATAGAAACAAGAATCATAGTAACAATGATTGAGTAATATTGTTTCCTAAGCAGTCATGGTCTGAGTTAATATCAAACATAGTTTTTAATGTTAGTCATAGTAATAATAATATAGTAATAATAACATCTGGTAAATTTTATGTCCTTATTTTATCTTTAATATGATTGCTAATTTAAGTTCCTTAAAATAGATTCTGACTGTGACTTCCTACTACCCAGGGAAAATGTAAAGTTCCAGAAGTAGCCAATCTACTCTCTGTAATGTTAACAAAATGTTTAGAACGGTGCCAGATCACTATTACTATCATGGAAGACAGTTTTGTTTAATGGTCAAGAACATGGACTGTGGCTCTAGCCAACTGATTTTAATTTTGCTTCTATCATAAACTGCTATGTGACTTTGCACAAGTTAGTTAAACTTTCAGAACCTTACTTTCTTCATCAATGATATGGAGTAAGGATTCCTCACAGTGATGTTGTAAAGATGACATGAATACAGGGTAAATTTTAGAATAGGCATGGCACAGAATAGGTACTTAGTAAATATATAGTTACTTTTTCATTTATTTCTTTTATACTTTTAATTCCTTTCTATCTGTTTCATTCTTAGTCCATTGTAATATACCTAATATGTTTCCCTACCTACGTTGCCTCTTTCTCTAAAACTGACACCCTCATATTCATTACTTTTTAAATTCATTACTTTTTAAAACCATACTCAGATTTCATTACTTCCATGAAATAGTTCTCATCATTTCAGTGTGAAGTAATGTTTCCTTCTTTTGAACACTTTGCCTATATCTGTATTTTTGCAGCAATCTATAACATTGCTTCATTTATCTCAAACTGTTGTTCAAATTTTCCACTTAATTTCATCTCTTTTGCATATATTTTTTAAATTCCCAGGTAAAAAAGAAGTCTGCTCTCTGAAAACACAGACCATATTTCTAATATTTATGTAAACCTCTTGCACCTAAATCTAACCCAATCCATAATCACTGAAGCAATTTGAACCTCAATGTCACACAAAAAGGGAGAAATAGTGCCTACTTTATAAGATTGTTATGCAGATTAAATTAAGAAATGTGTGTGTATATGTGTGAATAATTATAATTATAGTAGTGAATAAGTATTTATTTCCATCTGTTTAAGTGAATGTATCAGTGACCAGTGGATGACATCCAAAATTTGTTAGAACTAATATTCATCTTTTGTAGACCCCTGATTTATTACAGAACTTGTTTTATGTGAATGAGACATAATGGAGCTAAATTAAGAGAACTATGTTTCTCAGAGTAAAACAACTAAAATTGTCACATAATTTATATGCACATGAAAGCTTTATTTATAGAAAAAATGATCAATTTCAACAAATAATATCTAAATTCTGTGAATTCTAGTCTAAAAAATAGTAATGTGGTTGGGAATACAGTTTTTAAATGTCAAATCTTCTACCCAAATAATATATTTGATGTTGATGCTATGAGGCTGCACATATAAGTAAAGGAAAATTTAAATATTTTAAATATTTCTGTCTTTATTTTTTTTCTATTTAAATTGAAATTGTACTTCCCCTTAATAAATGTAGCTCTTGATGTTCAACTTAGGAAGTCTTCAACTTGTTTTTAATTTACCATGTTGCAACTCATTTTATTTGTGTCTTTAATTTCATGCTCTCTGATCTGATTCTAATTTGTACAGCAATTATTCTCAACCTGCAGCACATAGATAATGAGACATAAGTGCAACTAAATCTTGTGATATTTCTGATTGAAGTTGAGGTAGGGAGTTTGAAGTAGCACTCCTATGGATGGTGCTATCATGAACCTTTATTTTTCCTGTATCACTTCTCTATGTACCAGAAACATGGGCTCTCATTCAAATTCCTTCTGTATTTTGTTAAACAGGACACATCACAAATATATATATATATATATATATATATATATATATATATATATATATATATATATTCTAGAGATGCTTCATGGCAAATGATGTAAAAAACCCACAGGTCCTAGCTTAATTGACTCATTGGCAATGCAAGATGCTTCAATGTAATATACACAGTGCCAGTGCTTACTATGTAAAAAGATTCAGGAATAAAATTAAAAGGAGAAAAAAATTACATTTTCATTGCAGCATCCTTAGTTCTTCGCCCATGAAAATTATTATAATTGACTAAGAGGATATTTCTATTGAGTTTTATAATTTTTCATGTAATTATTCAAAGTTATATTTTTAATCTGAGACCATGAAAAATAAATTTAGTTCTTTATAATTAACAAATTTAAACAAAATATTAGAGGAACATTAGAGGAATTTCCTGATTTTTTTTTTTTATGTCTGAGGAGATGGCACATCCAATGACAATTAATTAATTGATTATTTAAGTGGTCAACAAATTCTACCATGTAAATTTGTAATTATCTATCAAACATATTTCATTCTAATAAAGACACTTCTATTTTTCAGGTCCATTTTAATAAATTGCTGTTTTTCTCTCATGCTTCTCCATGAGATCTGTTTTATTTACCTTCAGTTGTCCTTCTATTCTCAGTGCCTGCTTGACATAGAGAAGGCACTCGGTAATGTTGAATAGCTTAGAAAAAGAAATCTTCCCAGTCCAGGTCTACATTAGAATACAAACTTTAAAATGCAGAGGTTTTGTTTTGCTCTCCTGTATGTTCTCAGATCAGTGCTCGCCATGTGCAGCATTTCACATATTTGTTGAATGAATGAATTCATAGTCAGAAGCAATCTTACAAACTGTCATTTTGTTTCTCTGCACTTTGTCATGCATACATTGTATCATAGTTATATCTCTATGTTTTATCATCCTTACTACACAGTGAACTTTTTGAAACGGATATATGTTTATAATCTCTCTAGTGTCTATCACAGGGCCAAGAGCATTAGGTAATTTAAAAAAGGATATAAATTATATTAAATAAATGAATGACACATAGTAATGTAAATAGTTATGTAAATATTTAAAACTAGACTGATATAGAGTTTATATTTTAATTTATAAAATTGTATTCTATAAACCATGAATATTTTAGAAAACAATTAAAAGTCATATCAAGGAAATTGCCTGACAACCTTTTTATAGGATCTTGCATATGTTTTTACTAATACTAATCATTAACATTACTTCAAGAGTTTACTAAGCTTAATGATTTTATATATTATCTCCTTTAATCTGCACAGTAATGCTATCCTACAGATAACAGTATGTTTTTTCATTTTACTGTTGGGAAAAATTAACTTTAAAAAGGTTAAGTACCTTATCTAATATCATAAAACTAGCATAAAATAATGCCAGATTTAAAAAATAGTTCTGTATGACTCCAAAACTGAAGCTCTTAAACAGTGTGCATTACCAACCTCATATTTCATCATTCTGTATAGGTTTGACAAGAAATATTTATTTTTCCACAAAGTATTCATTGATTATCTAATACATGTCTTTCTATTAATCCATGGGATACAGCAGAGAAAAACAGACTGAATCCCTGCCTTTATTGAGCTTACCTTTGAATTGAAGAGACAGAAGTTAAATGAATGTAAATATAATAAATGCATACATAACATTAAATGGAGAAAATAAAGCTAAGTTGGGAGATTAGAGATTGGTACTTTTGCAGCTTGGTGGTTTCTATTTCACTTAGAGAAAGACCTCTCTGACCAGGATTGAATAAAGTGAAGGTGCAGAGTGTTATAGGAGGAAGGACCAGCAAGACTCAAATAAAATTTACATGGAATATTCAAGAAACAGCAAGAAGACCAGTATTGCTTCAGTAGAATGAATGAGAGGATTTTGGCAAGAGCTTAAACTAAAGGAGGATAGATAATGTAGTAACTTTTGGTTCCTGTAAAAACAATCTCTTACTATGAGCTTTGGAGCCTTTAGAGTCAAGATGTGATGGAGTCTGATTTCTACATTAACAGTATCAGTCAGACTGCTGTGTTGATTATAGATGGTAGGAGCCAGTGTTTAAGCAGGGAGCAGTGAGGAGTCTAATGACATTATTCACAGCTCATTATGGATTAGAAGAGGGTAGGGACCTAACAAGATGAAGAGAATTACTTGAATTCTTAGCTATATTGAGGGCAGACGCAATAACTTTTCTTATGGTTTGAAAGTGAACTGTGAGGAAAAAAAGAAGAATCAATGATAAGTATAAGTTATTTGCCCTGGGTCCACTGAAGAAAGGAATTGCCTTTATAGGGGACCATCTAGAAGGAGCTAGACTATGTTTGATAATCAGTAGTTCGGATGTGGATAAGTTAGAGATTCTCATAAGCATCCAGTTGCATATGTTGTATATGTGTGATTTATCTTTAGTCCTGAAAAGTACAAATTAAAGTGTTTGAAGTGTGAGTATACTTCAGTTTTACATCTCTCGTTTCACTAAAGGAAATAAATGCTACAAACCAGTGATAAACCATGATGGAAATAAACAACTTTAAAATTGAAGTGGAAACAGAAGCCAGTCTATAAATTTGGTAGATTTTTTTTTTTTTTTTGCTTTGTTAGGTAGCGCATAAGCAGAGATTTAATAAATATTCATAAAATGATTATTAGAGATTTACAAGTGTTTTTTTCTGATAAAACTAAATCCCAATCCCAAGCATCTGAAAGAACGTAGATCTATAGAAATGGATTTACTGGCTCATAGACTTTTAGTAAATTCAACATTATGTTTTAAAATTATTTTCATTATTAATAAAGCAAAGTTGCCAGATTTTATAATTTTTAGATTCCTCACCTCTTCTGAAAAGCTTATAATTTCTAAGTTCATAGTTAATTATTATCCACCTTCACTGATATCAGAACAATTCTAATTCACTTTTAATTTGAAAAATTAACATCTAGTAGAAAATTGTATATCAGTATAAACAATAGAAAATAAAAAGAGAATATTATGTAATTTGGACACTTTACCTAGAGAGACATTTGTCATTTTCATATTCTTGTCTCAATATAGGCTTTTTCTTTTATCGTCTTTCCCCAAATTAAAATTATATAATTTTATAAGTGGCTCTTCCAAAAATGTTAACCAACAAATAAGAACCATAATGGAATGAAAATATCTGAGTATCTTTCTAAGTTCTAATTGCCCCATAATTTGCTCCTTCCCACCCAAGCTCCCAGGTTATAGCTATGTTACTTGTCAGGGGCCATACTCTGAAAACAAGGGCTAAATGAACATTCCCGGAAGTTCTTTTCACCTAACTTTGAAATGGAAATGGACTGAATTACCAGGAGTGTCATTCTCTGTCCTCTGCTGGATTTCTGATGGACACTGGCACCAAAAATCATGTACTAGCAAAACAAACTAAATTTTCTTTTATTGTGATAGGTAAAAAAACCCACATTTGAGATCTACCCTCTTAAATTTTTAAGTGTTCAGTATGGTATTGTTAATTATAAACACAGTGTTGTATCTCTGATATCTAGAATCTCCTCATATTGTAAAAATGAAACTTCTTCCTTCCTTACCCTTGCCTCTGACAAGCACCATTTTAAGTTCTGCTTCCATGGATTTGACTATTATGGATACCTCACAGGAGTAGAATCCAAGGCCATTTTACTCTAGAGCACTTTTGAAGAGTCAGGGCATATATAAGCAATGATCACATTTAAATATATATTATTTATTGAAACTGGCTGGATAGTTACCAGATACTCCATCAATGGTCAAATAGTTCAGTATGACATAGTTATGATTACCCAGTTTGTTTTAACACAGGAGAGTAAATACTTTTGAGACTTAAAAATAAGATTTAAAATAAAATATTTTGAAATTATAGGCATCATAGTATGCAAGAAAGGAAAAAAGCTTTTATAGTCAGGTGGACATAAATTTGATTCCCAATTTTGCTTTTTATACAACTTGCTCTCAACCAAAGTAATATGTTGAATCTTTCTAAGGCTCACTTTTCGTTCTCTGAAAAAATGTCTTTCATAATATCGGTTATATAGAATTTTAATAACAATTAAAAATAATATTATGCCTTGTAAAGAGTAGATAATAAAATCAATAAATTGTAGCTTTTATGGTTATCAATAATAATGTGAATTCCACAAATAAAGCATTTCTATTACTACTCAGATTCTGCCTGAGCTGGGTTTTCAGTAAATAATATAAAGTAATATAAAAGCTCTAGTCTGTGATTAAAATCATGTTTTGACATGCTTTATGAGCTTTCTTATATGGATTTTTGATAATATGCTTTCAAAATTATTGGAAATCTACTCTTTGTACTTCAAGCTGGATAATGAAAAATGATTTATACAGTTTTATTGAATTTCCAATGGCTAGAGTAAGCCGTGTTAATTATTGCTATGTCATTCTTTCAGGCCAGTAGGGACTGAGACAAAACATAAGCCAAACCAAATATAATTAGCATTAAAATGACTTGAGCATGAAATATGATTGAATGGGTCCTGAAGTGTCTTATTCTTGTCAACAAAAGAACTTTGTGCTTGTTTGCAAGCATTCATTTTAATTGCTTTCCCCATTGTCTGAAACATGAGAGGTCTTTTAGTTCCCTATCATATTTCACAAAAAACACTTTTGTTATTGACATTATAACCTACACTGTCATAAATAATTAACCTGACTTTTAAAACTAGGTTTTCTAGCTATGTACTCTTACTGAATGAATGCCAGTTGCCCATTTCCCTGAAAAGTAATCATATTTTCTTTATGAATGTATATTATTACATGTCAATATGTTTTCTAATCAGTTAATTCTCTTTAGAACATAAATTCTTTCTTCTAAATTAGGGTTGAATTTAGGGAAAAAATTTACCCAAGTAAAAAATATTTTTACGTGGGAATTCCATCCAGTTCTCTCTCAAAAGACTTTGGATAAGCGATAATAAATCTTTACCACTAAGCCATAACTGTACAAAAAGAGTCTAAAAAATCAGAGGATAGGCAGACAGAAAAAATAAATATATATAGGAAAAGATAGAAGGAAACAAAGTTTTGTAAGTAACTCTGTAGAAAGTGCCACGACATAAATGACAGGGTAGAGTAGATTGTAGATTAGGGCTTCACTTTGATGAACAAGGCATCTGCTCATATGATATGAATTGCAAGGTGCCAATGAAGGAAAAATGAGCATATATTCCCTGGATGTCTGCTGGAATTTTGTCCTTCCCTTTCTTTATACTATGAAGACTCCTCTCTGTGAGAGAAGCAATAAGCAGAATCAGAGACAGAGACACTTAGGCAGGATTCCTAGAATCACAGGCTGATTCCAGAAAATGTAGGCTGATGTTCAGCAAGTACATACTCCTTTGACTCTTTTACCTGTAAATTTATTGAAATACTTCTGTAGTGTTTGATTAAAAGCTGATGCCATGGATATCCATGTGTTCTCTTTACCGGCCTACTCAGTTTTATCCTTGGGTACTTTTGAATTCTTGAAATCAGCAAATGAAAAGCTGAAGTCTAGTACAGCAGAATGTTTCAGGATACTTCAATATTATGGCTGGTATAACTCCTGTCACATAGGTCCTGTGACAATGCAGTTAAATATTTTGCCTTTTACCCTTGGAGAAATATAACAGTTCTCGACTTTTGGAAGAAAAGAGGTGTCAACATAAGGCTGAAATGGGCTCTAAAGTAAGAATAAGACCAGAAAGTCCCAGAGTAGAATTTTATCTATTTTAGAGTTTCTGTGAAGTTTATTACGATGGGTGTGACAATATCATTAAAATTAAAATGGAAGCATTTTTCTATTCATCATTCTAGATTACAATTATACTAAAAAAACACACATTTATTATCTCTTTTATTTCTGTGCTATCAGAGCCATTTACAAATACAATATAAATCATTTCTCTTTCTTTTAACTAAGGTATTTTCAGTCAGTTATAAAATCAATATTCTCCAACTCGTCTCCTGTCACTTTCTGATTTACGAAGAAAAATCCAGCATTCTTCAAAAAATCAAATATATGGTTACATTTGAACTTGATGGACTCTTTCATGACAAGAACCCTTGGCACATGCTGCCTCCTCTTCCAGGAATATCTGTCACCTTTTATTATACAACTGACCCTTTCAGTCTTCAAAGTTCAGATTAAATGACATCGCCAATGCATATTCTCTGCATATGTGATGTTTCACCTAACAGGCATCTAAAATCATATGTCAAATAGGTTATTTTATAAAAACTTTTAAAAATAATTTTTATGAACTTTAAAAAGGAAAGAAATGTGTCTAACTTTGTAATATACTTGTCACATTCTAGTTAAAAAATATTACTCCTAAAATGTTTGTAAAAAGATTATCTGAGTGAGAATTATCTAAAGAGTGAGTTTTAAATTATTTTGAAACACAAAATTATTTTAAAAAATAATTTGAAAAATTATTTTTCTTGTTATTTCTTTTTTATATGTAATTGTCTAATTTTGTATATGTCTACTTATACAGCTGTATGATGTATGACTAAATGTGCAAGTTCTAATTCTATGATTCAAATTAACTACTTCTCAAGTATAGAATGCCATTAAGTTAGTTATAATGGGTTTCATGATTGTATAGGCCTTGTTTTCCCTCCTTAATATAAAAAACTTAATTAGTAGATGTGTAAGATGGTAATTTCTCTATTATAAGGTCCCTTTTACTAACCTGAAAATAGTTTTAAAACACTTAAATTTTGTGTAGTATACCGTCACTAAAGAGTAAAGGGGGATGTTCTAAAATATAGTGAAATTAATGTGGAGGGATAAAACTAACAACCATATCTTAAGTATTTCTTCATTTAATATGGATTTTTTATCTGGAATTTTTCATCCTGTGTCACAGACGTATTATACACAAAGTACCACACTATTATGGGAGATTTGTTCTCTTAGTCAACTATGTCCAGCAAGGAAGTTGACCCTACCATCTGATTAAGTTTATAAACTAATAATACATAGCAAATTCTAAGTGGTAGACACTATTCTAAGTGCCTTTAATAACCATATAACTTGGTGGGTACTCATAACAATCCATTAGTATCCTAATTTTACAAATGAGAAAACTGAGACTCAAAAATAATAATTGATTTGCCCATGATTACATGATAATTAAGTGAGTAATATGGGATTCAGAGCCAGGCAATGTGGCTCGAGTCTATCCAACTATTCTGTGGGCTACACTTCTTTATCAGACATGAAAGGAGGAGCCCTTCCATCGAAAATGGTGATTGCAATGGAGGTTTTCAGATAGCAAGAGAAATTAGAACAGCATTTTTTTGGAAGAATGATAGAGATTGTAAGTATGTGGCAGCAGAGAGGGAAAAGAGAGGTACCCATAAGGAAAGAATTTACAGGACCATAGAAATAAAGTTAGGAAAATACAACATGTATTCAAGGGATCATAAACAAAGCAGTTAGACTGGATAGTTTTTATTTAGAATTGTGAGAAAGAGAAATACGTTCATAATGCTTTGCTGGACATTAATACCTCTATTAAAATAATATTTATTCTTGAACTTATTTTCTACATAAATTTATTTTGATATTTATAATTGTGCATTTTTAAATATATCTTAAATATTAATCTGTCATTATTCTTGTCATAATTTCTTCTCACTGATCCTACCATTGCATTAAGGTATCATCATGTCAGGAATTTACTTGCTACTCAAAGAAGATTTTTTAATGAGTATGTATAATTTGGACACTAATAAAACTTCCAGGTAAACATTTTCTAGAAAAGAATGCAAAATCAAAAAGCAACAGCTCACCTACTATTTCTTTTTCAGGTAAACCAGTGATGATAGTGACAGAGTATATGGAAAATGGCTCTTTAGATACATTTTTAAAGGTAAGATTTGAGGCTAATTTAATTATTAAAAGTGCTATTTATACATTAACTATGATATTAAAATTGAAATTGAGCCACTTTAAGGCTGCTTTAAATAGAAATACCTGGAGTCAGAATAATTATACTCCAAAAAATTAGCTTCAGTTTGAAAATTGTCCTTTTCAGAAAATTTAAATTTAAATTATGTCTACAGTTTTATTTAAGTATATGTTAATTTGCCTAAAAAAATAAAAGAGAGAAGGAAGGAAGAAAAGAAGGAAGAAAAGCTGGAAAAAAGGAAAGGAGGAGTAAAGGAAAGGAAAGAAGTGGAGAAAAAAAAGGTTCTACAAATACTTCACTTTCTCAAAGTAAATAATATTAAGCAGAACAAGAAAAATGTCTAAAAGTTTCATGCAAATTATCTATAGATCTAAGAGGTCAAATAGATTTTTAACCTATTTGAAGGCTACGGCTTGTGCAAATGGAGTCATTATACGGTAATAGACATACTAATTTTGTATTGTCAGATCTCTGTTTCACAAAAATATTTTTTTATGTGTAAGTCTCCAAATTGTAAAACATTGGCAACTCATTTTATTAATAAATAATTTGTGCTAGATATATAACATATTTACAGGCCTGATTAGACTTGTAGGTTGGCAGTTTTTCATCTTCAATGTAGTGATTATTGCTACTGATCAGGAAAGGTATGAGGAAAAGGCATCAATCGTGATCACAGGAGGGGTCTGTGCACTGAATGTGACAGCAGTCCACTGATAAGGCAAACTTCTCTTCCAATCTCTAGCCTCTGCCAAATTCCATTGCCAAAATTTTTATACATATTTTCCAGTTCTTCAGTCTCTTAAGGTCACATCATTCCTTTATTTTAAAATAATCATCAGGTGAGCCTTTTTCTGTGTGTCTGCAGTAAGTTCAGTGTTCTTGACAAAGACAGCAAGCTTCTAAGAAATACTAACATTATCTTGGTCATTGCTCAGTCATTTCTCTCCCATCTGCTACTTCAGAATCTCCCTTTATTTCTTCTGGCCATTTCTTTCTTACACCAATATGCTTATCTGTCTAGCTTCTTTTAAAGTGCCTTGAAGAAAAGGTGAAATACTGCCACCTGTGGCAACGTAGATGGATCTTGAGATTATCATGCTAAACAAAATAAGTCACAGAAAAATTTGAGAACCATGATTTCACTCATGTGGAATATAAAACTGAAAACAACAAATTAACAAGACAAACAAAAACTCACAGACACAGACAACAGTTTGGTGATTACCAGAAAAAAAGTAAGAAGGAAGAAGGAGATGGGGTAAAGGGGATCAAATATATGGTGACAGAAAAAAATAACTTAGGGTGGTGAACACACAATGCAATATACACATGACATATTATTGAATTGTGCACTTGAAACCTATATAATTTTATTAACCATGTCACCCCAATAATTTTTTAAATTTTATGTTATTATTAGTTTTTAACTAATATACTATACAGTATATTAGTTAAACATTTATATAGTTTATAAAATAATACCCCTAATTGCTCTTCCTCTCCTCGGGCTCTCCAATAAATTAAAAAAAAAAGCACCTCAAAAATATGCAGTGTTAAACCTAGGTGAGCAGCAGGTTGCTGAGAATGAAGGAGTAATCATGCAGAGAAGGACAATTAAATGAGATTTTTGACAAGGATTTTTAAAGCCTTTATCTACTTTGACCAAACACAGGACTGATAAACATTACGAAGTTAACTACATATTTCCAAACTTTTTCTGTTCTCCTTCAGATAGAAATTGTATATGAATCCGATGTTAGCATTAATTTGGGATTGAAGAAAGCTCCTTTCATATTTTTCCCCCAGTGACTAACATTTCGGCACTAATATCTCTGCATCGTCTTTACAGAAAAATGATGGGCAATTCACTGTGATTCAGCTTGTTGGCATGCTGAGAGGCATTGCTGCAGGAATGAAGTACCTCTCTGACATGGGCTATGTGCATAGAGACCTTGCTGCCAGAAACATCTTAATCAACAGTAACCTTGTGTGCAAAGTGTCTGACTTTGGACTTTCCAGGGTACTGGAAGATGATCCTGAGGCAGCCTACACCACAAGGGTAAGATCTAACAGAATGCATTTCTGAAACACTAGACTAGAGGCATTTAATTTTTAAACATTCTAAAGGAAATAACAACAAAAAAAGACATTTCTTCAACATAAGAAGAGAAAGAGAGAGGGTGGGGGATAAAAAAATTCAAGCTGAAACTCTCTTAAATATCAGAAAATTCATATATTAAACTCAGATAAGCAATATTCAAGATCCCCCTTAGAGTCTCTTTTTTTCAAAAGATAATGAAAATAAAAATGCTTAAGTTCAGAGTAGATACAACAATAGAAAAATCATATAGTGTTAAATGTAAAAGATGAGACTCTCTTACATTAAAGCAATAAATACATATACATAGTATGTGTATACACACATACTATATATGAATATATAACATGTATAGCATTATTGAGTAGCTTAAATTCTCTACAATAAAGTGTCTTTACTTTAGTAAAACAAATACGAAGTATCTAAAGTTACCTTTTAAGGGTTCACTCTGTAGGAAATAAGAGTTGTTTCTTCCAAAAGTTTTGATATATCAAAGGCATGTTAATGCCTAATTATTTTTCTTACATACTATGTAAATTGTTAAGCCCATATCTTTGGAAAATTGATCAGTAACTCATAATGTTGTAATTAGCATAAATTACTTTTCCAGCAATGTAATTGTTTTCTGAATTAATATGTTATATAATTGACAGTTCCTTCTGTGGAAAACTGTGGATATTGGCAAAACAGAATTTTCTAGGCAATCTAGGCATTCCCCTTCTTGAGTTTAAAATCTTTATGATAAACTCCATTTGTTTAATTCTAAATCTTTACAACATTGCCAAGTTAGATCCTCAATGTCTAAACTCCTTGTGAAAACAGGAACTAATTATTGTATCTTTTTAACTGACAATTTGGTTAACTTTTGTTTCAATACAAAAGAATACTTTTGTTGTCTCCTATTTTTATGATAGGTGTGTTACACATTTTCTTATTTAATCCAAAGTTTTAAAATGACTTCTACTCGTAGTTTAACAATAAACTATTTATAGATTATAAGGCAGTTTTGTTTTGTTTTCATTGTTGCTTTGTGACTCAGAGATATTTAGGGATTGTACTCTGCTAAAGATCATGAGTATCTTATATAAGCAAACAAAGTGTAATGGTCAACTTAACAAATCAATAAATTAATTGATGGGATATCAATTCCTCTTCTAGACAATTATTTTTGTCATTATTTGCATTAAAGGAATCCTCACTTAATTCTCCTGATATTAGTGTTATACTTAAACTTGGCCTAAGCAAGATTGAGGTTATAGAAAAATCCATTCCCAATATGATTGGTTGATGTCTTAGTTAAATGCATGAAGTAGATTGTCAAGGTTTGTGTCAATGTGTCATGCTGAGAGAGAGGGAGCAGGAAGGAAAGCAGAGCTCCTGAGACACTCAAGACTTATTCCTGTGAAATGAGGCATGGTGGCAGTTTGTGCAAAATGTGTGTACTGAGAGATAAGAAGATAAGAGAACTTCAGATGATACTGGTGACAAATATGATGCTCAGAGGATCAAGAGGAACATTCTAAACTGAAGTATAAAATACTTAACAATTACAATTTTAAGACGTATAGTAATATATTATAGGACATCACAACACATTCCAGATCTTACAAATTGTATGAGCTTACTAATATTTACTTAACAAAAGTATGTTTTAAGAAAGTCTTCTTACAATAGTGTCACCATGTTTCTAAGGAGCAAATAATTCAAACTTAGTTTAAATAATTCAAATTAAATTTAACTCAGAGAATAATTTCAAGCATTGCATAAAACTCTTATTTCCTTGTATATCTTTTAACTTTCATTCATAAAGAGCAATTTAGGTCCCATTTTTTTCTAGTATGTGAATTAAATTATTCTCTTCCCGCAAAATGGGAAGACATATGTATTTTAAAGATATTTAAAGAATCTCTCCCTCTCTCTCCTTTCCTCCACTCCTTTAATATATTTTTGCTTAGAAATGAAATATTTGGTTGCTTGGGTTGACAGTTTTTAAAAATTAAGAGAAAAAAAAATTCACCCCCAAAGGGGACTGGTATTTAAGTGTACATTTAATGAACTAAGAGAGAATCTACCAAACCAATTCTTGTACAACGTAAAAAAACTTCAAACTTGATAATGTTGTAATCTTTTTTCATAATCTAACTTCAGTAATTTTAAAATGGTTGAATTAAATGAGAAACCTACCTCTTAGACAAAAAAAAGCTTAATTGAACAAACACAAAAATATGATAACAAAAAATAAAAGATATTAAGTCTAGCAGAAATTGCATGATGTTAAAGGAGAGTATAACTAAGTTTTGAACACATCTGATTTTCATGCTTGTCTTATTAACTATTATACTTCCCAAGGTTGCATTTGGCACTGAGACTTTTTACTTACAATTCCTATATTAAAAAAAAAATTACCATGGGAATTTGAGTCCTTTACTCTCTGGTTGAAAGTCATGAAAGTATACCTTATTGATTTGCTTAACCACCTGTTTTCCCCACTTAGAGCTGCCATCCTGATATTGTAATTGAGTTGTGGGTCCTGTATGTATTTCAGTAGTCAAACAAAATTTAAACCAGAAGCCTTTCAGACAGCCAATTAGCCGTCAGTCTGCAAGTACTTATAATCTGATAAGTGAAAAGAGACTGCATGCTGTCAAATAGATTCACTTAAAAATGCTACATCTCTTTCTAGACCTTTCTAGTGAGGCAGCAATATCCCTAGATACATTTGAAGTGTGTGAGAATTTTTTAAATTCATTTTTCAATTCTAGGGAGGCAAAATTCCAATCAGGTGGA
Organism: Cynopterus sphinx; assembly: GCA_030015415.1. Taxonomy (NCBI): domain Eukaryota; kingdom Metazoa; phylum Chordata; class Mammalia; order Chiroptera; family Pteropodidae; genus Cynopterus; species Cynopterus sphinx. The sequence goes on along the minus strand of CM057382.1, from coordinate 100,054,259 downwards.
CTGCCCCAGAAGCTATAGCTTTCCGAAAGTTTACCTCTGCCAGTGATGTCTGGAGCTATGGAATTGTGATGTGGGAGGTTGTGTCTTATGGAGAGAGACCATACTGGGAGATGACCAATCAAGATGTAAGTATGGAACTATTCCTCCTCAAGTTTAGAATGAAGTGTTCTGCTCTGTGAGTTGGGAGACATAATTATTTTCATTTCTGAGCGTGAGAGTTGCTTTAAAAAATGAAACTCTTTGCTTACCCTCTGATCTGTTTTGTTGTTGTTGAAATATCCTTTATGCAGAAGCTCAAAATGAGTTAGAACAAAGGAAAGTAAGTTATTGTTATATAAAAGCTCGGTTCCTCGCCAGACAGTTTTAGCTGTACTGTAGGGATGTTCATCTCATTTTATGTCAGTATCATTTTCAAAGATAAAGGAAGAGGCATCAAAGAATGAGTACTGACAGGCAAGTTTTTATGATTTGCATTTGATAAAGGCAGCTAACCCCAGACAGAAAGGATAGATGATATTAATTTAATAGTGGATATTCTTAGAGGATAAAAAGAATTTAATATATGTTTCTTTTTAATTAAAAATGTAGGAAGATTTATATTGTTTGTTTAATTTTTTTTGTTTTTGCCGGGGTATGCAGATTTTTCCTCACATGGATAAACAATTCATGTTTAAAATAGTAGAATCTTAAATTAAAGGAACCATGACCAAATATTCTATTCAAATTCATAATGTTTATTATATTATGCCTCACATATGGCTCTTTCATCTTTGCTTTTGCTGTTTTTCAGTGCTATTGTTCAATACATCCCTTTCCATTTGGGGTCACATTTAAATTTGATATTTTTTTCTCATTAAATAACAATTATAAATGTAGCTAATATTTATTGAGCCCTTTCTCTTTTCCGTACACTGTCTTAAGTGCTTTACCAACTAATATCTATATGCTTCTTTATATAACCAGTATATTGAAGTCTTAGCTGAATAACATGCTAGTTTAAAAGATTTATCCTCTAATTATTTCTTTCATCCAACTATGTAAGATCTCCCTCTCCTATGCCTTCATGGGTTATTAGATAGGTACTATATCTCTCTAGCCTCATTTTGTTGAAACAACAGTCTTGTTTCGGTTATTAAGACTCATTTTCAGATATAAAAATTCAAGTCCAGTCTAAATCAGAGCCAATACCATATCCATTACAAAGTGTTTTTCATAACCTCAGGGCCAGCAATGACCCTCAGTACCTATAGTGAGAAGGAAGAATGGTTAGATTTTTGCTCTTTTTCCTCATCTGCCAAAGACTATGTCTGGACTTTTTAGAATTTTTCTGGGTAGAGAGGTAGATAAGAAGGGGCAAGAATGTTTTTATATTGTTGGGCTGTTGATGCCTCCTGTATGGTGGCATCCTAAACATTAATTCTCCAGAGAAATACATGTCTGAGCTCTTCCAAAGACCCTTGATGAAAGCCTGCTCTCTACAAGGTCTTTAGAGAAGATAATGTACTCCCCCTGTCTTCTCCCAGCTCCTCTCACTTGCACCATACATACTTCACTCAAAGGAAACACATTCTTATTGTATGCTCTACCAAACCTTCCTCTTTTGAATACTTTACAGGCTACCCCAGACAGCTCTCTTCTTTCGAGTTCTCTGGGTGAGAAGCTAGGGTCACACTTCGGCATTCCCAAGGATTACAGTTTACTCTTGAACAATTAGGTGGTTAGGGGCACCTGCACAGTGGAATATTGTCATATAACTTTTTAGTCTTCAAAACCTTACTGATAACATAAACAGTCAGTTAACACACATTTTGTATGTTATATGAATTATATACTATATATAATAAAGTCAGCTACAGAGAAGATATAATTAAGAAAATTGTAAGGAAAAAATACATTTGCAGTATTTTTTGAAGGAAATTTATATGTAACTGGACTGTGCGGTTCAAACCCACGTCATTGAAAGATCAGCTGTATTTCATAGCATTCTACTGTGATAACAATAGTGAATTGGCTGATGAATTCTTGCCTTCCTACAAGTACACTACAAGACATCTAAAATTGCTTCTTGTAGTCATATAAAATTGCTACAATTGGTTTTCTTTGTGTTACACTCACTTGGTCAAAGAAACAGGTGCTGATTTATATATCTCTAAATTTGGGATAGCATAGAATCTATTGTCTTAATCTATTATTTTAGGGGCAGGACTATGATATAAGTGTCACTGAACTCTTGGTATATATTTAACAACTCATCACAGAGATATTTTTATTCCTGTTTTACAGTTAAGAAACTAAGCCTTAGAGAGATTAAATGACATTTTAAGGTCACAACAATAATAAAAGTTATAGTAGAAATTCCAAGCTTTCTCAAAATATTTTGTACCTAACCACCACACTGTCTCCAATTGAATCAATGTCTACTTCCTTCCTTTCCACCAGTGAACCACGGTCACTCTTCTAATTGAATATAAGATATTCAATTTAATATTAAATGATATCTTTGAATTGATCTGGTCTAGACAAAAATTAGACCTATCTGCTGCTTTCTGTTCTCCAGATAAATGCCAAATGCTAACTTGAGCTACAGAGAACTTCATATTTTGGCTTCTATTTTCTCTCAAGGCTCAGTTCAATGCAATACTTTTCTTTAATTTTTGTTGAAAGCATTTTATTCTGTCTTGCTAGCAAGGCTGTTTACTTCACTTAAGAAAAACGTTTGTCCTCTATTTGTCTACTTAGCTTCTTCTCACACTTGACATATTTTGAGTTCTGATTCTGTTACTCAGAATTATTAGTCCTTCCCACCTATTTGTATGATAGATGTAGCATTATCATCCACATTATTGATAATTGTACCTGAGATAGTTGTATCTGTCACAAATAAGCTTATAGACCACAATAGAACATGACACTAGGTGAATACTCATGTGTTTATTCTGATCTTGACTGGGCTTGCTCATGTTATTTGAGGTGAGCTGATCTATATTTGCATACTTTGGCTTTGCTCCACATGGGCTTCATCTTCATTTGGAGACCAGTAAGAGAAACTAGCTGTGAGCTGATTTGCTAAGTGACTGAAGTGCAAGAATGAGCTCAACTGTTTCTCAGCTTGGAATGCATCTGCTAAAATCCCATTGGCCAATTTCATAATCAGAGGGTTGGTCCATTACACTGACCTTCGTGAGTGGACAATATAAAGTTACATGGAGAAGGACATAGAAACAAGGAGGTGTCCAAACATTAATGACAAAAAAAATATTTCAAGGCAGCCAGGGAAAAGAAATTCTGTTATATTATCTTTGGGCTTCTTGGCACAAACCTTACGAGCAAGAGAAGAATGGAATCAAATATTCAAACTATTCAATGAAAGGAACTAACAGCCAAGAACAATGTATTCAGCAAAGCTCTCCATTGGATGTGAAGGGGAAAAAATTGAGGGAATTCTCCACTCTGAAACCTACATTACAGGAAATACTAAAAGAGGTTAGCCTACCTAAAACAAAATGATAAAAATGCATAACTACAAGTAAGGTTACAAGCAGGCAAAGTAGAGTAGTGCAACTTTTATTAAAAACAAGGTATTATAAGCTTAAATAATAAGAAGAAGATTGCTATTGCAAGACAGTAATGAATGTTCAGCATCCATAGAGACAAGTTGACAGAACAATTACAGAAATGGGAGGAATCAAAGTACCACATTTGCAAAGGGGAATGGAGATAAGGCATGCACAGAAAAAAATGGACGACTGCATGTGTGTGTGTGTGTGTGTGTGTGTGTGTGTGTGTGTGTGTGTGTGTCCAGACTTTGCATATTCTTAATGATAATCAAAATAAGAAGTTCCAAAAGGGAAAACTCACAAAACCCAACCAAAAAAAAAAACAAAACAAAAAACAAAAAAACCAAGACTGAAAAACAGAAAAACAAAGGCAAGGAACAATGGAAACACTGAGCTATCAGAAAGCAAAAGATAAAATGGCTATAAGAAGACTTCATATTTCAATAATCATCCTAAATGTGAATAGACTGAACTCACCAGTAAAAAGGCACAGAGTTGGAGATTTGATCAAAAAACAAAACTCAGGTATATGCTGCCTCCAGGGGACACATTTCAGTTCCACAGATATATATACATTCAAAGTGAAAGTTTGGAAAACGATATTTCAATCAAATGGCATTCAGAAAAAAGCAGGAGTAGTGGTAATAATATTGGACAAAAATAGACTTCAAAATACAAAAGGTAAAGAGATATATTGAAAGGCACTTTATAATGATAAAGGGAATCATATGCAAAGATTTGACATTTATTATCTATGCTCCCAATCAGAGATCCCTGAAACATATAAAGCAATTACTAACAGAGCTGAAGGGAGAAACAGACCAAAACACTATTGTAATAGGGAACCAAAATACCCTACTGTCAGATGTGAAAAGATCGTCCAAACAGAAAATCCATAAAGAAATAATATCCTTAAATGACACATTAGACCAACTGGAAATAATCTCCATTTACAGAGCCTTTCATCCCAAAACACCTGCTTGTAAATTATTCTCTAGTGCACATGGAACATTCTCAAGCATTGATCACAAACTGGGATACAAAGCTAGCCTCAGCAAATATAAGGATTGAAATCATACCAACCATATTCTCCGATTATAATGCTTTGAAGCTGGAGATCAACTGAAAAAAGAAATCAGGAAGAACCAAAAATACGTGGAGATTAAATAACATGCTATTGAAGAATGACTGAGTCAGAGTAGACATAAAAACATAGACATACATAGGCAGAAAAAAAATAGATACATAGAAATGAATGATAATGATAGTAAAACAACAAAACTTTTGGGACATGGTAAAACAGTAATAAGAGGAAAGTTCACATCATTACAGGAGATGTATCTCAAAAAACAAGCCCAAATAAATAACCTAACACTTCATCTTTAAAAAACTAAAAAAGAAAGAACAAATGAAGCCTAAAATCAGCCAAAGGAAATAATCAAAACTGAAGCAGAATTAAATGAAATTAAGCACACACACACACACACACACACACACACACACACACACACACACAAAAATAGATAGAAAAAAATAAATGCAACAAAGGGCTGGTTCTCTGGGAAGCTTTATATATTGACAAATATATAAAGACTACAAAAGAAAAAAGAGAAAGGACAAAAATTAACAAAATCAGAGATAAAAGAGGAGAAATTATGATGGATACCACAGAAAAAGAAAAGATCATACAAGAATACTGTGAGAAAGTATATAACACTAAATTTAATAACCTAGAAGAAATGAAAAAGCTCTTAGCAATACAAAAACTTCCTGAATGAATCAGGAACTAGAAAATCTAAATATAACTGTCAACAGTATGGAAATTGGAATAATGATCAAAAACTTACCAAAAAGAAAAAGTCCAGGATCAGATCACTTCGATGGTGAATTCTACCATACATTCAAACATTTATTACCTATTCCCCTCAAACTCTTCCAAAACCTCGAAGAGAAGGCAATACTTCCTAACTCATTTCAAGAGGCCAATATTACCTGGATACCAAGGTAAAGGTAACACAAAAAAAGAAAACTACCGATCGATATTTCTCATGCACACAGATGAAAAAAAAAAAAAAAACTAAATAAGATACTAGTGAACCAAATACAGCAACATGTTAAAAAGATTATACGCCATGACCAAGTGGGCTTTGTCCCAGAGGCACAGGGATGGTTTAACATACACAAATCGATTAATGTTATACACCTCATGAAAAATTAAAAATAAGAATCATATAATCATATCAATGATGCTGAAAAAACCTTCAACAAGACACAGCATCCATTTATGATCAAAAGACAAAAAAATTAGTATAGAAGGAAAGTACTTTACATGATAAAGGCCATACATGAAAAAACCTGAGCCAACATTATACTTAATTATGAAAAACTAAAAACCTTCCCTCTAAGATCAGGAACAAGGCAAGGCTGTCCACTATCACCACCATTAATCATTGTAGTATTGGAAGTCCTAGCAAGTGCAATCAGGCAAGAGAAAGATATAAAAGGCATCTAAATAGGAAATAACGAAGTCAAACTGTCACTATTCGCAGATGACATGATTCTCTATATAGAAACCCCTAAAGACTCCACAAGAACACTACTAGAAACAGTAAGCAAATACAGTAGTTTCTGGATAAAAAATTAACATTCAAAAATTCATTGAGTTCCTATACGCTAATAATGAAGTGTCAGAAAAAGAAGTGGAGAAAATAATTCCTTTTGCAATCGCAACTAAAAGAATCAAATACCTAGGAATAAATCTAACAAAACACGTGAAGAAACTATATAATGGAAACTATAAGACCCTATTAAAAGAAATTGAAGAAGAAACAAAGAAATGGAAAGATATTCCATGTTCTTGTATTGGAAGATTCAACATAGTTCAAATGACCATATTATCTAAAGCATCACACAGATTTAATGCAATCTCCATCAAAATTCCATCGGCATTTTTTAAAGAAATAGAAGAAAAATTATCAGATTTGTATGAAAGTACAAAAGACCACTGACTGCCAAAGCCATCGTGAGAAAAAAGAATGAAGCTGGAGGCATCACTCTGCCCGACTTCAAATTATACTACAAAGTGATAATAATCAAAAAGGTATGTTATTGACAGCAAAACAGACACACGGACCAGTGGTACAGAATTGAGAGTCAAGAAGAAAAGCCATGTTTATATGGGCAAAAGATTTTTCACAAAGGAACCAAAGCAAACAGTGCAGCAAGGACAGCCTCTTCAACAAATAATGCTGGAAAAACTGGAAGGCCACCTGCAAAAGAATGAAACTAAACTGTTGTCTATCACCACACACCAAAATTAACTTAAAATGAATGAAGTACCTGAATATAAGATCTGAAATAATAAATCTCATAGAAGAAAGCATTGGTGCTAACCTCATGGACCTCAGATTTAAAGAGGTTCTTATTAATTTGACCTCAAAGAGAAGGGAAGTAAATGCAAAAATAAATAAATTGGACTATATAAAACTAAAAAATTTTTGCACAGCAAAAGAAATAGTCAATAAAGCAAAGAAGCAACCATCTGAATGGGAGAATATATTTTCAAGTAACACCTCCAATAAGGGTCTAATATCCAAAATATACAAAGAACTCATACAACTCAATAACAACAAAAACAAACAAACAATCCAATTAAAAAATGAGAGAGGACCTGAACAGATACTTCTTCCAAGAAGACTTATAAATGGCCAAAAAATATATGAAAAAATGCTCAATATCACTCATCAATATCACTCAACATCATTAATGAAATGCAAATTAAAACCACAAAGAGATACCATCTCACACCTATTAGAATAATTATAATCAACAGGACAAGGAATAACAAATGTTGGAGAGGATGCAGAGAAAAAGTTCCACATTGCTGGTGAGATGGCAAATTGGTACAGCCACTACGAAAAATAATATGGAAGTTTCTTTAAAAACTAAGAATTAATCTACCATGGGATCCAGCAATCCCTCCACTGGGTATTTACCCTAAAGACTTAAAAACATATATATGAAAAGATATATTGTGGGAGGTAGATATGAGTAAAAGGGGTCAACTATGTGGTGACAAAGAAATCTAACTATGGGTGATTAACATACAATACAATATATAGATGACTTACTGTTAAATTTCACACTTGAAACCTGTTGGATTTCAGTAGTCAGTGGTCACCATAATAAATTTAAAAAAATAAATTCTAAGGATAAATTTAGAATTAAATCTAAATACCTAATTATCCAGGTTAAGATCTAAATTAACGTAGAGACAGTGTATTGTATTTCTATATATAAATTTACATGAAAATAAAGCTGATTAAGTAATATATTATGGAAATAACTTCTCGGATCAAATAACATTAATTTTCTTTAAAACTAAGGAATCAATTTAATATATTTATTTCATAGTCACATATAAAGTGGTACTAAAGATAAACATAAACCTAATTCGTACCACCTTTGGGAAAAAGCAAATAATGACACAAGTATTAAGTAAATAAGAATCACTATATTCACTGCATAGTGGAATATTTTGTGATATAAATTATATTAAGTTGTTTTATTTTGGTACATATATGTTATTAAAGAGAATAACCATTATCCTTATCAGCAATAAGGAGTCGTATAAGAAAGTTAATAAGTTACATTAATTAATATATCAGTGCAAATGGTATATTAATTTTATTCTGTTACTACTTATTTATTTAATAATATTTTCACCAAATTAATTTAAAATTTTTAATTTTTTAATAAATTTTTGGTATTCATTTTTCATTGATCTATTGTCTTATTTTATTTCTCAGTATACATAAGCTTTTAATACATTAGATATGTTAATCACATTTAATAGTTTTTGCAATATTTTCTACTATAGTTTGCCTTTTAGTTTTTTATATTGTTAACTAACATAGTGGGTGACTCTCAGGTCAGACAATCCCTCAGTTATGATGGTTCAATTTATAATTTTTTGACATTATAGTGGTATAAAAGCAATGCACATAATAAATTGCATGAGATATTCAACACTTTATTAGAAAATAGGCTTTGTGTTAGATGATTTTGTTCTACTTGTAGGCTACTATTCAACCTCTAAGCAGATTTAAGGCAGGCTCGGCTAAGCTATGATGTTTGGGAAGGTAGGTGTATTAAATGCGTTGTTGATTTGCTATATTTTCAATTTATGTTAGATTGAGATGTAACCCCATTATAAGCTGAGGAGCCTCTATATTTTGCTTGTAGTTATTCAAAATTTATTTAACCATTTATTTTTAGAGTACTTGAGTCCTTTTTATTTCTCTTTCTAAACTTAACTAATGGTGTGTCTTAGGAACCTTTATTTTATGTCTTTCCTAAGGAGATACAGCCTACATCTGACTTCAGGCTGTGACCATGAGCTGATGATTCTTACATTTATATTACCAGTCTAGATATCTCCTGTGCTCTAGCCATATTTCTACAGTTTGCCATTTGAGCGTTCCCCACTCACCTCAAATAAAATAGGCCCACATTATACCTGTCAATATTCTCTACCCCTATTTATTTGCTTGTTTAATATTAACAGCAACAACTATCCAGTGTGGTCAGCCTGAAATTTTTTTATCATAAATACTTTGTGTCCTCTTCTCGCAACTCCTTTGTCATAAATGCACCTTAAGTCTGTTATTTCATTCTCTTTCTATTTGCCATTGGTCTTTTTATGGTGCCTTTTTTTTTTTTTTTTTTTTTTATCATAGAGAGACTGGCTTCTTTCCAGTCATTCAAAATTATCTTCCTAAATTTCCTATTTTAATCATTATTTATTTTTCATTTGTCAGATCAAATGAAAAGGCTTTATAAATAAATTTAGATAAATGTAATTGTTCTGGAAATATTCATAATAAGATTTTGAGGAAAATGCTCATTATTACTACTTTTTGGTATCACTTAAACATTTGATTTTTAATAATTGAATAAAATCTGTATTATTATAGTCAGTAACATAAACAGATCTTTTCTGGAGTTAGACATTTTGATGGCAGCAGCAATATTACAAATATTTTTGATAAAACAATCAGGCATTTAAAGTGATATTCATACACATGGTTACATTTAAAATCAATGATGTTTATAATGCTTCTGATACTAGACAATTATTCCAAATTCCTGACAGAAATCAGTAGATGATCAATCATAAACAGGCAGACCTAAACATCATTAAATGATACATTAAATAGTTATGCAAATTTAGCCTTTGACTTATTCATTATTTACCATCCAAAATTGCAGTTCTTTTACTTTAAAACATGTAGTTCTGCACATAATTTTTCATTAAAAGACATTAACTTTTCAGAGACATTACTAAAAGATTAGATCTGTATTTGATTCCAGAATGCAAAGATAAATAAAACATGAACTATTTATTTTTAATTTTAAAAATCACCTTTCATCAAGATCTTAGGTAAAAATGATTACCATTTATTTTCTTATAATATGTGAAGAAAGCATGTCTTTTTATTGTGACAATATATTTATTTCTTTATGTTTTTTTAGTTTCCAGAATATGGAGGCAATCTGAGATTTTAAAGATTGTGAATCTGGTTGTTACTGCAAGAGTAAGAATAGGAAGGATGAATGTTAGTGGAGAATTTCTCAAGCTATCCTATACTAAATTTGTGGTGTTGGATCTGGTTCTCTTTGGCTTTACACAGGTGATTAAAGCAGTAGAGGAAGGCTACCGTCTGCCAAGCCCCATGGACTGTCCTGCTGCTCTCTACCAATTAATGCTGGATTGCTGGCAGAAAGACCGCAATAGCAGGCCCAAGTTTGATGAAATTGTCAACATGTTGGACAAACTGATACGTAACCCAAGTAGCTTGAAGACACTGGTTAATGCATCAAGCAGGTACAAGGCCAGATCTGAGAAATTTTTCTGAATTTAGCTAACTCAGATTGATAACAGAAATATTAAGTCAATTAAATCATTTTGTATCCATGTTAACCTATGAATCTATATGACACTAATTTATTTACTATAGTTTTTGCATAATGTTACTCTTACACTGAATGAAATATTAACAATTAAATTATACTTAAAAGCACCTATACCCAATCTAATAGTATAACATGCCAGTTTCAGAAAAATTTTAACTATAGCTAAGTTCAGATAGCATAAAAAATATTCAAATGCATGTATTTTCATGTATTTTAGATTCCACATCAATGTGGATGGGGAAAAATAAGATATAAGACCATAAGGAAAAGCCAATTAAACACTGATATATTTTAAACTAAAGATATCTAACAATATTATTTTTTATTTCTTTAGAACAGATCTTAAAGTCTGTCATATTTTATGATTATTGACAATCCCTTTAGGGGCCTTTTACCCTTACCCACTTGCACACAGATATTTGGCTAATTATTATGTGCTGTGCAGTTTAAATAAAACTTAAAATTGATAAATGAGTAATTTTGTAGAAAAATTTATGTGAGCAAATAAGCATTTTTTTACTTTTATGATTGCATTTAAATAATATTAAATATTTGTAAAGCATATTTTATCTTTAACCTGAAAAACTACAGAATTATTCTCTCAAAAAATAAGTCAATTTGATTCTCCATTAGAAAATTTACCAGATTGTTATTGTCACTGTATTTGAGGCAATTGTTTATTTTTACAAGAAAAAAAATGTCACACCAGTAACTGAATTGGCAGACCAATATCATGAACTAAATGAAAAATAATTTGTTGATAAAGTTACATAAGTTTTATAAATCTGACATAACATTTGTTTACTAAATAAAAAAGCCATAGCCATTTTTAAATACAAATGAGGAATGAATCGTCAAACTCTGTTCAGGCATCATTAACTTTCTGTGGCAGCAACTAGAGAATGCATCTTCTTTGTGATTAGTCTTTATGCTATTCCTGAAATATTTACTTTTAAATTATTTTTTGCAATGTAAAATATTAAGTATTTTTTCATCTCCTTGTTTGAATTTGTTAAGTTGTCACAAATGGACATAAAGAAAAGAAATCATAAAAAAGATATTTATGTTCTAAATTCTGTTAACTTATATTACCATTATAGCTCGATGATAGTTTAAAACTCTCCAAAGAATTTTCATATTGCCTGTGTGCAATATATAGAATCAATGGTAGGTTTTGTTTAAACAGATTTGACTCAATGCTATACCACTCATTATCTATCTTTGTTCAGTCACCTACAAATTCTGATTCTAGAATGTGTTAGTTTCTGATTCATTGTCTCTTTCCTCTCTGTTCCTATCAATGTCACAAAACTTGATTTCAGTAATTATGTAGATGATGTTCAAATATCTCTTAACAACCTGAACTTATCTTCTTTAGTAAATTTTTTCTCTAAAAGAAGACTACCTTAGAGTTTTCTCATTATCATATTCTAGACTTTCTATTACCAAAAATAACAACTCTTCCACAATCTCAACTTCAAGATTTTACTCTGTAACTGTTTGCTTTTATATTTCATCTTCAATAAGTCTTTGACCCCACTGCTTAATGGCTACCAGTCACTATAAGACATTCATCTATTCATCCAACAGATATTTTTATGTCTACTCTGCATCATGCTGTGGGTTAGGTGCTGAGTATACAGCACTGAACAAGACATGTTGGGGTCAATATCAAACAAAATAAAAACATTAAAGAACAGTTTTGGTTTTGGAGTGGAAAATGAGAGTATCATTTAGGAGGATACGTAGGAAACTAGAGTAGTTCTGCAGGTATGACATGATGACGTCTTGAACTAAGGTGGTAACAAATGAGATAGAGAAAAGTGGTCAGATGTGTGATTTATTTGATGTAGAATGTATAGTAATAGTACACACACTCGTAGATTGTGAGGAGATCAAGGATAAGGAAGGAGCAGACACTTGTATCAAATAGTATAATGGGAGTACTTCAGGAGGAATTGGATGTGAAGAAGATGAGGAGGGTGATTTTGAAAATGTTAGGATGATAGTATTATGAGAACTATGGAGGCATAAAGTAGACATATGAATGTATGACAGACCAAGACTAGGGACAAAAGTTAGTGAAAAATAGATGCTATGTGAAACATAAAGTAGGTAAGGTAATCTAAAGTTGGGTTACAGCCTGAGCAGAGATGATATAGGGCCAAGTCCTGATTCTCTCCAGATTTTAAAGCCAGGAAAAGAAGGAATAATAGGCAAAGTAGGTTAAGGAGATAGCAGGGACTTTCACTGACATTGTAGCCAAGAAAGAGAGAATAGTGATTTAAACAATAAAGCTGAAGCAAGGTAGGATTTCAAGAGGGAGATGGTAGTGAAGGTTGTTGAATGTAAGGTCAGTTGTCTTACAGACTAGAAAATGTTTACAGATGTTGGCAAAATAAAGTTCATTGTTCACCTAAACCCGAACAATTTTTATAGAATCGGTTTGGAAGAAACTACACTGGAGAACATACAGAGAACATGAGTAAAATGATGTGCATTTTTCCTATAGATTATCCTATATCTTAAGCCATGATAAGTACTCAATGATTACTGATAGAAAAAAAAATCTGAAGAGACCAATTTTGTGTTCCGTATTTCAAAACATTTCTATGTTAGCATCGGTATATTTTCCTTTATAAATATACTTATAGACCCAAAATGTATACTTATACATCCCTTGACTGTAAGCTAACATTAGAATGTATTTTATTAGAAAAGAGTTAAAATGTTACATTTAATATTTATGCTTTATTTGTTTTAGAGTATCTAATTTATTGGCAGAACACGGCTCACTGGGGTCTGGGGCCTACAGATCAGTAGGTGAATGGTTAGAAGCAATCAAAATGGGCCGGTATACAGAGATTTTCATGGAAAATGGATACAGTTCAATGGACGCTGTCGCTCAGGTGACCTTGGAGTGAGTAATTTTTCTGATAATTTTTACATAATTGCTGGGGCAACAAAACTTATTCAGAAACCAATCTGGACGAGGTCAAGGGAAATCAGTTAATCTTTGTCCATATGTGGCAACTTTCAAAGAAGTGTTTTTAGCTTGTATTGTTAACACCTGCATGGTTAATGCTATTTGTGGCCAGTATCTTTGCTTCTTTGCCTCAAATAGCGTTTATATATTTGGATAATTGAAACAAAAGCTCTTTGGCAAAATACTGGTATTTTATGTCGTGGAAAAGATGTTTTCTTGACAAAGTTTTTATACTGATACCTGTGTTATATGAATGTAAATATAAAACAAATTGTAAGCACAATTGGTGTGACTAGTCTTACATAACACAAAACATATTCTTAAATTTTGGCTATAATGAATACCCAGGAAACAGCAGCTTAAACAAAGCTTCGCAGGCAGGAATCTCATTTAATCTCTAAGTGGTGCACCTCATATCCTTGTAATCCAAGGATATTTTAATTCCTGTCTCTGCTTTGTTATTTGGTACAATCTCAGTGGAACCAATTGTGCCCTTTTCTGTTTGCACGTTTACGATAAAATTTAATAAATCTTATTAAATAAAAATCACTGGAGTTAAAGATTAAATTCTTTAAGGTTATAAGTCATTTGTATTTTATTATATACTCTGTATGTAATTATTTTAGCCTAGTATTTGTTATTTGTGAAAATTAATTGTCACTATGGTGGTTCCATCTAGATTATATTAACATGAATGTTTTAACCTATGAATATAAAGATAACTTACTTCAAATTACCTACAAATTCAAAGGTTAAAATATTGTTGTAAAGATCAGAACCAGGTAGAACATTCTGAAGCAGTAAGCCACCATCCTTATTCCATTATTTCACATAATATAAGCATTGAGTAGTTTTCTCTCACCATTTGTATTATTCTGGTATTTTTTGATTCATTGAATTCACTGCTCATCCACACAAAAGGTAACAGGGTACCATCATTTATCACTAGTTAATGTCACATTCTCAACATTTCTATTTCTTCATACCTATAATTAAAAGGACTTAAAATCATTACTCATCTTGCTTTTATAATTTACTGAATCTCAATCTCCCATCGCCACCAAATTATATTTATTTGAAGACACATTTGTTTGGCTCATTATTTCTTTTGTCACTCAAAGAACTCATTTGTGCTATATTTAAAATAGTAAAAAAATTTTAGTGATAATTTAAAACTATTTTTACATGATTGCTATTTAATTTTTCAATAAAAATGGTCATTTTAATTTATTAAAGTCATTTGTCATTTTATATTAAAATGATACTGTAGGTATTTCTTCTACCCAATGTCAGATTACTTGTAAATATATAATAAAATTATTTGCATTAAACATTGTCTCTTTTTTTATTGAAATAGCACATACATACATATTTAAATTACTACTCTTTTGCTTCTTCTTTTACAGAATAGTTATAACCACACAAATAATGATTTCTGCATTAACTATGTGTTTTACTTTATCTTATTTGGGCTCCAAAAGACTATGAGTATGTTAATATTTTAGCATTCTGGTTTCACATTTTCGCATTTCTTTTCATTCTTTTCTCTTTACTTTTCTATTTAACCGTCTGTCTCCATACTCTCTCTTTACTTTGTACATTTGTTTCAAGCCCTAATAGCTTCTCCTGTCTTCTTATAATGCTTCTCCACCTCATTTCTTTTCTCCAGCAATCTTTAATCAGGTTTTTCTCTACTTGTCTCAATTTCCTCATTCTCTCTCTGTTACTTTAGTAGCTTCTTGCCTGTCACTATGGTGCCTCCTTTCAGATATTTGGTCTTTTAAATCATTTACCCTGACCAGAAGAGTAAGGTAAAATTAGGAGACATATCGACATCTTCTTGTTCAGAGTATGTTGATCTCCATGTGTCAATTGCTTCAGATTCCTGGGCCTCATAGAAACACATTCCTTACTAGGGCCAGCAAGCGTTAACCCCAGTGAAGTTGATTTTTTTGGAAAGTTCAGCACCTCTAAATACGTGTCTTTTTGTTTATTGTGATTTTGACCCCTTTCTGCCTATTTAGTAGGAATATATTTATCATAACATTATGTTAACTTACAGAACTATGAATAATCACTTACTTGTTTGGTCAGAAATATAAAGTATAAAAAAATTTATCTGTGTATTTTGTTGCCCTTCACGCCACCAAAATAAGTCATCTTAAGGACATGTGGCAGAAGAACTAGGGTATCAGCTAAAACAAATCAAATTATTAAAATGTTTTAATAATGATTAGTTTTACACATGGTCTTTACCCATATCTAAATATTAATTTTATGCAGCCTGTATAACATTATAATAAAATAATTAAATATTCTCACCAGTGTTATTGCCAAGGCATAATAGAAATTTAGAACTGGAAAAATACATTCACACATGTAATAAATGCTTTAAAAAATGCTAGAATCATTAATATAAAGCAAAAGATCCAACTGCCGTATACTTAAATTAGAAAAATATGTTTTAATTTTTGCCATAAAATTAGTTTTTATAGCATGTTTAGAGAAGGAGGAATAAAGAATTACAACTTTTCAGAACCACATAGGTAAAGAAAATTCCTTCATAAAGGTTTAATTTTATTTGTTTATGATTTATTTTTTGCAAGCACATGCCTATATGCCTTAATGTGGCAAGGAAATGAAAAACTTGGAGAGTTTAGAGTCAAAAATGTTAAAAAAAAAAAAAAAGAAGCTTTCAACATTAGACATTTTTGTTTGCTGTTCTCTGTGCCTCAACTTTGCTATTCTATATAAAATACTCATATTAGAATTATTATTGTGGCAGTAATGACACAAACTGTATTTTAATGTGTGAATGCAATGAGTTACTGTTGACCAGGGAAGTGTGAGCTTGAGTTGAGTTCCAAGTTGTATCCAAAGATTTGAGTTTAGGACTGTATTGTAGCTGCTTTTTTAAACCTTTTGTCAGATCTGTATTGTCAACTTTTGATTATTCAGAAAATGAACACCATCTAATAAATATAAATATTATACTAATTTTGTGTAAGCTGAAGAGGGTCCTGTTAAAATCAGGACCCTCTTTATTAAAATGGAGTCATAAACTACTAAAGTTAAAGTTTCCAAAATCCAAAGCAAAAATTTGTGCACACTAATTCAAATAGATTTATCAATACAGTCATTATGCACAATTTATTATACAGTTAAACACACATAGGAGTACTTACTATCTTCTTTGTTCTACATAATTAATCTAAAACTTTTAGTCTCGCACTCACAATGTATCATCCATTGAAAATGATGACCAGGCCATAGTTAATCCTCTCTTGTCAAATGCAAATGTATTTATCTGTACAGTAGATATGCAAATGATTAACAAGTTTCTTTTAAATGAAAAAAGTTTCAAATGTGCAATTGTGTGACTAAACAATGATTAAAAAATAAACACTGATACTTAGTGAATATTCATTAGTCTCTCTTCTCCCTTCTCCTATTTAGCCAAGTGGGACTAGGTACTAGTGAAATGGCTAAAATATATGTAAAGCAGAAGGGAGAAGAATGAATAAGGAAATGACTCATCCACAAATGGATGAACTAAATCCTGAATAATCAAGAGTTGCTCCAAGGTCAATTAGACACATCTTACAATTCTTTATTTTTTATTCTACCATTTTAGTATCATAATATTAAAGTTTTCTATTGTTTAATATTATGGAATAACATGAAAAAAATGTTATTTTGAAAAAAATGCTGGAAGGTAATCACAGCAATGACAGTTCATTATATTTACAGCTTTTCTAAAACTAATAGTGCTTTGTTAATAAAACCCAAACTTTTTTTATGTGACAATACTATTTTCATTGTGTTTAAATTTATAAGCTTAAGTTAAAATATAGTTTTTATCATTAGAATTGGCTTTAGGTATTACTTAAAATTACATGTGGTCATGATATAATAAGTATAATACACATAAAACTGCCTAACTATAAAATTTCTTATATAAAAATAAAATGAAGAAAATAGTATATATTGCATTATTTCCTAATGTTGTTTTCAAAATATGTAATAGACCAGAAATTTCCTCATTAGGTGTAAAATCCTTTGATTTTTATTAAATTTTTCTCATATTATTACTGCTAAATTGATCTTTTAATGTATACTTTAAGAAGTAAAATGGGAACTGTTAGAAATTACAAATGTGTGAGACAAAACTACCTAAAAGAAAATACTTTAATGAGTCAAAACTACCTAATAGAAAATAGTTTAATGAGACAAAACTACCTAAAAGAAAATACTTTAATGAGACAAAATTACCTAAAAGAAAATACTTTAACTACCTAAAAGAAAATACTTTATTACCAGTGTTGGAATAGTTGTGTAACTTTTACTAGGAACATTTTCTTAATACCTTTTTAATTCTCATTTGTAATATCATTACAAAGCACTGAAGCAGAGTTGTTTAGTGATCAAGTTGTTTTCGGAAGTTATTTACATATAATTTAACAATAAGTTAAGAGAGTGGAAATAAAAAATAAGTTTAACCAGTGATTTGATATCAGTTAGACAAAACTATCAAGATTTGGTATATGGAATGCACACACACACACACACACACACACACACACACACTTCAAATTAAGGTTTTGGTACTGTATGTACAAAATCCATGCTGTTTGAGTGGGAAAATTTATTAATTCTTTTTCATTTAGGTCTTTCAGAATAAATCATAAGGTTATTTTTAAAAGATCTTTTCTAATAATTGAATTACCCATATAAATTATGCAATTTAAGTACATTATATATTACATCAGTACTTTCAAACCTGGGTTTGTCTAAATCGCCTGTGGTTTTATAAAGCATATGATAAAACATGTTTTAAAACTCCTTAAATTATTAATTATTTAAATTCTCTAGTAAAAATTGTTTTAGGTTAGTAACTGTTAGTCCCGTTTTTCTTGTTAGTGAGCAACCATTAATTCCTACATTTATACAATTCTTCAAATCATAAGTTACAGATGGAAATAGGAGAATATTAATTAGCTCATAACTAAAATATTAATGAATAATAGATGAAGTTACCAGAGCCTCAGTCAAAAAAGTATGTGTTCTGTTTCCTTCATTATCTTCTTTCTTTTAGAATTTTGGATATTCAATGTTATAGTTACAGAGTTCTCATTTTACAGATGAATAGATCATTGCAATAACATGAAATATTTTGCTCAGAACCATATCTCAGAGTAATGAGAAATTAAAAGAGTATGGACTTAGGTGCCAAATTCTTCTTTTTACTACTAGCTCTGCTACCTACTGGCTGTGTTATCTAGCCAACTAATTTAAATTCTCTAAGACTATTTTCTCATCCATAAAAGGAGATTAACAAAAACCTATATGATAAGCTTTTAGATTTTTACAACAAACAGAAATAGAACACTTTAATGGTTACTTATTATTTTTTATATTTAGTGAAATGGTTCTCAACCAGAGGAGATTTTGCCACTCACTGGATATTTGGCAATGTCTGGAGACATTTTGTCTTGTCACAAAAAATGGCCAGAGGTGGTATAGCACTTCTGGTGTTTAGTCGGTAGAGGCCAGGGATGCTGCTAGATATTCTACAATGCCTAAGAAAGCCCCTACAACAAAGTACTATTCATCCTATAATGTAAATAGGGGCAAAATTGAGAAACTCTGATTTAGTTGAAAAGAAATGAATTTAACTTAAACCTTTTTATTTCTTCATTAGTGTAACTATTTTATATTCTATTTCATAACTAGCAATAATAATTTTTTAAAGTGGATTTTTATTAGTTTTTAAGTTTTGCTGATGATTATCTTCCATACCTACAAATATTATTATTTTTATATTGTACTCTGGTTTATTGTAGCTATGATAATTTCTAAGTTTAAGGTTTAATATTCACATTCTAAGAAAGAAATAGTTTTCACCATAAATATCAATTGTTTCTTTTTTACCTTCTTGCCATTTGCTGTCTCATAGAAAAAAAATTTTTAAAAATAAAGAGAAAAAGAAACATAATATATAAGCAATTATTTTCAATACTAATACATAGAGAACCTAAGTACCATTTATTTTATTTTTATTCTTTAATAATAGACGTCTTTAAGTTTCCAAAACTATTCAATTTTAGGTATAATGATTGTAATGTCTTTGTGTCTGATCCTATAAAATTCTAAGACAATTTAAAATTAATACATTTACTGAATGCAAAAATATTCTACTTTCAGCATAATGTGTTTAATAAAGTAATTAAAGAAATTTAACATGGTGGCTTTGTCATTTTAAAATGTTGAATTGTTTATGGTAATTTTTTTCTATAATTAATGTTAGCATTTGCTAAACATACCTGAATCATTATACTTGCCAAATACTTTAAGGGTATAGAATTCTTGAATATTCTTTAAAATAATATTTTAAAACCATGGGCACTGACCATGAACTCCATAATATACTGTTAGTTTTGAAATCTAAACATTTGTAATTTTCCTTTGAATAATAAACTGTTTTAAAAAAATGGTAAGAAAGTACCTTGGTTGAAAAGACTTTCTGATACCATGTAAAAAAAAAAAAACCTTCCAGAATGCCCTAAATACCAACAGAGCTTAGACTTTACTTGGCAAAGAAAGAAAGCTTTGGCACTTTGAGTTCCAAGTAAAAACTAAAATATTAGGAAGGCTTATAAAAGCCATGTAGTAGTGATTATTCTCTAAAGATATATGTTATATTAAATGTAGTGACTGAATAATTTGAAGAGTTTAGTCTTCAATTGCTTTTAGCCAAAAAAATAGAAAATGAATGTTTATATTGTAGATTCACATTTCAAAACCATTCAATAAAATTGTACCCTTTAATTTACAGATTTCTTGATAACCATGTCCAAATTTGTTTTCTCACCATTCTGTGCCACCAACATAATGATATCCAAAAAGTGGCAAATATATATTATATTACTTTCATTATAAATAATTCTTTAATCTTCAAGGTATAATTTTGGAGACTGCATTTAGAAATTGGACCCTGTTTGTCTAAATTGAGACCGTATTCCAATTAGTTTCTGTAAAATGTTCGCCTCCTTGCCAGCATAAAATATTGAGGTGTGCTGCAAATTGAATCAATACATACATCCAATGTGTGCTTTCTTCGTGCAGGGATTTGAGACGGCTTGGAGTGACTCTTGTCGGTCACCAGAAGAAGATCATGAACAGCCTTCAAGAAATGAAGGTGCAGCTGGTAAATGGAATGGTGCCATTGTAACTTCATTTCAATATCACTTTGTCAAGTGAATAATTCTGCACTTTGTAAACAAGCCCTGAGATTTATTTTAACAAAAAAGGGGAAAAAGGGAAAACTCAATGATTTCTAAACTTTATGAGAGCATTTTTTCAGCCACAGAATTTGTAATCAGTGTTTCACTAAAATCTCCTTATCTTTCTCTCAGTGTCTTCATTTTTTATGAAGCAAATATAACCTACATGGAATAACAACACAAGGTTAAATGTTATGTTACAGCAACAAAATCCCACTACTTCTACAAAATTTTATGGAATATATAGCTATACAAGGCACCTTTATAGACTGAATTAAGGCAGCCCCTTTCAAAACTTCCAAGAATCTACTTGAAAGGAAAACCTTTATAGCCATTTGTGGGCTAACAAAAGCTGCAATTTATTGAAATTTACTTTGTCTTAATTGTGTACATAAGTTTGTTGAAGAGCAATATGGTTAGATAATTTCTTAATAGATATCTTCTTTTGTAATTCTAAAATGCTGTTACACAGTGATAAGTTATAGAAACTAGTGTATAAATGTGTTGTTTGATCAAGGACAAGTACAATACAGGGTGTATATTTATTTTTCTGTGTTATAAAATTTACTTTCAGTTGCTCTTCTAGAAACTATTAGATAATAAATGTGTATATACTGTATAATTTTCTGTATACCCAGGAATCAATTTAACTTGGAGTTTTGTGTGTACATGCTTGCACATGTATGCATTACCATTCCACTTGCATTTTTAATGGTATTTTAATTTTAGCATTGTACAGGAACTAGTGTTCCAGAGTATAATATAAATAGCAGAAATAGGGAAGCAGTAAAACATAATTTAACACAAGCTTGTGTCTTTTTTCCTCTCACCTTTCCAAAAGCTACTAAATCTCTTTATTCACTAATAGGAAATGTCTATAAGATTAAATCCCCTTTGGCTTTTTCAAAACACTTTGTGATATCTGTGACAATGCAGTTCTTCTAGTCATTAATTTTGCACCCTGGTAAGAAATTTCACCTTTCTGAGTCCCAGAAAATATCTTGTCAAGAAAAGATGACACTGAAGGGCATATTTTCAGCAGGATGTAGAAGGATTTAACTGTGCAGACTTCTGTTAATATTGTTAAATCCAGGCACACAGCACTAAGCATTACCCCTAAGTGTTAATCCTCTGTAACCATTTACTTGTGGCTGAGCTCTAGAAATTTTCATACTAACACAGCAATGGAATGATGACAAATGTATATATTTCGTTCAGAATTTTCTCTATTTCAAGACTCGACGAGTTTTGTTGATGACTATTCACGTGGAAATTTCATCTTGTATTCAGTTATATCAAATTGGATTTATCTTGATGAATCAATCTGAAGTATTATTTAATTGGCCTTATTAAGGAATATAAAATATTCTATATACCACACTTGGTGAAGATTGACATTTATGGTACTAATTATACAGTTTATTAGAATTTGAACAGCACTGAACTCGCTAGTAAAATAACCAAATTTGTTTATACTAGTACATTTTATAGAAATCACGGAAATGACAAGATTATTCAAGGAGCATGACATTAAAACAAAAGAGAGTCTATTCATGATTATCAAATAGTTTATTGAAGTAACCTGGATTAGTGAAATCCATTGGAAACATACCTGCATTATATTAATGGTACTTTCTTTCCCTTTCCCAAGCACCTATTTTTATTGAATGCTAGCACGTAAGAGAATAAACTTTTGATAAATAACTTCTTTCTACCATACCCCCATACCCACTCTTTACTTAAGTAGTGAAGTAGCTTGTTGCTAAAGAACATGGCTGAAAAATAAAAAGGAAAAGAAAATGAAAAGTTCCAAATGTTTTTTCAAACGATGAGTTCCATCTAATTAGGGCTGTAACTCCTTATTTGGTCTATAATGTACTTTGGTTCTACTCAAACTATGCTTCAAGTATACCCTAGATTAGTGAAATTCCCAGAAAAAGGAAAGAAAGTTGCACTTAACAAGTAAGCTGGCATCACCATTATTAAATATGTATTTGTTCATTTTAATAAATATAAAATTAATTCCTTTTGTACAAAATAGTTTGAGATTGTGTTGCATTTTATTGAACCAAATCTAAGTGATAAAGTAACAACTGAGAAACTTCAAAGTAAGAAGACATCTACTTAAAAGAGAAACTACCATAAATTTTAGAACTTATACACACAAAAAAAAGTTTCTAAATTGTTTTCCAGCTTTATATGTTCAAAAATTATTGGAAGGTCAGGATAGAATATACCTAAGTGATTAGAATTTGAAGTAACAATGTAGATTTCCTCTTTTTCACAACAGAACGTTACTTGTTATTTTGGATCTAAATTATTTTTTTCCCTTTTCAATCTTGGTGTTCATCTTGGAAAGTAAATAGAGATGAATGTTAAATAGACATTCCTTGAAAATTTCCAAGGAATGTCAATTTAATTTTAGAAAGAATAAAGAGACTCAAATAAGATGTACTCTCTCATAAAAGAGGATAGAACTTCTTTCTAATATTTGTTCACCACTGGGTATATCACCAATTGGGAAGTGCCAATCTCATCTATAAATGTGAGATTTGAAATAAGGAGAAAGGAGCAGCTTTTGTGAAATGCAGCGAGGCAGTACCCCGGGGCATGATTTGACAAATCTTTATCTTGTGATTTCTTATCCTTTTGGTTCATTTTTTCACTCCTCAGACAACCAAAAGTAAAACATAGACAATAATTTTAGCACAAAAGATAGATTTGTTGAATTATACATAATGTTACTGTAACTATCAGTAGCAATACTTTTAGGGCATGAGTCTCAATATTGAACTTTGAAAAATAGGTGTAAGCAGGGACTAATTTTCAACTTACTGATATCTATTGAATTCACTCAATCACTACTTTTATCAGTCATAATTTGTTTTCTAATCTTGCCATTTGCTCACATGTAAAAAGGTCATATAATCAGTTGTTCTTCTTGGCCATTAAAATGTATCAGTTGTATGTAAAACTGTTAAGAGTCTGATTTTCCTCACTTAAAAAAATTTTATGTGCATGATCTTTAATTTCTTGTATTTTAATCACCAAGTCAGTATTCTAAACTAGTAGGATTACTGTGAAAATTATATTCTAATACTCTATCTAAAGTTAAATGTGGCCAGTGTTATTAGTTTCAGAATTGCCAAAAGTCAAGAACATCTTTAACTCAATTTGTAAAAGAGTTTAACCAGTGTGCAATGGTGAATAAATAGTTTCACATCTCAAGTTTAAAATGAAAAAGTAATATCAGTTGAACACTTATGTATTTGCATGTCTGCTACTTAATCTCTGTGTAAGTTACAAGATTGTTTAAACACTGTTCTTTCTCCCATTTAAAGTGGGTTCTCAGAAGCACAAGCAGAGATATTTACCTGTGGAATACATTTTTGGCTGTAATTGTGTGTTGGATTGCAAATTCTATTTGAGTCAGATGTTAAAATTTTACTAGATGTATGATGTTGCATAGTAGAAAAAGATCCTTTCCTCGGTTTGGTCTTCTAAAAGTAAGAAAAAAAGAAAGCTAAGTATGATAGTAACTGTCTATGCTTATGTCCTGCCAGATGTTTAACCTCAAAGTACATAGAAAGTAGGTACAATAAGATGATGATGATAATGAATAAACAATCAAAACACTAGTTTTATTTTAAACTAATAACTAGAATAAGTCATTTGTTCAACTCTGTAGCACAGCTGGTTACATTGAATATTTTTCTCTATTATACTGTTAATTATATAGTAATGTATCAAAGAAGAAATAGATAAAAACTTTTTTTAAATTTTTTGTTAATCTTTGAAAAAGTCTTTTGACACATAAATGATTAAATGTTCTTGTTCAGAATGACCACGTAATTATTGCTTAGAAGAATATAACAATTCTCTTTTAAAAATGAGTCTGTTTGTAATAATCAGAATCAAATTTCATTTGTTTCTTCTAATTGTAAGTGAAAAAAATGGAAGGTCACAAAATATGCTGTTTATTAAGGCTGAGCTATATTAACGGTAGAAGTTTCAGTGGTCAAAATTTTGTGAATTTTTAGACTGCTACAATTTTACAATTATTTAAAACTATGTAAATTTCATTTATAATAGTCTGAGAATAAAACTTAGACTCACTCATTTGTTAATATGTTTATTAAAATCTTTTAGTTTCAGGCCATTCAGAAGCAGCTGTATAGTGTATTCTATTTTATGCAGGGCATCAGGATATCTCAAGTCCCTGCCTCAGCATTAATTCAAGGAAGGATTAGCATTTCTGTGTTTTTCCCCATCTGGAGCTCTATGTGCATTTGTTTTGTGTACATGTTTTTGTAGTGTAATATATGAAATTTTATATTTTTTCAAAAAATAAAAAATTCTTTGAATACAGTTAAATCCAATTGTCATGTTTGGCCCTCCTTAAAGACTTTAAGCTTACAGCCTGTGTACAATGATTTCAGTTAGTTCTAAATAAAAATTTGGAATTTTCTATGTTAAATATTTAAAATGCAATTAATATCCATTTTCTCAAAAATATGTTTATGAATCTTTCTATTGAATGTTCTTTGCAACTAGAATTTGACATTGAGACTGTAGGACATGAACATAATTATGTGAAACCTAATTAGAAGTTGATTTTTAACACTAATGCAACATTGCTAAAAAAAAAAAAAAAAACTGTGTGTACCATCTTCAAAAAGAGTCCTTCTTCTGACCAGCATTAGTTGATCATCTCATCACCAAGCATTTGCTCATGGCACAGAGTGGAGGAGTTGCATTTTTACGGGAAGGGGCGTCATTGAGTACAAAAGCCTCCAGCTCTATCTATATTGTATTATATTGGTCTCTTTTTTGTAAAAAGCATAGTGAACTATCTGCTGTGTTCAGATAAAAGAATCATATTTGTATTTTATTATATTTACACTCATAAAAAGTGACATCACACACCTATAAAAATAATCTATAACTTGCCTTTGCAAAAAATCACTTTTACAAGGGATATCATTTGGTATTTTAGCAAGTACTGTTGTGTAAAACTCTTGAGTTCTTTGTCATCAAGCGGACCATTCTTGCTTTTGCTTTGCTACAGAGGTAAAGAATACATAATAAAATGTATCCTCCCCCGATCCTATAGGCACCCTTGATAAGACAGGAGGATAGGGTGGTGGTCAAAAAGTAAGCATTTATTAAGCATGCACTATTCTGTATTAGAATCTTTTACTCTCACCTTTGAGATACATTTTATTGTCTCCACTTCACTGATGAGGAAACTGTGATTCAAAGCTATCAAGAATTGTCCAAGTCCCAACTGCTCTTCAAAGGCAGATGAAACATACATTTACATGATACCAAACCCAGAAACTTTCTACTACACTACTGATTCCACAATGTTGACCATACTATCTAGATAATGAAATCATTTAAGCTAACTTTCTAATTTAATTAATTCAGGAACTGAAGGTAAGTGAGAAAAAAGTAATTCACACATTTCCACAAAGCAAAATGTAAACCTTGGATGAGAACTAGGGTCTAATTACATTTTGCACATTTTTGGCATTTATAATAAGCCAATTGTTGGGAGGCAAAAACAGTTTTTCTTAGTTGTGATTCTTCCACTGAACGGCAGCACAATCTAATTCAGTCTGTCTTTCTAATGTGGTAATTTTCTCAACTACAAGCTCATGAAATTGCAATACATATTTTTGACTTATTTCCAGCTATGTTATCTGAACTTTATTCATGGAACTTTGATATCTACAGATGTTTCACTACCAAATTGTTACCAAATGTAAAATAAATTGATATATATGAAAGTCAATAAAACCCACTTGTCAAGCAGATTTTTAGACAAAATAATAAATATAATTTTACTTGAATTTAGCAAGCTAAAATAATAAATTTGAATAAAGATGGCAGAAATGCTGGAAGAGATAATATTTTTCATAAAATTTATTCTTAATCATCCTATTTTTTAAAAAAGGATTATGGAAAATATTAATGTATTGAGTTATTAATTTTAATTTGAAAGTTTTAGTGATCCTAAGTTTCTAGAAAGTAAAATTTTCATTTATTTTTCAACAGTCTTGTTGTAAAAACATTATGTTTTTTTTTTTTTTTAACAAAGGTAGAAAAGGAAACTACTTCCTCGGATTGCATAGCTCAATAATATATCCTTTCTCCCTTTTAAAGTTAACCCTTCTGCCTCTGAGCTCCAGATGATGCTCTCCTTGCTGCTTTGGAATTTGTTGTATCAATAGTTTCTGCTTTTGAATATCTTCAGTAATCTGTCTCCATGGATTCCTTCACCCCATCTTCTACATCTATACGAGGGAGTATGTAACAGGTAGTTGTCTAGAGCCAGCTTGTCAAATCCTGCTCTGCTACTTACTAGTTATGTGAACTCAGGCAACCCATTTGACCTCCCTACATTCAGGTACTTCATCTAAAATGGCTGTTCTGAGATTCTAAAAATATGAACATAGAGAGTAAAATAGTGTCGACTGCTTAGCAATTCTTTGGTGAATCTTGCTCATCTTTGTATATGCTGCTCTACCAATTCTTTATTGTCAAAATGTAAATGACCTTAAACTTCTTATTTATTTCACTGGAATTTTTCCTCTCGTTTTAATTTATTTTAACTTAATGTTATCAAAACCTTCAAATATATAAAATTTAATAAAATTTTAATGTAATTTCTTGTATATGTAAGCCAGCTTCAGCCATTACTAACTAAGCGCCAATATTGTTTTCTACACAGCTTTACAGACTTCCTCCTCTTAGATTAAACAAAAGCCCAGTATTTTATCATTCCATAAATAAATATTTCAGTGTGCATCTCTAAAATACAAGTATTATTTTTAAATATAACAATAATAGTATGATTCTACCTAAAACTTCACAAACCTTTTAAAATATTTTCAAATATATCTGATCAGTATTCTCTCTTTTATTGTGTGTGTGTGTGTGTGTGTGTGTGTATATATATATATTTTACAATTCACTTGAATCACCTTTCAAGTGTTCTCTTTATTTCATGTATATTTTTAATTAGACTCACAGATTCAGGTGAGTCAGACTTGGGTCCAATTTTTTTAAAAAAGTGTGTACTTACATCAGTACACACTTAAAATTAAGCTATATTTCTGAAATGTTAACAGTATTTGGTTACTATTGCCAAATAATTACTCATTATTTCAAAAAGGTAATTTTTATCAATCTTTCTTAATTTTATTGTCATACTACTTTTATAAAGACTAATTTCCCCTCATCCACTACTTAGCTATTCTGAGATAGAGTTTATATAGACAAAGCAAAACAGTTGATGGGTGTTTTTTTCTTTTTTTCTGACATATTTAAAATGCTCTAGTTCTTAAATGGCCCATTTGCAGCCCTTGAGTCTGATGCCATATTTTACTGATCTTCTTTCCTCAGCATTAACAAGTAACAGCATTAAGAAAGTCCTTTTGATATTATGCCCACCTTAAATATCTGCCCCCTCCCTTTTTCAGTATCCTAAGAACTCAGTCTTTCCTGCTTTTCCCACATTTCTGGCCATTTATTGTCATTTCTACTATCTTTTAGTATTCTGACTTCTTTTTAAATGCTAAATTGTCAGTATTGTATCTATAGTAGTCTTCCCATGCCATGGTATATGTTTTCCCTTGGAAATCTCATCAACTTAGAAATCTTCAATTTTAACATATATGGGAATAGCATTCCATACTGAATCTGCAACACCCTTCCTTCCCCTGAAATTAGTTCCATGTGTATAAAATTTTACTGAAGATCTCCAAATGCTTGCAATGTAGGCTTTTAAAAAATAAGCATATCCCAAACTAACCTTCTTACCTTCAAAGCAATTTATATCTTCTCACGCACTTCCTGTAGAAGATACTACTTTATACGTGTTTAACAATGGTGGATATCCAAAATCTGTATTTTAAATTTCCTTTGCTCCATGTAAAGCATTTAAATTTTTACTAGTTTTACATTGAATGTTTCTCAGATATATTATCAGCAAATAAAAAAAAATAAGAAAATGTCAAAGGTAAGACTGAGTAGGAAACATAGTCTATAAAATTAAATATGTCACCTAGAACCAAAGAGACACTCTTTCGTGATACTTTATGGGTTTTTATGGTGCATTTAATAGGAATTTTATACCATATAGCAGTCAATTACAAAAATTATAGAGCACATTTTTATCCAAAATTTTGCCAATGAGTATAATTTTGGATCATTAAAGAAATAATTAACATCAGGTTGTTGATTCCTTATGCAAATAGACATACCCCAAGAGGATTACACTTGGAACCATGTCAGAAAATAAGTTGGCTTGGATTATGCTGAAAAAAAATTTTAAAGATAATAAAAATTTAGTCACAGTCATTTGCAAGAATAAGTCCTGAACAGTTTATACTCTGATATAAGAATTAAGTAAAATGATTTATCAAATGCTCTCTGGAGTGATAATCATCTTAACTATCAAATATGGGGGTCAGACCAAAGAACATATGTTTTTCAACCATTCTTCTATTCTCTACAAATATGAAAAATTCAATTATAATATATATTAATATCAAAGGAAATATTTCAGAAATGTGCAACTTACATGTGTTTTTAAAACAAGTATATTGCAGACTTCTCAATCCTTTGCTTTGTTAATGTGGAGAAAGGGGCAAGGAATTATGATCCAGTTCTTGTGGTGAAGCCCAGATCTTTTTCAAGATTGGGCCAATGTTCCCCATGATGAGTCATGAGCTGTTTCTTTATTCCTGTCAAAGCATGATTCCAATTGCCTCCAAAAAATAAATACTCTTTGTCCTTTATAAGAAAAGTGGTCAAAGATCAATTGTTAACAGATTTTGGCAGTGCCTGTATTATCATCTATTGGGGCAACACAGAACATTATAATATACAAAGGCTCAAATAAGTTTAGTTCAATGATTCCCCAAATGTACCCTTTGGTCATGGTACCCTTTTAAATAGTAGCAATTTTTACTACTACCACATCATGTTTCTAAGAGTAGATTTTTACATCCATGTAAACACTTCTTAAGTTAACACTTCTAAGAGTGTTATATTTTCTCACTAATGTTACTCTGAGGAAGCACTTGAAAATAAAATATCCACTAAGTTGTATCTGAATCAGTGCAATGTATCTGAATAATAGTCCAACCCACTCATTGCTTGCTTTACCTGGAGACTAATACAATAGTGCAATTACAGTGCACCTGAAAGGAGTTAGGTAGGCTCTGAAACATAAAAATAATAATAATAACTACTTAATTCACCCTCTTTTAATTATGTATTGTATTTCATTATTTTCTGATATTTAGGATGTGGCTTTAAACTAAAGGGTTACTGAATAAAATGTTAAAATAGAAATTAAGCCATGACCTTGATCTTATTACTTTTATTACCTTAACAAATATTTTATTCAATATTAAAAATTATAAAAATACTTAAATATTCTAAGCCATAGAAGGCAAGAAATTTGGGGAACAGAACTTGTCTGAGAGAAAAGAACTATGTAACAAGCATTGTTCATAGAATGTCTTAATAGAAATGGATGCATTAAGCACAATGCATCAACTCTGATGGACTGAGGACAATGTCTGGAACTTGGAAACAAGACTGAAAATCAAGAAAGCATTACAGATATACACAAGTACAAACAATTATATGTGTATATACAAATACATATACATATTTTGTTAAATTTTGAAGATGTATGTAATGTGAAAAAAAGAGGTACAAAAAAATAGAAGTACATATATATATAGGACTCAGAAAATCATGGAATAACTGAAGTAAATAAAGGAAAAATATATGACAATTTTACATAGATATTTCTGGAGAAATGATCTAGAACCAATCGTCTTACAGCAAGCATTATTAACATTTTTAAATATTATTTAACTCTCATAGTTTATAGCCTTAGAAAACTGGGGAACCCTGCAAAACTTCAAATTCTTGTCAATATATATTTTGGAAGGAGAACTCATAGTCTTAATTAAATATTCCAAGGGCTACCTGACTATAAAACAGTAAAAAAATAAAATAAAATTGTAACTTAATCATTTACTATCATCTAATCAGTGGTATCTTGTATCTGGAAGCAAACAATTTGTAATAAGACTCTCCTTATAGTTTCCACTTATTTTTCAAAAATTTAAACTAAGTTTTAGGATTGTTCTGAGAATTACTCCTAGATTAACTTTTTTTTTTATTTCATGGGCAATAGATAAAAGATATTGATAGTCATAGCCTCATAATATGACACCTAGGTAACAAAATATGATTTCTGTTTTTTATGACCTAAATAAAAAACTAAACTAAATTCTAAACATATTTTATTATGTAGCTAAGCCAATGATATTATCACAGAGAACAACTTTAGAAATAGTAAGAAGTCACTTGACTACTAAACTTTATGAATGTGAAACCTAATAGATTTGTTTTCACAACAGGATTTTCAGCACAAGTTTTACCTTGTTAAACCTAAACTGAAAGCTACCTCAAGCTGGTGGCATTATATGCCTATATTACTTCAGTGGCTATGATTACTAGATACATGATGTAGCCAATGAATGTGAAACTTCCTGTCATCAGGTTCCACAATCTTTCCCTAAAAAAAAGAGCAAATAACTGGAGGAATACGAAAGGGGTGTTTTTTTCAATAATTTTTCCAAGAAAATGGAATTATTTGTGAAATATTTTCTAAGATTAAAGCAGGAACATAGAGACAGGAGGTATTAATCATCTCCAATTATTGCTATTGAAGTTGTTTTTATTATGAGTTTCAGGATAAGATCTTTTCTCTCAAAAAGTTTCAACCAATCAGGGTCAGATATAAAAGTAAAGAAATTAAGTACAGTAAAGCATCATGTGCACATGGGGTTTTAGGAACAAGTTAAAAACAATAGTAAATATTTGTCCTCTAAGGAAAGGCCCCTTTGTAGAGTTTACATCCTAAAGATGTACTGTCCAACATGATAGCTGCTTTCTAAATATGACTATTAATTTTAAATTTAAATCAATTAAATTAAATTTTCAATTCCTCAGTAGCACCAGCCATATTTCAAGTTCTTACATGTGGCTAATTAGACACTGCAGGTATAGAACATGCCCATCACTGCAGAAAGTTCTATTGGACTGATTTAGAGAACTGACAGTCTTACATATTATTCTACGTGGCAGATGTCTTAGAAAAGGCAAAAAAAAAAAAATTAAAAACCAATCTAGATAGAGGTATAGTAATTGAAGTGATAAAAAGTTTAAATCAAGGACATAGTGATAGTGGGGGTGCTGATAGAGAGGAGGAAACTAATAAAAAATTAGACAGGTGGAACTAACAGGGCTCAAGGTTGGATTGATGCCCTTTGCTTAGGAAAAGAGAAGGACAAATCTGAAATTTCTGACATGGGTGGCTAAATGGCTGCTTATCATAATTAGAATACATAGCATTTTATCCTGTGGATCAGGATGAGCCTCAACCAACTTAGCCTAGTTCATTTCAGTGTTATTTCTCCAACCAAAAACAGAGACCAAGCTTTTATACCTTGTTTACAGGCCCCTGTATCTCAGTTCTGTCTGGCCTCAGAGACAGTTCGAACATGAACACATTCACGTCCTCACAAATAAGCACCAGCTAGCTGTTTGGTGCAGTGATAATCTGCATCAGGAAAAGAAACATTTCTCTGAAAAAGAGCAACACAATTTTTATTGACAAAGCACTGACTCAAAAAGGCATGGACATCAATCTACATTATCAAAAGAACACTAGGCTTAGAAGTTTAAAACTCTATTACCACCTCAAAGATTTCACCCCAAACAGTGGCTTATTTATTTGATGTGGATGACTGGAGTGAAAGGGCTTATTTCTGAGAATACCAGAATAAAGGAGGAAAATATATTCAAAAATTGACAGGGGTATGGAAGGGTCTTTACTTTTTGGAAGATAGAAAACTATAGCTGTAAAGCAAAGTTTTTCTTTTCCCAGTTTCTAGAGTCCCATCAATATCTCAGGAGTTTTGTTAAAGATTACAATTCATATAATCAAATTACTAGAGATTATTTCTAAAGTACTAGAGAATGAGGGGTACAGTGGGAAAGGGAATAGTGATACCAGCTGTTCGCATTCCCCACCCACATCTTAATTTGCACTTCCTGAAAAGAATTCTGAAGAAATGACTTAGGTGCATGAGACTTATTTGGTAGGTGACTTCAGAAAGCCAAGACTGAGGAAAGAGAAAGGAGCAAAGGCCACAATGGTAATGGTATAGAAACCAAGGACTTCATTTCTACCAGGGTCTCTGGAAAATTTTGACACTAACTCCCAGAAATCAGCCTCTAGAGAATCAAATCCTGTGCACTTGTCCACCAGCTCCCATCCCACAGGATTGCAAGTTGCCCTCGGGGACTTTAACACCCACAAACTTTCATGCTGTACTTGCACATAGGCTTATAGTTCCCTGGCTTCAGCGATGGCCCTGAAGCAGAGAAATGAAACTGTACGACACACAGTCAAGGTGGTATTTTAACCATAAGTTGAAACTACTCACCTTAGCTTTGATAATATTAGAGTCAAGCCAAGGAGTGTGACTCAGGATACTGTAAGCATTTGTTGCAGTCTGACTCTTGCACTGCTCAAATCCACTCAGGTCTCAGATTAATTCCACTCTTCAAGACAGAGCCAGCCTCTCTGGCCTATGACTAGTGCAATCCTGCAAGGTCCATGCTCAATATGTGTGTATGTGTGTGTGTGTAGGTGGGTAGGGGTGTTGACAGGGAGGGTTGTTGACAGGGAGGGTACTTGGAGACTCTCACTGACTCCCTCGAAAGAGTTCTAGGCTGCCTGCTCCCTTCCTGCTGGTTCACCCCACCCACTCTGGCTCATTGACTGCTCCTGCCAGCCCTCTCCTCCCCCACAATGACATCACATTAATACGAGGAGGCCTCCCACCCTCTTTAATCCCCTCCATAGCCTGGCTGTAGGTGCAGGGAGGGCTGGTGTTTTGCTCCATGCCCCACAGTATCCTAGAGTAGGAATGAGAGTTGTATTCCTGGTCTTGGCTGTAGCAACATGGCAGGCAACTAAGCAGAAGCAAGCCTCTAGCCCACCCATAACCCAGAGACCAAGTGCTAATCCTTTGAAGGTCACCTGCAGTCTTAGCAAAACATGAGATGGGCCTATGAACACTGGAAAGGGAAAATTGACTTTCTCATTCATATCTTTCCATCATACATAGTGTGTTGGTGCTACCTCTGGCAGGAGGGCCGACCTGACAGCCCAAAGGCCACTCGAGTACACGCTGAGTTGAGGGGGCATCCTGGATACCTGCAAAGGGCTATGCTTTCCCAGAGGTTACCCTTTAACTGGAAGTAATTCAACATAAAATAGCAAGTTAAAAATACCTTGACTGGTCAAGAGAGACTAGAAGGAAAGAGAGAAACAGCTTTATATAGTATTTTAGTATCTCTAATAGCATTTTCTTTCTGCTTTTCAAACAAGGGACTCTATGTTTTCATTTTGAATTGGGCCCCACAAATCATGTATCCAGCCATGTTATAAGAAAGTAGTCAGCTGTAATACCTAAAAAAGGGTGTAAATCAGAAGAAACAAGGCTACTGCATCTACACTGAAGCTGTAAATGAAATTCATCTTCACAATCCTCCACCACCCGTTTTAATTGTCATTCACTCTCAGCCAGTGTTTCAGCCAATCGAGTTCATTGGCTTGATGAAGGGCCACACTGTCAACCCTGAGTGATCTAAGCCTGTCAGTGCCTTGGTCTTTTCACACTCTAGTAACTACAGTTACCTATTCAGCAAGCAGAGAAGCCTGGGGGAAATTCCCCAATGGCTTCTTCAAGTTTGATATATTACTCTTTGTCACCATTATGTAAGGACAACCTTAACTTCTCATAATAATGAGGGTCAGTTATGCCTGTCAATGTAATGATTTATTTGGTTATTGGTTCAGTGATCAAAATTTCAGTTCAGTAGAGGATGTTTTTTTTTCCCATTCCCAAACCAGCATGTTCAATACAGCAGAGCCCAAGATTCAAACACAGAAAATATAAATTCTGTAAGTTGGTCATTGTTTTCGTTTTCTAGGGTTACCATAACAAAGTACTGTAGACCAGGTGACTTAAACAATGGAAATTTATTTTTGTACAATTCGTGATATTGGAAGTAAGTCCAAGAACAAGACTTCTGCAGTTATTCCTTCTGAGGCTTCTCTCCTTGGTTAATAGATGGTAATCTTCTCTTCCCTATACTTACACATGCTTTTTCCTCTTTGTGTGCCTTAAATCTCTTCTTCTAAGGGCACCAGCTCATATGAAATTACACCCACCCTACTGACTTCATTGTAATCTAATTTCCTCTTTATAGATCCTATCTTCAAATATAGTTACATTCTGAGATACTGGGCATTAGGAATTAGGACTTCAACATAGAGAATATCTAGGGAAAAGGGGTTAGGGAGGAGGGCAAGCATGATTCAGCCCATAATAGTCACTGTTTGCTGACAAATCTTACTTTCAATCTTTGGTCTTTGGGCACAGATTTTCTATTTACTGGTGATAAATCAGCATAAATTATTTCCTGAGTTATCATAAATATTGCTTGTAAGAGGATGGCACCACAATTTTGCAGTGTTTAATTTCCCAGCTGATATGTCTTAGATGAAGACATTCCAGAATGTCCTCATCTATTTGGCTGAGTACTTCAAAGTGATGTGTAAATGTTGAAATCAGTGGGTTCTGTGATCATAAATTCATTGTCACAAATTACTCACTGTAAAAATGGATCCTTGGTTTGAAGTTGTTATGTGGGACCCAATCTCAGGAAGTCAGGCATACTATCAGCATTCCCTTAATGTTCTAGCAGAGACACTATGAGCAGTCAGGGAAAACCCATATTAGGTATAGGTGTGGGAGAGTAGATGATGTCTGATATAATTAAATTTGTTGTCAAGTCATCAGTCTGATATCAATTGCCAGGAAAGCAGTAGCTCAGTTGACCTCCTAATTAGAAGACACAATGCTTTAGGACCCTGCATAACTTAAATCCCTGTCACCATGACTGTTCTACTCATAAACCCACTGTACAAGCACTAGAGAAGCCACAGAATGGACTAGTGACACCCACCAGGCACATCATCATGTGCACCTAGTATTTTGAGTGTCTATTCTGCATTGGAGGCTCTGTAGTGAACATCAGTGTGAAATATAAAAAATTCCCTCATTTTGTGATCATTACCATAGATCCATCCAACCAGCATGTCACTTTTCCAGATGCTCTTGCCTCTAACTTTATAATTTGCTCTTCCAGGCCACTAAGCTAAGCTACCAAGGTATCCACTGCTACCCATGCTCTATGTATATTGTCATTTCAGGCCACTTCTCACTAGAAAGCAGCAGTCTCCAACATTTTTGGTACCAGGGACCAGTGCCCTATGAGAATCTAATTCCTAGTGGTCTGAGTTGGAGCTGAGGAGGTGATGCCAGTGCTGAGGAGCAGCTGCAAATACAAATAAAGTTTCTCTCCTTGCCCACTGCTTACCTTCTGCTCTGTGGCTCGGTTCTTACCAGGCCACATACCAGTAGCATTCTGGGGTCCAGGGGTTGGGAACCCTGCTATAAAGTATACATTCACATATACTTCTCATATACTTAAGTTCTGCTCAATGCTTAAGTCTATGGTACTTCAGCTAATACCAATGTAACAATTTGTAAAACATGTCTCCAGCTTTCCTTGGTCATCAGCTAGTCATGGGGATCCAACTCTTTTGAGTCCTATAGGTATAAGTTGAAATGTCATTGCAACACAAGCTGGTAACATGAAAGACTGAGCCACTACTTTATACAACTGATTTAGGTCCACTATCTATGCTGGAGCTTGATCCAAAAGTACCTTTTCTATTGTATGATGGATTGCTGATACACTACTGAACTTTAGGAATTAGCAGAACTGTTGACACCTGGAAGCTCTATAAAGTAATTAAGTCATTTATTATCAGTCTCTAGAACTACTCAGTAGTATATCACACCAGTGGAATGCTAGAATGACTAAATAAATAATCCAGTCTTTCCACTTGCCTGTACCTTATCCCAAATCAGCCCAGATGAGAATTGTGGTGTTGCAACATGCCGTTCAACACTGGCAATAGGATGTGTGTCATATTCTGATGATGAGAAGCTGCAACGATTACACAGGTCAGGTAACTGAAAGGACTCACTGAACTCTACAGCACATCCTCATGTAAAGCTTAAATGGAGTGAAATAATTTCATACAGAGCAGTGGGAAAAGGTGCAATTTAAATATAGGAGCCTGATGAACTCCTAGGCACAGCTCTCTAGAGTACTTTCTCAGTCATACAAGATGTTCTTTAACTCTAGATTGTGAACTAACAAGACATATAGGAAGAATCTTGGTTTCAGGAGACCTAGGGCAAAAATTTCCAGGAGGGTCTTTTATGCCCCATTGAGCACATATCTAAGCCAGCTGCTAACTGATTTCACAAGGTATAAGTCATCAATCTAAACATCCTTAAACAACATAAACAAGGTGGTTCTGGGTGTTGCAGTAGTTTCAAACATTAAATAGCTAAACTATTCCCTAGCCTATGTACTTATTATCTTGGCCTAGAGTCAGAATCAGAATCAGACTTCCAGGCATCTCCACAGATAAGACAGATAAGCTGCTCTGTTTTAAAATAACTTTATCTTACAATGACCTAGTTTTAGAACCTCATTCTGAATTCTGTTTACTAGAAACACCTCTGGTTTTTAGTTTATTAGTGTCTTGTGTTTTGTTTTGTTTTTGTTTTTTTTTTTTGGGGGGGGGGACTTGTTCTTCAAAATATAACCTAAGTCAAAGTTGTGGTTGTAGGTCATCCATTTATGAGCTTCCTAGAAATCAGGAGTTGGTGAGCAGGAAAAATGAGACAGGAAAAGAGGACAAAATATCAGGGTGGTTGTGTTATTAAGGTGTCAGCTAAAAAAAGCATAAAAATTCCCTCCCACAAATGTCTGTTCCAGGGATGAGGTGCTAGGGCACCTATTTAATAGCTCTCTTGTATTCGTCATATGTTGCCCCTTGGGGTAGTAATGCCTTCATTCTTTCAGACTGCACTAATGTGCAAATAGAGCTGCTTCATGGCTGTGATGGAAGTCATGGCTTTAGAAATGCTCCTCCTGTAGAAATTTTTCGGAAATTTTGAGAGCCTATTATAAAGCACAGGCATTATTAAAAATTAAATTTCATTAATTTATAATTAAATTATAGAAAAAACAAAAGCAATTAATACTCATAATCTATCTTGTATAATTATTTTCTATTATCTACCCTCTTGTGATTATCTGTATGGTGTGGTGGAGTGCTACTGCATATCTTGTTCCAGAAATACATTCAGTAAATCATGTAGTAGCTTGAAAATGGCCATGGTGGGAATATTTTACACCATAAAAATCAGCAAATACCATGAATTAGGCCTTGATTCTTGCCCTATCCACCACCCACCCATCCAGCCTTAGCTGCTTGTTAAACCATTACTACTCCCATTCTTGAAAAGTGAAGAAATATGCTAGATCCCAGAGATGGGCGACTATCAGAGTAATTTGTAATTGTCTAAACCACATGTATGAAATTAGAGATCAGAGAAGAATGTGTTATTAGTAGTTAATATAATCTTCTGTAATCCCTAGTCTCCCAGACTCTATTCCAAAGTAGGAGTGATATAGGGAAGCTAACCTCTCCTCTAACCTTCATCTGTATCCCAATAACATAAATGTTATTATAAGTAAACATATTTGACTTAGTGATTTTGAAGGTGGAGAATTTTAGATATGAGGGGTCAAGGAAAGGCCAGGTATTGGTTGGGCCACCATCTCACACAATTAAAATTAGAAGAAACATATTTAAGTAAGAAGAATATGAGACAGAGTAAAAATCTTAAAAAATTAAGGAGTAGTAGTTGAAATGTCGAGTGGGTTGTGAACATTATAATTAAATCATGCATTTATAAAACAAGAGAGATTTTACTTGCAAAGGTGGAGTAATGACTGTCACTGCACCTATGAAAGAACCTCCCTAGGTAAGAGTTTTCATGTATGACTGTCACTAGCCATACCTTCCCATACATCACACCCACCCTCATCTCCTCTTTTTCATGTAAACAAATCAACAACAGACTCAGAACTATTAAATAAGGAATAATAACAAGTCATATTTAAGTTTTTGCTATGTGTTAGAAAATGTTTTATGTCCTTTGTATATTTTATCTTTTTAAATCTTCAAAGTGACCTGGCAATTTAATGGTATTATCATTCTCCCATTGTAGATGAAAAAACTGAGGTACAAAAAATTAAGTCACTAGGAAATAATATGCATTAAGTGGTAAAGCATATGCCAACAGTACTATCTACTACCCTTTTTGTTTGTGGTTGGTAATATGCAAACCTTTCTGTCTGTCTTCATTCACTGAAAATTTCAACAGCCTAATTCTTACTCCATGCCTCATGATTTCAAACCAAGGCCAAGCAGCTTGAAGAATGTAGTTGTTCAGATTATTTTAGAAGTCTTCTTTTGTGTGTATAAATTTTAACAGAGGTAACTTTTGGGCAGATAAATTTGAAAAGGAGTTTCTTCCTCCAGACTGAGATTAGCCTCTGGCCCGTGGTCAAGGCTGGAAGTAAAGCCTGGGCTAATTTGGCCTATAGAATCCTTGGGTTTCAGATTTCTCCAATTTATTCTTTAAATTTTTTTTTAATTTCACCATTATTAATGATTAACATCTACCCTATCTCTAATACCAACTCCCATGCTTGTACCATAACTTCTACTATGAATAACTGAATAACCTTCAAAGTGTTACTAAAGACAGCCCCTTCTCTGAACAGTCTCTAATATTTCTCACTCACTTTATTCTGCCCATTGTAATAGTTCTTCAGTTTCTAATTATTTAATAGTATCATTTTACTTTAAAACATCATTTCAAAATGTCCTGATACAGCTTAGATGCCATGATCTATCATGATAATCATATTAATAACATTTATAGACACCCTTAAATCACTTGTCCAATCACCCTCTATCTTCCTCAATCGGCAAAACTGTAACCCTATTTGAATGTACTCAGTATCTTCTAATTTCCTGTAGTACCTGAGTAGGGGAAAATAGGTCATTGTCAATGGAATCACTTTATATTTAGTATCACAAATTTCAAGTGAGGTAATAGCATTGCCTAGGAATCTCATTTTATAAGTCTAGTTGATTCTCTATCATCCTCCTCAGCTATTTAATGATCTTTTTTCTCCTTATAAATAAGCTCTTGTCTCTACAACATAAACAATGTTATCTATCATGTCATTTTCATCAGGATACAAACATGCAGAAATATCCTCCACTCTAAATTGACCATACCTTCATCCCTCAACTGGCTCTAGTTACTGCTCCACTTCTCTACAACATTGTGCAGCAAAGGTTTAATAATGGCTCTCTACAATAACTGCTCCATTTTCCCACTTACATGCTCTAGTTACCCTCTCCAGTAATGCTTTTTCTGTGAAGTTCATTAATAATATTGACCTCAAGTATGCCAACTTCCTCTTATGACTTTCTGTCCTCTCTTCTTAAACTATTCTGCCACAAATATTTCCACAACTCTACTTTCTTCACCAGGTGTTTGCTCAAAATTTCTCGCCCTTGCTCATTATGACTCTTTTATTTTTTTATCCTGTTTTATTTATCATTACAGAATTTATTACAATTTGAATTTGCATTTTTTGGTGCCTATTGTCTATTTCAACTATTAGAAGGTAAACTCACCAAGAACAAAGATTGCATCAGTTTTGCTTATTGCCATTACTTTAACATCTAGATAAATAATCAACACATAACTTTTCAATGAGAAAACAAGTTGATTAATAAGTCATCATTTGGGAAGGAGAAGAATGATTTAGATGATGCTGAAATACACACAAAATGAAAGAGATTGAATCTTTATTTTAAAATGAGAAGCCAGTTTGGTAAGAGGAATGACAGTATTTACCACATTTCCCAGATGTTGCTGTACTTACATACTTTATTATCTAAATATTCTTTTGCATTGCAATGTCTAGAGGATACCAAATGATATTTGTGCTTACCATTACATCTCAGTTGCATAACGTTGTGCCTAAATGACAAATCAGCTGCCCTGTAAAACTTGTTGAGTGACTGGATTAAAAAAAGGCCCTGGGACTCAAACAGGTTAGAAGTAAGTGTAGTCATTAGAATATATCCAGGGAAATTATTCAGTACAGTTTAACTATGTAATTATCCCCCTTTAGACCAGAAAATAAATGCTTCTAAGGAAAATAAATGCTTCTGAAGAAATAGACAACTTCATTTTTGGGGAAAATTATGTCATTTCCCCCAAGCTGTCACTATAATGATGATGAAATTAGTTGCAGGTCCATAGAGCTAAGGAAAAACTAAATAAAGGAACTTTGAATTAATCTGATAAAGATTATCAATATGCATTTAAATGTTTTTTTATTGCAACAGAAATTATAATGTATAAAAGCTAAAATTCTTTTCAAAAATATCTACTGATATAGTAAGATAAATGCTTTATTCATTATTCAATACTTCAAATACACAATTAGCATAGAAGTAAAAATTAATCTGTTCTGTTTTGGATGTTTATATCTGAATGAACGAAACAAGCTTTTTATGAGAAACGACATTTTTCAGAAATTCAGTCAGAAGTTTGAAATCAAAAAAGCAATTATATGCCCCCTATAATAACAAAAATAAAATAGAGAAAAAAATATCAAATACTTTTGGAATACAAAAATCTGACACAGCTTTGTTTTCCTGGCCTTCATTTATCTGAATGATTATATCCCCAACTCTCTAATGCTCCTCCAGTGCTTGACTAATATCCAGCAATTCTATTATTTTGGCATTCAGTGAATAATTAAATTAAGCAATGTACTTTAAGAATTTATTACTCAGATCTCTGAGTTTGCAACAGTATGTTCAATATTCATATAACTTTATTTTTTTTCTCATTAACATTATCTGTTTATAGTTTTTTAGTTTTTTCTTCTTTCCCTTCCCCTTTTCCTCCTTGCTCCTCTGCATTATCTTTCTCTTTCTCTTTCTCTCTCTCTCCACCACCCTCATCTCTCTCTCTCTCTTCTGTACAAGAATGTTATCACATACCATGTAATTATTAACAGGTGGTACTGACTAAAAAAGATTTATAGTTAAATATATATTTTTTTCAGCTTGATTGAAATATAATAAAAAATTAGAAGATCACATTGGCATTGTAAAATTAAATGAGTGTTTTTAAATTATTGTTGTATAATATACAATAATATACAATAGTATATTAGTTTATATATTAATATATAATATACAATAATATATTATATACAATATATATATAATATAACATATATAATATATATATAATATAATAATATATTATATACAATAATATATGTTTCAGTTGTATAGCATAGTAATTAAAGATTGATTGCTCCACTAAATCGAGTACCCCTCTTTCACTTTACATTTTATTACCATTGTCGACTATTTTCCTTACGCTACACTTTATATCTCCTTTGCTCTTTTTCACTTTCTCCCCTCAAACCCTCCCACCTAGTAGCCCTCAAAATGTTCTCTGTATCTATGACTTTGTTTCTACTTTTGTTGTTGTTGTTTATTTTGTTCTTTAGATTTGAAATATCGTGTGATATTTGTCTTTATCTGATGTATTTCACTCAGCAAATACCCTCTGGGTCCATCAAAGCAATATCTTTTTTCACCCCCTTTTAGTCTGTCTGTGTCTTTTAATCTGAATGAGTTTCTTTTAGACAGCGTATGTAGGGGTCTTGTTTTCTTATTCATTCAGCTACTCTATCTTTTGGTTAGACCACTTAATTCTTTTCTATTTGAGGTACTTGTCGATAGGAATGTGGTTATTACCATTTTTTATTCCTGCTTTTGATACATTTTTTTTTTTTTTTTTTTGTTCTCAAAGAAGTCCCTTCAACATTTCCTGTAATACTGTCTTGGTGGTGATAAATTCTTTTAGCTTGTTCTTATCTGGGATGCTCTTCATCTGTCCTTCAACTCTAAATGATAGCTGGATAAACTATTCTTGGTTGTAGATCCTGGGTTTTCATCACTTTGGAAATTTAGTGCCAAGCCCTTCTATTCTGCAAAATCTTTTGAGAAATCAGCTGCCGGTCTTACGGGTGCTCTCTGCTTTTTTCTTGCTGCTTTAAGAATTGTCTCTTTGTATTTAACCTTTGGCATTTTAATGATGATATGTCTTGGTGTGGGCCTCCCTGGTTTCATCTTGTTTGGGACTCTCTGAGCTTCCTGGGTTTTATGTCTATTTCCTTGACCAGGCTAGAGAAATTTTCCATCATTATTTCTTTAAATAGCTTT
This sequence comes from Cynopterus sphinx, assembly GCA_030015415.1. NCBI lineage: Eukaryota > Metazoa > Chordata > Mammalia > Chiroptera > Pteropodidae > Cynopterus > Cynopterus sphinx. Next base: position 100,011,017 of record CM057382.1, on the reverse strand, counting down.
TTTAACTTTCTGTTCTCCCTCTTCTCTCAAATGATATTTCTTTAATCCACATGAAAAACTAGTAACCATAAAAATACATTGGCTTAAATAATATTATTTAAAAAAATTGTAAAATACTGAGAGCATTGCTCAAATTGCAATTGCTTAAATATTGAAATTTGCATATTTGGAACACAGACAGTTGTCTGATAAAGTTTATGTGCTATACTGTATTTTACTTGTATTTTTATTTGGACTTTTTTTATAACACTTTAGAACTGTTAATAGTTTGAGTGTATTCAGTATTAAAACATGGTTAACATTTTATCAAAAAGTTATTGCCTTTACGTGAAAATGTTTTGTTCTTTGAAAATTATTGTCTTTTTAATATTAATTTGGAAAATTTACTATGCTGTAACTATTTCATTTAAGCAACTGATTTTTAATAACAAAATATCCTCTGGCTTTTAGTAAAAGTCAGTGGAAAAAAACTGATTATATGAAGTTTGTTAAACTTGATTTTGCTAGACTACAACTATTTCATTATTGATAGATTACTCAACCGTAGTAATACAAAGTGAATAACATAGTGTTTTTCATTATTCTGCATTTTTATAAAGAAAGAAATATTTTTGGAGAAAAATTATTTGTAGTAAAAAATAAATAACTTATTAAAATAACTATATTTTTAAAAAAGAAAAAAGTAGTATGTTTAATATTTTTAAAAGAATATGATTCTAGCTAATTTTATATTGCTATAACCCAACAAGGGTGTAGATTTAAAAGAAAAGAGGTCTTTGCTAATTTCTTACATTCACCAACCCCCAACCCAAGGCAATAATAAAATAAAGGTTATAATATAAATCTGGAATGGAACTGTTGCTATAAAGAAGAAAGTTCTTACAATTGTTTTCAAAAAAACAAAACAGTTCTAGTTTCTGCCTGTAATACAAAGAAGAACTGGGATGTTCTGTGATAATATAAAATACAAGTCAGAGAAATTAAACTTGGATGAGACATAAAGAGCAAAGAAAAGGCAAAGAACATAGCAGTAAGAAATTTGTCTACATGAGTCAATGTCACATATAATTAATATAATTATATAATATAATTTTTCTTTTTGAATGTAAAGCTCATCTTTTGTGCATAAAATTGAACAAATTTTTTAGGACTATATACATTAAACTATAATTGGTCACTATAACCTGTGATTACATTTATTTATACTTTTTTAAAACTGGAAATAGAAATCAGTATAAGGTAGAGGTATTTGGTGGAATTTCTGCAAGATAAACTTCAATAATGATCATTCTAATTACAAATTAAAAAAAACTTTCTAAGGAAATGCAATTGTTAATGTATTTTTAGAGTTATTAATACAAACAGAAATTCTTAAGCTGTACATATAATCACTCAAATTAATCTATTTAATGGTAAAGAAAACCTTCAAATAGCAAAGTTAATATTATTACTCATAAACTATAATTATATTTATGCCTAATAAGTTAATATTATTCTTATTTTTAAGATCTGTAAGGTTGATACATTCTATGAAAGAAAACTCTTTGTTAGAAATTTGAAGAAGGAAAATTGTCTAGTTCTCTACCATCAATGATTCAAAGCCTGATTATTTAGAAAGTACACCAAATAGCAAACAATTCTAATAGATCTCAGGCATAATTTCCAAGAGTGTAATAATTCTTGGTATACACATCTATCTGTTCAAGTGACAACATAGGGGAAAAATATAGCAAAGGAAATGCATATTCTTTGGGGAGAGCCAGTCTTTCACTTCAGTGGCAAGCCTTTCCAGTGATCTTAAATCTCTAAACTCAAGGGGAAACTTTCAAGCAGAAGAAAAATAAAATCACATTATAAGATGTTCTTCTAGATTTGACTTCAAGTGCATTTTGGAGATAAAGTTTTGGTTATTATTTAAGGAATTTTGTCATTTCAATAATGTGGAAAGGAAAACATGATAAAACATTCCAATAAAACCATGACTAAATTTTGTTTTTCAATAAAGAATGTAATCTTTCATATTTTAAAACTAAAATATATTCACAAATGAAAGTTAACCATTTATTTTTATAATGAGATGTTCTATTTATTTTACATGGTTAAAATATCAAAGAAATTATGATCTAAAACAGGAAACTTACCTTTTCTCTTGAGTAGTTGGAAATATTTTCCTTCACTCAAACCTACCATTAAGAAAAGAACAGCAACTTGGTAAAGCATTTTCTTTGGAGCAATTCCTTTATGATGATCTCAAAAGTATATCAGTTTTAGTTAGCTTGAAATATGGCTTTTTTTTCTAAGATGATTAAAATTCCATAAGCTAATGATAGAAAACAACAAAAGTGTTGATCAGATTTATTTTGGTTCAATGTTACAAAGATTTCACTATAACAGTAACTCTATAACCTATCAAATAAGCTCTTCTAATATTATATATTTATATAACATATAATGAGATAACATTTGTTGATCTCAAATATAACAATGTTACATAATGACATAATTATGACTTAATACATATCATTTACTAACTTCGACTTTCTTACCTGTAAAGAAGTTGTGTTCCTTTCATATACCAAAAAAGAATACACTAGGACAGCTTTCACTAGGAGAGCCCACCAGACTTATTTTCCTTAAAGCCAAAGACTATTTTCAGTCATCAACTTATTGATTGTTCAGTACTTATTACATCTTAGAACAGTTTCTCTCTCTTGAAAGAGCATTTTTTCTGTGAGGCTGGTTTTTCTCCTACTTCTTTCATCCACTTTCCAGAATGCTTTACAGGTTCACTCTCTTCAGTTTAGCTAAAAATTGTTCAAGTTTCTCAAATCTGCTCTAGACTGGTGATCTCAAACTATTATCTCCAGAATAGCAGCAACAGCATCAACTTTGAGTTTTTAAAAAAACAATTTCTGATGCCCCCTGTCAGACATAGTGAATTACAAACTCAAAGTGGCAGGCAGAAATGTATATTTTAACAAGTGATCCAAATTGTTCTGATGCACACTAATGGTTGAGAACTACTCATTTCCATTATTTTCTCTCCTTACTCTGAATTCTCATCTCAAAGTTACATAAATCCATATTATTTCTTCTAAAATAGTAGTCAACAAATTTTTTCTGTAAAAGATCTTTCACATTTTGTGGATAACACTTTCTGTCTCAACTGCTCAATTTTGTGTCTACAACAGTATGTAATGAATAAATGTGGCTGTGTTCCAATATAACTTTACTTAACTACATTGAAATTTGAATTTCATATAATTTATGTGACATGAAATAATTTTTTTTTACTTTTCAACCATTTTAAAAATGTAAAAAATCATACTCAGCTTGTAAAATGCACAGAAGACAAAAAGCTGGCCAGATTTGGCCGAGGCCATAGCTTTCCCATCTCTGCTTTAGAACCTTGATAGTTGTGATGATTAATTTTATGTGCCTACTTGTCCAGGCCATTGTACCTATTTTTTTGGTCAAATATCTATTTAGATGCTGCTATGCAGGTATTTTTTTATATGCAATTAACATTTTTATCAGTACAATTTGAGTAAAGTTAGTTACCTTTGATAGTGTGAAGGTGGGCTTTGTTCAATCAGTTGAAGGCTTTAAGAGAAAAGGTGGAGGTACTCCAAAGAAAAAGGAATTTGACCTTCAGACTTTCTTCAGACTCAAGACTGAAACATTGTCTGCTTCTGGACTTCCCAGACTATTCTATGAATTTTGGACTCATTAGCCCCCACAATTGTATTCATCGATTTTGAAAATCTCCCTGTTTGTCTATCTATATATCTGTCATTTAGATCATCTATATCATATTGGTTCTGTTTATCTGGAGAACTTTGAGTAAAATACCACTCAAATATTGTCCATGTATTAGAAGCATTAGCATCATCACAGAACTTAATAAAAATTTAGGATCTTGAGCTCTACTCTGGATCTACTGACATAAAATTTACATTTTAACAAGTTTCATGATGATTTATGTGCACATGACAATTTTAGAAGGACTGGATTAAAATATGTCTTGAGTTTAAAAGTATACATTTATTAATATGGCTTTATTAGGTCATCAGTTATTTGTTCTATTAGGTTCTAATTTTATGAGCATAGTGACTAGCCTGGTTTCTGGCCCAAATTTATTAAACTCCCTAGCCCCCAAAATAAATGCTAATATAAAGACAATTACAATTAATATTAGGTAGTACTGTGTGTGGCATCAATTTAAACTCTATTATTGTTGTTTTGTTGTAACTAATATTTCACATTCCTTAATAATATTCCCTATAAGCAGTTAATTTTTTACATACTTGGAAAATAGTAGGTCATTTAAAATGATCAAAAATAGGATGTAAATAAAACTATCATTCAGAGGACCCATACATATTTTGCAATTCATATTTGCAAATGACAAACAGGTAACAGAAGCCAGCTGTGTTTGTTAATTCAATGATCAAAAGATATTAACCACAAGAAACTTTCTTCATTTCTCTCCCTACCCCCAAAATAGTCTATAGAAGTAAATATTAGTCTTATATTATTGCTTTATCTCAGTTTCTTTTTGTAACTCTTTTTTTTTCTTTTCTGCTTTTTTAAGAATGAACAGCAATTTTACCAGATTTTCTTTGATGTATTAATCATAATGATTATATAATCTGTTCTTCACACAGCAGTTATTTTGGGTTTTCAGGGGGCCCAGTAAGACAGTGCATGCATTTGGGCCAATAGTTAATATTCTTTTCTATAGTTTTTTCTTGTACCATAAAGATTTCTTTTCAGAAAAAAATTTCTTTTCAGTAACAGCATGAAAAAACATGTCCTTTTTCCTTACCATTATACAACCTCATACAACAATTTAATAAAAGACCTCAAAAGAGATTACATGATTTCTGGGAAATTTCTGGATAATATATGGCCTGATGTGATCATGTATATTTTTAAAATCAGGCTTTTCAATCAAACACATAGTTATAACTCAGGAATGCTACTGTAAAATCAATTTGTTACTTTGGCCATTAAGTTAAAATGTCCTATCATGTTCAAGAGTAAAACACAAAGAATCAATGTAATTAAACATTTTATTTTAGATTAACTCACATTCCTCTAACTGCTATCATCTTTTTTTCTAACAACACGAAAAAGGGAAAACTTAATCAAAAGAAATATTGTCTGCAGGGTGATCCATAATAAAACCTATTTTTCTGTCTCTGCATTGAAAAAAAAACAGTCATAGATGAGATATTCGAGTCTACTTACTTACTGGAACGCAGTAATAGAATAAACATAGAAAACAGATTTAAAAAGCTTTTAAAACTCTACTCATTTTTCTTCATCATTTTGTAATGTAATAGTAAGAAATATATTTCATTTTTCCAATGGTGAATTATTGAAACTAAGGAAGTTAAAGTTATCTCCTTGATAATGGGGTAGACATATTCTCTTTTCAGCAAAGTGACTCAGCCTGTGTTGCAATTTGTCTAGCTACCACACCAACTGTGAAGGACAGGTGGGTGTCTTAAGGATTTCAACTATTCCTTTTATATCCTATAGGTGTCTTGTCTGTTTTTCCTTTTGTTTTGTTTGTTCATTTGTTGTCTCTGTGATACAGTCAAGCATTTTTATAAAGTGGTGCTATAAAAAATATGCTTTTGAAAAATTGTAATGAAATGTAATGATTTCGAAGTAAGTAAAGAAAAGTGTTTTTTAAAAAATGTAAAGTATAAAGGACTGAGGTTATTAAGTAATCAGGGTAGTAAAAATCTAACAATGCATATGCTTGAAGGGACAAAAACTAGTTTCTTTATTAAAATTACTCCTTAAGTTTATAAAAAAGGAAATAAATAGTCCTGATGCCTTGCTCTTGTTTAACAAAGTAGGAAAAAACATGTAATAATAGAAGAGTTAATGCCCCATGGAGACCCCTCAAGGAATGGAGGACGGCAACTAGTGACTAGGTGGCCTAACCTCCATGTAGTATCTACCCTTGCATTCCCTTGGAATCTTCCAGCAACACCCTGAGAACTTTCTTGCACCATCTCTTAACGTTTTGTTCTTGGTGTTGTTCTCATTGTTGGATAAGAAATATTTAGGCTTTTTATTTTATATTGATTGTATGTACCTTATTTACAATATTATTTTCTTTAAACACGTACAAAATATACAGCTCAATTTTTATTTTAATTTTTAATTACTTGGCTTTTTGTTTTCTGACATATTCTGAAAGAGCAAAAGAAATCCTAGAAATTATTGTAACTAATAACGTGAATGTCATGAAGATGCTGAAGCTTTAATCTTAAATGCTTATGTTTGTTATGAACATGGTTTTCAAAAGAACCTGATGACTTAGTTATATTTGTAGATTCTATTTTAAATGTCTTTAAATTTCCACATGGTGAGAAAGGCTGGCAGTCGCATGTACATCTCTCACATCCTCTCACAACTGTGGAATTTTTCAGGACTGTCACAAGGCCAGTAAAGAGTGACCTCAGGGAAATGAAAATAAAGACCCTTCAAAATCTGTCCAAAGAATTGGTCTCAGAGCACTTGAATTGGCTCACATAAGGAGGTATGTCACAAGTGCTTTGAGAAAAACAACTCCAGTGAAGTAGCTATACATTTATAGAGAAAAAGTTTTTTTGTTATACAGCAATACTGTAAATCAGTCCTTGAGTGAAAACCACATATCTTGAGGCAGGTGATTTTTTTTTAAGCTGTGAATATCAGAAGGTTCCCAGGGAAAAATAAAAATATATATATTTTGTAAAAACAAAAGAAACTTTACTACTCAGTATAATTCATCTAGTACAAGTTGTTTTTGTCTATTTAGTTTAATTTTTAGTATCTTTTGTTTCATTTTCCCTACACATAAAATGAAGAGATGATGATGATTACTAAGATTCTTATGAGATAGAAAAATATAACTATTTGACTTCAGGTCATCATATTTCATCCTTCTTCACGTGTACACACATACACACACATGCATATTTCCCCTGTCCATATATTGTTCCCATTGCTTCTGAAAGGCATCTTCTCATTTCTAAAACTGGAATAATAATGTTTTAGTCTCATCTAATGATCTTACCTTATATTGCAGAGAAAAAAATAGCTTACAATATGCAAGAACTAAACTAACCAATCTGTATTTTCTTTTTTCCATGTGAATCATTAAATATGAAATTGAGCCTCCTGTCCAAATCCTACCACTTTCCAACATGAGCCCCATTTTTACTTCTTAAGGTATTTGCATCAGAGTTATCTCTTTCTAGTCTGAACTATAAATTTCTTCTTCTCTACTGCATCATTACACCAGCATAAAAAATGTAACCCGTTTATAGCACATAGGTCGCAAGGCTCTGCATCTAGTCTGGCTTATGATTCTAAGCTTCCTGAAAAATATGTTATTTTTTTTCCAAATACTTTATATAACTGACATGCATGATGATTCCTGCTAAGTGCAGAGAAAAATAAAGAGGCATATAACATATTTTAAAATTAGAGGTGTTAAGTAGTTAGACACGAGTAATGAGGGAACAAAGAAATGAAGGCCCATACCAGAGACATTCCCAGAAGACCTATTTTATAGTAATAAATCACCCCTGCATCCTGAGGAAAAAAAGGAGTAAAAAAATGTCATAAAATGGCTGGTTTAATCTGGCCACAAATGCTTACACAGTAAAGATTACTCTGACCTTTCACCTTGGCCTCAATATACCATCATTGTAATATCATGTTTATGCCTGGACGTTCAAGAATCTAATTATAACAGACTGAATTCTGGGCAATACATGCACAGCCAAATGTCACTCAAAAGGACTTCATCTGGCAATCAGATAGGACGACCCTTGTAACCACCCATCCGGGCCCTAATATAACAAACCCCTCCCCCCTCACTTCCATGGGGTTACAGCCTTCTTCTACCAGCACCTTCCTGGGAACATACTCTATCTTTTGCCTTTTTACCTTCCTAATTCCACAGGTCTGCAGCCTTCCTTCGCATGGCCCATCTCTTTCTAAAAGTATACTTAAAATAAATCTTACTTTTTCTAAAACTTGCTGAGTTGTAATTCTTTACAATGTCAGCGAAAAAACTGAGGCACTCCTCAGCATTAGTGGGGCAACTGATACCAGATTTCAGAGCACCTCAATGGTAACTGAGGGACTATTCATCACACTGAATAAGTGAACAATTATGTGGCATGTTAAAAAAAAATACTGAAGCATGATTAAAAGGTAAACATTGACAGAATTTTCTGAACGTAAAAAGAATAGACGTAGCATTTGATGAGTAGTGTGAAAAATTAAATTCATGAAATTTGTCAAATTGACTTCCTCATATATACTTTGTTTTAAAACTATTTTCTTAATTCAATAATTTTTATAAAAAATAATTCTCTTCACTTGTATAAAATTCTTATGCCAACCTGAAAATATGCATGACTTTAATCTTCTTTACTATGTAGTATATTCTCCCCCAGACACCCATGTTCTAAACTTTTGAATAGACAATGCCTAAGGATAGGAAGTTCTATCTTTATATCAACAAGTGGTGAAGGCTATGTTTTAAAAAGGCTATGTATAAATAAAAAAATAGGCTTTTATCAAAGATCTTATTTTATTTAGGATTTAATGAAAGAATGCCCCGACCCGCGGGACCTAGTTATTCGCGGGCTCGAAGAGGGTCCAGCCTGAAAGAGAAACGGGCGAGAAAAAGGAGCGGAGGCAAGACAGTGTTCTGATCAAGCCTCAAAATTTTATTTTTCACAACCGCTTATATACAGAAAGAACAAAGGGGGGCAGGACTGCTGACTTAGGGAGGTACGTGGCACAATGTCATTTGTCGCACCAATGGCGTGATGCAAGTGGGGGTGGGTAGGGGTGGTGCCCTGAGTTGGCCATGGGCTTTTTCAGGTGCACCCCATTCATCAGGAAGTGGAGTGCTGGCGGGCTGCGCGCCTCATTCATCAGGAAGTGGAGTGCGTGCGGGTTTTGGGCGCCCATTCATCAGGATGTGGGCGCCCGGCGCTGGCGCCAAGACTCGCCTGGCTCCCAACATCTCCTCCCTTTCTGTTTTAGAAAAGGTGGGCCTTAATCGAGTGAGGAGTAGAGGCCTGATTCCTCCCGTGAGCCGCCTTGGCCCACTAGTTATGGCTCTTGGTATCTTTGGGGAGGAGAGGCAGAGCCGTTTAAAAGTAGTAATTTTGGATACCAACCTCTATGCAAGTCAGGCATACTCACAGGGGAAATCTAGAGGAGGTCATATAGGACCTTCCTTGATGCTCTACTCCGCACTCAGCTCGGTACCCATACCCTTCTCCTCCTTTTAGAGGAGGTGGTAGGCATGCCTCTAGTTATCATGCCGCCCCGTAGGGAAGGGAGCTAGCTCAGTGTATACATCCCCCTTTTTATAGTCGTTTTCATAGACACTCTGTAAACACTTAATCCAGTTTAGTCATTCTTAGACATAAATCTCGAGCACAAAAGGACATTCTCTGTATTCGTTTTATAAAAAACCTATGATTACCACATGAGAAACCTTGAAGCGCAAAGGCTGTTTGGATGTCGAGTGGCCCTTCTGTTGGTTACACTGTTCAAAACTTGGACTGATTTAGCTGGCAGAACCTTTGAAGGTTGAAAGAATTAACGCTCTAACTCTGTAGGCTTGGGCTTGTTTCCTGAAATCCTTAAAATGGTTAAAGAAGTATTGAAATGGGGAGAACATAGGACGATTTGAGAAGGAAGCCTGACCCATGTTAGTGAAAACAGGTAAGAAAAGAGAAAGTCCCCACAAGAGCCAACTAGGCCAGGGCTAGGATCAGCCTTTCACCTAGCATCCAGTCGAATGGGGCCACGAGGCCAGACCTAGGGAAAGAATCAACATAAGTATAGGAGGGTAACAGTACATCTCGGCCAGCCCAAACAGACAGACACAAGACAGACAAGACAAACTACAGATAACACAAAACGCTAGCGCATCAAACCCAGAACCAGAACATGTACAGGGTCAGAGTCTGACGTCTCAGACCACGACCAAATTAGGAAGTATTGCTGCGTCCAGCCTTCGCTAGTTAACCAAGGGCCCAATTAGACAGGAACAGAACTGATGCACCTAGATAGATGCTAACGCAGTCTTATTCACCGGAGAAGCTGCTTTAGGGTGGCTCATGCCCAATTACAGTTAAAATGAGACTTCTTTTCTTCCTGGCCTTATGAGGCAAGGCTGCTTGGCATCTGGGGCTGAGAAACATCTCCCAGCGGTTGCCCCTGAGAAGCAAGTCCTTACTCAAGGTGGCGGGGGGTTTCAAGTTTAGGAGATCCCGAACAGAGTTAAAAGAGAGAACAGAAGTTAATCTTTTATAAAGCTAACAGAAACTGGTCATTACGAAGATAAATGTAGCCAGGGAATTTGCTAGTTTTAAACATGGCCTTGCAGATGTTCTCCTTATCTGCGCCCTGGAATGTTGCTCTCTTAGCATATGAGAGAGCTCTTTGTCTCAAGTTTCATAGCAGACACTAAGCAGTCAAAAGTTCTAAGAGCAAGGCATTTTAGTCTCAATTAAAAATTGCTAGGGTAAAGACTTTTGACCTGAATTGGTGGTTTCTAAGCACAATGCAATTTCTTCATCCTTCTTAAAAAACGTCCCACAGTCTAAGATACCATGGACGATCCATCTCTGCGGCGAGGGTCGAGAAATGGAGGCTCGCAGACATCTCTGTGGGGGGTCCTCCTCCTGGTTCCCAGGTAAAATTGAAGAGAACATAGGGTCCGTAAGAGTCCTCCATGGTCTTCAGTACAACAGTGATACAGAGGGACAAAAATCCAAAAAATTGGGGGCTTCATTAGGCCTCTGAAAAGAACACAGAGAGTGCCAATCTCAGGGTGTCTCCTGGATGGGTTAAAGGGTTTATTATAAGCCTCTCAGGAAGCCATCTAGCATTTTGAGCCTTTGAGTCGTATACACAAGCATGTCCCTTGCCCCAGATTAATCCTGGGTCGGGGCCCTGCCAAGTATTGAACAAGTGGTCCCTCCACATGACCTGTGCATAGTTGTCGGCTGTGGCCGGATGCCAGAGGCGATCCAGCGGATCTTTCTGTCACATCATATGTAAGAAAATTGAGAACAAATAGTGCATGGTTTAGCAAGGTTTTGGCATTGCCTGTTTTAGGATAAAATGGCTTCTCCTCCCGATTGTAATTTAAAAAGCATGTTCTTTAGAGTTTGGTGTGTTCGTTCAGCATCAATACTCTTGTCCCTGGGGGATTATAAGGAATCCCGTGACATGTTTGATGTCTAATTGTGCACAAAACTGTTTAAAAGCTGGAGCTGGTATGCGGGGCCCATTATCAAATCTTAAGGACTTTAGGTTGGGGGAGGTTGCTAGACAGGCAAGGACATGGTTGATGACATGTTTAGTGGCTTCTCCCGTCTGTAAGGTGGCACAGATAAAGCCACTGTAGGTGTCAACAGAAACATGTATATATTTGAGTTTACCAAAGGGGGGTAATGGGTAACGTCCATCTGCCAAAGTTCGCCAGGTATTAACCCACGGGGTTGACTCCAGTGTGTGGCTCAGGTAGGAGAGTTAGACACCTTACATTGTCGAACAATCTGGCGAGCTTGTTCTCAGGTGATGGAATACCTAAGCCTGAGAGTATGGGCATTGAGATGTGTAAGTTATGGGCCCGCAGCAGTGAGCGGGTGTCTGTAATGGCTGAGGCAATAACTTTGGTAGCTTGGTCTACAATACTATTTCCCTTCCGTGAGTGGCCCAGGGAGGCCAGAGGTGCGTGAATGTGTCCAATATAAAAAGGCGTGTTTTGACTAAGGATCAGTTTTTGTAACTTAGAAAACAAGGGAGAGGCATTTGTTGTGGGTCGTATGTAGGGAACTGTTTCTAGCAGAGGGACAGAGCAGGCAACATAAGCGCTGTCAGTATAGAGGTTGAAGGAATGGGTGGCCAGGAGTTCAAAAACTGTAGCAATTGCTGTTAATTCAACAAACTGTGCAGAGAGGAGATTCATCTGAAGGCGGGTAACCTGTCCATTGATGCTAAATGCCACCATGCCTGAGGAGGATCCATCAGAAAAAACTAAAGTAGCGCCTGAAATTGGGGTAGTTTTTACCCTACGGGGAAAACAGCAGGGGTCTTATGTAAAATTGGATCAACCTATCTGCAGGGTAGTGATTGTCAAGTGTTCCCTGAAATGAAGTGCAGTTGATTGCCCAATTGTCATCGGTCTGGATAAGCCACTGGACCTGGGAGGTGTTATATGGGAGGGTGATAATATCCGGGTCTTTTCCAAACAACTTGAGAGCTGCCTCTTGGCCGAGGCGGAGAAGACCCATGATGAATTGAGGATATGTGGCCAGAACTCGTGGAGGTGAAGCAGGTGGAGTGAACCCAAAACAAGGGGTGTTTTGCCAAAGCAATCCCATGGGAAGAACGGGTGGGAAAAATTAGTAACCACCAATCTAGATGTGGGGAGAAATATCCAATGTTTTGTTGGGCAATGGCTTGTTCAACCGTGGCTAGTGCCTTTAGCCTCATGGGAAAGTAGCGAGGGAGAGTAGGGTCGGGTCCCCACGCATAATATGTCAAATAGTTTTAAATCTCCTGTTGTTAATTTTAAATAAGGCCTAAGCCAATTTATATCTCCTAAGAGGCATTGAAAATCATTTAAAGTCTGTAAGGAATCTTGTCAAGTTGAAATTTTTGAGTAAGTACTTTATTGGGGAATAACTCAAACCCTAAAAACAATTGAGGTGGGTTGATTTGTACCTTTCAGAAATGTGTAGGCCTCGGTCTCAAGGGCCACAATTAAATATTGGCTGAACTTATAGAGTTGTTGTTGATGGGTCCAGCTAAAAGAATATCGTCCATGTAATGGATGATATATAAGCCAGGAAAGAGGCACAGAGGTCCAATCCTGTGCTCCCAGGAGTGGTCCTAAAGGGATCAATGGTCTGGGCTGACGTATTTCTGGCAAAGAGTGGGACTATTGGCCATGCTCTGAGGAGGACTCTCCACTGAAACCGGGGAGAGGGCCCTACATAATTAGTGATAGGAAGGCTAAAGGCAAAATGTTTACAGTCTTGGGGTGGAGAGGTATTGAGAAAAAGTCTCTTAAATCTATGACTAATTTGAAATATCCTTGTGGAATGGCTATCGGAGAGGGGATTCCGGTTGTAGGGCACCCATAGGAACCATGGTTTTGTTGACTGCCCTAAGATCTTGTAGGAGCCTCCATTTACCCGACCGTTTTTTTGAATGACAAAAATAGGAGTATTCCAGGGGGATGGAAGGTTCAATGTGTCCGCCGCTAGTTGTTCCTACACTAACTCTATGGCTGTAGCCAGCTTTTTAGCAGGTAAAGGCCATTGATCGATCCAGACAGGAGTATCATCCTTCCAAATAATTTTGTCCGCCTGGTGTGCAGGTGGAGCAGTGGCCCTTATGAAAAATGGTTATCGAATCCCTAGCCCAGAACGGTCCGTCTTGGGGGTGGCTACTATAGGGTTGGGGTCTCTCCTTGTTTAAGTCTACCTAGGCCTTGACCAGGAGGTACCCTTGAGGGGCATTTGATGGCAACAACATTGTTTGGGCTGCACATAAAAACCTTCATTTGAGAAAGGATGTCGTCCCCAGAGATTGGCAGGTAAACCTGGGACTATATGGGGCCGGGTGGTACCAGTGCTTTCTTCCTCATCTTTCCAGGTTAGTAGTTGTGAGCTCTGTAGCGTATTTTTAGATTGTCCAATTCTTGTAGATGTGTCATAGAGGCTTGTAGGGGCCAGCTTGAGGCCATGAATCTCAAGAAATAACAGTGGAGTCTGCTCCCGAATCTAGGATGCCCTCAAATAGCCTCCCTTGGATTTTAAGTTTGGTATAGGGCGGTTCTTAGTAATGGCCTGAACCCAGTATATAAATCCGAGGAGCCCGGACCGGAAGGCCCCCGCCGCACATTGTAAGCTGGATGGGAGGTGTTGAGGGGAGAGGCAGTGCCTGGGCTAAGCATTGCCTTGAGTAATGGTAATGGGACCCTGAGTGGAGCTGGCTAAAATTGTTATTTCTCCAGTATAATCATTATCTACCAGCACGGGGTGAACAGTAAGCCCTCCTAAGGTACTGGAGGCACGACCTAAAATTAAAAAATAAGTATCTTGAGGGGTGGCCCAAACACCCAGTAGGAAGGATCTGGACACCATCTTCGGGTGTCAGTATTGTAGAGGTGGAGGCACAGAAATCGTGATAGGCATTATGGGGTTTTTTTGCAGGATGTGCTCAGCTATGATAATGGTCATCATAACCACCTATGGCATTAAGCATGAAACAAATTCTTTTTGCTTTAATGAAGGAAAAGTAATAGTGCAGGCATTTCCCAAAGTAATGGATGTATGTGCAAAACTTTGGTTAAGTGTTTTGGGGATGAGAGAATAGTCACAGGAAGAATCTTAATAGCCATGTTCTTCTACCCATTTTTGATGTTTAGATGTCCTGAGGGTATCAAGAAGGCCAATATAGTTGAATTACTACAGCAGGAGATAAAATATAGCATAAATAGAAGCCAGCTTGTGTACCCTTTTAAACAATTATTAGAAATCAGTTGCTAATTTAGAAACTAGTAAGACTTCAGGACAGCAGGACAAAAGGTAGGATGGAGTGGGTCCTGTGATGACTACCAGAGAGAAAATAATATCCACAGTTATAAAATTGAACTGTATTCTAATACCTTAATACTAATGCATGCCTCATAACATAGAGGTAATTCTTTAGTACACAACATTTTTAGAAAACACATAATATTGACATTCAATTAACTTGCATTACAGAAAGTTTTGTAAAGAGTGGAATGTTTAAATCCTTTTTAAAAACCTTGGTCCCTTTTTAAAGATCAATATTGAATTTTAAAAATCAAAATAAAGGAAAATAAGGTTTTTTCACAAAATGCAAATGCCAGCAAATGCATCTAGTAAATGGTAAATGTATTTGCCATTTACTAGAATAAAACGGGCAAAATTTTCAAAGGCAGTTAAAAATAGTAATAAACATACAGGGACTTGTTTCATTTGATTTGGCACCAAGTAAAGTAAAAGTAAATATGCCATTGAATATATATAGTCAGGTTTCTCTGCCTCTCATACTGCCCCCACTCTTTTTTACCAGGCCATAGTACATAAGCATGCATACCCGTTTGCCCACTAAGGAATCATTTGATTTTAAAATGGCTGCTCAGGTTACATTTACCAGCAGAGTTCTTTACCCTTAAGATATGATGATAGTGAATGCTAGCCAGTGTCACCTTCTTTGATTAGGAATAAACTCCTTTAGCAAACTAGTTTCCTGGTCCTTTTTAACCCGTCCTATAAATCTTTTTCACTGCCATACCTGTTTACTGATTATGATTGTTATATTTATCAAGAGAATTTTATCCAGGCAAACCTGATCTATTTCTGTTTCCTAATGACACAGCATGCCGACTTTACCTAGTGCCATAGATTTTCTTTGTGTGTGTGTGTATTTTCATATGCTACTCCTCAAGGCAGATCACACATTTTGATCAGAAAGAAACTGGCAAGTAGATCCTAAAGCATATCTCTTAACCTAAGTAACATCTGAAAACATAGGTCTACGTTTTCAGTTGAAAATTCAACTTTAATTGCTTTTGCAAAAGAACTTATAATGTCCATTTCTAACAAATCATATCCCTCAGTACACATGTATTTTCAAAAGAAAACAAGTCATAGGAAATTAATACTTTCTCATATGTTAATTGACATGGATTTTTATAGCAGATTGAAAATTCTGAGTAACCTGAAGGTATGTTTCTTTATAGTACTCAAACTCTTTTATCCCTAACCTCCCCAAATTTGGGGATCTCTCCAAGAACGAAAACTAACTTCCCCAGTTTCGGGGGTCCTGCAGGCGTAAGTCTCTACAAAGACTGAAAATCTCCTTTACATTACTCAACTCCTTTTTCACTGAACCTACCCATTCAGGGGGTCTCCAAAGACCGAAAAAGCGTTCTCCGTTTCTTAGACAGGCGAAACTCACCGAGGACGTTAAGCCTTCCATGAGCAGTGAAAGCAGTCCTCACTTCTTCCGGTGCCTGCAGGCGGCTTCTTCAATTACGTCGTCGGGCTGAGGCATGGGACCTCCCGTCCGCAAGGACCTGCGTGCTTCGAGCCCCACGTTACGCCACTTGCTCCCGACCTTGGGGACCTAGTTATTCGCGGGCTCGAAGAGGGTCCAGCCTGAAAGAGAAACGGGCGAGAAAAAGGAGCGGAGGCAAGACAGTGTTCTGATCAAGCCTCAAAATTTTATTTTTCACAACCGCTTATATACAGAAAGAACAAAGGGGGGCAGGACTGCTGACTTAGGGAGGTACGTGGCACAATGTCATTTGTCGCACCAATGGCGTGATGCAAGTGGGGGTGGGTAGGGGTGGTGCCCTGAGTTGGCGCCCGCGGGCTTTTTGCGGTGCACCCCATTCATCAGGAAGTGGAGTGCGCGCGGGCTGCGCGCCCCATTCATCAGGAAGTGGAGTGCGTGCGGGTTTTTCGCGGCGCGCCCCATTCATCAGGATGTGGGGCGCCCGGCGGGCGCTGGCGCGCACTTCGCCTTGGCTCCCAACAAAAGAACAGTAAGATGCTAAAACTGATTTGAGAGATAACTAATAATGAACAGATATGTACATAATTAGCTATGCTGAAATAAATTTGCTAATGTATGCAAAATTGGTCAACATAAAATAAAATAAAATATTTAGAATGATCTCTTTCACCCCAGTAAATTAGGATGAGGAAAATCAATTGCCTCTCTACCAGACATCATTATTCTTTGTGAAGAGGAACAATTTGCATCACCATCAGCCTTCCACAGTTAACCTCTATCTCCACCTACAGAGTTGCATAATAGCCCAATAGAACCAGATTGCCCCTCAAGTGTCTGCTAGCAACACCTAGCATTCTGTGGAAAGATACAAAGTTATCATTTACTTATTTCAAAAGCCTTCCCAATTATTTAACACAGAGGTGTCAGTCTATAAAAAACTCACTAGTGAAAAATGACAAGGAAATAAAAATGTCTAATGTTTTCTAATTTTTAACGTCCAGACAGACATTCAGTTATCAAAACAAAATTCCATTCAATCTATACTAAATTTTCCATAAAGAAAAGCAGACTGCTGGACTAAAACTTTCTTTGAAGATCCTTCCTTCTACTTCTATTTATACACATGCTAATATATGTAAATATATAGTTTAGTTTAAACTATATATATAAATATTTATATATTCAATATATAAATATATTACATAATATAAATTAATATATAAATTAATATAATATAAATATATTATATTATATAAATATATAAATATTTATATATATAAATATACAGAATTGATATAATTAAAATATAAATAAACAAGTCTCTTGGTTTTAGTGGTTAATATTAGTAATTTTCAATGTAAAATAAACATTGATATTGCATTTCTTAAGCTTTACTTATGGCAATATAGGAAAATCCATGATCACTTTTGCCATTGCATTTAATATCCTCAAATTTTGAAAACACGAATTAGGTTACAAATAAACTGTTAGTACAAAGAATAAGATCTGATTTTATTTAGAAATAAGTGTTTGATTTAATTCCTTTCATTCTTTTTTAAAATCAGAATCCAGTGAGTTAAATATGAAAATGTTATATAATGAAAAAAAGAGAAATATTTAATTTATTATAGTTTTTTTTAAATATGTTACTAAGTAACATATTTAAAAAATATATGTTATAATTTTTTAACATATAATGTGGATATAATTCTCACATTCAAGTAGGTTCCATGTGAGAATTTTTTATTGTTTTCCATGGTTTTTATTTTCACGTCCAAGAGAATTCTTTCATTCTACTTCCCCTGTGCCTTTTCTAGTAACATGAACCTTTCATTAAGCATTTACCTCCCTGAAACCATTAAGCCCTTTGTATTAATTCAAACTGAAAAAGTTGAGACGGTTCACTGGTGAAAAAGTCCATATCAGTGTTTTATTGTTTTTTTCATCAGGATTATTAATACTATAAAAAGATTGCTCACAGAGGTATTCTCCTCCTTACTGCATTTTAATAAGCTGCTTATTCTAAGCAGATGTCTGCAATTGTTGTGCTGTTAAGAGGGTACACACATCTATCGAAGGGATAAACAGGTGAATCTGCTTCAGCGGAGTCATTTACATGTCTCCATAAAATATGTATGACAAAATTTACATATCAATATAAGTAGCAATAGTTAGATATTCCTTTTGAGGTGTCTTAAGAGATAAAAGTAAGAAAGATACTAGGGATTTAGAAAGATTATCCTGAAATTCTCATTAAGTCTATACAGTACAGGTGAGAAAGTAAAATGCCTACAGATTAAAATAATATTCTAATCATTTGAATTCTATAAGCACCCAAAATTTCTCTCAGGAGTACAGCTTTAAAGTATTTGAATTCTAGGTCATCACTCTGAAAGAAATTCAGGCAGAAATTACTTGAAAATTCTAAAATTGACATAAAATAGGTAACAGTGTTAGATGCTCTTATATAGGATTCAGACTTTCTCTTTTTTCTTTTTAGTACACAAAATATCTACTACGTTCTAAGTCTAAGAAGCACCAAAAATTCTCTTCAGAATTGGAGGACAGTAGTTATAACCATTGACTGGACTTTCTAACGTGGATATACAAGAGCAATACACTCTTAATACATTCAGCTGCAGCCTGTGAGAAATGCAGGATCTCTGGTTCTTTGCCAGACCTAAGGAATCATGGTTTACATTTAACAGGATGCCCAGGTGATCCAAATGCACATTAAAGTTTGAGAATTACTCCTTTAAATGCCTTCTGGCTTTGCTTGTCCTCAACCTATTTTTCATGAAACACTACAACATTTTCAAAATAAACCCGAATATGAAAAAGGTTCTCATAAAAAAAAATACAAAATAATTGAAAACCATGGCTTAATAGTACCAAACACTGTGATGTTACTAAAAGATAAACTAGATGACCTTGCTTCTTTAATATGTATAATAATTTCTACTAAATCTCTAGAACAAAATCCAAATTCCTGGCATACAAGGTCTATGATGATGTGGGCACACTCAAATCATCTCGTAATCGCATACAAATTTGGTTCTCTAGATATATATCATACACTATTATGCTATTTTCAGAACTATTATCTTCCTTGCCTCTGTACCCTTTATATTTTCATTCTACTGGCTGGAATGCAATACCTATCTCTGCCCCTCTCTTTCAATTTCATGATGAACCTTCTATCAGGTGTATGCGCCGTGAAGCCCTGCCTAATTTCAATGCATATTTTCAAATCAGAGTCACACGATAGACTCTGAGAACATAAAGATACTAATTATTACATTGATCTTTTTATCCCTATGACCTAGAAATAGTATGGTATAAATAGATGTGAAAGGATGATGAAAGAATATTCAAAATGGCTTCCAGTTTTTTATATTCATGTGTAGTCTTAGAATAGCATGTGTGACAATTAGAAAGTCATTTACAATATTTACCCCATTGAGAATCTGAATATTACCTTAAAAGAGTAATCTATTTCTGTTTTCCTACCGTTAGAGCCTTAAAAAGCAGAGAGAGAGAGAGAGAGAGAGAGAGAGACAGATTGAGAGAGAGAGAGAGAGAGAGAGAGAGAGAGAGAGAGAGAGAGAGAGAAGATTCATCTGGTCTTCTGGCCTATATCATCCATCTCTTATCTGTACAGATATTTAGAGTTCTATCATTATAGTATATCTAGTCCTAGCCCACTGCTGTTTTCTCTGTTATTCATGAAGTACATGATACCAAAGGGGTAATCTAAGTCTTCTTCCTGATCAATGTAGAATGATGGTTAAAAGCCTTTTAAACGCTTTTTCAAACTTGATATTATATTAATCTATAATGAAATTCAGAAAAATGATTTGCTTTGTATAAACATTAAATAAATATGAAGAGAATGAAAAAATAAAAGGAATTACTTAAGGCACAAATGCATAAACCCATTTATTTCTATATTATCCCAGAAACATCTATATATTTTGAACTCTGAATGCACAGTTTTCAGCATTTCATGACAAATTAGATAATTATAATTGGGCTATATCTCTAGATATATTGTTACAGTTCTATCTAGCCCCTTCATGAGTAACTTAGAATGCAAGATGAGCCAATGGGGTTTTCGCTGCTTCTTAGAGCTCTTAGTCTTCTCTTCAGCTCATATATTCATTTTATCTCTAAAATATCTTCTACTTCCTTTAATAGGCTCACCAAGTGTCATATTTACTCTGTGTATAATATTTATTCATGTACTCACTGTTTATTATTTACAGCAGTTATTGAGAACTCTATGAAAAATAAATTTGTTAGCATAAGGATAATAATGAGATGAGCTAAGCAAAGTGAGTTAGATCTGGAGTATAGATTTTATGTACAATCAAAGTAAGAGCGGAGCCTGGGAAAGGACACTGTTGTAGATGACAATTTTGGAATTATTATTCTATGCAGTCTGCCTTTCACATGTCCCTTTCCTCAATTAACGGAATGATGCTTGGTGGGGCATGGCTTATCTATCTCGTAGCCATAGTATTAAGAATGATTCTAAGTTTTGAATCTGAGGGTTACTTTTCTTCTTCAATTCTAAGAAAATAATAGCTCTTATTTCATAAAACATTGATTTTCTTCATTGCTTCTATTTCTTCTTATTAAATTTCATATTAAATGACTTCTATAACTTCTCAATCATTTTTCATATCTCATAATATTTTAAGGGGGGTCATTTAATCGTGCTAACTTTTTCTTAAATAAGATAGTTCTTCAGAATCATCTTCTATCATCTCCATTTGTTCTTTTTGTTTTTTTTATTCTCTATTAGAAATTATATTTCTTCCTTTTCAAGGCCTAAATGTAACAACATTTTTTTTGCAGCTTCTTCTAGCTTTTTTTTTTAGAGATGCAATTCCCTTCACTATCTTCAAAGATTCCCACATATTTTTATTTTGAGCTATTATCTGATTTCTCTATCAATCGTTCTTTCAGTTATACTTTTCTCTTTGTTAATTCTTTTTGTGTTTATTTTAGGGGACCTGTTTTTTAATAGTTGTGGGTCATCTCCCTCATTGAAATTACCCTTTTTCTTGGACTTTGCTATGCTTCCAGGACTGGTTACTTTAGTTCCTAAGTTGCAACATCGGTAGTAAAGCATCTAGTTTGGAGTAGTCAGGGTTAACAGTTAAGGTTTACAAGAGTAACTACCACTACACTTTTGTCTGCTTCTTTCTTTATCCCTGCTATTGATTCACAAATATTGCTCTTTCTTGTTTTGAGCTCTGTTCTGAATTCAATTACATATTTATAAAATCCTTTTGTTTTCTCTGGATATCCTTGGGAATGCTTGGTGCTCCATCTTTAAACTAGAAGAAGAGTCTCAAGCACACAGATATTTAGCTGATTCTATCTCAAAACTGGAAGTACATAGCATTTTAGTTTGGCGTTAAAACATAATGTGTGTTTTGTATGCTAGGATGGAGTGAGGAGGGCCAAATTCAGTAAGGGAGAATTTCTTTAGCAATGCATAAAAGATAATAGCACAAAATATATTAAAGATATAATGATGGCAATATATATATATATATATATATATATATATATATATATATATATGTATATATATATATATATATTTATATCCAATGAATTTAAAAATTAATTTTATCTAAAACACATCTTCACAGAAACATCCAGAATAAGGTTTGACCACATAAAATATATGGGCACTGGTAAATATATTGACACATGAGATTAACCATAACTAATCCAAATTTTTGAGAATTTTGTTTATTTGTACTTTGATCTAGAAAGGAGCCATGGTGCTATAGCTATTCACTTTCATGCAGAACCATCTGTAAATTGGGTCTGAGTCTTCCTTTACTCTCTCAATTGATCACGGAGAACTCCCCATGAGATCAAAGGTATGGGCTGGGAAGGTGAAGGTAGTATAGCAAGAGTAGAGACCACAGCCATTTGGGCCACTTCATGTAAGTTACTTGTTTCCTCAGGCCCTACTCAGGCTGGATATCATATATACCACTTTTATTTGGTCATAGAGCAATGTTCTACATGCTCAACTTCATGGCACATCAGAAAATGTCCCATTGACAGTGGGGCAGTTTAGATCACCTGGTAACTTGATGGTCCATGGCTAAATATTCGGTCTTTACTAAAGCTCAGTAGTATAATAAAACTGATTATCAAAAATACAAGAGTTATCCATTGAGGATGACAAAGCTTTGCTCTAAAATTCTAAATCTGCACTGTGATTCATTTCAGGGGCTCCAAACAGCATCCCTAACTGCCACTGACATTTCAAGGATTGAAATGTTGCATTATATGGCCCAAGTGACAAAGCAGCTTAAACAGCAACCTGAAGGCTAAGGAAGGAGTTGCAATTTGCGTCCAAGACAGTCTGGTGGCAGCTCCCTTGCCCAAGAGATGCCTATCTTTGCTTTGTTAAGACCTTCAACTAATTAAATGAGTCACACCCACCTCTCCACCCCCAAACTTATGGAGGGTGATATGGTTTACTCAAAGTCCAGTGATTTAAATGTCAGTATCACTTTAAAAAACACCTTCGCAGAAACATCCAGAATGTTTGACCAAATATCTGGCCACCAAGGTCCAGTTATGTTGATACATAAAATTTATCATTACAGATGACCTAATCAGAATTGTACTTTAATAAGATAATTACACTGGTGATCAGCAGGACAGATAAAAAAATGTGGAAATTTTGAAGACCAGAACATCCATGAAATAATTAAAGAATAGTTTAATAGGTTGTAGGAGATTGTTAAATATCAAGATATAGAATAGAAAAAGCTATATCCAAAAGTAATTATAATAAATTTGATAATTATTATCAAAATATGCAGTAATAATTTGTAACTCAGAGACTGAAACAGGGAGGTGGACCAAGATCAAAATGAAAGTTTATTGATCATTCAACAGAAATCAGAATTGAATCTATACTTACTTACTTTTGAAAGCCTTGAATAGCACCTCTTTTCAATTAAATACTTAATTTTATTTATCTTAAAATAACAACATGATGTTTAAAATAACAATTATTATTTTTAATCTTAAAATTAAGACTCAGGTGAAATTTTGTACTTTGCTTTCTATAAAAAAGTAATCCTAAGTATTTCTAGCAACTATTATAAAGTTTCTATTCAGTGTGATTAATTATCAGACAGGTTAATATTGCTAACTGATAAGTAGATTTAGAAGATACCATTTTTTACAGTAAATATTACATAATTTGGTGTAGTCTAAAGCAGTCATACTACTGTGCTTTGAGACATCAATCAATAAATCTTATTTATATAGGAAAAAAATTAAGGTCAATTGTCACAAAAACCTGTGGCTCATTGCATGCAGATGTTGTATCATCTCAATTCTCTTTGCTCAATTGCTTTAGAATCATAAGAGATCATCTTGTCTATTACCCTTCTCCAGCTATGCTATACATAATGTAACAGTATTAGAAATCTAAATGAATTTTCAGAATTGACCAGCCTCTAATTTTTTTAACATATTCCTATTTTCGGTTGATTTTTAATTTGTATTATATTCACTAGGTTTCAAAATTTATCTCTAAAAGTTTAGAACGTTATTAAAATCTTTATACAAACACAGCTATTTCATTAACCTAAAAGTTTTAATGTCTTCCAACTTCCATCAGCAAAACTCTTATTACACACACGCGCACACACACATAAAGAACACTGGTTCTTTTGTTTGTTTGTTACAAAGAATGTCACCAATTTGTTTTATTTTGTTAATGTTCTTTAAAATGGTGATTTAATGTTGCCATACAAGACTAATACTTTTTCTGTTAACATGTTTAAACAAAGTACTAATGGAAAATAAGCTGAGTTAATTTTTTGAGAGTAGAGGTCTAGAGAGTATCTAAAGTCCAATTACATTGCTTTCTCTTTTTGAACACAACTCCTTGATTGATGTGCTTCCCAGGATAATAAAAAATTGCTGATCTTAAATGTCTTATCATAAGCCTTAATAGAGCAAGTGAGAGTATCTTGACTTTGATTAATGAAGTTTAAAAGGAAAAAAAAAAAAAGATGGTCAAAATAGGAAAAAAGATAACAGCTGCTTGTGCCAAAAAAAACAAAACTGGTTTGGAGATGTGTGTGCTGTGCAACATCTTTTTGAAGCCATGTCATCTTTTTCATAATTAGTTTTTCTAGAGGCTTAAAATCACATTACCTTATCAACTGTGTTAACATTAAAATAATAGGAGAAAAATGAACTAATAAAATGCCAGTTACAGGAATTGGGGTCTAATGGCTGACAAAAAAATGTCATAAAATATTAATTTCTACATAAAAGTCATACTTGTATAAATTAAATTTTTCATGTCTGTGAAGAATTTTATTCCAAATATTTGTATTCAGCATTAAAATAGTTCTGGAGTGATTATTGTTTACTGATTAGAGTTACTGCTACTTAATAAAAGAGATAGACTTCAAAATTTAGCAGCAGCAAATCTGTGATATTTTGATTATTGAGGTAATGTTTAAAATATTTTATTTTCTAAAAATTATTTTAAATTAGTTATTTTATCAAGGTAAAGTATGTATGTATATATTTAAAAATCAGATAATAGGAAGAATCATATTCTGACTCATTCACGTGTTCTGCCTCTCACTAGCAACTATTTCCAATCTTTCCGGATGTTTCTTCTGTTGTTTACCTTATGTTCCTAAATATTAGGCTCTGCTATTTTCAACTTACTAATTGTAGACTCTTCTATTTAACAATTATAATGAGTGAGAACATAACCTCTTATAGCCCATTATCTTTTTCTCACCCTTCTGATAAAATTATACTGCCATTTAATTTAAATCAGAAATTAGGGTTTTTTATAATTCTCTATAAAAAATGTTCACTGCAGAATAAAGTAGTATACTATATTTAATAACATTCCCTTTATATATATATATTCTTATTTTTCTTAAAGTTATTAGTTTATTTTTAAAATGTTTAACTGTCCATATACTTACCATTACTTTTTTTCCACATATTCCCTCAGATACAGAGTATTTTTTAAAGGGTAAACTCTGTCAGCTAATCAATTTAATTTTCTTTTCCTTGCAATTTCTCTTCCTCCTGTTTTATTGTGACCTGGCTTCTCTCTGGATCTCCTTCACTACCATTATCTTAGGACTTCTTTGTTGAATCTTTTGTTTCATACTTAACTTTTTTTTCTTACAGAAGCACGTCTACTACAAGTTTTCTTCCAGAATATTTCCTACAAGTTTTCTGAGAAAGGATACATGTGAGAATTTTTTTAGTTTTAGAATGTCTAAAAAAGTTTTAAATGTATGCTCATGCTTGATTGACAATCTGTAAATACATGCTATACTTTGCTTGATTCAATCAATAAAGTCTGAATTTTCTCATTTGTTCAGAAAAATTAGAAATGTAAGAACTATATGATTCCAATTAAGTCACATGACTACTATTGATCAGAACTGTATAGTCTTCTTCATGCTTTCTTTCTTGAATAAAGTTT
The DNA here is from genome assembly GCA_030015415.1 of Cynopterus sphinx. Classification (NCBI taxonomy): domain Eukaryota; kingdom Metazoa; phylum Chordata; class Mammalia; order Chiroptera; family Pteropodidae; genus Cynopterus; species Cynopterus sphinx. Next base: position 99,985,384 of record CM057382.1, on the reverse strand, counting down.
GCTTCAGCATTAGTCATATAAAATCAATAATGTCTCTTTTTTTTTTGGAAAAATCTCCCTGTTTCTTGATTCAGTTGCTTTTAAAATTATCATTTAATAAGAACTACTTTTTCAAAAGTTGTTACTAATAAATTTAAAATAATGCTTAGCATGATAAAATTTCTTTTTTTTTTTTTTTGATCAGTTTTCATTATAAGGGAAAATACCTTATATGTTTTCAGTAAGGGTCACTAATTTTTTAAAATTAAATGCAAAGGTAATACAGATTAGAGGAGTATAATTTTCGCATAGTAAAAGCCAAGGTACCAAGTATGTGATACTAATTAATCAGTGGCCCCAATGGCATTGAGAACCTTCACATAATGTAAGAGGTCATCATCTTTTTGAAGCCCAAAACAGCACTCTGAACTGAATTTCATGCTCCATTTCTGCTTAGAGAGAGTATTCTTAACAATTGGTCTCAGTTCTCTTTTACGCTGTTAATTTATTTCAAATTGGCTAGATTATTTTTCAAAGCATAAAAGCATGCTATGGTATTTTTCATAAAAAGAAATAATAGTTTTTCTTGAGAATATATGACTCTTACCACATTTCTTTGTGCTATTTACAGCAAAACTTCGATAGTTTTACATTATTTGCTGTGTTTTTTTTTGTTGTTGTTTTGTTTTTAGCCTACAGCACCTGGTCTTCCTAGATGGTCTCTCATCCAATTACTCACCAGACCTGACTCTGCTTAGCTTCCAAGATCAGAGGAGATTGGGCACGTTCAGGGTGGCATGGCGGTAAACTACTGTTTCTTAATCCTCTCATCTTTTTCTCTCTTGAATTTAATTCATTTAGGCCTTCCCCCCACTACTCATATATCTCTTGTTTAATACTTCCTCACTGCTAAATCAGGGTTTCTGTTTTTTTTGTTTGTTTTTTTGTTTTTTACTGGCCTATCACAGAAGTTAACTCTATTATTTAATTGTTTTTTGGGTTTTATTTGTTTGTTTGCTTGTATTTGAAGTTCTATATTTCTAGTGCCCTAAGGATTATTCTTTAGACCTCTTGTCTTCCCTTAGTATGTTTATCCAATCTCATGATTTTAATTACCCTCTATATGCAGATGTATCAGAATTTATCTCTCCAGCCTACACCTGTGCCTTTAACTGAAGACTTGCTGTCCAACTTATTAGATATCTGCACTTGAAGTCTAGTAGGTACCTCAAACATAAACATACCTGAGTCCTAACTTTTAATTCATTCCCTCTATATGTTCTTCACACACTCTTCCTCAAACTTACATAAAGGAGATAGTAACAAACTTACCTTATGTGCTTATTGTGAGAATTTAGTGCTTTTGATACACATAAAGCACTTAGAACAATGCCTATGTAAGAAAAAAAAAAAAGTTTTCTTACTTCTCCTAGGACCCTGCTGGGTCTGAAAAATAAACTGACAAAGACAGATTCACAAAAGAAAAGCATACAAATTTTATTGAATTTTTACATATACATGGGAGCCTTCATAAGAGAATAAAACCCCAGAAATGTAACCAAAACAGTTTTTTATACCTATAAATTTGTGAAAAATTGAGAAGACAATGGAGTTTGGACCAGGAATCTCCAACTAGGCTAGGTGATCCATGTCTTCCTGAACTGGAAATATAAAGCTTAGTTTAACAAGGTTGTTTGCAGATTCCTCCAGTGCTTTCTCTGAGCTGATAAGGGTCCATCTCCAGTAAAATGAAAATTTATTTCCTGTCGTTGGGTAGAAAGGAGGAGCTTTTTCTACATTTATTGCTTGTTATCTGCCTTCAGCTCAAAATAATTTTTACATCAAAGAGACATAATTTTGGGTGATATACAGATTTCCTTCATCTAATGTATAAGTGAGCAATATGTATAACATTTTGTTTTTTTATTATACTAAACTGAAACTCTTTGAGTTGTCTTAAATTCATTTTTAATATTTTGAAATATTAAAAATTAATTTTAAATGTTTTTGTCTAAATATTTTCTTTTAAATTTAAGGAAAATAAAATCTGAAAGTTTTAAATATATTTGAATCAAGTATTTTATTTCTGGAACTGTTAATATGCTAGGGTTTTCTAAATATTTGGATTTTTAAAAAGACCATTATTCTCTAGAAATAAAAGATATGTAACACAGAAAAGAGGCACTTTCGTAAAAATTGTGGTTCTCAATGAAATAATCCAAGATCAGGTCACTAAGCAAGCTATTGCTTTTATTCCTGTTATGGTGCCCACTGTAGTTAGCTTTCAAAAGTAAACCATTTAATGAAGTGCTTCTTATTATTTGAGAAAGCTTACCTCAAGAGATGGGACTCTAGCATTCATACAGTCTAAAGAATGAAGACAAGAGTGAGTCCTGGCTTAGATGGAATCTGACAGTAAATACTTTTCTTGTCAGTCAGGCTCAACCAGCCAGTGGGGCTTCCGAGATTTTTGATATAATTAAGCTTCATGCTTAGAATAAGAGATGGATTTAATCAGCCATATGATTTACATTATATGTCAAGTGATCAAAAGTTGACACACTGCACACAAATGTCTCTTCTCATTTTGCAGACCATACTTTATATGGCATAAAATAACAAAAAAGATCATATGTAAGGAATGTCCTCTCTTTATCTTCCCATATATTTCTGGGTTCTCCTTGTTTTTAAACTAAATATTTCTACACATTCTAACACAAGTGATTCTAGCAGTGAAAATTTCTCATGGGGGTTAAATAACAAATTAACACTAGTGTGCGTAAAGGTTTCTTAATTAGCTGATCAAGGCTGTAAGGCCATGGGAGGAAGCAAACTACCATAATATTCTTAACACTTAGCGCATTCCTCACTCATCATCTTCCCCTCCTCCCTGCTAATTCTATATGATTAGTTCAGAGGCCTTGAAATCAGTTTTTGTAAGGAAGCTTTTGTAAGTCGCAGTCTTTTTTTCTCCTAAATATATTTGTTGTCAGCAAGCCAAAAGGACATTTAAAATCTTCTGTAAGCTTCATCTAAGAAAAATCAAGGTTTATAATAAGAAGGTTATTTACATATAAATTATGCCTGAGATGTACAGAGAAGTGGAGGCTAAAAAATGCTATTATTTGGTTAGAAAATAGAAGGCATTCCCTGATAGAAAACCATTTTTGAAAGTTCTGTGAAATTGGATGGTCTGTGTTTTTTGTGGCAGAACTGGCTGCAAATTCAGGAGGAACTTTTTGCCAAACTACAGTATTCCCAGTCAAGAGCTTGTATGACATTTAACTAGAGATCAACATTCTGTGAGAGTGTATACAAAGGGATATATGTGATATCAGAAAGTAAAGTTATCTGCCTATTCTGAATAACAGAGAAATTTAAAACATTCTGGTGCTATTTATGTATCTAGAACCAACATAAAATTAAAATTAGCAAAACTAGTAGAGCACTAGTTAGTAGAACACTAACATGACAAATGTTCCATTCACCTAAATCTTTCTTTACAATATTCTATTCATTACTGTACTGACTACAAAATAGTGATATGCATGGGGATAGAACATTTCTGACTATAAATTTGGCCCTAAATAATCAGCAGTAGTTTGCTTCCACAGTCATATTTGAAAAAAAAAAAACTATACATTTGATGTTTTAACATCATTTTAATGAAAAATTTTAACTTGAAAGAGAAAATTTTCTACCCTGAACTGAGAGGTCAACATCCCTAGAAATATAATATAATTTGTATGGAACAGTATTCATGATGAATCTGAGCAATCCTACCTCCCTCCTGTGTTCATGTTACAAACTAAGAGGAACTTATGCATCCATTACTGCATGATGTAACTGTATAACAAGAGGATCAGTTGAGTAATTCATTTCTAACGAAGAAAAAAGGAATGAAGGCACCTTCAAGGCATAAAGACACTTTGCTAATGAGATAACACCTGGCTAAATTAAAAACCTCACCTAGCCCAAAGTCATTTAGATTTGTTCTTTGTACATTTCTCTTTGTTCCCTCCTTCCTCTCCTCTCTCATCTCTTACTGACTTTCACATATTTAAATTCCAACGTGATGGTTATTTTATTTTAGTGTAATGGTGAGACTGATGTATGAGATGCAAAGCACTGTAGTTATTAAGCTGCAAAGACTTTGGTTTTGTCTTAATATAGAAGAAAACTTTTTTAAAAAAGATTATCTGTTTAGAAAGCTATTTATTGAAGGGTCATTTCTTCTAGGGAGCATGTTTCATTGCACACCAACAATCTCATTGACACTAAAAGAGAGAACATAAGAGTCTCTCACTCCCGATTTCTATTCGTAAGAACTAGATTACACAGTCTTTCAGTATGAGCCAAAGACAGTGCAGTTAGGGCTTGGAATGTAATCAGGTTAGATTAATAGAAGAGATGATTTTGGAGAGTTTTAGGATTCACTTCTAAAAGAAAAGCAGTTATTTCAATTGCATTAGTGATGATGGAATTTGTGAATTTTATGTAATTTCTTCTTTTACTTGAGATATTTTAATAATATGAGCATAAAAATGCTTCACAAATTATTGAATTACAGAAAATAGCACATGCTGTTTTAAACTTTATTGGGCCCTCAAATTTCCTTACTATAATTTGAGTCTCAGAGGCTTGCGTCCTCCATTCAAGTTTTCTTGATCGTACCTTATTTAGAAGCAGTATAAGAACCATATAGTAAGTACATAACTATGCACAAAGATAAATACTTGAGATGATAAAAGGTAAGAAAAACATATGATGGTGTTACTGTTGGCAGTGATCTAAATCTGTTGTTGCCCTGGTGGCAAAGGGGCCTCTGTCCTTTCTGCTGATGCAGTAAAGAATTACAGATCAGTGAAGTTTAGGTAAAATAAGATTTATTAAAATACATTTCCAGAGAGAAATGACTACACCAGAGAGGGGTGTAGCTTTGTAGAGGTGGGAAGATCTGCCATATTTGGACAGTGATGAGTGGTTACAAGAGTAGTGCTAGCTGATTGATGTCTGAGGTCACTTTGATTGACAGTAGGTTGTTATGTAACCTATTGTTAACTGCACATGTCCCTACCCAGAATTCAGTCTGTTATAATTCAATTCACGAACTTCTGGAAATATACATGACGTTATAATGCCGGTGTAATGAGGCTGAGGTGAAAAGGAGGTCAGAGTACTCTTCATTTTATAAACTATATGGCTGGCGTAAACTGGTTGCTTTTCTTGTATTCCATGTCCTAGGGAAATCTTTTGGCTTGGGCCGTCAGGGTTGTCATTTCTACGGTTATAGAGCTGGGTCTTCACTAGTGGCTACCTAACTACCTAACTTTGGTAAATCATTTCTTTCAGGCTAACCTATTTATCATGTCACTCAAGGCCTTTAATTATGTGATTCTTGATTAATTTTGAAAATTCTTTCCACCTGCTGCCAGTCTATATTGCATTAATAACAAAACAGTGTTAAATTCTTTTAAATAACCTCTACTTTATCTCTTTGCCAAATTCACTAAGGTTCTTTATTTCCTCTGCAAATTATACTGACAGATTTTCAGGATGTTGCCCCTACCTAGTGAAATTGTTATATTGGTTTTCAAATATTTTTATGTAGTTATGTTATTGTTACTACAATTTAATTAACTATTGAATAAACCAATGAAACATGCATGAAAAAAGGCTAATTTTCCATGAAAACTAATTTAAATATTTTAGAAAGAATGAAACTATGTTAATAAGGTAAGTGAAATAGATAATATAACAAGGGAAAATCTGAACTTATATGCCTTACAAAAATCTTTATATATTAGCTCCATTATAAAGAAAAAAAACTAGAAAGAATAAATCACGAATTGTGGGTATGATTTATGAAAAATAAAATATGTGTATATTTAATTTGTTGCCCCATATTAAAAAAATTCTTAATAACAATGTTTGCATAAATTTGAAATTAACATGAAACATTTAATGTATGCATGTTTATAATTTCTCACTATAATAAATTGTTAGAATTAACTAAACAATGAGAGATCCTAATAGCTTAGGGAAAAAAAAATGTTTCATGCACTCATATCTTGATGTCTGTATATGAGCTGTTTTGTTAGTTTAAAACAATCAACCTTTCTCTTTCTCTCCACTTAATTTTCTACTTGCCCATTCAACTTCTTCCTCTTTCCTACTCTAAGCTTGGTTTCTTTTTTACATGTTTTTTGGTGCTTGCCTAAAACATAATATATGTGTTAACTTGTTAACAATGTGTGTATGTGTTTGTATCTCCTATAGCCCTTGCACATTTTTTATATGAAATAAAATTTCACAAAATTTTGTCAAATGTTTATTTATGTCTTATAAATATTACTCCTCTATTTGCAGAACTAGCAAATTTTAGCAATTACCATAAGTGATCTTTTGATTAATATCTTTTATTAATATGTGTCCTAATACACAAATTTAGATACATTCACTAAAATTTTAAACTGCATTTACATATTTAAAATATTTGATTTTCTAATTAAGTACTCTAATAAATCTTCTCAAGTATTTAATACTTATGAATCTGATAAATTAAACTTAAAAATATCTTTACTCTTAAGTTCAATTAGGTGTTCCAGTAAAGTGTATAACCTGAGTAAAATTTCAACTTATAATTATAATAACATATTATATTATAGAATATTTTGGGAAGGAGTGTTATTCAATTAAGCCTTCTTCTCTGAATCATTATACATGTTAATAATTCAAATATTCACAAGAGATGTTCCTTAACATAAAATTAGTTTTTATGTGTTTATTTCACTATTTCTACACCAAACTCTAAATCTTCTTCTGGGGAAAATACACTAACCTACCAAAGAACAATTATGTAGTCTTATGGTATGCAGAATAACACCCTCTCTCTCCAGATGTCCACATCCCAATTTCTAGAAACTGTGAATATTTATCTTATGTGGCAAAAGTGATTTTACAGAGTGATTAAGGGTATGAACATGGAGATGAAGACATCTTCCTGAATTTTCTGCTTTAGCCTGATCTAATTACATAAATCCTTAACAGGAAAATCTTTTCTGGCCTGGTCATAGAGAAACTTAATAATCAAAGAAGGGCAAAGAGACACAAAATAAGAAACTCAATCCATTCCTGTTGACTTTGAAGATAGAAAAGGGGAGATGTGAAACAGAGTGTGGGTGGCCTCTAGAAGTTGGGCATATTCTTCAGATGAGAATCACAGAAAAATCATAGAAAACAACCCGAATAAGCAAGAAAACTGATGCTCCTTCAAAGTCTCCAGAAGGAAATGTAGTCCTGTTAATAGTTTGGTTTGAGCCTTATGAGACTTGTGTGGGAGTTCTAACCTATGAAATTATAAGATAATAAATGTACTGTTTAAGCTCTTCAGTTTGTGATAATGTTACAGAAGCAAAATAAGACTAATACAAGTTCCAAGTAAATTCTGAAGATAGAAACTCAGAATATCTGCATAATTGCCAGAAATTTAATCCAGTTTCCCCACCCCTGAACCACTATATTGATCCCTCATCTACCATGTCTACAAAATAGGAGACTTTGAGTCTAAAAAAAATGGTTTGGTGTCAATACCCCATATATCAAATTGCAGTCTACTTACTACTCTAACTTCCTGTGGCTATACTTCTTGATTGGATTCAACTAATGATTTTATTATTCTAGTTTATAATGAGTTATTTTACTATTCTTCTCACAATTTTTATATATTTTTAAATAACATTTGATTTGATTCTATGTTATCTCCAGAAGTTCTGGTATCACTATTTCTAAAATTATTATAATGACAGGCAGAAAGTCTTCCCTGATTGACTCTCCCTTGACATATCAGTGTCCCGTATATATAATTCTAAAGCAAGCAACCTATACTTCTGCCATAACATTTATCACCCTATACGGAATTTAACAAAGTTTACCTGTATCCTGCACAATACAGTAAACTAATCGAAGATAAGATGATATACATACATAACCTAGGACTAAACTTAATAAGATTAATGTTAAACCAAATGAACTAACATGTGATTTACATTTTATGAAAAAAGAAACATGCTCACTAAAAATAATGACAAAGCAAACAAAATAAAATGAAACAATTGGTCCCTTGATTTTCAATCATTTTGTCCTACAATTACTGTTTAATGAGGTACAATATGTGTATAATTAAATTTATCCTTTTTGTTTTGTTTTACAGTACCAAGAACAATAAAGGGTCTGAAGTCTGAAGTTTTAACTTACTTTCAAAAAAAGTTTTATCTGACTGACAGAAGAAAATCTTGTACCGGAAACAAATTACTTTATTACTGACAACAGAAAACTAGTTTTCTGAGCAACAGTTCCCACAGGACAATGTAAAGAGGGCCAGATGATATTGCACATGAAGGGAGGTTCATCATAGGAAAGGTCTATCCAGCTTATGAAACCCGAATATTTCACAATGGCAGTATGTCTGCTTCAAGAGGGAGACTTTATTATTATTATTATTATTATTATTATTATTATTATTTTTGTACTGAGTAGTAAATGAACCTGCCTTGTATTCTGGAGGGAGATATGATTACTTTTCTTTTTATTACATCTTAAAGATATAAAACATTTAGATGTAGTTAGAACTCCCTGCATCTCTCACAAGTTACCACTGAAGTGATATGAAATCCAGCATCGCCTCAGCAGCAGGGTGAGGGAATCCTTGGTTCTTCACCGCTGACGCAGAAAGAACTATGGGTTAGCGAGAGTTTTAAAAAGTAGGATTTATTGAAAGTACATTTTAGAAAGAGATGGGCCACACTAAGGAAGGCTACAGCCCTGTGGAATTTGGGAGGTAAAATGATAAAATATAAAAGATGCTCCAAGGGAAGAGAGGGTTTTCAGTGAAGAGAACTTTAGCCATGCAGAAGTGGAAAGGTCTTTTTGTATTTGGGTGTGATGGGAGGTCCTAGGTGATTTATAATTGAGGTCACCTTCACTGACAGTTGACTGCTATAAACACTTTGCCTATCATGCATGTGCTTACCCAGAATTCCAGGTACGGGTATGATATTATAATGATGGTATAATGAAGCTGAGTTATAGCAATTCAGGGTAGTATTTTCTATACTCACTTTTGTGACTAATTTAACCAGTAGCTTATATGGCCTTTATGCTCTAGAATTTTGGGCATAATTTATCCCTTCAAGTAGGTGGTGTTTCTGGGAGGTCCTTAAGAAAAGTCTTTAAGGGAGATTTTTATTGTTATAGAGCTGAGCCTTTGTTCCTTTGCTCATGGCTACCTAACTACTTAACACTTCTGAGACTATTTGTTCTATGCTCTTGAAAGAATTGTCAGAAAGAATAATCAATGGCTCTGCTTGTAAGATATTCAGAGACATGAGAGACCTCTGGAGAATTATCTCTTACCAATATCCATTCCTTGTTGCTACATCATGTTGGAGTCCAGTAAATTTTCACATTGATACACTATTTAGCTGGCACTCTGATGAATGTGAACAATAGAGACTGGGACTAAATATGCTCAATTTATCCAGTCAGTATTTAATTAAGATTATTATAAAAAAGATTTCAAGCAGTGCAATGAGACTTATTTGCTCTATTGATACTTATCATGTACTATAGAGTCCTAGATCCAGTCTGGTGAACAAAACCTTAGATCAAACCACCAGTGTCCTTAGAATCAAATGACTTTCTTCTTGGCAGAAGATATTACTTTAGGTGCAGCAGGATATATTAGCAATTGTCCAGCCACTGCCTTGTTCATAGGGAAGAAGTTAGAGCAAATCTATCTTTCCTAACAACCCTGACCAGTGAGTTGAGAATAACCTGACTGCCTCCAATGGCCAGTGCTGTGCTGTTGGTTAGTTCCACTAAAGTCAGGTACAAATTTTATATCATCTTTTGTAATTAAGTTACTCCCTTCTTTGTGGTGACTATCTGTCAGACACACAAAATTAATGAGCTATTAATCTCTCTGGGAAACTTCCTCAAATGTATTTATTTTCTATGATTGCTATAAAAATTACTGTAAATTTGGTCACTTAAAACAACAGAAGTAGTTTTGTTTTATTTTGCTTTGTTTTTGAGGCCAGACATCCACAATCAGGGTGTGGGAGGGCAGTGCTCTCTCTACAGGCTCTAGAGAAAAATCTGTTGCTTGCTTCTTCCCAAGTTTGGAGTCTCCATGCTTTCTTTCTCTTGTGGTTGAATCATTCCAATTTCTGTCTCTGTGGTCACATTACCTTGTTCACTTCTGTCTTTCAAATCTCCCTCTGACTTTCTCTTATAGAAGTTTTTGTCATTGATGGGCATACCCAGATAACCCAGGATAATCTCCTCATCATAATATTCTTAACTAAATTGCATCTGCAAAGACCCTTTTTCCCAATAAGGTAAAGTCCATAGGTTCTGAGGATTAAGATGTGGAAATAATTATATTTGGAGGTCACCATCCAGCAAAGTACAACAAATAACCAAGTATAGCTTCATTTTTGAGATTATCTCTACAAATATTTGAGAGCTACATAATCTACCGTGGTGTTTTCTTAAACAATTGGAGGTCTCTTATAACCACCACTAAGGTGAATCACCATGTTTCTGGGATGCAGACAAAGTAATTCCTGACTTCCCACAAGAAGTACAGTTCCTGGACATATATGATATCCCTGAAGAAAGTGTTGGTGATCTGTGTAGCTGACTTACATTACTCAGGGTGTACAAGCAGATGGTACCTCCAACCTGGCCTCCAGCTGACTGGAAAGACAGAGTTCCTGATTCAGTTAGAATAACCACCTCTGGCACATGCTTTTGAAAAGAACTGCCTAAAAGCAATCAATACAATCTGTCTTTTTGTCTGTTAGCTTACTAGATGACATTTGTCTTTTCATAGAATAATTGAGTGATAACTATGGGAATTGGCATGGATAGACATCGGGAAGGTCTGGCAGATAATTTATATTAGGGAAGCAGGAAACAGGACTATTCCTTTCTGTTTCCAAGATACTTTTAGGCAAGATTAGGTAGCTATCAGATCATGGTCAGAGACATCTGGCAGAAAACAGCAGAATCAGCAGTTAGTTAATGTATCTGCAACAGTTTGGGATTGCCAAACTAGGGCATCTTTCTTTTGGAGATGCTTCCAAGGGTGTTTTTGAAAGAAAAGAGATTATTAATGTCTCTCCTTCTCTTATACCTCTCTAAGTCTAAGGAATTATTATTATTTTTGTTAATGTTTTATTACAATTCATGCTCTAATAGAAGAAGCATATGTGAACTTAGGTGAAAGGTATTTTTTCTCCATGTGCCATGATTTTTGCTCTCCACAAAATTGATTGGTACTAGTCCAGTAGCTATAACTTTACCTTTTTTTTTCCTAATCATCTCTTACTCACCTCCAGAACTTTCATCCAGAAGGGTCAGAGGGAAGGGGAAGAGGACATTTTTATAACATGTACAAACACTACTTACATTCCCCACTTCAGCTTATATGAACCACTCTAGGATGATTTGATGAGCAGTATACTCAGCCAAAATCCTGTTATCTTTATGATCTAGAACCATGTTAATCCAACAAGAGGGTACAAGTGGCTGAATCAGAATTATATTTATGCCCCTCATACTGCATGTAATATGAACCATGTCAGCCTGGTTTATCATTAGGAAGGGGTGTAAAAAAGCATCATGCCCTGGAGTTGTCAAGAAAGAGCCCTGAAATTTTAAATAAGTTAATATAATTTCTCGTATTTTTAATACTGATTATTGCTCTGAACACAAGAGAGAAAAAAAATCTTTTTCTGGAGATAGCCATACTTAATGACTAAGTAGCTTTACTGAGGTTTATGGTCCAGGAAGCAGTAATGGAAGAAAGGTCAGAAATATTTCAAGTTGATATTTGAAAAGGCTGTTCTAACACTCAACAATGTCAGATTACTGTAGTTGGTAGAAAGCGTTGGTTAAATTAAATTATCAATTTTCAGCTAATTTTTGAGTTGCTTTTGTGATAATAACACTAACCAGAGAACCAAAAATAACACAAATTACTTTTAAGGGTTAAGACTGTAGCTATGATAGACAGAATAATGGTTCCTTTAAAATGCCCATGCTCTAATCCCCAGAACCTATGCACATGTTACCTTTGCAGATGATATTAAGAATCTTGTAAGGGTAGCTCCATAGTGTAGTTGTTAGCATGTCTGCTTTACATGCAGAAGGTCCTGGGTTTGTGCCCTAGATGGAGCCACAGACCATATTTCTGGGTGTGCCAAGCCTCTGAGTGCACCAGGGGTGCCAGGCCCTGGGGGTTTGCAGCGAGCAGCAAGCATGTGGGGGGAGACACCGTGCCTTCAGAGATCCAGTTCTTAAGGGAAGATGGCAACATCTCTAGGTTAGGGGTAGACATAGCAGGGAGGGGATTAAAGAGGGGGAAAAAAAGAATCTTCAGACTGGACTATTACCCTTGATTATCTGAGTGGGTCCAACGATGCAATCACAGTGTCCTTACAAAAGTGAGATGGAGGGAGACACTACAGCACTACAGTGTGACAATGGAAGCAGAGACTTCAGTGATGTAGTCATGAGCTATGAATCAGGGAGTGCTGACAGCTTCTAGAGTCTGGGAGAGACAAGAATAGATTCTTCCTGAGGCTTCCATAAGAAATCAATCATTGTGACACCTTGATTTTAGCTCTTAAGACTTTTTTATTTTTTTCAGAGATTTTAACCTTCAGAAAATAAAAAGAATTAATTTGTGTGGTTTTAAGCCATTGTGTTTTTGGTCATTTGTTATAACACCAATAGGAAACTAATACAGTGGGGCTGGAGTGAGCTTAATTTGCCCTGAGAGGTGGTGGAGGTGATCAGGGGTCCAATATAATCACTCTGCCAGGAGCAATTAGAAGCTGTGCTCCACAAAATGTGTTGTCTTTTACAAAAAAACAAAGGAGTCACTTCTGAGTTAACTCACAGGTCTGGCATCCAGTCTGTATGAAAAAACATGGATTTCTATCTGACCAGTTTGTGATGGTAGATGTGTTGCAGTGTCTGGTGTGATGATGGTTCCCGGAAGCAAGGATGGTAATCTGGTGAGTGCAGACTTAATCTGAGGCTTCATTTCATCAGGTGTATCAGATAATGGGCCTTTATGTGGCATCTACAAGAGTGACCCAGACAGTTGAATTGGTAGCCATAATTTGTTTCCACACTTTACAGTCCTGAAGAAGAATATTTTTATCTGTCAGTCTGTAGTCATCCATCAACGTGGTAGTCAAAACAGCCACATTATTAGAAATAACTTAAGTATCATAAAAAATATACCAGGTCAAAATCTACATTAGCAGTCAAAGGTATGATTGAGTACATTCTTGAGTTTCATCCATAGATCAGATAGCATGGTGACTTGGAGGTCTCTATTTAAAAAGCCATGAAAGTTTGAGTTTCTTTCTTCATTTTTGAAAACTTTCTATCAAAATTTCATTAATTCTTTTATCAAATATTACTCTTTATTATTAATAAGCTGGGAATTGTGGTAAACAATAGGAATATAAAAAGGAAATAATTCTGGAGAATCCTTGCCTATCTAAACTTTTCATCACTGCATAAATACAGTTCTTTATATTAGTGCTTCTTATGCAACAATATATGCAATTTATCAGAGGATAATGAGAAAATGCAGATTCTGATTCGGTAGGTCCTAGAAGTGAGATCTGGGGTACTGAGTCTCTAACTAGCTCCCTGATGATGTCAGTGTTGCTCATCTCTGGACCACACACTTTGAATGGAAAGGTTCTATATTAAATTTAATTTTCTATACATAGCTTTAAGCTAAAATCAGAATTTGTCTACATTTGAGTTATTTCTGAATTCTTCAGGAAACAAAATATTACAATTTGTTTTATTTTTTTCTCAGTGTTACATATTTTTTTGTATTTTACAATGTCAGAAATGTTCAGCAGTTCCTGACTCAGCTCTTCTGTAATCAGAACCATATTTTCAGTTGGCAGTGAATCTTACCTCAAAGTTTTTTTATAACCAGGTATAATTATTGATAATACAAAATATATTGAAAAGGATGAGACTAGAAAATGTTCCATCTTTTCAAGCCTTACTTTGCTTTCTTGCATATGCAATATGATGTTCATACTTGAAAATCTAGTTCATGTAAAGTTTACACTTTAAAAAACAGTCTAGGTATTGACTATTCAAGAGCTGTAGATCACTTTTCAGGTTAGAAAGAACACCACTGTAAGATTTTTTTCTTTTAGATTTTTTTTTAATGGAGTCATAAAATATTTTTAACTTGTTTGGAAATAAAATTAATTGAACCAGTGTTATTTAATGTTTAGATTTCCAGAACAAACTCTTTTGCATAGTATTGAACATTATTTGCATACTTTTTATCATGGGCTAAATTGTGTTCCCCTCCAAATTCATATGTTGAACCCCTGACTCCTAATGTGACTGTCTTTGGAGACAGGGCCTTCAAGGAGGTAATTAAAGTTAAAAAATGTCATAAGGGTGGGACCTGAATTTGATAGGACTGGAGTCCTTATAAAAAGAAGTAGAAAGAAGAAATTCTGTGTGTGTGTGTGTGTGTGCAAGCACGTGCACACGCACACACACACACACACACACACACACACAGAAGAAAAGTGATGTGAGGAATCAGGGAATAGGTGCTGCCTGCAAGCTCAGGGGAGAGACTAAATAAGGAACCAACAGGGCTGGCACCTTGATCACAAATTTCCAGCATCTGGAACTGTCAGAAAATAAATTTCCATTGTGTAAGCTATCGATATTGTGTTATTTTGTTATGGTAGCCCAGGAAAATTAATATACTTTCCAATTAATGTATTGTTATGTTCATGTTTAGAAGCAAGTTTGTAACTGAAGCAAGAATTCCTGAGCCAAGTCTTGCTAACATACTTAGTAACAGTTGGAACTTTAGCAAGTGTGTTAGAGTCTTTGTGTCTCCATTTCCTTATCTATAAAATGAGAATTAACTAAAGTTCTTACTTCATAGCATTACGCTGAAAACTAAGTGACATAGTATAGCTAAAGACTCTGGAAGAGTCTCAGTAAGTAAAATAATTAGTCATGATAAAGATAGTGGTGGTAGTAATTATACAGATTTGCTGGAGAAACACAGGTTCTCAAAATTAATTATAAATGGTTTAGTAGTGTTCCTAACAAAATGTAATGGCCATATCTCAAATATAAAATAGTTAAGACTATAGATGTTTGTGTTTGTGGCAGGGTTGCTGGCAAGATATACTTCATCTGCAAATCATCAGTAGCACCAAGTCTCTCCAGTTGAAACCAAGTGTTGACATCCTTAAAATATAGCTAATATATAGAATACATCTGTTGTTTAGACAGGTGCTCCATATTTAGAGATGATCTCAGGAGCTATATAAGTGCAACATTAAATGAAAATGATTTAGGTTAGTAGAATAATTTCACATAATTATTGCAGTTAAAAAATTGGCACACAGACTGTGATATATTTTTCTCTGAACTTAAAGTATTTCGAGACCCAACATTCTGTTTTTGGCATGTGTTAAGGTACTGGTGACCTTACGATCATGACAGCATTACTCTTGGCTCTTATACTGCTCCAGCATTCCAAGTTTACAAACTGCAAAAGACAAACAATGAAAATGACATTTCACCAATCTGACCAGTTTCTTTGAAATAGACCACGAGAGTCAACTGCAGGTTTATCAGAAGAAACAATTCCCTGAACTCTATCTCTCTTGAGTCACGGACTGACATTTCTTTGCTGATGGAAAAGACTGAAGTCAGACAACAGCATTGTTAAACAGAAAAGAAAAAAAAAAAACACATCTTGCTGGGTGCATACGAAGTTATACCCTCCCACCCAACAAAAGCATATACATGTTATATGAACAAAAAGAAGGAAAATAATGTCATCTGTTTCCAAGTGATAAAAGAATACAAACTTTTATAAATGTATCTAACACATCATTTTGGTTCAGATGTAACGTTTTGTGTGGCCTATGCAAAATAAAGAGATAACAAACAAATAAATAGACAAATAGACAATGGACCAACAATCTAAACATTAAGAAAAAATACACCTGAATTGCTTGAATTTTAAGAATGTAGAAACACACATACACAAATTCAAAATAGTGACACTGACTAACAGAAATTGCTTTTTTTTTAATATGGCTCTACATAAATTAGATGAAATAGTATATTAGTGACCACATGAGAATAGATTCTCCAACAGTTTCTTATTTTCTTTTAATAAAAGATATATTTACCAAAAGTAAATTGAAACCCTATTGATTTTTTGCAGTGCAATACATTTCAAAGTTGACATTTAAA
The DNA here is from genome assembly GCA_030015415.1 of Cynopterus sphinx. Classification (NCBI taxonomy): domain Eukaryota; kingdom Metazoa; phylum Chordata; class Mammalia; order Chiroptera; family Pteropodidae; genus Cynopterus; species Cynopterus sphinx. The sequence goes on along the minus strand of CM057382.1, from coordinate 99,969,049 downwards.
CATAGACCCAAGGTTTAATAATGTTCTTAAACCAAAATAAAGTTCTTTCACAGAAACAAAATGCTTTAGTATTGGAATAAAGAGGCCTCTGTGAGTGAATGAACTTACTGAAAACAGTTTCTAATAGTGAATTAGAAGGAAAGGTACTATGGGGATTCAAACTATCATTACTTTAATTAATTCATTTTATTTTTAGCTTTCTTACAGCAAATATCACAGGTCATTGACTTCATTTGGAAAACTAAAAAGTTATCTAAAATATTCTAATATCAATAAAATCTCACATAAAATATTTACATACTTAAGTAGTAAATGTTGACAAAAGTAAATGAAATTTTTTTCAGGTTTGATCTGCTCAGTGACCTGTGGCCAAGACTGATATGAGAAAAAAAATTCAAGTTCTGAATCAACCATGGACTTTACAAAGTGCATTGTTTCGTTTAAAATAGCAATTATTTTTGTTTCCTTGTTTAGTTGATTTACCAGTGAAAAATGTGAATAAAAAGATTAAAAAACAAAAAGATACAGGTAAATTCTACCTATTAACTTGAATAGTATTTCTCATATATGCCTATTCATGTGTATGTGTATTCATGTATAATTACACACAAACACACACCACTTTGCCCTGTGGTACTTACATTCCAATAGAGAGAGACAAAGAGAAGAGTGGCTTGGTGATAAGTGTACTCCAGTTAAAAGGCCTGGATCACAAACCAGATTTCTTTACAAATCGGAGTATTGAGAAGCTGGGTAACCTTGGACAAGTTATTTAATTTTTAAAAATCAAAATTTTTTCTTTAGAATTAGGATAAGTATATTGTTTTGAAGAAATTTTAGCTAAAAGTTAAAAAGATGTCTTTCAATTTGCCAAGGTTTTTATTAACATCGGTTTCATTTGCCAATTGTAATTCTGAGACATGAGAAAGTTAAGAGGAAGATCACAAACAATTTTTTTTTTAATGAAGGTGAGTGTTTTTCTCCTTGCCAAAGCTAACATGGGATAATAAATGCAACCATTGCCCCTTATTTCCTTGTCTTTTGATAATGAAGTCTTTTTTTTTTTTTTTTTGACAGTTTGTCATTATTGATCCCAGATTCCGGATCCTATATTTGAGGATGGGTAGACAAAGAGGTTGTGTTTTTATAGACAAAATCTGGACACACTGATTCTCCCCCTTGAGATAATTTCCCTCCCTCCTTTATGCCTAAGATGACTGACCACGATGACATCTAATTACAACACTTTCATTCTCATTTGCATCACTAAGGGACTGGCTTTTCTATTCACCATGAGATATTACAACGTGGCTAGCATGAAAAAATTTCTCATGACATAATATGGGAAACAAAAACAAAGAAACGTTGTGTGCTTTCAATACATTTCATCCCTGTTATAACTGATTTAAATAAATTGCCTCATGGGAATGGAATGCCTTAAGCCTGGTTTTATCAGGCTTTCTTTGTGACAATTTACCAGTTCCAAGTATACATAGATGACAAAACATCACATGAAAAAGGCCTGACATCCCCCAGACCACTAGAGGCAGAATTGTTCATAGATTCCTGGCTTCACCTATCTTTCTACTTCTCTCTCTCTCTCTCTCTCTCTCTCTTTATTGACATTCATATCTATCATTTATTGACATTGCTCTATCTTTATTGACATTAATATCTATCATTTACACACACATAAGCAGATAGACACATTCATATATGCACACACATACACACATATATACATAAATATATGTACAGACTCAGATTTGGAATAAGTGTTAATAAGAGAATAAATATATTAGAGTTCTTCAGAGAAATAGAATTAGTAGAATGTGAATATGTAGAGAAAGATATTTATTATAAAGAATTGACATGTTACTGTACAAACAGTCTAGTTCAAAATCTGCAGTGTGCAAAATCTGCAAGCCATAGACTAAGGGGAGCCGATGCTCCAATTTCAGGCCAAAACAAAGGCCAGCAGGCTAGAACCCAGGAGATATGATGATGCAGATGAAGTCCAAAAGCAGTCTGCTGGAGAATTAGCTCTTATTTAGGGAGTGTTCCTTCTTAGTACCCAGGACAAAGGAGAACTTGTAACTCAAATATAATATCCCCATCATTATCACCTTTGCATCATTAGAATTTATGAATGTGTATATGGATTGTTCTATTTTATTATTTCTAAAATTTTAATGAAAAAAGTTTTCTCTTTTGAATATTGCACATGAAAAGCAAATACTAAAACATGGATGAAACTTAAATGCATATTACTAAGTGAAAGAAGCCAATCTGAAAAAACTGCCTACTATATGATTCCAGCTATATGTTCTCCTGGAAAAGACAAAACTATGGAGACAGTAAAAAGATTAGTGGTTGCCAAGGTTTGGAGCAGAGGGATGAGAATGATAAATAGTCAAAACAAACAGGATTTTTAGGGCAGTGACAATACTCTGTGTGATACTGTAATGATTGTTATATGTCATATATTTGTCCAGATTCATAGAAGGTACAACTCCAATGCAAACTCTTGACTTTGGGTGATTATAATGTGTCAATGTAGGTTCATTAATTGTAACAAATGTACCACTCTGTTGGAGAAATAGTGATATGGGGGTAGGATGGGGTGGGAATTATGCATGTGATGGGGGTCCTGGATATATGGGAATTATCTGTATCTTCCTCATAATTTCTTTTAAAACCACAATCATTTTCATAATCTTTCAGACTCGTGGGGTACTTCCATTTTTCATGTGATATATCTAGTATTATTTCCAAACACACTCAGATATCTTTTATCCAAAGTTTTCAAGTCAGAACAAAATTCTGAATCCACCAATTTAAATGGCATTCAGTAAATGGAATGAGAAATGGCAGTTATGTACTGGTGATGTTTAATATTTAAAATTAGATTATTTAAAATATTATAACTCCGTGATAACAAGCATTGAATTTTTTCCCAAGTCAGTTTGTGGTTCTATAACTTTAACTTTATGCTGGATATAAGTCTTTTTAATAGTTAATACTGGTGAGAACTACTAGAGAAGATGTCAGGTCAGAAGGGACAATATTATTTATTACTTTGGAAACTATATAAAAAACATTCACTATACTCTTCCATTGTGAAATTTGGGAGATTATTTGGCATGTTGTAAGCACTGAATAGCTGTTGCCAAATTATTTACTTCTAGCTCTTTCTGAGTCTTGCTGGTTGACACGGTTTATAGTGAAAAGGATAAAAATACAGCACTAAAATTTATTTCATCTTTTTATATTAAAATATATTAAATTACTTTCTTTTTGCCACCATTTTTCTTACAAAAATGTATTACACACTGTGTACAGTGAGATACTCACTTCATTGATAACATTTATAGAAAAGAAAAAAAGCATGGGGGGAAGATTATGTTTAAGAGGTTGGTGGGCAACACAAGTATTTTTATAGTGAAATACATTCTATGTTAGAAAATTCAATAATTCATATACTATATGTTATTGATTTATAATTATTTTAAAAACTAAAATTTTAAGTCAAACATTTCTAGGTGTTTTTTGTCAAGAGAATTTTTTAGGATTGCTTTTCTTCTATATTCCCAGAAATTGAAATCTTTACAAATAGTCAAGTTAACTAACTAAAATGAAATTTTATAGGTTAAATGTAAGAATATAATTACAAAAAAAAAATGGTAAACATTTGATTCTAAACCTTCCTTGTCATAGTTACTAAAGAAACCTTCTAAACATTTGGTTCAAAACCTTCCTTGTCTTACCCAGTGTTGCACAGGTTCCAATGTTCTGAAGATTTGTTTTAATTTTACTACCACTTTCTAAAAGTCTTGCAGTTTAGATATTACAAATTTTCTACATATAAGAACAGATTTATTTAAAAATATTTTAAAGAACTTTCACAATTTTAGAAGTATTAAAATAAAATATTGAGAAAATAATTCAAAAGAGATAATTTCATATATTTTTATTATAATCTTTGGAAAAAATAAGATTTAAGATTTTAAACCTTCTTTTGTAGGCTATAATAAAACATTCCTTCAGGCATATGTCACAAAATAAATTGTCAGCCAATTTACAGTCACCACAAATTCACACTATCCATCTCCTGTGAATTATATTTTCAAAAATGAAATTTATATTACATGTATATTGGATTTTCTATGTGCAAACTAAATTATTTGATTTATAAGCCAATGAGTGATCATTCCAAACCATAATTTCATACACAAACAGGTTTGCTACAATCCAGAAGTTAATCACACTCAAATGAATTCATTAGCTAGCTAACATATTTGTGATAAAACTCCAATCTGTTAGTCACACAAATTGTCTAGAATTGGATTTTGTTTTTAGAGACATATGGTAATTTTTCCCCAAAATAACACATTTGGAAGACCTCTTGCTGTAAATTTTTATTTGATCATTTTGATTTTTTTAAATAAAAATCCTTTCTAAATACTCATTTGACTGTCTATTCAAATCAGTACAATTAAAGAATACTTCAATAAAATGAATTAGTTTGGTATCAAATGTTGTTAGCTGAAATCTGTAAGAATTTTGTTTATACATATAATATTTGCCAGGCACATCAATATTTAGAGCATTTTACCTATCACTGAGAGGATATGTAAATGTAAGAAATGGTTACCTCCAAGAATTTTGTTTAGGAGCTTCCATCAAAGGTAGAGAGGTAAGACACCGATGATTAGGTCAGGTAAAAGAACTATAAAGCCACATGTAATTGTTAACTATATAATAAAATTAATGTAATAGAGTCATTATCACAGCTAATTCTGATAAAAGCTGCAAGAGAAAGTGGGAATTGAGTTTGTCTTTGAGGAAATATAGTGCTTTAATGTAGATAGCAGAAAAAGATAGGTACCCCAAACTGAAGAACATATTTTTTTTTTGTTAGGGGTGGTGAGAAATAAGAGAGGTTGAAAATGGTTCAGTTGGTGAAGTAGGTTTGACTTGGGAAAAACAGAATTTATGTCTGTCTTCTTAGAGTCAGGTCAGATTTTGGAAAAGTTTGTAAGGGGTCAAAAGTGTTAGGAATTATACAATAGGTAAAATTAAAACATCAAATATTTAAAAATGAAGAGCAAATATTTTGTGTTTCTTTTAAGAATTAATCATATAACTGTATTTATGCACTGAGCAATGATAGGAGGACTCTAATTTAAGACATTAAAAGTTGTACAACAGAAGAAACCTGGTATTTTAGAAAGAACTATGCAAACTCTAAGGTACTGTGTATATGAATAGTTTATTGTTAAATTAAAATAATAAGAACAAATAGACATAAAAATAGAAATACCCAAGGCTGATGTATTAGATGCAGTATTTGAAAAAAGGTCTAGATAACAGAGTGATTAGAAGAATGGTTTGGAAATATTGAGTTATGTCATTTACTAGAGAAAACCCACTATGAATGATGTAAGATAGGGGTGACTCAGGGAAAAAGAAAGTGATGAACTCAGTTAGAGTGCTATTTCATTTTGAGGTGCTGATAAGGGTTTATTTACTCGACCACTGAAAGGCAAGAAAAGCTGTTATTTTAATAAGGTATAATGAGTATTGTTACTAGTAGCAAGCATAAAATCTTGCAAATGTCCTCTACCTCCTTTTGATGTGAATGAACTCACTTCATTAGCTCTTTTGAGAAACTCAGGATGCTTTTAATGTATTTATTTATGAAATTATTCTCAAAATTTTAGTGTGGACTGCATCATCAAATAAATCCATAAAATATACAATTAAAGTAATACAGATAAAAAGATAAAGGGTAGTAAATTAAGTAATAGTGGAAATAGGGCTTATTTATTAATTTGTACATACCATTGTCTTCTAATCACTTGCTTCTGGTAGACAAATGTGACTATATTTTCTAGCAAAGTCTCAAAAGAGAAAAAAATAATCTCATAATCCTTTTATGTATTTCAGTTGAAGTTCCTGAGATTAACCCCATCTACAGCTTTGGTACACTTTAAATAGAATATAAAAGATTTTATCCAACATTTATAATTATTATTTGAAATCAGTTTAATGTGACCATGCTACACTACTCAGCCATGATTAGAAGTTTTTCAATGTTAATTTATTATTTAAATTTAAGAAACAGAATTTATTTTAAAAATGTAGGAATAACTACATTAAAAGATGCTCAACATCACTACTCATCAGGGACATGCAAATCAAAACCATAATGAAGTACAACCCCAAACTCACTAGGATGGCTAATAATTAGAAAGATAGATAATAACAAGTGTTGATAAGGCTCCAGAGAAATCAAAAACCACATAAACTGTTGGTAATAATGCAAAATGGCACAGCTGCCGTGGAAAGCAGTACAGCATGCCCCCATAAAGTTAAACATAGAATTATCATATTAGCCAGCAATTTCACTCCTATGTATAAATCCAAGAGAAATTGAAACATATGTGCACACAAAACACATACGTAAATGTTCATAGCAGAATCATTCACAACAGCCTAATGTCCATCAATTAATGAATGAAAAAGCAAAATGTGGTGTATTCATACCACAAAATGTGATTTGGAATAAAAACTGTCATTTTCACAGTCAGAACCATGTTTTATATTAAATCGACCAAAATGTGTTTGTTTGCTTGCTGTTGCTTTTGGGTTTTGGAAATATATTTTTACAACCATGTGTAAGTTGATACCAATAGTCTTTTTGATATTAATGAGATCCAAGAATCTCACTTTAATTATTATCACACTTCATGCAATTTTGTTATTTCTAGCTTACAGTGTTATATTAGTGCCCATTAATTTTCTCATTATACATTAGTGAAATACTTCAGGAAACATTGTTTCATGACAACTGGCAACATCTCAGTTCTTCATTTTCCCACTATTTCTATTTTGATTTTTCCACTTTTTAAAGCATAAGTTAATAGACATATAATTTGAAATATTTTTCTCCTTTTACTCTGTTTTCTAATAGCTCTCTCTATCTCATTCATAGAATTAAATTGCATTTTTATTGCAAAAAATTCTTACAAGAAATAACATGTGACTCCCCATCACTGTATTTTCTTTAAACTATTTCAAGTAAACAAAGGATAATTTTCAGAGAATTTCATAAGTTAATACTCCCAAATTATCATGGTTTCAAACAAATGTCATTGATATGACATTTTCTGTTTATTTTTGACTAGTTTTTAAATAGAAATCCTGTTTTTAGCTAATTTTTCTCTACCTAGAATTTTTCTTTGGGGATTTTTATAACCTTTATGAGGAACAAAAAGTTAAATCCATCACACATGCAAATACCAATTCCATACAAAATTATGAGATAAGTTGAACTTGAATTTCCAAGGTAAATTAAAGTTGATACCATGTGACATTTTCTTTTTGTGATTTTCAAAGCATATGCAGAATTTACAGTATAGTAAAAATTTAACTATTTTGACAAATAATACTTTGGTTTCAAAATTTTTATTGATTTGTATTGATCAAGAAAACAAAACCACATCAAGTATTTCAACAGAAAATATTTCATATAGAGAATCTGTTACAATGCTGATGGAAGTCTATATGAGCAAAAGGAGAACACGGAAATGACCCAGAGATAGTAACTGCAGAAAAAAAAAAGCTGAGAGAATAAAAAGAAGGAGTTAGATTGTAAGACCCTAGACTCTCTGAAGTAAGAAACCACTGATTTGAAACAGAACTTTGAGAAGGAAATGTAACTTATTTGTGGCTGGTCCCATTGAAGAAGAATGCTGACACTTGTTCTAAGACTGAAGTTTGAGGAGAATCACCTGCAGTGATTGGAAGACATAGCAACAACTGGGCAATACTATTAGGGACAGCAAAAAAGAGTTAAAAGGATGTCCCTCCTGTATTCCAATCTCCCATTATCACCTTCTATTTGACTCTGAGAAAAAAAATGATAAGTAACCAATACATTCTTTTGGCTACTTGGCATTGAAAACATCATTCTTACAATTGTATTGAATTAATATGACAAAAACAAACAATTACTCTGCCTAACAAAATGTAATTCTCCTCAGTACAAGTTGTTTCTTGCACCCTTTCAAGAAAAAGGATAACTGCATATTGTTAACTATCATAGCATCCATCCCTTGGCCTCTGTCACAGAATTCATGCTCTTCCTCTTTTTGTTTAGTGACAATCTCAGCTGAGTATCATGCACCTAATAACAGCACCAAAAAATTAACTGACAACTTATACGAATTAGTAAGAGAAATGAAGGAAGAAAAAAAAAAGTGTTGGAGTTGAGAAACAAAAGATAAATAATTGGCACAACATTATTTTTGAATAATGCTAATTTAAATAAGACACATAGAAAGGTCATGACGGAAACAGTGAATGACTAAAGTAAGAAAGTGACATACTGAAATTTAGGACTTGTGTGCTATTTTTGATAGTAGTTTCTAATGTATTTTCTTTAATTTGATGAAGAGTTTTCACTGTTGTAAGTTAGATATAGTTTACTATCAAAATTGCCATGCTATTATTATTTTATACATCTTACTAATATGTATTTTTTTGCAGAACTTTGGATACATGTGATCTCCTACTTATGACATATGTTTTTGATGACTAATATCTTATTATTCTATTTTAGAATTAAATTATTAGAAGTTTCCTAAAAAATGGCTTTTTTATCCACAGTTTAATTTATTATAAAGATGTTTTTGTGTTCTCTGTTATTTTTATTTATCATTCTGTACAAAATAGTCATAATTTCTATCTGTCATAGTCTCCAATAATATGTTTAGGAAGTTTTCACATATGCTCAGCAGCATAGCATAATTATAATAATGATAAAACAAAAAAACTAAAGGTCAAAATATATAGGCTAAAGTCATGATAATTTCTGTTTTAATTTTTTTAACTTCTGAGTAATACAACAATATTAGAAATTATTAAAAACCACTGTCATTTGCTAATCTATTAGTAATGAATTACACTGCATAGTAATACAGATATTCCACTGATATGGCCCTTTTGGCTCCCCGAACCCCACACCAGGAGATAAATATCTTTAAAAAAATTTCTTTCGCACTTTTGAACTCAGTTAAATTTCAAACCACACAACAATGACTTCTTCAGTCCTAGAAAGTGATGATCACAGAGAGAGCCCATCCTTTCATCACAGAGTTTAAAAATTATTTTGCTTTGTGCAATTCTACTGGATACATTGTGACAGATCTTCAATTTCCACATATTTTCTAATCAAAAGAGTCATTTCTTTAGCACTAGTATTGGTCTGAGTAATTCAGAAGGAAATAAAAAAACAGAATCAGCAGGGGCAAAGTGCATGATATTTGAAATATTATTCTCTTTATATTTTGTTAAAAAATTAAAATGAAAGTTAATTTACTTATCTATTAGCAGATCCAAAGCCATTTATATGAACAAAGTTCAGTGGCTAACCAAGTGAATGTTTTGGGGATTTGAAGCTTTTTAGTTGCTACTCAAAATATTCATGAGAAAGACTGTCAGATTACTGTTACATACTGGATGTGAAGGAAAAAGGAGAAGAAATAGCAAGTAAAAAGAAGAAATAAACTGTAGATAGAAGGTAAAAAGATAAAATGTAAAAAGTGAAAAAACCTTTTATATAGTGAAGAGTAACTTACTCTAAATTCAGGATGTCAGATATAGTGCATGTTTGGGATTGTCCCATATCTCAGAATTCTGTTGCTTTGGTTTGGTTTGGTTTGGTTTGGTTTGGTTTGGTTTGGTTTGGTTTGGTTTGGTTTGGTTTGGTTTGGTTTGGTTTTGTGAGACTTCTACCTGAAAGAATATGTTGGTAACCACTCTGATCCATGTTTATCTTCCTCCTTTCATGTTTTCTGGTGATGACAATAATATTTATTATGCTGTTACTAGGTACATACAAAGTAAATTATAGAAATTAAAGCTTGTAATCATCACAACACTATGAAATAGCTATTATTATAACCTCCATTTTAGATATCTGAGGGCTAATGAGGTAAAGTAATTAATCCAATATCATATCTGTGTTTAACCCCTACTGTGACTGTGAATTAGAAAAATGTGTCCCTTTTGAGCAGCTACAGAACTTTCCATAGTCTGTGGGTTAGTAAGTAGAGCGCTGGCTGGTTTTCACCCTTGACTAAAGACCTTGGTACAATGAACACTCCGCACAACACCGTTTGATATCTCCGCAAGGTCACACAACTTGTTACTGGTAGAACTGAGATTTAAATACTCTAAAGCCTGTGTTTGTCACTACTCCACTCTTCAAACTCTTAACTAACTCTTGTCAATACTTCAGACCTCATGTGGGTTTTCTCTCCTACCTGCATTCTTTCTCTAAGTGTCCCTCTCAGAAGTAGGTACCTCTCCCACAAGCTTCCATCACATCTTATACATATTTCTAACATAAAGTTATCACATAGACTGTGATTATGAGTTTGTTGTATTTTCCTCAGTGAACTGTAAACATTTCTATAGTGGGGTTTGTCTCAGAACACAGCACAGAGAATGTCACATATTAAAATTTCAATAAATATATGTTACATGAATAAACGAAGTTATATACCCAGAAAAAATCTGGTAAATGTATTCAATTCAGAATATAAATTGAATCTGAATATTGAATCTGAAAGCATCAAGTAACATGAAAAAAAAAGAAAGGATCTATGAAAGGACATTTTTTTCTTCCAGGTTATTCCAGTTAAATATATGTATGAAAAGTGACATAGGAGCTTGAATTGTTCAAGCTCTCTCTTTTTTTACTGTCCCCTCTTTAAATCTTTTTCTTTTATGTTCTATTTCAACTTATTTGTTACATGTTTTATTGAAATAAGGTGACATGTTATCATAGGTATGAGGCCAAAATACGTATTGACTTCATTATATCATAACTTTCATTTGAAATGATTCAAAATACCCTCTGCCCACATCTATTTTGCTTTTTGGTATGACATTTAAAAGAAACATAAGAAAATAAGTGTCAATTTTTAAAGTTACTGCTCAGTTGACATTTCCTAAATAGCTCAGGATTATAACAATATTAGATATAACTTGACTAATCATCTTATGTTTGACCTCAGATTTGTGAGCATATTTGTGATCAAATATGACCAAATCCTACTACTTTATCAGTTTTAAAATGTCACTCAAAAATAACATCTCTAAGAAAAATTAAATGTTTTATGCCTATGTTTATATAAGCTATTTAAAAAATATATATATACACACACACACACATATATATATATGTGTATATATATATATACATATATATATATATATATATATTAAATTATTTGTCCTGTCATTTCAAAAGTCAACCTATTTTATATCAAGTGGTTAAAATATATGAAAATGTGATCCATGATATTTTTTGTTTGGAATATATATATATATATATATATATATATATATATATATATGTATTTGTGTGTGTGTGTGTGTGTATGATTCTTAATCTTTATGTACGCTAGCTAAAAGTTTAAAAAAGAATCAGAATTTCCAATATCTCATCAGTATTTCACCCTTGAAAATATTTGTAATTTAATGTGTGTGCTTCCCACAAAATTAGGAGATCTAAAATCTGGGTGGAATTACCCAGAGCCAGGGATATAACTAACCCAGAATAATTTGTGCTACATTCCAAGTCTTACATATTTAATTTTTAACTGGTTTCTTAACAATGTAAGGGTAATGGGATTAATAAGTAGCTTTTTTAAACTATATTTTGATATTTAGGAGACAAACTCTTTGTGTCCTTTTATAATTACAAAAAAAGTATGAATAATTGTTCAGTAATTGGAAAAGGTCAAAATAATAGCATAAAAATGCTAAGATACTATACAAATTTTATATAACCTTTACACTGACCTGATGCTTACCACACATGAGGCATTGTTGAACTGCTTTATACACTTTAATTTAATTATCATGTAAACTCTAAAAGTAAGTTTTCTATTTTACACAAAGAGAAAATGAACCACAAAGACGGTAAGTAACTGGCATAGTGTCACACAATAAATGCTAGTCTGGATTTACACCTAGAAAATCTGGCTGCAAAATCCATGCTCTTAAGTTCTAGTTTATACTATGCTACATTCTTAGCATTGTACAAAAACAAGATAATTTGATTAAAAGAGAAATGTTTAGCAATACAAGGAAAGATGATATATATGCATCTGAGCAACTTCTTCAGTTTTGAGACAAAAGGATAAGGACTGATGAATATGTAATCAATTTCTTATGACTGAAGCCAACTGAAGGACATGATGCCCACATAAAGGGCTGAGGTTTCAGACTGACCTGGAGTGTATGGTGAATTGGTAGATCAGGCTTATGATGTGTTTGTTCATATGAGACACTGAGTTGCTTTTCATGAGAAGAGAGGCAGCCTGCCTGAGTAGAGCAGTTAAGAGCAGAGTTGGAGCCAGCTTGCCTGGATTTAAAAGCTGACTCTTCCTTTTATTAGTTGTAAACCTTTGAACAAGTAACTTAACCTTTCTCTACTGCACTTTCCTCATCTGTAGAATGAGGCTAATAATAAATAGTAACTGACTCTTAAAATTGATTTTAGTGAGAATTAAATGAGTTAATTCAATAAAGTATTTGGTACCACACTTGGCACAAATTAAGTGCTTTGTAAATGTTTCTAGTAAAGATAAATTTAGTGGGATAAAACTTGACTCCATAAGAGGGTATCAAGTTTAGAGAAAGAAAATAATTTTGGTGCCCTATGGTTTGTCACTCAATCTTTCCTCAGCTCACCTTATGAATTCATGTGTGGTTACTATGGGAAAAAATAATATGTAATTTAAATCTGCAACAGTGGTTTACTAAGAACTTGATAAGATAAGGATGTGAGGCAAAAGTAGCTTTATCCAAATATAAAAGAAAAGATAAATAATTATTAACGGTGACCTCAATATACCAAATATCTCTGTAGTACATGGAGGAGTGGAGCACCATTACAGGTCATAAGTGAAGCCAGTTGAAATGGTAGTAGTATCATGAAGGAGATGGTATTGCATGATTAGTAGCAGCAGTATCCAAGGGACAAGAATGCTTGCATGAAACAGTGGCTCTTCCCTGAAACAGTGGGAGAGGTCAGTGGGTAGTCAGGGAAATAGAAACACTCTAACGTTAGTACCACTTGAAAAGGTTGGACTTCTCATGCCTTTTAAAATATCTAGTAGAGAAACTCCAAAACACTTGGCACTAACTCTACTGTATATACCTAGGAATTAATAAGTAATGTGGATTAAAAACAGGGTTCCTTCCTTCAAGTTGCTTTCATCTGTATGGGTGTGTGGATACACAGCTAGGTAATATTTTCATCTGGGAATTTTGTCACCGTATTCATTTCCATCATGTTTGAGTAAATTGCAGTCACAAGCCTTTTATGTTTAGTATTAAAAATCAATTTTCTAACTTATTTTAATGTTGTCACCTAAGTACTGTACAATGATATATTAAAGTTCAAATTTTGTAGTTCAGTTTATCTGATTTCATAGTCTATTTCAATATGTTCTCTAATAGTTAAGTAGGAAAACATTTGAAAAGAGTAGCATGAAATTTTAAAAAATAAAATTTCTTAAGGATATAAAGCAGTCCTTTTAAGTTAAAAAAAAAAAAATAACAAGGTGGAAAAGAGATAGCGAAATGGATGAATGTGAACCTTGTTCCAAAAACTACGTGAAGAAAAGTGGTTCACAAAATCTCATCTTCAGAAAATAGTCATTGTGTTATTTAAAAGTAATACCCTTTGATCTTTAAATCTTCTGAGTAAAAGGTACTATACTATAATAAATATTCTCTTTTTTTATTCATGTTTCTGCTTAATGCTTTTTCTCATCTATTAAGTCTAATAGTTTAATGACACAGTCTCAACTAAAATGATAGTGATTTTTTTCCTAGGTTTTAAGGAGTTCTTTATTTTACTATGTCTGGGTATTTTTAATGATTTATGTGGCTGATGCATTGGTATGCATTTATCATTTTAAATCTGTTTCATTTGATATTTTTTCCTGATAACCAAAGAATTTGAAAAATAAAGAAAATTTAATGAAAAAACTGAAACAAAACTGAAACAATATTCATAATTCCACCAGTCACAGGCAAAAATGTTTTCTATTTTGACATATTTTATTCCAGTTTATTACTTTTAAGATGACAGATAATAGTACAGATCTCTTATTTAGAAATACAATATGATGATGACAACTGGAATTCAGTTGCTGTAATTCTGGACCAAAAGGCTGGCAATGATAGCTTCAAGTTTGAGTCCTGGATCATAAATGTAACAGAGAAATATATTAAGCAAACTGAAAACTTTTAACCACCACAGGCAGGCGGGCCAGAATGGTTGGGGGCTTGTGGTTTGAGAGCTATTCCTACTGCTGGTTTATCATCTACACTTCAGTGATCTTTATGGAAATGACCAATAAGTCAGCCTGGTACAAATAAGTCCACTGAGGTAGTTCTTAATACCCATTCTTATCAAATTGAATCACCATGGAACTAATCTTCTGCAAATTATTTCAGAGAATTGACATTTTATGTGCACATTAAAGCTTCCTGGAAAGGGCCCATCAATCTGGAGAGGGGCACAGCTGATTCTTGTCAGGTTTCGACTTGGTATTTATCAAGTTAGTCTTTGTATATTCCTTAGCACTGAATGAAAGATGGCCATCCTTAACTGACTCAAAGTAGAGGTAGTGGGAGAAAAAAAAAGCAGCTAGGAAAGAATGTAAAATAAAATTGTGTTAAAAAGAGAACAAATAAATGTATTTAACAACAGTTTGTCAGCATTTGACTTTAGATAAGTATGTAGATGATACTGATTCAACATGGTTTAAAGGATGTAACTGTCACTACTGGCGGATTTGCTTTATAACTATTTACTTTAATTAATTGTAACTTCTAAAAGCCTGTTGAATAAATTATTGTGTGAACACATAAGGCATGGTAGTATGGAAGCAGAAGCTCTCTAGATTTGTCTAAACATGTAATAAACAATAAATTTATCTAACATATTTTTTGTGATTTAAAATACACTTTTGAGGCTATATTCTGTGAAAAGCATTATCGTGGACACTGAAGGAAGACACACAGCTAGCTATATGACATGAGCATTTCATTGAACATTTAAAGTTCAGAGGGAAGAATAGTGGGGTTAAGAGGCAAAGTCTAGAGGTGGAAATACTGAGTAGCAAGACCAAAAGAAGAGACACTATTTAGGATATTATTATCACACACAATCAGATCAATCTATGTTTTATATAATTTTCTTACAACTTTATAGATTAATGCATAATATATTATGCACTTCCTATCCTTTTTTCTTTCTGAATCTTCACAACAGTCTTGAGATATAAGTTGGTTATTATCATTAAACCTGTTATTCAATATACTGAGGTTCACAAAGGATTCATACTTCTAGTCAGGTAAAGTTTAGTTTTGACTCAATTTGTTATCACTGCAGAGCCAATGTTCTTATCACCATCCTGGGCTGTAGCCCATGTAAAATTATGTGCCTGAAATACTTAGGAATTATCAATTTTTTAAAGTAAACATATTAGTTAACATAAAGTAAACATATTTAGTAGAAAGCTTTTCCAGCTGATGAGATGGAAAATTTTACCACTTACCATTATAATTTATATTATATAGTACATGCTTTAATTATCTGAGCCTAATGTTTATATTATCATACCCATAATACTTGGTGTATTTAGTTTTCATCACCATTTCTCTATCATTTCAGGATCACTAAGCTAACTGTGATTTCTGTATCATTACATTCCAAAGATATTCTACATGCCTTGCCAAGCGACAATGACTATATCCACCAATTCACCTCCTCTGCCATATTCAGTGCTAATTCACTTTCTTTCCCCCTGCTTTTCTCCTGCCCCTTATGTCACATTTGTCAGTATCCTTTGCCAGTTTATTTTTTCCTCTCAAATTGTCTGAGTTCCTCAAGTGGTTCCTACTCTGTTTTCCCCTATACTTACTCTTCAGGTTATCTCATCATTACTTACAGCTTTTATTACCCAGTATATAAAGATGACTTACTAATTTCAATTTCCATCAAGCCCTCCCCTCTGGGCACCATAACTAAGTATTTGCCTAACTCTCTGATAGTTCCTCTTGGATGTCTGAAAGACACCTCAAATTCTACACTTCCAAAATTAAACATAATTTTCTTCCATTTCCTCCCCACCATTATAGCCCAAACTTCTCTCTCAGAGCACCACCGTCCAGCTAACTGTGAAAACTAAAAACCTAAGAAGATATCTTTCACCCCATCTCATTTTCCTTTTATCTATCCATCACAAAATCTCTTTTTACCCACTACATATATTTTAAATCTTTTCTAACTTTCCATTTTCATCATAACCACACAGTTCATACTTGGTTTGCCCCAAGAACTTTCTAACTTGTCTAGCATTTTGATTTGTCTTACCTCACTCCCTTCACACATCAATATGCACTCTAGAATATAACTAGAAGAATATTTTCCAAATTAAAATGTGATTATGATTATGTTGCAACTTGCCTCCTTAATTAAAACACTCAATGTCTTCTTACCTCTCTAATACCAGAAAACCAAAACGTGACATGCAAGGCACTTATGGCAAGCCCTAGCCTACCTTTTTCTCCTTCTCTCCATCACTGTCTCCAGCTTTCATTTCAGTCATAGTGGACTTGTTTCACTTTCTCATATGTACCATGATGCTTCCTACTAGAGAGAAGGGGCATTTTATTTTCTGCATGATTATTATCCTTTTTCTTTATGTCATTCTCCTAGCCATTCTTAATATCTCAACTTATTTGACAGTTCTTCAAAAGAGACGTACCAAGTTCTTTAGCCTGATGGTTTTATAAAACCATGTATCTATCCATTGTAGATTATTTCATCATTGAACTTTTGTGTTTGTTTCATATTAATCTTTTTTTCTACTAGTCTATCCATAAAAATAGGAGATTTATTTGTTTAGTGCTTAGCTCAGCATTGTATCAGTAATGACTATTATAGGTACTCAATAGATTTTTTTAGAATAAACAAATATATTAGTAACATACACACTCACATATGTGCAATTTTAGTGTCGTAACTTATGCACTCTATAGTCTTCAGATGTAAATTAATACACATTTCTACCAATTCAATTATAGTTATGACTTGGTAAAAGTTATGCATAACGGGTTTTTTGTACTCTATCTAGATTATTTTTTAAATTTGACTACTAGTAGTTAATACTAACTGACAATAAAAGAAATGGATAACCTTTCTTGTATAAGAGCTGGCAAAAGTCAGATTGTATACTGAATAAAAAACAGAAAGTTGAGTTTATTTCAAGTATTTCAAGGTGCAAGCTGGGAAATTCAAGGCTTTGGGAGCAAGGGGTCTTGAGTTTCTCATAGACAAAGCAATTTGTATGGGATAAATACAAAAATTATTTGGCTTTTTTAGCTGATTGGTTGCCTAATGGTTTTCTTATTTGGATCAGGGTTGCTCAATCAAAGGAACAAGGAAGTCCAAAGATACCATGAACAGACTTGGCATTTGAGAATTGGCTGGTATCCTTTGTTAATTTCTGAGAAAAGCCATAAATTTCTAAAGTTTAGGTCCAGTGTGTTTTATGCATATAAATTGATGTTCATTTTATCAAGTGATTCCATTTTAGTTTGGTTCTACAGTGCAGATTCACTGAAATTTAACTGCATTCAGTTTTCCACTTAAACTAGGTTATTTAACAAATAAAAATGATTTAAAAAATGGCTTCATAAAAAAGAGCCTGACTTGGTTCACTAATTTGGATATGGTACATGACAATGTCTAGACTAATATTGCCATATTAATTTTTTATAACTGTAAAGGATAAAATTAAAACCCTCACAATATTTAACATAAATAATTATTTCAGAGCCTTTGACTAACTCAGGTTCTAAGATAATGCAGTTAAAAAAAAGGACGAATGATAGCAGTTGGACACATATTATACAATAAATACACATAGATAGATGGACAAAAATTGAGATACCTAGTCTAAAACATATTTAAGAATAGATAGAAACCATATTATATTTCAGAAATTCTTAGTCTCCAAACATCTAATCTGGTTACTTTATCTCTAGAGCCTAAAGCTAGATGTTCGCTAAAAAATTATTTGCTTTTCAAAAGTAATAGATCCATTATCTGTATTTAGCAAAAACATTATTTTAAAATAGCCATATACACACATCTTTAGAACCACAATTGTGTCAGAACTTTTCTCATTGTTTTATGTTTGAAATTAATTTATTTATTCTTATTTTACGTATGATACTGCTTTAAAGTTTCCAGAATTGTCCCACACAGGATCATTTGGGCTAAAAATAATATCTTTGATTTTCTTTTATTAGAAAAATATTCAAGAACCTATAGAGGATTAAATAGATTAAATTACTAAACTGAGGCCATGTAGCCAGGCAAACTAGGCTTGTTTGAGAAATTACTTTTTCTGCACTCATAGATGCTTCCTATTTTAAGCTATTTTACTTGCTTAAATATTTCATAATATCTCCACACATGGCTCAAACTCTTCATGGAATTCCCACATCACTATCCTCAAAGTCGGTTTAATGATCCTGGCAAAGTAATTCCCATGCAAATTGATAGCCTAGCATTTTTTCATGGACAGCTGAAAAATGGTGGCCTACATAAAGCCATCTGGAAATATACAAGCAAGACTATTTGACTACAGAAAACACCTTAGTTTAATATTTCATCTGAAGAATCGTTATGCCAAGTTCATTAATAAAGGCAACACTGCCAAGATATTTTGAAACTTTGATAGTTTAAACAATTCACATCTTCTGGATCAATTTCTTTTTATAAATTTTTAAATGCATAATTTAAAAATATATTTTACTCTGGCTAACTTATTACAATATGAAAGAGAGAAAATCAATAGCAAAAATTAAGGAGGAGATAGCTTTTATTTTTTATTAATTAATTACACAAAAAGAAACATGGTAAAATGACTGAGTACAACACAAGTGATGAGTGCATTAACTCTATATTTTTTTTCTTGGATGCTGTTATTCTAATCCTATTAAAGTCAGTTTTAATCTAAGCCCCATGCATCCTAAAAGGAATTTAGTTGAAACATTATATTCTATTTGTTTAGATTTTAATAAAAGAAAAATATTTTTAATATAAATCATTTCAACACATAACACATTGCAAATAATTAGAACAAAATTATTTCTAAACAGTTAATGTTTAATATGACTATGGTTCCTATGAATTACAACATTAATCCTTACTAAATAA
Source organism: Cynopterus sphinx (assembly GCA_030015415.1). Lineage (NCBI taxonomy): Eukaryota > Metazoa > Chordata > Mammalia > Chiroptera > Pteropodidae > Cynopterus > Cynopterus sphinx. Next base: position 99,949,722 of record CM057382.1, on the reverse strand, counting down.
AACAAATATAAACTTGGCTCTTGACATTATTTTTACATAATCTTGAGAATATGAACTAAAAAAAGAAAAGACCAATCAATGCTTTGAGCAAATGATGCAGCTATTTAGATCAGGAAGGAAACTAATATTACCAATCTCCTTCCCTAAAGGTTGTTCTTACATCTTTCAAGAGGAATATTAATATCTCTGTTTCTGCCATTAAATGTGAAAGAACAATTAACAACTTTCTGAGCACATACAGATAATTTTAAAACAAATGTGAAATATTTGAAATGAAATCAATATTGGTTCTTATTTTTGATTTTTGATGTTTCTGTCATATTTGATCTTTGGTTGAAATTTAAATTTGCTTGATTTTTGGCATTTGTCAGTTTCTAACGAATGTTGTTTTATGTGTGTATGTGCATGTGCCTATGTGTATATACTGCTTATTTCTATTTTCACTTGACACTTAGCATTCTCATATTAATATAATTTTAATGCATTTTATAGTTAGTTATAATTTAATACTTTATGAAAAAACAATAAATATTATACTATAATATAATAATATATCTATTAACTAGATAAAATATGAAGTTATTTGCATGAATTTTTTTATTAATCAAATAAATTCACAAAGTAAAATGTTACAAATAAAATCTTGAAATTCTGAGGTTTTCTTTTTTTTCTCTTTTTCTGTATCTAAACAGTAAGTGTTGGAGCTGGAATTCAAATAGATGCCATTACACCTAAGTAAATATTTTAATTCAATTTCAGGAAAGGGTTCCACTCCCCATTACCCCTTAAAATAGTTAAGAACACAGCAGTAAGAGAATGTCAAGTTGATTGGAAATATTAATCAACATATGAAATGAAAAAGATTTATTTCAATTATTTCATGATTTCTACATGCTCTAATAGTTTTACTCATACACATAGACACACAATTTTCATGTTCAAATTAGATTTGGGAAATCCTAGTACATCCTTAAGATGCAAATAAGCATTTTAAAAGACTCTTAGGAAACAATTCTCCATGAGATATTGCATTTCTGAATGTTTTGTGAGAGGAGGCACAAGATATCTTTTTAATCTAGCTATCTTTTCAAGAATATTTATATAGTAAACAGCTTTAGAAAACAGGAGCAAAGCAAAAGCATGCCTACTACACATTATACAAATTTGAGTTTACTAAATCCAAGGTTCCTTTTCTGTAATTTAGCCTACTGCATGTGCTAGCTTCCTTAGGGCCCTTTCACATTGCCTCCATGGGACATAAGAGGAAGGGGAACCAAAGTAAATATGCTGATGTTCTTGCTATGCCATTACTAACAAAGTCATTTTTTCTGACCCAGGATTCTTATGACTTCTGCTAGCATCCATGAAGCTGTAATAGGCTAACCTGTTACCTTTCGAGTAAGGTAAAAGCTCACATCTTAAAAATGCTCTTACAGCTTCTTCAGTCAGTAATGATTTACATTAAATAAGCATTTCTAAATATTTTCATCTATGAAACTTTTTTAAGCTGCAGTGTTTATTAATATTTCACAAATTCTTGTACAATGAACATTAAGACATCTCACTCTAACATTTAAGTAGTATACTTTTTGACTAAGTGATCTTCCAAAATACAATTTGGTTTGATAAAATACTCAGATAAATGTATTAAAATTTCTGTTGTTTTTACTAAATCCAGGTTTTCCATTAACATGTGGCATAAGATATCTTCCAGTGTATGTCTCACTCATGGCTGATGGTTTCACTTTAGCTGACCATCCACTGTAAAAAATATATTACTATATTTGCCCATTTTTAATTACTGGCAGTGTTGTCATGGAAATATAGCCTGTGATATATATTTAGAAGGAAGTTGAAATAACATGTAACAGAAGCATGTAGTTAACTTGAGGAAAACAGGAAAAATGAAATGTCTCAAATGAAAATATAATTTGATGATACTAATGTACTGAATTCAGTTTTGGAATTTTCAGAATTAAGTAATGTGTTTCATTGAAAAATACAATTAATTATGTTTATGCAATATTACTTACAAAATATTATGATCTTATTTGTGATTCAATTTAGAAATACCAATAATACCCTGAATTTATAAGTTGTATGTACAAAGAAAAAACATGACAAAAAATGAAAAATAAAGTGTTTTGCTACCAACCTTTGTTCATTACATTTTCTTAATTACTACTGTGAAACTGTTCCTATCACATGAGGTAAATACTTTTGTCAGGTGAAATAAAACAAAATGAAGTAATCTAACAGGAACTCTTTAAAAATTAGGGGTTTCTCTAAAAATGTGACAGTTTCCTTGGTGACAAAGCTATGACAACTCTGTGAAAAAAATGTAATCATTCTAGTTTTGAAATTGCCCGTCACTCACTCCTCTCATGCCTTATTAGCAAAACATTGATTCTTCTCTTACATTTAATGTCCAAGATATTATAGTTCTCTTTTATAAGAATTTAAAACCACAAATTAAAAAATACATTGACAATTACTTATAAAAACATTTCCCCCAAGCTTTTCATTTAAAGTGGGGTTAGTTTTCAGATGGTTTATGAACATAAATATTAACCTTGTTTCCCAAGCCCATCCTGTATTTCACAAGTTTCTGGGTTCCCGAGATCCTCCCTGGCCCACTTAATTCCCACCACCAATGGGAAATCATACTTCAAATTTGGAACACAAGACAGCTAACAGAGATTCAAGTTTAGGTGCATTCTTCATTTGATGGGCTTTTGTGAGTGGACTTTGCTTAAAACATTTTCCTAGCATGTATTTGTGATTATAAATGTGACATAGGTACATGGTTGGAAGTTTACAAAATAAAATAAAGAAAAACATAAATAAAAATTGCAAATCAACTTACTACTCAGGGTTAATGACTATCAATTCTTGATATGATACACAAACAATTAGAAAAAGAATAAAAATGATTTTTTCTGTGTTTTAATGCTGATATTTTAACTTAAGTCAGCATTTCCTCAATTCATTACATTTTTCACTAATATTTAATTTATCTCTAAGTGATAAAATTTATAATTTTCTTGAATTTTCCTCGTCTAGGTTCAAATACAATAATAACTTTATAAAATAATGTGAGAATATATTTGTATTTCTAGTAGTGATTTTCAATTTGATTAAATAGTTACTTAAATTTATTTAAAATAGTGTATAGATACTATAATTTATATTTTCTTGTATATCTAAAATGTTTTCCAAATTATAGAACACAATTTAGCTATAATAAACATGTTTTATTTTTTTAATGCAACTGTTATTGTTCAAATTATTTAGGAAATATTTTATTGACTCGAGGCATATAGTAATTTTTTTTTACAATGATAAAAATTTTGAGAGCTGTTTCTACTAAGCTTTACAATGATTACATAAGGCTCCATTAAAAAAAAAAAAAAAGGAATCATTTCAGCAATCCCAATTAAATTTCCAGAAGCATTTTGCTTTTTTTTAGGTTGTCCTTCTTTGAAAATTCTTTCTTCTTGGTTTGTGTATCTGACTACACAATCGCCTGGGTTTTCTCATTTCATAAGTAACTTTCTAACCTTTTTTAGGTCTCTTTCTTGGCCTTCCTTTCTGTCTGCATCTAAAATTTTATTTCTTGAAATGACTCAATCCTTGGCCCTCTTCTCACACTACACTGTATTCTCTGGTGATTTTATTTAGTTCCATTACATCAACATGACTATTATTTAGAAATTCATATTACCAGTTCAGAAAACTTTTTTGATTTCTAAGTATCTGACTTGACACATCCACCTTAATGTCTCACAAGAAACATAAAATCTTGTCTATAACTGATCCTATACTTGTGCCCAAAGTTGCGAATTCCAAAAGACCACCAAGGAGCCAACACCAATGCAAATACATGAGGGTCTTTATTCAGACTCGAGTCCGGTCTCTCAACCATCACTGATGCAGCAGTGTTGGAATGAGAACCTCGAACTCTGGGGGAGCAGGTATTTATACAGAGCAAGCGCAGGAATTCCAGACTTGTCCCTACCTGATTGGTTGTATCTAGGATGGTGTGAGGTTAAGTAGGGGTTGATTGTTTTTTTTGTTTTTTTTCCTTTAACTAAGGATCAGCAAGGGTCACAGCAGCTGAAGGCATTTTTAACTAAAGAAGGGTTTAGAGGAAAGCTAAGCCTTGAAGAAAAACTAAGTCCCTTTCATAATCTCTCTCTAACCTCAGAACAAAATCAACGCAAAAATCCTACTCCACTTCCAAGGCTCCCTATCTCAGTTCAGTATCAAAACTACCTAATAGTTCATACCAGAATGTCATTGATGTCTTCAATGATCTTACCCTTTTCCTAAAGTACCACCAATCAATATCCTTTTAAATATCAGATTTCGTAAACTATCTTGAAATACATTTAACATGCCCTCATTTTTCTGTGTCTACCTTTAATACTTCAGAATCCTTACCATCTTTTTTTTTTTTTTTTTTTGCCTGGGATATTACAATACCTCATGTGGGAGGTCTTCCATATATATGCTGGTCTCACAATTTTTCATACTGCTAGGGAAATATATTGAAAATATAAATATAATCATTTTAAATCAATGCTCAAAATTCTGTTCTGTAGTATTTTAGTGTGCATATGAGTGTTTTTTTATATCCACTTGAAGATTACCATGTCATTATTTACCAGTAGATTACACTAATTTTCCTTGGAATTTCTTGTAGAGTATTTGTCAAATATTCTAATTTTTCAAACTTGTAGATGAAGAATGGGACACAGTATCCTTTTAGATTCCTAGACTCTAGTAATCATATGTCCTGTGCAGTTCCACTAGAGTTAAAGAATTATCTGTACTTTTCCCTAATTCTCCAAAACTCTTTACAGATAAAGTTCATGAACAACAAAAAATAAATAACTAAAACACCAGCATATCCTAATACTCTTATAAGCTTTCTGCTTATTTGTTTTCTTTAAAATACTTTACTTCTAAGGTTTGAATTTTAAACAACTATTCATTTTAGTTTTCACTTTTAGAAAAGTTGGTAGATTTGCCTGTGTGTTTATATGTCTGTGTGTGTTGTTGTCAATGATGATTTTGTCTTTTGTCTCTTCAGCAGCTAATATTCATTTAGAGAAAGTAAGCAGAGCAGTTTCTAGTTTTCTAGCTGTTCCAAAAGTGTTAGCAACCCAATAGAAAAATATTCAACTGGCATTAAAAGTTCGTTAATAGATAAATAAATATAAATATCTAATAAAATATAAAAAGTATTTTCACACTCATATTTAGATTAACATTTAAAAAATATATAGTGTTTTTTCACCTAAGAGCTGGGAAAATATTTTTAAAGTTTGATCCAATGCTCTTTTTGCAAAGGTATATGAAAAATTACCCTTTGGATACTCTTGTGAACTTATAAATCCTTGCCAACTATCTAGGAGAAAAATATCTTACTATTTATCAAAATTTTAAATGTGCTTTTACTTTAACCCAGAAATTTCACTTCTATTATTTGTACTTAAGGTATATTAAGCCAAGTGTGAAACATACACACATATGATGTTTTCACAAGGTCTTTTAGATTAAAACATAAAATTCAGAAGCTGCATTGAGTAAAAAGTAACTATTGTTTTATAGAAACTATCAACTTTTAAAATCCAACATATAAATTATATATAAACTGTCCATTAAAAATTATTGTATAGGACTATGTAAACCTATTATGCCTGAAGGGCATTGGAAACATTATACGTCTTTCTTCAGAATCTAGCCTTCTGCATCATGGAAGATGTCAGCTATTAGCCTTGCTATCAGACAGTTACTTGTGTTAAAATTTCACGAACTGTCAGAGACACTGGTCATCATATGATCTTTTTTTATTATCCCTTTAACCAAGGTGTCATGGGGCTTTCGGTACTTCTATTGTTAATACTACTGAGGGGCAATAAATATTATTTAGATTCTGTAAAATTCATAAAAGTAGCATTATTATCTGGCAAAAAATCAACCAGAAGGTATTTTAATATAACCTCTAGCAATAATGCTGATAAAAGTATCAAAATCATTAAGGTGAACTTGACTAGAAACTAACCTTAGACGTTCCCCATACAATTTCTGAGGATGTCAAGAAGTAAGACAAGGATTTAGGGAATTTAATGAATCTCTTGCATTGCTTTAGATCTGACCTGCCAGTGGGTGTCTGGTCTGGATTTATATTCTGCAGAAAGCAGCAGTAGTCACAAATTTTACTCACATCCTGAGAGGCAGAATAGTGCTTGGCTGCACATATACTTTTAAACATCACAAAAACCCTGATAGCTTTCATTTCGACATTGGTTGAGCTGAAAATCTTTTATCTATTTTGCATTTTTTGAAGTGAAATTATTGGTTTATTCTCATAGCTTAAAAATAGAATCGATTCTTAAACTTTCTATCAATATATTCTTTATAAACAGATTTTTTATGCAATAAAGTAGAGCATGTGTGTTTCTTCTGGGGACTATAAAACTAGATGGGAATACAGTAAGAAATAAGATATTCATCTTATACAACAATTTGGTATATTCTAAGTGTATATTCATGCCATGCATGTAGTAGATTTTCAGTATTGTTTTCAATAAATATTTTTTAATAAATAAAAGAAATCTGAATAGTTTTTGTTGATTTTTCATGTTGATCTCATCTTCAATAATGTGAAATTATTTCTCTCACTGTGTGTTTATAGCATGCATGTGTTACATGTAAACATATTTATATATAGGTACATATGTGTGTGCACCTGGGTGTAGGTCTCTCTAGTAATAATCATGTAGTGATAAAAATTTAGTAATAGTAATAACCACATATAGAGAGAGGAGTCATATGTTTTGATGCATCCATCTATTCATTTATTTAATCATTCACTCAATAAGCCTTTATGCTAAACTAGGTTACGAGTTTAATACAAAAATAAACAAACTTGATCTCTGACTTAAGATGCTCATCATTTATAAGCGAATTCATCTGACCTGCTTATTGAGTATTTATGCTCATTTACTACCCTTGGGACCAGTTCTTTTTAGTTTCAGTTTCTACCATTTTAACCTATGGCTTCAAGTGGAAACAATACTTGTTTCAAACATGTTTAGATACAAATTAATTTCTAAAGGTGAGATTATGTCTTGCTTTTAGAAAACACCACACTTAAAAAAATATCTTTTAACTGTATTTTCTCCCTCCATATATGTGTGTGTGTGTGTGTGTACATATTTTTTATATAACTGCTGAAACATTTTATGTATCTATGAAACTATTTGGAAAACATGTTAGCTAACTTGGAAGGAAATAAATCTACAGAATGAATACAATCACCAAGAAAGTGGGACAGGCTGTAAAACAAAACATCTGTCATGTTTCAGAAAAACCTGTGCTCTGAGAAAGACTTGGTTGAAATATCTCAGAAGATTTGGTTGAAATAAAATTGTACTTCCTGAAAAGTTTCTTGTTAATGAATCAACAATTTCTTAAGGGGAATTTTCAATTAAAGGTAAAATGGAAAAAAATTGCAGTGTAGAATTTTAGAGAAAATACTGATTTATGTAAATCTTTAAATAGAGGAAAAAATCCAAGGGACTTTTAATCATCAATATTTTTCATCACTGTTTTGCTTCATCAGAGTATATTAGTTTAAAAAGCACTAAAGAGGAAAGATACAAATATTCACAAATTTGGCAAAATATCTCATGTTATAGGAGAAAACAGGTACTATAGGATAAGAAAGTATATAAAATGTTAAACTAGATAATAGATTTAAACAACTGTATTAATAATAAACATAGAAAACTAATCAGATTTCTATGCTTAATATTAATAGAAATATGGTAAGCTAAAAGTAGATAAAAGTGTAAGGTAATGTGTAGCTATTGCTACAAATTTGACCTCATCCACTATGGAACAAATATTCTTTTGGAATAGAAAAGTGAAAAATGAAAAGTACAGTTAATATCAAGTTTTAGAATAAAAAGATACAATGAAGGTTCTTGAAATCGCCAATATAATTTTCACCAAAATATTTTTATTGTAGTTTAAACATAAAATAAAAATTAGATATCTGTCAGTAATGCATGAGACAAGTGAGTCATGTGATATAAGCAATAGAAAACTAGAATGTCCCCAGAAAAAGTAGATCATCTTTTGTAATTCAAGGACAAGAAAATGACGGTCTTCTGTGTACAGTGGATGCTGAATCTAAAATCAGAAAAGAGAACATTTTTATTTTAACTCTTGATATATTTCAAACTGTTCCCTGATAATCATGCAGACCTTTGTACACACACACACACACACACACACACACACACACACACATTCCCCTTAATTTCTTTATTTAGTCAACTGAATGACAAACTGCTGCATGGAATACCTCTGGACTCTGAGAATTACTAACAGCAACTTGGTGACATAAGAGAGAAAGCCATCAAAAAGATAATTAATATTTTAAAGCAAAGTTCCCCAACCTTTATTCCATGAAACAATAAAAGTTCTATGAATTTAATAGATGTCATATGAAAAAGAAGTATTCCATTTGGGAAATGTCACAATTTATATTTCTCCTGTTGGAGATTTCAGCAATGTGTTAGGATTTTAAGGACTAAATTATCTTGCGGTACTCTATTTAATTTTATTTAACTTAGCATATTCACAACTTATACATGACAATTTCTTTTGTAAAATACCATGAAAAGATCTTTTTAAAAGGCTGTCCAAACTTAGAGAATAACATGCTTCATTTTCTGAGTTCTAGAAATGATCTATAAAAAACACCACTAAATTTGTGTACATACAATGTTAGCTGTCCTTATTATTAACACATTTTAATAATTTTTTTTTTTGGCTGCCATTTGTAACCCTTTTAAGAGAGTCACATTTGGCATCTGCCCTTTATGTCCTCTACTGGGCTCAGTGCATTTCCTTCGTATCGTGCATCATTATTGGAACCTACTCTCAACTTTTACTACCTATATCTAAAGAGCAGGAACAGATACTGTGAGGCCAAAAAAAAAAAAAAAAAAAAAGAGAGAGAGAAATCACTTATATAGACTAAGACCAATAGTTGTTTTTAAGTAAGACAAAAATATAAAAATGTGGATGAATTCATACTGAAATACCATAGAAAACAGATAACAACAGTAAGAAAGAACAGTTCAAAAAAAGCAAAGTGAAGATGCTTCGGAAATTGGTACAATATATAAACTGTTACATAGATTAGGATTAGAAACACCTGATTTGAGAATAGATTAGTCATAAAGATATATCAACATTATCACCATTTTATCATAAATAGAACTATCAAATACTTTATATTAAAAGCCTACCTTATATCATTCACTCAAATAAATTTCTAAAGCTTACTGATTTAAAATTAGAAAGAAAAGCCATTAAAAATAAATATTTAAAAATCTGATTAACCTAAAATCAATAATGAAATTTTGCTTAGCCTTTAAAATTTTCACAAAAGAAAGTCTATTTATTTAAGGTTTTTATGTTTATGTAACATTTGTTTGCAACTTCAACTTGCATCTTAAAGTACTAACAATTGAGGTCCCTTTTTAAAGAGAATAAAGTGTTTTCTCTTAAATTCCTATTAAAAACCCATTGTAGAAAGAAATTTAGAAAAAATTTTTGAAAGATGTGAAATTCTTACACTCTTCTCATTATCCTTGAATAACGCCTCATAATTAGAAAACCAAACATTTTCAGGTTAATATTTAGCTTTACAAAATTTTTTTTTGCATTTTTATATTATATCGACTTTCATTAGAGTATTACAAAAAGAATCATGCAACACAAAATATTATAAGAAGAACGGTATAAAATACTTCATCTTCTTTGTTAAAGAAATGGTATTGATTATGTTGAGCATTGCAATATTACTCAAGAGATTAAAGCATTAAAAATTGTCTTTTAGACTTTGTGGTTGAAAAAAAAATTTTTTTTCCCCAAACAACTGCAGTTCCTTTCTGAAAATGATAACATGGAATTGATTATATTTTAACCCTTTATTTGTTTGTTTGTTTTTAAAATTGAAAGCAACACTATAACTACTCAAATTTTTAGTCTACTTGTCTATTTAACTGCATTTCCCTCCTCAATTTTTATTACTACTTATATATAGTCTTTTGTCTAGGTAATTTTTATTTCTTTTCTGTGCAGCAATTGTCCTGATCTCTTTTGAAACAAGAAACACAGCATAGTTACAGATTTCTCATAAAGTAGAGTTTAAAAATCTCAAAGGATAGCATTTTATTTACTCTTTGTGGAAGATAATCTCTAACTTGAATCAGATTTGAAAAGATAAAAGTTATTATTGTCTAGATTTAGCTCTTTTTGATCCCCCAGGAATTTCTCAAATTTTGTTATAATCACTTGACTCTTGAAAATGTGTATTTCATGTTCATCCTTTCCCTGGCTCTAATTCCCAACTCCTATATATCTTTTTAAACTTTCCTAGGTATTCTAAAATTTTTTAAACTCATTTCTGTGTTTACACTGTTTGTGGCCTGATAGTTTTGTTCCTTCTATGACTCCTGAGGGTACACTTTATCTTTTCCCCTTAGAAACCATAGACTCTTATGGGTCTAAAGCCAGTAGCATAAAAACTACTTGCCAGATATTCGGTAATATTTTTTTATGAGTCACACAGGTAAATAAATATCTTCAGCTTGTGGTTTCAGTGTTCCACTTTAGTTAGGCTACAGTCAGAGTCCTAATTTGAGTCATTGTAAATTTGCACTAATAAACTAGTTTCACTCTATCTCTTCTCTTTGTTTGAAATATACTTTTCATGGACCATTTTATCTTGCTTTTTCCCCATCATTGAGGTATGAATTCAAATACATGTTTTCCCAAAGTTTCTACTCCATCCGAAAGTAGAGCATTCCTATGAAAACTTTCATAAATTGAAATAGCATAAAGTAAAGAATTAATCATTTTAAGATGGGGTCCCTTTTTGTGAACTGTACATGTGAGGGATCTAGGGTGTGCGCTCCTTATGAGAATCTAATGCCTGATGATCTGAGGCAGAGCTGAGGTGGTGACGCTAACTCTGGGGAGCGGCTGCAAATACAGATTAACATTAGCAAAGAGGTTTGACTGCACAGAGACCATAATAAATTAATTACTTGCAGGCTCATATCAACCTGGATTGAGTGGCAAGTGACAATTAAGCTGCATCTGGTGGCAGGCTTTCTAGTGGCTAGTGAGTTGATGTACTTCAATTGTACAGTTGCATCTGGTGGCAGGTTTTAAGTCAGAATGCAGCACTTATTTTAGTACACTCATGGCTTTCTCAGTATTTTATTTACCACTTCTATCTGCATCTTTTTCCAGGACTGTGCACTTGTCTCAGTCATAATTCTGGTAAACCCACAAGCTAAAATGAATAAAAAACTAATGTCACTGGAGAGCTTCTTTGAAAAGGGGGAAAGAGACAATGATGAGACAAGAGAAGACTCTAAGACTGCCAACAACAGCAAAAAAGCTGCATTTAAAAGAAAATACCAAAAGGCAATTTAAATTACATGTTCATTGCAATAGATTCTTCACATCTTCTAACACTGCTTTGTATAATATGTTGCAACAGGCTAACCAATGAAACCATGAAACCTTCAAAACTGCTTCGCCAAAAACCCTGCATTAAAAGAAGCCTTTGGAGTTTTTCAGCATAAAAAAGAATGTGAACACGAAGAACAGAAGCAATTACTGAAGGCTACCACTTCATCTATTGTGTCTGCACTGAGAGTATCATTCTTAGTAGCTAAACACATTGCTAAAGCTAAGAAGCCCTCTACTATTGGAGGGCTATTTAGACAGGTCTAAAGCTAAAGACATTTGTTGTGAACTTTTAATTAATTAATAAATATATTAATTAAACATCTAAAGCACCTGGTATTCCTAGGTGGTCTCCCATCCAAGTACTAACCAGGCCCAACCCCACCGAGCTTCCAAGAACAGATGAGAACGGACACATTCAGGGTTACACGGCCACAGTTGGGAACTTTTAGAAGAGAATGCAGTTAGAAAGTAGCACATGTTCCTCTTCCAGCTAGAAAAAAACTAGACAAATTGGAATAGCAGAGGATATTGAGGCAGAATTGTTAGAGAGGGTTAATGAGTTACTGTGGTACTCAATCCAGGTTGACAAGTCTACAGATTTTGACAAGGCAACAATACTTGTTTTCGTGTGATATACTTTTCAAGAGAATATGCATGAGGCTATGTTATATGTACTTTTGTTGCCAGACAACACAACAATCGCAGAACCATTCAAGTCTTTGAATGATTACATATCAGGAAAACTGAATTGGTTGTTTTGTGTCAGTATATGCTAGGATTGAGTGGATACCATGACTGGAGGGCTTTCTGGTTTTACTATTCGTGTCAAAGAGGATGCTTCTGAATGTGAGTGTACATAGTATATCATCCATAGAGAAATGCTATCTAGCTGAAAAATGTCACCTGAACTTGAAAATGTTTTGCAGGATATGATTAAAGTGATCAACCACATTAAAGTACACACTCTTAACTCATTCTGTGAGGAGATGGACACAGAGCACATCTTCTTTTATACACAGATGGTTTTCTAAAGGCAGGTCACTGGCCAGAGTTTTTGAGTTACAAAAGCCACTCTAGAAGTTTCTTTTAGAAAACAGTCACCACTGGCAGCATATTTCAGTGACACAGAATAGGTCACAAAACTTGCTTACTTTTTTGACATATTCAACTGTCTAACCAACTCAATTGGTCATTTCACAGGAGAATGACAATTATGTTCAACTATCTTCAGTCAGAAAAAGTGCCTGAATTCAAAGCCAAACTGGAATTATAGGGGCTATGAGTAAACATTGGGATTTTTGACAAGTTTCAAACATTAACAGAGATTTTGAAAGAGACTAAGCCAGGGTCTTTTTTCTCCCAGCTGGTGCCTGGTCACCTACCTCAGCTTTCAGAAGAGTTTGAGCCTTACTTTCCAACCACAAAATACCCCTCAAAATGGAAAGAAATGGATTGGAAACCGATTATTAAATCAGCCAGGTGAATTGACTTTGTCTGTGCTGGAAGAGAATCAACTGCTAGAGGTCGCAAATGACAGTGACCTTAAAAGTATGTTTTAGATACTTCAAATTTTTATATGTTCTGGATAAAAGTCAAGGTGGAATATCCTGAAATTGCCACAAAAGCACTAAAAAGCTTACTAACACTTCCAACATCCTATCTTTGTGAGGCAAGATTTTCTGCAGTGATAGCAACCCAAACAAGTTTATGGAGTAAGCTGGACATAAGCAATATATTTCGGGTGTCAATGTCTCCTGTCACCACCAGATAGAAATGTCCAGTTGTAGGTAAACAAATAAAGGGCTCCCACTGATTCTGCATTATGGTGAACTGTATAATTATTTCATTATATATCACAATGCAATAATAATAGATAAAATGTACAATACATATAATACGCTTGAATCACCCTAAAACCATCTTTCTTCCACTTGGTTTGTGGAAAAATTGTCTTCCACAAAACTAGTCCCTGGTGCCAAAAAGGTTGGGGACCGCTACCTTAAGATATATTTTTCTAACAGATGCATGAAAAAAAAAAAAACTGAGATAAAGCACAGATGCTCATAGACACAGTTTAAAGCTATGCTTGGCTTGGTTGCTGAGTGTAATTCTGAGAGAAGGAAATTGTCAGGGCCAATGTCTGGCACATAATCAGAGTTTACAAAACTCATTTCATCTTTTTAATATTGTGAGAATTTGAATTTTTTATTAAGCATGAATTCAGTACAACAATTCTCTTTCCTTAAATGAGAAGAAACTATTGGTTTCATTGATTAAAAATCTCAGAATAAGCTCTATTACTTCTGAGAATTATTATGCAATAGGAGATTATTCAGTTTTCTAATTCGTATCTATATTTCTCTATACAAAATGAGATGAGCAGTACATATTCCACAGGAAAGAAAGAAAACTTAGTGTTCTTTCCTTACAAAAATATACTTAAAATCATAAAGGACAAACAAAATCATATTCTTGTGGTACCACTTAACTTTCTAGTATATTTTTTAAAAATAAAATAAAATTTACAAATTCTAAAAGCTGAATCATAATTCTATTTGTGGTTATCCTAGACCATTTTAAATTAGATTGGTAGTGGCAGATGTGATTTTAATTCCATCTCAATGTGATCCTTGGTTAAAATGCCCATTCTGTGGTTAGCATGATGCTTCAGTGAAAAGGAGAGGGGAAAAAATACTGGCTAGAACAGATGATAGGGATAAAGGACCAAAATAACACAGAAAGCCTCAAAAGGGAAAAACAACCTGGTTGACATCAAATAATATGGCCTTAAAAAGTGTACAGCCTGCTTATCACATATCTTTTCAGAAATGGAAAAAAAATCAAGTCTTCAGTTCAAAAAATATACAAAGGTATTTTAAAAAAACACTATTTTAATATAAAAATTATAAAATGTATGAATAAACAGTTTGATCATTTTCTGAACCATTAACATTTTTGCAAATAGAAGCTTTAATGGAAGCTTTGTGTTTCCAGCAAAAGTTATGTGTTGTAATGGAGTTTGTGATTTTTTTGCTCTCCAGATATTATTTTTTCTATAATTTGTGCTGCTTGATGAGTGGCAATGTTAACTATGATACATTTCTCCCTTTGGTGGTGTACAAAGAGCAAATCTGTAACTGCCAATAAGTAGTAATCTACTTACTATCCTTTTGAAATTTTTTGAGCCAATTAATCAGGCATTTTAGGAGTACTATGGAAGCAGCAACAGAAGGTCAGAACTCTGTCAGTAACTCAGTCCAGTCACCATTGACTTAAGCAGAAAAAGAAAAATTACCTAAAATTGCAAAGCAGAGATTATTAACTAAATTTCTAAGAATCTCTATTTTATTAGCATTTCTAACTCTCAAGTCTAGAGGAGCAATTTGGAAAGGACAGAAGATAAAAAGCAATTACAATCCAGCATTCATTACTAATTAAAATAATTCATTATTTTTAAAAGATTTTTAACATTTTAACAAAGCCGTTCTTTTCAATGTTGAGTCTGCTGGCTGGGTAGCTGGAGATTATGGAGCTGCAGCAAGACACACAGCTCCCTAGTCAGTGCTTGCTCTTCTCCAGTTTTCAGTATCAAGGGAGATGCTGCAGTTGTGGCCCCAAGGTACCACCTGCCTGATCTTCTGCTGCTGACCTGTTTCTTTTTCTCCCTCCTTATATTTCTATGGTGGGAAGGAGAAGGGCAGTTATTATTTTAAATAGAGTCTGACCAGCAAAACCCTCATTGAGAAAATGCTCTTTGAGAAAAAGCCTAAAGGAAAGAAGGGAGGAAACAGGAAAACTAAGGAAAGAAAATCCCAGGGAAAGAAAGCATCAGGTTAAAAAGCTTGAGGTAATTTAGTAATATAAAACAGAGTGAGTGATTTTCCTATTTAAAGTTGCACTTTGCTCTACTGTTTTTTATTTGTCTATTTGTTTGATCATTATACTTTATAACTAGTGCCAAATTATTGTATTTTCATTTGTATGTTTTTTTAAATCATGTCTCCCCTTTCATGCAAGCTTCATGAGAGAAAGTATTTTTTCTGTTCTACTGAAAATCCAAAATGATTGGAACAGTGCTACTGCCAGCCACATAATAGTGACTTAATAGGCTGAGTTAATGAACTATTTTTATAGAATTTATAGTAATCTATAGAAGAGGTGGCTGTATAGAAGTAGTGACATTCTGAGAACAAGAAAATTTAAATTATAAAGCAAACAAAAATTAAGAATATATATGTCACAGTAGCATTTTTGATACCAGATCAATTCGATAGATTAGAGAATTGTTACTATGTGCTTCATATACACATATGAATGATGTGAAGAAGCTGCCAAGATAGTAAAAAATATTGAGATTAATATTTTTCAGTGATTTGTCTTTTTTCTTTCATTCAATTTTTTCTCAAATAACAACTCAATTCCTACTATGTGTTCATATATGTATGAATTTAAGTAAATAAACAAAAGACAACTTTTTTGTCTGAAGTCTATATAGTAGGGAAAAAGTGAAGATTTCTGATACTGCTATTTTTCTTCATAAAAAATTTTATCAGCAATCTGTTTATGAGAAAAAAAGTCAGGCATTTTCTTTTATTTCTTATTCCTGTTTATTTCAGCATATAGACAAAATAGAAACACACATACACACACACCTGCATCTCAGAGCATCTGCAATACTATGGGGAAGACTAAGTGCCGAAGTCAAGGATGAAAGTTAAGGCAAAGTGATAAGACTCAGACATTAACCAAAATATGTTAGAGAAAAAGGAAATCAGGACAATATTTTAAAATTATATTAAGTCTCAGAAAAATTAGAGCACTTTAAGGCAAAAGAATACACTACTACAGGCCAGAATTTCATTCTCCCAACTTCAGGGAAATATAATGTGTAAAGTAAGTCTAATGAGTACATAGTCCCCTGGAGTTACAAAGGATGAAAATCTGACCCTATGTCTTTAATTCATACAAAAAATATTTTTATATGTGAGAGAGCTCTAAGAGGTGATATGACTGAGAAAGTTGAAAATTTGTATTGTATTAAAATAGATTAGTGGAAGTGCTCTCTTCAAGTGTCCTAGCATCAAAGAGAGGACACTATCTTGAGGCAAAGTGTATTTAGTGCTCCTTTTGAGGTTTGCTTGATTTCTTCTCAGTCCTTAGAAAGTCAACTTTATATGAAAAGAGGGCTAGAGTTACTGAAAAATTCTTTGAAAAACTCTTTGGGGCCAGAAAGCATTATTTTACACACAATAACTTGGTTATCATAATAAAAATAAAACTGGATCTGAGTCACACAATCATTTCACCAACAACTTTTTCAAATTATCTAGGTAGTTGCTAGTTCTTAACCAATTAGTTACATGATTAAATTCTTACTTCACTTGAAAGATTACTACCATTTACTTTGTTAATTTAATTCAATAATAACTACATTCATTAAGTTTATACTGGAAAATGTATTGCTGCATCCTATTATAATCAAGAAGTCAGCATTTTATTGAAATGACACTAAAATTTAAATCAAATGTTATTTAAATAAAATATTTTTATCCATTTACTATTTTATATACAACATTAAGAAATTTAAGTAAATGTATTTATATACAAGTAAATGTGATTAAATGTAATATGCAAGTAATTGAATCTAGCTAAAATAAAAAAAGCAAAACAAATTTATAAGAAGGTATATTTTTCTTCATTAATCAACCAACTGGATTAGCAACAAAAGAATAATATTTTTATTTCCTAACTTATTTTGGCATCTTTCAGTCATATAATTAAAATTAAGTTTTTGGATATGTGTTTAATATAAGTATTAAAAATAATATATAATTTTGGTAAACTCTACATAGAAAGCCATACTCGTTAGTCAGTAGCTAAATTTAACTATTTGTGGAATTATCATTCATTGACTACAATGTACTTCCAGTAAACATTTTTTAGCGTTCATCATTTCCTTAATAACTTGCTTAGTTTATCACATCTAATGTTTAGGAAATATAGATACCTATAAAAATACTAGCAACTCAAACGTTTGCTTATGTTCTACTGGGCCAATTTATAGAGTTTCGTTATTTTTGTCTGGGCTTTTTGGTACAAAGTGAACAATTTTATATTCCTGTAGATAGCCTCCAAGATTATTTTGATTCTTCATTTTGATACATTTTAAAGTATTTTTAAAAACTCCACTTTTTGAGATTTTAAAAATAAATTTAAACTATTTTTTTATTTGACTACAATGAGATATTTCTATTACACCGAGTTTAATTAAAATTGAGATTTTACATAATTGACTTACTATTTATCTGTGCAACCTAAATACCTGTACAGTTACATAAATATCTCTCATTTATAAAATAACTGCTGGGACATCAATTTTGTTATAATTTGTAATCAGATCAAAATTTTTAAATTGAAAAATTGCTACCAATAATAAATAGGTATTCAAAACTCAGTGTACACAGAACGGACTTGTTTTATTATACTAGTCATATTGCTTATTTATTAAGATTTATGTTTTGAAAACAGGTTTATATTCGAAACATAAATTTTTACATTAAAATTTAGTATTAAAATTCAGATAACTTTAGATTTAAATAAAAGCTTTGTGCTTAATAGAGGAACTATTTATTTCTGAGTAGTTTTGAACATGTTATGTAACCCAAAAAGCATAAATACAAATATGCCTATCTCTTAGTGTTGGAAAAGCACTTAGCACTTTGCCTGGCACATAACAATCACTATGCCACAGAACAAGTTATATAATTACAAAATCTTTTTGTTTTTTCTCTTTCTGAGCACACAGTAAAAGTACATTTCTCAAGCTGCTTTGCACTTAGATTAAAGGAACTAGATCTACCCAAGGAAATAAAGAATTACTGCCTGGATGAGAAGTTGAAGAGCCTATGCTTTACTTCATTGTCAGCCACGATTCTTTGGCTATGGTGACCATAAAGGCCTTTTGGTGAAAGCAGAGTCACAACAAAGACACAGCCAGGATTCCCTCATCATTGCTCAAAGGGAACTGTCCTGAATTGACACCAGACCAGTATATTTTGTGTGAGAGATAAATACACTGGTGCACGCCAAGTCACTGAGAATCTGACTAATGCACTTACCCAATGATAGCCAACAATGGTAAGCAATCATGTTAGTGAAACTGCTTTTGTGTGCAGGCATGTTTGTCTGTGTGTGTATGTGTGTAATTAAGATATTAAAATTAATACAAATATTCTGTCATTTAGTCAAATCTAAAGGAATGAAAGTAGAGACAAAACTTACACACTGCCATTTTTCAAGTAACTCAAGTAAAGTCGATTCAATTATTAAAACAATGTATTTAAACTACATTTTTCTCACAAATCTGTCAAAAATGGAGTCACCGTTGATTTTCCTAAATTGATTTCACTTATAAACCAGTTCTATATAAACAAACACTATTTGGGAGGGGGTAGAAACTCAAAGTAGTCAAATAACTACACCTATAGACATATAGACATAGCCGATATCCATGATAATGCTGGCATTTAAATTCTCATACCAATAAGCATAGAAATCTTTCATACCGAAGTCTTCATATAACTAACTAGTCAATTAAAAAAGTATTTTCTTAACTTACACAGGTATTTTACTGCTTGTATCCTTCCATCATCTTTGAGGGACCCAGATTCATGGCCTCTCAAACGCCCTGGAATTCCATGATTGGTGGGTACTACTACAATTATTCCTATCGCCAATTTGTTTTGTCAGGTTAGTTGGTGAATGCAATGCTAGACACATGAAACTGATATTTGTACCCATATCTGCTTTTTCATTTCTTTGTATGTTTTGGAAAGTGATAAAATGTTCTTCTACTTTATTACACATGTTTCTTCAACAAAGTTAAGAATAAAATTTGCATGCACATTAATTGATTACTTAATATTAATGATTATAATATTAGGTTTTACATATTGGATGAATAATTTGGAAAATCTCAGAGCAGTGACCTCTTTCAACAGATCATTTCCATTTTGAAAGAACTGCAGGCTTCTTTACTAGAATTAAATTATTTTTTTTTCTGGAGTGAATTAAGATTTTATTTAAAAGTAAGAGGAGTAATAATCTATTCCTTGGTTTAATGCAACACTTCTAGCAGGATTGTGCTCTGTATGATTAAAGAGTGAGATAGAAAATCAAGTAGGAGATTTCTCATTACATTGTCAAAACACATGAATGATGGATGGCAATGTCTCTTAACCAAATTAAATTACCCTTTTGTTTGGAACCTAATAATTAAAATTTACATAAGAAAGAACATACAAAACAACTATTAGAAAATGAAGTAAATGAGAAAATGAAAAATAATTCATTTACTAGTGTTGTGGCACGCAAAGTAGAGAGTTGAAAAGAACACATTGGAAAAAAAACTTAAGACTGAATTCTCCGAAATGTGTGTACTTTACTTTACTTTCTTCCCTGAAATCAAGCCTCTTATAATGAACTGTTCATTCTTGGGCAGTGGTATCACCATTCACTCAGAGGACACATTTAGCACATTATTGGCTTCCCGTTCTGATGCTGCTGTAAGAAATTACCACTGATTTAGCATAAATCCTGTTCATTCTACTGTCAAATTTTATTGTGACCATCTCTGACCACTTGCACTGTTACCATCAGTGGTAGGCAGACACAATGACCACCAAAGATGCTCATGTTGTAACCCCTGGAATTTTTGGATACATTAGGTCACATGACAAAGAGGAATTAAGTTTGAAAATAGCATTAAGAATGTTGATAGGTACTGTAAAAGGGGAAGATTATCTAGGATTACCTCAATGGGCCCAGTATAATCACATGGGTCCTGTACATGAAAGAGGAAAGAGAGAGAAGGAGAACTGGAAATATGACAGTAAGAAATAATCAACTAGACTTACAACTTTGAATACAGAGGAAAAAGCCAGGAACCAAGAAATGTGAGTAGTCACTAGAAAAGGCATGGAAGAGATTCTTTCTTAGAATCTCCAGATAAAATTCAACCCCACTGACACCTTAATTTTAGTTCAACAATTCCTATTTCAGGATTTTAACCTCAAGAACTATGTGATAATAAATTTCTGTTTTAAGCTGTTAAATTTGTGGTAATTTCTTACAGCAGCAATCAGGCACTGATATAGACTCCTACTTAAATTATTATATTCACTACTTCAATAGCCTGCTAACTAGTCTCTTTTAAGCCTATTCTCATCTTCTTAACAGTCTTTTACCTACAAATAAAATTAGATGATTATTTTAAAGTATGAATTCTATACTTTACTCACTTATTCCATGATGAGAATATTTTTTAAGGTATACTGGACCCTCCAAAGGAGAATTGGGCTAAGAGACCAAAGAAAAGAGGTTGACAACTCCAGAATTAAACAGAGTTTATTAACAGACAGAAGTTGAGTCTTCAGCAGCAACAAGAATATAAATTTTCACAACAGAAATAAAGTAGGACTGCATATATATATGTGCCCTCCAGGAACACAGGTGGTTTTTAGCCAAGTGGCCTGTGCTTAAGAGCTGTATATTCCCAAGTGGTAAACAACTTAATGGGTTTATTTATTTATGTAAGAACATTTCTTTTAGGTGATACAGGCTCACTCCTTGGGTCAAGCTGGTCCTCACTGAGAGCAATTGTCTTCTTTAACTGGCTTAGGTCAAGTCAAGAACCAGAAATCATTATGTCTAACACTCAAACCATCCAATGACTTTATATACCACAATCAGAAATTAAACTGGAGAATCTCATCCTGACTGCCAAAACTTTGTATTATCCAATCTGTGTCATCTTCTCTAATCTCATTACCTATTTCTCTCTGCCTTTCTCTTTTTATTTCATTAGTTCTGGTCTTCTCTCAGAATCTAAAGGATTCCAAGCTTATTTCTGATTCAAAAATCTTTGTTCATGTCGATTCTTCTGCCTGAAACGCTCTAGTTCCCAAACTCTGCATGGCTGAATCATTCTTAACATTTCTGTCTCTAATTAAACATCATCTTCTCAATAAAGCCTCTGACCACCCAATTGGAGTTAAACACCTTCTCTCCAGTAACCTCATTTCATTTTCTTCAAAGGACTTAACCCTATTGAAAATCTCCTGGTTCATTTGGTGATTTATGTTAACTTGTTTATTTCCATACCCCACATGCCAAAATAATGTAAACACCATGGAAGGAAAAACTATGTGCTTCATCATAGTAATAATGATACTTATAATATCTATCATCTGTCTATCTATCTATCTATCTATCTATCTATCTATCTATTT
The DNA here is from genome assembly GCA_030015415.1 of Cynopterus sphinx. NCBI lineage: Eukaryota > Metazoa > Chordata > Mammalia > Chiroptera > Pteropodidae > Cynopterus > Cynopterus sphinx. The sequence goes on along the minus strand of CM057382.1, from coordinate 99,927,862 downwards.
ATCTATCTATCTATCATCTATCTATTATCTAAACATTTATCTATCATCTATAACCTATCGACCTATACATATAAATGAGTGAAAATATTTAGTGAATTTGATTAAGACTTTTAAATATTAAGGTGGTACTCTATTAAACACTAAAACATGTTTTTCTCAGGTGATTAAATTCATCAGTTCTACTTAAAGATGCTTATTGTCACTTTGCACAACAGAAAGTGTGTGTCTCATAATGTGATCATAATTTACATGATACATTTTCTATTCACAATAATATCCAAGTGCTCTTATTACAAAGGGTCCCAGAAAGAACTATTATCTTGTGAGCTCTAAGCTCCCCCTTTTTTGTAATGAATCTGAGGGATTATTAATTTATTTTTGTTCTTAATTCATATATTTCATTTGTGATAACAGTTGCCTTTTAAGGTTACATGATGTCAGAGTCTAACATTTGCACACTAAAGCAATATTGATGAGAATAATTCTACCACAGGTTTGTATCCAAGTATGGTCTCCATAACCACATGCCTAAACTTAATTTTCTAGATGAATTATTAGTAGTTTGGCCTTGGACAAATTACTTAAATTCTATTTCTCAGTCTACAAATATGCTTAATAATATTAGTACTTACATTGTAGATCTGTGGAACGAATTGAGTTAATATATGGAAAGGATTTAGAAACGTATGGACTGAATTAAGTAAATAATGCATATCAGGGAAATTACAACACAAGTAATCTTGGTTCCATTGCACATATCATTTAACTTTTAACATTTCAGTACAAAATTGTTTTCCTTAAAACTATAAAGCTTAATTATACTAAAACATAATTGATTTATATTTTTCAAACTAACAGATAAAACTTAAACTAAATGACTACTATGTATTCTTTAAACTCCACATTATTTTCACTGTGTAACTTAAAGATCATATTTAATAAATTTGGCCTCAAAATTTTTTATTTACCTCAGTGCATTATTCTGTAATTTGATAGTATAATGGGGAATTAGATATTGGTGCCCAAATATGACAATAAGAAAGTTGACTTCTCTATCGTTGGAATACTGGAAATATTTTTTAGGAGATATTAAATGGTAGCCAAGACCCATAACAAAGTGCAAAACTCCTAATAACAATGAGTTATCATCCATTATCACCATGTTTATAGAAAAATGTTATTTATTATGTTTGTTTCCTGAATCCAAGATGTTTGCAGTTATGTAAGTGATATTAGTAAATTACAACAATTTAAAAGATATGTGTCAATACTGCTAACCACTTAGGCCATTCGACCATTATAAAGGGATATGGACTAAACAGAAATACAATCTCCAAAAAGATAAAGATAAATGATGTAGATCTTATCATTTAAAAAATATATAGTACATTTAGTAAAACATTTGATTAGTGTAAAATAGGCTGTAACTTGGCTTGTTTCACTCCAACATCTATTTGATTTGAAACCACTTTACCAGGATTTGGATTCACACCTCTCACTTCTCCTGAATAAAAGCATTATTGTAGACCACTAATTAATATTATGAATTTATAGACAGAAGCTGGTATAGTAGATGCTTTTATGACATCTAAACACTTAAAAAGATTAATAACTACATTAATTATTCTAGAATTAAATTTATTTATTTTTGATGAGTATAGCCATGTTTAATTGACTTATTCTAACAAATCTACAGAGTGATTTAAAGCATATAGTTAATAACACATTCATTTTAGAGCTAATTTAATTGGTTCCCTTGGAAAAACCACTTGTTAAAATTAAGAGATGTTATAGCTGTCTTTCTCTGGCTTATTGTATTTCTACATCTCCCCTTATATTTTATGGCTGAAGTGGATGATTACAACTCTGGGCTAAAATATTCAGGTCATTCATGTTCTATCACATGAGAGCTGAATATTTGTATTGAGAATCCTCCTTGTCTTTTCCTTTCTCTTTGTCCTCCTGCCACTCTTCTACTTTCTTTCAGGGAGGGGAGCAACAGAACACCATGGATTATCTGAGGATAATTTAGGGTTTTATTATGTTCATTCTCAGCTCACCACAGGGCAGAAATGACATGGAGATTAATTTAGGTTAGAGTCTTTGTTAACCTCCCATTTTTGGAAAAGCACTATATTTCTTTCATTTTTTTACCCATAAAAGTGTTATTTTCTTTTTTACTCTCTCCACACACACAAAAAATCTCATTTAATTCAAGTATTATTTGAATTTAATTTAACTAGTCTTTAAAAAATAATATGTGTATATATGTGTGTATATATGTTTTTTGTATGTGTATATATATGAGTAAAGATGTTAAAAGAAAAATAAAAATTATATAAAAATTAATAAAATTTAATCATATAAAAATATGTACACTGGACCTTCTACCCAAAATAAAATAAATGTAAACCACATTTTTTAATATAAATAGCTACTGAAAATAAGTTTAAAAAGTAATACAAAAATAAAGAAAAGGTAATCTTTATAATTTTATTATGCAGCAAAAATATTCATAAACTGAATAAAGATACATACAATCTAAATGCATGTCAATGCATTTGATAAATAATGTAACTCTCATGTGAATTTAAACTTTGCCTTTTCTATTAAAACTGAAAAAAACTTACAACTTTTTGGAATAATAATTATGACATATACCAAATATATTTTAAAACTAATAATTAAGAAGACAAAAAAGAACTTGTACCACACATAATAATGTTCACAATATTGTAAAAGATTAGCACCTGAAAAAAAATCAATGTTAAAGGATATAATCTATAAATAGAATATGCCTATATAAGTATCCAATTACAACAAATTTTATCTTATTGAACAAACTATTTTTCATTGTGGAAATTTTAATTCTATTTTTAAAAGAAATCAGTTTAATAGTTGAATGATATGTCTCAAAATGAGCACCAGTTAGATTATGTCTGGTTTTAAAATGTAAATATAAAAGGTAAAATAATAGAATATTAGAAATAATAGGAGGATATGGGTGTAAACTGGGTTATGGGAATTTATTAAGGTCAGCAAGAAAAGTCAGAATTCAGATTTATAAAGGAAACCTATTTAATTACATAATAAATTTTTTGGATAGAAGATTCTATTTTGAAAATAAATAAAAGTGATAGTCTCAAAAACAATATTTGCAACACATGACAGCTCCCACAAATTTATAAAAAAATTAAAAGAAAAGAATAAAAGGGTAAATAATATAAAAATGAGAAAATGCACAGAGTGAATTGCAAATTATGAATATAAAAATCTTTAAACATATGAAACACCTCTCTAGAAGTTTAAGGAAATGCAATTCAAAGAGAGTCAATGCAATTTTTCACTTAGATTGTTAAAAGTCATAAAAATGGGTCATATCCATTGCTGTTGAAGATATGGAATACATCTGAGATTATATTACACAGAAATAAAAGCATAGTGTATGTGTATATGCATGTGTGTGTGCATATGTGCATGTGCATATGGCAGAATTATGGAAAATAATTGGAAAAATAAATTACTGAAAACCTATAAATAAGAAAATGATTAGGTAAATCTTACCAAATACATAAAGCCCATACATAGCATGAAGTACTTTGTAGCTGTTTAAGAAATAAATTAGATCTATGTACATTGATTTGGGAGAAAGTTCATCATATCATATCAAGAAAAAAGTACACGATTGATACATAATAAATAATAAATCGGTAGAGAAATAAATAGATTGATAGGTAAACATGATTTAATTTTTTTCAAAATAGAGAAAAAGTGTTTGTTACCTTATTGTTTTAAAACATTTCTCATTGCATAAAGAAAATTATATAAAGATTTCACAAATCATTATTTTGGGATAGAGACTGAAGGTGAAAGGAAGTATTTCAAAAATAAGGTAGATCTCTGTGGCTTTGACTTGAACAGAGAGAATTCTAGTTTTCTCCTTTTTTTCCTCATTTTGAATAAAGAACATTCATTATAATTCTTCCACCATTTTATATGGTGTGTGTGTATGTGTGTGTAAACTGTGTGTGCAGATGTTTTCCTTTTGTGTTTATTGGTCAGTGGACCCAGAGAGCCCACATCCAGACTAGCACAAGTTTGTTACCCACAGAGCTTGGCTCTAAGTTGGACAGACTTGACAGGGAAGATGAATTGTTCCTCTTGAGAAATTTCAGAGTATTTTCCATGAGTGAAAAGAAGGAAGCTAAAGGATATTAGGCACATGGTAATGTGGAGTGTAGCAGACATTATTAACAAACACCTCTTTTCCGGATTGTTCTTCATTAACTTTTTATTGAGAAATTATATTTTAAAATGTTAAATAAGATATCACATTTCTTTGTAGAAATGTTGGTGAGAACATTATTAGTGAATTTCTGACCTCTTTATAATGACCCACAAAAAGGCTTTTTCTTGTGCTATCAAAATTTCTACATCTAATGATCAACTAACTAGCCTTTATATTATAGAATATATAAATCTTTAATTTGTATCTCTCAGATTAACTTAATAAAAATATTGTAGTTAAATTTTGAATTAAGTTTATATTTGTATAAGATTTTCTCACTTTAAAATCAGTTTTATTTTTATATTTAATCTTTATTTTTACTTAATACAGCTTTTTAAATTTTATAGGACAAGTCGATACAAGCTCTTTTTGTAATGATAGAAAGCATGCATAAATAGGTCTGTGATTACATAATTCCTTTATGTAAAGTATTAAATGTTGGAACATTGTCCAAGGGATACAATGACATTTATTTAAAAATATATGTAAAAAAAGCTTTGGTTCAAGAGAAAAAAATTTTTGTTCAAATTATTAAAATTGAACAGTAAAATTTTGTTTAATTTTACAAGTATTTACTATTTTTTTCAAGGAGAATGGGCACTTAAAAATGCTCATGGAGGGAAATGATTAGTATCAATATATATCACCCTTTTTAACAGTATATTAAATTAATGCCTTGTTGAAAGTCATAATTAATCCAAGTAGCTTAATATATGTCAAATGTTAAAGGATAAAAGAAATTAGAACTTAGTGGGCCTTAAGGAATCTGATGTTATTTCAGATTGATAATAGGTAGATAGATCTCTGATAGATTAGATAGATATGAATGGATATAAATGAAGATTGTTTGGAGCCGTTTGCTTGATGGCTGCCCTTTGGGTAAACAAGGGATTGTTTGCTCAGCAGGGTGTTTGCAATTACTTTGCTACTTTTGTAGTGGCTGAGAAGCACCTGTCGCTCCAGAAAGTGAGCTGAGTGTTAGGGAAGAGGATGGGACCCTTGAGAGAGCAACAGGCTCCCTGTGCAGGTGCAAGCAGTTGTCAGTTTCCCATGCATTCATGGTGTATAAATAGGATGTGCTGAATAAACTGGAGGCTGCAGCATTGACTGTAAGCCTTCTTGAATCTTTCTCTTGTCTCTGTCTTTTCTTCAATCCTCACACCCCCTCTCAGGGACTGTTTGACTTTCACCAGCAGGTTCCGGTATAAGATAACATTCGAGGCCCTTCCTTTTTTCTTTTTCATTAATATACCTTTGGAAATGCTATTTGTTGAAGAGTTGTCATTTCTTATATTGAGGGACACACTTCTTTTCTGGCCTGGACTTATGAGGATCAGAGAGAGTTAAAGACATGGTTAGGAGAACAAGACTGTGCTGCTGAGCAGTGAGGGAGCCGCAAGAAATTTGGTGGGATAATTATTTTCCCATCACCAGGGTTTCTAAATTTTATGAAAGAAAAAAATATTTTTATTGGTGTTTGGCTTTTTCAATCTTTTATTAATGAAAAGATTCAAAATAAAGCTGATATGCTGAAGGAAATAGCACACAATTGAATTGAATGCTGCATAAAACCAATGTTCTTGGTGTTTAAAATGACCAAAATTTGTAGTTAATAATTAATTAAAGATTAAGGAAGTGGTTTGGACCAAATTATAGCTACATGTAAAGTAAAAAATATATTAAGAGTTAATAAAAATATATTAAGAAAAAATAATTTATTTTAAATAGCATAAATTTTGTAATAAAACCATAATATAAAAAGAAGACTGATTATGTATGTTCTCTTAATACCCATTTTACTTAAATGGGTAAAAATCATCAATCATGTATATTGTGGATAATTTCGGTTTGTTTAGTGTAGCCTATCTGGTAAAATAAACAATGTGTTACAGGTCTTAATTCCATGAAAACCCTGGAGAATCAATATCTATTTTCTAATCAAGTAGTGAATTATATGCAATAAATCTTCATAGGTCAGAAAAGTTATATATATAACTACATATATATGTATATATATATATATATATATATATATATATATAACTACATATATATGTATATATATCAAAAGAATTATAGTATTATTTTTGCAACATTATATTTTTAAAATGTATTTGCCATATTTTTAAGTTACACTGGGATATTGTGTATATTTATAAGTAATCGACTATAGAAAGAAAGAAAAGCATTTAAATTAAGATAGTTTATGAACTCTAAAATACCCTCTTTTTTATTCATTTTAATTTCATTAGGTATATAGAGTTATCAAATTTAGGCCCTAAAAATGTACAGTTGTTCATTATGATATATTTGCATATAGCAATCCAAAGCATGTTTTCATATCCTTCATGTTACAGGTAGTTCATCCATATGTGTGTTATCTAGAAGGTGGCATTAGGTCTGGCATAAGGTATCACTCTGAAATTTATGTTTTCAGACAATTGGCAAGGTTCTTATTAAGCTGAATCAACTCTTCAGAAGAACCTACCTCATAATGGTGCCTTTGCACCAAAGATCTATTATATGAACACTACAGCAGTGTGACAGCTCTAATAATATATAGGACAATTCATCATGAACCTTAAGTTTTATTGCATTCTGCAACGAATTGTTCACTTGCTGAAGCAGAATGAGACTTAGAAAACAAAGTGGGTTCAGCTTCATTGGAAGAGTTTGTCAGTCATTAAGAAGTCTATCGTGCATTTATTTTTCTGATGAGGAAGCTAAAGCAGGAGTTATGAAAATGCTGTTATAGGAAGCAAATGAGGCAGTCTCATTTTCCCAAAGTATTGTACAAATGACTTGAGGATTGTATTTCTATTAAGTTTTAAGAAATTTTGGTCAATATGCAACAACTTTAGTATCTACTTATTTATACAGAATGATCACATTGGAAGAAAAAAGATACAAAAAATTTGTTCCTGTCTATGAGCGGAATTCAGTATAATTAAGGAAGTTACCTTTATTTAAATTACTGAAATAAATGTATGAAAAATCCTATTTTAAGAGTTGATCTCTACCTTTTCCCACATTTTGGAATAAAAATTGTACTAATACTTAGGACCAATTATCCAATGTCACCATAATAAAAATAAATATATTTTTTTTTTAAAAAGAAAGAACAACAGACACTCAAAAGGCTAGTAATAAAACAGCAACAACAACAACAACAAACTTCTGTCAGGGACAAAGATGGTCACATGTGAATAGTGTTTTGGCCTCTAGAAATTTCAGTCCCTGAAAAAGTTAATGTGCTAGAAAATTCCCAATGAAACAGTAAGTATACTCTATATTACATTATATACCTCCTACTTTAGCACAGAACAGCACAAATTTAGATTATATTTACAATAAAGATAAAATATATATGATAAAAATAGATGATTAAATTTATATTATATCCACAAAATCAGGCAGAAAAAAAATAACTTAAATAATAAAATTAGGACTATATTGTCTTACAAAGAAAATATGATCACATTACACTTCTACCTAATTTCCCTCAAAATTTTCTCATAGCTTTGAGAACAAAGCTCTCTTTACACAGCTAGCAAGACTTCATGATCTTCCTTCTTACATAGCTAGTCTGGTCTAATCTCAAACACTTTGCCCCAGGGGTTCTACCTGAGCACTCTGGGCTTCTTCTTGTCCTATATGTGTTCCTTCCTATGTACTAATTCCTATATCTGAAAGCCTTTTTCTCCCATTTTAAGTCCTATCAGACATTCAAATAAAAGGTGAGGGAGGCAATTAGAGAATATAACTAACAATCATCTTTACCTCACTTAGTTTAAGAAATAAAGCATTGGCAATAAAATTTAATCCCTGTATACCCCAATTATATAAATATTCAATTTTAAATAATAGTCTGTTATATTTCCTCCCCAGCTCTCAACCACAGATAACCAATGTTCTGATTCAAAGTTTTATCAATACCATACATTTAAAAAGATTTTGTACTACATGAATATGTATTCCTAAGCAATAACTCATTGTTTATATGTTTGAAAACAATCCATGGTACACCACTGAATATCATGGCATATATTCTTGTGCAATTTACTTTTTTTACACCCAATATTACTTGTGACGTTCATCCATATTTATATAGAGAGTTAATTTATCCATTTTTATTGATATTGCTATTTCATATATAAATACAACATGATTTTTTCACCATTCTTTTGAAGATTACATTTAAGGTTCTTAGTTCCCCACTTCTTCCCCTTCCTTCCTCCCTCCCTGCCTTTCCGCCATTCTTCCTTCCTCACACCATACTTCTTTTTCTTGAGCAATAAAACATATGCCTATATAAACAATATAGTATATTTCTCTCCAGTATATATGTACAGTTGGGTAACATGCATTGTATGTGCATCTTTAATTTTTCTAGGAATTATCATATTGCTATATAAAGTGGTTGTACAAGTTTATATTTTCTTAGCAGAATAAAAGAGATCATGTCTGTGCATCTTTGTCATCACTAGTGGTGTGAAACTCTCTTATTAGGTTTTTAAGTCCATTCTTTTGATAATAGAAAATTTGAGCTATTTTATATGTTTATTAATCTCTTCTATAAATTATCTAATTAAGTATTTTGCTTGTTCACCTACTGGATATATTTTATCTCACTGATTTTTAATTTTTAAAAATGTATTATAAATACAAAGTCATAAATATTCCTGATCCTGAGATATTTTATCCTTCTGATGTCTTTCTATGAGTATACATTGTTATAAATTATAATATAATCAAATATATCAACATATTTCTTTAAAGTTTGCATTTCTATGCTTTATAAAAGAAATATTCAATTTTATAAAGATAGTCTGTTATATTTTCTTACTAAATTTAAAATTTGTTGTTAAATTTAAAAAATGTAATATATATGATATCAGGTATAGATTCATTTTTTTCACAAAAAGATAATCAATTATTTGATGTATAGTCCATCAATTAGCACAAATCTGCAATGCCTCTGTATCATACTTCATTTCCTTATAAGCATGGGTTCCCTTCTGTGTTCTCTATTCAGTTCCATTGTCCCAGTTAGCTCTTCATTGAGCAATTCTATATTTTTTAATATTATACCTTGATATTATACCTTGACATTATATATTTATAATATAGGGCACATTCTTCTACTTTTTTTTGTTTGTTTTCAAAATTAAAATGACTTGTTTTGCACTTTGTTTTTCCAAATAAAATATAAAAGCCAGTTGATCAAAGTCCGTGAATAATACTGTTAGAGTTTTTATTGGAATTACAGATATTTAATTTAATTAGTACCTAATTATCTTTCAGATGTCACTTACATTGATTCTTCCATTTGAAAACAATCCATAATTTCTTCAAGAGTGTTATATCTTCTTATTATAGCATTTAACTGAAATATATACCTGCTTTGTTATACTTGCTGTAGTCGCATCATTATATTTGTCTCTGGGATTATTTGTTCATGTCTTTTACTCATTAATGATGATGATGATAGTAATAATAATAATAATGAAAAAGAAGAGGAAGAAGGAGGAGGAGGAGGAGGAAGCTGAGGAAGAAAAAGAACATACCCACAAATACTTAATCTACAAACACAGAAATCCTGAAATGAAGCAGTATACTGTAGTGATTTAAGTTGCTGTTTTAGCAAATTGATTATCCAAGAAAGAACTACTCTTTTCAAAGAAAATCTTAGAAATACAAAATGTTAAATAGTATGATTTTCCTGTCATCTACATTTTTATTTTGGTAAATATAAACCTACTAATTAAAATAAAAAAGTCAAATAAAAAGCTATATTGCCAAATAAATCTGTATGCTGATTTAATTATTGAGAGATCAATCTATTGCATATCTATTTATCTATTTGTCTAATATCTATATATTAAATATGAAAGTGAACATTACTTTGGTAAAGCATGTGAGCATGTTCCAAATAAAGTTTTGGCCAAGCAATTGAAACTAGGGTTAAATGTTCTTTTACTCCACAGAGCAGCTGTTACTTTGTTTACTGCAATTTACTGCTATGAAAACCTAAATAATAGTGAAAGAGGATGGGAGTTTCCACAGTTGAATTTCCAAATTGGGCTTTTCACTTTTACTTGTTTTAAATACTTTTGCTTTTTAAAAATTCTGTGTCCCTATTTTCTGATCTAATCAGATCTTCTTTATCTTTCTGAAAAGCAGAACAAAGACATGTCTAAAAATGAGCATTTTTTCTTTACAGACTGTCTTCCCCAAGAGAAATATAATTTTCCCACTAGCTATTTTTTTCTTATTTGTCCCTAAAAAAATATCTTTAAAATGTGGCACCAGCTTCAACGGCTGCAAATGTTGTGCTCACTAGTGATTTATTTTTGGACAACTTTGACTTAAATGGAAAAATGAATATTAAAGAATTTTTAAAGAAGAGCATTAATATACAATGAAATGCAATAGAGGTGAAGATTTTTTAAAATGCAAAAACTCATATAGAGCTGCCAAACCTAGTTACACTAAAAACAAGTGAGAAAAATGTAGACTGTCTTCTGAGCTTTCAAAACCATCAGACTCTCAATATGTAGTAATGACTGAACATATTCACTGTACTTAAAGCCTATATTAAAAGAAGTGTCTAGAGAAATTTGAATTAAAGAAGATTCTGTGAAATTTGCCTAAGTACAAAATGCACATCTATTTTGAATTTTCTTGCTTTTATTTAAGACAAGTGGCAGATAATTTCACAGCTGTCAGTTAATGCACATAATGAATGTCTTATAAAAGGATGAAAGCATAAAGTTGTATTCATGTTCCCCAAGTATGTAAAATAAATTCAAAAGAATGTCAAGATCTGGTCTGAAACAAAAAATGCAAGGACATTTTGGTTTAGAGGTATGTAGGGGGCAGGGTGTGTGAGGTAATAAATTCTAACCCCTGTCTCCCTGAAAATTAAATCAATAAGAGAATTAGCCTAGCACTAAATGCTTTAACTCTTAGATTTTTACATAATCTTCTCAGGACTTTATTACATGGCACTTTTATCTGACATGGGGCTAACTTTAATTAATTACTTTGAAACACTTTGTCTTTTAAATTTAATACTAAATCCTGACATTCTTTAACTTTTAGAATCTGTGGGCATTTTTCTTTTTTTATCTAGCCAAGATAGATAAAGACATTCTCCAACTACAGAAAAAGAAGATATAATAAAATTAATCAAAAAGGACTGCATATTATTCACACTGAGTAAATTTAACAAGTTTAAATCTCACCTTTCTAATTTCTTAAAATTCCATGTAAATTATACCAGAGTTACTTCTTGATTTCTGAAAACAAAATCCTTAGGCATTATTCTTTAAGAGTATTGTGATAAATACTGTGTTAATTTTATTTTATTTTTTTAAGAAAAGGAATAGTAAAAAGAACATACAAGATTTGTGATATTGTACTGGCTTCAACATACTTAAAATATTATCATAAAATTTATATGTTTTATCTATAGCAAAAAATTACATGCTCAAAACATTGTATTAGATTCTGTTTGCAGACCAAATAATATCTTCCTTTTTTATTCATTTGAGTGATTCCTTTTGGTTAACTTCTATACACTTTATTGAAAATAAGTATGGCTTTGCAGTCTTAAAACTTCACCTTTGGCCTAGTGTAATTATCCAATCTAATCAAGGAAGGAAACTAAAAGTTTAGACCAGGATCAATCTCATAAGAAAATTATATAAGCAACTAGCCTTGTGTCAGGACTTTGTTATTCATGGCAATAGAAGTATCCAGGGCATCAGCATATTTATGTCAATTCCCTAAACCTCAATTTCTACAAGAATTTTGATGTAAAGAGGGCAAGGTACACAGAAGGTTGCAGTATGGGAGATTAATCCTGAACTTACAGTACCAGAATATTTTATAACAGTGAGTATTCTTGCTTTTTGCTCCAGAGGAAGATATTATCTCTATGTTCCGGGGCAAGTTTCCCTTTTCTCTGGAATAAAGACACTATCTCTTATCTTCTAAGATTGTTTACTTTACAAACACCCTTGAAAAGTTAAACAAGAGCAATTGTAGTCAATTCCTCTGCTTGTAAAACATGTAGAAATCCGAGACACCTGAAGGATTTCTTTCAACAATATTAAGTTATTGTAAAGCAACAGTGAATCAGATATTGTCAAAAGAATAACCAAATAATGCAAAGAAGAGAGTCAAGCAACACATCTAAATATATAATTACAAGTGTGTAACTACAGTGGCAGAGTACTCAGGAAAGGTAGCCTTTTAAACAAATTGTTCTGTGTTAATTAGATAGCTAAATGGGAACACACACACACACACTGACCTCGGTTTTATACTATACACACAAAAGCAATATGAGGTGGATCGTAGATTTCTTACTGGCGCAGAGTCCATTTGCCTGCACTCATCTAAGTTAAACCATGAGACATGCATAGCATTTGCTGCAAAAAAAAAAAAAAAGGTAGTTTTATTTTAAAAAGCTGTATGTCCTGGAGACAAGGTGAGCTAATGCTCAGAGACCTGGCTGTTCGATGGCTTCTAGGGGTTAGATTATACAGGGAAAGACTCATTAGTCGTGGAAACTAAGAGAGTTTGGGTTTGGGGTAGTACTGATTGAACGAGGCTGAAGTAACTGATCATTGTGTCAGGTTCTGTAGGCAGCCATGGCTTCATGCCGTCTGGTCCCATTGAAGGTGGTCAGTGGGGCTATTCTGACTCAGTAGGTCTGGGACTGAAACACACCTGAAGCCAAAATGTTATCCTTAGTTTAACCAAAATTTATTCTCATGATCAAGAGACCTGAGGCTTTATTTTTAAAAAGCTTGATGTTGGCGGGAACCCAAAGTCCTAAGGCTTAATGATTAAGGGAAGAGACATGCAGTATGGGCAAATGTGGAAGGATAAGGGTGGAAAAAACAAGTGACTCACAATGCTATTATATTATGCAAAGCCTGATTGAATCAGAGAAAAAAAGTTACCTTAAAGAAATTAAGTTAGTGAGCAGTTACAGATTTAAATATAAGATGAAAAAAAAAAAAAACAGTTATAGGCAGTAACAGAGAATACTTTTATGACTAGATTTTTAATCATCACTGAAGAAAGATATATTTGAAAGGTGATGGTAGCTCACTTCTTTCCCCCTTTTATAACTTGCCAGATACCTGGCTCACCAGATCTGTGTTAGCTCAATTGCAGAAGAGTTTGATAGTCCATAGGTTTTAGAACATCACCTGTTCTGATGAGTCACTTTACGAGCTAAGAAAGTTATGCTTTTACATTGTCCCATATATAATCTCTGCTCCCCTGTTACTATAAATAAGTAGAACATTACTGAGGTAACAGTCTTCTTAAATATTGGTCAGTGTTCATGCCATCTACTTCTGCCCAGTGGAGGCTTTAGGACAAGATTAGAAGAGATCCTGGGCACTCTATTTCTTCTCTTTGTCTAAGATTTCCCCAGTACACATTTTCTTATATCTGTACTTTTATGGGACTATGGTTTTGTATCTGAAACTGCTTTATAAAGACAGTAGTTGGTTATGAAGTAGCATGCTCTAGATGCTATGGGTATTTGAAAAAATATTTAATAGGTCCATTTATGGGTGGGTACTACTTCTTCCTAATTTTTATGACAGGCCACTCTCTGCTACTGAGTGGACCTGCTAAGGAATTAGCTAGTCCCTTTCCTCTAAAGAGACTGCTGAGATATCTGTTCAAAGCCCCAAAGGAGTCATTTTGCAAAGGAAAGTGTCAAGTAGCCACTTAGTCAGCAAGCTCAACACCTGGCAAAGCTTCTTTAGGCCTTTAAAACGAGCAAGTTGTCAGCAGAAGGGGCTGACAACTACAAAGTCCTACAACAAGTCATTTGTCAAAAAAAAAGAAATGAATTTTCTATGAAAAAAAAAAATCTTGGAGATCCCTATGCCTTATTTAAACGTGGTGTTCTGGGTGCCAAGGGCTGGAGTTGAGCTGGCAGCTAAAGCTATCACAAGAAATAAAGTGGCCGCAGGGCTCAGTAGTTTGGATGTTATGATTCAATTCCAGAGAAACACTGCCATCAGGAAAATATGTCTGGCTCATGTTGACCTGGCTGACTGTCTTATATCTAGCAGTGGCAATTGTCCAGCAGGCAAGAAATTTATACAATGATTCTAAAATTCATGTAGAAACACAAAGGTCCAATAATAGCCAAGACATGTCTGAAAAAGAGTCAGTTAAGGTACACTGACTCCTGAGAAAATGTAAGGGATCACTATGAAATCCACTACCATTTCACTCTTATGCAAAATAGTCCAGCTATCCAGGATTAGATGCACATAGAGATCTCTAACTAGCCTGAGGGCAGAAAAACTGGCAGTCCACACTTGTCCTTCATCTACCCAGTTAATGAGGAATACCTGAATAAGCTAATAGACTCTCCAGAACTTGTGGGTTTCACCTTGAAGTATAAACTGCTGGATGCATTTGTCATGGGTGCATCACTGCAAATAGATGTGATGGAAGGAGTCTGTGTGCGGTTGCGGCAGTTCTGTGACAAGTCTAGATGAAAAACATCTGTTTAGTTTTAGTAATTATTTAGAAAGATCATTTGTTAGTGGAACTGAAATACACTCCATAAGAAGCTTATTCTCAACTCAAGCATATTTTAGAAGAGATTAATTCACTCACAGAAACTCTTTTACTTCAAAAGTCTTAGAAGAAAGAGCAGAGAAAGAGTCTAAATTATAAGTGAATCCAAATTCTGAACAAAAAGGGCAAGTATTTGAGTGAAACACTGGTTTGAAAAATATGAATGATTCTCACTTTTACTTCTCTCTCCAGAGCAAAAAAATTGTGGTACTTCCCAGTACAATGGATGGATGGAACTTGAAATAGAACTCTTTGACAAAATCTAGTTTAAAAATTGTCATCAAAAAGGACATTCTTTGAAAACCTGTGATAAGACTATTATATAAATATAAAGCCTAAGAAAATCGGGAGGGTCGATCAGGTAGAAGGAAAAAAAAATCCTTTTATTTGTAAAGTTGATCCTGGAAGATATATAGAGTTTATATGATGCTGTCTTGAGAAAGATCTTTAGTAAGACCAAAGAAAAAATTTATAAAATAATAAGTTCTTTAAGACAAAATATTAAAGCTCAGGAAGTACTTCATTCAGATATTAAAGTTCAGATTAATCCCATTTGCTACCTGTGCCTGCTGTCTTCCAAGCTATTCTTGCTACGGTGCGTCAGAAATTTCACAGCTTCCTTAATATTATTGTTAAGGGAGGTGAAGAAAGTAATGTGCACTAGAGGACAAATGTCTGCTTCTCTTCCACAGGAAACCCAGGCACTAAAAGTAGCTGTTATGAGACACAGAAGTGAAGACACTCTTCAAGTTATATTTTTTGTTTCTAAAATATTTAAATTGATTCTAAGGCTATGCCTCAGAATAAGCCATGATACCTCACTCAAAAAGAAATTTCTCAGAGACAAGAGGATGTAAGATAAAAGCACGTGGAGAAGCTGGCAGCAGTGTAGGTGCAGGCACCTTTGGAGCCCACTTAAAATGAGAATACTCTTGAAACAAATCCAAAGAGAGAAGAGTCAAGAGGTGATAAGCAACAGATGGCAATTATGACCCCTACACTTGTATTTTAAGAAGGAAACAATCAAGTGTGTTTTATTACATATGGAAAGAAAAAGCAAAAAGAGCACCCAAGTATAGTCTTTTTGAGGTTTTGAAACAAATACCATTAGGTTTCTCAGGCCCAGCCAGATGTCTTTCCCCATGTTCCTACATGCCATTCAGGACTCTGAAAAACAAAAATATTCTGATTAGAATGAATCCAAAAATTGGAAAATTTGGAAGAGCTATCTCCAGAAAACATGCTCAGAATAGGAGGTCTACACGACCTTTTAGTGACATCTGCAATACTGCATAGCTTACCATCCTATCCAATGTTTAGGCCACTCTTATTGAAGCCATCCCTATTGTCAGATTTTCTGTAGAAACAAAACATTCAAGTGAAATGCTCTGCCTCATTAAAGAAATAAAGCTGTTACCAAGCTTATATATTAAACCTTAATTCAGAAAATTTGGATGGAAGGCACATTTTAATCACAACCAGGGAAATCAATCTTCAACAATGCCTGATGACTCAAAAAATTTGTAAAGATTCAAATCAGTGTATTAGAACCCATTATTCCATCCATAGAAACAATCACAAAGTTGACATGATGAATGAAAAGTCAAACAACAAAAAGTTATATACCAAACAATATATATCATATACCAAACAAAGCAAAATCCATGAAGAAACGCAAGTCAACTCATGTACTAATTATTAAAACAACTCCCAATAAACATGCTCAGAATGAAGAAGTCAGTGAGATTTTGAAAGAAAATAGTAATCTGGTTTATGCTATGGGGAAATGACACTCTCTCTGAATCAGAACAGGAATACACATAGTTCCCCCAGAAGATCTAAGAGAGAATTGAAAATTAAAAGGGAATATATAGCAACATTTAATAAGGGGAAAATAAAGGCACACTGTTGGCCAAGTCTGGTTATTTGGCCTAAGAAAATTTGGTCCTGACATACTAGTCCATAATAATGAAGATTTTCAGAATTTAGTATGACCAGGCCCATCTGGCCAAGCACCTAAAAGAGCTAGTACATACTGATGTTTGGGCAATAACATTGTGAGTGCTTTTTGACTAGCAACCCTCTCTTGCCCTCTGTATGAGGAACTTCTCATGGGTGACTGTTTTTTCTTAGAATATGGAATTAAGTAAATTTGACTAGCAAGGAGCAATTGTAAGCATAATCAAAAGCAAAGAGGTCTATCAAAGGAGGAACAGGAGGAAGATGAAAACTATTCTGGTAAAGATGAAAACCAAGATGGCTGTTTTGAGCTCTTTGAGAGAGGACTACTCAGGAAGGGGAAACATTGCTGCCAGATTGCTGTGGACCCTTCCCAGGACTGCTAATTGCCACCATGAAAGAAGTGTGTGGCTATGTGCTTCAAGGCTTGATGGCAATTATGCACATATATGGCATCATGGCCACAAATGATGTTCTTAGTTGGGTTCATACCATCTTGTCAAAGAGAAGTTGAGTGCTAAAAAAACAAAAACAAAAACAAAAACAAAACAGACTTGTTCATTATGCAGGCTCTGCTGTATATTGCCAAAAGGCTTTCTTCACTGATGAAATTAGAAAGAAGCTAGTTCATGACTGGTATGCAGCTGTTGGGAGGTCATTCCTAGCTACTAGTTCTGGGTACAAACTGCTAGGGAGAAGTATTTTCATTTCAGGAAAAAGACTGATTCTGAGAACCAAACCTGGAAGTACATGGACACAGTGATAAAGTAGAAAAGTCTTTATCTGGAAAAGATTGCAGAGCATGTGGAGAAACAGAGAATTTGTAGTCAAAATAAGTAACTGACATCTGCAGTATAGATACATGGGCCAAACCTTGTCTCCTATTGGATGATTCTCTACTTGGAGCTTTACTGTAGACACTCAGGGATTAAGGCGAAAAAGATTATAGTTGTTCCCACAGTGCCGGACATCATGACAGTGACTGAACAGATGGCTTGCACTTCTGACATTTGGTATACATACCACCTTGGACATGAATAATACTTTCTTGAACATGGCTAACATTCCAAGAAGAGAAAAAAAAATCGTTTTGCCTTTATTCGAGACTGAGAACACCATTTCAGATGAGCAATGCATCAGTAACAATGGGATAACACTACACATTCAAAAGAAACAATAACATTAAAAAAGACTGATAATTATTTACTCTGTGTTCCTTAGAATTAATAATATTATAACAATAATCATTATGTTAATTCAAGAAACAAGTGATGAATTGGAATACCAGCCTCTGAATGTAAGTTTACTGTAGCTATATTTTAATCACATATAATATAAAATTTTCATGTGATACATATCACTTCTTCTACCATTTAGTTTGTCATAGAAAATAAAATAGTTACAGCTAACTTCAAAGATGCAAAAAAGTGAAATCTTAACAGACATTACAGAAAGTAAAAGAACAAAATATCCAGCTGTAGGGAGATAAGCTTGGTATGCAGAATTCTAAGAACTCTCTGCTTCCCATCCCCTGGTATATGCATCCTGTATAATTCCCTGAGCAGGGTCTTATATAATTCACACCTGTGATTAAATTATGTTATATATTAAAGAGATTTTGCAGATGTAATTAAGATGCCAAATCAGTTGAGCTTGCGGTAATCAAAAGGGAGATTCATCTGGGTGGGCCTGACAATTAATGAAAGAGAATATCCCATTGGCTTTGAAGAAATGCTTCTATGTGTCTTATAGCTGCAAGGAAATAAATTCTGCCCAAAATCACATCACCTTGGAAGAGAATCCCACACCTTATATGAGAACCCAGGTTCAACCACACTGTGACTACAACCTTGTGAAACTGAGCAATAAACTCAGATGAGCCATTCCCAGACTCTTGGCTCTTTGAAACTGTTGAGAATAAATATGTATTGTTTTAAGGAGCTAAATTTATTTATTATACAGCATAGAAATCTAATACAATACCTAAAGATTAATATGCTCACAACACTGTCACAATCACTTTATAATTTAGGTAATATTTACCTTTTATAAACAAAGAAACTGGATCGGAGAGATCAGGTCATCTGCTAGTATGTGATGGAGCTGAGATTATTACTATGTTATACTGTAGCTCTTCTACTATACAGCAGTTTTTTTTAATAATTCTAGATAATTTAAATTTATTTGAAGGTATTTGAAAGGAAAAAAGCATTTTATTTTCTATGCTGAGAAACAGAAAATCTGGAATTAAATAATGTATAGCAACATTAGGATAGAGAAATGTACAAGTGAAACAGGACAACCTTCATCTTATTCTCCTGCTCTTTTTTTACTTCTAAAAACTGGTGAAACAATCCATTAGTATTGACATATGCTGGATCTGCATTTTCACACATTTGCAATTTTTTTTTACATTATAGATTATGGGAAACTTGTGAAAATGAGATACTGAAAGAACAGTTTACCAAGCTAAAGACTAAAGTTCAGTCCATATCAATAAACAAGAAACAATATAATCACATTCATCAATAATGCTCTTGCATATTATTTATTTTATAAAAGCTAACAACTCATTAGTTAAAACATTTATCATCCTTATACAAGTAGTGATCTGTGAAAATATCGAGCATGTCTACCTACATGTGATCAAATGTGATGTCATTTATCAACAAGCAATAATGTCTTTATTAAACTATATTTGTTTCATTGCAAAAGAATGAGTTCAGAAAAAAATTGTTTTATATATGTTATGTGACTTAAAGAGTTTAATACACACCCACATCACATGCATAGCTAAGAAAATAAACCATTTTGAAAACAATTTATTATATATATACCTTGCTCGTTGAAGAAAATCAAGGATCAGAAAATAAAAATTTTAAATGAGAGATTTCTTCAAATTACAAGATTTCTGATAACTATATATAAAAATTCTATGGGTTGAGAATATCTTGGAGAAAATACATGAAAAAAATTCATTATCTGATATAGCCTTAAAGCTGATTGTAGTCAATACATTTAAATTTGATCACACATATGGTGGAGGGAGGAGGTTTGTCAAAATAACCCCAATTATTCTGCTAGGCCAGACAAATGAGTATAAGATGTTCTCCAAATACAAAAGCCTTTGAAAATGCCATGAGGTCGACAATTATAATTTGAAACATTCACATTGCTTTTTGCATGAATATCTAGATCAAATAGATATTTTAAAAATAGACAAAGAAGACAAAAATATTGTGAAGGATGTTTTAGTTCTCATAAATAATATCTATGGAAAATTTGGATGATGTTCAAAGACTGGATCAATTGAATATTATTTATTCCCCAGAAAATTTGCATTAAACGCAGTTTTTAAAAAAAAACTGCAGGAAGATATTTTGAGTTATGTAAGTACTTCAAAATAAATTTTTCTCTATCTTGGGCTTTTTCCTAGCACTTATTTTAATCTACTTCACCTTTTATGTTAAGGAGTAATAACGTTGAAATCAAATCAGCAATCAAAGGTTAAAATTTTATTTACTAATCTTGAATTGGTTTAGACTCATTTATTCATTCAGTTATTTTTCAAATCCAGTGAAGTCTAGATTTTTCTGTGTTTATTAAAGATGCATAATCTTAAACACAGACTAATTGCTATCTGAATATAGATGTTCTTCCCTAATCTCTCATCACCACTATTAACTTTGAGTTCCATTCTCTGCACAGTATTTCAACTCCTGAGGTCTTAAAGAATTATGTAGGTCATATTAACATAGTTCTCCGAGTGTAACCCAGGGCATTTACATTGTGCATCATCCAGAAACTTCTAAAATATTTTCTGTCTTACCATTTCCCTCTCAAAGCTTTCTCGTCTTGGTTCACTCTGTACCCTCAACCTATTTTTCCATCACTGATGTGTTTTTATATATACTGAAACGCTGTATGTGTAGTCTCTAAGAAGTAACATACATGTAATCAGATATTGGAATCAATAATAATGGAATACTTATTTTACCTTTATGGCAATTTAAATAGTTGACTACAGCCCAAATTTTTACTTGAATTGATCAAGACAGGTAAAACTTATGTAACTGTGTTCTCAATGGTCTGTTATATCAAATCTAATCTCCAAACACTCAGCTTTCTGGAACGTGGCAATAGTTTTCCATTTTATATATTTAATGCTATTACTCATTGTAATTCCTTGTCCCTTTTTGGAACTTCCTTTTGCTATATTCAACATGGATAATAGTCCCTGTGTTTTATCACACATGGCCCTGTTTGGAAATAATTATTTTTATCATTTTAATTATACAAATTTTACTCATGATAAATTCAGCTCAGCTTTTACATTGCCTATAAATTCAAAATATATTTTTTCAGTCCATGCTAATCTTTAAATATTTTGAGCCAGTAACTAGTGCTATACCACTAAAAAAATCAATTATTTTATAACATTTGGCATTATTAGGTTTTACCTATTAACAAAAATATAGAACTTCTAAGTTCTAGAAACATAATACATGCCTCTTTTTTGTTGTTTTTCAGTAACTTTATACTATGATAACTCAGTAAAATGCACACAGCAATATTCCTATTACATAAAGTTAATTATATATTATCAAAAAATATTCAGCAATGTTCCTAGAATATAAGTACTAACTAAATATTTGCTAACAAAAGTTAATTAATTTATGTTCTTGATTTAATATTTCTAAAACTACTCAGAAAGTTTCTCATAATTTGATCACTTTGAGGGTTTAATTTCATATATGTAAATAATCAGGAGTGGAATTTTACAAGGGTGAAAATAGTGCATTCCCACTATATAGAATAAAAGTAATTTTGACTGAGTTAAACAATGCAAAGGGTAAAGGAAGACTTCATTAACACCTGTACATTTATTGATATAGCAGTCCTTGGGTCACATGATCCTTCAGTACATATAATTATATCATTTTAACTAGGAATATGTGCTATACCTATATATAAATGTTTTAAGATTATATGTGGAATTTATAAATCTTAAATATTGCCCGTAAAAATGCTAATTAAATCATCTTATATAACTATTCTGTTTTTAACTGTGAAGAGTCCAACATGACTTTTAAGCTATGATGATGGTGGTGGTGGTGGCAGTGTGTATCTTTATATTTTATATACAATGAATCTTTCTCTCCTTTGTCATCAGACATGAATAAAAGCAAACAATCCCATATTCATGAGAATCTTCCCCCATGGTCTGTTGCTAGTTGAACCTCTATCTTATGGGTCACATTATCTGGCTAAAGAGTTACAAGCTCATGAATTTCATCAAGAAAAAAATTGCATACTTCCATAAAGGTAAAGTAAAGCCTCTTACTTTTCTCAAGCCACCAATAACAATTTATTGGTCTATAGTGAATTGTTCTGTCAAGTCTACCAAGATGAAGAGAATCTTGTTATTCCTAGGTAGCCCTGGTCTGTTTCCGTGCTTCGGATATGATTTGAATATTTAACTTCCTTTTGGAAAAAATCATTATTAAATTACCAGAAGCCTTTTAAATTGTGATAATGCTAACTAAATAATTACATTTATTTAAGGAAAGAACTGGATAGATTAATGTGATGTAAATAATCTGGTCAAAATAATACTGTGGCTCAGTACCACTACTTTAAAGCATCTGGCACTATTTGATGTGTAAGAAACAGTTTACCAGATGAGCTGGTCCTGTTTTATTGATGAGATTGTAATGTTTTCATGGAACCCTTTTTATGGAAAATGGCATCATTGATTTAATAATAAAGACACTGTTAGAGAAGATGTAACAATATGCTATTTCCTCTTGAACAAAACAACAAACATTGAGTTCCAAGGCAAAATTACTAGACTTGATGCTTTCCATCTGCTGGAAGGTCAAGGAAAATGGCAACAGCATAATGTTACCAAATAGCTAAATTTTGTGAGATGCATCTGCTTTAGATAAGATAAGGCTTCTTTAAATATCTTGCTATAGTTGGTGCGGAAAGGCCTAGATTTTACTATTATTTTAACTTCCCCGATTCCCTCTTAAAATCTTTTCAAGGAAATTCTAGGGAACATTTAGGGCAAGATTCTCTTTATCACTAAAAATTTTAAAAAACAAATAAGATATTTTTTATATAATATATGAAGTCATATTTTTGGTCATATTTTTTTCTTCATTGGTTTTTATTGTGGAGATTATTGATTGCATTGTCCTTTTAATTTATTTTCCTGTTTTGTCCTTTACAATTTGACATGTGCTATTTTTAATTATTCCATTAAAATAATTGAAAAGTGTTTAAAATAAATATCCTATAGTAGTGCTGAGTAAGGTCAAATTCTGGCTGACGCACTTACTTGTTTTGTGCTCTTGGACTGGTGAGTAAGTATTTCTGGACTTCAGTTTCTTCGTCTTACAAAAAGTGGCTATGATGATATAAAATTAGTTCATTCAGAGAACTTAGCCTGGTGACATATACTTGAAAGTTAAAAATCTAGCTACTTTTGGCATTATTTTAAAATTATTTAATCATATTGCCAATTGATGAGGTAAATGTTTTTATTGATTATTTTCTAGAGATTCACATCATCCCTTATGACAATAGACTAGAAACAAGAGTTATGTGTCTTAAAACCTCACTATTTCTATGCTTCAATTTCTTTATTTTATCCCAGACAGTGACTGTGATATCTTAAAATCTTTCTTCTTGGTTATTTATTTTTTAGGGTCTAAAGTCACAAGCCCCTAAAATTATAACATGCAGAATCTGAGTAATCAGACAGAATTCACGATCTTCTGGTCTTAGAACTTCAAATAATAATTTGAATTAATATTTATTATTTTGATCTCTGGTCTTTAGATATACAGTCTAATGTCACAAATATGTTTAAATATGCCTAAAGCAAAAACAAAAAGTCTGAGATGCTATTTAGTTTCTGACCACATTTCAGCAAAAGCTATCAAACCTTCATTCACATAATTACACTAAGAGAAAGCTTACTTCTTTGTGGGGTTTTAAAGATTTAATGTTTCTATTGAATAAGTGATTCCCTTAAAATTTAAAATTTCACACAATTAGTATTATTTTGTTTTCTAGAAAAGCTACTTTAGTAACTATTTCTCATGTTTCTCTTATTTCTCTAGAATTTTGTTTCAAGCAAAATAATTATTCTTTCAAACCTTCCTCCTATAAAATTTTTCTGTTTTTATTGTCTTGTTGTCTGTGTACAATCCTGTGTGTGATAGTAAATTTCAAAGACAGTCTGTCATCACATCTCCTCTGCCTGGCACAGGGCATAGAGTTCTCTCTCACCATAAGCTGCTTCAATAATAGGCATTGTGAACTGACTGACCTATTAGCCAACTGAGATCTCTGGAACTTTCACTCACAAACAGAAACGATTCCACGACTTCTTCATTCTGCTGTTGGATTTTCTTTTTGAAACAACTTCACATATGTGGTTACTTCTATTAACTTACATCTATCTCTTCAGTTTGGTCACAATTTTTTCTCCTGAAATATTATCATGTTTTTAAAATTTGGCATTAATTGAACAATTGGTACTTCATAGATGGTGTTAAAGATTTATCTCATTTAAAATTCACAGCAATTATATACTAAATATACTATTTCAATTTTATATCTAATTAACTGGTCTCAGATTTTTATCACCTGGAAGTTTGGTAAGCCTATCTTAATTCATCTTTTAAGCCACTAATAAAGAAACGTTAACAAGAGAAGAACAACCATGGAGTTGATCAATATGCTACCAAAGATATTTTTCTTAAATGAAAGTAGATTCAGGTTTAACTGATTGCTTGGTATATCTACCTTGATCTATCATGTGTACTTCATACTTATATGTCCAGCAATTTACTTGTCAGCTTCTTCACTTCTCAGCTTACCCCCAGCTTTTCATGCCATACAACTTGGAATGAAGTCCTGCTTTGCTACTGCCCACATAAATTCTTATTATGCCAGCTTCTTATATCACCACTGCTACTGTTCTAATCCAAGTAAGTAATCTCTGTATTGTCTTTTCCTGTCTGTCAAATCTACATTCGCAACTATAGCCAGAGTAATATTTTAAAGAGAAAAATCCCTGATTATCATTTCCATTCTTAATATTTCACAGTGTTTTCCCAGTGCTATCAACATTAAATTTATTCTCCTGGATGACCTTTAAGAATCTTCATAATCTGCCTTTCTTGGTTTGTGTGTGTGTGTGTGTGTGTGTGTGTGTGTGTGTGTGTGTACTAGACACGGTAGGTATTTAAATTATACAACAGACGTCCTCATTTCTCTTTTAGAACTTGACGTTTCTCTTCTTTACTTCCTCCTCATCCTCTTCCTCCTCTTCCAGGCAGACACTCATGAATAAAAAAGACACTGCCATTGTGGAGCTTACACTCTGATTTGAGAAGACAGAAAATAAGCAAAGCCAAGTAAATATATCTTTTTTACCAAATTCGCTTCTTCTTATTCCTTTATTGACTAAGCTGTACTGACATTCTTTGTAACAGACAAAACATCACTTCCTCATGGAAGCTTGCCCTGACCCTGTGGGTTATTACTCCCATCTCATTAGGAAAAATGTCCCTAATATTTCATTTTTAACACACGTTGTTGGTCATGTTTTGTTTACAGTATGCCATGTCTAACAGCCTGAAAACTCCATAAAGGCACAGTTCATAACTAATTATCCACTAGTGTATCTTCAGACCATTGTATGATTCCTGAAAAAGAGAGGTAATCAATAGCTATTTGGCAAATGACTGATCAACTACAAATGAAACATGAACTACATACTTTGCACTTTAACCAAATGATTCTGTTTTATTTCTGCAGATTAACTTCACCACAATCTAAAGGTGGTTTCACTTATTTATTTTATATAATGTCTGTATGAGGAAGAAATGAGAAAAGGGAGGGTACCATTTCATTTTTTAAAAGTGCATATTAGAAAGCCACCATAATCAAAATAGTGTGATACTTCTGCAAAGATAAATAACCAATTACTAAGATGAATGAAGCACCTCATACTACTTAGTATATATCAAATTATAATTATAAGAATTATTAACATTTACATAAAAGATAAAAGAATGAATTATTAAAAACAATGTTCGAACAACTCACTTGCTTTTTGAGGAAATATCTTAAATATCTATTTATAGTATTAAAATGAATTCCATGTTTCAAATAAAAAAAATTCCAGGTAGGTTAAAATTTTAATTATGAAATATTAAACCATAAAATGTTTGTAGATAATTAAATAATTTCGGAGATAGAAAAGCCCTTTCTAAGAAAGGTCACAATGTTGTTCAACTTCAGGAAACTTCTTACCTAGAACATTAAATGATTGGCACCCCCTTCCCTGAATACTACGCAAATGGCATTTTCTGGAAGGCAGCCCCGCAGTTTCTATCCCAAGGTGTCATAAAAACCAGATTCAAATCATGGTTACCTTTTCCTACAATAATTTTTAATTACTTAAAAAGCAAAACTTTAAGCAAATTATTTCAAAATGCTATTAAATAACATTTGTGAATGTCATTTAATTTATATTACACTTTTAAAATACCCATACTACATGAATAACTTTTAGATATCAATGCAGGAGGAGGAGAGATGTAGATGGGCTAAAAGGAGTCAAATATGTGGTGACGTTAAAAAATTAAAATTTAATTAATTAATTTAAAAATAATTAAAAATGAGTAAATAAATATTAATACAAAACATATAAAACATAGTGTAAAAAAGTCAAATATTTTATTAAACATTTTACTAGAAAATAAACAAGGTATAATATTGAAACTGTTACAAGTAAAAAAACTGCCAATTAAAATAAGTTTGCTGTTTAAAAATTCTAATATACCAGTAATGAAATAAGTGTGAGGAAACAGACAATTTTATTGTCTACTTATAAATTCTAACAGTTGTTTCTTTGGTAAATTGTCATTAAATATATCAAAATGCATAAAACATGTATAAACTGAAAATTTGTCTTAAATGATTGCATATCTCTACAACAACATACATGCAGATTTTTATTTTGTATAAGAATAAAAATTGGAAAATGAACTAAATGTCCAATGATTAGTAAGCAATATTGGATTGGTACACAATAATTGGTTTGGTAAACAATCATTGGTTTGGTAAACAAGATAAATTTGAAATTTGTTCATAAAATAATGACTCAAATCTATGATATCATGGCAGAAATTAATGATATAGTTTGTCTGAAAAAAAAGAATATAAAGAATACTGTAGTATAATTGCATTTTTCTAAAAAATGCAATTATGTATATATGTTAATATTGAAAAAAATCTGTAAGAAATCACACCAAACTCTTAAAAATTGTTATATCAAGATGGTGAACTTTATGATAGTATCAGCTTTTGAGAGCTTTTATTACCTATTAGGAGTTGGGGTGTCTGACTTCAAAATCTTGGCTTCACAAATTACAAGATGTGTGAATCTCTGTGGCTCATTTTCTACATTAAAAAATGATAAGAGTAATAGTACCTGCTTTAGTTGTTCTGATGATAAAAAATAGGTATTATATGTAAATCTCTTTGTACAGGATGAGCATTCAAAAGACTTAACTTCTTTCCTTTTGTCATTCTATTTTTACAATGATTGTTAATTAGTTTTGTAATTAAAAATAAAACCCATCTCTCCAAAAAGTCTCTTATGTAATCTGCTGCTAACATAATGAGACCTACTGGATGACAAAGCTTAAACTATCAAATTTGCTAAGCAAAGCAAGGAAAACCTATACAGTCTTTCTTCTTCACTTTTTTTTTTTTTAATTGGAGTTATTTATAATTTTATCAAATGTTATTTTTTATAGTTTCCCATTTTCTTGAAAGTTTTTTCCTTGGAGTTTGTTTTGTATTCAAGTCTAACTCATTCTATTTTAAGTTATTATGAATTGACTTTTGATCCCATCACCTCTATTCTGATCTTTTGAATAGCTGAGATTACATTATCCTGATTCCTGTTAGCCTGCTCTAGTCTCTTTGGTACCCTGGCCCTCACCACTCAGCCAGTTTCATTTCCACAGGTTTTATCTTTTGAGGGAGATTCTTTATTTCCCTTACTTCATGTTACAATCTTGGAAAATTCACCCAGAACAACCCCACATTTTCTCTGTTACTAACTCCTCTTCAATAGCAAGTGACTTGCTTGTTAGGTGAATTAAGGAGAAGAACTTGAGTAGACTGACACAGTTCTGTCAGTTCTGTGCCTCTGTTTTTGAATTCTCCTGCCTGCAGTGTCCGTGTAGTCTAGTTTTCTCTTTGCTCTGAAATAAGCTGAAATGGTTGGCTGAACCCCTCAGTGTGAGACCTGTGGTGTCCCACTGAGGCAGGAAAGGGAGGCTGGGAAAGAGGATGGCAGCAAAGCTTGGCTATTTCTCTAGCAGTGTTGGTAAGCACTTTGTTCACAGATCAAAAGTCATAACCTCCAGTCAGCTGGTTATACAGTAAAGCTGACATTTTGATCAAAATATTTTTGTGTCAGTTCAGAACTTGAAAGGGACAGGTTATTACTTATTTTGCCCTTACACAATCCTGAAAAATTCGATCATTATTCTTACCTGATTTTAGGAAAAATAACTGAATCAGATGTTCTAATTAAGCCTCCTTTATACTTCTAAGTCTACTTGGGACCTCAATTGACATCCTAGAACTAGATTTTCTACAATCCTAGGATATGAAGAATTATTTGTAGATATTTATTTCTGATCCAAAATTTTCTTCTTCTCACCCCAATTTTGGTTATCTTTTTACAAACATTTTTATATCAAATTAAGTTTAGCATATGGTATCTGATACCAAGCTGCCTGGCTTTGAATTCCTCTATTGCTAACCAGCTGTATGAACATAGACAGATTTTATCACCTGTACAATGAAAAATAAAATAACACCTAACTGCTGTTATTTTGCTGATTAACTGAGGTAATATGTAGAGGGCTTCTGACATGTAGTAGACATTTATTTTTAGTTAAAATACCATCATTCCTTTTATCTTGACTCACATTCTCCTCAGAAGCCCACATAACTAGTGTCACCTGAAGAAGTAGTATAATAATATAGATATTAGATCATGTATATCTATTTTGTAAATCTTCATATATTTAACTTATATCAAATATTTTTTTGGAAGCATGGATGTTAGCAGAAGATATATTCAATAACTATCCTAATAGTTGAAGTACATCAACATAACTATAATTTGTCTTTGATGTTAGAAACACCTCACCCATAGAAAAGTATGCATGACTTATTCAACATATCATTTAATCATCCATGTAGTCATTAAACATCATTTACTATTAATGACTTAACAGAGGCTTTAGGCCATAGAAAGACATATCATCAATTTGTAAATATAATATCGTGAAAAATGATATTAGAGGGGCATAGCTAAATTACTACTATTGGTTCTTGAAGTAGATGAGAAACTAATTTTAGCTGGAATGATCCAATCAGTGGCATAGAAGATATTGCAGTTGTTCTAGACATTTAAGAGTTCATATGATTTAAGCATCCAAAAATAAAGTGTTTATAAGAATTTATCTTGTCTATGGCCATGCCACCCTGAACATGCCCAATTTCATCTGATCTTGGAAGCTAAGCAGAGTCGGGCCTGGTTAGTACTTGGATGGGAGACCACTTAGAAAGACCAGGTGCTGTAAGCACACACACACACAAAATCTTGTTACATGAATTCAATTTTACATTTAATAATATTTTCAGGTTATTATCTTACTAAATAGGTACTTCAAGCAAATTAATTTAAAATTTAGCAATGATTCTTTTTCAATAATAAAGGTTGTCTTTTAGAAACATTCAGAGTCATTTTAGATTAAAATAACAATAACTACAACAAAAATAAGAACACCACTTTGTGTGAAGACTGAAATAAATAGCAAATAACATAAAAATATCTTTTGATGGATAAAAACATATTTTCTCCATTTGGCATCTAAGATATATGTGTTAGCATTGGGCAACATTTATTCTACTTAACTACTATTATTTAAAATTATATGTTATTTTAATTATTTAATTATCTAAGTTCTGTTTTATTTTTTGTTTTTGTTGCACATTTAGAAAATGATCTTTTTGTCAATGAAAACAAGCAATAGTAGTTTGCAATTCATACTACAAAAGAAAGAACAGAATTTCCAAAATGCTCAGTTGCAGAAAAAAATTCTTTAACATGTATTTTCTTTGCCATCTATCAACAACAGTACTATAAATGAAGACACAAAACTTTATTAGCTACTTAGGGAAATTACTTGTTTACAGAAAGCCTGTAATTGGATCCTAAATATATTAGTGCCTGAAAGTCTTTTGAAGCAATTTTCATGATACAAGAAGATAGTCAAGTAATTTGAAACTCTAATTTTGTTTGAGGATTTCAAATGTGCCAAATGTCATATAAAACCACAGACATTGTTGAATGATAGCATTTGTTGCCTTATCCTGGGATTTCAGATGGCATATTTCTTTTAAGCAGGAATAATAAAAGGGAGTTCATTCGACTCCAGCCAAGGCAGCATTTTAAACAAGCACATGCTGTCATCTTGCATGGAAAGCCTTCCTTAGATGGGAAACTTAAATGGACACGTTGTATGGGATATATTGAAAAGAGATCTAAAACATAGTTGTTTAACAGGATTTCTAATTCTGAAGCTCTTTGAAGTTTTGAGGACAGCAGTTTGTTTCCAGTGAGTTGAAGAATAAAAAGGGTGGGAAATATCTCACTGGTATTTCTTTTCTCTCAGTGGAGCCATTTTGTAAAAGATTAGAAACACATTTCATTTCAAGAGTCAAAAGATAAAACAAATAAAACAGATGTTTCTTATTAATAAGGTGATAATGTGAGTCTTTTAGGAGTGTAGTGTTTCTTTTTTTCTATAAGTTTTGGGACCTTTGAATAAAAGGCATTATCTTTTATTAAAAAGCAATTCTTAATAATACAAAAGACAGTATCTGTTGCTACATCCAACAGACATGGTCTCATGCATCATCTTTGTTGGAAGACTTCTGTCCAAAATTCTAGAATCTGAATGTGACACATGCTTTCCAAGGCACCCTTGCTGGTAGGGCCAGTTATCAATAGGTCTGAAAAATCTGAAAAATTTTCTTACGTATTAAAAGTGAATGAAAGACATTTTGTCTCTTCATTAATTGATATCTGTGCATGAAGCCTGGGACTGATTGAGCTCTACTTGTGTCCATGATGAGAGAGCCAGCATGCAAGCTTTGAATGGCATAGGAGAGAGAAAATAACCACCACCAACATTAGCTACATAATAAAGCTGCAATATCAATGTTAGAATTACCCTACCATTATTCTTCTTACACTGTGAGATAACATTCTAATTCTTATTTATTTTTGGAAAATAATTCTGATACTTGCAGCCACATGTATCCTAATCAAAACAGAGTGATTCTATTTTTCACTGCAAGAACAATATGTTTTTGTAACCTGAAGGCTAGGTATGATGAATATATCTTAGGGCAATTCTAATGAATCATGCCCTTGTGCAATCTCTTTTTTTTAGTGTAGGCAAAATGTATACATTGCTTCTAACCAATAAAGTATGGGAAGGTGATAGGATAATCACTCCCTGGACTATTGTAGCAGATGAGTGAGATTCACCCAATGGTAACATAGCAAAGAACTGAAGGTATCCTAGGAGCCGAGTGCACCCCTAACAGTCAGCATAAATGGGGGTACTCAGTCTTTTGGCTATAAAACATTGAATTCTACTAACAATTTTTTGACTGAAAGAGGACACTGAGCTCAAGAAAGAACACAACCCAATGATACCTTGATTTTGATCTTGTAAGAACCTGGGCTCAGTCTGGTCAAGTCATGGTCAGATTCCTAATGTATAGATATCAGTATGTTGTTTCATGCTTCTAAGCTTCTGGTAATTTGTGATGCTGTAATTGATGATAATTCATAGTTTACTAATATTTGCTCTAATGGGTAATTTTAATTTCACAATCACCTCAAATTCACCAAATCTAAAATTGAGGCTTCTATGTCTTGAAACCCAAACAATATTTACTTTGTAAAGATTTGTAATTTTTATTAACTATTTTACTCTTTCATAGCCAATTATGACCTCTTTAGACAAATTTATACCCCAGCTTAAGCTTTCTAAAGCAATCTTTTATTATGCTTCTTCTCTGAAAGTCATTTTGTTTGACCCATAAAATTGGAAAAGATATCTATATATGTTAAATATTACCACCAGGTAATGGTTTGAAAAAATAAGCACTCTAACACAATGCCAGTGAGCATGATAAATTGTATAAACTCCTTAAAGAGTAAATGGTGATATTTTTCAAATTCTTAAAATATTTTATTTATTACCTCAATATATTGAATAATTTAACCCATGTACCAAATCCAGCACCTAACACATCCCATCAAGAAGCACATGCCCAAAACAAAACTCAGGTTTGTCCCTCTCAAAATCTCCCTCCTCAAGCCACCCAAATATTCACCATTTCAGTAAATGTTACTTTTATTTGCACAGTTGTTCCAACCTAGGCAATTTCTTTCTCTCACTCTCTATATTATTTAAAATCAAGAATTGACAATTTATATCAGCCATTTCTACTCTTTAGACAGTCATCTTTTAATAATATTATGTTATTGATAGATATTAATAACTAGAATATTATTAAGAGAATATTCTTCAAACACTTTTCATTATGTGAGTTACAAGTAACATTTCACCCAACTTCTGTTTCACAGTCATATTGGTGGCTTTTTCTTTGACACTTTTAAATACATAAGACATAGAATGTTATATATAGGAAGACCTTAGATAACAACTGGCCAAAAATTCTTATTTCATAAATAAAAAAAAAGTCCTGAATATTTTAAAATGATAATTCCTCAAGTTACATAATGCTAAGGACAGATTTAGAATCAAGGTTTAGGATATTGTTCAGATTCAAGTTCATTTTATCTTCAGCCTTAAACTGGGTAAATTGGTTTTCATGTATTGTGTAGTTTATTTTATTATAAAACATCATTTCAATGAATGAAAAAAATTAAGGCATAGAACACTGCAGATTTCTATATTATTCGTGTCTTCTAAACTAAAGCCTGTATTCCTTAGCCAATGCAGTTACAACTATAAATTCCAATTGCATCATCTAATCAGAATTAGAATAATCTAGAATAGATTATTTCTCTTGCTTTCACTTTCTCATTTACCAGACATTGTAATAATTATACCTACTTTGAAGTTACTGTGACCATTAAGCAAATTTGGCATTTTATAATTGTTGATTTGGCACATAATAAATGCCCCGAACAAGTTAACTAACAAGCTGTTGCTTTTATTGTTGCTTCTGTAATGGCAAATGGATCAGCATAAAATAATTTTACTGATAAGCAAATTTTAAAATTAATGCACAACAAAACTGTGTTTTAATTCTACTTAGGGGACTGTTAGTTTTCTATGCAAAATAGATCTATTTATAATATCATCTTAATTCCAATGAAAATCCTTCTGAAATAATAACAAGTCATAGAACTAATTATAAAGCAATAATTAGAGCCATAATATTCTTAAGATGCAGAATAGGAAATTCCACTGGAGTTTGTGGAATTATAATTTATTCACTTTCTAAAAACAGGCTTTCCTATAATACCTGGTCTAGCCTTTATGAAAATACTAACCATGGTGAGAAAAAAAGATTTTATTCATTTTATTCAGATTAATTTTTTACACTTTGAAAATTTTCATTCTGGTTCAGAGATTCAGTTCTGCTGTTAATTATATTAATTGTTTAGTAAATATAATTTTTATGATAAGTAAACATAGCATGTTGGATATTTATCATCCTTGACCATCAAGACTTGGTATTATTATTTTCTACTAATTTTTTGCCTATGCTGCTATGAACAGCATAGAACTACTTATTATCCACAGTAGTTTCTAGATAATAAGAATGGTACTTTGACTTGGGAATACATTAATAAAGTGAGTGAGGCAATGCTGTGCCACATATAAAGTGACCTAAGCATAATTTAGTTTCTATTCAATGATTGGTTGCTTTTCCCAAGACCAGTTGTTAGAAGTTTAATTGCAACTATATTATGTTTAATTATATTCATATGCTTAATTCTTGTTACATATCCAGAATACATGAAGTTCCTCTATCAAAAGATGTAGTAATCAAAATTTCTTTTACATTTTTCATATTTTTTTACAAAAATCTAAACTAGAGAATTACTTTGTAATTGCCTTAACATTTCATAAAGAAATTAATTGATGAAGAGAGTTAAAATATTTTTTTCTTTTATTCTAATTATTTTATATATTTGATAAAAATTTGTTTAGGTTTTGCATTTGCTAGGTTATAAGAATATTATATCTACTTTTTATCATTTTTACTATTTTTGTTTTTATGTCTCAAATGAATATGCATTTAATAAATAATAATACTGTAGTTTCATAAATCGATTACTTTATAAAACAGTGTAAAGGAGAAAGCAAAAAGGATTATGATGCATAGGGTCAGTCCAAGTGGAGTCTACATCCCTACACAAATGATATTAGATTGTTCAACATCTTCATTCAAAATTATTTTATTAAGGTAAAACCAAGGCAAACAGTCATCATGATAATTATAGTTCATACATTCTTATGCTAGAAAAGCACTTTACAACATTATTTTTCATTCTTAAAACTATGCATGGTAGTATCATTCTCATTTTACTAATAAAAAAAAAAATTGAGGCTAAGAGCTATAATTAAAATTGACTGGAGCACACAATTAATAAGCGCCTGGTCATAATGTGACTCATCTCTGCCTGACTCCAGAGCAGATGCTCTTTTTATGGTAACATGATTTTTCTTTCAAATACAGGTATTGACTAAGAAAAGCTGAAATACTAGGGGACATGGACATTTCTAGTGCTGAAAAAGTCTAGAGGAGAGAGAAAGAAATCACTTGTTCTCGATTTTGCTTTTGTGATGACAAAAGGGCTTCTGAAACAGCTTTAAGAAAATATCTTACAGGGTTTTGTTTGTTTTTATTTCTTTTAAAACACCATCAGATAAAACATACATATTCATGTGTGCATACACGCACACACATGCACACACACACACACCTTATTCTCATTTATTTAGAATAATTTAGAATAATCACTATTCATACCTTTTGTAGGTTCATATATTCTGCAAATCTCTTCAGAATTCCAGCTGTGAGGTTTATGACATGGTATGGTAAACTCTGTTGTAATGATAGAAATAAAATATTTTTATTGTTTAGTCACTATTATTATGTTTTTCTAGCTATAAACTATACCTGGGACTCTGCCCATGCTGTTTTCTCTAGTGTAACTTCATTCTCTCTAATCACAGATCTTCAGCTAACAAACAAAAAGATAACCTACATTAACCATGTACCAGGGTGACTTGGAAGTACATTTTTGCTTATCTTTCATCCATACTGTATTTGAAATTTCTAAAGAGCAGGTATTATTGTTCTAGAGTTTAACATGAATCTTAGCATAGTGTTTAAAACCATAGTAGCTGTATGAAAGGCTAAATAATATTTAATTAAGTTTTTGACCAAAAACTAACTCTATGTATTTATTGACACTGATTTTCTAGTAATCTAAACATATTGTTTAGAGGCAACACAAATGTAACCATATGAGAAAAATTATAATTTTGCAAGGAAAATGACAAAAAATATATATATATATCAGTGATTACCAGAAAAATACAAAGTGCTCATTTCAACCTAACCACAGAAATATCAACAAAGTCAAGACTGGGCCTATCATATGATATTTGGAAACATCTTCAGAGCGACTAACTCAGAGATAAATAGCTGACTACTGAATGCATAACAAAAGTAACTCCTGGAATTATGTTATTTTTTAAAAAGCCAGGCCAGTTGAGAGTATAATAAAAGTTGTTACTGTCTATAAATATCCTTACTGATTCAGAGAGACAGTATCTATGTTAGATGCATTTTAACTCATATTATGGATTAGTGTTTTACTTGCTTCTCCAGTTTAAGCTATTGCAGAGACTGTCCTTAGCATTTTTATTCTAAATTGACCTGACTTCTTTCCTCATCTCCAACTACATATATAACCTTACTCTAAATAGGAGATGTATTTGGAAAATAATTTCTAATCTCAGAGAGCATTTCAGTAATGCAATTTGTGTTAATGATTCAATAGTTTCAAAAAACTGAACAAAGCTCTCGCTTTTCTCCATTCTCGTGTTTCTGTGCTTTTAAATAAACTTGCTTGTATTGATCTTTTTCTTAACATTTCTCTGTTCCTATAACTCAATTGACTTCATCCTCTTTCTCCAATAGTTTTTACTAATGCAACATGAGACTGTCTACAGCTAATGGATAAATGGTAATGATTAGGATACAAAGAAGGGTCCAATAGATACTGCTAAGCAGGAAAGCAAGAGTAGAAGTCATATCCTTATTTCTATGGAAATAAAGCGTCAGGAGAAGTTTTTTTCCCCTGCTGTCAGGATGGATGTAGAATCCATGGCAGTAATGCAGCAAAGATCTGTTAAGAGACTCCGGGATTTGAACTGGTGCCTTCTTTATGCTTAGCCGCACAGCTGGTGCAGGTGCATTTTCAACCATAATAACTAATAACATTCCCGGTGGAAACATTTGACTGTGGTAAAACAGACAGAAATCTATTATAAATGTGAGTGCAATGTCAATGTTTACAGAAGGAGGTCAAATAACAGAATTCTATTTGGTAAATGTCAGTACTGTATGAGTAGAAACATTCACAATATTTGCATTCTTATTAGAATGATACATGCAAAACCCATAAATATTTCAAATATTTGTAACTTCCATTTCTCCCTCATCAGAAAATAGTTTTCTTTCCATTCAGTGCCTTGCTTATATGCTTTCAGTATTTGAGGTTATATTGTGAGCCATAGGATTATTATAATGTTAGATCAACTACAACTTATTCTGACATGCTAGATGCTCACATTCAAATATGAAACCTAGAACTGAAAGCTCCTTCTAATGTGAATCCACTCAAAGGACTAAATAGAGCTTTAATTGGTCACCTTAAATTAACTATTTTCGTCTTGCATTGTCTCATTAATTTTCCATAGAATTCAGTATAGTGAGATTAATCAGATTAACCACATATGATCTCAAGCTCTTTTATTAAAGCACAGGCAGGATACCAAAAACCATTTTATATATAGTAAGGGAAACAAAAATACTTAGAAATATATTTTTAAATGTATATGAATGTTGTTTATGTAGAGAAGAGATGTTGAAAATGTATAATTATTTAAAACCCAAACTTGAGAATATAACATATCATGCTACTAGCATTTTTGATAATAAATTTAGTCATTGTTTTCTATGACAAGAAGTAACAGTGTCCTTTTTTAAAGTATAGAAATGGAATTAGCTCTTCACTGGAGTCCACTTACTACTACTATTTCTTCTTGCAGTATCTAACAGCATTCGGTTTGAGGGACTAAGAGTAGAGATCATAGTCTTTGTTCTCTAGAGGTAGGTTTATAAAAAAAAAAAAAAAAGCATGAACCTAGAAATAGGTTGTCTGAAAGTTTAGAAAATTAAATTTAATAAAACACGTTGATTCCAGATTTGCTACACTATTTTAATTTGATTCCATGTGAGAAATGTGGTACAGCTTTCACTAAAGGACACTTTTATACAAATATTTTGTAAATGCAGTTTCTCAATCTATAGCCTTAAGGCATCTTCAACCAAAATGATTTTATAGAGATTTTTTTTTGTAAATCTTGGTGAATACTATTAACTGTACTACATCTATCCTAAAATATCCCTCTCAGAGAAAGAAATGGCCTCTAAGAGCAGTGGTATACTAACTTCAGGAATTGCAAAGGTACCTGATTGTGTTTGGTAATTGGAGTGAAGCAAAACTGTTTCAAAAATGTGCAGCGAGATAATAAATGGAGACATAGAACACTACAGAAAGACTTGGGGATGAGAGTAGCCTATCAGATAGATATTCAAACATAAAAATAAACAGATTAATCTGATAGGATTTTAATCAACATGACTAAAGTTCATTTCCCTGAGATCTGCAGAAAGACCACAAAGCAAAACCATAGCAAAAGATCTCTCCATGGATACATAGGTAGAATGTTAATCACATACTGAATTTGCTTTGAAAGCATCAAAAAGAGACTCTTAAGCCAATACATCCCTATTGGTATGAGGCCTTAACTTGAATTTCACCATTTAATACATACTCTATTTTCTCCATTTTGTAATGAGATTTCTTATAAAGCATAACACTTGTTTCAAATCTTTTCAGAAAAAGAAACTAAATGTTTTCATTGATTATAAGCCATATTTTAACTTCAGGAACATTACAATATCAAAAAAAATCACTGTTGAAAAAATATAGTATTTACAAAATTAAATTTCTAATGTTCCTCAGAAATTCATATATTACTTAAAGATATCCAAAATTATAGTGGATGCTATGGTGAGATACTCCAATCTCTTTTTCAGGATTAAGACTTCCATTACTCTAGCCATTAAGAGAATGGTAACTCTCAAGGTAATCCCTGAAGGTCACCCAACTTCAGAGATCTCTTTGGGACTGGCTGAGATCTTTACTGAGACTGCATTACAGTTCCTCTTCTCCTTCTGCCCAGTCCTGCTTCACTCAAAGGTATTTTTGAGACACTCCTGTAAAAATATTCTGTATGAAAACCTCGGAATCTCAGAACCTGTCGATTGATGTCAACAGCCCATGGTGTATAATAGTAACAATTTGTATACTGTAGGTTTAAATATGCCTCACATTAATGAAAGAGCCAAACAGATGAAGTAAAAACCAAAAAGCTCAAGTATGTTCAATGACTGAAAGCCAGAGTTAAATATATGATGACTTTTTAAACTACTGACTTTGTTAATCATTGAGAAAATTGTATGCTAATACTTAACTACAGTTGTTCTTTAAAACAAGGAAGTCCTCACCAAGGACTCTGATACTTGTTTTTGAATTACTAGACCTGAGAAACATTCCCAATGTTTCTAGAACTTTGACATTTCTTTTAAATTAAGTGACATTGACAAAGAACAATTAGATTAGCTTTGAGCCCAGGTCTAACTAACTTCTCCCCATAACAATGAGAAAAATAACCCTTGAGTTTAAATGCTAGAGAGAATTTACTGTCTTCACTATTAAACACTTACAATATATAAGATTAAAGATATTCATTTTTTTATCTTATCTCCTTAATACTCTTATAAGTTAAAAAAAAAGAGCAAGAACAGGAACCATAAATTACATGTTTTCAAAAACTTCCCACAGCAACTTAAAATTTATTTTGCAATTGGAAAGTACTTCAAACATTCAAACACATTTTGGACTAAATGGACATCATTTCCTGACAAGATTGATCTGTTTCATTTAACTAATTAATACATTTTATATTGTTGCACATAAGATATGAGTAAATGAAACTGGCTTTTAAAATTACATATCAGTTTATTTTTTACACTGATATTTAGTAGTTTTATAAACTTCAGATTCAATTCTCTTATCTTCCAAACATATTCATGTTAGTATTAAATAAAGTAACAAATTTAAAATACCTGGAATACTGCCTGACAAAGTAGTTACAAAATATTAATTAATTTTTTCTCCATTCTCCAAGGTTATTATAAATATTCTATTAAATATTGCAAGTAAAGTTCCCACTACAAATGTCATAGACCTTTAATGAACTACAATCTGTTATCATCATTATTGGAAAACAAGATTGTACTTTAGTTTAATCTTGTAATACTATACAAGAATAACTTTGGAGAATTGAGTGATGATTTCATGAATAGATGTTTTATTTTTGCTAAATTTGGTCAATTTCAGCAAACTGGCAATATCTCAAAGAGGCAAGCTCACTAAATGATTTTACCTAAGCAATCAATCAAAATACTTCTTGTTAGTGTACTATGTATATAGTTCTTCTGATATTTATCTTTGGTGAAAAGAAATATAATAGAGAATTTTAAGTGCCAAAGTTTAGAAGTTTTAAAAATGACTTTTAAAAGCATACCATTGCAGTGTTTTGAATAGTGTGTCTTCACCTCAATTTTTTAAAGATAATTCCAGGATATTTCTATTCAACACTAATAGTAGACATGAGAAGGAAGAAGTTCTTTAAGAATCAAATAGTATTGTTTTCAAATACTCAAAATATTTTGTGGCATTTTAAAAACTTTACTAGAAAGCTGATTTTTCATCCAAAGAATTTTTTCTAAGTCAGTCTCAGAGCTGACTTAAAATACAGATTCAGGAGTTGCTTGTTGAGTATTTTTTAAAATTAATATTGGCCACTTGATATTATTTTGCTTTAGAAATTCGTGGCACATATTAATACTTTTTAAAAAACTTAATTGCTAGAGGCCTATAAAAAAATCTTTTTTGAGGAAACTTATTTTTGAAAAGTACATTTTTATTTTCAAATTCTTTCATATCTAGATGAGTATAAAAAATTAAGAAACAAAGAATTCTTATATTCCCTTTACTCAGATATATGTGTGTGTGTATATATATGTATATATATACACATATATACATATGTAGATAGATATAATATACATAATTTGCATACACATATCTACATATACTATATGTTTCCACACATATATGAATTTAATATGTGAATAAATGTTTATGCTTACTTTAGTATATATACATACACATACATCAATATATACATATGTATACACACACACACACACTCACATCTATATTTGGCACTACTCAGCTTCATGTTGGTAAGTTTTTCTCAGACAGTGAGAAATCTGGTTCTCATTATCCTTAGTACATTTGCTTATTTTCTCTGCCTTAATCTCTCCCCTGTTCTTACAATATCCTCTGCCCACCTCTTCTTTGCTTTGCTTCCAATAACTGGATTCCTCTTCTGCCAGGTACACTGCCTCTGATGCCTCCTAGTATCACCTATTCTTCTTCACTACTCCACTTCCTTGGATTCTGACATCCACATTCTAGAAGGAGAAGGAAAGGAAGCAAAGATAGAAATGGAAGGAATGATGGAAATAGACCTTATAAATTCTTTTGAACCCCCATATTTATAGACCATTAAAGAATAACAATATACAGTCAAGTAGTTTATATAATAGACATGATTACTACATATCTAATAATTTAGCCAGATATTTCCATGCCTTGATATATTTTACCAGTTTATTTATACATTTTTAAATTTTTTTAACATCCATGTTTCACAGCCATTTGTGAAATTTCACTTTAAAAAACTTTAACAATTAGTTCATATCTAGACATTCTTACATCAATTTGGATGATGTTTTTAACTTTAGTATTTTTCAGCTCAGACAATTTAGGCCAAGAAAATAGAGACATGTTTTAATTCATAAATTTACAACTAGGTAGCCTGTATGAAATATCATGGTGTACTAAAACAAGAACATGTACATTCCTAAGTGATATCATATAATTTACATTTAGTACATTATGGATTTTTTTACCTTCAAGAAGCAGAACTTATAAGATATACAAAAGTATTTTAGATGAGCTTAAAAAACATAAAAATAATTAAGATAATTATAACTTAAAAACTCATATATACTCATTAAAT
The DNA here is from genome assembly GCA_030015415.1 of Cynopterus sphinx. Classification (NCBI taxonomy): domain Eukaryota; kingdom Metazoa; phylum Chordata; class Mammalia; order Chiroptera; family Pteropodidae; genus Cynopterus; species Cynopterus sphinx. Next base: position 99,886,303 of record CM057382.1, on the reverse strand, counting down.
TTGTCATCTGGGTGAACAATCAAGCTTTCTTTATATCTCTAGAAAATTTGAACAAAATAGTAACTGAGGAGTTTGGACAACTATCTGACCCATTATAACAACTACAAGATCTTGATATTTAAAAAATTATTTCTAGAAATGTTAGAGCTTATGAAAAATAAGAGAAGTAAAGAGAATAAGCAAAATTTGTCATCAATGACCTTTTTTTTATATAGAATTCATTTTTGCATTCAACATTCTAGACTTCTTCAGACAGGATTTCAAATTCCTTTCAATTTCTATTCCAGAATTTCTTGTTGAATATAATGGAGATTTAACTTTATGATAGCTTAACCAAATAACAATTTCATTTTTCTCACAAGTAATATATAGGTGTAGACAGTCAGGTCTACTACAGTAAGTTTATAATTGTTAATAGAGGTTATTCACTTTCTATCTTTTAATCAAGACATCCTTGGAACAGAGTTTTTGTTCCCATGACTTTCAAATTGTGGTTGCAAGATAGCTGCTTTACCTCCAGCTATTGTGCTTGGCTTCTACCAAAAAAAAAAGAGAAGAGCAAAACACAAAATATCCATACTATCTAGACTGTATTCTTTGAAAGTATTCTAGGTAGCTCCACTTAGTGACTTTTTATGTCTTTTACTTGCCTATAACTCTATGAGATACTGAGAAATGCAGCATTTTTTATAATAGATATTTTCTACATCTCTATTTGAATAAAATAAGAGTTGTCTTAGAAAGAATGGAAGAATAAGCTACAAGAAATGACTGTTATTGCAGGATTTGATAAAATCTTATAAAATAATGTTTCATTTATTTTTAACTGTAATTAGTACTGTATCTCTCTACAGCCTTAGGGGATAAAAAACCAAAATACTTTTTGCTAACAATTAAAGTGTGTGTATATATATGTAATATATACACACATACACACACACACACACACACACATATATATATATACACACACACACATATATATATATAAATTAAGCTATGTGAAGAATTATGTAGATAATAACAATAAAACATATTTTTAAAATATAATTACCATGTGTCATACTCCTTTAAAGATACTAAAGCCACTGTTTTTATAAAAGACTGAACAAACATGAAACTTTAGTTTCTTGCTTTGAACTATGCAGTTACTACTTATATAAAAGATATACAAAACCACTATTTGATCTGGACAAAATTAATAATAAAGCCACATCTCCTGGAATAGTAGAACATAAAATGAAGAGCCCAAGGCCCTAAAGTTTAGATAAGGTATACAGAATTTGGTCAAGTATATATTGAAATATCTCATTGAGAGAAAATAAGTAATATAAAATGAATGTATTCTTACAAAATAGTTCACAAGGTCTCTGGTATTTGGCTCCTTTTAAACTACTCCAATCCTACTCAGCCACTTTTTCTAAATCACCCCAGTCTCTAACTTTTAAAGTTGGAAAGATGACAATCACCTATCATGACCAATTAAAAGGTAAAAAAAAAAAAAATTAAATAATAATAGGCAGAACATAAGTCAATTTTATCTCTTGATAATATATTAATTAATAAATATGTAATTTCAGAAACTTTAGTGTAAAATCTTCATTAATTTTTTTGCTCCCGTTTCTGAGTAGTATGTACTCAGTATAGTAGAACAATACTCTTACTACAATTGCTAGAAAAAATGCTAAACTATAAAAATTATAAGAATCATATTTTAAAGTTATCAGAATAGTCCAGAAGAAATATATATTAGAAGAAACAAAATTTAAGATATAAAAGAATTATTTGTTTTATACCAATGATGTTCAGCATTTTATTCCTGGGATTATTTGCTGATTATGGGTCTGTGCAAGTGGCTGGAAAGATAGAATTAGAACTAGAACTTAATATCTATTAAAGAAAGAAAGAAAAGAAAGAAAGAAAAGCAAAATGTAAACATCCTCTTTCTCACCATGTTTAGGAAGCAAGAGGAGCCATGATAGGTGCTTGGAGTTAATTAACTGTAGTTGCCTACTTCCAGGTGTTTGTCGGATTGTAAACCATTTCAAATAGTTTCCTGGGATGCAAGGCTGGAGACTGGACTGGAAACTGGATGTGAAGATGAGATGAGCAAGGCTGGATATCCATAATCTTTTATTTCTGTAGAGTGAAGCAGGCTGTCAATCAGAAGTCTAGAATGACCACACTCAATAAAATAGAAGTGTACCACAGACAGACTTAATCTTATTGAAATTACATGCAGTCTTAATCCAGATTAATTTCTGATAGAATTGATCAGTCACTCAACCTATAAAACTAAAAGAAGAAAGGGAAAACATCTGTAGGAAAATATAATCATCTAAAGCCTCTGCAATTTTGTTTTTCTTTCTTGTTGCTGGAATACAATTCAAAATTACTAGATATGAGAAAAGTTAACAGATGTGACCTACACTCAATAGAAATAGGTCCCCATTTTACCCAGATATGGAAGATAGCAGATAACTACTTTAAAATAACTGCTTTAATATGTTTAAGAAAATAAGAAAAATGGGAAAGTAAATAAAAATAATAGGTAATTTTATCATATAATTAAAATAAAGTTAACTGGAACTTATAGATATAAAAATATAACATCTGAAATAATAATAGGTTTAACAGCATGTTAAACAAAGCACAACACAGAATCATTGAATTTGAAATGCCCAGACTGAAGCAGAAAGAGTTTAAGGAATGGGAACACAGACCAGAACATAAAAGATATTCAGTAAAATTAAGCATCTGAGAAAAAGGAATTTTACATTCGAAAGAATGTGATCATACTCAAAGATGACTTCTTGGACAAAACAATAGAAGCCTGAAAGTGGTAGTATTACATCTTTAAACTGATGACAGAAAATAACTGCCATTCTAGATTTCTAACTATAGCAAAAACAAAAACAAACAAAACAAAACCTTAAAATGAAAAAATAAAAATAGTTTTGGAAAATAGTTTACAAAGAGAGTGTTTTCATAAGATAAACACACCTGAACTAGGAACAAAACAATTGAAAAAAAAAAAAAAAGTAACTTCTGGAAGTAAATAATAAAATCAAGAAATACAGAAATGTGGAAATAAATGGAGAATAACAAAAAGGGCAAATTTAGAGGATTAATAAAACTGACTATGGAGTATGCCAAATAATATTGCTGTCTTTTGAATTGAGTCAGGCCCTAAGGAAATCCCTAAAGATCCTCACATTCTAGTACTCATGTTTCTGTATAACACCTCTTCTTGCAGGATTTTTGACTTGCTTATAAACAAGAGAATATGGCAAAGGGGTGGGATGTCACTCTCAAGATCAGGTTATATTACATAAGATGCCATCTTCTTAACACATGTACTTTAGGGACTCCCCTGGTTTGTCTAAAGAAGTAAGCAGCCATGACGAAGAAGGTGATGTGGCAAAGAACAGCAGTGAATCTTCAGGAACTGTTGTCAGACTCTGGGAATTTTGAAGGGCCTCTAGATCCTAAAGATGATCTCTAGTTCTGAGCCAGGAAGAAGCTGGGGCCCTCAGGCTTTCTGCCACATGGAAATTAATTTTGCCAACAACCTAACTGAGCTTGGAAGTGGATTTTTCCCCATTTAAGCCTCCAGATTAGTATATAGTTGTCTAATACCTTGATTATACCCTCATGAGACTCTGAGCAGAAGCCCCAGCTAAGCTGTGCGTGAACTCCTAACCTTTAGAAAGTCTGAAATTATAAATATATATTTTGTTTCAAGCCATTGAGTTCATGATAATTTGATATACTGCATAGAAAGCTAATGCATGGAGTTTAAATTATATGTTGAACTACTATGCATGACATAAATGGCATGAAATATGAGAAATAGGCAAATGGAGTCTAAAGATTTAAGGTTCTAATGGTATTGGAGAAATAGAAAAAGTAATGTTTATTTAACTCTAATAAGTCAAGAATAGACATTGTAATCTGTGTTACAACCGCTTTAAAAAATATTTGACTTTGTCTGTTAAAACTGAATAAATGAACACATTATGAGCCAACATTTTTTTTCTAAGTATATATCCAACATATATTTATTACTTTTTTTGTGAAATGATAAACCAAAATGTTTATAAAAGCATTATTTTTTATTGACCCAAACTAATAATTCTAGATGTCCAATAATGGTTAATTAGATAAATACTTGTGATATGTTGACATATGGATAACTTGTAAGCAACAACATGAACGATTTCACAAATGTTGAATAAAAGAAGTCTGATACAAAAGAGTTCAAACAATATGTTTTTATTTTTGTAAGGTATAAAACATGTTGAAAATAATGTATACTGTTAAAATCTGGACAATTGTTACCCATGAAGAGGTGATTTTGTGGCTAGAAAATAGAACTAGGGAGCTTCTGGTATGTTGACAATGTTTTGTTTCTCAGTCTGGCTGCTGAATACAAAAATATGTCCAACTTTTGAAAATTCTTCAGTTGTAAGCATATATGCCATACATAGAAAAAATATATACTTTTATAATTTTTTTTTTACAGTATTTGGTTGCTATTTACCTTGTGGGAAGCAGTGAGCTAGATGTCTGCTAGATTTTTCTGAAATGTACTAGAATGGTAAATTGGGGCCAGGCCAAAGGTACTCATTTCTTGGAGATGTCCAGCTTGGTTTGCTAATCTGAGTTCTCATTCTTCATATGTAGAGACTACTCTATGTAGCTGTGTTGAATTGGAAAACACGGAGACACAGAATGCTAGAACTTCCACTACATATGTGAATATATGCTTCAGAAACTGCCTAATCTAAATTAGACCTATGAAAATATTTGCTTATGGAATCTGACGATTAACCTAATCAATTTAATCCATGAAAATAATCAGAATTCTAATTTAAACACAGAACACTAATTGCTGTTCTTTAGTTAGCCTAGATTTGGGGGTGGAATGATTCTCCTTCAATGTACTACTCCCTTTTGTTTTTAACTTGAATGTATTTAAAGTTTGATTTTCTCTGTATTTTAAGGTAAGCCTTTATACTTTATTTAGGATTTATATTCACTACACATATCTATTTTCTCAGAGATAAAGCAGACTGCCACAAACCCCAAATCATTTTAATTATATGGTTTGGATTTGTTATACAGTCTAAATCTTGCTACTCCAAGTGTGGGCTATAGATCAGCTATATCAGCGTCACATGGGAACTTACAAGGAATGCCCCACTCCATGTTTGATTTATCAAAATATTTATTTTAGCATGACATGACATTACTCCCAGATGATTCGTATGCTCATTAAATGTACAGTGTATAAGTCTAATTTTCCTTCCCCTCTCTCTCTTTCAGGATATATTGTATTTTTATTGCTACGTAACAAAGTATCACAAACTTCATGGCTTAAACAACATACATTTAATTCCTCATTGTTTTCATGCTTCAATAGTCTGGAAGAGTTTAGCTGGGACCTCTTCTCAGGGTTTCCTAAAACAATTTTATCAGCCATGCTGTGTCCTTTTCTTTCTTTTCTTTTTTACTGAGATAATTGACATACAACATTGTGTAAATTTAAGGGTAAACTTACATATTGAAGACTGATTAAAACCACAGCCTTAGCTGACATCTATCACATGTCACATAATTTTTTATTTTTTGTGCTGAGAACATTTAATATCTATTCTCTTAGTAACTTACAAGTATATAGTACAGTATATTACCATACTGTATAATAAACACCCAGACATTATTCTTTTTATTACTAGAAATTTATATACTTGACAAATATCTCCCTATTTTCCTCATCCCTTAGCCCCGGACAACCATTATTCTATTCTCTGTTTCCATAAATTTGGGTTTTTTAGATTCGACATATAAGTGATATTGTTCTGTATTTGCCTTTCTCTGACTTATTTCACATAAGCATGGTGCTTTCAAGGTAAATCCATGTCAAAAATGAAAAAATTTATTTTTTTCTTCATGACTGAATAATATCATTCATGTATGTATATGTGTGTATGCCACTTCCTTTTTATTCATCCATTGATGAAGGTTTAAGTTATTTTTATACCTTGGCTAGTGTGAAAAATGCTGCAATGAACACGGAAGTATAGATATATCCTCAAGATCCTGTTTTTATTTTCTTTCAGTATATACCCAGAAGAGGGATTACTGGATCATATGGTAGTTCTATTTTTAATTTTTGAAGAACCACCATATTATTTTTCATAGTGAATGCATCAATTTACTTTTCTACCAGCAGTTCAAAAATTATCTTTTTTTTTATATATCATCATCAACACTTGTTATCTCTTATCTTTTTGGTGATAGCTATTCTAACATGTGTGAGGGATGTCTCATTGTGGTTTTGGTTTGTATTTTACTGATGATTAGTATGTTGAGCTCATTTACATGTACTTATTGGCCATTTGTGTGTCTTCATTGGAAAAAAGTCTTTTCAGTTCTTCTGTCCATTTTTAGATTGTTTTTTTGTTTTGTTTTGTTTTGTTTTGTATTTTGCTATTGTTTCATGAGTTATTTATATATTTGGGTTATTAACCCCTTATCAGATATATGATTTACAATACAATACTTTCTACCACTCAGTAGGCTGCTTTTTTATTTTGTTGATTTTTTTTTCTGTGCAGAAGCTTTTTAATCTAATGTAATTTCACTAATTTTTGCTTTTCTTGGTTGTGCTTTTAGTGTTACATCTCCCAAGTCATTACTAATACCAATGTCAAGAAGCTTTTCCCTAGTCCTTTTTTTAAATTAAATTTATTGGGATGTCACTGATTAATAAAATTATGTAGATTTCAAGTGTATAGTTCCATACAATTCTAATACATCATCTGTATATTGTATTGTGTGTTCACCATCAAGAGTTAAATCTCCTTCCTTCACCATATTCTTGACCTCTTACCCTTTTCTACCTCTCCTATCACCCTTTTATTCTGGTAACCAATAAACTTTGTCTGTGTTAATAAATTTTTGTTTGTCTTGTTTGTTTGTTGCTCTGTTTTATATCCCACATTTGAGTGAAAGCAGTTCTTGACTTTCTCCATCTGACTTATTTTGTAGTATGATAATATCAATATCCATCCATATTGTCACAAATAGCAGTCAGTATTTCATCTTTTCTTATGGCTGAATAATATTCCATTGTATGTATGTACCACAGCTCCTTTATCCAAATATCTATCAAGGGATATTTTGGTTGTTTCCACATGTTGGTCACTGCAAGTAATGCTGCAGTAAACACTTATGGATAAATGTTTTCAAATTCAGTGGGTAAATACCCAGAAGAGGGGTTCCTGGGTCATAAGGTAATTCTATTCTTAGTTTTTTGAAGAACCTTCATACATTTATTTCTGGGCTCTTGATTCTGTTCATTGGCCTATGTGTCTATTTTATGTCAATATCATACTGGGTGATTACTATAGCTTACAGTATAGTTTGAAACAGGAAGTGTGGCACCTCTGGAATTCTTCTTTCTCAGGATTTCTTTGGCTATTTAGTGTGTTTTTTTACTATAAATTTAGAAATTTTCTTTTTGATTTCTATGAAATGCTGTTGATGACTTGATGGAAATTGCATTAAATCTATAGATGGGTTTGGGTAGTATAAATATTTAACAGTATTAATTCTTTGATCTATAAATATAGAATATTTATTTGTTCTTGTCTTCTTCAATTTCTTTCATCAAAGTCTTGTAGGTTTCAGTGCACTGATCTTTCACCTCGATTAGATTTATTACTCAGTATTTTATAGTTTTGAAAATTGTTATGAATGATATTGTTTTTTATATTTTCTTTTCAAATATTTCATCGTTAGTGTAAAGAAATGTATGATTTATGTATGTTGATTTTGTATCTTGCAGTTTTGCTCTATTTGTTTATTAGTTCTACCAGATTTTTGTTTGAGTCTTTAAGAATTTTTTTTTATCTTTATAATATAATATCATTTGCAAACAAAGACAATTTTACTTCTCTCTTCCCAATTTAAAAGCTTTTTATTTCTTCTTCTTGCCTGATTGATCTGACTGAAACTTTCAGTACTAAGTTGAATAAGAGTGGTGAGAGTGGGCATCCTTATTTTTTACGATCACAGAGAAAAAGATTTCAATCTTTCACTGTCAAATATGATGTTAGTATAGACTTATTATATATGGTCTTTATTGTGTTGCTATGTTTCTCCTTTATCCAATTTTTTAATGACTTTTATCATGAAAGTGTATTATAATTTGTCAAATGTTTGTTCTGCAAGTATTGAGATGATCGTATAATCTTTATTTCCTTTATTCTATTAATGTAATGTATTCTACTGATTGATTAGTGTATGTTGAATCATTCTTCTATCCCAGAGAAAATCCCATTTGATTATTGTTAATAATACTTTTTATGTTATTGAATTATTTACTGATATTCTGTTGAGAATTTTTGCATCTATATTCATCAAGGATATTGGCCTCTACTTTTCTTGTGTTCTTATCTAGCTTTGTTATCATAATAATCTTGGCATCATAAAATGAGTTTAAAACAATTCTCTTCTCTTAAATATTTTTAGAAGAGTTTAAGAATTGGCTTAATTCATCTTTATCTTTAAATATTTGGTAAAAGTCACCTGTGAAGCCATCTGGTCCTCTGTTTTTCTGTGTTAGGAGATTTTTGATTCCTGATTCAACCTTCTTACTCATTATCAGCCTGTTCAAATTTTGTATTATTCATTGTTCTTTTTTTGTAGGTTGTATGTTACTAGGAATTTATTGATATAATAAAAGTTACTCTTTTATGCTTTTGATATCACAATTCACATCTTTTTATATTATGTACCTATTACCAAATTATTATATTTATAGCAATTTTAGCACTTTTGTCCTTTAATCTTTATATTACAGTTAGCTAATTAACAGGCCACTATGTTACAGTAATAGAGTATTCTGAATCTGACTATATGCTTACATTCTTCAGTGTTGCATGTTTTTTTTCTATTCTTTTGATGTGGTTATACTCAAATTTTTTGTTTGTTTGCTTGTTCCATTGTGTTGCTTAAGTTTCTTAAGTGGATTCCAGAACTCTCACAAAGATGTCTTTGTTAAAAGTTGTGTAAATATTGATCTTTGTGAGGAGACAGAGGCTAGAGTCTCCTACATCACCCTTTTGGTGATGACACTCTGTGCTTTGTTCTTTTCTGAAGCTCTTAGTTCTCTTAAGAGCTCAGGTGGTTGTTGACATAACTCATTTCCCTGGAGGCATAGAACTAATGGCACCTGCTTTTTCAAGGTTCAAAGGTGGATTTCTCTAATCACAAGAGGGAAATAAGGCCTCTTTTAAAAGTTTTACTTAATTAAGTCAGGGCAGTACCCAAACAGTTTTGATTTAAATTAAACTAGAGCTAATTGGACCAGCAAAGTCTATTCAACTTCTTTGTATAATGTAAAATACCAAAGAAAAGATGTGCATCACATCCACAGGCCTTCCCCAACAAACAAGCACAATATTACGCAAAATATTTTACTCCAGAAAGTGGAAATCTTGGGGGCCATCTCAGAATCTGCCTGTCCTTGAATAGAGCCATAAAATAAAATGAGAATACACACAAAAAGGAATAGTAGAATTTAATTTCCAAGAAGAACATTTTTTAAAACTTGTGCATATTCAGAGAAAAAATAAATATAATTATGAAAATATGTATATAACTTTGTAATCACGAAATTACAAACTATATACCGCTTGTCATTAACAATAGTACTGTCAATCAGACCCACATATTTTGTCCTTCTTATTAACTCTATTGGTTTGTTATCAGAGCAAAATATATTCAATTTGCTTTGCTTTCAACACTCCATATGTACACACTTGTTATTCTCTCCTAAGTAACCAATCATGTGAAAAATTCATAATTCTTTTTTCTTTTTAAAATTAAAAGTGATTGAGTAACTTGAATGTTATTTCAGTATATGCGTATGTCTGTTTTTGCTACTGGAGATTATCCAAAGAGAAAAAAAAAAGACAAGTACATTTTCTATGATATAAAAGGCTGAGCCAAGGGCAATATTCTATTGCTATTCTGACAGAAATACAGTTTTTCACTTTTAAGCTGCTCTAATTTTCAATTGATACATTTTGAAATGATAATTAGCAGTTAATATTGCTAAAAGAGAAGCAATGGAATCTCTGCTAAATTTCATGTCTTGCCCTGATTTTGAGATACAGTTATAATCTTTAATTACAAGGTTTTACTGAATACATGTTGAAATGTGTAATAAGTATAGATTCATGTAAATAAGCCAAAGTTCACGTATCACTGATAATATAATTTATTTATTTTGTATAGTGAATTATTTGTTTTTTATGACAGCCTTTAGTTTTAGAGAAAAATCAAAGGACTAGTTTTGGCATATGTTTGAAAGAATGCCTTCTCTAGGTTACAGATGCTCCTGGTTGATGTCTCTCAGGAGTCATCATATTACAGCGTGTATTCAGAATCCCTTCATTTTATAAATGTTTATTTAAAGGCCATTATATTCTAGGCATTGCTATATGTGTTTATATATATATATATATATATATATATATATATATATAATATATATATATTATATCTACATAATAAATAAATGAATAAATGAATAAAATGAATGAACAAAATGAATGAACAAAAAGAAATAAGAGGTTTAAGTTAGTGTTTGAGAAGACTAACAACTGATGTTCTTAATTTCTCAATTAATCTTATAAAGGACAAACAAAATGGTAGATCACTAGATGGATGGAAAAAAATAAAATAAAAGGTCAAATGTTATAGTTGGGGGAAAAAAAGAAAAAGAAAAAATCTTGGGCAGTAGGATCATGAAAAGCTTCCACCTTTCTCTGTATCCAGGCCTGGTTGGTATAAAATCAGATTGTGTTGTCTAGAGCAGGGGTCTCCAATCCTGGGGCCACAAACTAGTACCAGTCTATAGCCTATTAGGAAATGGGCAAAGTTAACAAAGTTCCATCATATTTGCAGCTGCTCCCTAACACTAACATCATCACCTCAGCTCCATCTCAGATCATCAGGCATTAGATTCTCATAAAAGCACCAGTCTCTGGTGCCAAAAAGGTTGGGGTCTGCTGGTCTAGATAATAGAAAAAGAGAAAGTGGGATCTGCCTTAGTTTTAGGGCTCTGCTGTCTACTCAGGTAGCAACACACCCAGAAGATGGATCTCAAATTTGTCTTTAGGACTTATAGTTTAAACTATATAAAATTAAGACTTTGTTCTTATTAAACTACAAATATCTGAATCTCTATCTTATTTTAGTATAAATAGATTTATCAGATCCTTTTTATAGTCAACTTTGATAGTGAAGAAAGCATGAGAACAGAAATGGGAAATGACAGAGGGGAGACTTCTGGGGATTCCTCTATGTCTCATTCCCTGGTCAAGCTAGTCCCCAGATCCTGCCAATGCCCTTCAGAAATGGCCCTTGGGGGCTAGCCTCTTGGTCATCTGTTGCTGAGTCCGGCCACTCTTGACCTTTTTACATCTATTTCAGCCCCCAGAGCAATTTGCCTAACACTAGTTTTCCTTTTGGTGCATTCTTTAACTGCCCCGAGAGTTCTCTTCAAAAAAATTCGACTGCAACACTGTGTACTTAAAATCCTCTCTTTGAGCTCCATTGACATAGGAAATGTGAATCTCACTCTCAAGCCTGGTTTTTGAGCCCCCTGGTCGTCTACATTGCCCACTCATCTCATCCTTCCTCTGATGGAAGGAGAACCTATAGCGCCCCCTGCTGGATATTAGGTTGATTTGAAATTTATCCTCAGAAAAGTTGGAGCAAGATAATTTTATACAAGTTCCTCACCAGAAAGGTAAAGTAGTATCTTGGTCTCAGTTTGATCAGTGAAACTCCCTAACCATAGGTCTTGCCCAGGGCCACACAGCTGATAAGTGACAGACCCCAAGTCTTCAGGCTCCAACTCTGAGGCAGAAATTTCTGAAGCCCTCAAGCCACTGAGGAGTCCCCATCCCCAGAACATAGGTCACACACTGAATCACCCCATCTGAGATCGGGGTGCTAACAGAGCAATTCAAGACTCAGAAGATATGCACCAAGATAACAAAAAGCATATTCTTAAGATTAATCTGTTAGGCATGTAGGTATACATGAGTCAGGGGGCAATGAAGGCCTAACCCAGAGATCTCCCTTAGGACCTCACCCATTTTGCCTTTAAAAATATCCTTAAATTCAGAAATATTAGGAAGTAAAAACTACAGAACTAACCGCTGGTTTAGTCTGGCCACAAGCACCTGCACATTAGTACAAATACTGACTTTCCTTAACCTTAGCCTCATTTTACCATATTATATCATACATATGTCTGAAAGTTCATGAATTAATTATAACAGACTTAATTCTGGATAACCTCATGTGTTTTGGGAGTATATAAAATGATTGTAACACTATGTGAGTAAACAAGGATAAAAATGAGAGTACTTTACACAGTGGTTAGATAACCCAATGCACTGTGCTGGAGAATGCCTGGATCCAGGGCAAGACTGCTTCAGATAGAATGACTAATGAAGACCTCTTGGAATAGGTGACAACTGAGTTCAGTTGTTCTAAATGACAGTGAGAGCCATTCTGGCAAAGAGCTCAGAGAAAGACATTTTAGGCACAGGAAAGGACAAGTAAAGAATATCTAAGCTTAACATGTTGGGAGTATAGAAAAAAACCATTCAGCTAGAGTTTAATAAAAGAGGGAGAATGTTAGACAAAATGGGGGTGAGAGATGAACAGGACTAGATCAGAAAGGGTCCCATAGCCCATGCTGAGTTTCCATTGATGGCAATATCAGGCAAGTAGTTTCAGGCAGAGGTTTTATATAACAGATTTATATTTTTAAAGACCACTTTGTATGTAAAATAGATTGACAGAGAAAAGTAACAGTTATCACAAATTCCAATGAAGAGATGGCTTAAACTGGGATGATAGTGAAAAGTGATTAGTTTAATATATATGAAAGTGTTGGAAACACAATTTGATTATGGATTGAACATTAGAGATAAAGAAAAGGAAGACATAAGGGATAATGCCAAATTTCTGGGCCATAAGCAACAGTAGTTGTAAGTAATTTCTGAAAGTGGGTAGACAGGATAAAAACAAGCTTGAGTGGAAACATCAATGATATTGTTTTTGGTAAATTACATTTGAGATGGTTAATAAAATTACATGGCAACATTTGTTTAAATTAGTATGAGGATCCATATACAGGCAGTGTTGGAGATAAACATACTAGGTTTTTTTGTGATCACCTTGTTAGAGGAGAAGAAATGACCCAAAACTGAGCCTTCAGGAATTCTATCTTCTACTAAGTAGATTGGTAAAAGAAGAGGAGCCAGCAGAGGAGTCTAGAAGGAGAGGTCATCTAATAGGAAGGGGGAAAAAGAAAGAAAGAAAGGCAAATTACAGATTAAGAGAAGAAATCATTTCAAGACGGAAGAATGAGCTAACTCCCAGATGTGGAAGGCTTCAAGAAGTGAAGAAAGATGTATGTATGACCATAGTGTTTTCTGTTTCATCTCTTTCCCTTATCTCTTTAAATTAGAATTTCAGAACCTACTTTGAAAATTCTTATTCAAGTGACCTGAATTCTTCTTTAGAAAACACAGTCAAAGAATCATTAGGGGATAAATTGTTCCTCGGAAGTAGCTAGAATTCTGTGTGTGTGTGTGTGTGTGTGTGTGTGTGTGTGTATTTGTGTGAATAACAAGAAATCAATAAAGGAAACATGATTTCAATTTTAAAATTCTTTCTTATGTTCTCATTCCTGAAGAAGATAGCACCAAATAACAAAAAGTTATTGAAATGTGGCAGGAGTAATATAATCAATAGGATTACAGGGGTGAGTGATAGGAGTGCTAGCAATAAACTGTGAGAAATTTAGAAACAACAGCAAAATCAATTAAAACTGGCTAGCTTTCTATTATCAACATGTATTGGCAATTCTAAACTATGTAAGTGATAAAATGCTCCTATAAGCAATTGCCGTGGTTACTATTAAGTTCTAAATATATATTTATGTTTACATGTTTATGTATATATGCAATTTTCAACTGAACACATATTTTAATGTTTACACTTTATTAAACATATTTTATGTGAAAATTAAATTACACAAATAAAATTAAATTTTCCATTTGACCTCTACACCCATGGACTCAACTATATGCATTTGTTTTGAAACTAAAATATTAAGTTGAGATTATCTGAGCACACTGCGAGTAAAGCAGGTCTCCAACCCTTCCAGTGCTAGATATTTCAGGTATTAATTAAAAATAAACAATGATAACAGTGATTTTAAAGACAAATAAATAAAAATATAAGTTAATTTTATTCTGTCAATCAGTGTGACTGCTTGGAGTTTTTATTTGTTTAACTTTTTTTTTCTTTTAGTCTCTCTCTCTCTACACGTGCGCGTGCGCGCGCGCACACACACACACACACACACACACACACACACACACATTTTTTCTGCAGAAATATTTGAAAGCTGCTTTAATTTTTCCTGATAAAAGAAAGACTTAGATTTGCCATTTCTAAAATTCATTAATAAATGGGTTTTTTAAATAAATTTTTGCCAAACTTATCTTCATGTTTAAGACTTATCCAAATTATTTGTATATCTGTCTCTTCATGTGAGAGAAACTTTTGAAATAAAAATTAATAAAAAGCATTGTTCAGTCAACTATGAGTGAAGCTAGATTAATGTTATGTATTCAATATGATTATATAAAAAAATTGATTTTAATGAATTTGTTAACAACTTTCCAGAAGTTACAATTCAAAAATAGAAATCATAAGCATCATTCATTACTATGACAAGCTAATACGTGTATATAGATTTTTCCATTTAAAAAAATACAATAATATAAATTTTTACGTTCATAAATTTTGCTCTATTTTATTTTTATTTTTACTATAATAATTGTACATGTAAAGGTCAATAACAATAAACTTTCCCTGCCAGCATTTCTTTTCTGTTTATTATTATTATTATTATTTATTTTATGTCATGGTTATTAATGAAAATAAGTTTGTTATATAAAGAAGTATAGTATTAAAAAAAGTATCTTCTCCAGGTGTTAAACATAATAAGTACACCACTCATGACAATTCTGAGGGGTCAAAGAGGAGATTTATGTTTCTAATAAAAAATAAAAGTGGTTCATATACATGAAAGTAAGACCAGTGCCCTCATTTTCATTGTCAGGAATAATCTAAATGAAAATAATATAATATTGATTATATTTATATTTCTTAAAGTCCACAGGGAAGAAAGAATTCTAAGTCATCAAAGTCCTTTTCAAACTAACTAACAGCATATTTTTTATTAGATTAGAAATCTAATGTATTATAAGAGAAAATCAAGCAGAGCAAAGAATATGAACAGATATGGTTAGAAATAGCAAAATTATACATACTTTTCAGAATTTCAATGTAACTTTCAAAATACAGCTTCATTTAATTATTCCAACCACCCTATGCAGAAATAGGTCAGGGCAGAAATATGTCAGGGCAGAAAGTGCATTAAAGTGAATTTATGACTGAATGGACTTTGATGAAGTAAAAACAAAAAAAAAGGTAACCAGATTAAACTCTGATGACTCCAACATGTGATTAATACTAATTAAAGAGCATAATGGTATTGGCAGTTTGAACTATAGATTTTCATTGGAATGTTGTGTAGAAATCTCCCTTTAAGACTCTGAGACCTATTACCCCCACTGCTGGGAGCATTGCTGGTTAAATAGTGTCAGCTGTTAACCCTCTTTGCGATTATGTTGGCTGTCAAGCACCACATCACCTAAAGCTATCTCCTTTCCAAGGAGGCTTGCTTCCAATGAATAGTCAATATAGGAAATGAAGACCTTATTGCAATCCAGAACAAATCTGAAGGACAGTGCTAGAGCCTAAGCTCCCTATAGGATCAGCTGAGGTCTTCATTAAGGCTGCATCACAGCCCAACTTCTTCCTCTTTTCAGTTATACTTCTTTTTTTTTTTTTCTTTTCACAAGTTTTATTTTAATCCTTGCTAATCTCTACATCAGAGTTTTCTTGCACTGGAATCCAAACTATGGTAGGTGGTTCTGGAAGGGATCTAAGTAAGTACAGACTTGGTTTGAAGCTGTATCATCTGTCTCCTAGATGTCAATAAGAACTCCATCACTGATTGCAAATGATTTCATGAATGACCTCTAGCACAAGTCTTCAGTTCAATTGTTAAATATTTTATTGGTGGCAAATAGGAATGGGCCACCAGCATAAAGGAATGTACTATCTGGCGTGATACAGCAGTTTTGGAAATGTGGAGGAAAAAGAAAGTATAAAGCTAGTGGGATTGGATTGCTGTTGCTAAGCTCAACTGATGCTTTGGAGTAGAGTAACTAAAGGCTGAAAGTCATGAACTGACAATTACACACTAAGTAGGTAATTTAAAAGGCCTCCTTAGTAGTGTAAAGGTCTTAATTTTGCACTATAGGATGGCATGTAAAACTATAGACAAGGTTCAAAACTTAAGCTTAAATGTATCAGAGTGCAAAATGAATGTGGCAGGTCCATTATCTAAGATCAAGGGCCAGGTAGAGAAAGAATGTGATCCTGCTCAATTGGATAGGGACATTGTGTTGATGTACCTCACATTTTTGAATCTTCAAGTCTTCTTGAATACTTTGGGTATACAGAAGTGTCCTAACATTCCCTTTTTAAGAGTAATGCCTTTTCTAACTTGTTGGTTATGATACAGAGGCCTCTGCTCTAGAAGAAAAGATGAAGTCCTCTCAGAATTCTCTTTTGGCCATGAGGATGATAACTAGAGATATGCCACTGCAGATGTGCTGAGTTTGACAAGGAAAGATGGCATCTATAGTCCAAAGGACCCACAAAATATAGCAAGCCTGTACTGACCCAAGCTGAGAGAATATGCATGGGGCTGTATTTGAGGATCAAGGGTGGATAAGAGAAAGTCTAGCAAATTGGGGCATGTATAGCAATGAAGATTAGGACTAGAAGGTAAAAACTGGGAGATGACACAAGCATACTGCTAAAAATGCCACTAGAAGCATGCAAAAAGCTAGGTTTTATACTAGGTGAAACAGTAGTGCCAAAATCACCAAAGAAGATAGTAGAAGTAAGGATTTTAAAAGATCAGAGAGCCAGGCTTACAAGAGTAGGTATACTACTTAAGACTGGAAAACCTACGATAAGAGGACCCACATGATGCAATGCTTACAAGAGCATTAAAGAAATGTGTTGGTAAGAGGGATACCATCACCTTTGCTAAATTCTGTTGTGGCTCTTTCCATTTGGACAGGGCTGACAGTAGGAGCTTCATTACAGAACTGCCCTGTATGAGATGGGGTAACACTGTTTAGTCATCAGCTGCTAGGATACAATTATAATAAATAAGTGGCAAAGTCATGGTGACAGTCAAGATGGGGCCATTGACTCCCAGAAAGTTATGGAGATGGTCAATAAGAAATGGTATGCCTACGGGCAAAATGGATGGGAAGTCAACAAGACTGCTGCTGTATCTGTACATTAAAAAAACTAAAGCATGACTGATTAGAAGGCTAAAAGCATTCACACCATTTAGACAAATATGATCCCTTTCCAGTTTCAGGACCTATGTTAATTGACTTAAAAGCCATTGACTGAAGGAGAATCTAGGTCCTCTAGTAAAAGGTGCAACACCACAAGAAGTATGTATGGTAATGTATTCATTAATCCTTTCTTGAATAGACCTATGACCATTTATTTGGTTAACCATACATTAGGGAAAAGGAATACCCAAATATTTCAGGGATTTTGGACACATAATTTTAATTGACACTGATACCTGAGGACGCAAAGCTGGGTCTCCTCTTAAAATGAAGGTTTATAAAGATCAGATAATAAATTGAATACTGACCCAGCTCACTTCACAGTGGGTCCATGGGCTCTCTGTTTATTATTCTGTTCCTCAAATAGAGAATTGGAACAGATTTTTTTGTGAGTTGGCACAACCACTGTTAGTTTCTTACTTATGAAAGAAAGTCAACTGTGATAAGAAAGCGTGCCTGGAAATCTTTGAAACAGCTTCCACACAGACCAAGATAATAAATCACAACAATATTCCATCCTAAGGGGAATAAAAGAATTTAGTTCTTTCTTTGAAGACCTTAAGGATGCAGAAATGGTGGTTCCCACTATTTGATTCAGCAATCTGGTACCTGTGAAAACAATGGATTTAGGAGGATGGCAGAAATCTTCTACAAACTCATCCAATTGCATATGCCAAAACAGGTTAACATGGTCTTTGATACATAAGGTGTGTGTGTGTGTGTGTGTGTGTGTGTGTGTGTGTGTGTGTTTTCCTATCAGAAAAGGAAAAAAAAGAAAAGGATTAGAGACTTTATATTCAGTTGGATGTCCCAGAATTATGTTATCTCTTCCAACCTCTCTAAGAATTGAATCCAAAGGGACTTGGACAGCCTGTAAAACATCACACTGATCTAGTCTATCAATGACATCATGCTAATTGGACAAGATAAATAAGGAATTACTTAGTAAAACAGGTGCTCCAGAGGGTGGGTGATAGACTAAAAAAATCCTGAAAAATTCTTACGGATTCAGTGATCTGGGTCATGCTAGAATATTACTGATAAAATACCATATTCACATGCATACACACAAACACATACACACATACACACAGCCCACCACAGACTATACCTCCTTATATTCTAATAGTGCCATGTTACTGCTTGGAAATACCGTACAAACCATAAAGAGAGTGACATGAAAGTCTTCCAGCTTTGAGGGGGCCCACAGCAAACAAGTACTCTCAGCAGCAGGCCTAAGCTGTAAGGTAAGCAACGCTTGTGGTATTACAATTATCAACAATGAGAAAAATACAGCGTGGAGTTTAAGGCCAGTTTAAGGGTAAACCCTACAGTTCTGGAAGAAAGCCATGCCATTTTCAGTGCAGAGTTTTATTTCTTTGGAAAAACAGCACTTGATATATTATTGAGCTCTGATAGAGGTAGAAAAATCTAACCACAGGTAATACATGACCATGAGATGAGGCTAGAATTGCCTATTCAATGCTGATTTATTTTATATCCAATAAGTCATAAAGTCAAGCAATTTTACAGTCATCTTTATTAAAATAGAAGTGGTGCCTCCAGGGCAGGGCTAGAGGTCACAAGCAACTTGCATGAACAGGTAGCTCAGATCTTCATATTATTTACCATTTTTGCAACAGCTGCTCTCCCTCAGTTAGTACCTTTGGCTAAATAACAGATAAAGGAAAAACTCAAGCTTAGTGCACAAATGGGTCAGCTCAGTACATAAGTGCAAACTACAAATTAATGATGGCTGCACCATAGCTCCTGTCCAGTATAGCCCTAAAAAAGCAGTGGTAAGAGACAAGTCTCCTAAAATGTAGAGCTCTGGACAGTCATTTGGCCATTTACGTTGTAAGAGAAGAAAAGTGAACAAAATTAGAATATAAATGAATTCATGGCCAGTAAAAAAAATAAATGGTTTGGCTAGCTGGTCATGGAGCCTATGTGAAAACCACTAGACAATCAGCAGTCTGGAGAAGAAACATATGGAAATAGAAACATCGTGTAAAGATCTCTGCCCTCCTCTCCTCTCGCTTTATTGAAACATAATAGACAATTAATTGCTCAATTTGCATTGTAAAATTCAGAGTTTTTCCCCAAATATAGTTGGCATACAATAATATATCAGTTTCAGTTGTACAGCATAGAGATCAGAAATCCACATAACTCACCAAGTGATTGCTCCACTAAATCTAGTACCTCTCTTCCCCCTCCTATATCTATTGCAACATTATTAACCCTTTTCCCCTTGGTACACTCTACATCTTCATGCCTATTCTGCAATTATCCATTTGTATCTCTTAATTTTTTTTCCTTACTTTGATTTCTCTCCAAATCCCCTACCGTCTAGTATCCCTCAAAATATTCTCTGTATATATGAGATCATTTTCACTTTTGTTGTTGCTGTTGTTGTTTATTTTGTTCTTTAGATTCCACATGTAAGTGAGATCATGCAATATTTGTCTTTCTCTATCCAACACATTTCATTCAGTACAATACCCTGTAGGTCTATGAAAGCAATATCTTTTTCCATCCTTTTCTTTTAGTCTGAGTGTGTCTTTTAGTCTAAAGTGGTCTCTTGTAAGCAACATATGTAGAGGACTTATTTTCTTATTCATTCAGCCACTCTATCTTTTGGTTGGAGCACTTAATTCATTTCCACTTGTGGTGCTTCTTGATAGGATTTGTAATAATTACCATTCTTTATTCTTGTTTCTGATACTTGTTTTTTCTTCTTAATACTGTCTTGGTGTTGATAAACTCCTTTACCTTTTTTTTATTTTTTCTTTGTCTGAGAAGCTCATTATCTGTCCTTCAACTCTAAATGATAACTTTGCTGGATATAGTATTTTTGGTTTTAGATCCTGGGTTTTTATCACATTGAATATTTTGTGCCAAGCCTTTCTATCCTGAATAGTTTCTTTTGAGAAATCAGCTGCTAGTCTTATGGGAGCTCCCCTGTAGGTGACTAACTGCTTTTCTCTTGCTGTTTTTAAGATTCTCTCTTCATATTTAAACTTTGGCATTTTAATTATGATGTATCTTGGTCTGGGTCTCTTTGTGTTCATCTTTTTTGGGACTCTGA
Organism: Cynopterus sphinx; assembly: GCA_030015415.1. NCBI lineage: Eukaryota > Metazoa > Chordata > Mammalia > Chiroptera > Pteropodidae > Cynopterus > Cynopterus sphinx. The sequence continues at coordinate 99,865,591 of CM057382.1, read as the reverse complement.
GCTTTCTGGGGTTGTATATCTATTTCCTTCACCAGGTGAAGAAAGTTTTCCATCATTATTTCTTCAAATAGCTCTTCAGCATTTTGTTTTCCTTCAGATATTTTTACATTTAATAGTGTCCCACAGTCTCTTTAAATTATAATTATAGTCTTGGTTTCTTTTTCTCAGGCCATTCTGATTGAGTATTCTTGCTTCCCAATTCTTTATACTGGTGGTTTAATCCTTTTATTCCATCTAATAAACTCTGTTTATTCCATCTAATACACTTTTCATCTCAGATAATATGTTCTTCATTTCTGACGGATTCCCTTTAATCATTTTCATTTCCATTTTTATGTTTTTTATCTCTTCACTAAAGATCTTACTAAATTCATCTACACTCCCCCTAAGTTTGTTGAGCATCTCTAGAACGAATGTTTTGAATTCTGCATTCCTTAGATTGCTTGACTCCATTATTCCCAGATCTCTGTTCTATTCTCTCATATGGTTTTTATTTCTTTTTCTTCCCATTTTGGTTGCCTTTCTGTGTCTGCTTCTATGTACTAAGCAAAGTTCTTAAGTCTCCCTGTCTTATTAGTGCAGCTTTGTGTAGTATGTGTCCAGTGGCACAATCCTGAGAAGGGTTCAGCTGCAGGCCAAGTTTATCCCCACCCTGTGCCTCTTCTGAGTCACCTGTTAAGATTCAATAAGGAATTCACAGATGTTGTGCTTATATTTACCTTAAGAGGCCATGCTATAAACCAAGGCCAGCTGCCACTAGTGTCAGTCTTGGTGTTGCTTCACAAGAAGCACCTGACTCACCCACCGATAACACAATTGGATATGGTTTGGATGGGGCCATGAGTTTGGAGAAGTGGAGTTTCAAGGGATCCTCTGGACAGAGAGGCATCCATTATCCAGTTTAATGATGTCTCAGCTATAGCAGCACTGTCTCTGCACACTGGGAGGGCGTGGGAGGGTTCAACAGAGGAGCAATATATACTGCCAGAACATCTGTCTGGGAGAGATCTTCCTCTCCAGTCCTCACTCCAACAACTCAGTGTCCTCCTGTAAGTCCCTGGTGCACCCTCACCAAGCAGCCAACCCAGTGCTGGTGCTCGAAACGAGCAGGTTCCTCTCACGGACATGGCCCCTTTAAGAGGTGTCTGCAGCTGCTGCAGCCTCTGTCCCGCTCAGCTGCTGCAGACTAGGCAGCCTCACATCTTTGCCCCCTCCTATCTTCTCCTGTTTCAGGTTGATTATTTCTCTCCCGAGTTGTAGTCCTTCTGTTCTTCTAGATCACAGGCGACCTTCCTTGCTGTTTGTTCTGTGCTTCAGTCACAATTTTGATTTGGTTATAAGAGGTATAAACAAAGCCTCTATTATCTACGCCCTTTTTATCTTCTCTCTCTAAAGGCATCTCCCGTGGAAGACAGAAAAGACAACCAGGTAGTCAGAATGCCTTAGATATTTGACTTCACCCAGATTCTGTTATCAGGAAGTCTACCTGTTACTAAAAGTAAAATATTTATGTTCATGAATCTAGGGATGGTCGCAGGTCTAGAACCTGTGAGTCTGAACCTTAAAGGAGTAGCCATGATGGCAAGAACAAAAATTATGTATGGGCGGAACAGCTTTCATCACGGCTAATATGCCTACTGCTATTGCCCAGTGTCCAACGTGCCAGAGGCAGAGGTCACTGCCATATCACTGATACAACAGCATCATTCCATGAGGTTACAACAGCTTCCTGATTGCAAGTTGACTATGTTGAATCCCTTGTTCTCAAAAGTAGCAGCAAAAAATTGAGCAGGAATATACACATGTTCTGGTATTAGATTGCTTTTCCTGGTCACAAAAACTCAACTAACACAATTATTTAAATACTTAGAGAAGCTTTTGACCTAATTTACAGGACTGCACATAACGTCATGTTAGACCAAGAGACTAACAAAACAAAGGATGAGAGAAAGTGGGAAGAAGATTATGGGATATACTAAAAATATTAACACATATGCTGCCTGCCTCAGAGAATGATGGAGCAACTTATTGAAGGCACAGATGCAGTAACCAGTCACAAGCAATATTTTGTGATTCTGGTGCACCATTTCTCAGGACTCAGTATACATGTTAATCAGGAAAAAAAAAAATGCCCCCAATAGTTAGACTGGCTGGATCCAACAATCCAGGGAAGAAAGCAGGAGTAGCTCCTGCAAATTTGTGCTATGTGACTTTCAAGGCCCTGGTTCCTAAAAGAAGGCACAAGGAAAGTTCTGTTAATTATAGGCTTCAAATTCCTCATGCTAAGGAAACAGTAGACGAGAAAAAAAAAAATCACCAATTGGTTGAGATAATTGACTCTAATCTTTAGAAAGAGAAATTATTATCATTATCTATTTATTATAGATAATAATTATTATTATTATCTATTTTGGTTACTTTCATAAATAGTTTGACACTAAATGAAAAAAATGCAGCAGCAACAGCCTAAAAAGAACATAATGACCAGAGACTCAGATGTCTCACAAATCTAGGCCTGTTTCCTGCCACCAGACAGACCTCTAAAACCATAACAAGTGCCAACAGTGAGGGGATCCTCGATGTGAAGAAAAGGAGGGAAACAACAAATGTCAGCTCTGGTCCCAAGGTCAACTGCAATAGCAAAGCCATAGTTGGTCCTACATTTTCTTGTCAGTTTTCCAAAAGAAAAGAGGATACCAAAATCTGCAGGAAAAAGTTGCTCCCAGCACTTACATAAAAATGTCTATGCCAGTAGTCAAGAGGCAGGCTTTAGTGAATACTGAGATTTGTCTCTCTAATTCTTTCTTAATGATAAAGACACTTTCCCAGCTGCTGTAAGCACTGCCAAGAGACAGCACCCATGGGAGTTCTCCTTCACATGACCTTGGCAGAAATTGCTAAGAGTTATTCCCCCTTTTCAGAAAAGCCTGTACTCAATGACTGATTCAGGATAAAAAGATTCAATTCCTTAACTGAATTAGAATAAACTCTGGAGGGCCACCCCAGCTTCAGACCCACTGGATTTCCTTTCTTTGAGATTGCATTGTAATCCTTCCAGGTTCTGCTTCCTTGCCTTTTCTTCTTCTTCTGGTATTGATTTTAGGAGCACTCCCCAGTAAGCTTCTTAAACACTAATATTTGTCGACTTGCTTTTTGGGCCAACCTATGTCAAATAATGAAATGTTCAAAATCTTTTCAAAATCTTGTGTGGTAGATGTAAATGATTCTATTTTTATTGAGTAAACTATATCTTGATTAAGTTAAAATGACTGAGAAGTTTTATAACCTTTGATTTGCATAATTTTAAAATATCAATGTAAAAGTATTTTTGCTAGATGTTATTCTTATAAATTCTACTTCAAATGAGAATTTAAATCACCATTATCATAATCATTATTAAAGTTTCGATTATAAAAAAAAGGCAACTGATTTTTCTTCTTTTATGCCTAACGGCTCAATTTCTTTTCTATTCTGTTAATGTATTCTAAGAATTTAGAGTAGTGACTCTCTGTAAATTATAGTTTAAGCTCTCATGATAATGTCAAGATTTCAATCTGGACCATTGCAGGAGTTGACCTTGCAGGCGACTCTAAAGAAAACAGCAGCAATAAACACAAATCCAGAAAGATCTAGAGTTTTCAATTTTATAAGCATTTGAAATGTAGTAAGAGTTTAAAGCTTTTGTTATTGTTGTTTACTTGTTTTTGTTTTTAACAACAAAAAAGTCTTCTTATATTTGAAATCTATATTGAAAACCTGAAAAATGTGGGAGTAAATTTAAAAAAAAATGAAAAGAGAAGAAATTATCTGAGATTGCCAAATTTAATTTAGATAAAACTTGTACTTGCTTAAGACATGATGCATATTTTGATAATCATATTGGAATACTTGGTTGATTATATATGTTTTGTTTGATCATGATGTAAATTGTAATTTTATAGCTTGTGATGTTAATTGTCAAAGAGTCTTGGGCTGTTGATTTTACTTTGTGATATGCTGAATTGATTTGATTCATTCATTTGTACCCTGGATGTCTTTGATCCTTTGTTGCTATTTTTTTTTGTTAAAGATAAAACAAAACTACTCCAAAATCTCTGAATTCTTCTAATTAACACTTATCAGTTTTATTCATAAGATCTGTGACAAAATGTAAAAAATATCATGGGGAAATACAGAAAACAGTTCTGACACTGCCATGATCAGAAAAAAAAAGGGTAATTTCAAAAGGATAAATGTAACAAGGGTCATGATAAGAAAAACACAGATAAATGAGTATAGCTCCTTCTTGATGAAATTCAGCCTAAAATTGTTTTGACTAGCACCCTCAGTATTTTATCAAGACATCTGTCTCTTAAGTCTAAACTTTTCTTGCTTTAGGAACTGCTTATTGTTCCCTTTGAATTTTTCTGTTGTCTATCTTAAATTTTCTAAAACATATCAACTCTCTTGACTTTTTACCGAGCTCTCAAATTATCTTCACTTGCATTGTTTACTTTCTCAGTCACTCATGAACAAAATTACTATTGTCTAGTTATATTCAGTTTTCTCAAAAATTGTTTATAAAGCAGTATTGAGATATTATATACTTTTTATTCATGTTTTAAATTTTTTTCATACCAAATTACACCACAGCTATTTGTCATCTAACATAAAGGTTATTGTAAGAATTATTTAATTGGTCTTTTTATTCAAATATTCTACATCAGGCAATTCTTCCAGAATCTTCAGTTAGATTAGTTATTCTTAAACAACAAAGCTAGTTCAGTCATTTTTTTAAAAATAACTTCCTGAGATATCTATAATCATAATTAAACTGATTAAATGTGGTCCAACTCTACCTTTTCATTTTTACAGCATAATTTGATATATTTACTTTAAGGGAAAATTTATTATTTACAATCATTAAAATTATTTTGAGCATCACAGTTCACAGTCTCTCTTTACATTGTACGTTCAATATTGCATTTGATAAAAGTGACTAATATTACTGAAAATAGTGTATCTGGGCTTCACAGTAGTCATTTTTTATTCTTATGAAAGAAAATACATATTAATAAAAGTAAAATTAATGATTGGTTTAATAGCAAGGTGTAGTGATAGGAATTTAAGTTTTCTCATGAAGTTGTTTCTTATAACCACTTTAATAATTAAGCAGAGAGCTCATGCTTCCTTCACTATTGAATATGAAAATGAACCTTCCAGAAATTAAGAAATCAGTGTGTGGTCACTTAGATATAAATCAACTCAGTTTGAGTTATAATCCAAATTTGACACATAAATGTGATTTCTTCAATCTATCAAAATGCTTGTTGGATACAGACCCACACTTAATGCCTACCTAACTACTAAACATTGCTCTAAGTTATTTATATGTTTTAACTCATTCATTTCTTTCAATAACCTTTTGAGGTAGGTATTCTATTGTCTTCAGTTTTCAGATGAGCAGCTGAAGTAGAGAGAGTAAAAATGTCTTTCCCAAAGTACCACAACTATGCAGTAGCAGATATCAAGGAGTCAAATTCAGGGATTGTTACCTCAGCAGCCATGTTCTTCATCACTACACAAGTTCATTCTTTCTATTTATCACACTAAACAGAAAAAAAGAATGAGATAATAAATAGTTCAGCTTACTAAAGTCTTAGATCTGTAGTACATTTAAAAAAATGCATTATAAGATAATAAAAAGATTTTCTAAAACTTAAGTAAATTAAGTCTAAACTCTATTCAATTTTTTGTTTCTTGGTTAGAAAGGCTTAGAAAGAGCAAGCATAAGGGAAAGAGCTTTTGTTGTAAGAGGTCATCAAAAAGATGTGACCTAGACCTGGGCAGTTAAAAGTTCCTCACCTCCTCCCCTGCCCTTGGAATATAAGCTCTACCCATTGTTCTCATGGTGGGAGCCATTTTCAAAGAAGCAGCCTTGAGAAATAAGGTGCTGTGGATACTATCTGGACTGAATATGTGATGTGACTAAACCCAGTTAAGGCCTCCTTATAAATTTTTAATATTCCAGTGGGTGGGGGCAAAAAATGTACTCATCTTGTGGTTACCCAAGACAAGTCTTGTAAGGAAATTCCCTTCTTATTAAACTCACCACCTACCAATCTGAAATGGTCTGCCTCTTTCTTTAGTCTCTCTTTTTCCTCTGTTATGCTGATCAGTTTGTGAACTGTTTAACTAAAAATAAAAGGACAAAGTGACAGACAACAAGCATTTATTTGAGATCAAAAAAATAAAAAGATAGTTGTTCAAGAAGCACTGATTCAGGCAGAAGCTTAAATAGCATTCTGATTAGGGGACAAAGGCAAGAAGTATTTATAAGAAAGAGAAGGGAAAAAATAACATCAATAGAAGGTAGGCATTCCTATTGGTACAGATAACCTAACATAGTGATGCAAATATTAAACAATATTTTGAATTTTCAGTCTACTGTCCTGTAGTCATAATGTTTACTTTCCTGTTATCCTAGCAAAACACTTCTTTGGGACATAATATTGCTTTACACCCAGTCCAAAGGTTATTTTACCCTGTGCTAATATTCCAAAGGGTTGAGGCATAAGAAGTATAAGACAGTTTGTCTGGATGGCAGCTCTGGCTTCATTTTAAAGTGGCTCCATTTATATTATTTTTTATGGAAACTACAGCTTTGTTGGTACAGAAGTTTTTTGAGTAACATTGATTTGTTCAATGTCATTTTGTTACAAGGTTAATTAGAAAAAATAAGATTATTTCCTGGCTGGGGCTACTGTCTATATGGAGTTTGCATGTCCTCCCATGACTGGGTTTTCTCCGGGCACTCTGTTTTCCTCCTGCATCACAAGATGTGAATGTTAGGTGAATACGTGTGTCTAAATTGTCTCAGTCAGAGTCAGTGTGGGTGTGTGTGTGACATCCTCTGTGATGGAATGGTGTCTGGGGTGGTTTCCTGCCTTGCTCCCTGAGCTGCTGGGATGGGGTCTGGCCACCCGTGATCTTGAACTGAAATAAGTGGGGCAGAAAAGAATAATCTTGTTTTTAATAATTTTTCTTAAATGTGTATATAGCTCACACTTATTTCAATGTTTGATGTTAAAATGTGTGTGTGTGTGTGTGTGTTTACCTTTATTTAGAAGTTTGGTGATATTTTCGTGACCAGAAATGAACTGAAAGAACTTAAGTCTTATTTATATCAGTTAGCTTGTGGGAAAATTAGTTTCATTCCATGTCATTTTACTTAAAGTCACCGTTTTCAAGAACCTATCCATGACATTAAATGAGGATTTGCTGTATTTGTGAAAGACACCAGGGAATTCCATGATGTGGAAAGAGTAAATGGTTCTGCAGAAGGAGGAGCTAAGTGATTTGAAAGAACCACAGGAAGTCAGTGTAGCTGGAACTGAGTAAGCAGAGAGTACAGGGTATGAGATAAATCAGTGAGCAGAACCCAGATACTGTAAGTTCTTATAAACTATTATTAGGATTTTGGCTTTTACACTTATTAATGTAAGAAACATTCAAATTTGTAGAGCCAAACTGACAACATATATCAGGGAGCAAGATCTAAAATACTCTCTAAAATAACAATTTTTCAGTTTCTTTTACACATCTGAAATTAAAGAAAGAAGTAAGGAAAATTACGTGGAGTAGGAAAAAGCAAGGCAGGGATTTGATTGCAGGATAGTTAAAAAGATTATGTAATTTTTTACATGTGTTTAAGGCTTAATTTGAAGGTGTGTTAACCTAGATGCACAGAAAGAATGGGCAGTTGGTTTAAAACCTTTCACTAAAAAGCTATAAGCCTGGGACATGCCCACCCCCATGACCTGACCAGTTAGGAATTTATGATCAGATCACCCTATAAGGTTATTTAACATAGATCCTATTTTTTTCATCCAATATGACTCTTAATATCATAAAAAGCCACTGAAAGGTCTTGAAAAAAAATGACAAAAATATGACTTACTTTTTAGCAGAAAAAAATTGATTTTACTTTAGATGCTACATCAAAAATAGATCGAAAGACAAGAGCTGAAGTGGTAAAATCAGTTAAGAGAGTAGTGAATAATCCAGACAAGAGGGCTGCAATTTAGATTGGGATAATAGCAATAGAGATAATGAAAAATTAGTGAAGTATTTGAAATAGAGAAAAAAAAATCAAGAATGACTCAAAGTTGTTTTGATGTGGGTAATTAAAAAAAATTCATGAGCTGCAGTGAAAAAGACTGAAACAGAAAGATTATGGGACAGAGATTAAAAACTCAATCCTGTTTTTGTGTGCTAAATTTGAAATATCTACTACACATTCATATGAGACTTTCTCTGAATTCAGGAGAAAGGTATAGCATAGAGATATCAATATCAGAGTTACTGGCTTATAGGTAGTTTACCACAGTGCAAGCAAGTGTAGAAAATCTCAATGATTTGAGAGTAGAGAAAAGATGGAAGAGAAGAAAAATCATCAAAAATGGAAGAGAAGTAGCAGCCATTGAGGTATTAGGAAACCAAGACTGTACTGTGTCTTAGAAGTCAAATGAAGAAAAATATATCCAGGAAGAAATAGTGATGAACTATATCAAATGCTGCTGAAAGGTGAAATAAAATAATATCTGAAAATTGGTCATTACATATAGGAAGGTGGCAATCATTGGTGACTATGACAAGAACTATGAAAAGTTTTAGAGGATTGATGAGCTTCAAACTCTGATGAAAATAGATTCCAGATAGAATGGAAAAGAAAACACTGAATTCAGTAAAAAATGAACATTAATTTCAATAGTTTTGATTAAAAGAGAAGAAAATATATATAACACTAGCTCAAGAAAAACAGGTCTGTGAGTGTCTCACTATGAGCTTCAATCTCTTACATAGATTTTATTAACTTTATTATTTTAAGAAGTCAAGAATCTAACAGGTATGACTATAATGAATAATTTTATGTGCCAAATTGAAATACCTGAATAGATGGTAAAACATTATTTGTGGGTGTGTCTATGAAAGTGTCTCTCTGGAAGAGATTAGCATTTGAATCAGTAGATTGAATAGAGAAGGTTGCCCTCACCAACATAGGTGTGCATCATCTAATCCAATGAGGGTCTGAATAGAACAAAAGAACAGAGGACTGGTGAATTCTTTTTCTCCACTTGAGCTGGTGTATTTATCTTCTCCTGCCTTTGAACATCTTCATTCCTGATTCTCAGGCCATTGAATTTAGACTAGGGCTTATGCCATGTGCCCTATCCTCTGCCCAGTTCTTAAAACTTTGAACTTGAACTTATACCATCAGCTCCCCTGGTTCTCAAATTTTCAAATTTGGACTTAATTTCTACACCATCTGTTTGTTTGGTTCTCAACTTGCAGATGGCAGATCCTTCATAATCTATTGAGCCAATTTCTATAATAAATAGATAAATACGTAGATAGATATAGACATATATCTCCTAGTAGTCCTATTTCTCTGATCATCAAAACTATGAAGAAAGAGCCTATATTATAGAAGTTCTTACTGAAATAAGAAACTTTAATTTTTTTCCCTTTTATCTTGATATTTCAACTAATTCATATTATAATTATTACCAGCAGTTCCTATATTCTCTCAATAGAATATCTTAATTTTATACTCATTACCAGCAGCAATGCCACACTCTCGGCCTAACATAAAGATTCAGAAGTTTCTCAAAATCTAAAAAAGTGTTCTCCCCCCAAACCTCCCAAATCCCAAGTCAGAGATAAAGTTCAAAATATTCTTATACTAAATTTTGAAGAATTATATCTTTAAAATATATGTTGAAGTAATAATCTAGGCAAAAAAAAATATGATGAAGGATGGTAGAGAGAGGAAAGTACCCTCCCTTTCCCCTAAATGCCTATGTCCTAATCCTCAGAGCCTATGAATATGTGAGGTTACATGCAAAGGGAAATAAAAAACTGTGCAGAGAGAATTAACATTGCTAATCAGCTGACTAAATAGGAAAATTGTCCTGGATTATCGGGGTTGGCCCAATAATATCACAGGATTCTTAAAAATTGAAGAGTGAGGCAGAAAAGAAGATTGAAGTGATATGATGTTAGAAGGACTTGACCTACTACTCCTCATCTGAAAGATGGAAGAAGGCCATAAGCCAAGAAATGAGTATGGCCTCTAGAGTCCATAAACGGTGAGGAATCAATTCTCTCATAGAACAAACCTCCAAGAAGAAATACAGGCCCCACTGAAACTTTGATTTTATTCCAGCAAGACTCATTTCTTACTTCTGAACTACAAAACTGTAAAATAATAAATTTATTTCATTTTGAATGACTAAATCTGCAATAATTATTTTCATCAGCAGCAATAAACAACATAGAAGAGAATAAGAGAACTAAAAATTAACTGAATACACATTATATGCAAAAGTATTATACAAAAATATTTTTAAATAATGAAGAAGCCATGATGTCTGTCCTAAATGGCTTGGTTAGTAGGTAGTTCATCGTTACCTGAGTTTAGGATGCATAAGGATTGGAGACAAATTCGGTGCACTTCTATGACCAGGGCAATAGAAAGCTAAAATAGAGAATATGATAGAGAAAATGGAGACAAAACATTGAAAATGCCAACCTCTAAGTGTGAGGGGAATAAAAGAGCTAGGAAAATAGACTAAGAAAGATTAAGAAAGGTAAGGTAAGAACCAGCCATTTCAAAAGTCATAGAAGCTAATAGGGAAAAAAAAATGCTGCAAAAAAGAGGATGTGGTCAACCATGTCAAGTGCTTCTGAATCAAATGACCACTGGAGGGTGGGAAGTCACTATTGACCTTTAGTGGTGAAGAAGTAGTAAAAATGGTAATGGTGTCTGGTGCAAGAATAGGGGTGAGGAAAGGGGTTGTGGATAGAAAGGATATAGGAAAGACAGCATTGAAATGAGATATTTGTACATGTTTTCTTTTTAAAATGCTTCTTATTAAGATTTTATAAAATGGCTTAGAAACAGAAATCTCATCTTCAAAAATTTCCACCTGAAATTATGTTGTAGAATTTGTAAACAGCTTTAGAAAATTAGTGCAATTGTATACTGTTTATAACAATAAATGTAATAGCCAGGGGAAGGTACTTAAATACTGGTTAATTGAATAACCAAAGGAATTTTCAGGATGAACAGACTTTCCAAAAGCTCCATGCTATAAACCTGCTGCTTAAGCTCTTGCAATGAATCCAGTTTAAACTATGAGTCATATATCCAAAGACAAAGAGCTTCTTAGAAATACAGGTAAAAAGACTTTTCTTTCAGAACATATCTTGACAAGTGGTCTGTGAAAGTTGACAAAACAAATCGGCAAACTGTCACACTGATGTGCATAAGAGGGCCAAGTTCGTCCAGATGTCTAATATGGCACAGATGGGCAGGCGACGCATTTGGCTGTGGTTTTCTTGTACACATAAGAGAAAGCAGTATCCAAAGCTAACTTTTGAAGACAGTAGCCTTCCAATTGGGGAAATATACCAAGCTGGATGACGGTCACAGCACTAACTACCATCAGCACCCCACTGCTCTGCTCCTTGGCATCCAGAGAGAGGTGGATTCCCTATGCACACAGCAAAACTATGGACAGAAACAGCTGTCAAAACTTGTAGCAGTTTGCTGACTAGTTTCCATGACCTAGTTAAGAACTTGGACAGCATTTTTTTCTTCCACTTAGTAAAAGTTCATATGCTTTTTATATGTAAGGTGTCAGATGTGGAGGGTAACTTCCATGGCATACAGGACCACAGGAAAAACAGAGAGGTAGGGAGAGAAGAGAGATATTTGCACTGAGTATTATGCATGAATTTCTATCTAATTGGGCATCTAGGAAAACAGAACAAATCGTTGGAAGTTATAGAGATGTAACCACTTCCAAACTTCGAAATCATGGTCAGAGTCTGTGACTGTGCGTGTGCACGTGTGTCTATGTGTGTGTGAATGTATGTACATGTGTGCCTGTGTGTATGTGCATGTGTATGTGTGTGTGTGTTACCTTTTCACCTCTAAAATATCCTTATTTCAATAGAAATATATACAATATTTAGCACTCTTTAATGATCCTGTCATTTAATTTAGAGAAACAAAACATATTAAGTGTATTAATGTGTTTTGCTATTTGCCTTAAATAAAAGTAGCTTTATTTAGAAAATAGAAACATATTTGTAGTTAGAATTTTAATTTTCTCTTCTCTTTTTGTATTTGTAGTTTTTACTGTCCCTCAGTTTTTGTCAGCTTATTAGAAGGTGGAAAATAAAAGCCAAATGTAAAGAAATATAAGCATACTAGTAAAATAAACATAGTTACAATGTTCTCAAATTTTACTGTCCTTTACAACATCAGTTAGATACCAAATGCATTCATTTTCAGAAATGTACACTGAAGGGAAAGGAAAATAAAATGGTAATTCAAAACAACCTCTTTCATATGGAACTTTGTCTAATCAGGCCCATTTTTTTCCTGGGCTTTGAGAATTAGCGGGTTCTGTTTCTTTAAGCACATCGTGTTTATCAATCACTTACTACTGAAAATCATAGCTTACTTCAGATAATGACACATACATACATACATTATTTGAATTCATAAATGTTATTTGTCCAACATTATTTATTTCAGCACTTACACACTTAAGTGTACAAATATAAATGTGTGAAGCCTGGTAATGGTGGTTTCAAAGCCAGAAGTATTACTGAGATTTTAGGTATGCCTCAAAATTTTGGCTTAGAAAATAAACCAAAGAGTTTAGAAAAAAATAGAAAGCATTAGATGAAACATCAACATATATTTAAATAGGTTGAACCGATGAATTGATAAAAGATGGGCATACATGACAAAATACTCACTTTCACCATCATCAGAGAAATGCAAATCAAAATTAGAATGATATACCACCTCACACCTGTCGGGATGGCTATTACCAAAGGAGAAAAAGACAAGTGTTGGCAAGATTTTGAAGAAATCAGAGCTTTTATTCACAGTTGGTGGGACTGCAAATTAGTACAGGCACTATCACAAACAATATGGAGGTTTCTCAAAAAATTAAAAATGAACCAGCATATGATCTAACAATCTCACTTTTGGGTATTTATTCACAAGAATTGAAATCAGGATCTTGAAGAGATATTAGTACTCCTACATTCACTGCAGCACTATTCACAATCACTAATGTGGAAACTACATTTATGTCAGTGGATAGATGAATACATAAAGAAAATGTAGTATATACATACAATGAAATACTATTCAAACTTAAAAAAGAAGGAAATTCTGCAAAATGTGACAATGTGGATAAACTTTGAGGACATTATTTTAAGAGAAATAAGCCAATTACAGAGACAAACATTATATGATTTCACTTATATGAATTATCTAAAATAGATAAAATCTTAGAATCGAAGAATGGAATGGTGGTTTCTGGGAGCTTGGTGTAGATAGAAACAGAGAGTTAACAAATCATCAGGCATAAAGTTTTAGTTAAGCAAGATGAATAGTCTCTAGACATCTGCTGCACAACATTGTCCTTATAGTCAACAATAATGTATTGTATATTAAAAAATTTGTTAAGATGGTATATCTCATATTAAGTAGTCTTACCACAATAAAATCAAATTTGAAAAAAGAAATAAGGGTAATCAGAAAGAAACAAAAACGGTGGCACCCAATAAATAGTTATTTGAGAAGGAGAATTAATCTTTGCAGGAGCTCAGCACAGTCTTTCACTTTAAAAGTTGCTTGCAGAGGCATCAGGTGCTTTTCTTTTCACGGGATAATTGTATGCTGAGACAAGGAGTGCGCATAGAAAACATGTCCCCCAATAACTGTTCGCCATAAATAGAATGAGTTTAATTTGAGTAAATTTTAGATTGTAGACAAATATCAAATTTTAAGTAAGTGATATAGTTTAAAACATAAACAAGGACAATTTCAAAACTTAAGAAAAGCAGTTGAAAGTGAGCTAAAATTGGCCTTTACAATTTATAACATATAAAGAAAGGACCTTGGTAAATTTAACCTTTGCTCCACTTCTAAAATGCTTACGTTAATCTTTTTTTCTGTCACATATAATAGAATATTTAAATCTGTGCACAATATTTTATTCGTCAGCTAATCTGTGAAAATGAAACAACTCAGAGAGTGACCTTTAGCTTCCACAAGGGGGGTTAATTTGCTATAGTCACAAAACCTCAAAATATTCAAGTAGTCTAGGATAAGAGGGAATCAGTAATAAATCTGAACTTTACAATGTTTACAGACATTTTACAAGTGTATTTTAATCTAAAATTTTGATTTATGACATATTACAAGATATTGTTTTTGTTCTCCCTTAAGTATAATTTCAAAAACCCTGTATCCCTGTGGTATATTTTGAATTATTGCTTTAAAACTAATGTTTTTAAAACAGAAACTACATCTTTGGTTTGCTTCCTGCACAATGGTTTTATTGTACTGAATGCATTTGCTACAAATTTTCATGATTGACATTCACAAGAAAATTTTTCCTTTGATCTCAAAGTTATACAATATAGCCCCTTTGGGGAAACAAAAGTAATCTTTTCATAGTATTGTGGCTTCTACATTGCTACTTAATATAATATTATGCTACATTTATTAATTTGATGTTAAAAAACTACTAAATTGATCCTACATATGTAGCACCTGGACACAAAAATTTACTAGGAAATTAAAGTGTGAGCAATAGTCTATATATATATACCAGCACTATATTAAATTTTATTTCATTGAAATAATTTATTTTTGTAATAGCATAATAAAGTGCAGGTGTAGTGGCTGTTATTTGTCTGTTATTAAGAGATTTCTGAGTACCTTAGTGCAAATAACAGACTAGGTATTCAAAAAATACTGCTTACAAATTTAGAACAGAAAATATTAATTTCCAGTAAAAACACACACACACACACACACACACATAGATAACTTATTCATTTAATAAGTATTTAAGGAGCTCCTTTAACTTTTTTATTTTGATATCATTTTGATTTGCTAAAAAGTTACAAAAATAATAGAGTTCCCATATTCCCTTCAACCAGCTTTTTCCTATTGTCTTCTTACATATTCACAGTACAATTATAATGAAGAAATTAATATTTATACAATACTACTACTAAACTACAGACTTTATTCAGATTTCACTAGTTTTCCTACTAATACATATAGTTTTTATTTTTTTATTCCAGGATTCCACATTGCACATAGTTGTATGTTTCTTGTCTCTTCCAATCTATATCTACTCAGTCTTTCTTGGTTTTACATGATGCTGGTATTCTGAAGATTGGATATGTTGTGGAATACCTCTAAATTTGGTTTGAATAATGAATTTTCATGATAAGAGCAGGCATACATTTTTTCAAAAGTAGCAAAGAAGTGCTGCACCCTTCTCAGTTCATCCTATCATGGGGTGTATGATGTCCAAACACCATAACAGGTCACATTAACCTTGATCACTTGGTTAAGATAGAATCTCACGTTTCTCCACTGTATGAAGAGTTTTTTATAGCAGTCTTTGTCCTCAACAGGCCCATCAATAGAAGAGAAAAAATCATTAATATAATACATTAATTTACTAGAAAAACCAACAATCTACTAGAATTAGTGAACTTTTCCTGGAAGATGTGATGTGTAAGCTGAGATTTGAAGACAGAATAGAAATTAGTCCAGAGAAAAAGAAACAGAGAGAGAAAGCCACAGATGTTGGAGAACTGTAATCAGTTAAAGATGTTTAAGATATATATTATTTATTGGTGAATCTAGGCATTTAGGATGAAGTGGTTGTCAGGAGTAAAATTTTGAGTGTATTGTATGCTCTTCTGAAAATTTGGATAATATCCTATGGACTTCTCATTTTCATAAAAACCAAAAACTAAAATTTTGAGCATGGTAATCAATTTCTTGAACAATATTATCTCAAACTTCTTTTTCAGCTTCATCCTCCACTAAACCCTACTATGCATGTTGTGGTTGCCAGTATTTATGGCACTGAGATCTACCATATATTTTTAGACTTCTGTGCTATTACTTTAGCCTATGATACTACTCCTTTCTGTTGAAAAAAATTCTACTTTTAAAATAAATTTCAAGACTATTATCAACTTCTCTATGATAACACTCCTTCTTTGGGATACATTATAAGGTTTCTATCTGCTTTATGTTATAATACTGGTATTATAACATACATCACAGTATAGTTTTTTCAAATGTATTTATGTCAACCCAACAGAATATGAGTGATTTAAGTGCAGGAAGAACATCCATGTACTCTTTTTAAGTCCTATTTTGTATCTCAATGTTTGGCTTAAGGTCAGAGTCCAATAAGTAACTAGTAAATAAATAAATAAATAAACAAGTACTCAGTTTAATAGAAAGTTTTAATTGCGCCAACTATTTTTAGTCATTTTTGTAAGAGTTAATAAAATAATTCAGTTCAAGAGCATTATTCATGTTATTACCGCAGACAGAATCAGCATAGAGAGAAATTAATATGATTTCAAATTTCCCGTCATAAATATTCAGTGGCATTTGGTGAGATTGCAAATGATTTTTAGTTTCCTTCACAGTTTATACATTAAAATCAAACTTCATAATTATAATAAAATATATATGCAACATGTTATCACTGAGGTTGTTAGTTAAAGGCAAAGACATTGAAAAAAATTTAGATTTTCCTGATTTTTTTAGTACTTTAATATAATAAGAATAGTTAAAATTAAGGATCTTAACTCTTCAACTGATAAATAAGGTAATTATTCTCACATTACACTCGAGAAAAAACAAATGTTACTGAGGATATAATATAAATCTGTACATTTAAGCAGTAGCTCATTAATGGTAAAATACTACTGATCTGAGTAAAGGTTTTAGTGAAGTATTTACTTTGGTCAGTTTCTGAAAATTTCCTTTTAAATCAAAGAAACAGATTAGCTCAGTTTGTCTCTGAACTCTCCCAATTTTGTTACACAATTGAATTAGAGTTAATGTCAATGAGTTTTTTAAGCAGTGTTACATCATCCCATGTGGAAAATATAAAATCAAACTCAAAAAGAAATTAGGTCAGTTGTTCAAAGTTACTACAAAGTCAATATTGCTTCTTTTATAAAATATGGATCCCTATCTTTTATGCAGAAGTGGTACGCAAGATATTGAGAAAATTATTAGGGCTGCAACCTTATTTTTACTAAGTTAATTTTAACAGCATGTCTTAAAAATTATTCTTCATGTTGATTATACTTGCAGAGAAAGCTTAAACAGCAACAGTGATATAGAGTCAGCGCCAAGAAATAAACAGTTATAGTGACGTAATTGCTTATATTAGGAAAACTTGTGAGCAAGTAATCCAATGATAGGAGTGGGTAGGAATACAAGTATGACAAACAAGATAAACATATAAGAATTATTACACAATCAAATAAGGATAAATCATCATTTCTAGTGGTACAAACAAAACATTCTCAGATTGGCAGAATCAAAGAGAGAGATTAATGGATTAAGACAATTATCACAGAGCAAAAATACCGGAAATTAAAATAATGTCAAATAGGTCATAAAATCCTGGGCAGAAACTATGTAAAAGATAACAGAAATTACTGAGCTTTTGTCAACCTGGAGTTCTTAAACAGAGAATGAATGTTGTTTGCATTTACCTTCTAGAATAAGCAAAATCCCACTCACATGCTGCTGGTCTAAGACCAAAGTCATGGTAACTGGGTTCTAAATAATGAAAAAAATAAATAAATAAATAAAATGATAAATTATGATAAATAGTTAGGAGAAAAAATAAAATCTGAGTTCAAGACACAATTTAGAACAAAAAATAAGCAACTTGCCAAGGTTCTGACTTCTTTTAGATTGTGTATTGATGGGCATAAACAAAGTGCTTTGTTATAGTTTTGACTGCTCTTCTGGAGATACTGTTTAAAAAGCACAACTAAAGAAAGGAATAAGGATATAATTTAAGCTTTTGAAAAGAGAATTTAGTTGCGAAAAATAAAGGTTTTATTGTGCCTTCTCATAGAAAATAAAAATGCGTGATAATTTTCTGTGAGGCATACTTGAATGGCAACCAGCCTGTAAGGGAAATCATAATGATGGTGATGGCTGTAGAAGATTCTAGGTATGAAGTTACAGGTAAAGGAGAATATAATGTTGTTCTCTCTGAAAAATTTTTTCTAGGATATGACAAAAGTATTTATTTCAGATTAATTTTATAAATTATCTGCATAAAGCATGAAACTTTAATGAGAAAGGACAGGAAGTGACTATTTCTTAGATCATACCAAAGTGTTTCAAAGGAATATAGAATATTTAAAAATAATTTTTTCAAACTATTTTTGTATTTGAAAAGGTTAGTAATATGAATGTGCTGCAGAGAAATTTGCTCAAATAAAATGTACTAAAAATACACACTTTTTGTTCATTCAATAATAGAAACCAGAAAAGAGTAGCTTTCTGTTTTAATTTCATAGTTCTACACTAAAGGGATTGAAGTTAGATTAAAGGTATTAAAATTGAACAAAAATTTGCATTATTTTTTTCAAATAATATGAATAAGACATGTATATAGAAAAATATGTACCTTAGAATAAGATTTTTGTGTTAACACATATAAATGATGATGTATTTTAAAGTATAGTAACATCAATTTGAAATCATAGGTTTCCAAGAGCTAGTTTCCTGATGTTATTGACTATTTTCATCCTTTGGTGGAAAAGTTATATTATAGGTAATTCCAAATGTGCCTAATTTTCAAAAAAAGAAAATAATCTTTTTTATTTTTGCAAGTACATTTTCAACCATTGCCACATTTTTCTATAAATATTTTCCTCAATAGATCTCTATTCTTTGTTTATAGAGTTTTCTTTGCTCCCTGTACCCAGAGCCATAGTTATGCCACCTGTGAAATTGTCCTTGAAGCAAATTGTGAAAATAGAAAATAAAAAGAGTAGAAAATATTGTTGAAAATGATAGTAATATTTATTGCATGCTTCCTATATGCCAAGAATTTAACTATTTTGTTTCAAAATTCACTATAGCCATTTGAGATACAAGATTTTATTTTTTGTTTTTTGTTTTCCATTTGATAGGTTAGGAAACTAAAGCTTAGAAAGGTTAAACAGCTTTTCTAAACAAATTCTACTAATAATTGATGAAACCAAGATTACACCTAGGTCCATCTGACTCTAGAGATTAAGTTCTTAACCACAGGAGAGCAGAGAGCAAATAGATCTGAGGAGACCTTGATCATTTTAAAGGCTAATATTTTGCAAAGTGAAACTGGAAAAAGACTTTCTCAAATATAAGAGACATATTTGGACACCTGCAAAAAGAAACTCAAATGCAGATGTCGAGCATTGCAAAATATTATTTATGTTGAAGATTATCTCCAAAATATTTCTCAGGAGTGCTAAACTAATCCCTGAGATATTTCTCAAGACAAATAAATTTAAATAAACTGCTTCATTCTGCAGACTAAGGTTCTGTCTAATATTCAGGATAATTATAAATTTTAGTGTCTTTTATAAAGAACGGTTAATTAAATTTGTATCCTGCCTCATCCTTCTCAGAAAATGTTCTAATACGCCTTGGAAGTGCTGAGGAATAGTAACATTTTGGGAAATAACTGTGTAATTTTGAAGCATGTCAAAAGAGCTTCTTTAGTTATTCTTTGTCAAGTCTCCTTGAGTCAAATCTGCATTCTCATATCAGCCTTTGCATTTTACTACTTGGTCAAGTCCTGTGTTCCTATCTCCAGAGATATTTGTTTTAAGCCTGTTCCAGAGAGAGAGAGAGAGAGAGAGAGAGAGAGAGAGAGAGAGAGAGAGAGAGAGAGAGAGAGAGAGAGAGAGAGAGAGAGAGAGAGAAGGAAGGAAGGAAGGAAGGAAGGAAGGAAGGAAGGAAGGAAGGAAGGAAGGAAGGAAGGAAGGAAAAAAGAAAGAAAGAAAGAAAGAAAGAAAGAAAGAAAGAAAGAAAGAAAGAAAGAAAGAAAGAAAGAAAGAAAGAAAGAAAAAAATTTTGTCTTATGCTAAATTAATTTTAAGGAACTACAAACCGGTGTGGAAAGACCTTTCTTGTAATTTGGGAATCATGCACATAATGTCAGCCTAGCCACCTAAAATTCTCCAAATCCCCCAAAGAGAGAAACTAAGTGTGATGAGCATTCTTGAATATGTATGAGGAGAAGAAATGGGGAGGAGAAATAAATGAGAGAAAGATCACAATATATGATTTCTACTCCTGTTTTTATTTTGAATGAATACCTTCCCAAATCTAGACCTCCAAGAAGGCACTAAACCTCTGATTTCCTGGGTCCCAGAAATACCCACTAAGATGTATTTGATATACACCTGAAATATATACAATTTCTATTTGTCAATTAGACATCAAGGCAGCTGGAAAATAAAGTATTTGGGAGGGTTGCTATAAATTAAAAGACAAAACAGTGAAGCTAAAAACTTAATTGATGTTTTTAAGAAACAAAATTTTTTAAATAAAGAAATCTCAATTCTATAAAATTATCTGCTTTTATAAATTGTTGTGATGTCCATATTCCTGAGAGATCCATACTGTCCCTGTTAAATGATTTCTACATTTAATTACAGCTATCATCATTCTCCAAAGTATTTCTGTCTATGCTGTCAGTCCAAACTAGTACCATAAAATTTAGAGTCATATATCCTTATACCTATGAAAGGTCTCCACTCAGATAAACTTCTGTTATCTTAATATCACATGTCTAATCTAAACTCCTCCTCTTTATATAGACATAAGTTTTCCAAATTTTCACACATTCATTATCAGTCCTTTAAGCATTTCTTGAAGGTAAACCAAGAGACTCTTCATAAATCTCCTACAAATTATTGTCCTTTTTGCAGGAGCCATAAGCATGTGGATCATTCTTCTTGGGAGATGCCCATAATATTGTTTGGAGATTCATGGTTGCCCTGCCCACCATGAAATTGATGGTATAGTTATGATTCTTTCTCCAGTGCTACCAGGTATTTCAGTCCTCCTGCCCTGTAATATACAGGTGAGGTGTGGTGAGATAGGTCTTTTTTTTCAACTCTGTAACTCACTGGGGCTACTGGAGTCCATGAAATAGCTCTTTTTGTGCTCACAGCTTATAGATTCCCCTGGTTCCTTTGCTCATAGTTGTCTTCAAGGGGCTCAATATTATTCCAAGTGACAATGTTCTGGGTAAAATTAATTTTATTCTCCTCTATACTGTGATAATTTATCAATTAGATCCTACCTAATAACACTTCTTCCAGTTTTCCCACCCACTAAATTAATCTCTGTGTATATGAATGGAAACAAACACCCAATGGAGTTTGTAGAGGGGAAAAATAACCAATTAATAAAAGGTGTTTCTCTTTATGGTTATCATATTACCAATCTTCATAAATGTCACTACCACCATCTCAGTTACTTACAGGAGAAAACTGGTAATATTCTAGATTCCTCTCTTCAAGATGTCATCATTTCATCCATTCATTAAACCTACTAATCAACCTATAAATATTTTTCAAGTCTGCCCCTTCTTTCTCAGGGCTTAAGTTGTTGCTTAGATCATTCTTGCTAGCTTTCAAGTGATTTCATATGTTCAGTTGTTTTGTAGTCACCTTGAATCCATCCTGCCACACTTCCAAAATGATCTTTATTAATATACAAGTTAGATTTTTTTTTTTTTTACCATATAACAGATTTCCCTCAATTATTTCCATTTGTCTTCAGGGATATTAAGTCCTCCTATTTTAATAAGATATTGTTGAACATTTATGTAAGTCACAATCTGGCAAAGTAAAGCTGACAAGATAACATAACTATAAGCTCCAATGAACACTTTATAGCATGTCTTGAAGTTTCTAGAGATGAAAGTCTTTGAAAATATTGTGCATTATGGGAAAGTCACAGGTTTTCTTAGTGTAGACAGCAACTTTCCTGGCTGTCAGTAGAGGTCGCTTAGTTAATTTCCAGAAATTTGTAACTTGCAAGACATGCATTATTTCTACAATCATTGCCACCACTCCAGCTTACAAAACATCAACATCCTGTTTACCACTGTTTAAAAACTAAATACTACAACAGACACTAAGCTACAGACCTTTGCATTTTTCCTGCAGCATCAGCATTAGTCTGAAAGATGTCTCTCATTATTGTGGTGCAGGTTTGTTTTGTTACTAAAGTTTCATCCCATTAGACTCTGTAATTGGAGTATTTTTGATATTCACATGTACACCTTTTATGAAAATGATTTTTTCAGGATCTTCTGGTGTTTTCTTTCTTTATGAAACCTGTACCTTTCACAGTCTCTGGTGCATCTCTTCCATGGTCTGTAATGCACTCTTTGTTCTTTCTGTTTGCATAATCTTAGTATCACATTCACTCTTTTATGTGTATTTATATCTTTAACTTCATTATACCTTTAATTTTCTAAGTAAACGATTCAATATGCAAAGCGCTTAAGTAGACAAGTGGCAGCATTTAAACTCCATGGCAAGGCAGAAATGATTATGTAATAGACATCATGATGGTCAGAGTATCATAACAGTTTGATCCACATGAATCTTAATCAGTTGTTAATTGATTAGAATCTTTGCCAGTAAAATTGATTAATAGCCCTTAATATCAAACTTAAGCTATATAGAAAAACAAATCAACAACAACACCAGGTCTAATAAGCAGTCTTGATGGAAATCTCCATTGTAGATTCATAGCTCCTTTCCAAGTTCTGGGACATTAGTCAGTTCACAGATATGAGACCTTGAATGAAGGAGTACAGATGAAAAAGGACTATCAATTCGCAAGCACACATCTTCCTCCAAGCTCTCTTCCAAAAGTTTTGCAGCCAATTTACAGAATTTTTTGTAATGAGGAAAGAAAAGTATCATATAAAACCTTTTAGGTGCCCACAGATACTGGGACTAGGCTGACACTAATTTCTAAGTATCTATAATGCTAATGTGGCCCAACAATTTGGAGGCCTATGGAGATCAGGGGATAAAAGTAATTTGGGCCTGAATCTGTCTCAAAACATAGTTAGAACAGAGGTGTCATGTGTAGATCCTATATCCCTGGGTTTACAATTGGTGTATGTATATTTAACCCAGGCAGAATCCTAATATTCTTTTTCTTATTCATTGAAGAAGCCCCTGAAGTTTCTTTTTCCTATAGAGAGCATAAACTAATAGAAAAATCTCCAGGGCCATTAGAGAGATTAATGGTACTATCAGAGATCTGAAAGATGCAGTGGTGTTGATCTCTATCACATCCTTATATAAATTACACTTGTCATATATAGGACAAATGGAACCTAGAAAATGAAATATGGGTTATAGAAAGTGTGATCAGATGGTGATACCAATGGTAGCTACTCTTTTAGAGACATGATCTTTTCATTGTCAGTCACATCTAATATACACGTATAGATAGATATGATAAATGTATTTTTTTCTATGTACTGCTACTTTGTGCATAATAGAATTTACTTGTTTGCAACTGACAAGAAGGCTGTATATTTTTATCATTTTCCTCACAAATACAGCATCTATCTCACTGGGTGCTATAATTTAGTCTAGAGAAATTCTAATGATCTCACCATTCCCAGGGTACTTTATGCTAGTATACTGATTTTTGACGTAAGGTTCAGACTTGGTGAACAGGAAGGAGAATACTCATTTATGTCTTATGTATGCTACAAAGTAGGAGAGGCAATGTTTTTGCTAACGAGCTTTTTCATGGAGAAAGTGGTTTGCTTTGTTGTGATGTGTTTATTTTTTCATCAGTGGTGGCAAAGAGTTTTTGATGGATTACATTGAGTGGAGAGAAGCAGAGCACAGGCACCCTTTCTGCTATTATGGATTATGGATGAAACAATGTGTACCTGGGGCCAACATTTTAAGAATTGGCTTCCTGATTTCTGGATACGGAAGTGATGGTGGTGTGGTCTATACACAGAAGTTCACACAGAGATTTCACAAGTCCTCAACTTTCTGACCATGGCAGAAATTGCTGCTTGTGAATGAGTTCTGTGGATTGTCCTAAAAAGCTAATCTGAAGCCTGTTTTTTGGTACCTTAGAATTGTTCAGCAAAAATCTAATTTTTGATATTAAATCCCTTTCACATTAACCAGCAAACTTGGCCCTTGGCAGCTGCCATTAAACCTTCAGTGATACAAGATGTAGATATTTAAGCCAGACACATATGTGAGGAGTAAGAGTAGGTCTGGATTTGCATTTTGATAGTTTTTATTCAAATTCTTTTCAATCACTTTTATCTCTATTTGTCATTCTCTCTCACCCACTCCCACCTCCCTATATTAGGTCCCAAAGGAGCTATACATGATTACCATGAGCAATTAACTGATCACTGAGCTAGAGGCTGATAACCCCAAATACAGCACATGGGTAAAGATTCATGAGAACACCTGGTTTATGTGAGGATTATTTCTAAATCTGTCTTTTTTATTATTCTTTCTATGGTTTCATGCTATAAAAAAAAATATCTATCACTGATTATCACATGTGCACATAAATAAAAAGAGCTGAAAAATCACAATAGTCAAATATATGAGTTTATTTACCTCTCCGAAGACTGAAATGTGGAATTAGAAGAAAGAAAACCACATGTAGACAAACAATCATTTTAAAGAATGGTATCCCTGCCCATCAGTAATCTTGATCTAATCAATGTCCTCTGAACATAAACAATGTTATTAGTCATTCCTTTTCTTTGGAGAACAGTTTAGAAAGAGAAAAAAAAAAGGGGGGGAGCTAAAACTTTGTTCCAGATATCTAGAAGTTACATATACAACATAATGTCTTTAATAAAATCCACAAATAAATTTTCAAAAGCTCCAGCAAATTGAGGAGGCTAATAGTGTCAGAAGTTTCTAGTCTGTGAATGAGATTACTTTAAATTTTACTTTGATTTAGTTGTACAGTACTCAAACTAAGTTTAAATAGAGATAATTTTTATCCAGTAATTATCTCTTCCTTTATATTGTGTTATTGTATGTGACTTTCCTCTTAAAAACTCTGAAATTTAGATATTTTATTTTCCACTCAGTTTTACTGAGCTAAGGCAGAATTAGGTAATTTATCTAGAGATCAGAGCTGTTCTTTGACTTGGGAAAAAGAAAGTAGATAAGTTCAATCAGTACTTAATATACAGATTGGCTTCATAATATTGAAAATTAGGTGTGTAAAATATGTATATCTCCAGTAGTGATGGTCTTAGACTGATGAAAATTGCAGCATGTCATAAGGATTTAGTTAAGACAGAAGACTGTTAACTGGTATAGCTATTTGGATGAGAATCTAAAGCTTTATTTAATTATTTTAAGATCGTAGAAATCATTGCAATTTTCTTAATTGATTTATGGGAACTTTTATATGCAGCTCTTTTATATAATTTATAAACATTTATATTTGCTTAATTTATACAAATAACCAGAGTCTTAGAAAATTAGCAAGAGAACATTCACATTCACACTTTCTTCGCGCAAGGTTGGGAAGGATTGACTAGAGTCTAAATAAATCTGAAGCACTTTGTGGTGATTTTGAGGATGATAGAGTTTAGACTTTCTTTTTCTCTCTTGTATTTTTCTCTTTATTACCAAATTTGATGTCTGAATGGGAAAAAAAAAGTAATAGATTTTTTGAGATCTGAGAGTATTGACTTGGCAAATGTGCATATGTGTTTATAGAGGAGATGGAAACATTTAAAGGGAATATGAAATTCAGATCCGGACAAGGAGAAAAGTATGCAGAATTATATGTCTGGTTTTGTTATTATATATTTACAAAACATTATCTATAAATTTAGATAGCACAGTTTGTAAGATTTCTCTGGGAGCTCTAATTGGTCATGTCTACTTCATTGATGAAGTTTGGGAAACTGGTAATGCAGTAGTTTTGTGACCTCAAAAAAGAACCTTTTCCTTTTCATTTCTTCATTTTCTACACTAGATAGGCTTATGGCAGCCTATTAGCCAAATATATTGCACATTTAAATGCAGTGCCTGTTTCTTAACAATATACCAACTAATGCCTGTGCTCCTGGTAGCCTAAAGTCTGAAAATGTCACAGCTTTCTATATATAAGAGATTGTCTGAAATCCATTCCAGATTGCTAATTATAAATATGGTGAACTTGCCAAAGTTTTTCTTCAGATACATAGCAAGTAGTTGATGTACCACTTCTTTTTTTAAGGTCATAAATCACTGAGAAATTAACACACTTAAAAAATTACCATTTATTCAACAAACTTACTTGAAAAAGTTATTTCAAGTTTCATGATCTAATGTAATAGCTAGTTGTTTAAGATATTGCTTCTCCTTGGAAAGAACTATATTTTATAATGTGAGTCAATCAGTGACAACAGTTTTTTGACAGGTCATAATTTTACATGATTAATATTGAAAATATTCAATATACAATATGAAACAAAGACGATATTTAAATATACAATGCTAGTATTTTAGTTACCCACTATTTGTACAGAGACAGTTTAATAGTGGATGTTTGTCTATAATATGAAGACAAACAGTTTAATAGATTGAAATATTTTAATTAACTAATTAATTAACTTTACCCTTTTCAGACAGGCTGATTTAATTTTATAGACATATCCATAATTATTATGGAAACCAGAGATATTTATAGTGCATGGGATAAGGGGAAAGATAAGACATACAATAATTAAATGATCTTTCAAAGACATAAATTTTTTAATAAAAAAATATTTCAGGATTGTGGCATTAGAGATATAGGGGATATTTTTGGTGTGCAGCCAAGTTACTGTGATCATCAGATCTTAACTTACAGCTGACTCCTTTTCTGGAGACTAGCTCTTGACTAAACATTGCACAGAGTCATTTAGATAAATTACAAAACATAAATTACATAACTATCCCCAACCACAGACAGGAAATTAATGTAGTGTCCACCTAATTTTAAGTTAAATAATGTATATATAGACCAAGAACTACACTTAGGATAGTCAGAACTCATTACAAAGTAGAGAGAAGAATCTACACTTAATTCTGTGTAATGGAATTTTAGATATTTGGTGTCCTGTGTGTTGCCTCTCAACACCTAGCCCATTAGGACAGGACCCTTACCACCACTGATGCAGCAGAGCATCTGCACAATAAAATACTGATTCAAAGATGAAATAAAATGCTTAACTATCAGTATTTCAAAATATCATAGAGATGCATTTATTCTTTATGTTTACATATAAACATGCATGGCAACATAAAAGCACAACACAGGATTACATTAAAAAGTGCACTGGGTTAATGCTATTATTCCAGACCTCATGTAACGTCTTTATGCCAATCAATAAAGTCAGTTAAAGCCTGCTTTCACTCAGCCAGGGTCAATGAGGTTGCATTTATCAAATAAATAAATATACATTTATTTACAAGTAAATGTATATACATATTTATACATAAAGAAAACATAAATTTTCAAAGAACTAGATGTTATTGAGGTTGACTACCAGACTGAATAAAAACTATTGTATTTTTTACCTTTACTTTGTACTTTTTCTTTTGTTGACTGGAAGAACAATATTAACAAAAGACAATTATATACAAATTGTTTTAAATACAGGTAAAATAAACAAAATGTCAAACTGTCACTTTATTTTTTCTAGGATACAATTATGTCATTTCCTTGAAGAATGAGCCAAACCAAATAAACTTATTTATATAGTTCATCATCTACTTAGCAATATCACACCCATAGATTCAGTAGATACCAAGATATGATGATATAAAAGAGTTTAGAATCTTATAATCTATAGTAACAAAATGGTTAGTAATTTATACTTTCTCGATGGAAGTTAAAGTTCATAAGTTGTAAAATATATAAATATAGATGTAGAGAAAACATATATGAGGGACAAAAGGAAGAAGCAGAAATCAATATTTGCTACCTAAAATAAATCTAATATTTATTCTCCATATTTATGAGCTTTTAAATCCCTCAAAAATGAAAAATCACACATTAAAACAGGGAAATGTTATCGCTTTCCATTTTTAATATATAATAACATATAGACTTCAGGAGAAGTGAATTAGAATTTGTCATCATAAACAGACTATATATTAACACTCCATTTCTATTTAACAAATAAAGAAGCATAATTTGCATTCTCTATCAGTCTAGCTCAGTGTGTGGCTGGCCCTGTCTCAGCAGTGGCAGTCATGTGAAGAAGGCCATTTTGATGCAACATTTACTTTGGCACAGGTTTGGTTCCACACTCAGGTTTTCCTCCAGATGGACTATCTCCATGTGCACATAGGTCTGCCTCTTAATTCAGCTACTGAAATTAAAGACAATCTCTGCAAGAGCAATTGGGCAATATGAGAACCAGCAGGAGTAGAAGTGTGTATTAGCAAACCCGTTTCCTTTTCACTTGTTGCCTAGTGCCTGAATACTTAGCAAAAAACCTGCCTTTTTTGCAACCAAGTCTGACAAATGCAACTTCAGATAAATTATTTCTGCCCATGGCCATTGTATTAGCACTGGTCTTTTGGTTTGCTGAGAATTCCTGGTGAGACATCAAAGAATATTCGCAGATTGTTATGAACCATCAAATAACCACCTGAGTTTCTTGCGGTGCAATACCTCAACTCATTAAAGTGAATGTCTTCATTTTAGACTTTTCAGAGAAATCCTTGGATTTAGGGTGCTAGACTGGCTGGTCCCTCGGTGTGTCAAGCCCTGAACAAAAGATGAAATCTAACATAATTGCTGTCCAGCCAGATAAAATAAACATATAACAATGAAAAAAATACTATAAAAAATTTAATGGTTAGGAATTGCTATAGAAAATATTGTTCTGAGTTTAAGAATATAAGAAATTAGTTTGGATTAGGATTTGTGGTAACAGAAATCATAGCCACCCAAAAATGTCCAAGTCCAAATTCAAAATCTGTGTGTTATATTACCTGGAAAGAGAAGCTTAAGTTTGTTAATTGGATAACCATAAATTAAGATTATCCTGAATTATCCAAGTGTACACAATGTAATTATAAGGATCATGTAAAGTGCAACTGTGGAATTAGAGTCAGAGAGAGATTTGAAGACTACACTGCTGGCTTTGAAAGTGGAAAGGGAACCACAAACCAAGGATACAAACAGTCTCAAGGAGCTGGAAAAGGCAAGGCAGTAAACTGTTTCCTTGACCTTCCAGAAGAAATACAGCCCTGTGAACATCTATTTTTGAGTCCATTGAGATCCATTTTGAACTTCTGACCTTCAGAACAGTAAGATATTAAATTTGTGTTGTTTAAGCCACCGAGTTTATGCTGATTAATAACAGTAGCAATGAGAAACTAAAACAGGGTCCTAGAATAAGCACACAGTAAAAGAACATGAATGGTCAGTGTATATTTGATTACAATAAAAATTTTAGTTGATTACAGATTTTGGGTAGGGATGTCCTGAGAAACAGGTGTGAAAGAGTATATGGATTCTTTCAAAGGTGAAGCCAAGAAATGTCTCTCAGGGATAGTAGGATGAACTATCAAGATGCTCTACTTACATTATTATTTATGAATATTTTTTACTGCAGACCAACTTGCCTTCATATCTGTTTTATTTCCCAGTGTAATCAGATGATTTTGCCTGGCTCCCTGAGCTCCAACATTTAATTTGAGTCGATTTTTATTTCACTTTTGGTTCTCCATTAAAAATATTTTGTTGCTCCACCTAGAAGATGTAGGGAAAGAAATAGACTTAAAAAAAACTCTGTATGCATTAACAATTATTATACGTATGGGACAATAACCTAACACTTTGGAATGATATACACAAATAATCATTAATGCATGTAGATTTTAAAGTTATTTCTCTGTACATCCTCTAAATGTTGTATGGGAAAACAAGACACAGGAATGATAGTAAAAGATTTTTTTTTATTGTATTATAGGCTAAAAATAAGTATTTCACTGTTTTGCATAAATTTCCAGTATTTGCATAGTCAACACAAATGTTTCATGTTTACAATTAATATCAATATAGCAATTTTAAAGATATAAAGTGTTTTTATAGTTACTATTTCATTAAATCTTCAAGATAACCTGAAAGATAATATATTATTATGATCATCCATAGATGGAACAAGTTTCATAGTGCCATCAAGGACCTGAGTATTTTTCAAATCTGAATATCCTTTCTCTAAATCCTTCATTCTCATAAACTGTTCTGTGCTTTCTACAGTGAGCTCTTGGAAATTATTTACCTCTTGGGGACTGGTAGTAAAGATGTAAAAATAGGTCCTGAGCATACTGCCTATAGATGAAGTCTGTGACTAAGAGTCATTGATGAGGAAGTGGTAAAGAGTAGAATGTTTCAGTCTTAGGGACTTACCTACCCCTTATATTCCACTTCCTTTTGCCTCTGGCAATTTGCTATCTTGAATCTCTGCCCCCACCCTGCCCCAGAACTGGTGTGTGTGTGTGTGTGTTTACAGATGGAACAAGGAAGAAATGAACATTCCAAGTGGGATAAAGGTCTTTGCCTATGGATTCCATATTGGTCACACTTTAGAATACATTAATTTCCTACTGGGGTAGTAATGAAGTGCCAGGATTCTACAAAGGTGAGAATAAAAACAGAGTATTTCCCTTGAGAGTCATTTTTATTCAAATATCTGATATATTATTATAATTTACTTGAAAACACACTTTTTTATATTGAACTATTTTGTGGAGTGTAATACTACATTCTTGTGATTTATTTAAATAATAAAACATGAAAGTTATTAATATTTACCATTCACAATGGGCTAGTTCACTTAGTATCCCTTAATCAACCAGGATCAAGTTTACTCTTTCTAAGATCATAGGTTTTTTTCCACAGAAAAGATGAAAAATTTACTTTGTAATGTGTTATTATTATTTTCCTGTTCTTTCATTTTATTCTCATAATTAAATGAGATAATACATGTGAACAACTTAATATAATGGGCAGTGCTCAAAAACTAACATTTATTATTATTACCATTATTGAGATATTCTGTGAGATAATTATTAATATCCTCATGATACATGTTACAATTATATAGAAAAGATAAAATAATTGCATGGAACTGGTCTCTGTGCAAACAAATGCTTTATCTTTCTTATTTTGATAATTGTATTTCTCATACATAAAATAATGCTTGTTCCATAGTAGTTGTTCAGTAACAATTTTTAGATGAATTATTAATTTATATAATATACATATAATTCACTAAGTTGAAAGTCAGGGCATATTTGTAGGTAAAACAAATTTTGAGTCTGTCTCCTAAAGAGTATAGTGAAGTCCCTTTTGTCTTCAGAAGTTAAATTCACTTTAAATTATTTAAAATAATGTACCCATACTCAAGAGCTTTTTTAACATAAGCATTAATAATCAGTCACTATGGTGTTCATGTTTGGGTTTGGGTGAGCAATCTTATAATTTTATAAAACTGTAGGAAAAATTTTATATTCAAATGCTTTGTGTGTGTGTGTGTGAAGCATCTACATAGTTTTCATCATATCATCAAAGAGATTATTGACCAAAAATATATATATATAAGAAGTTGTGTTGCATTTTGTTGGGACAATTGATCCTATGACCACTTTACAGAGAATTAAGATTTCTGGATATTATAATAGGAAAGAAAAATGTAGGAGGAAGGAAGGAAGGAAGGAAGGAAGGAAGGAAGGAAGGAAGGAAGGAAGGAAGAAGGAAGGAAGGACAGAAGAGAGGAGGAAAGGGGGAGGAAGGGATGAAGGGAAAGAAGGAAGGAGGGAGGCAGGCAGGCAAGAAGGAAGTATTGATTTAGACTGACAATATAATAGAATGAAAAAATAATTTTCCAAATAATGTATTAGTTATTTCATTATAAAATCACTTATTGATCTAACAATTTGTGAGACTCTTCCTTTTTAAAGTCCTTTCATTGACATGTATATAATACTCTAACAATTTCTCTAATATGCTTTATATCTTAAAATATTACAATGTATGGTTAATAATTTTTTATTTACATATTTAAATAGTTACAGGTTAGCATGCAGTGTTTTGATGAGATAACATGATCTTATTTAGGTGAGATATATGATTCAAGTACCAAAGACTAATTTCAAGGAGTAGGAAGACAGAGGAGTTTAAATAATCAGGAAATGGAAATGAAGACAAAATAGGAAAAATCACATTATCAATACACAAATATTGTACATACACAAAAAGTTAAAATTATACTCTAGGACAAAAAGGAAACTGAACTAGTCACTAAAGTTAAAAAATAATGGAATTTTTATTTAATAGAATAAGAATCATTACTATTCAAATACTACTATAAAAAGTAATAGGTAATTATGGCTTCTGCATTTAATTTGATTAGTATTTTTCTTCTCTTTATATTAATTTTTTGCCATTTTACTATTAAAATCATATCCTAGAAGTCTTGGATTTCATACTTATCACTAGTTTGGGGAAGAAAGTAGGCTATAAATCACTGCTATGCAAAACAATTTTTCTTAATTTTCTTTTTAGAATCCATTTGGGAATTAGATTAGTGAACTGTTGTGCCTTGAAATAGGTAAGTATATGGCTATATTGCTTAGCTACAATTATTTTGACAATAAATTCACAGAACTATAACATAGAGTTTATTTGAACATCAAATATTTAAATCTTGAAATATCAACTATTCTCC
This sequence comes from Cynopterus sphinx, assembly GCA_030015415.1. Taxonomy (NCBI): domain Eukaryota; kingdom Metazoa; phylum Chordata; class Mammalia; order Chiroptera; family Pteropodidae; genus Cynopterus; species Cynopterus sphinx. Next base: position 99,832,904 of record CM057382.1, on the reverse strand, counting down.
AGTCATTTCCTAAACCATTTGAGCGTGACCCCTTAAAATTCATCATCATTTTTCAAATAGAGTGGCTTAAGCTGTGTGGTAGACCTTTGAGCCTTGCTCATTTAGCCACATGGGTCTCTCAGCTATAGACCCTCTGTTTCACTTATTCTTAGAAATACTACTGTGAACCTGCAACAAGATACTTGGTAGTCAGAGCCTCAGAGCAGCATGTAGCCATTGATCTCTATGGTTCTTACTTAAATCATGGAGATAAAATTCAATTCTATGTCTTCTTATACATGAACTCGAAAACAGTTATTAAATAGAATTTCTATTTATAGTTCTATTGGGAATGCCATGAGCTTAATTATGTATGGCTTCAACAGATGTCTACATTAAAGTGTTGAGGACTCTAATAGATTTTTTAAAGTTCATATAAAGAAAACTCATAAATATGTTGATTTTCTAACTTGAAAAAAATGAACATTTAAGCAATTTAAGCAGTTTAAGCTTATCATCTTATTTTTACAATATTCTGATATGGTACATATAATAAAATCTTATTAGGATTAACTTCAGTTTTTCCTAATCTGTGACAATTTAATCATGTAATAGCCTAGTATTAAATTTAGCACCATGGAGAAAATAAAGTTTGTAAAGCTATGATATAACAAAGTAGTAGTATAAAATTTGACAAAGAAAATATGAAATCTCTTTAACGAAAGACACTAATATTAAGTCTTCTAAAATCATCCATTTTCATAAAGTTCACCTAAGTAATTATATATTGTATACTAATTACAGATTGTGCCTGTATTTTCAGTGAGACAAGTTTCATGGACTCTAAGATAAAAGCATGCTAGTACTAGTTTATTCATTTAAAATATCATTTTAAAGCAACTTCACAGTTAAGACTGACAATTTCCTACAAGAGGCTTATTTAATGAATAATAAACTAAAATCAGCCTTAAATAAAATACATAAGGATTTACTAAATTTAAGGTCATATTTAAGCCATCTTCTTTGATTATTGGGTCTAATGGATTTAGGTGCTATTTCTTAATGAATATCTTCATAAAAGTTTTAATTAGGTATAATTTTATAATAATATAATTTGTTCAGAAAAGTGTTCAGAGAAAAAAAGAATTAACTACATATACTCTCTCATATAATAATTGTTCTATTTGATGTATGTCATATTATAGTGTTATATTATTAAAGTGACCTCAGAGAACATGCATTATAAGTATCATATGCTTATATGACTGCTATCGATATTTAATAAGGAGATTATATAAATTCTTAATTTAAAGTCATCAGGAAAATGCTTCAGGTATACTTTTCTTGATATATCTTATAATATTTCATATTCATGGTGAAATATATGAACAAATATGGTTTCTTTCAGGTGTCTTGGCTACTACATAGATTTTAATCTCTATAAAAATTACTAAAAATAAAATTGTCTTTAATACGTTTTCTTTAGCAAGTCATATTTAATTCTAATTTTAATGACATATTCTATATAAAAAATAAAAATACTACTAAATTGATAAATTTTTTCAATGGGATCTGCTAAAATGTTCTAAAAATGAATGTTTTCTATAAAATGTTTTCTGAGGCTACTTGGGAAAATGTTTACAGTTTCTCTCTAGCTAACCAGGAAAAAGATATTTATGATGATTGTTGCTGGAGTAACAATATTTTCTATCATCTGAATCCCCAACCTGCCATTACTCAAAAATATTTCTATGTTGATTTTGTTTTCTGTCACAAATTGTACTGCCATTGTTAAAAATACATTTTGTAATAGCAACTCTTGTTAATTTTTTTTTTTTTTTTAGCATGGTGACCTGAATATGATACCATAGGCTTTCTTGAGACTACCTTTACTATTTTTTATTTCTTCTGAAAGTAAAAGATGGGGTACTATATTATAATTCCAGAAAAATTAAGCCATATTCTTTTTAGGCAAGTTATCACATTGCCAAATAAAACACAACAAGCATAAATGTATTTATTTGTTTTTTAACTTTTCCAGGTTAAATATTTTCAAAGTATATACTATTAAATCAGAAAATATCATAATTCATATTTACTAAAGATAATATAATGAATGAGAAACAATAATAGCTTGAAGCTTGAATTAAAAGTAAAAAAGAAACATTACTATAGAAGTGAGATTTCCTGAATAATTACAATTGAAATTCATTATGTAGAATATATATCAGGCAGAAATAAATTAGGTTTTCTGACACAAGAAGTTTGTTTAATGAAAATAGAAAGAATAAATTGGGAGAAAAAAATCAAGAATTGTTTTCCCCTCTTTACAAATGCCCATCAATATGGCCTAAAAAAATTTACCTTTCACCCAGGTGGTAAAACTAATGTCCCATAGTTTGATGAAATTTTTATCTCATTGCTTTTTCTCAATTGGCAGTGAAGCACTGAATATATAGAGTTCAATACTAGTACAAAGTTGTCTTTTGAATAAGTTTATGTTCTTTTTCTGACATTTTTCTGAACCAAAATTTCTTTTGAATTTCTCTTAATAACCATAGCACTATCACTGATTTTGTTTGTTTCTTATCAATAGCACCAACTTTCTAATTCAATGCTCTCCATTATTCAAAAATGGTCATTTAATTACTTTTGCCACCTTCTTATTTTAAGGAAAGATGTTGCCTTAAACTAATTTTACACTGTACTATCAGGAATTTAGATCTAATAGAAAATGTATAATTTTATTTTTCTACAAAATTATCAAGATGTAAAACATTGTTTTCTTTTTTTGTTTATCTGGTGATGCTTAATAATCAAATGTAATCAAATAGATAAATTTTGGGCCCTTAAAATCATGTCAGAAAAAAAATTAAACAAAATAAAAGCAAAACTGAAAAAGGAAAAACCAAAATGCGCCTTTCCAAAGAAGATATCATGTATAATAAAGTTACAATATCCAAATTTCCTTAGTAAAACCCCCATATTTCCATAATTTGTTTTTCTCTACTGTTTTCTACCATTCAGCCCTTTTTACAGTGCCATTTCTTATGTTCCACTGTGGGTTTTTAATGCATTTTGTTCTGATCTATGGTCATTGACTTGATTATTCGCCTCAACTATATGTGTAAATAGAATCTCCATGATATTTCTCTGATGATCATCCCCAACAAGCTTTTTATTTATTTTCTACAAGTTCCCACAATTGAACATCTTTTTTTTTTTTTTTTTTTGACTCCTTTCTTTCCTCACTCATTGAATTTTCCCCCCTACAAGTCTGTGTTGAGGTGGGGTGGGGAAGTATAAGGTATAGGAGAGCTGAATATGATGTTGAAAATTGTATTAGAAAAATCACAACCTTTTGTTAAGTTAAAAATGTATTTAAATTACGAGTCATATTTATTTTATAATATACTTGTATTTGAGTTGTAATTCACCTTCCAAATCTGATATCTATAAAGGGCCTAAAACATAATCATTATATATTTTAAAATATGTTCTAGTTCTTGTGATTTATCTATTGTATTTCTCCAGATGATTAGGAAAGTTTTTTTTTTAATATTACATGCAAATATTTGAAAGATATTATGCTAATAAAGAAGTATCTTGAAAAAGAGCTGTTCCCATCAGAATTCTGGTTGCAAGTGACAGAAATCTAAATAAACTAAATGAAGCAGAAAATGGCATTTATTTTATGGTGATTCATAGAATTAACAGTAAATAAGCAGGAATCATCTACTACTGTCAAGATTCTTCACCACTCCCCAATCATTTCCTTCTTTTCTCTGCTTGGCTAAACACTTTTCTATTGCAGTCAAACTTTCTTCATCTCTCTCTCTCTCCAAGCTCTAATATACCACTTCCAGGAAAAGACTCCTAGTTTACCTGTAAATTCATTTTTCTGAGCATAGACATGTGTAAAATGGTTGACCTGAGCTATTGGCCCAACCCTGTAACTAGATTCTCAGAGCTGGTCTGGGCTACTGGCCCAACCCTATAGTTAGATTGTGATGGGAAAGCTTTCAGAAAAATCTGATTTTTGTGGAAGAGTAACAGTTTTGTTTTTGTTTTTGTTTTTTTCAAAGAAAGGAGGGGGGTGTCTATTACCATTTTTAAAAAGTGAAAATAATTGTGGGAAGATAGAACCCAATTCAGGAGACTTTAACATTTCACATTTTATAAACTTTATTTTTAGTAGGCAATGATTGATTAAAGTAGAAAATGAGATTTAGGAAAAAAAAAGAAAAAAGGAAGCAAAGAAAGAAGATGCCTAAGTGAAATGCTCTTATTATCTTATGTATTCATTTTGTTACAGATTACACTGAAGATATAAAATAAAATCTCTTCTGTATAGACATTTTCTTGCCTATATGACTTCAAACATATTTCATTTCAACTTATCAATGCTACTGAACTCAGTTCATTTTGCCTGCAAGTGTCAAAGCCAAAAGAGACATGAACAGAAGTTTGCAGCAAGGAAAGTAGAGGTTTATTTATGGAAATGGTGCCAGTTCCAGAGACACAGGTGAGCTAGAGCTCCTCGATGACCTCTAGGGGATAGGTTATATAGGAAACTTACCAGTAGCTGAAAGCGTTGGGGTCATGGACTCTACTGATTGGTCAGGACTAGGATAGGAGGCAGTTGATCATTGCATCAGGTCCTGATGTCAGTCATGACATTATTCTGTCTGGTTCAAGGGAATGCTGGTAGAGTCATTCTCCCTTCATGGGTGTGGAGATGCAATATTTTATTTTTAGTTCAACCAAAACTCTGTTTCTGTGGTCAACACACCTCAGGTTTTATTTCTAAGGTGGTTTGATGCTGTCCTAAGGGCTTAATAATTATGAGTGTTCATGCAGTATGTAGAAGGATGAGGAAAGAAAAGAAGCAAGTAAACCCAAGGACAGTTTGCATCAAGGAGAAAGAGGAGAGAAAAAGTTATTTTAAAGAACTGAAGATTTACACAATTACATTGGAAACAAGAAGGATGATAAAATAAAATACCACAAGTTCTTTGCCAAAATTATGACTTACTGTATAGAAATCTTCATAGCTTGCCTCTTTCTCTACCCCATTTCCATTTAATGGTGAATCTTTTGAATATCATGGGCTCTTGAGCATGACCTCAGTTATTTTGTGAAAACTACTGAAGGTTATAAGTATTGATGAAATATACTTTGCATGCTTGGGGATTAGATTACCATTATTGAAGTCTATTTGAGACTTAGATTGGTTGAATCTTACAATTCAAAATTGTGTTTGGGAAATAAAACATGAATCAAATAAAAATTCCTTCATTTACTAAATTTGTATGACTCTATTAACCTTATTTAAAAGAACGTAGTTCAAAAAGAGAAACATCTATTAGTGATATTAATTTAAAATTCCAGTCAATATGTTACTTTTTATTTTTATAAAAATAAGCAAATTACACAAACAAATTCAAAATTAAAATTTAAAATTAGACCATTAGCTTGGTTTGGGTCAGCATAGATTCTGATAAATCATCACTTTCAACATATTGTATTTTTATAAGACAGCAGGAAATAAAATCCATTAAGTTCCTGATCATATATATATATGATGTTTTCTTCCTATTTCAATAAAGTTGGATTTTCTTTCAAGATATTGACACGCTATTTAATAAATCTTGAATAACTGAATCATTCAGTCACCTAAAACTAGCTCATTTTATCTTGTTTGTACAATTTATGAAGTTTAATATTCAGTCAGAGTGTACTTGACCTCCAAATATCTCAAATGAAGAAATAAGCGAAATAATTTACCAATGTGTGTGAAAATTTTTCTTATTTATTTTTCACAAATATTCATAGGGATATTATTTGTAATAATGCTACATTGCCACCTGGTGGAGTGACTAGAAGAAAACCAGTTAAATAAAAATCACTGTTCAACTGCCATCCCTGGAGCTCAAACAAGTCTCCTGAGCACTGAGGTAAGAATTTGTCCCGACCTGCAGGACCTAGTTATTCGCGGGCTCGAAGAGGGTCCAGCCTGAAAGAGAAACGGGCGAGAAAAAGGAGCGGAGGCAAGACAGTATTCTGATCAAGCCTCAAATTTTTTATTTTAGAGCGGGTATATTTATACAGAAGAACAAAGGGGGGCAGGACTGACTAGGCAGGGGGATACTTGTTACAATTTCATTGGTCCTTGGTTGATGGGGTTAGGGGGTACAAAGGTTAGAAGTGAAAAGAGGAACAAGGAGGAGAGGGGCTCCTTGGGCAGGTCCACAGCCATTCAGTAGGTCCTTCCTTATCCGGCGGGTATGTTAATACATTCTGTGGTTAACTATTCTCTGGAGCATTATCTGCTCCTGCATTCTTTAGATAGCATACAGGTTTGTTAATGGCCAGGTTCTATGCCGGGGGCTGGGCGGTCAGGATGAGGGTCTTTTGGCTCCCAACAAGAATTGTTTTGTAGGTAATTTACAACTAAATGAATATGTACATTGTGGTAACAGGTTATATTGCTTATGAGTAGATTCTTTGCAAAGAATTATCTAAACAGAAACAATTTATTTATAGAGATATTTATTTAAAAGATTATTATATGCTGTGAAGGACATTTTACTTGGTGAACAGAGAATATCAGAATTCAAGTTCTGTATCTACCATTATTAGCTGTTTATATATTAATATTCTTTGGCCTCATTTTTCCAATCACTACAACAAAGAAGTTTTGCTCTTGTTCTTTAAAAAAATATCAACATTATCATTTATAATGTGTAAAATTCCACTTTTATTAATGTTGTCAAATATGTATTCTATGAAATATTTTAATTTTTAAATATACAAATGTTTGCCAAGCAGTGAACTTCATGTTTAGAAATTAGTAATGAGAAAAAAAAAATACACAGGCTTACAATTAAGATGGTAGAGTAGGTAAATGCTGTGCTTGCTCCCTCTCACAACTACATCAAAATTACAGCTAAATTATAGAACAACACTCATTGAAAATCACCTGAAATCTAGCTGAACAAAAGTCCTACAACTAGGGACACAGAGACAAGGCCATTTCAAGACTGGTAGGAGGGGTGGAGACAAAGAACAAGCTGGTGTCACATCAGTGGTTGAGAATCAGAAAGGATATATTGTGGAGGTTCCCCTGAGGAACAAAAAATCCCTGCCCTACTCTAAGTTCCCCAGCCCAGAGTTTCAGTGCTGGGAAGAGACAACCCACAATATCTAGCTGTGAAAACCAGAGGAGATTGTGGCTGAGTGAGATGGAGGGCATCTAAAGTTACAGAATTTTCTTTTAAGGGGCCTGTACACAGACTTACTTGCTGATAGACTCACTTGCTCTGATGTCCAGCACTAGGACGACAGCTCAAAAGGCACCAGGGACATACTTAGAGGAACTGAGTTGTCTAGCTTCAGGGCAAGAGCTGGAGGGCAGTTTTCTCTCAGACAGTAGTGCAGGAAAAATCCATGGTTCCTTTTTTGAGCCCTCCTATGACCGAGCATGCAGATGCGGGCAGCATGGACAACTATGTCTCCACCAACTTGGCTAAAACTGGTCCCCCTGCCCTAACAATTCTCTGAATTCCTGCCCTACTACATTTGGGGGCCTACTTAAGTCATTCCCAGTGGTTTTTCTATACAGACAGCCTGTCTTGGATTATGCTGAGGTTTTCTAAAATCACTCAAAGGTTCACAAAATCTAAACAAGCAGTATCAGGCCTCAGCATGCCTCGTACCTCATATTGAGCAGCCCCAAACCTAGCACTAGAGATAGCCACTCTCAGTTTATGACTTGGTCTCTTGAGGCACATCCAAGCCCAGCGTGGGTGACAGCCATCTGTCAATTGCTTAGTAGCTCTTACTAGGTGGCCCCAAATAGAGCACAGACTGTGGCTGAACTGGGCATGGGGTGGGGCCCCTACCAAAGACCCTGTCCCTGCAAACCCTGTGGCCAGCTTCAGTCTGGGCTAGAGCACCACCCAGAGCTGCATCTGATGATGACACACCCAAAGGGCATTTTGGGCAGACACCAGAGCCCTGCTAAATCCAATCCTGATTCATAAGGTCAGCCGCTCATTAGCCAGTCCTCATAACCAATCAGCTGAAGGGTCAGTTCCTTTCACTGATGTGCAAACAGCAACCAAGGCTCATTCTAACAGGATGGTACCCACAACCCATATAAGGGACACACAGCTCCAGAGGACACCAACTACATAAGACCACTCTACTAAGACCACAGGACTGATTCACCCTACCAAATACTAAACAAACACAGGGAGGCAGTAAAATAGGGAGACAAAGAAACACATCTCAAATGAAGGAACAGAACAAAGCTCCAGAAAAAGAACTAAACAAAATGGAGATAAGCAATCTACCAGATGCATAGTTCAAAACACTTATGAAGAAGCTCAAAGTTCTCAGTGAGAACTTCAATAAAGAGATAGAAAATATAAAAATGGAGATAAAAAAAGAACCAGTTAGAAATAAATAATATAATAATTGAAATGAAGACCACTAATCAACAGTAGATTTGATAGAGCAGAGGATCAAATCAATGATTTAGAAGGTAAGGTAGCAGAAAACACCGTTAGAACAGCAACAAGAAAAATGAATATAGAAAAACGAGGATAATTAAGGGGCCTCTGGGTCAACATTAAGCATACTAATATTCAGATCATATGGGGAACCAGAAGAAGAAGAGAGAGCAAGAAATTAAAAACCTATTTCAAGAAATAATGATGGAAAACTTCCTTAGGCTAGTAAAGGTAATAGACATACAAGCCCAGGAAGCACAGATTCCCAAACAAGATGAACCCAAAAAGGCCCACATAAAGACACAGCATAATTAAAAAGACAAAAGTCAAAGACAAAGAGAGAATCTAAAATGCAGGGAGAAAAAGCAGTTACCTACAAGGGAGCTCCCATAAGACTGACTATAAGCTAATATTTTAACAGAAACTTTGGAGGCCAGAGGGGATTGGCAGGAAATATTCAAAGTAATTAAAAGCAAGGAACTACAATCAAGATCACTCTACCCAACAAAGCTAACATTTAAAAATCAAAGGACAGATAAAGAGCTTTCTAGACAAGAAAAAGCAAAAGGAGTATGTCACCATCAAGCCAATATTACAGAAATTAGTGAAGAAATTTTTTAAGAAGAAGAAGGAAAAAGAAAAAGAAAAGATAAAAATATGAATAATAAAATAGACATCACTACATATCTATCAACAATTACTTTAAATGTAAATGGTTTAAATAATCCAATCAAAAGAAAGTCAGCTGAATGGATAACAAAACAAGACCCTTACATAAGCTGCCTACATAAGACTCACTTCAGATAGAAAGACACACACAGACCGAAGGTAAAGAAATAGAATAAAATGTTTCATGAAAATGGTAATAAACAGTAAAAACAAACAAACAAACAAACAAAAACCTGGGAAACAATACTTATACCAGACAAAATAGACTTTAAAACAAAAGCTATCACAAGAGATAAAGAAGGACTTAGCTATCTCGCTTCTGAGTATTTACCCAAAGAAACCCAAAACACTACTTTGAAGGAACATGTGCATCCATGTATTCATTGCAGCATTATTTACAATAGTCAAAATATGGAGGCTACTCAGGTCTCTATCAGTGGATGAATGGATAAAAAGTTAGTACATATATACAATGAAATTTTACTCGGCCATAAAAAGAATGAAACTTTGTTATCTGCAACACATGGATGGACCTAGAGGATATTGTGCTGAATGTAATAAATCAGACATAGAGAAAAACACCCTATGATGTCACTTATATATGGAATCTAAAGAACAAAATAAACAAACAAAACAAAAACAAAGTCAGATATAGAGGATATTTTGATGGTTGCCAGGGGAGAAGAAAGTTGGAGGTCATTGAAAAAGGAGAAGGGATTAAAAAGTGCAAATTTGTAGTTATAAAATAGTAATGGAAATGTAAAGTACCATATGAGGAATACAGTCAATAATATTGTAATAATTACATATGGTGTTTGATGGGTACTAGATTTATCAGAGTGATCACTTTGTGTATTGTACACCTACAACTAATATAATATCACATGCCAACTATAATTAAAAAATAAAATATTTTAAAAAATCCAACATGATATTATCTTCGTTTATGATGCCTAATGTTTAGTAAAATATCAGTCAAATTTAATTACAGTAAAAGATTATCAATTGAGAAAAGCTTAATAATCCCCTCAGTTAAAAGTGTACATTTTATATATTTCAAAATCTAATTATATTACTTTCAGTTATAAACCATGAAAGATAATTATGTAAATGTTAGTAGAGAATTTATTTTATAAGAATTTTTGTTCATTTTCATAAAAGGACAAATTTCTAAAACATTTGAAATAACTTTTAAAAATATACATTGTAAATATTAGGAAATAAAATATATTTTATAAAATTTAAATTTCACATTTAAATTCTTACAATACAAATATATTTCTAGATTTGCATAGGAAGGCAAATGCTAAATTAAATTTAGACTCTAAATTCTAAATTATTCAAGTGTAATTAATATATTGATATAGAAATTGATAAAATACTTTTATGCCTTTAGAAATGGAGGTATTCTAAAATATATAATGATCATGTTTTTAGCAAATTTATCAAATTTATAAGAATCACTAAAATTTTGCTAATGAAATCTTAATAGTTACCTCAATAATATAATATAATATAGATTAATGATTGTCTTTTATATGTATCTGTGTCAGTACATAATTTGTATTTTAACTTGTATTTGCTATATATAGCTATTCCAAAGTATCCAAATTAGCCAAAATTTCTACCTCTTATATGTTAGCTACCAAGATCCTTTGGATTTTGTTTTTGTTTTGCTAATGAATAACTGCACAATATCATGATGGCACATATGTGGCAGACCTGCCATCACTCCTCTTTTCCACCTTCCTGGTTGACATCAATAATTAATCATGATATTTTTCCTTGCTAATTATCACATGTCATTTCAATTATCTTCTTCCTAAATAATAATAAAACAGCCACAAACAATTTATCAGAAATGACACACAAATTAAAATTCATTGACTATCTCGAACAATTGTGTTCAATATTGAAAGGTCAATTTCATAGTCCATCCAACTTATATTTATTGCATGTATTCCACATATTAAATAATTATTTTTGTCACCCTGGATTATTTATCTAAATTCATTTTCATACTTCAGAATGTCATAGCTTTACCTAATGAAACCTAATGGAGCAAAAGAAACTGTTAAAAAATACAAAGAAAGGAAATATTACACCAAAAAGGCAGAGAAGTGATTCCAAATTCTAGATTTACTCAATGCTTTAAGGAAAAAACATCTCATCTATTTGTCAAAATATGTATGAAAAATATTTTTTAAATGTTTTATATATAATGTGTGTGTTCTGATCATTTATATTTATGATCATTTATATTTGATTGCTCATAAATTTTAATACAAAAATGTTCTTTGACTCATGCCTAACTATCCAGAAGCATATGCCTGACATATATTCCTTTAGGTAATCATGCATTTGTGCATTCAAACAAATAATTACTAAGTATCGTCTATGAACTACACAAGATTTTAGGTACTAGATATATAATGATGAGCAAGATAAATATAGCCTTTACTTTTATGGAGATCAAATTTCAATCAGGAAGAAAAAAAATTAAAATCGTAAGTGCTGTGACAGGGTAAATATGGGATCAATGACATGAATGAACAAGAGGCCCATCCTAGCTTGGAAAGACAAGGAAAACATCCTGAAAAAAATGGTCATTAAATTGTGCCTGAAAGATGCTTAAGAGTTATCTACGTTAAGAAAAGAAATGGGAAAATATTCCAAGTAAAGCTTTAGGGATATATAAAGTCCTAAAGGTCAAGAATAATTAGATTCAAAAATTAAAAGAGAAGTATTGCTAGAGATTAAAATGAAGAGGTGAAGTGACAAGAGGTGACTCTAGAGACATAGGCAAGAGACAAAAAGTCCCACAAGTTTTAATGGAGAGTTTGAACATTATTCTCCGGAAACTTGAAAGCATTAAAATGTAAACAGGGAGTGACATGATTTATATTTCATTTTAGAGGTGTCACTCACTCTAATTAGTAGAGATTAAGAGGTTATATTGAATAGATAAAACTGAAGGGAGGTAAAACAAGTAGAGTGATAACAATAAATCCAGGCAAGCGTTTATGGTGGCCTAGACTCAAATGATCATGATGAGGATAGAGATAAGTGGCTGCTTTCTTCTTTGGATAGGTAGTGATGCACTTAACAGAATTAGAAATTGTGAGAGGAGTTGGCTGGTGAAGTTAGATGGGGGTAGGAGAAGAGAACTAGTTAACTCAGTTTAGGCACATTGAGTGTTTGATATAGCTAACAAATATAACAGGTTGTCAGTTTGAAATACAAAATACATCTATGCTGTAAACATACATATATATGTATGCATATATATAGTATGTGTACATAATTGTTATGATATATGCATATGCTTAATAAGCATCATGGAAATAATAAAAGTTTTAAATAAGTGGCTACCATTGCCAAAGTGTGGGGATGAAGACCTAATAGAGTGTTAAAATATAGTGCCAGAGAGACAAGAGAAAAACTAAAAAGGAAATGTACAATAGAAGATGCCAAAAGATTGAGAAGGAAGAGATATAGAAAAAAAAAATATTTAAGTATATCTTAAATGGAATGATATGAAGTTCAGATAAACTTCTAGAAATATTCATATGCATAGAACCATATTATTAGCCTACAAATAAAAAATATACATTCGCCAATATAGATTTTTAAAGTAACAAGTATAAAATATGTCCAGGGCAATAAAGTATTTGGTGGAATTAATATATGCACATATTCAATATTCATGAGTAATATTAATTCATTCAAATTTTTGTTCTTGCAGAGACTGAATCATGATAGCTGAGCATTGAACTAACTATATGAGGGAGCCAAATCTGTAATGTTATGGTTTTTCTCTTTTAACAATACTATTGACTCTCTTATGATTAGATTGAGAGTATATTAAAGTTAAAAATCTATTTCATCAACCATTTGCTTAAAATAAATATATAATGTTAGATTTTGAAAATAATCTGACTTAAGATGTAGAAAACAATCTAGGAATGTTTCTGAACAACGATAGCATGCCCCAGTAATTATTTGTGCTTCAGTCTAACTAGTAAATGCAATAGAAAAAATAAGGAAATATAATAAAGACACCCAAACATTTTTTGTTATTATCCATTTCATGATTTGAACATAGAGATATGCTTTAATCCTATTAAGAATATTATTATATCACCCTTATATTCTTTGTCAATCAAAATCCTAATTAATGTACCCTAATGTTCCTATTCATGAAGCAGATCCCAGGTCCACCTGAGAACTTTGATACCATGAGAAAAGTCCTCCAGGCCACTTTTGTCATCCTACTGAGTTCTATACTCATTATCACTTCCTCCTTTGCCTTCCAACTCTGTTAATAATGAGAATTCTACTGATTCTTTATTCTTGAAGATTTGAACTCTAGATTTTCTGGTTTGTTGCCATTAAAGTATGCCAGATGGGAGAAAGCTGAGAAGAGAACATAGTCATTGACATAGAAGTTGCTATGTACTATGCATAATATACTTTGAATCTTCAGACCAAATTGGCATTATTTAAATCACTGGAAAGGTTGATTGACCCACAGAAGCTTTGCTACTGTCAGTGTTTACAACTCTGACTGACACTGTCAAAGTTAATAGATATATATTCAACCACATCCAATAGCAATATGTATTAGTTGGGAGCAGCTTAAGATAAAATCTCACATTTTAATATTGATCTATCCTGAAAGTAAAATATTTCATTTTTTTAAAGGTATAAGCTGAAATGTTTCTGAGAGTAAAAACCAAAACCTTTAAATATTTTACCCCATAGGCATACTTGAATGGCAACATTTTAAAAATTAACAGTAGTAAAGTGTTACCATTTCTTGATTTGCATTCATTCATTTTAATTAGTGACTGCTATAGATGTATATTTAAGCACCCATTTAATAAATATGGTAAACAAGGGATGTGAAGAAGCTGTATCATTTTCTCATTCTAGGTATTGTCTCAACATTTGCTTTATAGTTTACTGTGAAAGTTAAACCTAACAAAATAAAAGAAAAGCAATGTTCGTCAAATTATACCTAAGGTCAACTTTATGATTCTTACTCTTTTAGAATTTCACTGGTTATTATGATTACTTTTTTTTTAAATTATATCTTAAAGATATAAAACATTTAGATATAGTTAGAACTCTCCATCTCTGACAATACAGTTTTACGCCATTTTACACCAAGGAAACTATTATCTTAAATTATTTGTTTCTGATTCTCATACATGTTTTTATACTTGTATTATAAATGTATGAATCCATAAAAGACATAAAGCTTTTATTTTTATATTTTAATATATATCTCCCTGTGGTAAATTGTGTTACATATATTATCTGTAAATTCCTATTTTTCTTTGAGAATATAAATTTTATTTATTTTAAACATTTACTCATATTATTATATGTAAAAGTTACAAAATTCCATGTTGTGAGTATATTACAGTGCACTTATTCTGTTTGAATGGACATTTGGAAAGTTTCCATTATGCTGCTGTTACAAAAACTGTTGTACTGAACAGTCATTTATTTACATAACTCCTTTGCACATATAGATGAGATTTTCTGGGGTTAATACCTAAGTGTGGAATTGCTTTAATGTTAAATATATGTGTGTTAAACGTTACTGTGCATTAAGAAGTTTCTCTCAAAAGTACCAATTTCTATTCCAACTAGTGGTGTGATGATGTGCCCCTAGAAAGATGCAAGAAGGGGTTAAGACTAGAAACCTCTATGCCAACCGCCACAGCAGCCATATTTCCTGATCGAGTACCTGGCGATTACTTCGGTAGGCTATTGTTTAACTCTGTTCCCACAAGAAAGAGGAGGAGGAATTTATGGGAAACATGGTATGGGAATCTGACCTTTTCACTTTCCGCTTTCTGCTTCTGTACACCCGCTTATGCATCATATCAGACCACCATTTGGTGACGGGTAATGAATAGATGAAGTATAGATCCATTGTGATTGGGATATAGTGATTAATGGATTTTTGGGTATAAAACTGTGGACCTGAAATGGGTCGAGGCTGCTCCTTTGGAAGGACAGCCGCCGGCTAATAGACTGCCTCTAATATCAGAGCACTCAGGGTGAGTCTGGTTATTCTGGTCACAACAGTAGGCTATAAAAGTTTTTAGTGGGTGGATAATTAGCAAGTCAATTATCCAACAGTGTTTGGACTTCTCAGAATTTTCTTTTCTTGAGTCAGTTTTACTAATTTATAATTTCCAGGGAAATTTTCATTTGTTTTAGAAAAAAAATGTTTACTAATTTTAATAACTATCATATACATACGTATGTCCCGATTTTTATTCATTTATTATTTTCAATTTAAGGTAAGTTTTTCTATAGTTGTTCTTATACCTCACTAATACATATTGCTAAGTTTTTATTTTAATTGTGCAACATTTCAAACTTAAAGGGAAGTGTAGAAAATAATAGAAAAACATTTCTCCATTATTTAATTTAATAAAAATAACATTAAAATAAAAGTAAATAATTTATAGGAAAAATAATTATTGTCATATTTCCTTCTTGTCATTTTTTTAAGAAAATAAAAAGTAACCCACAGAGTTGCAACCTTGTTATACTCTTCTTTAATTCCATTTCTCTCTTTCCACTAGGCAAATAATCATTTTCTGACTTGTGAATATCCTTGTTTTCTACTCAATATTATACTTTTGTGATTGATCTGCACTGATAAATGCAAATCCAATTCGCTAATTTTAACTGTCAAATGTTAGTCCCTTGTGTAAATATAGAGCAAATATTTTACCCATTTCTTCATTGATAGGCAATGTGGATTCTCTAATACTGCTCCTGAGGATGCACAGCCTTGGATATGGCAATATTCACTCTGGAATAACAGTGTTTGGGGCAGGGCTTGCTTTCATTGTCTTTTCCTTGACCACACCCAGCTCTTAAACTTCAGGAACTGCTGGCTGATTGCTTTATTGTTTTCAAAAAATACCCTGGAGGTGCAAATGGATCCAAAGACAGATCCAATCAAATTCAGGCTCTTTTGAAGGGATTGTTTCCTAGGTTAATATTTGAGGTTTGTTCTGGCCTCAGAATCTTTCTAGCTGCCCTTTGGCTAGTTCTGTCTGGCAAAGTATTTGGTATGTTTCTCCAATAAACCTACCAACTCCTTTGACCACAGCCTCCACCATTTTTGACAGTTCTCTTACTTTTAAACTTCATACTAAGTTGGAAACAAAGTCATTTCTTAAGGAGAGAGATTTGGAGCTCTCTGTTCTATGGCCTGCTTCTCCCCAGTGTAAAATTTCTGAGCAATGGTTCTGGAGTTGAGGGTAAGAAACAATGATGAACTTCTCTCTGAAAGACACCCTTGGTTTAGTAACTAAACATTTTGTAGAGAGGGACAACAGCTCAAGATCTCTTTGGCTTATGTCTCCTTATGTAGAACACCCCACCTCATGGGCTGAGGCAAAAATGATAAGGGCCTCAGTATTTTCGACAATGTATTTCATGAGTGATGTCTGGATAGGAGAGAACCTCCACCTCATGGTCATGGTAGGCAGACAGATAGACATGGGCAATGAGGAATGAAGGCCCAACCCAGAGACATCCTTTAAGACCTTCCTGAAACACTCACTTATTAGTTAAAAATTACCTTTATATCCTAGAATAGGAGGATGTAAAAACTACATAAACAACCACTATTTTAGTTGGGTCACAGATGCATGCACAGTTAATACATGTACTGACATTCCTTAACCATAGCCTCATTATACAAGCACTATAATATCCTACATATGCCCAGAATTTTATTAATCTAAGTATGACAGACTGAATTCTGGGTAACCACATGTGTAATAAACAAAAGGTTATATAACAGCAGGATGTCAAGCACTATTGTTACCAGAGAGTAGGGATCCTCTCCAGGTGTATTGCCCAGGTTCTTAATGTCTCGAACAAAAAGAATTGAGCAAGACACTGAAATACAGAAGAAAAGAAAAAGCTTTATTACAAGAGAAAATACACTTCCAGAAGTGGAAGCAGGCCTGAGCAAGACAAGTGAAGGTCTGGTAACAAAGCCTTTGGGGTTTTTATCCCTAATTGCTGATTAGTTACTTTTCTTAGAGGTGTCTGCTTCCTTGATTGACAACTAAGATTGACAGGACTCAGTGATTCATCATTTACTTTTTACATGTGTGCATTTCCAGAATTCAGTCTGTTTTAATGATATTAATGAACTTCTGGGCATATGAATCATATTATAATTATGTTATAATGAGCTCAGGTGAGTTCAAGGTCATGGAGTCTTCATTGCGCAGGTGCAAATAACTGGCTTAAACTAGTATCTAATTCTCTGCTTACTTATTTCTTTGTGGAAGTTACTTTAAGCCTAAAAATGCCTTCTGGCTTGCTTAATTGTGGGTGGATTAGGGCAGACCCTTTCTAGGGAGGATGACCTTAGTGTCTTTGCAGGCAGATCCCAAAACCACTAACTAACTTTCCTGCCTCTTTTCTAAGAGCCATTAACCTGCTTATTATTAGTATGGATGTTGAGAGATGGGAGGTCTTTTGTACAGCTTCCTGCTGAGAAGGGTTGTTTGGGATTGGGATTTCATGGAGCTCTTTCCTTTTCTGCTTTAGTCAGGGTGGGGTCTTGGGTTTCCTGCTAAAGTGCCTGCCACCTCAGTCCCTAGACAAGGAAAAGAAGATATAAACTTGTTACTTAAATCATGTATATATTAATTTCTATTATTGATTTGCCTATTGTTAGGTTGGTGGGGGGAGGGTCAGCCAGATGCCTGCCTGGAGACTCCCCAGCTTGATACCTGGAATCCAGACCTTCTGAAAGGACCCACCCTAAAGCCCTAGGCGCCACCACCCTAATCCGAAGGCTCAATTAGTATCTGATTTATGTTCCCACTCTATACTCCTACCCCCACATAACCCTGTAAAAGCTGCGCCTTCCCACCCCAGAGATCCACTACTCTGGCCTCTCATCTCTCAGGACCAGAAACCTTGCCCAGGAGCCCTCTCCCAATAAACGCTTGCTTTTAAAACTTCTCTCCACATGTCACATGTTTACCATACACCTACTAAGTGAGTAAAGGGAAACAGGCTTGGTTAATATATTTCTTAAACAGTAAAAAAAGATCTTTGGCCTAAAGTTCCCTCCCCTCTCAGACTCTAAGGGCCCTCCCTGTCCGGCATAACACTATTTTCCGCTAACAATGAAACTATGACTGTTATCAATAGCCACAGGATCTGAGTCACTAGTTTCTGGACAATTATAGGGATTTGAGGGAGAAGGCCTTTTTCCCAAAGGAAGGGGGAAAGAAAACTTAACTAGATTTACTAGACAGATTAAGAACTCTGGAAGAGATGTCCCTTTTCATTTTCTGCTAAAAGATTAAGAATTTTACAAGTGATGTCCCCTATGAATATGACCAATTATCTAATGAAGCCCCTGTAACCACCCATCAAAGTCATAATATAAGGTATACTGTTGGAAATCTGCATGCCTATGGCCATTTCTGGCATAACCTGTTTCTCTCTTGAACTGTATTTTAATAAATAACTTTTCCTAAACTTCACTGATCTATAATTCTTCAATGTGTTGTCCCCTCCCAAAACAGAACAAAACAAAACAAAGCAAAACAAAACAAAACAAAGCAAAACAAAACAAAACAAAACAAAACAAAACAAAACAAAACAAAACAAAAACAAAAACAAGCTCTTAAGCCCTTTCAGTGCCCTCTAGTGGCAACAGTCACTCACACTTGAAACAGTTTCAGCAACAGGTAGCTGAGGGTAAGGTAAGAAATGGTGACATGCTGCCCCTCTCAGGAGGTTGGCCCTCAAACCTAGAGTGGAGTGAGAGGAAGCTCTGATGTTCTTGACTACACTGACCTTGACTGGATTTTGCATCTCATTGAACTAGAATGGATCTGGGAAAGAGAGAACGAGCCTTAGATTTGAGACCACAGACTCGATTTTATTAAATAATTTTATCAGAATTTCTTAATTAAATATTTCTTCATTTGCTGTATGACCTTGGGACTATTTTCAGAGACTTTAAATGTATATATTTTTAAATAAATTTCATCGGATCATTTTAAATAAATCATCACAATGCACACAGGCAAGGTTGAACCCCAGCCCAAGTATGGGACATAATGGATGCTTGGATTTCTTAAAATTCACTGTTCATCCAAAATCCCAATCACATTGTAAGCTTCCTTACACTTAGTCCATGCTGAGGAGAAGTGAGTCTTGTTTTCAGTATTGAGTTAAGGGAGTATTACATTGCTTGGTTTTTGACTGTACCTCATTTGGGCTAAAAAACTGTTTTCATCTTTTATAGTTAGGAATCCAGATTACTACTCCTAGATTCTGTTTTGATCTGAATCCCTCAAAGTCACCTTTATCCCACAAGTCAACTTTATCTAAAAGCTCTGACTTTATTTGGTCTCCTAATTTGGTACTTGAGGCTATCTATTTCTTTCGAGCTAGGCTTTTTCTTTAATTATTATAATTTATTGCTGATTTCTGACATAAACAGATAAGAGCACTGTGGCACCACCTAAGTTTGTCATGTTTGCTAAAACTTCTCCGACATTGCTTTCTAAAATTTAATGCATTTACATAGTTGGCAGTTGAGAATTTTGACTAATGAGAACATATGGTGCTGTCAGTACAACAATAGCATGCTACTAAGAATAAAATCAGTTATCTATCGGAATTAATCATCTATTCTTTTAAATGGAATATGCACCACCAGGTGTAGAATACAATGCAAATGTGCCTCCTGGAGATGTAAAATGGGGCAGTATGGTAGACAATGAGAACAACTACTGGTAAAGCATAAATAACTCATAAAAACCAAACATTTTTTAAAATCAGTTTTTCTGTGATCAGGTGAATATGAATAAATCAGAGAAAATATTGTATTGTAGCTTAGAAAAAAAAGTTAGACTTTTTAATCTTTTATTTTAATCCCTTATTCTTGGTTGCTATTTTTTATTTTCTTTTCTCCAAAGCCAAATTAGAATGTCAAACATTTCAGAAAGAAAAAAAATCTACATTTTGTGCCATGTATTCTAATAGGTTCATTGTTAGTCTTATGATTTATTTATTAAAGTTCAATTGTTGACATATCATGTGGAGAATGAGAGGGTAGTGGAAGTGGCAAATTTGAAAGATTGCCTCCTTGTTCCATAGTAATTTTCTAAAACTGTTTTGACAAAAATATCATTTTAATAGTTTTATTTTTCTTGCCAGTAATTGCCACTAGTAAGCAAAGATGTGGCAGAAAAAAAGAAAGAAAAGCTAAAAATAGGGGTTACATGATCACTTGACTTTCAGAGCTCTGTCTGAATTTGTTGTTAGGGAGGAAAAGAATCTATAAATAATTTTTGGCTATGAGAGTGTTTAGGAGTTCATTATTTGAATATTTCATTTGATTAGAAACTAAAACTCATATTGTTTATTTTGGTTAGTAGTAATTTCTAAGCTATTTTAAGAATATGTACCTTAACATTCATTTAAGATGATTTGAGGCCTCAGATATTTTAGATGAAGGTGGCAGTTAGAATTTAGACATTATAGGATGTCATTAATTCAAAATAACATTAGGTTAGGTCTAGAAGACATGGTTTTAAAATAGAGGAGTTTGGCTTAACTATGATTCTCATACTAAAAGATAAATATTAGAGAATATTCTTGGTATAACATATTTTAAAATATGAGAGTTGTAGGAACTCCATGAAGTTGGATACTAAAATTTTATTTTTGGTTGAGGAATTACAACAGACTTTAAAATGAAATCAGTCATTATGTTCCTTAAGAACTAAGCCCTATCCAAATAAAACTTTTCAGCTACCTAAAAATGGTGAAAAGAAAAATATTGAATTCTCAAAATTGACTTATATAATGGTATTTTTTTTGTAAAATAATATGTACATAGTAAATACTCAGTTGAAAATATGCCTATAGTAGGACAAATGTATAAAAGTCTATACATTTATAGAGGGCTACATAATTATAGGACTATATAATGACATAATTTTATATAGCAGATGTGTATGTGCCTGTATATCTGTGTGTGTGAGTGAGTGAAAGAGAGACAGAGACAGAGAAAGGGAGAGAAAGAGGAAATAAATTGTTGGAATACTGGAGTGATTTGCTATTTGATTTTGATTTCCAGGATCATAGAATAACAGTAGTAACCTTGGAGACTATGTGACCTGGCCTGTAGCTCTGAAGCATTTTGGTGACTCAGCATTCTTTGAATAAATATGTGGTTGTATGTTGCCATTTCAGGGCTTGCAGACATAATGCTTATTGTAAGAGTTAAAATGATGTTTCATTTTGTTATTTCTATGTCTAGCTAAAATCTCTCTTCATGTAAGTTGATTTACTTTGGTTTGTGGAAGACTGTGGATAGAGAGAATTTGTCAGCATTTTTTTTTTTTCTCTCAAATGCACAGACTTGAGTTTGGTTTTAACTATATCTTCACTCTCAAGAAAACTATTTTTCAATGGCATTAACCTTTATTGTCATTGTTTATTTTTTAGTCACCTAAATCAAGTTCTTTATGCCTCATGAAATTCAAGATCTTACTTTACAGAAGAATTTCGCTGCCTCTTACATAGTTTGCTATTTCTCAATGTCATTGAAGATTTCTTCCAGTCTTTGATTAAAGTCACCTAATGAGTGTGACTAGATAACATTATAATAATAAAGTCGATATGAATCTTTAATATTAGAGTACATTAGATTTATTTTCCCAAGTCCTACTTGCAAAATTCCTTTTTAATATCTTTCTGGACTTTTGTAGTAGTTTGCTCTTTTCCACTTAATAATATGATCTTGCTTGCTCTTACTAAACTTTTAATGAACTATAAATCTCATGTATTTTCCAAGATTTTTTTATTTATTAGAATGATTTTTTTTCTCCTTGCCATCCTTAAAAAATGAGTTGTTTATCAGCAAATGAGTATTTGGGAAGAGTATAGAATTGCAATTTGGGGACAAGCAAGCCATGGCTAACTATAGGCAAGTCTGAAGAGACTAAGAGAAGGTTCACTTTTATTAGGTTTTAGGAGAAAATTGGGGAGTGTGATTTTGAACAAAAGTTTACTGGGGAAGAAAAAGTTTGAGGTTTTGGTGGCTTTTTATTGGCTGCAAACTGTGGTTAGTTCATTGTTGCTGGGGCAGGGAAGGATCATCCTTTTTTTCTTAAAAAGCGGAAGATAAAATTCCTGTGTAAAAGATGTCCTCTCTTTGTCAAAATAATTCTTATCTTCCTTCTTCCTGTTGCTTATGTAGACTGCAACAAGTGATACATGCATGAAAGCTTCCCCTTCAGAGTTTACTGACTCCATTTTAAATGAGTCTTCCTTTATTTCTATATCTTTATTATCTATTTATTATTTGTTGTTTAGAGCTATCTGCATCACATGACCCTACCATTTACCTTTCTATTAAACATGTTTTATTCTAATAAATATTAAACATAAAATTCAATATTTTATATAAAAATTTATCTAGATTAGGAAAATATATCAATATCTGAAAGAGAAAAATTAGCAACATTGGGGTAATACGTTCACCAAGGACTTCAATAACAATGTGTAGTCAAAACAATATATAAATTTATAAAAGTCTCACTTTTACTCTCCCTGTAGCTAAGTATATTTGTTAGTTTTTCTTTTCATTCTTCTACAGTTTCTTTATGAACATACAAACAAACATGAAGATATATTATTATTTCTCCTTTTTTACACAAAATTATAATAGCTAATATTTCCTTAATGCTTGTTACATGTCTAATGTTCTACTTGATAAATCATTATCTTAAATCTGTGAGGTAGGTACAATATTATTCCTACTTATTTGAGAAGAAATGGAAGTGCAGAAAGTTTCAGTAAATTTCCCAAAACATTACTATTAAGTATGGGAACTGGAGTTTGAATCTAGGAAGTCTGTCTCCAGAGCCTGAAATCTTAATGAATACACTCTATTTCTACAATTATAGAGAAATGCTCAGTTGAAGTGTTTAAGACTAAGTAGATCTGATGATCTAAATTCCATCAAAGCAGCCCTGATTGATAGAAAGAATAGACAGTGAATTAAAAGTAAGAGATTCCTGTTAAATTCTTCTATATATTTTTGTGGCGTTTATAAAAGCAAATATATTATGGGATTCTGTGTTATAACAACACATACTCTGATATTTATCCAGCATTTTGTGAATTTATGGCCTTGACCAAATTACTTAACTTTACTAAACTTAGATTTCCTGATCTCATCAAAGAGAATAATCATAGCGTATGCCCATCTCAGAGTACTGTTACAATTTTAAAGATCATTTATGTATAATGCTTAGTCCAGGGATTGTCACAGTCTAAGAGTTCAATAAATGGTTGTTCAAATTCTTATTTGTATTATCAATAATTGAGTATTCTTCAAAAATTAAAGGACTTATTATTTCTGATAAATCAAACTGCATTACTATTGTTAGGTCATTGAGTCAGATGATGTATCCACAGAAATACTATCTTAATTGAGCAAAATATTGTATTATCTGTTCACTTCTAATTGTATTATCTGTCACTCAGATGCTTATTCAATCTCATAAATATACCTAAAAAGCTGCTTTAGTAAAATCCAGCATCATCAGACAGTATAAGGCTATATTTTGGTTTTTTTTTTTTCTCTTTCTGGTATTACAGTGGATGATAATACAGCTTTTCATCCGAGAGAACCCATCGACACTCTCACAATAATTACATTCCAATGAAGATTTGCAGAACTCTATTTGACTTCGTGAGTTCTACTCTAATTTCAGTACATTTTCAGGTTGGAGACTTCAACTGATTTCCTCTGCAACTTCATAAAGTTTTAGCTTTTAACCTGAAATTTGAGTATTAGAATTCAAAAACCTGGTATAATCAAATCTTTACATCTGTGAGCTTCTTGAAGAGAGAAATATCTTAATCTATTTTTTTTTCAACTCTGGTACATAACAAATAAAAATGATAATTGCTGGGTGGGTTATTTGAAAAATTAAAATGTATAAATTTTTGTAAGGTATAGTGGGTAACGCAGATAACAAAAGCTAACAAATTCTTATTACTTTATATAGAGTAACCTTTGAAGGCAGCTGAAAATGAAATCTTGAGGTATGAATATCTGCAATATGACTATCATAAAGTGCAGTGTTACTCCCCATAGGGAATGACAAAGACTCACTTTTTAACATATATATATATAGAGAGAGAGAGAAAGAGTGTGTTATGGAATTGAATCTGTATTTCTTTAGGGAAAAGAAGAGATATGGGTGTATTCAGAGATTTCTTCATGACAAAATGTCACAGATTATATTAATTATAGAAATATTTCTTCTCTCTCTTCCTGTTTTAATTTTGTACATTTAATTTACATAGTTGTCTCTGTTAAAGATGACCATAAATTTATCTCTAAGTAGACCTAGTCTATATAATTATCCTACAGAAAATTCAATATCTATAACAAAAAATAATCCTAAAATCAATTAATATATAATTCTGGGAAGTTGATAGTATTTCAGAATAAGGCCTATTATTATTAGATTGGTTTCAATTTCTGCCAAAAAGACATAAGGAAATCTATTCTGTCAATTTTACCACATTTTCCTAAATCAATCTCTCTCTCTCCCTCTCCTTTCATTACTCTACAGTCATAAACTCTCTGCTAACAACTAGTTGTACTTAATGTGAAAGCGAGTGGGTAATCAGTAATCACCAGTAACTGAAGCTAAGCTATAGATACAGTACTTTACTAGAAAACAGAGAAAAAAAATCCCCGTGGATTTCCATTCTCCTTCCCTTTGCTTATGCGTGATCCTTGATGGAGTACAAGGCCACAACTCAATCAACTGGACTTTTCATTATGTGAACATTTGTAATAGGTGATTTGGAGGCATGATACTTCACCTTAAAAGGGATATCTCAACATGCTCTATACCACCGGAACTCAAGAAATTTTACTGAAGTGGATTTTTTGTCAAATTTATTTCTCACATTCTGACATGTAAATGTCTTACCAATAAGTCTATAGTAGTTGCTAGTTCTTGCTCACTAGGTCTAATCAGCATAATCCCACACAGTCTGATTATCCACTTAGGTTACAAATCCCCCAGATTTCTATGTGAATTAGAAATATCATGCAGTTTGTTTGAAATTTGGAGCACCTTTACATGTTTCAACACTTCTACCTCATATTTCAAGGCCTGCTGAGACTTGAGTATTGTTATAGGTCTAGAAGCAAAAAGGTGATAAAGGTGGGTTGTGAGAAGAATCATCAGGGTCTTTCAAAGAAATTACCTCAGCGGAAGTCATTACAGGTTCCTGAGGCATAGCAGGGTTAACTTCTTCAGATGAGGATGGAAGGACTGCTTCTCCTGTTAAAAAAGAATTTAGGTATTCAATGTCCCAAGCTTCATATGGTCCCATTACAATTTGATTCCATTACAATTTACAGGATCTGATTCCTTCTCATTCAAGTCTGTCACTTTAACAGTAGACACACTGCAATGTCAGTAATTCAATTTACATTGAATTTCAGCCACTTGCTGTTTGAGGCTCTAGATCTGGATTTTAGCAATCTCAACTCTGCCTGCTACAGGAGATAAAATTTTCCTTTTTTCTCAAAGAAGGTGTAGAAACTTGTAGGTCATTTATTTGATATTTGAGTAGGAAATTGGAATTCTCAAGCTCATCTTTTTTCTTTTCTTTGTCAAACACAATTTGGAGTAAGTAGCCAATTTTAATATACTTGTTATTTTGTAAAAAATGTTCTAAGTTAACAAATACATGTCCACCTAGAACTTTGTTTTCTATAAGTATTTGGCTAGGAGTATCCAAAAGTAATATTTTACCTATCTCTATATCACACAAAGAACGATTACAGCTCTCTTTACTACTGTAAATAATTATCAGAGCCATTAAAACTAATTAGAGAACCAATTGCAAAAAACACTGAACCAATTTAGAAAACACATTGTTAAGGTTCTGCTCCTCTAGAACTACTCAGTATCAGAATTTCTTCTCTGAAGAAGTGTGTGTGTGTGTGTGTGTGTGTGTGTGTGTGTGTGTAAAATAATGTTTCTTTTCAGTATTGTCCACTTCTATTGTGTCCCTAGGCTTGCTTTGCCCTCATGTTCTCTCTCTTCCTTGTTATGAAGCTTAATATCAGGTCCTTTTCAAACGCACATACTTTAAAGAGTTGTTATATCAAGCATTTAGAGAGAATTTAGCTAATATGTCTCAACAATTTAGATTTTTAACACAGTTTCTGAAGAGTAGGCATTGAGATATTTCTGAAGAACACTCTAATATCAATTCAATGGCTGCCCATTCTGCCTTGAAAAGGTAATGCACATTATGCAAATAAATGAGTTCCAAATGAGCTTTGTATCTACCACATATTTACATTGCTATTCTGGATCAAATATAAAGCTCCAATTTAAAAAAAAAATGTAAAAGATGTGTGGCTGAGCCTAAATTGTAAGTGGATAAACAAAGTTTTGCTAATGTTGAACTAGGCCCGTATATCAGCTGATATGACATTGTAAAATATCAACTTAATTTGAGGTAGAAGAGCAAATCTAACCTTATTATTAGTGCCTAGGGGATTAAAGAGTCTACATTTTCATTTTGATTCACTTATTTTGATCTTATATTATGAAACTCAATTACCAGAGGTAAATCTCATCTTGTCTTATTGCATAATTGGTTTTTGTAGGGTCCATTATTTTAATAATTATACTCTAATTGGCATAAAAATGAAATATTCTGATAAGGAACATCAGGAAATAATAACAGTAATTAATAGTAATTAAATTCCACATAGCCCATCATAGAGCACAGGGGTTGGAGGTAATTTTAAAAATGCATTTATATAAGACTTAAGCAGAATTTATGAACACTTAATATGCATTTTTTGTTTGTTAATTTATATATAAAAGCTAAAATACATTAAAATTTATAGCTGAGAATTTTCTCCATACTTACAATAATTCTGAGTGAATTCAATGACTAAATTTACACTAGAAAGTTCATGTTTGTTCAATTCATTCAATCCAACATGTCTATCCTATGTCAGGCATTAAGTTGAATTCTGAAGGAGAAACACTATTTGTAAGACACATCCTAAATCTTAGAGATCCTAAAATTTCATCAGAAATTCAGGTTGTAAAATAAGGTCTCCTGATACTTAGGGTGTATATACAGGAGAAAAGGTAGCCCTTGTTGGCAATGGTGAGGATAGGGATTGGAAATATCCTTTCTACCTACTCTTATTTCCAAGTAGAGAGACAACAAATAAACATGACATTCTTGTCCTAATTTCCTCTGTTAATCTCTGTTCCCTGAATCCCCTATGAAAAAGGAATCAACTATCTTATTAAGTTAGAGAGATAAAATTGAATTTGCATGGCCAAGCACCCCTTTTTTTTTTCCTTTTAGAATGTGCCTCTTGCACAGGGCATATTCAGTTCTGTTCTTTCGTGTTGCAAATTTTACATAGGACTAATTCAACACCTGTGGAGAGAAATTTTCAATTGCCAGGCATTTTCCATAAATGGTGGGTAAAATATTGTCTAATTCTGGGGTTTAGTTTTAGAAAGCCCATTAGGCTATATATCTATAAACCTAAGCCATATTTTCCAACATCCCTCTTGTTTGATCTGCCTTAGTGTTTCAACGATTTACTGTTATATAAGAAACTGGTCTAAAAATTCAGTGGCTGAAAACTATATGTATATAGTTTTACTTATAGTACTATATATATAGTTTACTTACAGTACATAGAGTAACTGGATTTAGTTTGGTAGTTCTGCTGCATATGGTTTAGCTGAGTTTACTTATGTAAGCTGTATTCAAAGCAGGTTCAAAGCAAATTACAATACCAAGTCTGAGGTCAGTGTGAAAGGGGATCTTACATGGGTGTGAGTAATAAGATATGTTGTCCACTGAAAGCTATCATCTACTTGACCACTTTGTCTACCTCTCAATTGATTGTGAACTTGAGTGAGGAAGAGGGTTACCATTTATTAGAATATTGAAACACACTTATTTCAAAACATTTTCTCATTGATGCTATATTTTTGCCCTTAAATGTTCTGTATTTTTAAGCAATATTTTATTACAATTATCCTGATTATTTACAGTTTGCTTGCTGCATATGCTCCTAATTTTAACACATCTCATATATTTCAGCATTTAGCCAGGTCTCTCTGAAATTAACTAATTATATCCAAATCATGAATAATTGCTTATTTTTACTTTCATGGTGGGTATTCTTTTTGCAATGAGCAAAAGTTCTATGTAATTAAAAAGTGATTTTACCAGATATTTATAATTTCTTCCTTATTAATTCTACATTTTTCTTATTTTAAATTTCCTAATACCATGTTCTGATTATATGTGAAAGATTTAAAAAAATGCTTCATAATTTTACTCAAGTGTAATCTATTAGTATCATCTTTAATGTAATCCATCTGGCTCACTGCTTTTTCTCAAAGTCATTTATGAGTAAAACTAATACAATATTGAGGAGTGCCATTTTATTTGAATTAAGAAGAATAGTTTGAAATGCAAAAAAAAAAATAATTAAAGACTTGCATAAAAAGGCAGGAGTGTTGCCTTGATAAAGCAATGGCATAGTAAACAGTGTAACCATTTTGGATCCTACAAACAGAGTGGCCCACTTAGCCACAGAGTACTATAAATAGCTAAGTTTTCAAAGTATTATCATTATTTTAAAAATTTTCACACAAATTTTTGTGAAGACAGCACTGTGTAACACATGTGGAAGTTAAAAAAAATGGAAATAACTGGATTTTTCTAGATGTCAAATCTAAAACAAATGTATAGAAGTATATACTTAGACAATACTCCAGATTTCTCATATGGAAGACACAAGGTTTGGATTATCTTTTCAGCCTTGGGCACAATTATGTACTGATGCATTTACATGTTTTTATCCTTTCCTTTTCATGATCATGACACAAATATTAGTAAGAGATAGAGGTTCTACTTGGAAAAATGGGATGTGTAAAGATAACTGATCCATGCAGTTTAGGAAAATACAATAAATTAGTAAAATTTCAAGGAACTGACTATGTGCAGCCTAGGGATAGAATATGAAAAAAAAAATGGTAGGCAGTCTTCAAACATTTTAATTGCCATGTAAAAAATTTAAAAGTTATTTTCTGTTATTCTGGAAGAAAGACCTTAAGATCAATAAATTGTCCTTATGTGGACACAAATTTGAATTCAGTGCAATACATAACTTCCTGGAAATTAGAGTTTCCCAATAATAAAATCCCATTCTAGACAAGAGAGCAGCCTTTTCTTTTTTTTTTTTTTAATTAGAATTGTGAAAGCAGATGTAACAACTTGACAACTATAGATAAATTTATGCACTGAATAGAGTTTGAACTAAATGGATAATAAAATATTTTTTGAGAGAGTTATGATAATTACCCACATTAAAAGTGAAAAGAAATTAGTTTTAAAGTAAATTAGTAATTAAAATTCTCTGAGCCAGATTTGGTTTCAATATTATTTAGTATTTTATCTGAGCATTTCTCTCTGATTTTTCTACATTCTCATTGAAAAAAAAAATGGTCTTGTTTAGAGATTTGGCAATTTGAACCATAATATTGCCACACATTAATTCTCTTAGCCAATAATTCCATTCCTATCTACCTTCTCTAATTGAAAAATTCCTATTGATTAAATCAGAACTCAAAGCATAACCTTCTGGTATTTAGCCATAGATAATCACTTTTTCTTTTCTGTTCCACCAGCATTCTAATAAATGATACAAAAGAAGTATGTACATTGAAGTATAATTATTTGCTTATGTTTTTTTTCTACTTAGATTTTGACTGTCATAGGATAGGAAATATATTAATAAATTTTGAACCCCTCAGTGCCATATTTAATCACAGCAACATTCATTTGAGTACACATTCATTACATATTTGTTCAGTGAACATTATTTTTCACCTTATGCACTTATTGAAAGGTATGAAATACAGAAAAGAACAATAAACCATTGCAGCTGCTATAATTCTCAATATTCATGTGTGATATACACTATAAACCACAGGCTAAGCTGCACAAATATACTGAATTTGGACCACAGACTACTTTATTTGACTTGCAAATGTTTTTAAACTACATCTATTACTCAATTTTAAAAATCATATTTTACCCCAATGTTCATTGCACCATTATTCATGGTGGTCAAGACATGGAAACAACTGACGTGTCCTTCGATAGACAATTGGATAAAAAATATGGTACATATATACAATGAAATTTTACTCAACCATAGTAAAGATGAAATACTGCCATTTGCAACAATATAGATGAGTCGAGATTATCATGCTAAGTGAAATAAGTTAGAAAAAGTTGAGAGCCATATGATTTCACTCATATGTGGGATATGAAATGGAAAGCAACAAATGAACAAGACAAATAAAAACTCATAGAAACAGACAACAGTTTAGCGGTTACCAGAGGGAAAGGAGAGCGGGAGGGAGGTAGATAAAGATAAAGGAGTTCAAATATATGTTGACAGAAGACTGGACTTTGGGTGGTGAACTCACATTGCAATATACAGGATTATATACTTGAAACCTATATAATTTTATTAACTAATGCCATCTCCAAAAAATTTAATTAAAATTTTAAAAAATTAAAAATAAAAGTAAAAATTATATTTTATATAATAATCTGGGTATCTAACTTCTTTCCCTATCTTTGTGTTTTATGTTTGATCTTTTAAACAGGACATACATTTTCTTATTTGCCACACTACCCACAATTCCCTATTGTTTCTTTATCAGTAAAGGTACAATATGGTCGACATTTATCAACCTACAACCAGAAGTATAATGCTCATTATGTTCTTCATCCCGTTTATCATTTGGGTTTGGAATCTCTGTTACTGATATATATTTTTTTTAAGATGAAACCTAGTGCTTAACTCTCTAACATAATGAGCAGAAACATCCCAGATGTCTTCTTTCTGGTCAGGATTTATACCCTTTAGAAAAAAAATATCAAGAAGTTTATAATGAAGTGGGAGTAAGGCCCAGTGGATGAAGGTTTATAGCAATGCCTTTTATTCAAAAAGATGAAAGTATTCTCTGTTTCACAAGTATGCTAATACATAATGCATGTGATCATGCATATCACATTCTTAACTCAAATATCATTAGCTAATCTATAATTCTCAGACTGCCAGATGCCAAAATGGATTCATTCAAACAATGGCAAAATCAATGGAGAGTACAAACTGACTGACCATTTGTGAAAGAAATATCAGTGGAAAGCAACATAATATTTTTGTTGTTGTTGTTTGATTTTTTAAAATTTATTTTGGAAAGCAACATAATACAGTGGTTAGGTGCAGAGTCTCTGGCATCAAAATTCTAGCTCTGTTGTACCTAGACTGATCTGGGACAATTAATCTATTTATATCTCAGTTGATACATAGCTAAAATGAGGAATTCAAAATGCTTACTCCTTAGTGTTTAAATAAGATAATGCCTATAGAGTACTTTGAAAAATGTCAGACACATCAAAAGAACTCAATAAATATTTGTGTGTGTGTATACATATACATGTATATGGATTGAAAATTGGTAATAACAAATGTTATATTTTAGATCAATCCTTCTTAGCACAAGTATTAAAAAAGTAAAATTTGAAGTAGCACATTTCATAATACATAAACAGATGTCAAATGTATGAATATCAGGACAATGACAAGCTGCAGAATTGATAGATGATCAATTTTCAAAATTTATACAGTGTTGCATTAGGAGCAAGTTACTTGAATTTTGTTATTTAACCAAAATAAATGTATTTCAGATGAAGCTCTTACATCTCAAACTTCACCTGGCAGAGTTTAGAATTTAACTTTCAGAAGAGATTATTGAAGTTACCTCCCAAGCTTCAAGTGAAATCTTCAAAATATTAGCAGATGACTTAAAACTGTCTCCTTAGATTACCATGAGAGGGACTTGATATTTCTCCCTAGCTTTAGCCAGGAAAAGGCAACTAAACTGAGAGTTACCTAGACATTTCTTTCATTGCTTGAAATTACTTTTTCTTTATTTTGTTTTCTGTTTCCTACTATTAAATTTTTCTTAATATTAAAACCTGAGGTGAAAAGTAATTTCATTTCAACATGGGCACAAATTAGAAATTTGCTACTTAATCTAATAGTTCATATACTACTCCAGATACAATCTGTAAGACTAGAGAAGTCAGAGAGGGAGTTGACAAAGCGCATGCCAAATAATTTTGAGTGGGGTCGATAGCCAGCCTGAGATAGGAGATCATAAAATTTCTGTTACTTGCTTTTATGAATGTTTCCAGATACCCTCAGCAATTATAATTTTTCAAGAGTAATTTTTTTTTGGTAATTTAGTAACATAATGGTTTTGTTTAAAAAGTTTAAATAAACCAAGAACTTTACCAAAGAAAGATTATACTTCCTTTCCAAGAATTTTTACAGACCTCATGTTACTTTCCAATGCTGTTTAAAATTTGGGTGTCATATACCGTATTGTTCAAACTGAGGCACTTTTGCAAATGAAGAGAGGCACTATTAATAATTTAGAATCTAGGAATAAATCAGACTGCCTTAGGCAAACTAGGGTATATAAGCACCCTGATTATAAAGATATTTACTAGCTATTTTCACTCTGAAATAACTTGCTTGGGTTAGCAATTGAAATAATTCTAAGAATTGCTTTTCTATGACATAGTTTAAAATAGGTGTTATTTAAAGAAAACTTGAACAAGAACAGAGAAGAGCTTGTGGTATTTTAAAGTGAGAATGAGGGTGTGTGTAGTTTTCCTTTCTCACTAATAACAAAAGATACTGTTACAGGTATCAAATATGGACCTTAGATTTGATCTTGTTTCACAGACAGCAATCTCTCATTGTAGCGTCCTGCAACAACTGGATCTGAAAATAACATACGTTTATCCTTCCTGACTCCCTCACTAGTAGAAATTATTGAGTGTCATTAAAGGACTTAAATATTTTAACAATATCTGCGATGATTTTGATGCATGTCATTCGAAAGCTTTGTTTTGTGAAATTGCTTTGCAAAAGATATTAAGAAATACAAGTGGATATAGGTAAGCCTCTTATAAGTTATTCCAGTATTAGTTCCTAAAGTTTCTTAATATTCCAATCAGGGAAGTTTAATAGACTATAGAGTCCGTTCATGTTCTTTAAATGTTTAGAGAACTCTGCTGGATTCTTGAAATGGTACAAAAGAGAGAGAGTTCTTTCCCTCTAGAATATAGTGGAAAAGACAGCTTGGTTTGTTTCGGGAAAGATAACAAGGACTGCAATGGGACATATAGAGTGGTATGGAAACACAGACACATTCTTAACAAAGAAAGAAATTCAAGAAAGTCTTCCCAGAGGAAATGTCATCTAAACTAAGAATTGAAGATTAGTATGATTTAGTTAGAGAAAAGGAAGAGAGGGGGAAAATGATCATGCAATGTAAGTCAATTTCAAGAACTGAATAATTAGACATTGCATGATGTGTGCAGGGCTTGGGGAGAACAGAGAGAGATGACGATGAGAGATATGACTGGTTTGGGAAGATTTCATAAGAGAATGAAGTGGTTCCTAAATAACATCACAGAGTTTAGATTTGATCATATTTTTAAATAACTTTTATTATTAGCTTTTATTTAGTCAAATGTTCTCTTTAATCAAATTAGTATTAAATACTTCTTCTTTGTTTCATGTGTACTTTGTTTCCAAATGATTTCTGGTGTTTTTCTAATACTAAGGAACTATAATAAGGATTACTAAAATATTTAACATGATTTTTTTGATATTCTTTTATACTAATTATCTCTTTTTTAAAAATTGTAGTACTTCTATCAAGCAAAGTACTGAAATTCAAAAAAATATTCTATGCCTGTTTTGTCAGTAGTTTTATTACAAGCATGCCATTTCTAATTTCATGGATTCCTCATTGTTGTTTTTCTTATTAAGGTTAAACTAAACTAATGAGCTCAATACCCCAGAAGCTTTAAAGTCATTATTAATTTAATGTCACTCACTCTTCATTTATTAGTGGTCCTTATTTCTCATCAACTCAGAAATATTTGGAGAAGCTGACCTATACGATTTGATCCCAGTTGCAAGTATTAATTAATGAAGCTCTCTGATTGCCCTTATGTTTCCCCAACAGCTTTAATATTAAAACTATCTTTACTGGAATTTTTTTTTTAATCGTTCTCACAAGACCATTTTCTTAGGTTGTAAAATTTGGAAAGAAACCTTTGGAAAAGTGATGTCCAAGTCATATCAGAATGCAAACATAAACATTTCAAGTTGCTTAATACTTATTTAAATCAAATTTTATTTTAATTTTTGACTAAAGATATTAAGCAATTAGAAGATATATATGAGAGGCAATGACTAATTAGTATATAGAAAATGCAATTCTCATAATTATTTTAACAGAAATTAAATATTACTACCTCCTAGAAAAATGTTTCCAAATGTGTGGTACATGGACCACCTATGTTACCTAGGTTAATGGCTTAACATATACCTGCTGAAACAGAATCTTGAAAGTAAGCTTAGACATCAATATTTTACTACAATTTGTGGATGGTTCTTCACACCAAAATTTAAAGACAACTATCAGGAAAAGATTTAACTGGTCAGAAATAGGAGGTTCTCTTTTTCAAAATTCAACATTACACCTATATGCTCTCAGATATTCTGACAATGGTTCATATATAATGCATATGGAACCAGTTTTTTATATACCACTATAGTGTTGTTTTTTATTACTCTGTCATTAAATTGTGACTTTTCTACTATAGGACAGAAATTGAACAAATATAGTCACATAGATGCAAAGTGGATACAAATCAATTGGGGGAAGTTGTTATTAAGTACAAAGCAAAGATTTGAGAATTATCATATTTGCTTAGAAATTGATTTCTACTATTATTATCATGAATATGTGTCTATCAAAAATTAAAAAAACTAAAGATTAAATTTAATTCGATTTTTATTACAAAACTAAAGAGTAGTTGAAATTTAAAAATTATTGTATTCTAGTGTTAAAAATTACCTCTTTTAAAATTTAATTTTAGGATATCACACAATGATGCACTAAACATATTTAACAACTGGCTCCTCATCCCCTAATAAAACCTAATTTTTAGTGTTTGCTCATTTAGTGTATAAATAATCCTCTGACCAATTTCCAATGTGACATCATTTTGAAGAGAATTCGGAAGAGAATAATAGCATACATTTTATAGTATCCCAATCTTACAAATAGAATAGATGTATTAAAGAACATAGATAATAGTAAAATACAGTAATATAATTAAGAAATTATGACTTCATATTTTATTACCTTTATTTTCACTATAAGTTGTTTTATTGGCAATTTACATAATTTAACTTTTACAAATGACTGAATTTAACAATGAGATGGCAAAATTTCTGAAAATTTAAAATTGGCTCTTACAACCTGCTACGAATCAGATCAAGTATATCAATATTCATTCCTTTTGATATAGAAAAAGTATACACAATACTGTGTGTGTATAAAGGTATTTGTGTGTATCTGTGTGTGTTCCATATATGATACTCTTTTCTACTTGTAAATAATTTATGTATTTCAATGTAATCCAATTATAATCCAGTCCTCTAATCCTTATCCACTACTGGGAAGATAATTATATTCTCTTGCCTAGTTACCTATGAAAAAAATAAAAATAGATAAATTATGCCTGAAGAATAGCTAGGTGAAGGTGCAGGTCAGTTGGTTAATAAAATAAATTAAAGTAATAGTATAAATAAAGAAGTAGGAAATAGAAAAGCTCTAGGTCTTTTTCCATTGAGTCATATATATGAGATGAAGTCACCAGACCCAAGCCTTCATATTTATTTATATTTGGCTACTTCTATTGATTCAAAGTTTCTGCTTTAAATATTTGTTGATATGAAGCCCACAGTATAAGTTCTGTTTGACAGACTGTGAAGAGAGTCTACTTCAATTTACCACCATAGTCTCAGCCTTAAATATCATGGTTGATTACAACTGAACCTTTGTTACTTAGACATGCCTGTTTATACTAAAACAGTAGGGAATTGAGCCTCCTCTCAAAGTCT
This sequence comes from Cynopterus sphinx, assembly GCA_030015415.1. NCBI lineage: Eukaryota > Metazoa > Chordata > Mammalia > Chiroptera > Pteropodidae > Cynopterus > Cynopterus sphinx. The sequence goes on along the minus strand of CM057382.1, from coordinate 99,796,535 downwards.
GTCTAAATTTTGCTCTGTAACCAACAAGGAAGACAAGACCATGCCAATTTTACCAGTCACCATCCATATGAGACTCTCAAAACCTTTGCTGCTATCTAGTCGTTTTCTCATTTTGGTTGCTCAGTGTTTTATGGTTTTAATTCTTACATGATAACAACTTGCTTCTACATTTCTTCAGCCTTCTCAGAGTTGTCAGGCAAAACTGATACTTCTAAAAATCATTTCAAGAATGTGTATATAATATATTCCCATAAAGCTAGAAGCTTAAAGAACATTTTAAACACTCTCAATACACAGTAATATACTTTTCCATCTTCTCTTAATGAAGATATCTTTCAATAATTTTAACAAAATGTGACCTAATTATTTCATGGAGTAATAAGAATTTTTCCAATTGTCCAATTCAGAAAACTTTTCTCTGGGTGTTAACTGGCAAATCTTCCAATGTATGAAAAAACTGTTAACATTTTCAAAATCTTAAAGTGCTTTGTTATTACATTAAAACTGTTTAAATCAGTTTTAAGGTCAGAATTTAATTTAATTTAAAAATATTAGAAATCCTGCTAGAAGTAAAATAGCTAGGGATCAATAAATCCAGTAAAAATATGAAACTATAATATTGATGCAACAGTTTTTTATCTCACATTTTCAAGTATTAGAAACTTTTTTGCAATTATTCTGAGAGAAATTAAAGTTGTGCTGAACCCTTCAGAAATGTCTTATGTAAAAATATATAATAACCATAACCTACAAGATAGCTCCTTAGTCCAAATTTATGTTATATTTAACTGCTTAATCTGTCATTACAGTTTTTTTTAAAGTAATTGCATGGCTGGAGGAATAGAAATCTATGTGAATTCACACTCTATTTTCTTGTTTTCTCTAAATATCTTCTTAATGCAAAGTAGTTGTTACAACATGAATCACTTCTAATAATGTTTGGCAATTTGAGAAACTTGCTGACTATTCAGTAGCTATTTCAATATCAGAAGAAATTTTTGTGGCCTTTCAATTAAAAGGAATCATTCTAATATATTTTGATACTTCTCTTATTTACATATTTCTAAATGAGGATACAATATACTTAAAATTAATTGTAATGGTTTCATTTAAAATATCTAAGTTATCTATAAAGGGGGGGTGATTAAAATACCTATCTGCTAACAGTTTTTTTTCTTTTATATTATTGGGAAGAATTTAAATGAAGGCTATAATGAATTTTAAATTCATTTAGGACAAATGTTTAGAAAACTCTAGAACAATATTACAAACATGGTTTGGGGAGGGGCAGTCTATGTATACTCAGTTTTTGTAATGGTACATTTCCTATTTATTAGAAAAATCAATATTCTATTCTATAATTTTTTAGGTTTGAGCTATTTCCAGCCATTGAAAGTATCAAAATGATTACCCCCATTCTATTACCATGATATCACCAGAAGCACAAGAAAAATTGTTTTGAAGGAAAAAAATAGTTAAAGCATTGTTTCCAAATTCAACCATTTGATTTATACCTCTAAATGTTTATGTATCTGCACATATCATTTAATGGTATTTATTATTTTTAATTAAATTAAATTAGGTTTTGTCAAGAACTGAGACAGAGAGAGGGGAATATTTAGAGAAAGAGAGAAATATGAGCAAGGAAGAACTCATTATTGCTTTTTATAAACTTGATTCTTGATTTATAAGTCATACAGCATTCCTTAGATCACATGGTATTAATTAAGGCAATTAATTAATAGAAGGGAAAGGAATATAATAGGTTCCACCTTTTGATGGTAAATGACAAGGTTCTGGAAGTACAGGTGGGATGGTAGAAATTGTGTCCACTTTTGAAAAAATAGAATCTGCCATACATAGCAAACAAGACAGAAAAAAAAAATAAACAAATAAACAAATAAAAAATACCTCTATGAAAAAACTAAATGACAATGTGTCTCCATGAACCCCCAAATATGAGCAGGTACATCTACTAACATGGGAAAAAATTCCTGTAGTGTTGTCAACTCTGTGAGAAGAAATGGAAAGTGATTAGAGTCCTTCTAATGAGGCTGAGAGCTAGAGAATAGTTTCCAAAGATTTAAGTCACAAATTGAAGAATTTTCCAATTGGCAAGAAAAATTTAGGAAAAGCTGAAAATAAGATGCTGAGTTTCTCAGATCACAACTGAATGAATACAGGAAAACTACAGAAATTATCCTCTGAATACTCAAAAATTAAATAACTGAAGCTTTCTTCTAAAACAAAGTCCTACTCTGAGGAAGATCCTCTTAATAGAAACTATATTTAAGAACACAGAAACAAAAGACACAAAAGAAAGGAAATGTCCAGAAAAAGTGGGAATAGGCACCAGAGGAAGATAGCACAGGACATAGTTTTAGACATTTAGAGTAACAACAGCAAGGGAGTCCAAGAGTCATGAAACAAGGAAAGTCAGCCTACAGTACTGGCACTGCTTAAGACTTCCTCATATGCTGTTGGTGGGATTGCATATTGGTGCAGCCACTATGAAAAACAGTCTAGAGGGTCCTCAAAAAATTAAAAATCTGTCTATCTTTTGACCTAGCAAGTGTACTTTTGTGTATTGATCCAAAGAAAAGCAAAACAATAATTCATAAAAATTTATGCATCCGTGTGTTCATGGCAGCACAATTTACAATAGGCAAGATATGAAAGCAACCTAAAAGGCCATCAACACAGGATTGGAGAAAGAAGTTATAGTTCATATATATATATAATAGAATATTACTCAGCCATAAAAAATGAAATCTTATCATTTGCAACAACATGGATAGGCCTAGATGTTGTGCTGAGTGAAATAAGTCAGACAGAAAGATGAAGACCATATGATTTCACTTATATGTTGTCCTACATTTAGAATAACTATTACAAAGGGCTTTGACTGTTTTTGATTTTGTTTCATGTAGTTTAAAATGCCTTTGTTTTAGTCCTCCCAAAATGTTACTAGTGATTGCTTCCACCTTGCCCCTTCCACTAATAGAGAAATGATATTTACTAAAATGTCATTGTAACTTCATAATTAAATAAATTGATATTGTTTATAGTTGTTCATTCCACTGTTTAGGGATATTAATTTTAACCTTTGATAACCCCTTTATCCAGCAAGAAATGTCAATTCAACCTTATTTAAAAGAATTTGACCTTTTCTTCCTTTACTGGAGAATGAAAAGTTTAATTGATTTATAATAATTCGCAGACCTGTGTTTGTTTACTCTGAGTAAAAAACAAGAGCCACATTTATACATTCTAAAAATCTGTAACTTCGTTATCAATACAATCCTGTGAACAGAGGGTCAATTAGAGAGAAAGTTAGTAATTATAGGTCAATTAGAAGGCAAATCAGCAATACTGGGAGGATATTAGCTAATGCCACAGTTGGCAATATTCTTTAAAAGAGATGGGAAAATGAGCAATAATTGAAATATGGTCATGTAAATAGTGTTCTTCTTTTTATTTAGTTTTGTTTTTATTGTCAAATGTTTATATTTCAAATGAAAAAAGCGGTTTTATATAATAAATATAATAAATGATCAATATTTTATTTATATGGAAGGGTAAAAAGTTTTATGGACAGATGGATTATGGGCAATGTTAAATTAACAGACATTTTCACTAGTCTTAATAAGTATGAGTGCTAATGAACCTGAAAATCGATTGCTTACTATTACTACTACTGTTACTCTAGCTTTAATTATATATAGTGGTACATTTTCCATTGCTCTTCTTTATTTTTCCAATCCCTTTAATGATAACACACAAGTCTTGCTCTTCACCTTTCAAAGAATCACACTGAAGTTCTTTCCAATCTTTCTCATCTCTATTCAGGAAAAGACTGTGGAAGATGTGTTGTGTTCCAAGCATGAAGGTAGGAACTGAAAGTCTTTTCCTTGGGAATGAGAAGATTGTCCTCACAATGGGTAAAGTTTTTTTTTTTTTTTGCTATTTACTCTATAAACTAGAAGCTAGGTCTTCTAAGAAAATGATTGATAGTATTTTTTTGTTGTTGTTACAATACCTTAAGCCTGTTTTTTCACTTTGAAGAAATTATGCTCTCATACCACTATAGTATGTCTGAATGATGTGGCTCCTCTTATAATGATTAAATGATGACTTGGTATCCATTTTATGTAGGTGATCAATTTCTTGCTTGGTAAAATATACATATGACCTCTGATTCATTTTTATTTTAAGATAAAAAATACATATTGTCATTGAAATTAATCTATCATGTCATATGCTTGCATCTACCAAGTTATTATGTACTTAACACATTGGACTTGGTGCAGTGACGACGTATTAAAGAAATGTACTATTATTGGATTCTATCCTCAAGGAGTTGTCTAGCATGACAGAAGAGATTAGTCCATGCAATACAACAGTGAATTCAACAGGAAATATAAGCACTACTATTTGGCAGGAGTAAAAAAAAGGCCTCAGAGTGCTCTGGATGGTTAGATATCTCACTGGTTCTTTCCCAATACTCTCAGCCTCAATATCACTATTTTCCTGAGACACTCAGGATGAATTTCATTATACCTGACATTATTTTTTCTATCATCCCTCATAAAAAGTCTTAGACAATCTACCTCCTCAACCCTTACCAGCTAGGAGCTCAGCTCTACCAGACTCTGATGTGCCCAATCTCACACCATCTTCTATTCATACCAAAGTCCACAAAACCATCTATTCTGTCCTATTGAACTCATAGTATAACATAATTTCTTTATATCTCCAACATCCTTTGAACACACTGCCTTTTACTTAAATTTCTTGATCTAACTAAAGTCTGCTTCTATCTTTGAGGCATTAATTTCTTTTTGGTCCTTTCAAATATGGCTTCTACCCCACATCCTTCATGTCACTGGGTCTAGAGCTAATGATGTAGTTTCCAATATGTGTCATTTTAGCTTCTAGAAAAACTTCCCTCGCTTGTCAATAAAAATGTGACCTTGGTGCACAGGCCACAAGATCATATTTTCCAGAGTTACTCATTATAGCAACAACCACAGGCTCCCAAAAGCATTTGGTTTGTTTTTGACTATTTTAAAACCTAATTTACTCTCTCTCTAAGGCTATTCATGTCATAATTATTAATAATTTGAACTCCTACATAAACTATAACCTCATTGATAAAAATAATTGTGCCTTTTTTTTTTTTTTAAATCTCATTTGCGAGCATTTAATTCTTGAAACACCCCTGCTATTTTTCTACCTCTCTCCTTGAATTTCAACTCCAATTTTATTTTGACTCTACTGGGACCTTCTATCCATTAATCCAGGAACATTTTAACATCTGTCCTCTACTCCCTGGTGTTCATATTCAAGTTTGTTTGGCTTAAATTCCATGATCCATTAGTATAATTCTTCCTTGCAGATAATTTTATTCCTATATCCTCTCACCTTTTCTCACACTCACCAGATAACTCTCTGACTGGTCAAAACCCTCTCTTGATGTGCTTTTCTCCTAAATTCTAAAACTAAATGTTAATGAAGAAAAATATAATGCCAACTCATCTTATTTTAATCATAATTAGCAATTGTAAGTAGAATGTTAATGCTGCCTAACAATTCAACCCCGTTTCCTAGTTATTTAATTATCTTCTTTCTACATGACTATTTCATGCCTTTCTTCTTATTACGCTTCTAGTACAACATCTATAACTTACTCTCAGCTAATGATGTAACTTATTATTTCTTCTAGAAAATAAAAACTGTTAGAAAAATCATTCATAAACTCACTAAATCTCGCATCATACCTGCCTGTAAATTCATATTTCACTCTTGCTACAATGGATGGACTGTCCTTGTTCCCGTATAACATCATTCCTTTATCTCTTTCCTGAATTCTATCCCATATTCCCTTTACAAAGATATTGCACCATCAAATATCACCTATATCTCTGCATTATCAACTTTTCCCTTTTTTACTGGATGATCCCCAAGAGCATACAAATAGTCTCTGATAGCTCCTGTTTTAAAAAGAAAATACTTCCTTTACTGAAACTGTTGTTCCATTTATTACTCCAATTTTTGTTACAAAGTCCTCTTAGAGTTGTCTCTGCACACAATACTGTGCAAGAAATCAACCAGTCATCTTATTGGCTTTAATCAATAACACCTTGGTTCAAGAAAATGCTCTCTCTCAACAGAACTGCTGCCACTCCTGCTTATTTCCCTGAATATATCCCTTCTCTTCATAGTCTGTTTCACAAAATAGCTAAGGTGAGCCTTCTAAAATATGTCTAAGCATATCATTTCCCAGTTAAAAACTCACTTAATTTAGAGCTAAATCCAAATCCTTACATGGCCTACAATACCTACAAGATATAAACACCATTATCTTTCCTTACTCCCTCTCTGTTCTCATTTTTACTATTGTAGTCTAACTTTTCCTTCTCAAGCTACTTTGGTCTCCAGACTTAGGGATTCTTCATCTGAAATGCTCCTTCGCTAGATTTCTACATGATTTTCCCCATACTTCATTCAGGTGTCTGCTCTCTTATTATCTGGACCTTTCTAATTGTATTATAAAACATAGCAGTAACACTTCACTCCTTCCTGGTCTTATTTGTCTCTGTAGCCCTTCTCATTCCCTCGTAGGTTATATAATTACTTACTTATTTCTTTATTATTGGAAGACATTTTACCAGTCTTACTGCCAAATACATATAAAAGTGCATGGCATGTAAAATCTACTCATTAAATATATGTTAAATAAATTACTTTGATAAATATTTCATAGTAAAAATTTCATAGCATGAAATCAAATATTTTGCCTGTTTTGTGTAGGTCATGACGTAAACTATTAACAAGTTATACTTTTGAGTTAGTTGTATTGAAGTGGGGTTTAAATTTATTATAGCTTTCAATCTATAATCTCTGGTTAAAATGAAAATTTAATCAATGCATTTTCTGAGACTAATTGCATTAATGACACTTTATCGATAACTCTCACAAAAGACAATGGTAAGTCATTTAAAATGGTAGAACATTAATGATTAATGAAATGTCAAGCAAAAATGGGCATCTACATTAAAATATAAATAACTAAAATATAAATAATTACATAATCTTTAATGCAAATATTTCCCAAACTCCTTTTTTTGTCCAAATCTCTGGAAAAAGAAATCAAATACAACAGCTATTTTGAATAATTTTTTGCTATTCTAATCTATCTTACAATGACCTGTAAAACCCAGTGTCCTTCACCAACTAGCCTCTGAAGTTTTATTGCTCTCCTGAGATGGTCTGAACTTTGTCTCAACTCTTCAAGCTGTGGTTTTGTTGCTTTTAAATTCTTAGAGACTGGAAATAATTTTCTGTAAAATCAGCCATCACAGAAAGTTCAATATGGATTAATATATAACAGTAAATCTTACCCTTTGAATGTACAAAATTATTATCCTCAAGATGTTTGCTTTGGTTTTGAGATAGGTTGGGAACATTTGACGTGGTTTATATTTTGACAGAAGAACCTCATAACTTTGGGGATAGATTTTAAAAATTTTCCTGAGATGGAGGCTATGTTCTTTTTCTTCTTTGAGATGAGTTGCTTTTTAAAACTGTTATTATTAATGAACTAATTTTCTTCTTAGAATAGAGTTTTTTATGACAGAGAATGTATTTCTTTATTCTTATTGCCTAGCAACATGTGTGCTGCATATAGTAGGTGCTAATTAAAAGCTGAATAAATAAAAGTAAACTATTTCTAAGGAAATAGATTTTCTGCATGTCACTCAATTTCGTGTTGCTTTATTTGCAATATCAGATTTATGTAATTTATTTATATATACATTTATGTAATAATTCCATGTGCAATTATTTAATAAAATTTAATTAAAATATAATTTTATTTTATAACTGTAAAAGTGAATAATATAATTAAACAACTTGGAGAGAGAGATTTTTTTAATCTATGTGGCCTTGATTTTCTCATTGAAAAAATAACATGGAAAAGACTGTCTTAAAGTTTTTTTCTAGCTCTAAAATTTCATTATCTCAAAGCACATAATATCTAAAAAGTAGTTCAGTTACATAGGGATACATTCAAGTAGATTTAGTGATAGTCTGTTTCTCTTTCCTTCTCTCTTTCTCACTCATATCTATTTCTCTTCTCTAAGGTTACTAGACTAGGTCAATTTAACTTCAGTTCTAGTTATTTATTTGTAGTATGGCCTTGGGTAACTAACTAAATTTGTCTGCAGCCAATTTTTTTTATTTTTAAAATGAATATGTGTATATCTACTTCATAGAGTTTAAAAAATTAAACTATATAACACTTCTAAAGTACATAGTACAATTCTTTGCACAATGCAAGCAGCACATAAATTTTAAATATATTATTAAATGTATTCTATTTCTTCACCTCCCATTTTATTGTTACTTTTCATTCATTTGTTCATTTACAAAATATTGAATTATTTTTAATTCATTTATTTATTCAACAAAGCAATTCATATTTTTTTCTAGGTATCTGGAAGATGATGAAAAAAGACAAACAAAATATTTGCTCGGCCTTGTGGAGAATATATTTGTTGAAGAAGACATACAATAAACGATAAACAGAATACATGAATAAATTGTGAACTAGTTAGAAGTCATAGGTGCGTGGAAAAAAGAAGAGCAGAATAAAAGGAACCCAAATACAAAGAGGATGGAGCACAATTTTAAATGGAGTGGTTGGAATAAGGTTGAATAATAGGGTGACATTTGAGCAAAACTTAAAGAAGGTAAATAGTAAGAATCCATGTAGGTCTATCGTATCTTTTCACATAATTTTGGACTGGATATTTTATTCTGGTAAAAATTGTTTTAAAAGCACAATTATACTGACAATATAGTTTAAAAAGTGGACTCTCTTCTTCAAGAATGCTATGACCTCCTTGAGTATGCAGGCATCCTTTCTATATGTTTCTAAGAGCATAGGGCTTCTTGGACTTATTTTGATTCTCATTTTAATAATTTTAATAAAAACAATTTATTGGTTGATTAGAAATTGTTTTTTATCAATTAGTAATCAACTGACTTAGTTGATAACTGGGTTTAAACTGGTGAGCCCAAATAGTGATAGATAAAAATTCAATCAAAACAAGATGATTTGTGGTCAGTGTTTGGATGGATTTATTTCTATGATCTACTATGAAATAGTTATATTACATTTTAGGTAAACTATGTTAAATGAAGAGAAATTTATTTAAGGCTTGTTATTCACTCAATTATTTACTCATTAACCAATTTATTCTTCTTTTCAAATCTTTTTCCTAATATAGTTGAGTATCCCCTAGAATGCTAGAATGGCTCCAATGGCTGCAGCTACAATGGTGAGCTGGTTTCTGAGTATATCCTCATTCCTTCCTCCCTCAAAGTTGGAGGCTCCTATCCATTTTTCAAAGGCTAATCCTGCAAATCTTTTAATTAGTAAAGGTACATAATTATCAGTATAGGAGTTTAGGGTGACATATGTGATAGTCTGTTATCTATAGAATGTAATATGAGCCAGATAAAAGAAAACAGTTTGACTAGTAATGTTAATATAAAGTCAGGAGAATGATCTTATTGACTTCATTATATTTCTATGAAGTTCAGCAACTTTTATGTTGCTCAAAGTGATGTGTTTCTTTCATGTGGCTTAAACTTAATCAATTATAATTGTTTTAAAAGAAACATATAATACCAAAGCTTTAGAAATAAAAATGTAAGTGTAAACAGTCTCATACTATTTTCCCCAGACACCTAAATAGTATAAAAACATCTTTGTATATTCACTTTGGGTGATACAGTGTTAAAGATTGAGCCCTTAACAAATGAAAGCCATCTTCAATGGCTAATGCCCTTCTTTTTGTCTTATTTTGTTATTTGTATTGTATAGTTACATATTTTTTTGTTTAAAATGGCACAAAATTTATTTCTTGTTTAAAACAAAAAAAATGATTAAATACCCACTATAGATACATTTTCCAATTAATTTTGATTATTAAATACAAGTTAAATTTTCCAAACTAAATGCCAGAAAAAAATGTCTTATATAGCGTAAAAAAATAAAATAGTTTTTGAAATTAAATATATTAAATAAAAAAAAATCATGTAAGTAAAAATTATGGAACCCAATACATTCCTAACTGGGTAGATATTTTCATGACTAAAAGAAATCAAAGACTATTTACAGTAATTGAAATACATATATATTTGCCAAAAGGATAATGATTATTTTGATAGTTTAGTGGGATTGTGATTTTTCTTTTCTCATTTTTCAAAAATTTTTATAATACTATAATTTAATAAAACTACAGTGGAAAAGGTATAGAATTTACAATACCAGAGAGACCTATGTTTAAACTAAACCTAAGGATTTAGCTGTATAATATTTGAAAAGTTATTTAACTTTTTAGAGACTCAATTTTCTCATCTGTAATAAGGAAGTTATGAATGCCTATCTCATAGGATTATTGTAAGGCCATTGACAAAACATGGAAAATTGTTTAATTTAGCACCGTCCGTTGAATGGTGGCTGAGTTAAAAATGTTAAGAATTATAAATAAAATTAAAATCAATTCACATTTAATTCAAACTTCTTTTAAAGGACATCTCTAAAACTATTAGTCAAACATCATAGCTGTCTTGAAAAATTTTCTCTTCACAATGGTTCTGTGGGCTATGTATTGTTTAACCTCATTTTTCAGTTGAGAAAAGTGAGTCTCCAAGGGATCAAGAAACTTGCCAATAATAATCAAGTAACTAATTTTCAAAGCTGACCTTTGAATCCCGGTCTCCCTTATACAACAACTCATGCTCTTTCAACAACCTTTCACTAAACAGCACAGTACACATTAAGAGCATGAGCTTCATGTATATGTCCATTTCCATCCTTTTCCAATCTCCCGAGGGTGATGCAGAGGTGATCCCAGTTATACCTGTGCACGTGGGGTCTGTTTTATAGCTGAGGATGTTTGATATTAGAAAATCTCTAATCTTGTAAATGAATTGCAAGCAGACTTGCCCTCCTCCCTTCTAAAGAGAGAGATTTTTATAATCCTGAAACATAAGCAAGAGAGGCAAAAAGATATTTTCTACCTTTATTGTGGAGTTAGGAAACAAATTTACTGTCTGTCACAGAAAGAAGCACTATCTCTAGCCTCTAAGACTGTTTGTTGTGCAAAACGTTGTTGAAAAAGTAATCCAGAACATAACCTGTTACAAAACAAGTAGGAACCCTATGGAGAACTTCCCTCACCAACATTCAGGTGTGGTCCAATGTGCCTCAACTTGAGTCTTGATAGCACTTTAGGCCATTTAAGAATTTGCTATACTCTGCACTGAATCTCTGGTTTGCAAGTTTTCCAAGCCTCTGCTGCAGACTTACTTCATTCTTTGCTACATGGACCCGCTGACAAGCCCATTAACTCAACTCAGACACCTGGCAAACTCTCCTTGGGGCCTGAAAAAAATGAAATTCCAGATTTCTCTCTGCATAACCATGCTATATTTCTTTGCTGACTTTGGCATGACTGCTGCCTCAGGTTATGGTAGGAACAGCCTGTAAGGTAATATCATTGTAAAAATCTATATGCAAATATGAGCAAGAACCTTTATTTTCAGGTTATCCTTAATCTACACAAGTATCTCTCATACAGCTGAAGGAGAGTTAAGGGGAGATCAGAACCTAAGAGACCCCATGCCTCTGAACCCAACTCTCTTCCCAACAATGTACTAGGACCAGATTACTCAGACTGTGGGTTTAAATTTTCAATCATCTTTCATGCCAAAAGTATATCATCTATTAACCTATCTACCTACTTATCTATTTAGCGCAAATGTTATTGGGTTCTCCTCTAATTCTTGCTGTTTAAAACAACTTAGAAAACCCTTGCTCTCTTGTTTTCTACAAAGCCTATCTTTCAACCTATTGCCTTACAGCAAAACCTTATTTAGAATGTCAGAACCTGAGTATTATTAATACTTAGTTTTCAATTTTATACTTCTATGGTGATGATCCAAATCTCCCATCATTTCAACTCCACCCAGTCCCAAATCTTGCTTTGACTTGGAAAAATGTCACATTCAAGTGTGAAAATAAAGAAAACCTCATTCAAAATCTAATTGGGGAGTCACAAAGAGAGAGTTTTCTTGCATATGCTGTTTATACCACTCACTGTAACTTCCATAACCAGCTCCTGCACCTTATGTAATTAACATGAAGAAGAAAGACATTGACCATTTGCCTCAGTTATGGCCAGCTGCCCATCTTCTTTCCCCAGCAACAACAATCAGCCCACCATGAGCCACCAGTGAGAGACCACAACAATCTCACCCCAAAATCCTCCTAAAACCTGATAACAGCTATTCTCTTTTGTCTCCTTCAACTTCTCTATGATCCACCATAGTTTTCACATTCAAAATTGGAATTCCTCTTTTATTTTCAAATAAACTCAATTGACATTAAAATAAGCTTTGCTGTTTAATTTTTAAGGTTGATATAATAAAACCGCAAGTGAGAAATCATGTCAATCTATCTCTAAATATTACCCCACTTGCAACTATTTATTACATCTTAGTTTTCTAAGTTTAAATTCAGTACTCCCATAGTTTGACAATAGTCCTACCTAACACTGACTTCCCCATTTTGACAGTCATAGGTTTATGCCTGTCCCAACTGTTGCATTCCAAAGAATTATTTCTTTTTCCTCAGCACTAGTAATGGTGCTATAAGTGTTGGCACCATTGCTTTGAGAGTGAAAAATGAGATGTGGTTCTGGAAGGAATAATCTCTAGACAGAAGGTTGACAGAAAGATTACCCTTTTGATTCCTATGGTCCCCTTCTCAGGTTTCTTCCTATTCCCCATTCCTAGAGCAATGGGTATAAAAAACAATAATAAATTTTAAAAACTACTTCCTACATTCTAATTAACCTTTCCTACATTCTATTTAACCTTTTATTCCTTTTTTTATACATTAGTTACTACCGTGTTCTTTAATGTTTAACATTATATTTTTTAGTACACACTATAAAAATGAATCAGTTTGACCATTGAAGCACTCATTTATTTTCAGTTGCCTAACATTCATTACTGTCCTCCCAGATGCTCAATTTTATATGCATTTTTATCTTCTGTATTCATTTTCAATATAATGAATACAGGCAATAATAATTTCAGAAAATTAATATCTCTTAGCAGCATCAAAAAAATCACTCCCAGTACAGTTTACATTGCCATTCATCTTTATTTTCAAATATGCAGAAGATATTCCTGAATATTTGCACATTTTTGTTTTTAACTTTGGCAAAAAATAAAAAAAAAGTCAAAATATTGCCAAGAACTTTAGTCTAAAGTTAGAAGGCCTGACTTTTCTTCTGTTCTGATAATCACTAAATATAAAGCTTTGAGAAAGAAACAAGTTCCATGTAACTGTTTTGTCATCTCTGAAGTGTGAAGGTTGAATTATATAGTCCTAAAATCTTTTTCTGTTCTATAATCCATAATTCTATTTATTATAACTACTTTTTGAAATAAAGTATAATTTAAACAAAAGTATAATTGTAATCAAAGGCTTTAAATAGACATAATTGTAATTCATTGGTTCATTAATTTATTCAAAAAACCTACTGAATATGTAAATTTTAATGACCGATATTCCCTCTTTAATATACAGTACAATGAGTGACACATAGTTAGTTCTATCATAAAGAAGCCTGAGTATATTTAATTAGTACAACTGGAGAGCACTTGTTTGGTACTAAACCAGAACTAAAGTAATCACCATATTAATTAAAAAAGAAAACTTTTTGAAGATGTTTTAAGAAAACTAGAGCAAAGCAAACAGTCTTCAAAGGCTTAGTTTTAAATGGGCTATGATAATATTTTTACATTTTGTTTGGTTGATCAACTAATTCACTGATTTAACAATTGTTTATTGTTTGCATGCTGTATGACAAGTACCAGACTAAATGTTGGTAAACAAAACAAAAAATCATTGTTTATGCTTTTTTTGGAATATTTTCATGACCTGCTTTTTCACTTCATTTGTCACTCCAGGCTAAACTCCCTGAAGACAAGATGAAGTGGGTGAGAGAAAAAGAAAGGATAAGGATGATGTCTAGAATTTTTGGCTTGAGAACACTGATGTTGATGCCAACTCCTGAAATGCTGAAGACTGGAGAATATTGTGAATTGTAGGGAGGAAAAAAAAAGTTTTCTTTCATGTTATATGTTTGAGAAGCCTGTATGTTTGAAAGTGAACATGTAGAATTAGCAATTGTTTCTATGAATCTGAAGGTCTGGGAACACACTGGAGTTATAAACTTGGGATTATTCAGCATATGGATGATATATAAAGTCATGAAGCATTAATGAAATCACTTGGAGATTTAAAATTGACAGAAAAGAGAATTTTTCATTATCCTGTGAGTTGAGATAGCACTGAATGTGTTAGAAATTTATAAAGATAATACATTTTAGAAAAAAAATTGATTTGTGTATACACTTGAGTCTGAATTGAAAGAATTTTATTTCATGTATTTCTCTTACTGCTAAGCCTCATGACATAGAATGGAAACTATTTCAAAATAAAATTGGGGGGGGATAAGAATTAGTGCAGAACATGTAATACAGAGGAAAAAAAAATTTTATGAGACCAAAATTATTTTTTATTTACCTACTCATTTGCATTTAACTGAATAGCTTAAGCACTTAGTTTCTTTTAGATCATAGTTTTCTTTCTTTCTTTTTCTTTCTTCTTTCTTTCTTTCTTTCTTTCTTTCTTTCTTTCTTTCTTTCTTTCTTTCTTTCTTTCTTTCTTTCTTTCTTTTTTGCCAATAATGCATAAAATAGTTCTATGCAAAGATGAATGATATTTAGAAAATTTTTCTCTTCTTTCAATTAACAGAAATGAAAAAAGTTACTGGGGAATGAATCGTATTTTACAGAAGAAGTAAATATTACCTAACTTGTTGACTTGGATGGAAGTGCTTCTATATCTGCACTATTGAAGAGAAATACCAGAAGTTAAGTTTCAGGTAATGTTTAGATGTGTATCTATCTTCATTGAAAATAGCCACATTTTCCTACTGGTAACTTTGAGGTCTTTATGTGAGTACTTCTTGAGAATGATAAACTTGCAGATTTTTTTATAAATTAATATTACATGTATACATCTAAGGTACTTTTAGAAGTTTAGTGCCTAAGTTCAAGTTATCTATTATGCTGGAGCATTGTCCTTTTTCTTAGTAAATAATTTTATATTTTAACACTTTTATTTTACCTCAAAAGAAGACATAGAAGCAAACTCTTTAACAAACAGAAAATGTAAATTAAGACCAAAATTAACTGTAACTCTTAGACTGGACAAGTTTGAAAAGTTGGATATTGCCAGATGCTGTCCACATCATGTGTTACTCTTGAGAATGTAAAGGTAAGTTATATTTGAGTAGCAATGTCTCAGCAATTCTTCTCCTAAATATTCCAAGTGAATTATTTTAAAGATCCTTAAAGACACATATACATGCATGTTCACTACAGCTTTACTAAGATCAGTGAGTTGGAGGTAACACGGGTGCTCAAGACTAGGATAGGAAACAGGGAATGATTTTGCAGATGAAAGTGGTAGATATGCACACTGGAACAATTAGAAGTAACATAAAACAGTAAGCATAGCTCTTAAAATATAGTATTTACTAGGAAAAAATAAGAAATAATGAAGTGTGTAACAATAAAATCTACTTAGAAATATGTGTACATAGATATTCTGCAAATCATACAAAATATATGTTAGACACAATTGTATGGTTGTTTATTATTGGAGAGTGGAATGAGGTAAAGAAGGAAGGGGATCCTTGAACATAAAAATATAACCTTATATAAGTAGTGTACAAAGTGTTAAAAATAACATTGAGAGTCATAAACACATATATGTTATTTAAATAACAGGACTTAATAATGTTCTTTAGGGAATAGTGTACAGATAAAGAGAAAAAGTCTACCTACATAACTCAACACTACAAATGTTTTGATGTAGCATAGAGAATATACAGCAGAATATGGAACTATAAATAATACTTAATATTTACATGGTTGGTCCTTAACATGCTAATGATTGTTCTAACTCCTTACCATGGTTAATTTATTTAATCCTGGCTGCGATACAAGTTAGCTAACATTACCTAATCACCATCTCCAATTTGCAGATTTGAGAAACTGAAACAAAGAAAATTTTTCTGAAGTCACACAATAAGTGCCAAAATGAGCTTCAATCACAAGGAGCTTTCCTGAAGAGCTTATGGAGTTAACCACTACACTATACTGTCTTCATACTTAAAATGTAAAACCAGTGTTTTGGAGTCATTAAAAAAGTAAGTTTTAAAATCAAGGGAGTAGCCAGTGAGTAAGATGTTATCTGTAGCAAGGTGAAAAGAGCTACTGGCAGCAGGAAGGCATTTCAATTACTGATTCATTAACTTTATAGAGCTCATAGTCTTGGAAGTTTTTCACAAACACCTCATTATTTCAACTTCATTAAATGTTGTTAGAAGTATTCAAAATTTTTTCATCAAATTCAAGTTTGTTAAATAAGAAAATAGATAATTAAAGTGAAAAGAAAAGAGAATACACGAGAGAAGAAAGAATGAAGAATGATTTTTATTAAAATAGTTGGGGTTCTTGAACAGCTGACTAAGCTATGATTCTGATTGATGGCAGACCAGAAATCTCAAATCCCGAGGAGAAATTTTTAAAAGAGTGCAAATGCCCCAAGGCTTTGAATAAAATATAAGCTGAGCCCAGTGCCAATCAGTATTTTGTGAAGACATCACACATAGCATCATGAGTAATACCAGATACTACTACTGTTGTTGATTCTTAATTATGAAAGTTAGGTAAAACTATGTTCAGTAAACTTTCTAATACATATTCCAAAGTGTTCTACCAAAAACAAAAGAGATTAACTTTAAAATCAACTGGGAGTATCAAATATTAATGAAATACTCCCCACTGAAATTATGTTGGAAAATGAAGGTGTCATAATAAATAATTATGGATTGCAATAATATGCTAGGAAGAGAACATGACATGTAGATTTCTTCAATGTTCATAAGTCATCATTCAAGACAGTCTTGACAGAAGCCAGAAAAAAATAAAAAGACGTTAGAGAAATTATTTAATAGAATAGAATGTACTCATAAATTTGCAAAACGATGTTATCTAAAGACAGCAATAAAGAAAAGTTATAATTTATACTTAAAATTGAATAAGATGGCATGCAGAGATTAGTCTCTAATTTATTAAATGGTTTTGTTATATTTGATTAAAAAAAGCATGAAACTTTAAAAAGAAAGGTCATATCATAAATGTACACTTACCAGTAAAAATTTAAAAAAAGGTAGACCTGATTAATTGCAGGCTTCAGTTAGGAAAAGATACAAATTAATTAATTAATAACCTTCTGCTTGAGAAGAAAGAGTGACCTCCGGAAAATGGGTAAGCACAGCTAAGCTCCATAATAATAAGTGCTAATTTTGATCTTTATTGATAGGAAACACTTCACAGAGAAGAGACATAGTTACTTTCAGGTAGAATTTATATAGACTAAGGATGAAGAGCATCATTGACTCTGGAGTCAGACTGTCTCTGAACCACAGTTGTGCAATTTATTGGAAATATAACATTGCTGATCTACTTAAACTTTTATGCTTCCATTTTCTTTTCTGTTATTTCAGAACAATAACACCTTGTTGGGTTATTTTGAATACTAAATACTACTCTGTGTGAAGCACATAGAACAATACTTGGCATTTAGCTAATATTTTAAAACCAAAGAAAAAGAGGAAGTCAGATGATAATGTCTACAATTCTCATTATTGAAATATAGACTTATACCATTATCTTTATTATTTGAATGGTTCTCGCCATTACACATACTTCATACCAGCACATATCAGCTTTATTCCATACTCCACACCATATATATGGGACACAACATGCCCCAGAATTTAAATGTAATCCTCGGGCTGGCAGTGTAAACTGAAAAATCAAGGAGATTCTCAAAATTAGACAGGTAACAAAGGAGAAAAACAAGGACAACTAGTTAGATCTAAAATAGTCAAATGAAGTGAAAACCACATGATTAGAAGTAAGTTACAGAATCAAAGGCAAACTATGAGAAAGGCTATGCGATGTTAGAAGTAATATTCAAAAATTAAATCCCAGATTGTTGGACATCTGCTAAATCCATTTTGAAGATGATCAAATTGATGTTGGATACAAGGACCATGCAGGTGTAGCTCATTTCCCTAAAGACAGAAAAAGGATAAATAACAAATAAGGCATTCAAAAATAATACTTGATCGTGTCATTCATTAATTTATTAATTTATATTACAT
Organism: Cynopterus sphinx; assembly: GCA_030015415.1. Classification (NCBI taxonomy): domain Eukaryota; kingdom Metazoa; phylum Chordata; class Mammalia; order Chiroptera; family Pteropodidae; genus Cynopterus; species Cynopterus sphinx. Next base: position 99,778,143 of record CM057382.1, on the reverse strand, counting down.
TATAAATCCTTTTTACATAGAACAATAATGTCATCAAATAAATCATATTTTAAACGACAGATTTGGAAACATTTTTTCTTATATCAATTCCAATGACAAAGTGTTCTCAAAAGATTCTATTGCTGTGTCTTAAGCAGTAGTAAATATAATAATAAAAGGAGACACCTAGAAATTCTCAAGAGACCAGAAAAAGTATCTGAATTGCAGTTTTTACCCACCCATGTTTAAATGGGAAATTACTGCCTGCGAGAGACACTGTTAATCACAAATTTAAAAACTGTATCTAAGTGTTAGAAATTTTGAAAACTTCTTCTATTTAACTGTTAGGGAACAATGAGAAATTGTGTGTTGTAAAGACATAGCCAATGAATTTGAGGGAAAAAATAAGCAAAAATCCAGTTCAAGACCGATCTTTATCTAAGTTGTATAAACTTCATCTCAATTTCCTCTCCTGTATGAGAAGATGGGTCAACCATGGTCTGCCTTCTACAGAGTTATGAAAATCAAGGTGGTTGTAGGTAAAATGTATAAAATGTATAAAATGTACAATGTCTTATAGATGCAAGTTATTATTGCTATAAAGAATAGCTGACCTTAATCTAGTTCTGGGATAATCTATCATAATTTATATGCCTGAAATTAATATTTTCTATTGGTTAATTAACTTTAATTGCTTTCTTAGAATAGGGTGACTAAAAAAGAATATTTTAAAATGTGCTACCCAATAACTAGTTTACATGTAAATATATTTTTGAACACATCTTAAAAGAACTATTATATTTATTTATATAATTTTACAAATGTTCATGTGTACTCCTCACGTTACATTGCATACAACTATCCTGTCATCTAATTAATCTCAGACTGACAGGAGCATGTTACTGTTATTGGATAATTAATGCTCCATTTCAGGATCGTTTTAACAGTGATAGTATCGAAGTAATTTAAATTATATTTTTAAATATTTATTTTATTTATTAATGATTGTTTTATTATTCTTGTATACTTTATAAAATATTTCTATCAAAATTATTTTAAAATATTTTTAAATTGTAACATACGTCTATATATTCATTGGAAAGCAAAATTTATAATAATTCTTTATATTTGTTTTGTGATCATTAAAAATATAAGCAGAATAATTATTCTTAGCACATAGTCATGTACTTTAATCATTTCCTTACCCATATATATTTCAAATATGGTATAATTATTATTATTGGTCTCTCTATGTTTTATTAGTCTATTACTTGGTCTAGTTTTTTTTTGTAAGGTTGGAAGCAATATTCCTCATATTTTCATTTAATGACTAGTTGACTCTTCTCTGTAGATAATATTTTAATCAATAGAATATTCTCTGTATAGATACTGACATACTTGTTAAGCTCAAAAATAATTCTACTAAATGGAGACTATTTCAAGTCTTGTATTTTCCATGTTAAAAATAAATATATAAGAGGTAACATTTTTATGAGTACAGTATTTTTGCCTCCAAATATAATTCCTTGTTTTGACAAATATTTTGTGGATTGTTATATGCACACTCTTTCTATTTTTACTGCTTATTAAATTGGACTCTGGAAAGTTTATATATTTCCAGAATAAGTATCAAAAAATATTTTCCTCATATACCTAATTTACCTCAAAATGAGATTTGATTTTGTCAATTGTGTGATAAAAATAGAATCTTATATGTCTGTTTTTCAACTACCTTGTGAAGATCAAAATATATTGCCTGTTTGCATTTTTGAAAATATACTATAATGAGTATTAGTTATAGTAATAATACTAATATTGTATCGTATGTTATTACTAGTAATAATAAATCATTATTTGAAAATTATATGACACAACTCAGGTTCAGTGACTAGCAAAATCTTTGACCTTGCCAGTAAGAGAAACAGAATGTGGTGAATACCTTAACTAATATCTTATGGGTTTATGAAGAAAGCTTTCCCCTTTTCGCCAATACTTTAAGAGCTCAGTCTTTAGATGCAATTGTTATCTTTCTGGTGAACTTCTTTTTAGTTCCTTTTTCTAATTTTCAATCAGTGTTTTTAATTTTTTCTATTACTTTGTAGATTCTGTATCTGTATTAAAAGTTATTAATCTTTGTTACATACATTGCATTAGTTCCAGTTTATTATTTCCTTTTAACTTTATACACTGTGTGACTTGGGTATTTAAAAGATAGATGGCATACTTTATTTAGCTACTAGGTATTTTATGTAGCCTGCATTTCTTCAGGCATAATCCAGAATGTAGTATTTAAATTTTAGATGTCAAAAATAAGAAAAGAGTAAATGAATCCATTCTTTGCCCTACAAATTTCATAGTTAATTCCATCTTGTAGTTTGGTAATAAACAATCAAACAAATCTTTAAAAAGCTTATTTTAAACTTTTATTAAAGCAAAACCTTAAAAATAAAAATTTGACTTTCCTAAGATTTGGCATGATTTTAAGAGACTTGCCTTAAGCTCAGGACAATGTGGAAAAGCAGGATTGTTCAGTGAAACCAATCTCATGTTTCTTTTATTTAAAGGCAAATCCTAAATCAATTTTGCTTTAACAGAATTGATTTGGGATTAAGGTTACATATAAATGCTGAATCAACATTCAAGATAACAAACTATATTGGAGACATTCTTAATGCAGACTGACAGTCACTAGATGAATGTGACATGATTGATCCTAGCTCTTGTTCTAATAATTGTTTATTCATTCAAGTTCAAATGGTTTCCAAGGAAAAAAACTCCTTCCTTTTTTAAGTTATCTCCACTGCCCTAATGTTCAAATTTCCTAAAATTTTATATTTTAATTATTATATTAAAGTATAGTTCCTAGAAACCCCAAAATCCTGAAAAATTTGCTAATTCAATTATCCAATTTACTGAGAAGTAAAAAAATTAAAAATATTAATATTAGAAAATGTTATTTTCTGGAGGATTTTGTAGGTATATATGAAATTTTTTGGTTTCAAATTTGAAAGAGTAGTATACTTTATGTTTGCTTTAAATTTTCTTCTTTCTGTCTCATTAGGCTACCCTTACACTTTTGGATTTACTGTAACAACAACTTTCTAACTTCCTATTACTTTAATCACCTTGCAAAAATGTTCTAGTTTTCAATGTATCACTAATAAAGCTATAGAACCTTTATTTCAGTGGGACAATGATTTTTAACTTTGTCAGTAAGAGTAACAAAATGTGGTAAATACCTTTACTGGTATCCTTTGGGTTTACAAAGAAAGCTGTCCTCCCTTCTCCAACACTATTGCAATCTAATAGTTTCTTTCTGCACAACCATTCTTTCTATGGTTCACACAGAACCTTAACAATCAAGTTTATTTACCTTAAACAGTCTGAACTTGGCCTTATATGGTTTTACCTACTTTGGTACAGGGGAAATTTTTTCTCATGAAGTTAGTCTGTACCAACACTTGTTTTGAAAAGAATAGACCCTACAATTCTTTACACTATTTTACATATTCCACTCTAAAGATAGAATAAATAGTTGTCTGATTAAGATTTTCTAAATCTTTACCTCTCTCCTCTCTCACAACTTCCTCTTTCTCTGTCTTGTTCTCTTTGTATCTATCCACATAGAAAAACTAGTAGTTCTAGTCTGTTTCTTCTATAATAAGATTTGCATACCACAATCCCTTCTCATGGTAACTCTAGAAGTTCATTTTTCTCTGTATTCTGAGTAATGAGACTCTAAGAATGGAAGATAAGAATTCTAGATTGAGTGCATCTTCCTTGTAGATGCAAAATCTCCATTGATTGAAACGTCCAATGTTTATTATTTAATTGTGGATAGAGATTATAAGAATATTTGATTATAGTCCATCCCTAATCCACAATTTCCAATCTAGTCTTTATTGGTATTAATATCAATAATATAATGACATAATTCTCTTTGATTCTGTTTGATTTTTTAATTGATTATGAACTTAAGGAAACATTAAGTTCATAGAGGGGTGTGGAAAATTATTACTAGTCAACCCTGACAGCCATGTTAGCACATTTTCTTGACCCTAGCACAGTTGAATGACTAGAATTAAATATTTTGACTCATAAATGGACTTATCAGATTCTTTTTTTTCAGATTCTATTTCTTATTTAAAATCTGTACTAAGATATTCACTATCTCCATGTATCTTGGAAACTATAAAGTTATCAATATTTGGCCTACCCTATAGAAGAAAGCATAGAAAAATGTAAGATGTATTTAAAAAATAAAAATAAATTATATAAGAGTAGAGATAATAAATTCAAAGACTTTCCATGGCTTGGCTTCAAGGTTTAGTTTGAGCTAAATTTATAACTTTGGATTTGTTATATCTATGTAGTACTTAAGATAGGTGTAGGTGTCTCAAAACAAATAATTTTTATAAAAATAATTCTGCTTGTAGTAGACACTAGCATCTAGTTAACTCAAAACAAATTTCCATACTCTTTCTTCTCTGTCTGCCTCCACTTTAAGAAAAGTTAAATATTCACCTTCCCATCTTTTAGGGAAATTATGCATTATAGCAATCTGAATCAACTTGGGGCTCCTATGAAAGTTTTGTTTTCCTCTTGATAATGCCCGAGAGAACTGGTACCAAATATTGCATACACCTGGGTTTACTGTTTCCAAGAACTTAAGTTACCAAGAAAAATTACTCATTAGTAATTAGCTACCCCAGGAAAAAGGAAAGTATTGGGTCAGATAATGTGTCCTTATATGACCTTCTGTACTTTCTATAAACTTTGATTTCCAGGTGTATATTATAAGATAGTGTTTGCTTCATAGTGCTGAATTATACTGATTCAAAAGATGAAATTGTAATTAGACACTATCATTATGAAAACTGTAGTTCTAGGGAGTATAAAGGTTTCAGAAGTAGAGCTTAAATCATTGTCAGTGGGACCAATGTTTAATTAATTTTAGATATCTTCTCTACTTAAGACTGATATATTAACTTGTTGGAGCTTTATTTTTCATTACTAAAGTCCCAGACTGATTAACTTGTTCTATGATCTGTGTAATCAATTGTTTATTAAGAATTGAACCAACAGCTGCAGAACACAGTTGGAAATAACCCAGGAGCAAAGAAAGACATGATTTCAGGGGAAAAAAAATGTAAGAAATAAAGCCAAGTAAAATATAACTTATGCAAAGATGAGTTTAAAGTTGTCTCTTGTGTGCTACTTCTTACATATTAGCAAGAATTAGTCACAGGCCTCAGGTCCTAAAGTAAAGTTTCTGACACAAAGCAGGAAGTAAATTATCAGTGAGCGTAATTGAAAAGACTGAGCTCCTGTTTTCACACTAAAAAGTTTATTTACCAGAAAAATATTATGATGTTCTTCAGAGCTTGTTATTTATTGTTGTTCTGATTGTATACATCTATCTAGTCAACTCAAGTCCTATGATTTTCATACATGAAGGAAAACTCATTATTTTACTTTTTGATATGTGTATTAAGAAAAGCCTATTTAAAATGATTTTTAATTTATTAATTTTCTCAGCTAAATTTTTTTTAAATTACGGTGACAAATTATTTTATTAACTGATCAGGGTGAGCTATAAACAGTGTAGTCTTAGCAATGGATATTGCTATTTATTTATTTATTTTAAATTAGTTAACCTTTAACACTAAGGTAAATTAGGTTACAAAAACTATTTTGATATTTAATTTTAAATTTATAAGATTTCCAAAAGAACATAGACACATGGAATGAATAAAATTGATCAAATTTAATTTTTTCCTTATAATTCAGTTTAAATTATTTTCTTTATTTTGCTTTTAAGTAATTTTATTATTACTAAAATTATTTTAGTAATTTGTCTTGCTTTCTTTCCCAGAATCTGAGTAGTTAAAATTTCTTTGTATATCATGCTCCACCTCAGTATCTGCTTCTAGAGAACTCAATTTTTGACAATACCTTATATTGATATTGAAATCAGATAAAACTCTTTCTATAGCATTTTCTTCTAAACAGTATTTGTTCTATTAATTTAACCTACTTCATTTTTCTTTCTTCTTACAATATTAATGACTTAGAAAAAGTACAATGTTACTTTACATAAAATGATCTTTTAGCTTTAGCAGCTTCATTTAAGAAAATTAATAATATGTCTTTGACTGTCTCCACTATATCAAACCATTTTCTCAGTAAAAATGAAAAGATGAGATAAGAAAATAGATATGTTGAAATAGGTGAAACTATAGAATCAATTTATTTATTTTTTTACTATTGTTCTTCCTATCTGCACATCTAGCCAGTTATCAATCATCTTATATCTATTGTCTATCATCTATCTACTTTTATGTTAGGAAAGAAAGAGGTAGGATAGTATTAGAATTTTTTAAAAAGAGTAATATTAAAAAATTATTTTCATTTTTTAAATAAATTTTTAAGGTCAGTTTATTTAAGAGCTTTTAATTGCCCAAGTCATGATTACATTTAAGCATGTACAAATTTTAGTGAATATTTATTACACATATTTCATTGTAGATAATATTTTAACCTTTAGAATGTATTCTCATTTTTGTTTTAATAAAACAAGCAAGAGGCAAACATAATCAGAAAACATTAATATACTCATTCATTTACATATTCTTATTGAGGTTCATTATCTAAAAGATAATCTGGTATATATGGCAGATACAAAAATAATTAACAAGTTATGCCAAGATAATTAACAAGTATAAAGGGCTTACAGCTTACTGAAAAAGATATATAAATATGTAACTATAGTATGGTAATAATACTGATAAAAAAACTGTGATGAAGAAAATTATATGTACTGAAGAAACAACTAAATCAAACTTGTATATATGAGTTACGAGGGGGATGAAAAGATATCAGGGGATTCACAACATACACACACACACACACAGATTCCTTCCAATTTTTAAAATTATGATTGTCTATATTTCAATTTTGATTTAGTCAACATTGTGAAAAAAATGAATTTTTAAAGAAAATTTATAACTGTAAATATTAATTCAAATAATAGCTACATAGTATATTATGCTTTCATTTCATCCTTTTACAATGTTTTGTTTCTTCTGAATTTATTTGATACTTTTCTTTTGCTTTCTTATTTTTTCATCTACCTATAAATATTTTGTCCCAAATTTCTCTTTACAAGGTCATTTCCTCAGTTCTTCTCAAACCTCATTACCTCCTCATCCTCTCAATATACACACCTTAGAGTCTTTCATCATCTTAATCTAGTCTGTAATGGAGTTTCTAGGTTTACTATTCATTTTCATCCTGAGACTCCCCTAATTACCTTCCTTGGAGTTACTTTATCTCTGTCATGATTAGATACAAAATTTCTGGATTCCATATTTTTTAAGTGTTTTAGTTTGATTCCATATTTTTTAATTGTTTTAGTTTATGCTTTCTTTATGTAGGTTATACCTCCAGTTATGTAACTCTTAAGAACAAGTTAGTTTTTTTTTTAATACTTTAGTACCTGAAAATATAATTATTCAATCCAATGACTCATTAATATTCTGGTTTCTGACTGATACTTTACACTGTCCTATCTTTATTCTCTGGAGAACTTTTAGGATAAATTATTCTTAGTATCATTAAGAAAATGTTAAAAGAAGTACAAAATAATTCTTTTCATTCATTTTCTTAGCTGTCTGGGTGATTTATATGATTTGAGAAAAATTCTTGCATTTATTTAATTATTACCTTCTCTTTTTTACCTGTTTTTTTTTTTTTTTTTTTTTTTAATTTCTGAGTATCTTGTTGAATTGGATCACTAGATTTTATGTGATATTTTCCGGTTCTTTTCTTTTTTTCTTTCCTAATCTTTATCTTCTAAATATTTTATTTTTGTAATTACAGTCATAATCCTTTTTATTTTTGAAATATTTATTTTCTAAATGTTTTTTTCTTTTTTATAGCATCCTACTATTGTTTCTCAGATTAAATATCTCCATTTGTCTCTGAATATTTTTCTAAAACTTTTTTTTTGTCTCTGACCCCCTTGATTGTCTTCGTTTATATTCAATTCAGTTTTTCTTTTTAATTGTTTTGTTTTTGGTGTCCTGCATTACAGACTTTTTCAAATATCTAATTTTCTGGAAACCTCCATTCATATTTAAAATAAATCTTTTTGAAACCGATTAGATGGTTATGGGTATAGATTGGACTTGTGAATTGTGGCTCTTCCTAGAGAGGCTGTGACTTGCTAAGTCTTTGAAAAAACTCTATAGAAGCAACAGGCTTACAATCTACTGACTTCCTTTACTGAAAGGATGCCATCAGGGAAAAACAAGAAGGCAAGCGACCTGGTCTAATCTCAGTCTGAATGTTGGGTAAACAGACTAATGATATTTGTTAGGAGTAAGAGACTGTAACTGTGAATGTCCCTAGCTAATCTATTGTAAATAATAACTGAGGGTCTATGAAGCATTGCTCCTAGCTCATATCACATGTATTATATATTTGGGGAAATTTATAGATATTTGTGATCATTGTAATGATCCCTTTGAGTGAGTCTGAAAATCTCACAGAAAGGTCTCATGTGTTCTGGATCTGAGTGTCATGGACCAAGTGAAAAAGACTTGGGGTGCTAATCTTGATATCTTAGATATCTAACTGCCTTTTTAAAGCTTTTTTATTGCTTATATTATACAAATTTTTAATATATATTGATATTCGGGAAATTCTTTGATTATATGAATCTAATGTGATGATCTGATCCTGTAAGTTAGCTCACCTGATTTTTAGCATTCTGAAAGCTAAGCATAAGAAAGCTAAAATTCTTTCTTATTAATCCATAGCTTTTCTTAATGACACCTGTTCTTTACATACATTATGTCAGATATCCTCGTGTTTGAAAACTCTTTAGTTCATTCCCCCCTCCTCCCCCCACCAGAATTTGAGTTCTTTTCTCTTTCGTGAATAGGAAAAGTATCTGCTTAACTAGATGGGTAAATGAGGGGATAAAGAATTGTCAAACTGAACTTCGTAAATACTTTCAAGTAACCTCTTCATTTCAGCTCCTTCATTGTCTCATAGAATTAGCTGGCGTCTGCAATATATGAAAGTTTTGAGCAACTTCACTTCATTTTTTGGTTAATATACCATATATTAGCAGTTTTTTTCAGTTACTTTTAAATCATCTGATTTCTCGTGTTCAAAACTATGTTGCAAATTATTTCCTGTTGTTTCCCCTTATCATATTATTTGTATATGATTATATAATTTGGTAAATTACTCTAATTTTAGTAGGGTTTTGAATAGTATTGGACATCAAATGCCAATAAAAACCATTAAACTATCTTTTTAAGAACAAAATTTACTGGACTAAATTTCAAACTCAGGTTATGCAATGTCATTTCTAAGACACCTACGGAGATTTTTTACTAAAAAAGTCAGCCTTCTAAACAGATTATTCACCATCTGTGATCTTAAATTCCAAAGGAAGTTCTAGTTATGGTAATTGCCAACTTATTTCCTTTCTGAGTGATTCTCTGCAGATAATAACTATAAACTCTTGGAAAATTGTAAAAAAAGCCAGCAGCAACAACAACAACAAAAACAAAACAAAAACAAAAAATAGTGGCCTTTAGGCATGGTATATAAACAAAAATTGGCAGATTCTGAAAGTCAGTCCTCATTAGGAGAAATGGAATGACACAGGTAGAGTCTCTCATTTTCTTTGTCTATTAGACTGAAGGCATTTAAAAACTGTGACATACATGGTGGCCAAAACATCAATATAAAATGCATAGTCATTCTGATTTGAAGGACAAAACAGAGTAAAGAGTTTTGGACAGCCATGGCTATAGTAGGTAAGGTCACATACTGTAGAAAGTGAAAAAGAGAGAAGACCTCCAAATTGAGGTTATAAACTATGTCCAGTTTCTGGAACAATGACTTTGTGGGGTCGACTCCATGAATTTCATCTAAAGATGAAAAACTTCGACCTAGACTTGAGCTACCATTAAAAGGTAGATTTTGCAGTACATTCAACCAAGTAAATTGCAGAATAAGTAGAAACACACATATATACAGAAAAGCATTACAAAATCCACAATTTCTAAAACATAAGATGTTTTAGAAACATAAGGCATTCTAGAAGCATGTCTTCTAGAATGCTTCAAACTATGAATATAAACTATGTTTTTCATTCTTAAGAGAAAAGATAATTAAAGTAAACTAGATATTGAAATTAGCATAGAATTTTAAAGGTACTATGATGAATAATATAAAAGAAAACATGTTTAGAATAAATGAAAAAATAGGAAATCGCAGCAGAAAGAATCATAAAAAATTACTACATGGAAAAATTTACAAAGTGATTTACTGATTTATATGGAAACGCTAATTCCTATAATATTAAAAGCCATTTGAAAATAAAAATCTCAGTTGAATGACTTACAATAACTGATTTTAAGGCTTACTATAAAGTTACAGGAAACAAAACAGTGTGGTACTGGCATAAGGAGCAACAGATAGGGCAATAGAACAGAATATGACATCCAAAAATTTTTTTGAGGCATTTTATTTTTGACAAAAATCTGAGAAAATATTTGGGAAAGGATTAATTTATAGGCCTGAGTTGCTCAAACCTTGCACACTCCTAGCAACTGCCTTGGACTGGCTCCTGAAAAGCGAGCCCTGGGTCCTTGAAATATTCTACCAGAGAACATTCTTTAGTATGTCTGACACTTTGGGGCCATTAAATACAAATTGATTAAATAGGCTAGTCTTACAATGTGATATATGGTGAATCATGTCTTTGTTCTGGATATTTGGAGTCTGAATAGGTGAGATCAGTAACACAAGGATTTCAATGCTCATGTGACTGATTCCCAAAACATTCCCATGACACCAAGCCTTTGGTGAGCTTACCTGACTTGCAACACTTTACTTGTGTGGTCACACATCATCGCTAAGACAATTAAGTACATCCATGTGACTGCATTGGAAGCTTACACCTTGTTTCCCTTAAACTTTGTCTCATGTGCTTCTAAACTTTGCTAATTTTAAGAAAGTCATGATAGGATGCTCTGGTTAATGATAATGTTCTATACTGTAATAAAAGTTTTGTTTGTATAGGCATACTCACTTGTCAAAACTTATTAAATGAGACACGATATTTATGCATTTCATCACATGTAAATTCTACCTTAAAATAACTCTAAACACATAGTAAAACTACATATATGTGTGTGTGTATACATATAGTAAATATATATAGTAAAAAAAATATATATATATGGTAAAATTTAAAGGGTAACCTGTATGAATGTCAGTAATTTACTTTGAAATGCCTCAAAAAAAATAGACATAAAAAGGAAGAGATAAGTAGATAGGTAGGTATACAAATCAAGGCAAGTAAAATGTTAATGCTTGACATGAGGTAATGAGTATGTGAGTGTTCAGTGTAAAATTCAACTTTTATGTTTAAAATTGTCAGAATGTTTGAAAAATTCAGAACTAGAACATTATAATAAACATATAAATATTACTTTGATTTTGAAACTGAAGTACTAATCTTAATAAAGTTTTTGCAGAAAGTTTTTTTTTATTTTACATTTAAAAATTTCCTATTGATCTCTTAGTTATCTTCAGAAAGGTCCTAAAAAATCAAGATACCATTACATTATAAGGAACTGTAAATAAACATCAACTTTTCCCATTACTTTGGCTGTAAAACTGCCACTACTAATTGTTAAATAGTTCAAATTTGCTGGTCTATTTTTGAATCTTGGGGAAGATTATAGTAGTATAAAATGCTAGATGAATCCATTAGATGATGATGATGATGATGATGATGATGATGATGATAATTATAATAATGAGGATTATGACAACTAGTTGCCTGTATTATTGTGAACTCAATAAAGAAAATAAACTAGAAAGAAACAAAACATTCTATTAGGCTTATTATAGTCTATAATGTTCTCACTGTTCAGAAATAGTCTACTAGAATCAGTTAAATCTCATGGTTATGCCTTTATATTGTCCTTATTCTTTATATTTGAATTTTTATAACTCCTTTAAGTATATTAGTTTCATCATCTTTTAATTTATATCTATTTTATCTAAGCAACAATATTAATGGCTAAATGAGGTGAATTTGACAATATATTAGACATATTCTCATACCTTCTCTTGCAAATCATCCTAATATGCACATTGCATTTCAGTGAAATATAGTACATAGGCCTTAATATGACATCTAAACTTAATAAGAAATAAATCATGGCCAAAATAGAACAAAATACTTATTATAAAATTTTAATATCTTTTCAATGTTTCTACTACCTCTATAGAGAGCTGCCTTGGATAAACTATGCAGGTTTATATTATTTTATTTTCACATAACATTATAATAATAATACAAGTTTGGCAGTGACCACCACAAAATTTCTTTTCCATCTGGTAGAATTAATCCTATAGGTGACATCCTTCCTGCCTCATCAACATTTTTTACATAAAAATTGTAAAGTTTTTAAAGCATAATTATTTGTATTCCTATCTTATTCCAAATTGCTTAATACCTATTTCTATAATATAAAACTAGTGTGCACTTGATGATTGCAGTTAGCATGACTCCATTTTTATATAATACTATTTTGTTAGATGGGAATAACCCATCCTCATCCCCTGGAATGAGCCCTAATTTCCATTTCACCTAAAGAACCTTAATACTCTGGTCACAGTAATTGTTCTGATGGAGTCATCAAGTTGCAACTCAAAACTGTTTTAGTTCAAAATATAGGGGAAAAAAGCATTTTCTTGTCTTATTTTGAACAGTTTGGTGTCTTGATGTGACACTTTAATTGCCCTAGAAACTTTGCTACCTAAAAGAAAACTCTCCTGAAGACTGGGCTGAGACACAGTAGAAGATAGAGGTAAGCAAATAATAAGAAACAGAAGCAGATACATGATCAAACTATGCTTTAAAATTAAGCTTTCTCAAGATATTTTTAATGATATAAATAAATTCCATTACTATTCAAATCAATGAGTTGTGTTTTACATTTTTTATAACTGAAAACATCCTAAATGAAGCATGTACTTATGATATCATCTGGTTACTCTCTACATATCTTTTCTCGTATTAAGTTATAAGCTTCCAGAGATCAAAAGCCATGACATTATCATCACTATAGCTCTAAAACCTAGCAGATAGCCTGGTTCATATATGAATTCAGTGAATATATTTTTTTTAAATAAGTGTATCAGTGTGGTGCTTATGGTCATATGAATTTTCAAAACTTAAACATTTTTTTCCAAATCTGATGTATACACAGTCTAGCCTCAGTATTTACAGATCTGCATATTCATCTACTTTATAAAATTAATACTTATATTGCTTTTACAGTAATTTTTGGAGACCATAGAAAAATTTGAGTCTCCTCATGTATACATGCCCAACTGAGGTCAAATAAGGACACTCTCTGTCTTCTTGTTTTGTCAGTCATAGGGAAATGATCAGAAGATAAAAAGAGTATTAGACAAATGCATGATGCTTCATTTCTAGAGCCAGTTGGAACTTTGGCACATGTTAGTGGGTAGCCTCAGATCAGTCACTTAATACATTTAAAACTTATTTTCTCTTTTGTAAAACAAAACAAAAAACAGAATGTAGGCATCTGAATAAAAAAGAAGTGAAATTACATGACATTATGACATAAACTTATATATGTAGAAAATACTAAAGATTTCACTGCCAGACCTGAAACACAAATTTAATAAAGTTGCAGGGTACAAATTTAACATACAAAAACCAGTTGCATTTCTCTACACTAACAATAAACATCCTGAAAGTAAAATTAAGAAAACAGTCTCATTTATAATAGCATCAACAGAATAAAATATATAGAAATGAACTTAATCAAGGAGGCAGAAGACTTGGAAAACTACAAACTATTGTGACAAAACTCAAAGAAGAAACATAAATTGGAAAACATTTAGTGTTTATGGATCAGAACACTTTATGTTGTTAATAATGTCAATATCAGTCAATATCATTCAAAGTGATCTTCAGATTCAATGCAATTCTTATCAAAATCTCAATATATTTTGCAGAAGTAGAAATACACCTTGAAATTCATGTAGAACACCAAGGAACACCAAAAGAATAAATTATTTTTTAAAAAGAAAAAAATTGATGGTCTCACACTTTTTTATTTCAATTTTACTAGAAAGCTACAGTAATCAAAAACAGTATTGTCCTGGCATAAAGACAGACCTAAAGACCAATCGAAGATTTTATGCAAGTGGAAATAACAAAGAAAAAACTGAGGTAGCAATACTTATATTAGGTAAAATAGACTTTAAAATAAAGGCTATATTAAGAGAGAAAGAACACGATGTAATGATAAAGGAATTAATCCAACAAAAGAATATAATCCTAGTAGACATCTATGTACAAAACATAGGAGCTTCCAAATATATGAAGTAAATATTGACAGACATAAAAGAGAGATTAACAGAAATGCAGTCATAGTAGGGGATATAAACATCCCATTGACACCAATGGAAAGATCCTCCAGAAATAAAATTAACAAGAAAACAGGAAACTAGACCAGATAAATTTAAATATTTTTAGAGCATTCCATTCCAAAGCAACAGAACACACATTCTTTTTAAGTGTACATAGAACATTTCCTAATATTGACCACATGGTAGGCCACAAAACAAATCTCAATAAATCAAGTAAAGTGAAATCACATTAAACGTCTTCTTCAACCACAATAGTAAGAAACTAGAAATTACAAAACAATACAAAAACTGAAAAACACACAAACACACAGCAGCTAAATCACATGCTTCTAAACAATGCCTAAATAATGAAATAAAAATAAATCTAAAGGTTGAGACAAATAAAAATGAAAACACAACAATTCCAGCAAAAACAGTCCTAAGAGGAAAATTCAGAGCAATACAGGCTTACCTCAAGAAACAAGAAAAATAAACAATCTAAATTTACACTTGAAAAAACTAGAAAAAGAAGAGCAAAGATAGCCCAAAGAGTAGAAGAAAATAATAAAGATAAGAGTGGAAATTAAAAAAAAAGTAAAAAAAAAAAAAAAGAATCCCATTAAACAAAAACCTGGTTCTTTGAAAAGATGAACAAAAATGATAAGCCTTTAATCAGTCCCCTCAAGAAAGAAAAGGACCCAAATAAATAAAATCAGAAATGAAACAGAAGTGACAATGGACACCACTGAAATACAAAAAAAATTATAAGAAAATACTACACACAAGTAATGTCAACAAATTAGATAATCTGGAAGAAGTGGATACATTCCTAGAAGCATATGGTTATCCAAGAATGAGTCAAGAAGAAACAGAAAACCTGAATGGACCGATTGTTACTAACAAACTCTAATTAAACAAACAAACAAACAAATAAAAGTCCTGGACCTGATGGCTTCACAGATCAATTTTACTGAACATTCAAAAAGGGATTAACATCTGTTCTTCTTAAGCTATTCCAAAAAATTCAAGAGGAAGAAAGGCTTCCAAGCTCATTCTATTACACTGATTCCCGAAACAGACAAAGACATTACAAAAAAGAAAAATATAGGCTATTGCCAATGAACATAGATGCAAAAATCTTTTTAAAAATATTAGCAATACATTAAAAAGGTCATACAGTATAATTAAGAGGGATTTATTTCAGAGATGCAAGGCTGGTTTAATATCTGATAATTAATTAATGTGATATACCACCTTAAGAAATCAAAAGATAGAAATCATATGGTCATATCAATAGATACAGAAAAATCATTTGATAAAGTTCAGCATCCATTTATGATAAAAACTCTCAGCAAGGTATGAATAGAGCAAACATACTTCAATGTCATAAGGGCCATATATGACAAACTACAGCTAACATCATACTCAACAGGAAAAAGCTAAAAGCATTTTCCTTAAGATTGGGAACAAAACAAGAATGTCTGCTTTCACCATTTTTATTCAACATTGTAGTGGAAGTCCTAGCCACAGCAAACAGACAAGAAAAAGACATAAAAGGCATCAGATTATAAAGGATAAATGAAGTAAAACTGTCATCATTTACAGATGACATGATAGACAGAAAACCCCAAAGATTCCACCAAAAAAACTATTCAAGCTAATAAATGAATTTAGTAAAATAGCATTATAAAGTTAATATTAAAAATTGGTTATATTTATATGCCAATAACACACTATCAGAAAGAGAAATTAAGAAAACAATCCCATTTACAACTGCATCAAAAAATATATATATCAAGGAATAAATTGAACCAAGGAAGTAAAAGAGACCCATCTTCAGGAACCTATAAGACTTTGAAAAAAGAAATTGAAGAAGATACAAATAAATGGAAGCATATACCATGCTCATAGATAATAAGAATTGACATTGTTAAAATATCCATACTACCCAAAGCAATCTATAGATTCAATCCAATATCTATGAAAAGTTTTCACAGAACTAGAACAAATAATTCTAAAATTTATATGGAACCATAAAAGAGCCCAACTAGCCACAGTAATCTTGAGAAAGAAGAACAAAGTTGGAAGTATCATGCTATCTAATATCAAGTTATACTATGACACCATAGTAATCAAAACATCATGGTACTGGCATTGAAAAACAACACATAGATAAGTGGAACAGAATAGAGAGCCTAGAAATTAACTCACACCTATGTGGTAATTTAATTTATGACAAAAATAAATAAAGTAAAATAAAAAACTGGACCACCTTCTTACCCCATATACAAATAAACTCAAAATGGATTAAAGACTTAAAGAAAGACCTGAAACAACAATACTCCTAGAAAAAAACTTAGGCAGTAAAACCTTTGATATTGCTCTTAGCAACATTTTTTTCTTATATGTCATCTTAGGCAATCAAAGAAAAAATAAAAAGAACCAAATAGCACTACATCAAACTAAAAAGAGTTTGCACAGCAAAAGAAACTATCAACAAGATGAAAGGACATCTTATTGAATGAGAGAAAATATTTACCAATGATCTAATAAGGGGTTAATATCAAAATTTATAAAACAACTCATACAATTCAACACTAAAAAAAAAAAAAAAAAGAAAACAGTCCAATTCAAAAATGCAAGGAGAACCCGGATAGACATTTCTTTAAAGAGAAAATAGGGATGACTAATGGACTGAAGAAATGATGCTCAACACCACGAATCATCAGAGAAATTAACATTACAATGAGGTATCACCTCACACCTGTCAGAGTGGGTATCAGCAAGCAATAAATTCAAAACAAGTGTTGGTGAGAATGTAGAGAATAGGGAAACTTCATGCATTGTTGGTGGGATTACAAATTGGTGCATTCACAATGAAAAACAATTTGGATGTTCCTCAAAATTTTTAAAATAGAACTATCTATGACCTAGAAATTTTACTTCTAGGTATTTATCTGAGGAAATCCAAAACACTAATTCAAAAGATATATACATCCCTATGTTCACTGCAGTGCTATTTACAATAGTTAAGATATGGAAGCAACATAAATGCCCATCAATAGATGACTGGATAAAGAAGAAGTGATATATACATACACAATGAAATATAATAAAATATTACTCAACTAAAAAAAATAATAAAATTTTACCACTTGCAACAACATAGATGGACCTACAGGGTATTATGCTAGGTGAAATAAGTCAGACAGAGAAAGACAAATACTATCTGATCTCACTTATACAAGATATCTAAAGAACAAAATAAACAACAACAACAACAAAAATAAAAACAGAAAACAATTAATAGTTACAAAGAACAAACTGATGGTTACCAGATGGGAAGGGAGTTAGGGGATTGAACGAAAAAGGTAAATGGATTAAGAAGTACAAATTAATAATCACAAAATAATCACAGGGATATAATTTACAGTATAGTCTATAATATTGTAATAACTATATTGGTAGTAGACTTATCAGGAGTATTACTTTGTATATTGTATAAATGTCTAACCTGAAACTAATGTAATATTAAATGTCAACTATAATTGAGAAAGGAAAGAAAAATATCAATTAAATAGAATAAAGAGCCTAGAAATAAATCCTTACATATATGGCCAAATGACTTTCAACAAAAGTACCAAGACTATTTTATGGGAGAAAGACAGTCTTTTCAATAAATGGTGATGGAAAAACTAAAAATCTACATGCAAAAGAATAAAATTAGATCTTTATTTTCTATTATATACAGAAATTAGCTCAAAACATACCAAAGTAATAAATGTTAGAATTAAACTATAGTTTTAAAATTCTTAGAAGAAAATGTAGGGGAAAAGCTTTATAACATTGAGTTTGACAATAATTTCTTGGCTATGACACCAAAAGCACAAGCAGCAATAAAAAATAAATAAGCTGACTTCAATAATTTTTTTAAGTTGTACATCAAAGACACTGTCAGTAAAGTGGAAAGGAAACTCACCCAATGAGAGAAAATATTTTCAAATCATATATATAATGAGATTAATATAAAAATATATAAAGAACTCCAACTCAATAGCAAGTACAATAAAAAAACAAAAATGAACATAGTACTTAAAAAGATATTTCTGCAAAAATGATATACTGGAAGGATATTCAATATGAAGAATCATTAGGGAAATACAAATCAAAACCACAGTGAGATACCAATTTACACCATTAGGATAGCTATTACGAAAAAAAGAAAACCAGTGTTGGTGAGAATGTAGAGAAACTGAAACCCTTGAGCACTGCTGGTAGAAAGATAAAATCGTGCAGCCACTGTGAAAAATGCTATCGTCATTTATCAAAAAACTTACCACATAATTACCAGCTTTTCTAATCCTAGGTATACACTAAAAAACAAACAAACAAACAAACAAACAAACAAAAGAAGGGACTCAAACAATATTTGTACACCTATGTTCATAGAACCATTATTCACAAGTCAAAAAGTAAAAATAAAAACTAATTGTTCATCAACAGATGAACAGACAAGCAAAATGTGGTATATTAATTCCATGTAATATTGCTCAACCTGAAAAATGAAGAAAATTCTGACACATGCTGTAATATAGATGAAACTTGAAGATTTTATACTAAGTGAAATAAGCCTGTTAAAAAATATAAATATTATATGTTTTATTTATGTGGTATACTTAGAGTAGTAAAATTCACGGAGAGAGAAGTAGAATGGTGGTTGCCTGGGCCTGAGGGAATAGAAAAATTGAGAGCTAGTGTTTAATGGATAGGGAGGTTTAGGTTAGGGAAATAAAAAAGTTTTGAAAATAGATGGTGGTGATATTTGCACAACAGTGAAGACATAACTGATGTCACTGAACTGTACATTCAAAAATTATTAAAACATAAATTTATGTTATGTACATTTTACTATAATAAAAAAAAATAAATGAAAAAAAAAAAAAACAGACAAACCTCTAGTGGAGAATTCTAAATCATTTAAACTGATCACCTTCCATCATTATTGTCTACATATAAGTGTAAGCTGCACATAGTGACTTCTTTCCAAAGGATACAGTATGTGAAGGAGGAAAAAAAGAGTAAATTTCATGAGAAGAATTCTGACAAAGGCCACCTCAGGCAGATTATCAAGGTCAATATCAACAGTGATAAGTCATATTGATGAAATATACTCTAGTTGTGAGATAAGAATGGCACTCTTCCTCTGTGGTCTTCCTTTCAAGAATCTATAACAAGGCAAATGATGAGAAACCATCAAACAAACCCCAATTGAGGTATATTCTACAAATTCCATGACTAGTACTCCTCAAAAGTGTGAAGGTCATCAAAAATAAATGTCTGAGGAACTGTCACGGTCCACAAGAGTCTTAGCTTTAAGACATGACAGTTAAGTGCAATGTGATGCCATTGATGGGATCCTTAAATAGAAAAAAAAAAAAATTAAGGAAATAAAGTAGGGAATTTAGTCAATAATAATATATCAGTATTAGTTATTAATTGTAACAATTACACCATACTAATATAAAATAATAATAGGGAAAACTGGGTACAGAGTACATTTGAACTCCTTATTCTGTCTTTGCAATTTTACTACAAATCTAAAAATGTTCTAAAATAACACTTTATTTTTAAAAAAGAGAATGGTGAGAAAATTAATAAATCCAGACTACAAAAAACTAATAAAACATTTATCTAATAAAGTACTTTTTTAGCATATAAAAATTATTACAATTCAATAATAAAAGACAAAAACTTGAAAATTAGGAAAAGTTATTTTCCTAAGTTATTTCTGAGGGAATTCTTTCAATTGATTTTTTTTTCTGCATGAATATTTTGCTGGGGAGATGAAAATAAATAGACATTCTGTCCTCTAATGAACGTGCTAACATATTAATAGAAATACATTTAACCAGACAGTATGGATGGTATCATCTTGGGATACAAGTGAGTATTTTCTCTATAAAATGATATGGCTTTGCTTTATAGATTATCTTTGAGTGGATAAAATTTGTTTCAAAAAGAGTAAAGCCATATTCATGAGGCTCAGATAGAATTTAACTTTCATAGTCTGTCTGAACGAAGAACTAAATTGCACAGTCTGTAAATAGCCAGTAATAAGTAAGGAATGTATGTTTTTTACTGATGAAACTTTTTTCTTAAATCAAAGATAAGTGCTTGTTTCTTAACTATTAAACTTCAGAGACCATATTCTTTGTACAAATTTGTTTTATTTTAAATGGAATATTTTCTTATTCCATTTTTGGAGAACATTTATGTGTTTCACTAATAAGCAGTCTTTTTTGTTCCTTTTATTACTTTGTATGATGGGTGGAAATAGGTGGTAAAGCTCTGGGTTGGAATGGGGCACAAATGTGGTTTAGTATTTCCCCTAAATGAATATACCAGGATAAAATAAAAGGGTAAGATTTGAAAGTTGTGGACATAATGTTTTTTATCAGATAATAAGCTGCTATATTTTAAGTTTTCAGTAGGACCTTCTTCATTTAAAAGTAAAATGAATAACCAGATACTGTAGTTGTTGCTTATTTCAAAATTAGCTGGTCAATTAATGAGAAATGTTGGCAAGTGTTAAGGATCAAGGACTCCACATTATTCATTCATGTATTTATTATGTATTTCCTGCCACAGTACATTACCCTGAATCTATGTCTTATAAATAATAATTGTAACACACTGAATACCAATGTATCTTAGCTGTGTAGAAACATATTAGATACACATACATTAAAATCATAGCACATTCTACTAGGGACCTGATTGGTCATTTAGTTCAATTTTACCATTTTTCAAATGATATGGGGTGGGCATGGGAGTTGGTTGGCAGACCTGCGAAAAAGATAAAGTTAAATGACTTCTCAAAATTCACAAGTATATTTAATTTCAGAACTAGAGCCAGAATTAAGGCATCTTTATTTCAACGTAGCACATCCTCCACTTCATTAGGCTCATAATTTTAAAAATGTGTAAAAATTAATGTTATATCAATATTAGGCAAAAATATAAACTCTGATAAAATTAAATAAAATATTAATTATCTGTGGGTATATAGTAAATAATTATTTTAATTATATTTTAAAATATAATTTGCTATTTTATATTTTAGTGTAATTGAAAGGAAACCAAAGTATAAAATAATAAGGATCAAATACTTAATACTTTGTATTTCAAAATTTTTAAGTCTTTTTCCTCCCATCATTCTTATGTCCCCAGTAGAAGCATTTTTTTTCAAAAATAACTAATAAAAATAATATCTTTTCCAATTTTGTATATTGGATGGGTATAGTCTTACTCTCCCTAAAAGTGAAAAGATAAATAATTATTTCCTATCTATAATAATTTTTAATGATTTTTAAATATTTAGCAAAGTAAAAAAGGATAGAACATTGTTAGAACAGTATTTTATTTGGAAGTGGCTAATATATTATTCCAGAGTGTTTCCCTCTATTTATAAATTTTCTGTATCTCCTATTAATATACGTGAATAACCTTAAAATTAACTTAAACAAAATAAATAAAAGTTAACCTTATTTTTTAGAACTAAAAAATTTTACTTCATCTTTTTTTCTGACATATAACTGATATATAAGATTATAATAGTTTCAGGTGTGCAACATAGTAATATAATATGTATATACATTGTGAAATGATCACTATAAGTCTAGTTAACATTTGTCCATCATCTTACATAATTAGAAACAATTTTTTCTTATGATGAGAACTTTTAAGATCTACTTTTTTTTTGCAACTTTTAAATTGTCAGTAAATTATTCTTAATAATCATCATGTTGTACATCATGCCCCCACTATTTATTTATTTGATAACTGAAAATTTATAACAGTAAAAGCTAACTTTAAATAAAGCTGATGATTTATTTTATCAGCTTTAAAAACAGCTTGATATGGGAGAAATGAAAATAAATGGGAATTAGTAGGCCATGTACAATATCTAGCATCGCAATGGACTCTAGTCAGTGAATAATTCATTGGTCTTTATTTTTCTTTAATTTTGTGGAATAGCACAAACAAATAACTTATCTTTGTTAATGTTGTATCTGCTTCATAAATTCTGTTGATGAATTTTTCCTATGAAAAATGTCAGGTTTTTTAATGTATTTTACTGATCTTACATTATGTAAACTGAAAGACAAAAATAATGAAAATAATAATTAAACTAAGACAGTGTTCACTGAAAAATAGTATAACATAACAAAAAATTTAATATTACTTAAATGAACATAGACTACCAATCAACTATTTAAATCACTACAGTTTAAAGGTTATTTAATACACCATTTTATTACTTGTTCCTTAATTCTTCAATGTAAATAATAATTCTTCCATGTTTATTTTTAGAACCAGTTTTTGAAATAAAATTTGATTATTGGAAAGAAATAAAAAAATAAGTTTTTATCAGATGCCCTGCATCAGTGTCAAATCCTGAATATCTGAGCAAAGTTTCAAAAAAATCTGGGTCATTACTGATTACTGTTTAGGGAACCAACTGGGTTTGAGGATTTTTTAAAAATAATAATCCAGGTATTTGTCTTTGCATATAATTTAAATGTAAAGGATCAATATAGAGACTTCTATTTTTAGCAATGTGACAGAATCAGTAACCTGAATCACCTTTAAAGTATACAGTTGAGCTCACAAGAAAATAAGTAACATACTATTTGCCAAAGAAGAAAAAACTGAGAATCAGAGCAACGAGAATATGAGATGACATTATAAGAGATCTGGGTGGTGCTGGTGGCTTCTAGTCTCAGGAAACACAATTCTTAATGCCTGGACATGTAAATGAGACATAGGGACATATGAAGTGAGGGGTAGAGCTGTATCTTTCACATAATCCCAGAAACTATGATAGGCTATGCTATCAATTAAAAGGTAGCATATACACACAAACACACAAATCTTATAGATGGAAACATTATGTCTAATAAAAAATACAAATTTCTATCACTTTCAGTTTTATTTTGTGTTATTGTCATATCTATTGACATTACATTCATGTGCAGACTTCTGCCAAAATATACTAGGTCACTTAGTTCCAAATATTCTTCGATAAGAGAAATATAAGGGTGTACACAAAGCAGTTTGTTTGAGAAAGGGAAGACTATAAGATCCTAAACCATTTTTGTATATTTACACCATTTTTCATACAGTAATTATACATGCAGGATAGCAATTAAGAATGTTTTTAGAGTCAATGGTGGGAGGAATCTCTTTTTACATATGATAAGAATAAACCATAGTTTTGATTGAAAAAATGGCTATTGTACATAATGCATCTGGAGCTTTTCACTTTAGAAGTCAGATGTTTCATTCATGAACATTGCAGTCAGTGAATATTAAAAGAAGGCAATGATTCTAGATTGATAAGGCTGCACTAGCATCCTATTTTGTAAGGCATCTATAATAGCTCTATAATTACAAGGGAATTATATGTTCCTACAAATTACTTCATAATTATACTTGATATTACCAAGTAATTCAAAGATTAGTTACTATGTAACTTGCAATTTTGAGATCCCATTGCAATGTATTTCTCTCTGTATTTTAAAGGGTTGCTGATACCCTAAACAGTGGACACTCAGAGTATATTTCTAATTATTTTTAGGTTCCTTTACTACAAAAATTTGTTTAAAATCAACTATTTTTCAGGAGAAACAAAATGAATAGGTAAAATAATATATAATATAATCAATATGAAATAATTCAAATATTATATTGTACTCAAGAATTTATAACGATCTTTAGATTGATAGTTAGCAAACCTTAAATATCAAATGGTAGATTAGTTAGATTACACCAGAGACACAATGATATTTATATATTAACTGGTATATGGAGATTATAAATTTAGAAACAATGCAATTAATGTGAATGTAACTATAGAGCAACTGATATATAAGTGGAATATTTGTGAGTTTTAACAAAAACATAGCAACAGAAAGGATTAGAGAATTTTTTCTGATATCCTATGCCAGTTAATTGTAACTAATGTTTTATATTGGAATTATGGGACACAAAGATGTTTGCTGGCAAGGAGACAACCCAAAGAAAAGGAGCTGGACGCTGGCACTACATCTCCTTTCATCTCTTAGTTCAGAAACAACAAGAAGAATTTAACCAGATAGGCAGAGCTCTAATTAAAAATGAAAGAATTAAGCTCCTCAAATAAAGCCAAGACCTTTTACTCAAAATAAAAAAAATTTCAAGGCAGTAACAATTGAGCATTAAACAAGCATGAAGTCTTCCTGAGATTGGAGTCTTTGCACCTGCATAGGTTGCATGCCTATGTAGTTGACCCTGGTACTATGGTCCAAAAATTTTCTTTTGTGGCCAATGCTGGCTAGAGCACAACAAAAAGGAATCCAGAATAGAGAATGTTTAGAAATTCAAGTTAGCAACTTGAAATAAAGAAATATTCTTAACTGCTAGAATCAAAAAGAATTAAATGGTCAATTAAGTAGGAAACAGTAAAAAATAAATAAATAAATAAATAAATAATACATAAATAAATAAATAAATAAATAAATAAATAAATAAATAAATAAAATGATTTAGATACCAATCTCAAAGAGTCAGACAGAGGCTAAATTGTACACGAAAATAGTATACACTGTGCTATAGCTTAACTGAGAGAGAACTATTTTAACTAATGAAATATTATAAAAATCAATAAGCATTCATATGGAAAAATGAAAAAGAAATCAGAAAATTCAGGGACTTTGTATAGATTCTGCCTTAACAGATAAGTAGTGACACAGAGGGGAAAATGACATTTAAAAATAATTTTTGGATTACAAAGTAAGTACTAAACAAGTAATGCTTGGTTTCGAATAGTGATGGGGATAGAGACCAATTACCTTCATTCTGCATGGGAATTGTTTATTAGGTTTGATTCACATGAAGAGAAAGGGAGGCAGGAAGGAGGGAAAAGAAATGGCTGCCAGAAAGAGGATGTTTGAGGAACCAGAAGTGCTTAGTCAACTATAGGGAGGTTAGCCCTTTCCTATGAAGATGAACAGCTCATTGGTGGAAAGATAAAGAATGCAAATACAAGTAATGAGTTAGGTTTTGTCATAATCCTGTTTGGGAATTTAAGATAGTATTATTTTGATTTATTCAACATTAAATATTGAAGACCTCATTTAAGTAGATAGTAATGTAATATGCTATAGTGGTTACAAAGATGTACTAGACATAGCTCTAGTGCAAATATTTCACTTAAGGAATATTAGAATGAGATTCAATATAAAGTATGCATATAAATAACAGTAAAAAAGAATGTAGCAAAATATAAAAATATATAAATGTCAGCATATATTTGATGAAAGAAAAGGAAGAATAAATCAACATATTCATCTTGGTAAGTCAAAAGAAGTCATTTCGGAAGAACAGTTTTGCTACAGGATAAGAAGAGGTATAGAGTCTATGGCCATGCTAACCTGAACAAGCCCACTCTTGGAAGTTAAGCAGGGGCAGGTGTGGTTAGTACTTGGATGGGTGACCAGGTGCTGTAGGCATAAAAAATAAAAAAGTAAAGGATTGTAAACTGACATGATCCCTGTCAATCAAGGGGCCTATCCTAAAAAAAAAAAAAAAAAAAGGTATAGATATTCTATCTCATAAAGAAGTGATTCAATATACAGAAAACCATGCCTTGTCTTGTTCTTGGAGAGGAAGTCCTCAAAATTTAAATATGTTTTAATTTAAATATGATTTAAATGTTAAGAATGATCATCATAGCTCTGAACAAAAGCCAAAGAAAGTGGTAAAAAAAAGTATTTCACAATTATCATGTAATGAAGAAGTTATAGAGGGGAAAAATAGAACATGGACCATAAATGAAGTTATACTATATTCTTATTATTTGTAACACAAAGCTAATTCCCTTAATATATAATGAACTTTATAAATTGACAAAATCAGCCTAAAATTAAAAAAAAAAAACAGCCTAAAATATAATTGAAAAATTTGAACTGAGAACATAAAACATATGGTTCACAGCAAACAAAATATTCATGAATAACAACCATGTGGAAACATTCTCAACTTGCTCTATAAAGAAATGCAAATGAAACTAGGCTCCATTTTTCTTACTCTATTGGGTTGTCAAGAGTTAAAGATTTAGATGATAGCCTGTTTTAGGAGGTTGAGTAGATACAGGTATTTTTAGGCATTGTTTTGACAGTGTAAAGTGATTCCACCTGTTCAGAAGACAACTAAGTGTTATTCCTTCACTTTAAATGTATACACCAGTAGTTTCCCTTCTAGGATTTTAATATAGAGAAATACATATGTTCACAAATATGTCTCTACCAAGGTCTTGATTGATCATTGTGCATAAGAAAAACTAGAAATGTTGAAATATTCATCAAATAGGGACTAAATTATGTCATACCAATTTTGGAAAATGTAGCAAAACTGAATCATGAATACCATATATTAAGTGAAAAGTGCAAATTACAGATTGTTGTTACAGTACATTTCTACTTTTACAAATATATGTACATATATATGATTGCATATATATATGTACATGTATAAGCATATATTCTTATATATATGTAGAAAAATTATAATGGGATATATTAGCAAGAGTCATCAATAATTATTACCATACAGTAGGCTTGAAGAAGTTGGCACTATGTTTTTATATTATTATGTTTTCCTGTTATCTATGTATTTTTTATTATGAGTTTATTTTCATTTAATAATAATGATAATGGTAATTATAATATTTATTATTGAATACAAATTAATAAATGCTATTTAAAAGATATTACAGTTCTTAACTTGATGTGGAGTCAATATTAGAGGGAGTTAGACTTTGAATTCAAAGATTCAAAGTGTTTGAGCCTGGATGAATGTAGTGATAGAGCCACTTCGGAAGAAACTAAAATGAAGGCTATCTATTATTACAGAGAAAATATTTTCATTCTCTCTTTTACATATTGAATTGGGCATAATATTAAAAATACAGTTCTTAAGCTAGAAACTAAAAATGTTGGTGTAGATCTCAACTAGAGTTTGAATTAAAACCTATTCAGTTTAAAATTTAAATTACAGAAAAATTGGAGTAATTTAAAGAAAAAAAATAGCATTAAGATATAGCTCTTATTTTACTGTGATGTATTGAATATTTAAAAAGTCTTAAAACACAAATAATTAAATTATGTTATAATTTGGGGTTTCTCAGACTATCACAAAAAAAATTGAAAGAGAAGGAAATTCAAATTATTAATCTGATTAAATTTAGATTAAATTAAACATGGCAAAGAAGAAATTAATGTTGTAAAATGTTGTTAGGCCAGGATAAAATGTATACTGGATTAATAGGGTCACAGAATGATTTCAGAAACTCGGGGAAGAATGGAAATCTGCAGTTAGACATGGATTCCTAGAGTCTGATGTGTTAACAAGGAAAACTCTCAATGATGGCCAAACCAATCTTCTGCCTCATCACGACTCGAGTATAAAACAGGCTCATCATATAATAGAATCCTAATTTGAATAAGCAATAAAACAATTCATTTCTAAATAAAATAATGTAAGCTATAGCCAACTAGAATGGAAATATATGTACAAAATTTTATAGATACAGTGTTTTTAAATGTTCACAATCTAAAAATATTCCTCATGTGTTTATACTTATTTTTTTTTTTTACTCTCACATGAAATCTATGTTTTGGGAAAAGTTTTGAAGAAAGTTAAGATTGCTTCTGAAAGTAATAAAAAGCATCCATAAGTCAGGACTAGCCAAAAACTGGAGAGTCTCTAGGAAAAAATTAAATTACTGGTTAGAGAATTTAAGGCAAATGGTATTCTTTCGACAACAAAATTGTATGCTTATTCTTTGCTGCAGGATGTGTGCACATGAAGTATACATGTGAATGATAGCAATAGGATTAAGTAGTGTTTCAGTTATCTATTGTTACATTATAAATTATGTCCTTTCTTAGCAATTTTACCAAATCTAAAATATTTGCTATTTGTTTGGGCCTAGAAGGTCTAAAAGGCCTGAAAGCAGCAAGTACACCTATTGGAAGCTTAGGCAGTTAGGAAACTATTGATTACTAAGAAAATGTGGCACATTATAAAGTGACAGGCTGTTTAAAAACACTGTTGTCTATGGTAATATGTGCAATTTGAAAATATACCTAACAACCTGTGGAAGTAGCTACAGAGATTTCCAGGTGGAATTGAGACATACTAACTGCCTCCTTTCACTATGATAAAATTTGGGAGGAGAAAAATGTATTGAACAAGGAATAGTCCAGTTTCAAGAAAAATTTAGAGGAAATATTTCTATCTAAGGACTTGCTTGGTTGAAAATAATACTATTTCTCCTTTCAACTTTGCTTGTTGCCAAAATGTTCTCAGAGTCATAAATTGCTCAGGGCAGCAATAAAATTGAGAGTAAAGGTTATATCCATGGTGGAGCTGTAAGACTCTGTTAATATACCAGAAAAAGTTAAAGCAATGCTTCCTCGACATTCTTTTTCAAACCAAAGTGCTTCTAAAAATCATATGGCCTTGATCTCCAGTTGTTTGACAGTAGGAGGTAAAGAGCAGAATTCCTTGAAATCAGTTGTGTGTATAGTTGTGAAACTGAGTAATATTTATGAAAAATCTTTAATTTTTTTGAAGAGTTTTGTGTTGTCAAAGTGCTATGGTTTGGAAGGAAAAATGAAAGTATTAAAATGAAAAAAAAAAAAAAAGACTTCTGGGTTCCTATACTTCTATAAACAGAAAATAGTCTAAAAATGCTTTTCACCAGTAAATATGGACCATTTTTTACGGATAAGAAAGAAGGACTCAGAGGGTGAAGCCAAGAGCTCAAAAGGTAGGGCTGACGACCAAGGAGTATAAATTCTTAGGAGCAGACCTAGTCCTACTCTACATACAATTCATGCTTCTAAGCAGATAGACTTGGTGACAGATTCCTGTCAGAATCTCAGAAATGCTATGGAGCAATGACTACTACATGTTTTTTATGTTCCCTTTTTTGAGCTACTATTTTACCACATAGTCATCATATGATTCCAATTTCTGTTACTATAAGAAATTCCTTGTAAATCTTTGTCTTTTTAGATACTTTTTCTTGAAGTATATGCACATATAAACTATTTCATTTTCTAAATATTTTAGACAACTCATCAACACGATTTTGTAAGAAAAGTGGTTTAGTTGATAGATCTTTGTAAATCTGAGATATCATTTGGGTTTCTAGAAAAAAACATGAGTTGATTTTGAATAAAGTGAAGTATACTCCTTGGATAAAATGGATTTAATGTGTGGCATAAATATAATCCTCAGCAGATATGAAAACTGTATCTTAAATGTTGATAACTCACTTCTCTAGATTCATTCATGACAAAATTAAATTGATATCACGAGCATTTCCAAGTAATGATAAGATCTTTGGTCAAAAGTTTAAATTGTGAAAGTTTCTTTTCTGGACAATCGTAGATAGTTAAGATTTTTCCTAAGGAATAAGCAGCATGCTGACATACTGCTTACAATTCAGAGGAATTCTGATATATTGACAAGGCTCTAAGTTAAATAGATTTTCCACAGTTCAAAAAGAAAAAAGTGAATAAGATAAGGACCCTGAAAAGCCACTAATTACATTATAAATGCTTAGTTTTTTTGGGGGGAGGGGGTGATATTAGAAATAAAATTTCTAGAGGCTTAGAAGATTCAAAAATTGATAATTTTAATGTAGAACTATTGTCTTTTATAACTATATAAATTATTAAGCTGTATTTTAACCCTAATTCATTCTGTTTGATGTTCAATCTCTATAAATTATATAAATTCTTATATAGAAATACAGTACACCAAATAAAAATCATTGCCAAAATCCAAAAAAAAACACTATTCAAACATA
The DNA here is from genome assembly GCA_030015415.1 of Cynopterus sphinx. Taxonomy (NCBI): domain Eukaryota; kingdom Metazoa; phylum Chordata; class Mammalia; order Chiroptera; family Pteropodidae; genus Cynopterus; species Cynopterus sphinx. The sequence goes on along the minus strand of CM057382.1, from coordinate 99,747,758 downwards.
ATGTCATTTAGCACATTAAAAGGTGGTAGTCCTTTTAAGAGAAAATACATTAAACCTTTTTTTTATCCTGAAAACAATGTAGCTTTGTAATTATAAGTGCCATTCAATCATTTTTATCTATATTTTTGCAATAGAAAGTTCAGAGGGTTTTAAGGAATTTGTGCTTATTTCTGAAACTGGATTTTCTTACAGTAAATTTTAATGCAACTTTATAGGGAAAAGAAAGTTGTTAAAATAAGTTTTCCTGCATTTCTAAGTAGATCAAATATAGCTGTTTCAAAACAGCACATTGCAATTCATTCAGCAATAACACCTGAAAAGATTTAGAAAGACTTCTAGCCTTATGTTAAGCATTTTTGTTTTGAAACTTTAATCTTTGAATAGTTTCTCCTGTTTCTCCCCTGTGCTCATGTAGAAATTACTGAAAGATTTTCTAAAACCTTAAAAAATGTCTCAGACATTCAACTATTGTCAAGGGGGGGGGGGGGATATATATAGCCAAATCATCTAACGTTCTTCTAATGACTTGTCAAATCTGTATATAACGAAGAGATCATTTTTGCATTATAGGCATGAAGATGGTTGTAATTAACTTCTCAAGCCCAACTGCATGGTGAGAGGGATAATTATAAAAGAATTCAGACCAATCTCAGCTTAATTATTCTGCAGAAGAATGAGGTGGGGGCATTTCCAGTAGCTTCCTGTTGTGCTATTGGAGCGAAAGCAAGCTTGATTAGTACAAATTATGTCAGGTTCTTTTCCATTCAAGTAGTTATATTTACTCTTAAAGTAAAATGCAATTGGTAATCTTTGTGAACTTATAGAACTATTTCAGAGAACTTAGTTTAAGGTTGTTTGAAAGAGGAGAGTGAGTTATAGATTAGGTTGAGGTTATACATCTTGGAGAAGAAAGACACTCTTAGAGAAGGATTCAAATCTGATTTGACAACAATGGCAACAAATTAAAACGTGTCGCCGTTTTTGACAGTTTTGATACCAAAAGACCCCTTTTATTTGATTTGTGTCATTATAGTCTTTAGTGTAAAGAGAAAACACTGCAATCTCCATTAAAAGAGAAACAATACAACTGCTATTATTATTAGCCTGAGTATCAGTGTATTTTTTTATAATTTTAATTTATATGTTTTTAAAAATTAATAAAAACTTATTTTATTATTTTATTTTTTAATTGTTGCCTTTATGTAAATCAAAACCTCACTGTTACTATAGTGAGGTATACAAATAATTACAACAATGGATGAAGCAAGGAATGATAGACACCAAAAAGAAAGTTATTAGAGAATTAATTAATATTATATAAGTGCTTCTTATGAATTATTGACAATCTTAGGAATATTGTTGATGTTTCATATAAATATTTTTTTGTTTCTGTACTACTTTAAAATAATTTAAATACTTAAAATATACACTGAACACAATAAAACAAAGATTAAAACACACACTATATAGGTGAGACTGCTAGCATTATATCTACAGACAAGCCAAACAAAAACATCTCAAATGTAGCTCTGAGCTTCCTGGTAGTCAGGAAAAATATAAAATAAGCAACATGACCATTATTAATTAAAAGATATGGGATGCAAATTATTTGTGATACATATTTCTGAGAAGAAATTGTTATGCAGAATATTAAGTAACCCAGTCTCTTAACAACATTTGTTTAGAGAATAAGAGCATGAAAAATAATTATTATTTTATTTAAGCATTGTTCCATATTTAATGGAATATCTATGAGAATCTAATGTTATATAGACTAATATAGAGCCTTAATATATTTTATTGATATCTATTTTATACCTGTATTTAATTTTATTTTAATTCTCAATTTATTTTTCATTTTTTTAGTTTATTTGCTGTTTATTCTTTAGTACTGATGAAATAAAGAGTACATTTTAAAGTAAACTATATGACAGTCTAAAAATATTTTGATAAAATTTAAGAATCAATTATTTAACGTTTGTATAGATGTATGCAATATGTGGAATGTTTTAAACAATAATGTTTAATTAAATTAAGCTGGTCTTAGTTATTTTACAAGTCTACAATATAAAAAGTCATTTTCTGTAATTAATAGGTACATGTGGCAAAAACCATGGGATTAACTCTTCAGAATTATTATTAAGCCTACTAAATAAGTGATTATAAGAGTTATTTTGCCTCTTATTTCAATGGGTATTTCAAAACTATTTTGTCCTAAAATGTCTTAACAAATGGTTTTAGAAAAATAAACCATAGAGCAGAATTTCCAATGTTAGCTCTGAAAATGCAAGTGACAACAAGTGCTCGTTGCATAGTAACAAATATCTCATAGTGGCCTAAAAACACAATGACGATATGTTGCCCCCCCCCAAAAAAAAATTATGGGATCTACAAATTGGGTAGACTCAAGATAAAGGAAAAAGAAAGCTATATTTTGAAAACTATTTCAGTAGTAAAAGAAAAATTAAATAGCTTTGTTTTACACCCAAATCTCTATGAATTACCAGTAAGTGGTGATTTGCCTTTCTAGATTCACACACTGCCAATCATATCTCAGGCACTTCTTTAGAATCTGTAAATAAGTTTAGTGTTGAGGAATAAAACTATTATCAACATAGCAGATAGTCTCACTTAAAGAATCCCAGAGTAATAAGGCAGCTTATAAATATTTAGTCCAAATTACCTCCCATATGTAGACATTCCTTCTACCAACCCTACCTAGTTGAATGCTTCCAAAAAAGAAATGCAAAAGTTCCTCAGTTTTTTCTAAATACAATTACTGTTTTTAAAAGTCCTGTGTAAAGTAACAATAGGTTGACAAAATTGGTAAGTATGATTGTACATGTATGTGTATGTATGTGTTAGTGTATACACGTGCAGGTGTTTTATTAATATTAGTCAATTTGATGGCAATGTCCACTTTATCTTTTGATAGAATTACCTGTTTTTTTTTCTCCATAATAATATTAATTTTTGCTTCACAATCAGAATACAGTGAATTGGTATAATTGTTGCCCTATTTGGTTAAGATATTTTTCTAGAGCTGTAAATTCTTCCTGCTGGCTGTTAAATTAATCTGTCATGCAGTTAGTAAAGAGCGCTTGAGTTTACAATTGTGAGGCATTTTTCTGCTTGTCCTACTTCTCTTTTTCTCTCTACTCCATTAGCAGCTTACTCCTGCAAACTAGATTTGTCCATCCACCTTGTCGATGGACCAAACATCTACGATTTTTTTCCCCAGATCCAAGGATTTCTTTTTCATTGATAATAGTTACAGAATTTCTCATTCAAAACATAAATAATTCCACATAGGGAACATACAAATTTATCTGCAAATAGAATATGATTTATACAAACAAAACCAAGCATGACAGTCCCTGGAGAGGCAGGAAACAGGACAGAGGTGCAGGTATTCTTGCTATACCAGGGGATAGAGTGGCAGTCCAAAAGATTAGTGTGTGGGGTTGGAAGGGAAAGCAATTGTACCTGTTTCTCTCTTCACATTTGTGGCATCTTAAGCAGTGACTCTTTCTCACCCATAGTTATAGCTCCTACCAACAGATTGATTCCCTGTGCTTCTGCTCAATGTGCACAGATCTTGAGCTCAGGCCACCTTACTTTCTCCTTCTGCCCTTCCATATCTCAGAATGGTTGCTACTTTCTGTGTTTGCTAATCTCCGATTGCCTTTCTATCTTCTGTTTGCACTTCTAGCATTTCTAGGCACAATTGTATTTAAATCTCTTTCTTAAATGCCCTTTTATTTTTTATTTTTTATTTTTTATTTTTTGCTTAACACCCACTTAAACCACTACTGTTCTTTGGTGCTGGATAAGTGGATAAGTTAAATGACAATCTATAGGAACAAATGCAGTATGTTAATATTATTTATGCCAACAAGCTATGCAAAACTAAGAAAAAAGTATTAGTGAGAATAATAAAAATCTGGCAATGATACTTGTAGGTGTTCCTTTAGAGTAGAAATATCTGAGCTGATATACTCGGGTAGAAATATCTGAGCTGATATAGTCACAGATTCCCTCAATGGCAACTGGAAGGTTGAATAAAATTATACAGTAAAAATTTAATTAGTGTTAGTAACTAATTTTTAAAATCTAAACATATTTTATATTTTATGTATAAGGAGTAAAAGGCAATCAAAAACACAGTATTTAATTCTGCTAGAATTTCTTGGAATTCCTCAAAGAAAAAGGTCTAATGATATCCATTCATTAGCAAACATGTATAAACTTACATAAGTGAAAAAGGTATATTGATTTCAATAAAGAAAGTAAAGTGACATTCCTTCAGCTTTTTCTACCGCTGACACAGAATATTTTAGCTTTTTCTAATACAACATTTTTCCTTATTATTAAGCACAACTTTTTGCAAATAGAAGATTTGGGGCATTTTCATTTTATGGGATGTCTCTATTAAATAGTGATTTTTAAAAAATGAAACAAGTGGTATTTCTTTTTAAGGCATTTTATTATTTACTCCATTTTCTCTTGTAGTATTTGTCTGTGTGTTTTTGTTTTGTTTTGTTTGTTCTGTTATTTTTTTTTACCCTGTGGTGAGAGAAAGTAAGACAAAATGTTTTCTTTCCCTATATCTGTGTTGCCTAGAAGTGGTTCATATTTAAAGTTTATTCTTTCACCTTGGACAATCTGACAAGGATGGATGGTTCATATATCAGGAAATACACTGAACTGTGAGCTGAGGCTCTCACACTTTGTGTACACAGTGTCCTACAGAGGTGACTATAATGACTGTGATACATCATCTAGAAATGGGGCTGCAGAAATGGTGAATCTACGTCTCAAGAACACAGGTTATTTATTTCTGCTATTTTGATAGGAACTGCTAGAAGCATTTTTCTAATGGTTCTAATGAGTCTCTGAAGACCTTGCTTCTTGTCTTATTTCTTATAGCACCTAAAAATAGAAGTTAGTACTTGTGCAGCAATAGAGCTAGATAAATAGATTTGGGAGCATTCTACAAACCACTTTATTTTATGTCCGCCCCTCTCTTGCTACATGAATGGACTTCAGGAGAATTTAATCTTGTATTCTATAGTTATCCTCGATTGCCTCAGGAAACACTAACAGTTGCTATAAAATATCTGTAATATATGTTAAAAGAGTGATTCATATTCTTTGGGTCTTGAAGGTACAGAACATCTTAGCCATGTTCAATATCATTCAAATATATTTTAATCCTATTCTCTGATTCTTTATTTAGTACACTCATTACCATGACCTCTGAATATCATAAATACAAATTGCTCCTTGAGAGAAGAGGTTTTTTTTTTTACTACAAGAATATTACCTCAACAGTACTCTTAGCAATTTTATAATTTTGGAATTGTGCAAAATAATTTAACTGCATAGTTATTTTCAGAATTCTGCCTAACTAGAAAGTATTCTTTATTATTTCTTAAAATTAGAAATAGAAGAGACTTGGATTTAAATAAGATTGGGATAATGCAAGCAGTGACTCTGGAAGGCTTTTTAAGCTGAGCCCTATCAATATAACAACCTGATGGGTGTCCAGTAATCCCAGACACTCCTTATTCAATAGAGGTATGAGACTAGAACATTTCATCCCAGGAGCAATCAAACCCTTAGAAAAATCTGCTCAAATCTTAAAACTTACATAAACTTAATTTGGAACAGAGAGACAACTAAACAAATATTTTTGAGAAAATAAATAACTAAAATGGTTGTATGTTTACACTGAATGATGGGTTTACTTTTTAGATACAGAAAAATATAAATATATGTATATAGGTATACACACATATATACACATATATGTACATATGGGTGTATGTGTGTGTATACATACATACATACATACCCTAGTGGTTCGGTGACTTTGTCAAGCCACTTGGCATTTCATAATATGTTCTTTTTCACTTCTAAAATGACATATCACTAGTCACATTTCTTCCCTCCTATGCCTCCTTATGCAGCATCAAGTTTCTAACTTCTTCATTCCTTTTCGTCTTTCTTTACTAATCTTGTATGTGATTCACTTTCTATTAAAGAAAACATGGAGATTACTATTAGTGATATTGTAAAGACAAAGTTTTCAATGTCTGCTGAGTTCCTGAATACATCAAATAAAGCACTGGAATCTCTATGTCATTTTAAAAATACATACAAAAGAGAGTGCTTTTATTTTTCCATCTTATCAACAAGAGTGCATGCACATTTTTGCCTTTTACCTATGTGAAATAAATTCACTGTTCTCTAAACATAAACTATAGATTTTAGTTTATGTCTTGACATAATATTTTTCAGTGAGATAAATAGACTTATTTACCAAGCAACAAATGTAAAACTGGAATTCTGTTGAAATCAATCATGAAAAATGGAGACTTTCCCCAACCCAAACTGAGAACTAGGGAAGAATGTGGGAATTCTTAACTTTGTATGTAATAGCCTATTTTAAAAATTGTCTTAGCACTCCAGTGAAGATGTTCTAATTTGATCCCCACCTAAAGTCATTAAAAATTCTAAAAATATATATAATGCAGAGACTCTGTATTGAACAATAGAACACAATATGAATAGACATTAAAAAGAAACAGAGACCATCTTATCTTTGAGTTAATGACTAAATCTAGACTTAAAAAGCCAAATTGATACAGCTCATTGAATTTGAAAATAAAAAGATACAAGAAAAGTGTTGATCTGCAGATTTAGAAATTTTCTTGAGTTAATTATTCTTGATTTTTTTTCTTATATAATGTACAAATAGGAGTTACAAATAAATATTTTAAAAATTTTTTAAATTTTATCTATTGTTGAAATAAAATGAAATTCTCTAAGCTGAATTCCCATGAGAAGTCTGATTATAATAAATTTGCTCAATTGCCTTATTTTTGGTGGGCAAGGCCATTTAATTTACTTAACATGTGTGAATAACTTACTCTTATGGACTATATCACTTTAAATAAATTTATGTTGTAAAAGTAATGATTATTATTCCTATTATCTACTATGATATAAGTAGTGTATAACTTACTCATGACTCTTTTATCTAGAATTAGTGCCCTATAAAATATACATAAGTTGTTATAAGAATTTAAAATATGTTATATTTCAAACCCCCAAAATATATTCACTCTGCTAATAAATCTGCAATAACAGCAATAATATTATCCCTTCATTGTATATCATTTATATAATAATGCTCTCTTTTTATTAGCTATCATTTATAAAGACCAAATATTTCCTCCTCAACTATAAATCTAAATGATATGGTACACTACTAACTACTTTATCACTTTATCATACAAAATCAGGTGTATTCCATTTAGATAACAAATTAAGAAATAAAATACTTATAAAAATATGGTCTTGTATATTTTAAATGAAGAAATAAAAATAGAAGGTTCACACTTAGAAAATAAGTGAATATTGTGATGGAGTAGAAAAACTGAATCCAAAAACAGATTTCACTGTCAGAATTATAAGGAACTGATAATCTGAATAGAAGTGATATATTTAAAGGTCACAGAAAATTTTGACAAAATTTGCTTTTAATATACAGTTGAGGCTGATGAATAGAATACACAGATGTAATGTAAGCTCTCACATTCTTAAAGTTTTTTTTTTAAAGTTATTATTTTTAAATTTTTTACTTTCTTTTGGACAAGAATGATTGACAAATTAATGAATAAATACATTTTGCATCATTATTAACCACGATCATATCTTTTTCTATGAATAAAACCATCTTTGGAGTTATTTAGGATAGTAGCCAGGAAATTTGTTGTACTGAATAGAGAAAGAAAAGAAATTGTTTAGGGTGACCGAAGGGTGTATAGCCAAGAGTAATGGCATGAAATTAAGTAAAAAAAAAAATCTGGGCTGATCTTCAGATCAATGTCTTTAGTTTATTAGGCTATACAACACTCTCCCAAGGGAAATGGTAAAAGACCTATTATTTCAGTCATTTAAAATTAACGGGGCTGAATATTTCAGTACGTAATGTAAAAAATAATCTTGTATTGCCAGAATCAGATGGAAGAGAGGATCTAACAGGTCTTTTCAATCATTAATTTCTATGGTCTATGAACTAGTGATTGTGGCTGCAATTAGCGCTGTTTAAATGAAAGGGCAATTTCAATAACTCAACTAGCTTTTTGGAGCTAAAATGACTGGACATAAATCAAAGTAAAAACAAGAGGAGGAGGATTAGAGCCAAACTGAACTACAATAAATATACTTAGAAGTGATAAAAAAAAAAAAGAGGGGGATTATAATGTTGTCAATGCTACTATACATAGCCGTTTAGTGTTTTGTTTTGTTTTTTCCTTTAACAAAGGAAACTTTGGTGGCAGTCCCAGTATTATTATTTTTTTCATTTATGCATCATCATGATTGACTGATTTATTTTTAAGTTTGGGGATAATGAGTGTTTGGAGAATGTAAGGCTTGACTGTTTTTTTTGCCACTTAAAATCTGTCCATGTCTTCATTCTCCCCTGTTGTGTGTTATTTTATTAAGCAATTTCTAAAATTTTCAAAATGTACAAATGAATTCCTAATAATGTCTGTAAAATTAAACTGTCCAGAGCAATGAAGTACAGGATCTCTAACTCAGTTGACTTCTTTAGTAGCTATCCTTGTCATAATTTTTAGAAAGTATTTAACTTTTTTCTGCTATCTTTGAGTTATTTATTCTCTTTTTTATCATGTAATAAATGATAAAATAAATGAACAAAGCAGCTCTATATCATTGACTCTGATACTGAAAAATAACTTTCAAAATAAGAATGAGAATAATATTTGACTATCATACTTTCTAGAAGCAAATATTTCAAAAAGTAAAATGAAATTGAATTGCAAAAGAGTTACCCAGGGAAAATAGAAACTTTTTCATATCAGTAACTATGATTATAGAAGTCTATTGGATGTTTGTGAAAAGGCAGAAAACGAATTTGGCTGATTGTGAAGGACTAGAGTAACTCCATTTTGTTATGTAGACTCCAGATTATATGAAGAAAAATTCACAGAAAAACAATTAGGGACAACACCCTGCCCTTTGGTCAAGCCAACCAAAGCCATTAATCAGTAAGCCCTTAAGGCACCCACACCCTGTTTCCCCTTTGCGCACAGCCCTCTCTGCACCCGGCCCTTCTTGCACACGGCCCTGCTGCACATGGCACTCTGTGCACACAACCCTCTTGTGCACGGTTTTACCCTTTAAAATTCGGTCCCAACCCCCTCGCCCCCTGGTCGGGGCTCCTCTCATCCACTGCTGCGTCAGTGAACGAGTGGGGTCCAAACTCGAGTTTGTCAATAAACTCCCTCTTGTGCTTGCATCGGTGTCAGTTTCCTTCTTGGCTCGTGGAGTTCCAAACCAAGGCATTACAATTGTACTTTTAGTAAAAAGAAGCAGATTGGCCATATTTTTTTCCTAATTCTTCAAATAAAATAATTCTTGTTTTTGAACTCCGCAGTTATTACTAAGTCACAGTCTCTGCCCACAAAAAGCACACAGTCTAATGGACAGGAGGAGGTAAAAACATGCATGGAATATAACACCAGTTATAAATCAAATGGTTTAATAAATATGACTATATGTGACAGAAAAATGAATTTTCCTCACTGGTACGAGAACAGTGCCACAATTGGTTAATCTGTGACTGTGCATGTGTGTGTGTGTATGCATTGTGAAGATAGGAAAAGGCATTTTTGCAAGTTGGGGCAGAATGAACAATTACTTGTCAAAGTGAAGTATAAAAGCCAAAAGGTGGAGCTTAGAGAGGAGTGATAAGAAAAAGAAACAGTAGAACAAGGTTTTTGGTCATTATGGACTCCATTCATTGGCAATTCAAATATTCTATGGGTATTTGTTCATATGTTAATTTATTTACGTGGGGACTACCATGGTTAAATGTGCATAATACAGATTGCTTTAATAGACAGAATGGAAAGAAGAAGTTGCTGAAACCATGGAGATCAATTTAAAGGCTAATGCCACCATGCAAACAAGAAGGTGAACATTTTTTTCCACAAATTTTTTTCTAATTGAATTTTACCTCCTCCCCTTACCACCTCCCACCAAAAAAAAAAAAAAAAAATCTATCATATATTGCCAGATCTTGGATAAGTATGAGTCTATTATAATGCAGGAGAGGTCAAATGTAATTAAATGTCAAGAGATAAAAGAACATTTATCCATATCACTCATGGCAAAACAATCAGCACAATAACCTTGTCAGAATTAGTGCACATAGCAGCTAGCTGAATTTCACAAGGCTGTCCGACAAAAGCAGAAACCACTCTGTAATCTAAGGTAGTACTGAGTACAAAAATTGGTCTAAGAGATTTCAGCAACTGTTGTGAATTTAACAGAGCAAGAATGAAATCCAGTGCTGTTTTTTAACCATTAGCCTAGGATACTGAAGAGGCAAAGCTCAGAGACCACAGCAGGTGCTTTTACTAAAAATAGCATCATTCATTATCAAAAAGAAGCATCTCAAAAAACTTCTTCTGAAGGAAAAAATGTATTTTTCTATGATCACTTTAAGAGATTTCTTTTTTTAGTTATATTTTCTTTGATGGCAGGAACACAAGCTTAGCAACATGAACATTCACATCATAGAGATCATGTAGCTATAGGCACCTTTAATGGAACACTCTTTTAATCATTTTTGAAACCACCTCTATCATTGAGTACTATCTAGGTATGAACTTTTTATTTTGTAACTAGTTGCTGTATACATTGATGATTTATTTTAAACTTTTCAACTTCCCTTGATCACAAACACAGGAACTTTCCAAATGCTTACTACTGTAGAAGAATATTATTAAAGAGGAAGCTCAAACCTTATTTTTGGAATTATTTTCACCTGTCAGCAATTGCTTCTGCAATTACTGTTACGCAAATTTTAGATGTTTGATTCCAATTTATGTAGCTTCTCTCTGTAAATTCGAAAGAGAATATACATTATCTTAAAAGCTTCTCTGAAACCTACTGGCACCTCATTCACTATACATGACCTTATATCACAAGGTCATTAAAGAACTTAGAAGATAATAAATACAAAAATTCTTACAAATTTCTTAACATATAAACATATAACATATCAACGTATAACATCCACATATAAACTTCTCTCCATTTGTATTCACCTTTCTCTCCTTTGTTGCACTTTCATTAGAAGATATGTCCTTCTATGATGTATGTGGAGAATGTTAAATATCACAAGGTACCAAGAGCTAAAAATAAGGAGAAAGAAGGGTAACTTCAAGGATAAGCACTTCTAAATCATAGGTCCATGTTGACACATTCTTTGTGTCTCACCTGATAATGTTCCCTAAACCATCTCTCTTGACATGTGAGACTTTATCATATGAGAGACAACCGACTTTGGTACAAGATTATGAAATGTTGAAGAGCCTAGAGTCTGAGAAGGAGGAGCTGAAGGAGGAGCTAGACTTACAGCACACTTAGGAAATCATTTAGAAGATCAGCTATTCCTGGCTAGCAGAATGCTACGATCCTGACGAGCATAACGTCTGAACCTACTTAGCTATGCAAGATGGAGACGGAGCCGAAGCAGTGAAGGTAGGAGATCGCCTACCTGCGTGATAGACCAACCAACTGGCTGCTCAGAGGAGAACTGGAGGGGCTACAGCAGAGGCTGGGATGTCAGGAAAGATGCAGGTAATTTCAACTGACTTGGAGCTGAAGAAGGAGAGGCTGCTGGTGAAGCGGCAGAGCTAGGAGAGACCAGACCAGACTGCAGGCTTGAGCTTCAGGACCCAGAATACCTTTCAGGTTTGTTTTTGACTTCAACAGAAAGAGCTCGGCCTCGCTGGAGGACGGAAACTGCTCCATAATAAGCAGCTCCTGGGAGCTGGAGGAGCTCAGGCGGCAGCTCTTGGGGAAGGACCTAGGTTCAGCGCTCAGGTGCTGGAGTTGAGGAGTAAGCTATTGAGTTGTATGAGGTTGTTTTTTACATATTTCAGGTATTAATCAGTTATAAAATATATGGTTTGCAAATAATTTCTTCCATTCAGTAGGTTTCCTTTTTATTTTTTGATAGTTTCGTTTGCTGAGTAGAAGCTTTTTAGTTTGATGTAGGCCCATGTGTTGATTTTTGCTTTTGTTGCCTTTGCTTTAGGCCCTAAATACAAAATAATAATAATAATAATAATAATAATAATAATATAATAATAATAACAACAACAACAACAACAACAATAATAATAATAATAAAAGATCAATATCAACAGGCTACTGCCTATGTTTTCTTCTAGTTTTGTGATTTAGGTCTTTAATCCATTTTGAGTTAGCTTTTATGTATGGAGTAAGATAATAGTTCAGTTTCATTCTTTTGGTTGTCCAGTTTTCCAAACACCATTTATTGATGAAATTATTCTTTCCCCGCTGCATATTTTTTCAGTTCCTTTGTCATAAATTAATTGATTATATATGTATGAATTCATTTCTGAACTCTCTATCCCTTTGATCTATATGTCTATTTTTATGCCAAATTTCATACATCTTGATTGATATAACTTTATAATATAGTTTAAAATCAGTTTAAAGCATGGTGCCTTAGCTTTGCTCTTTTTTCTCAATATTTCTTTGGCTATTCAAGTTCCTTACACACTTTAGAATTGTTTGTTCTATTTTTGAGAAGCATGCCATTGGAACTTTGCTAGGGATTGCATAAAATTTGTAGACTAGGATAGTATAGAAATTTTAACAATATTGTCTTTCAGTCTATGAGCATAGAATATCTTCCATTTATTTTTGTATTCTAATTTCCTTCATCAATGTCTTATAGTTTTCAGTACAGGTCTTACACTTCCTTGGTTAAATTTATTCCTAGGTATTTTATTCTTTTTTGTTACAATTGTAAATTAGATTGTTTTCTCCTTTTCTCTTTCTGATAGTTTGTTGTTAGTATATAGAAATGCAACAGATATTTGCAGAATGATTTGTATCTTGCAACTTTATTGAATTCGTTTATAATTCAAATAATTTTTGGTGGAGTCTTTAGAGTTTTCTCTATATATTCTCATAATAGTTTTACTTCTTCCTTTTCAATTTGGATGCCTTTTATTTCTTTGTCTTGCTTAACTGCTCTGGCTACAACTTCCAATAATGTATTAAATAAAAATAGCAAGAGTGGGCTTCCTTGTCTTCTTCATGATCTTAGAGGAAAAGTTTTAAGCTTTATAGCATTGAGTATGATAATTGTCAGCCTTGTGCCTGTGGTGGATGTCATATATGTTGTCATATATGACAATTATTATATTCAGATATGTTCTTTCTATACTTTGTTGAATTTTTATCATAAATGGAATTTTGTCAAAATTTTTTTTCTGTATCTGTTGAGACAATCATATGAAATTTATACTTTATATTGTTAATGTGTTTTATCACATTGATTGAGTTGCAGATGTTGAATCATTCCTTGCATCCCTGATATAAATTCCACTTTATCATAGTCTGTTAACCTTCCTATGTATTGTTAAATTTTTTTTGTTAATATTTTGTTGAAGATTTTTGCATCTTTGCTCACTAGGAGTATTGGCCAATAGTTTTCTTCTGGCATTCTCATCTGGTTTTGGTATCAGGGTAATGTTGGCTTCCTAAAATGAGTTTGGAAGTATTCCCTCCTCTTTAGTTTTTAAAATGAGTTTAAGAAGGATCTATATTAATGCTTATTCAAATATTTGGTAGAATATACCAGTGAAGCTGTCTGGCCCTAGACTTTTGTTTTTTGGGAGGTTTTGATTATTGATCCAATCTTCTTAGTAGTAATCAGTTTTTTTTTATTATTTTCTGTCCCCTTATGATTCAATGATGATAGGTTATATATGTATAGGAATTTATTCATTTCTGCTGGATTGGTAACATCTGGAAGTTTAAAACCACTAGAAGGAAAAGTATCACTTTGAAAAAACACATACAATTATATTTAGAGCAAATATACACCTAATCTTGGCTAAAGGAGAATAAAACACATATTAGAGTATCTCTGTTTCAGAGTTAGCTCAAAAATTAGTTTCTCATTCTTAGCTATTAAGTGTCAAATAAGAAAAATAAATCTAGTACCATTTATAAAATACACTGGGTGACTAAAACTAAAGTCCAATGGCATATTTCTGTCCATGCTTAAATACGGTTGTGCCAGTTAGCTCATCTCAGTAAGAACAATAGATTTTCCACTGGTGTCTCCATGAACATATAATGGTATAATTTACTTGGTGCTTTGTTGACTTACCTTCAGGTATGAACTGTTAAAAACCCAAAATATATATCAAAATGTTTCAGCAGGTCAGACTCAACAATCAACACAATCGATGTTTCTGTAAGTTATCTTACTCTGCTTAGTAAATACAAACACTCATGAATTCTAAATCCTGTTAGTAAACTTGTTGCTATTTGACAGTCAGCTCTATTTCTAAAACAGCATTTCCTTAATATTTCTAACATTTCACTTATCCAAACACCAAAGCACATTGCTTAATAAAAATAGAAATCTGTTAATGCAAGTATATTTCACAAATCCTGAATTGTTACAAGATCTGCTACAAGCTAGCAAGGCAACTATGATTTAATAAAGAAAAAAACACAGAGATTTGCTTTTTTCAAGGAACGCACATAAAATCAGAGGATGAATAAACTGGCAAGACAGGAGATAACCTGAAATAAACTAAAAATGTATGCTGCAAAATTGATCTAAACTGAGGAAATGTCATTGGATCATTGTGGTTATGAATCAGTTTCCATGACATAATATGACAAAGAGCATATGTACCTACAAATCTGCTTAATACAATGAGAAGGTTGATTAAGTTCCTCTATGTAGTTGAAAACTATTTCCTTAGAATTTTATATATTGGAAAATATTTTATTTCTAAATGGCATTTATAATTTTTATAAGAAGAAACCATTCAAAACTCTTATTTTGACAGGGAATTTTAACTTTCTAATTTTATGCTACTTTTTATGAGGCTAAAATATAACTGTGTATATCTTTCAACTTTTTTTTTTTAATTTGAAAATCAAAAGTCTACATAATACATTTTACTGTATAACAATCCATATTCCTGGAAATTACATAAAGTTTCTTGATAATTAATTACATCATAATTAATGGAACCAGAGTGCTCTCAAGAAAGTAATACTAGAGTATAGTTAAATTTCTCTTTGTTAATAAATTGATAATATTGTTATTTTTGATAAATATATGGTTCTTATTTGGTTATTATTAACATATATTTTTTAAATGCCACAGTGGGAGCTGTATGTATCTTGCTGCTTTAAAACCTACAATAATTTCTACTTCTGACCATAAGGGTATAACTGCAATTTGTTTTTACTGTATTTTGTAGTTATTATTTTATAATATATTGGAAAAAAAAAATTGGTCCCTCATTGCTTATCACTGGAGAAGTGCATTTCTATTCTACTGAAGCCTAGATTAGAAGTAGAAATGGCTTCTGCCTTGTTCCCATCTTGAAGGGCTAAGCTTTCTCTTTGCTTACTATTATGCAAAAGGATGTCCAAGTTCTCTCAATCTCTATTCTATTGGCTTTGAGGTTCATTAAATTAATAATGCATTAAACAAAATCCCGTAGACCAAACAAGGCAATCCTTACTCCAAGCAGAACAGCCAGTGAGCAATAGGCTGGGTGCTTGCTGCACAATGATAGTAATAAAATGTGCATATCAGCCCTGAATTTTTTCCACACAAATTCATGGTACTTGGACCTAACCATCCACATCTACTCTCCTACCCATCTTGCTTACCAAACTCAAGGGGCTCTGTTTCTTTTTCTCTAGTTCCTAAGAACTCAGATTTTTAAGGTCCTGGTATTCCTTCTCCTTCTTTTTTATTACTTTCTCAAATAAACACTTATCTGATTTCTACCTCTGAAAAACTCTTCTTAAAAATGCACATGTAAATCTTTTTGACTACTGCAGTATCCACAACCCTTGGTCCACCTTTGTAATAGTGACTCAAATCTAACCATACAGTGTAGAAAAAGAAGAGGTATATGAAATACAAAAGTACAAAAAAAAAAAAAAAACAAAAAACAAAACCTGAGTCCAAGGAGAAGAGAAAAGCACACATACTAATTTTAAATCTAATTCTAGATATTATTTCAACCATGTTTTCATACATTTTTGAATTTAATGTTATAAAAACTATCCATCCTTGTTTTATAGATTATCTTGTCAAAGGCAGAGCATAGTGGTAGGTTCAGCAACCAAAGTCAGTTCTGTCCAACTCCAAAATTCTTTACACTACACTCAATGTTTTATGATCAGTACAGTTCAGTTCATCACACCATAACAATAGCATAAACAAGTGAGTAATGTTTTTATACTTTTTCCTTATTTACTCTATTTAGCAGCTAACTGGGTGGCTGCAAATGGTAGATAACATGATCAGAACAATTCTACTGTTTGGAGTTTTTATGAAGACACATGAGTTCTCTAGGTGTCCAAGACAAATTTAAATTTGAACAAATTTAGATATGTAGTTGGATATGTCTTTAGAAAGTAGCATAACCCAAAGGTTATGTTAACTAAAAGTATGGTTACCTCTGGTTAACCAAGCTAAATACACAACATCTATTTACCTGTTACCTTTTAAGGGACAAAATTATATTTGAATTTACTGAAGTGAGTTAGCAGAAAATTCATCATTCAATTCAAATAATGTATAAGAAAATTAATCTATTGTTTAAATCAATGATTCTAAAAGGCAACAAATAAAATGCCAACCTATTAACAATAAAACAAGCTCTGAGGTAAAATCACTGCTCTGAGCATTGAAAATAATTTACATGAGTTATAAGACTAAGACCACAACTTAAAAAAGCACCCTAAAAAAATGAAATACATAAATAGATGAAATACATAAATACATAAATAAATATTATATATGGGTTACTCAAACAAAGAAACTGTATATCTTCAGGTTTAAAAATAAAATTAGTGTGCAAATGATATTCACATTAATAGAGAAAGAATTCTGAACATTTGCAAAAAAAGATAGGGTTTTGGATATTGAGACATTACAAATATTTTTTAGTGTATTAGAATAATATGAACATAAAACCAATATGAATCAGAATAGCACATTAAAATGTCTATTTTGTCCCTATTTTCTACATGTTACTTTTATTTTCCCTTTGCAATAAAAACTATATTGGATAAAAAGAATAAAATTTCATTCCATGTACTTTACCTTGGCCAAGCACAAATGACTTAGAATGTTATTTATCTCATTAATCTAAATAGCATTAAGAAGGGGAGAGAAATGAATAGAAGAAAAGTATAATTCATATTTGAGGCGGCAAATGGAAATACTTATCAAAGAATATAGTCCAACCATATGATCCTCTGAATAGAAATAAGGAGAAAATGTGCACAATTTGTTAATGAGGTTTATTCTATGAAGTATAATAATTTAATCGTCTGCTGTCTCAAACAAATAGAAGTATGCTGATTCATTAACTTATTTACAACTGTGAAATGTCCTAATTTTCTTATTTTCTATATGGTGTTTTATTTTGATGACATTAGTTCATATTCCAAGGAAAGAAAAATGAAAAAGAAAAATAAGTTATCCCCTGCAAATCATTTAAAAGTTGAAGTATTTTGGACTTAAAAAATTTGTTTATAATAAAGTTAATTCCACTAAGACTATTACAAACTATTACAGTTCCTAAGTGTGCATTCATTCTCAATCATGGAACAAATAAACACTTTTTAATGCAACATAATATTTTAGGGTGAGGTATATATAAAGTTAAACAATGCTGTTGAACTTGTTTTATGCTTCAAATTGCCATTTGTTTGAGGCAAAATGTTATAATGGACCTTCTAGTTCTTGACTACAGCAAGCTCTGTACAAGCAGGGAGCCTGCCTATTTGGTTCACTACTTTATCAAGGGATTTTTTAATCTTTTGGTTAAATAAACATGGGGAGAGCTGTATACTACTACTGTATTGTAATTCACAATGCCTGTTATCATGTTAAGGTTTCACAGAAGTCTTGAAACAAAACAGAATAAAACAAAGCAAAATAAAAGCCTGTAATGCTGTTTAAACTAACAGTTCAAAAACTCAAGCTCAGTATTCTGCCTCACCCTGCCTGCCTTCATCCGCAGACATTGTTGTTAATTTATGAGATGTCTTTTTTATGAAGATGCATGGATTCTTTAGGCATTCAAGACAAATTTAATTTTGATCAAATGTAGGTATCTAGTTGGATGTATCTTAAGAGAGTAGCATAATATAGACAATAAATTAACTGAAAGTAATATTACCTATGTTTAACTAAGCTAAACGCAAAATATCTATTTACTTATTCTCTTTTAAGTGATAAAATTATATTTAAATTTACTGCATTGAGTTGGCAGATGATTAATCATAAAATTTGAATGTTTATGTATAAGCAAACTAATCTATTGGTTAAATCAATGATTCCAAAAGGCAACAAACAAAATGCTAACCTACAAACAATAAAACAAGCTCAAAGCTAAAGAATTAAATTTTAATCTTATTTTGTTTCACCAGTTTTGTTTATCTAAATATTTGCTTGGATATGCTTTATATTTACTTTTGTTTATTCTGCAAGTGCTAAGCAAGACTGTTTTTTACAGTCTGCATTCACTGGTCATCACTTTGCTAAACTACTTTATATTGTGACACATTTAGTAATTGATTGTTTTATAAAGACTGCTTTGATTCTTTGACTGCTTACTGTTCTGTTTCTCTTTTCAATGTCAATAAGAGATCCAACTTAACATTTCTCAGGTTATAATTCAAAGTTATCCTGGACTTCAAGTCAACCATATATCAAATCTCAAAATTAATGCTGTATACCCTATCATCTGATTCTATGTCTCCCTCTTCTGTCTGAAATCTATTCTGTCTCTTCATTTATTCTATGGCATGCTATTTCGCAAAAGTGCCAAACAATATTTTACTCTTAATGAGTTAATTTTTTTTTAAGAAAGCAATATAGACAGAGCAGTATTCAAATAATCCTATAGGAATTTCTTTAGAGGAATCTTGTATGCAGGAGATTCATAGGACAAAGGAAGCAGATTTGTACCAATCTGACAGACTTCACAGATGGCCTATGATTGACCATGAATGTGCAATTATGATGTGTGTATTTGTGGGTATGTGTGTGGTGGGTGGATAACAATGAATACAAATATTCATCTTTTCACCTATCAGAAAAAATTAACACTTAACCACCCCCCTACCCCACAAAGGAGAATACGATGGGTATGTTACATTTTATTCTTGTGTCTCTGATAGTTAAAATTTATACAAATAAAAATGTGCCTTCCCCTAACTATAGATTGAGATTTAGTTTTCTGAGGTCAGGAGTGGCAAAGCTAAAAACCTATACTAGCTAGTAGTTTGTAAGATTTTATATGAAGCAGATATGAAAATTAAAAAAATAAATAATATTTTAAAAGCAATTTCAATAGAAAGATTCTGATGTACAAGAATTTCAATTACTTTATATAGATACCCCTCTGAAAGAGATGGAACATAACCCATTACTCCATAATTTGGGACTATGCATTGTGACTTCTTTTCAAAGTCTAAAGTATGGAAAAAATAACATTACAGTGAAGAAATGACACATACTAACAAACAAAAAAACAGCCTGGTCTTTTCAAGGAAGCATAAGTAAACTAGGGTAACTGGAGCAAATTGAGTGAGAGGAAGAGTAGTAGGAGAAAAGCAAGAAATATAGTTGAAAAGAGGCATATTATATCTAGGAAAAAAGTGTTTGAATTTCAGTTAAAATTTTAGTTTGAAATTATACGTGTACATGTTTTAGAATTTCCAAACATCCTTACTAATTTCATATTTAATATGAAAAGGTTACTTCTCATTTGAAGAATTTTAAAATTTAGTAACTCTTTGAGTCAAAGGAAAGCCAGAAACTTTAAAAAGAAAGGTACTTAATGTAATAATAAAAGTCAATATCACATTGTGTTTAAGATTCTGGGCCCCTGACACTGCAAATATATTGCAATCTGTAGTTGCCATTTTCATATTATATTATTTATATCAATTAATATAGCTTTTCTAAGCAGCCAGTTTATCATCTAAACGTTAATAATAGGCCATCTCTCACAATGTTGCTATGAGGATTGAACGAGTTAATATACATATAAAACAGTTATTGGTTGTCAAAACTTCCATTGCATTCCTAGCATATTCTAGTGTTAGCTTTGTAAGTCTAATGACATTAGTTTGTAGGCTAAAATTTTTTTCTTAATCTTCCTTCAGAGCTCTACCTAGTAACTTCCAGATTTAAATACTTATTTAGAAAAAGACATCTGCAGCCACGCTTTGCCTAGTAATCTATGGCATAATACTGAAATAGAGCAGTTAGCCACTCTTATCTACTATTTTTCTAAATATTTTGCACTATTGTAGCATAAGAACAGTTAGAATGAAACAAAAAACATTGGGTAAACTGTAGTTTCATCTAAGCTACATGATAATTAAAACAATTCAAATGTAAGTGAGTTTTCATTAGTGTGTGCCCTTAGGAACTTCTGAGTTAGACCCAAATCTGGGCCTATAATTTGGGATTTCCACTTTTCATGCATATGATTGCTAACTATAGAATGAAGTGTTGGAAACTCCATATCAATGGGCTATTCACTGAACTGTGGATTGTCTCTCTGTTTTATTGTTTTGTCAGTTAAGAACCTAAGAGCCTTTGAAGTATTTCCTTCTGACAACTCGTTTTGACATAGAGCTGCCAGGCATCATCCATCCCAATAAGTGACAGTAGCAAGATTAAACTATGATTTCCTTATGAAGATTGTGAAGGTGCATTTATTTATAATTAGTATGCATGCTTTGACAGACCAGACATTTGCAGCACTTTCAAATAAAAAAGACTAATTAACTATAAATTAATATTTATAAGGTAATCTAGTGCTTGAATTTGACTATATGTATAAAAAATATTCTGCAATGATAAACAATAAACTATGGTTATCTGTCTTTCAGGGAGAAAAAGAAAAGGTTACTTAAAAGTAAGAGCTGAGCTGTTGTTCTTTCCTGCTTTAGAATATTTTATTTTAGGCTTTTAAATCTTTATTTAGGGAAAGCTCTTTTGTCCAACACAGAGTTTTCTGTGTAGATAGATGATTGCACTGGCTGGTCATTTATGTCTTAGCTAAAAAGCAATGTCCTGAGTAGAGTGCTGAATATATCCCATTTGCAAAGGGAAGTTATATTTGAATTCGATCCAGCTTTAAAATAGATAAATAGGTAGATGATAGATAGATTGATAGGTAAATGATAGATAGATGATGGATAGATAGATAGATAAATAGATGATAGATTAGATAGATAGATAGATAGATAGATAGACAGACAAACATATAAATAGATAAACAGATCGATCAAAAGTAGCATCATTTGGAAGTCTCCTTCAAAACCAGGTAGAACCTTAAACTTGGTATAGTAACATCTAAAAAAATGCATAATAGCATCAATATTGTTGGATTAAAGAACAATTTTATATATTCTACCTTACCTTTATTTCATATAGATTTACAATATCAAAATTACAGTCTTTTCACTTTCAATATGTCCTATCATAATCACCTTATTTAATTCAGTAATCAGCTCCCTACAACAAGCCCTCCCTGCAGCAATTCCTTATTACTTTACATGCCAGTTATTTTTTTCCAAAACACTGGCAGAGATCTAATATAATATATAATTTCTATTTTTTATTGTTTATTGACTGTCTCCACTAAGTTCAAAGAATTTGAAGAAAGGATTTTTTTTTCACAGATATTTCTCTATCTTATGATGTTTTTAACAAATATTCTTAAATAAATTAAATAGATTTGAAGACATTCTTAAGATTTTCCAAGATTTTTCTTTGTTCTAAACCCTGGCACATCCATAAATAAGTCCAACTGAAAAGAGTATACATAGAAAAGAGAGACAAGAGGATTTTAGATACTATCTCTGCTTTTCATGTCCTCTAGCCTCTATGGCATACACTATTTCTGTCATGTCATAGGAATACAGCATGGTGAAAGAACATGCTTTAAAATCATATTTGGTTGCAACCATTTTTAATTTCCTCTTGGCAAATATTTCTAAACAAAAGTTTAAATATCAAATTATAACCTGATTTCAGGAAAGCTCTATAACTCACTCTAATTAATGAAAAAATAATACAACACCATCTACATTCTATTAGTTCTCATCATTGTTTTTGTGTGAGTAGCATATGCAGAAATAGAATCTATGCATTGGAGAAAGAAAAATAAAGAGTTTGGTATCAGAAAATGGTGTGATTCAGAATCATAAGCTAGTAAGTAGCATAAAGGGCACAAATCTGTTAATAATACTGTCAATGGTTATATGTGAAGGAGATACAAGGACCATAGGTTAGAAAAAACAGGGTGGGTTACATTAAATATGAAGAGTCATGACATCCAAGTTCTGAAAAAGTTAAAAAGGATGGGTTCCACACTCTCATTCCATAGTGTTTTTAACCAGTGATTTCCTATCTGTGTTCAGCAGAGCCCGTGGGTATGCCTTGGGAAGCCACAATAGAAATCTACACACCATCTAGAATTCTTCCGAACCATAGATTATTTTTAGTATTTTTTCACCCTTTTTCACCCTTTGTCCCCCAACCTCTGACCTTCTCCCTTCAACCCTACACTGGGCTTCATAGTATAATATTTGTAAACTATTTCAATAAAATGACAGGTGAATGTAGAAATAGTAATATAGCAGAGCACTAATAGTTACTAAGAATACATCCAAGATGTATTCCAGTATGTCACCATTTTCTTGGAAATCTCTTCATATCCATCACTACCACTAACAAACTTTCTTAAAAGCATATTTTACTAATGTCAATGCATACAAGATAATGACAGAGATACCATAAGGATGATTTCCTTTAGGCTGCAAAGTCTTGAAAGCAGACATCAATTTTTGCTCATTTTACTTCTTGCATATCATATGCTGTTTGCATAAAGTGTGCAGAGTAAATGCATTCTTGGGTGATTGATTTGGCTCTGTAGGTTAGCTAGATGACTGGTTCAAGTAGTCATCTCTGTAGTATCATGAATGTAAAATCATTTCATAATTCTTCAAGTACAATTCATAGATATCAAATCTGCAAAAGACACAGACAGACGTACTTCAAAATAACATATGTAACATATCATACATGTTAATATGTAAATTTTAATTTTCAGCTTTATCTAGAGACATATCCTAGTCCTAGAATGGACCAAAATAAGCTGTTAAGAAAAAAAAATGAGACAAACAGCAACATACATTCCCAGACATGTTTTTTTTTTTTTAATCAGCTATTGAATAGGAATTTAACTCCAGTAAGCATGAACATGAGTTCAAGTAACTGTTCAACAGCATATTCTATTCTTTTATAGACACACCTTGGGGGGGAATCTAATCCATCTTTAATTAATTTAATTAGAAACAATTTTGTCAATTAACCTGGTAAAATGGAACTACCTATGGACTGTCTGCTTATGTGTTAAGAGCCCTGCTGCCTTTGGAAAAGCCAACTGATGCTGCATTTGTAGGTGGTGCTTTTCTTAAATGTAGTGTATTTGTTGAAGCTTTAACATGTTTTCAGCTGATGTTCAGAATTCTAGGGTTTCCTGTTAAGCTGTATCTGTTGTATGTTCTAACCTCTACATGCCTGTGTTTTCGCATGCTCATGAGAAGTGTTAGATTTTGGATATTGTGTTAGTAACATTTTCTATAGGTAATTAGAACTAACAAATATCAGTCCTACCATTTAAAGAAGAAATCAATTCTCTGGCAACATAAACACACACACACACACACACACACACACACACACACACACACAGTTACAGTAACACCAGCCATATCATTTTATATCACTGTGTGTGTGAAAACTTTGATGTACTATTTGATTTACTATTCTATTTCACATAGCTGATGCATTATTTGAAACCCAAATATGTAACCATTGACAAAAGCAACAGAACCCAATTTTTGTACTAATTACTGACCTAGTAGGATGAATAAAAGCAATTTAAAATATCAAATATTTTTGGTAAAAGCACAAAATTAGCCATCATATTTTTGTCATCAACAACTACTTAATGTTTATTTAGTGGCCATAGGCAAAAGATGGTAAAGACTGATAAAAAGAAGCTAACTGATAAATAACAACATATAGAAGATTCAAATTTTGCTAACCAATGTCACCATAATACTACTATATCTGTACAATAAAAAATAAATTAAATAAAAAAAAACAAAATAAAGCATTTTTTCCCAAAAAACTCTATTTGTTAGTTGAATTTATATGAATTCTAGAACACTATGAGATGAGAGTAACAATCCAACTCAAGTTATGTGTATACAAAAATCAAGGTCTGATTATATATAAACAGAATTATATATCTACTTTTAATATGTCTAATATATTACCGATATTTCTGATCATCTTCAAATAGTACTTAAAGTCTTAGAATAGAATAGGATATATTATATCCAACTCACAATAAGCCTCATAATATTTTTAATATTAAAGTGCTAAATGGGGAGTTGAGGATGATAAAGAATGTCATATTTCAAAATTCCTAGGAAGACAGTCAAAGTTCCATAACATTTTTCTAAAATATTAGGTGAGCTATCAATTGAGTAACCTGCCTTTGATTTTATATTTTTATTAAATATGTTTATATAAAGTATATTACATGTATTTTATATATGTATGTTTATATATCATTACATATACACATTCGCATATGCATGTATAATCATTTTAAGTGGTAGACCAAATTCCTTTTAACACTGGTAAATGAATCATTGTAATTTCTTAAGAAATAAAAACACCAATCTGAAGTAGAAATAGTACTCCAGAGTGTTTTATAAGAGTCATTTTAGGATAAAAGATAAAGATATGTGGCATGATGAGCAGGGGATAGGATAAACAGAGGGGGCGAAGAGAAAAGAGAAAGAGGCAAGCAAAAGACAGATTTCGACAGCTGTTACACCAGATGTTTTAAACAAAAGTCATTGAGATTGGCAGAACTGGAGAACAGCTTTTCAATAAAATTATGCAAAATGGATAAATTGGACAAAAAGCTTTTATGTTGGCAAAAATAAATTCCTTCAATTACTTTTAAGACTAAAAGCCTAAATTGCTTGAGATCCCAGAGCTAGATAACACATGAGTACTAACAAAAAATAATGTAGAAAATATGATTCCAAATGTGTTTATATAAAAAATAACAATGGATCCATCACTTTATCTAGCATTGTTGATTCTAAAGCGTGATTTATAAACTGATCAGTGTATAACAAAATCACAGAGCATCATTTAGAGAAATACGAGAAACAATGAGTGATGAAAATTACTGAGCTAATGTAAAAGAACGTTTAATTGCATATTTAAAGATTTTGCCAACCTATAATGGTGGAATCATGACATCCATATTAAATATGTTTATACATAGTACTTACTCTCCATCAAAAAAGCAAAGAATTCTATTATTATGAAAAATAAATCTAAAACTTCAGTTTTACCACACCAAGAAAATTATAGTGAACTATTGAAGAAATCCCACTAAAGTTAGCATATTTTTCAAAGACTTTTTGCTGCTTGCTTTTACTAAAATTATTTCATTTGAGATAAAAATATTTTTAAAAAGTCATTGCTTTTAAGTAGAATATATTAGTTGTATTTCTTAATTTTAATTAACAAATGCTTAGAGTCATTACAAAAATAGTACTTTATATTTTTTCCATTTGTTATTTTTAGAACTATATAATGATTTTGAAGACTCACAGGAATCTCATCCATTCTCTCTCTTAACTTAGTCCTTATATCTACAAAGTTTAGAACATATTTATTCTGTACTGTGGAGCTATTAAAAATGTAATTTTCTTACCTCACCTATTAATTCAACAGGTCCCAGAAACCCAAATTGTTAGCAGTCTCCCAGGAAATTACATGTGTATTTTCCACAATTTTTTTGTTTTGTTTTATTAAAATAAAATAATGGTGTACACCACTTTTGAATGCACAGTTTTTCATAGGATCTAGGCCTTTAAAGAAAGCACATATTCTTCCATGCTATGATTTGCAACTAAATATATATTGTTTCAGTGTCAAGATTATTTCTATAACATACATATTATATTATGAAAAACATTTTCAAGATTATGGCACCTACTGAAGTGCCTGATACTTGAGGAAACTTTTCATCTAATTGTTGTTTTCAGATACACTGAATATTAAATGAGTAGCTAATACTATACTTATCAACATTAATGAGGTAATTGCAGAATCTTACTACTATATGAGTAATAAATGTTATAACTATTTAAAACTTAAGAAAAATATGTATCAGCAAAAAATCCCAACCCACACTCCTCCCATTAGCTCTTTTGCCTATGATAACCAGTATATAAATGTGATCAGGATGTTTATACTGAAAATTCTTTTATTAGAAACATATTTTGCATATATACCTATGTCAATATATTTTCTTTAGTATTTCA
Organism: Cynopterus sphinx; assembly: GCA_030015415.1. NCBI lineage: Eukaryota > Metazoa > Chordata > Mammalia > Chiroptera > Pteropodidae > Cynopterus > Cynopterus sphinx. The sequence goes on along the minus strand of CM057382.1, from coordinate 99,721,166 downwards.
TACCACTTAATTTTATGGATACAATATTAATTCTTTCATCTGCCCCCTTTTGAAGTCATTTGTGTTATATCCTACTACTGTTATCTCTATATGTCATGTATATAAAGACCACATTGCTTACATATATTTTTGTTTATTCATAAATATATTTGTAGGATGCATTCTAAAAATTAAAATTACATTTAACGTATCATTTAGATAGAAATGGCAAAATGTTTCAGTAAAAAACTCAATTTTCAATATATGAGCATTTTTTTCCTATATGTTCTGAGCTGAGTATTATAGTCCTTTTAATGTTTGCTTGTGCCAATTTGATAGATGAAAAATTGTGACATCTTTTATTATTTAAATTTGTATTTCCCCAATTATTAAAAATCATAAACCATAGGATTATGGTTGTAGCTACTTTAATATATTTTGTCTATTTATATGCTTTTCAAAATTTGAAGATTTTTTCTTATGCATTTTGTGTTCATTTTATCAACATTAGTTCTTTAGTATATTTTGTGAAAAAGAATTATCAGAAGGTTAAGAACTAAGGTGCTATGAGCATAAAGTTCTTAGTTTTTATAAACATGAAGGAGAAAGGACTAAATTTTAGAAGGGAATTTTATAAAATGGAAAGTGAAAACTTACATGATTATGTCATGATTTGCCTTGAACTAATGTTAAATTCCTAGAGGAGTTGTATTTAAAAGGAAAATTTTCTCCAAATTCTTCTTTAGCCAGAAGTAGAAGCTACGCTCTGACTAGTGTTCTTCCCAAGGAAAGGCCAGAGAACATACCTAATGTCTACGGGAGTTAAGGATGGCTCTGTACCTAAATATCCAATTCAGATCATATAAGAAATTTTAATAATAGATAGCTCATGTTACTTAGTACCTAGGAGGAAATTTTTTCTTTTTCCTTCCTTCCTTCCTTCCTTCCTTCCTTCCTTCCTTCCTTCCTTCCTTCCTTTCTTTCTTTCTTTCTTTCTTTCTTTCTTTCTTTCTTAGCATGCCACTATTGTTTTGTTATTTTCTACTAGCATTATTAGTTGGTATTTTATATCGTTGCATTTGAAATATATTACTTTATTGCTAATTAGAATTGATAATAGTGGTAGTAAATCTACAAGTATGTATTAGACAGAGTTCTGGGCACTTTATAATTCGATTCCTTTCAGTTTTACGATAAATCTTTGTGGTGGTATGGGAGCTGGTGATTTATGCATAATCCCTTGTTACATACCTGTGATGGAGTAGTCTGATTCATTCCTGGGCCAAGAATTTAGAATTATTCTCAGACTTCTACAATTGACCACCAGCTTTAACTTACAACTAGTATCTATACATAGATTTCACTATAAAATACTTAGTCTGGAAATAATTGACATTAATGAACTCAATGAGACCCAAATCTGATTTAAGGCATCTTTAGATAAGAAAGGTAGTCTATGTACAGATAAAATGCATATAATGCACATGTTAGCAGAGACTAACATAGTAAAAAAGGAAGTGATACACTGCTTTTTTGTCCATCTAGTCAATCTTAGGTGCAGGAGCCTTTCTAAGCCACCAATCTCTCTAGGTTTATAGATTCCTATCTTTAACCCATTTCCCATTTGCCCCAAGTATACCCACCAGCAGCGTTTGTGGCTACAGCGTTTAACCCACGATAGCTCACAGATTATAATCCTAACCTTACCCACAAAATTTGCCATGAAATATCTCACTTTTATTATTATTTTCACTTCACTCTAGTATATCAATAGTCTTTAGAAACAAAGGACATCATTCTATTTATAGCATTCTGTTTTCAGTAGTGGTATTTCCATTTACAAAATATAATAATTTTCAATTGCTGAAAATGTCAAATTCTAGAAAATGTAGCATTTCTACACATGATGTTAAATTAAGGCTGGCAGTGAGCTGCACTTTTTTTTCTAAATGGGAAAAGGGTTAATTCTCAGATGATTTTGAATGTCATGGATTGTCTATTCAAAGTGTGATAGCAAATGATCAGGCAACATGCTGGTTGCTGTAGATTCTTAATGAAGGAAGACACTGAGCAAGGTCTCTAGTTTCATGGAATTCTCAGAGGCTGCCAAAATACTGTGTTTGCTTATGAGAAGTCTTGTGTTCTCTTGAACTTACTGCTCCTATTGTGCAATCTTTCTTTTACTTGCTTCTTATAGTCCGTGGAGTCTCAGAAGAGTGTAACAAATGCTGATCAAGTATGCATTTTTAGTATAAATCTTTAGTCCAGTATTTAGATGTACATTTTACAAAATTTAATTATCAAAAACTTAATTCCCTTTATTTCTTCTTCTTTTTTTTTTTTTTTTTTTTTTTTTGCTTCATAAGTGTCTTTTCCACACAGAGCAGTGAATAATTCATGTCTGGCCATTTAAACTGGGAAACTGGGTTAAGGAATCTTTAGCACCTAAGTGAAAGCATTTAATAAATTGAAGGCCACAAGGGAACATTGTGGTTAGTATTTTGAAATATTTTGCTGTCACCAGTAAAATGCAATGGATAAAGTTTTTAGTGAAGTTGCCTAAAAAGGAGTAAGGAGTCAAGGAAAAATTCACACATATGATGACAGCTGAACATAAAGGGGATAGAACAAATGTTCTCCTATTTTTATAGTGGAAGTAAAAATTGATAGAGCATTTTATAGAATAATTCTTAGCAAGATCAGAGGTAAAGTATTTCTCATTTCAAGTCCATTTATATTTTATTTTGCTGAAATTCTTCTCAGAATTTTATTTACTTTTATTTTTTGGCTTATTGTAGTCTTCAGAGCTATTGTAAAATTATTTTTCTCATCTAGTCTTCATGAGATTGATACTAAACTAAATAGAAGGTTTTTATAATTTTTTATAAAATTATTTAGCAATGAGTATCTAAATTTATTAAACTGTGATCAGACACTGAATCCTTTATCATGGTTGTATAAAATAGAATAAAACAATAATGTTTTATAGGCATTTAAAAAAGATAAAGTAATTTAAGGATACAAAATTTTATCTAACTTTTAGGTATCTATACCCAAATTTTGATTTTTATATATATATATATATATATATATATATATATATATATATATACACACACACACACACACATATATATATATACACACATACACGTATATATATACATAAGTGTATATTTATATGTATATATGCACACAAACACAATTTAATCATTTATATTATTCAGCTATTCTATACTTGATAAATTTTAATTTATTTTTCTGACATTGGTTTCTAGTGATATAACAGTTCAAAGTAAAATTGTTTTAAAATAGTGAAAATTTATTAACTTAAATATATTGACCTGTGATTTTACATATAAAGGTTTGTATGAATCTATTTTTCTGCTAATTTACATTTTATGTAAAATTCTTTTGTTATGTAATAAACTAATATTTTATTTTGAAATGTATTATGCTTGAGATTAGCATTGACTCTATTTTCATTTGTGTTTGCATAATATTTTGCTCATTCTCTATGAAATGTAGATGTAGATGTATTATTATAAGCCTCATATAATTAGATTTTATTTCTTATGTTAAGTGAAAATATTTTCTTTTAACTAAGAAAAGATCAACTCATTTATACTTTTGAGCAAAGTGCTTTTTTATGTTTTCATTTACTTATTTTTAAAAATATTTTCATAAAATAATGTTTCATTGATTTTTTTTCCAGAATATGCAAAAAAAATCTTAAAAATATGAAGCTAATCTTTGTTTTACACTCAGTGCTCTGAGGAAATTTCACTGTGGCTGTCTAACATATCTTAGCAAATGTGTTCTGTCTAGGTAAAAATGGGTACGTTTTCAAATGATTCTGTTCTTGAAAATAGAAAATAGAAAATCTAATAAATCAATTCATTTTTAGAAAAATATAGTGGCAGATGCTAAAAGTTCATGTCTTATTTTTTCCTGTTAACTTAAATGTCAGTTTAAGTAGTGACTTTTCTCTTGCTTAGAATTTATCTCTTAACTCTGTAATTCTCAACAGGGGGAAATTTTTACTTCACTGAGAATATTTGTCAATATCCAGAGACATTTTATTTGTCACAACTGGTGAAAGAGTGCTATTGGCATCTAGTGAGTAGAGGCCAGAAATACTGGTAAACATTTTACTTTGCACAGGATAACAAAGAATTCTTTGGTCAAAACGTCAATCATGACAAGTTTGAGAATCCCTACCTTAACCATAATTTCATCTATAACATTGGAAATATTCTGTTATTAAAGAGAAACTTGAGATCCTTATAAGTAGCTGCCTTCTATAGGTGTATGTTGTCCTTGATCAATTATTGAGGGATAAAAAGTAAATTAAAAAAAATAAAATAAAGTTACCATAGGTCTTTTCTCTATCTTGTGGGCTAAATTGTGTAATCCCAAAATTCATATATTGAAATCCTAAATCCTAGTACCTCAGAATATGTTTTCTTTTTTTCAAAAAAGTCCTTTAAATATGTAATTAAGGTAAATGAGGTTATCTAGGCAGGTGCCTGATCTAATACAACTGGAGTGTAAAAGGAGATTAGGACATAGACACACACAGGAGGAATAGCAGCATGTGATGACGCTGGAAGAGATGGCCATATGTTAGCTTAGTAAAGAAGGTGTCAGAAAAACCAATCCTGCTAATACCTTGATTTTAGATTTCTAGACTGTAGAACTATGAAGAAATAAATGTCTACTGTTTTAACCACCCTGTCTGTGGCACTTTGTTACTACAATTCTAGCAAACTCGTACACCTTTCCTGTAACTGGATTCCCTTGCCATGCAACTTTGAGTGCCCTCCCATGACTTGCTTTGGCTAATGTCATTTTAATAAGTATGATATAAGCAGAGACTTGGAAAGGTCTGGTGCATGAGGGCTGTCCTTACTTGCCGGTCTTGGAAACCCTGTGACCATCTTCACTCAAACATCCCTGGGCCAGCTTGCTGCTGATGAAAGACGTTTGGCTCAGAAACACTCCCCTCTCATCCACCAATCCCATTCCTCCCAGACAGTGGTCATCCAACATCCACTTTACTAAGCTGTGCTCAAATTACTAATTTATAGAACCTTGAGTTAAATAAGTCACAATGACTTGTATGATTTATTATGGTGGCAAAAGCTAATTGCCAGGTAATCAATATAAATTTACAAGTTAAAGGTCAGTTACATTAGATTCTAGGGTTTTTGAAACATAATTTAGATCCCTTTTTTAGTACTCTAACTAGGAAAAGCCTACCAGCTGCTATTACCATTAGTGGGACTGGACTTTTTTTTAGTACTTTATGGTAAATCATGTAATTTCCTTGAAACTACAGGATTCAGAAAATGTAGGCCAATAGCCAAACACTATTAGACTGTGGATATTATCAGGGGAAGAATAGGTTGCCTTCAGTACTCAGATAAGTGCTAAGCTAAACTCAAAAAACTGATTATAACAAATTTTAAGGAGTATATTTTTAAACCATTTATTATATTTCACTGTTTGACACAGTTTAGTATATTGCACCTATAAATCAGTTGTAGCAAATTACTTAATGATTCATTAACTGGAGTATTTCCACATATTACTGTTCTTTAGCCAATGCTGAATGCTCTTTCAATAGCTTAATCCATCCCTGAAGTACTGGAGTGCACATAGTCATCCATCATATTAAGACACAGTTTGAACTGCAGTTTCCTTATATTCTTTTATTTTATATAAAAGTAGCCTTAATAGTAGGTCAGATACTAAATGATAATTGGCACTAGATATACACTTATATGTATAAAGTATATCTTTAACCCATAATCCTTCTCTAACCTTTTATCTGGTTTATTCGTATATTGACTTGTTCTTTCTTCCATCTCTGCTCTCCCTCCTGTGTACCCTACAGGTAAACATTTAAGTGAAATAAAACTAGGAGCTAAAGTTTTAAAGGAAAATATCTTTAAACACTATCATAAGACATATTAAATAGGTATAATTAAAATAACTTGAATAAAACCCAATATTAATTTGTTCCTTGAAAAATTTTGCATCATTATTTTTGCTTGCATTAATTTAATAAATCAAATAAATTCCACATATGTCCTAGGTACACAGTAAGTAGAACATGAATTATTGGAGTTTTATACAGGGATAACTGAACATAATTTCTTATCTATACTCCTACCTAAAATTTAACTAAAAGAATGATAGTTAAATATGAAAGTTACTAATCCACAAAGAACCGATAAAATTAAATCTTGGATTAGAGTTTTAATTTTGAAAGATTCAATATATGGATATTGTTTTCCTTCAAATGCTCACCCTCAAACCTTGAAGTTATCCTTTCTCTCAAATGCCACATAAAATATATCAGAAAATAGTTTTTGCTTAAGCTTCAAATTATATTTGATTTCTCACCATACCTACCATGGTCTAAAGCACTATCATCTTTCATCTAGATTATTATAACAGCTTTCTAACTCCTTTCCCTTCTCATACCCTTATTCCTTCCCATAAAAGCAGCAGTGAATCAAAATGGAAGTCGAATTACCACAGCCACATTCTCAAAACTCTCCAATGTGAACAGATTCTATGGGGCAAGAACTAGTCCTAAGTGACTGATAAGGCCTCTTATAACCTAACTATCTGCTCTCCAAGCTTCTCTCTCACCTCTTTTTCTCTAACTCTTCTCTGCTTCCCAGAACACACCAAGCAAGGCCTTGCCTTAAGCCTTTCAGTGTACTCTTTTCTCTCTCTGAAATATTTCTCTCTCAAAACTCTTCACTCCTCTCTTCAGATTTCTTCTAATAATCCCCATATTGCAAAGCCTTCTCTGTTCACCCAACATAAAATAACCACTCCCCACTCCAGTCTGACTCCTTAACTCTCAGTCTGCATAGCACTTATCTGATCTCCATGCCTAATCATTTCTTTTTTAATAATCAATCTATCTTTCTACATTTAAATGTAACCTCCATGAGTACATGGACTTTTTCTGCTTTTGTACATTGTTCTATATAACATATAGAAGAATGCCCGATATTTAATAGTAGAGGTGAATATGTTTGTTGAATGAGAAAATAAATGATTACATCTGAGAGGTTTTCTAACACCAAGGTCTTTTAACATCAAAATCTTCACTTTGACCTATTTTCTGTTTCTGCCTTTTCTATTTTCTGAATTTCACCCTTCAGGCTTAAAACTTCTGCTTGCTCTTAAATCTCAACAGTCCTAATCCATCAGTGGACATACTCTACTATTTCATCATTTTATCTCATCTCTTTGTTATAGATAACAAGAAAAGCGCCCACTGTTAGCCTTCCTAGATGTATTATCATCAATAAGTTAGTACTACATTTCCATGTTAACTCCTGTCATGCTCCATTAATAATGATCAGACATGAGAAATTACTACTATCTCTTTTCTCTCTTTCTATTGTCAGTCTGTTAGTTATTGATAAAAAATTTAACCAAACTAAATTTTTTGGATGTATTATTCATTTTCCTTTCTGTATGTCGAAATTCAAAATGATATTAGCTCTTTAGAGCCACTAGGATAATAACTTTTGGTAAATAAAACATATGTTGATTTTAAAAACACTGAACAATTAAAAAATGTTAATAAAGTATGTTTCTCTTCTACCTGCTTATTTTAAAAATAGGTCCTGTTTAACAGATCTTGCTGTCTACCTGGTACCCAGTTATAGAGAAAAATCCTTTTATAAAAGAATGGCAATATAGTACAGTTTGCTTCACTTTGATGTATTAATTCCCTTAGACATTTCTATTTTATTAAAGACATTTAATTTATAGAGACATACCCAATGTTGGTTCCTAAATACTACCTAAGTAAATGATGATACCTCAGTCTTATCATCTTGATACAAGTTTTAGAAAAGAAATAATACGGATCACTGAAAGTAAAGCAGCAAGGATTTTCAAACATTTCAACGAAGCACCTAAGAGAGGGGGAAAAACTATACTCTGAATTTGGGACCGATCATATATGCACTGTTGTTTGGTGTAATGAACCCATTATTTTTCTTCAGAGTCTTGCCTATTTCTGAATACCCAACTACCTTATCACAGATTGTAGCTATAGATCCTATCACTGACTTGATGTAAAATTGTCACACTACAGAAATAAGTAGCATCTCAAATTGTGAGTCTTAAAAACAAATGAGAATCGATGCTTCTTATATTCTAATTTGCAGTTCCAGTTAAAGAATTCTAGCTTTGCTATGGTCATTTTTCACTTGTTTTAGAAAATGGACCCCATCTGTTCATGAAAGTTTGAGTGGTCTATCTGGAACTACTAGTTTCTCTAGGACCAAGATTCTCTCTACTTTCTTCTAGTATTTCATTGATTACATAATGCCATAAACCATGCCTATTATTATTTGGTCTTTGTTACTTCTTCCCAAACTTAGTACCAGATATATGCTTACATTGTCCTCTGATCATTGCTGATTCAATAACTTCCTGACTTTGATTGTCTCCCTGCCACTTGGTGTTTCTGATCTTTAGGGTCCTTCTAATCCTGGACATACTAGTCTATTGTAAATCTTGTCTTATGTCTTTTTAACTTTCTGTTGTAAAACTTTCTGTTTTCATCTTTAAACTTTTCTTTCATTCTCTCTTTTTTTTTTGCCTTCTTTTTTCTCTCAGATGTGACCTCTTTTCTTTTAAAGGTAATTTTTTCACCTAATATCAGGTTTCCATTATTTATTTTCTTCTCTAGAAAATAATTTTTTCTTTTTTCCCTCTCCCTGTCTTTTATTTCTTCTCTCTCCATAAATATAACCATACCCACTTATTCCCCAAACTAAATTGAAATTAATTTCTTTGAATTCAATTACATACTATGAATTACTTAATTATTTGTTATGTTTTTATAATTTACAAAGTTCTTGAAAGGACAATCAGTAGTTCTTATTTCGAACTTCTCAAATAGTTCTTATATCTGCTTCTCAAATATTAACCCAGTCAGTTCATAATATATTACAAAAGGCTGTTCATACTTCAATAATTGTTTCTCCCAGAATAATCAATATCCTTATTATTAATGACCATTCTTTAGTTCTTATCTTTTTCTGTCATACTTAAATTATCTCTTATTTTAACGTTATTTTATTCCATGGGTTTTATATTTACTTAGTTCTAGTTTTCTTATCTTTTTTTGGACTACTTCTTCTTATTCATCTTTTTGACATGTCTTCCTCTTTCTTATAGCATTATTTCCCTAATCCAGTATGCATTCTTAAGGGTTTTATTTTAAGTCTTTATTCTTTTTACATTTTCCCTCTGAGATAGTTCATCAGTCTTTTAGTTGCCTAGAGATAATTGTTGAAGTTAAGAAATGATATATTACAATCATTTTCTCGAGTTTTATTAGTGGATTCCTTTTATAAGATGTTAAAGATAATGAAGTAAATATACAATGGCATGTAACATTTATAATAATTATCAAAATTAATCATCTTCTCACAAATAAGGTCTTTATTCACTTTTAGTAATTAGAAACCACTTTTAGTAATTAGAATCATCTTTATTATAATGACCTAGAATTAATATTTGGAAGTCAATTTTATTTTTTTTTTAGTTTGCCACATTACATATCCTAATATTTACCAAAATCTATAAACTCTTCTTTCTTTTAAATTTTCATTACCTTAATCTGAATTACTATTGTTTTGTTGGGCTTTTTAAATAGTTTCTTAAATGGCATTAGGGCCTCTGACCTTTACTGACACTCATGCAAATAAACACTCGAATAATCATTCTCACTGCATATAGTATTAACTTTCTCTTTTTATTAATCTTTAGGATCTCAATAACCAAATATTAATTGTGCCTGGAGCTAAGTAGATATTCAACAAAAAATTTTCTTGAATTAATGAGCACTTGATCTCTTCCAAGTATACTGGTTACTATGGTAAACAAAAGAGATGCAACTCATGGGTTTACTATTTAGGGGATTACTAATTAGAAAGGACAATAAATATTAATTATGAATTAGAAGTTTTGAAAAGTCAAAAGAATAACCTAGTCTGCACACATGACATTTAAGCTGAGTCCTGTAAGATATATAGCTGTTATTCTGCGGTGAGCTCTCCAGGTGAAAAAATAGCATATGTGAAAGCATTAAGCTCTAAAAAATTCATACAGCTTAAGTGGTGTAAATAAGATGTACACGAGGAAATTTCAGAGGCTCTTATGGGTCATAGCATATAAAATTTTATTCTAAGAACATTAATCAGTCTATTAAAATTTTTAAAATAAGAATCATACTCTTTTTTAGTTTGTGATTTTCTTTATTGAGATATAATTGACATACAGCATTGTATAAGTTTTAGGTATACAACGTAATGATTTGATATATGTGTGTGTGTGTGTGTGTGTGTGTGTGTGTGTGTGTGTGTGTGTGTGTATATACTTTTATACTCATATTTAAAAAAAAATGTCACATGGCCATTCTATAAAGAATAAATTGGATGGGAACAAAAGTTGACCAGAAAAACATTACTTAGTAGCCTATTATAACACTTCATGTAGAGAGGATGCTGAATTCAATTAGGATGTTACCATTATAACAAAGAGAAAAGTAAAAGATAGTAACATTTTTACATTTGTAACTTCACAAAGGGATTATAAATGGCTCGAAGACAGGGACAACAATTCTTACATTGTTGGCTGTTGTCTGGGTGGCATCTTTATAGTGAGGAAACTTTAGCTTTGGATACAAATACACCATAATTGTAGTTCACTTTCATCCTTTTTAAAATATGTAATTTTATTAAGTATTCAACTCTTGAAGCTTCAGTTTTTTCTGCTACATATAGAGAATGTTCGCATACCATCTATGGAGCTTTGGTAAAAGCCAAATAAGATTATGCATACAAATTGCCTAACAGAGATCTTGATATGTAGTAGGCCTTCAATAAATGTTTCCTTGATGGACTATATAGTTCTTTGAGTACTTGTTTTATACTCCTATTTATTCAAAAAATATAAATATTTGTATCAGATAAGTTTGGGGAACTATGATTTTTCTTTAAAAATACAAGTAAACAAACCTTTAAATTATCTTAAAAATGAGCTTAGATATTCTCAAACAATTACAGACATTTAAAAGCACTAACTAGAATAATAAAATATCTAAAATAAATTTGTTATTCACCAATATTTAATTTATGTATGTTTTAAATATACCCCTTTTTAGTTTGGGGATCAGGATTGTACAAATAGTTTGTCAAGTTTTAGCTCCCATTTTTCACTTTGATATATTTTTTGGGGTCAGAAACAGAATACCCAATTATTTAAGGACATGTGTATGAAATTTCTTAAGTGGGCTTAATAACATTAATAACATTACATGACTAGCAATTTACTAGCAATTTTAGAATAAACATTATTTTTCTGCTGGTATCTCCATATATCTCTTAGAAATATACATGCCTTATATATCTAATGATGGAATAATTCTTTTTTATTTTATAATTGAGAAAATTGAGGCTCAATTTAACAAATAGGTATGCTCAATAAGTCAAAACATATAATCATATTCTAAGATAGCAGCACATCTTTGACCACACCACAACTATTTCTTATAGGTCATTTCATTTCTCATATTTAACTTCTACTATTAACATTACACTCTTGATAACCGAGGGAGATGCAGTGAAACAGAGAAAGAAAGCAAGAAAGGGAGAGAGATGGGAAGAGAATTATGTGGGAGGAATTGGAGGATTGAAGTTCTGCTGCTACAAGTTGTGGAATGCCAAGGGTTACTGGCCATCTCCAGAAGCCAGGAGAGCTCCCTCTTTAGAGTCATAGGCAGGGAGCATGACCCAGCTGATACTTTGATTTTGAGCTTTTAGTTTTCAGAACTGTGAGACAATAAATTTCTATTGTTATCAGTTTGTGGTGCTTTATTACAGCAGCCCTGGGAAACTAACACAGTCATTACTATTATTATCTTCTGAAAAGGTTCTTTGCTGAGGATGACTGCCAAAGGTCCCTGGTGTAAACTGATGTTTTTGAACTACTTCTAAATTTCTCATGAGAGGAAACTCCTAGTGTGACAGATTTGAGGGATCTCAGTTGTTCCAAAATAGCTTGATCTTTTTCACCAGAATTATAAAGAAAATATAATTCATTCTGGGACATATAGATTTGGAGGTTTCTAAACTTACCATTATAGATGAGGTGAGCTATGGACCTTTATTTGGTTTTCAGATTTCCAGTGAAACATGTGGCTGTGAAAAAGAGGAAAGAAATACTTCAACTAACTACCAGGATCAAGAAATACTGTTTCAATGATCAAGTAGACCATATTGAAATAACAAAACAATTGTTAAAATATTAAATTATTAGGTTATTGACTGTTTTGTTTTTAATATGGACACAATTATTAAACATTTACAATCACTTCTTCTGTTATACGATTTAGACTTACATATATTGAGTGATCACAGAAACTTTAAACAGCACGTGTGAGTAACACAAAACGGAAGTATTGAAACTTATCATTTTTGTTCATCCACATGGAGACATTCAGGTTTTGATTTAACCTCATTTGGTTGTAGTATGGCCCGTAAAAAAATATGGGGCAAGCTTTTAAATGGCACCTATTTAAAATGACATACCAATGGAACACGGCAAATGAATCTCAGGGGAAGACAACTTAATAAGGCTATAACTTTCTCAATATAAATTTAAATGAAATGCCTTACAAGATCTTGAAGGATTGCTGGTTAGCCCCTGGCTATCAGGGAAATAGTGGAAAAAGGTCTCGTGAGACAAGAGTTTCTGAGAAAGAAAGGTTTTCTGAAAAAGGGAGATGTTATGTTGGGAAATTAATCTCAGCTGGAACACCTAAAAGGGTCAAATTTAATGGGTTTTTGATAACCCTGATGTACATATGTAGTATTACTTAGCTTGAAGAACATTTTCTTTCTGTAATGGGCTTTGATATAATTTACAACTGACACTCATTTTTGAGTTATAAGTGGTAAATTTTCCTAACACCCCAGAAATGACATGCTATGTGTCAAATCAAAAAAGTTTCATTTCATATATATATATATAAAAACACTTTAATCAAAAACAGATTCTTTCCAGAGAAATACTAGCAAAACACATATTTGACATACATTTTGGAAAAAAAATTTATTTTTTATTATCACAAAAAGTCACTTCAGGTACTGATTAATGCTTGCCTGGATAACACTGAATGTACTAGTGCTTTACTGTGCTCTCTAGACAGGCATTAAGTGCTTCCTACATAACATGCTGTCATGTCTGCTCCCTGGTTGGAAGCATGTTAAAAAATTGCTTCAAATATGGGGAGAAAAACACAGTATAAAAAGAAAAATACAAATGGAAATTTAAAGAACTATCATCCTCATTACCCAGTTTTTATTACCTAATTTTTCTAAATTATCACTGAATTGGGGGACTGCTAAGACAATAGAGTGGGAAAAATCTACTTCAAGCTTTTGTCTTCAAGTCTTAATGATGTAAAATTATAATTGAGATTCATATAACTCTGCTAGAACTTTGTAGGAAAAGTAAGGGTTAGTTTTACAGTTGTCCTTTATTATAATTTGTGTAAAAAATTTATGTCTTTGGTCTCCATTGGTTTGATCTGAATAAATTGTCTGATGATTTAGCCATTGATTAGGGTATGGTGGCTTTTGGCCATTCCTCATATGTCATGCTGGCTAAAAAAACAGAAGCATTCAGAAATAATTTCCAGGCATTTCTCCTTTGCAATCCCTTGAATCAATTGTTAAACTTCCTTCTTTTCACACTGTCAAAATGATTAATAATAATGAGAGTAAAAGTACATAACTAGTAATAACAAAGACTGATAGGATGTTTTTTATGTACCCAATATTAAAATAAGCATCTTACAAATTGTAAGTTATTTAATTCCCAGAACAGTTCTGAAGCATATTCTAATATTATCTTTATTTTTTTTTACAAATTAAGGTACATAATTTCTAATCAACACTAGTTAATGCATGGGAAAGCCAAAATTTAAACCCAGTTATACGAGATTACTTTCACTCACTCTTAGACACTACTCTAGGATACTTTACTGATAGCACCTTAAGTCTTTTACATTCTTCACAGAAAAAGCAGAGAACCATGGCCATGAGCTTTATAAATTTATATACAACAAAATTCAATGAATTAAATGATTGATTAAGGTAAAGGATGACACTCAGGAAAGTTTTTCATGTGCATAGCACTTTAGTCATTAGGACCATAAGTTACTTAAAAAAAAAAAAAAAACAATATTCTTAAGAGAAAAATTATTCTTCATGGAAAACAAAGAGCATTGTCATAGGTAAGGTAGTTTCAACTAGATTGCCTACAAATATGTCCCTTGGTCAAATCTACACCTCAAATTTTACTTGTTAAATATTCTACAATAAAATGTAGAAAGATTGCATGTTACTAACAAATAAACAAACCAACAACAGGTTAAGCATAGAACATAACAGGATGAGATTGTTGGTAAAAATTGTTATCAATATTTATTGTTTTCATCACCCAGTATTACAAAAGATATTTTTTTAAGTCATAGAACATTGTTTTGGCTTATACTAAAGAACATTTGTATAAATTATAATGAGAGAAGGAGAGAGAGAGAGAGAGAGAGAGAGAGACTTACTTTTATCTAAAAGACTAGCCAAAATATGGAAATAACACAATCACTACTTTAAAATTTATTCTGATCTTTCTGTATGTAAATTATAATATTTGAATTTTTTCCAATTTATCTTGAGATTGAATCACTATGAAGAAATTTTTAATTTATACTGATAATATTGCAGTACTGATAATAGAATATAGAAATGTATATCATATGGAATATACCATCATTTATTTATGAATTCCCATACTGAAGTACATCTTGGTTGCTTCACATTTTAGCAGTTATGAATAAAGCTCTATAAACATATGTATACATGTTTTGTGTAGATATGAGTTTTCAACCTTTTTGAGTAAATACCAAGGAGTATAATCTTGATCATGTGATGAGTATGTTTTTTTTAATAAGAAAGATTTTGTATTTTTTTGTTTGAAAGTTAGTTTTTTTGATTTACAAGAATACCTAAAATACATGTTAATTTTCATTAAAACAAGCTATTGTCATTAAATACATTACTTATGGACAAATAATTTTAAAAACAAAATGAGAAAAATTCTTTTAAAATACTATAAAAGGAAAATTGTTAAGTAAATATAAATACATTTTTATATAGTTGACATTAAGGAGATTGGGGCCTTCAGAATGATGGTACAAGTTTGCCCTTTGTATTATTTAAAAAATATCTGTAGCTGGAGTAGTATACATTAATATAATTATTTTGAAAACTATTTGAGAAATGGGAGGAAAGTTTGTTTTTTCAGTGTTCAGTATTCATGACAATAAAAGTTTGAAGACAATTTTAGACTGCTAAATTTTATTTTACCCCCTCTTGTAGATATTAAAAGAAAATAAACATATTCCAGAAAATTGGGGCCTAGTTAATTGTACAATGATTAATATCCATAGATAGATAAATAGCTATAGGTAAGTATATCAGAAATATTTTTGATTATGCCTTGTGAATGAACTTTTAGTAAGCCACTTTAGAAAATAATCATTACTTAAATAAAGTAAAACTTTGAGTTATTTGCATAGAAAAAAATATTACCTACTTTTAAGAAAAAAATGTGGTAGAATTTTACAGAATTTTCTTTCAAATATCTAAATAAGCAGCATCTGACCTCAGCATGCCCTGTACCTTATGCTGAGCAGCCCCAAGCCTAGCACTATAGGCAGCCAGCCTCAGTTTGTGGCTTGGCCTCTTAAAGCACTCCAAACCCAGCATTGGTGTCAGCCATCTGCAAATTGCTTCAAATTGCAGGTGGCCCCAAACAGATCACAGGCTGTGGCTGAACCTGACCTGCAGCGAGGCTCCTACCAGGAGGCCCCAGCCTGCACACCCAGTGGCCAGCTTTGGTCTGAACGAGAGAGCTTCCTGGAGCCACACCAAAGACAACACACTCAAAGGGCAGACTGAGAAGACACCAGACCCTGTGTAAGCCAATCCTGCTCCATAGGGTCAGCCCCTCTCTGACTGACTAGTCCTCATAATCAAGCAACCTGAGGGTCAGTCACTTTCACTGATGTGCAAACAGCAACCAAGTCTAAACCACAACAAGAGGGCACACACAGCCCATTCAAGGGACAAACCTGTAGCACCCAGCTCAGATGACCAGGGAGACTGCACCACTGAGCCCCATAGGACCCCTACTACATAAGGCCATTCTACTAAGATTGGAAGACAGAGAAGCCCTAATTAATACATAGAAACAAAGACAGGGAGGCAGGCAAAATAGGGAGACAAGGAAACATGTCCCAAATGAAAGAACAGAGCAAAGCTCCAGAAAAAGACCTTAAAAAAAAATGGAGACAAGCAATCTACCAGATGCATAGCTCAAACACTTACTATAAGGATGGTTAGTGATTTCAGTGAAATCTTCAATGAAGAGATAGAAAACATAAAAATGGAACTAGAAAACATAGAAAAAGAACCAGTAAGAAATAATAAATGTAATAACTAAATTGAAGAGTAGATTACAGGGAATCTACAGTAGATTAGATATAGCACAAGATTGAATAAACAATGTAGAAGATAAGGTAGCAGAAAACACCCATTCAGAACAGCAACAAGAAAAAAATATATAATAAATGAAAATAGTCTAAGGGGTCTCTGGGTCAACATTAAGCATACTTAATGTCATAGGTGTACATTTATGTCATAGGTCTAATAGCAGAAAAGAGAAACCAAGAATTTAAAAACCAAGAGACCTCTCATAAGACTGTCAGCTAATTTCTCAACAGAAACTTTGCAAGCCAGAAGTGACTGGCAGAAAATATTCAAAATAATTAAAAGCAAAAACCTACAACCAAATTACTCTACCCAGTAAAGCTATCATTCAGAATCAAAGAACAGATAAAGAGCTTCCCGGAAAGAAAAAGCTAGAGTTTGTCACCACCATATCAGTATTATAAGAAATGCTAAATGAACTTAAGAAAAAAAGTAAAAAATATAAATAATAAAATGGCAATAACTACATATTTTTCAACAATTACTTTCAATGTACATGGATTCAATACTTCAATCAAAAGACATAAGTTAGCTGAGTGATAAGTAAACAAGACCCTTACTTATGCTATCAAGAGACTCACTTGAAACTGAAAGATACACAAGTAAAAGTATGGGAAAAATTTTTCATGAAAATTTTTTTATTTTCATGAAAATAAAAAAAGCTAAGCTAACAATACTTATACCAAACAAAATAGACTTTAAAAGAAATGTTGTAACAAGAGACAAAGAAGGACCCAATAATCTCACCTATAGGTATTTATCCAAAGAAACACAAAACACTACTTCAAAGAAACATGTGAATCCATGTTTATTACAGCATTACTTACAATAACCAAGATATAGAGGCAACCTGGGTGTCCATCAATGGATGATGGATAAAGGGGAAGTTAAACATATATACAATGAAATATTTCTCAGTCATAAAAAAAGAATGAAATCTTTTCATCTTGAACAACATGGATGGACCAAAAGGGTATTGTGCTGAATGGAGTAAGTCAAACAGAGAAAGACAAATGCCATCTGATTTTACTTATATGTGGAACCTAAAGAACAAAATAAAAGATCAAACAAAGCAGAAAGAAACACATAGATACAGAGAACATTTTTATGATTGCCAGATGAAAAGGTAGCTGCGGGATGAGTAGAAAAGGTGAAGGGACTAAGAAGACAAAATGGTAGTTACAAAATAATCATGATATAGTCTGAGGAATATAGTCAATAATATTGTAATAAGTAGGTATAATATCAGATGGATACTAGATTTATTGGGATGATCACTTCTTAAGTTATACAAAGGAAATTGAATACATGTTCATATTTAATATGTCTAAACTATCTAAAACAATATAACACCTAAAACAATATAATATTATATGTCAATATTATTGTAATTGAAACAAATTTTTAAATAATTTAGAAATAGAAATGCAGCAGCTCAGCCTCAGCCCAAAACTACTGAATCTGAATTTAACAAGAGTCCTAGATGATGTGTATGTACATTAAAGTTTGAGAAGCATGACCCTAGAGCATAAGAATATGGAAATTTTCTTCATGAAGGTAGCAAATATGTAACATAACAAAATTAACTCTAGAAATCAATCATAACCCATATCCTCTAATATTTTTTGTACATTAACATGAAACAAAAGGAAAAAGCAAGTTGGAATAGATTATATTCCACTTAACAAAATAAAACCATATAAATAAAACATTATAGGAATTATTAAAAGCACTGAATACAGATATTAGTTTATATAGATGAAGAATATTGATTATCAGATTATGTAAACTCTTGAGATGATAATTTGCTCATCTGATGTCTACCACCATTTATAATTTGAAAAATCATAGTCTTGGTTTTACTGCTAATAGAAATCAATATTATGTATACTGGCAATAAAAATATGTACATATTAGAAAGTCTCTTAGAGACTCCTAGAGAAATAACCCTGTAGGGTCTAAATTCTGATAATGAATGAACCCTGTGTTTACTAAATCTCTCAAGAAAATCCAGGATAACTTCCCACATCATTCAATGTACAGCATGTGGCTTTTTTTGTTTCTTTCTTTTCTTTCCTATGCTTCTTATTCTTCTAATGAGGTCATTTTTAGCTTGACAATTCAGGTGCTTCATCTCTGCTGAGCATATTTTTTAATGTGTCACCAAAGTAGTAATTTATCTCTCCTTGTCTTTTATAACTGGGTATGAAACATTTAATAATTGACACTTTACATGGTCTGTATTAAATCATTTTGTCAGCACTCTTTCATTTGTTGGGCTTCACACAATCATAGCTCCTGGTCTCCATGGTTTGAAAGGAAGCAAATCTATTTTGTCATGAGAAATATCACCTTCTTCAATGATGGAAATGTCAAATAGTAATTATGTTTGTTCTCTAGTTTTAAATAACTTGAGAAAGACAAAAGCTGTAAAAGTTGAGATCCTGCATTTATGGAAATTACGGTCAACATATAAAGAGAAGTACAGAGATCAGAGTGAAAAATGGCTCTTTACTAAGAGTCAAAGTACTCTCTAATTTTATAACCTTGAACAAGACTTTATCTCTGAACTCCTGTCATATAGAAAGAAGATTATAGCAGAAGAGCATTAACTCACATTCTAGCTTAAACATTACCTAATTCTATGTGAATGACTCATCTTACCTCTTGAGGAATAAAAATGTTGTGAAGCTATTTTGTAAATTATTTATAGGCATTTAAACTAAAGATAAATATAGAGTACCTCTTACTTTATTTACTCTGATGGAATGAGTCCAGTGATGCTATTTGAAGCACCATGTGCCCTAGTAGCATAGAAATATCTGAGCAAGTGGAATTTTACATGTTTTTCTAATCCCACCAAAGTGATAATCACACAAGCACACACACACACACACACACACACACACACACACACACACACACACGGTTTCTGCCATAGTTCCTTGATGGGCAAGGTCATAGTAAACAAACAAGAATTGGCTAAAATCTGTAAACATGACTAATAAATCACATGAAAGATGAAGAAAGATAAAGAACCTTTTAGAAAACAAAAAGTTATTGGAAATTGTACCTCCCACCTAGACAGTTGTGTTCACATGACGAATGGCGGGGTATAATCTGTCATTGTAAATACTATTTTTAAAAAATATTTTGAATTGGTGCTCAATTAAACTTATTTTATTACACAGTATTTATATTATATAGCATACACTGTAGATTATGGTCCCTGAAATGTATGATTACTCATTAAAAACTGATATATCCCAGCTACTGCATAAAACAAATACCATTAAATAATTTACCTAAGTAAAATTAAAGATAGAAAGTAAGCATTGCTAAAACTTTAGCATACTCCTTCTATAAGCATACTTATAATGAACCATTAGTCATTTTAGCACACAAAAAAAACAATTGTTAAAAATCTAGACACACGACTAATATAGAGGGTGAAGAGAGATAAAGATACTTTAGGAAACAAAAAAGAAATTGGATAGAGGTTTATATTTCATATGTCTAAACTATTTTTTCTTATAAGGAAAAGACCAGTATATAGTGAGATGTTAAAAAAAAAAAATTCTGTTTTCTCTCAATGTTAGTATATTCTGTTCCAGTAGCCACTGAATCAACTTAGAAACAATAACACCTGAGTTTGCATCTAATGCTTCCCAAAGGTGTAATTTTTTTCTGCTCATTCTTTTTTATGGATCTGCCATTTAAGAAGCCAATTAAAATTTTTATGACCTTGAATTAGTGTGAAAAATGTCATCTGGAATAGGCCTAACACATGATTATCTCATTTAGCCTAATATGAATTCACCTGTTTGCTACAATTCTGGCTCAGAGAAACTAGAGACTTTATTAAAAAAAATAGATTATTATTGTGATTATTGTAAAAAGAGTTTTATATTACTTTTCTCCTGAGAAGTTTCCTATTTGACTCCACAACTCTGCTATTGTAATAGAAATTGATATGCTTTGTGGTGAATATTTCTTAAAGTCTTACTTTCGATTTTATAAAATTTGTGATACTTTGGCTGTAAGCAATATAAAATTAGGTGTCAGTGGTTTGCTGGTAATTTCCCCCTTGTGTAATATTATTATGTTATGTTCTTAATACCCTGCCACCTGAAAAATATTTAAAAGATTCACAAATCTTTTTTTGTTGTTGTCAATGTAGTTATATACAAGGTTTAACTGATATTTTACAATGAATGGCTCAAAAATCATTTAAAACTGATCAGCTATGATTTAACAGAATTGTATTAGTTTCTAGAACTACAAAAACTACCTTTGCATTTATTTTATAATAGGGTAAATAAATGAGACAATGAAGATGGAAAACTAGGCATTTTTTATTTAAATTAAATTAGTTTTTATTTTTCATTATAAAATAATTCATATTCATTATAGAAGTGTGAAAAATAAAAGTAAGTTTGATGAAGAAACTAACCTTAGTTCATTATTCTGAGACCCACAAATAATGAATGGGTGGATTTTTAAGACTTTTTTTGTAATTGTTTTGTTTTGTGTTTTTAATTAAGCAATTATATATAAATAAATGTTTCATGAAAAAATAAAACATTATTACAGAAATCATTGAAATTCTAACCCCAAAAAAACACTCTGAAAAACGAATTTAGTCAATCGAAAGTTTGCTACTTGTTCTTTTAAATACTTTCTTGTGTATTAATACATGTACTATATAAATAGATGCGTGTGACACACTAAAGAGGTATCTGTGATATAATCAAATTTCTTCTTTGTAATTTTGTTCTTTGTGTGTTTTTTTTAAAGAAATTCTCAAAATGTTCAATGCTAAAAATTATTCTTCATTTTCTTTCTCTGTTCATAGTTCATAATTAGGGCTTTAACACTTCTGGAGTTTATATTTTAGTATGAGGTATGTTAGAGTTTTAATTCTATTTTTATTTACATATTGTGCTAGATTTTATAAAACTAAAAATCTATAAATTTTAAATCTATGTAACAAGTATGGCATATGTAAAAATCTCTATATTGTTTATTTTGATTTATTAAATCAATAAATTTGTTGATTTAATTTATTCTACTTTCACTGATGGCACATGATTTTAATTAGTATGAATTTTCAATATTAATATTTGTACAGGAGCATTCCCTGAACTATGAATATTTTTAATGATTTTTTATAAACATTTGTGTATCTTTATTTTTCTACATAAATTTTAGAATTAGTGTACACAACTGAAAATATAAAATCCAGCTTGAATTTTGATTTGAATTGTAGAAGTGGAATAGATTAATTTAGGAAAAATCGATATCTTTATAATACATAGCAATTTAATCCACAAACATGAAATCTCTATTTGAGTTATTAATATACATATAATAACATTAAAAAAGATCTATCTGTTGTAGGTTAAATAATGATCTCCAAGATGTTCATGTTCAAATCCCTAGAACCTGTGAATGTTACTTTAGAGGGGAAAATTATCCTGGACTACCTAGGTGGACCCTAAACATAATCACAAATGTCATTAGGAGAGAAAACCAGAGGAAGATTTGGCACAGAAGAAAAAAACAATGTGACCATGGATACAGAAACTGGAAGGATGTGTGTAAAGTCTTATTGACACTTTGGTTTCTGCTCAATGAAACTGATTTTGGACCTCTGACCTCCCCAAATGTAAGGAAATTAATATGTTTTCTTTCAAGCCAACAAGTTTATAGTAATTTGTTACAGTAGCCAGTATTATATGGATTGTGGTTAGGTTCATGTCTAGGTTCTTTAGTTATTTTGCAGTTGCAGATAACATAGATTTTCTATTATGTTTTTAATTGGCTACTGTAATAAAAAGTTTCTTGATTTATATCTCTTGATCCAGTATTCATCAGAAATATTAACGATTTTATCTCTAAGAATTTCTAAGTCAACAATTATTTTGTAAGGTTTTTTTATTTCATCTTTTTTAAATATCTTTGTTCTTAATTTGTGTGACTTGGTCAGTATTTTTATGTTGAACAATAGTAGCAATCTTCTATGATTACTAATAGTTATGATCTTCCTTGCCTTTTCGATACCAAAGGGAATACTTATAATATCTCTCTGCTAAATATGCTATTGACCTGGATTTATTTTATATAGAATTTTTGAGGTTAAAGAAGTTGCTTTCTGTGATGGTTTGTACTATGTCTCTTGATTAAGCTAATGCTTCCCAGAATGCATTTTCCTATATACTTCCAAGTTAGAGTTTACTGAAGGAAAAATTTGCTTAGAAGTTAGAAGTCATAAGTGAAACAGTAGTTATTACTCTCTGAAGGTCAGGGTGGTAAGGTGGAGACAGAGAAATGCAGAAGTACTGGCAGTTTCCAGGTTGTCTTCACTTCATCTCTTCCACATCCAACTCTCTTTCTTGTTTGCTGATGATGTAGACTACCCACAGCCCAAGGCTTACTGTTTGCTTTGGAGGTTGGATCCACTTGCGAGCTTCCCACAAGCCTAGACATTAACTTTCCATTTTCTCGCATGGGTGCATTTAGCAGAGATTCTGGATTCAATGTGTTAGCTTAACTGGCTGGAAAAGACTCCAATAGGTTGGTTGTTTGCTAGCTAAAACCAGGATACAAGGGTGACCTACATTAAATTGATGTGCCAGAAGTTCTTGGTGTACTGTAGAGAAAAATACACAAAGGCAGAGAGATTGAAAGCTAAAGTGAACTTATCATATAAGATTTGCTTATCTTCTTTTTAATTAAATCTCATAAGACATTCCATAGAACACTCTCTTAATAAAGACTGAGAAATATATTTAAAATAAAGAAATGACATTTTTTTAGCAGCCCTATAATGACTATTTTCTGCAGATCAGGGATGACAGTGAGAAATGCTACCATTTAAATGGAAAGGGCCAACTGATAGCATTTACTCACTAGAGTCAAGGTGTGTGTAATTACTATAACAAGTACACAGAGATCATTTCCATTGGCTAATTGATCAGGATGTTCCTGAACTGCAATAGGTGGGCAGCCTACTAAATTCCACTGATTTGTACAAGGGAGCAGTTGAAGAGAAGTCTGATTTGAATCACAGTAAAGAGCCTCTACTTAATTCTCAGTTTAAAGGTCTATTGCACCTTAAATTAGGAGGGGATGTGCCCTTCTGAGGATCTCGATATACTGACAAATTGTAAATCTTCCTTTTAGCCTTCCATAAAATGACCTATGTTCACTTACCAGGATAACTGCAGTACAGAAGTAAAATTAATCTGACTCTAGAGAGGTTACTACACACTGGCTTTGATGTGACTCTAATTCTTGGTGATCCAAAACACTCTAGTGGTACACAAGTCACACTAGATGTTTATGGACGTCAGAAGAATTAATGGAGTTTTAACTCAGATTTATCTTACAATGGTCTGGGTGCTCCTCAGAATAACAACTTACATGATGAAAGTTAATCAATCACTCAAAATCTCAAAGCAGTCAAGACTCCAAATGGCACAGACACTTTAGAAATGATGGTATGGTTTATTACACTATACAAACGACTATGACCAACTGTGGCAATTGCTGAGAGGCAAGGGAATATTGAATAGATATTGGAAGAAATTATCACTTCATCTATGACCAAGTGAACAGCTAGAGGAATGAGGACTATAAGATATATCAGCATTTTTTCCTTTGATATTAACCAATTGTGTTTACTTTTTCTCCCCTGCCTTCCCCTTCCACCTCTGTATCTCTACTATCTAACATAAGATAGCTCACTATTTAACTTACAGGATATTAAAGAGGGAATGCCATTCAACTAGAAAAAAAAATGAATCACCATTCAAAGATATATAAAGTGACATATGAAACTTTTGAATCATATTTTGAGGAGAGGGTTTGTATGCTTTCAGTTGTATAAAATCTGGTTACTGCATTTTAGGTGGAAGCATGATTTGCTATTATTTTTATTTGGACATTACATATAGTGAAAAAGAGGTATTTATGAAACCAAGTTAATTAGAGTAGAAAATGCTTTTTTGGAATTGTGTCAAATTAATATGTTAGAGTTGACCAAAATAACAGTTTCAGTGACACTTAATGGGTAGATATGAAGCAGCCATTATTACTCTCTGAAGGTTGTCATTATTAAGTGTGGTAACATGTAAACATAAAAGTAGCCAGCAAGTTCCAGCTTGTCTTCATGCTCCTCTACTATTGACCAACATTAGTCCTAGGTCCTCCACCTGATATTTGCAGTGCACCCATAAAGATGGATCCTCACGAGAAAACTCCAAGAGCATTTCCTTAAAAGTCTCATTTCAGAGATCAGAGGTACTGCATTTTTAAGATTAACTTGTTGGTGACTCCTTCTTGAATTGCAGTCTCCTTGGTATCTCTGGCAAGCTTCCACTCAGCAAAATAAATCATCAACAAGGTAAAGAGAAAAGCATCTTAATAGAAAAATATATTTGCAAGCAACACCTTTGATAAAGGCCTAACATGTAAAGTATACAAAAAACTCATATGACAATAACACCAAAAAAACACAAACGATTCAATCAAGGAATGGGCAAAGGACCTGAACAGACACTTTTCCCTAGAGGACATACAAATGGCCTACAAACATTTGAAAAGATGTTCAACATCAGTAGCTGTTAGAGAAATGCAAATCAAAACCACAATGAGATACCATGTCACATCATTATAATACTTATAATCAACAGAACAAGTAATAACAAAGGTTGGCGAGGATGTGGAGAAAAAAGAACCCTCATACACTGCTGGTGAGACTGCAAATTGGAACAGCCATTATGGAAAACAGTATGGAGTTTCCTCAAAAGACTAAGAATTGATCTACCATATGATCAGTAATCCCACTGCTGGGTATTTACCCCAAACTCTTGAAAACCCATATCCAAAGAGATATTTGCACACCAATGTTCATAGCAGCATTATTTACAGTGGCCAAGGACATGGAAGCAACCAAAGTGATAGAGGATTGGCTAAAGAAGCTGTGGTACATACACACAATGGAATATTATTCAGCCATAAGAAGAGATGAAATATTGCCATTTGGAACAACAGATGGAACTCAAGATAATCACGCTAAACAAAACAAGCAAGATAGAAAAAGTTGAAAATTGCATGATACCACTTATATGTGGGATATAAACCTAAAAGCAACAAATGAACAGGACAAACAGACTTAGGGATATAGACAATGGACTAGTAGTTATCAGAGGTAGGGAATGGGGGAGGAGGGGAAAAATAAATGGTAAAGGGGGTCAAATTTGGGGGGAAAGGGAGAGGGTGATTGAGTAAACGGGATCAAATATATGGTAGCTGAAGAAAACTGGACTTTGGGTGGTAATCACACAATAGAATATACAGATGTCAAATTACAATGTACACCTGAAAATTATATAAATGTATTAACCAATGTTACCACAATAAAATTAATTAAAAAATAAATAAATCATAATAACTGTCACTTTAAAGTAACACATTCTTTATAAAATTTACAAATAAAATTAATACTATACATAAAAATATAAAATAAAAAAGTGAATGCCTTTGGAGAGAAAATTAGTTGAACATGGACGCAGTATTAATTTAAAAAGTATAATTAAATCACACAAGCATGGCCACACACACACACAAGTAGCCGAGAATTGTTCAAGGAAATTAGTGTGCCAAGAATTCAAAGTTATGATCAATTGTATATTATGTGTTTAATTTTTAAAAATGTCAGTAGCCAACCTCCAAGGTGGTTGGTTCCCAATGAGCCTTACCTTCTGGTATTCATGCATTTTTGTACTCTCCCTTCATGACGAATAGACATTAACTGTGTTATTGTGTTAATCACAGATATTATGTGACATTTGAGGTTAAGTAATTTTGTTTCACACTAATTTTGTTATGACACCTTATTTCCAAATAAAGGAAAATATATTAACTACTGATTGCTGTGAAAGATATTATCTCGAAACTTAGTAGCTTAAAACAACCATAAATCATCTTATAGTTTCTGTGGGCCATAAATTTGGGAGCAGCTTAGTTGTGTGGTTCTGGGGTCTCCTATAAATTTGCAGTCACAACATCAACTGGAGCTGTAGTCACCAGAAAGCTTGACTAGTACTTGAAGGCTTTGCTACTAAGATGGCCCATTCATTTTGACGTCAAATTAGTGCTGGCTGTGAACATGAAGCCTCAGTTCTTCATTATGTGAACCTTTCTACACGGCTGCTGTGTATCCCTGAAACATGGCTCTGCCTTCCTTTCAGAATGAGTGATTCAAGAGAGAACAAGCCATAAGACCCAAAGTCTTTTATGACTTAGCCTCAGAAGTTAAACACCATTTTCTCAATTTCTTGTAGGTTACTGCTTTTCAATTTGGTAAGGAAGTAGATGATGGTATTGTTAACAGGACATGAGGCTCATTGGGATATTTATATGCATGGATCTATTTCTGGATTCTTTAGTCCATTCCATTGGTCCACTAGGCTATCTGTACCAATGCAATACTATTTTAAATCATGTAAATAACAAATATATATTCATATCTGGTAGGATAAATATTTCCTTTTGTTTTTTAATGTGCTTTTATTTTTCTTTACAAATTTCAAAACCAAGAAAAATTTTCCATAAACAAATCATATTGGCACTTTTATTAGTATACTAATAAATAAATAGATTAATTTGTGAAAAATAAACATCTTTCCAGAATTGAACCTTCTCATCCATGAACATGTATATTTAATTTCAATTATTTTGGTATTCTTGAGAAAATATGATCTTTTTCTTACCATAATCTTACATATTTCTTGTTGTGGTTATTTTAGTGTATATTATTTTGTTTCAATTGTAAGATAATTTTATAAAAATTTTAATACATTTTTATTATTGTGAAAGGGAACTTTTTTCAATAATGTATCTCAAAATCATCTACATTTGTAACTCATTATTTTTAGTAGTAAATTGATGATGTATCAATGGGTAATTATATATTATGTTTTTATGTCTTGGAACAAAGATGTTCCAGAATACATGCAGAACTAACTGTGGAACAGAGCTAAATATTGGCATTTGTATTTCAAGTTCTTGAAGTCCATAGCAGAAAATGCATTAAAACTGCTTTGAATATCTATAATTCCAAAATTTAAGCTTTTAAAAAATATTTTCCCAGAGAATATAGAGAATACATCACTAAGTAAATAGTGCTCCACTCAAAGATTAGTAAAATTTCCTGAATTTGTGGAAGGAAGAAACACAGAGAGAAAGCAATAATTGTGTCAACTGGGTTTTCTGTAATAGAATACCACAATAATTTGAAGTGTAAGAACCAGGAAAAACTTGTCCAGTAGAGTCCTGTGGTTCTACTACAAATAGTAGCAAGGCAAATTAGAAAATATATCTACAAGGGTATAAGGGGTGAGGTTGCATTTACTGTTATAACCCACATGCAGTGTAGCAGTAGGAAACCACATTAGACATATCCACTGAGAAGATCAAAGGGGAGTGGTCAATGTTTTTCCTTGTGCTTAAGTGAGTGAGGCTTGGTAATAATGCTGAAATAGAGCCAAATCTGGTAAGAACCATAAAGAAGAGAAAGAGAAATGTAGCTTCTGTGTGACCTCATATATTCACAGCCAAAAATAAGAGAGGTGGGTGGACAGGACCAGATAAGGAGAATATTCTGCTCAGAAGGTACCATGGACAGATGATCAGACAGCCTCCAAATGTGAGCATTTCATAAATACCTTAGCATTAACTTCTATTTAAAATAAAAGAAAAAGGCAGTTGAATTTATTGAAGTTAAATTTTGCAGGGCAGAATCGGACCTCAATGTTAAATCTATACTTATTTACAGAAGAGATAAAAATCACAATTTTTACTCAGCTACTTTGAGGATGAAACATATGACTTTTCCAGTACAGTTTTGGTGTTTGCTTGAGTGCTTCTTCACTTATGTGTTAATTTCTTCTCATACTACTTAAAATAATATTTGGACCACTGGAGTAAACTCTAAGCAACCATTTTTTAAGAATATTTTAAGGTTTGGTTATCAAAAGACAAGCAAATGTGTTTTTTGTTTGCTTTATCTGCTTATAAATGATTAAAGTCTTTTCAAATGCTGTTAACTAATATTTTTTAAATTGTTTCTTTTATCTTCTGTAAAGATCTGTAAGAATAAGAGGGTGAGGTGCAATTATTATAAACACCAGGTCTTACATATAAAATTTATATATATACACACACACACACACACACACACACACACACACACACACACACACACACACATATATATCCTTTCATTTATGAATTCATTTTGTAAAATTTATGAATTTCTATATGTTAGACAATGGGGCAAGAGTAATAAATAAAGCAAATATCTTCCCTGCCATCTCAAAACTTTTATTGAACAAAACCAGAAAACATGTATGTTGACAATTAAATCAAACAATTATAGACTATGTTTAATGATATGAAGGTATGGAAGAAAGGAATGTGAGAGAATATATGAAATAGAGAATCACCTCTTTCTGAAAAGGTAAACTTTTAGCTCAGACTAAATGATGAGAAGAAGCCTGGACAGGGAAGGTTTGCTAGGGCTCAAAGCTATACGATTCTGGGAATTCTAATTTTCAGAAGAGTTACTAAATTATAATGATCAAATTAGATTCAAGTGGCTAGTGTAATTACAAGATCTTTATTAATTTTGATCAATTTAAAATATAGTTGTATATGTAAGCAGGGGTCATAGAATGCAGTGTGTTTTGGTTAGGTAAGCAAATGTGTATTTCTATAAAAAATTCAATGGCAAATCATCAAAGGGATCAATTTTGTAGCTGTCTAGAAAATAAGGTAAATTGTATGTAAGAATTCTAGTTCAGTCTGAGACATGAGGGTAAAATAAATGAGAGACAACGATGGCTTGGTCTGGAATTACAAAGGCAAAGAGTAAAAGAGGATGGATCCATGTCATATTGAGATAGTGGTGAAAGGACTTGCAAGCAGATCAAATGTAAGAAATAGAAGCAAGTGAGGAATCAAGAAAGACTTCCAAGAGTAACAGCCTTTACTAAAATGGAAGGACCAAGGGAAGAATAGTTTTGAAATTTTATTTTGGAGTCTATTGAACACCCAAGTTGGCAGCTATATCAAAAAGTAAGGATTGTGATGATTGGGAAGGAAAAGACTTGTGTTATATAGAAAGGCAGATATATTTCAAAAGGCTATTTAAAAGAAGTGCAGACATTTGAAAGGGGTCAGTATTTATCCAGTACTGCAGAGTCTATAGAAATTGGTTTATGGAGACTATAACCTTCTTCTTTTGTTTTATGAGGTAATCTCTTCATCAGAGTGATCAGTAAGAGTTGGTGCCATGTACCCTCAGTTGGCAAGATCAATATATGTCATTGTACCAGTGATTAATATATGCTTTAATAGATCCCAAAGAGAAGAGAAGAAGCTATTACCAGTTGACACATCAGGTGGCTCATTGTAAGTCCTCAATAACTATTTGATGTGCTCTTAGAAATCACAATGTGGGAATCTTTTCAGTGAATGCTCCTTCATATCTGCTACTATGGACTAGTAAGGGAAGCATACAATTAGATAGACAATGTAATAAGTATAATAAAAATATAAAATACTATTATGGTTGAGCATCTACAGTGGGACATCAGGCAAGACTTTGGGGAGAAGAGAATGCTTATGTTAAATCTAGCAAACAGTAATTAAGCAAGCAAAAACAAAAATAAAGATTTATTGTCAGCTCTGCTTGGCCACAGACAGTGGCAGCACTCAACTCCTCAATTTATCTCTGGATATTTCAATTTGAGAAATGACATCTATTATGCTGAGGTTAAAAATACCTGTTTCTATTTAATTTTCATCCATGATTGCATTTCTACCTTTGGTGGTTGTTGATGTATGTCTATTTCCTGTCATGTGCCAGCTCTCCAAGTTTTCTCTTTCAAAAGCTTATTACCTCAATGTCTTTAACTATTTTTCAATAATGAAGTTGCAGAACAGTCACCATCAGCTGGCTATTCACTTTTAACAATGTTCTTAAAACATAATGTATAGAATTAAACATGCCATTCAAGCTATATTCAAATTACCAAGGAGAATTAAGGCAGAACTATTTTGTTTTTAAGAGTATTGAAAACAACTATTCTAAAAGCTCTCAAGTGACATTTTTCACATAATCCATAATTTGTACAATCAGACACATTTGTGTTTCATAAAAGATGTCCATAGTTAAACTGTATAAAACACACTTACAAGGTGAATTTATTTATCAATAGATTTTGTGTGTGTTTTTTTTTTTTTTTGCAACCATTAGTAAATATTGTGTGAACATATATTTTGGCAAATTTCATAATTACAGTGAATGGGGAAATAAACATTACCAAGATCTTCATGAAATTCCTTAAGAATCTAATTATGTGTCTATAATAACAGCAGCCACAATGCAACAAAAGATGGGGACATACATAGATTCTTTAAATAACTTAATAGTAAATGAAATGTTTTTCAAAAATATATTTTAGATTTAGAACAGTGACTCTTAAAATAGAGTAGGAAGAATAGGTGTGATAGTTAACTGGGAACAGAGTGGCAAAATAAATTTGAATCATATGTGAGACGTTTTTTAAGATTTTTGCCATGGTTGATATTTCAAAAATTGATAGGGATTTCCACATATAATATTTAAAAAGTTATTTTGGTCAAGTTACTGATTTTTTTAAATGAAAAAATTGATTAAGAAAAACAAATTTCAGTTAAAGTCATCAATTTTGTGCCTTTCACAACAAATTATCTGGCAAAGAAGTTTCTGTTTTTTTATTTATTTTTGTTATTGTTGTTTTAATTTGCATGTGTACTAGGCATAGAGGAGACTAGAGTGATCATGAAAAGCAGGAGGAAATGTAGAAGGTTCTTGATTGAGTGTAAAATTAGAATTCTTTTCCTATCCCTGTCAAGAATGACCATCCAGACATTTTTAATGTTTGTGTGTGTGTGTGTGTGTGTGTGTGTGTGTGTGTGTGTGTGTGTGTGTGTCTACTAAACAGCCCAAAAGATATCTTTGGAAAATGCATAATTGAAGGGTAATGTGAAGAAACTTGTAGTGATGTGAAGTAGTAGGACTTAGAAAGTCACAGCTTGTTAGCAAGGCTGGAGGAGGCAGGATACTATAGCTACCCTACTTTTTCTCCTAAACTGTTATCTCTGTTGTTTTAAAAAAGAACAATGTCTCCCACTTTCCAGAAAAACATAAATTATAACCACTAGTGCAAATAAGTTTCCCTAGGCTTTCTTTTAGCTAACTTACAAATATATATGTACTATCAACCCTGATCTGGTTTCCAACTACAAAAAAGAAAAAGAAAAAGTGTTCAGTGTTTCAAGTTAATTTCTCCACTTATGTTATGAATCCCATCCTTTCTGGGTTTTTTGAAGACAATACTCCATACATTAACTCATGTACTATGCCACTAAATATTTAAATGAATGAAATGAATGAATATAACCATGTAGAAGATACTCATGCTCTAGCACATGTGCCTGAAAAGGCCTTTCTTCTAGTTCTTCATTGTGTATTTGAACTGTTTGAGGTTTAGAAAAGGAAACAAATTTACATATGCTAGCTATGCAGATTACCCTTCTATGAAGATAAAGTACTTCATAGTCAACATCATCTTGAATTTTCTGAGACTGTTCTTTTTCTCTGTATCAGTCTCTGTTGCCCCCTTTGAAAAAGAAGAGAATTTTCCTAACTTTCCAGGTTTTCAAGTGGCTCTACTTTTTTTCCTGACTAAAAAAGCACTTTACTCAGGAGATGTTGACTTGGACTTTAGCGTAGTAGGGGAAGAATAACAATGATTATTGTGCTATGATTTCATCTATATTACATGACATGATGCACAGAAAAATACAAACTAAAAACTCTACTTATGCTTACATGAACCTGCTTTACTCACTCAAAGAGACCGGGTCAGTTAGAAAGAGTATGTAGGTGAAGACATGCATACGCATATAGTCTTATATCAGGCTTCTGCCAATGGAGAAGAAAAAAAAAAAAGAAATCACATTTCTTTCTACATTTTGTAAACCCTGCTGCGCAAAAAACACCAATACCAAAAAACAAAAATTAAGTACTGAGCTGTTAACATGAAAACTCATAAAATTTTATCAGCATAATTTGTCTTTTGCAAATGGATAGTTGATTTTTCTTATAAAAATCCATCTCTTGTTTATACACATTCAGCACCACTGTGGAGTTTAAGTCCAGTCTAAAAAAAGAATATATGTACTTTTTCTAAAAAGCTCACTTGGATAGGCAAATTCTCAAAGAATGAAGAACATTTTGATATTAAAGTTTATACTTCTAAAAGATAGTTTCATCTGAAGCATTTATTTTTTTTAAAGAGTTTTAAAATTTGATTTGATTACATTTCATATACTTTTAGGGTCTAGAGTTGTGCTGAAATTTGATAGGGAAAAACAATAAATACTTTTTAAATATTTCTTAAAAATACTTTGCATTTTTAAGAAATACTGTGAAAAACTTTGAAATGGGCAGATAAGACTACAAAGTACTGTTTTAGCAAACTTTCTAGAATCTGATTCTATAGGTGTATGCTTGTTTGATTATCTTCTAATGCACTATTTTGTCACTCTATAAATTGTCAATAGTGATGCAGAAGATTTGTAGCTGTAAAGGTATAAATAATCTTTGTCTGGGAGACATGCAATTTATTTTAGCCCTGTAAAAGGATCATTACAAATATTATATTTTATTGTCCTTTAGGCTATGGGCCAATTTTTTTTTATCTATTAGTTGATTCCTACCAGCATTACTAATTGCTTCTATACATGTATGTTCTAAAAGATTCTACTCTGAACCTGTTTTAACCTCTTATGTTTTCCTTATTAATTGATGAACTAAAGAAACTCCTTATGGGTAGGAGTATTATGGTTTTACTTTTTTTGAAAATGTACTTCATCAGTATGTTAATAAATTGTTCAAGAATGTAAATCTCTATTGTACCCTAAAAAAGGTATACATTTACTAAAAAAATGATAAATTTGTGATTATTAATTGATAAATAATTTGTGAGTAAAATTTAGGTTTCTGACTATGAAAGCAAGTCTGTATTTTCTATAGTATAATGAAGATTGTACTGTTCATCACTGTGAAGATTTTAGGGAATACTGGAGTCATTGTGATCACTATCAGTTATATTTTAAATTAAAGTAATAAAGATTACTATATAAAGTAAGTATACATTGGATTATTTGCATTTACTGGTCTGATTTAATCCTTTTTACATATATGATGAACTATTTACATAATAATTGGAATCACTTGTGGCATAAAATTGATGACTAAATATCTGAATAAATAAATCTTGAAATTGTGAAAGAAAGAAAAAATGTCATGGAACTTACAGTGAAGTTATAAGTTGAGTAACTGTAAATACTCCTTTCCTCAGCAATAACTCTCTAGGTATTATAAACTCTCTTTCATACCAATTGGATAAGGTAATCAGGGAGAGACAATTCTGTCTAGGCATTGATCTAGGTAATTTTCAAGTAACCACACATTTGTATCTTTATCTGTCAAGGATAAGACTACCATGTTTTATCTCAAATAATTTCTCGAAATAATATAGTTCTTTAGGTTAACCACTTACATCGAATTTTTCATATCTTAAAACAAGATTACTCTTCCATCAAAGTTAAGGTCCTCTCTTTTATAAATCTATATTCCATTCTTTCATAACATTTTCCTTGAAGAATCATTCAGGGCTGTCTGGGTGAGAGCTTTCAAAGGGATTTCCTTCCATTTTCCTACCATATCAGGGTGTTGTAAATTATAGGGAAGATGTTTTCCTCTCTTTAGTAGCATGAAGCACTAAACATTAAAATCTGAAATCTGTATAATTTTAAATTTCTTCTTTGTGGAAGTTTTTCATATTAGATAGATACCCATTATAAACCTAAAGATTACAGAAAAGAAAGGGTAAAAAAAATTTGTTTATTGTATTGTATTGTATTGTATTGTATTGTATTGTATTGTATTGTATTGTATTGTATTGTATTGTATTGCAAACACATTGACCAGTGAAATTTCATCATTGTAACATATTTGAACAGAAAAGAAAAATTACCAAAATGAGACTTTTATTTATTTTTGATCATAAATTTTTCTAAAGAAGTATAACACATAGTGTGTTCCATAGACCCAGCACATTAGCATCACCTGGGAGCTTCGGAGGTATGCAAATTATTAGGTCAAACTTAGACCTACTGAGTCAGAATGTCTGGAAGTGGGCCCAGGAAACTGGGTTTTACCAGGCC
Source organism: Cynopterus sphinx (assembly GCA_030015415.1). Classification (NCBI taxonomy): domain Eukaryota; kingdom Metazoa; phylum Chordata; class Mammalia; order Chiroptera; family Pteropodidae; genus Cynopterus; species Cynopterus sphinx. The sequence goes on along the minus strand of CM057382.1, from coordinate 99,686,172 downwards.
CTCCAGTTATGTACAGTATTACCACATTAAAGTCTATAAAGCACTCTTTAAAGCACCTGGAGATTTTTTCAAAATGCAAATTGTAATTCTATAAACCAGGGGCTGGGCTCAGAATTTTCATTTTTAACTAGCTCCTGGGTGATTGCTCTATGGACCACATTTTGCATAGCAAGATCCGATGTAATCATAATGAACATCTGAAATTAATTAGATCTTGAATGTTGCTTTGAGTGTGCTTATTTGTTTGCTGTGTTTATTTGGATGTTAACAAACACACACTCACAAATGCAGAAAACACAGTGTTTATTTTGGTATGAAGACCCAGAAAACTATAAGTATATTGGAAAATTACTGGAAAACTGTAGGTGTAGGAGTCTGCTTAAAATATAAAAACTTACACATTGATTAAAGAGATAGTTGATGTATAACTTTGTCAATAAGAACATGAAGAGTATTGCCAAAAAATGTTAAATGTGTATTTTAAAATGTATAGTGAATTACAACCCTATTCCAAAAGCAAAAACCCCACTTTGATGTATATGCATTAGACTACTGTTGCCACCTGCCAAATCAAATTGCCTACACTAATGCTAGCATGCAATTGTTGATTTATCACCACTGTCAGCAGCACATAACGCTCAATCTCCAGTGAGGTAGCACTCCTCTAACCTTTCCTGTTGGTGATTTAGACTTTCTCCTTTCCTTTCTTTTTTGTTAATTCAAACCATGCCTAGATGGGTTGTCATAGAATGTGTTTGCCCTCCACTGTCACATAATAGTTCTAGCTCATCCAAACAGCTTACATCTTTTTCAGGATTCTCAGCTCCCACTTGTGTGATGTGCTAGTGACCTTAGCTTCATTGGTATTCTGTAAATGTCAGAGAGATGCTTGCCTCAGCTGCCTGGGCCCTGGTGAGCAGGTGGAAAAATGACCAGTTGAAAATGAGTTGTTAAGACCACTACAGTGAAAAGATTGATGCAATTAATTTTTCATTATGCACAGTGTCTGAGGATTCTAATCAGTTTGGATTGTTCCTCCTTTGAGGCACAAATAAAATGCAAATGGCTTTGGAATGAAAGGGAACATTCTTTATGGTATAGACTTTCCAAAGCTGTAAAATGGCTCAAAACTAATCTATGGAGTTGAAATATTTTATGAATTAGGCCCTTGCAGGCTAATGTAAGTTCTGTCTGGGAAATCCACATTGTAGCAACTGCAGGAAACAGCTTGAAAGGTATATTTCAAGGGCACAAACAGCAAATGGGAACTAGCCTTGAGGTAAACCTTACTGGATTAAAAAGAGCCAAGAAGATCAGAGAATTTTTATTTGCTAAATGAATTGTGTAAATTAATATAGCATACATAATCTAAAATCAGTCATTCTGTGTATAAATTTATTTTTATAATCTGTGCAAATACCAGAAATATAGATTTAGAGATTTCTTTAGTCTAATGATGAATTGTTTCCCCTTGTTTCACCATTTACTAATTTTTGCTGTTGTAGATATGGCAACTATGCATCATGATTTATCATGGAAAGTCTGAATTTAAAATTTTAACTATGTTTATAATATTATATATCTAATTTTTTCTTAAAATAAGGTCATTGTAATTATGAAACAAATTACTGTCAGTCTTTTATTGTTAAAATTACTCCCCAATCGTGTTTTCATTTATTTCAGTGAATGATGCTGTCTTTAAGTTATATATTTATGTTATCTAGGTGAGATGTTTCCTTTTATTTAGACTAAAATTTCTAAGAAAAATGTAAATATGTAATGTAAAAAATAATCTTGGTAGTATTGCCTAATTCTTTCTGTAAGTGGTAGGTAGGTAGCAGATTGTTATAAAATCATATAATAGTTTTCTTCACAATTAAAATGTTCATCACATATGTGGACCCAGATCCCCTGGCAGATATTATTTAGATATACATATATATCTATATATTACACACACACACACACACACACACACACACACACACACACATACACACTCATGTTTAAATGTGGTTTTGTGTCTTGTTACTGATAGTGTCATTAGCCTGTCGAAAATAGCACATCAGAATCACCTGGGTGTTTCTTAGAGTTACAGAATCTCAGGTCTCATCATAGAACTATGAAATCAGAATCTGATTTTTAACAAGACATCTAAGTGATTTATATGCACATTAAGTATGAAAAGCATTAGTCCAGTATTATGGTCAAATAAATAGCTATATGTTTGAATGTATTTTGCAATTATTGAAAATGGATACTAAAACTATCTTATAATTGGTGATTTTTCCCCCCAGCAATAATATATCACATTAATAAGTTATACTCATACATATATATTTAGCAAGGCCAAAGCCATATCAGTCTTCTGGATTTGAAGACTGAGGAGAGAGTAGACTCAGAGTGCAGAAATTCATTGCCTTCAGCTTATTGTCTAAACAGTCAATGCAAAGGAAATAAGATGTAAAAGTTCAAAATGCCTAAGAAGAAATTTTCAAGTGGAGCATGGAAACAGTTTCTATCTCAGAACTGATATCCTTTCCTACAAATGTTCTGCTTGAGAATATACAGATGACCCATGAACAGCACAGGTTTGCATCTGAACTACGTGGATCCACTTATATGTGGATTTTTTTGAATAAATACCTGTACCGCTTTTCATCTTTTTTGGGGAGTTCCCAGATGCAGAGGATTGACTATATGGGATACATCATTTTATATAGGAGATTTGAGCATCAGATTTTGGTATCTGTGGCAGGGCATAGAACCAAACCCCAGTGGATACCAAGGTATGGATTAAGTTTTAGGGGAGTAAAAAGTTGTATGGGGATTTTTGACTACATTGGATCAGTTTCCCTAACCCCATGTTATTCAAGGTCAACTCTACTTGCAATATGAATTCAAAGCAGTTCTCTTTTTCCACTTGACTTTTTATAATTGACTTTTTGTTTTTTAAATCATAAGACAGACATACTTCTCAACTATCTCAAATCTTACTTGTCGGGGTATAAAAAGGTCAAGAACATGAAATAATGTATAGTATAATATCTTATGTCTGAGAAGTTCCCTTTAGTGATGATGGTTCACTAAACTGGCAGTAAAGATCAATGTCTTTTCTATTCTTATATGCATCTTTGTAAAAGGAAATCTTGGCATTTAAAATGGGACCATTTTGGATATTAGAATTCAGGCAGATTACAGAATGAGGTGGGAAGGGTGATGACAGTTTTGCCATAACGGCCTAATCTTTTTTTAACTCATAATTATTGAAAAAAATATATCCTAAAATACCTAAAATATGCCATTTCCAATTTTATGGCAGTTATGCCGATAATTTTAGCTTCATAGAAACTCACCTTAAAAAAACAAAACAAAAAAACTTTCCTTTAACTAATAAACAATAAAATAATAATAATTATTGGAAAATCTTCAGAAAACTCTTTTGTTGTTTTTTGGCTTAGCAGAAACCAGAAACTGAGAAGGTACATGACTTGAATGGGTAAAATACAAATTCTTTTTCAAATTAAGATACTTTTAGTAAAAACAAAAGAGAACCTAATAGAATATGTAAAATAATTGCATACTAGATCACACTGTGATATGTAATGTGAAATTTGAGAAAAGTTCAACAATTGACATTACCATAACCAAATTCTCTATTCTCATCTCATTTTTATTATGAAGATTTCATAATACTTATATCTGTAAAAAGGAAAAGAAGGAAATGATTGGAAGCTGAACAGTGCCTCCTAAAAATAAGTAATTTTCATTCTTGATTCATGAAAAACTCTCTCATTAAAAGCTGAATTTATAAAATTTAATACTTATCAATTATGTAATATGTTTGTTTTGATAACTTGTGTACAAATAATAATTATAATAATTCTTTCTAGAAAAGCCTTTATAATATTTTCAACATAAGAACTTATAAAAGTAAAAAATTAAAAATAAACAAAAATTGAAATAGATATACATTCTCGTATATAACATTTTTGAGAAATATTAGAGAACACTCAAATAATATCTAACATTAAATATATTTCTTTAGGATAAAATTCTCTTGAGAAAAGAGAAAAATATGAGTTCAAGAAGAAAAATAAACACTGTAAATGTAGCCTCTCAAAGAAACATTTGTTTGTATATTTCAAAATAAATGATATTAGGTTCTTTTGGATACATTTAAAACAGATGTTAAATTTTTATGTAAAAGTTATCATTATATACAATATGCTAAAAACCATAATTTTTGCAATTAGAGGTAAAGTTTATCATAGAGCTAATGAAGCTTAAGTTTAGGGCCCTTCATTTGCACAGGCTTTTTCCCAGGCTAGAGGAGTCTCTAACATGCTTACGAGCCATATGTATTTATTAAATTTCAAAAACAAGTTGTGTTGACCGAAATTGGTTAAGACCTCTCTCACATTTCAATTAGACTTACTCCCTATCACATCCCTTCTATATATGATTTTAAAGTGGCCTTGGGAATTTGGTGATCCAAAGGAAAAATTGAAATGGTGATTGCTTTAGTTTGGGTTTAGTTCAATAAATTAATACAATTCAAACTCACTTTGTGTAGTGCTATTACTGCTAGCAATTCTAGCATAAAAATGTTTTCCATGTATATTCTTTCCAGGCACTGTGACAACTCATCACTGTCATTACTAGGCCAGAGGTTATATTGTGATATGAGCATGTCCAATGGCATCTAGCACTTGAAATATGTGATTAATGGAGAAGAAAGGAGTTTGAGAAACCTAGAGCCGAAGTTAGTCATTAGATATATACAATTTTAGCAAAAGATTCTTATGGGTGTTTACTTTAGACAAATTCTTTCCTCTCAGGACTATACTTGATGACACAGTTTTGTCAATTAGTAATATGCCATGACATCGTCTTTTTTTTTTCCCTTGGGAATCACATAAATAAAAATTTTAGAATTTGAGGGTGAGTAGAATAAAATTTGTGCAGTACTATAAGTAATAATAATATATCTTGGTAAAGTTACATGTATTATATATCTCAACCAAAATAAATAGAAAATGAGTTTTAATCAAGTTTGTCGAAAGAAAGATTATTGGTTTTCATTCTCTTCTCATTTGAAAGTATTACAAAATAATTGTCATGTAATGGCATGATCAAAAAGTATGCTGCCAAAGACATCAGGGTCAAAGGAAGTATTACTGATGAATATTGGACAGTAAATTAATAAAACATATTCTTCTGGATATTTTGATATTTTTAGTATTTGTTAGTTTAAAAAATTTGTAATTAATTGTGAATTCTCATTCTATATGAATATATTTTCGTATCTAATTTTGTATTTATAATTTTGTATTATTTTTCTTTTAGCATATTTCCTTGCACAATGTTTTAGAAACACGTCAGAGAATATAGAAGTAAAACTATTTTTAGGCTATTGCTATACATGTCAATGAGGGGTAGCAGCTTCCCAATGCTACAGGGGAGAAGGGGAGTTTGCTGGCCAAATTATTCTTTTTGGGACATTAATTATTTTAAGATAGTTATTTTTAAGAAACAAAAGACTAGATAAAAATCTTTGACTTCCCCCTAACCGCCTAAAAAAATTTAGATCGAGGATTTGCTCCAGGAAGGGAGCTATCATCATAGGTAACTATAGTTTAATATGAATAGATATGTGATAGGCAGGCAGGAACCTAGCAAAACCCTTTATTAAAGTCCTCTTTGTATTCCATCATTAAAAATGGTCCAGCAAACATTTGTTTACCAAGCAATTGCTTTTCTAACTTTATGCAAATTGCCTTTCTTCTCTTTGAGGACCCAAAGCACAGCCCCTCTTTCTTTTTAGCTGAATATGACATATACACCGTAATTGTCCTATTAGTCCTCTGGCCCCATATTCTTGAGGAACCCCCATATATACATACGTAATTAAAATTGGTTACTTTCTCCTGTTAATCTGTCTTGTGTCATTTTAATTATTTGACCAAGCAAAGAACTAGGAGGAAAGAGCGGGAAGATTTCCCTCTTCCCACACACCTTACTTCCTCTAGCAGGCAAACCTACAATTTCCTTGTGGATATAGCCCAGATAGAAAAAAAGATTCTGCAAGCCACAAAGGCCATGACCTTATTAACCTGCCTAGCATGTCACTAGTCTGGGCAGTAGTCACATGGGTACATAACAATCTATATCCTACCCTACCATCTGTATAAAGAGTAACTAACTGTACCACAGTTACATAGCTCCCAGCCCTGTTTCATCTGCAACATTGTGCCTATATCATAACTATTTTCACAAATAATCTGAAACTGGATATTGAGTATTTTAAACTGATGTTTCAGTGTTATTTTATAGGTACTCAATTGATATCATCCATGACTATTTTACATTGTAGCTATCTATATAACTTTATGATATGATAAACTATATACAATCATTTTACTTAAATGTTACTTTAAAAGAACACTTATACTAACTAAAGTATACATCTATTAAAAATCTAAATGAATATGGAAATTGTGGCTTAAAAATCAGCAAAATTACAGTAGTTATATTAATATAAAATGGATACTTGAAATTAACATGAAATTATCTCATCTTAAACTTTAAGTAAAATAAGACATAGTAGAAAGGGAATTTTTAAAGAAGAAGAACTGAGAGGTTCACAAGTGAATCATAGTGCTAGTCAAGAACCATATCATACTTAATGCTGTGAAAATGGAAAAATGAAATAGTCATACATCCTGGGAAACACAGAGTCATACAACATAAGTTTCCTGTCTGAATCAAAAAAGGCTTCTGTCTACATCTCTATATCATGGTACTTTTATTTGAGACCAATTCAGAAAACCATTATTTGAGAGCATTAGCCCTTTTGCTCCCCCTTTCTTTGCTATAACTTAGTTTAGCCTTTGGAGACTTTTTGTTTTACCCACCAATTTTCAATTTTGCACTTTTCATTTTTGTGTTTTTTAAAATTAATATTTATTGTTAATGCTTTTTATTTTTTCAAAGCTCTGGTAGAATGAGGTCTTCTGTGTCTTAAATGTGTCTTTAAAAAAAACGTATACTATAACACCTAATGATTTCAAAATGGGAAATTTTTATCCAACTGATAAATGCCTTTAGAACTACTGATTTCTTTATTAGCAGTTATACAAAAAACATTTCAAATGATCTCTGACCATGAAGAGAGTGAAAGTTCTGCTGTAATGCATATTAATAGCATTTATTCTGAGTGCAGTGTAATAATTCGTCAGAAGAAATACTCTTCTATTTGACACTTTTGGAACTATTTTTCAGAGAGAATCAGAAAGGAGATTTCTACTGATAATTCTACACCAGCCCTCAGGGGTTGACAGGATGACCCAACAGGGTGTTATGAAGCTTCTTATTCTTATAATTGATTGATTAATTTTTTTCATGTAAAATGTTATTATTATCCCATTTTCCTTGCTTTATTTGTCATATCTCTTTTGAGAAATAACTGAGCATGTTAGAAAAAAATGCAATCACATGGCAAAATTATATTCTTTGTTATTCACCATGACTAAAGAGTATACAGTGTTCTGAATTCATTAGCATTGAGATTAAATCTCTAGCATTGAAGAGATTTAATCATAAGGTTTCGTATATCAAACATATGAATGTATATACCAGAATGTATATGAGTGTATATATCAGATTTGGTTCAACTGAAAGCACTGTAGTAATATTCATGTTGGCATATGATGCCTAACCTAGAAGTTAATAAGAAAATAAATAGGATACTTACAGAATATTATATAGAAGTTCATCACAATCTTATTATATTTTAGTCAATAGGGTCAGCAGTAGGCATTTGAATTTTATTCAAAAATTAAATTTAAAATAATTTTCTACATGTAAAATTTTGCACAATATTTAACCCTCAGGCTTTATAGTTTTAAGATAATTTGACAGTCTGCCTTAATGAAATTAGACATCTATCTATCAGATCTCTAATTTCTACCTTAAAAACACAACTTCTCTGGTTGGTTCCATCACTGAGGTCCAGCAAGAATCGCTAAGCGAAGAATATATGACCGGAAAAAGTAAAGTAGGTGACTGTGAAGCAGGAAAGATATTCTAAGCTATATCAAATGTTTTAAACATTCTGATAATGAGATCGTGGGTATGAATGGTGTAGGTACAGTGCAATAGTAGATTTTCTTAAGAATGTTGCCATTAAGTTGTCTCCATTCCAAACAAAAAAAGATTTACTTATTTGCAGAAGTACGGAATGTGCATTTTCTGGAGGGCATCCATTTCTAAGTAATTTGAAGCAGTCATTTCAGTCCATTGTTATCATACACATTTATTTGTATCCCTCTATTATTTGTAAAAAAAATAAACCACAACAAATATAATAAGTGCAAAGCCAACATATAAGAAAAATACAAATAATCTTCCTCTAGGAAGTCATTAGGCACTATATATTATTTGCCAGTGTGAGGCACCATTAACATAGCAGCGTAAGTTTTTTTTAGGGGAGTAGAATCCTGTGCTTATTTAACTTTTATAACTACTATAATGAACAAAATTCACACTAATACTATAGAGATGCCACATATAAATATCTCATGAGAATTTAAAGTATTTTCTTGCTCATGGATATTGTTTATACTAATAAGATTAAGCCTAAAATAATTAATTTCATCCTGATTTATTTCTGGGAAATTGGACTATGTTATACAGTAAAATTTTTATGTTTGTATATCTTTATTGCCTGTCAGTGATGTATTTCACATAGTCTTGATAAAATATATTTTGGGTCATTTCCCTTTACGAATCTTCAAACAAGTACACTATGAGATACCATAATGAGACTATAATTGAAGTTCTAAGCAAATATTCTGACTCTTCTTGTTAGGTAAATGATGTCAAACAATATATTTTAGTATTTTTAAGCTTTGTTTCCTCATTTCTATAGTATGAATAAGTGAATAATGTGAAAACTCACAGTATGTCAAGGTAAATTATTATATTATATAATTGTACATATATACATACACACAATTTATGTACACATACATGCATGCACCTAAGTCAAAACAAAATTATGTATATGTATATGTACACAGTGACACATCAATACTCATATAATACACCATCTGCTGCTTAATAATGATATATATATATATACATATATATATACACATATTTCTTTTTAAATTATTTTTCTATATTGTGCTTTGGAATATTAAAAAAAAATAGCTCTACTGTGCAGATTATTGTCATTTAAAATCTCCAGAAATATAATGCTGGATAAGAGCATTAGGCTATAACTGCCAGAGTCTGACATACTGAGAGGGTCTATAGAAAATCCCAGGGCTGTTTTCTAACTGCTTGGGAGAGATGCTAAAGGATGTCTTGATCTTAGTGTTTGACCTGTAGGGTTGACTCTTCTTCTTCATGAATTTTGCTAAAGCAAAATATTATCCTCAAGCACCTGCTTTCTTAAATCAGAGTGCATTAAAAGGACATAGCTTAAATCTAAAAAACCTGCTTCTCACAATCTGATAAGGCAGGGAAGCACCCACCTGTTGGAGCAGTACATTACATCAGAGCCTACCATTATTAAGTCCTTTCTGTCCCTGTCGCACACTCCTATTTTACGTGTGGGCATGCAGGAAGAAACTCAGAAGCCCCTGCTCTTCTGTGAAGGTCACCTCTCTGCCCATATATTGCCTCTTAGTTTAAAGCTCTTTCATGACAACAATTTTTTTTCCATGCAAACAAAATATTTTTATTGGAGACCTACTGTGTGCTTGGCAATGTGCTAAGGGGCTAGGAATCGAAAGAGAAAAGTTCCCTGTCTCACAAGTTTCATTGTATCATGAGAGAGAACAGGCAGCTGAATAAAACGACTGAAATTTGTTGGAAATTCTCTGACAGAAACCAATTAAAGTCTGAGACAGAAAATTAAAGTGAAGAATGAGGCTAAGACAGATGTGGGTGGTGGCAATCAGATACTTTGGCTCGTTCACCGTTTCTGCAGGATTGAAAGCATTCATCTCAAAGGGGCTTGGTCACACACTCACTCATTGCTTGGTCTAATCATGAGACAGAATTCTTTTACTGTATGGCAATGAGTGGAGTGTGGAGATGTCTCCCCACCTTTTCACTGGACTTTAGGGCAAGTCTGAGGTGGTTTCCAACAGTGGCTTCTTGAATGGATGAGCATAAGTGCCATGGGAGGTAACAGGAAGTCTTGATTGCCACAGAGTACAAGGCTTAGGCAGTGGTCCTCAATATCTACACATTAAAGTCACCTGAGATTTTATTTTAATGCCAGAATGTAGCACAGGAAAATTATAAAAGCATTTCCTGGGGTGACACCCAGGACTCAGTATTTTTGAAATCTTCTCAGACACCTAATGAAAGCTTAGAACCATTGAATGAGAAAACAATTCTCTTAACTGCTTTTTCTACTTTTTGCTAAGACACCTGACTACTATTTCTTTTAGCAAAATATTGTTGGGTCCCTACCACCCCATTACAAGAAGTTTTCACTTACTCAGAAAGTATGTTGAAACTTAGGTCTTTATAATGTTAAATGGCAAATGTGTGTGTGTGTGTGTGTATACACATTCTAAAAACCTTATTGATACCTTGTAATTTAATAAATATATCTGAAATAATTAAACCAAAGCTCTTTTTTGACCTAAATTTTTAAAAAGTGGACAGAGGTTGTATGGTGATAGTGTTTATTGGTAAATATAAAGCCTTATTACTTCTGAACTTTTGGGTGAAAATTACCGCTTTTTGCCAAGCACTGAAGATTTCGTAATGTTTACCTCCTTCTGAACTATGTTCAGAATTGAACACAAGATTTTCTAAGTCCATTTTATCTACAACATAGGCAGTTTTTGTTAAAAGTATCAAAGTATTTTTTTAAAAAATATATTTACTCCATTTTCTTAAAATGTAAATGGCATACTTTGCAAGTGTTCAAGTAATATCTAAACTGTCATTGAAGAAGACTATCCTCTGATACCCTGGGCAAAGGGAAGGGCAAGCTAATTGCAGTTCATCTCATTTCTTCTGACACTTGCTCGTTTAGCCATTGCATTATTCCTTATGAACAGCTTCGTTTTTATTTGTTACAATTACTCCATTGTTTGGGAAGAGGACAATGTCAAATGATTTTGGCGAATGTCAAATTTTTTTCTTATTATGACCAGAGCTTTCTTTAAAATTTGTTATTAAATTTTAAAAAAATCATTAAGGTATATTTTCTAAATTGGAAGATTTTAACCAGTGATTATTTGAGATGTGACATCATACATTTATGAGATTTAGGCTAAGATCCTGCAGGCATTTAAGAGACCAATCAGTGCATCAGGTGTCTTTTAAACTGCATTTCCTTAGTTTCAGTTATTTTCAGAATGCCATAAGTCCTTGTTTTCTCACAGTATTGCTTATAGGTGAGTGATACTAGCTATCAGAATTTCTCTCTTTCTAAATACTTATGAAGCATCTTTTTTTTTTAACTTTCCCTGGTAAGAAAAAATAAGAAAAAAAAGGGAAATATAGTATTGAGGACAAGACCCCATGGATACTGAGGGTGACTGATTCAGAAATGGTCTTTACCAACAAAGAATGTGTTATTTTCTTCAGTAACAAAAGAAAAACGCCACTAAAGACTTTTACACAAAGAGACATGACGGGGAAAAGACGAGAATATGTCAATGAGGGTTTGTTGGTATTTCATTTTTGAGAAGCAACTTAGCATTCTTGAAAAACTATTTTAGATACTTGGTCTTTGAATAATGCACCTTTGTGTTTAAATTTATGCCCCAACACTGAGAGTAAGTTATTTAAGTTCTCTAAGTCTTTGCTTCCACATTTGAACAATAGCGATAATGACATCAACCTTTCAGGGCTGTGTTGACTCTGTGACAGAGCACCTGGCTTAGGACCAGATAAGTATTAGTTAGTTCCCTCTTTGCTGGCTTTGAATAGCCTTCTGAGAGTTGCTGAGAAAATAGCCGAAAAGTATTTCAGTAGTTTTTTTTAGGCCACATTGTTACTATCGGTGAGGTGAAATTGTGGGAATATCTGTAATTAACATCTGTTTCTGGTTTTGTGCATCTCTAGAGTATCTTAGAACTGCTTTAGCCCCCTTCCTGATATGCCACATGCCTATGTTCCTCCTGTTCACTTTCTTTTCTCTGCCTCCTTAGCCTAAAGCAATAAGAGGAATGGGTATAATGGAAAAGCTAAAAATCTCTCATAAAAAGGAGTCCCTCCTGGATGTTTTTATGCTCAGATTCACCATTCTCTATCCTCACAGGGAGTGAGGGACTGAGCCTTTGTTCTGTTTGTCATTGAGAAAATTTAGAGGACAGAAATTATCTAATGTATGAAGCAAAGCTGTATACTAAAAAGATAGCGAACCATTCTTCTACATGAGGTAATTAACATTTTGAAAACAATTTATTTGGCAGCACCACTGCATATAATCATAAACCAAATCAAACGAGATGAACATATGCACATTGTTGAGCTGAGTGGTGAAATGGCTTTTCCAGCAGCAACACACCTGTGTAACAACATAATTTCCAGGTAAATAGCTCTTTTATTGCTAATTAGAATTGAGTTTGAGATACTGATTTGAAGCTCCAGTGGAGAAGCCCAGCTATTTGCACATCCCTGACTGAAGAATCATATCTCTAGAGATGGAAAGGTCATTCTCTCATCATCTTTTGTTGATATCATACTTCCTGAAGAAGAGAACACCCCCCAAAATTGCCTTGATTCTTAGTAAATATGGAATATTGGATGTCACAACCAGACAGTTCCCACAAGCAGTCCCCTTTCCCAAACCTTTTTATAAAGAGAAACTGATTGCTTAGTGTGCTAGCTGTAGTATTTGAGTTCACCTGGAAGATGACATTATAGATCATAACATGATTTGCTGCACACTACTTACTACATACAATTCTTGGGATGGGTTTTTGAGCCAAGAAGAAAGCAGTTATTAAGTCCTCATTTTATCTTTGATCTAAAGTCTTGGTTCCTAAGTTTTTTAACAGTTTGAGTGAGAAGTTTAAGCAACAGCCAAAAAGTAAAACAAGGAGCTTTGAAATTCTATTGCTTTGAAATCAGTTGGCATTTCAATCTGTTCTACAGAGGAATAATATCCTTATCAAAGCGATGCTAGAATAGAGCTGAATCAGGTACAGCACTAATTAATTCTTGTTCTTTAGGGTTTTCTTTACAGTGTAAAGGGACATCTCAATCTTAGGGGAAAGAATGCGAAAAAAACAGTCAAGGAAACATCTCCAAGTATGGGAATTCAATGTTACAGGTGAAACAACTGAAGGAATCAGTGAAAATACATTGGTTTCCGTAAATCATACTTCTTGGTTAATTAGTAATAGATCTGAGATGAGAATTTGCTTGTCCTATTTTATATTACGATAGAGTTTCATACACTGGAGAGCCCAAATTTAAAGATCACAGCGGAATAAACTTTTCTCCTGGTACAAATCTTGGGAAACATTTTAATCAAGCACTTGAGTAGAATAAAAAACAACACCAATCATATCTAAATTAGTGGAAAAGTAAATGTGTAGGTTTATCTAAAGAGAGAAGATAATTTACCCAAACTAAAAGAATCCATGTATAATTTGAGATTCTGTTTTTTTCTTCTCAAATTCTACAAATATACTATTATCTGAAAAGTGGTTGTACTTGAAAAAATATTACTTGTTTAGAAGAGAGATTCTTACTAAAACAATATGTTATGATTACTAATACATGATGGTTGATTCCTGCTTATAGCTCATAGTAAAACAGATTTAAATACTTGCAGCTATAAAAATTGTAAGACATAAATTCTAACTTCAACTAAAATAAGTTCTAAAATTTGAATTTAAATATTGTAATATTGTAACATTTTAATATTTAATATTGTAATTTCCGTATAAGGAAAACAAAAACATTAAATTTTTTTCTGTGGGAAGACTACCCTCTTGTGGCATGATTTGGAACTACAATTATCTACCCTTTTTGAGTCTGGATCCCTACAATGGAACTTGGAATAAGTAAATTTAAGAGCTAAACATTACCTTAACAATATTTTTATAAATTTTTATAATCTAAGAATGTAGCCTTATTTTGTAGATATTGAACCTTAGTCTTTGGTGTTGAGTAATAATAGATTACAAACATTTTATTTGAGATTTATAGCTTTTAAAAATGAAACACTAATCAATGTTTTAAGTTGTACATCATCTTCACTAACATATTATATCAATAATTAACTCACTTTTAAAGCCGTAAACTTATTTTACATGAAACTGTGCAATTCATGCTTTACATTAGCAGCCTTAACACTACAAAAAAACCTTGATATTAGCAGTTATTAACTGTTCACAATGTCACAAATTAAATCATAGATTTTATGAAATACAAAAATATCATACAAAGTCATATATTTCTCTGTTCAAATATAGTAACAATTAGAATATGTGTCAAATAACTGTTAGCTTCTTAACACTAAATGGAGAATGGATAATAGCTGGTGTAAGTGGTTAAGGAAATTTTTAGTATCAATTTAACCTTGCTACAGATTTGAAATTTTGAGGTAGCTGAAAATAATTTACCTGATGTCAATCTTTGCACTGACAAAGGAAAAATACTGTGGTTTTGCAATCAGTCCAGGACTATGGACAAGTGTTAGTCCTACAGCAATAGGACTATATACCCAAACTCTAGCCACAATGATGCTTGTGGCTTCCTGGGGTGTCCCCTGCTTCTTGAGAGGATAATATCTGCATGCATTCACACTAAGTAGTAAAATAACAGTAAAAATTTTAAAGGCAGGGTGAAGGGTATACACATGGACTGCCTTTGAGTGGAAAAGAATGTTCCAAAATTTTATTCCTATTCTCAATTACATGGTAGACTTGATTGTTATTCAGAAATACCCACACCAACACCTCACCTACATAGGAGTGGACTTACAGGATCCTGGACACCAAGCTCAAGAATGTGACTTTGAGTCTACGGCCATGCCACCCTGAACAAGCCCGATCCCATCTGATCTCAGAAGTTAAGCAGGGTTGGGCCTGATTAGAATTTGGATGGGAGACCACCTGGGAAGGCCAGGTGCTGTAGGAGTAAAAAAATAAATAACAAATAATGAGTTATAATCTGGCAAAGTCCTTGTAATCTGTGAGGTCAACCAACACTTGCCTCAACTAAAAAAAAAAAAAAAGAATGTAACTTTGGACAACTGGATGTCACTACACATAATTTGGCATAAGCTAGAAATGTGTTTGTGAGTGTTTGCTTACCCACTTGCTCCTATGCCATGATCATCCTAAGAACACGCTTCACCTGCTGGTCCCAGGAGGGTGAGAGGTATGTGGAGCAGAGCCCACCTCTTCTAACCAATCCCAACATAAATCTGTTGGCTTACAACTATCACAGATTTCTGAGTCACATGAAAGCATATTACCGTGTGCCGCTGAGAGTTTGTGGCTTTTTTGTTACACTACACACTATGGTCATATTTGATACGGACTTCTTTCTTTCTCCCCATGAAAAATATCTAATTGACTTATAGTCATATAGAGGCAGTGCTTACATGATTTTCAATCAGTTCTCTTCTTCAGCTTCTTATGAAGCTCACTCTTTTGATTCTTGAAATCAAATAAATGTCACCTTCGTAGAGAGCAGTTCCTGAACACTCTGTCTAGAGTATCTCTCACCAAATAATTTTTATATAAACAATGTACTTATTTCCTTCATAACAGTATTACTTTTAATTTTAGTTTTCTTATTCATTAATTTACCACAGCCTCAATTAATATATACCCTGTAAAGGTAAAATCTTGTCTTTTTGTTTGCTGCTGTATCTTCAGTTCCGATGTCACAGAATTTCCTCATTAAGTATTTTTGAATGAACAAATGAATGATTCATATAGCCCATCATTATATTAATCAGTTCTATTACTTGATCTGGTTCACTTCCACTTCGAGCATCACTTTAAAACAAACAAGGCAAGATCTCTCCTTAACATTTATGTCAACTCTATATCTCTAAAATCAAAATCCAAAACTATTCCCTTGCCGGTTGCTGGATATAAGTTGTGCTGCATATAGTAATTTTATTATCTTAAGGTTTTTAGGCAAGCTGTTAATAATTGATATGTAAAGTCTATGAACCCAGGAACAGAAAATATTAGTGAGGCAGAATATAAAAGTAGAAATGAAAGTGAAGGGAAGGAAGGAAGGGAAACAGAAGAGAGAAAAACAGAAAAGAGAAAAAGGCAAGAGAGAGAGAGCAAGAGAGAGAGAGAAACATGAGGAAGGAAGCAACGTAGCAATGTGTCAGGGATTTTGATAAAATCTTTCTGTTATTTAGGTCTCAACCTGAATCTTGTTAAGAGGAGAGCATATAATAATAAATTAGGCCTTGAAAGATAGGTAGCATTTTGATAAGTTGATAGGGCTGAGAAAGCCTATATGTGAGTAAACAGAAAGTATATTTGGGATAGATCAAAAAGGAGGATACATCTCTTCTTACGAGAATATCTATATTTGCTAAATTGTGATCCACAGAACCCTTTTGAAATATTTACTGATGCTTGTTATGGGCTAAATTATGTCTTCCTCAAAGTGCCTGTGTTGAAGTCCTAACCCCCCAGTGCCTAAGAATGTGGCTGTATTATGAGATGCCTTTAAAAAAGTAAATGAATAAAATCATGTCACATGAGTGGTCTCTTATCAAACCTGACTAGTGTCCTTATAGGAAGAGGACATTAGGGCATAGACATAAAGAGAAGGAAAAAAAAAAAAAAAAGCTGGCCTTCTGCAAGCCAAGGAAAGACCCTCAGAAGAAACCAACCTGCCAACACCCTGATGTTAGACTTTGAGCCTCCAGAATTGTGAGAAAATTAATTTCTGTTTTTAAGCCGCTCACTTCTACTTTCCCATTCCCCATACTGTATCCTATTCATTATTCAATAGACAGTGTTGTTTTTTTTTATTTCCCCTAAACTACAGAGTAAATCATGTCATCCCTCTGCTTATGTCTCTCTGGTGACTCGTAGCAAACAGAATAAAACCAAAATATCTTACCTTGAGTGCAAAAGCTCTATTTAGCTTTTAGCAGTTTTCCTCATGTCCTCCACTTTCCATTTCATCCAGAACATTTCAGCCATGCTGAAGTTTTTTCTCCTTGTTTTTTAAAGTACTAAATGTCTCTACACACCACCACCACCTCCCATCCCCCACCCCCACCCATCGCCCCAGATTTTATTTTAGGATTTTATTTCTTATTTAATTATCAGTGTAAGTACTGCTGCCTTATCTGAGATTCTTTGTCTAAGCTAAAGAAATGTCTTTGGCATGATAGCTATCCACCATGTTATCCTATCTTTATTTGTTTATTTTCTGTGTCATACTATTTGAGACAGGCACTGTCTTATGTTTAAGTGTTTAATTTATTTTGAGTTGATTTTGAGTGTGGTATAAGTTAGGAGTCCAACTTCATTCTCTGCATGTGTATATGCTTATACTTATTCCATTGCTGCAGAATTGTAATATTTTTATAATATATTACAATTATAAAAGAAAGTATGATGCTTCCAGCATTGTTCCTTTTCAAGATTGTTTTGGCTATTTGGGATCTTTGGAGTTCCATATGAATTTTGTGATTGTATTTTCAATTTCTTTAAAACAAACTCTAATGAGATTTTGATAAGAATTGCACTGAATCTGTAGATCAGTTTGTTGAGTATGGACATTTTAACAATATTAATTTCTCCAATTTATAAACAGGATATATCTTTCCATTATCTGCTTTAATTTCTCTAAAGAGTCTTATAGATTTCAGTGGACATGTCTTTCACCTTGTGGACATGTCTTTCACCTTGTTGGTTCTGTTTAATGGTAAATATTTTGTTCTTTCTGATGTAAATGAGCTTGTTTTTATTTCCTTATTGAGTAGTTTATTGTTGGTATATAGAAATGCAACTGATAACTGAATATTGACTTTGTATCCTAAACTTTGCTGAATTTGCTTTTTTGTTCTAACAGTTTGTGTGTGTGTGTGTGTGTGTGTGTGTGTGTGTGTGTGTGTGTAATCTTTACGGTTTTCAGGTTAGACAATTTTTTTCTTGTATTATTGCTCTAGGTATGACTTTCAGTACATGATGAGTGGATGTGGCAGGAGTGGACATCTTTGACTTGTTCCAGATCTTAGATAAAAAGCTTTCAGTATTTTTTCCCTTGAGTATCACGTCAGGTGTGGGCTTTTCATACATGGCCTTTTCTCTCTTGAGGTAACTTTCTTCTGTATCAAATTTGTTGAGAGTTCGTACCATGAAAAGCTGTTGAATATTTTCAAACATTTTTTCTACATTTTTTGAAATGATTATGTGATTTTTATTCTTTCATTACGTTAATATTTTATAATATTGATTTGCATATGTTTACTATTCTTACATCCCAGGGATAAATCCCACTTGGTCAAGTGTATTATCCTTTTAATGTACTATTGAATTTGATTTGCTAATATTTTGTTGAGGGTTTTACATCTATCTTCATCTGGTAAATCTGTCTATAGTTTTTCATTTCAGGGATGTCTTTGACTTTGGTATTACGGTGACACTGGCCTCGTAAAGTGAGTTTGGAAGTGTTTCCTCTTCTATTTTGGGAAGAGTTAAGAAATGTTAGTATCAATTCTTTAAATGCTTGGTAGAATTCACCTCTGAAGCTATCTAGTCCTACACTTTTATTTATTGGGAAGTTTTTAATTACTTATTCAACAGCCTCATTTATTATTGATCTGTTTAGAGTTTCTATTTCTTCATATTTGGACTAGATAAATTATGTGCTTCATAAAATTCATCCATTTCTTCTACGTTGTCTAGTTTATTGTCATATAATTGTTTATAATTATTTCTTATAATCTTTTTAATTTTTGTGTTGTAATTTTTAATCTTTCCTCATTTCTGACTTTGAGTCTTCTCTCTCTTTTTTTTATTAGTCTACCTAAGGATTTTTGTTTAGCTTTTCAAAATCAACTCTTAGTTTCATTGCTTTTTTTTCTGTTTTCTATTCCTCACTTCATTTATTTATTCCCTAATCTTTATTATTCCCTTCCATCTGATGTCTTGACGCTTAGTTTGTCAGTCATTTCCTAGGTCATTAAGATGTAAAGTTAGAATGTTTATTTGAGATTTTTCTTCTTTTTTAATCAGCTCATATTTACATTTTATTTCTATTGGATAGCCTAGACCTACAAAGATAGCTGAGATATAATTGGACTAAAAAGTATTCATTGTTAAATCAGAACATGCCAATCACATTCTACACTTTATCTTTTTCCAGTCTAAATTTATTTATTTATTTATTTATTTATTTATTTATTTATTTATTATTTTAATTAGTTCCAAGTATACAGTACATTGATTAGACACATAGTTTATAAAACTATCCCCCTAATTGCTTCTTCTCTCCTCTGGTTTTCCATCTCGTATATATATTAATGCTAACTACATTCCCTATGCTGTGCTCTCCATCCTCATGACCATCTATCAACTACTAATTTGTACTTTTTTAACCTTTCACCTCATTCTCCTAGCCTCCTAACCTCCCTACCTTCTGTTTGTCACCAAATCGTCTGCTATATTTGTGAGTCTGTTTTTGATTAGTTTGTTCTTTTTGTTCCTTATGGCTTATTTCACTCAGCATAATAACCACTAGGTCCATCCATGTCACTGCAAATGGAAGGATTTAATTTCTTTAATGGCTAAGTAATATTCCATTGTATATATGAACCACATACTTTATATTTATAAGTTAGGGATGAAGGTAATTTTTTAACTATATATGGGGTAGCAAAAAAACCCAGATTATTCAGTATTGTGGACTTGAACTCATTATTAAATGAGGAAAAAATGAAAATAATAGCTAAAGATGTGTGCAGAACATTTTAACAGTGAAACTCTCTAGGTAGTTAGAGTAATTAGTAATTTTATTTAAAAATCTGGTGGGATTTTTTTCATTTTTGCAAAGAATGTGTACTATTTTATGTTTTTAAATATAGTTTTTAAGAAATAAAGCAAAGCAATTACTGAGTAATATTAGGTGTCTGAAGATAGTAACTAAAGGGAAAAAAACTTATGCTTATAAAATTTAAGAATAGCCTCCAAAGTAATCTCTTTTATTCTCATCCTGTTTTTATTAATCAAAGCTGGTAATAATAATTAATACAAATCCTACCTTCATATTAAAATATTAGCTATTCTCTGAGGCCAGTTTTTTTCTTCATTGCTCTATAATTCTATCATAATATTTCTCATGTACTGAATTTACACTGCCTCTTAGAGCTAATACTGGCCATGATTTTGCTCCAAATCATGAAAATTTTCAAAAAATGAAAAGAACCAAGATCAGAAAAAATTAAAACAACACTGGAGTCTGCAGGTTAAATGAAGCAACTTTAATTTCTTCTCTTAGTTTTTTCCTTTTATTTTTTTTAAGTAACAAAATGTGTGGCTTGTCTTCTAAGACATTCCATAACTTGATAGAAGTATTCCTGTTTTGAGAGAAAAAGAATCCCCTTAGAAATAAATTCAATCATAATCATTAAATAGGGACATAGGGTATCCTAACAAAGAATGTATTCAAAAGCACTTTTGCCACACAGTGAAATTCTCCTTCCTTTAATAATTTCTTCTTATATTGGACTTTTTTTTTTATCAAAGCTGAGACCTCATGAATCTCAATTTTTTTTAAGCATCCTTTGTTTGAATGGCTTCTGTGTTTCACATTTTCAGAATCAGCTCAGAGCTCTCTTTATTGTTTCCCATAAATTTATACGTGTTAATGGAAGTGTAAATTAGTCTTTCTTTTGCATTTACATTCTTCTGTAAAGTAAAATACATATTATATAATAACATTGGTGAAATTATTAGGGTCATATACTAATGACTGATTTGTTCGAGTTTCCTTCCAACTTTCCTTCTTTCTACCTTTTTTTCTATGAATAAATGCACACACACACTTATATGTAAACATGTTTATATATTCGTATGCATATGTGTTGCAGAAAAACTTTTCTCAAATTAAAAAAACTTTTATATAAGGTGTTATTTAAAGAGTAAATATAACCCTAGCAAAAGTAATTTATTTATATGTCCTTCCACTATCAATCCCCATTTTTTCTTTGCTAAGTAAAAGATTGACCTGCTGCAGCTTGCCACACATCAGTTTCCTAGGATGAAACTTATTAGAATAAGAACATGATGAATTTTTCCATTTCCGTGTGTCCAATCAGTCTGTTCATTGTCAGAGAGCACATCCCATGACTAAAGATGTCAGTTGTTTCTCTGTGATTTTCCAGGAGCCTTGTGCTTTAATTCAACTGCTGCTTTGCATTTGAAAACAAAATCAACCTCAATATTTCATAGTCTTTTTGATCATGAGTTTTATGATAATGAGACTGGCTATAGAAATCTCCATTCAGAGAATTCAAGCAGATTTTAGTACCTGTTAGGAGGTGTAGAAGAGCAAATGTATCATTTAAATTTTTTCATTCTTTTGAACTTGCTCATTTTTGGTTAAACCATTCTTTTTCATGAAAAGTGCTCTAGAAAATAAAGGCAATCCTCATACATTTTTATTTTTATTTTATTTTTATCTATTACTTCAATTGCTAGCTTCCTTTTCTGTAAATCTCAATTTATTCTTCTCTGTAATGGGGAGAAAGAGTGGGAGAATTAAGGTTTTGTCAAGTCATCAAATGAACATCATTATACTAATAAAAAGAATCACAAATTTCTTTACTATTAGTGTCACTATTGTAAAAATAACAAAGCTTGGAGTACAAGGGGCAATATCTAAACTCAGATTACGATTTCATTATCAGGGGGCACAAGACACTGTATTTTACAGATTATTGCTTTTAGTTTTTGATTCTGGAAAATGAAGTCATTATATTTGATGTCCTTTACGCTTGCTTTAAAAGTTCATGTTCTACATGTCAGTGTAGATAACTTGTTTATAAAACCTGGTCAGCTAGATAAATTCATCGTACACTATTATTAATAATCATAAAAAAAACTAAAATAAAATTTTAATGAAGTTATTAACTATGGAAAAATCAAGGATCCTATTTTGATTTTTTTTTTTAGTATTTAGTTAACTTTTTCACTAGAATTGCAAAATGCAAAACTCTATGTATATTGTGGTCTAAAAATTATAAACATGTAAATATATTCAAAACAAATTTCATAAATGAAGTAATAAAACCATTTTTTTGCTCAAGAACTATTTATAATATTTCTTATTGTTTTTGTTTTCTAAGAAATCATTGAAATGCTCATGGTACACGAATCATTAGTAGAGAAATCTGAATATCAATTTTCTATCATACAAAGAATGATAACAAGATTTTCATCTGTTAGAACACTTAAAAACTGGAAGTAGGAGCATGAGATTTAGCGGGAGAACAAGAGATGGCTAGAGAATTCCTCCTACATTCCCAAAGACAAAGGACAGGAGGGCCATAATCTATAGCTGGTTTAATCTGGGCACAGAAGCCTGCACAGAAGGTACACTAATCTGCCCACAACCTCAGCCTTATTATACTGACATTACAATACTAAGTGTATGCCCAGAAGTTTGTAAATCTAATTATAATAGACTGAATTCTGGGTAAGTACTTGAGCACCAGGTAAGTGTCAAACAAATTGACCACACTTGCAATCACCTAAGAATGCCTTTGGAAACACCCATCACAGCCCAAAATATAATTCAGACATTTCCACGTCTGGGTTGTTACAGCTCTCTTTGCTAAAATTTTGTTCTTCCTTAGAGTGTGCTTGGTCTTTCTAAAATATACTTTTAATAAATCTTTTCTAAATCTCACTGATCTGTGATTCTTCACTGTATCAATGAGGAAAAACTGAGGAAAAAATGCTTATTATACTTTGCACCCATTATCCACCCCTGGCTTTGGGGCGACTCTAAAGTTCAAATCATCTCCAATGGTAAGCCTTCCTTCCTTCAACCATCCCTCCCTGTCTGCTTGCCTGGCTGCCTTCCTTTCTCTCTTTTTTCCTTTCTTTCTTTCTTTCTTTCTTTCTTTCTTTCTTTCTTTCTTTCTTTCTTTCTTTCTTTCTTTCTTTCTTTCTTCCTTCCTTCCTTCCTTCCTTCCTTCCTTCCTTCCTTCCTTCCTTCCTTCCTTCCTTCCTCCCTCCCTCCCTCCCTCCCTCCCTCCCTCTCTCTCTCTTTCTTTCTTTCTACCTTTCTTTTTCCTTTTTTTCTTCTCCTCTCCTCTCCTCTCCTCTCCTCTCCTCTCCTCTCCTCTCCTCTCCTCTCCCCCTTCCTTCCTTCCTTCCTTCCTTCCTTCCTTCCTTCCTTCCTTCCTTCTCTCTCTCTCTCTCTCTCTCTCTCTCTCTTTCTGATGTTAGATTTATTGGCAACTTGACAACAAATGTCAACAAATACACTTAAGTATGCATAGCTATATATTTGAAAAATGACTTTATTTAAGAAATAATCTGGAAATCCATTTGGGTCTATATCAAAATATTTAAATTGCCTGAATACACACTCCTTTTTAATAGGTAACTTCCTGCTTTGTTTACACAATATACTCTCATGTCAGCCTGTCCTTGGAGTTCTTTCTCAGGCTTTTTTACTAATTTGTTTGGGTCCAGTTCTCAGCTTTCTTTTCTTATTTACATATTCTCTGAAAGATATTTCATTCATTTATTTAGTTGTAATTGTTTTTACTTATTGAACAGCCAGAATTTTGCATAGTACTCAAGCTTAAATGTTTGTAATTGCCTTAAGTTTTTGTGGCTGATAATAGAGTAAATTTGAACACAAGCTATATCTTAGTTTGCTTTTTACAAAATAGAAAAAATAGAGTGTATTTGCAGTGTACTTCTAAATCTTACAGTAAAAATAATACCTAAAACATTTGAGACTGTTTGAAAGAACTATAAATATTATTCTAGAGAAAAAAAAAAGTTCTAGAGATGTGACAGCAACCTTCAAACATTTTAAAGCAGTGATTCTGAGAGAATAGAATAAAGCATACATTCTTCTCAAAGTATTTTTAAAATTTGGAAATAGGAAGACAAGTATTTCCAAATTAGTAAATTTTTAGCTATTTTACTCATGAAATTTAAGATGTTAATAAAATGATTTAGAAGAATTTGTTGTTGTTGTTCTTATTCATTGAAAGTGGGTAAGAGTTTGAGATATCTAGCATATGTTATTAAAAGAACATTTCTCTGTGTCATGAACATAAAGAACTAACTAAAATGTTCTAACTAAAATGTTTATTTATAAGTTACAGTAAGTCAAAACTTTTATAAGCAAAAAAATAAATTGTTAAGCAATTTCTAATAAATAAATAAATAAATAAAACAATAAATCAATAAATAAAATGAACTGTTTGGGGGTGATTTAAACTTATTTTTCCTACCCAAGTGGATAAGAATGTAGAGATCAACATGTATATGATGTCATCTAGGGAGAGGAAAATCTATGCAACAGGCAGTAAATGGTTAATTTTGTCCTCTGTTTGTAATTCAATGTAAGGTATATAAATGTTGAATAACTATATGTAAACCTGAAACATATAATATAGTATATTAACAATACTTTAGTTTAAAAATAATATGTCTACATAAATATTTGATTGCATTTACCACTGTCCTCAGAGCTTTTTCCTAAACCACAATAAATTTTAGAGTAGCTATTTGATAATATGTAAAACTTAAATCTGATGAATCCTCATCACCATTGGGGCTGATCAGAGTTCAGTGTTGCTCCAATGGCAGGGGGCAAAGAGAGAGATAACGAAGGCACAGAAGTGTAGTTAGCATTTTTCCTCAGTTCTTCCTCAATAATGCAGTGAAGAATCACAGGTGAGTGAGATTTAATAGTTTTAGTAAAAGTATATTTAGAAAGACAAAGCATGCCCCAAAGAGGCACATGGTTTCAGTAAAGACAAAACATACCCCAACAAGGCACATTGTCCTAGTGATGAGAGCTGCAATAAGCCCTGTACAACCACCACCACCACAAGAACTGCCAAGATGACAGACCACATAAGATTAGGAAAAAAAAAAACTGTGTAAATATCCTGGACACCAGCATGTCAATTTGAAAACTGTTAGGACATCTCAACAAAGTAACAAATCAATGAAGAAAACCTACTTCAAAGATAGTTATGTGAAGATCTATTCTAGTCCATGAACATTCTTGTTTCTACACTAAAGATCCATACAAATGAAATTGCTTGAAACATTTTATGATTTTTCTACTTTCCCTAGATTGAACTGGCTAGCATCATATCAATTACAATTTTGTAATGAATATATAAACTGTTAGATAGTTAGTCAGACATGAGTGAGAGGGGGAACAAAGGAATGGTGGTCTAGCAGAGAGACCCAAAGAACACCCCAATGGTAGCAGAATTTGGGGTACACTCATGTACACTAGGCAAAGTGTTAACTAACATCCAGATATCAATCAAAATGACCTCACTTGCCAATCACCTATAAATGACTTTGGAACCACCTATCACGGACTAAATATAAGGCAGACATTTCCATTTCTGGTTCCTTTTGGCCCTCTTGTTGTGGTGATTGTTATTACAGGGTTTGGTTACAGCTCTCATCACTAGGACAATGTGCCTCATTGGAGTATGTTTTGTCTTCTAAAATATATTTTAATAAAACTATTTAATCTTAAAGACCTGTGATTCTTCATTGTGGACATTTGAGAAAGAACAGAGGGAAAATGCTAACTACATGTCCGCATCATTATTTGTCTCCCTCTCCCCTACCATTGGAGCGACATCCAAATGGCCTCAATGGTAACATAAACTCTATAGTTAGATATGAATCTTTGTAATACATAAAGCTGTAGAGAAAAGACATAGAGATGCTTCAATAATCATGTGCCAAATACATATATACGGGATGTGTGTGTGTGTGTATACACTAGTTGCTAAAAGTTATATACATACTAGTATATGTATTATACTAAATATAAGCTATGATTAATATACATTATATATAATTGTACTTAGTAGCTGTGTCTGGTGAGGAAGAGAAGATTACAACTGTATCTCATTCATATTTAAATAAGTCTGATATCCCAGCTGCTAAGGTTGGGAGGGCACACTAATCAGCACAGCTGCCATGTTTTACTCTAATTTCTATCCCTGTTGCTCTTTTATAAGGAGTACACATGCTGTAAGAAAGAAATAGATGATTTCAAATCTACTAATTATTATCATGATGTTATTAATTTAGGCCAAGATAATAATAAGATGGATTCTGTGAAGAAAGACTTCATTATGGAATTAATTGCTTTGATTAGGATCAACACAGGAGAAAAGATTTGCATAACATTTAAGAAACAATTACTTTGATGGCTATTCATGGGCCAAAGACATGCAAATTTAAAGAAAGCATTTTACAATTTCCCCTTTACATTCAGATGCTAAGTTCTCTGATACACCCCACTTGTTCTGCAGTAAGTTAAACTCACTGAATTGAAGATCTGTGTAATGATGTATTATTGATGTGTTCTGTAAATGTTCAAATTATTCTTGGCTTCAATTTTGAATTTATTTCATAGAAACAAAAAAAAATGGCATTACAAAGTCAATTTTAATCTTAGTGTTGATGTTATGGTTGTTTTCCCCTAATAGATGTCGATAGAAATGGATTATAGTTATCTTTATAAATATAGTGCTACTCTTTTTATTCTAATAGTTCTTGACTGTAAGACACATAGGGAATGAGGATCTTGTGTTTAACACCTGCTTCCAATTCATTGACTAAAAATGTAACTTAATTCTTTTGTTTTGCTTTTACTTACTATTTTTTATTGCATTTTTCCCCTTTGATGAATATTTAAACTCAATTTGCATGCAAGTATATCTCTCCTTTGTTTCTCTGGACTTCTGCATGTTTCACCATTAGACTGCTTGTACTGAATTGCAATTCTTTGTTGTTCTTGGATAAATCCATTTTGCTGTAGAACTCTGGCTGTCTATTTGTTAAAGGTCAACAAGTTAAACTATGTAGTTTTTAGGATATTGGCTACTGCAGTGTAATGTTCTTTTAGATACTAAAAATATACATATATGAAGGTTTGGGCAAAATCACATGGCGATGAATGATTAGTAGCAATGGAAGCTATGATTGTTTGAAGCTGGATAAAAAGTAAAAGTGGTCTGTATATATCACCAGAGATGCATATAAATTCCATGGGATTGTTTAAAAGAAAAATGAAAAACATTTATTATTTTGCATACGGCAAAATAAATGTTTCCACTGGAAAAACTAGCAATGAGTGCTAAGCATAAACAGTGGCTTTAGAGGGTTTCAATATGTAAATACTAATATGGTCTCTAACCTTCTCTATATTGTGTAATTATATTTTATTATCTAATTTTCCACTGTTTGTGTACTACCGTTTTTAATGTATTTTGTAACAGTATCGTCCAGAGCCCCAAGTCAAACTAAAAAGACACTCATCAGTCAAATTAAAGATATATATGTAAAATAATTATGAAATGCTTGCTTTAATCTTTTAAACTTGTTATGCCATTTTTATTATTTAGGAAGGGTAGAAATGGTAGGATTTGGGGGCAGAGTAGCAGTCTAATCACTTCGAATTCAATATATCCAATAGAAGTGGAGTGCCTCTTAAACTAATTGTGAGTGAAAAACAATCCTTTGTTTTCCCTTGAAACTCCAATTTTATACAAATACTGAAAAAGGTTACATTAACTTTAAACACCAAAAACCAAAATCATGCATTTTATAAAGCAGTTTTCAAAATCCTAGCTAGCTTCATGAGAGATTTATGAGACCTCAAATGTTTTTAATCCCTCTTCACCCCTTCACCTTTTTAACTTTTAGATTTTAATATAGTATCTGTCATATACTAGGCATCAAATAAATATTTATTGAGTAAATAAATACTCTGATTTAATTGTCTCTCTTTTGATTAGAGTTTGAAAAATTTAATGCATATATTTTACCTTAAAAAGTTCCCTCAGGAATCAGATGCAAATGTGTATTTGAAGTTAATGTTTAAAATAAAAAATTAATATTATAAACAGGAATAAAGTTAGAAATTAACATTTTATATATGGAATAAAACTTAATGTTAAATTTAATATTTAATGTATTCCATATCATAGATTATATGTTAAATAAAATAAAATTTTAATATTTTATATATAGAAATAAAAATAAAAATGCATCTTAAAAACAATAGCAAACTGGAAAACACAAATATAATTTAGACTATGACATAGACTGAAATTGTTTGTAACTTGTTTATTTCCGGAATTATGAAAGATACCACCTTTATTCATTGAATAAATATTTATTGAGCACTTTATCTGTTCTGTGCACTCTTGTAAGCACTGGAATATGTTAGTGAACCAAACAAGTCTGTCTACCTACCCAGTGTTTTTAGTGTGTAGAGAGATGTGATAAATAAATATTTATGTTTCTAATGATGACATGATTTTTTAAATGACAGCAAGATAAGGAGTTAAGAGAGTGCTAGTGGATAGATATAGATATTTCTCTTGTGCATATATCTAGAAGTGGAATTTCTATGTTTGATAGCAACTCTATATTTGTTTCTGGAACTAGTAGACTGTTTTCCAAAAGCAGCTGCATCATTTCACATTTCCAACAGCAATGTATTAGGATTCAAATTTCTCCATATACTCTCCAATACTTATTATCAGAGTTTTTGATTCTAATCATTTTAGTGGGTGTGAAATTATTTCATTGAGTTTTTGATTTGCATTTCTTTGATGGCTAATATTATCGAGCATCTTTTTATGTGCTTATTGGCTATTTACGTATTTATTTGGATAAGAAAGTGTATCAACTCCTTTTCTCATTTTAAAAATTACATTTCACTTTTATGATTGAGTTGTATGAGTTATTACATATTCAAAATACAAATTTCTTATCAGATATATGATTTGCAAATATTGTCTTCCATTCTGGCTTTGTCTTTGTAGTTTTTTGATAGTTTTCTTTTTAATTACATATATAAATATAGATATATATAAATAAATATATATATATTTACTTTTTATGATGCTTAATTTATTCATGTGTGTGTGTATGCATGCTTCAGTGTCATATCTAAGAGTTATTTACTAAAGTTGAGGTCATGAAGACTTATGTCTTATTATAAGAGTTTTATAATTTTAGTTCTTATAGTTCTTACAGTTTATTTTGAGTTAATTTGTGTGTATGATGAAATGTAAGGGTGTTGGGTAGATAGTCAGGCATGAGCAACAGGAGTAACAAAGGAATAGGAGCCCAGCCTAGAGACCACCCAAAGAACACCCTTTTAATAGTTAGAAAATACCTCTTGTTTCACCAAAGACAAAAGACAGAAGGTTTGTAGTCTTAGCTGGCCTAATTTAGCTACAGATGCATGCACAGAAGGTCATTATAATACTATGTTTATGCTGGAAGTTCATGAATCTAATTATATCAAACTGTATTCTGGGTAAGCACTTGTGCACTAGGCAAAGAGTCATATAGCAGCCAGGTGTCAATCAAAATGACCTCACTAGCCAGTCACCTAAAAGTGCCTTTGGAATTACCCATCAGGGCCCAAATATAAAGCAGACATTCCCACTTCTGGGTCCTATTTGTCCTTCTGGGTTCTCTTTTTTGTAGCCTTTGTGTTGGTTAATGCGCTGGGACTATGTGCCTCCTTAGGGAATGCTTTGTCTTTCTAAAATATACTTTTAATTAAACTATTAAATCTCACTGACCTGTGACTCTTCAGTGCCACCATTTGAGAAAGAACCAAGAGAAAATGCTAACTACACTCTGCACTGTCATTATCCATCTGCCTCTCCACTGCTGTTGGGCTGACACTGAACTCTGATGGGCCCAATGATGACAAGGGTTTAATTTTATTCTTTCTCATGTGACTATTTAATTATCCTAGCAACATTTGTTGAAAGACTATTCTTTCCATACTGAATACTCATGGAAGTCTTGTTAAAAATCAATTGATTATAGGTCTATTATGGGTTTATCTCTGGACTCTTAATTTTATTCCATTGATCTATATGTATGTATATCCTTGTGCGAGAAATGCTTGATTACTATTGTTTTATGTTAAGTTTTGAAATTAGGAAGTAAGTGTCTTCCTATTTTATTTTTGTTTTTCACCATTATTTTAGATTGTAGGGTCCTTTGCAATTCCACGTGAATATTAGAATCAGTTTGCCAATTTCTATAGAGAAGGCAACTGGGATTCTGATAGGTATTCCATTGAATCTGTAGTTCAGTTTGGGGATTCTTGCCATTGTTATAATGTTAAATCTTTTCATTCATAAACATAAAATATTTTCCCATTTATTTAGATCTTCTTTAATTTCTTTGACAATGTTTTGTAGTTTTTACATTGTAAGTTTTGCACTTTTTTGTTAAATTTATTTCAAAATATTTTATTTTTATGATGCTACTATGAACATAATTGTTTTCTTAATTTTATTGTTGGTTTCTTCATTTCCAGTGTATAAAAATACAACTGATTTTATGTAGAGATTTTTTATGCTGCTATTTTTCTGAACTTGGTTATTAGCCTTCTTAGTTTCCTTACATGTTACTTATACATTGATTCCATATATGTGGTCATGTTATCCATTAATATTGCTAGTTTTCCTTTTTTTTTTCCAATTTAGATTACTTTAATCCAATTCTTTCCCTTTCCCTACACCCTTCTCTCTATCCCCCTCTTTTTCTTCCTCTCCCTTTCTTTTTTTCTACTAACTTCCCTCACTAGAACCTTTAAAAAAGTGTTCAGTATAAGTGATGAGAGTAGACAGCCTTATCTTATTCCTGATCTTAGGAGAAAACATCCGGACTTGAATAAATGTTAGCTGTGAATTTTTTTATACATTTCTTTATCAAGTTAAGGAAATTTATCTTTATTCCTAGTTTGTTGAGTGTTTTTATCATGAAAGTATGTTCTGACATTTTACTTTTAGGATACTCCTAGGGATATCTTACTGGTCTTTCTACTGCTGTGGCTGTCATGCTGACCTCTTTCTAGCCAACTTTCAAGTTTAGCTAATTTACTTCATAGTGTTGCTGTTTTAGTATCCATTTTGTTTGGAAAAGTGGCCTGCAGGGACCTTAAACTGACATTAGGGCTCTCATGGAAACAAACGCTTTAGACAGTGATTGGTAGAGTCACAGATAAATATATATCTCTGATATGAATTTCCCAACAACCCTTGTGATCAACAGACTCCTCTGTTTAGAGATGGCTTCTCCTCGTGTATCCCTTAGAAAAGAACCCCTGGGGATCACCAAAACCCCATGCTTTTGGTTTCAAGTGATCAGTATGGTCTTAGTCTGGGAACTCCAAAGCATTTCATGAACCAGAATAAAGGCATGTGTCCTAGGTTCTTTTTCTTTTCCTCTCTGCACTCTGCCTTGACCTCCCACTTTGGCCCTTGAGGTATGCAGTGTACTTCCCCCAGGGCCTATGAATAGTATACTTCTCTGTAGCTTACAGAAAAATCAGCAGTAGTTTCCATAAAAATTACCATTCCAGGTGGTAATCAGGTCCAATTATAATTTCACAGTTAGGTATGTCTCAACGTACTAAGGGATTGAAAAATAATGCTAAGAATATATCAGTGGATATTCCACGCAAATAAAAGAATTGGTTAGGATGGTAAATTATTGCTATATAACATATTTTTTATAGATAAGTTAGAAATTGAACTTTATGCCAGCTTAAGATTCAGCCAAGAAGTAGCATTTTAAAGCCAACTGAATAAATGTGAAAACATTTAAGAAAAATTCTACATGGTATTTAATTAAAATAATACATTCAAAAATAAAAATTTCAATTTAAAATAGCAAATACAGTGGGCATTGAACTAAAGTTTATTTGGAACAAATTCTAAGAGACAGATTAATATTTACAAGGCACTCTAGCAATTTTTCAATATAATGAAAATGTTTCCAGATAGGCAGAAAAATAGAAAGAGTTGACTTTCACAAGTCATATGTCCTGTTACATAAGGCACTTTCTATATTCTAAATTTTATCATAACTATATTCAAATATACTAACAGGCTTAAAACCTGTTTACCCTTCACTACTAAAATCAAAATAAGATAGAAAGAAAGCTTTAAAATTAAAAAAATAAAAATAAAAAACTAAGAAAAAACGTATTTATCATTAATACTTTTTATTAGGTCCATTATATTTTGCTTATATTTTATACTAACATTAGCAAAACTGGTTTTAAGTGTATTTTATTTTCTTGGACAAATATATGAAAATGTACTTTTTAGCTCTCTGCATTCAGATGAATATATAGCTGGTCCTCTGTATTTGTGAATTTCACAATGAAAATATTAGGAATATAAATTTCAAAAAGTTCCAAAAAGTAAAACGAATTTGCCACCCACCAACCACCATGCTGAATCTCTGTGAATGAAGCGATGTGTAGGCATACCCTGCTGTAGCTTATATGCAAACAGAAATTATATGTAAATACTGTTCCATTTTATATAAGGGATTTGGGAATCCATGATCCATAGATTTTGGTATGCTGGAGGTGAATGGTCTTGGAATTAAAGCCCTGAAGATAACAAACAATGACTGTATACCATAAAATTCTACATGAAGTTATAAATTAGTTTTCTCTGACAATCACTACCCTTTGTGGAATCATGTTTGTAAGGAAAAAATATGAACAGCAGGAACTTCAATTCTTGATTGTGTGATTCTTAGTGTTATGTGTGGCTGTAGTTGGAATCTAAAAATCTCAAAGATGCAGGAACACTATACTTATATTGTTCACCTTGTATGCCAAATTATTATTTAATTGACACATAAATGTTGAGTTGTCATGAAAGTGTAAACTCTTTTAAAAAATTAAGACTAGAAAAAAGATTCAAAAAGATGATGAAAATAGTTTTCAAATGGTATTAAATAAATTGATGACTTATTGATGACTGAAGAGAAGTGATAGTGCAGAATTGGGATAAGGACATATTTATTTTTATCAAAACCTTTCAAATTTCTCATTTAGTAATATACAATGGGGAAATAAAAATAGGTATCAAAGGTTTTTGTATATATGCAGTCAGTGCAGATTTATGTGTTATACCAAAAATTTAGAACTAGCCAAAAGTTTAATGATAGAGCAATTTAAAACAATAATCATAAGTTGACATAATGTATTAATAGTTATTATATCAATTACTAAATGGATCTTTACAGACATGAGAAAATAGTCTTCATAATTATAGAGAACTGGTAAAAACTAAGGTTAAATATGGACATACTGTTTAAAAGAAAATGTATGTTATATGTACATATGGAACAAAATACTACTAAAAAAAATCATGATAATGTTACTCTCTAAGTAGTGGGGTTTTTTTTGAGTTTTTTTTTTTTTACATTTCTATAGTATAGTACTTTTTTATAAGGAGATAAACATGATAAAAACTTTTCTAAAAATTTGAAAAAATGACATCTATGAGAAATAGCTAATTTTGTCATGATAAAATTAGAAAGTAAAGAAAAACAAATGTTGATTATGCAAAAATTTTCTCATCCTGCCTTTACTGTAGAAATATGTTATATGTGGATAAAATTAATTTTAACAGAAGTATATCTTTCACTCAAAGTAAAAATGATTAAAAAGCCTATATAATATAGTTATTTACAAAATGATTTTTATCCTGTAACTACATAAAATTAATTTTCATATTATATTTATTTTTAATAATTTATTTACTTTTATTTATTTATTATTAAGAATTGAGAATTTCCTGAATTCCTAAGACCATCTTTGTCTTATTAAATTTTGAAAAATGTTGTCTCAGGGTTAAAAAATAATTTTTCATTGTTTCTCTATTTGACTTTAAGAATTTTTTTGCTATATTCTAAAGGTTTTTACTCAATTCAGATAGAAAAATGGGTTTATGTACATGAGCCCAGTGTAATCGTAAATAAAATATTAAGCAAACATGGAGTTATTTATGAGAGCACATTTTTGCTTTTTCTGGGCAAACTAACAGTTTTTTCTATTTAAAATCTAAATACACATTCCCGAAGAAAAGAAACTCTGCTAATATTGTCAATTACTGTACTGAGATACCGTGCCACATACATTTGATGCTAGAAATATTTCTGTGCAGTATTCGGTAGTAGAATTAACTGAGGCTAACCAATTACTTTGAAATTCACATATAAACGGCAGTATGATATCAAGGTAATAAAAATCAATAAGCTGATCAATAGGAAATTCTTCTATGAAGATTTGAAGCATTTCTGTCAAGCTTTCTGCTATAATTATCTCTTGATGGACTTAACATATTTATTGACTGTGAAATTGTATTTCTACAGAGACAATGCACATCTGGAATAACAGCTCGCAATTCAGCAGCCTCCAGAGGACTGTGCCATTGAGTACAGACTTTATAGAGAGTCCTCACAGTTAAAATGAAGCTTATTCTTTGACATGCTAATGCTGGTCCTAGCTGGGTCTCATTTTAGGCTTGCCAGTACAACAGACAAACTTCAAAGTGCCAGGGGGTTACTTTAAAGTTACTGTAGTGTTTGCTTATTTTGAGGAGTACACAGTTTTACCATCAGACAAACTGGACCTTCCCTGTCTCACTTTCACCTTATCATCTTTAATTAGTGCAAAACCCATGAGTACCAGCCTGTGAGATCAAATGGAAACGCCTGTTTGATGCTCCAACTGCCTTAAGAGGCAAATGGAGGAGCAGCTGTTTTGTTTAAAGTGAAGGAAAACAGAAGGGAGCATAGAAGAAAAGTGTGTGAAAACTTAATCACCTACAAATGCTAAATGGCCTTGTCATAATTATAAGATATGAAGGGTATTAACTGGAAACATTTTCTACTGAGGGTTTTTCCTCTACAAAGATCCCTCCCCTCTCAGCTTCAGTGCTGAGAGCTTGATTCCAGACAAGCAAACCATCACTTGAGCTAGTATTTGGCACTGTTGACTTAGGAATGTATTTTTGGATGCTATTTCCCAATTTGAGGTTGAGTTCCCACCCATGAAGGATAAACTTTGAAGTCTGAAGAGTCAAGCTATGAGAGTTTGAAGTTCTATTAAAGTCTTACTAAAGTGAGAGTTGATTCTCATAAAATTTGTACTGTTTAATACCCATGCTAATTATATTAAAATATAAAAATATTGGTATTTATTAGCTTTTTAACAATGCTGGAAAAAAATGGATTACAAATTGAATGTGGGGTTACGTTATATTCCCAGACATGAGAAACCAAAATCCAAAATCTTAATATCTGTTTTGTTTAGTCATAGGGTGTATAAAATAAGAAATTTTTAAAATCAAAATCACCATAATATGAATAGAAATATATGTTTATATATATATGTATTATCAAAAATGTGCTATCAATTATCAGCTTTTAGAAATACTAAAGTTTTTATTTGTATTATAAACCTTGTCTGAAAGACAATATCGAAATAAATAAAATAAAACTAATGGAAATGAGACAATAGAGTTGTCCAGTATTACATGGTTGTAGCTCTGGGCTTAAGGACACATGATACAGATTTGACTAATCATACCTTATTTTTAGTTTATGTAGTTAGGTAACATAATGCTTCATGTTACTAATATATTAAATTGAATCAACTCAGCAGCTCAGAGAAAATGCACTACAGTTGAAAATTTCTCTTTGGGCAACAGCCTTACCTCCAATAAAGCCCTAGATATTGATAAAACTGTTTTTTCCCTCCTTAGGCCCCAGAAAGTGACATTTCTAATATTATTTCATATCCTCTTTGAAATGGAATGCCAGGTAATGCACTGTTTCTCAATAGACTCTATGGATTTTCATGTGCTTGAAGCAAGGGCTATTAGTTTTAGTGCTCTTGAGTGAAGTGATTAAGCATAACTATTGGCATGCATTTTACAAGGGAGTACATAACAAGCAGTGCAGTAATCTTGATAAGGCACCAGACATCAGAAAGAATGGATGTTTTCCTTTGAGCTAAATATAAGGGCAATGCAAGAGCTTCTACAGAGAATGCAGTCCATTAAACAGTGGTGACCTAATTCATATTCAATTCAGTAATTGGGTCAGGATGCAATAACTCTTTACAGAATTATACAATTTTAGACCTAAAAGAGCTAAGAAGCCATTATGTGTACACCTCTTATTTTACTGAAGCTTGGGCTAAAATGAATTAAGTACAAAAAGGAAAAGGTGCATGATGTGGTAATGAGAATCTTTGAAATTTAGAATTTAATAAACTTTCATATATATCTTGTCAAGCTCTCTAGTTTTTAAGTGGTGATGAAACAAAGCTCAGAAAAGACAAATGGTAGACTTATGATCATATTTTAGCTTATAGAACTGAAATTACACCTACATGCTCTTAATTAAGTCTTTAATGTCACAGACTCGGATTAGAATGTTGTGGTTCAATTTCTAGCTCTCCCTCTTACTATTCCTGTGACTTCTAAAGCACTAATTATATTTTTTGGTGTGCCTTTGTTTTCTCACTTATGAAATAGAAATGAAAAAAGTATATATTTTTAAATGAGCCAATACAAGTGCTTAGCTTAGTGATCAACACTTAACAAATGCTCAGTGTGTGTGTGTGTGTGTGTGTGTGTGTGTGTGTGTGTGTGTGTGTGTGTTTTGCAGGGATCAGAAGAATCATTGAGAAATATTTTGCAGTTGTGGTAAGAATTACCACATGTGGTAAGAAAATTCTTACCTAATTCAACTTTGGCAAGTTATGGTGCATAGGCCAAATCTAGCTCACCATCTATATATGTCTAAAACTATGTCTATATATGTATGTATTGTCTGTGCCTTCTTTCATGCTATAACAGCAGACTTGAGTAGTAAATGAGGCTTGAAAAACTAAATATCCACTATCTGGCCATTTGCTGAAAAGTTTGAAGACCCTTGCCCTAGAACAAGGACATTCTCTTCCACAGTAATACTAACATCATCATGCCAAAGGAACTTACCATTGATATAATATTGACTAATATGTAGTCTAGTTTCAAATTATGCCAATCGCCTGCAGTGTGTTCTTCCATCTATTTCTCATGCTCTTTCAGATCCCTTTCTTTCTATTCCCAGTAGTCAATGCTCTTATTCAAAAGGTTCACACCAGTATTTGCTTATTCAGAATGGAACTCCATCTGATGTGGCATCATTTTGTCACCCCTTTAAGGATCCTGCTACTTTATTTCCTTTTCCATACAACACTCACCTGACATTCCACTACTGAGTCACTTTACTTACATAAAATTGAAATTTGTAGTTTCTCCCATTTATGTTATAAGCATGGGTTATGCTAATCTGTAATAGGAGATACAGATTTAAGCAGCTGGCATTAACTTAAAGAAAATTTAAAGGCCCCCTTTTCTTTTTTTTTGTTCCTTCTACTTCTTCATATTATTATCATCTTCATCACCTTATTCTCACCATCTCCTACCAGTGTTTTTTTATGAATTCAACAATCAAGACTATAATATATTTCTAGAATAGATGAATCCATTGGGAAGAGGTATTTGCAATAGAATGATTTAAATAAAATTGTGATGAACTTATTTATTTTGAAATCACCACTTATATGGCTTGCATTTTTTTCTGTTTGTTTCCCTGTAATCTGGTTCCCTTTTTTAATCCCTGGGGTGGACTTTTTTCTTTTTAATATTTCTTGATTATTTTCTATAGATTCAGCTTTCTCTCAGTAATATTACACATTCTTATTTTAGAACATCTTAACATCTCTTATTATAAGTAAAAGTTAAATATGTTATATGTGGTTTTGTGTATTACTTGCATTTTTATTAATATTTCCTTTTTATGACTAGGCAGGAGACTCATTGATTACTTAAGATCTAGAAGAAAATGAGATAATCTAGTATAGTATTCATAAATGAGATTCACATATTAAATTAGTGAGTGTACATGAGCAAACGACACCATTAATGAAATATTCTGGTGAATAATTAAGGTTGGTAGCTATTTGCCTCATCTAAGTACCTCATTTTACAGATTTGGGCATTAAAAAATAAAGATTTAAGTAACACTATTGAGATCTTAAAGAACATTAGCATTGAGTCTTTATTCTTTGGTTTATTTCAATTTTTTTATAGAAAAATTAATTATTAAAAAAATTATATCTCATTGGAAAGTTT
Organism: Cynopterus sphinx; assembly: GCA_030015415.1. NCBI lineage: Eukaryota > Metazoa > Chordata > Mammalia > Chiroptera > Pteropodidae > Cynopterus > Cynopterus sphinx. The sequence continues at coordinate 99,647,915 of CM057382.1, read as the reverse complement.
ACATCCTAGATAAAGGCAGATATGTGTCTTTTCTTCATTTTATTATTTATTGCAAATGCCAATAATACTGTCTCCAAAACTTTTTTGTAGAACCTGGAAGCTCAATTCAATAAAGTGAGTGTCTTCTAGGTGGCATACTGATAAATATTGACATAAAATAGAAAAGTGTGGGGTTTATATTTAATGGCTCCCTAAAGGAAAAATGATCTCATCTCCAACAATAGCTCTGCCTATTTTAATATAAACTTAGATAATAAATTCTAATGTTTTTAATCCAAGTTCTAGAAAGTTTGATTAAGGAAAATTACCCATAGAAGGATAGTTCTCAATGCAACCCTCTTAAGTTGTCCTTATGCTATAAACACACACAAAAAAACTGGAATATTAGAGCCAGAGTATCAAAAGCAAAATATTTCAACCCATCTAACTGTGAGAAATTAAATCTTTTACCCAATGCTGATCTATCCTAAGCAGCTTGGAATTACTATGTGACTATCTCACAATTACTCTGCAAACACATTCTTTTGGTTGGCAACAGCCTCATACCATTTTCCTATTCCCTCCACAGGTAACCTTGGTGATGTCTCCAGTTGCTTTACACTTAAAAAATGGCATCTATATTGCTGATGCCAGGCAAAAATATTGCTATTCACTAAAATATCAATTTTGCTATCAGTAACTTTTAATATCCAGATTTAGAGCTCTTGTTGCCTTTAAAATAAATACTATAATTATTCTCATCAGTTTGCTGATATCAGTGTTATAGTCCTTTCAATAGAAATAGTCACAAAAGAGCTCTTTCAATTTTATCTTGCTTTTCTATTACAGTCTCTATGCCCTTGGTCTCAGATACAAGTTCATGGATATATAATTATTTATTTAAAATTGTTATTTAATTAAACATAACATTAAGTCACTAGATATTTATTGAATAATGCTTGTTTTTACCTAAGGTATATGTCTATACCCTGGAGATAAGAGAGAGTAAGAAAAGGAAAAGTTCCTGCCTTCCCAAAGGCTTTTGTTATCAAGGAAGTTAGACATTAACTATGTAACTAAAATAAAATATGATGAAAGTTACCATAGTAAAACTGCAGGATAATATAACATAGGTAGTAGGCTATACTCATCTAGAGGTCATCAAAGTCTCCTTGGGAAGTCATATTTAAGAATTTGAGACATGGAGGAAGAATAAGCTTTAAGCAGGTCAAAAGAATAGAGCCAGAACATGGTGTTACAGAAAGAGGAAACAGCTCTGTGAAAGAGTTCAGAGATAGGAGAAGCACATTAGAGAAACTGGAAGATATACAGGATTATTCAAGGCTCTCCTTGCAGAAGAATATAGATAAATGAGGTAGGGGTGATTGCAGGAGGTTAAAAAATGAAAGATTTAATAGGCTGTATTAAAGAATTAATATTTTTCCTTAAATGGCAGGAACTGCTGAATGGTCTTTGGTTGATGAGTAAAATGATCTAGTTTATGTTTAAAAGTAAATTGCTCTTGGAGAGAGAAAGAGAAAAAGTGCATTGCCATTTGCAACAATGCAATAACATGGATGAACCTTGAGTGCATTATGTATTAAGTTAAGCAGAGAAAAAAAGATATTGTATATAACTTATATGTGGAATCTAAAAACAAACAAACAATCAAACAAAAAACACTGAACTTGTGAAAATAGAAGGTAGAATAGTAGTTACTAGGAGCTGGGAATAGAGGAATTGGGGAGATTTAAGGGTATAAACTTGTAAACTACAGAAAAATAAGTTCTGGAGATCTATTGCAGTATTGTTCACAATACTGTATTATATATTTGTATTATGAAGTAGCTAAGAGACTAGATTTTAAATGTTCTCAATACAAAAAGGAAATGATACTAGGTGACTTATAGATGTGTTAGCTAACACTACTATAGTAATCATATTGCAATACATGTGTCAAACTAACATGTTATATACTTCCAACTTACACAATGTTTTGTTGATTATATCTTGATAAAATATTAAACACGTAGAAATTACTCAATCAAACAATAAGTTTCTCTGGGTTTATGGCAAAGAAGAGCTACAGAGGAGAATGTATAGCAGCAGAAACACTATTCGACAGTTATTTCTGGCTCTGTGAGTGAACAGACGTATTTCCATGGTCATGGAATTAGGTTCAAGAGATGTTAAGGAGGTCGAACCAGTACAGTCTGTTAATACTTAAATGTTTTAAACAAAAAATGTGTGCTTTTTAAGCTTTTTGGTTGGGAAACCATGCAATGTGATGCTTCTGGAAGGATAAGTCTCAGGGTTAGGACTGTGCTAGAGATACAACATGAGTGACAGTGATACTACATAGGAAGGATGTCTAAAATAATAAGAAAAAAAGATTGCCTAAGCTAGAACTCTTAATTATAACAAAATTTAAAGGTTGTACTAATCAAGAGAAACCTTTAAAAGAGAAAGAGAATGAGGACCCATTGAGACTGAAGGAAAGTGAAGGAATTACTTGGTCATGAAACCATCTTCAGATAATGAGAGGAAAGGTGGAGGATATAATGATTTACAAGGATGGAACTATTTTAAGTAGAATATAATTAAGAAAACAGACATGGATTTCTGAATTGAAGGCATAGCTGGGTTACTGGGACTTCCAAATGTAATGTAAACTCAATCTGTATATGTTTCTCTAAAAATATTTGAAAAAAGTAAAATTTCTATTCAACTGGCATGAGCAATGATGTTGAAGGGCAGGCATATAGTAAATAAATGAATGAGCATTAGTATCACAGGCCTGAGTTCAAATCCGAGAAGTGTTGCTTATTAGATCATTAGCTAGGCCAAGTTATATGATTACCCTGAGCCTCATTTTTCTATGAGTACTACATTACATTAAATTTCGTGAGCATTACATTAAACCTTAATTTTAAAGTGATAGGCACTAAATGAATGTTTGCTGTTTTTATACGCTCTGAGTATAAGCCTGGGACACATGTTATATAAACTGTGCATGATCTAACATTTCAAGAGCACCATTCAGCAACCAAAATAATTTTTTAAAAAATTTCAGTTATTTCTTTTGCCTTATAAGTCATCCTATACAACCCACAGCACTACCATTTAAAGTATTTTTAATACTGCATTTTCTCCTCAATATTCTTTCACCCTCAATCTGCTTTGGGAGATTTCATATGCCAAAACTTCCAAATAATCTCTCACTATCATGATTAGCACTGCAGTTTCTCCATTTCCTGCCTCATTTATGATAGTGATTCATTTCTTGCTAACTCTATAGCTCTGTTCCAAGTGTCTTTTTATTCTAAGATTCAGGCTGAGGAGTAGTTTCAAACTGGGGAACATTGTTCTTTTGGCAAAATTAAAGAGCAAGAGCATTGGTGGAAACATATAGACATGGTTAAGCCTTCTGCTTTGAACATGTATTCCCATTACATTGGCCAAAGCAAAACACATGACTAATTCCTCCTGCAGGAAAGCTTTATAAATCACATGGCAATGTGTAGAGATGCATAATATTCTTACAGAGAATGAGAACTGAATAACTGAGAACAGCCATATAGTCTACCACAATAGGAAATTAAAATTTAAAAATAATGTTTGATTTGTCTTCTAAGCAGTATTCTCACTAAGTCTTCAAATCATAATCAACATCGCACAAGCAAATTAAAATTATCTTTTGGAAAAGAGATGCAGAATAAGAAGGAAAAAACTTTAGGGCACTCAGATGTTAGTAAATCTTGCTCCTATCACAATTATTATAACTAATAAAATAGCAATTGAGAAAGCAATAGAGTAATACAGGATTTTTTTTATCAGAGTGGAAAATCTATATTTATAATTTAAAAAGTTGTAATATTTCTAAGTAGTAATGATGTCTATAAATAAACATGCAAATATGTGGCTGAAATAGAACATAGTAGGGTTGTGGAGGTTATGAAAGTCCAAGGCTCAATTATTAAATAAACATGTGATATGATTGCAGGATACTGAGTAAAGAGGAATTCTATGACCCAGATGTCAATGTTTAATTGTTTGAGGGGACAGATTTATGGAAATGACAAGAAATGGAGGCTTGCACATAATGACCAGTGATTTAAGTGATAATGTATAGAGAAATATTTAAAAGTATTATTGGCAGATTTTATTATCCATGAATGTTTAATGACTTCCCAAAGTTGGATGAGGTGTTTGGAATTAGCAGAAAAGCAGTTTTAAGATTTTGATGAGCAGGATGATATAAGATTCTACTATATTCTATTCTATATATACTTTAAATAAAATATGTATGATGAGTGGTCTGCTCTAATACTCTTTTCTTCCCTCATTTATAGAATTAAAATATAATTTCATCTTAATAGGACATAAATAGAATGAAGTTGTTACTCAAAATGAAAGTGGACTTGAATTTAGAAGATCTGAATTTGAGCATCACTTCTCATGTCATGCAATCTAAGGATAAAATGATCTCTTTGTTTTTTCCAGTTCTAAAATTCTTGTGCCCTTAGGACAGTCAAGTCCATACTTTATTTTTACAGTGCTTTGTGTCTTTGATTAATTTCCTCTTCAAAGTCCTTGCATTTTCTATGAACATTTAGCTATGGATTTTCAGTTTAATGAGACCCTGTTATGGTTTCTTACATACTTATGACTGATGAGTAATTGCAGTTTTATTTAAGAGTCATTTTTAATTATTCAGAGTAAGAAAAAATTGTTTCTGATGCTCTATGTTTGAAATACCTTAAGATTAGTTTGTTGTGAGGTTTATGAAGTTATATTCAGCCTTTAGCAATCAAACCTTACTTTTTCACCAAACAATAGTAATAGAGTTTGAATTTAAATAACAGTGAATTAGAGTTCAATCATTACAACAAATTTACTTTAAAAATTAATTTAGTAACATTTAATATCTTCTAGGAATCATTGAATTTATAAATCATGAAAACTTTATGTCATGCATTGGTAGTAATAAAATATATTTTCTCAAAAGAAATCAAATATTGCCATATATCTATAAAAAAGAAAAGAAGAAGAAAGATTTTCATCTGAGTAGAAACAATTGAAATGTAGTTAGTATAAATTAAGAATCAAAAATATTTTAAAATAATTGTGAATGACAATGAATTTAAGATTTATTTTTTCCACAATGCTATGTAGAATTATGTAGGGATCTGGAAATAATCATTAGAATCAAAGTAGAATGCAATAAACTAATGTAACTAAGTCATTTAAATTTAGCAACATTTACTTTTATATTATGCCATATTGATTTTAGAAAAAAAATGAAAGAGTGCTTGTTTTCATTACATGATAATGAATGTTAATATTAATATGAAAATATGTACACCTCCAGGTGGAAGTAATACTGTAAAAAAATTTTCTCTTTGGATTTTATATGAGTCCATAACCTGGAATTCACATGTACAAATGGCTATATATTAACACAGTTACTTTGGCAAAATAAAGCATTAAGCAACATTCCAAGACTAATGGGAAATCTATTTAAGAAAATCATCAGACTTAAGAGGCTAAAACATCTATATATGTCAGCTCTGCTTTTATTACCTATCACAATGCAATATACAGATTAGAGAATTATGCCTAAACACTAAGATAATTATTTAAATTAAGTTTTCATATATGTAGAATTAACTTTAGTCTTTTGATTCATTGTTCATACTTGAAAAATATTTGGACAGAAATTCTTTTCAGTTTCATCTTATTAACAAACTAAGTGTTCATTGGCATTAAAGACATATTGAAATAATTTTTGAGTTGATCAGGATTATTGTATTATACATAGCCTTATATTGGCTGAAAACTAAATTCAATTCAGATATTATTTTAAAAGTTGACACAGTTTCATGGTATTTTTTTGATAAATATTTTACACAAATCCGTCTTTTTCTTTTCTCTGTTTCCCGCTGTTCAGGCTTCTTCTTATACTATTACACAATGGAAAACTGTCCCATTGATTGACAAAGAATGCACACTGATGAATACCACTACACCATACATTATGCAAAACCAAGCTGCTAGAAATATCCCTGTAATGTGCTATTGTTCTTTGACAAAAAAAAAAAAAAATAAATAAAATAAATAAATAAATAAATAAATAAATAAATAAATAAAACTGGTAGAGAGTGCTGGTTGATTTTCACAATATTTAGCAAGGTTTGGGGATTTTTTTTTCCTGTTTCTGATTTTAGATTTTCTTTGTCACCATGTAAGTTATAGTTTAAATTTTTCCCTTTTTAATAGAATAACCAAGTAAATAATTTTAATTTGTAGTTGAAAATATTTTGCCTACTACTATACATATGGTGGCCAACATTATGTAATCTGATGGAATTTGTGGTCCTTTAAGAACTGTACATTTGCCCTCTATTTCCTATGTATGATACAATTCTTTAAAATATGTATGTGCTTCATTCTAAATTTTTACATTTGTGCTTATTTGATAATTATATGACGTTAAAGCAGGTAATTCCTATTAATGCTAAAAGATTTTTTTAATTTCTACATTTCTTCAGTATTACAGTGAAAAATCAATTTTGTGACAAACTCTTGCCATCCCCCCAAAACTTGGACAAATCTGATTTAAGTAAACCAGACTCCATATTTGTGTTTATTGTTCAGAGAATGCTTTAGAACCCACAGGATTATTGTTTCATAAAACACACTCTTCTTGTTAGTGATTATGTTTGTACTTTTTGATTCCTTCTATAAATGGTTAATATTACTATAATTCAGATTTCAGTAAAGATTCCTCAGTGCTTAGTGACATCAAAGGAAAGGAATACACTATAAAATAAATACTGGTCTAAACATTTTTCCATTTAATTTTTGCCTCTCATATATACTATGCCTATTTATTAATTAATTCATTCTGTACCCTAGCTACATAAAATTAAGGTTATTTTCTTTTCTAGATGAAAAGCTGATTTTAATACTAGATGCTAAAGAATTCCTAAATATTAACAATGTTTAAAGTCATGATGTTTAGAGTTCATTCTTTGCTATTTTAAATGCCAGGAACTGAGTATAAGTTAATGCAAATTTAAATGTAGGGTTTAGCATGAATGGCATGATTCTAAAAATGAATGAAAATGAAAGGTCAAAATTAAGAAAATAAAAAAAGACATCAGTTAAACTTTTTGCAGTTTTAGATACTCATTTGTTTTGGCCTGGAAGAAAATTCAGAATAATTTGGTTGAGATAACATCAACAACAATGTGTAAAGGCATATTTTCTAAATGCTTTTAAAGACTCAAAGAAAATGGATAATTTTTACACTGACTTCCCTAATTAAAAAATAAAAGCTAGAGGGGAGAGGAAAAAGGAAATACTGTATTATAATCAATTTCTTTATGAACCCAGAGAAAATTACACTTCTATTTATGATCCGTTCTCTTGGCAGATTGTTCTTAAAATAAGGCAATATAGAAACCACATTTATCTTTGAACAAATTGGAAAGAATTCTGATATTTACAATTAATGTATAAATTTTTCTCCTTGTAATTCTTCTCATATTTTCAAATGATATACTTACTAATAACTTAGACTTGTATTTGAGGTAGCTATATTTTTCTATAAAGAACAAAGTATTCAAAGATACATAAAATTTAATAAGTAATTCTCAGTTAAACTTTTGTAGATTTCTTACACATTAAAAGAATATTTTATAATTCTATAAGATACTTGTCAGATTTCTTCTGATATGTGATGGGAGAAAAGTAATATTAAATGAGGAAAATTTACTAGAAAATTTATCTAAATGAATGCACATATTTTAATTTTAACATGACAAAACATAAAGCTATAATCCATTTATTTCTAGTGAAGTATATTATTTATTGTATCAGATATATAATGTGTGTATGAGATAAACCAAGTAGGCTTGTTTCAAAGTGTTTGGAAATGCAGTCAACATTTTAATTTTATTTTGATGCAGTGAAGAGTTATTGAATAAATCTAGCTAATTGAAACTTTGTACATGCTCTTTCTGGGAAAATTCAGCAGCTCTCTCAATCATTTACTTTCTTTATCCATAAAAGTGATAGAGAAACATAGGTAGATGCTTAACGTAAAGTATTTCAGAAACCAAAAGGAGGCTGATTGCCTATTTCTTGAGCATTGCCAAAACCATTATGTAGAAACTGTGTTGGATATACATTGTGTATCTATAACATTAAATCAATTATTGAACCTAACTTTTTGAAAATAGAAAAGCTAAATCTCAGAGAAATCAAATCATTTTTCAAGGCTCACACATAGTTAGTGATAAGAATTCAAATCTAGGCTTTTCTAACTCCATTCTTCTCATTCTAACACAACAGATGTATCTGCTTATTTCCATGTTAGGTTGAGATATTCACTGTTTTTATAGAGTATTTGTACAGTTTCTGAGGCTTGTTCTGACAGTACTATTTTTTTAAACTTCCTAGCTTGGATGTATTTTAAATCTTAAACTTTTTTATTGGCTTTAGAAAATTTCTTTTTTTATATATCAAATGCTTAGCACAAAATGGGTTTGTCACTGTGCAATGTACAAATACAAGAATTCTCTAATCAAACAGGCTTACATATAGACCAAAAAAAAAAAAAAAGTTTATAGATGCCCTCAAAATGCTAGTATGATCAATTAGATTCCATTCCACCTGAATTCAAGACATCAGGCTGGTTGTTCTCAGAGAACAGTGGTAATTTACTTACTCTTAAGGAACAATTTTCATATCAACCATATCTAGAAAAAAACTAGGAAACTTGGAATTTTATTTTTTTTACAGAAAAATAAGTCAATTTCTCAACTGAAAAGACTTATGTAGGCAAGGAAAAATAAAATTTTACTCTACCCTCCTAAATTCTCTCACTGGGGACCTTCATATTATATTTACAAAAACATATTGACAATAGAAAAACAGAATTTATTAACAGATGAAGAGCACATACAAGCAGGAGAAACCTAGTGATGAGTAACTTAAAGAAATTCTAAGAATTTGGGTCTATATAGCATCTAAGCAAAGAACAATAAAACTTGTAGAGAAGTGACAAAACAAATGTAAAGGGATTTTGGCTTTTAGGGATGGAAAACTGGAAAGGTAAATGTCTGGGGAAAACTAATGTTAATGGTTAGATGGTTTATATTATTTGTTGTTCACATATAAATTAAAACAAACAATCAATGAGTCTGTATTAACTCTTTCGATTGATTTTGCTAGTTGTCTTTAGGAAGAAATCCAATGACATCACATGAAAAATGTTTTAAATTTGCAAATATCTTCTTTTTGCTATAGGATACATACATTTTATTAATATTTTATTCAGTACATTGTCAGTCTTGGGAAAAGAAGTAAAATACTAATATTTTAATGATAAAGGCACATAACCATCACTACATAATGATGGCAACAGTATGCAAAATTACCCTTTGTGGCTATTTTTATTTAACCACATTCCAGCAGACTACTAACACAAACATAGATTAGCAAATTTTGTTATTAGGAATAAATAAGTTAATAATTGTGATGTGTTTAGGGTAATGCCTGACATAAACAATGCTAAGTAACTGTGATCTATCATTTGATTATAAAAGTATAAAATAATTTAATATTAAATTTTTCTCAGACCTTTGGATATGCGGTGTGTGTGTGGGGTGTGTGTGTGTGTGTGTGTGTGTGTGTGTGTGTGTGTGTGTTCGCGCGCATGTGTGTCTGTGTGACACACATGCAAAGGTGTGAGAGATATTACAATAGGGCAGTGTCTGGCTCATTTAGAAATTCACTTCAAGCACTTACCAACTGAAACCTGTAGCTCACATCAAATGGATTCCAAATGTTTTAGTGTAAGATTGTTTGGTCTGTATCTTTAATCTACTCTTCTATACATTTCTGAATGATTTGGTAACTTTGCTTCTCGATAACTCCTAAACCTGCTCTGTACTTAGCACTCTATTCTAGCTCTAGTCTCTATGGGAAATATTTTTTGTCATTTATTTTATAAAGGTTAAATGTATCAATAGGTAACTAAGCATACACACGCACACACACATTCACCCGAATATGGTTTCAAAAAAGAAGGTTGCTTAGCAACATTTATAGTCTATATTGATGACTATAGAACATAGAATTTATCAGGAGTAATAACATCATTATTTACATAAAACTACTTAACAATATTTAGTGAATATATTATTTATTATTCATTTTATACCTTCTAGTTTATTCTCAGCAAATTCATATGAAAGATATATGATATACTCATATATTATTTTATAAGTTAAAGAGACACAGGTAAGGACATGTTAAATTACTTAGAATAATAGTATTTTAGAAGTGAAAGAGAACTGATTAATTATCTAAGTTAAGGTAAAAATCTGCATACTCTTTAGAATCACAAAGTGTTTTTAAATTACTGATGATGAAGTGCTTGGCCAGAGTTCTGATATATCAGATCTCATGTATGTTTATGACCCTGTTTATTTTAATTTCAAGAATAATTTTAAGAATATCTTTAAAAGAATAAAAAAATACTGAGAAAATCTAATTATATACAGGATTGTGAATCACGATCTATTTTAAATTTTTCACTTTATAGTTAAGGCAATCCAGGTACAGACAGTATTTTTTCTATGGTTCTGTAATTATGCCTCATTTAAAGACAGAAATAAGACTGGAAAGCAGGCTCTTGATTCTTACTCCAGAATTTTTCCTCTAACCAAAAAGTGGCTATCCTCATAGCAAACAGTTAAAAAATGTATAATCTATTCCAGGAAATTTTCTAAGTACTTTAGATGTATTAACTCATTTATTCCTCACAATAATGATATGAAGTAGGTCTATATAATTTTATTTCTCATTTTTAAAATGAGAATGTTGAAGACAAGAGAAAATAATTTGAGTAATTAAATTTCCTAAGGTTATTTAGCTAGTACATGGCAGAACCGTGATTTAAATCCAAACCATGTGGCTCCAGAGTATTTTCTCTGAACTATTATTCTTTAATTCCTCCATCATTTTGTATAGCATATTCCACTAAGAATTATGTTTCATTGTCATACAAAATGTCACATAGTAAGTCATAATATTTGGGGGTTATAGATAATTTAACCAAAAATGTTCACTATTATTTAGTATATTCCATGAAACATGGTTGTCTAAATTTTTAGCTATAATACAAATTTTAATACTTAAAATTATGATTAAAAATATTTTATATTCACATTCACTGTTTTTAAATATGTTAGCATTCATATTGTTCTTGATTTTGCAGTTTATTTTTAATAATTATTATATTCTATCTAATATTCTTTTACTCATTTTTATATATCTGCTGGTCCTGATAATCATAAGCTTGGACAGTTGTCTTCATAAAAATTACTCAGAAGAATGTGATTTTATAAACTACATGATAAAAAATTCTTCTTACAATTAATGAGTTACTAGTAAAATTGCTTAAATTAACATTTTTGTTTAATTTATAAGGACATAATTCATTATCAATCAAAAATGTTTAGTTTAATGTCAGAGCTATTGAAGGAATGGGATATAGAGAGCCTAAGGTAACTCTATGAAGATAACTTTATAAAATAGTTTACTTAAAATTATGAAATATTAATATTTATAAATGTTTCAACTTTTGTATGTGACAAATGAGAAAGTGAATATTAGTCTCATTAACTTGGTAAGAAATTTTGCAGTACATTTTTTTTTTGACATGTTAAAAGAGACTGAATTCAAACTTTCTTTAATGGAAAATATTTTGTGTGTGTTCTATGCACTTGATAACATAAAGCTGTAGAAAGATCAGAATTTTGACATGTAAATAGAATTTGAGAAAATGTGCATCTAATAATGAATGGATATACAGTTAATATTTTATGTTATAAACTGTAAGCATCATTAATTACTACCGATATAGTTTTAACTTCATTAAAGATATTAGTAACAATGACTTTCAAAACAATTCTCCCTTGTATATTCTAGAATGCCATTATATGTACATATATATACATGTATACATTATATATGTACATTATATATGTATATATGCATGTACACAATATATATCTACACACATATGTATGTATGTGTATATATATCAATATATCTATATATCTATATATATGTATATATATATATATATAATCTCCTGGAAATAGAGTATTAAGCTATCTATCTTTGAATAAAATCTATTAATTATATTTACAGTAAAGTAAATAACATAATTTTGTAACTTCTCTTCTATTTGTTAGTGATGTTTAATGGTCAGGTTTTTAAGATTTTAATGACTGTTTTAGGGATTTAACCTACTGTTCCCCTATCTCTGGTCATGATAATTATCCCCTGGGAAAAAAACTGCTGACCAAATGACAATTCTAATTATTGGAGTGTATATCTTCTATGTAATTTTTCCAATTTATCATAAAGATGTAAATGAATTTTAGAATTAATTTTATTTTTGATTAAACTTTATGCAAATTATTATACAAATTGATGCCCTTGAGTTTAAGGTAATTTGCCAATACAGTGCCACTGAAACGGGCAAAAGACACATAGATTATAGAAGCCAGTCTTATAGAGGTATGATGAATATGGTCATTGGCAATTATTTGGTGGATGTGTTTTATACATCGAACCAGTCAGAAATTTAAAGGCAATATATATATATATATATATATTAATAATAATCAGAAAGCTAGATTATTATTTAGGTAATCTTAACTGAGTAAAAACAATGATTTCTGGAAATGTATTTAGTTTTTTTTTTCTAACTTTGACTTGGTAATTTGATTAAGCTTGTTAGGTAATTGTCCATTTATATATGTTGTACATGTGAAGAATACATGTATCAGAATAATTTTATAAAAATAAATTTAATTTTAGCAGCTGAAAATAATTTGAAATTATGAGCAGACAAGATTATAGTTGTTTCTCTAAATCTTAATTCTTTAAGTGAGATAATCTGGTGAGATAAGGGCACAGTTACAGTAGGAAGATAGAGTTATGACAACCACTTGTAATAATTTATATTAAAGTGTTCTTTAAACTTAAAGTAAAACTTGTACTTTTGACACAGATCATCTTATTTTAAGCTTCACTAAGCTGCATTGTTCTGGTGTACTAATCAAAAAAGGCCACTTGGAAATATAAATTTTACCTTTTATAATTTGCTTTTACTTGTTAATTTGTTAGTCTGAATTGGTATACTTTATCATCTCTTTTGAATTGATAGAAGATCCCAAGTCATGTTAGTTATTAAATATTTTAAAAACACTCTGTACTAGGTACATCTTGGAAGTTTTCTAAAATCCTACACAATATAATTTATTTGAATTTAATTTAATAGTAATTATGAAAGAAATGTTTACTATCAAAATTCAATTAAAATAGAGATTTTGCAATTTCAAAAAAATTATAACTCAATGATCTTTAGTGTGATTCTACAGTAAGATACTGTTTTAAAATGTTTTTCAAATGTATACTCTTGGAAAAATTCTGTTCTTAAAAATATAGTCAGTGCTTAACCCAATTTTAAAATTGAATTTCTCTTCCTCAAGATCTTTTTTCTATTAAAAAATATATCTTACTTGAACATAACAATTTCAAAATGTGAATTTAGCAGAATTCCATATAAAATTTTTCATATAATCACTTAAGATATCCTTCTTTGTCTTTATGCCATCCAACTCATTTCCAAATAGCTCTTACTTTAGTTAATAAGAGTAGTAGATTGATGCCTAATAAATCCAAAAATACAGTTTGCAGAAAAAAATCTGATGTGATTTATTTTGCTCCAAGGTAGTGTTTGGAATCACAAATGTTAAAGTTACAAAAAAATCTATCTAAATGAAATATACACAAGCTATTTAATCCTACGTTTCTTGCCAACTATACTTAAAATATAAATTCAATGATAAAGATAATGTAAAGCATGTTAAAATTAAATTTTAGACAGTCATAATTCTCTTTCTTGAATTTTTTAGACATATTATAACATTTTTTTAAATCAAGCTCTGATGAAATTTGAAACATAAGCAATAATTTTTCATCATCAGAACATAGTAATTAACAATTAAGCATGTTGACAAATCTATTTATTATGTTCCTTCTTTAGAAACCATGACTTTGTCACTTTTTGTCAAACCTGGAAATGTATATTTAGATTTCTATATTTCCATGAGCATGCTTATTATTATTTTTTGGATTTGATTTCTTGGTTGCTCAAGCATTCTGGTTTTAGTAAAATAGTTGGATTGGAAGTCAGAGTGTGCTCTGCTAAAAAATATGCAAATTGTAGAAATGGAGTCTATATTTGAAGGCTGTCTTCAATCTTTCCTTTGTCATTTAGAATTTTGCAAATTTACTATATCTATCACCAAGCTGATCATCTTTCTTCTAAAAGTCACCTCTCTTCTGTTTTCCCTGTGTTATTTTCATCTCAACCAGAAAACTGGAATTTATTCTACACTCAACTCTGTCTGCTTATATCTGGTCAATTAAAAAATATATTTTATTTTGACTTTTTAAATCTATCTCACTTCAACATTGTTCTCTATTTTCACTGAAAAATATTCCTGTTTTCTGAGGTGAGCCTTGAATAGCCTTCCTCCAAGACTTCTTTATATCCCCACACATCTCTCCTAACTGTAAGCATCCTGGTTTCCCTAATGTTAGTGACCTCTTCACTCCTTTCTCAGTCCATGGGCTACAGTGCACGCAGTGATGAGATAACTTGCATACACACAAAAGGACACACTATGCACTTGTACTATTCAGTTCTTTCAATAATCGCTGTTCTCTCATGACTCTGTGCCTAAATGGTCTTACATAACTCCTTCAGCTAATTCTAAAAGATCTGAACTTGCATCAGGTATCACATTTCTATGGAAACTTTCATAATCACTTTAAGCTAAATTATGAGCACATCTCTTCTTTGGGGACAGCAGAGAATAATATAGATGACACAGTTAAGAATAGGAGAAGAAAGATATTTAGTGGAATTCTGCTTGGTAATATTTTTATTATTTGTTTTTTTATTTTTAGCTACATGACAAAATTAGTCTGGGAGTGTGAGAAGATGGGAATGAAATAGAGGATTTAGGTGAGAGAAAATATATTAGAATAGGAACTATGAAAATTATATTAGAGTTAAATTGGGTTAATAAAAATACTAGTGAGTAACATAGAGTGCTTAATAGTGGTTGGAAATTATACACTGTTTGTTTTCAACAATTAGAGTTAAATACATTTATCTGGAACTAATTGTCAGTCTAGGAGTGGTAAAAGCAGAAACTCAGTAAGAATCCAGAGGAAGGAATTAGAAGGTCAAAAATCAATGAGAATTTGAGGATGATTGAAATAGTATCACAGAAATAAATTTACAAGGAATCCAGGTTGTGTTAGGTAGATGGCCAAGCCAATACATAGAAAAAAGCTCTTAAAAAACCCAAAGCTTGGCAATTCCAAGAAGTAACACATGCAATCCAATATAACGTCCAATGGGAAAATAACTTCTTTTTGAACTAATTCCTAATAAGTGCACCACATACATATTTAGTAGCATATGGATTAAACAAATATGCTAGGACTAACAAAATAGATATATTTATAAATATATCTGTAGTTTTCTCTCTATAACCAGCAAAATATCATCAATTTACAGTGTTCTTCCAAAGTAAAGATATTTAAGATAATAAATAATTGGAAAGATTTATTAAACTTTTGTCTGGTACTATAAATACTGTGGCATTTTGAGTTTCTGTTAATTATAATATTTATTTTTAAATACGGTATTCTATGCATTTTTAAAATATAGATTTGATATCTAGATTAACATTACACAGTGATTCCATATTCATGCAATTAAAAGTGAGACTTGACATAGTAAATTAATGTTTCATTAAGAATACTTCCAAA
This sequence comes from Cynopterus sphinx, assembly GCA_030015415.1. Classification (NCBI taxonomy): domain Eukaryota; kingdom Metazoa; phylum Chordata; class Mammalia; order Chiroptera; family Pteropodidae; genus Cynopterus; species Cynopterus sphinx. Next base: position 99,632,000 of record CM057382.1, on the reverse strand, counting down.
ATAAGTTAAATAGAATAATTTAATATAGAGTAGTATAAATGATGCCTTTTGCTAGTATAATTCAACAAATTAGGAACTTGGAAGAATGCCTCCTGCATTTTTAATTAAAATGATTTTTAAAAAGATTTGAAATTCTAGGATCTTCTTGGGCAAAAAAAAAAGTCATTTTTTAAAATTGTCAGATGCAAAATTAAATAACCTAAATTTAATGGATATACTTATTTTTGAACTAACTTTTTAAAATGCAAGTTAATTTAAACTAGCAAATAGACTTTCAAAAGTTAAAAAACCCTGTAGGTTTTTTTTTTTTTTAGGCTGCACAGCTTTCAGTACTTATGAGTTCTACACAATATATCCAAGTTGTATACAGCTGCAAACGTTTAAACTAGTAAACATTTATACAAATCATGATGAAAATATTTTAACCACATAAAGAAGTCTCTGACTTCATTGATAAATTTATAGTTCTTACTGTTGGGGAGATCTAAACTCCAGCAGCAACTCTAGAGAGTGCTGGTTCCTGCTGCCATAGAGATGATTTCAGTATGGTGAGAGTCATGAAAGGCAATATTTATTCATATTATATTTTAGAGGGAGACGGGCCACACTAAGAAAGGTTGTAGCCCTGTGGAATTTGGGAGGTCAAAAGATAAAAGACAGAGTACACTCCAAGAGAGGAGCAGATTCTAAGTGAGGAGGGCTATAATAGTGCAGAAGTGGGGAAGTAAGTCTGTATTATCTTATGGCCATGATAAGTGGTTACAAAGACATTCCTAAATGATTGGCACTTGAGATCATTTTGATTGACATTTGGCTGTTATATAACTCCTTGCCTACTGTGCACATGTTTACTCAGAATTTTACTACCAATGGGATGTTCTTTGAGTAGTCCCTGGGCATGACCTCTGTTTCTTAGTTCCCCTGTCACTCATATCTAACTACCTAACATAGTATCATAATGAACTAAATTTATAAAATAAAATAAAAATAAATAAATTTTCATTTAGAAAAGAGGATTCAGATGACCAAAGTTTATAATTGTTTCTACTTTGGTGAAATAAATTATTTGAAAATTAATTTATAAGATAGATGCCATGAATTACTAACATGAGAAAATTCAACTCTTTTAGTAGACTGTTGTCCAAATAGCCAGGAAATAACTGAATATTTTTATTTATTTCCTGTCTTTATTTTAGGGATATTAGGTTTTATATCTTTGAAAAATTACTTTTCTGCTTTATTTGTTTTGTTTTGACTATATTATTTTTCACCAAATTCATTCTCAATATGGACTATGGCAAGAGTCATAAATTATATTTTGTTTATCAATGAATTTTTTAAATACTTTATATTTAGGAGATTTCAGGTTCACAGCAAAATTAGGAGGAAGGTACAGAGATTTTTCATATAGTCTCTGCCCCCACAAGTGCAAGGTTTCCTCTAAGATCAGTATCACTCACCAGAAAGTTACCTTTTATTTTAACCAAGGATAAACCTACATTGACATATCATAATCACCCAAAGTCCATAGTGTTCACTTAGGGTTCGTTCTTGGTGTTGTACTTTATATGGGTTTGAACAAATGTATAATAACAAATATTCATCATTATAATGTTTTACAGAGTAGTTTCACAGTCTTAAAAATCTTCTGTGTTCCACCTATTCATCCCTCTCCACTGCCTCATCCTACCGATCTTTTTACCGTCTGCTCAGTTTTGACTTTTCCAAATGTTTAGAGTTAGAATCACACAATATGTATCCTTTACAGATTGGCTAAACATTTAAATTTCCTCCATGTCTTTTTGTAGCTTGGTAGGTCATTTTCCTCTCTCTTTTTTTTGGTGTTGAAAATTATTCCATTGTCTGAATATACCACAATTTATTCATTCACCTACTGAAGAACACTGTGGTTGCTCCCAAGTTATGGCAATTATACATATAGCTACTAGAAACATCCATTTTCAGGTTTTTGAGTCTATATGTTTCAACTCTCTTGGGTAAATACCAAGGGTACTGCTGGATCATATGATAAGAATATGTTTAGCTTTGTGAGAAGCTGCTAAGCTATCTTTCAAAGTGACTTACCATTTTGCACTTCCACAAGCAATGAATGAGAGAGAGATCCTGTTGCTCCACATCTTCACCAGCATTGAGAGTTGGCAGTGGTCTAGATATTTGACATTGTCCTAGGTGTGGAGTGGTATCTCACTGGTTTCTAATTTGTATCTCTATGATGACATATGATGTGAAACATCATTTTACTTGCTTGTGTGTGTGTGTGCATGTGTGTGTGTGTATTAATGAGGTAGCTGTTAGGATCTTTAGCCCATTTTTTCATCAAGATGTTTGCTTTCTTATTGTTGACTTTTAAGAGAGGTTTTTTTTTTGTTTGTTTGTTTGTTTTTTTTTTGTAGCTTTAGATAAGAGTCCTGTATCAGATGGGTTTTCTGGAAATATTTTTTCAAATCTGTGGCCTGCCTTCTAATTTATCAACATTATCTTTCACAGAGCATAATTTTTAATTTTAATAAGTCCAACTCATTAATTATTTTTTTCATGAATTGTGTCTTTTGCATTGTTTCTTTAAAAGGATTACCAAGGTCATTTAGAATTTCTCTTAGATTATCTTCTAGGTGTCTCATAGTTGATTTAAATTTAGGTCTGTGATCCATCTTGATTTAACAGGTGTTGGGTCTATTTCAAGGTTTTATTTTATTTATTTATTTATTTATTTTTTTGCTTGTAATGTCCAGGTGCTCCAGCACCATTTGCTAAAAAGACTCTTTGCTCCAATGTATTGCCTTTGATTCTTTGCCAAAGATCAGTTGACTATATTTATAGGAGTCCATTTCTAGACTTTTTATTTTGCTCCTTTGATCTATGTATTTATTCCTTCTCCAGTACCACACTGTCTTGATTATTGTAGTAAGTCTTGGATTCAGGTAGCACCAGTTCTCCTACTTTGATAGTCTCCATTATTATGTTAGCCATTCTAGGTCTTTCACCTCTCCTTATAAACTTTAGTATCAGTTTGTCTATATCCATAAAATAATATGTTATTATTTAAAATGGATTGCACTGAATCTATTGATGTCAGTAAAAATTGACATCTTGACAAAATTTAGTCTTCCTATCTATCCATGAAAAGGAAATATCCTTCCATTTACTTAGTTCTTTGTTTTTGTTTATCAGTTTCATTTTCTTCATATAGATCTTATATATAAGTATTTCATCTCTGGGTGATTATGTAAATGAAATTATGCTTTTAATTTCAAACTCTTCTTGTTCATTTCTAGTATATAAGAAATAGGTTGATTTTTGTATATTAAACTTATATCCTGTAACCTTGAGCATGCGCTCTCTCTCTCTCTCTCTCTCTCTATTAGTTTTAGAAGTTTTTTTTTATTAATTTCTTTTGGATTTTCTACAGATATAATCATGTGATCTGTGAATAGTGGCAATTTTATATCTTTTTTCACAATTGTATACATTTTGTTTACCTTTACTGCCTTTTTACACTAAAAAGGATTTCCTGTTTGGTGTTGAAAATTGGTGGTGACTGGGGATACACTTTCTTTGTTCCTCATCTTACTGGGAAAGTTTTAAATTTCTCACCATTAAGATGTTAACTGTAGGTCTTTTTGTGACTAATCTTTTTCAGATTGAGAGTGTTGCACTCTATTTCTAGTCTACTGAGCGTTTTAAACATGAATACATTCTATATTTAGTCAAATGCTTTTTCTGTACCTAGAATATTATCATATGATTTTTGTTTTTTAGTCTTTTGATATGATGGATTACACTAATTGAATTTTAAATGTTGAACCAGGTTTGTATACTTGGGATAAATTCCATTTGGTTGTGATATTGTATGAATATTTTATGATAACAAAATAAATTAATGATTCAGGTGACAGAGGGAGTATTATGAATCAGTAATAACTGATAACAAGACTATAAATTATGCAAGAAAAGTAATATAAAGTTATGCATAAAATATTATTAAAAATAAAGAAATATATTTCAATGTAATTTATATGTAAATTAAGAAGTAATAATGCAAATTACACAATATTTGAAATTGAGTTATAATAAACATAGTTCATATAAAAATTTGGATATCATTAAATTAGTTAAAGAAAAATTAGACACTAAATGTAATACTAGGGAAAAGGAAGTGCTGAGAACCTATTAAATAAGCACATCTTTTTAAAAGTTAAGTAAGTGAAATATTGCAAAAGAATTAAAAAAAAATAAATTATAAATAACATAGAAGAAAGTAGATAAATAGTAACACACATCATAAAGGAGCAATAGAGTTTAAAGAAGGTGTTTTAAAAAAACAAAAATGTAAAAAATTAATGAAACTCTGGAAAGACTGATAAAAAACAACAACAATAAAACTCACCTAGTCAAATATTAGAAATGATAAATGTGATATGAATACATTTCATGTGGATAATAAAAATAATGAAATTTCATATGATTTTGTGCAAAATATTTGTAAGTGAACCTAAAGCTTTCTAATATTTATTAAAACTGACAGGAAAAAATAGAAAACTTAAATATTTATAATGGTTAAAGAAATTAAATCTATAGTTACAATATATTCCATACACAAAAAATTTAGAACCAGCATAGGTGTGTTTGTTAATACTTTTTATCATTTAAGAATAAATAAATTCATATTATACACACTTTCTCAAGAATTAGAAAATAGATGTAATATTTCTCATATTATTTTATGATACTAACATTAACATTATAACATTTATCAAGAAAATTAAAGAAAGAGGATAAAAACCTATCATGAACATAAATGTAAAACTTACAAACTAGTTATTAGCAAAGTGAGCCACTGGTATATAAAAAGATAATATATTCTGACCAAGCAGATTTAGTTTCATGAATCTGGTTTAGTGTAACAGAATTAAGAAGAAACATCATTCAGTCACCACAATATATTTAGGAAATAAATTGCATACAATATTTACTAACTAACCATGACTTAAAAAAATGGTAAATATACCTTCCTTAAACTTTTATTATGTAGTTTTCAAAAATCTACAAGAAACATTATGACAATTCACTTAAATCTTTCAGTTTTAGAGTTAAGCAAGTTGTATGTTAATAGCATTCTAATTTAACATTGTACTAGAGATTTTGGTGTTGCAATAAAGCAAGAAAAAATGGTTTTTATTTCAAAGTTTTATAAAGAAATTATGTTTATTCTCAGATGGTAGGATTTAGTACATAGTGAATCTAAAAGGATCAATAAAAAACTAGATAAAATAGAATTGTTAGGTACAAAATCAACAGACAAACATCAATTACATTATCAATAAATAATTGGGGGAAACTTCAAGTATTTCATTTACAAAATTATAAAGAATAGTGAAATACCTATGTCTATTATAACAAAAGATAGGCTATCCTTTGTAGTTTGTAGGTAATTATAAAATTTTATTGAGAAAAAAAGTAAAACCAGTGCAGTGAGAGACAATATATTCATAGATTAGAAAATTGAAGGTTGTAAACGTTTTAATTCTTCCTAAGTAAGTCTAGAGATTCAAAGCAATCTCAATCAAATTATCATATTTTTTTTTGGAATTGAAGAAACTGATTCTAATATTTATATGGAAATACAAAATGAAAGAAGCTTTTCTTTCAGATAACAAGAAACATAGAATGACAAAATGGAATCGAATGCCCCTAATCAGACCCAAATATTAATAGTAACAAAATTTATGAAAGAAGGAGAACTTTGGAGCAATAAAAAAAACATGGTCAATCATTTTAATAAATAGTATTGGGACAATTGAATATTCATACGAGGGAAGTAAAAATTAACATGTTCTTCAAAGCATATTTTAATTACATATTTTTAAATTGTGCATACATACTTTATTTTATATTATACATAAAATACTTATTTTAAAGTAAAAATTTTAAACACAACACTAAATGCACTAAATATCAAGAATAGATTGATATAAAATAAAAACTTTTGTGGATTAAAATATAGAGAATGTAAAGAACACAAAGCAAAAGACAAGAGAATATATTTTAATATGTGTAATAGTCAAAGAATCTGTGTACAGAATCAATAAAACACCCACAGGTCATTTTGTGTATATGGACAGTATATCCAGTAGAAACAATTGCAAAATACTTGAATAAGTCCTGAGGAAAAGAAGCCAGACACACAAAAACTGTATACTATATGATTCTATTTTATAAGTTTTCAAATAAGCAAAACCAAAGCTCATTATATAGGATGTCTATTTAGATGGTTAAAGGACATGATTACCAAAAAGGCATGCTACGACTACATCCATGATGTGAGGAAAGTTTTGAGATCTGTCAGGGACTGTGGGTAAAATCTATAACTCTGACAATATTTTATATGTTAACCTAAGGGGTGGTTGGTTACGTGAGTGTTTGCTTTAACATAATTTCTTAACCTCCATATTTAGGTTTTTTATGTCTTTTTCTGTATGCTTATTCACTGACAAAATAGAAGTGTTAGAAAACAAAAGAAATAGGACAACTGAGAAATTAGGAATATACAATGCCCATAAAAATAATATAGACACACATAGTGAAATCAAAATAATTTTCACTGATCTAAGCCTGTGTAATTCTGCTATAGTATCAACTCTTGATATAAAATTATTAAGTAAAACAAATTTGAGGTTAGTTCTCTAAGAAACTACTTTTTTAATAAAAGAGTTTTGAATATCATTAAAAAGTATAGTCAGCATTTAAGTGATATTTTAAAATTTATTGAATAATCTTAAAAATTAAAATTCAAAATATACAAATGCAGTAGTTCAAGTTACTTTGATTTTTAACCATCTGCTTCTCTGCAAAAAAAAAAAAGACAAAAGAAATAATAAATGGTGACAGATTTTCAAGGGAAAATAAATGTATTGCAAAATATTTATTAACTTTAATTTTTCATTTGGTTAAAGAATAAGCCACTAAACTTAATTTGACCTAGAAACTAAACATTATAATAGTCCCAACAGCCCTAATTAGTTGGAGAAACTAAATTTTTACCATATAACCTTCAAATCATCTCTTTGAATTTACTCTTTGCTTCTAAATCTCACTGTTTTCCCAAGTGTTTTATGTGTCTCATTTTATATTTCTAATGAGACAACTCAGTCAACAACCTAGTTTTGTACGTGAGCAGATTTTGGCTGAAGTGGAATTAAAAACCAAGCATTGCCTTACACATTTTTATTTTTATTAGTAAAAGAAACATTTTTATTACATTCTAATAATACATTAAAAATTTGTGTTTTAGCATGCTATATTTTCTCTACACAGATTTTCTTCAAAAAGGAAAAATCTGCAGGAAAATAATTTTAATAAGATATGCTCATCTTTCCTGTTTTATAGTATAAGCAGGCATTTAAAAATGCCTATAACCAGTTGAATTGAGAGCTATTCTTTGGAGCTATTCTTTGAAAGAAATGCCCTAGAGTTGGCTGTGCAAGTCAAAATACCATCTAAACATACCTCCTGGATCTTCTCCATCTGAAAGTCGTGCAACAAAACTATACCTTTGTTCATAGAGAAAGAAGCTCTTTCCCATCTTAATTTGAAATATAAAGAAACGAACATGTCACAGCACACCTTGATGCTAAACTAACTTTGCCAGCAGCTCCAAGTGGAAGAGACAGACTCCAGTTAAGGGATTTACAGTCTTTGCTAGCAGAATGCTTTCTAAAGAGTCATGGGTACTGAAACTCACTTTGCATTGTTTGTTTGTTTCAAAGAGATTAAGGCTGTTAATAATATATGCAACAGGTAATTGGATTCTCTGAGAAAATGTTAAGGGATTCAAGAAAGTGAGATAAATTTTCCTTTTCCATGATCCTTGAGCTATATAAGAGAATGTGATCTCTAATGAAATTTTATAAACATGGAAACAAAAAGCCAACAACCAAATATTGAACGATTTAGGATAATTCCCTAAGACTTTGCAAGTTGGAAATAAAATGATAATACAAAGTAGTAATAGATAAAAATGAGCAATATATTTTCTTATCATACATTCTTTTGTCAATGCCTTTCATTGTATGAATCCAGCTGGAAGCCAGATTACAAAGGGACTTGTGAAACCTGACCTTTCAGATGTCAGCCTCACCTCTCTGTCCCAGTTCAGTATAGACTAAAAGTACAGTGAGAAATGTATTGAATAGTAAATAGTCATATTTTGACACAGTCCCTGAAAGAGAATTTATTATAAAAGAATGAGTATACACAGTGAACCATGGAAGTGTGTCATTGTGTACCACAGAACAGCTGATCTACCAGAGTGTTTACACTAGCAAAGACAGGGGTTTTGTGTGTGTGTGTGTGTGTGTGTGTGTGTGTGTGTGAGAGAGAGAGAGAGAGAGAGAGAGAGAGAGAGAGAACTGAAATAACTAAATAAACTCAACATTTTAGTACCTAAACAACTTTGCTATTGAAATACTACCTCAGTCACACTCAAAACTGCCAGTGAACTTAACCCTGAAAGAAGTATTCCCATTTCATGATCCTTGGGAAGCCTCAAACACCATGAGTTGTAATGGTGTGGCTGGAGTGAATTAGTAGGTATTTACCCATCAAAGTATTCATAGGCCTTTCCAAAGCCGGACTAACCAGCAAAGCAGATGGAATTATGGGTGCAAGTAAGATCTCTCTGAGGTTTGCTACAAATACTTTTATTTATGGCGAAATATGTACAGATGGATGCACATTTTTGGAGGACAATACTGATCCAGTGTCAAAAAAAAAGACAAAATAAAATTAAAGTATAGATATTAATGAAGTCTAGTTTATCCCAAATGCTGGCAAGATCCTCTGATGCCCAGGTTATACTGAGCTGGTTAAAAAGTAAATCAAGATAACATAAATATAATAATGAATTGTTTCTTACATAATTGAGTAATTTTATCTCAGTTTATGCCCTGGAAGTCATATCTATGCCTAATAGATTTGAAATTTTATAGTGAAAATAATTGTAACTATACAAACAGCAAACTAGTTCTCTTGCGCTCTGTCTCTGAAATTGTTGAATACATTTTATGACATGAGCTAATATAGGACTTTAAATATAAGTACTAACTTTAAATAAGTGGTTAGAGTATATATTACTGCAATTATATTATTGTTACAAGTGCTATATGACATATTAATTGATATATATTAAAAATAAAAATATTTGTGACTTAAAAAGAGAATCTAAGGGAAAATGTGGTTTGTTATGTTAGGCAGTTAGAACCAGAGGGTTGAGACTGAACATTTACTTTTGAGTGTTCAATGTGATATGAAGGAATAGGAAAGCAAATGGTCTTGTCTCAAAGAAAAAGCAATGTTGAGTACATCCACAAAAGGGTAAGATCAGTCTACTTAAGAGATCTCTTATTAAACATTTGTGCTGAGTGCTACCTTAAAATATTTAGAATTAAATTAGCCTCCTAGCTGGAAACAAAAGACTTACAAGAAATTTGAAAATAGAAAAGGAAAAGAACAGTGAAAGTAACTGAGAGAGAATTTCTATCAAGAAGTGATTTAGTTCACTCCTTTGAAGAGGAAAATTAAAATCTGCTCTAACTCATCACTAAAGGTAGTATTTAGGTCAAGTAATGATGTTAATAGGACATTTATGTATGGAATCTATTGCCTAAATTTGTGCCTTGGTATTTTTGGACCCATTTTGTTAAGAAATTTTGTGAAAAGCAATCATCTGTGGTATCCTTTACCTTATTGCTTTTATGTAGAAATGCTTAATATTCATATTGTCTGACCTCTCTTGATACTATGAGTCATTATCTAGTTTAATAAATAATATTCCTCTATAATTTCACTTTGCCAGAAACAAAGTTGGAATTCCTTTTTCCATATTTTTAATGATATAAATGTAAATAGATATTAAATTTTTAGAAATGCAGCTTCACACAAATAGGATTATGTTATTTTAGTATTTTGCCATAGTCACTCATACAAAAGTCACTGACTACTACCTTCCTGAAGTTCATTGTTATCCCAGAGACTTTTTCTAATATCCAGATTCCTCTCCCACAATGAGATACAAAAAAAGAGTATATGTGTAAGATTCATTCTTTATCTTTCTAAATTAGTTTGATATGATTATCTGAAGAAATACATTATACTTAATAGAGCTTTTAAATAAATGAAATTTTAGTTTGTGGAGAACATTCTATATGTAAAAGAGGAAATTAAGTTATTAGTTATAATCATTTGCTTTTGGCTATAATCCTATCTACCTATCAATGAAACCACAGGTGTTTTTAAACAAAGCATTTTTTAATATTTTCATAGAGGTCATTCTTAGTTTAAGGGATTGGTGAGAACTGCTGTGGTGAAAGACAGGGATTTCTCCACTCCCTCCGTGGATTTATGGAGATGCAGGTAAATCCAGGTTTCAACAGTCTGGAAAGGGTAAAGGCTGGAGATAGGAGGAAGATTTATATAGGTGGGTAGGAACCCATGGAGATGCTACCAGATCACAGCTTCAGAATCTAAGCACTCTTTCCTTCCGCTGCCAAGTGGTTTGGCTCCTGAGCTCTTCCTAAATTACTGACTACTTCCTGCTGAAAAGAGCTCTTTCATTTAAGGCTATACCTGTCTTTAGAATGACTGTACTGGGAGTACAAAATCTTTTCCCCCTTCTTTCAGATTAGGACATCTCTAAAGAGATATCCTAGTTCAAGGAGGATTTGGGATCCAAAGACATTTATTGGGGCTGAATTGCAGTTTAGTTGTTCTCTTTGCCCTGTTTTTCCTTTTTCAGATAGCAATCCCCAGTATATATCCTGCAAAATAGTCTCTATCTTAGAGTCAGTTTCCCAGAAACCCAAGTTGACCCAGGAGGAAGAAAAGAAATAATTCATGCCAGAATGGCCAAGGTAAAAGTTTGGTTTGAAAAGACTTCTCAGTTTGGGTTTTGAGCTAAATTTGTTTTGGGCTATAGTCCTATCTCTATTTACCAACTGTTAATAAAATAACACTCTTTGAGTGAACGTCTTTACCTTGTAAATGCCAATAATCACTGATTCCAATGATAGCTGGAAAGATGATATCATAGGGTTATAAACATTTCACAAATCAGTCTAATGTCAGAATTTAGCCCATGTTTTAGATGAAACATGTAGTTAAATAATCCCTTAATGACACTGAAAAATGTATTCAATTATTATTTATTATGTTTCACTGACTATCAGGAGAAGGGAAATGAGGATGTACTTGGCCTGTAAGAGTTTATAATCCAGGAAGAGACATAAGATGTATACACAGGCAATAAAGGACAAAGACTGGCAGATGTTATAGAACATGAAGATAACAATGGGATCAGAAAACAATGATCACTTTTTACTTGGATGGTCAGAGGAGGTTTCATGGTTTCATAAAAGTGGTAATAGATAAAGTTGGAGGAAGACAGATGTCTAATTGTCTAAATGCTGAACTAAGAGTTTCTATATTAGGACGTAGTTCCATTATGTAACAGTTAACATGCCTGCTTTACACCCAGAAGGTCCGGGGCTCACACCCCAGTGGACCCACAGTCCATGATCTACGGCCATGACACCCTGAATGAGCCCAATGTCTGATCTCAGGAGCTAAGCAGTGTTGGGCCTAGTTACTACTTGGATGAGAGACCACCTAGGAAGACCAGATGCTGTAGGCATAAATTTAAAAAAGTTTCCATATTTATTTAAAATTAATTAGCAAGAATATGAGAGGAAGGAGGGCTGCAATGAAGGATAGAGTCATGGGAACCAATGTCGACATTGACGTTTAGAGTGGGGGTCACAGAAAATGCATTTATTTTGCCATTGGGAGATCCAATAGGGCAGCTACTAAAAACCTGAACAGAATACCATCTACTCCTTAACTTCTGAAGTAGTCATCACCTTTCACCATGTTTGTAGAAGCCTGTATCCTAGGCATCAACAAAACTGTCCTATTAGAGGTGGTATGGGCAACAATGGCTGATACAACTTTCTGGTTTGGCTGGAAGCTTTGGAGAAGGAGGAAGTTTGTTGTCAAGATTTGTAAAATTTAGGCACTCCTGTTCCTATATTTCTACACACTATCTGCTAAAGGGGTGGAGAAAACCATTTGTGTATGTCAGCATGTGAAAACAGGTTTTATGAGTGATCTTAGAACTGACATTTTTGTGGTGGTTGTTTTTGCATAGTTAGATTTTTTTCCCTCTAGATATGACTCTCAAAATATGTTGTTTTGTTTTTATTTTTATTTAAAAGTGAAATTATCATTATTTACATGAAGTATCTTTCTACCATTGTTTAATTGTCATTATCATGTAATAAAAATACCTATATGAGTTTACCGTTGCTACACATTCTGCTTATTTTGAACATTATAGTCCATTAATAACCTCTCATTTTTAATGAATATTTTTGTTTATTTATTATGATTATTTGTCCACACACATATACACCATACACTTATCTTCTAAATTAAGAGAAAATACAGAACTGGAATTTATATTACCCTAAGAGAAAAAAAATGTGATAATTGATAAAACATGTCAAGAATTAGTATACACCATAATTGACACATTAAACACCTCAAAACTGAATTAGAGCACACATATTCCATTCTCCTGAATGGCTTCTAAGACATTGACCCAGGAAACCATCCAAAACAAGGATGAAACCAAACATTCCAAACCTACGAACACTAGTAGTTTAATAGCTCACAATAATGCCTCTTTGGAGCAAGGCAATTAAATGTTGTATCCAATGCAAATTGCCATGAGAATTTAGGTAGGTAAAGTGTAATTAACTAAATTACATGTAATGAAAATGTTGCACTTAAACAGTAGAAGATTGTATAAAGTCTTGATATACTATAGTGGTTTGTGGCCCATTTGAACTAGATACAATTAAAAGACATTTTCTCTAAAAATATCAAGGGATTTTTATCAGTGAAAATTGCTGCTGCTTTCCAGCTTTTCCTAATGAACTTTAAAATGCCTGTATTGTACATACACCAACTGGCCCCATTTTGTCTTCAGGCAGGTGGTTGATGCCATGCTCAGGTCACTGCTAGCTGGATGATAACACTGATGCAGTGGAAAGTCACAATGTCCTTCTAATCAATTCTCATTCAAACTCTTGCAGTTAGTAAATATCCAACATTTTCAAATAAAATGTATTCAAATTCAAGTTATACAATGACAGCTATGATATCAAATTGATTTCATCCATTATAATTCCACCCGAGTTAATAAAATAAGCATATACTTTTTTTAGTTGTATTTCAGGCTAAAAATTGCAAAATTATTACCTTTAAATGGTGGCATTTAAATTGATTTTTTAAATGCAAACTATAATAAAAATATACCTATTTAAGCAGATGCTATGTTATAAAAATATAAAATCTTTTACTATACTTATGAGTTTCTATTGAGAATTTTACTTGAATTTTTACCCATTGCTTTGTCAGAAACCTAGGTCATGAAATCATTACTGGCAGAGGTATTTCAGTCATCCTCCTCTAATATAGCACTATTAAAATGTGTAATAAAGACTCTTTGCATAAATTAATATTGCCTGAATTTTGAACTGTGATTTCAAATGTCTACTATATATTGGAGTCATACTAAGACATCCAGCCAGAGTGTATTCTTAAGGAGGCTATTTGTAAGCAAGCTGAACAAAAGGCTGTGAGATCATAATTGAAAGAATTATAGTTCTTTTTTTACTAACTAAAATAATTAATAGAATTTTTATTTCTCAAAACATATGAAACATGAAAGAAAAATATAACAAAAATCAACATATTATTGTCCCATTCACAAAAACACATACTTTTAATTTTTATTTTAAAAGTTATTTTATCTATTGCCCACCCCACAAGTCTCCATTATACTTCCATTGTGTCAGAGCATATAACCTCAAAATATCACCTATGTCTATATATGATAAAAGTTTTCAAAAAAATGTTAACTTTTTCCATTTATTTTTTATATGAAAATATCTTTTTGCTGGTGTTATTGTTAATATACTTGTTGTTTATCCCTTCCTAATTAGATGTTAAACATTGAGGAAAGAGACCTTGTTTTATGTCCTAATGTATTGTTTCAGTGTTTTAACAGTACCTGGAATGTAATTCCTGGCATTTAATAAACATTATTTAAAAAAAAAAAAATAGCTCACCTTATCATCCAAAATTATATTCTAACTTGTTAGAGATTAAGTGATCAATTTATATTTCATTTCTTAATTTCATTTGTTTATTTCTTTTGCATTTATTAATGTAATTATGCTGCATAAAATTATAGTTTTATTACATTACTAGAACATTAATATGAGAAATCATACAATTAGTTAAGTTGTATTTTTTGCTAAAAAATTACTAATAGAATAAAACAGTAATCAAAAGTTTTAATTTGGAATAAATTCAGCTTCAGAGATAGCTTCACGGGATTGTTTTAAAGAGCTTATTTTTTTCATGAAAATAATATTTAAAATTGTATGTCTGTTAGTAAGAATTTTTATGATTAACATATCAAACTGTCAGAAAAAATAAACTTGTTTTTATCTAAAAGAACTGAGTAATAGATGTTAATAGACTTCCTAGCTACAATATTGAAAAGTAAGAAATAATATGCTAATATTTCTAAAAGCCTGAGGTAAACAAAGCGTTACTCTAGAATTTTATTCCTGGCTAGATTTATGGGAGAAAAGACAACATTTTTTGACTGGCAAAGTTTAGAAAAAATATCACCCATTAAGTTTTCTCAAAAAGACAATATATTTACCCACTGAAATACTTAACTCAAATGAAAAAAAAAGGTTTTAGTTCTAAGTAAATGCTTTTAATTTAATTGTACTATTAACCACAGTGTTTGTGTATTCTTTGAATACAAAACAACCAAAGAAACAAAAACACATTATCAGTGTAAATAGCAAAATGACTGAGAAGAAAAAATTAAATTACGTTTTTAGTACCTACTAAATGCTGAGAAATTCATAAGCAACAGAAACCAAGGGACTACAACACCAACATTTATTACTTTTTTCCAAAAATAATTCTGTGGCATATATAATTCTAAATGCTATAGTCTGAGAATGCTTAAAATGTTGACAAGCACATTGGTGCTTAACAAAGAACATTTCACTTCATGGTACTTTTTAAACCTTGATACATATACCTGGACAATTAAAGAAGGAATGTTTCAGATTTCCTAGTTCTAGGAAAACACACAGCCCCACTAACTCTTGTATGGTCCACATATTCTGCAGTTAAATAGAAAGCCACCATTTTGCACTGGCTCAGTCTACTTTCCATACTTTGTTACCCCATAAAAATTCAAGGATTTTTGTTGCATAAAAGATATTGCATGTAATGCAATTTTTTAAATTCATTAATCTATATCTGCTCTGCAATTCTACCTTCTTTCTAAATAGTGAAAAAGCAAGGAGAAAATATATGTGTGTGACTATAGATGTTTTGTCTTTGAATGGTTGAGGAAATAGAATATTCAGAAGGATTTTATGAGCTAATATTACAAGGGCTTTGAAATTTTGACATAACTAAATAAGCAATTATGTAACAAACATTCTTTTTTGGTTTCAAATATGACCAAGTAAGCATATCCTAAATCCTAAAATAATCATTTAAACATTTGCATTAAAAATAGCCAGACTATGTAGGATATAAACATAAAGTATACATAAACTTTCTAGAAAATTACACACAAAAAAAGTAGCTACTTTAAAGGAATATTTTGGAAAACCCCTGTTTTTGTAAAACTCACAGAATGATTCTGTTCTCAAAGTTTATAGAAACATTTAGAGGTGCTGTGATGGGCATAAAGGTTTTAATTTTAAGTAATTTTTGTAAGGATACAATGCATCTGTGTCAGATCTTGATAACACATTGTCAACTTCCAATTTGTCTAGGATATTATCCTACATATAGTAAGTTTTAGATTTTAGATAAATGTGTTCATACTTAATTTAAAAAGTACAATATTAATAATTTATAATGGGCAAATAAGTATAGAATGCTAGGGTTATCTATACCGTTACTTTGGGTAACATATCAAGTAGTATGATCTGTTCTTTAAAAGTAAAAAGTGTTGACATGAAAAAACATGTAATTCATTATAATATGTGTAATTTGAGCACATATATTAATCTCTAAAGTCCCCATCACTAGCAAATACCACATTTAAACTATTCATACCTATAAACATTCAGAAACTGGAGCCCTAGCACATCATTAAGAAAATATACAATTCTTCTTTGATATTTTAATATAACTTTAAGATTAAATTATTTTACATCTGTTGAAAGAGATTCTCATTCAGCATATATCATTAATAGGAGTTTTGGGGTTAAGAAAAAGCAACTATGTTTTTACGGAATGAAATAATCATTTATATTAGTTGTGCTTTTATTCTAAAAGCTATACATTGTCTGTAGAAAGTGGATTTCACAAAGTTTGTAGATTATAAAAACCTGCTGAGATGATCAAACTGAAAATGATCATGAAGCAATCAGAAAAGTAAATACAGCAGGGGTTATGGTAATTTCCAAAGATGATACATAAAATCAATGTGATTTTTACCATAAACTAATATAAAATGTAAATTTATGTGTTTATAATTTTAATGTTGACATATTCCAAACATCTATATTCCTTTAAATATATACATAAAAAATTAAAAAAAAAACTTTTTTGTGTGTTTTACCCAAGAATATAAGATATCTAAAGAAGGAAAGCTGAGAAAGGGATAATGAAAATGACAGATTTTGGATTTTATGAAAATAATTAAATTTCCAAAAGTGGTATTTAACTGGACAGATTTTATAGAGTAGTTAGAAAGATGGACAGTGTTAGAATAGATTAAACATAATACAGTATTCTAAAGCATAAGCAGGTATGGGAGTTGACAGAAAGAACAGAAATGGAAAAGATACCTATTAGTATAGAATGAAGAATTGATAGGACTTAATATCTCATAAATGAGAAATAAATTTAAAATATTTTCTCAGGTTTTATATGATTGAAACTATGATAATGATATAAATTAAAGACAAAATTATTTATAGTGTGGTTTCAGTTAAATGGGAAGATGATGTTTCTGTTTTAGAGATTCATTGACAATTCAGTTTGATTTAAAATTTTGCATAAACATAAATAATGGTTGCTCTCTTTTTTAGTATAGGGCATAAGGAAATTCATTTTTGAGCTCCCTAATCCTGTGGAAATGTAGAATACCAAATCATATTAGCTTAGATTTTTAAGTGACTATAGAAAGTATTTATCTGAGGTCTTTCATTAAACAGGAAGATGGAATATCACAGAATTTAAGTGATGCTTCTCACATACATCCACAGAGACATTTAGAAAGCAGACTGAAATCAAAATCTCATGTATTCTAAGTTTAGAATTGTTTCCCCACTACAATGCTGCCTTCAATCAATATTTAATTAGTGTCTCTGTACTTGAAGTAGATTTTAGAAGGAATATAGCAATAGTTATAAATAATATTTATATCTTATAGGTGCTTTGCAATTAATTATAAAGTACTAAATTAGGCATTTACCTTGAAAAACAGATAAACAGTTATCAAATTTGAGAGCAAAAGATAAATGAAGCTCCAGTTATGTAAACATATCTATTCTAATAATTTAAGAACAAAAACCATTCAACTTGGTAAATATATGCTTTTGAATTATAAATTGTTATATCCACTAGCCCATTTTCACTCAACCAGTTGTTGTAACTTAAAGGCAAATATGAAATTATCAGTTTTTGTATAATTATATTTAGTTTTACAATATCATATTCTTCAAAAATTGGTATAGAATAATTGAATAGCATAATGGGACAACAAAATTATGGTTTGAGTAGCTAGTTATTTTCTTAACTAGGATGATCACTATTACAATCAATTGCTAATGAAGAGATTCCAAAATATATATATTTTTTTCTCAAGGTAAGACTTATCCATAACATGTTTGATATTTTAGTATGGGATAAAAAAGTAAGAATAAAGTCACTGCCAACTTTTAATATGCCATGTTCACTCATATTTCAATATAACAACAAAATTTATGTTTCTATTAACAAACTTTAAAACTTTAGAAAACACACAATAAGAGTGCTATCTCTGGAGCCAGACCATCTGGACTTGAGTCATGCCTTCATTATTTTCAAATTGTGTGATCTTGGAGAAATTATGTTAGTTCTGCCTGATCTGTTAGGTAAAAGTGATAATCTGATAATACTACGACTATCCAAATGGGATTTCTGTTAAGAATTAAGTAAATTTATATATGCTAAATGCTTAGACCTGTACCAGGCACATAGTAAGTATTTTCTTAATATTAGTTATTATTATAATTTAAATTTTTCATTATATATTGATATCAAGTTTTCATTTTAGAGGTATAGAGGAAACATGTGGAAGGAGAGTATGAGTTAATGTGAGAAATTGAAAATACATAGGAGACCATCTCTAGAGCCACTTGTGATTTTCCAAAAAATACACAACTTTGCCTTTACCAAAATAATAGTTCAAATTTTCTGAATGTAAACAAATAAGGAAAAGAAAAGTAAGAATCACATCGTTTAATAATTAGTTTATCAATTGTCAACATATCCATTAAGAAGTAATGTCTTTTCTAATGTGTATAATGATCTGAATTTTTATGGTAATGTGCAAATACCTAAAAATAATGTGATGGTAAGATTTTTAGTCTCAAAGAATATTATCTAGATTAATTTGATTTTTTGCAGATGGCCACCTATTCAGGCTCCTAATCAGGACTTTTCTCTGTGCACATGTATTTCTGGTATCTCTGTGTTTACAAGTTTTCTCTTCTTATAAGGATACCTGCCAGATGGTAATAGGGCCCACATATATGATCTCATTTAACTATAAAAGATCTTTAATGTCTCTATCTGAAAATGTAGTCACTATATTTTGGGGTCCTGGGGGTTAGGGCTTCAACGTATAGACTGAGGGGAATGGATACAATTCAGCCCATAAATACTATGCATCTAAAAAGAAATTTAAAAAGAAAACTAGTACCTCTAACTAAATGAAAATTAAAACAAAACATTTCAAAATTTAGTGCTCAGAGGGGATTTAGAGCACAAATGCCTATATTGAAGAAAGAAAGGTCTCAAAGCAACAACCTCAGTTTCCATTTTAAGGAAGTAGAGAAAAAAGAAGAAAAGAAACCCAAAGTCACTGAAAAAAATATAAAATATTAAGAAACAGAGTGGCAAGAAATAAGATAGAAAACATAATTAAGTAAATCAATTTATAAAATAAAGCCTTTAATTTGAGATCAAAATCTGTAAACCTCTAGCCAGATAAATAAGGAACAAAAAGAGAAGACACAAATTGTCTATGTCAAAAATGAGAGAGGTGTAATTATTATAGATACTACAGATATGAAAAGGAGAAGAAAATATTTGTAAATAATTTTATAAGTTTTATAATTCAAGAATTTTATAAAGTGGTAATATTACTTTAAACATATAAACTACTAAATCTCATTCAAGAGAAAATAGATAACATAAATAGGCCATTATTTATTAAAGAGAATGAATTTGGAATTAAAACTTTCCTATAGAGCAAACAAAAACCACTAGGCACTGATGTCTTCACTGTTGAAATATCTAAGAATGAAATAATGTGAATTCTACACACATACCATTGTTAATGTCATACTTTAAAATGGAAGCTAATGTTTTCCACCTAAGAACAGAAACAAGACATAATTATTCATTGTTCATGTATCTTCTATGTTATACTGGAGGATTTCACTATTGTAACAAAGCAAGAAAAAATAACTGTCCTGATTGGAAAGAAATAAGTACAACTATGATTACAGATTGAAAATCCAATGGCACTGAGAAAGATATCTACAAGAACTAATAAATTTATCAAATTTGTATGGTTTAACATCATTTTATAAGTTATATATTTATGTACTAACAGTGAACACATTGAAAGCTGAGATTTAAAAACAGCTAATAATTTATATTAGTATCAAAAATATATAATATTTGGAAAAAATCAGAAAAAAGTTTATATACTAAACAAGATATATATACTAAAAATACAGAAAAGTCTTAAAATGTTAAAGAACACATAAATAAGTGGGAAGATATGCCGTGTTAAAGGATCAGAAGGATCAAATTGTTAACATGTCAATTCTCAAAAATATGTTCTATAAATTTAATTCAATCTCAATTAAAGTTCTATCTAGCTTTTCTTTTCTATTTTTAGTATCTGGTAAGCTGTTTCCAAAATTACATGAATATTTAAATATTAGAAGCCAATCCATGTTTCAAAATGAACAACTGCTGTTGATTTATACTTCCTATGTTTATATTTATTATAAAACTACATTAATGAATGTGGTGTGGCATTGGCATCAAAATAGACAAATAGATCAAGATTCCCAAATGAGATAAAATGTTTACAAATCACATATGTGGACAACAACTTGTATCTACAATATGTGGAAAACATTTCAAAACTTAACAAAAATATAAAAACTTAATAAGAGAAAAACAAACACAGATTTTAAGAAATAGGCAAATGATTTGAACATAAAGCAAATATAATATATACCTACAATAAAATATTATTTGGCTTTAAAAAAGAAGAAATTCTTGTGATAACATGGATGGACCTGGAAGACATTATGCTAAGTGAAATAAGCCCGACACTGAAAGACTAATTCTGCATGTCTTTATGTAGAAGTGGAGAGTAGAATAGTGGTTATCAGGGCCTGGAGGAAGGAGAAAATGGGAGCATGGTGATTAAGGGGTACAAATTTTCAGTTACAGAAAATAAAAAAAAAGTTCTGGAGATACAGAATAATGTTTATAACTAACAATACTGTATTGTATAAAAATTTTTCAAAGATGGTCTCATAATAAGATTCTAGTAATAATTTAATAATGATAATAAAAGATGGGGGCAACTTTGGGAGGTGATGAATATGTTTATAATCATGGTAGTGATGTTTTCATAGTGTATACTCATTACTAAACTCATTGGTTTGTATACATAAATTAGTACAGCTTTTTACTTTGATAAACTAGTAAAAACATCATACTTCAATAAGTTAGTTTAAAAAGATGCTATACATATGGCAAATTAGCACATAAAGACATGTTCAATATTATTTATCATTAGAAAAAATAAAACCACAATTAGCTATCACTACATATGTATTAGAATGTCTAAAATTAAGGAGTGACTACACCAAGGTTTAATAAGGTTGTGGAACAGCTAAATTCTCATACTTTGCTAGTAAGAATTAAAATGTTATGAACCTTTTGAAAAAGAATTTGACAGGTTCTTCTTATTATACCTACAACTACCATATGACTCAGCAATTCCACCTCCAGATATTTATCCATGAGAAATGAGGGTATATGTTTATATAACAATTTGTACATAAATGTTCATAGCAACTTTATTTGTAATAGACAAAAATCTGAAAGCAACTCAAATGTACATCAATGGTGAATGAATACATATATTTTGGTATATGTATACAATGAACTATTTGTCATCCATAAATATGACTGTATTAACATAGACACAAACATGAATGTATTGCAAAATAATCATGATGAGTGAAAGGAATGAGACCAAAAAAAAGTTCATGCTGTATGATTCCATTTTTATGAAATTCTAAACAATGTACACCTATATCTAGTAAGGAAAACAAGATGGTTGTTGCCTGGAGATGGGAATTTGGGAAAGGCAAGGAGCCATTACAAAGGTGTACTAGAATATGTCAAAGCTTATAATGTTGTGTGCTTTACTATATGCAATTTTTTAATGTTAATTTTACCTCAGGAAGCTATTACTGGTCCTTTGTCGAGGCAAAAAAGTCAAACAGAAAACAAATACTAAGTATGATTCCACTTATTTGAAATTCTACAGCAGGCAAACCAGTGGTTGCCTCTTATGGGAGGTGTAGAGCTAAGAATTATTAAGAAGGTACATAAGGAAACTTTTTAAAATAATTACACTCTTATATATCTTTAAAGAATATCTTTAAAGGATTTTGACATATCTGCATTGATCAAAACTCATCTATTGATAAATTTAAAATATGTAGGTTTTATTTATTTTTACTTTTTTTTTTCTCCAAAAAGAACATAAACAAATAGCAAACTCTAGTTTATGACAGCCATGCCAAAGTGTTTAGGGGTTTCAGTAAGTGTCTATAATTTACTTTGAATTACTTTAAAATTTTAAGATTGGTTGATGGATGGCTATAGGGACTGGTTGGCAGATAGTATGTTTTGAAGAAAAGAACTGTAAAATAATAATTGTAGAATCTATATGGTAACTGTATAAGAGTTAATTGAACAGTTCTTCCCAATATCTGAATGTTTAAAAAACTTTATTAAAAATGGTCTAAATAAAAACCTTATGCTGAGATGAGACACGGGAATGTCTGGAATTAAAATACAATCTATAGAGTAATTTGAATTCTCATGAACTCCTTTTGAGAACATATGTTCTCAAACATTGGAAGACCCTTAAATTTTCTAACAAAATCAAACATATACAATATGCTATGGCATAACAACTGTACCCCTAGGTGAACACAGGCAAATCCACAATAGTTGTAAGATTGTCCATAGCAGCATTATTCATAACAGCCCCAAAATAAAACACCCTAAATTTCCATAGATTAGATACATATATCATGGTCTCTTCATTTAACACACTGTTATACATCAATGTAATGGGATGGACTATAGCTATACAAAATCAAGATAAATCAGATGAATATAACGTTGACTAAAAAGAACCAGATATAAAAGCTTAAGCAAGTGTGTTATTCTGTTTATATGAAGTTCAAGAAAAGATAAAACTGAATTATGGCTTAAAAATCAGTAGTATTATTGTAGCAGAGGAAGGAAGGTATATAAATTGGGCAAACCATGAAGCTTACTTTTGGAGCAATTGTTTTATTTCTTGATATTGGTTATGGTAATTCTTTGAACTGAATTATTTTTATAGGTGTAATTTTTGTATATGGGTCATATTTCAATAAAAGATATTAAAAAATATTTGGGATTTTATCTAATAATTATATCAAAAATATACCTCTATGCTAACCATTACATAAGGACATTCTGTATTTTATATGAGTCTATCTAATAGAACAGAAGTGCACAAAATTATTTTCTTAATATTTGTCAAAACTATGAACATATATGTGAATTAGGATAATTTGGTAATAAAATAAACCAAAAAGAGGCCTATATTTTTGCTCAAAAACTGTAAGATTGACTGAATGTAATGGAAAGGAGAAAGGAAGTCAGCAATGTACTCAGAATAACAAATGGTCAACAGCAATGAAAAGATAAGTGCAGATAAATAGTAAAGAATTTACCAAAAGCCAATTTGAAAAGGCACTGTGATAACAACCTATTAGAATTTACATGACTAACCAATAACTCAGATAAAAGGGAGGAATAAGTTGGAGAAATGGTAATTACACAAATAGGGGTTGTAGAAAAACAAAGCAATGAATTTTGCCACCAAAAAACATATAGGAATATAAAAATCTTTGCTGAAAAGATGAGACTGATAGTAAATGTATCATGTTGAGTGTATTCTGTAAATGGCAATGAAAATACTAGCTATGCATCATTTTTTTCTCAAGGTTGTTCTGAAGGATAGATATTATTACTTCCATATTATGAATGTGGAAACTAAGGCTTAGGGAGTTTAAGTAACATGCGTAAGGTGAGGAAGCCACTATTTTTAAATGGATCTATCCAACATCATCACTTATTTCTATATTCTATAAAAATTTGAAGACAAAGTATACATAATTTTATGTTTTTATTTCATATGGGATTTAGTGTATCTGTTGAAATTATAAAACATAAATTACAAAAAATAAATTGTAAAAAACAATTTTAAGAATGTGCTGTTTCAATCAGCTTGCACTAGGAAAGGATAAGAAGCTCTTTTTTTGTATCACTTCCTCATGAGAAAAACAAATCAGTAGAAAAGAAATTGGCACAAGATAAAGATTAACGCTGCCTCTCTGAGGCTTAATATATCACATTTATAGCAAGTTTTTCTACTTTTCTGATCATTTTCTATTTTTTCGGACTGACTCCAGTATTTTTAAGGTATTTTCACTATTTAAAAACTCAAGGGTCCTGCTTGTTTGTTTTGTTTTATGAACTGCAGGCATGATTCACATTAATGGTACACTACTGCCATCTTGTGAATGCTCAGGATTTCTACTATTTCTTTGAAAGAGCTTTTGCCAGAGTAAGTTGATTGTAGAGATCTGCAAATTATCTTTGATGATATAATAAAGACTGCAATTAAATAGTACTTTGCAAGCAAAAGTAATAACTAATTAGAGAGAGCTTTAAATTTTTTCAATATGAATTTCACTTTGAATCACTGTTAGCTACTTAACTACATAATTTTACTTATTAGTATATATACATATATAAAATATAAATTAGCTTAAATTAATACACATTAGATAAGACTTCCAGATGTATCATCAAAGTTTTGATAAGTAAAATTTAGGAAAAAGAATTAAATAATAATTTTTTCTAGTTGTCTTTTTATTTTTTCCAGTGGCCTTACAAATAGTAAAATAGTAGTTGGCTACACTGAACAATTTTTGTCAGTGGTGATATAAAACTACATATTGGATATCATGAGCACTGTATTGTATCAGTATTCTAAACAGTGTGATTCTCTGGGAACCAGTGATGTGAATTGTTCATTTAACATGCAGGTAATTTAAGAAGAACATTTTCAGACATGGCTTTTAAGAAACAATACTATAGTACTCTTTCCTAGGGAAAAAAAAAAAAAAGTTATATTTTCTCTTGAAGTATTTGAGCTGAATTGAATTAATAACGTATCCTTTCAGATCTCTAAATTATCTAATAATTTTTATTTTAATATATTCTAAATTTAAACACAAGACATATCTTCTACATTCTTGTTATGTTTCACAGAAAATAACATGCTTTATTTGAAAAAATGTGTTAAGATTTATAAAACAATCTTTCTTCAGCATAGATAACATTAATGAATAAAAATATGCAATTATATTATATACTTGCATTATTTGAAAAGACAATCCAGAAAATTCAGAGATCTAAATTTTTACTTTACCAATATTTGGTCAAAAATGCCAAATGATTGTTTAGAATCATTGGATGCTTGCCTATTACTGACATTGTGACATCAATTTACATTAAGAAATCCTGTTATGTAGTAATAACTTTACATCTTATTTTCCTGTACTGAAAATAAATTATACTTGCACATCAGTTTTTACCCATATGATGTTTTTCTCAAACAATTAAGTGTCTTTTTAAAAGAAAATGACATATGCAAAAAGAAAATTGAGGTCTTTAGATTGTAAATTGAATTTATTATTGGTTAACCTAACTGGAAATGTTGTCCTTTAGAATCTAATAAATACTAAAATACTATATCAAGTACATCTATTTAAACAAGATGAAGAGAGATTGTTTAGGCTTGTAAGAAGGAAAAAATGAAAGAAAAAAAATAAGTGACAAAGAAGAAATGAGGAAAGAAGGAAGTAAGGAGAAAGAAAAAGATAGAAAGTCTTTATAACCTTTAACAGAGAGACAAACTCATTGGCTTTTTGCAACTTATATTTAGAAAGCATTTATATATAACATTAATTTTCTAAAATTAATAAAATAAACCACATTTAAATTATATTTTTACTTCATAAAGGCAATGGTATTTTTTCAGAAGAGTATCTTGAGGACTAGGATCAGAATGAGAAATGATTTTTCAGGGCAGATTATTGTGAATCAGCATTGAATCAAATGACTTTAGAGGGAAAAGCAAAGACAATGCTGGCTATTTCAAATAAGTGATTTAGTACCAGAGAAGGAACAAAAGCATGAAACTATTACTACCATTGGAGAAACAGAAAATTAAATGCCATGTGATTTCCTCCATCAAAGTGCAACATAAAAAAAAAAGAGTGCAACAAGAGTGCTCATCAATGACAAGCCTAAGTGCAAAATTACCAGATATATCTTTTTTTCTCTTTGTAGATTGTTTTCCTGTTCTGTTCAATTAGGTAAAGTTCCCTTCAAGTTTTCTTCTTTTTTTGTTAGATTATGAAAAATAAGGACTATAGATTTCTGACTCCTTTTAAACTGTCTTATTTTGTAGAGCTCCTGTAAAGAAGTGAATACACCATTTTAAAGATAGTTGTAAATTCTTTTTACATTCACTTAGAAATGTACAAACTTGGTTAATTTATAATTGTAACATAAAATAACATAAAATACCAGAATTTCACCTTAAAACACCCAACAAACAAACAACACTTGAGAAAATGTGTTATCACATATGATTAGTGCTAAATAAAATAATTTGCTAATTAGGGAGGAACACTTTATTGTAACAATTATATAATTATATCAATTATTTCTATTATATTTCAAATAAATCCCATTTCAGTTAACATTAGCTGAAAGTGAGTTTTAGCATTTCACCTGTAAGAATCCTGATCACTTATAAAGTGAATATGCCTGTCTTTTACATATTTTTTTCTATTATAATGTTATCATTAAGATTATATGTAAGACAGCCATTTAGTCAAATAGCTTTCTTGAAAAATTCTACTTAACCTACTCACTACTCTCCAATTTCCTGCTGGTTTATTTTCACAAATTTAAACAATTTCCAAGGAATCCCATTTACCTGTTGAAATAACTACATGTAAATAGCCACTTCCCCTATCTATTATATTCACTTCTCACTATATGAAAACTTCCTAAGTAGGTGATTTGATTACTTAAATTACAATGAGGGGTTAGAAAATATACAAAAGGGATAGGGTTACATAAGATGGAGTTTTACTTTCATTAGAGACTTAAAGCTATCTGAAAACATTAGAGATAGGCAAAAATCGTTCTTATAGTAAATTACAGAACCCATTTCTGTTCCTGTGATTGAGCAGGCCAATGAGTTTTAACTATGCTCTGCTGCCTGATAACTTCCTTGAATGCAATTTTATCTTATTTTTGCAAAGGGCTTGAAATTACTTCCAGTAATATGTGAGGCTCATCAGTTTCTATTTATAAGTCTCTAATATTTAAGCCTGTGATGGGCATCAGTGCACTGAACATCGTACAGAGATTCACAATCTCATTTACATGTTGATCCAACTGGACTGGCATTTGTGATAATGATCCAAAGACCTTTATACTCTTTATGAGATAAAGCACTGGCCTTTGTTTGGAAGCCCGTACTTCAAGGTGTTTTAATTATTGCTGTACATTATTGCTTTTATAAATAGCATCAGCACATATATGTTAAACATGCTATGGCTCTTTATCAAAAACTGAAAGAAAAATATAAAATGGTGGTTATCATTACTCAAACATTGTAGACATAATTTACCACCTCCATTACTGTAAATTATTTTGAAAATCATTTATAGCCAATGTAACTATTTTAATCTTGTCCAATACATGTAATGGATTATTTGTGCCTTTTTAAATTTGGTATACTTTGGGGAAATATCAAAGTGGTCACAAAGCTAAATTGCTTAAAATAGCAATAAATAAAAATAATCCTTTATGCATGATACACACTGCCTTTTGAGAGCTTGTCTATAATGTGATTTCACTACTAATTATATAAATCAATAAAGATATTAGTCTTGCTTTTTTGGACACTATTAATGCAATAGTGATACAAAGGTAGGGGAAAAAAGCAAACCTATGTTTCAATATAGGCAAATTAAGCAATTAAATATAAACCTTAGAGCATTGATACAGTATTACTGTTTAAGTCTCATCAAAGAAATAGAACAGAGAGTCAGAATTATTGTATCATCTAGGCCATATTACTAACATTTTTTTTTACCTATAGTACTTTATTTGAGTTTATATATTTAGGGAGTAAGTAATATCCTCATTAAAAGAAAAAATTAGATTACACAGTAGCAACAATAGTATTGTAAAGCACTATGGAATATTGAGACACTCCATGTTCAACTCAAAATTAATAATTTACTGAAAAGAATTCTGGAGACATTAAATGATACCAGAAGTCTCTACACAGCACTTGCAGGTCAATGCTAACTTTTATAGGAGCTGCAAGAAATGTAGTTATGGAATCATAGTAGTGTTTGATATATAACTTAAAATAACAAACAACATCTTAACTAGAACCTGTGTTATCAGAAACTTCAAATTTGATTTCTATCTAAGCACTGAAAGTTTCTAACTAAATGCTACAATTCTTGAACACACCACTTCCTTGTGAATTGGCACTGTTCGGTGTTCAGGAATTATGGTTGTAATGGATTTTTGATGAACCGAAACATCTACGATTATTATATGCTCCTTTTTTCTCTACTGACATTCTTTGTCTTGATGTCTATTTTTGTTCATTGTCGAAACAGCTACTCAAGTTTTCTCACAATTAGTGTTTACATGGTATCATTTTTCATCTTCTTACTTTTAAACTCCCTGAATTTTTATTTTGACACAGGATTTCTAATATCATTCCATAGCAGTCTATAAGAATAGACATTAATCTTAAGCCTGGAGTAGGTCCTACTCATTGAAACATCCCCTATGCTAGACTAGCAAGATGATGAAGCAGAAACTTGGATCTGTGGGATTTCCTACTGTTACCCTGTCAGAAGAGGTCAGAAAGAAAAAATTTCTTTATTCATCTTCCTAAAAAAGATGAGTTTCTAGCATTTTATTGTGGGATTCCGTTTGTGCATTATCATAGAAATGATATTAGACTCACAAACTGCTTTTTCTTCAGGGAAAGAAAAAACCTATGATCCATCATTTTATATAATTACATTCAAGAATCATTTATGCAAGGTGATTTTCCATTTACCTTTGATATAACATCTAATGTAGCTGTATTTCAGTCTGTCATTTTGTTATGTGTTCTATTATCCCATCTGATTTTGTCTCTTTATCTTTTTTCCTACTTCCATTTGAATCAATAAAATATTATCTGTTATTCCATTTTTTATGTTATTTGAATTTAATTTTTTTATTTATGTTTGACTTGTACATATTTGTTTATCTACTTATTGATTATTTCATAGACTACAATATGCATCCTTAATTTGTCACTCTTCCTTGATTTCATGCCGTTCCTCCTCATCTGTAATGTAAGAATTTAAAACAATAGTCTTCTCCTTTATTCTTTATTGTCATCCACTTTATCTTTTTACATTTTATAGTATGAAAATTTATTATTATCATATTTTTGTTAAACAGTCAATTGTCTTTTAAATAATTTTAAACATAAAACTTTATGTTACTATTTTTGGTGTTTTTTTTTCTTTCTTTGTGTAGTTCCCAGTATTTGTCTGTATTCATCACTTCCCTTCAGCTTAAATATTTTTCATTAGCATTTCTAGTAGTATAAATCTGCCATTGATGAAATTCCTTTTACTTCATTTTTAAAAAAAAAATATCTTTATTTCTCAATAATTTGTTAAGGAGACTTACTGGATTCAAATTGTAGGTTGGCAGTTATGTTTTTTTTTCCTTCCGCATCTCTAAGATGTGGATATGCCCAATATCCATTACTCTGTCATATCTAAAATTTTGATACAAATTTCAAAAATTGTTTCCTAAGCCATCTCCCTGGTTTTCTATAAAGTTTCCAACTTATATATACGAGTCCTTCTAAAAAAAGAAATATCTCAAAATGCATATCCAAACATGTCATTCTAATATTTAGGATCACTCAGTAGCACACTATAAAGCCTTCAATATAAAATTCAAATTCTTTAGTTTATTGTTCAACTTGCTTTCATTAATTTGAATCTTGCCTCTACATTTTAGGCTATGTGTTATTCATTCTCTTACACAAAAGATACATTGAAATCATATCAGCAGATATGTTACAAGCCAATATTAGCTCAATTAAAAATAATTATATTAACCAATCAACAAACATAATAATTGCTAGTCTAATTAAGTGCTTCAAAGCAATAAAAAAGGATTGAAGGATATAATTTTTCAGAAAATCTGCCTATATTCTAGGGAAAGGGAGTGGTCAGCTCAGGTGTTTCGGATTAACTGAGTCTTTAACAAAAATAAATAGCTAGGTAGTCATGGGGGAAATAAGGAAAGAATATATTAGAAAGGTGCAAAGAGCTATAGATAGAAAAGAGAATTCCAAAAGAGAAAAAATAATGATATACTAAACTTAAGTAATGGAAGGGCAAATTTAGAGGAATAAATCAATACTGAAACTATCTGATTTGGTAACTGATTAGATTTTTGAGGTGTGAGAGACATGAAAACTCTCAAATGATTTCTCTGGTATGTCCAATTAGGTAAATAGAAAAGCCATTTAGAATAAAAGATATAATAGAAGAACATTTTTAGGAGTTAAGTAAGATTTACTTTCACCATGTTTTTCAAGTCTTCAGGGGACTGTCAAGTATGCATTTGAAAACTTACCTTAAAATATCCAAAGGAAATTTGAAATGTAGATACAGTTAAGGGATGGATAAGTACTTAGAGACACAGATTTCTCAAAGTTGGGTGTCAAAAGAGAATGACTACAAACTTGTAGAAAGACTCCCACAGTTTTTAAATTTCTAATCTTTAAATCTTTCATTTGTTGTTCAGGCTCTTTTTTTAATTTTAATATATGTTTTTTATTTTTTTAATTACAGTTGACATTCAATATTATATTACTTTTAGGTATATAACATAGTGATTATATATTTTTGTACCTTATGATCACCCTGATAAATCTAATACCCTCCTGACACCATGCATAGTTATCACATTGTTGTTGATTATATTTCTTATGCTATATTATCCCCATTACTATTTCATAACTATCAATTTGTACTTAATCCCTTCACCTTTATCACCCATCCTTCAAACCTCCATCCATCTTACCACCATCAAAATGTTCTCTGTATCAGGCTCTTCTTTTTGTCCCCATCTGAAAGCTCAACTTCATTAAACTAATACCATTTCCCTAGGCCAGTTCCTTAAACATCCCCTATGCAAGATTATGAAGCTAAACATGACCAGACGTGAGGAACTTCCTGTTACTACAATGTCAGGGGAAGAGAGCTGCTTTTTTCTCCATCAATAGAAGGCTATGAGTTTCTCACGTCTCAATGTTGAATTCCATATGTACATCACTGTGAAAATAATATTAGACTCTTAAGTTGCTCCTTCATATAGGAAAAAGTATCAATACCTATATTAAAATTTGCAAATAAAATATACACAGTATATAGTAGAGCCTATCATTTGCATACACTTAAAGGGTATAAGATATTCTCACTGCAGTAATATCTTCAATTTTAAACACATTTATACATATGTATAGTAATACATATATTATTTACCATAATATATATTACTGACATATTAATGTCTTTATATACATATGTACACACACACACACACTATATATTTTTTCTGCTTATTTGATTCTGTCCTCGTATCCTATTGCTATTGTAACAAATTATTACAAACTATGTGTCCTAAAATAATATATATGTATTATTTTATAGTTGTGGAAGTCAGTAGTCTAAAATTGGTGAACAGGGCTGTATTCTTTCTAGACCGTCTAGGGAGAAACTGTTTATTCACCTTTTCTAGCTTCTCATAGCTGCCTGCCTTCCTTTGCTTGTGGCCCCACATCACATTAACTCACACTAACTTCTACTTCCTTTGATGTATCTCCTTCTCTAATTCTCTTGCTTTCTTCTTATAAGGACACTTGTGAATACTTTAGACCAGGCCAGGAAATCCAGAATAATCTCTCCACCTCAACATTCTTAATGTAATCATATTTTCAAAGTCCCTCTTACCATGTAAGGTATCCTCAGATTTCAGAAATTAGGCTACAGATTTTGGGGCAGAGTTACATTTTTTCTGCCACCACATATTCAAAAATTTTATACTTGGAGATATATTTGAAACACTTTTTTTCTCTAATCAATTAAAGTTATTAGTCTCTAAGCCAGACCTTTATAAAGATCTGAAGTTTTTAGAAATTTCATTTAAAAGTGATCTTTAAATATATGATGTATATATTACTATGCTAATAAAGTCAATTTTCTATTTCAGATCTCTACCTAATTGAATGTTTATTTTCAAAATTCATTATGTTAATATTGATAAGACCCATCAAATGTACTATTTTATTACCCTGAAATGACTCATTTTCTTCTAGGTGGTTTGTAAAGCCCCACTGCACAGTAATAGAAATTTTATGGCAGAACTCCTCAATTAAATCACCATGACCCCAGGAATGTTCTTACCTTGCAAATGTTATTATCTGCAGATGTGCTTATTGGTTCAAGATTATTTTAAAGGTGAAAAGATCTTCATTAAGAAGCCACAGGTTAAGAGGATAGCCATCAACTTGCTACTAAAATAATTTGAAGTGAGCGATTCTGCATCCACCTGCATTACCTTAATGATGCCATATACCAAAGTAGTTTGGTCTTTGAGCTTTTATTAGAAACTTGTTTTCTTCCTGAAATGAGTTTTATACTTTCTATGATTTTGTCCTTTATATTTTGCAGAGGTGAAGCCACTCTTTGGATCATTAGTGCTATTTTGCATATATAGCCCGCCAGTGCCTTCTTCCTTATATTTGCATTTGAGTAACTCAATCTCAGATATGAACATAATTCACTATTAAGCTGAAAGTCAAATTCTTGGCATCAGTTAACTACTTCAAGCCTGAAAATATGGACACTTTTAAATATCACACTTTTAATAAAAAAGAACTAAAATGTCGAAGGCAGTATGACTTCTTATCAAAAATAATATTTAAAGTGTCAAATTCTTTATAATACAATGTTCTTTATCTATTACCAGAAATTTTACAAGCATAGTTTTCATGTTCAAGTACCATATAGGTGGTTGGACAAAAGACAATGATATTCTAAGAGTACATGAACCTGACTTATTATGATTCAAAAAGAAAACATTCCCAAATGGTATGCAGTTATGGTTTAAAGTATTTGAGTAAGACTCACTAGCTTCAATTATGGTACAACATAGACTAACCTATGATTATATAAATGGCATTGAATAATCATTCTATTAGACTGAATTCCTTGAAGGCAGAAAGAATTTCTTTAACCTTTGTATCTCCTGTGTATAACAAAATGTCTGGTATCTATTTGATAATTTAAAAATATTAAATAAATAAATAAATAAAATGTGTAAAATAATAATGTTATACTAAGAAGAGAGATACATGTAATGCATTTTTTAAAAGTTATGCAATAAGCAATTATATTTTCTAGTTCAGATGTTTAAAAAAACTTTATCTTCTAAAAATATTTTATTGTATTTGTATTTTTGGAAAGAATAATTCAAGTTCTGATTTCTCCTTGTTTTAGGTATAAATATTTCTCTAGAACATGAACTTCCAACTCTGGCATTGTGTCAGGAAATTCTCATTGGTGAGGAAAAGAGGGTAAAATCAACAGTTCTGTGACTGACCCCCACACATATAATTATTTTAACATTTTACAAGTGATTCTGGTGCGAAGATTTTAAAAAGTGATTCTAAACTTATGTTTTAGTAGTTATAAAAATTCAGGCCTATTAGCTGAAAAATAAATAATTTCTTTAGGTCTAAGTTATTTGCAAGGGGTGCTTACAACCTAGATTAGGGAGCTATCTCCATTAGTGACTTATGCCTTTATCAAAGTATCTTTATGTGAATCATTGGGGTAAATTCTGTTTCTTGCTGAGATAATTCCCAATAACAGTGTCTTTCAAATTCAGAATATTGAAAAGCTGATGCTGTCTGTTATTCATAATACCCACAGAAGATTATGCTGGTGAAAAGAATAATGATATAGTCTGCCAGAATCTATAATTTTTCATCACTTGCACTATGTATATACATTTCTCCCTTCTGTTGCATCAGTAAGAAATTTTTGGATGAAAAATTGAGAACGAAGTATTAAAAACATTTAAAATGTTTTGATAATGTAATTTTCAAACATTAAGTTGAATATTTAATTTGAACCAAATGTTATATTCCCCCCTAGCATCGCACCAAAGGAAGAGAAATTATTCACACACAGAATTTCGTTAAGTACATTCTGTAGTGACAATGTTTTCTTTATTCTATAGACTATATAAAGTACAAGAAGGCTGGAAGCTGTATAAGATCTATGCCTCTGTGAGAGATAAGGAAAACAAGGAGTGAGAAAAAGTTACTGGATTCCAAATGACATGGGAGAAGGTGTTTTTCAGTGAGTGTTAACATAATAGAGAAAATTCCTCTAAGTGATTTTTTAAAAGCAGAACTGTCCTTGACTCCCTTCTCATTTTAGTCAGTTTTTATCTCTCTCTTAACATAATTGCTCTGGAATGCTCCAACTTTAGCATGAATTACCTTATTTGATTAGAAGCATTATGTCAGTTTCCTCTTCTTGTTCCCACAGCTGCTCAGTCTTATATACCACCTGGTAGCTACCAGAAAGGAATTAAATCCGCAGGAAGCAAAAACCTAGATACTATTCAATTATTAAACATTGACAATGGTTCTTTTTGCTTTTTAGTTGAACTGCTTTTTCAGGACTGGATTTACTTTTGTCAAATCTTTGTTTTGTGCGATAAATATCAATGTGTTTTAGTATGGTAAGTTACAGTACAGTATCATAGTCTTGCCTTCAAAATTTGGTTTGCATTTTGTTCATGTAATAATAAATGTATTTATTTTTATTAAAATTATTTTACAAAAATTTCACATATCTAATATATACATGTTAATGAGTTTGTACATATGCATACATCTCTACCATCACCACCACAATCAAGGTACTAAATGTATTTATCACCTCCCAAATTTCCTTGTGTACTTTTGTGTGTTTTTTTTTGTTTGTTTTTGTGATAAGAACACAACATGAGAATTATCCTCTTAATGTATTTTATAGTGCACGATATCATATTATTAACTCTCTGTACTATGTTACACAGCATATCTCTAGAACTTATTCATCTGTTATAACTGTATCTTTATGTCCGTTAAACAACAGCTCCCCACTTCCCTTTCCACTAGTCCCTGCTTCCATACCCTGCTTCTGTTCGTTTTACTATTCCATACCCTGCTTCTGTTCGTTTTACTATTTTAAGTACCTCGTATAAGTAGAATCATACAGTATTTGTCCTTTTGTGACTGCTTATTTCATTAAGCATAGTATTTTCTAGGTTCATCCATGTTGTTGCAAATGATAGGATTTCTTTATTTTTTAAGGCTGAATAACATTTCATTGTATATGCTACATTTTCTTTATCCTTTCATTAGCTGATGAATTATTGGGTTGTATACATACATAGAAATATTTATTTTTTTATTAAATTTACTGAGGTGACATTGATTAATAAAATTACACAGATTTCAAGTGTACACTTCAATAATACATCATCTATATATTGCATTGTGTGTTCATCGCCCTAAATTAAGTTTCCTTATATTTGACCCCCTTTACCCTTATCTATCCCCTCTTTCCCTCTGGTAACCACTAACCTGTTGTCTGTGTCCATGAGTCTCTGTCTTATTCATTTGTTGCTTTCAGTTTTATATCCAGTTTTATATTCAGTTTTATATTGTTTATATATTCAGTTTGAAGTCATACAGTTCTCAACTGTTTCTGTCTAACTTACTTTGCTTAGCATGATAATCTCAAGATCCATCCATATTGTTGCAGATGGCAAGATTTCATTCTTTTTTATAGTTAAATAATATTTTATTGTATATATGAATCACCTCCTCTTTATCCATTCATCCATTGATGAAATCCCAGCTTGCCTCTATATCTTGGTTATTGTAAATAAAACCGTAGTGAACATATGGAAGCACATGTCCCTTCAAAGTAATGGGTCCTTCTTTGTCTCTTGCTATAGCATATGTTTTAAAGTTTATTTTGTCTGGTATAAATATTGCTATCCCAGCTTTTCTAATGGTTGAGTAATATTTCATTGCATATATGTAACACATCTTCTTTATCCAAACATCTATAGAGGGCATTTTGGTTGTGTCCATGCCTTGGCTACTGTGAGTAATGTTGCAATGAACATCAGGGTGCATATATAGTTATGGATAAATGTTTTCAAATTTGGGGGTTTAAAATATTTATTGATTGATCATTTTCCAACCAAATTTCAGTAAAGCAAGTAACATAATTAATAAATGTATAGACTAAATTAGCAAATTAAATCTGATAAATTATCAAAATAATCTGATAATCTGATTTTGGACACTAGGAGATATTATAAATCTATTACAGCAAGTAAAGCATTTTTTTTGTTTCGTGATCTGATAAATAAGAGTAATCATAAACAGAACCAGAAATAGCACAAGAATCTTCAATGTGTTTTAAGTAACATGTCTGTGTCAGAATACCTTATATTATAAGGTATATTAAACTGATTTATATTAAATGAGTTTCAGAAGATTTAACTTAGAAAAAGGCTGATGTCCTGTGTCTTTCTCCTAAAACAAAACTTTTCCCTCCTGGAAATCAAAGTTAATTATTAACTCACCTGTAATTCAATTGAATAACACACTTCATAATTATCTTAAAATATTTGTTGATAGACTTCATTTTAGACACTATAAGGTGTTAAAAATTTATTACAGCAAATAAAGTAGCATTTTTCTGTTTTCTGATTTTTTTATCTTATGGAATTATAGAATAAATGCTATGATCTCTCTCTTTATAAGTATATATGTTTGTATATTTGCATAAAAATCACATTAGAATAGTTGCTTTTATAAAAAAGGTTGGAAATATATATATATTAATATATATTTACATGAATATATAACATATATATATATATATATATATATATATATATATATATATATGCCACTTTGGGTGGTTTTAGCATCTACAATGGATTGAAAATTCTAATTATATTTTCTTAAACCCATCATAGTCATTCTTGTCCATAGTCATTTCCTCCATAGTCACATCATTGTCTATATGATACAACTCTAAAAGTCTCACAGGCTGTTAAACTTGCAGCTCATATATACTAATATTATTCTAGTATTTTCTTGACTATATTAAGACATTTAACACACTGACTCATCACTCTTTTCTGTCATGAAGCATCCATTCCTATGGCTTCACTTTCCTTTTTAACTAGACTTAGCTACAATTAATTTCATGGCAAATACTTATTTTCACTTTTTATTCTTCTTGCTGTACAATTTTATTGTGTCCTTTTTTTTTTCTGTAAGACATATACTTTTGAACTCATTCAACATACTTTTAATATATTATCCAGTCAGACAACAGGCTTAAGCTATAGAATCTCATGATAAACCTCTATTTCAGGTTCACACATAACTTTTTGTGACCCAGACAACTACTAATCAAAAAGATATGTATCTCTTTCCTATATGCCTATACAACAATTATATGATGGCAGAAGAAAAATAGGATAACAATAAATATTTCTATTTATAACATAGAGAAGAGGGGGCCCAGGGTAGTCAGTGATCCACAGCATCTACTTAATTTTGCTCAGCTCCAGCTCCCTGGTTCTGCTTCCAAGATATCATTGTTTCAGTTGTTTAATTCATAGCTCTTGGTTCTGCTCCTTGGGGTGACAAGGGAATGTCTTTCTGTTTTCATCTTTCTACAGTCACTTCTAAATAGGTAATTGAACAATAGCACCACCTCCCACTTTGTTGCAGCCTAACAGCCTTTTCAGATAATTTCCTGTCCATAGAAATTTGGGCCAAAATATTTTTTAATGTCTCAAACAATCTTGGTTTCTTATATTGCAGACTAGAAGTGATTTGCTAGCACCACTGTTTCAAAAAAATTGTGGATATTTATGTTTTTGATTGCAACTGACTTTATGTACAAATAGTTATGATCACAATTCATATGAAACTTCATTCTCTCTGTACCTATGTATTTTGAGTGAATCAGCTTTTGCGGGCCTATGACCTTAAACTTCGTAGGAGTCCTTTGTTTCCAATTGAAAAAAATTTAATAGACGTCATTTTAATCCTTTCAGAATTTTTCTAAAGGTGTACCTGAGTCTCTACTCTTGACTGCAGTAGCTTGTATTTGGCCTTTTTTCTAAGTCTGTGTTTTAACAATTATACATTTGATTTAGCGACAAAAAGCTTCTTTTTCAACTATGTAATTTTGAACTCTGTATTCTTTCTAAATTTTGCTGACACAATAATGTCATATTTTTCTTATAGTATTTTATCAAATATAGTCAGTTAGCAACCAACACAACTTTCAGCATCCTGCCATACATTTTTCCTCCAGCACTAAAAAGATTTAGATAAATTGTCCATTTTTTTTTTAAGTTAAGGTAGGTGAGTCTTATCAAACGTTTTGCCATTACTTAACATAAAGTACGATTTTTCAAATTTTTATAACAGTTGTCATGCTGCCTACCAACGGTTCTTTATCCAATATCATGTATTTTTAATATTTATTACATTTGTGATAACTTCTGTATAATCAGATATATTTACAGTAATGCTGTGTAATAAAACACTCAGGAACCTGTGAGTTGCAACTAAAAGCACAAATTTCTTCCTCATGTCTTTCTTATTCAGTTGTTTAAAACTAAAATGATTTATTATTATTCTGTAGATTGCCTAAGGTGTTTCTTAGCTTGTTTTGTTTGGACTCTATTATGCTATTGGATAGGCTAGGTGCTGGACTCAATAAAAACAGCTAGGACAGATAAGCCTCTCATTTATTCTGAAATTCTTCACAATGTGACAAATTTAGGGTAACATGCCATGAGGGCAAAGAATACCAAGATTTCTTAAGCCTAGTTTTATCATTTCTACCTCATTTTATTGTTCAAAAAAAGTAATAAAGTCCAAATTTAAGAAAAAGAAAAATAGACCAATATATTGACAGAGAAAATGTAAAGCCACATGTCAGACTAAGAATGAAGGAACTGATCTGCCTATCTTTGAAAATAATTTGCTACAATATCATTGTTCCATTGTATTTCCATGATCTTGTTGTATTCAACCCCTCACCACACATACTACATATATATGTGTACACACACACACACACACACACACACACACACACACATTGTGAGGTATATTTGTTGACATTACACTGAATCTACCCATTGGGGAATTATTCAAGTATTAGCTGTTTAAATATTAGCTATTCAGTTCATGAACTTGACATATCCACATATCCTATATATTTAGGCTGTTTTAAAATTCCTTGTAATAATGTTTGAAATTTTAGTATAGGAGTTTAGAAAAATTTTCTAAATATATTATTCTTTATCATGATTTCCAAAGAATAACTAAATTAATTTAAGATAGTAGATTTTCCTAATTTTTAAATTATTTTTTGTAAGTGTTGATAAGTTGCCTTTTTTAAAATACTTGTCCATATGAATATTCCAAATATTATAGTAGATAATGTCTTGGTATACTTTAGATTTCTTTAAATGCTTTTTTTTTTACCCTGACACATCTTGTCTTTCTGTTTTAGTCTCTGTCTCTATCTCTCCCCCTTCCTCCCATTCCTCACTCTTTCTTTAAATCAGATTTGCTAGGTAATCGTCTATCATGTCAAACTTTTGAGTAACCAACTTTGGTCTTGTCAATTTTTTTTCTATTGCACACTCATTTTTTACTTATTTCTTCTAATATCTTTAATATTATCTTCCTTTGCTTCTTATCATGCATTGAGATAAAAATTTTTATAGCCTCTAATCTTTTCTAATAGATGCACTTAATGCTATATACTTTTTTTATATGCTACTCTATTAATATTTCATGAGTTTTGCATTACTATACATTCATTACCTTTCATTTAAAATTTTTCAAATTTATTTTTATTTCTCCTCTGACTGATAGGTTATTTATAAATATACTACTATTAGAGATTTAGAGGTTGTCTAGTTACAAATTAAAAATTGCTGTAAATTTGTAGCTTAATTTCAGTCTGCTGAGGTTATCTTGAAATATTTCATTTTTTGAAATTTGTTGAGAAATTTTAACATCCCCATATGCGATTTCCTATTATAAATGTCCATGTGCATTTGAAAACAATTTAAATTCTGCCATTCTTAAGTGTAGTTTGATATATATCAATTAGGCAAAGTTTTTCTCTATCCATCAGATTTATATTATGTTAGTAATGTTGTGCCTATTTCTTTGATCAGCTATTGAGTGCTGAAGTCTCTCACTGTGACTGTGAATTTGTCTATTTTTCTTTCTAGTACTTTCAATTATTTTCTTTCACTATGTGTTAAAGCTAAGTTATTGGTTCCATTATAAAACATGTAAATCTACACTCAGATTGAATTTATGGTGTATAAATGATGCTATGCATTTTCAAAACCAATAGAACTTTACAGCATTGAGTGAACCTTATATATATAAATTTTAAAAATCAACCAGATAAAGAAGCCCCAGCATGAAATGCTGACTGTGAAAAAAAGAATCTAACAATCTTAAAATACTTCATTAAAAAGGGTGGGGAAAAAGTACTGACCTAAATTAGTATGGAAATTGTTTTGACTGGAAACTATAAGTCAAAAAATAAAATGAACTATATATAGTTGGTAGTTGGTAAAGTTTTGTATCACAATAATAGAGGCTAGCAACTCTAAAACTGCCATATGTATTCTGGGATTAAACATAATAAATGAATGGCAAATATTTCCCACTTTCAGAAAAGCAAGTTACAGATAACCAAGAAGGTGTGCAGAATAAATGATGTAATATTGGGTTAGAATTGGAGAAACTAGTATGAAATATGTATAGCTTATATTGCTGTGTATACATGTATAGATACAGATTAGTAGATACACAATTTATTCTCTCTATTCTTTCTCTCTCTCTTTCGTGTGTGTGTGTGTGTGTGTGTGTGTGTGTGTGTGTGTGTGAGTTTTAGTATATTCTTTCAACCCAGAACCTAGATGCAATAACAGTCTACTCTTAAAAGCTACAGACACTACCCAGATATTGGATTCTAATACCATCAACCTCTCTCTCCTGAAAGAAAAAAAAAGAAAGAAAAAGAAAAAGAAAGAAAAAATAAAGAAATAACTGATTCTAGATCTGAGACACAGACTATACAAGGGAAGCCTGGGTTATATTTTTATGCCATAAAATGAGAAAGGGCTAAAAAATATATATATATATATAAGAATGTGTCAAAAGAAAACAGAAGCCCAACCAAAATTGCTCACAATCGACAAATTTAGGGTAATTTGAAAAACAAATAAATAATTTAGCACTGGATTATAACTCAAAGTATAAAATACATATTCATGTGTTCAATCCGATATAAATAAATAATAAATATATGAATAAATAAATACATGGAAGATAAAGGACAGAGACAGATCTGTCCAAAAGAGTTCCAAGTAATTTATATTAATTTCTCTTCTCGAGGAGGTAGAACTTAACTCTATTCTGTAAGTGTAAGCTGTGTATAGTGACTTGTTTTTTAATAGTAAAAAAGTATGACACTTCAGTTACCTTTAGCAATCCATATTCATCTAATTTGGCCGAAGATACATGAGCAGTTCTCTGCCTTACTTAGTTTCCTCCCATTTATCCCTCAGTGGGTGAGGGCAGGCTTCTATCTTGACTCTAGAAAAGTCCCTATGGATTGTTGTTTTTCACTTATATGCAGTGCTTCTCTCTTCACCCTAATCCACAAGTCTCTTAGTTTCACGTGTATTTAGAAATTTCACTCCCACATTTTCTTCCCTACAACTTTCCACTCAGTTGTTACTCTCCTTTCCTGCTTCCATGCAGCGAAAGCCCTGGTGAACCACCCTGATCTCCCTTTAGGGTGAAAGCGACCCCGTGGAAGTAACCGTCCTAGTAAAATAGTGGAATGGCCTGTAAAAGAATGAAATGGACTAAAGTTGCATCACAATTTGATAAGAAAGCTCGTGAAAGTACAGAGCTGTATCTTGAAAGAT
Organism: Cynopterus sphinx; assembly: GCA_030015415.1. Lineage (NCBI taxonomy): Eukaryota > Metazoa > Chordata > Mammalia > Chiroptera > Pteropodidae > Cynopterus > Cynopterus sphinx. Next base: position 99,589,943 of record CM057382.1, on the reverse strand, counting down.
AGGTACTTTAAATCCCATATATGGCGCTATCTATCCCATAGCTGAGTCCATGAATCTGAGAATAAAGGATTGGAAGGAAGAGATCTCATTGGTGCACCTTATAATCACTCACAAAGCCATTGCTTCCTTCCCTCATAACTTTTAGATCTTCTCCTTTAAGATCTTGGTTTCCAAGAGAAAATCGTCTCCATCAGGGACTACATGTAAAATTGCACTGAAATGGAAGTCGAAACTAGCACTGTGACATTTTGTGCTTTTGTTACACTGAATCAATGAGCACAAAAGAACTTACTCTACTCACTGTAGTATTTGATTCTAATTAGCAAGCGGAAGTCTTGTTGCTACTATTTATAGGGTCACAAGGACCAAGTCTGAATGTCAAGGGATTTTCTCGGCCTCCACTAATTTAATTTCCTATAACATAAGTTAAGGGAAAATTACAGCAAACAAGAATAGTCAGAAACGTAGAAGATTTAGAGAAAGGTTCAGAGACTTCAATAACAAAATTTGAGTTTTCCCTGACAGGGAAGGGGGACAAATTGAGTTCCTGCTTAAAAACAAAGAAAATATAGAATAGACTGTGAAAAAAGAGAGTTATAAATGACAACTCCAGCCTCATAACTTACAGCAATAAATTTTACAGGAGTGATTTGCACTGTTGCAGTAGACTAATTTTTGTAATAGACTTATCAGTGGCCTCAAATGATCCATGCTTCCTAGTATTCACACCATGAACTAGTCTCCTTCACATTGATTCTGAGTTTGGCTCAAATGAGATATACCCATTGGGATGCAAGCAGAGCCTTAATAAGTACTTTTAATTGTGTGGGACACCTTGTCTTAAAAAGGTTTCTTCTTTTCTTGGTCACTACAAACTTTCTGGATGATCTTATTTAATTTCTATATTTTCATTTCTGTCTATATGAGGAATAGCATCAAATTAGCTAAACAGGATCTCTTTCAGAAATATAGTATTTTTTTTCCCTTAATTTTACCATTTACCCTAACAAATTACTTTCAAGTATTTTTAATTTCTTCCTGGGAAAAGAATGATCATAACAAGGTTATTGCAACAGTCTTATAGCTGATATTTTCTTCTGGTTTTCAATGTTCACTCCCCATCCAATATACTCTCTATTATAGTCAAATTAAATTTTTTATTGTGCAAATCTGTTACCTGATCAGAGAACAAGAAGAAAAACACTGTCAGAATTTTTGAGGAAAAGAGTAGAGAGGAAAAAGTGATTAAGGAAAGGAAATTAAATAACAGTTGAGATTTCTAATCAGACTAAGCATGATATAACTGAATAATTGATTTCTTATTTTTTGCTTTGTTGTGCATATACCTTAAGCATTGCATAAAAATATCAGTTTCTCATATATGAGAGATATTAAATAATTTTTACTTTCTAACTTTAAATAATATTGCTTTAGGATTATTTACTTTTCCTCAAATCAATGCATTTCTAATTTTTACTAAAAGAGACTATATTTTCCATAGATTGTCTTTACATTTATAATTATTATTTTTAATTATTATTATTATTATTTACAAATTCAGCTGTACCTATATAGTTTATATATAAATGTCACTTGTTTGTACATATTTTGATATTAATGATATTAGTAATATTAATACTATTTAAGTGATATGTATACAATATATTCTCATGTACTGGACTATATTGTGCAATTTCTTAAAATTTATTAGTTTTGACATGAAAGATTTTAAAACATAACATTTTTCTACACTCTACCAGCCAAAGATGATCATAGAACTATTTAGTGAAAAAGAACATTATAGAGTCAACCAATCTCAGCGCGAAGTTAGATTGTCCATAAGAAGCATTTTTATCCCAATGAGAATGTAGTTACATGTTTACAACATTCATAGATGGATCCAAAATAAAACAAAAACTTTCATAGTAATTAACTAGATGCAATTTCTCATCTTATTAAAAAATCAGAATAAGTATTAAGACATATCTGAGTAAACTTTGTTAGTGAAATCTGACTATGCATAAACAGCAAGAAAAATATATCACTGAAATATGTTTTATTTGAAATACGTTTATTTTAGTGTCTTTGAGGATATTAAGTGTGATATTCTCTTTGTTAAAGAAATAATTTGTGTTCTTGAATTTTACACGTTATAGATTATGTATAAACTTTTTATTACTTGTTTACCTAACTTAATTTTCCTGATAAAAAGTATCTCTATTGTTAAAATATACCTCATGTGTTCATTCAGCTTCATTTAAAAACTCAGTGCCATAGTATTTGATGACAGAGAGCTGATAAACTGGTTTTACAAATGGACCCTAAACCAAATCTGTTTTAGATGCACTGTATCCAGGTCTTCCTAGCTCTTTCACTTATTACCAGTTAATATCTATTTTTTTATTTAAACTTTCTATGTTTTAGTTTCCTCATTGAAAAATGAGATAAATGTTATACATTTTAAAGAGCTGTAATAAGGATCAATGTATTTTTATATAATACACTTCTTAAGAACACTGCCTTGAACTAGTAGTAGTCATTGTCAACTGTTATTATTAGGTTTCATCAATATATGATGAGGGTTTATTTACAGATATTTTTATAGGAAAAGGTAAGTTCTGTGTAATATTTTCATTTTAAATTGAGCTTGGAAATATATTTAAACTTTTAGATATGGCCCTAAGAAGTATACCTTATTTTAACTCCTGCTATTCTAACATGCTGCAAATCATCACACAGTAATGAATATCGGTTGAAAAACTATTTGTAATTAAATTACTTTTAAAAGCAGTGTTGTTATTATTCTTTTAGAAAAACTTTTCACAAACATTTTCATCATTTGAAAAGCACTATTATATCTTTATTTAAAAAATAGGGGAAAGGCACAATCTTGATTTTGAAAATAATAACAATTTTTTAAAAGGTCTGGAATTTCAGTTAATTTGTCCAAAGTTATTCTATTTGGGAAAGTTATTAAAACTATTTCTCATGTTGTATTAAATTTATAGAAAAATAAACAAACAAAAAAACTCTATACAACTTTATACTAAGAGCATCAACATACATTATTTAGATAGCCATTTTTTTTTCAAATTCTGGCATATTACTTGTCATAGTCTGCATGTTTGAATTCCCCTAAAAGGTATATGCTGAAATCCAACTGTTAAAGATAATGATATTAGGAGGTGATATTTGGGAGGTGCTTAAAATCAAAAGGGTAGAGCCTTTATGAATAGGCTTAGTGTCTAATAAAAGAGTCCATATAGATATGCTTAGACACTTGTATTATGTGAGGACACAACGAAAAGACAACCATCTATGAACCAGAAAGTCATCCCTAAATACTAAGTCTGCTGGCATCATGATCTTGAACTTTCTAGTCTCCAGAACTATGAGAAACAAATTTGTTGTTTATAAGCTACTCAGTCTGTGGTATTACAGCAGCCCAAATGGACAAAGGCATTATTGAACATTACACTAGGTTTCAAGCTACAAGAGTGATTATGGTAGTTACCTTCTTCCTAAGGCATTAAAGTGATCCTCATTTCTCAGACTGCAGAATTATAATGTAAGATTTTTTATGGCCACATAGTGATCAAATATCCTTTATTTGGGAGAAATTTTAAATTTTTTTATAAGGAGAAGGAAATTGTGTCCTGAATATATCATTTGTATGTATTATAAAATTTAATCCTTGTAGCAATTCTGTAAGATTAGTATTGTCTACATTTCATAAATAGAAAAAAAAGAAACAACAGAAGTCCAGGGTTAAGTAATTTATCAAGGACATTAAGTTAGAAGTAACAAAACATGTCTTCACTGCTCTGAGTCTCCTATTATTGTTTTATACATTGTTTTCTTTAAAGGCTTTCCATTTCATATGCATGTATTTAATTTATATATTGTCATATCACATTCTACCAAAATTGTCAAACCTTGAGGTTTGATTTTTTTAAAACTAATATATCATAATTATTAAAATGGGAATGTCTCCCTTGTGAAGCAGCTGACATTAACACCATTAAATGATGATTTAATTATTACCCTTGTATTAAATCACAGAGCTTTGAAAATATATGTAGGTAAATCAATGTCACTTGGTGGAGTGAGTTAATACAAAGCTCTCTGTTGATAGTGTGTTTCTAATAGAGTACGCAGAGGTGGTTCAAAGAATGGGGTTTTTGACAGAATGGCAAATATGTGAAATGAGAGTAAGACTGAGGGAGTAGGAACAACAGAAAATTATAGAACAAATTAAACCCTCCAATATTCATTTATTACATTTATATAAATTAATTTATTCAGTGAAGTAAACATTTGTATATGAATGTAAATACATATACTATTTTAGGTATAAAATTAATAAAAAGGAGAAATTTTGTTTTGGTAGAATTCAAATAGATTCAACTGAAAAAACACATCTTCAAGAAAAACTTTCAACTACGAGCAGAAAGAAAAAAAACTACTCACGTCCAGCAGAGGGCAATATTGTAACACTGTAGGATCTCAAATTGCCGGGGGTCAGAAAAAAATCTCGATAGAATGTCTCAATTTTATTTTTCTTCCTAAAAATTAGGGAAAAAAATAATTTTCATTGTATATAATTTATTTCCCATAATATTACATATATGTATATATATATATTTATGTATTTGCAAATATCGCCTATGATATCACTGATTGAATTGAAAAACATTTTAAGGCAGCACGCACTCAAAGATTTATTATTTTAGGGGAACTTGTTTCTGAATGCCCTGAATAATTCTATCAAGAAAAACAAATGAAATGCCCGATAAAAGATAAAAATCTTAAATTCAGCAAGGCTAACAACATACTATTTTACTTTGGCTAAATATTAAAAAGAAGAATTTAAAAGATAAGTAAATACACAGTTTTCTTGAACTCTGAATATTTATTATATGCTCTAACAGCCTTAATTTTTAATTTTTTTTTTGTGGATGACAAGAGATCATGCCTATGTCTCCCCATAGTTCTATCGATAAAACTATACAGCATTCTTCTACCTCTCCTCTACCTATAGTTCTATAAATGGAACTATAAATATCCCTCCTCCCACTACATGAAGCTAAAGGCCTTTTTTCTTTATAAGCACAGACAAAAAAATCTGCCCTGCATAAGGGAGATCAATAATTTATGATTCTTTCAAATTTGTTGTTGACTGGGAAAAAATTATGTATCCTAAATGTTTGGATTTATAATCCAGTCATGAGATCAGTTTTTGGTATGAATTGATGACACCTGTATATTTCAAAAGTCTCATGAGGACTGTTTAATGTAAAGTAGTCTTGAGATGAAGAAGTCAATTCAGATTCTTTCTGTATGTATCCAACTTAATCCAAGCCTTAAATTATTCTCATATTAATAGTGTCAAAAATTACTTACAATTAAAACAAAATATATACAAAATCGCAGAAGAAAATAGGACACCATGAGTGAAAGCTTGAAGAAACAGCAGAGAACAAAATCAGATCAGCTTGCCTTCATAGAGTAAAATGATCAGACATCAGAATGCAAGATACTCATATTTAATATATTTATATCCAAACTCTGTTACTTATTAGATATGTAATCCTAGAGAAGACATTCTCAGAACCTCACCTCTATCATCTATAAGTCACAGTCATTATCTTATCTAGTGAGTGTGTTGTAAGACTTAAATAAATTTATTAACTTAACACTCCTAACACATTTGGCACATGGTAAAAGATTCGTAAGAGTTGCTATTGTTATGTTTGCTGAAATAAAAACTAAGATTGGAAATATGAAGAAGCCATGGAAATTATAAAGAACAACAAAGGTATATTAAAAAAAAACAAAGGGAATTTTTACAAGTAAAAAGTAAAATAAGCAAAATATAATCTCTGTGGATGGATCAAATCACTAATTAGAAAAAAAATGAATAGATATTAGTAAATTTGAAGATAGATTAAAACTTGAAGGTAGAATTAAATAATTTATATAGAATTAAGTTTAGTAAAGCAAAGCAATATAGAAAAAAATCCACCTTTTCATGAAGATTTTAATCCATGTGGGAAATACAATAAAAATATGAATAAATAAATTAGAACATAAAAAAGCTGTAAAGGGGATTAAAGCAAAGCCACTTTCACAGCTATAAACAATTGTCTGGCATGTACAGGGAATCTCAACCAAGATAGTGAAATGAACAGAGATGGGAGATATAAAAGAGGTCAGTGACATAAGGGGACAGTTGAGAAAAGGCCTTGTAAGTCATTGTAAGAACTTCAGGTTTTATTCTGAATAATATGGGACTGCATGGAAGAGATAGGAATGAGCGCATATTTGAAGTTGCATTTGAAAGGAATATTCTAGCTATTATGCTAAGGCTATCCTGGAGTGCCAGGGGCCAGCCCCAGCTCCAGAGTCCAGGTCCCAAGGGGTGTCTGCGGAGTCGGCGAAGGACGGGACAGTACTCAGGGATAATGCATCAGAATCTCTCTCTATTGTCTTAACAGCTGCATTTTTATACTGAAGACCGTGTTTTTTTTGCTCCAGCAGACCCCTCTAATCAAATCATTACAGATTTACAGCTTCACCAATCCTCTGCGGGCAGCCTGTCTTTCTCCTGGATTTCTCAGAATTCAACTAGGTTACTCCCTCATACTATTTCTTACTGTAGATTGTGGCTCTCGGCTATCATTTCCTGACCACACTGCCTGCTAAGTTGGGGCCCACACTGCAGTCTTGTTTTTCTCAGTACTTAAACTATTTTTATTGTTCTATTTATTAATAATATCTATCTTATATTTCTATTAATTACTAATCTTACCAACTATAATATTTGTCTGGATGACAACACTTATTTCTAGGATTCTTATATAATTCCCATAGCAACCTTTCATTACTGCAATTACATCTGTAAATTTATAATACCTATAAAAAGCACATAGCTGTTTATGTAAAACTCGAAGTCCTACTTCTCCTATGCATGGAGATCTCTGCCTTATTAATTGTTCCCATGGATTTAAGCCAGAGGCATCTACTTTCTTTTCTCCTACAACTATCCACTCTTTACTATCCTCTGAATACACTCCTGTGAAGGGTAACAGACTACGTCAAAACAATTTCCCATCACCTATTTTCATAAGTCTTAAGTTGTCCTTCTTGGTACACTGACTGTTACAGGCTTCTGAGTAGGTTTAAGATGTTCTGAAGTTCCCACCCTGCTTCTCAGAGGCAATGCATAAAGCTTTCTTGATAAATTTTTATATAAGCCAGGGCATGGCTCCTCTCCTGGCTCTAAATATTTGCTTCCTCTAGACTCCCCAAATCCCCATATCCGATCTGCATATGAGGCTGCATTAAGTATCCCACACATAACACACACGCTAACACACTCACACCGAGGGAGCCACAAAGAACCCATCTGGGGCAGCCTAAGCCTTGCAGAGGTGCCACACTGTATGCTGTGACCTTGTCAGACAGCTACATTAGATGCGGCTCCCGCACTGGAGGTAACAAGAAAAAAAGTCTGGTGTCTTTTGAAACACAAAAGTTTTTAATTTTGTTCAAGTCCAGCTTGTCAATATATATCTTATCGTTCATGTATTGTTATATCTAAGAAAATTTTGCCTACCTCATGATCAGGTAGCTCTTATGCATAGATTCTTTTAGAAATCTATGATGCATTTTGAATTATTTATGTATTAATGCTATGGGGCATGTGTCTAAGTTTATCATTTTATATATGGATACGTCACAGCACAATTTGTGGAAAAGACTATCTTTTCTTTATTATTTGTCTTGGTAGCTTTATAAAAAGTTAATTGAACTTAAGTGCAAGGGATTATTTCTGGACTCTCAATTCAGTCCCATTAATCCTATGTCTATCTTCATGCCATAATGTTTTGATTACTCTAGCTTTGTAATAAATTTTGAAATTAAGAAGTGGAAATTCTTCAGTTATTTTCTTCTTTATCAAAATTTTTTTCTGCTACACTAAAGCCTTTAACTTCCATGTAAAGTGTCATGAAATTCTCTTATAATCATTTTTAAAGAGTTAGCAACTTTCCTCTTTTCTGAATTCATTAATTTGTATCTGTCTCTTTTTCTTAGTTTAATTATTTTTATTATTATTGTATGTGTATATGTGCCGGCCAGTAATCTTATGAGTGTAAGATTTTACACTAATTGCAAGCTAATAACTTAACCTGTCAGAATATCCTAGATGTATATCATGGTACTACAAAAGACTACTGGGTCAGTGACAAAAAAATTATTATTGATGGTGTAACAGACATGTGGTTTTATGTTTGCATTGTTCTCATTGCCCCTTAAGTCCTATGGAGACAAAGAAGAGCCAGGTTTAGAGGGATGGATGCCACGTGCATGGGGGATTGATGTTACAGCTGAGGTACCCCATGCTTAGGGAATCCCCATCTTATAAGAGGTTGCTAGCAAGCCACCAATTGCTTCTTAAAGGAAGATATTGTCTTTACTATTCAGAATAGCACAAAATCTATCTTCTGTGTCAGAAGCTGAAAATTTCTCTATCTTCCAAGGCTGTTTGCCATGTAAACATTCTTGGACAATAGAGCAGAACAAAAGCTGACATAAGACATACAGAAAATCCATAAAGAGTTGTCTCCACTTTGCAAAAATCACAAGCAGGACCATAGCAAATCAAAAAGCTTCTGCACTTTGGCTGTCACATTCCTCATTTTCTTGTTAAATCTGTGGTGTTCTGGTCTATGGTTTGCCCCAAACAGTATCTAGACTCCAGACAAGCAGTAATATTGGCCTTTTTTTATTATTTGCCACTGAGACTGCTGCTATTTTTGCCAATGCCTCTGTCCAAATAATTTTCAACATAACTTTTCAAATCAAGAAAACTCTTTCCCACCATGTTTAACTATACTGTTGATATGGTTTGGGAGGTAGGAAGAATTCTACGATAACCCCAGAATTTCTGTGTCTGTTGTACATGTCTTATATAATATCTTTTATATAAATTGGAGAGTACTTGTTAATATGATGGCATTTCAATCCTATGGTTAGAATATGTTTTAGGGCAGAGTTTACTTTAAGAAGTATTTTCCTGGATAATTTTGATTAAATCACTTGTGCCATTAAAATGAACTAAATTATTCCTGAAGAAAAGAACTGAACATGAGGGAGATTCTCCATTGTTGGCTTTGAATGGAAAGAGCCATATGGCAAAGATCTCTAGGAGCTGATACTGACACCCAGCCAACACTGTCCAGGAACTGAATTCTGCCACATATCATATGAGTTTACGATGTAATCCAACTATGAAAATAGCCAAATATTGGCCAATGATAAAAATTCACCAGTGTAAGACCCTGAACAGACAACCCAGTCAATCCTGACTAGAATTCTGACCTAAAGAGACTGTGAGATAATAAATCACTATTGGATTAAACTACTGAGTTTATGGTAATTTATTATGCAGGAATAAAAAAAATGTGCACACTTAAATGTAATCTCTTGCTTTTTTCATCTTTCTTGGATATTATATTTTTATGTCTTCTTTTGAATTATTTGATATTTTGTGATTACATTTTATCTCCCATTTGGCTTTTTTTCTATAACTACTTAATTTATTATTTGATTTAGGGAACATAGGATATATCTGTGACATCATATTCTGCCTTCAAATTATATAACCTTACTATTACATGAGACACATAGTAATATATTTATGGTTTTTTTTTCATTATATTATTTGTCATATATCTTATTTTTACTGCCTTAGTTGGTTCTTATTACTTCTCAGGTAGCCTCAAATCATTCTTTCTTTTTGTCTGCAAAGTCAACATAGTTGACTCTCTAAGATCTTTTTTCCTTACCTATGTCACTGATAATTTTTAAATGCTTCTGTTAAGTAACATGCAAGCTATTCAGCAAGTCAGACAAAAGTCTTTATGATCTAGAAAATAATTATTGCTAAATTTCTATAGTGCATTTCTTAGTTTCATTAACCGGCCTCATTTCTTTGGCATGAAGCTACTATATACAAAAGTCTGGAAGTTACAGTGATTCAATTTATGACAATATAGAAACAGCATTGTTGTTGAGTTTGTTTTTCTACATTTAAACTCTGTGTTTTCAGAGTTGAAGAATAAATGAAGTTCTTTTGGGGAGGAGCTTACAGTCTTAGAGCAATAATTATCACTTTAATAGAAAGCCTGTGAAATTTGTACAGGCTATACTCCACCGTTAGCTTGTAAAATTTTATCAAAACAAAATTTGTTTCTGTCTTCCACTTTCTTCTAAATATTTACTGAAAGATTCTCTACATATGTCACTGTCACTGTCATTTTTGCTTATATTTAAGTAACAATTCTAAGGTCACTTAAATTACGAACCCAAAATCAGGTCTATAAATACCAACCCAAGCTCTATGTAATAATCAATACTCTAAGCATGATTTAGAGGAACATTTTCTTCTTTTTTCAGGTTGAGAATAGTTCCATTGAGGCTAATTGACATTTGACTCATTCTCCTCTATCTTATAATTAATGGACCTCCAGGCCATTAAGGGATAAAAAGGAAATACAAAGAAAAAAAGGTATAGAAATGTTTTATTTGATGTGTGTTAATCTAAGCTGATTTCATATTCTCTCTGGACTACCTAGTTCTTTTGTGGATTAATGTACTATCTTCTCCCTTGCTGGGTCCACTTAATGGTGAATCTTGTCCCAACGAGAGTATTTCTCCTTCAGCTAGCCACTCTAACTTCCAACTAGTCTAGGTGTTTAGCAGTTCACTCTACACAGACTCTGTATTGGGTCTTCAACTCACTTTGTCAAGAGCCTTCTTTGGTAGGAAGGTTTTCTTTTTTTTCATGTGTTTCATTTTATTTTATTTATAATTTTATTTACTTCTGATGTTTTACTGTATACTTACATATCAACTGCTTATTTTAATTATAATTATAAAAGTGGCAACATGCATTTTATAAAAATTTAATTGTCATTTCCAGAAACTGTTCTCCATATGTGATTTGTACACAAGCTAATCCTGCTCATGAGTATTTGTAACCAAGGTCAGCATTTTTGGATGCATGCTTCTCTTTCTGTTCAGTAGCAGTCAGTAACTCTCTTCCCAGTGTTACTAAATTCTTGAATTAATTAATTTATTTATTTATTTATTTATTTTATTTCTAAGTATTTTTATTAAAATGGTTCTATGAAGTCATTTGTTTACTTATTTTTCATGTATTATTATACTCCATTTTTCTTTAGTTTATTATTATTATTTATTATTTATTATTATTATGTATTATTATTATTTATTAGGTGACATTTGCTAATGAAATCTAATAAAGTTCAAGTGTACAGTTCAATAGTAACTCATATTTATTTTGCATTTTATGTCACCACTCATAGTTAGATTTCTTTCCGTCACATCACATTTAACCCCTTTTACCTCATTACCTCTCCCCTCTCTCCCTACCCTCTGGTAGCTACTAGTCTATTGTTCATGTCCATGAATCTCTGTTATGTTTGTTTGTTGCTTTTAGGTTTACATCTCACATATAAGTAATATCATGTGGTTTTCAACTTTTTCTTTTGGGCTTATTTTGTTTAGCATGATTATCTCATGGTCCACACATGTTATCACAAATGTCAGTATTTCATCTCTTCTTATGGATGAGAAATATTGCATTGCATATATATACCACAGCTTCTTTATCCAATCATTTATCGTAAGACCCTTCAGTTGCCTCTATGTCTTGGCCACTGTGAATAATACTGATATGAACATTAATGTGCAAATATGTTTTCAGATATATGTTTTCAAGTCTTTGGGGTAAGACCCAGTAGAGAAATTGGTGAATCATATGGTAGATTTTTTGGAGGAAACTTTATACTGTTTTCTATAGTGGCTATACCACCAGCAGTGTACAAAGGTTCCTTTTTCCCCATATATTCTCTAACACTTGTTATTACTTGTCTTGTTGATAATAGCCATTTAACAGGTATGAGATGGTATCTCATTATGGTTTTGATTTGTATTCCCCTAATAGCTAGCAATGTTGAGCATCCTTTCACATGTTTGTTAGCCATTTGTATGTCTTTTGGGGAGAAGTGTCTGTTCATGTCCTCTGCCCATTTTTTGATTAGATTGTTTTCTTGTTGTTGTTGTTGTTGTTGAGTTGTATGAGTTCTTTGTATATTTTGGATATTAGGCCCTTATCGAAGGCCTTGCTTGCAAGAATATTTTCCCATTTGGATGGTTGTCTCTTTATCTTTTCAATGGCTTCTTCTGCTGTACAGAAGCTTTTTAGTTTGTTATAGCTCCATTTATTTGCTTTTGCTTTTACTTCCTTTACCTTTGAGGTCAAATTTATAAAATTCTCTTTAAATCCAAGGTTCATGAATTTAGTTCCTATATTTTCTTCTATGCAATGTATTGTTTCAATCTTATATTCAGGTCCTTAATGCATTTTGAGTTAATTTCAGTGGGTGGTGATAAACAACAGTCTAGTTTCATTCTTTTGCAGATGGCTTTCCAGTTTTCCCAGAACCATTTATTGAAGAGGTTTTCCTTTATCTACTGTATGTTTTTGGCTCTGTAAAAAATTATGTGCCCATATAAACAGGGGTTTCCTTCTGGACCCTCAATTCTGTTCCACTGCTCTGTGTGTCTGTTTTCCTACTAATACCATTTCATTTTGGTTATTGTTGCTTTGTAGTATAATTTGAAGTCTGTGATGCCTCCAGGCTTGTTCTTTTTTCTCAGGATGGCTTTGGCTATTCAGGGTCTTTTGTGCTTGGTGGAAAGTTCTAAGATAAATTCAGATTGACTTTCCTAACCTAGGCTGTACCTCTGACCTTGAATTATTCATGACTTTGACCTATCATCTTGGGTCAGTTTAAAGTCTCTCATTTTTAGATTTCTCAGGCTTACATACACCCACCAGTATGGCAAACACATGTAAATGCTGAGAGATTTATAAATTTTCTTCATAAAATCTTTATAAATCTCTTCGATTACTCCTCAACACTTTTTTAAACTCTCAAAGTGATATCACTATTTTAGTTATTTACTCTTCATTTTTTATTTCTTCCATAATAATCTTATCAATAAGATGAATATGTTATAATAATAATAGAAAATAAAAGTTACATAAGATATGCTCAGACTAGACTCAGATTTATATTAAGATTTTTTTATTTCTCTTAGATTGAACCAAAGCTTTTTCATCCTTGGGTTATCAATAGTGTCTAGCAATGTTATTTTCATATTTCTAACATTCAACTATATTACTGAAGAATAAATAAAATGCTTAGTTATATTTTAAATTATGTTTTGGAACAATCATAGCCATACCATTGCTTAATTTGTACTTCATAGTAAAGAAATTATCCTATTTATTTCTTACCTAAAATATTTAACTATTAACTGATAGGGGACTTGAAAATTAACAAAGAAAAATTAAGGGTTCAAATATCTTCGATACCAAAACAGATACATAGTAATGTTTAAGAACAACATGTTTGTGCCAACTATTTCTAATATTAGTATAAGTGAAGTTGTTTACTCCTTATGAACTTGTCAAGTTACTTAAGCTTCTAAGAATTAATATCATTATTTATAACGTGTAAAAAACAACTCCATCACTATTTTTTTGCCAGAATTCAGTGAAATTTACACATAAAATGGTTATTATAATGTTTGTTGCATTGTAAGCTCTCAGAACATATTGGTTAAAATTATTAATGTGAATCACTTTTGTAACAAGACATTTGCTAAATGAAGATGATTGATACAACAATCTTACTTTATTTATTGTAAGTATAATATTGATTAGGCTACTTTCTGTTGATGGAACAAAAAGTGCAGCTTAAATTAATTTAAGCAAATAAAAGTGAATCTGATATCTCACACAACTTAACAGTAAAAGGATTCGAATACAATCTGGATCTCAAATCATATCACCAGGACTAAAATGATCTTTTGTCACTTCTTTGCTCCACTTCAGTGTCAATTGATCAATCTTGGTCCAAATGTGTACATAACTTTAAGTCGAATCTCCACATTCTCTCTCATTTAGATCCAAAAGGAAGAGAGCAAGAGTACTCCAAATAATGTGACCTACAGGTGCTTAGGAGTATGAGAGACAATAAAAATGTACAAATAAAAAGGGAAATAATTTAAGAGAAAGTTAATGCAATAGAGGGTGACAAGATGTTCATTATAATGAACAATTAAAAAGTTCAAGGACAAGTTCAGGACTCGAGTAACTCAAAAGAGCTGCAGATAAATATCTGGAGGTTGGTAGTGGGGATTTATTCTGTCCTAACCAGAGAGTACTGTGAGTACACAGCCTTTATGGTGTCAACGTTTGAAAAAAGGAAAGCAAGACATATATTGACTAGAGAATTTCATGTATGGTGAAGAGTGGAACATGGTTAGTTAATGAGGTGGGGAAGAACCTAATTACAAAAGCACACATTATAGTCAAAGTAAAACTCTGGAATTTGGGGGCTATGAGAAACATTAAAACAGAAAGTTATCATGAAACTGCTTTGATGCAAAAATCACATATTTTTCATATATAATAGTTTGCACTGAGAGAAAGAGAAGCAAATTATGTAGATAGTAATTCTGCAGACTGTTCCACACTTTGAGCATATAAACCCATATTAGAGGTAATCAAGCTTGAAAATGCCAATGCTCATTAATTAAAACATGTGAAAATAATGTTTTTAAAGGTTTGCAAATTACTAAAAAATAAGTTAAAATATTTGCTTAGTCAATATTGGTTGATAAATAGCCTTATTGGCATCCTTAAAGAAAATTTTTGAAAAATTAATTGAAGGTCTATAAAGAAATTTTGATTATAAAAAAATTAGGGTGATATGGATAACACTTTGTGAATGATACAAAAGCTTTTTCAGTGTAATTTTTACTCGAAATAAGTTTCACTTCTTGTGACAATTTAGGAACCTAATATCTTATAAAAATGCAACTCCAAAGTAATCATTTTATTATGCAATATTGAAATAGAGCTCTACATAAAAATTCCCTTTTATCTGTGGTTTCTCTGTCCATAGTTTCATTTACTTATGGTCAATCATAGTTTGAAAATATTAAATGAAAAATTCCAGAAATAAACAATTTATAAGTTTTAAATTGCATGCTGCTCTGAATAGCATGATAAATCTCAAGCCGTTGGTTTGGTCCTTTAGAGACATGAATCATCTTTTTGTTCAGCATGTCCGTTCTATGTATACAACCTGTGATTAGTCACTTAGTAGCCATCGCGGTTATCAGATTTACTATCAAGGTATCTCAGTGCTTGTATTCAAATAACCCTTATTTTACTTATTAATGGCCCCAAAGCACAAGAGTAGTGATGCTGGCAATTTGGGAGTGTCAAAGGAGAGCTATAAAGTATTTCCTTTAAGTGAAACGGTATGTGTGCATAGGAAAAACTAGTATATACAAGGTCTAGCACTATCCTCAGTTTCAGGCATCCGCTGGGGTCTTGAAATGTATCCCCCATAGATAAGGGTCACTACTGTATTAATTATTGCTGATTCTCCAATGGCCTGCATAAAATAGTACGTTCAAGTGTCTCCATATTCAAAAGTATGTATGACTACACAGAGTACATCAATAGTGGCTGAAATCTACATTTTGAATAGTGTAGTTTAAAGAGATAAAGAAAGAAGTTTTTGGTTTTTGGTTTTTGGTGTTTTTTTTTTTTTTTTGATGGTTTATAAGATTCTATGCCTGAACATCTCTAATTTCTATGATGGAGATATAGCTCTTAAATCAAACTGAGAAAATATTAATCTAAGGTACCTCTTGGAAAGCATTATATCTGTTCCAGTATCAGTTCTGGTATTTTAAGGGGATTTAGAAGCTAGTATTCAGAAAGAACTTACCTCATCCATGAGACAGCCATGCTAGACTACAAATTGCTGTGCTGCATAGCAATTAAGTTTTTTCCTACCTTTTATCTTCTCTTCTTCTTACCCCAGAGGAACCAGAAAGAGACTCTGATGTTACAGTAAAGAAGTATGTATCTGCCAGGAAAATAAACAAGCTGTGCATATCCATATCTACCACTGTTTGTTTCTCAGCCTAAAGCAGGCCACAGCAGGACACAAAGAAAGCTTTACGTTGCATCAATGCATGGAATCATGTTTCTAAAATGTTGCACTGAATATTTTTAATTACTAAAATGAAACTGTTCTGAGCAATCAAAATGATCATTAGAACTGTTATTGTCTGACGCAAAAAAAATCAAGATACAGAATGTTTCCATTACTTTCTGCAGTACCCTCATACCTCTTAAGAGTCCATTCTCTCTCTGTTGGCTCCAGGCAACTACTGGTCTGCTTTTTATTATTATATGTTTGAATATTCTTGAATTCTATAAAAATAGAATCATATGTCATGTAGACTTTTATTTCTGGCATCTATTACTCCCCATAATCAGATTTTGAGATCAATTTATGTTGTTGCATAGGTCAATGGCTGTTTTTGTGTTGTTGCTTTTGTTTTATTTTAATATATATTTAAAATAATATTTTATTATATGAATATACCTCATTAAAAATATTTTCATTATTTTTGGATAATTAAATTATCTTCAGGCTTTGCTATTATAAAAAGATATTTAAATATTTCTGTACATATTTTCTTTTTGAATATATGGCTTCATTTATTTCGGTTAAACACTAAGGAGTAGAAAATTTGTGTTTTATTTTAGGTAAGCTTTTAATTTAAAAGTATGCCGAATCTTTTTCCAATATAGCTTTATCATTTTACACATTCACCAGCAGTATTTGAGAGTTTGTTTTTCTATATCCTGTCCAGTGCTTAATTTTACAAACCTTTTTAATTTTTCTTGTTTTAATGATTATCTGTTGGTACTTGTCATTTAAATTTTTCATTTATTTGATCGTTATGGTGTTAAGGATTTTTTAAACATGTTTTGGCCATTTATATACATATATTCTCTAATGAAGCATCTGTTTAAACTGTTGCCTATTATTAATTTTTTGTATTATTATCGAATGTTAATAGTCTCTTTTGTACTGTATATAATTTATTAGATGTATTATTTGCAAATATTTTTTTTCCATTATGTGGACTACACTTTCATTTTGTCAACAGGTATTTTGAAGAAAAAATGTTTTTAAATTTTGTCAATACAATTTATCAATTTTGCTTTCATGTTTTATAATGTTTGCCTCCTATAAATAATGTTTTGTTATGGTGATATCTAGAGATTATGTATTATCCTATATTCTATAAGTTTTACAGTTTTAGTTCTCACATTTATACCTATGATTTATTTGTTAATTTTGTGATTGTTGTAAAGTAAGGTAAATGTTATTTTTCAAATATGGGTATCATATTTTTACACCATCCTTTGTTGAACAGCATTTATTAAATTACCCATAGTTTTCAATACACCCAGACTTTGGAACTCTTATTGTTGCTCAGTTCTTCCTTTACTGCAGGAAAAAACAGCATTCAAATCAGCCTACTGGGCTGGTTTTCCTTACTTTCTTCAATCAGAGTTTTTTCACCAGTTGGTCATAGTGCCATGAATTTCAAAAAGCATGCTTTCCACTCACCTTGGGATTTTTATTTGTAAACCAAAAAATGCTGTTAGTAAATAGAAAGCAGTCCATAGGATACTAACCATTCTGCAAGAGGATCCATGAGCTCTTCAGGTGGTTCCAAAGTCAGTCCTAGAGGAAAATAGGCTACTGGCTCTTTGATTTAATGAGTACCTCCCTGCAGTCCACCAGCAGCATTTTTCTGTATGAACCTTTTCCATTTTATTGTGGAGCTCTTCTGAGCACTTCTTTATTAGAGTGTTTCTTCATCATTACTCAAAACATTATGTGTATTTCAAATTTCAATATTTTTATGACCATCATAGGAACAGTTTCAAATAATACACAATGATAATCCAATGATTATTTCTCAGTGTGTACTATATGCCACATCTAGACATTTTCTGTTTCAATTTCCAGAGGTCATTTTGAGCTTTTGACATAAGTTTCAGTCCACATAAGTGCTGATTGCAGATACTTCTAAAATTATATTTGAGTGAGAACCTTACAGACTGAAAGGCATTAATCGAGTCACCTTGTTTTCTAACTTAGAAATAGGTTGCTGTTGTTCAGACCTCATTCAAATATACCTTCTTGGGGGGTAGTCTAATGAATAGGAGCTAGCGATATTCTCAGTTGTGGAATATAAATCCTTTGAAATACGAACACCATGATCAGGCTCCATGCTCATGCTTAGTCTTAGGTGCTGGCAAGATAGTGACCTATTTTTAGTTGCCCATAAAAAATCATGATTGGTTTCTGTTTAAGACATTTTTAAAATTTTCACCATTTGTCCAAGCCTTGGTCTTTTGCTAGATTTATTTACTAACTTCTATTAGTCATATGTCTCACCACTTTGTTTGTCATCCTAGCTTGCTCTTCCTCAGCTTCTGATATTATTGTAATGTCATCATTGTGGTATATTATTATGCTTATGACCTGCATCAAATCTAAATCCATTCTAATTAAATTTTAATAGTAATTTAATCAAATCAAAGAAACCTGTGGCAATACAATCGATGTGAATTCAAATTTTTTATATGACTTTAACTTTTCCTAATTTGGTATTGAGAAAAGAAAAGCATTTACAAGATCCTTGATTACCAGTCTCTTTTAGCTTGTTATACTTCTGCATTTTTGAAAACATATCAAGGACTAATAGCATTGTAGGTTGTATATGCTCAAGAGCTCAGCTGTGCTAGGAGAGAGAATTTTGCTGTCAGATGTCTGTTACAGTAGACAATTAAAGCAGCAAGCCAAAAGTGAGAGAGAAACCTTAAATCATTTACTGTAATTGTATAAGCAAACGTTTAAAGGCCAATAAAGCACAAATTCCTCTTGGTTTCATTTTCACCCATGGAATGGCAAAGGTTATTTTACTGTATTGTTGAGGGAGGCTTAAATCAAAGTCTCTGCCAGTTTTTTGGACTCTGAGGTTGGGGAAGTAGAGAGAGAGGAGGAGGAGTAGGTACTAATAAAAAGTTAAATTAAAAATGGGCAGAGGACCTGAATTGACACTTCTCCCAAGAAGACAAACAAGTGACCAACATATATATGAAAAGATGCTCAACTTCAATAGCTATTAGGGAAATGCAAATCAAAACCACAGTGAGATACCATTTATAAGCATTTATCCAGTCTACCAGGCCACTGTCGCCTGTAGAACAACCTGCCATGTGTTTGTATCAAGAATAGAAATCTGTGATAGTTCAACAGTAGTCCATGGGTTCTGCATTAACCCAAACATGAACCTCCATTCTATAGCATTTAAAACCAAGGAGCCTGATTCTAAGTTATTTACTCTCAAGGTCTACTTTAGTGAAGTTCCTTAGGAAGCTGGATTACCTTGATTCACAAAATAAGAAAACTCCTTTATACTAAATTCCCTGGTTTCAGGGGTTCCTTGTTTTTTCCTAGACCTACCACTTGGAATACCTTCTTGGTGACCAGAGGTCATAGTGGTACTATGTATTGTTCCAGTTTAATTTTCCCCTTAAGTGGAAAGCCTGAGGCTAGGAGCCTTAGTGTAGACTCATGGAAATTTGAGCTCAGCACGGTGCCAGGATTCATCTCCACACTATCCTTTAATTCTTTGCTTTTTAGCTATTAAAAATAACAATAAGCAAGGGATTGTATATTTAGCTTATGTCTCATTATTTTACTTTTCCTTATTTATCCAAAGAGCCAACACCTCAGGAGCTGGGTCTATCATTCCTAAATTCCATTGCTTACTTTTTTTTTAAAACCCTATAAACTGTGATCAAATTTAAAAAACAATTTCTTCCTTTGGTTACATTCATCTTCAGTGATTGATGTCAGTGCAATTGCTGTCTCATGCCTGGCAATGGTGACTTGATAGTTGTCCAAATATCAGTTCATCATTCCTTGCTCACTTATCCTTTCTTTTTCTAAATAATGTTATCTTGTTTCAGTGAGTCAGTGATGCTCATTTCTTTTCAACCTTTTCCCTTTGTTTTGTGTTTGATAATTTATAATGTCTTCGACATCACTAATCTTCTTCTAAAAGTCTAATGTGCAATTATTCTCATTCAGTGTATTTTTCTCAGACATTAGAGATTTTATCTCTAGAATTTCAATTTAATTCTTTCTATACCTTCTCTTCACTGAATACGTTCAGTTTCACTTCTTGAACATGTTAAATTGAGTTGTAATAACCTCTTTAGAGTCCTTTTCTTATAATCCTAACACATCAATTATCCCTAGATCTATTTTATTTAATTATTTTTTCTATATATGTCTACAATGGGTGATTTTTTTCTGCTCTATTATAATTTCTTATTGTGTATAAACAATAGGCTGTTTGTTGGCTGCTAGATTTTTTTTTATTTGTATACATATTTTTGAATTTTGTACTAGTATGCACTTATACTACTTAGAAATTGTGAACAGGGAATAATAGCTCTCTTCCTAAATGTCCATGTCCTAATCTCCATAACCCATGATGATGTTACCTTAATGGCAGAAGGAATTTTGTGGGTGTGAATTAAGGATCATGACTGGTGAGATTATCTGGTTTATCCTTGTGGTTCAATATAATCATCAGAGTCTTTATGAGAGAGAGGCAGGAAGATCAAAGTAGAAGAGATAATACTAAGGCCACAGAACCACATGTACATGTACGTTGGTAAAATTTCAAAGTCCTTTGTATAAAGACATATGTTTTTTAAATTATTTAACTTCTTATGCCACAAAGTTGATAAAACTATAGTGTTCCAGCAATTAGAACCAGGATGCAATCTCCTTAAGCTATTCTAAGTGGAAAAGTGGTTGCCACTCTGAAATTCAAGACTTCTGTGTCTTGCAGAGTCCATGGAATTCTGGAAAATGCTGTGTTTTGTTGTTGTTGTTGTTTTGTCTTGTTTTTGTTCTTCTCAGGCCAGCTGGGCTATCTCAGTTCCCAGCTTTATACCTTATTATCAGTCTTGCAGGGTATCAGTTTCCTAACTACTGATGTAGTCAGGCATCTGATGTCTTTAACTACCTCTCCTCCAAATCATGATGCTAAAGCTCCATCTCACTCCTAACACTGACCATTGTCCTTATATATATTAGCTGCTAGACTTTAGAGTTTGCTAATATTTCTGAAACTTGAATATTGTGAATAGCTCCATTAAAATATTGTTTCTTCTTTTTTTTCATATTTGATTCCTTATTTTCAGATATTTCACTGCCTATACAAGAGTACAGTTCAAAAAACAACTGACTCTAAATTTGAGATGGGAAACCAAAAGAGTCATAATGTCGTTTTGAGTGGACTTTCTAGTGTCACTTTTACCATTTACTTATTTATTATGTTTTCCTGCAGTATCAATGACATCCACTGCTCAGATTTCCTGCTGCGGAGCATAGATGACTGGCAGCTTCAGCTGCTGCCCCTCTAGATCTACCATGTCACTCACTCTAAGTTTGATTATTGCCTGGACTTTTCCCAGACAGTAATTTAGCATGGCCAGTGTTAGCATCCGCTCATTCTGATGTTCCATGAGACTTGAATAATAGATAACTTTGGCTCTCATCTCCATATTAGTCGAGCCAAATTTTTCAGAATTGTGCTGAAGTCTTAGACTTTTCCTACACAATCTCATTTTTTCATACTCTTCTGTAACAGATGTCGAATCTTCATTAGAGTCTGAAAGCTATCTTTACTTACTCCACTTTTTAATCTTCACAGGAGTTTCCTGCAGAAATCTCTTGTAATACAATTCTATCTTGATACCTGTTTTTTAGAGAACCCAAACCAAAGCTCTGCCATTGAAGAAAAGTGTGCATGTTACCCGCACAAGTGTATGTATATGCTTGTGTGTTAGTGGAAATGCTGTTAAAATTCATACCATATGTGAAAAAAAGAAACAACAACAAATCTGTCAAATAAGAATAAAATTTAAGTGAATAGAATTCAATCATTCACATTTCAAATAATTTTAAAATTAAAACTAAGAAAACAGAGAACTTAATAGGGGAGATAAAAATAAATGCCAAAAGAAAATAAGCCAAACACTAATTTAACATTTTATTTTTTTCCAACATTTTACCATGACCTAAATAACTAAAGAAAATGTAAATTTGTTAATAATTGGCTTACTGCTGACATTTTTATCTGTATGAAATTTTTATCTTCTCAAAACTAAATTTGTAAAAATAGCCAATAATAAGATCAAAACACCTCTTACATATATTGATTATCTGGAGACTGTGCAGCCACAAATAGTATCATGAATTCTAGAGTCATATGCTCTTTTTATATGAACTGAAGAAGGCCAATACCACTCCTGCTTCCCTTCTAAGTCCAACTGTATGTCTTTAAACACTCAAATGTTCCACTTTGTTAACTATTTTGTGTCTTGTTCTATAGTAAATATCTACTGGAATAAAATTACCACATAGCTATTTACTAAAAAAGTTGTTTAATTTTTTTTAGATTTTCCTTTAGGGTTTTTATCAAAATAACATGTTTCCTTTAATAAAGTTACATTGTAAAATAAGCTGTATTAAGTATATATTGACTACTAAAGAAGCTGAGATTATCACAAAAAATTTATTTTATGTTATTTGCCCATTTTTCTTAATGTTTACTTTTGTCATATGAAGTGCTATTAGAAACAGTACTGAAACTATGTATGAAGAATGATTGAAAATATTGAAAATATCTGTTGGTAAATCCAGTTTTCCAAATACTTCTCTGTTCTACACTTTTGTCCAGGCTGATCTATTTGTTTAAAATTTCTCACATATCTTCACTATCTGAAAAACAAAAACAAAGCAACAACAAAAAACACCCAGCTACTCCTCTGCTGCAGGTCTTATTTTCCAGGATTACTGCAAACTAATTCTCTCATTCCATAGGCCATTTTTACAGTGAGATGATATACTCTTCCTGGAGAGGGCTGAGTCTGTCGTATTCCACTTGCATGTGGGCAGGCCTGTGCCTCCACTTTTTATATAACTTCCAAGGTCATAGTATAAAAGGCAACAACATCCACCTGGCTGTTTTTGGAAGCTCACTCTTGGACCCTGGCCACTATCCTGAAGGTAGGCGAGAAAAGCTAGCAAACCACATGAGAGAATTGTCTTCACAATGATTCTTCCAGTTCCTACTCAAGCCACCCTAGTTCATGCCACATGCAGCTGAGATGAGCTTTCCCTGCAAAGTACTAACCAAATTGCAGATGTACTATCTTAACTGTTGGTTACTTTTTTGTTGTTGATATTTATTAATTGTTATTTTAAGGCACTAAGTTTTGAGGCTGCTTATTATGCAACAATATTACATGGAACATCACTGTTTAAGTCTATTCAAGCTGCTAGAACAAAATACCACAAACTAAATGACTTACAAACACTAGAACTTTATTTTTCACAGTTCCAAGGTCTGTAAGTCCAAAACCAGGGTGCCAGCATGGCCAGGTTCTGATTAAGGCTTTCTTCCAGGTTGCAGGCTACCAGATTCTTGCTGTGTCTTCAAACAGTTGAAGGGCCCAGGGTCAATCTGGGACCTCTTTTATAAAGGGCACTGATTCCATTCATGAGAGCTCTCTCTTCATGACTAAATCACACCAGACATTATGTTTTTAACATATGAATTTGGTGGAAGGCTGGGACACAAGCATTGAAACTATAGAAATCACCCTTCAATATTCAGCTCAAATTCATTCTTTGTGAACATTTTGTTAAATTCTACAGTCGCCATTAAATCACTACCTCTTTGTGTATTAAAACACTATTTGCACATCTTTATTATAATACTCATTTATATCTAGCTTTCTTACTATATTGGCATGTCTTCCAAAACATGGAAGATGACTCATAGTTTTGCGTCTCTGGTGTAAATCTCAGTGTGTGCACCTAGTGATTTGTAAAATGCATATTAAGTGAATAAACCTAAGGATATATTAATAAAGCATAAGTGACTGAAACAGGAAATGATTGAATAAATAGTTGTTTAAATTTGAATATCTTAATATATCTGAATGTTGAGACAAAAATTGTTTTATATGTTTTGTTTACCTGTTTCTACATTTATCTCTGTCTTCCTGGATGGCCTTGACCAATTTTACATCTTCATTTCCTCACTTCATATTAGAGTCTTAGAATTTAGAAATCCTTTCTAAATGTCTTTAGTCCTCATCAAATTATTTTCTAATTAAAAAAAATGTACAGAGATAATAATAATAATTTAACCAAGACTACATAACTAGTAAACAGGAAAAATAGACTATATTTCTTTACTCTAGGCTAGTATACTTTCTTTTGTAAAATTTTATTTCAACTCTCATATTTTATTGATGAGAAAACCATAGCCCAAGGAAGTTCTATAATTTTCCGTAGATCACAAAGATAATTACTGGCAAAACAAAACTTATTAATGTTACAATCTGGTCTCTAAATTACAAACCAATATCTCTTATACTCTCATGTATCTTATCTGGCTGTGGTTAATAATTTGTTTTCAAATCCAAATTAAGACTTCGTCTAAACTTAATAACTTAATATAGTCATAAAATCTCATTTATTTAGAAAATTATAGCACTTCTACTTCCCCAACACCTTTTATTCCACTGGTCATTGAAGCATTAGCAAGTTATATAATTTTTCTTGGGAATATGGTGATTCATTGATTTATGAGACTAACTGTGTATATTTTTCTCAGAGTAAAAGGAAAAGGACCAGCCATAGTTAGTTCTCCAAGTTAGACTTAAAATTTCACCTGCATAAACTCACTAGGACTCATTTTATCACTATAGTATACATTTTATACACAGTATTAAATACTAACGCTTGTCTGCATCAGTAATATCTTTGGCTCTTTATTTACTTAGTTAACAACAGTTGATAAATTTTATATATCTATAATTCTTCCCTAAATATTTTTGATAAACTTACCTACCTATGCTTATAGAAGTTGCATGTTCTGAATCATCTATTTCCCTGCTATATATATCTCTTTATTGTTCAGCATATGATATATAGAGCAAAATCTCCAATTTTTCCTCTTCTATTCGGGTTTTATGTCACAAATTACTTTTCATCACATAGAAAATGTCTTGCAACCTTTGTGTGTTGTTTTGCTTGTGTTGAAAATTTATCATTATTCTCTCAGAAAGTGTTTTGCTTATGCTATCACATTGTTTTAACTGTTGCTCTATGCACTTTATATCCTATTAAACATGAGGTATGGCCTTCTCTACACAGTGATGATGAAATAATTTTCAGCTAATGTATAATAAACCATGTCTTTTCCATCATCTTGATCTAAAATAAATTCTAAAAGTTTGAGGAGCTGCTTTTGTGAAAATATTTTCACAAACAACTTTGAAGCAATCTGAAATAAATTTATAAAACAAGAAAAACTAGCTATATTCTGATCACTCAAACAAGAAAAATAGTTTCAGTTTAGAGCATGTTCTTTTTCAGTCCTTCTCCATATCACTATCTAAATTTTATGTGATGAACAAACTATACTTATTTGGAAGAATGTAGACTACTGTATTAAATAGTTCAAAATTATATTTTTATGTGACTGTCATACAAAATCTGTTTCATATATTAACTCTATAGATTTTAATACAAAAGGAAGAGCGCTCTATCAGTACTGACCTGTGGAATGCCTTGAAGTAAATTGAAATTGAAAATAACACGAGATAACAGAAACAAGCTAATATACTTTCTTGAGATAATCGATTTGTTGAAAGTGTATCTCTTCTCCATTAAATTGCTTTTGTGCCTTTGTCAAGATCAGCTGACTAACATATTTATTTTTAAAAATGTTTGCTAAGCTTTATTTATAAAATCAACTGGCTATGGGATTTTCTTCATAAAAACATTTTTGAGAAAAAAACATGCTTTTAAATATATACAATTATTTTCATTTTTTCAAGTCAGTTTTTGTAATTCATTCTTATCAAATATTTGTCATTGTTATAAAATTACTCTTAACATTTAGCATAGTTATTTATAATAACCCATAATCATTTTAATATCTTTAATATTAGAATGGTTTTTCATTTTCTTATTTCCAATTTACTCTCCCTTTGCATGTGTGTTCTTGTTGGCATATATTTTACATATATTACAGACCTCACAATATATATTATTTTTATTGAATACCTACTATAAACTGGACTTAGTAGTTATCATTTTTAAAAGTTATTTGTCTTTTCTACCATATTCATTAATTTATTCAACAAATAATTATTAAGAAAACACTATGTGCAGGAATAGTTCTAAGGATTGAAACAGTTTAAAGTATAGGAGTTAATATACCAACCAAAATTTCTGTCCTCATGGAGTGTAAATTCTAGTGGGATAGACATAGATAAATGACAGATGATAATAGATGAAAGATAAATGATAGATAAATGATAGATGACAGATGATAGATGATAGCTAACTAGATATGTTGATAAATATAGCAATGAGATCTAGGGAAAAAATAAGCAGGGCAAAGGATTGGTAAATGACTGTGTATCTACTTAGATGATGTCATGAGAAAAAAATTTTTCAAAGAAGGTTCAGGCATTTGGGCTAATAAATGGAAAAAAATCATGGAAATCTTTGAGTAAGAGCATGGAGACATATAGAGCCAAAAGTGTAGAGGTCAGAGATTGGTGCAAGGAGGCCTGAATAGCTAGAAACTTGTGAATAAGGTAGAAAGTGTATGCAGCATCATATAGTCTCTTTCTGTGCTTTGTACTCAAACTTTTCAAAACCAAAAGATTTCTTCCTCAACTACAAAGCAAAAAAGTCCCTAGAATTCTATCCACAGGGTCTGTTTTCTTTATTTATGTAGGAATATTTTCAATAAATTCTCACATCTGTGAGAATTATTAACCAGAGCAACTGAGAGTGTTGGCTATGTAGTTTAGATTTAGCCAGACTCTCCTCTACCTGGTCAAGCATCAGCTCAAATTTTAAATTCATTTACCCTAGCTGTAAGAATGTAAATGTTCTACAGCTTCTGCCTCATTTTCTTTTAATTTTCTCCTAATATGCTGTTGATTTTGTTTAAATTTTCTGGTTATGTTGACAACATATTCTATTGCTAATAACCTAACAGACTATTTTTAAATATAAGATGAATAATTATACCTTTATAATTCATGTAGAGTTCAAGAACAGTGACACAATCCAGGATAATTTAGGAAAGTCTTATAGAAGAGATTGGTTCAAGATTCAAGCTGATTTAAAAGAAAGAATACAGGAGCTTGATATGGGAGAATTATAATACTATTTATATAAATAAGCAGTAATTAAGATAACCCAATAAGTTAATACAAATTTTATTTACATTACCAAAAAAAAAAAAACATTCTTTTTATGGCTCTAAATTAAACAATATGCTCAATTTAGGACAAGCAAAGGCCATCAACTCATCTACCAATTAAGGCAGAAATTCACAATACCCTAACATTAAATCAGAGAGATAGAGTCTCATGGGAGCCCTTAAGACCTATTCTTTTTTAATTCATTATTTTCAGTACATATTTATTGATTCCTATTCTGTGACAAAGAAATGTAGTCAATCAACTTTTTCAAGTTTTATGTAACTACGTGTTAAGTATTTTTATCATTTCTGTATGTAGCCAGTATTCATATTGGCCAATTTGGGTGTATTTTTTTTTAAATTTTCTCAGACCACATCCTTTGGGGGATGATAAAATAATTAACTATTGATATCTATGTTCCAAGATATCTAAGTTCCAAAGATTGATAATAAGGTGGTAGAGGTTTAAGTGTACAACTGAAATTTTCATCATCAAGTTTAAACATTTGCAAACATTTATCATGAATTTATTGTTAATATTGGCACAAAAATTTTATACAATATTATTTTAAATGTGTCAGTTATATCTAAGGACCATTTCTCTGTTTTTATTCTCTGATACTGTTAAACAATCTTTCATTCTAAAAACAAACTTTGACAGCATCCTCATTTCTTATTCTAAACCTTCCTCTTCCTTGAGTCTCTTTCTTTTCCTGATACATTGCTATGAGAGATGATGAATCTTATACTGTTATCTCCATTCCCCTCTGCCTTCAGGACAATTCTATTAATTTATTAAAGCATTATATAAAACTCAAAATAACCCAAATCATAGATTTTATTTTTAAATTTTCAAAATTTTCCTAGTCCCAAACTTCTGAAACACCTTCAATATGAGGAAAGCCTGGCTACAACCTTTCTTATCCTTAATGGATCAAATCTTGACTCATGAATCTGCCATATTATCTAGTCATATCCCACAGAAGTCTCTAATACAGAAATGTTTCCTTCCAAATTTTTAATGCTGTCATTGCTATCACCCTAGCCCTGACCTCCATCATTCAATGCACAGTTATCACAGTAATTGTCTCCAGAAGGCCTATACAACCCCAGGTCTTCTCTCAAACATCATACTTTATTTTACCCAATTTTATACTGCACTAAATTGTATATTTGAATCTCACTTGCTTATCTTTATTTACTCTGAAGTATCTATTTTGGGAAATAAGCAGATCATGCCAGTGACCTTATAGTAATAAACATGCAAGGTTAAATGGAAACTATGTGTCTCACGTCTTCATCTCTATATTCTCAGGGTAAAACAGAGGTCAATAAAAATGAGACTTTTTATTTATTTTATCACATAGTATGTGTCAAGAAATATGCCACATGTTTTGTGACTATATCTTTTCTTCAAATTGATATTAGCCGGGTGAAATATTTTCACATGTGGGTAACTTTTTGGATAGTACTTTCAAAAGATAAAGTGAAATGTAGGGTTCACCTGAAGATAAAGCTATTTGGAGATGATTTTATATTATCTATAATTATTTATGGTACCTTGTTTAAGTATTTGGCCCTGGTACAATTTCTGGTGAGACTCTACAGAAGAAGTAATGTGAGTCTTGTTTTCATATGGCTGCACTATAGGAGTATGTAAATAATATGATGTTCATACATTAGAATAAATTAGAAGTCACACAACAGAAACAATAATAATATTGGTAGTAGTAATAGCCCTAACGACCTTTAATATTCAGGAGACACTATTCTAAGTCATTGTTTATGTATTACCTGATTTAATTTTTACAACCATCCTCTGAAGTAAGTAATGAGAAGAGGAAAACTGAATCACATAAAGGTTAAGTTGCCAAAGGTCATATAGCAAGGAGCTGGTAGAACTATTGTTCTAGCACAAACCAACCAACAGCAAATCTTTTATCTTCAACTTCCAGGCTATATAACTATAAGGATAAGTACAAGGAATAAAGGGATAAAGGCTTTTACACTCTTTCACCTGGGATAGTGCAGGATTATGATACTTTATACCCATGATATAATTTATGAAGGAACCAGGCAATTGCTTGAGGTAATCTATAATCCCCAGAGGTGGGATTACAGATTAACCACAAGGTATAGAATCCTTATTCATTTTTTAAAAATTAAAATGATTGAAATTTGGGCTATTGAGACAAGTTTTTCTCCAGAAGAAAATTGGAATACAGAGGATGTTCCCAAATTATACAAAAGAAACACTCACTATCAAGTTTCAGGTATTATCTGCTATATGCCATGCTGCAAGCATGTGATTTTTGTGTGTGTGTGATTTGGGTGCTAAAAGGAGTGATTGAATGCCTAGTCTTGTAGTAGATATAATGAGATGAAGATTTTATCTGCATTAATTGAAACGTTGTCATTCATTGAGCAATAATTATTTATTCAACTTCTTTATTTGACCTTTGAAAAAATATTCAAAATACATAATTTAAGAACCATAAAGATAACTTAAATATACAGTAATAAATTATACCTGGAATGCTAACGTAGTTTTTGTTGTTTCAATTAAGGGAAAAAGAGGAAAATGTAAATAATGTAATAATAACAAAAATTGTTTTATTCTATATTATTTTCTGTTCATTTGTTTAAACATCTTATCCATTTTACAAGTAAATATTCATTGGGTATTTTAACATGTATTTTGTAGTAAATTGTTACTGAATTGAGTCCCTTTATGGATCAAATGTTTTTGTCATTTCAAAATTTATACTTTGAAATTCTAAAGTATGGTTTTTGGAGGTGAGGCTTTTAAAGGTAATCAGGTCAAATTGGTGGACTCTTCATGAATAGAAATAGTGTCCTCATAAAAAGAAACACTAGAGAGATGATCTCTTCATCTTGGCTATAAGAAGATACAGCAAGAAGGGGCCATCTGGAAATCAGGAAGATGGCCCTCATTAGACATCAAATGTGCCAACACCTTGATTATGCAGATCCAGCCTCCAGAACTGTGAGAAATTATTGTTTTAACTACCAGTCTATGATATTTTGTTACAGCAGCCTGAGTACACTAAGACTTATCCCTTGTCATTGTAAAAGAGGTAATTTTTAGATATTATCATTAATATTTAAATATATAATTTTGTTGTAGCCTCCTGCCTCTGAAAGACATAAATCAGTGAGTAATAGGAAATACACCTTTTATTCAGCCAGCTTGGTCTGCCAGGGGTATGCAGACCCCAAATTAAGGAGCCCTAAAACGTAGAGGTACAAGGTTTTTAAGCCCTAAACCCCATTCTTCATTCTGTCTGTAAACAAAGGTCTATTTTTCTTCTTTTTACTAACTGTCAACCCTCAGGTGGTTGTGCAAGCAGGGGTACAGAAACAGAAAGCTTATTGTTAGAATGTTATTTGCTATGGGTCATAGCCTATGTTCCCATGGGCGATAGCTGAGCAGTAATTTTCCAGCCAGCACAATTTAACAGTACCTCCAAATACAGCCAAATTGGTATGAATTCTTCACAAAAATAGTAAAAAGGTAAGTTTGTTTTGGAAAATAACATGTATTATAAAATTATTTTTCAATTACTATCGCTTAAAACTCAGTCATTTTTATTTCTCTCCATAAACTTTGCTGCTTACAACAGAGAGAACAACCATACTGTAAGACTGGAACAAATATAAAATAGCTAAACTACATTAGGGATTAATACTAGATCTACTATCTTTGGCTTGGTTGTTTTAAGTAAATATTCCTTAACTACTTTTTTTTAAATTAATAATTTCTTGGATGCTTGAAGGAGCTAATAATTAAAGTTGTACTTTAGCACAGGGTTCATTAATTCAAACAAGAAGAGATAAAGGTAAAGGTAAATATGCTTCCTGTAGTTGGTTCATTTTTATCACTAAAATAGTTCAATCTGATTCATAATTTTTGGAGGTAATGATTAATGTAGTACATTATTTCTGATAAAAGCTTATTGATTTTTATGATAATATCACAGAAATTAAACAGATATTTGTTAAGGATCTACGAAGACTGGATAAGAGGCAAGCAAATTAAGAAAAGGACACAGAAAAAGGATCATATCTAAAAAGAACAAAATAAATGGAAAGCACTGCAGAAAATTACAAAATGGGGACAAAGGAATAAGAAAGAAAGGAAAATTAAATAGAAACAAAGACAAAAGAGAAAAGAAAATTAGCTCATGGATTTTTTTCCTCTTAACTCTCAAGATTCAAGATTCTAAAAAGCAAGCTCTAATTATCTGTTTTTGAATGTCTCAAAGCCTTCACTCTTCATTTTACTTAGATTACACACACACACCAGAGCAATATGCTATAGAGTTCGGAGGTTATTGTTAAATTTATTTTTCATTATATAAGGAGAAACACTTAAGATACATCATTTAAGCACTACCAATACTTTTTGACAAAATAATGTAAGACAAATCTGATCATATTTACTTTTGACCTTGAGTACTCCATTAATGTGAGATTTATATATCAGAGAAAGATTTCAAATACCTTCCCTTAATTTCATTTTAACTATATAAAGAATTTCTTCTTAAGCATAAAATAATTTTATGGGAAATAAATTATAATTACTTATTCTTCTCATCAACATTGAAATACATAAATTTTCTATATCTAAACCAAGAATTGCTTTCCTTGCAAAAAAATGTGAAGTGTGGTATGTACAAGTAAAACTAAAACCTGAAATATACAATTATTATTTATCATAAATATGTATTTATTTTTAAAGCAATATAGATGACACTTTCAAAGGTGTAGAGAGAACAATCTTTAGAGATAATCAGGCCAAAAATATTTCTTTTTGCCATCAGCTAGAGTGAAAAACCTCATAATTCACAATTCATGGTACATTAGGTAGAATTTCTTGTTTTCCTCTGTATTGTGGAAATTTTAGCCTCATATAAAGCATTGTTCTGTACCCTAATAACAAAACTTAATGATAAGATCCCAAAAGATAATAACTGAGTCCAAAATTAAAGCTTAATATTTTAGGAATACAAATTGTTCAATGTCCATCAGATGCAAATAAATTGATCAGGCATCCCATTAACTCTTACCAGTTATACAAAAGAGAAGAAATATTTAAGCCACATTCAACCAATTGAAACCAACCCATAAATAATAGGAATTATAGAAATAGTTAACAAATATATTAAAGTTATTATTATGACTGCATTCATATGCTTTAGAAGCAAAGTAGATGTTAAGCAATGTCATGGAAGATCTAAAAAGGCCTGTAATAAAACTGCTGTAGATGAAAACTACAGTGTCTGAGAATCCCCTGGATGGTGTTAACAGCATATCAGAAACTGCTAAAGAGTAGATTAGTAAATTTGTGAATTTGAAGACATACATAGCAAGAAAACATATGAAAAATAAAACAGAAAACAAACTGGGAAAAATAAAAAGAGAGAAAAGAGAGAAAAGAAACCATAATGGAATACAAGGTGCATTTTTTAAAGAACCAAATAAAACATCTAGAAATGAAAAATATATATAGTCGTCAAAACTGAAATTTTAATGGATGGGTCAAGTTTTAGAATAGATGTAGAATAGTGAGTTCTAGGAAAGTTTCAAGTGGCCTAAGACATTAGGAACTGGAGAAATCAGAAGAGAAAGAAGAGACAATGGAAAGAATACTTCAGGAAATAGTAACAGAATATTTTCCAAATTAAGTAAACAAGAAAACAGCAGATTTAAGAAAAAAAAAAAATATATATATATGTCGACAACAGTTTCAGACCAGTAGGAGAAAAATGAAAGCATATTGTAGTAAGATTCTTACACTAAATGTGAAATGCTTTAATATATCCTGGAAGTAGTCTGTGACGCATAAAGATATATACAATGAACTCTAATGCAACCACTATTAACAAAAATAATCATAGGAAAAAGTCAACAAGTAGATTAAAAAGCAGTCATAAAATTCTTAAAGACAGTAGAAAAAGAAAAAGGAAACAAAGGACAGGACAAATTGAAATTATATGTCAAAATGGTGTGCATATTAAGGTCCAAAAATATCTATAATAACATTGAATTCAAAGATCAAACCAATAAAAAGAAGAGAATATTTAAATATACAATTTGCAAGAATCAGTTAAATACTACCTACAAGAAACAATACACAGTTTAATGGTAAAAGAATAGAAAGAAGATCTTATTGCTATAAATTAAAAAGAATGTTAGATTGACAATATTAATGTAAAAAAATATTTTAAAAGCAAAAATTATTATGAGGGATAGAGAAGGCTGTTAAGTAATAATAAAGAAGTAAACATCAAAAATATATGACAACCCAAAATATTATATACCTAATAACAAAGCTTCAAAATCTACAAAGCAAAAACTTACAAAACTATAAAAAGAAATAAATAAACAAATTCACAAATATATTTGGTGTGTTCAATATTTACCTCTACATAATAGTTAGAAAAAATATGGCTATAAAATACCATCAATTCACTTGACCAAATCAACAGTTATAGAACATGCTACTCAAAAATGAAACAATAACATTTTTAAGAGCTCAGAGAAAACTTACTGAGGTGAAATAATTTCTGAGCCATAATACAAGTTTCAAGTCTGTATAAGTCTCTCCTTTGACAAAATTTAATTTAATTAGAATTCAATAAAAAAGATACTTCAAAAGCTCCAAATATTTGGAACTAGATAACTCAGTACAAAATATGAAATTGATATTAGTGATATGCAGCTAAAATAATAATTAGAGGTATAATTTATCACTAAATATCCATTTCTGAAGAAAAAACACCCAAAATAAATAACTTTGGACACCATATAATAAACTGGGAAAAGAAAAGCCTGTAAAGCCCAAATTAAGAAGGAGAAAAAAAATTAATTAAAAAATCTAATGGCAATCAACTAAATAAAAAAAATAGAAATTGAATAAACCAAAATGGTTTCTTTAAGACATTTAATAATCATAAACCTCTAATTAGATTGATTAAAAAAAATAGAAAAGAAACAAATTACAAAATCAGGATTTAGTCAAATGTCATTAAAATAGATATTAAAAGTATAATAGGGAATATTATAAACAAGTGTATGCCAATGTATTCAACAAACTAAGTAGACCAATTTCAAGAAAGACACACACACTTTTATTCACCCCATCAGTTATTACTATTTGATAATCATACATCCTATGTTCCTGTGACTTGAAAAAAATATCTTTTATTTTTATAAAAATTGTATTCTAATAAATGATATAGGTGATAGATAGTAAAAGATGGATGCTCGTGTGTATGTGCTCAAGAGAGCGAGTGAGAGAAAGCAAAAGCATGGACAAGGGAGGGGGGCCTGATGCTTTAGATAGAGTGGCCAAGTGATTACCTTCTTGAGAATGTGAATTATTGAAGTCACAGAGAAGTTCACCTGTGACTATTTTGAATATCAATACTATATACAGCTCTTTACCTAAAATCTTGGAACTATATATCTTGAGTTCAAAATTATTTTTGTTGTTTTTTTTTTTTTTTGGAAATTACAGACTCAGGGTTGTCATAGGTAGCACCCTGAACTGTCTGTGCACTGTTTGTTGTAAGCAATTTTAAACTATTATATACATGTGGAAAGGATATTAGAAGTGTAACTGTGCTATTATTTCAATAAAGACCTCCTGACACATAAAACTAAAAACCAAACAAACAAAAACCAACTAAACTGTCACATTAGGATAAGTAAAATCTCTAGATAGTTTTAAGTCAGCTCTGGTCAGATTTTGATAATTTGAGGTTAAGCCAGGTTTTTCATCAAAAATAAAAAATAAAAACTTGCATATGTACCATCTTCCTGAACACAGGTTGGAAACATTAGACCCTCTGCTGTTCTTAACTAGTTGCTGGTGAAGGTATAATACAGCATAACCATATTGGGACTAGAAAGAAAATGATGAGTGCAAGAGATAGAAAACTAAAATGCACCAGCAATTAATTCTACCTAGCATGCACAATAAGTATTACAGGTAAGAGTTAAGGTTCTGGAACAAGAAAACCTAGGTTTTAATCTTGGCGTCAGCTAGTAAAGTGTGAGACCTTGAACAATTGACCCAAACTATCTAAAATTCAGATTAATTACTTGAAATATGGGTCTAATAATACCGTTGAGAAAGGCTATCAAAACTTAAAAAATAATGATAAAAGGAGTACAGGCCCACCTAAAGGCTACTTAATTATTTAGAAATTGTGCTTTGTTCATTTCCTGCTTATTGTTTATTAAAAGTACCAGAATTAGTGAACTTTCATGTACTAGTAGACTTTTGTCTGATATACATGTAAATTATTTCAATCCAATAGAAAATATAACCTTAAAATTTTTGGTTTATTATCTTATAAAATATTAACCACATTAATCAGATTTTTATCTAGTTTATCAATCTCATTATAATATTATCACTAAAATGTCTATATAAATACCCAGATCCTCCAATATATTTTGAATTAGCCATAACATGTTACTGATTCTAGTATGAATGAATTGACTAAAATATTTATACATATGACATTTATATTAGTATAAAGGTCATATTTTTAAGATTTTGAAAATTACACTTTAACAATACTAATGTAAGGCTGGTTTGAGAATTAAATAAGATGATCTAGGAAAAGTGTAACCATGTAGTAACTGTATATTTTTGTTTTATTATCATTATCCTTATTTTATTCAGAAATGTTCTTGTACAGTTGGTATACAAGAATGTAACTGTTGTCCAGATGCTTCTGTGAAGCATGTTATTAAAGTAAGATAGAACTATTTTTAAAGCTTCTCAGATCTCACAAAAAATACTCTACGTGCTATATAGCCTTCGGGGAGAAAAAGTGGTGTTCTTCTTTTCAGAGAAGAAAAGAACTCAGGAACTGTATTTAACTTTGTTCATTTAGAAATTCTGTGTAGTTTCAACCATGAAGAAATCTGTCTAGTTTCAATTTCTAGGGAGCATTTTGCAATCCTTTTTATGTCTGGACAACTCAACTCAGGAAGAAAGCAGTAAGAAATACTGATTTTTTTTTTTTTTTACTTTGTAGGCCTTTTTCATAACATTTTATGACTTTTATTTTTATTTATATATTTAACAACCCTTTCTGGAAGTTAATATCATCTCCATTTTAGTGATAAAGATACTGAGGTTCAAAGAGTTTTAATTATATTCACAATATCATGAAACCCATTTGTTACAGAAACTGTATTTGAATCATTTGGCAGTCTTCAAAGCTTATTTGCTTTTATCAACATATTACAGTACCCAAAGTTTTTCTTTATTTCTTTGGTTGCAATTTCGGTGCTTGAAAATTAAGATTTACGCTTTACATAAACTAGTATAAAAATTCTCTTGCATTAAGACAGAGTCTTTGTCTCTTGAGATATAAGTATCTTTTTTTTCCCCATCAGACCAGCATTTCACACCTCATGCAGACAAGTGCTAACTAAAACATTCATGAACTATTTCCTCTGCATATGGAATATATTTTTTCTTTGTTTTCACTGATTTTGACTATATTTTTTTCTGATTTTGTTACTAAATATTAGTTATCCAGAAAACTAACATTTAAAAACTTGTTCCTAAATAAATTTGAAGTCTGTTTTTTCAAGAGAAATGTACAAAATAGGAACTATATATATACAATTTTCATTGTTTCTGTCATATCTTTATGTCTATATTTATATCTATGTTTATAAATATAAACATAGAAACTAATATTTGTTCTTAATTTGTTACTCTGGAAATTCTAATTATTTTGTATTTTGGCCTGAGAATATTCTTATTAATTGACTGAATAAAACAACATAAACATTCAGAAATGCAAAATTAATAATTAAATTAAAAACAATTATTTCAAGGCCTTATTGAAATTTCATTCACGTGTCTAGGTATGAAGGCCAATGTACTATTTACACTCCTATCTCATTTCAGTCACTTTTGGTCATCTTTTAGATGTCTTTTGCAGGGTGTATAAGAGGTGCTGTGGGTTGAAAAGTACGTAGCCTTGACAAAGAAGGTGGCCTCTCGAGAGGGAGACAAATTTGGGTCTTATGTTTGTTACTTAGCAGCTATTTGATTTTGGCTTTGTTGTTATTTGGTAAGTTTTATTATTTGACAAGTCAGAATTTCTCTCTCCAGAAAACAAAGATAATAATCCAGTGGGTAGTTAAGTAAATTCTTCATATAAAATCCTTAAGAACTCTCAAAATTGTGAGCTAAAATTAACAAGATTAATAGCTATATTTTATTCATATTTAGAAGTTCTATTTTTCTACTTTCTATCAATACTCATGGATTACATAAATTGAGGCTGCTGACTATCGTATTAAATCATATTTTCATTCCTGTCAGGTTTGTACTCAGAGAACACTTTTGTCAATTGTATAATTCAAATCCCAAGTGGTAAATCAGTTGATTTGTAGAATGGCCTTAGTTCATATAACAGTAATTCTATCTTTTGTTTTTTAGACAACAACACATGCAAGACATCTCTAGAGTATTCACTCTATTCTTTGTTTTCTGATCCACTGTGTGACTGAAAAATTGAGTTATTGGCTTTGTTATCATGAGATAACCCTACAGTTGCATTTGAATTATTGCACACTATTGTAGTTGGTAATTGCCACTGTAAATGCAGATAATACTTAGCTACTTTTAAAGATAGCCTTGTATTTAAGCATATCACAGATCTGTAATCCTCAAATGGGGGTCATAATCATAAACCCGTAGTTTATACATGCAATTTAAGAGAGCTTATTTTAAATTATCACTGCTTTGTTTCTATTGTAGACTGCAAAATGATTCAATGTTTTGGTTTTAGTTCTATTATTAATGTTTAATTTCAAATAATGCTAGCATGAAAAATAAAATGTCCATGTGTTTATGATAATCTTAATAACAATAATACTTAAAATTTTGAGTTCTACAGTTGGACTGTTTGGCTCAAATATCATATTTTCTTCATATTGACTCTATGGCCCTGGGCAAAATACTTAACCTCTAAATAGTCTCAACCTGTAAAATAGGAAATAATGGAACTAGTTACTTTGTAAATTAACTTTTATGAGAATAAATGAGCTAATATTGAAATTACATAGAACAGTGCCTAAAAAAGTAAGTGCTTGATAAATATCTTAGACATCAAAAGAGGTCGCATTAACAAAAAATAAGAAATACTGCAAACACCTAATAACTTGGACTACTAGACTATTAAAAAATTAGTTTCTATGCAGGGTTTTCAAACTTCTCTTTCCTTATTGATTTTAATAGCATATTAATAATATGTGCCCTGCTTAATTCATGAGTTGCTTTAGATAATGTATTATAATAAATATAAAATCTATTAAGATTTTGAAAATGTTTCTATCTTCTGTAATATTAGGCAAGTGAAATAGTGGACGTAATCTTTGATGATGTTTTTTAAAAATATATTTTTACATATTTCTAATATAAAACAAGAGAAAATAGAGAAATTTAAACATTAACCCTATCAAACTTTTGTTGTGTATATAGTATAATCCAGGCATTGTACTATAAACTTTACCTGTTTTTTTCTCATTTATTTCGTAACATATTATAGACATAATATGATGCTATAACATCAACAAAACAGAAAATAGAGATTTTTGTCATTTAATTCATAACATTATAAATATAGAATTCATTATTTATATTTACCAACAAGAAAACAAAGGCTTAGAGTTGTTAAATAATTTGCCCAAAGTCACAAAGGTAGTAATTTACAAAATCTGGAATTCCAATTCGGTTGTGCTTTATCCCAGAGCTCCAGTTTTTATCATAATGAGATGCTATTTTTTATTCTATATTTACCCACCATGTAGGGTTCTTCAATCAACCAAAGAAATATTAATAAAAACCACAAGAAGTCAGTATTTTTTTTACACCAACTCCTGAAATGACAAGAGCTGCTTCAAAGAGTACTTGACCATAGATTAAGATGAATATATTTAGCCTCAAGTGAAACAAACACACTAAAAGTTATATTGAAATGAAGAAAACTAGCCAGGTTAAAAATATATGTGGACTTTTAAATGGAGAATTAAATGACAGAAGGCAGAAAGCAGATGTAAATACCTGACTGAAAGTTATAGAAACACAGTCATAAAAATACACACTGGTCTAAAATTTGGGAAATGAAAGGTGGCCTGACAAAATGGGAACAATAGAAAAACAAGTGAATAGGGTCTAAGATGATTTTTTGTATATAAACCAGAGGCTTTTTTGTTATTCAACATTAAGAATTGTAAGCTGTGTGGAGTATGAATGTATTGGGCTGGTTTCAAAGTTCAAGTAGACTGATTTTGTGATTTACCTATTTTGTTTTGTGAGAGGCAAAGTAAAGGCTTTAATTATTTTTGAGATTGTAATCTACTATTAACATTTTCTAATAATACTGCTATAATTAATTTGCTTTAAGTACAATTCTTTACCAATTTTAATACTCCAAAACTGTGTTTTGAAGTACCTCTTACCATATAAATGCACTGTGCCTGGGAAAGAATAGTTAATCTTTATATCCACCTAAAATATGTTAACCACTGGAAATATTATTGTGAATCAAACTTTCAAGGCCCTTCTCCTAAGCAGGTTATGTTATAAAGGTGGGGATATAAGAATGATTAAGTCATGAATAAATACATGAAATAGATTCAGGTAGTGATAAATTGATGTAGTAGGCAATGATTTGTCATTTTCATTTGAGCAGGGAAGTGAGAGAATAAGCTTTGTAAATATTTGTGGAAAAAAGTTTCAGCCAGAAGGAATATCATATTCAAAAGTCAAATTAGGAATGAGATTGGCTGCTCCTATAGACTGAATATTGTGTTCCACCAAAATTCATATATTAAACCCTACTTCCCTCCCAATATAATAATATTAGGAAATGGATAATTTGGAAGGTGATTAGGTCTTAAAAATGGAAACCTCAGGAATGGGCTTAGCACTCTTATAAAAGAAACTCCAGAAATTTTCTTGATCCTTCTGTCATGTGAGGACATAGTGAGAGATAGCCATCCATAAACCAGGAAGCAAGTCCTCAACAGACACAGAATCTGCTACCACCTTGGACTTCTCAACCTCCAAACCTGTAAGAAATAAACTTATTTAAACCATCCAGCCTGTACTGTTCTATTATAACAGTCTGAACAGATTAAGACACATTCCTAAGAGACATTAAGGAGACTGTTTGGACTGGATTGTGAAGAAAGAGGTAATGTCTGGCAAAATACAAGTTCAGAAAGGCAGGCAGGACAGATCATGTTTACCTTATCTCTTTGAATAAGAAATTTGGATATTATTCTAGTGAGTGGACAAATATTTGTATGAGTCATATAACGTTTGAGTCAGCTGTTTGGCCTAGATGTAGAAAATGTATAGATAAGGAGAAGAGTTAGAAGGCTCGTATAAGATTCTGGTCAAAAGCTGATGATGATTTGAAGTAAGTTTATGAAGGTGAACTTAGAATTAGAGATGACAAAACAGACAGAATTTGGTAATGGAATGCTTGTGGACCCTATGGGAAGAAGTAGATTATTAATCTAAGCAACAGAATGAAGGATAAACTCATTTATTGGAAAGATAAAGTTTTTGGTGAGCATATTTTGAAGAGGGGTATGAATAATTATGTTTAGAAATTTTGAATTTAATGTACCTTTTAGATGTTCAGAAATATTGAGCACATAGTTAAAGATATAATACTAGAGCTCAGATCTAGACTAAAACAGTTGGAGAATCATGGGTCATGATATGTGATAAGCATCATAATAGATGTGTAGCCAAATTATTTAATAATCCCAGCAAGTTCAGGGGCATTTTTCAAAGAAAAATTTCCTTAAAAACAAATTTTTCAATGGAAAAAAAAATATTTAGTATTTATTGAACATTTATTTTCTGCCACCCCCTTTACATATACTATTTCTGGCTCAGCAATCTAAATGTTATGAAGAAACTGAGACAGTGATAATACATTACTTTCCAAAACCCATGTAATCATAAGAATAAAGAATGGAATCTACTTTCATTTTTAATTGATATCAGTGTCTCTTTCTACCACACAAATCATGGGCTTTGTCTAACAAAGGAGAGATAAAGGTCAAGCAAAGTGAAAGCAGTAGGACGTGTGTATAGTAAGAGACAAAGCACAGTTTGGCTTAAGAACAGTGCTCTCTGTGAGCTAAACTGTGGTATGTGTAGCTTTGGAACATGTTAGAGGTTGGGGCATAGGCTGGGTCAAGTGATGAAAAAATAAAACCTTGAATGATTAATCAAAGATCTCAGCCTTGATCCTGTACAAAAGGTAGAGGCTATTAAAGACTCTAAATTGGGGTATAGAACTATCCAGCTGGGGTTTCAGGAATATCAAATGTAGTGATAGTGTGGAGGTGTAGCAACCTACATTCATTTTAAGATATATTTTAATTAAAATAACTGTTTTATAATAAAAGAGATGGATTGGAAGAGTCAAAAGTTCACAATTAAAGGTTGATACCAAATAACATTAGAAATTCCCAAACAATTTATCCTGAAAATTTCTTAGAATGAGGTTTCTTCAGTTTTTTTTTTTTGGTATAATCATTTTAACAAATAATATTCTAAAGAAATAGTATATAACTTATTATATACTATGAGAACTATGACCTTTGATCATCATGTCATCACAATATGTCATAATTGTATAACATTTAGGAGATTCTGCAGTTAAAATCAGGCAAATTTCCAGAAATCTGGAATTTTTGAAGGAGAGAAAACACAATGTCTTTGGTCCATCTTCTATATATATCACACTAATATAGATAACTTCACATAATTTATGTATACTTAAAAAGTACCGATGTGATATTTTAGAACATATTTTATAAAGCCTCTAAGAGCAGCGATTTTAAACCATATGTATATCAACAGGGGTACCAAATAATCTGCTGAACCTTTTACTGATTTCTAAGTTCTTTGTATTGGGAATACATATGAATAAACCATTTCTTATACCTGAGGAGCTATCTTCACATTTGCATATTTATTTTCAGACTCTGGAAGAAACATCTTTATCTAACAAAACTCCCTTTAGGAGGTAGATAGGGAAATTTGATAATTAATATGAGGAGAAGGGGTTCTTTAATATTCTACCATATTAGGCTTAATTGTTAGAGGAAGTCAAAAGAATTTCACTACATATCAAAGATAGAAAATACTCAGAATAAAAATAAGATATTATATCCTTCTAAATGTATTATTTGATGAGTTACTTATTACCTGTCAAATTAATTTGAATCTTTATTATCTCGATGATAATTATAATTCTCACAAACCCACTTGTTTAGCTTACAAATACACATACACACACATACATCTCAAAGAAGACAGGTCATCTAATAGGTCAAGGTACACCAGTGACAGCATTTTTAAATTATTATAATGCATTTCTCACAGATTATAGCAGTTGAGAACCTGTGAAAACAGCTGAATAGTTATTATTCTTAACTAGATGATCTTTTATTTTACCTGTGTTGCTGTTCTTCCACTAGATGTCAGCTATACACTAGCACTTTAGGATGTCAAACAAAGCAAATTCACATTAGTTCTTAATGTGTTTTCCAATAGAAATCTACCTAGTTAATTGTTAATAATAATTACAAAAAAGGTATGGCTCTCTTACGACAATAGAAAAACCATAGACTGGAGAAGTGTATTCAAAATAAAACTTTGCAAATTGATTTACAAATGCAGTCTCTCCAAACAATTTTCTAATATTCAATTCTTCCTCTTTTATTACAGTTAAATGTATGGTATAGAATTTTACACATTTTCTGCCTTCGATGACTCAGAGCATGAAAAATATCATTTTTATAATAAACAATGAAAACCTTTCTTTCCATGAGATGGTGAGAGCACATTAAGTGTCTTCTATTTTCATAATCACCTAAATACTAAGGAAAAGCAAGAAGTACAATGCAGGATATTATTCCACTGCAGCCCTGCCTGTCATTGATTTTAAGGTACTCAGGATGGTTGCAAGCTTCTTTCGAACAGAAGTTATTGGAAGTTGTGAAGACAGATCATAAAGGCTTAGAAGATTTAAAGGTTCTTAACAGATTATTAAAGGCCACTTTATTTATCTAAGCTTGGGAATTTTTGAAGTGTCCAATTTTTTTCTGTGGCTAAAATATTTAGAGCTGTTAGAGATGTCATATTTATATTTTTCAGAGCAGTTTAAATAGCATTTGTTATGAAGCACTCTTAACAAGACAGAATGACAAAAAATAGTACCTTAGCTTACTAATTCATTATGACTTCTGACATATTGCTTTCTGTCTTGACAGGTATACTAAGAGATAAAAAATCTTGTTATGGATTTAAGAGTATTTAAAGAAGGTGCAGTGGAGTCGTCACTCACAGGGCAAGAACAAAATGTACACTGCAACAAGAAAAACATCTTACTTTTGAGTTCCAGAAAACCACACAAATGTGTACATGTTTAGCAGTCAGACTATAGTTGAGTCATTTTGAAGAAAATGAATGCATGCAAACAAGAAATCCAAGAGAAAAATCACTAACAAAATTAGACTGACCAATATCAAGTATGGTCATAGAAACAAGGATAATATTAGTAACATCATGACACAAAAAAGCTAATGACTCTGATTTTATGAAATTCTGTTTCATACATATGTGAATGATAGATCATCAGTAATGCCATCGAGGGATGAGTGAATGTGTAGAACCTTGAAGAAAGTGTTTTATACATGTTTGTAAGTACATAGTAGGCACTCAAACTCCTCTATTCACAAACTGACAAACTTCTCTCTCTAACAGAGAGCCACTTCTTGTACAACCAATCTGTAGCCTATATAAACAATCCTGCAGATATTAAGTACATATTTGCCTTCATTCATCTTAATAAACTCTGCTTTTCTTTTCCTATGAAACAAATTCTTCATCTTAGCTGGGATATAAATGGCAATTTTCCCAATAGCTAATTCTGTATTCACAAACAGCAAGTGCGAATATTATTCATTCATTCACTCATTCATTCATGTGTCTATTTATTCAATATGTACTAAGAACACTGTGTCAGGAAGAGTTCCAGGTACTCAAGATACAGTCAGAAACAGACAGATCTGGTTCTTGTTATTTACATTTTAGTGGGAGGAGGCAGATGGTATGTAAATAAATTATAAGCATGTCAAACATTAAATAAGATAGAAAATTTATCTGATAAATTTTCCATAGAAATGAAATCATGAGTAACTATTATACTATAAATCCACATAAGCAGAAACTTTGCTCTTCTCATATGGAAGAGGTTTTATTTTTGGATGGAGGAGAATATATTAAAAACAAAGATAATGGAAAAGAAAATGCAGAATGTTTTTTGTACATTTTTGTGATTGGATAAAATAATTGT
The DNA here is from genome assembly GCA_030015415.1 of Cynopterus sphinx. NCBI lineage: Eukaryota > Metazoa > Chordata > Mammalia > Chiroptera > Pteropodidae > Cynopterus > Cynopterus sphinx. The sequence goes on along the minus strand of CM057382.1, from coordinate 99,545,115 downwards.
AAAATAAAAGATTTATCATATTTATATATACATTCTCAAAATATATAAAATATCAGATTTGGCCAGATTAAAAGATCTGTTATGGCAACTTTCAGATAGAAAGCAAAAACAAACAAAATGTATATTCTACCTGTTTAATGACACTCTATTTCTCTATCTCCTCATCTTTTACCAAATACACCTGTACAATCTTTTTGTCTTAAGGAGATAATTTCTTCATAGATGTCTTCTTTATGCTTAGGTGAGATTTACACTCCTAAAGTAGGTAAAGCCCTTCTTTGGCAAGGTGTTCCTATCATCATACTTTAAGTTTTTCCTTGATTATTTTTCTTCTCTACAGTTAACAAGATCTATAAGAACAGAAGCTTTTTCATCGTGTTTACAACCATGTACTCAGTGGTCAGATATAATAGGTGTTTAATGAATATTTCTTGAATGAATGACTGAATGGTGCTTACTAATAGACACCCCTGCCATTTCTTCAACTACTCCACTTTGATTTCTAGGCAGCCTAAGTTCATGAAAAAAACATAGAAACAAAGATTTTTCTCAACCTGACATACTATATTATTTCATTAAATACTGTATTATTCATTAAATCTGACATACTACTATATTATTTTAATTCTTTCATTCTTCCATTATTTTCAAAGAACATTGTGTATTGTCTCCTCTCTTTAAATCTTCGACATCTCTTTTCCAGTCTCCACTCTCTACTCTTTGTCTGATTTCCTATTTCACAGAGAAAACTGACTAAATCAGAAGAGAATTTCTATAAATGACCAGTAGACTGCATCTTTGCCCACATTCTCTGTCATTTTTTTTCTATTACTACTGTCCATGCGCTCACTAACCTGATTCTTCTATATGAGCACATTATTCCAGCTTCTCAAAGATAATGTTTTTTCCTCCTCCTCTCAAATCAGTGGTTTTTGTTCTGAATGGGATCTTTCTCTACATTTGATATTTCCCATTCATGCTGATAATATTCTCTTCAGAGAAAAAGGTAAAAAAAAAATTTTACCTGGATGTTTTATCCTTCAGATATTATTTTTTCTTTACAGTGGAGAGTCTCAATATGGAGTCCATGCAACAGGATGCAATTCAGGTCAATCTACATAAATAAAAAATAAAAATAAATTGATATTTATTTTAACTGACTAAACATAATGTCCTCCAGGATACATGCTGACAACCCACCCCAAATACTTTTATCTCTAACTAAATATTTTTTATTATGATATATTACTTTAATACCAATATATATTTTTTATACTTTGAAATTAGAATATTAGCTGTTTCCTATACATTACTATTTAAAAATCAAGAACTCTAGCTTTAGAGTAAGATACTTTGTTTGCTTTGTTGACGTTCACTGTTTTAAACTACTTTTTCAGTCAGCCCATGCTGCTCTACAAAATAGTTTTGTCATAATTGCTAATAATATGCATCTGCTAAATTAAATAATCAGATCTGAATCTTCTTACCTGAGAAACCATTTGTCATACTTTGTTATCTTATGTTTGAAATACTGCCTTCTCTTCCAAAGTCACACTCTTCTGTTTTTCTCCTATACCTCACTAGTCACTTATTTTGTAGTTTCCTGTGCAAGCTTATATTTATAAACAGAATTCCTTAATTTTAGAGTACTACTTCTTAGTCCTTAGGCCCTTTTTCTTTTTTCTTTAGTTTGTCCTCCCTTTTGTGATCTCAAGCATTTCAATAACTTTAGGTAGGTTAAATCATGATGATTTCCAAATGCATAACTTGTATGGACCTCACACTTGAACAACAGATTGTTTTTCAAACTGTCTTCTCACATCTATCTTGAATGTCCAATAGATGTCTCAAAACAAACCTGACCAAAACTGAATCGGGATCTCTTTCCCCAATGTGACTCAAACCTACAACCTTCTTCCATAGTCATATTCATCTCGAACATGGCAACTCTATTGTTTTAATTGCTTGTTCAAAAATCCAAGTCATTATTCACTCCTCTCTTTCATATTTCATAACTAATTTATCAGAAAATTTTGACAGTTTTATATTGAAAATATACTTTTTATCGACCACTTTTAGTTTTCTAAACAGCTATCATGCTTGTCTAAGCCCCACCTTTTCAAACCTAAGTTATTATAAAGGCATACTAACAATCTCCCTATATTCACCCATGATTCCTTTCAATACATTTTAAATGCAGAAGTCTAAATAATCTTGTTAATTACAAATTTAAATTTTCACATCTCTGCACTGAACTCTCCAACTGCTTTTTATCTCACTTCGGATAAAAGCAGAAGGCCAGTACATATTTTGGTTACCCATGTACCTCTGTGACATCTTCTAATTTCCTTCTGGCTTATTCTGCACAAGCTGCACTAAACTGGTTTTTCTCTGAACACAGATATATCTCTTTCTCAGGATATTTGCACTTTCTCTTCTTTCCAGAATATTATAGTTCTATATCTGTGTTACTTGCTTGCTTACCTCTTCAGTAAGAACTTCTATGGTGACTTTATTTATTTTTTGACAATTGCCTACCTCTTTATTTCTATTTTTTTATCTTTGTGAAAATTATTACCATCTAATGCATATTTTGCTTACTGTGTTTGTTGTCTTTTCTTCCCCCGCTTCTAGAATATAGCTCTATGATTGAAATTACTTTTTTTACATCCCACTGGGGTTTAGGATAATATCTGAAATATTTGATAGGAATAGACACTCATATATATTTTTTAACAAGTGAAGAAATAAGTGAATGTATAAATAAAATTTTACTATATGTCTTTCTTCATTTATCTATTTTAATCATCTGTTTTAAGAGAGTGTAATGGCAAATTACAATAGCCAAATAAATGATGAGTGAATATAAAAATGCTATGTATTGTTTGTGTCAAAAATATATCTGGAATGTTTCAGTCCCTATTCAGTGTCAACATGTCTATGTCATATCACTGTTTATCTAAAGTTTCAAAACAATTAAAAACATATCTTTTAATCAAAAAGAGCATAAAATAATAGAATACTTTAAATGTCAATTACAATCTAGTTTTACATATTAAATCTTATTTTAAAGCCGTTCTTTCATAGCTTTCATGATTTATACCTCATTTACATTGTTTGACTATTTGAAAGAATGATTTAAATTATTTGTTCTTCAGTAATATTCACTTTATTAAAGATAGAGATATTATTTAATCCTGCTTGGATAAATTTTTTAGATTTTTATAGAAACTGTGTATTTCTAAATAAAAATACCTATAATTAACTGAAAAATGATCTTAAAATGCAGATAGTAATGACTGGATTTGTCTAGGCAACATTATACTCTATCTATTAACAAATGACTTCTCTAAATTAGTGACTTGGTCCAAAAGCATTTACGTAAGTAATTTCTAAAAACATAAGTTAATATATTAAAATACAATATAATTTTAGATGATTTTAAACTATTTTTAGGAACTGTATAAGTATAGTGCCTGAAAATATAGAAATATTATTCTTTATATATAGCTATATAAATATAGTTATACAAATATTAATATATAACTATATAAATATTATTCTTTGTCATTTACTTATGATCGTTTTTATATCTAGATAAGCTCTTTTTGAAAAACAAATGTTTCCTGAATGTCTTTACAACAATTATTAAATAAAACATATTAGCCACAGGCTAATATGTTTTATATTATTTTATAGTATAATTATTTAGAAAAATATTAAATGATGTTTAGCAAATTGCTTCTTCTATTTAACTGGACAGACAGAAAATATCATGATATGTTTCTACCAGTCAACATGAAATTATTAAAATTCTATATGGGATTTTGCTCATTACCAAATTTGAGCTGAATTTGATATATTAATTATATTAAATAGTTAAATATTTGAAAAATATTTAAAGCTTTACTTTTGTAAATTTTATTATTTAACATTGTCTTATCTAATTATACTGATTTGAAAATGTTTCAAGGATATAATTCACATATAGACCCAAAAAAGCTTTACACACAGATAGTTTAAGTCTGTACAGGTAAATATAACATAAGGTGTTACTCCTAAACTTAAAACTTCTCTATTTTCATTAAACCAGATCTTTAATCATTTTACTTCTCATATTAAGCTTTGTTTTATACACAGATGCTCCCCAAATACTAGTACAGTAGGTCACATTTTATTGTAAATCATGTTAATGATTTTCCCTATAACAAGATCAAAGAATTAAGAAATGAACTATATAATTATGTTAATGTAAGAAGATACAGAGGGAGGCAATAAAAGGTATTTTTGCCCTGCAGAAAATTGCTCAAACTTTTGTTTCTGTCTAGGAAAAGCTTGAAAGTAAGCCCCATTCCCAGATATTAGTGGCTATGGGGGGAAAATATTATTTTCAAAAAATTGAAGAAGATAGAACAATTCAAAACTTATTTATGAGGCCAGCATTACCCTGATAGCAAAGCTAAATAAGGACACTACAAGAAATGAAACCTGCAGGCCCGAATCCCTGATGAATACACATGCAAAAATTCTCAACAAAATACTAGCAAACTGATTTCAACAGCACATTAAAAGCATCATACACCATGGCCAGGTGAGATTTAACCCTAGCATGCAAAGATGGTTCAACACACACAAACCAATGATTGTGATACACCACATTAAAAGAATAAAATATAAAATCATCTCTATACACAAAAAACATTTGACAAAATTCAATATCCTTTTATGATTAAAACCCTCCAGAATTCTTATAACTAAATATGCTGTAACCACCTGGTAGAATGTTGAGTTTCTGTGTTTTCTCCTTACAGAAACAGAATATCAGAGTATTGGGTGAAACATTCTAATCGTGTTAGAACCCAACAGTCTCGCTAACATAACCATGCTGTACCTAGCTCTACCCTCAGTCATATGAGCTTCACCATAATTAAAAATCTGTGTCCCCATCCTCAAAGGCTTAAAATTTCCTTACAGAGAGGTTATACCTACACAAATTAGTCAATAGAATGAATTGAAATTTAAAGAAGTATCCTTTTGAATGATTTATTAATAAAAGGCAGGTGTAAAAAGATGACAAATACAGAGAATATCTGATAATAATAGAAGTAGTTATAAAGCAAGCAAACTCTACATATCACGTATTCTCAGAAGACTTTGCTAATGAGATAGAATGTGAGGTAGGCCTATATATATATATATATATATATATATATATATATATATATATATATATATAGAGAGAGAGAGAGAGAGAGAGAGAGAGAGGGTTAGAAGTAGCGATGGATGGTTTGTAGTTAACAGGTGGGGAGATGATAAAATCTATTTGTAGTAGATATAAGAAGACACTAAAGAAGAGCTCTTAATTGTGAAATGCTGCACTAAAGGCAGATTATGGAGAACCTTAAAATCCAGAGGCCAATTTTTAAGTTTCATTCAAGAAGCAATAGGAAACCAAGATATGATTTTGTTGTTGTTGTTTCTTTGTTTTTCTGAAAATCAGGTTTTATTACACACAGAAGAGATAGGGCACTTCTTGGCTGCTGCCTTTTTCATGGCTGCAAGAACAGCTTCTCTCTTGTTCTTGGCATGAATCTGTGCCCCCCACCCTTTTCTTGATGAATTTCTGGGCCCACTTGTCCTTAGAGATCTTGAGCAGCTCCATGATAAGCTACTCATAGTAGGTACAACCGCACATCTCTTGGATCACATCCTGCACAAAAATGGTGTGTTTGATGAGTCGCCTGCAGGGCAGCTGAATCTCAGTTTGCCCATGTTCTTGGTCATCTTGCAGCCCGCTTTGAGGCCCATGTGGCCATGGTGTAGTGTAGAGTCATCCATGGCTGCTACTTTTCAGTGGTTGCCATGGCCCAAAATGTATGTTCTTTAGCTAAGTTATAAACTACGATTTTTAAAAAGTCATGACTAAGTAACAGTAATGCCTATATTTTAAACATTTTCTATGAATTGGATACTATACAAGTGCTTTCTATTTATTATTTCACATATCCACACCACAAACATGAGCTTGAAATATTGAATACCATCACACCCCTGGAAATGAAAAATCTGAGTCATGAAAAAATTTACATACTATTAAAACCATACAGCTGGTAAGCAGCAAAGCTGAGTTTCAAACTCAGATATTTTGTCCCCAGAATGCATGCTGTATACCACTCTAAGATTGACTTTTTAAAGTTAAACGCTTAGGAAAATAATAGTTACTGCATTCTAATAAGAATCCTAAGATGTTATTATTATTTTACCCTATTTTGTGCATTTACCCAAACTTTTTAAGCACTTTCTGCATGCCTAAACTTTCCGTGTGCCAGAATCTGTTCTAATATCTTTATGGACATTATTATTATCCTCATTGTAAATTTGATATTCAGATAAATTGAAAAACACTAAATAGAAGCAGTTTCACCAGAGAGGTGACAATTATAGAGTTCAAATGCATGTAATTATGTCCAACCTAAAATGATTCTCTCCTAGAATTTCTGGTGAGAAAATATATCTTCTGGAGTCCCTATGTATAGATACCTATGCATATATTTTTTTTAAAGGATATTGGATATTACTCAATTTTTATTTTATAACAGACTATGTGTGTCCCTACACTACATCTAAGGAGATTTATTGAGGTGGTACTATACATTTTTTTCCTAGGTATGAGAAAATGTAATTAAAATTTAAATCCAATTAAAGTTAGGAGCGATGAATGCTTACTATATGCAATACATATATTTTCTTAGTCAATTTCATAAAAATCTCATGACATTTTTAACATATTGAATATGGAAAAACTTTGGCTTAGAGACATTTACTAACTTGCTTAGGATAATGTAGCAAGCAATTAGCAGAATGTAAATTTGAACATTTGTGTTTTTTGTTTTAATTTCAAAATCTATACTTTTTGCAAATTGATGACATAAAAATAGTGCTTATGTGAAATTGGAATCAAATTATATTTTAACTCTCTAATTATACTTTTATATATAATTGCTCCCATCATATACATAGTTGAAGACATTAAAATGTAAAGTCATGTTTAGCATTTATAACTAGCAGATGTTATGGGCGTTCCCATAGACATAAATTTTATGGATTGTAGGTAACATCTTAGTAGAAAATAAACACAAATATTATTTATGAACAGAAGATAGGAAATGATCATAGACTATATGTCAAACTTCTTTCCTCTTTTTTAAAATAAAAAGAATATTAAATTTTTGTAGTTCATGAATTCTGAATGAATATTTTAAAATCCATATATTTCTAATGCAACTCTCTGTAACTGTTTTCTCTAGAGTTTCCATTCATGTGGTTACCATTCTATTATATTCTACAGTTTCAAGGTGGATCTGTAAATTAAATCTGACCATTGTAGTATCAACACATACATTTATTGCACTTATTTAATGTTAATTTGATTTACAATTCTGCTCATGTAATTGTAGTTGATAGGAATTTCATTTAAAACTTACTTTTGTATAAATACCTTTTGATGCACTTTTGATGTGCCTAACATTTTTCTTTCCAAGAAAGTTTTTCTTAGTAACAGGTTTCACTTTATGGGTTAAATCAATTTCAGGACATTCATACATTTTCTAAGTGCATATTGTCTTTCATTTGTTATTTAAACTTTATTTCTTTTAATGACATAGATATATTTCAAATACAATGCAGAAGTTTCTTACACTTGATTCAGATTTTTGTAAAACATATCAAATGTGTGCTTTTAAAAATCAATTCAGAAGGTAATTGGTCTCAGAGTCCAATGTGAGCCCAGGTAATTAAATGGCAAGAAATAGAGGGCATGGATCACTAGCTTTTCTACTTAAGGAGAGCAAGTAACTGAATGGTTAAAATAACAGGCGGAGTGTCCAACCTTACTTTTTATGCTTATGTCTACACATGAACGGCTACTTTTTTTTTTTTTTTTACAAAGTTACTTAAGCTCTCCGCCTCTGAGTCTTCCACGTGGAAAAGAGAAATGCTGGTATCTTCCACTTTCAAAAAAAATGCTGTGGAGAGTGTAATTAGTATATTTAAAAAGATTTAGAAGCTTTAATTTTAATGTAGGTATAAAAAATATTTTGGCTTTTGCATACTTTCTTTAGGTAGCTTAAGCAAATGTTTTTCCAAAAATATTAAATCACTTTATAATATAAGAAGTACATGAAATGGTTATATTTACTATCTAATAGCATAAATGACTAATACTTATGAGGAAGAATTTTAACTTAGCTCTTTTTCTCCTTCCCACTCTCCATACCTTCTTCCCCTTCCTTCCTTCTTTCTTTCTTAGTTTTCACTATATGCTTCTAAAGTGCTCAACTTCTGTGAGTTCATCAATTTTTTTCTATATTGTTAGTAGCCAGTCATTTGTGAACTGGAAATTTAGAATTCTAATTGCCCAACAACCTATGCCTCAGTAACAACACAACAGCTCCCTTGTTCCAGAAAAAAAAAAAAAAAAAAAAAAAACTCCAGTTCCTCTTCTGGGAGAAACTATCTTTCCTATTTTTTTTTAATTAAGTTTTTTGAGATAGGAGCTGATAGCTCTCTAGAAGACTTCATATTCTCTTCATCTGATCCAAACAAAGCCTATCTTGATTATTTCATTAATTTTGCCATCAGGATTTGTGCAAGAATTGGGTGAATAAAAATCCTCTCTCAGGATTATACTGAAGAGGAGCCTGGAGAAATAACCACTTTAGTTTTGATAATTAAATAGTGGCATTGTAATAGTTAGTGTCCTTTAGCCATATGTTCCTTCTCACACTACTGTATCTTCATTGCATATTTTCTTATTAATGTAGATCAAACCAAAATAAGGGAGAATAGAGCCAGCATAGGCAAATACACTATGCTTCTGAGCAACCAACTATAAAATAGACATCATAAAGACACTTATGAAGGAAAAGAAAACTATCCTTTTATTTTCTCATTTTTTTTAATACTTAAATATTTATAGCTGAATATGTGGCCTGTTATCTACATGGTGCAAGTCAAGTCAACCCAGAAATCAGGCCTGGAATGTCTGTAATATTTATCATGGGTAAATATCTGAGGAAGAATGAACTACCATGAAATATTATGCAAATTGTATAATGATTTAGATAAATCTAGTCATTTAATCAATCTACCTGGATAGGTAGGATTAGAACACAGTGTCAGATTACTTTGAACAAGGTTTCATAATAATTTCTTTTTATTACTAATATTTTATAATTTATTTATGACCCAGTTTAGGATTAGGTCTAAATATGTATTTGATCAATACTCTCCCTTTCTGATGATGTGAATTTTTACTCTAATTTTTATAGGTTTGATATAAAAGATAATAAATGATCCTGAGGAAACTCTAATTTTAGTAAAAAAGATGTTTATTAAAATGAATGCACTTTCTACATATCAGTAAATGTATGCTTCAATTTATGACAGACTTTCATTACAAATGTTGCACAACACACTTCTTGTCTTTAAATGATGTTTTAAGTATTTGTCACTAGCAATGTATCCAAGAAAAAGAGTTCAGTGATAAGGTAATCAAGGTTCCAGAGCTCTTTTTCTGGTCAATGCAACAATCATTGTTGAAATTTTTGACACTTTGTCATGATAAAATTTCTCTTCTAACCATTAGCAAATAAGGGGAAGGATGAAAGTAAAAGAAACACAGCTACTTTCTGACACATGGTAAAATCTGAACTTGGTTGTTGATATTTCTTATACTAGCTGGTGTCACAAACGGGCATTGAGGACAAGGGTTTAAGATTACCAAAGCGGGGGAAAAGTTTTAAGGACGTCAATACATTCTTGCCTTTAATCTTTCATGCTATTTCTCTAATAGCACTTTGGATAGAAAACCAGTTCAAGATGTTTTTATATTTAGTAATTACAAAAATAATGTCTGCACATGAAGCTGACTGCTCTCTAACTCAAGTATTATTTATATAAACAATTACACAGGTCCTGCTGAGTATTACATGCTCTAAGATAAAATCATTATTTTGTTGAGTGAGTTATTGTTAGTTGGAGACATAAAAAAAACTGTAAACTCAAAATTTGTGGAAGATTTCAACCTAAAATATTTTTGCCTAGGTCATATATCAGTAGGCTTCTACTTGGAATTCCAATCGAACTTTTGATTAAGATTGTTTCATGGAAAACAGTCTCCTTCTTAACTAATATTAACATTAATTACCTTTCTTTTCCTTTTAAATGCATCAACCAGTAGTTATTCACCCAGATAAGCTATATGAAATCTTTTTTTAAAGATAAAATTATTAAGCTGTGTAAATTGGAATCAACTATAATTCATTTTTTCACCATTCATGCTCTCTCTGAATCAGCCAGTTCACCAGCAACCACATTAGTTCTATTTCCAAAATGGCTTCCAAACCTGTCCCTACTGTTTTATCATTACCGTCATCACCAGAGTTTAAGCAACATCTTTTTGTGGAGGCTACTGTTTAACCTCCTACATGACCTCCATGCTTCTAGTTTTGTCTTCCCCTAAGCATTTACCAAATGAGTGATCTTTTTATAAAGAAAATTAGATATTTTTTTTTACTCCTCTGTTTAAAATCACTTAGTTTCTCATGCCATTTAAAAGAAATCCAAATTCCTAACCATTGGACATGGATGTTATGTGATCTTCTGGTGCCTTTTTTTCCCCCTTATTTTTCTTTCTAAACTTGCTAATCATTTTGTTGCCTTTGTGCCTTTTCTTTCTATTACCAGTGTGGAAAATGGTCTCCATGGCTTTTTATAAGGCCTCAGTCCTTTGCCATCTCATCAGAGAGATTTTCCCTGCTCATTCAGATACCACTTGTCACATCTTTTTTGTTTGCTTGTTTGTTTCTAAGTGTTTATGTAACATTTTGGATACTGTTAATTTATGTCCTTATTTGTCTTCAATGTAAGCGCTATAAGGCAAATTACCATTATCATCTCAGCTCTTACATCAGTGTCTGAGAAATAGAAGGTACTTAATAAATATAGAGCTAAAAAATTAATAAATATCCACATTTATTTTCCAGAATATGTGTAGTCATTTTAATTTTTCTTTGTAAGTGATTTCTTACAAATTTTATTGCAACTGCCAAACTTGCCCCTCCCAATACTAGGTCAAATTGTGTTTAAAAAGGGCACTACAAATCAATAATTTAAAGCCAGACAACCTAATTTAAAAATGGGCAAAAGTTTTGAATAATTTCCACCAAAAATAATATGTAAGCAATATTTAAGCACATGAAAAGACGTTAAACTTCATCACTCATTAGATGAACACAAACCAGAATCACAACAGATACTATTTAACACACATTAGAATGGCTATAATCAAAAGAGATATAATAACAAATATTAGCAAATATATTGAGAAATTGGAACCCTCATAAATAGTTATTAGCAAGCTAAATGCTGTAGCCACTATGAAAACAGTTTTTCCTCACCATATTAAACATAGGGTTACCATATGACTTAGCAATTTCACTCTTAGGTGTATTCCAAAGAGATATGAAAACAGATGCCCATGCAAAAACTTGTGCATGAATATTCAGTGTAGTATTATTTGTAGTAGCCAAAACTAAAACAAAACAAATGACCATAAAGTGATGAATGGGTAAACCAAAAATGGTATATACATATAATAGAATATTGTTTAGTAAAAAAAAAAAAAAATGAGGTACTGATGTGTGTTTTAATATGAATGAACTTTAAAACCATTATGCTAAGTGAAACAAGCTAGTCATAAAAGAAACACATGCTATATGATTTCACTTCTATGACATGTGCAGAAAATGCAAATGAATAACAGAAAGTAGATTAGCGGTTTCTAGGAACTAGGGAAAAGAGAAATGAGTAGTGACTGCTAACGGATATAATTTTTTCTTCCTAGTGATGAAAATCATCTAAATTTAGACAGTAGTAATGTGTGCACAACTCTGTAAATATACTATAACAACACTGAATTAAACTTTAAAAGAGTGAGTTTTGGGATATGTGAATTATATATAAATAATACTACCAATAATAAAAGTTTTAAAAATAAAAAGTGAAAAATTAAAAGGCATAAGCTCCATCTTTTTGTTTCTTTTCAGCATAACTAAGACTCTTATATTGTAAACAAAACCCCAAATTAAACCAATAGACAAAATAAGTTAACTCACAATCATATAGTGAAAAAAAGGTTCAAAGAAGAAAAATAATTTTTTAAAATTGCACAAATTATATTTACAAAGTAAGTTTTCAGTACTATCATAGTACTAACTAGATTTCAAGATTTATACTATTCCCTTTATTATCTGGTTAATTAACTATATGGTAACTCTGAAAGCTTACTACAACTTCATTTGGATTCCTTCTTTATTGGATACAGATGAATATTTCCTCACTCAAAAAACACTTCTTGACACATTTTCCCTTCCAGGTGAATCAAAAATAAACAAAATAATGCAAAACAACACAAAACAAATCAACAACAAAAAAAACCCTAAAATCAAAAAAACAATTCTACCAAGGATTCTCCTATAAATTGCTTTTTTTTCTGTCTAAGGGAATCAAGTCAATTTTTTAACTTATAAAACAGTAGTGTCTGAGCAATGAAGATATCACCATTAAGGCAATATTCTGTTCTATAACCATAATAATAAGTAATTAAAATTATATAATAGTATTTGATACATACTTATTCTGAGATTTGGCACATTCTAAACAATCTACTTTTATTATTTCACTTAATCTACAAAAGAACTCAGTAAGTTAGGCACTATGGTAATTCTATTTTAAAAATTGATTAGCAGGCACAAAGAGGATATATAAATTATCAAAGGCAACACAATTAGCAAATGATGGAACAATGGTGTGAACTCACTACGTCTAACTCAAAGTCTTATGCTATAATAATTTCCACGTGCATATAACTAATGAATTTTCATATGATAAATATAACATCTATAAAATGAGAACTACACATATTGATTACATGTGGGATGTAGCTTTCATCATGTCTTCTAGGTGGATGTTTCACTTTCGTTGGCCAAATGGTCCTTTTGCTTTATTGAGTCCAATGTCTCTTTAAGAATAGAGAGGCTAAAACTGAGCATTAGATTTTAAGAAATTGTTTAAAACTAGCATGACTCTTCATGAGTTATTTTCCACACAGAATCTCCTGAACTCTTGCTATAGGTTACCTAAAGTAGGTCAACATAAATATAAAGGAGTATGAAGCAGTCCACTTTTAAAGTTAAGTACAAATGTTTCTCCATGAATAACCTTTTGAATAACTACAATAAGTGATGTTGGTGAGAAATGAAAAACCAGGGTTAGTCCCATATACTTTTTGAGGAAGTGTTTGCAATTGGGGAAAATAGATTATTGTGCATAATTGATATTTTTTAAATATGCTTTTCAGTTGTTTCCATTTCTTGAAGGACACTAACTTTAAACTTAAGATCTTGTTTGCTTGTTTAAAATATTACTGTGATATTAACTCTAACTGTAGCTTCTTCATCTTGACAGCCTTCCATTTAAGGTATATAGTAGAAAATAAATATTTCTTTTGTCCTTTGAAGAAAAAAAATGTACACTTCCAGTTAAAAATATTAAAAATATTTAAAATTAAATGATATGTATGAAAGTAAGCAATTTATAAAATTTTATATGGGATATGTAATAAGCCTTGTAGTGACCATATGCTTGTTAGTTTTTTTTTTTCTTGGAATGGATTAATGTATAAGATTAAGAAAATATGCAAAGTAACCTATAAATCATAATCTAGAATTGGGATGATCTTAAGAAACAGACTGACAACATAATCTGATAACACAAAGCACAAATTTAAATGTTAATAAGCCACTTTTGAGAATATAATAAAAAGTTGTATTTATCATGTTAAATCACAAAATACATGGTTGTTCTTTTATATCAAGTAAAAATTAAATTATTACTATGATAAAATTAAAGTTGGCTAAAATTAACTGTTATAGGAAGAAAGGTTTTCTAGGAAGTTGGAAAAATTGTATGGGAGATTTACCTATAGACAAAACACAAACAAAACTAATATATATGTATTAATTAAAATTATTAGGGTGATATTGGTTAATAAAATAAAATAAATTTTAATTGTACATTTCAACAATACATTTATGTATATATTGTATTGTGTGTTTACCACCCAAAGCTAAATTTCCTTCTGTCACCAAATATGACCCCTTTTATCCCAATCTACTTCCCCCCCTTCCATCTTCCTTCTGGTAACCACTAGTCCCCTGTCCGTGACCATGAGTCTCTGTTTGTTTGTCATGTTTGTTTGTTGCTTTCAGTTTTATATCCCATATATGAGTGAAATCAAATGGTTTTTGATATTTTTGTATTATTTTGCTTAGCATGTTTATATCAAGATCATGAAAGCAACTAAAATAGATTGGATAAAGAAGATGTAAATATATACAATGGAATACTACACAGCCATAAGAATAAATGAAATACTGCTATTTGCAATAACATAGGTGGAGCTGATATATATATTTTATAGATGACTATCTCAAGTTTGAGATGTTTTACTTTTTATGGCTAAATTTTCTAATTGATTATACTTGATATAAAATTAAATTTGTTTTTCAATAGACCAGAATAGAGAATATTTAACCTTATGGTTTTAAACAGTAAATTAGACATCCTTATAGATATTTATGAAAGATAATTAGAAATCAGAATAGTTTATGATAAGAATCAGAATTAAAATTAAGGAATAAGTGATATAATTTGAGATATTCAAAGCATTTGATGAAATTCTAATTGGTATATTAAGCACATAACAATAAAAACTCTTTTTATTCTTTTTAATCACAAAAATCTAATCTAGACATCAAAACTAACTCAATTCCCTTTCTTACTACCTTTCTAACTCTTACAGAACATGCCAAATTACTTTCCAACATTTAATTCCTTCTTAATACTAGAGATATACTTTTTGTAAAACATTAGCACATTGCTCTAAGAGTACTTTCTCTTCTTTAGAGCTTCTTGTGTATTGCTCTTTTGCTAACACTTTGTGACATTGTCTTATTACCTGCTAAATCAACTCTTGGGTGGGGAGAGAAAACAT